>OX421886.1:17511977-22511977 GCA_949128085.1 Cetonia aurata | reverse complement strand
TTGGTGTTACAGGAATGCGCTGATAAGCTTGTTGGCGTTTGTAAATACGTGATGCAACTGACAGAGGTGGTAGCAGTAGGGAACTAGAACACAACTTCTTTCCATAAAAAAAAATTATAATAAAAACCACAGAATTGGATTACGTAAAGTCAACATTTATTAGCATATATGATAATTTAGCTCTACTAACGGATGTTATTTACGTTATTTATATTTATTTAATGACTAGCGTTTAATCCGTGTTAGAAGACCTAAGTAGCAAATCGCCTATATGCTTAATAATTTATTACTTCCTTCCATTAAAATATGACGACGAATATCAATTCCAAATAGACAAACACAATCATACAATACATACAATATTCCTAACAAATTACATAAAGAAAACTGTTATAAGTTTCCTATCTTGTTTTCAAATAAATATTTATTTAATATGCGAAAGATGGTATTATATTAGTTCTAACGATTTTCTTTGAGACCATATAAATATGAATAATGGTGATAGATACTCCTTTGTAATCTAGTTTATTTTCCATTTGTATACTATAATTTTGATTAACGGTAACAATTGGCCTTATATTTTAGAAGACTATTTCATACTTTATTTTTCTACTCACTGTTTGAATCACATCTGTTGGGTATCAGGGTTACACATTACTGCAAGACTTTCCTAACAAATTGCTGTAATCAAATGACGGATCGTTGACTTCGACAAATATATATAAAAAAGAAAACATTATCTTCAGGATTCCATCGTGTTAGGCACTTTATCACTGCCATTTGATCCGAATTTAACCCTATACACAAAGTTAGTTTTAATCGCTCCCATAGTAGCTTACTTCCAGCAGCGTAAATCCGTATAAATCTTGATTGGACAAACCACGTTTAGGGTTTTGGTTGTCCGGCCTGCAAAGGCCAATTATAATAGAAAGTTTGTCCGACCGTAAAATTATTGTCCGTGCCTTATAGGAAGGTTGTTTTGTAGCGGATGTTTCCGGTTAGCTTAAATCATAGTTAATCCGCTGTCGGGTATTTGAGATCGCCAAGGCCCAAGAGGCTTTCGATTATAACTTGTTTTGCATAAAAAATGTTTAAACCATTAGCTTTAATGAGAATTCATTTTTAACTTTGTCATAGTTGCATCTTTAAAATTCCTTTTTAACAATGTTTGTTATGTATACAGATTGGCCGAACAAAACATTAGGGATATGATTGTAATAGAGAACTATAGCAACGTTGTCAAACCGATTACCCGCGTATGGGGGAAGCAGCGATGAGTATGAATCGCCAGTTTGAGTTAATTGTCATATGTCATTTGTCATATTCTCGCTTTATCTCTTCGAAGTTTTCCCTAATAGTTTATTAATTAAAATGTCTGTTTATACAAAAGAAGAACGCATAGCTATTATTAAATGGTACTATTAGTTTGAGGGTACGGATGAAGTTATTGGGCGTTTTATCTTTGCTTATCCCAATCGACCAGTCCCTGTTAACCAAACAATTTTAAATATTGTTCATAAATTTGAAAATACAGGTTGTATTACGGGTTGTTCGAAATGTAACGTAATTGGCAAGAACGACCACTTACTGAGGAAAGAATGGAAAGAGAGGTTAGAGTATGCGCTTTTGTGGAAGCTAACGAACCGTGTTCGAGTCGTCAAATTTCTGAAGTTGTCAATATTCCACCTGCTACAGTTAGAGACATTTTAAGGAGGAATAAATATAAATGTTTTAAGTTGAAAAAAAATCAAGAAATTTTCCAAGAGCACCACGAAAAGCGACTAGGTTTTTGTGAGAATATGAGAGAGAAATGTGACAGAAATGATTTGTTTTTGCAAAACGTTCTCTTCACCGATGAAACTTCATTTTTCCTTCATGGTCACCACAATCCGTCTGTTGCTCGATATTGGTCCCAAGAAAATAAACACCTAACTGTAGCTACACGAACACAGTATCCTAGAAAATTGAACGTCTGGGCAGGTATTCTAGGTCATCACATTATAGGACAATTTTTTTTTAATGGTAACCTAAACAGTGAGAGATACCTGCAACTTTTACAAAATGACAATATTCCTGCTGTACGTTACATAAGGGGCAATTTAGACGATGTTTGGTTACAACAAGATGGGTGCCCGGCTCATAACGCAAGAAGAGTTAAGGACTTTATTAATTTTAATTTCCCGGAATATGTAATCAGTACGTGGAGCGACATACTTTGGCCACCTAGATCCCCCGACTTAGCGCCCAATGACTTCTACCTTTGGGGTTATTTAAAGGAAACAATCTACAGACATTCGCACGAAAGGCCTCAAACATTGTATGAGCTGCGCAATAGAATTGAACAGGCATGCCATAACATTCCAGCAGCTATGCTAAATAATGTGCGCAGAGAATTTTATAACAGGCTAGGTTATTGCGAATTACATCATGGGGGGCTCTTTGAAGCCGTTATTAAGTAATATCATTACCCTTTATATTTATACTCCAAATTTTCTATTTAGTTTTCAAATTTTCAAGGTTTATTTTCTTTATTTTAAGTTTAGTTTTTCTTATGTTCCCTTAGTTGATAATTTTAGAATACTTTTTACTTAAAAGATATGTAGAATAAAAATATCTTATTTGGTCAATAGAGCTTGGTTTTATTCTTTTTTAGAATTCGTGTTATTTTATGAAAAATTAGTAGCAATAATATGTGAATATTACTGAAGTACGATACTTCATTACCAGCATTTTCCCAATCATAATTTTAATATTACAATAATACATCATGAATAAAATATCATTTAATTCATGCATTTGCAACAGCGTCTACGATACTTCCGCATCTTACCTCGTCGCTGTTCCTATCTAAACTGATGTATTTCGCAAATGTACTGAGCACCTGACTGACAACTGACAACATTGGACGGTAGCTCTATATCCCTTCTTTGTCCATTTAGCACATACGCATATCTATCTCACTCATTCTCGTATCCGTTAAAATGCTATACCTAGTCCGCCGCTCGTCAAATGTGTATATTCATTAAATTAGATAATTCAATAATTAGACCTAGTCAATTCATCAAATTTATTGGGTAGAAAAATACGCTAGCTCACTACTTATATAGTTTTTCTAACATCACTAAGACTTTAATCACGTCAGTAAATATTGTTAATCTAAATTAAATTAACGTAAAACTTACGACACGTACAAGCTATTAATTTACGAAGCACATTATGACCAAAAAGTTGCTGTCACAATACCACTTTTATTCAATACTCGGGTAGATAACATTAACCACGTGTTCTGCTTACATAACTCAGGATTTCCACCGCAGAAGAACAGACCTACTAAATATGGAACACCTCTTCAGATCGCCTTATTAATTATACAATAGGCACCTACATTTTAACTCTAATCTCGTGCATTCCATTCGGCTATTACTGGGGAACTAGAGGCCATTACGGCTTTCCTGTGGGTTCTTTCCTCAAATAAAAAAAAAAAGATGCCGATTCGTTAAAATATGTTAATATGTCTGCTTATAGGAAATTCAGATAACGTTTCCAACGATAGTAATTATTTATTTGGCTCATTGTAGTAAGGTCTTACATACATGACTGAGAACATGTGTATGTATGTAGATGAGCGCACTTCAGTTCCATAACGTATGTAATTACATTTATATATGCACATAGATAAAATATAATATTTATGTCTCAATTAATAGAGGAGAACGTTAAGTTAGGTAATGAGGTTCTGTTTCTATGTAATATAAAATGGATACTTCAAACATATAATTTTTATCTTACGATGGTTAGATGCTTATCTAGTAAAATTTAGTTTTTCTTTTTGTTTGTATTTGATGCCCAAAAAACTTAACTTAATATAATAATATGTAGACATAAATGCCTTCTAATTACTAAAGCAGGTGTCTTGTATAATCTAAAATGAGTATCTCTTAATAATAATAGTTTATTGACCCAACAGAAACAAGTCTAATAATAGGATCATACAAAACCGTTCATGAAACAGTAAATTGGGCAACTAATAAAAATTATTATTAAATGCACCTACTATATGATTGTCAGTATTATATTATCCATGTGATAAGTGAGATTCAATGTTTTGTGTTTGCTGTGGTATAGTAGATATAGACTAAGTGAACTTATCTTGAAAAAATGAGGTGTGTAACTCTTCCTAACAGTATTGCTTAAATCATTTATTAAGGTACAAATGCATACATAAATATAATAGCTACATATACTTATACATATATTTGTATAGCGTACTGTCCTCTTCTTCATCGCGGGTGAGAGAAGTAGTTTCCGCCCGGACTACCGGTATTGAGGACTCCTAACTTGTCCTCCGTTCAGCCTTCTTTCTTGGGTGTGTGTTATATTTTCTTGTCTTTAATTATCTCCGTAATTCCTTTTTTTTTTTTTCTAACTTGAGAAATTTCATTTTTTAATTTCCATAGGTAAATTATTGTAAGTGTGTACTGTTATAGTTTATGGTACTTGAGAGTGTTCATAACATTCAATTATTTCTGTTCTTATACTTGGTTTTCTTCCTGTATGGTATTCATGTACTTTGTTTGTTCCTTTTAAATTTAATTTCACTGCGCACCAAGTTGTTCAGTTCTCTCACTGTTAGTTCTCTTATTTTGTTATATAATTGAATGGACGATGTTCTCTTGTCTATATAGTATATTGTCTTCAAGATTTTCCGTTGCTGTATTTGCAGTTTATTCAGGTTCCTTTCTGTAGTCTTTTCCCAAATATTAATCAAGTAACTCATATGCGAAGTAAAAAGGCTGTGTTAAATAGATATTGTCATATGTTTGGGTATGATACTCTTTATTTTGCATAATTCAGCTATTAATTTTGTGTTTTTGTTTCATATAATATACGTGTTCATCCGAATCATAAACACTTACTATTATGAATGAGCTTAAACAAAATAAGGGTAACTTGTTGCTTCATGCAGATCAAAATAGTTGCCGCGCAGAATATTTTTGCAGTATTTCCACAATGTAAATAACACAATAAGATGGGGCTCACACCATACAAAATCAATGTGGCTTATATCAAGTCACAAACATTTCTACATATTTGTGTGTACTGATTGTTGACTACAATTTCCATACCTAAACATTCCAGACATGGTTGTTTAAAGTTAATTTTGTTTCAAATATTACACCGAAGTCTTACTAACACATCTTTCGAAACAATGTATACTATCTGAACGCCAGCGAGTTATCGATATGCTAAAGTCAAGAAGAAGGAAGTACAAATATGGTTTCTATTTGCTAGAACAGGAAAAGAGTATACGCAATATTCTACTGTGCTATTGTACTGGCTATTGTATGGTTTTCTAACATCTTTATTACACATCAATGTATATATGTGTCCGATACATTAGATTCCTTATCATAGGACGATCGTGAACAAAAATAACCGTGCCGAATGCAACTATGGTAACAACATTATCTCATACCCACATTTGAAAGTGCAGTACCAATGTAATCCGCGACGAAGTGGACAATCATACCGAAAGTTAATACTCTTAGCGATATGCTACCAAGGTGCCGTTACCTTTTCGTTATGCGCATTTAACCTTTGTAGTTTCCTGAGAAGGTTTAAATGTAAAAATAATTTTTAGAATATGGCCATGTCCAAATTTTGTTCCAAACAACTGTTCTTATTTTCCCTCAACACATTTCATTGGTACTTACCACCACCTATTACTGTCTATCGATCGCTCGAAGATGTTCACTCTGTATAGGTGCTTGATGGGTTCTTTTTTCCTGCAAACTTTCACCACCTTGCATTATTTCATGTTGAAAAGCAATCTGTCTGCTTCACGTCATCGGACCACTTTAGCGATATCACTTTAAAATAAACATATTAGAGTCACTTACCGAGTTCATTTTCCTGAAGATCTTCACGTCATCAGCATACAATAAGCACTGTGAGTGTAATACATAAGATGTGTTGCTTACCAACAATTATTCGAACATCAATGGATCCAAATTTGACCTATGAACACCCTCATACTTGACATAAATCGACTTTTGAAAGCCGTTGAAATAAATAGCTTTCAAACAAGCATATGTGGCCATTTTCTTGCAAAACTTGCTGTTTGTTCAAAATCATTTTTAATGGAAATCAAAGAAAAAAACGATATACAATGGGCGAGTTTTATAAATAACTTTTATTTTGTAGGCAGCTATTATATAGAGAAAGCTTTGGTAACATGCGAGTTGACCATTAAATTCCTCTTTAAAATTTATATAAAATAAATTTTCTGAAATTTTGTCAATTAACGAGTTTTGCAAATAATGGCCTCATATTAGATCTGTGTGAAACCTGAAATTATTTAATTTCACCAACGCAGAAAATACTCTCAATGGGTATGCTTATTTTGGTTTTCTCATTTAGATATGATACAAATGGCTGCCGAAGATATACTCGTATATCTCTGGTTTGGAATTGATGAAACACCAGAAAGTTTTGGAATTCGCAGAAATGTTGTCCTTGGTTTGAAAGATGTATTCATGATAACGAATAGCAATAGCATACTCTAACGAAGAACAAATCATCGGTCACATCATTTATAAAAATTGATCAAAATCGTCTGTGCATCTTCCGGTAATGCAACTTTCGCAATTTCAGTAGTAAAAAATAAACTTTAAGAGTTAGAAGTACATGGCATTCTTCTTCCAAATAACGTTCAAGCGATTTCGAGCAGATTGCCTTTCTAGTACAAAGGAAATCTGTTTGAATTCGCTTGGGCATTATTTCGAAGGCAAATGTGATCTACATCTATTTCTTAAAATTTATTTTTTCATATATAAATTTTAGCAAAATCTGAAGTACTGATGCACGTACCTTGAACAGCTTTTATTCACGTGAATTAATACTGATGTGGACTCGAACTCGGAATAAATTAAATGTATTTGGATTTATGTGTGTATACATGAATACATTATTGGGAAATTTGCGTTCTATTGCATTTATAAATTAGAATGAAATATTTTATAAAATTAACACTATAAATTGTGCGCTACAGCATTTTTTTTGCGATATAATTAAATTGTTCAGCATCAGAATATATATCGTCCAACAAGCCGTAAAAGTGTCAGCTCCCAAACAAATGTATCGTAGAAAAATACAACAATAGAACGTATTTGGAATTTTCTTTTTATATCCGCCGCTCTGAAATGTATAAATTAATTAAATTTTAATGTTGTGGAAATTGCATTCTATTTATCTGCGCGCAACGTTTCAAATAACTTTTCGTGTATAGCTTTTTTTCAATCGAATTCGATGTTTTTGTATATTTATGTGATGTCCATAAAAAAGTTGATGGGAAAGACTTAATTGCGAATGGAAGCTTTGCAGACTAGAGTGTTTTTTTTTGTAATTTTTAGCGTGCGTAATTGTTGCTGGATTCCTGCAATGGTTTGTTTCAAAAACACTTTATTGAGACCGAGTTAGTTAATTTCGCTGAGAGACAAATTTGCATTTCCCCGCACCTTGGTAATGCTGTGAAGTTTTGAATTATTACCGACGCCTAGGTGTACCACAGATATTATACATTTACGTTGAATAACTTAATCTAATGCGAAACTTTCCAAGAACCATGCGGTATTAGGAGTAAGAACAGGGCAAATCCATCAAAAGTTCCCGGCTCGGGCCCGAACGCAAATCCCTTAAGGCCGCGCTGACCCGGTAGCCATAATACGCTACTGTTTCCTCTCTCCCGGTCTTCCATCTCGCACACTGGCACTCTAATACACCTCGTGTAGTACCCTCTGGTGTGTGCGCGCTTCAAAAACCGCCCTCCCGTCCTTTCCGGACCGGGGTGTGGAGAAAAACCGCCACCAACACCACTACCGCCCGCGCCCCCTACCGTTCCGGCGTGGTTTAAAACGTTTGACGTTGATTAATGTGGTATTCTACTTGATATGTGGGTCTCGTAATTTTAGATTTTGTTCCAGACGCGAGTGTACGATAAATTTAAAAAAAAACACATTTTTTTTTGTTCCTTGTAACTGCCCCTATCTTGATGTTGGAAACGGGAGATCACGAAATAAAAAAAAAAGAGTAGAGCGTTGTGTCACGGGCATGTTCAGCATTGGACATTTGAAAAAAAGCTCTTCGTAGATTAATGGCCGTAATATGAAAATAATATGTTAAATGACCTTATCGCTCCCGAAGATCTTTACGTACATGTTTTACAGTGGACGGCGACGCCCGAAACACTGCATCAGGACATTGGTTTGGTTTTCTCACCGGTCCAAAACGATTGTTGTATTAACTACACGAGGGTTAAAATACTTAAACATAAAGATACATTTAAAGTAAACGTGCATTTGCTCCAAAAATATCTAAAAGTCTATATAAAATAGGGAATTGAGCGAGTTTAAACTAGAGGTACTTTTAATTTGATTCATTATATTGCATCAGCAACAAATTGTATTCCAACCTACTGAAGTGAAACAGTTATTGCAAAAATTCTGATAGTATGTAGGTACATAATGATTAAATCATTCTAAATATAATCGGTAAAATTATAAATCACAAGCAACCTTATTTTAATAATTCAAAACAAAGGTTGTTTAAGTATTTTGTTTAATTGTATCTAAAACATTAAAGCGAAATACTATAAAAGAATCGGAAATCAATACACTAGTAAAAAGATTTCTTCACTCAAAACAATATACTTCACAGACATAATAGTTTTTTAATAGAGTAGAATATAAATATTTTTTGAAGCATAGAAGTATTTATCATTCAATTTGCTTTATTGGTTTTAGAGAGTTAAAGATTCTATCAGTGTACCGCTATAAAAAGCAACGTATCAGAATGTACTTTTATTGAATATACAGGAAAGACCATTATTGAAATGAATTTTGTACATACAATAATAAACACTGGAAAACTGTTAAATCTTACGAAAAATGGGATCAATGATTTAACTTTGGCTTTTAGTAATATTATAAGTCAAAGCAGCAAATACCCGAATCTACTAATTCATATTTAAAACTAGGTTTATATCAATTTAGTAAAAGAATTCTAAATGAGAGATTGTGTTTTCTTCATTGCCATGTCTTAAATATCGTGCAGCTTTTCCAACGCCTGTTTAAGTTTATCAATAAGATGGATGAGACGTATGTTGCTTTCCTAATTATACCATCCAACACGGCCTCATAAAGAGATTGTGTTTAAAGATTTTACGACAAACGTTGTTTTTAGTAGCTTTAACATCTCTAAGTATTAATTACTAATAGAATTCAAATTGTTTTCTACTATCCTTCGTTCCCGTCGAATTTGTGATCATATTGTAAGTATTTCGCTTTGCCTTTAATGATATCTAAAAACAATAAATTTATTTTAAATTACTTTTATTATACGTGGTAACATCTGGAGATAATTAATAGTATTGTACTATATAATACGGAGTATTAAATTTGTTTTTCTGCCGTTATATTTCACAAAAAGTTCAATAGCTGCTATTATATCTCTAACACCCAGTATTATATAGTTTTTAGCCGTGTATATTGATCATATATTTTTTATACTTTTGCCACAACCGGTTGGTACATCGTAAGTTTGACGGAATTTAGAGTTTTTAGCATATTCAGGATGAAATGACTGATGCCTACTATCAAATTCTAAATTATCAACAGGCCATCTCACTTGAACCTACTATAACTAACATTGCATTAGAAACCAATTGCTGCGAATCAAATATACACACCCAAAAACATATATATCGTTAATGATTGGAAGAATTACCGCGTGATAAACGTTGAATAACCGTTTATACACTGAGAAAAATACTGGTCGTTATACCAATAATCTACGGTTATTGAGTGAATTTTCTTTGGCAGAACGAAATGTTTCATTCTCATAATAAAACTTTATATACAATCCCTGATTAAGTAATAACAAGATTCAGTAGTGAAATAAATACGTTATTATTATTATGACAAATCACTTCACATTTTACATTAGTGCAAAATAATATATGTATACAAGTAACTATTTTTTCATACATTCAATAGATAATTGTGTTGATAATATAAAATATACGGATTGTTATTTTTAAGTACAATTTTTGTAAAATTATTCACCATCTGAATGCAATAAAGTATTAAATGATATCCTGTCCGTTGTTTTAATTGCAAAAACGAACAGATAACATACCTTGAGGAAAAGTATACGTTTCTTATAGCAGCCAATACATTCGCTAAGTATATACAGTGTGGCAACCGTTCATAGCACGATGCATGTATTAGTAACTACTGGTCGACTATAAATGGGCGTGCCACCTTGAATTGCCACGCCTACTTAGCGGCACGCGGATGGCATTTACAAACGATAGCGGACGTATTATAAGTTACACGTATAAATGTATTGGGGCATATAGGCAAATCAAAGTCTTTTAGAGTTCTATGTTATAGCATAAGTGATTAATAACATTACATGTGGTAGAAAATACTATTCCTGAAAAATAAAAAGCACTGTTAGAGGTAGTGTGTTCCCGATATAAGTAAATATTTTTAGTTGTTTGAAGCATCAGATAATCACTGATAACATGTCAGTGAAGTAATTCATCACAGCCTCATAAACAACATAAAAAATCAAAAATAAATAATCAGAACTCCTAAACTTTAAAATAAAAACTAAAATAATATTGTTCAACAAGTATAAAAACTAAAAACGCCACTATAATAAAATATTTAATTCTTAAAACAGAATTGTATTCAACATTGCAATAAACCTGCAATTAGCTAAAAGAGAATATTATTCTTAAACAATAATAAAATTTGAAGTAAATTAATTTATTAAGTGTTCAAATAAACCTCCCTCTTGATAAGAACAGTTACCCAACCGATCATAAAAATTCCGACGAACATTTGTTAACATATCTGCTGTGACAGTATTACTGATTTCAATAATTCTCGCGCGCAGTTCCTCTAGGTTTGATGGCCGTTGATCACCGTATCCGTATATTGTATTATGTAAAAAGGGCCATAAAAAGAAATCGATTGGAGCTAGATCCGGGGACCGCGCTGGCCATTTAATAGGGCCCGAGTTACCGATCCATCTGTTTTCAAAAACCGCGTTTATAAAGTTTGTTACAATGCGTGTATTGTGTGCTGGGCAACCATCTTGCTGAAACCAAACTTCATTTATATTAAATCGCTCCCGTATTGCCGGAATAATATTATTTTCAATTAACTGTAGGTATCTATTTCCGTTTAAATTACCCTCAATGAAAAAAGGCCCAATTATATGATTTCCAATGATACCTGCCCATACATTTAGCTTCTGTGGATACTGCGTTCGCGGTGGTATATTTAAATGTAGATTTTTACGCGACCAGTAACGACAAACTGCGCGGTTATGATGCCCGTGTAGGTAAAATGTTTTTTCATCTGTGAACAATACGTTGTTAAAAAAAAATTGGTTATCGTGATATTTATTTATTATTCTCTCGCAAAATTCCATTCGGCGATAATAATCATCGGGAAGAAGTACTTGTGAACTTGTAAATTTGTATGAACGATATTTATTAGTAGATAAAATCTTATGAACCGTTGTTTTAGAGATACCTAATTCGCGAGCAATTCGTCGAGATGACATAGTGGGATTTACTTCAACTAAAGCACATACTCGAATTTCTATATCGCTTACATTCTTATCCGGAACAACTTTATTTTTATTATTTACTAAAGAAAATGTAGTTTCAAATCGATTAACGGTCCTACGAATGGTGCTTGCATTGGGAATTTGACTTTCGGGGAAATTAGCTGCAAATAAATCCCGAGTTACTTCCGCGGAATTACCACCGTAAAAGTGTTTAATCATGAAGAGTTTTTGCTCCGGCGTATAGTACTCCATTTTTAAAATAACCGTTATCTACCTACCAACAACGCGTTTTATTAAATAGTACGAGCGAGTAGTTCTCCCGACGAAATATAAAATGCGGCGAGCGACGGCTCTTGCGCCTGTGCGGCGACAGCGTAGAAATGTGGATTTCTTGGCAAATACGAGTGCATCATAGCAATAAGCTAATGTAATCCAGTCGAATATTCCGTATACTTCTTTACCGTTCTAATGCACGGATACCTCTGTGTATCTCGCTTACACTACAGGATCGCTATAATGCGGACAATTGGTATAAAGAAATGAAGATATTTGCATTTCTATAATAATCAATATTCAAATGCCGAATGAAAACGTTTGCTTATAAAATTGTTCTTTTTACAATAATAACATTTTATTGAACCAATCAATTTATTTTCGATAACTTTGGTTTCATTAATGCAATGAATAGTTTATTACCTAATAAATTTCTTTGTCATTTAATAGAATCGCTTTCACTGATGATAAACTCGTTCTTCGGACCAATTTGAATCTTCTTTCAACTATTTCGTGTGATCAAAGAACTCTTTCATTTGTTCAAAATCCATTTTTGCTTCAGTGTAGCGCCAAAATAGTTAAATAAACGCTTAATCTTGGTTTGTTCCTAGTATAATAAACAATAAAATATCAATGGTATAAAATGTTTGAAATGCAATTTATAATGGTGTATGCTAACCTGTATTTTAACGGCATGTTTCTACGTCTATTACACTAAGCATTAATCAATATGAAACTTCAATTCAATTATTTTGTGCATATTAAACGGTTACATAATGCTTACAGCGCAGATATTCTATAGTTTAATATATTAATGACACAAATAAAAGGTTTATTCAAGATTTGTGGATATAAAATGCCTTAATTCCACCATTACTATTTTTGATAGTATAGCACGTAGCACATTAATTCTTATCCTAACAAACAGAAAATGCAATTGGCCATGCAATCAATCTCATGTGCGTAAACTACAACAATCTGAATATTTTTATATATAGGTACACATAACATATAATTACTAAATGCACAAATTCTTCTTCTTGAAAAAAGACTAACAGTAAGTATACGCACACAAGTAAGTAATATGGAAGGAATTATGTAAATAGGTAATACCTACCTGCCTTTAAAATCATATCCTCGGGCAGTAAATTACTAAAAACGAATGAGAGCCACCTCTTTTTTTTTGCCTCTTACGAAAATTACGAAATACACAATCTCCTTCCGTTTAAGGCAATTTATCTGTGGTAAAATTCGAAAGAAAGTGCAACGAACTGTTATCTAGACTCGCATCCTTGACAATTCCTAAGAAACAAGCGTACAACGTATCTACGCGTTGTACGGACGCGGACGTAGTACGTCTCCACGCGAACCCGCGGCCATATTTTATATCCACCCGAGCTTATTCCGTATTCAAAACGAATAAATCCCGCAATTACGCAACGTTCCATTGAAACTCCCAACTTTAATGAGAATTTATGCGCCGATCGGCTGGTCCTGATTAATTAACGTGGACTGTTACCGCGGATATACAGGAGGTGATCGTAGCGATTCCTTTGTCAAAACAAAAGGAGTGCGCGACTGGCCGTGAACATATACAGATACGGAAAATAAGCGTTATGCGAAATGGCAAATAAATGTATCCGAATAGCTGAAACGGAAACATCTTGAACGTTGTAGTACTACAAATATTCAACATTAATTTTTAACTTCCTTTAACATTAATTTTGTAACTTCCCTCTTTCCTAATTAAAAACTTAATACAAGAGTAGCTAAATAATGAAATTGGATGATGATTCAAAAAAAAATATTTCATTAGGTTTTATTGATGTTCAAGAATTCAAGAAATTTTTGTTGCACCAAAGAATTATATTTGTTTTCATGATATCCTTTTGAATGGACTTCATCTGGTATAAAGGTATCAAGAAAGCAAAGTCCTATTCCATTCTAAAGATATTTATAATATATGAATGGAACAGGACTTTGACTTTTTCATACTATATATTTGTTTCCGGCGATCCGGCTCTCATTCTTTTTGACCCATCTCCCTACCAGATTTGGTTTCGAATGCCGAGTTTCTGTTTTGCTCTCCACTTATCCCAATCCAAGACAATCTTGAAGGTTTTGTCGAAGAAGAGTTTGGTAATCACTGTTTCACCACCTACTTCAAAGATAGTATTTGTCATTTCGGTCACCATTCTGAAATGCCCCAAAATATTCTAGGTTCTCCAGTCTCCACCACACTTCAGTTTGTATAACCCCCATTCTCGCTTCTCCCATAATGGAAACATCCAAGGGGAGTATGGTATCCATAGCAGTTGTTGGAGTGCTTTTTGCAGTATCAGTGATACACAGGCAAGCCAGTCTGTGAATATCTGTATTATTGTCAGTTTTGTAATAGCTTGCTTCTGTGTAGGCTTAGTTCACCAAATCAGACAACTATTGGTTAGCAGGGGTCTTACTACCGCAGTGTACAACCAGTGCATCATGCGTGGCTTTAAACCCCATGTTTTCCCAATTGTGCTGCGGGTTATCATTAGTGCTCATTTACATTTATGTGTCATCTGTTCAAATGCTGATTCCAGGTTAGCTTCGGATAAAGAACCATTCCAGGAATTTACCATCTTGACTTAGTTGTATCGTTTCATTATGAAGAGTTGTTAGTTTTAGTTCTTCCAGTTTTTTTCTTTTCGTAAAGAGGACTAGTATTATTTTTACCGCACTAACAAACGACCGTACTAGAGAAAACAGGTTATGCAGTGAGCTTACCCAAATTGATTAAAAAATATAAATACTTTTTTAAATACCAATATTTTGAATAGGTTTTTCAAACAAGAGATTCGTTTAAATTTTTTGCAAAATTGCTGTAGATACCATTCATTGGTTTATGTGGTGTTGAAACTGTTTTAGTCAAAATTTACAGTGTTTATTTAAAATTTACGAAGCTTTCATTTAACGTACTTGGGCAAATTTTCCGATATTTCCGTACCTTCCTGTACCTTATCGATAATTCATTGTTTTCACGCGCCAACCGGCTCGCAAAAGCCGCGTAACCTCAGAAAACACATAATGGACCAGATGTTGCCGCATTTGTATCAAAATTCGATACCAGTACTCGCGCAGAAAGGTACCCCGAACGTTCTCACACGCACGCAGTCGCCGAAATTATTTATCTCCGCTTTTAGAAATAGTCGCGATAAATTCCACTGATTTACCATTTCGAAATTGTTTTAATATACCTACCGGCGACTAATTTATATTTGACTGGTGCGCATCCCTTACACGTGCATCGGGCCAATAAATTCACGGACGTGGAACACATGTCCGCAATACATCATACGACGAAACACGGGGATGAGACGGTAACCGTTAGCTGTTGTTGGTTGCTGTCGATGCAACGGTGGCGGGAACGCCAGTGGTGGCGTTACAGTTCACCCGCAATATACATACATAGGACCGTAACTCAATGCGACCAACGAGCCGCAGTTTCTAGTTAAAGCGGCTAATGAGATACAAGTGATGCATATGCTCTCTTCGGCCCAGTAGGAAGTGCTGCGTAGAGTCGCCATATCCACAATTTTGGGCGGTCCGCTCGGAAATATCTCCGTTACCAGAAACATCTGAAAAAGATTTCGGAAACTTCATGGTTTAATTGAGATAATTGACAGAGTTGGGATTTGAAAGTTTAAAAGCGTTGCTATCGGATTGACTACCTTTTTAATGAACCCGTCAAATTCGTTATACTGCAACTGCCTTACCTCGTTTGTTTAAGAAACATTTATAACATCTAAAATGCACAAATTGAAATATTGTAGTGGCACCTTTTATTTAATAAGTAGGTACTTTAGTAGAAGATAACTATACGACTGCTTTTATAAAGTTATGGAATATGTTTCTATACAGCGGCGACATTCATCATTCATCATAATTTCCGCTCACAGAACAAACATTTCCTGAAATTGTGTATGACCAGAAGTAAAACGATTTCCCAAAAAACTAGTGCTTAAGGAAAATACAGGAAAGATTAATATTTCACATAGTAATATTCTATCAAGAACATTAGTCAGCCAGACCAACGCACTGCCGTAGATATCTGCTGATATTTTCTTATAGATAAATCTCAAACTAGTGTTCGGAATTAATTGCAAAACGATGGCGGGATTCGAAGTCTAGACAGGGTCCATATACGATGTCACAGTAATCCGCACGCGAAAGCATTAAAGCCTCACACAATTTCACTTTTAATTTTCTATTGAAATAGTATCTATTCGCATATAGTAATTTAAGGGTGATGTAGGATTTCTTAACGATCCCCACACAGGCCCTAGAAACCTTAAATCAGGAAGCAATGGTAAACCCAACACCCAAACCGCCGTGCGCCGCCTGTAGAGGAATATCTTCTCCACCTTACTATAATGGCAACTGCGTCAGTCAAAACTGCATGCGCCTTCTTGCAGAAACTATCGCTGCAGATTTCCATGGATCTATACTAAGACAATGCTGTTTCGAAATCTAGCCTTAGTATCACACACCATATATATTAATGTATCATCGCAATGACAGTGGTACATATAGAATTTTAGTACAGACAGTACTTATATAATGTATAATAACGGCCCCAAAACCGACCCTTGCGGCACACCAGCTTCAACAAGTAATTCATCTGCAACAGTATCATTCACATTGATCACCCGTCCCATCTGCCACAAGCAGGTACTGAAAAATGTAACTATTCCCTCAGAGAAACCAACATAGTGCAGTATACAAATCAAGAAATCAAATAGAAATGATCGATGGTATCGAATGTCATCGTAAGATCTAAAGCCAAGTATAAGCACCTTACCGCCATCCAAGGCCAATATAATGTCATCAGATATGAAGTAAAGCGATTGCACAGCTATGACCCGATCTAAATCATGATTGTGTCTCGGGTATAATATCGTTTTCCCCCAGATGCTCTCTGACTTGAAAACCAACAACATTTTCTAAGACTTTAGATCTACATGGAAGTATACTGATAAGTCTCACATCTTGAAATTGTGTTGCCAAAGCCTTTCTAAGCAATAGCACGACCTTGGAAAGCTTCCAATTATCCTGAAAGAATTATGTCGCTCGAAGGCACACATTTGTCAAATGTGTAAGAGGTGCCCAGATAAAAGGTCAACAAAATTTGATTAGCTTAATACTTATGCCGTTCAAATCAATAGCATTAAGCTTAATACTGTCTCTGTCACCTCCATTCCACCTCCATTGTCACTTCACAAAATTCCAGTCAAGTACAACTGAAACTTATCTGTCAATTAAAATATAAAGCATGGGGTATACAAAAAATCTAGAAGTTGCACTACGATAATGATACTAAAATTTAATCCTGGACAATTTCCAGCTCATTTACACAAACCAAGAATTAAAGAATCCACCCACTGTGCTTGATAATTCATTGGCCGATTTAAACCACTTGATCTTTGACTGTTCGAATTATGAAAGGTATACTAGGTATCAACACATGTAGAAACTTTGTAAAGCAGAAGTGACAATGCCTACAAGTGTGACCTGTGTTTTTTTATGAATAACTCCAAGGCTGTTTATGATGGATTACTCGAGTTTTGATTCTTTGGAATATAAAAATAAAGAGGAAGGGTTGGATTTAATGAGAATATTATTATAAATAAATATTAATCCTTGTTTTTCCTGTGCGGGTAACCTTTGCATACATTGATAGTATTATTGTGTATTGGAACCGCTGTCGTCGAGTGCCTTAAGGCCTTGCTTAAGGTTTCGATTGCAACTTGTGCCGTGGCTTCGAATCTCATTCCATTTAATTATTAACCTGATTTTTCCAAACTCATGATGATGCTTAGGATGAGTAGGGGTATATATAGAGTAGGTTTACTAGATAGGGTTAACATTTAAATTATTTTGGATTTTTTTTTGTTTAAAGTTTTGATGATATGGGTCATGTTTCTTGAACCTTGTGACTTTTTTTAAGGAAAATGTTAATTGGGCACATTTTAAGCTAACAAAGAACGCGAAAATTTTTACAAACAAGACCAATTCAGTCGTGAGGGACCTCTATTATGCTCAGCTCGTAATCTCGAACATAATCCAGCCGAGTTTTCACTTTGGGAGTTTCTAAGAAAAAAAGTACATGCCGTAGAAAAGTAGTTATGGAACAAAGTTTGCTGATAGATTCCGTAGTAGTCCAAACGTATGTCAAATAAGCCGTCAATCATTAACATGATGATTGGAAAAGAGTATCCAGGGACAAAGTCATACATTTTAACATCTCTTTTAAGGCGAAATGTCACATGTCTTTTTTTTTTTAATTTGATTATTGTTTTTCATTATTTTTAAACATGTAGACCAAATCGTGTTTTTCTTTTTGTCATGAGACACAAAGAAAGAATACCAAACCCTTAATATTATTATTTTATGGTATCCTATGGCGTGGTCCAATCCATTTTGGTTTTCTTTTTTTCGATGACGCCCTGTACATATGTTTTAAGCTGTAATTTCTCTTTGTCAATAGCTTATCAGTGGTTCTTGAGTGCTTGCAACTATTATTACCTGGCAAATAAATAGTCTGTTAAGTACGTTGATGCATAAACGCCATTACCAAAAATGCAACTGCAGCTGTGCAAATTAATGCGGCGCACTCGTAACTTCACCATTACACTGTACCCGTATCTCGAAACAGCAATAAAGCGAATAAAAAAAAGCGACGACTATAAATTACCGACCGCATTATTCGCCTGAAATCCACTCTAATTACTTCCAAACGCCTACCAACCAACCCTTTCCGTCGGGGCTGTTTCAACTGGCTGCTTCCTTTTCGCGAACTTATAATTAATCCTTCAGCTTCTTCCCCTTTTTCTTCTTTTCGCACTCCCACACCGTGCGTCTAGCGCCATGCTCCTGTGGCTCCTTAACAAATTTTTCCTTCCTCCGCGGCCGGAATCCAATTATATACAGCGCTCCTCCATCATCGATCGATTATATTCCCGGGAGATATATACAACTTAATCTTCGAGGATCACTTTTATTGCCCCGTCGTATAATGCATTTATATGGGAAGTTTTGA
Source organism: Cetonia aurata (assembly GCA_949128085.1). Classification (NCBI taxonomy): domain Eukaryota; kingdom Metazoa; phylum Arthropoda; class Insecta; order Coleoptera; family Scarabaeidae; genus Cetonia; species Cetonia aurata. Next base: position 22,492,983 of record OX421886.1, on the reverse strand, counting down.
ATTAGACGACAGAAAGTCTGAGGGTGAATTCAGAGAGATTATACAACGGCACACCAGGAAGAATGTATATCTCCTTTTTTTTATAATTGGGAAATGCCCCGGTGGTATGATAAAAGCAAATGCAAAAAGTTCGAGCCAACCCCACGTCTCTGTGGATGCTTTAGGGTCCTCAAACCACCCGAGAAATACGCGGGAGAAGAAAAATTGTAAATAACTAGACACGTGCTTCTCCTGCGAACGCATTAGAATAATTAGCTTTCAGTATAATTAGCTTTATTATAAAAGAATTCTGTCCGCGGCGGCATGCATAATAACTTTGAGAGCAAGGGGAAACGTTTTAAATAAGAGAAATTACTGCGATTCTCCTAAGGACTCAGGGATATTTTTAAAATTCACCGTACGTGCGCTGCATGATAAATGATAATAATTATATTGAAATATCTTGTACGGCACAACGTTAAAGAATACAATCCGACGTTCTTATTTCCTCTCGTTCCTTTAATATGCATCAGAAGAATTTCATATTAAGCATATTACTTCCTCTATTTTTCACCATTACCCTTACGAGATTACAGTAAAAAATGTAATAACAAGTGAATAATATTCCTAATGGCATCTCTCTCCCGGAATATGTCAGTATTATATTATTGCCGACAAAGTCCGACACGTACGTAATGTAAGTATGCTCGTTTCTGTTACTCCTAACCGTAATTCCGAAGTATGTAGTTAAAATTCCACCAGGCTTAAGTATACTGAGACATGTAGGTTTTCATCAGTCGAAAGCGTTTTTAGATTACGCTTATCCATTAATGGAACTAATAATCTGTAGAGAGTATGTTTCTAAGTCATGTGTGCATTAGGTTCTGGTTAAATCCCTCTAGTGAGTGTGTGAACACATAAAAGAAATTAATATCCTAATAGAAATGAAATATGCGTACGTTTGTCCTAATCTTTGGTTCCGATAAGTCTTAAATTAGTATTTCTGGTACATGCATTAGTAAATGTTGATCTTTAAAAATACATAAATTCAACTTCCAAATAGATTCTTCTTTCAAGTTATAGTATAAAGATGTTAAATTGAAGAACAATTATAAAAATAAATACATGCATATTTCAGATATCCCATAATTTCCCTTCTTGTACAATATTTTGATACGATTAAGGGTATATGTACTAAAACTATTACTAATTAAAAAATATTTTTTTTTTAGTTGTGACTAATAAATAAGTATAATTTGAACTTTATAAATTGTTTAGGTACTTTAATAATAATTTAGGTTTGTAGCTACAAAACTTTCCAAACACAGACTCTCTAAACTAGAAAACAAAATGTCTTAAATTCGTTTGTCCTAAACCGCATTTTAGGTATAATATGTTTTTTTTTTCCTTTATTTTTCATATTAAAGAAGGACCCAAAGTTTTCAAAAACTAATACGATTTTGCTATTTCCAAAAGGTTGCCTATGGCGGAGAATGAGTTTTGCAAATACATCTCCCAATTGAATGCAGTTTTATATTCAAAAAATAAAATGCCTAAGAACAATATTAAATTAATACTTATTTGATAGGTAATTTGTTGCTAAGGTTAAATACAATGCGTCCGAGTTATATAATAGCAGATGTTAAGCAAGATTTTTTTCATTTGATACCTGGTTCCATTATAATAGGGTGCCAAGTAATTTATTGTCCAATAAATTCCTTTGTAATTTAATAAAATCCTCTTCATTTATTTGATGAACTCTGTTCTTCTGACCAATTTTAATGTAAAATTCGTGGGAACAAGGAATTTTTTCGTTGTCTCAGGACCCATTTTTGATTCAGTGCAAGCACCCGGTCATGCTAAAAATTGCACTGCTTCTGCAAAGAGGGTTTCACTATTCTATTATTAATTTACATAATGAAGATGTATGGTCATAAGTTATCAAATTTACAAATTTCTTGCAATTTCCTAAGAAATAGAGATTCATTTAAATTGTAGACCACTATTTATGTAAAAATGTCAGTTCAGCCCAAGATCAACCGTTAATCTAAAAGTAAAAGTATAGTATATTCAAATGAATTAATAATAAAATATCACATTGCACATTCGGTAACAGTTTCTTTGACGAACACTGCTAGTATTGTTGTTATATTTCTTCATCTACTCATCGTCAAAATCTTTTTGTACGCGAGAGATCAGATATTTTTTTCAACCAAGAGATTATTTTTTTTAAATCATTTATATGAATCAAATGAATAAATATTTTCTCAACTGAATGGGTATACATTTTGCAGTGCGAAAACTTCATATTTTTTATTGAAAAAGATATTTCTTTTTTTATGTAATATTTGTTTTTGCATTTATTTGAAGTCTTTATTTGTAGAGACAATGCGTTTATATACTTTAGCATAAAAGTATATATTTGTTGAGGTAAATAAAAAATTATTTTGAATGAGGAGTGAAGTAATTCGGAAGGAATTGACCACAGAGAAAACATATACCATACAATTTTATTGGTTACTAGCAATAATTATATTCACTTATTTAAATGTTTATATCCTAATAATTACCTAAACAAAATCAGACAATTATTAGTAAAAGTATAACGATTTATACACTATAAACAACTCTTCAACATATATGCATACAAGGGATCTAGAAGGAGGCTGCGCGTGACATGGTCGGCCAATACCAAAGTGAATCAATCAAAAAAGTATTCAATAGGTTTTTCGTCTCTGATTTTCAAACTTACTCTTTCACTTGTTATCTGTATATATACGACTTTCTTCCTACAATGCAACAGTCATCTAGTAGCACTAATGAGCCTTGGTAAGGCAAAACGCGCGTCTGTTAATGAGAGTTGCTTATCGAGTTTGAATTAATTAGCATTAATTTAATAACGCAAATTTAGTGGTTTCTCGTTGCCCTACAATACTGTGTTCTTATACATGTTATAGAAATGATCAATAATTTAGCATAATACCTTCAGGAATTTAATGAGCTCTCCGTCTTTAATATTCATTGAGTGAAAATATTTTTTTGAATGAAAAAAGATACTTCGAGTTAAATAAAAGTCAATAATTTCAACTTAAAAATAATTCCAAACAGTTTCTTTAGCTGAAGAAATCTATTTTATTTGTGCGGTATCACCATTGCTTTAGCTAATGCTTGTTAGTCAGATATTAATATAGCCTGAGTCAAACGATTCATGTTATAGCATTTATCTATCAATTTGCGGAGATTAAAACCTTATTTATGCGACATCCTACGCCATTCAAAAGGCAGACCGCCGACAAAAACAGGACGCAACTGTCACGGGCGTCTAAGGAAATCCTATTCATCTAATCGAATCCTACACCCGCACAGTTTCGGTTTAGGTAATTGACTGGTAATTCTATTTATGAGTTCGCAAGAGGCAAGGAAACTAAGTTATCCCGACAGGCCTTCGCCGGGAGAGACGATCGGTTCCGGGGAATTCTAGAGCGAAACCTCGTTCTATCGCGATCGGCCTCCCGCCTCCCCCTAGTATTCCTATATATCCGCCAATCCTGACGGCATCGGCTCTCTCTCCGTTGAATAGACGATCGGCGTGATGTAAACACAATTACAGAATCAATGTGACTACGGGGACGGACCATAATTTTGCATTGTCTGTTTATTGGCCGTGTTTACACGAACGCGTGCTTATAAATAAACGGCGACCGTCGGACTACTATATGTACGCATACTATTCTGTATGGTGTTTAATTACACATGTATCTGCTATTATAAATTAGCGAAAAATATAATTGCGGTGTAGCGCGTCGGCGGTGTGCACGTTTTCCTGATCGGGAAAAATGTATTTGTTTCGGAGGGGGAACGATATACGAGTACACTTTAATTCACCTGCGCGAAAATGTATTACCGGCGCCGCTAAAATATTCTCTCCATTTTATCGATTTCCTCCAATGTATAATGCGACGAACAACAACGAAAAAGAGAAAACGGGCCTTCATTCTTACTTATTCATTTTCATTGTTACGTTATAAGTAAAATATTTCAAAACAGAAATCGTGGAGAAGAAGAAACATTGCAAGAGAATCAAAAGAAAACTTCACCAATACCTAGCTCATTTAAATTGATGATATTATGAAAGGGAAATATTAGCTTTATTCGCAATTTAACTAAAAAATAAAGTGTCTCCAGTTATTTACTTACTGGGAAAAGGAGTTCATATTGTTTTTATATAAAAAAAAGTTTCTTTTTCCGAAAACCAGACAACAAGAAAAAACTAAACGTCGGAATCATATTATAAAACTGAATTAAAACTTAACTGCTCAAGTATATGTTAGCAAAAGTGGTACCTACATATGCCAGGTAACTCGTTTTAAGGGGATACTTGGAAATATAAGAAATGCTTTCTCTTAATTAGTTTTAGTATTAGTAAATTAGAGCTCTCCTAGATTTAAGTCCGACGTTGTTTGAACAACAGAAGAAACCTGCATACACACATGTCCATATCTTTGCTTTGAATGAATATCCTTTGGATATCCAGATCCAAAACATATTTTGTATGTGGAAAAAGTATATTAGTTCAAGTATCGACGATTTCCAATTGTAAGACAACAATTTATTTAGAAATGATTCCCTTTTAAATATTTGTGTACATTTCGTGATCCATTAAGAAAAAAGATATTCAAGATAAAAACGCCCCAATGATCAAAAACAGGAAGAAAACGGCTAATCGAACAATTCCTTATATTCACTTATTTCATTACAACAGCGTTTCGGTAACAGGTGAGTGTTGTCACCGAAACGTCGCTCTTGTAATGAAACGTTATAAGTGAATATAAGCAATTAGCCGTTTTCTTCCTGTTTTAGAAAAAAATATTTTTTCATGCTTTTTTTCTAAACCAAAAGCATTGACTATCTCGAGTGTCAGTAGAAATCTTTGAACACCATTTACAGAGCATCGAAAAGGTGCTCTATTTATATTTTCCTAATCACTCTCAGACGTCTCGCACCTCATTGGAAGAAAACCCACTTTGTCGTTAAAATGGATTTTTAAATTTCGGTAAAAAACAGTTTCTTGCGTGTCTATGACATTTTGCTAGCATAATTTTTTGAGTCAAAACAATTTCAATCTTGTGTCTGATATTTTTATCAAAAATTTTCCCAGCACTCATCTCAATGGCATAGATTTTAGCCTCAAACATCGCCGTGTGTTGTCTAGTGCTACAGTATTTTCTAACTCTTAGATTACGATAGAATATTCGTATATAAACTGTGCTCTGTTTTCGAACCCTCCGTAAATCAGCAGATGCCATGGTTTTTTCGTTATATCTCCATTCCTTTCTGTTTGGACTGGATCTTGTGAAGTATGTATCTATCATAGGTCGAGTACACATTATGTCCGATAGCATTCCTCGCATACAGTCGGAAGTGGCCGATTCCACAACAATATGCAAGGATGGTACATGCAGAAGAGTGTCCAATGCCAATTACGGGGAACAAGACATTGCTCCCATGATTGCCACACTTGCAATCCTTTGTATATATGTAAGTTTTGCTGTGGCTCTCGCTTGCTGCGTTTCCAGCCACCATGCTTGCCCACCAATTGAAAATATATAGCACCAATGAGAAAAGTAAATCAGAAGTATGTTGCGTTCTTATTTTTCATCTTGAAAAAATAATCTGTATTGTGTTTTTCTTCTGTATCGTTACTAGTCTGATGGGAGGTGTAAGCAGCTGCCCTCATAACAAACTCTATAAGATCTGCAAGTGCTCGCTGGAGACGCAGAAGGCGATCATCCTGATATCTTTGCCCAGTTTAGGTTTGCCAAAGTTGGTCAATCAAGATACAGGCCTAGCAATCATCCTTCCTACATGACCCTTGGGAAAACGCTGTGTATACAGGAACTATTACTGGCAGTTCACCAGCATCCCTTTAACTTAAAATGTTATAATTATTAAATCGATGATCCTAATGTTGTTACTGCTTTCAACTTAGCAAAAAGGATTGAAGCGAGATTCAGAACTAGAAACGCAGGAGACTTACATAATAACAATAATAATAATAATACAGACTTTCTTGACACGTGGATCGAAAATGCTATGGTAGAAACGAACAAGTAGTTAATAAATAATAGAGATGTTTAATTAGCTCATCAAATTGTTCTGCATCCATATTCCTGTTATTGATAAACAGTTGACTATAGTATAATCCTTATTTTGAGAAACCACTACAATTACTTGGATAGGCAAATGATACAAACGACTTTAAAAGAAATGAAGATCGTGTATAGTAAATTATGCAAGAAATGAAGAAATGGAATTACAAAGTTCGATATGAAAAAGAAATGAAGATAGCCAGAATGTAGCTGTTTTCTTATCTCGCAACTATAAAGTCTACTTTTACAGAAAATACAATTTTGGGAATATATCAACTTGCATTGGGATCGTAGACCTAATCTTGAGTCCGCCGTCTATCTTTCACTGTGACACGCTGCTCGCTTTTTAGATTTACGGGCCCAGTTTAATTGGGATTTCCCCCGCGTTCCCGACCACCTTCTTTTCTCAACCCCACCCGCCTCCTTCCTTCGGGCAATTCGTTACGTCAAACGTAGAGTCTGTACGAAAAGCGTACAGTCGCAAAAATGGGGTGACAAATCATCCGGGGAAGCGACGGGCGACGGAGCCACCCTCGTTCTTTATTCAGCCCCGGGCCCCGGAGGTACAAGCAATATTACTTCCACAAGATGTCTGAGTTATTTACATCGCTGAGAAACAGCCCAGACGGAAGAAGTGTATATACGTGTATCTGAGGGTGGGGCCACGCACAATTCCGTGCGAAATTAAATTCGAATTTTTGGGCGCGGATGAACAATCGTAGGCGTCAAGTTGGATGGGGGTGAACCAAGATCGTACGGTTACTGTCAGGGTGTCTTAGAAGGGGCACTTTAAAATATGTAAACTGTAAGTAAGTGGGCGCGTTAAGTGAACCAAATTTTGTTAATCTGATGAAAAATGCCGTGCGTAATTTATTTCACGGACTAGAAGCTTTGTAAACTTTATAAAAATGAAATAATGTACAAATTCACTAATAATTGCACTTTAGTTGAATTAGTCATTTAGAAAAACAGTTGTGTTTACTCCCAAAAAAGCATGCAAGTTAATCTAATCTGCTAGAGGAGCTTAGCTTGGAATAGCCCCTACCAGAAAAGCTCATTATGAATTCATGTGGTGTGGTTGTACTAATATAAAACCAGTTTCTACGGTCGGGTAATACTGAATATAAAAATATTCAGAAGGATTCTTTTGCAGCATCCTAAATCTTAATTAAGAAATTGAAAATATTCAAAAACTAAGCATAATGAATGGATTTCGTACTAAACATGATATATGCCTTGCATATTACGGTCTCAAAAAAATCATCAAAACCATCCCTGTCCTAGTTTCAAGTATGAAAGAAACTGAAATTTAATGATATTATAATTTCGATAGTAAAACATAAGTACAAAAAAATACAATGTAATTATGAAACTAGAAAGTAATCCGCGTTATTGACTCCAACAAAAACTGAGGACTGAGCAACGATAAACCCGCGCATAGTAAATTCTCAATCCTTTATTGCATTGCCAAATTTGCGCCAATACATGTGGCATTATCGGGGTCTTATTGCAGTGAATGCTAAGGACTAAACAACTGGGTTTGTTACGTACACTACTTTTGTGGGCAATAATCCCATTTTTTAATTTTTGCAAAGTTTGACCAATGTAACAATCCACACAGACCATGTACTGAATGTGACAGATGACGTTAGATTTTTCCAGATTGTTCCAAGGACAACACAAACCATTTGACAGGTGGTTTGTGTTGTCCTTGAGTTTTGAATGGAATGTATTCGTTCTTTTGGAACGATACAAAAGTGTTTTGATATTGGTGGAGCAGAATCGGCTGGTAAGTTTATGATAACGACCAGATATAAATTGCAGTTTTCTGTGCGTTATATCCTGATTATTATATAAATCTCCACCCATATGGCTATTATTATTCAAATTAGATGAATTGAAGGTTATTGATAAGTTTAGTTGGGTAGTTGGTTTAGTTCAGAACACTACTGAGTACATCAAAATTCTTTCGCTGGAAAGATGAATGGCAGATATTCATAACTCTATATTTGAGGGCTTTAATCAGATTGATTTTGAATTTCAGGAGATTATTAGATAGGAAATACAAATAACGATCCGAACAATAATATTGTTATTAACAGAACATGCTTTGGGGTCTAGAAATGGGACATTATTTTAAACATCAGTTCTTACTGTGCTTTTTAATTTGTGTTTAAAGCTGTTGAAAATACTTAAGATATTATCAATATTTTCTGATGACAGAGCCACTAACAAGTCGTCAACATATTGAAAAATAATAGAAAATTAATGATCAACACCACCTCTGACATAGTGAATAATGGTGTTCATAACTAATTCAGCTATGGAAGGATTGATGGTACGATTACTACCCATTGGTGGACAAAGTTTTTCCTTACCATGGAACAAATTCGTGGTAATCGTTAAGTTTTATTGTTAAAAAAATACAGTTTTTGCTATTAAAAAAGGACAAAATAATACTATGACATGTTACACTTATCTTTATAAGTTATTTTGCTCCTATTTTTTCAAATTAGACCAATTATAATATATTAAAACAGCGGTAATGGGATAATGAGCATCGTCCAAAATTTACCGTAACACAATGTACAATTTCTTCAGAATCCAAAGATAACAATGTAAATGTTCTTAGAATTATCCAGAATTTTATAAACTCCTATGGTAAACCGTATTTGTGGTGCTCGCGCGCAAATCGCGCTAAATCCCCAAAGTCAAACTAATGGAAAATCGACAAAAACAAATTGCAATAAATAAATATGATTGAACGTTTCACTACTTTTTCATCGTATTTTGTTGACCGTTAAGGGTTGTTTTTGACAATTTTCGATAAATTTTTTTCTAACCCTTATTTTAAAAAAAAATATTTTTTTTGGATTTAGCGTGTTTTGGTTTAAATATGGAAATAATTGCACACATTTTGTATATAAAAAGAAGACTATTTCCTCAATCCTTTATTAATATAAAATATAAGTACTGTGTATCTGTATTTTACTATAACAACACTCCTCCAGAAAAATCTTTCCACTAGATATGCGGTTCAGATGTCTCACCCTCCATGTTTTTGGTTGATTGCTTAAGTAATAAATCGTTGTACCAAGCCAAGTTTTTGTCATTCCTCCAATCGTTTCCAAAGTGCTTAGTTAATAGATTTCCCAAAGATTTTTTCTTTTTCTCATGTATGCCCCGTTCATGAGCAAGTACCGTTTCTTTCAAGTCTGATTGCAGTATCCCTCTGGACCGTGATTTTGTTAATGTCGTATATTTTTCCGTACCAGTTCTGAACCTAAAGTGTTGAAAACCACACACAGAAACGTGTCCAGTAGTAGCTTTTTTCAAGCTGATCACTTTCATATCCGCAATGCCAATGATCTTCTTGAGTTTTTCTTCAAGAGCTTTGATGTTGTAGATTTTCCAGCTAGTTCCTCTCTCCTCCGCCCTTTCCATGGTTTGACACACTTGAATCTTTTTTTTAGAAAGTCGTTTAGGCATGACATATGCCACGGTGAACTCTCGTTTTCTAGGTTGGCTTTTGATGGAACGCTTACGTTCGACAGCAGTTGCAGACAAAAAAATGACATAATTTAATATCCTCTTGAATTTTGTTGTTAATGGCGTTGAAAGAACTTTGTATTTCTTGCACATCTCCAAGATTTAGTTCTGAACAACAATATGTGGGGCCATTATGCGAACACGGCTTGTTAAATAACTTAACGGCAGAGGCAGACGTTTGATATCTGAGAACCAACAACAACACAAACAAACTAAATTGCTAGGTTTCTTTTACAATGATAATAATTATATAACTTACCGCTTTAATTTAATCTGCTCTCGTTTGGCCCTATTTCTTTGTCTTTTTCTTGATCCCATATTACTTGCACCTACGGTGGTATTAGCATCATCCATCTTTACAATCACTAATAATAATATTGCTAACGTAGACTACTTTAAAAGCACAGAACACACAACTGAAACTACGAGGGTGAGGTTATAAAAATCAGCTCATTGTACTAACAAAATACGAAAGACATGTAGTTTACAAAGCCGTACTCAGCGTCATCTATGTTTTATTTTGAAAAAAGACACAAATAGGAATAATGGGGATTTATCGTGCTTTGGTACCAATATTGGATTTACCGCGGTATGCTCCAAAGCCCTACATGTGACAGCTATTTAAAGATGGATTTAACGCGTTTTGCCCTCTAAGTAAAGTGTTATATTGTAGAGACCATTGAATTGTATAGGAATCTGCGAAAAAGTAAAAAATGTCTGAAAATGGATTTAGCGGGATTTGCGCGCGAGCTCCACATTTATGGTCTGTGCCTACATACCTACATCTTTTAAGGAATACCATTCAAGTAAAGCTTTGCATTTACTTTTGATTTTCATCTGAATTTACAGAAAAAAAATACTTACTTAAACAATAAATAAGTAACAACAATAACAGGTTGAGAAAATATTGTTCTTCAATGAATAACAATAACTAACGCTAGCTTTAACGTAAACAAGTTTTATGATGTCACCCGTACTAGCAATAAGTCACTTATCTCCTGCTCTCCTCAAATACTGAAAACTGTCAAGTAACTCCGGCTACCAGTAGAATATCGATTCCCTTTCCCTATCACATAAACTGAGATTTTCGCTGTCGGATAAATCCAAACGCATTGAAGCCTATATGTTACCATAAATATAATGTTATAAAATATGTCCTACCAATAAATGGATTCGCGTCTGAGAATCGTCCCAATGTACACATAAAAAATGAAATCTACCCAATGATAATGGTCTTTTTGGACGTTCGACGCAGTACGAGGCAGCCCACCGTCTACGAACGCTGAGCGCCGATATACAGGTCCCAGGCGAGCAATCTTTGGACTCTCCGAATGGCCCGAATGTGCTACTTGTTCCGACTTTCCCGGTATCAGCAAGAACGTTCGAAAGTTATCCCTCGCTCACGCCCCCTTCACTAAATTACCAAATGAATATAACTTACAAATTTTACGGCGGTCGCACAATTTGATGGAAAGACCGACGCACAATACGGCGTCCGATTTTTCTTTTCTCTCTATAGCTTTCGTGAGATATAGAAGGCGGATCAACTAAGTAACTATATCTGTTCGGCGTAACAGATATAGTTACTTAGTTGATTGGCAAAGAGGAATCATCTACTTTAGGGGTAAAACTATTTCGAGCAATTTGCCCCCGAAAATTTATAATGCACGAGGAGACATCATCCATCTTCTTATGAAGTTAAACATATAGAGGGGAGACTGGATTACATATACGCAATGTTGCGAGTAGAAGATTTATTTCGTAGATATGTTAGGAACATGAATACGCCATTAAATTACAAATAATTGAAATACTTGACGATATTACTGGTAGTAAAGCAAATACGCATATTCGTGAAATTATTAGCACATTAAACCTAACAATGATTTACATGTGGAAGTTTACCTGAAGAAAACTAAGTGGTTTGTAGAAGCTCTTACTGCACTTTTAGTTCCTGCTGAGGCCTCGTTCGAACATAGCACCCTACAGTTTTGGTAAACGTTATTTAGTGTTGGTATCTTGTCTGGGGGTTGCGACCCACTGCTTGGAGAACATTACTTAAACGTGTCATACATGCAGAGCGTAAATAGGAGACCAGATGGTTCCTTATGCCTTAAAACTACGTACTTCTACTGTTAAACGTTGCTACAAAATGTTCTGCTGGCACTTAATTATTTTGCTAACAAATTGTAAAATTACTCACAAGTGAATCGACATACTATTTACAGATTTAATTTACTGATTTGATGCACTTGTTAAATGGCTTTATCTTGCATTCCTTTTTTCATTAACAGCTTTATTATTGTATTTTGTATAACCATGTTAGTAGATTCGTTCCATTTGGAACTATTTGCTAATACTTATTTGATGCATATCGCCGAATAAAGCTAAAGTATATAGTAATAAACGATTATTTATGTGGTTTATCACACATGCACTAATTTGCATACGGTGTTTGACACTTGCATAAAACTCAACCTAGAATACTAGAGATACCATTTTTTTATATCCGGTATTCAAAATTGGGTGTTTCTGGAAACCTCACATGATGAGGGAAAGTGACTAAGTGCTACACATATATATTAAGCGTGTACCAGTAAGACTGCCATTGTTTTTCTCTTCGTCCACCATAGTCACAGGCAACCACGCTAGCAGAAATTCATAATGTTGAGCAAATTTGGGGAAACATCAGCATTTACAGCACAAGTTGTGGAATCTCACTAAAGCTACATATGTTGAAGCTAATGCAACAATACCAATACAAATCTGATTTCCAACTAATTAATAAACTCAAGTGATTATCTGAATAAAGCCAGAGCCTGCTAGACCATTTTAAAAAATTAAATTTTACAGAAAATTGTTTTCTATTTTTTTTCTCGATAACGAAGAATGCTAATGATGCAGGCCTTATAGCGTAACCTACCTTCCAAATTTGAGCAAAATATCTCAAAAACTGTAGAAGCTATACAGTAAAAAGTGAAAAAATCTTGAAATTTCAACACCCTGTAGATTGGTAAAGAAACGTTTGCAGACCTATGTTTATATGAAATTTTAGGCACAAAATAAACTAAATAATTACCCCCTTCCTTATGTACATGATATTTAGGAATACCCTGTATACTATACAAATATATTCCTACTAACTAAATCCCAAAAAACTACCTATAATCCATATTATAGTTACCTAACCCCTGAAAGCCGTTTATAAATGACCCTAAACTTACAACGCCTTTTAGGATTGGAAAGTGTTGGAATTAATAGGCGCTTAAAATCTGTTTTAATGTATCCCTTTGTGATATTTTTTATTTCATTCACCTGAAATAACTTGTTCTATAAAGATATTATAATAAGAACACCAAAATCAAAAGAAATAAATGTGTAACATCTTAAAGGTTTATTAAGCATATTAAGGCTGTAAAAAATTGTGTCAAATGATCTTTCATTTTTATAGATTTCCGAATGAATGTCTCCTTCTTTTTCTCTCTTAAACTTACATTTTATGCGTTTTTTAATTAATCTTTTCAATTATAATTGAATAATGTTGAGAAAAAATTAGAACTAAGTGGAAACACAGCTATACAAAAGATTTGATAAAAATAGTAGAGCAGTCAGAGAGCATGTATATACCTACCTACTTACATGTTGTGATCAAATCTAACTAATCAAGAAAATTTGAAACAGAATTGAGAAAATACCCAACACTGCAGAGAAAAATATACTATTTAGTGACAACAACAAATGACAACAATGTATTTTATGCTACTTTAACATATGTATAACTTATGTCAGCATAAATTGTATACCAAATTGCGCAATTTTGTTGCAAAAAATGCAATAATTTTGGCCAACAATCTTAATAAAAGTTGTGCTACATTTTTTCTATGTGAGTGTATGAGGTATGAACTCCTAGCAGGAAAGATTCAAAGGAAATAGATGTTAATGGAAAAAATCTTTCGGAGAATTAAAGATTAAGATAGGTATAAGTGACAATAATTTAGTAAGGAAATCGTAGAAGTGTAGAGTGAACGTTGTTGTAAATCATGAATATTTGATCGTAGAACTTTAAAACCACTGCTAGTTAGCGTAGAGGATCGAAAATGAAGCGAGGAAGCCTAAAAAGGAAATGGTTGAAGGTTGCTGTCGAGAATCTGAAAAAATAGTTGTCAATTTGGTTAAAGAACTGCAAGTGGAAAGAAGAAAATAAAATTAAGAAAATGAAAAGATAAAAAATATAAATGAGACAAACTTCTAACCCAAAGAAGCTTGTAAAACTTCCTGAGTTCGATATATATAACTATAGTATTAATTTCTTCAGTGAATTTGAATTTCTAACTGGAGAAATTATATCGAACTAAATAACTGGTAAAAGGCAACTATTTATTGCTTAAAGAGGTTCTTCTACGCCTCTGTCCCCGTACTCCGTATAAAAAGTTACTATGACCTACTGCTATACGTGCTATCAAAATGGTATTTACAGCAGAAAATAAAAGCTGTTGATGTTAACAGTATTCACTTCCTTTTTTGCGTATCTCACAAGTTTGTTCAATTAGAGCACATAATCACGCTTCTTCGTGGAGTTTCCCTTCTCTAATATACCTACGTATAAATTTTACGCTGTATCCACACGACGACTTAAAAACTCGTTACAGATATCCGCTCTCTTGTAATACAACAGGAGCTTGTCTAACCATCTCTCGTCGCGCTCTCCTTTTGAAGCACCTTCTGCATCCTTGTGCTTTTTCTCCATTCTCCGCTATTCAGGGCTCCCGTCGAGAGAGATTCGATCGACGCATATCATTTATTTACGACTGGATCGATATAATCGGCCGCTGATAGATATTGATAGGCCCCGAACGAAAGATCTCGATGGCTGATGTACGGCAAGCTTTGGTCGGTCGCACGGCCTGGGTCCGTGCTGCGATATCGCGTCTTCATTACCGGCCCTGCATGCTCTCGTTTTACATATCTCGATGCACGAAGATTACTAAACGACTTTTAATGCCTTAACTCATGCTATTAACGAAATATGTTCCGTCCGAGTCGTAAACTGCATTTAAGTAGACCCTCCGTTCCGAAGGTATACTGCAAAGTCTGCGGAGTACCTACACGTAGATATGTATGCATGTATATAGAGTCAGATATTTACTTTCCCGTTTGTCTGTGTAAATATCCGCGTGTCCATGTGCTTGTGTATCACGGTTGTATGCGTGTACGTCCGATGGAAATATCTCAATCAGCTTCCACGCACGCAATTATCGATTGGGTCGTAAATATTGCGAATTCTCTGTGTGTGGAAGTCGGGACTGAAAGAGTAAAGATAAATTAATGCCGGTCTCTTATTAATATACGACTCCGAAGGCGACGCACTTGCTTCTTACACTCCTGCTGGTGCACACAAGCGATACAATATACAACAAAATTGTACCGAAGAATATTGAAGCTTTTCTGTGCTTCTGTTTCTATCTACATATTCTTAACTGCATAATATATACATATATAACAATTATTTATATCATTCTCTTTAAATTCTCGTAGTAAAGACATTTGTACACACTAACCTAGAGTCTCCTTAAAGATACGAGAAAAAAATGACACTAAAATGAAACATTATCGGTCATAGGTGAAAGATTTTATTACCGCTTGGATTATTGTTTGATAGAATTAGGTAAACGACGAAATTATTTCTTAAAACCTAAACAATTCTTAATTTATGGGTTACGAAATTAATTTTATGTTAATCTGACTTTTTAATCGTCTCTTACTCTCGAACTCTTAATCACCTATCCTAATCCTAAAATATTTCCAACAGGTAAACAGACCTTGTTTAGAAGAATTAAAATTCACATAAAATAAAATTGTGCGTTAATGCATAAATTAGTTTGTTTGCTTTTTTGCATATTGAAGGCCGTTAGAATTATGAATGGAACCAGGAATAACACTAAAATTAAAATATTTGAAATCACCACGGAAAAGACATGGATCAACATAGAAAAGTTAGAATAATAATAGAATTCATCCGATCAACATTCCGATTTTTAGGATTCGGACTTTGATTATGGCATTTCCAGAGAGTAGAAGTTATTTAATACCAAAGCAAATATAACGGAACTAAAATTATTCAACATTACAAATAAGTAATGGAAGCTATAAATATTACTGTACGGATTTGTGTCGTGAAGCAATCACCAATAAAGTTTCTTTTAGGTATACGATCTCTTTTTATTTATTGCTCGTATGTTAAATAAATATTCTACAATCGTTCACTTATTATTGTTTTAATATTGTTGAAAGTTAACACCTCTTTCAAGTTTAAACTTGGTTTATCTTTCATCTCTAATTTCTAATTAAATGTTTGTTTTATTAATTGGCATTTTTACCAGTACCCGTGTCATCAGTAAGCTTTTAGGGCAGTGTATTTTGAAGGTAACTAAAGTAAAACCAGAGTATATCTCTGGTTGGTGTCTGACCTTTCGTAACTAGATCAGAAACATATGAATGCAATGAAAACTAAAAACTACAAACAATTCGGTCGACGATTATATCCTTATATTTTTATTGTAGTCACGTTTCTGATGACGCAAAAAAAAACATAGTTAGGAAAGCTTAGACACAACCAATGAAATATCCCGGTTTTATCTTGCAGCTGCAGCTTTCCCAACATACCATACTGTAATTTAAGATAGTATACAGCCAGGTACTTCTATAGAATGTTATTAAACATTTTTCAGTAAAATAGATACCTACAAGTGAATCATTTTGTAGTGGCGGAACCCTGTCTCCACGCGCGTTGCACGTCACGAGTCCGAACAGCCAGGCGAAGTCCCGTTGTTTGCATGACATATAATACTGCAAATACATATTACAATAAAAATTGAATGGCGAAGATAGTGGGGGTGACTTTACTCTCACGTGCGAGTTATAACATTTATCTATAGTTATTTGGGTGTGTCTTACTCTATTGAGCATGCTCTCTTGCTATCGCGCATCCGCCACTACAAAAAGATTCACCTGTAGTACCAACCTATTTTAAAAACATAAGTAGCTGTGTAATTTCATCATGGCGATACTGTTATGCGAGTATACGATAACCATAAGCTGCTACTTGGAGCCCTCGAAGGTTCTCAAGTTCCCACTGGGCAAGATGGGCTTTATAGAGAACACCAAGCTGCTCGAGTGGAAGTAAGAGATTTAATAGGGACGGTACAATGAGCACCTAGCTCAAGTGACTGGACTAAAGGTGTCCCCCTAACTTTATGAATGAATTAAGCTGCTACTGTTTGAACATATCATCAACATTCTGACTACCGTAATTGCAATTAACCGGCGATTGTAAAGTCGGCCGATTCTGCTAAGTTTCATTCATCTCCCGTGTAAACTCGGCCGGGCGAAAATTTTATATTACAGTTTCGATATATGGATTATTAACAGTGTTTGGAAATAAATTTCACGCCTTCAACGACTTCTGTATTTGTAATTGCTTTATTGTTCATCATGCATTACACGTAATTGTATTACAAATTACAAACAAATTAATGCCTACATTTTTTTCAGTTTTTATTTTTCAAACCAACCGAGTTTACATGTGTAGTTAGGTCGTCCTTGTTGCAAGCACAGATTAAAATGTTATAATCGGCCGAATTTACATCTACCCCAATTAACACTTAGGTATTTATATAGAAGAAACAATTCAAATCACTCAGAAAGACTAATCAATCAAAAATTGCAGTACAAGAAGCACATTTAGGATTAAATCGGACGTAATACTAAAAGAGGTAAATGACTAGACAACCAAAAAAAGTTATAAATAATTATATTACCACTTTGTGAAGTAAAATGACATACTAAGAAATAGCACTTTAGTTAACAATTTGGAAATTGTAGACGGATACACTCACGGAGTGTTGGAACTGGAAAATGGCTAATGATCTAATAATTATATACTCATATTAACTACAAGATAATTATATAACTTAATTGTGGTTATATAATAGTAAGTAACCAGAAGATAAATTACATTTGTGTTCATCATTTCGCACTAGCGATTGTGTCAATTATTTCTTGTTTTTTGCAGAGGGTGTACATAATTGCTACCATAGTTGTGAAATTATACTTAAGTAATTATATGTTTGCGTATTATAATTTTGCTAATTGCTATATTGGCAGCTATTGCAAGTCAGTATAAGTCAATCTGCTGCAAATTAGTCATTTGTAAATTGCAGTCACAATTAACAGAATTTATGCTTTGACGACCGCATGTAAATAAGTGATTGTGTAAGTTAAAAATATTTATCTTCGACACACCTTTCCAGAGAATCTTATAAATATTACACCCTGAAGCGTTTAGACACTTAGCGCGGTTGACACCGCGTGTTTCCTTCTGTATGTAGACCTACAAGCAGTGATCGAGGTCGAAGTTTTCCCTGCTGGTGATTCGTTTATCCAAATAAATACCGTCATAAATAACTCGCGGCATCCAAAACCGTGCGTGATTAATCACTCTTGTACGTACTGCAGTGCTGCAGTTTTGAATTATTTCCGCCCGCTCGATGAGTTATCTCGCGCACACAAAACAGGGTCCTCCAAAGTAGTTTCGCCTACCTGAGCACTCCCTCTTCGCTATGATAAGCTCCTCTCACTCCCGCCATGTCTACTTCGACCTTATCTCCGGCCTCTAATCTCCCGGGAGAGCTTTCCATCTTCGAGCAGCGGGACGCCGTACCTGCAAAGACCAATCGGGTGCGAGTAAACTCGAGGACATTTGTCCTCAGACACTTTAGGCATAAGATGATTTTCTAACGCATTTTAACATGCCAACAGTCAGTGTTTTTTGTGATTCCGTCTAAAATAGTTGCTCTCTTACGGTCTCAGGTGCCAATGGCCTTCGCAGGAGGGGCAGACAGACGTACACGCGATACCAGACGCTGGAACTGGAGAAGGAATTCCACACGAACCATTACTTGACGAGGAGGCGACGCATCGAAATGGCGCACGCGTTGTGTCTGACGGAAAGGCAGATCAAAATATGGTTCCAGAACAGGAGGATGAAACTGAAGAAGGAAATCCAGGCGATAAAGGAGCTGAACGAACAGGAGAAACAGGCTCAGGCACAGAAGGCTGCGGCGGTGGCAGCAGCTGCTGCGGCCGCCGCACAAGTGGATCAAAACTAGTGGATTGGTTATACTTAGATGTCGGCGGCGGTTAGCAATAACTCCTGTATAAAGGTAAGCTGTTTTCCAACATTGATTGATCTGACATCTATAGTAAAATACCTACAAGATATTTACGCAAAATAGCATAATGAATGTAACTAAAGCTATTTATTATAACTAGATTATTTTATAATTTCATTTATTATCATATTGTTATAGAAAAAGAATGTTATTGAATCTTCTTTAAAAGTGTTTGACGTATATAAACACACATTGTGTTTTAAAATTCAAATTCCGTTTAGAAAACGACAAATAAAAATATTACAAAAATACTCTCAGCGGTTTTAATTTAAAAAATTATCTTTAAGTTAGCGAATTATACCAAGATAGGCTTATAGTAATTTAGAATTCATATCAGTGAATACTACATTTCAGTGCGTTCCTAGCATAGCGCCCTATTTTTCTTTTATAAATCCTTAACTTGTGGGCAAGTGAATTTAAAAGCTTAGCTCTGCTAAGGAAGACTTCTTTTGGTTTACTTTCAGATTATTATCCATTCGCTGAAATGGATGCCGTCTTATAAAAATGTCTAAATATCTTTCGTATTGGCCAATAAGTATATAGTTATACAAATGTTAGCTTCCAACGAAATCATACAATCAAAACGTTTCCGCTATTAAAATCTTATAAAATGATCCAAAGCAAAAAAACCGAAGCAAATAAATTATACACATCTTAAAGTTGCCTCGGTGGCACGTATGAATTCATTAATAATCGTTTTTTGATATATTCGTTTCCCACGTATATTGATTGACATAAACTAACGATTTTTACCTAAATTTTATGATTCCAATTCCTCGCAAGCAACACTGCGTGTAATATTGCACCAGTATTCAAAAAGTAGATGATTAAAATTAAATTTACTAAAACTCCGCCAAATAATGTAAGTAAATTATTGTTCATCAAATTTCACAACTTCTGACAAAGCTTTCCGTATTACCAGATACACAATCGGGATTTCGCATTTGCCATTAGATATTATCGATGCTTTAATACATGCTTCTGACCGCGGTGACGCAGCTTTGTGGGTTTTATTAGATCACACAGGGGCCTTTGATATACCTTACTAGCTACATTTTTTTATTTTCATCTTACCTGTCGGGTCGAGAATTAAAATTTATGACAGTTTGTCAGATCAAATATACTTGAAGGATGGAATACCATATGGTAGAGTCTGTGGTCCTCTCCTTTTTACTCTTTATACTGCAGTTTCTGAATTTGATCTTCCGTACTCCAAACCTCATTTTTATGTCGATGATACACAATAACTATATTATTGATTCCCATTTTTGCATAAACTCTTATCTTAAATCACCTGCGACAATATCGAAAAAGCATTGTTTAAAATTAAACCCTATTCGGTAAAAGGAAGATAGGTGGTTGAGCTTAAGGATTTCGTTAATAGTAATATTTCAGGTGTCAAAATTGGCACTACTGATACTGCAAGAAACCTTAGAAATCTCTATCTTAGATTCCGGAAGCATGCATATCAAAAAATCAAATCTGCATTTGCTATATTAAAAACTCTCTATACCAATAGAGCGCTTCTGGAGTCTGATACTCGAAAGTTGCTATGCGAATGTCTAATGCTCTCAGGCCTCGCAACTTAATTTTTGCGATGCTTTGTATATGGACTTTGTCTAGACAGCACCACTGCTAGACGAATACAACAGGTGCAGAATGCTTGATGCATGCTGAATGCAGATTTATCTATGGTATTCGTAAGTATGACAGAATCATGCGTATTTTCATTGCAATGGTCTGGTTAAAATATAGATAGTCGCAAACGGTTGTATCTTATGGGTACTGTGTTTCTTAAAATTCCCTGATTATGTATTTAGAAAAATCCGCTTTAGCGCTGATGTACAACGCTTCAATTTGCGACATAAAAGTGTTACCACCATGGCCAATTAGGCTACCGCTCTATTTGAAAGGTCTTACTCCTACAGTATTTTATCCTTTTGGTTAGCTTTTTCGACCGCGCTGAGGGATTCCACTATGGCCACTATTATATGGCTCTATTAAAGCAAAATAACTTTTTCAAAAGCAATCCATCACGTAGTTATTGCCCAATTTTGCTATAGATAACGAAGTAATAATTTATTTTTCTTTTCAAAATATTATCTTACCCGAAACATATGCCTTTACTTCACATGACCAGCGTTTGCGCTACATGCACTAAGATCGACCATATTTTAATAGTATAGTTTTGTTTTTTTGTTATAAAGGTTCAGGTGGTATACCAAGGATCCTTACCTAGGATTATTGAACTTGCACCAATTAATGTATTTGTTTGATTTTCTATGTGTCAACCTTTACCATGTTACATCAACACACACATATATCACATTAATACTTTATTATTATTATTAATATTACTACTATTGTACTACTTCCTTGCAGCAGACTACTGGATTTTGATGTATTGACTGGTTCTAGCCAACATTGAGTAGAACAGCTTGTTCACACCGAATACCAAAATCATTAAAGCTTAGTGGTTCCTCAAATTGAAACTTGCTCAGCAACAGCCATTATTAGCAGACGCGTTTTCCATTACCAAGACTCATCACTACTACTGCGTGACAGGTTATACGTGCATTATGCGTCTTTAGTTACCATTCATACCCTTTTATCTCTTAATGTTTATGTTTATACTATTGTTTGTAGTTGTTTCACCAGTAGGTTTGAAAACCCTGGTTAATAAACTGCTAATCTGTAACTTTTGGGATCCTTAAGGTCTTACAGCTGATAATATGGTTTTGAGTCTGGAGAGATTCGAACCAAGATCCTAAAATCAGATTGTTTTCGTTTTTTCTTTTTTTAATAAAAACTAGACGTGGTGCTAGTTTTCACTATTTTACTCATAATCGACATATAAACATCTGTAAGAGTCGCTGTTCAAAGTTTAGGGAAGATATTTGTTGGAGATTTCTTGTTTATTTTTTACAGTTTCTTGTTTGTGAAAGTCTGCATTCTCAGAGCACATTTCCAATGTTCATGGCTCGATCGTTTTGAAATTATTCGCACACGTTAAATCGAATAGCTGTAATTACATTAAATAACATATCAACCAATCGTTTTACAGTTAGGCGCAAAATGTTAATTCACTCAATCGAAGGCGTCATTTGCTCAGTACGAATTAAATTACATACTTCAACATAACCTCAAATATACTACATGCACTGATAAGATCGACCACATTCTATACGTGCACGTCCATATACGTTTCCCTCAAAAATTGATGATTACCATTTTTATAAACAGTTAACCAAAATAAAATCATTCGATCTGCGGTTCGGGTCCGTAATTTATTTAATAATTGCGTGCATAACAGTTCCATCACATCATGTATGGATTCTTATTCACCCTTATGTTAACGCGATACGGGTGCTATCACACTATAATTACTAAACCAAGAAAGAATTGGTTTAAAGTGCATTACACAGATATTTAAAACGTTAAAAAACCTTTCGCGATTTTGAAAGTCAACTGTACAGATTTCGCACGCTTTTATTAACGAAATCGCGGTGAAAAACATGGCCGTTGAAGATTGCTAATAATACCTTTGAGAAATTGAAAGCCGTTATCTGCCCGAAAGGAGAATAATAACTCAATATATCTATACTCCAATTGCCAGTGAATCCGTGAAAGAAAGCATGGTGGACAGACGTAAAGTTTACCCCCAATTTTACGAGCATTACCAATCGGCACAGTGTTTATAAGGCAAGAACTTCCCGCAACGGTAGGTCGTTAAGAAACCATTGGCACGGAACTGGGGGATCCTAAAGCGACACCGTAAAGGTGGCCATCAAAACAGATTTTATGAGCCAATCAAGTGTATTTGTTTAATCCACCCCACTGGTGTTATCAACTTAATGTTTGTCCTGAGGTACACGACTTTGGGTTGTACAGATTAGCTGCTTATATAAGAATATCCACGCTTAAAGGTTTGTGGTTCAGAGTACAGTACACATTTTAAAAAAAATTCTGGAAGCTAAAGAATTAAAACACTAACTGAGATATTGCTTCCAATTTTGAGAACTTATCCGAAATTTTTCCTGGATAAAAATTAAGTAATTCCGTTATATATCTTACGTAATGCTTAAAGTTATATTTTATTATTTTTATATAAAGATATAACACCCACCTTTGTATGATCATGTAGAGCACACATGACGAAACATAATATTAAAATAAGTGATAATTATGCCTTTAATTGGTGAATTTTGCTGGAATTTATGTTTGCCAGTTATTATTTTTATTCTTACATTCTGGAACAGTTTGTTGCCGCGAGCATATAATTAACTGATGTAAGGAAGCTTAATTGATAGTTTCAAAACATTTAAATGTTTTGAAACACCCCTTTGTCGATTACAATGAACGTTCATTCACACTTAGGGGGTGACGGCTATTATATTGTGGCCAGGTCTATAAACATATTGTATGTAGGTATACAATACATGTACCACTACCACGGCCGTAACTGCCTGGCTTACTAATAATTACGGTGAGCGATGCACCAAAGTAATGTGGAATCCGCATCTATCTGTATCGAACATACATGCAAAACTGTTATACTATCTTATGCTGCCATCTATACGCCTACTCGTTAATCATGAGATTATGTAGTAATCTTGTTTGAAATTATTGTTAGATAATCCTGTGGGAATATAAAAATGGGGCATAAATATAAATGTAAAAATAATGCGAAAAAACCATTCATTACATAAAAATATTGAATCCAATAAGAATTCGCTAAATAATTCAATAAGTAAATGTTTTTTTCTATTATATCTTTAGGTAGAAAAGAATAAAAGAAGAATCCACGGTTTATAGAAACTTTTAATTTTGTTTTAATTCTAATTTTTTTGATTTGCACATATATTCTTTGAATGAAAGCGACGGTACCTTAAGTTAAGGAAATATTTTGCTTCATTAGATACGTGTTGCTTTGGGCGTAAACTTATTCCATTCAAAAATAGAAATACTTATTTAAGGAATCCTTTCTATCAGTCTAGTTTGTGAGGATATCTTAAAAAAAAAGGTTTTTCTTTTCATTTTGTTGTGAATAATTGGTAGGGTCACGACTTATTAAGGGATTTTAAAATACCAAGGCTTTATATTTTTTTGGGCCACTACAATATAGAAAGAGTCGGTTTTATATGGGAAAAATTGCATAAATATTTGGGATAATATTTTTCGCAAAATTAGATCATTCAGGCTTCCCACTTTCGAAGTAGAAATGAGGAAAAGATTCCATTTGGTTCATGATTTAATTTTCACTAACTAATTGAAAAATATTCTAGAGGCTAATAGATGTTCTCTTATCTCACTTTTATGCTTAAAAATAAAAAGCTTTTTCTGTTTCTTTAGTTCAGTATAAATGAATGTAAGTATATAAGGGTGATAATACATTGTGAGCCATAAGATCTGATGTGCCACCTATTTTTGCTGCATTTAAAGCTGACCATCCAATTCTGTTCCCTATAAAAAGCAAAAAATCACGTTGAACCAAAAATGGGCTGAAACAATGAACAAAAACATTGCTCGCACGTAATAGTACTTTAAAATTAATCCAAATCAAATCAATGAAAAACATTTTATTAAATGACAAAGGAATTGATTAGTAACAAATGTCATTTAAAATGAAATGATGGCTTACTTGGCTCGAGGAGGCATATATTACGATGGTAAAGGACACCAGTTTTATAACGAACGCTTTCATTAAACCTATAAAGTACATAGACCATTATAGAAATGCAAATAACTGCATTTCAATGAATTCTATTCATTAAGGCCGTGTTCCTTCTTATATTCAGTGGTATCCAGTGAATGCGTTATTGATATTATGGCCAGTATTTCTCTCAGTGCAGGTTATGTAAATCTTTCTCTCTGATTTCATATGCCCTCAGATGTAGTGTTTCAATTTATTTCTCATTTATTTTTCTTTCTGCTATTGCTACTCTACCAAAATGTCTTTTGAGTTTGCAATAACCTAACAGGATTTCTTATGCGCTTATTGTGCTTACTTAAGTTAATACATTCTAGAAATCATCCGGTTATAGGTTTAGAGCAATTCTAACTAAATTTCGTGGATATTTTCGCATATTTGGATTTTCTCTGTTAACCATTTTTTTTTGCTTTCTTCAGTATTATGCTATTATTTTCCCTCAAAAGAATTTGGGCGCCAGAAATGATGTCCATTGTTTCATTTCCTAACAGTTCTGTATATCTCGGGACCCACAGGCGGGTAACCTAGGCATTTGGGGATTTACGAATCATCGCAAAGCTTATTACATATAAGTTCAGTACCTTGGTGGCTGTTTAACTATCTATCAGACGTTATGATCGTTTTCGGTCACTCCTGTCAATATTGAATTCAGGACCTCTTCCAATAGCGTGTGTTTACGTCTAGAAGATACTCGAGTATTTGTATTTCAATTCCAGTTTTTTGCGCCATGTTGCGGCTTGATACCATTTGTTCTTGTTGCTAAACTTTGTTGTAATTCTCACAAAGCTGAATTTATTTTTTTGCTTGTTGTGCCGGCGCAGGTTTGGTCACCTCCAGGAGGGAGCTTGAGGTGTTTGCCTGGTAGTTCCTTCTCTTCACTCAGCATGTGGTCTTTTTTTTTATCAGTAGCGAGGACTATTTAGGATAAAATGTCTTTGTTGATTTTGTTTAGCAAGATTTATATAGTATTAGCGGTAATACAACATTATATCGACATAATTTTGATATAATGTAAGCAATATAGAAGTTTAATCAATAGTTTACAATACCAAAAGGTTGTAACAGAAACTAAAATATTAATTAATCTACTATGTGCCAATTTTATACTTTTCAACAGTAAAAGAAATACTTTACTTCTACATAATAATGTATTGGAAAGCAGCATGAAAGTATCCAGTCGTTTAAATATTTCCCTTATCTTTTGGATTTCCTGAATGATATGCAGTTTGTATCCAAAGACAACTAATTATAGTAACAACTGATACCGAAACACGTTTTTCCACTACTGCATCTAATTAATTAACGAGACCGAAAATTCTGGTATCCGGTGAAATAATTCGTAATCAGTAGATTATGTAAATCAATTAACCAAAGAACCTAATAGTTCCATTGTGACTTAAAAAATGCTGTTAGAATTCCTGTTACTTCTTCAGCTACGAAACCCAGGGAACAACTCAAAAACAACCTTCTGCAAAAATTAAGATAATTGCATTCCTGTTATTTACCGCAGCGTCGTAAATTTCTGTTAAGAATTTCGGGTGTTTAATCTTTAAGCGCAGAAAATCCCCTCGTGTAATTACTTCCCTCCTGGAAGATGGCGTCTGGCTCGCATTCTGGGCGCGGTCCGGATGGGATTTGCGTGTATGTTGGAATTTTGTAACTCGTATTATCTCCTTTGTGTATAAATTGGTAGGCTTCAAGTTGGGACTGCGCACATATGTATGAATATGATATCTTGTTAAAGTTAACAAGCTCGGTATTAGCGTTTTACACAAATTCACGCTTTAATGCAAAGAGGATTAGTTGACTCGTCTAAATCAGCGTTATGATAAAATATAAACGGATTAGTGTCTTGTATAGTATTAGAGATTAAATAGCAAAAAGTGAAACTAGAGTTTTAATACTAATAAAGACATATAAAATCAAATATTAATTCTGTCAGAAAAACATATTTATTGTACGTATTTGCTTTTAGTGTGTAGCAATAATATCAGCATCATGATCAAAATTATATTAAACTCTTCATTCCAAGGCTAACATAATAAATAAATAATTTATTAAAAGGAACATACACTAACCAACTATTGACCTAGAGAAATAAAAATATCGTTCCTAAAACAAACTATCCATCGTACACTTCGGTGCTTTCACTGATTTCAACTGTCATGCAAAACCAACGGTTACAACCAATGACCGATACCACCACACCCTTCATGCCAAGTTGATCCCTTCAACGGTTTATGCAGGCAAATGAAATGTGTTTTTGTTTATTAAGGATCACAGTAGATTGTTAGTTTTAAGAAAACAACATTAAAGTCTAACTAAATGATGTAAATAATAGTCTCTAAAACAAAAAAAATTGGCATATAAATGTTTCGAAATTAAGGGTGGAATCATTGGATTGGTACAGCTATTTTGGTATAAATTAAAAAACACAACCTCTAAAAAATAAAAAACAATTCATGCCTGTACGGTCCAGCGTTTTCACTACATACTTGTGAATCATGTGAAATATATAAACATAAAGAAGCAGTAATACGCGAACCACAAAAATTTTACTTACGGTTTAGTGAGTATAGTAAAAGGTTTTGTAATTTTGTTTCAGCTACAGTTGAAATTTTGGGAACCTATTTAAATTATTAAGTGCTACCCTTATTATATACAAAATGAGTTTTCCAAAGAGAACATAGATATACTTAAGAACACTTCAATTATTCTCTGCGATATGTTACAATTAGTTTTATTTTCCTGCAACCACTGCAAGTGGACATACTTATGAGTGTAATTGCTTTTATATTTATACGTTGCTAGCAACGAATTACAAAAAATGCCCTTTTTATAAGTGCAGTTGTGGCACCAACCGTATCTTTTTTTATTTTTCATTATATCCAAATAAGTGTAAATATTTGCTTTCGTATCAGCAGTATTAACTATAAAAACTGTATTACAGGTAGTGTTAAATTAATTCAGTTATAGTGACCGGCGATTTTCAAGACCATAATGATTGTTGAATATATAAATGCTTAGGGTCCACACATTTTTATCGTTTTTGTCCTAATAATATTGAGTGTCAGTCAAATAGGGTTCGCCCTGTTTGACTGACCGCAGTGCATTTATGAAAATTGACGATACATTCTCGGTGGGCAAAATATCTTCTCATTGGGTCATAGTTCCGTCCACTGAACATATTATTTTAAAAATTTTCGTGTGCAGTTTTTCATCTTTGCTCTTAAGTTAAATAAGTAGGTTTGTTGTAGTTTGAAACTATAAATTTCAGCGCACAGTAAATACTTATCAAGTACTAGGTCCCTCAATGTTCTAGACAAACAATTTCTTTTTTTTAAACACACTTGCTTTTTATTTTCTGTCTAATCAATAAAATAGTTGAAAAGAATATAACATTCTGATAACCATTCTTAAAGATTGTTTATTTTATCTACTCTGCTTGCACAAAAATTATCTAAATTGATTATATTATATTGTTATAAGCTAATTTTTGTTCAACTACAATAACGTAATAATTAATAACATGAACCATCTAGTCTGCCAACTAAAAGAAAAATCTACATTAATTTTATACATCCTTGAATATTTTACGCTACATAAAATATATAGTAGATTCTCAAGCCAAGCACGCTTCTCCTAAATACATTGACCGAGATTTTATGGCCCTCTAGTCGCACTAGCGCCAACTACGAACATCAATTGTTCGTTTAAGTGACAGCAGCTAAGGTTTATATCTCTGTTAATTTAGAACTATCTCAAATATAGCCAGTGTTAATTGCATTAGGATTTTGTACTTGCATCATGTAACTATCTATTTTATAAATTAGATTCAATATTCGATTTTATAAGCGATTTCTTCTTAATTAGAGAAAACGCCGTCATAAACTGTAATCGTGGTTCTGTTACGTACTAAGCTGTGACAGCGTCTGATGCTTTATAGTGCGGCTACTAACAGCTAGGTGGCAGTTAAACCGACGTATTTACTCGATATCGGGCACTTTGGCAGAACGACTATGGCCGAAACGCCGGCTTAACAGCCATTAATTCTCCCTCTCCTTTTAGCCAATACGGAGAAGGTTTTCTTTTGCGCTTCGTACTCGGAGTCTCGCCACGCCGATACACGAATCGTTCCGTCCTTGTTTTTTTTGGCTTCCGTCCCATTCAAACTTCTAGTGGCTTATTAAAAGGGTACAGCTGAGTTGTTGTAGAGGTAATAACCATCGTCTATAAGCGGGATTTTATGTTTATGGTTTGTTTTGATGTTTGAAGAGGCTCCGGCACTAGGTCATGGGGTCTTCATTCTCTTTAATGAATTGAACGAACGGGACCCGTCGAATTTTACAACCGGCAATAAAATTCTTACCACTGTCCATTGAATACCGAATAGTGAATTCATTGTTATTTAATGATAATGTCGTTCATTCCAAATCTTTGGCATTGGTTTATGGAGAATGTGGGAATATCTATTTTGGTACCTGAGTGTTGTAGATAGTCGCGTTCGTTATGGAAATGAAGTTTGGTCGTATTATGGAAATTCCTTAGAGCAGGATGTAGGTCTTGATCAATTAGTAGAAAAGTGTTGATGCTTCTTATTTGAATGCAAAGCTTCTTATTCAAAATTTGATAACAGAATAATGTAGAATACTCTTGATATTGTTTGTGTTCTCGTACTTAACTACACTAACGGAATGTTATCAATTATGCGTTACAGTAAATTAACGCAATGGTGAACATTTTATAGGAGCCGTGATCATGGCTTTTACGAATAACTCCAACGCGTAGACCCGCGTTGTGCACAATGGTAGCGACATCGATAAGCGCAATTTTTTTACTCTATGCTATATCCCGTCTTAGAAATGTTGTGCACTTCATATTATTAAACGATTCGAGATGATAAATATAATTAAAACTCTCCGTTATTGCATTATTAAATGTTCATATTACTTACTATATGAAAAAAAGTAGTTTGTTTGTTCAAAATTTTTGGTTTGATTGATCGAATCCAAATATCTTCTTGCATTAGACAGCATGGTTTTTTTTTTACCTTCATCGGCAGGTTTACCCCGTAAAGTAACTCGGCCAGAAGAGCTATTGTACCCCTATGTTGTTTTAGCCCTCGCCACCTGGTTGCACCCGAACAAACAGGTCCGCAAATTGGTCGAGAGTAAGTTTCCTTAAACTGGGTTCATCCAACCGAGCGACCCCTACATTATTCCGTCTCTCCCTCTCCGCTGCCGGACAGTCGGCCAGGAGTTTATTCTGCTCTCCCACAGTTTCTGCAGAGGGAAGAGTACTCCGCCCATGCGGTGCAAGAGTTTGTTCAGTGCCCAGTTGCCAGTTAAGACTCCCGTAAGTAGTCTCAGTCTATTCCAGCTCATGAAGACTGCCTTGCGGAGCCTTTTCTCGCCTGAATGAATCCCCAGGGGTTTTGCAATGTCTCGCGCCGGCAAGTCCATTCCAATAAGGGCGGTGACTAGCAGCGAGTTCAGATCTAATAAAAGCTTTGATGCCGCCATAAGTACTCCCACACGACGGTTTTGGACCTGTAAATGGTCGTTCACT
Organism: Cetonia aurata; assembly: GCA_949128085.1. Classification (NCBI taxonomy): domain Eukaryota; kingdom Metazoa; phylum Arthropoda; class Insecta; order Coleoptera; family Scarabaeidae; genus Cetonia; species Cetonia aurata. The sequence goes on along the minus strand of OX421886.1, from coordinate 22,462,798 downwards.
AGTTAGTTTGTCAACAATGCCATTGCCTCTGATCCCAGAGTGACTTGGAAACCATCTCAGCGTAATGTTGTGATGTTCCGCCAATTTTTCGAGCTTCCTCTGGCACCCCAGTACCACTTCGGAAACGAATTTCACAGCCTGCAGTAAAAATTTCGGCCGATCCAACTTCATGCGGATAGTTTACGATGCCCTCTGCGCAGGTTTAGATGACTATTACTTTAGCCTGGAGAATGGAGGTGGAGCCCCCCAAACTGATAGCTTATACATGTTAGTGATTGCTTAATTAAATTACTTAAGTCCTTCTCATCTTTGCCGCAATTACTTTTCTCGAAAGCTCCTCGACAATGATTCGAACTACGTTTTTATAAAACCGGACAACGGAAGTTATAAGCTTCTCCAATATTCGCGTGTGTGATAGGAAGAAAGGTATAAGGTCGTTTCAGGTCAGAATGGTGAAACAATTTGGCTGAGTCCTCTGTATAGTAGATGTAATTGCTCGAGAGGTTTACCTGCTGAAACGAAGAAAAAAATTTGTTTTTCGTACTTTTTCTTTTTATTATTCTATTACACAATAAGTTTACTATAAATTATTTGAAGGTATATGTGGCAATCGAAAAAGGCTCTCTACCTTTCACTAGATCGTTTAGACCACAGCTTTTGTTCGCGTGCCGATCCATTTACTTTCTTTCATTTTTCTCTTTCCAGTGCAAGTCGTCGAAATTACGATACGATCAAATTAGGTATCTCTTGTTGAAAAATCACATGAGAACTCGTTCTGAACCACCTTTCTTAATAATATATTTTTGAATTTATGATCAGAAAAGGTATTTTACCCACAAAGACAATAGTAGATATTGAGAAGATGGAATTGGATTACACGACTCCAGAATTCGAACATAATATACCTTTGGAAAATTGATACAGCATTAAATCTATTATCTATACTTTAATAAAAAAAAAATTGGTGTAATTTGGATCTTTTCTAAAAGAAAGAAAGGCATCGATATCAAACCAGCATATATTTTCCAAAATCAGGTTGATGGGATACTAGTGTAAAAAACTTTCTAGCAGTAAGTGTACAAAAATGGCTGTTCTGTTGTGATTTCTATATCTAAAAGTATTTAATTGCCTTGCCATAACATAAGGTTTTAATCTTGTGCCAGGGAGTCGTAAGACTAACCTCTGAAGTGAGAGATTTATGCTCTGTAAACTGTTTGACTTTGACTACCGACCATTTTCTGTTTTTCTTGTAGAGTTACTTTAGAAAATTATACCCATTGGCGTACGCAAAGTATTTGATGTCAGTCAATACAGAATTTAGGAAAAGCTTTGAAGGTTGAAAGACTTAAGTAACGATAACTTGTACATATCTTTTGTTTTCAATTTTTCAGAAAAAGAAATGATGCTGAATAAACCATTTTGTAATCATTTGTTGGTGGGCAGTCTACTAACAAGTTAAAAGTAAGCATTTATACTGCATTGCTATTTCCTACTTCAAAAATAGGACAGAAAACGAAATGGCAACTAATAGAATTTTACCGGGTGCCGCTCGTGCGATTCACCGTTAGGTTATTGATTATAAGCTTTACTGGCCACGTAATTGCCGCTGAAATATGAAAACAAATCTCCTACAAAAAGTAAGCTCACTGATTAATCAACTTCAACTGCGCGTCGCCGTAAATCTATCAAGATGTTTGCTGTTTTAAATTACGACCAAGAGACGGGATTTCTTTAACATTGTTTAACGCTGTAATTCTTATTCTGTAATTTCGGGCAATAACTCACAGGCGAGGCCCAGAACGTGTCTTATCTTCTTCACTGCGGACTCTGTTTGCTCGCCGTGGTGGTTTATTTTAAATTACACGCCACGAGCTACGTTCACTACGAATAGAAACTAGCGTACTTACGCATACACATATACCGACCGCCAAGTAGGTACGAAACTGCTCGCGATCTATTATCATAATTAAACGAAATGCTAATGTTTGGCCAACGGTAATAGAAGGCCGACCGCCCGGTGTATTTATTTAATTAATTTTATCTCCCTTTGAGATTGCAAAATGTCAAGTTTAAAGGGAAGGATGATATGTTTGTTAATTACTTAATTATAGATCTGGGTATTTGCCGTTAGATGTCGCTCGATGGGATATCACGTGAAGAATTCCTTTACCGCTCGGTTTTCGGCGTGTTTTCTGTTTGTCGTCCCTTTATTGGATTCCACTTTTGGTCGTTAAGTTGAGTTCCGAACCCATAGGGGAGCCGCCGACCCTAAGCGGTAGTTTTCTTTCTCTACGGCAGTCCTTTTTATTGCAAATCTTCAGCAAATGCTCCTGAATTCTACCAGAGGGGATTGTGTCGCATTCAATACGGCTTGATTTTGGAGGGACTTTTAAAATTAGAAAGAGCAAATGGCTTAAATGTAAATGTTTTATGTTTATACTACTTCTTCTAATAATGAAATGTTTTAACCGCCCGAAAGCACCAAATTGATTAAATTAAGTTTATCCTATTTTGGCGCATAATATTACAACCTCCTTGCTTCCTTCTTATGAGATACTACATCATAAGATATACTGAAGGAAATAAATAAAAATTGAATTTGCGCTGTCATTAGACATCTTCAATCTATTGATTGTGAGGTTTTTGTTGGTTTGTTTTTATTGCATCAGGTTTTCTATAACAGAACTACGAAAATTACGCAACAGCTATTGAAGGTTCAAATTTGAACCAATGATTAGTAATTATATTGTTAGTTAATGAATAACGTTAATTTTAAATAATCTATAGACAGAATAGTTCGTATTCAAAATACGATAATATATAACACTGTGAAACCAGTGATGCTTGCTTATAAGTACTGTATGCAGAATTTCATATTGGTTCTTGCTCATCTTACTTTCTTATTTCATAATCATTTCAAGGCTATATCTATCTGTTCTATTTTAACATATAGATGTATATAGCCTTGAAATAGATAACTTACCTCCTTCACTAGACTTTAATGTTATTTATGCTGTTGCTCTTGCGTATACATTTTCCCAAACAAAACCGGTTTAATTTTGTTTTTAGTATTAGTAAATGAAGTTATCCCTTTTCTTTTTTATGATCATCACCGTTAGAAGGTTTTATACATAGTGCATCTTCCTCGTTGATACTTACGCTTTCTCTGCTAAAACTCACATTAAAATGTTATTCATGCCAATATTTTAAGTCTTTCACATTGGCGCTTCGTCAATTTGAAAAATTACATAGTTTTTCAATGTAGATAAAGAGTTTTGCCTTTTGAAGATATGGAGCTCGAATTGGACCAGTCCAAAGCTTCAAAGGGTTTTAACGTAATTTTGAATGATAAGAAAAGGAACATAAAATTTAATCAGATGCGGAGAATTAGCACTAAGGGTACATCTATACAGAAAGAACCAAATTTGAACATGCGATACCAGTATTCGAAATGACATGACCTTATCGCTGAAATTTAAATATCTAAAACACAAAATTATAAAGTTTTACTTCTCGTGTCGACTCAACTGACTTGGTCACTGAATATCAGCAATGTCTACATAAAAGAGGTCAAAAAATTGATATTAAATGTATAGAACCATGCAGATCGTGCATAAGCGAAGTTTCATATATTAATTCTTTGTAATATTAATAAATAAACGCAGTTATAATTTATAATAATACTATAGAAGAACATATCCACAAGCAAAAAAAATATATATATAGTTATGCAATAGCCATCATACTAACGGAGTTAGGGCTGAATTGCATATACCTAAGTAAAAAACAGTAAAATCAAATAGGTATAGTAGAAGTTATTTTTAAGGATTCTTTTTTGGCAGGCGCGTGGATGGCATTTTGGCCCCAATCACGTGCTATCTAAATGCAAGCGCGCTGAGGGTTAATTCAAAAACAAAATAACCACCGCGTACCCGGAAATTCAAAATATTATGAAACTTTGTGAATCGAATTGAGATTGAACAAAATTTCTACAAATTTTATTTTTGCCATACGCTGACTCTCACCCCTACTCTTTTCAAATGCATCATAAAAATCAGCCCTTGGCTGTTTTCAAACATGGGCGAAAATCATTTGCTAACAATTTTGACAATAAGTTGTACAGTTAGAGAACTCCAGGAATATGATTTTAGAATATCCAATATAACTGGTGAGAGAATAGTTGCTTCTAGCCTTATAGCAGATATCATCCCTTGCATATTAATAGTTAATAATAACTCTAATGTCAATAGATATATAGGCTTTTTTGATATTTCCAAGTTTTTTTTTTTTTTTAGAAACCAGACAGATATTTTCTGCTTTTATCAGTGGAAATTCTTTTCGCAACAATTGCTAAGAATTTTCATAGTTGACAACCAGAATTTCCACTGATGATACAGAAAATATTTGTCGAAACGTCTGATTTCTAAAAATAAATTTGGAATTATCAAAAAGCCTATATTTTTACTGATATTGGAGTTATTAATTATAATAAAAGGACTACCAAAACACAGCTATAATTATATTATTAGTTAATATTCGCTGTATCTATTTGTATATACATAAAATATCTTATAAAAGATTTAAAGCTGGATGTATACAGTAGGAAACTAAAACTAATCAAGCCTGAAAGCAATACATTTTCAATGCATATTGCATTATTTTTATAGCTTACATAAATAATTACATTTTTTTGGTGGCTTAATTTCTTTTAAAATAACCATTATCAAGCACGTGTTACTCTCTTTAATGTAAAATGTTATTTCTATCGCGGACTGTCCCTTATAACGAATCGCCAATCGGTACGGCGCGAAATACCACCCGTCTAATTTTAAAACGTAAAAAGGCAACCAAACACCAAAAGGGAAGATATAAATCTTTCGCCGAAGTTTTACATTAAACATTAAACGCCGCTCTATTTCTGTTTCGCCTCTGTGATAATTGAAATTTTGTAATGGCGTGCTCGAGAGGTGGCTGTCTCCGCCGTGCAGTCAACACCACGACAAGTAAACTTGTAAGAGATATTTTGAGATAGAAATAAGGGACCTTCTTAGCACAAAGAGGAACTACTTCAGTCCTTATTTTAATCGCGAAGTATTTCGTTTATAGATTGAATTAGTTCCAATTTTGTAGTATGTCCTTGGGCGTTTAACATTTGTTTTATGTCTACTGGAAATGTGCTTATAAAATGATTTAATTCTGCTCTTCGGAAGGTAGTTACGCCGCGCCGTAAGTATCTGGGGTGTCGTGTTTATAATGTTCTCTACCGCCCATATGCTGGTTATGTAATGTATATTATCGCACTCAATTAACATGTGATCAAAATCCGTTTCTTGATGTAGTTCCCCCTCGCGCACGTACCGTAAACAGAACGGGCTCTTCAATTGAACTCGTGCCGCCTGGGCGGCCACGTTTCTCTAACGCTTAATATAAATAAACTGAAATATGAATAACGGCCAATAAAAGGCGGTACATTTGTTGATCCTCGTTCAACTGATGTAGTAGAGCGTGTAAACATGCAACTGTAATTCCAGGGACATTACTATTTTACGAGCGAGTTTACAGGTCATAAAAATCAGTTTAACTACTTTCGATGTGCGTTTAGGCCTTTATTGCCACGACTGCCAGCAACCGTCGGCACTACTGTCGGTACTCCAGCTATCCTACCACTACAACTACAGCTGCTAACGCCACATTTACTTCTCAATTCCCTCTCAGTCGGTTTTACGGTCCGCTACCATTACACCGGCTAAGTTACTATTGGGACGATGAGCCTCGCCATTCGGTGACCATTTTAACTGCTTTTTAAGTGCCGCTAACCAGGAGATAACCTATTGATATTTTGCCTTCTCTTTTTTTGTTCCTTCCGACGCGTTCTAATTTAATTTACATCCCGGCAAACAATTAAGGCCGCTATTCTTTCCCGTTTCCTTCCGCTTATCTCCAACTCGTTTTTCCTCGGTCCGAAATTGGTGAAAATAAAACGATAATTATTCTTCCTCTTGGATTAATTAATACCGTTCTGTTGCGTTTTGTGCTTTTGTTTTTGTTGGCTCTCTCCTTCTTTCAGTCACATTGAATTCCTTGTCATATATTTTCCTAATTAGATTACTTCACACTACACTTGCTTTTCGAAAATAGCGCTATTTTTTATATAGAGTTACCAAGTTGAAATAACAAAATATATCTCCATAACATTGGAGTTATATCGTTTCCTTCTTCCTGTGCGAAAAAAGAATATTTTGAGAGCATAGACTCTGTTGGCAGCTTCGTATACGGTATACAAGATATATTACAAGCCTACGTTTTAGATAAATAATAGTTATTTACATTAGAGTGCAGTAAGTGTCATTTACATCGCGACAATTCAGTTTCAGGCACGAGCCGAATACAAAATAAAAAAAAACTTGCTTTTTCGATTTTTTTTATTCAGTAAACTCATTGTTTACTAAATAGATTATTTAAAGGCATAGCAATTGAAAAGTGGCTTCTATACACAGCAAGAAAATTTAGTTGTTAAGTGAAATTTTGTTAATATACGCAACATCTTTGTAAATTTAGCAAAATTATTCAGAAAACTTAATGTCAGCAATATTACTTTATTTAACATTACTCATATATACTTATCTAAAAAATTGGTTAACCCACTCTATCTTTCCCGCTTACTTTATTTCATTTTTCTCTTTCCAAACCAAGTCATCCGCATAATTTAAATTTAATTTTTTTTATATCTCATATCATTTCATTCAAGCATCTCATATTTCCTACTGGCTGCAGGAATATAAGTTGCTTCAGCTGATCGGTATCTTCGTCTAAATGCATGTCGGTATTAGATCTATGAATAACTGTTGCAGCTTTTCTTCCTAACTCACTTTCTGAATAGTTATTTACATTAGAGTGCGGTATCTGTAATTTACAACGCGACAACTCAGTGTCAGCGACAAAGAGTTGGAGCGCTGTAAATGGCCTAATGCACGACATTTGTATTAGAAAATACTTAGAAAATTTAATTTAAAAAAAAAGTGCAATTGTAGCACAATGATCTGCATTTTGACAGCTCAACTCAGGCTTATGTCCATGTAAAAATAAACCTTTCTATGCTAATTTTGCCATAATAACAATTAAAACAGAAATAAAAACTAAATTAAAATAAATTAAGGAAAACTATTAATTAAATAATTGTATTATGTATTTATTGTACATTTGAGGTAACTATGAAATGAGAAAAGATCGCAGTGCGCATTACCGCACTAGGACAGTAAAATGAACCTTGCTTTGGTTGACAGGTGACGAGGCCAAAAAGCAAATTACAAATCGCAATTTGGCAATAATATTCTGATAAAGAAATTTGGTGCCCTGAAATGGTCCGTGGGCGGAAGATTACTTATCGACAAACGTTTTCTTAAAAAAGTTATGCATCTATACACCGAATTTGATGGGATCTTAATAGTATTTTAAAACACAAGTGTCACAATGACGTTTATGTAATGCGAGTACAAGTTTGAATTACGAGCATTACAAGTCATTGTGACACGTGTTGTTTACAGTATTTTTTCTAATTGATGCATTAGTCGCCCATATTACATTCCGGCAAGAGCCCCATCAGTGCGTTAACATCTCATTACGGCGCAATGTGCGATAATAATCATTTCAGCACTGCATCGTCGTTTGTTTTAGTTTCATTGTAACATCCAATTAGAAAAAAATATTTAACAATATTATTTGCTGCTCCATTTTTCAGTTGCATGTTAGAGTTGTATTTTTTTTTTTTTAATTAAATATTATTTTATTTTATTTAATATTGTAATTTTTCTTTTATTTAATATTTGGCTGGGTAGACCTCTAATGGGTTTTGATCGCCAGTTCTATGTTTATTCACAGTTCTTTTCTGTTAAAAGATCTATTTTAGCGACTTACAACTGCGCTATTTTTACAAATAAGGTTCTAAAAATTTGTATAAAAAAAGTTTCCTGTTACATCAGTTTTTAAATTATCTATTTGTTTATATAAGATGTTTCAGACAACAAAATCTAATGTTGCTGAAAATTTTTAAATTAAACACCTTGTATATTTATTTCCAAGCATTTGCCTTTTTGTAAACCTTTGTTTGAAATTCTGTTCATTGAGAGTTTGAACATAAAATCTTATTAGTGTCAAATACTAAGTATTAATGTAATTAATTAACAATTACTATAAAATTTGGAATAGGAGATGTCTGATAAACATAAAAATATTTCGTTAAAATACAATTTATTAAATACTTATTGTACAGTCGGTTGAAATAGAGAATGGTACAATTCATCACATGCGCAGTGAATGAATATTGGTAATCGGCCTTCGTTACTAGGCAACAACCAATGGTAGCTTGATTGAGAGTACTAAACGTTACACTTCGCGCAGAAAAGTTTTTATTTGGAAACAAATTTTTTTTTAGTATTAATTTGGTTTTATAGAAAATATTGAACTAGCCTTATATTATTTTTATAATATTTAGTATTTAATGTACCTAAGAGGAGCAAAAATGATATATCTATTATTAGTTACAGTCCAATGTACTTACTATCACATAAAAAAGGGAGTTTTTTTTTTGAAATACTAATGAATTGGACGAAAGGAAGCCCAGACAGATTTTTTTTAAACTAGGTATAAATCTATGAAAATGATGAATGCTTTATGCATCTGCATTAGACTGACAATGAGCTATTGAAAACAAAGGCGTTCAAGAACTAAGTTGCGGAATTTAAAGTTGAAAGAAATATGTTAACGCAAAAATTTATCTAAGTATATATTTTTAACCCTTCTGGAAGTTTTACCTAAATTTATTCCCGAATTTCTCTTTACGCTGAGGTAAAAAGCTGAAATAATTTTACGCAAACGTAAAGAATTTGTCAATCTGCTATCAATTGTTAATTTTGTAACAGATATTTGGATACATATAATTGCATATCAGAAGAATAAATTATTCCTATTTCATCCATTTTATTTATTCCCTATTTTCGTAAAGCATAATTCACTCCAACTATATTAAATCTCAAATTAATTTATCGTTTTGAAATATTTATTTTAGTCCTCTCTTTATTGTCGGATTCCTTCCTTCCGAATTTTATTTGATTAAAATTACCATTCGAAAAACCTTGGGCCATGGCGACTGTCTCGGGTGAGTTATGCCTCTACACATCACGTGACTAAGGAGGGGGTTGATCAATAAAACATCTCCCCCATCACATCACCCATCCTCACACCCCGGCCGAAAGAAAATCGTTACTCGTAAAGAATACAATAACGGAGAACTAAACTTTTTCAAATTGCTCTTTTTTTTTCTGTTTTGAGGGTAATATTTATGTCTATTTATGTTAGCTGGAATATATTTTCATTTTTATTTATGTGTGTACATGCATTTATTATGATAATTTTTTCGATCTAATGTAAATATACAAATCGATATGCTTGAAATAATTTGAGTAGTTAGATAAATACTTAACTATATTCACTCTAATGACATAAGTTTTAATGGTCGCTTATAAAATTATAGTCCTATAGATTTTATTAGTTTGCAATAAGTTATATAAAATATATATTTTGTTAGATAAAGTAAAAACTTAATCTGTAATTATAATTTCTTCATCTCTTTGTTAAATTAAATACCTAGAAATTTCAAGATTTTGACCTCCTATAAAAGTAACATACATGTATGAGTATTTTCAGGGATTTAAAGCATTCACTGAAAAAATTTCATTGTTCAAATTTGGATATAGTTTCACACTTTTTAGAGTAGCTACAAATATTAAATCAGAGTGCAATAGTGGTTTTTTCTGTATAGAATAATCAAATAATAAGTTTGTACCCTTACATCATCGGTCCCTGCTGTCATTACACCAGCTATTCATATAAAGATGGCGCTTGCTAAATAAAAGGGAAGCAGAGGCCCCTATTGATTTTTATTTCGGCGCTGGATTTTATATATTGCTCGACTTAATCAGAACTATGCGTACTGCCACCACTAATTTGAATAAATTTCCATAAAAGAAGTAGGACAGATCTAAGAAAATTTCCAATACTATTTTGCCCTTAGCGTGTTATCTAATTGAAATGTACTGTTCGTTACTTAATCACGGATTTCGAAGCACGAAAATATGGTATTTAGAATTCTCTTATATTTTGATACAGATTCCACGTCGAATACTCGAGATATCGTTACATTTTAGATATACCAACTAAAATAACTTCTCCGAAATTACTATATCATCGCGTTCTATGAATATGTATCAAAAAATCCGGTTTCTGGTGAACACGAGAGAGAAGGGAACGACTTTTAAAACAGGCAAGCCTTCCCCTTGCCGCACTGCCTGATGTGACTAACATCTGTACTAAAGAAGTTTTATAAACAAGTTGTAACTATGAGGGATAAAAGCCATATTCCGTTATGTCTGGGAGAGCAAAGCTTATAGTCTTTAGAGTTAAGTTGACGGGCGATGGAGACAGTGTTAATTGCGTATTTGTTGAGTAGTTTTATAATATTGGGAATATTGTTACTAACTCATTCAGAAATTTATATTGCCGTAAACAAAATCAGTCAAAGTTTACAATAAATGCTTGTTAGTGGCTTGCAAAACTTGGGACATTACCGTTAAGAAATGCCATATGATTTTTTTTTAGAAAATAATATAAATTGTGAACATTGGCAATTCAATCATTTAAAAAATTGTTTTATATGATTTATGTCTTGCAAATGCCAATATATCTATTGAAACAATCAATATACTCACAGTGATAGAAAGCTAGAGTTTTTATTGAATGAGTGATTTAAGTATTTTTTATTAACTTGGTTTTTCGTTTTTAACAAAAGAATAGATTCTTGCAGATTTCGTTTCTTAAAGATCCCTGTCAGATCAGAAATGCGTCAGCTTATATTTTTTATTTAGAAACGTAAATCTAATTTAACTGTCAAGGATATCACAACATCAAACATCGTATTTTGAAGTATTTTAGTTTCATGTGCATCTTTTTACTAGAAGTTATTGAGAGATTTTTTTCTAAATGTTCTCTTATTACTTAGGTGTCAGCTTTATGGAACACCAATCTTTAATCATTGACACCATGAAGATTTATTAATTACGTATGTATAACGTGCCTCTACCTGCATTAATTTTCGGCTTACAAAAGGGTACAATTAATAAATACATTGCAATAATCATATATGGCATAATTAGATCTAGTATTCTAAAAATCAAATAAAAAGTAGGATATTTCGCTCATTTTCATGACACTCCTTTTAATGACGCATCTAATTTTGGCACTAGCGGGCAGTATAGCATTTTCGGAATTCTAAAATATCGATTTTTACCCAAAATATCACATTGTAGTATTCCACTTTGCATATTACAAAATTATTGAATCCTAGTTTTTTTATGATTACATTAATTTGAGGTAATTTGCTTTAGGGTCAGATAATAATTTAAGTAAACGTAATTCCATGGTTTATTTATAGCATTACTTTCAATTTTTCTAACAGAAAATCTTAGACATACTGAAGTTATTACGAACATTTTATAATGTTTAATTCAGTAGATATAATAATCAAATATACCTGTATTTTCTAACATAAATATTGCATTGCATTATTGTTGTTGTTGTTATTAATATTATTGGCCTTAGTGTTAACCATTAGCCAGGTATACATACACATTGCATTATTGTAATTGCTAAGTTACAATTTACGGGTGTGAAAAGAAATTGGTAGATCTATTCTATAGAGTAGATTTGAAACTCGCCCCACGATTATTTATGTATGTGTAAATATCCTGCGTTTGATAATCTGCTAACCTTTACGATCAAGTGAACTAATTTTATCTACTCAGGAAATTGATTTCAGCACTTTGGCAAAGATCAGACTAAATTTTTAATTTACGAGTTACGAGAAAGTTTGCATGAAGTGGTAGAGCTGTTCATAACTTTAACTTTGCTTATTTGTTAAAGCATTAAAGGTACCCCAACATCCAAAACAGTTTATCTTACAATTAGTGTTACTTCTTTGTACATACTAGCCTCTTTACCACTTCAAATTTATGACATTTCCGCGTAATATGTTATTAAAAAAAAAGCAAATAAGAGTATAAAAGATATTAAAATTACAATAACTTTGATATAAATATAGTGGGATCACAAGTATACTCTCCGAAGCACATTTTAATGTTTTTTTATATGAGAAATGGAAGTTTACATATTGGAATTTGTATACTTACAAGTTTTTCTAAATTATGTTACAATTTTTAAGGATGATTTTAGTCACTAAACTAAATCAAGCGTAGTATCGCTCTGTCACTGGTCTGTAAAATCTAATTTCATTTTTCAAGCTCATACCGAGTAAAATAATTTGTTTATTATAAAGTTTAAATCGAGATAATGGATAGAAAAATCAGATTTTTTTTATTGTATTATGTTGATTGTTTGTTCTCCCTAACATTAAAAAAAATAATAGAAAATTTAGTTTTCCAATATTTTATTTTGTAAAATAGTGATCAATGTTTAATACAAATCAATATTAATCAGTGAATATCATTTGTAGCTAATAAATATCTATAATGTAGTAAGAAGTAAAAAGCTTGCAGGAATTACATGATGATGGGAGCTATTATTATAGGAACCGGAATTTTGCGAGTTAAAAATAATAAAATATTTTTTATAGTGAGGAAGCAAATCTGTATGATAGGCCAAATTATATATACTACTCTGATACTAATTCCTGTTGGGCTAAAGAAAGGACAACCCAAAACAATCCCAGAATTAAAGTATGGTGCGGATTTACAATACGGAAGTGAATCTGTCTTTCTATGACAAAACTTATATGGTGAAGCTAATTTAGAATAGTTATGCAATGAATATGAGCCGTTTATTGATGAACTACAATTAACAGAAAGAAGGCCGTTCTACTTCCTAATACGACTCATTTTGGACGAAATGGAAGGAATTATCTCAATGAGCTGCTGCCAGAAAAGAAGGAGTTCAATTGAATGGCCTGCTAGGTCACCTAACTTCAGGCCATTAGATTTCTTTTTTTGTAGGGCTTTTTAAAAACTACAGTTTACGCGACTGCTCCGAAATCTGTTGGTGACCTAAAACAATCCATTAGGAGAGAGATCAACATTACACCCGAGATGTACGAACCTGTTAGTAATTCTATTGTTAAGCGGATTCAGTTTTGTAGACTACAAAGAAGGCACCAATTTGAATATTTATTGAAGAGCATGTAATTTTTCAGTAAAATTAGTTATTGCAGTATTTACATTAGTTTTATTAATAAATTAGTTGTTTTTTTTTAGGAAGAAACGTAAACACTACTGAAAAATTATTAATTTAATTTTGAGCTTTTTTTTGATTCCGCTAAAATAGCGGGTCCAGCCAAAAAGAAAAACGAGATTTTTCCAAATTATGTTAAAAAAACACAATGTTGCCATTTACAAGAACACAGGTTTAGTAACTACCGGAATATCTGGTAGCATTGCAAGTAATTTTCTGCAATTTTGATTATTTATCTGATGGTCTTACTCAGCTAATTCATTTAATAGTAGCAATGCATAGTCATATTCTTTAAAGCAGGTGTCTATAAACTATAGATAAAGCTACAGGGATGATATTTACGACACTCGTTGATTGGACAACATCTAGTTCCCGTTCTTTAAGTACTCCTAATCTCCTATCTAGCAGTGTCCCGTCTACCGTAGACGAGCCTATAAAGCATTTTGTAGGAGGGACCATAACGCTTTGTCCGTCAGCAACGAAATAATAACGATATCGTGCATATCTAGAGGAGTCCCTGTAAACATCGAAAACCCATCAACGTTTTTATCTGCGGAACAGAAGAGGTTGCTTCTAATAATTGCTTGCGATGTGTCTGGCGTTGTCCTAAGCAATATGTTAATGTCAGTCGTTGCGGGTGGCTCTTCAATCACTCTATTATCGTCGCGGGCATCTGGCAGAGCGATGCATCATCAAACATGGTGGTGCGGAAAAAGATTCGACTGTACCTGAGGACTAGGCGCTCTTACCTGACCGCGAGCACCCCTGCTGATTTTAAAATGGCCGAACGCTTATCGTAGGTGTCAAAAGTAGGTGGTCCGCAATTCGGTTGTCTTAAGTAAATTATTATAGCAAATATGGCAGGCTGTAGTAGAATTGCTGCTGCTATTTTTAATTTGAACACCAGATGTGACATATTCCTATAAGTTTGTAATGTATAGTTCCAAAATAAATTTAAATTTTATGTCGCTTAATAGAGGATGAATTTCAAGTGCGCTTGCAACAACCATAATAAAATAAATAGTATTTAATCAATGGATATCGATATTTCTAGTGTTGTATTTAAAACGAACATTGTAATAGTAAGCGTTTAAATAGACTATTTTTATTTCTACCAATTAAAGTGAATAATCAAATGAAATGGTGTTAATTATTTTGAATGACTTGCAAAGATGCTTATGCAATTTTTGTGTTCACCCAAAATGCAGTTTTATATTTGCTATTTAATGAAGTTATTTTATATATCATAAATGAAGAGAATTAATTGACGATATATCGTTAGGAAAAAAGAATTAAAAATATTCACAATTAGAAATAAGGGCTAGATATATTTAGGTAAATTATCAATAAATAAGTCCACTCAACGGATGCAATCTCATTATATAGACTAAGTTGGAGAAGGTTTAATGTGTTTTCTGTGTCAAAAGATTCCAAATGAGCTGCACTAGAAAATTCCATAGAACGTTAATTAGCTTTATTATATACCAGAAAGTGACGGTAGTAATGAAATAAATTCATTTATCTCATGATAAGCTATCTCCTTTATGCGTATCCTTTGCATGTAGTAGTATGTACAGAATTTGATACCTTGGGAAAAGAAATAGTTGGACGCGTATTTAGGTGGTCCTATAAATTATGACTTAATACTTTACGGCCACCTGCTTATTAGATACATTAACGTATATGTATGTATGCGGTTAAATAAGTTGTTCGTTGAGGTTATACTAGCTTTGCTAGCTTATATAGGCACTAATTTGCATTTTAAAATAATATATAAGGGTTTATTGATGGTTTAAAGAGGTGATAAATTAGCTTGGTTAATTTGATAGACAATGTTCATCGATCAGCATTAACCAGTCGTAATTCTTGCTTAATATCCTAGTGATTTATGTTGCCATTAGCTAAGGGGTTTTTTTGGGAGCGCGAAGAGGCTCTCACAAAAAAAAAATATCCCAAGGAATTCGCAACGAGAAAGAGAAAAACCTAATTTGGCAAAATAGCTTTAGTGTTAAAATATATTACCGCAAATTGAAAAACGTTATTATAAATGCTGCCGCAATAAAAATGTAAAACAAAACCATATTTCAAAATAACGCGAACCCCATTTGCGAAGATTAGCATTTTAAAACCAGACACCTTTAAGGCTTTAAGGAGATGTAATGTGGTGCAGGGAGGGGAGGCGCGCCCGAGATCGCTTCCGAGTCGGCGGGAGAGGTGGGCCACCCTTATTGGTATATACGGGGATCGCGCGAGCGTGGCCCCGCCGAAACTCCGGGAAACGCCGCGTTTCCGGTCGACATCAGGTCCGGGACCGGTTGTCAGTACCACCTTTCC
This sequence comes from Cetonia aurata, assembly GCA_949128085.1. Taxonomy (NCBI): domain Eukaryota; kingdom Metazoa; phylum Arthropoda; class Insecta; order Coleoptera; family Scarabaeidae; genus Cetonia; species Cetonia aurata. The sequence goes on along the minus strand of OX421886.1, from coordinate 22,447,171 downwards.
GTTCCGTTGTTCTTCTTCTGCTTCTGAGACAATACTACATATATAGTGTTTTTCATTTTCTTTATATTACCCTTGATGGTCGTAAAGGCATTTGGCGTGACCAAACTTCTCGAGCAGTTTAGATTGTGACTGGCGAGGAGTTATTGCCCGGGCGAACTGTTCACATTCTAAAAATCGCCCGGGTGTCAGGCCTATCGCTTCAGTTTTGTTGGATTACTTTTCAAGTACAATTCCTTTACACCGATACGAACGATACATGTTGCGACTGATTGGGTTGGGAGTTTGGGAATTATACGAAAGTCGACGATAGAATCCCAACTAATTTCTATAACGAGAAATTGTGTTATATGATGTACAACGTACTTTCAAAAGCTTAAGAAATTTTGATAGTTTGCGGCTTTTTTATAATACGTAGTATTTTGCTTAAGAATAAGCAAGGGTACATGCAGTTCATACATGGAAACTCTGCGTATTTTCATCTCTTTTTGTGAATCATTATTATAAAAATCAAGAAAATTCATAATAATATTCTTTGTTTTGTTGTTGACATTTACTTCCAGAGACACATGAATATGAACCGACCTGTATAGTATAGGGTTTGTTATAGATCACCGAAGGTAAAACAAGCATTCTTTTGTTATATTACACGGAGAAAAATGACATTGCAAATCCAACAAAAAAAGTATTGTCCTTACATTGCAATCGGTTCAAAAATAAATTGGTATTGCAGTAAAGTTTTGTAAGTATATTCCAAAACTTTTGTTTTGTTCCACCAACAACACTTTTGTTGGTGTTAAAATATTTTACGGTACAAATAATCGCTTTGGCGATAACATTATAGTTGTAGTTATTTCAGATCTAAAATACAGAACAACAAATTGTAGTTGACGCAACAGGGCGCCTAGGTTGTCGATATTACAACTTGTGATTCGGGAAGTCCCGGCATGGACAGTAGTATCACAAGATTCTAACCGCGTGTTTCATTGGTCTTACATAGCCTTGAAGAAACATACTAGTCTGCTAGTTACCAGGCGGAGTAGACCACGCCATATATTTTCGGTTGTGACGTTGTGTTAGCTTATTAGTTTTGTGTAAAAGAACGACAGTGTATTAAAATTGAATAAAACTAGCTCACTTCTGACTTCTACTGACTCTTAGATATGGATAATTTTGTTACAGAGAAGCTAGCTGAATGGAATATTATGCGTACGAAGTACAGATTGCTAATGATGAGTACATTAAACCTTTCGATAAATTACCTAGTGTTTTCCCCTGTTTAAAAGTTGCAAAACGATCTAGAATATACGTTGCCTTGAGACATTTGTAAAATAGGACTTAGACACATTTGAAATTTTAATCTTCATTTTTAGTGTTTCCCAGTTTTAGAATTTATCTTGTTTATTTTTTTTGTTAATTATTAATAAAAAAATGTGTTATCCTATACTGATATTTTACTTAAACCCTCCACAGCTTACATTTAAGACAGCACCGAATTTGTGTGTGAATCTACTAAAATATTGTTCGCTTTGAACAGAAATTGCGATTACAAAAATCAAAATCAAGTGACACTATAAACGTAGAAAATGATGACGGAAATTCAATTGTTTGTTAAATATCCACAACTTGCTGTTGAAGTTTCAAATTGCTTTGGTAGTGATAAACAATTTTTAATACTGTATTTCACACAATTTTGTTGAAAACACCATATTTTTGTGATTCGTTAAACAACAAGCAACTGGTTGATTGTAACATGTTTTGGGATTATATCCTTCCGAATTTTGTGGCAGTTCTAACAAAGTTTTTCGACAACAAGTTTTAGGTTGTCTTGAATAATGGCTGTTGTTGTCATATATTTACCCACAAATTGTTGTTCAATGTGCGTCAATTGGTGCCACCTTAACAATAAATTTTTCTCCGTGTATGTAATTACACTGGGCAACAAATTTTCGAAATGTTCATGCTTCCAAGCTGAAAGTAGTCATTTCTTAATGAATTCAATGTGCTGAACACGAAAATGACTAAGAAAAAGCTGAATTGGCTACGGGTTTTCTGTAGTATGTACGCATATTTCAGAAAAAGTGTACTTATGTCAATATTATAATACATGGTAAGAAAACATTTACGCATATTTCAGAAAAAGTGTACTTATGTCAATATTATAATACATGGTAAGAAAACATTTACGCATATTTCAGAAAAAGTGTACTTATGTCAATATTATAATACATGGTAAGAAAACATTAGTCTGCTTCTGGCTTTCGACTTCTTTTGGCCTGCCGTTTGTAGTGGACTTGTGGAGCATCTCTACTGATTGTCCAACATTAACTTCTTTGCATGAAGGGGTGATGCAATATGACGCAAAATTTCGTAATTTCTCACTAAATTGCATTACATTATGCAATAGCATCTATACAATGGACAAAACGTCAATATCTCTGGAACGTGAGCCAATCAACTTTTTTGAATGTGATATTCGTGTTCAGCACGTTGAATTCATTCAGGATTGGGTACTTTCACCTAAGAAGCAATTTCACTGTTGACCAGTGTTATCAATACTTCATAAGGCTAGTTTTCTAAAAAAGAAAATACTACCGTTACTTTGACTGCAAACAAATTTAAGCCATAGGACATCTTGTGATGACTCGCTGGAAAGCTCACATAGGAAATCCGTCTGCTGTTTAGAGGGAACAAGAAATGGGAAAATTAAATGTAGAAAGTCAAAAAGCTGCAGTGTTTCTAGAGACGGCTCTTACATCATGCTAAATATTGCAAAGATATTTCAATAACCTGAAGGTATTAAACTTTTGAATATGTTACCACCGTCTTATTCATCTCTTTATATTATGGCGTATGCAAATCACTAATGCGTGAGTTGTATCTTATTCGAATTTATGTTAACATCTATCCACTGTTTTAGCTAGCAATGTGTAGTAATTCTGGAAGGTTACGCCAAAAATTAATACGCCTATTATATCCAGATCACTCAGGAATTTTGTACCAATAACAAAAAACAAGAAACAAATTTTTTAAGTGCTAAGTATGAAATTTTTCAGACGCGTTAATCGCCGATCGCTGAAATTGGAATTTACAACCTGTAAACATTTACCTGCTTCAATCGCAATTTTGTCAGTCAGGCAGATCATTATTTTAAATTACACTATTTATACACACAAATTAATCCTCTGAACTCAAATAGCTGCGCATCATAATTTCGAAACTTGTCTAATGAATCACTTTCTAAATATATCGCCACAATTAATGGGAGGTTGCGCAATCGATGCTGCTGTATTGTAAATATTAAAAGTTATGATAGACGTCGTGGAAGATGATTCAATGTGGTGACGAGAAAGGCGGTCCATTCTTAAAATATTGTTGATTCAGTTTGCGTATTAGGTACAAGGAATATAGTAAAAAATCGTTTTTATTTGACTAGTGATATGTAAACAATATCACAAAAATAGTTTATTAAGAAATTCCTTTCCTTAACACATATATAAATGTATGCTATGGAAATTCTTGACCTGTAATAACTCCTGTTGTTTATAAATCCAGTTGTATTATTATTCTCCGACTTGGAGTCGTTGGTTACAACTTCGTGGCAAAACCATAGGTGTGACTGTACTGTTTACAAGTATACTCGATATAAATCACCTCAACTTATATGCATAACACGGAGTATACCTCAAAGGTCACAGGCGCATCTTCTCCGATATGATCTTAAAGATCGGGTCAGGTTTTTTTTTTTCTTCTGTTCGCTTCAATTCCCGCTTCCTCACCCGGGGTCCGTTCGCCTCTGCTCGATTCACATAGAGGTGTACATATTTTCCGAATAACGCTCATATTTTAGTATCGTACAGTATATATCATACAGACAAAAGTCTTTTATTGGTCAGTCATGTTTCTTATTCAGAGAGTGGCACAAGAGTTATGGCCGGGCGACCGCGTGAATTATGGCTTGCCTTTATTTTGTCAAATTTGTTCACCTGACGGGAGAAAAAAGTGTACCTGTCCTTGGTGTAATGAACGCCTTTTTTATCTTTGGACCGTGCACAGGTTACTGTCGGCCCCAAAGATTCTTTTTTCCTTTATTAAGAAGAATGGATAGAGAGAACGCCACTCTGAAAAAGGAAACAAAAAGATGGTTAATTTAACATGTATTCTTAAGCTAAAACTGATAAAAGATAAAAAAAGATGTTACCACGTATTATAAATATAATGAATGATATTAACTCAAGGACAACAATACGTTATTTAGTACCCAGTATTCATCCATGTATTACTGTTTATTAGGAAGATGGTACGCTCTAATATAATTATAATACAACCAACTATAAAGTTAGTTGTCCCTATTGTTACTATCTATCACACAAGGTATTTCAAACGCACTAAAAGCATCAAAGTTTTGTGTTTTTTAAATGGATCCTCTATATGTTATTGACTAACATTTCGAAATACACATTTTGCTTCTGTTCCTAAAGGGAAATAAGTTTTAAAAAGTACGCCTAGTTTTATAAACTCTCATATATCTGTATAATGTGAATAATCCTGTATACCTATCTAGTTTCTGTAAATTCTTTTAAATTTGTTGATTCAAAAGAAAATTCAATATAAAATTTTCTTTTGAAAACCTTAAAATTAAAGATGCTAAGTATTTTACATATGCTTTACACAAGATAACAATACCCTTCTGTAGGTACAGCAACGGTACCCTCTTCTATTGAATTTACTATATTTAACATTATAGCTTAGAATTAATTAATTTGCCACTGCTACTAAACCTTCTCGTGTTTGGTCTAATATAAATCTAATATCCATTTTTGTATGGAATTATGAGATTTTAGCATAGAATCAATCAGTAAGGATTGTATTTTATTTCTCAGCATAATAATTTAAGTTCTTTGATTAAATTTTTTTGTTGTTGAATACGGAAAAACTGTTATCTTGTATTTGTATCTAGCTTCGGTGTTTATTTTCTGTACGTGGCAATTAATTATATAAGTCATATTATGCCAAAAAGTCATGCAATATCTTAACTAAACACCAATGTAGCTTGAGCTAGGAATAATCTATTGTGGCATTTTAAGAGATGTTAGTAGAGTTATATCCTATAACATTTTACATCTTCTGTAGCTTCCGTGGTATATTAATATTTGTGGCAATTTAATTAGGTAAATAAGATAAAACAAATAAAACATGTTGATATTCTCTTTATAACATTCCTTTGTAGTCGTTTTCGGTTGTTTAGTATCTAGCTTTTCCATAGTAATGTCTTCTTTCTTTTTTTTTTAATTTCCTTCGGGACATTGCTTAAAGGTCCGGCATAGTTAATAGTATGCTTAAGAAATAGCTTTTTTTTGTAAAAAAAACACTGCAAATGCTAATAATCATACCCTATTAATTTCAGTATTTGGTGTTGATTTGAGTTATCTTGCAAAAATTAGCTAGATGCTTTATGCTACATGTTTTACGACTTAAAGCTATTTTACTTTGAGGTAGGCATATCGCTAGAATAAGGAAAATAAAGTAATTGTTCAATATTCTCGCGCAGGTTGCATAGGTTATAATTTAAGAATATATCATAATATTTATTATATACCTGCTGTAAAAATTTCATTTATATTTGAGTAAGGGAAAAATATCTTGTTGCATTTGCATAGTACACATAATCTGAGTAGTTTACACACAGGATTTCTGAAAAGTAACGAACAATATTGAAGATTTGATTATTAGGTGATTCTTTGAAAAGCGCTAAAATACTAAAGTTTATTTTTATTAAAGATAGTAGTTAACGAGAAATACATCTTCCTTTAGTTTCCAAGTGTTCAGACTGCTCTCTGTTCTAAGTAAGTAAGTAAGTTCTCCTTTCTTTTCCGATACAATGATACCTCACACCACTGTGGATCATTTTCTTACCTTCGGGAGACACATGGTGTCTGTAAAAAATGTAGAAAGCAAATGGTGGCTGTTTCTAACAAAAATTGTGTAAGAATCCGCTAAAATGTAAGTATAACTTGGTTTTACAATTGTTGAAAATGTCTTCCATTAAAAATTTGGCATTAATTGACACACATGGGTTATTAAGTTATTTTGAGCTGATATTTTCTAATCTGTTTCGAACCTGGTCCTTTAGAGCATCTAATTATTTTTATTATTAAAATGAACTCTCTAAACAAAGTTATGAATACACAACACTCTGTGTGTGTAGCACCTTTGTGTTTGTAAAAAAGCGTACATTCAAGCGTACCTAAATTGTTGAAAAGTTCGAAGTAGTATATAGTCATGACAGCTTTCGTAAACGTCAGTAATTTGCTTTATGCATTCATCAAACGTGCATCAAAGTTCTACAACCTCAAAATAGTATCATATTCTCTTAGAAAACTTCTATGCTTTTGCTATAATTGTAAGTACCAAAAAGAATCAAAGACGACAATAATCTAGGTGCGCGTACCTTTGTTTTGAGAATATTATTAATAAGAACATTAGATATTAAAGCATATAAGACACAGCGTTCTAAAATCTTTATTATTTGAATTAAGGTGTACTTAAAATAACCCAAGGTGATATTTCATTCTAAATTAAGTGCTAATTGTCTAATTTGAATACGGTCCCGACTTGTAATAACGAATCACCTAACGGTTGGTAATGAGAAAGAAAAGCCAACCTCTGAAGTAAAAATAGACTCAGTTAAAAAATCATAAACCGTGATTTACTGGTGTGAAGATAATCGAGACTTTCTTTTAATCTCCCGGGGATTAACGTAATTTGTCATTATTACATGGATAGCGGTTCCTTGTCTCCTTTTCATTCGCCCCTTCCACACTCCGCCGTCCTTCCTCCACGACGAGTAGTCTATTGAAGAAGATCGAAGAACGGCGACACCGCGCCCCGAATTTGTAAGAAACTAAACAAATGTCAGAATTAAAATGTCGTATTGCAGTCGTTACGGCTTTATCTGCAGATGCCGGTGCCTCTTTGCGACGGCCGCGCCATCTGTACGCACCAATTTATAGCGGCACGGTTTAAAAGTTCGTTTCTGCTCCTCTCCCGGCTACCCCACTCCCTCCCGGCGGGTCCGCTTCAGCGTCACAACCCTCCTCGTTCTTCTTTATCTGTGGTATCCTCATTTCCCGGTTGGTTGGACGCAATTGAGTATCTTTTTAAGTTTTAGAAACTATTGTGTCAAGTTAATCTGATAGGGAGTGAAAATTTATAACGTCGTCTTCTGTTGAAGTGGCGACTAGTATTCTTAAATTCTACCGGGTTTATCTGGGATACCGCGATAAATTTTTAATTTGAAACCGTCTTGGATTTATGACGTTTAGGAATACAAGAGGGAAATTTTAAACGTTCCGACTAATTATTTCGTTGCCCACCAAATTCGTTTTAAAGTATTTCGATCCAACAATAATTTCCGTATAAATAACAAATAATCCCATATAATCAAACGTGAATAAATATTATTGTTTCGGAAATCCGTCTGTGCATTTACATAAAATATATTCGCCGGCTCCCGAATTAGATACGAATAGGACAGTCCCGTTGATTAATTACAATTTATTCGTTCATATTGAAAATACCGCATTGTAACTACGAATGCCGGACCTTCGTGTTTGACATTTACGCAATTTGATTATTTGTCGAGTGTATAAATATCGAATATTTACGAGAATATCGGGAACGATTATTATTTTAAAATGTATCACCCTCATTATTAATACATAAACAATTAGCATTTTGTTATGGTGTGCGAAATTGTATGTAAAATACTAACGCTACCCCTTTTTGGTTGCTGTAGTCTTGGAGCGAAGTCGTTTGTGGTTATTAAATTCGGGAATTTACTTGTGTGTTCTTCAGATAATCTGCTATTTGCCTAAAGCTGTTGGCATAGGGATTATTGTTTTGTTTCGTGTATGAATTTCAACAAGAACTCGGTTTTCAGATCAAATCATCAGATTCATTGATACATGCGATATTTTCCTATAAATATGGCTTACAGAATCCTAAAAGAAACACGACAATTTCTAAGAAACCGCTTTTTAACATTTACCCTTCAACTTTTTGCCTCTTTTCTGCTGTGCTTCTCGTGTATGTTATTTAACTTATACAAACTATTTATTTGCTTCTCGATTCTTATTTGTACTAGTTCTGATATGAAAAACTTTTTGCTGCTTTGTATTCATCTTTATAACGGGTTTCCGTTGGTAAGGTACTACTTTATTTTGACGCCATTTTGGTAAATATTAGTTTTGACAGTTCATATTTGCCAGTGATGGAGTAAAGACGTGGCAAATTTATAATTAAAATATTCGATAAACCAACGTGTTTTAATTGTAAAGCATTTTATGCAAATCAGTCATCGATTACTGTAACGATGAGAAAGTTCGGTGAATTTTTTGGGAGAAAACAGAAAAGTAACAACAAAACGCAACAAAAGTGAATGATTTCGAAGAAAGAGGGTCTGTAGCTAATATTCCAAAGCGTGGACCACAACGTACTGCAAGATCGCTTGAGATCGTTGTTGCTGTTCAATACTGTTTAGAACACTTTGAACACTGAAATCGATACCCTGCTCAGGCACTTGGTTTACAACTTTGGCAACAATTCTTCACAAGGATTTAAATTTGTTTCCGTGTAAAATCCAAATAATACAAGAGCTTCTTCCACAACAGCTTGCCCAGGACAACCATGATTTTCATGAAAAACTCATAATAAGTAACCAGGCGCATTTTCTTCTGGGTGGATGTTTGAATAAACACAATAGTCGATTCTGGGCCATTGAAAACCAACAAATTATTCATGCGTCACCTGTATATTCATTAAAATATATTGATATTAATGAAATATCGGGTGAAATGTGTCAGAATGTAATGGAGGAGGTGCTCAAAGGAGCCTGTATTTGTGAATCTAACAGAGGCGGACATTTCTCAGATATTGTGTTCCGTCATTAATTGCTAACATTAAATAGACCACTTATAAACATTAGATCCACTCTCTTTTGAAACAAAGTAATGTACCTTCCTGGCGGATACCTTGTACTATTTGTTGAAATACCTAATCTTCCAGCGCTTTTGATTTGTTTTCTTTCATTTAGTTTTTATTTTAGCACAAAAAGCATTATTGGCAAACTGGAATAGAATGGAAGTGAAGATGCCTTATAAGCAAAAGCTTTAGTATTCTTCTCAGAAACGAAAGATGCGTTAATTACAATCTTAAAAGCCGATGGCAGTGCATTTTTTTTTAAAGCGAAGATGCAGATGGCTATTCTTTAAGATTTGAAAATTGTACATTTTCCCTTTCGCGAGTGGTTTCTATAGTGAATGACATGTGAGTAGTTTTTTCTTACTAAAGAATTATTTAAATCATCAAATTTATGAGGAGCTATTAGAATAATTCCTCATTATTGAAAAGCCATAATAATAGTATGAGATTGCCTCCATGGACCTTAGAGTAATCTTTGCTGAAATGGAGTAGAGTACTGCTGATGAACCAATAACCCTCTTAATAATCGCTAAGGCTTCGAAGAAATTGGTTTCCACAGTTGACTAGAGCAAAATTTGAACCCACGGTCCCTAGTAATAGTCTAAATCTTTTAAGAAAGTTAGCTATTACCATTAATATACATATTACTTCGCCCACAGAAAACGATCATCACACCCAAAAGCATATAGTCAGATAATCTCCCACGACGAGAGATACTATCATCAAGCAAATGGTGAAGCACACTTTTCAAAAAGGCGTAACATTATGTTTTTATTATTTGAGGGAGTAGATGAAGCCTAAGCGTTTAGATGATTGCAAAAACGTCTGCCCTTCTCGGCATTAAGAATGTTGGTTACCGTTATTTCTCTTTTAATCGCATTCTCTATTTTTCATTACGATCTTCCTGTGTTCTATAGTTTTTGTTTGTTTTATTTTTGTTTATATTGCGTATTTTTCTGCTGTTTTTTTGATATACCTCAATATTATTCTCATTTGTGGTATGATCTTTTAAACTAAATAAAAGTATTGAAATGAAGATATTATCTATGCAAACACGTTTGTGTGTCTACCTATGTAACTCCGCATTATGCTCACGAACAGAATTTCCTTAAAGCAATAAATACCTAAAAGAATAAAAGCAAATAGGAATAAATTTCCCGGAAGCCTGTAAATAACTGAAAGCTTGATGTATTTGTTAGTTCAGGCGCTACCAGTTTTAAATAAGGGTTGTAGCGAGGAGGCGACGGTTTACTTCTAGATCCCATTCTCCCTCAGTGGAACCCCCGCGTCGGGGGGCGCGAATATTCATTAGGATTTTAACGGGAGCTTTTTGCGCTAAGATTACGTTTTTGCGTAAATAAACCACTCTAGCAATATTTATCCGTTGTTATTCCGTCGAGCGAAGGAGGCACCGGTGCGCGCGCGTCTCCTAGCTTGGAGGGGTTCGGGCGGTATTTCCGAAAATGTTACGTACATACATATTTTAGAAGGCGGCCGCGCACCGCTGCAATCTCCGTCCGTTTCCCATTTAAATCCCGAATAAGCTATAGTAGGCTAAGGAACAAGCTCAAGCAATAAAACAAATCTCACCGAGAATTATTATGCGGCTCAACACTTGACGTTTTCTAGCTTGTTTAAGAAAATTGTAATCTTTATTTCAAATATTCATGCTTTATGGAAGGGGAAGGCTTTTAATTCTTAACTACTTGTCGTTGAACATGTGGGCTGTAGCTTTTTCTGTCTACTCCCCTTTATGCAGACAGAAATATGTTTTCCACTGTTCTTTTATGATTTGCTATAAGTAAAGGTGCTCTTCTGGTAACTAAGGCATCGCTGATTGAAGTAGACATTATTATTGCATAAACATTCTATGTAAATAGTATAGCGTCTTCTGGAGTTAAGTAAAATACCTAGATTTAGAGATAGATAATGGTTTCAATAGAGATACTATTGTTATCGATTGAAATGTAAGAGAAATGTAGTCGGTTAATCTTGTTCTCATGCTCTATGTTTCTTATGCTTTCTGATATAGCAATATCTCTAAAATGAGTCGGATAAGGAGCAAGATGCAAAGTATTTTGTTCAGATTTATGCCAGGTCATTCTAAGTTTAATTGTTTGACGGTACATGGCACCACGTAGGGGTTTTATCTCCTCCGCTATGGAGCCTGATCATGGACGAGCTACTAGTAAGGCTGAACAATGAAGTGGGCATAAAACTTAGGGATACGTCGATGATATTGTCATTCTGGCCTGGACAGAATGCAGAACGCTCTTCATGTTGTATAAAAATGGACCCAGGAGGGAAGCCTACATATTAGCCCCTTTAAAACGGCCACAATAGCATTCACCAGAAGGAAGAAGTTAGGTGGATTAGCACCGCTGACGTTCCGGAGTTAAGAAATAAAGTGTGTCTTTCAAGCAGAGGCACACGTAATATTGCTTTATTGAACAGAAATCAACCAGAGGACTTCTGCATTTCAACTCACAGCCAGTCGATACTGTGAGCATGAGTAATGAACCCCAGGATATAATCAAAACTAGTTTGGGCATGCATTCGACAACTTAATAGGCTAAACTAACTTTATTGCGGGAATCGAAGGAAACGAAAAAGCCGAAGAGTTGGTAAGAAAGTGATGATCGGCCCAGAACCTATTCTAGGAGTGTCTAAAAAACACAATACGCTAAAGAGTTGGGCCAGAGAAACACAAAGAACACTGAAATAACAAAACCAAGCAAACTCATGGAAATGGAGCTTCAAAAAAGAAAAGTGAACAACTACTAAAACTTACTAGGAATCATCTTCGCATAGTGGCAGGTCTTCTAACAGTACATTGTCCACTGAAAGGAGACCTTCAGAAAATGGGGATCAACACCGCAAATGTCCAATGTAGAAGTAGTAATAAAATGACAGATATCGTGTACTACACCCTGTATGAAAAGAGCGCTGGACGCTAACAGAAATTTTTTTGCAAGCCAACCATGAACCTAGAGGATTATTTGGATCGACCAGACAGAGACCTGTGCAGTGTAGTACAGGACACCAACATATTACAAAAAGTCAGGGCTGCAGTGTTTCCAGGGACTTTATGTCAGACGGCTCCAGAGCGAAAGAAAGAATATGAAATTGAAATGACTATTAGATTCTGATAAGATCTAGGTTTTATTGCAAGTTATTACAAACTTGTTAACAGAAACACTCATTGAATTTTCAAGTGTTTATGCTTAATTTAGAAACCCACAAGACGTTCCTATGTACCTCCATATAAATCACTCATACTTTAAAACCTGGTGACTTAGAGAAATGCTTTGAAGTCGGTGCCTGGGTCCAAGGAGAAATTGAAGACGATGGTTCTTTTCCCACGAAGATTATGTTTTCCGATTAAATTTGTTTTACATCCAATGACGTTGTTAGTTCACAAAACTCGTCGTTGGTGGAGTGATGTAAATCCTCACCATACACTTCAAACTCCAGTATCACTTTAAAACCAACGTATGGTGCGGAATGCTTGATGATTGAACTGTGGGGCCGTTTTTCTCTCGTGATAATCGAACAGGTATCTTTAGTTCTTACGTACCGATCTTTTACAATTATAATTAGACGATCTCCCTTTGAATGTAAGAGAACAAATGTGGTTCCAACATGATGGAGCCCCATGTCACAGTACAATAGTTATGAAAGCATATCTCAACATTGTTTTTGACAGGGATTCAGAAACTCTAAAAAGCGATTTGGAAAATAGTATCATGCATGCTTTTTGGGACCATTCCAATTGCAATGCAACATTCGTTCCTATATACCTATATTTAAAATTGTACACGGATAATAAGGGAAATGTTAAAAAATAGATTTAAATATTGACAAATCGATAAAAATGTAAATGCTTAAATGTTAGTATAACCACGAAGAGGTTTATATCATTCGATAACGTAGTGTCAACTGCAGACATTTTTAATGGATACGATAGTATATAATACGAGGTATTTCCTGGAAGTGTAAATGACTTTTGTTTGGTTATTGTATTGTATACCTACGCTTCTGGTACCATGTAAAGAGTTTTAAGTAGGAAAGTATATGTATGAATAAAACAGACAAAGACCGCTTTTACATCTTTATTTCAAAACTTGCGCAGGAATACGTACTTACATAGGTAGAATTGTTGGGACTTTAAGGTAGAGTAGGGACGAGAGAATCATATTTGTTTGGATTAAGGCTGACAGTTGCAGGAGGGTACAGGATAATATGCCAACTCTTGTGTAATTAGTGATATACGACTGGAAATCCTCTCCATTACGCTATCGTCGCTAACTTGAAGAGCTAGCGCTGCGGACTAAAACCTCAGGCATCCAATACTTAGAAGCTAGTAAGTAAAGAAATAATCCGCGTCAGCGAGTCCTGTGCGGACGTTCGAGATGTTTCGATTTTAATAAGAATGCACCCTCTACTTATCTCCCGAGTGTATTTTTTCTCCTTCGCTATTTCTGCGCCGCTTATCTGCTTTCGCCGTTTTTCGCCACCATAAATCATACGTAATATATGCGCGATGCATAGCTTGTCACGTCCAGGTTTAGATTCGCTTCTTCAAGTTGTGCGTCCTTTTTTTTCCCTTGCATATATTAAAATATTTAAAGATGCGAAAAGGCGGTTTAAGGCTATAAATCAACGGGTTATTACTGAAATTGCTTATATAATTATCCCGCTCTTTAACTTTCTAATGATGTTATTTTTCTTTACAGGTAAGCTACGCCTCGATTAAAGATCTATAGTGCCTAGCTTTGGTATGTAATTTATAAAATATTTTTCGTCGGATCGAAACAGATTCCCGTTTTGAAATATTAAATTTTTGTTGTGCTAGATTTGTGATGAATAATGAATTTAATGTTTCTGTTAAAAAGCGTGGAATGGAATTTGATATTTTTTAGTACCGTGCTGACGGTTCAATATGTAATATACGTTCTTTAATATTAAAACAAATAAACTTTATACTGAAATATCTATTTGCAATATTCTGTTTTAAAACTAAGTAAGTACCGACAATAAATTTGCATCAAAGTAATGAAAAGTAGAAATTTGTGTGTGTATCGTAAATTTTAGTTATGAATTGCTATGAAATTATAATGAAGGTGTCAAAAGAACATTTATATTTTCCACCATTTTACGACAATGTGGAGGCAGTTTGAAAGAGATGTACTTCACATAAGCATTAAATTTGATAATAAATTCAAGTGGCGACATGTATTGTAATAAAGGACAACTATAACATTTATCAAAATAATATATCACGATAAAGATCTTCCTTATTATTAGACATGCATTTTGTGCCAACTATGGTTATATTCTTGCGTTTTATTTCAATAAACAAAAAAATACCTAACATTTCTAATTTCTCTTCCTTGCTATACGCAATTATCCATACGAATAAACGAAAATTAAAAAAAAAAAATGGCGGTTTGACATTCTTCATTTTAAAATGTATTCTTCTTTAACTAAAGCATGATATCAAAAGCCTTTGTCAACGTGCAACGCATGGTTTAAATCAGTAAAAAAATCTTTCTGATCAAATTGCAAAATAGTGCCTGTGGGAAAAAGGAAAGTTAATGATGACAGGGAAGAAAGTAAAACGTTATATAAAAATTTCGAGTACGTCTTTAATAGAAATTCGAAAATGTTCATGAGGATGTGTTGTTAACTTTTTTTTGAAGACTATATGTATAGAGATGCCGAAGGTAAGGGACGAAAATTTTTTTTCAGTCTGAAGCATCGTTTTCTCATAGGTCCATTTTCCTTTCGGAGGACGAAGTCAACGTATCAATATAGTAAATTTAAAAATTTGCTTTTAATAATTCGAGATTTAAAGGTAATATCTACTTGTTGCAAGGCTACCATTTAGAAAACATATTGTTTTATCCTTAAGCAGTTCTCATTACTCGTTTTACTTAACGGAACCCAAACATCTTTTAACTATATGGCAATAAAGCTCTATAATCACTTGCCGACCTGGGTGAAGAGTCTTAGCACCAAACTATTCAAGCTGAAAATAAAAAATATTCTGCTAGAGCGGGAGTGTTACAACATTGACGACTTTCTTAACACAAGCTTTTAATTTTAAGTGACATGTATTTTGAAAATACTAATTGGTACTTTTTATCTCTTTTTTATTTATTTATGTGTATGTTTGCTTGTAATATTTGTCAATGTAATTTACACTTAAGTGTCGATTTTATACATATTTATTATTTTATCTTTTTTCGTAACATGACGTTGATAATGCCATGTATGGGCCACAGTCTATAATAAATATTCTATTCTATTCTTTTACTGTATAGTTCGCCATGTGTAATGTTTAATCTGCATATGGAAGCATAATGTTGTTTAGGATGTAAATTTCTTTAGTCATCTTTAATCCAGTTAATCGGACCTAGCCATACTATGAAAAGCATGCCCGAACAATTATGCTTTCGCCACCGTGCTTTACTGTCCGTGTTGTATATCTCGAACAGAATACTTTATTTATTGGACGACGAACGTAAACCCTGCCATCATATTCTACTAAGTTAAATTTGCTTTGATCACTCCAAAATATGTTACACTACTTTTCTGTTTTCCATTCGCCGTGAGTTTTCACAATTGCCATTCTTGCTGTAATATTTTTTCGTGTCAACAAAAGAACTTTTCTTGCAGCTCAACCCTGAAAAATATTTTCGGCTAATCGTCGTTGTGCGGTACGAGTGCTGCCATTACTATTTATTTCTTTTAATATGTTGTGCACGTTACAAATAGATCACGTTTTGCTAATCTCGCAGTGAATTACGTTTATTTTAATGGATACAGGTCTCATCCTTTTCTCTCTACGTCGGGTGTTCCCCAAGGGTCGAATTTAGGTCCGCTATTATTTAATATCTTTATCGATGACCTTATTAAATCTATCTCCTGTCCCGTGTTAGCCTACGCGGATGATATTAAAATATATAGTACTATTGGCTCCTCATCTGATATTGCTTTGCTTCAGGACAACCTCAACAAAATATATCAATGGAGTTTACGTAATAATCTGCGTTTAAATACAGACAAGTGTTTTGTTGTGTCATTTACTAGAAAGATCGTCAAAGTGGAATCAGATTACACAATTAATAACATTGGTATTACTCGACAGTCATCAATCAAAGATCTGGGCGTAACATTTGATGAAAAGCTTATGTTTTCCAATCACATTGCAAATATTTCAAGTGCAGCTTATAGATCTCTTGGTTTCATTATCCGGACATGCAGGGATTTTCGTAATACCGAGGCAATTAAGGCTCTTTATTTTGCGCATGTTGTTTCCAAGCTTGAATATGCAGTTAATGCTTGGTATCCACTCTATGGTGTACAAGTCGATCTTCTAGAGCGAATACAGCGAAAATTTTTGAAGTACCTTTCTTTAAAAGTGAAGGTCACTATCCCGCGCGTGGAATAGACTATACTGAATTATTGGAAAGGCACAACTTTATCTCGCTTAGAGATAGAAGGCAGAAAATTAGCATGACACTCATACTGGACATCCTTACGAACAGAATCGACTCGCCTGACCTTCTCTCCAGATTGGAATTCCACGTGCCCCGTCTTCAAGCCAGATCGAGTGAATTTCTCTGCATACCAACGCCTCGAACTAATATTCTGTGGAAAGCACCCCTGGTGCATGCAGCGCGGAACTTTAACTTTCTGGATATGGATTTGCCTTAACATTATATTTAACATTATATTTATTTTTTGTTCATGTACTTATTTAATTATTACCCTTATTGGATTGTAATCTGTTGGGTATTTAATAAATATTACTATTACTACTATTACTATAATACAGCAGTCACTGTGTGGTGTTGTTTTTTTCGGTCATAGTCTTGTCTGCGGATCCTTTTTTGGTTTCAGAACATTTGAAATCATATTTGGGGAACGATTTAATATGCTTGCTATTTCTCTGATCGTTTTTCCCTGCCCGCGCATAGTGTCCCAAAATGTCCGGTCTAATGCGTAATCTAAACGCCGCGGGCAACTCGGGTGTGTGGCACGTTGCGCTTAGACTGTGGCTTAGACCGGACATTTTGGGTTCCGTGAGTGTACATGTGATAACTACAAGGAGGACTTACTTGCAATATCTCATAGTAAATTTCAACTAAAACGCACTTTTTTATTGTTTTTACCAATGTACCTATTTTCTTGACCACTTCCAGGTATATGAAAAGTATATTGTATGGCATTATGAGTCTTTTAATAAATACAGAAGATTGAGTTTGACTAATAAGATTTGAACAATGTGCAAAGCATAATATATGAGTGATGGGTTTAAACAAAGACACATTGCACATACCAATACCAATATCCATTGCAACCGTTCTAGTGTCACCGATTTAATGTTACAACTAGAAAAGGCATACATTATAATAATTACACTAGGATGCTTTCCTGCAATAATTAAGATTTATAAGTGCGCCTATGTGCATTCAATAAATAGGTTTATATTCTTCATGTCGTTTCGGCAACAATATTTGCGATTGGGAACGAAATTGCCTCGTTTACGACCGCATACATTACATAAATTAAAAAGCCGAAACGCGACCCAAATTAATTTATAACAAAATGCACTTTATAGTTTCCGATTTATTTAATTTAGTATACGACGCCTGCGCGATAGAACACGTGTTCATTAGACCCTTTTAATTAGCAATATTTCAGCAGAAATTGTAATTTGTTGTCGTCGTGTACAAATTGATTTCGTCCTCGTTTCCGGTCCGGCTTAATGTATACACAACAACCGGAATCAATATCCATACATTTAGATACACACCAGATGATACGTTATGTGTGTGCGTATGTTCACTATATATACTGTAGGCTAGTAGTGTACGGGGGGGATCCCCTCACGAATGCGTTCGCACGCTCACAGATACACACACACACATGTTCCAAATCAATATTTAATTAAACGCGGATCGAAACCTGCCTCGGACGGACGTTTCGCCCGTCCGACAAGAGCTCTCGCCGTGTTCGCCGGAGCAACATGAGTTGTGCGCCTTGTTCGCGTATTAATATTAGTTTGTTTTTAATTAAGTACGCTGAAACTTGTTCAATTCGTCCTTGCCGCTGTGGTCTGCCTTCGTCTTCGCTTCGGTTACGTTATACTGGGAGTATCGCTGCTGCTTTCAATATGGCGGACTATAATTAACGTAACTAATACTGCAGCAAAGAGATTAATATGCAATAATTTACGGCTGGCGCGCTGTGCCGAGTGGGTAACGCAGAAAACTGAAGCCGCTCGCTCGCTCTCGCCGCTTTGTCTGCAAGTATCCCAGTGTATATCCCCCCGCTATCTCGTATACACTGCTGCCTAGCCGGCCGCATGATTAACTGACTTCATTTAGAACACAAATTCCGCCAAATGCAAATTTAATAAGTGTGTTTGCGTTTTTGCGCTCGAGGCACTGTTCCGCGAACATTTTGCCTAGTTTGCTTTCTTTCTCCCAGATAATTTCCTCGATACCAAACGATAGAACCTTTTGTTTTAAAAGATAATAACCAATAACTAGGATATTATACAAATTCAGTTCAGACGTGGCTTCCGTTTTAAAAAAAAATGCGCTGGTTTCCTAAGCAAGGACTATCGACTAATCTCCATTTTACAGTCACTAATTTCAAGTTCTATACCGAATCTGTGAGGTGACCCTTCAAATCCGACAAATTATTAAAGAAATCCGGCAACAAACAATATGCAAACATTTAGCTGTAACTCTGCTAGTCACCTTCAGCTATGCACTTTGTAAATTTTCCTCTGTTTTCAAGGCAGAGGTATTCGGCATCTTGCAATGTGCATAGGATAACAATAAAAGGGCTACTACAAATAAGCGGATTCGTATTTATTCTGATAGCCAGATAGCAGTAACGTCCCTATCAAGTCAAGAAGTTACGTTGGAGCTAGTATGGAAGTGCCCCAAGCAACTATGGGAACTGGCAAAACAATATAAGGTACAGCTGATTTGGGTGCCAGGACGCCAACGTATCCCGCCAGAAACAGAAATGCCACTCCAAGAACCAAAACCTTTGGGAAAAAGTAATAGCATGGTCCGAAGCCATATTGGAGACTGGATGGGCGAAGAGCATAGGAAACCCTGGGCAAACATACCTAGACATTAAAATGGCAAGCGATTTATCTGCAAGCCAGAGAAGGGCTGAAGAACCACTATTTTTAAGTATGAATCAGATACGGCTACTTGTGGGGTTCATGACGGGACATGCACCGACACAGGAACATGTTCAATGGACATCTTCAAGGTGGACTATGCTATTGTGAGGCAATAGACCATAAGAGACATCAACTGTTTGGGCAAGAAAAAGTTAAACCAAAGAGATACAGATCATTTTATATTAGGGGCCAATACAGTCTGTTACAGGGCACTAGTATACTAGAGTGGTCTCTATAACCAGCAAGTACATTGTGGTGGACTATGGGAAAAAGAAAGTATGCAAGGCTTTGTCACCATGTCTCTCGTAAGCAAGTATGCCAGCATGTATGAGTATAATGTATACCATTACAATAAAACTAAATAAATGAAGTAATAAACAACTAATTACATAAACGATGAAATGAAAAAAAACCAGAAAAAGTAACTCAACAAAATACTTCAAATTTTCTACCAACGAAAATACCTAATAAATTCGCTAATTAATTATATTAGAAAACTGGATTGCAAACTATCGATTAACCCTGGCAAAGTATTAGCGTAGTAGGCAAGCCTACTGTAACACTTCACGATGTCTTACTTAAAACAATCCGGGTTGTTCAATTTAAAACAATATTAAATTTTTAATTATCTCACAACGGTTTCATTTAATGGTTTTTTTTTTTGTTTTAGATAATTTAATCAACACTAAAAACTTTGCACCTCTGTTAATTTAAGCGATTACAGTTTTAATGATAACAAAATTAGCAATAGTGCACTGAAACACTTGACCGAGTTGCATATCAATACGCAACAGTGCATAGATAGCACTTCACCAACTGGGGTTTGTGATTGGGTGCCGCATTGTTACATATTTCCATACGAATTCGACATTCTTAATCAAGAACTTATTTTACATAAACTTGGCGCTTTTTATTTATATCTTTGACGCTACATTTGTTACTACACACTTTCAAATGCCTTAGAACAAACTTGGCTACATTTTTTACGAGCGTTGATTGGCCAAGGTGCTGAAGTTCTTTGTGAATTATATTAAACTTAATACTTATTTGCTAATTATCTTATTGAAGATTTGACAACCACTTTTGAGCAGATAAGTTATTCATTTTTCTAAAATCAAACTAATAATAGTGTTGACTGAAGAGTAAACAAATTATTAATGACAATATCATTAGAAACAATTATTAGAAACGGAAACTAAATAAACATGCACAAATTTCACATAACCTGGCAGTCTGTAGTAGAAATAGTACGCCTGCGGAAGCTTAGAAAGAAGCTATTCTATTGTAGGCTATTCAAAAATAAATATAAATACACAATAAACACATTCAAACAAAAAGAAAACAATATATTTGCAAGAGAAGTTTTACTTCATTTTTACTCAAACCTGATTTTAATTAATACGTTATAATCTTCTTGATCACCCGTTAGTATTTTGCCACTCTTTTTTCACATTGCACATACTTTTATGCAAGCGCATTTAAGTGAACACTTAATTTAAACTAAAATTTTGCCAACGCGTATTATTTTTGAACTGAGCTCTTTCAGTGCATTCGAGAGTCAAAGAAGTGTATACATAATCTTAATTTCTAATACGTCTCAGAATTAATAATATATCTACATATTGCTGGCAATTTTTGTTACACTAACAAAGGAATTCCCATATTATTCTTTTCCTTGTATTTACCGCAACACATATTGTATTAATGCCCTTGTGTTTTCTACGTTATAGAATCGTTGGTTTTGATTTTTCTATATTTGTAACAGGAATTAGTCTTATTCTTATATCTTATTGCTCCTATACAATAATTATTCTTTGTCTAGAACTGTACTTATCTCTACTAAATAAAAAACAAGACAGCGTGTACTCTCTATGCCCTAGGTTCCTACCAGAGATATTCGTCTGGTTTGAAACCTTACTCCTAGTGAGTAATCATCAGAGGAAGAAGTAGAAGAAGAAGAAGGCGAACCGAAAGGGTATTATATCTGATTCCGTGGATACTTTTCGACACACCGCGGCTCTCTCACACTGAGGAACGCCGCGAGATCGTTAGTTATAGATAGAGCAGCACCTAGGCCGATACTACTACACAAGGTATAACCGTTGACCGCAATATATAACTCGGCGGATCAGCAGGGTGTTTCCTAGTACTGATACAAGAAATACGAGAGCTGTCCGGCCGCGTTATATGAAGATATCGGCGCGTTATACATGCCCTACCCGCACAACTTATGGCCGTCGATACGTCGAACACACAAACTTATTTTATGCGCGGAACAATGAACATCATCTCTCATAAGATCGTGTTTATCATCCGCGGTCGACGTCGGCGCTTAGTCCATCCGAAAAAGGGAACGCGCGTCAAGGAATCACTTCTGTATTTGACATTCGAGGATAGAAGCAATCTACTATCTTATACTTCCTACGGTTAGTTCATCGAACGAAATAGTTTAACTAAATTATTAGCAAAGTTGTTTTAACCCTTTCATTGTAGGTAAAATTTTGATAGTCGTGCTCTCCAAACGGGGAAAATTAAGCGTTGCGGGAACGCCCGTCTTCCGTTATACGCAAGTCAGGTACGGACGTGTACACCCGTCTTCCGCAACAGCTGGTTAACTTATGTATGCTATTTTTTACATATTTTTTCTTTCATAATGAATTTCACCACAAAATAAGTTTTATTTTAATAGTCTTTATTTAAAATAAAAAGTTGTTATAATTTGGTATGATATAATATAATAAATTGAAAATATTCCCAACACCATCATAAAAGGCAAACAAATGAAATTTAATAATTTTTGACAGTGTGATACCTTTCAAAACAATTTAGAATACACAGCGGAACATCACAAGGCGCACAGCAAAATGAAGTTTCTTTTCGTATTTTTTTTTGGGACAAACTACGCAACGCCTATATTTTTGTTTCTGCGTTGTGTTGTCTGTTGGCAGTTGTGAAGGAAAGTGCCTTGCAATGAGTCTGAGCGGAGAATCTCCATCTATGCCCCTTTTGCTTCTAGTGCGTGGTGTGTCTTTATGGTATTTTTCAACAAGTTCTTTTACTAACTTTAGTTGAAAGTCTGCTACTGATACGTTTTCACCAGTCTTCATTTTTGTATAACGCATGCGCATTCAAAAGCGTCATATCCACTATGTGAAAAAATACTTTTTTGTACCATTTGATGGTTTTTCTGACGGACTCAATGGAACTTTGCGTCTTTTTTCGTCCAAATTTTATCGCAAGTTATGAGTCGTTTAACTTTAGATTTATTGGATATTGTTTATATTTTTCTGGGGTTACTGCGTTAGCGTAAGTGGCAATCGACCAGCTGGCATTGAAAGACGGCCAAATACATCATGCTTTTACTAAAAGCCTGACTCAAGCATAAGAATACTACTTGCCAAATTTTCCATTCTCAAAATCTTCTATAATTTTACTTAGAGCTCTCTTTAGCTGCTCAATGGCATCGCGTTTGCTTTCAAGTCCGAAATAAGAATATAAGGTAAGATATTTTTTACTTGAATAGTGAAGTGTTAAACATAATTTCGAAATATGTCCATTTATAAGTCCAACCTGTCTGAAAAGAAAAATAATGCGTACTACAACCTTTCTTATGGTGTGATTAGAAGAAATAGAAACCAAATTACATATTTAGGCAATCGTTTAAATGCAGAGAAATTGGAAACTTTATTTTTGCAAATTTATTTGAATCATGAAATAGTATTTTAGAACAAAACTTGTTAAGTTTGTTGCACCTTTTTAATACCCTGCTTTGTAGCTTGCTGGTAAATTAATGTTAAGCTACAGCGCCCAGTTATTTAAGTAAATTTCATTATCCGCTTTTGATTTGTACTAAAATTATTAGCGCATTTTAAATTTAGTAACTAACATACCTCAGATATAGCAAATTAAATAACACTGGAATACTTATTGAATATCTTTAGACAAAGACGCATATATATCCCTGTATCCAAAAGATTTACCATTCTCATTTGTACCTGTCAAAGTTGCTTAAGTCTATGTAATATGTTATGATAAATTTGACCTTGGCACAGTACGAGAAGACAGAAGAACCACAACGCCAATGGCGGGGGAGAAACGCAAACCCACCGTCGCCGGCTTTTCTAAAATAAGGGGAATTTTAAGCAGATTGCGGCACTTAGTCTGAAGAAAATCGCGGAAGTGGGCGTTCCCGACCACCGAGTATTCACTCCCTTTAGAACCATTAACTTCGTGTATTAGAGAGATACTTCAAAAGACTTTGCACCTCATACGTTATACGCCCTACATGTATAACGATACCGTGCTATTACAGCGGCTTATCTACTTATTAATTATTTGAGCCGACGTCATGAGGTAGACAATAAGCAGAAATTTTGATCTTGAGTTTAAATTTAGTAGTTTTTTTTTTTTAATTATGAATGAATAGATTTTTTTCTGTTTTCTTCCACGAATTTTAGAATGCATAGCTTTAAAGCTTTCTATTTTAAGTAACCTTATTTTAAATTGAAGAATTCCTAATAAAACTTATTTATATAGAATCTCCCTTTTTAACACACCATAATTGTATGGGTTAATTTCGATTAGTTAACTTTGTTGATTAAGCAATTAGTCTAGAATTTAAATTTCGACACACCAAGCAGACATGCGCAACATTTACTTCTAGCGTGTAGATACAGAAAAGAAACGTCGAGATTTTAATTGGACGGCCTCGTTCCGGTCGTACGTTTAATATCGAGCCCCCATTATTCGGCCCACTCTCCACTCATGTCTTATGCGCCCTGAATGATTTGCGAGCTGACTAGAGTGTAATAAAAAGAAACGATACGCAAATTCAGATGCATATTTCACGGTGCCATAAATCAGTGATGTGCAACACTCCAAAACTTTGTCCATAAATTATTGAAAGTCTGACGTGTTACAAAATCTCTAAGGGAGTACAAGGAATGATAGAGATATATAGTGAGATTCCGGTACAGTCGTGCGCATAATTTTGGCTCGCTAACTTAAGGGAACGAATGAGATGATGAATGCAACTTTAGATCTTGTTCTGCTTAAAGGTAATGTAAGCTAATATCGGCGGTAATATCGGTAAACAAGAAGTTGAAATCGTAATTTTACATTGTACCTCTTACATGTCTCTATGTGCACATATTCTTAAGTGCTATATTACTTATATTGTAAAAATTATGTCAAGTTTAGTTCATTATATACGGATGCTAATTGTGTGCAGTCATGTACCTAACAGTATACAGACCGTTTTCCAAATCCATGCAATCCATGAAATTCAATATCTTTCAGTACTATAGCCCACTACTGCATATCACATCCCCATCCATTCATAATTATCACATAATAATCACTCCGTATTACTTGTGATTGATTGGGTCCACGAACGCTTGTTTCGCCTTTGCACTGTGATAAATTACAGCATTATATATCATAAGTACAAGCCGTTTCGGTTATAATCTTTTGCTTCAGAAACTTTAATCAATCCGATGGTACAAATAATAGGTATACTACATATCTAGATTAAATAGTATTTTAAAATCCAACGCAAGTGATTAATATAACATCAGTGCTTTGACGAGGTAGTTACTTGTCCCAAATTATAAATGAGTTTTTGCTTCACTGATTGATTGTAACTTCAAGTTTACCATCTAGTCGTAGAAAATTTTGTAAAAACATTTTATTTAGAAGAAGCTCCAACTACAAAAGTTAGTTGTTTGATGCGAGATAATAATGTCACTAAATTAGCCCAAATTCCGTGTAATTACCTCTACAAAAAGTTTAACTCCGTTGACCTACACATACTGTATTAAAGGTATAGTACTAAAAAGTACTATATATAGGTACTATATACCACATACATAATTGTATGTGGATTTATGAAGTACAGTCACTCTCGATAACGTGAACAAAACAATCCAAGCAGAAGAAGCGTTCATAATGAATTACTCAATAGTAGTTTTTAATATATTTAATTGGAAAATCAATGAAATACTTATTCACATTTGTATTTGCTTTAAAATAAAAACCAATAGAAGTTATTCATTTATTTTTGTACAAAAAAAGTAATGTATTTTCGTTTGTTGCCTTTCATGTCATATTCTTGTTATCATAGCTTTTTCTTGAATCCCTTTCAATACCACTGGATCACTAATATAGACAGCATTATGTTTAAACCACTCTATTGCAGTGTTTAATGCCTTCATTGCTGTAGTATGTGCTCTTCTAACAACCAGCGATTCTGTTTCTTCTGCCTTATTACTGTCTAATTCTTTTTGTAATTCTATTTCATTTCTTTGATTTATATCTTCATTCCACTCTTTTAAATTTGCAGATTTTTACTCGGTTAGTATCATAGACAATGAAAAGCCAGTTACGTGGGTGCATATGTGTGTGCGAATCGACGTCCGTAGATCAATTTACGAGTGCTACTTCTTCTCGCAGTGAAAGTGTATCCCTTATGACCCTCTCAATATTAATATTTTCTTTTGCTTTTTCCTCCCTCCATCTTATTTTTCAAAAGATTCAGAGGTATATCTTCATCTGGATCGTCATCTGTATTATCGGACTTCTTTATTAGCTCAGTTTTAGACGTTATAATATTCCAGCATTTTTTAATAATTCCTGATATCAAATTACCCTAAGCAAATAACAAATGAAAGACCACGTCCCTGAGTATAATTTTTTAAGTGCTGTTCATATCGATTCCACACTTAGCAAACTATTTCTATAGTATAATTTTGTAAGCCTTAAGGTATTCTGATCCATTGTTTGTAATAAAGAGGTTACATTTGTAGAAAGGAACATCACGAAAGTCCTGCCATCTGAAGTTTGGAGTCAGCTGATGGAAGTGAGGGCGCATTGTCTAAGAGTAAAACTGTTCTCGGTTGCAAATTCATGCTTTGTAAAAATGATTTGGCCTAATAATAAATAAAATCTTATTTTATTTTATAAAGTTCATAACAATAACTATGAACAGTATTCTGAGACGCAATTTTTAAAGAAACAGTCTTCGAAGATCTGACCCGTTATTCAGGGGTTTTTCATGTTCCTGTATATTAAAGAAACCATGAAATTCCTGATGCATCTAGGGGCACTTAACTTTATAAATTATTAGTGGTTTTAGTGTACTCCGGAAGTATTTGCACAGCCTGAAAAAGTTATCCTCTTTTTTGATGTTTTCATCCCCAGAGAAATGTTTTCATTCATTTCAATAACATAATGGCAAATTACTATACTTTTCTTTATACAGTGTGGTATATTACTTAATGCTGATCAGCCTATCACGTTACACAAATAAATAGAACTAGAAGTATCCAATAGTATAATTTATTTTGTTTAAGCCACAAATTAATAAGAAATTACAATTTTAGGCTTAAAATTACTTGAACACAAAGGGTGCTTTTGCTTACGATTTCTATCGTTCATCGGTTTTGGTGTAACCTTACCATAGATTCTTTGCACGTGTATTCTCGTGGTGTTTTGTATGGCGAAAATAATCGGTTATATGGAGTAATTATGGACATTAACATATGTATTTTATATTAATTTTTATTTAATTTTTTTAAATGTTTAGAAAAATCTATAAGCACAAAATAAATAAATAAGATTTTCAAGAAAATGGAGTGTGCAAATTTACCAGCGGCTTGCTGAGATAAAACATTGGAAACATTTTTGACAATTAAACGGGGTACCGAAATTTACAAGTCTTTGACCATCTGGATACTTACCTATATGGTATATTTTGATTTCACGCCCTGTTTGTTATACTGATATTTCTCCATTCACCATATACATCTAATTATGTGGAATGTTTTGAAGAAAAGAGAGAGTGTTGCCGACTCCATTATTTTTAAATTAATGTTAATGGCGTTTCTGTCGGCCGCATCTGTTTATTTTTATTCGGTAACGGCCTGGACCAAAAGTGTGGGGCCCGAGCGTTATTTTTCCACAAAGGAGGTCCAGAATTCAATTAGGTCGCGTTTACCTGCCGGCTGCTTTTTCTCCAGGGTTGTTGCTCCACCCCACTCGTACAGTCAATCAACTCCCTTATGTCCGCGGGTCATGCCATATCACCATTCCCACCTAAAAATACTGGCAGCGCGCGTGAAGTGGGATATCGCGCCGTTTCTCATCTCAACAAAGAGTTTAATCACAGCGGAAAATTGAGGCGTACATCTTTGGGGTCGATATAAATTATGTAAGGAGGATGAATTTATTTTTGTTCGCCACCAATGGATAAAAGTGGAGTTTGTTATTCCCTTCTGATTAGGGAAAAATAATGTTTTGGACAATTAATAACTAAGCAATTTGTATGATAGAAATGTGATTTGACCTTGGTTGAAGGAAATAGCTATGTAAGCCAGCAATGTGGATGCTACTTGAATTATACCACAGTATAGATAAATCGTAAATTATTTTGAAAGAAGTAGAACTCTTTAGGGTAGTAGCAAAAGCAAATGAAACCTAATATATGCTTAATGCCATTGTTAAATTCAGATAACTTTTTGCGGATGATAGATGAAACGTTGAAGACTGGTGTATTCCAAACGTCATTCCTGAAAATATAAATTTTTCATTACTAATAATTTAAACTTTCACAGCCGTCAGTCATTGTATAATATAAACCTTCGGGTTTTACCGTGCCCTTATTACTAAATTCCTGACGTTTCGCGAACAACCATGGTCCGCGTTTTCTAAGGCATTGATCCGTGGTTGAACTTGAGTGTGGAGCTATTTATCCCTAATTGGTGTTCCATGAACAACAATTGAGGAATCTGACTCTTTCTTTTCGATGAAGTAGTTATGGTGTTGTTATGATGTCATTAGGAAGTATTCTGCTCCCCTGTGATCGATGTTCCGCGAACATCAATAGTTCGACCAACACTCGATTCAATCTAAACCCATTACTTCTGTTTAAATTATTTGAATGTTTACATATTTTAATTACTTCCCTGTTCATGCTACTGTATTACCTAATATTTTATGTTAGATATAACCTTTGTCTGTTGAAAATTAATCTTATGATCTGGTTCGCAGAGGACATGTTCTGCAATCGCTAACTTTTTGAGTTGTTTCAGTCGAACGTTTCTTTCATGTTTGTTTATTATGTTGCTATCGAACGTCCTGCTGTGCGGATATATACTTTGTCTCATGAATAAGTAATACAATAAATTCCCTCTTTTGTCTTTGACTTGCCAGAGTAAACTAGAAATCTTCCGGATTTGGGTAAAAATTGTACGAATATTGAAATGTTTGAGTAAACGTTATATTCCATCAGTTGTGTTCTGAATGTATTTTAAGTATGCTGTACCCAACATATCTGTGCCATTCCTCTCATGGTGTCTAGATTTCCTCCTGATAATACGATTGATAATATTACCATGACATACTGGTGCTCGTTTAGATGGTCACGTTCATTGTACAGTTGTTACTCAGTACACACTCTTTGTGCTCGTTCCGGTAATGTAAGTATTACCGTGTTCTTTTGACGAGGGTGATGGTTCAGCCATTATGTAAGTATCGATTTGTATGTTTTGGTTTTCTGAACACCGAAGTTGTTGTCGAGTTATGCTTACGATTCACAAGAATATCGAGGAATGATAATATTCAATTTTTCTCCAAATCCATGGGGAATTTGATGTTTGAATATAACCCATTTAAAAGCTCCAAGGACGTCGTAGTCTATATATTCCATGTGCCCATATGCCACACGTGTCATCCGGCGATCGAGCGCCTCAACAGTAATCTATTTTTATTAATATCTATTTTTTGGACGAATCATCTTTTTTTATTGAATGTTGAAGTAAATAGTCAGAAGATATTGGAATGACACCAACCCCCATTTCATGCAAGAAACACATACACTACGGCCACAGAAACTACGGGTTAGTATTTTCGGCGATCATCATACAGAACCCCTATTCGTTAACCGGACTTTAAATGGTCAAATGTATTTGAACATGCTGGACGATACCATCAATACTTTGATGATAGAAAAATTGAAGCAATACCCAGATTTGTTGTCCACATTACGCTGCTGGAGTACAGCAATTTCTGGATCATCACTTTCGCGATATTTGGATTGGTCGAAGAGGGCCTATAGAATGGCTTGCCAGATCGCCCATTACACCATTTGATTTTTTTCTGGGGGCATCTTAAGCCTAAGTGTGTGTCACGCGTTCAACTTCCTTACAAGAGTTACGCCAAAAAATCGTTGAAGAGTGGCAACGAATAATGTGTGAAATGTTGCGAAATGTCAGGAGAGCATTTGAAGCATGATTGTGCTATCGTATGGAGGTTAATGGCCGTCATTTTGAACATTTACAAAACCCATCCTCCTTATTCAAATTTTAAGAGTGGGTGTGCCCACGGGAATGGTTTTAATCGTCAGGCCTGGCACTAAAGGTTGTCCTCTTTGATATGACAATTGGCAGGTTTCAATTGAAATGTCCTGGATATAGCCCATAACCTTAACTAAGAAGTTCATACATATGATAGAGGCTGAATATTGGAAATGTGTAATGTTGTAGACGAATTTTACAACCCAATTCAGATTTTTTCTGGCAATCGGTTTGTTTCATTTATTCTTCATCTACACCTTTGTGGAAATGTATGTTGAGGACAATAGTGAATGCTAGAGATGCTGTTATCGCTTAGAACTTATTCAATGCGTTCCTTCCAATATCTGTGACCTTACTAGTTAGAATATCTGCATATGCCGGAAAAAGCGTTCCCTGCATCGCGAACTTTTCCTATTATTTTATGAATAGGGAACACATATTGAAATATATGTGGCGATACGTATTTATGTTCCCGACAAAGTTCGGGGTTCCAGTTCAACCGCCCATGCATACGCCTCCATCCCCGTACCTACAAACGCGAAGAAGTTGAAGCTCGTTCGGTTTTGTATACGTTCCGCGCGAGATAAATATTCGGCGCGCCGGTATCAGATCGAGAGTTCGGGAAATGAAAAAGTTGCGCGCAGAGGAAGAAAAGTCGCAAGACGGATAAAAGCGACTGGGAACGGTTTCCTATTTATCGGGAATGTAGAGGAGCGCGGCGCGAGAGAGACGGAGATAAGGAACGGATGCGAGATGTGTATGCCGATCGCGTCGGGCGGGTGGGGGTGCGACAGTATGGCGGCCGACGTCACATTGCTCATTCTTTGCGTACTCAGCACATTTTAAAATGTATCAACCCCCCTATAAAATTACAATAAGTTATGGGGTTATCTACGGACCGACATGCACCACATATAGAAAATTACAAACAAGAATCTTCGGCGAATGCATGCGATCCTAGAATGCAGGCTGCATCCGCTTCTCTCTGCCAAATGCACATAAATGTAATTAAATAATGATTACAATGAAAATCCTGATGATATCGACATACACATTAAACTATAACGTAAATTTATATGAACAAACGCAGTTGTAAATTCTAAAATTGTCAAGGATTAAATTTTCCTGGAAAATAGAAGTTCTTAAATTTCAATTTCGAAATTGAATAAGCAACATGGACATTTTTCTTCATGATGGGTTTAGATATATCGTATATACTGTTCTCAACCAATATATTACATTTTTTTAAGTTCACATTCACAATATGTTGCAGCAGTTGGTAACAGCGATTCTATATAATTTTTTGGTGAATCCAAATGTGCATTAAGAAAGACAATAATTTTGCATTGGCATACTACAAAGGTCAAGATACTAATATATTTATTTTCCCTGCCAAAATAAACACTACAGTCACTTGTCACACATATTTAGTATGAGTTGACGTATGGGCTATTTACATTGTCTATAATAATAATAATAATAATATCATCTTTATTTAAACTACGCTTACAAAGATACGTACAAAATAACATCAAAGAGAAAAGAAAAAAGAAAAGAGAAAAGAGAAAAAAGTTTGAGTGTTCACACTATATAACTTAAGAAGTAAGAAATTCATTGAGTGAATAACAATTTAAGTTTAATAAGTAATTTTTGACTTGAATAGTAAATGATCTTAAATTATTTATAGACTTAATGTTAATCGGTAGTCTGTTGAACAGTTTGCATCCCAAATAGGTGATGTTTTTTTCATATAAAGATGTCGTATGAGGCGGAGGTAATAAATTAAAGGAATTTCTGATGTCATAGACTGTTGGAAGATTAGTAGAAAATTCCGATTTATGTTTGAAAACAAAGCATAGTAATTCATAGATGTAACTATCGTAAAAGGTAAGTAATTTATTTTCTTTGAAGATATGTTTGCAAGATTCCCTACGGTTCAGATTGTACATTATTCTAAGTGCTCGTTTTTGTAAGATCATTATACGGTCTACATTTAGTCCGCCTCCCCAGTGAATTATTCCAAATATCATTTTTGAATAAAAATTAGAAAAATAAAAGGTTTTTAAAGTCAACAAATTGCAAGATTTTTTTAAATTGTAGATGGCATAACAAGTTTTCGATAGCTCCTTAGAAAGGTAATCCACATGATAGTTCCATTTTAGGTTTTCATCAATATAAATACCAAGTAATTTGACAGAGTTAACCAGATTGATTTTATTCATATCTAAAAGAAAATCCTTAATATTATATTTCGAATGATTACGAAAAAGTAGGCATTGGGTTTTGTCCGAGTTCATTTTTAAGTTATTATGAGAAAGCCATTGGCATAATTTAGAGTAAATATCATTTACATTTAGTATTAGATTGTGAAAACTTGTGCTTCTAAATGAAAAAGTGATGTCATCAGCATACAAAATGGTATTGCAAGCACTATTAATGTAAAGTGGTAGATCATTTATGAAAATTAAAAATAACGTAGGGCCAAGGATAGATCCTTGCGGCACACCTCTAGTGATGTTAGATATTTTAGAGTGGTAATTATCAACAATAACCCTTTGTGTCCGGTTAGACAAATAACTCTCAAACCATGCCAACGCAACTCCCCTAATCCCGTAAGACTCCATCTTAAGCAGTAGTAATTTGTGATCGACACTATCAAAAGCTTTGGATAGGTCAATTAACATAACCAACGTAAAATATCCTACATCAATATCACGAGAAATCTGATTAATGAATTGAAACAAAGCAGTATTAATAGAACGCTTAGATAGAAAACCATGTTGACATATCGAAAATAAGTTATGCTTATTGAAGAAGCTTATTAACTTTTTATTCATAGTTGATTCATAAATTTTGGAAAAGGTGGGAAGAATACTGATGGGACGGAAGTTATCTAAATTATTTACATCACCCTTTTTATGTATGGGAGTAACATGAACAAGTTTAAGGGAAGTGGGAAAAATAGGACTGGTTGAGTTCGACGCGACGATGGAAATGGCAGGCACCAACTCATGCTCTAACTAATGGTCAACAATTTTAGACCATGAGTTACAATAATCTGGTCTTACGATAACGCACCCCTAATTGTAAGGTAAATGTTAGTAAACGCATATTTAAGCGTTTTTCTGCATGTTGTGTTCGAGTTGCCAGCAGAATTTTTGGGAAGAAGCGTTTAAGGAAAAAGAGCGAGGAAAGACGAAGAAGGTGAAAGCAAAATCCCCATTTCCAATATATCTGTAACAAGTGTATATATGATTTCCTCATTTATTTCCTCTAGCGGCTTGCACACTTGGCTATCAATCGTGAGGTTAAGGGTTCAAATCTCACTCTGGTCAATGACGACAACCGGTTTTCTTTCCAGGGTCGTAATGATGATTATTTGACACAGAGATTTGACTACGGGGGTGCCTGACATGCATATTAAATGCTTAGGCTTTACATATTCCCTTAAAAAATAAAAAAAAAAACAAGTTTTATTATAAGGATTTCACTATTTTTACACAACTAGATGTACATATACGTGCTCCTTATTTGATGGCCAACTGAGTGCAGACCAGTGGAATCTACATAATATACATGTGACATCATGACTCTCTACATTGGAATTTCAACTCTCGTTTGAGCTATGGTTGTTTACTTTGAGGTGCCAGTTCGAATCTTCACTCGGTTTTGCTGCTACAAAAACGCGCTGGAATGATGTCCTTGGAGCCTAGGGACTCATGTAGGCGGCACTTTGTGCAGGAACACAGTACTCGAAATTCTGGATTCGTAAGGTGTGATAAAGTAGGATCTGGCAAATACTCACATAGATATTTTTCAGTAAAAAATTATTTTTTATTTTTTGACAATATTGATGTGATGTTTAATTTAGTAGATTTGACGGTTCTGGATCTCGTGATATGTTAGATGAGGTATAGGAAATTTGTATTTTAAAGGGAAATTATATTTTGTTTTATACTAGTTTAAAGCCATTCTATAAGAGCCCTATGTCTTTTTTTTTATATTGCTTTACTTCTTTTTTGTTACAAAAATCACTGGTACAATAAAGTTATCTATCTGTCTAATCTTAGTTCTAGATTAGAGCAGTTCTAGTACTGGGGTTCCGCGTTGTCGCTGTTTTCGGTAAAAACACTTAAAGACGTCTTTAACATCGCGCCCATCGTGTTCCATTCCTCAACCAAATTCCACTTCTTTTCTATGAGTTCTGTGATCTAGACATGTTTTCGTAAGTTTCATTATATTAGGTTTGGCTTTGATCTACGATACCTTGTCTTAGTAATTCAGTATTTACCTCTTGTCGAAGATTTCTTGTTCATTACGGCTCACATGTGGCATATTCTTGCACGAGCACCACAAAGACATCTTTCTCATACATCAGTACTTTGAAGGAAGGAAGGAAGAACGAAGGAGCTTCATTAACTGACGCCAATTTAACGCGATTCTCACTGGGAATATAAAACACCAACCGTGACGGTGCATTTCCTTCTCACACGGAGATCAAAAAGTCATAACGTTCACGATTACGTGTTTAATTGAATTCTGCAATCACGATTTTTCCTAATTCCCACAAATTTAGGTGCCTATTCGTGTACCTCGTCGCTGCTTTATCCTATCACACTATCTGGTCGGCGGTAATTAACAAGTTCGTGCTTTACCTAGGCGATCTGAAATCTCAGCGTTGGCGGCATTCCAGCGGCGCAACTTCGTATCTATATAAACACATACGTACATATTCGCGTATCTGCTTATGTGTATGCCTGATATAATATAAAATCTCCTGACGTCCGCCCAAACATCTTTATGTGTACATGCATGTGTATAGATACATTCGTTGGATACGCAGTCAAGTATTCCGATATTTGTCTTCTCCTCCTTTAAACATCCATACGTTCTGCAAACACAACATATCAAGTATATATGAATGCATCTATGTACACATGGTGAGTAGTTTTATGTAGTATGAAACTGTGTGCGGCGTCCGTCCAGCGAAGGCGAAGAAAAGAACCGTTGCTTCGAGACAACGTTTACTTACCCTCTATATAAAAGATACCACTTCGGAGATTGCGAATGTCTGTGTACAGGCAGTCGATCGTCTCTGGCGATAAAGACGCTAATATATTTGCTTATAAACATATAGATAGAGATACTGCATGTGCGCGAGTTAGATAACTTCACTTGTTCTTCGTCTTCCGTCCTGACGCTGCCCAAGCAATCGCTTGGCATGTTAGTAGAGAGCTCGTCCAGGAGCCAGCATCCCATCTCCGACAACGGATAAAAGTAAAATACGCTTCTTTTAGTTGGTACGACGAGCAGCACTACGTAATTAATGTTTTACATTCTATCACAACAAATTAAGATAAGCCCTTTACGTTCGCTTAACGTCTTCATATACTCTACTGTACGTAAGCTAAGTTAATGAAGTGGAATAAAAATTCGTCGGCTTTGCCGCGTACATCTGGAATTA
The DNA here is from genome assembly GCA_949128085.1 of Cetonia aurata. Classification (NCBI taxonomy): domain Eukaryota; kingdom Metazoa; phylum Arthropoda; class Insecta; order Coleoptera; family Scarabaeidae; genus Cetonia; species Cetonia aurata. The sequence continues at coordinate 22,412,163 of OX421886.1, read as the reverse complement.
AAGCCATGTCTTCTTAGATACTTTTTACTTGCGCTTTGCTTTGATTACGGTTTTCCAGCTCGTGTATTGACCTTCTTTTTGCATAGGTTTTGTTTGGGCGTTTGCCATTAAGGACTACGATGTTAGTCAATGCTATTAATTCACATTTGTTTCCATAAAGGAATACGAGTCGAATGCAAACTATCGTTTATCGACTAACAACTTCTTAGATGAAGTGTTATGAATTGTAAAAAAAAAATAGCTCAAAGCCCAAAATTTAAAATATCATATACGCAAACCTATTAACCATACTTGAACATATACATTCTGAGTTTTCAAATTTAATAATAATTTGCTGAATCTAAATGAAAGCTTTCCTTGTAATAATTTATATTTAAAGACCGTACTAGCGGCATCCATAATTTCAGAGTTTCAACGCAAGTTTTGAAATACTTCTGCGAAATACCACCACCACTTATGGATATGTTTCTAGTAAAGAAGCATCTGAATACAAATCTATATACATGTTTATAACAAAATAAGAGAAATAAAGATAGTAGAAAGACAATCTAAAAGTAAGATACAAAACACTGTTACTTAAAAGCAACTAAGGAAATCTCTCAGATTGTCCCTGAATGAACTCAGCACACTTGTAGACTCAATATAACGATTTCTTTCAGTTCATGCTTATGATATTATTTTAAGTGTAAGTGATATATATATATTAACTAAAAGAAATCATCCTTTTAAACAAGGGCAAAGAAATATCTCTTTGCACAATGCTTTTTCTCAATGTACAAACACAATGCAGAAAACTTTGCTTCGTTCACATTTAGTGTACAACTTGGAAACATGGAGCCAATGTTTTAGTAAGAAGTTTACAAAAGTAGAATATTCAATATATTACTGAATTTATAAGTAGGATAGGTACAATTGTTATTATTATATTATAAACAAAATGATGTGGCTACCTCCTTCTGGGTTTCGCAATGTATTAAAACTTTTGCTCGACGTTTCGCTGTTCATGCTGACAGCTTCTTCAGGATAAGTGAACTGATTCTCCGTTGCATTCAACCGTCAAGTTTCCGCTCCACTGAGTGTGATGGTCTTGCGTTGAAGACTCTTCTACGTGTTGCTAAGGTGGTACCCTTCTTCTCTGTTTACGGTCTTATGTTTTTCTATTTCTATGGCTTTCCTGATGAGTCTTTTTCCGTAGTTCTTGGTGGTGGCTATTACTTGTATGTTTCCGAAGTCCATTTCATGTCCAGTCTCGTGCATATGTTCTGCCACCGCTGATTCCTCGATTATTTTAAATCTTGCGTCCTTTTCATGTTCCTTCATCTTTACTCCGATATCACTCCCTGCTTGTCCGACGTAGCACTGTCCACATTGACAAGTTATCTTGCAGATGCTTTCCGCGCGATTTTTTTGCTATTCTATCCTTTGCGATCGGTAGATGCTGCTGGATTGATTTTGAAGTTGCGAAGCGTATTTGTATGTAGCGTTTTTTCAGAATTCATCTTACCCTTTCGGTGACTCCCACTATGTATGGTAAACACGCCATCCATCTCTGTGGTTCTGTAGTTTCTTTTAGGCTCTTCTTCTTTCTAGTGGCTCTTCTTATGTCGATGCCAGTGTAACTATTTTTCTTCATCGCTTCCTCCAGATATGTCTTCTCACTGGTTAGATGTAGCTCATCACTGATGGTTTCGGGCTTTGGACAGTAAGGTCTTAACTACCGTCGTTTTGTGCATTGGGTGATGGTGAGATCTGTATGGTGGCATGTAGATGCCTATCGGTATGGCTCTCCTCCTAAATACTGCGTGTTGTAGAATTTTCTCTTCCGTTTTTCTGCTCATTACTACCAGGAAAGACAAACGTCCACTTTCTTCTTTCTCCAATTCTCACTCACAATCAACTTATAGTACCAAGACTTTAGATTCACCCTGGATTTCAATCAAGAAATCCGTTTCTTTTGTGTGTATAATTCCAGTTGTTGCAGTCATATCAATTATGTAGTGAATATTTTGTTCAAATTGCTCCCATTACTACATCCCAATTTAAAGGATAAGATCAGCAAAAGTTCCAACGAAATTGTTCCATTATTGTATGCATATGTATGTATGTGTGATTAGGGTGATAGTACACTGCGACCTAAAAGATCTATTGTGTCCCCTCTTCTCGCTGTATTTACAGCTGGCCGTCCAGTCTGATTCCTTTCAAGAAGTGCAGAATGTCCGAAGGCCCCAGATTGGGTAACTCTCCCTCTTCGATTTCACATGCTCCCAGGTGCAGCGCCCTTGAGTCGCACAGTGCAACACAGTTTGTGAGTAGATGAATGGACGTTTCGTCCTGTTCCCCACAAAATCTACATTCGGCTTCCTTCGCTATTCCAAGCCTGCTTAGATGTCCGTTCAGTTTACAATGGCCTGTAAGGATCCCTCTCAATATCCGAATATTATTTTTACTCAGGTTGATGCATTCTGCAGATCTCTTCTGGTTATAGGTACCCAGAAGAGTTTTAGCTTGCCTCATTCCCTGGAGATTCTCCCAGTATTTGGATTTTCTCTGCTCTACTTCATTTTTCAGTTTCTCCAGTGTTATGCTGCTACTTATCCCACAAAAAGGTTCTGGCCCTACAAAAGGTGTTCTAGCCCCTCTCTTAGCGAGATTATCTGTTATTTCGTTTCCTTCCACTCCCGTGTGTCCCGGAACCCACAAAAGGGTTACCTTGTTCTTTTTGCCTAGCTCGTTTAGTTTTTGTAGATATGCATTTATTGTATGCATAACTTTTGCCTATAGCATTTTCAGTTTTTAAGACATATTTTCATCCTCCTGAACTTACTTTCACCCCCTTGGGGATAGAATTCTCAGAAATCCTTTGTAATTTGATACTTACGTCATAAAGCAATGTATATGTGTGTCTGTTCCATAATATAATCATTTGAGTTGAGTGTTACTACGTGAGTAAATCAGTTAGGACTGCCTACTATAGTAATGCATATTATGTATTAGCTTTGCTTAGACGTAGAACGGCAAAAAGTGCTAATATTTCTGGCTATGTATCAGCAAACACATTGTAAAATAAGTACACCAATAAGGGTTGAGTTTAGAGATAAGAAGCTTTAATGTACCCTAAGCAGAAGTTATACAAGAAATTAATTTATTGGGGTCGATGAAAAGAAAACATTTAAAAAGGATCTTATATCAACAGATCCATTAAAACTGTTTATCGAATTAAAATTGTAGCGTGTGAGTTCTTCATAGACCTCCATAGCCTGTATAAAATGTCATACTTAGTGCATTGTAGATAAGTATGCATTTGAGTATTGAATATGTAATTTTGTATTCATTGCTTTAAGTAATTTGTTACCAGATATTAAAAGTATTTGTGGATTGATGGATTATCTTTTTATTATCGTATGTAACTTTCATTCATGTAAAAAAGAAAACGTTATTTGAATTGTTACAATCAACGTCCTGTTTATCGCGTCTTTCTATGCTTATTCTTTATTTTCCTTCCGTTTCCTGTTTTCCTTTCCGAATCGCCCGACGTCTGCTGAGTAAAATATACAACATGCAAAGGCCAGCAGAACAGAAACAGTATTGGAACCGAAACTACTACAGAACTGCAACCGAGCAACTGGGCCGGATCCAATCTTGATCTATTTGTTTTGTGATCCCTGCCGGCGGCACGGCAATCCGTCGCTTCTTATCTCCCGCACCCCGGCAGTTTCCCGAAGCCTCCTTCGGCGATTTATTGCGCACTCAAAATTATATTTCAAGGTATAATAATGCATCAAAATTCCGGACGATCTATGGGCAAATATAAATCCAGAATTAAATATATATATATGGGGGGCGGCGGAAAACGCCGCCGGCAGATATATTGGCGAGAGAAAGCGCACCGACGCGGCATTACTCAACCGTAAGCCGGAACAATCCCCCAATTTATCCTGGGCTCGGAAGGTAGCGGAGGATCTCATTGGGATTTGATGAAACTCCGGGCGCTCGCTAATCTGCCGGTTAACTAGATTTGCGAAATAAATGCAATCGAAAAGTGCTCTGGTCTACTTCTCCTTCTCTCTTTTTCGAAATTTACAATTCTCTTCTGCACCAAAACCATAAAAAAAAAACTCAAAATCATGAGAGCACAAACCTAGATCTTTACCCTAGCAGCACAAACCATCGACTAACGATCGGCTTTACATAGCGCCGATATCCTGATGTCGGGTCGATATCAAAGATATTGTGCTGATATGGCCGATAACACTGCGATACGAAAGATCCATTATCGGTAAACATCGTTTGTTGTTTCGGCTGAATATTTATTTTGTCGCTGCATTTTAGCAAGCGTTGTGCACATTACAAAATGGGTGAATGAAGCTTATAAAGGTAAGGAAATTTTTATGAATAATGTTTTATGTATGTATCAAGTATATAATTTAATTTAATGATTAGTACTCATTTATTGTGTAAATATACAGCGTTAATAAAATAGAAAACGCATGTAAATTTCTTATTTTACGTGAAAGCATTGTTTCTACAATATGTGTAGCGTAAAAAACGTTTCGCATTAATAGAATAGAATAAATGAGAAGCTATAGAGAAATTAAAGTTTTTATACGATGCTGAATATATACACTAAAGAAAAACACTTTTTTTTTTAGGTACGTTAATTGGGGGAAGTACGTTAAAGGGAGCAGATATATTTAATGTTAAAACAAATCCTTTCGAGAAATATTAATGTAAATTATTTATTAAAATAGAGACAATCTAAAGAAGCTTTTGATAAATTGGAAATATACGTAGTATTTTTAGGTAATGTTACATGCAGTATTATTTTATTTGTAACTCTATGTCAAAACTGTTATTTTTATTTACAGAAGCAATTAGAGTCAAACATCCGGTTGTTGCGACAGAGACGGATAGCAATAGATGAGATGGGGGCAGAAAAGAAAGGAAGAAGAATACAACGTTTTTAGCGAACGAATAATTTAGACGTGGGGTTTTTTTAGGTATTACTTAGAATTTTTGTTGTTATTGATTTGTTAAAAATTAAACTGTAACATATGTTAAATTACTTTTCGTTTAAAATATGCACATCTTGAGTTTGTTTTCGGTTTTATGTTTTCCTAGTTATTTTCAGTTTTTGTTTTTATTAATTATGTCGTTAAATATGTATGTGTCAATTTCTCATAAAAAACATATTACATTTTTTTTTTATTGGTATTGTTATGAAAATACTTTGGAACAAAAATACCTACCTTAAAAGTATAGTATATATTTTGCCAATAATTAAGCTGTACTCATATATTTAACTATTATAGACACGATAAACATAGTATTAACTAACAGTCAAATTTAGTTAAGATCTCTATCGATAACGGACGCTAATCAGCTAAATAGTACCTGATTATGTATGTACAATGATACTTTGTAGAACCGATTTAATAGGCAAGAATATTAGTATTTTTTCTTGAAATTTATTGCCCTATTACATAAAGTCTTTCCTTTATTATGTATATTATTGTATGCATAATATTCGTTTTTAATATCTATTATACACAAGAATGGTGGCTAATAATTTGAAAAATATTTGCATGTGCGATGTGAAATTAAACATTGTGACATTTTCAAAGGTACATCCTTTTGTGTAGCGCCCTTTAATTTAATTTCACAAGACTTTCATGGTTTTCGCTTTCTGTTAACTCTTGTCTGCAGCGAGGTTCACAAAAAAAATTGCTTACATTAACTTCATTAGAAAACCACACGATTTTCTAGATAACCTTGCAAAAAAATTCTGTTTTTGTAAATAATTTTATGAACGTTTTCGGTAGAATATTCGTATCGCAAAAAAATTATTAGAATAGAATAATCACTTATTGGACTAATTTGACTCGAAATTATACTCTTTGTAACCCTTTTGCGTTTTGGGAACTACTTTTGGCACAGCTGTGTATAAATATCCAATATCGTGATTAAACAAACTACATATTCTATGTGGAAATTAATCATCACACCAATATCGGTGCGATATCCCACGTTGACTAAAACTTTATCGGCGGAGCATTGAAAACATTGGGTAAGTATCAATCATATATCGGTCTACTGATGGTACTGTATCTAATTTTAATTATGTTGATATCGGATAGGTATTGGAATCCCGATATCGAACCAATATTGCAAAATGTTCACATCCGGTATCGGAATGATATCAGTGGCCGCTATAATTATGACATCGGCCAGCAATATGGGCGAAGCTTAGCCGACATCAGGCCGATTCTTGTGCTGCTAGGGTAGTTACGAATTTCTACACTGAGAAGAAAGCTTCTGTAAAACACAGAGATATTTGTTTGCTGCTATTTAAATAGCTTTTAGCTAAAATATATTTCTTCTATTGAAGCAATATTATTTTCAGTCTAATAATTAGAAGTAGAAGGAATAGTTTTCTTCAATAGCGACAAAAGAAATATTGCTTTGTTGCAAAGCGTTTCTTCCCTCAATGTAAAAGCAATTCTTTTAGGATGTTGTTTAAAAATATCTATTCTCGCATCAATTTCGAAAGCGTATTAAATCATATATCTACGTTGCAGTTATTCATAATATTTCTTTAAAAACTATGGAAAATTCAATCCGTTTTGCATCAACCAATATATCTTGTAGGGATTAATAAACATATTCTGACAAGATTTACGACATCGGCAAATTCTTTGCACCTCACACGCCGTAAATGCCCACTGAACACGTGTCGCAGGAGTGTACTTATCTATGTTACGTGTGGTAAATACTCGCAAGACAATATACATCAAAAATTTGTTATAGCAGAGCGCAAGATATGTAGTACCTACATGCGCGAACAGCGGGAAGTGTATATCGCGACCAATTTACATTTATCGTTGTAATGAGGGGACAAGATCGTATTAGCATTGATACCGATCTGCACTTGAACGTATCTTTTTTTCTTTTATTAGCTCGCGAGAGGAGACCACGATCGGCGGTGGTCACGTCGTGACGTCAGATCGTTCGACTAAAAGTAAATTGGATCAATTGTGGGACAAGTTGATGCTTTATTATTTTGAAAACGTTGGGAGAAAAAGTTAATTAATCCGACGTTTCTATAATGATGCAATCGCTTGTGTTTTTTTCTTAACTTTCACTACATTCCAATGAAGGATTTTCACAAGAGAATTGAACAGATTTACTGGGGAATCTGTAACACTTCTCGAGATAATATTATCCCAATATACGATTTTTGTAAGAATTACATTTGATCTTTTGCATTCAATTTCTTTCATCTAATTTTATACAAGTTGTGCATATTCATTTACATATGATCCTTTTCCTTACATATAGATCTAAAAATAACAAATTGGGAAGTATATAAGAAAGCTATTAGTATACGGGAGCGAAGTTTAGGGACGAGAAAGACAGAAAATAAGTAAACTTTACAGTTAAATATAACGCTAACAATAAGAACATCATGCTTTTACTTCCTTAAAATACTCAAACAGAAAGTGATGATGAAAGATGAAAGTAAAATAATATATTTTTCTCGCTATACCATCATATACTCAGTGCATCTATCCAACCTCTAAACAAGTCGTTCTTTTTTGTATCCTAGCACATAGTGAGCCCGCCGCAAATACACCAAGTACACAAAGCACACGAAAGGTAAAGTAAAGAATAAAGTAAAGGCTAGGTGGTTTCCGGTTGTTTGCAATGACAAGGGTTTTTTTCATTATAGTAAATCCTTCTCTTGCAAATCAATATATGCCTGACACACTGGATACCCTAATGCATCCACGATCGAGTGCAGATATCATACCTACACCTGTGCAGAGTGCAAGTGCAATAGCCACAGACAAGGTACTCTTATCGCCTATCGCCAAGTGCATTTCACAAGTACTGTTTGTAACACGGTTGACGTTTCAAGCAACATTTTCTTTAGGTAATAAATAACAAATTCAAAATTTTTCCGGATTTTATTTCTACAATGCCACTTTGCAAATGCCTTATGCCAAATGATTTAACGCAATAATAAATACCGATATTATAAATAAATAAATAAATAAATAATGATTTATTGTCCAACAGCTACAGCCAAATTAAGGACAAAAATTAAAGAAATAAACAAGAAAAAACAATATAAATATAAAAAAATAAAAATAAATATACACTCTAATACAAAGAAAATTCACAATACCAACAGTATACAACACGTCTAATTACTAGCCGTATCTATATACGCCTGTAGTAATTCTTCACAAGTGCAGTTAAAAATGTCACAATGAATGGCATAAGTACTATAAGTGCTGCACATAAAGTTTATGGGTGACTTCAACATTAGATTTGTTCTAGAAAACATTGTCTGAAACGTAGGAACAAGCCGCGCAGATAATCTCGGACAAGAAAATTTAAACTATGTAAAATCTCCGGGCAGTGAATGGATGCACAATACCATACAATGTCTTTAATACACAAAGCGACCGTCTACATCGCAAAGAATGCACACTGAATTTGCTTAAAAGTATATTTTGTGAAATGCCCCTGGCAGGATAACTGCCGTCAGTTTTGAAAGCAGAATACTTCAGAAACTTCCTCTGCACGTTTTCCAGAGGATCAACGTACACCTCATAGAACGGGTTCCACACTACACTGCCATACTCAAGCTTTGACCGCACCAATGAATTGTATAACACGTTTACGGCTCTAAGGTCATTAAAATTTCTGCATGTTCGCAAACCATAGCCTAACATTTTATTTGCATCAGAGACAATTTGATGGATGTGACCAGAAAACTGCAGGCTACTATAAAAAACTATACCCAAGTCTCTGAAATTCATGAGGCGGTCAAGTTCGGCTCGGGCAATTGTGTATTTGTATTTGATAGGCGATTTTTTACGCGTAAACGACACAGTATTACATTTACTCACATTCAGATCTACTATAATCTGTTGACCAAACTCCACCGACAAACACCATCCAAACACGATTGCAAGCGCCTGCAATCCCCGACAGAAGAAATGGAGGCAAATAATTTTATATCATCGGCAAACAACAATATTTTACAGCCGACACCCTGCACAAGGTCATTGATAAACACTAAGAACATCAGAGGCCCCAGATGGGACCCTTGAGGTACACCAGAAGTTGCCGCAAAGTTTTTGGATGTATGTCCATTAAATGCTACATAGAAAAATCTGCTGGACAAATACGATTGCAGGAGCTTCAACAACAAGCCATGAAAGCCAAACGCTGCCAGTTTCTGAAGCAGTATGCAGTGGTCAAGGCGGTCAAATGCTTTGGCGTAATCGGTGTAAATCACATCCACCTGGCCTATGCATGCCATCGACAACAGGCGTCACATATTGTGTGAAACTCAGCAGGTTAGTCACCGTCGAACGCCCACAAACAAAGCCATGTTGCTCATTGGAAAGATGGGATGCCACTGGAAACTTAATAAGACTCTGTATTACGGATTCAAATACCTTGGAAAAATTAGACAGAATAGAGACAGGTTATAACTTTACAAAAACTTTTTTCCGACGATTATTACTACCGAGGAATTCTCAACTCTAAATATTGCATAAAAAACAAATATTACATTCTTTATGCTTTTTTAAGGATAACATTTTCTTCTGGATGCTGCTTAACATTTTTTAATACAAGCTCAAGCTTTAACACTAAAAAGAGGTTTACGGACATTGCGGTATTGTTGGTTATTTATTTCTTTTATCCTAGACTATGTAGCTACGTCCTTCGAATAAAATAAATATTGTTTCCTACCATTCAATACCGTTTATACTTACAGATTTATATTTATCGACTCATTGGCCTGTTGGCAATGAATGATGGGCGTTATAATGACCTCATAGTTATCTAATTCTGTTAAATATCGCATATCCCCGTTAGGCTAAGAGTCGCTAGTGGACAGATTAAAATTACTAGAAGTATTAATAATGCCGCCGAGAAATATTTATTGTGTAATTTATAGCCGTTAAGAGGTGGACCCGTCCTCTCGAACCAACAACGATAAATTTCGATAATCGCATTAAATCACCGACGGCAAAGAAGCGGTAGCAAAGTTTCACTCATATCCCCGGCCGAAGACAATAAGTCAAACGCCATCTGTCGCAACTTCCATATCTAACAAAAACTCGAATTACAAGAGACTAATCTAATTGCTCCGGAATAACCATAAAGCTATCCTCGCGCGACGATAGAGACATCTTGCGGCCTCGCGAAACGAGTTCTGCAAAATAGCCATAAAGCAAGCCGGTGAGGGCATAAATCGTTACCGCTCGCCCGGACGGATACAACACATACAAATTCTCAATTAGCTTTTGAATCGCGTCTAAATGCGCCTTCCTTGATTACTCAACTTGTATACGAGACATTAATTTAGTGGAAATAAGGTATATTTTAAAAAACGATAATGACGCAGATTTTGTATTTTGTTCTTCTTTTTTTTGTAAATTTATAGATAGAAGTTAAAATAAACGACAAATACCGACTACTTGTTGAAGTTTAGGAACTTAAGCGTTTCTATAACAAAATTTAGTGAATTATAAAAATACCCATTAAATTAAATCATTAGCTATTAGCTTCAAACGAAGTTAAGTTAAGTTAACTGAATTTATAACTTTTTTTTAGTAATTTAGTTTTCTGGTTTGACAACTCCTGCAGATTAATAGATATTATTTCTATTTTCTTAAACATAACTAATTAATTAGCCTCCATTGTCGAGTTTCATTTACCCTACTACATTTAACTTCTGTGAAAAATTTTGTAGTTACTTTGGGTTCCCAAATCACATTAATCACATCTGCAAGCCTTCCATTCACTTGGGTCTCTCGTTAAATTTTTAACCTATCTCTATTGAAAAATTGTCATAGTTGCTGTATTATCTATGTCAATATTTTACAATTGAAACAGTTTAAGACCGGTTTTTGAAATACTTGATGTTCAAAACTACCGACACTGGGTCCCTCACATGGATACAACTATACTATGTACTTTATTAAACAAGTAACATTTTAAACCTTAGCTTTAAGCTAATCAATAATGAAATCAAATGTCCTAACTTTCTACCTAAACTACATTTTCTAGTTCCTCCATTCGCTCCAATGACACATTTTTGATTCCTTTTGTCTGAAGCAACACATTGCTTTAAACACCACTAATATGACTCGTAATGAGAACGGCTTATATTCCCTTTCGACTTGTGAAAAACTTTCTTTACGACTCACTAGTTTATGTTAGTTGAAGATTTGTATTTGGTTTTTTTTTGTTTGTTTGGAGTTTATAACCTTTTTTATTTTGTAACCCTGTTTAAATCATATAATTTTGTGCACCGCATAATTAGAATAAATATATATTTTTTTTTCAACTTGTAACAGGGGTAAAGTTAATTTAGGACCCGTATTTCAATCTCCTAAAAAGTTCCTAATAAAAGTTATAATAGCTGAATAACTGAAATAACCTTATATTTTTCCTATATTTATTAGCTAAATTGTTTTTAGATACCCTTATTAGGAGTTTGAAATACCGGCCCTTAAACTAATAAGAGTGTTTATATTTTGTATTTAATTTAATACACGCTTGTAACAGTATTAGCTTTAAAACAGAAATACTTTTTATATTTAATTTTTACATGGTCATTCCTTTATAATTGTATGGGTTTTTAAGTGCAATGCTATCCTATCCTTATATATATTTTGATATAACAGCTAAATCTGCTTGGGTGCACTGGTGAAGATGATAATACATACAAAAATGCGATTCAGTATAATTCAATGTAAACTAGGATAAAGCAATAAACCAGTGTTCCTGAATAAAGGAATAAGGGCCGCTACTTCTCTATGACTAAGTCAACAGTAACGTACATTTTTTGACATTAATCCAATATTATTTGCTATTCAGTGTTCGTTGCGGTAAAAAGTTTCTTCAGGTGTTGTTGTTGTTTTTACAACTACAATAACTAGAAATACCGTGAGCCGCGTTTGGTACGCAAATTGCGATGGAGGCGATGAACGACTGTATGAGCAATTATATCCAGGAGGAAGATTGTCCAATTAGCAACATTTTAGTGCGAGTGTGTGAGAATTTCTTAATCTCGCCTGATTTGAAAATTTAATAGTGTGTTTGATAGAGTGAAGGAAGAAATGAAATTAAAGTTACCACGGTACAGATGAGGAAACAATTAAGATAAGATTCCATAAAGGCCAGTTTGAGCAAAACATTAAGTAAATTGGTTATTAATTAAACCGGCCGGCAGTACAGCTAAAATTATGTTGCATCATTGTCAGTTCTGTACGTCTTACAGTAATATACATAACAAGTTTTTGGATGGATGACCGTTCTAACAAAAATTTCTGCCTAAGCGATCCAGTGTCTCCGATACTCTGATACTGACATCTGTCGGTAAATAAAGTTAGGAATTAGGGTAATTATAATTATTTAATTAATAATTAATATTGTATTAGGGTTATACCTAATATTAATAAATACAGTTACTCAGTTGCTCATCTTCTAGGGGACGGGACATCAGGCTCAGAGCGGCATGTAGTTGCCCCTGTGCATTTATTGCCAATTACTAATTTACTGCGTTCTCACATTTTACGTTGTGCTACACGTGAGGTTCTATTTACAAGGGTCACAAAATACCAAAGTTGCATAAGGAACGTTGACATGGTAATTGCTAAATACTAAAATAAAACAATCAATACAAACTTGGGAATTGTATAAATTTTCTGTATGGTTAAGTGAGACATGCACTATCCAAACCTTCTTAAGTAGGAACTACATATATAGACCTCTCCCTTATGGTATTGTTTAAAATTATAATAAGTTATACAACAATTATTTAATCTTCATTGTAGTTCTTGTTTACATCTTATGCGCAATTTTTCAGGAGGTCACATATATTACGACATATATATTATCTATACAGGTTTTCATTCTCTAAATTGAATAGGTTTTTCGCTAGTGTATTGAAGTATTTAATATAAATACTTATCCTGAGTTTCTTTTACCATGAACATTGAGTAGGTACCTAGGAAGAGGGGAAAAGAAAATGAAAATGATTTGAAACCATAATTTTGTTTTGTAGATTAAATTATTTTTTTCACAACACTAGGGGAAGTGGTCGCATTGTGTGGCGATCCTGTACGGTGCCGCAGAAATTTTAGCAAGGGGCATTAAGGGCCGGCGAATTGTCCTGTATAGTGACAGTCAGGCTAGTCTTAAGACTTTTAATAATCATAGGATCACTTCGGGCTTAGTACTTCAGTGTCACAATGCCCTAGAAGCGGTCGCTACCGATAATGCTTTGGCATTCAAGTGGGTTAAGGGTCATAAAGGAAATCTAGATAATGAGGCTTGCGTTCCCACTTCCTGAGACCGGAACCTGCTCTTCCTATTTCGTCGGCTGCACTCAACACCATAATAACGCAATGGACTGTCACTCTTCACGAGAATAGATGAAAGTCCATAACCACCTTCAATCGCGTGAAACCACCACCGAAGACAGCAAGATATTGCCTGCAGCTTTCTCGCAGTAACCTATGTCAAGTTGTGGGGTTTTTGACTGGCCACTGCAAGCTAAACAAACACAAGCACTGTATGGGTTTGGCTAACAGCCCACTGTGCCGGGCATGTTACCAAGAAGATGAGATGGCGGAACACATTTTATGTGACTGCCCAGCGCTTATCCAACTTAGAGGTTCCATCCTGAGGCAGTACTGGTCTAGCATGGCCGATTTTGGCGGCGGCTTGCCTGATACTCTGCTTGAGTTCAGGCCCAGTCTGGGATGGCTCGGTGGGCGAGCGACACCACCTAGGGGAGGTAGCCCATTGTACTACCCGGTAAGGGTGGCCTAAGTGCACGTGATTACCACCTTCCCCGATCTAAAATCCAGAATCCAGGTTGCATTAAAAAATGTTTTAATTGTTCTTTTACCAAGAGGTCGGGATAGGGAGACGATCTTTTTAAATGATTAAATTGATCTTTTTTCGCAACAACAACACCACAGGGGGTACCAAATATAATTTAAACGATTTTGAATTGTCCCTCTTTTATCAGTGTTGTGAAAAGTTTGAAAATTTCAAAACAAGAAAAAAACATCGGTCACCTCACACGGGTTCAAAAAAGAATTTAGTCATTTAAAACATTTTTAATGCTTCCTCCCTACGCGATGTCGTAAAAAAATAATTTAATGATTTAAAAAAATATCATTTTTCCCCTACCCTCACCGCACTGTTAAAAAAACCCATGATTCGCCAATTTGACAAATAAATGGGAGTCAAAATAATAAACAAAATACATAGATTTTTATTTTAAAAAAATGAGCAATGACGTCATCACTCCATATATTCAGATACTACATCAAGAAACGTAGAATCAAAAATAAAATTTGATCACCTCTAAAGTATTATTGTGTTTGCGTTAATACTATTGTTTGTTTTTGTAAAATCTATTTTTCTTCGTGCGCTTATAGCTCGATTAATTAGTTGTTTGAAACTGTTTATTCAAATAATAATAACAACAATAAAACTGTATGTAATACGTAAAACAAAATTTATAGTTTGAACCCGATTGATCTGACATTTCTAATACGAGTTCCAAACTGGTAATTATCAAGCAATTGAAAGTTGTTGGAGCGAGAGAAATCGCGAGGATAGGGTAATGATAAACCATCTTTCTGAACCTCGCACACCACTAGAACACATGGACCGCCTCCCGAACCGCATAATGCGGCACCACGCTGCGCTGCGTTCAGATGAGGACTACCAAAATCCCAGATTATTATGTATTATTGATATTATTATAGGTATGGATGTGTTTCTCACGCGGTAATGAAATCTCCTGTAAACTCTAAAGTATTTTGAAGTCTGAATAACTTTTACAACGTTATTAACCTTCTAATATTTCTCCTACGCACAAAAGTAGGCAGGTACACAAAACAATATGATAGCTCCGGTATCTCTAGTGTAAACAAATTTAAAAATTATGCAAATACCTTTCCCACTAAACGTATCCGTTTCTAATGCACAATTTACCTGCGCCTAATGAGACAATGGAATAAATCACGCCGCCTATTAGTTTCGAAAACGTTTTCGTCTTCAATAGGTACGCAAGTAGTGGTCCGGAATACCGATTTGTCACAATTGGTTTTTTTTCCCTCGATGCAAGGCTGGCCTACCTTTTTCGAAAGAGCGAAGAAAGGGAGTCCTAACGGGACGCGAGGCAATAAAAAGGAATCCTTGAAATTTAAAAATACGCAAGGTTGCGCAAAAATATAACAAGGTAATAGATCCTTTTTACGAGCAGCCGATGTAATGCGCTTTAAAAATATCACCTTTGTGATCTGAAGGTTCGAATAAAAAAGACAATTCCATATTTCCTGGGAGTGACTGGTCGGGAGTTTCTCGGGAATTTAGATTGTTCCAAGAAGGAATGTACGAAATACATCCCCATGATTTTTAAAGAGAAGGATTTCATTCGATTTTTATCACTTTGTTTAAGCATTTTATTTTCAATTTATAGTGTTTTTCTGTTGGTTTTCATCTTTTTTGCAAATGTATTTCATTACTTCTAAAAACTATTTCCTAACTACGTCGTTTTGACATTAATATATCGAATGAAATTTGTCAAAACTCTTTCAGGTTATTACAAACTAATCGTAGAGTTTCATAAAAAATGCTGAAACACCTCAATTTTTAATTTTAATTATTTTAATTATTTTTCATTCATAAGTTCTATCAAACCGGACGTTGTCCATGACAATGCACCTTGTTTATTATCTTCGACTAAGTGGTCTTTCGAAGATTTCAAGAATGTGTTCTGCATTGTAAGGCCTATCTTGAATGGTGAATAAATATAATGAATTAATGTGCACTGCAGCAGCAGTCGAATAATTAGGGCGTCGTAATTGGGCTTTAACTTAGTTCGTTCTACCATTTTTCTGTGATCTTGCATAAGATTTAGAATTCAATTGAATCCCAAATTCGTCAATAAAATACACGGTGGCCAGAAAAATGCGGACAACACCACGCAGGCCAAATCTTTGTTTAATCCTAATTGAGAAAAGTAGTACAGTGTTTTCTTAAGTCACACGAGCAGCTTAAAAGAATTGTAAATTTGGCAACACCTAATCAGACAAGTACTGTGGCAGTAATCATTTTATTATTTACTATAAATCAGGTAAATACGCAAATTAGCAAGAATTTTGTGTTAACATGGATAAAAATTTTATTGAAATTTAAAGATAATATGAAAAAATTATAACAACTGTTCAAATTGGTAGCTATCTGTTTCCAGACATAATTCCAATCTTCGAGGAAGCGAATTCAAAACGCGCTCCAACATATCGGGGGTGATTAATCGAACTGCCGCCGTATTTTTATTAATTATATCCTCTTCGTTAGCTGGAGGCGTTACATAGACCTTTTCCTTTAAAAACCCCCAAACGAAAAAGTCCAGAGGATTAATATCGGGAGATCTTGCTGGCCATGCTATTGGACCGTTACGCCCTATCCACCGATTCTGAAAGTGTTCGTTTAACCAATCCCTCGAAATTCTGGCATTGTGAGCGGGTGCTCCGTCATGCATGTAGAACATGTTGGGTCTCAAATTCAATGGAATATTATTCAGTACTTCTTCTAAAACGTTAACGTACTGAATTCCATTTAGACGATTTGGAAGAAATATTGGTCCAACAACTCGGAGATTTAAAATCCCCAGCCAAACATTTACCGAAAATCTTCTCTGATGTCCAATTTCCCTTACTGCCTTGGGATTTTCGTCCGCCCAAAAATGAAAATTATAGCTATTAAAGACGCCATCTCTCGTAAACAAGCATTGGTCGCTCCAGAGAATATGCAATAAAAAGTTCGGCTCTTCTTGAATCCTTTGTAAAACATTGTTACAAAACATTCTTCTGTGCACATTATCGTTTACATACAAAGGCTGCACTTTCCTTGCATGAAACGGACGCAAAAGATTTTGAGATAGTGCACTGTTGTTTTGCTAGGAATATTCAGTTCCCGAGCTATTTGTCTTGTGCTGGACGTCGGATCTTCGTAAACAGCATCCAATATTTGCTCTTCTAATTGAACTGTTCGACGCTCTCTAGGTCTACCGCTGTTACGATAATTCGGTATAAAGGTGCCAGTTTCTCTAAGTCGCTGATCCAATCTACGGAACGTGTTGGTGGATGGATGTCGCCCTTGTGGATACCGTATTTGATATTCCTCTTTTGCCAGGTTTGCATTTCCATTGCAAAATCCGAATACCATATACATGTCGGCGTATTCTCCAAAGGTAAACATTGTTCAGTATTAAGAACAGCACAAAATGTTTATCTTATTTCAACAGCCAAATGTCACATGAGAAACGTCAAAAATTGACAACTACTTATTACTTTTAAACAAGCAGCCTTACAGTACCACGTTGCCATATGTACTTTAATTTCAAAAACGCAAATGAAAAAAATGTAAACCATTGGTATTAATCGATTAGTTACATATCAATGCATTTGAGATAATTCCATTTCTAAATTTCACCACAATGATTTTACATAGATAAATTTGACGAATTTTGCTAAATTTTAGCCGTACATCTTAAGGTTTGATGGTCTCGTATGCCTTAAGGAAGGACCGTATAACTTTTTTGGATTAAGATTATCGCCTCAGAATTGAACAAAGAATCGTTCTACCTGGCGATTATCCTCCCTTTTCTATTCTGCATTTTACAGAAAAGTGAAATGCCTTTGTCGCTTTGTCAATGATCGATAAGCTCACCTCTAGTTGTGGACTTTGCTCTAACAATTTGGTTTTACTTGTTTTAGTGTTAAAGTGCAGTCCTCATCAATTAAGTTGTAGATTCTTTCTTGCTCCTTTTGAGTAAATTTTTTCACAAAAGAGGGAAACCAAAAGAAAAATACCGTAATTCCTTTAAATTAAAATTATTTCCTGCACCACGCAATAGTAGTAAAGATTATATTTTGCGACATTCTTTCAAGTGCATACTAAACAATTTTCCTAGCTCAAAACAAAAATAGGTAATATACGAAACGGTGGGTGAAACACTTGTAACATTATTAATATCATACGTATTTGATTTACATGCGATGTTCTGGTGTTTAACCGTGCCGTGGAAATCCGTTATATCCCAAGGGAATATTTCAGTTTGCGTTCATATCAGCTATACGTAAAATAACAACATAAATTTATCAAGGCACTGTTTATATATATAGCATGACAGTTATATTCTGCAACACCGTTTGTATATACGTGTTTAACCACTGCTGGGGTAATAATTCAGATTATTGGAATACTCGTATATCTAACGTTTTGTGCTCTTCGGCATAACGGTTTTCTAATTAAAAAATAAGGAGACAGTTTGAGAAGACGAATGTTCATTTTTCGTGCACGCATGTATCCCGAATCGTTCAGCTAATTTCCTACTTGTAGCACGGCATTAACCCAGAATTAGATTACAGTATTGGGGGCCCTATTAGGAACGCTATGTATGGAAGATTTACTTCCATAGCAACGAGTCGGCCGTCCCGACCTGATAGATTGTCGGTCACATAGCGCTCTACGTCTAGGGGTTGAGGATCCTCCTCAATCGGGAACGGCGCAGCACAACGCCAGCAAGAGAGGGGGAGAGGAGAGATATGCTCTTCTCCTAGGATACGATCTCGCTGGGCTTGTAGGGGAGTGCTAGAATATAGATTGCCATTCGATAAGAGTACTTTAAATTTCGAGGAAGTGCAGGCGACAGAGATTTGTGTATTTTTTTTCTGGTGTTTTTCATTGGAGATAAAAACGCGAAGGCTGTTATAGTTTTTTTCCTTCTTCTTCCTCGCGCAACGCTTCTCTACATTCGTCTTGATAAAAACTTATTTCAAGCGGTAGATTTTAGGTTATCGCGTGAATTGATGCCCTCCAAGCGAAGGAAATAATTCAGAAAGCCACGTGGAAGGGGTGACATTCGGTTAGCTCTTACATAAATCGTATTATATTGTCTGAGCGCAAAACAAATATCCGATTTACCAAAATGATTATGGTTAATACAACCCTCTGGGTACTTTGGAAAATCCGTGAAGTTGTGATAATTCTGATATAATGTCATAAATATCGATCAATGAAACAAATGTTATGAATTTAAATGAAGGAAGTACATATGTTGTAAAGCGTGATGGAGTACAGTTTTTTCTGAAAAACACCTTTCTTGGTTTCCCGCAAATTTTGCAAATTCAGCTTAAGTTTATTAGTATCCACGTATGAGCGAACTTCGCACAAATGGGTATAAAGTCCTTCCACATAATTTGGGTCCAATAGACATAAATTTATTCCAAACTTCAAATTGTATGGAGGATAATCAAAAATGATATTTGAAGATCTAGAAGTAGACGTAAATGAGTGAAGATCTTTAATGGATCACAAAGTTGATCCTTATTTAGGGCAACAGAATATACCATGAGCAGATTTTTTTTTTAAAGTAGGTATGTTTATCTATCTTTCCTATATTTATTTCTATATTTTCCATAAAAATTTCAAGATATAGTTTTTTTCTTAAAAACTAACTTTTTATCGATTTTTTTAAAGAAATAAAGACGCAGTGTTCAAAAACTTTTTATAATTTTTAAGGTAATGGATGCCTATCACATCTAATTATTCCTAAGCTTATTCAAAATGTCCGCCATTATCCACTAGACATTCACTTGTTCGTCTCAGAACCTATTCTCTCCAACATCTCTGGAGTTATGCCTTCAAATGCCTATAAAATTCTGTGTTCTACCTCTTGTAGTGTAAGAACTGGAGTAATGAAGACAAGATCTTTAATGTAACCCCAAACAGAGAAATCAAGAGTTAAAATCGGAGATCTGGCTGGCCACCTTATTGAACCGTTTGTTAATATCACATTCTGTCCAAGCGCACAACAAGTTGGCTCTCCAAAACAAGACAGAGATACTGGTGCATCTTACTGTTAATTTGATGTCGTCGTCGTAAAAGAGCAAGAGATGAAGCAGATATGATGGACTGTGTGACTTCTGTGGTCTTTGGATATCTCAAACAAATCTTCGAACCTAATCCATTAGGTAATTTTATAGGCAATACCCATCTTGAGGTAAAAATTATCAATAGCTTTCGAAAGATCTAGAAACATAGCCAAACAAGAAGAATTAGAATCGGTAGTGGGGAAAATTTGTTGAATGAGTTTATTTAAAACAAAAGAAATTGAATCTACAATTTTGGCTCTATGTGAGATCATAGTGAACTGGAATAAAAACTATCATGGTCCAATCTCACAATTTCGTTTTGGTAAGGCATTTGGACACTAGTTCCAGGCTGCTCTCCCCATCATCAAGCCAGAAATAATAATTACAATTAGGAAATAGCAAAAGTTGATATTGATATACTACAACAAAATGACAGAATGGATTGAACATACACTGCAATTCGGACAAACAAAACGAGTCGACATTTCGAACTAAACACAAATAGAATACTAAACATAAATAAACAGTGAACATATGTACAATAGAGATTGTGAGATTAAACCTTGATGGTTTCTTATTCCGTTTAAAAATGTTGCATTTGTTATAATAAGAAATTATCATGTGATTCGTCAAGGAATTAATGGATACAATTTTATGCTGCCTACTGTACAGACTATTCCAGTTAAAATTGCGTCTTTGAATGTAGGCCAATTTCAGATTTTCAGAATCCATTTTTTATGATTTATGTGTACACTAATACATTTAGCGCAATCCAACTTTGATATATTTTGTAGTGTAGATTCTTGGTCTACTATAATTCTGACTACATAATCCAATTTGGATTTGATGTCACATCCAAGATGTGGCACGAATACAGTAAACATAGTTTGTTATAAACCATGAATCAATTAAACTTAAACAGGTTTAAAATTAAGTATATAGTTATTGTAGCCACATTTCATAAATTTCTACCATAATCATGGTTAAAGTTAAAATGAGCCGCATATTAGTTTCTTTGCAGTTGAGTTTATTTTTGAAGGAAACTTGTTTAAATGTATAAGTTTCGTTACTAAAGATTGTGCATATGGATTATTGAAGAAGTACACTAGATATAAATGTTTATACAAATATCAGGTTTGAAGCATATTTATTAGGCTGAAAAAATTAAACTCACGACAGCCTTTAGGCTTTCTGTTTCAGTTATATACGCTTTGGTTTTACCAGTGGTCTTCAACTCTTAACAAATTTTCAGTTGTTCAATCTAAATATGTGTGTATATTTCACGAACTGGGAATATGTGCTACATGCATATTCATATTGTCGTATGACTGTGAAATTAAATTAAAAAGCCGAACCCTCGAAATTATCATCGCGAAAAATATACTGCGGAAAATTAGGGTGAATACGAATTATATAATAACCGGCTACTGTAACTACTAGCTGGGTATTGTTCCGTGCGCGAAGCACTGCCAGAGCGTTTTTGTACGAGCTGCGTGTAGTGTTTATGAGTTATGGACTGGAATCGGCCTAGGTCATAGGTCACATGTGGTGTCTGTTGTCAGTGGTCAGTGCATTGTGATATCTGATTATGTTAAATGTTTTATGATCGCATTGTTTTAAGCGCATAAATAACAGGGGTGTTACATTTATCTGCTTTATTCGCGTTTACATCTATTGTTAAGCGTTACTTTTTTTAACATCCGCCGATATTTATAACATTATCATCCGTAACGCGGAATTCTCTGTAATTGTCGATGCATGTTCGATCTCGAACGTTGTATGTGATGTAAAATATATTATTGTTATTATCCGGTGAAATTGTTTAGCCCTTTTGTTATGTTATTAATTTCGGATGCAAATGGTATTAACATTTGTATTCATAACCATCCCACATCGAGGTATTTCTAGCTTTTAAATTGCAGTAATTTGTCGAACGTTTACGTGGGTATTGAAGTATGAGCATTTTTTGATTAAAAATACGGAATTTTTTCAGAGTTTTAAATATCAACCCTTTTCATACGAATGTAAAAATGCAAAGGCCTACTTCTTACGAATATATTCTTTCTGTGTGCGCCACGGATATTTACAAGAGAGCCACACCGCCGATATTTCATCGAATCAAGGATAAATCATGATGCTGACGGGTACCTTAATGTATCAAATCACGCCATAATTGATTTACCGCCAGTCGGTAGTCACAAGCAATTGATTTGCATTAACATTATGTAAACTCGTACGGAATCTCATATTTCAATAACTTGCGTGGTCGGAATTATTTCATGAGATTTATTCAACCATTAAATGCAATTAATATCCACCTATAGGTAAGGTATACAAGAGTACGATCCGGTATCCAGTGCGCTATGCGTTAGACTGGTTAAAGTATATAACGAATTGAGTTGTTACAAAAAGAAGGGGAAAAAAGCATTTTACTCCTTACCTACATGTCATTATGTATTATTTATTTCTTGGTTAGTTCTCTTTAACAGAAAGGAACATAAATCATAAGGGATATAATAAATTTATTAGTAGCCGGTTTTTCTAATCCTGTTATAAAAACAAATCAAAGGAAAAAACTACATGATTACATGATCGTCAGAATGATACACTAAAAGAATGATTTTAAACAAAGTTACACTGAGGAACAGTACCACAAGGTTCATGAACATATCTTGTTCAATACATGTTGAACAGCTTGAAGTACATCTTACAATAAGTAAATTTTCATAGACATGAATCTTCATTATTACTTTTCATAATAATGCTATAACAAAAGTTTTATGAACTGAAAATTGTAAGGAATAGGAATACTTTCCAAATACTGTGGTTATATACTTAAAATGAGGAATATGTGTTGCAATTGTGCATTCTGGATATGAAGAAAAATTGCGTTACTAACTAGTATTATAATAATGAAACGACGTATGTATATATAAGTATGAGTATGTATTAGGCATATATTACACTATAAAAGTCCTTTGACAAAGATCTTTTATAAAACTTTTACTAAAACTTCTTTTGTAAGTGGGCTTGCAACCCATTTCAACGTAATTCTGTGATGTTACGCCAATTTTTCGAGCTTTCCATAGCACCCCAGTACCACTTCGGAAACGAATTTGACAGTCTGCAGTGCCCTGAGGGCAGTTAGGCTGTCAGAAAAAATTTCGACCGATCCATCAGTTTAAGATGCGCTCTGCGCAGGTCTGGATGGCTATTACTTCAGGGTGGATAATGGAGGTGGAGCCCCCTCAACTGACGGCTTCGTCATTCGGTTCCCCATCTCTCCAGATCCCAATGTCTGTGTCATTCGGCGTCTTCGAGGCATCTACAAACCAGCGATGGGAACCTCGCCTCCGTTTGCGGACGTAAGCTTTTGCAGTCTCACTCTTAGAAATATCTACAAGGTACTTCCTAATGAAGCTGAAGACGGGCGGAATCTTGTCCGCCCTTGTGGTCAGTGGTACTGTCTGTTGGATGTAGTTGAAGATTTTGGTGTCGTCACCGGTTTTGCCAAAGAAACCGTTACAGCCGCTACATTTTACTCTGTATGCTCCCAGGGTAGCTTCTGACCGCAACGTCAACTGTAGCGGAGGAAGCCCAAGAATGGTCTCCATGGCTGCAGTTGGCATCGAGGACATGGCTCCAGTGATGCCTAAGCATGCAATCCTCTGGAACCTATTAAGCGCGTTTACCACGTAGCTCAGACTGGCTTTATGGCAGCAGACTAGCGAGACGTAGGTTATAGAAGGTACTATAACTTTTGTGTACAGCCAGTGCACCATTGGAGGTTTCAACCCTCACGTTTTACCAAACATTCTTCTGCAGGCCCAGAAGGCCCTTACTTTATTCGTCAGATGTTCCAGTTGAGATTTTGTTAATTTTGCGTCCAAAGTAACACCTAGATATTTATCCTCGCTAGATACAGGTATCTTCAAGCCGGAGGTGGTTGGACACTGCGGTTTTGGAAGTTTCCTCTTCCAAGCGAACGGAATCATAGTCGTTTTCTGAGAGTTTAGATTTTAGCCCTTCTGATTGACACCATCTCTCCACCAGTTTGACCGCAACTTGCATTCTCTAGGATACCACGCCCTCAAAATTTCCGCAGATGGTAATATCATCTACGTAGATCAGAAAGCAAAGCACCCATTACAAGGCACCATAGCAAGGGTGACAGCACTCCATCCGTTAACCTCACTTCACACTGCTACTACACAACATAAATCGCATTCCCATCTGTCAAATATCTTTTATATATGCATTGCCAATTTATTGCATTACCAACGAGATCCTTTCAGTATCAGTGACGTCCGTTTCACAAATTTACATGTATTTGATTAATTTCCTGAGAGATGTGGGACCTTCCACAGCTTTGGCTATCTGCAGCAGGCAACACTCTTTTCTAATCCAGGTTTAGTCACATGCCACTATGAATGTATTTATATTTACTATTTATATTCCACAATTCTGTTATCTTTATGTCTCGAATACGTACCATTCAAATAAATACGTAAAGCAGAAAAATTATTCTTGATGAAGAATCCAAAATCGCAAAGTGGATACTGGACTACTGTTAAACGCAAAACCATCTGATTTTTAAACATTCCTAAGTTGAAAGTAAAAATAAATATAAAACAAGGGTATCTTCACTCCATTTCGCAACTATATTGACAGAAACATTTTAGGTACAATTGTCATAAATCGTATGCACTTATAGTTTGCACGATTATGGTTAGAAATGTATAAGTAATAATAGCACACACAATGAGAATATGTATACTTAAATGTACATGATGCCATAAAGGGCATTTCTACATTAAAAATTAGCAAATTTCGGAAAATATGCTAACTTAATGCATTCGGAACCGTGGTTGGCACAGTCCAGAGTGGCAAGTTGGCAAAAATACATTTTTCCCTCATAAAGCCCTCCAATCCCATAATTTTCACTATATTATCCAAATGCTTCCTGACTGTAAGTAATGTGGTTAAAAATATGGAAAAATAAAAAGCAATACTTTCACAAACGTAGGAATCTTAAAATCTTTTGGATATATTTAATGGAAATACAACTTTACAAACTTAAAAGAACTTACAATAAACTGAAGACAATTCGTATATGAAGGATGCTAAACCTACTACTAGCAAAATATAAAACTAAAATCCAACGTATCTTTATGCAAAGGATTAAGAGGCAGATAATGCAAATCTGCTTCAAGTTTCGAAAATTTGCGTCCTGCTCTTACACTAAGAGAAAAGTATAATCTCAGGTTTATATATTCTATATATTAGCCTTCCATATCGACCGTTTTCATGGAGTCTAATTGTTTTCAGATCGTTCAAGTTTTGGTACGAATGTTAATGACGATCCGTTAGCCTGCATCAAATCTCTATAGATTTATCATGGCAATTATAAAAATATCTGATCAATATGCCCAAAGTAGAGTGCGCCAACTTACGCTGAATAAATTTTATAAATAAACATGGCTGCTGAAGGTGAAATTACTTAATGAGAGAAAGCTCAAAGTATTATAAACACCACAAAAGTTGATTCTTTCTAATACGTTAATGAGCATTCAAACTTTATACTTTTAAATACTAAATAAAAAAAAAAAAGAAAAACAGAAAAAGGAAAATATCACTTACTGAAATTCAAATATCACCAAAGAAATCCTAACTTGTTGCTCTGTTTAATTAGTTTCTAGTTTTTGAAAAAGTGTTTTATGAGCCTCATGGATTTACTCACGTCTGTTAGGTACCCTAACGTAGAGGTATTTTCATGGCCACGCATAAAAATCTGGATAAATCCAGATGCCTAGAATGTTTATTATTTGGCGGTCAATTTGTTGCCCAGCGAACTTTTGTTCAACCAATTTCAAAATCTAATGTTACTGCTGTAAATGGAGACAATATCAATCACCAGTCTAACAGTAATACCCAAAACGAGCCCGTCAACCAAATATTGCATTTTGTAGAAACATAATTGAACACATTCAAAACAGAGTGAATATGTTTCTCTATAACTTGAAAGCTATACTTCTTCTGGGAGGGATGCATGTGTATTAAGATAGCTGAATTATGTCACTTTTGCTTTTATTATTTAAAAACTAAGAATGAAATAATATTTATTGAAAAAAATATCAGTCTTTATGAACATCTAAATGATTTGATTCAGTTTAGTTTAGTAGGAAATTGAATCAATAAAATTTGAAATGTCAAAATGCATCCTATACATTGTAGAAATCGTAGTGCACCTTTACTTATACAATATATTCGCTACAATAATTTAAATCCCACACAGAAACTTATCTATACTTAGGATTTTCAACGAAACAGAACTAAACACGAAAATTTAATGTAATTATGTTTAAACAATTAGAATCACGTAAAAATGTATTTGTAACATATTTCCATGTTTCACCAAACCACACTTATACTAAAATACAGGCACAGTATGTTATAAACAATTAGAAGGAACACAAATCACATTGCACAAATATCACCCAATGGAAGAATGCACTTATACTCGTACGCAAGGTTTTCTTCAAACTATTTGCTATGAATGTTAGAACTTATTTTTATACATATACCCATGGCGTATTTATTACCATAAAACTAACGGTCTATAAATTGTTCATGTCTCATTTTATTCGCACGATGGGAGGGGTTTTATATTCTTTTTAGTGTGCCTAAATGTGCGGGATACGAATTTTAAGGAGACGAATATTTTGTATGCGGTTGATAAGCAATTATTACTTCCTGTGTTCGAAAACGAGAAGCAGAAACAATTCAATCGTATTTCATATTTAGCCGTGTTCATAAAATACAGTTTACGATGGATACTAAAACGATTTGATTATTGAATTTCGCTTTAGATGTTTCTTTTGTTCGTTTCATACGTTTATATTATTTATTTATTTTATTTATTTATATACGTTTCTACATTCTTGGCAGGCATAATCTCGTGTATTAAATCAAATACATTACCCAATCTATGCATCAAAACATGCATCTATCTTACTAGAAGGATATATACAAACTAAAATATGTAAATAAACATGTATTCGTAACTATTTGTAATTAAATGTTAAAAGTACCATATTAATACCGGCGTTGTGGAAGAAAAAGTGGGGGCGGCACAGCACACCTAAGAAAAGCGAGAAAATGCCACAAGAAAGGAGTATTTTCTTAAGTATTTTTCTGTATCATGGTGGTCGATCGTAACGCCACCCGCAGTGTTATTGCGAAACACGTACAATTTTTCATGACCAACATCCTCAATCCTCATATACGAGATATGATGATATCCTGTTCCTTGTCGCATTTGAGTGCGTTAGATGAATAAAAACTATAGAAATACGTTCACGTATGTTTACATTTATTTTTGACGTGTGTGCGTACGTTACATCTATACAGTATTTAAGCGTACTGTGAAAACATGATGAATAACTTATGAATAATGAAGTCATGACTTAAAAATAACGCTAGAATTCTATTTGGGTGGCAATAGATTTGTTAGAATTATATTAATATGTGCAGTAGTCTTCCTGGAATAATTCCGTTTAAAAATAAAACTTTGCGTGATAATTTTGTTGATATCATCCTCGAATTAGTATTTTGTTACTCCTTATCATTATTGCACAACATATTGACCCATTTACATACGCAATGTATATTTTTGACTTCAAACTTTAATAATTTACAACTGAAACATTTAAAAGTGAATATAGAAAGTATCTCAATTAATGTGCTACTTCTGGGATACCGTAAGAGAACGGAATTTCAAGGTTACCTAATCAATACAGGATTAAAGAAATGGAAGGACAGGAAAATCTGAGAATCTACAAAGTACATGTTGTTTTCTAGCTTATTTCGTTTGAAACATATAGCAATAGTGCTTTGACATTGCAAAGGTACATTTTTATATAGCATTCAAACACTGTAGTGAACGTTTGTCTGTTTTAAGGTTCTTATATTATTCCTTATTTTGAACATAAATCCTATATGGCTTTGACTATATAAAAAATGTATGCTTTAAGGAAGAGAAAAGATAGAAAAGCGGTAAAATAAAACAATCAAAGAGTTGTAGATGTCTAACTATTACTTGTAATATTTATTTACATATCAAGGGTAGAAAGTTATGTTTTATCGAACGAGTTTAGATATTGCGAGCCAAGGCGACCAACCAAACCAATTCGATAAGACATTTTCCAGATTTACTACATGATGATGATGATTGCCACTTGGTAAAACTAATTTACTTGCATTTGTAGTGTTCATCGAACCCAAACACGTGGAAAATATGGCAAAGTATTATTAAAATCAGTTTCTTTACCCATATATATGTATAAGGAGTATAGTATTACCCACCTATTGCTGTTCCCTCAGTTTGCTGGTAAAAGGTTCAATTGATTTGGAAAAAAATCATATGATACAAAGTTCTGCCAGAGAAGTTAAACTGCCAACCACACCTTTGGCCAACTGGTTACCTTTAAAAAATTCTTCTAAACAAACCAAAGTGAAAACAAACAGGGACACTGAGATATATTCAACTCACCTCAAACGTAACTAAAACTATTGATAACGTAATTAAGTTCAATGTTTTTAATTTCCTCAATGAACGCTTATGAACTTTTAACTGCCAAATTGGGAAGTTGCACTGGTAAGTGATTAAGCCATTAGACAACAAGTAAGTTGGACTATTGATAATGGGAGTAATGGATCTTATACCCTTCCCTGGTTTAATAAACAAAACATTTCAGGAAACTCTTGATTAGATACCGTTAGACTATACTCAATATAAGAGGCCGACAACCTTGTAGCTGTGGTATACCAAACTAATCTACCAATATGATTCAGGGTGTTGTGCAAAAAATTGCCCATAACAGTTTTCTGCTTGAGGACCTTTTGTTTTTAGCTGTAGTTTCAAACTACTTTGCAACTTTTAGTAGATAAGACCTGGGAGCACTGGTGTAAAGTGGCACTGAAAATTGGGGCATTGGGTACCAAGCTTGGTACCCGTGCCATAGTTTGGCGACCCCTGGTCTATACCTTAAATTATCGTTAACAATATTCTTACATCCTAATAAGATCTTATTGGTTTCTGTGACCGTTATTGATAACATGATTTCAATCTGATTGTTGTACTGTTGAATTTTACTGCTGGGGATGACAGTTCAGTCAATATATAAAATATACGTGATCATATATCGGTAACGAATTATATAAATATGCTTAGGTTTTTTATGTACGATTATGGTTTTATTACACAGGGTCAAAAATGAGAAAAATTCTTGATGGGCGCGAAAAAGACAGGTGCGGAAGTGGCATGCATCCTACCTGGCTACAACTTCAAACAATAATTAGCGACATTTATTTTTTCTTAGCGTTTTTGTGGACGAATATGCAGCATTGAAGCGTATAATGTTTGTCATCATTGCTAAATTCCTCCACAACGTACCAAATGATAATTAGAGCATACAAAACACGATAATTGGAGCAGCCTGCATTGCAAATGCACATTGATCTAAGATTCAAAATCTCAAATCAGAAGCATGTTTATAACATGTACGTATACTAGCGGCCATTGGCACGACATTGTCGATTTACTTCTATAAACAAACAAAACCGAACCGACACACGAAGTGAATGATAAATTAGCCGATTTTTGCGGCAAATTCCCCGCCCGAAGTCTGTCTGCTAGCTCCCTATCCTTCCCAATTCCCTGGCTTTGTACATTCTTACACATCCATATAGCACGGAACCAACGTTATGAATTTTTTCGTAACATTAGAATGTGACGCTGCTAACGGAATGCGAGTCGACGCGGTGCGGATGTCTGTCGCGCGATATTACATTCGACGGCCCGTTCCCGACTGGATGTCGTCGAAACGGAAGTGAATCTCTCGCCAAAGCAAAGAGAAGAACGGTACCCTCACAAATATTGGGATTTATGGGTTTTCGCAAACAACTATATAATAATAACGTTGTATATTGGGATGCCGCATTATAACAAATTAATTCTCGCTGACCAGTCGTATAGGTTTAGAGTTGGACATAATATTTTCTGTAAATATTGTCTAGAGATTGTTTGAAATTGCACAGAAATATTACTAAATGTGATCTCACAGCTCTTATTGTAGTAAACCACTCAAACCTATTTTATTTGTTCATATCTGTGTTGCAACGTGTATTTACTCATTATGTGTACATCGAATTTAGTCCATCCTGTACAGTAATATCTTCTTTAAAAAAAAACTTTCCTGGAGAATGCTCATTTATTATTAATTTTACATTCACTGAAAGAGTTATAAATATGTTTATTTTATTAAAAGAGAATATCATTGTAACAATAGTTGCTTACGATGTTCAAACTATCTTGGAAAAAATCAACACCATACGAACTCTAATTTGTATTCGGACCCATATTTCTTTCTCTTTGAAAACGTCCACATAGGCGGCATATGCTTGCGAAAACGAAAAGCGAACGAAAAAAAAAAGAACAGCGAAGAAACTAGATGGGGATGATGTGTTAAGCGTTGGAGTTTATGAAATTTTTAACTGTATGAAGATTAACGAGGGGGACGCAAAAGATAAACCATAATTAGCGGAGTGTCATTTACACTTGTTTAAATTTAAAGTGGCTGTATTTTTTTGCCGCGCACTCGCTGATATACATCTGCAATTTTTACCCTCGCTTTCGCACAGTATTAAAATAGATTACCTTCCGTCCGGCCCGTTCTTTTCTAACAACAAATATTTTTCCATTAAACGACGACAAATGGTAATCTGACTGTTTGTTGTATATATACTTGAATATTTGTTGCCCGCTTTTATAAATATGACGATAACAGTTACATACACGTAGTCTTGTTTTTAGTAGAGTAGAATTTGATGGATGGGAGCAGTTTTTCCATTGTTTCTCGTTGGTTATGTTGAGCGGTACATTTTTCTTTTTTTTCTAATAATTCACAGTAGTACCTGCATTAAAAATAGTGTAGCCTCAACACATGAATTTAGCTTCATTCTTATTGCTTTGTCTATGTCATTATTACATTGCCTATTAACTAGAGAAACATGGCAAAGGTTTTCAATAGGAACTACGTCATCTGTTTACAAAACTTACTGTTTATAAACCACTTAATTGTAAGCATGAGTTTATGTAAATATTTGGTCGTCACAGGAGTGTATGTGTATACGGTATATCCCACTACTCCTAGACTGCTAAAGTGTACGCTGTGTGATTCGATTTTAACATAATGCAACACACAGGTTAAGCTGCAGTGCGCAATTAATATTCTTCTAAATGACACTTTCTCATTTGCAGCGCTTCCCTATTGGCTAAGCGTAAGCAAAGCTGGTGATATGTTACGCCCAATTCCGGATGATTCTACTTGTGACGTTTTAATGTATGCACAATTTATCGGTGCAAAATTCTTTTGCAATAAGTAAGAACAATTGAATGTATGATGATTAATATTTTTTTTTGTATCATAGAATATGTGTGTAGAATTTCAAGTTACAATAACGTTAAAGAGCGTTCTTCTTCAATATCTATGTTGATTATCATCTAAAATTGTGCTTGTTTACTAATGCAATAAAAATATTGAGTAAATATAATACTAATTCATCAGTATCTATAAAATAATAATGACGTTCCTGATCCAAGAGTGTTTACAACGAAATAAGAACAAAATATATATCTGTATAATAAACAATTCAATAAAAAAATAAATTAATATTGAATAACAATAGGTAATATACATATGCTATTCAAGGATTTAGGTGCACTATTGCTAACTTCATATTACTAAAGCCATAAACTTCGTTACTCCAGCAAAAATTCAATGTTTTTAGTACTAACAAGAATGTAATTAAAAAAAAAAACGAAGAATTTTGGAGACGTAATTCCTGAAATAACCATGTCGGAGGTTGAATTATTGAAATGTTCGCTTTTCTCCCGGCTGCCCAGTTGGGACAATTTTTAATTATCGATAAAAATCACATGTTTTCTTCTCGGATAAAAAGTAATACTGTAAGGCGTATCACTACGATGCTTCGCACGTAGAGATACCCTCTGGTTTCAGCAAAATTTTATTAGGGCCGGTGCAAGACATCAAAAGCTGTCAGTGTTTGGAGGTGTAAAACATATCCTCACATGTTAAGTTCTATTTTGCAGTTCCCGTATATGCTATCTCTTGGATTAAAGATTCTTACAAAGCATAATCAAAACTGCAACAGATTATGTTAAGGATTTAAAGAAATAGATTTGCTGGGTATGCACCCAACCAAGATTAAAACGAAATTGCTTTTTCTACCGTCTAAGTTTTTGCAATCAATTTATTGCTTCTTCGAACGCAACTACAATAATATTGCAGAAGAGAAAATATATGAGTAAGTACAATTTGTAACTAAAAATACTCATAAATGTAGAATAATGAGACAAGCGAAAAATATACAATAGGGTACTTTAATTAAAACGTGAATATCAATTCACTGTATCGAAGTTAAAATTCTGAAACTTATTACAAAGTTTTGAGCAGACAACCACGTGTTGAAAATGAGGTTAAGACTAACTTAAAAAAAAAAAAAAAAACCCACACAAATATAAATGGCCAGAGAGCCAGTGGTTGTACACTGTTTTTAAGTTTTTCAAATACTTTGTATCCCGCATGTTCTAAATCTGGCCTTCCAAATCGATTATTTTAAAAATGTGCAGAATGTCAGAAGACTGCAGTTTAAGAAACTTTACAATATACATTTGGCTTACTCTGCTATTTCAAGCCTGTTCAGATGTCCTTTCAGTTTACAATGGCCTAATAGAATCCCTGTCAATGTGCGAATATTATTTTTACTTAGGCTGTTGCATTCTATAGATCCTTTTCGGTTATAGGTTTCCAGAAGGGGTTTAGTTTGCGTCATTGTTCCAGTATTTGGATTTTCTTTGCTATACTTCACTTTTAAGTTTCTCCGGTATTGTACTGCGAGATTATCTGTTATTTCGTTTTATTTCACTGTTGTGTGTCCCGAAACCCACAGAAGGGTTACCTTGTTATTTTGCCTAGTTTGTTGAGTTTTTCTGGACACTCCCAAACCATCTCAGACCTGGTGGTTACTTGACTATCAGACATTATGGTAATATCTTGCTTTGATCGTTTACAATGTTGAACTGGGCGCATCTTTCAATAGCGTGTGTTTCCGCCTGGAAGATACTGGGGTACAAGCCAAAGCCCTCGAAATATTTGGTTCTAGTTCCACATATTCCTATACTAGTCCTCTCTGCTGTTTTGGAACCATCCGTGTACCATTTGATAGTATTTCTGTTGAGTTCCACCGTAGTGTCTCTCCCCCATTCGTCTTTGCTGGTAAGCTTTGTGGTGAATTCTTTCAGGAGGTCGAAGATTTTTGGCATACCGTCCCGGAGCGTGTCCCAGGTTTCGTGACTTCCGGTGGGTGAGGCCTATACCTAATCATTCCTTCTTCGCTCACTTCGCGCGTGGTCCTTTTCGCTATGCTTTCCACCAAAATATGGAGAGGAGTAAAGTTATCTACCACCCAGGTTTTTACTACCCTAGTTATGGATACTCCTGCTAATTTTTGCACTTTACATATTACCAGCTCTCGCGCTGGCCAGACTAGTTCTTTTGCTCTGAATCACTGCCCCATAAGTGATTCTTGGTCTTACTATTGCAGTATACATCGAGAGCAGTATTTTTGGGTTGCATCCCCAGTTACTACCTGAAATAAATTAAATGACGACCTTCTTGGGTGACAAAAAACGATTATGCAACTTGTAACTTTCAACGATAATTAGGTGCAAAAAAGAAGAAGCTTTAAGATACAGATATCTATAATTGAATAAAATACCAATAATTTACACAATGAAACAAGCAACGTTCTTTCTTTACAATTACAGAGAAAATTGTAGACACTGACATGGAATGAATATAGTGGCAATGAAAATATAGATGGATATAGCATATATTTTCCATCATTAAGCTTTTAGCTTCCTAGTCGACTATTTCATACTTTTCTGAACATTGACCCATGTGATAATTACTTGCTGTTTTAGTGATCTCTTCAGAACAATTGAAGTGCTCTGAAGTTATTTTCGTCGTATGATTATCTTTAGGTTTACTTGTTTGAATTTCTTTTTCGAGAAGTCTAATACAGTCCCTGGCCACAATATTAGGGCCACCTTAAACATTTTGATAGTTTATATCATCAACTTGCATCAACAGTATGCCGCAAAGTATTAAGGATGTGATCAAGGCAAAGGGTGGAATAACAAAATATTAATATATTCAGATCATTTTCATATACTTTGCAATAAATTTATGTGTTTAAATTATTAATTCGTTTCAATATTTCTATAAAATCGTTGTATTAGTAAGTGGCTCTAATATTGTGGCCAGGGACTGTATTATCTATAAGTTATTGCAATTAAACGTGATTGAATAAGTAGTTTCATATGGCAATTGCAAATATGAAAGGCCCCGACGTACATATTTGGAAACTTTAATATCCTTTGTGCACATTCCAACATAGTTATAAATCAAGCGATTTATAAATCTATGTTGCATCTATTATTTTCAGTCGCCTCACTTAGTTGGCTCCGGTCGTATCTCAAAGAGCCATGACCGGAGATATTTATCCGGACATATTATACGCCGCTGTATGAAATTTGCCGGACCATTAAGCATCCGTATATATGTAAGTTCCCGTTCGTGAGGAAATATGGCTTCCTCTCGACTTCTGGATGCGCGACAGGAAAAATTACGAAAACGCATTATGTAAATCGGGTCGTAATGAAGATCAACACAATTCCGACCGAATAAATGAGAATTTCGAAACTTTTCCGCAAATTTTTCGAAACTTTTAGATAGAAATTTCGGCCGGGATAAATCAAATTTACCGTTAGCTAAAATACCAAGTATATGGAGGATGCGAAGTCGTTTTTCACCAAATTGTTGCGCGAATTCGAAATGAATTGTGCGCCACACACGGAAACCTAACGTTTCGCATTCCTGGCCGACCATGCATCAAAATCGGATAAAATATGGTGTCGACGCGAAAAATTAATCAATCCGACATCGGTACCAGTACAGAGCACATGAAATTACACTTGGATATGCATGAGTTAATTTAGTTTCGGTGAATTTATCGGGCGTTTTGTGCAGCGGCTACAAAACGGCAACGCCAGCGCTAGTATCAGCAGTGGCGGTTATAGTAGCCTGAGTTTATTGCAAGTAATGCATTGTGGAGCAATAGGCGGGCGCGTAGACTCTAAAAATATTAAATGAACAAGTGAACACACATCCGATTGATTACTAAATTATCGTGGGCGGCACACACTGATTTGATGGCAATAGTTTAAAGCCGGTCCGCATATGCTTTGCATACATGGACACAATGGCGCTGGTAGGACATTGAGCAAGCAGACCACGCAAAATCCATCATCGTGTTATCCGGGCATCGTTAAATATTACATAACAATCGATGGACTAGAGAGTGTAGCATGCCAGCTCGCACGTTCAGCTTTGTTTATGACCTCGAATCTTGCATTTCGCGATTTCTCCCCGAAATCCTCTAACTATTCACCGGGAATATGAAGAAATATTACCTTGTTGTGTTTGCTTTTTTTTCCCGACTAGCAAAAATTTATTGCCCAATCCAATGCGGCACACGGTCCTCCTCCTTCGCGTCTGAAGAAAGCGGGATTTTATTTGCGCGTTATTCCTTCCTATCTCTTCTACCTTTTCCTATTTATTCTCGGATTGATGGGTGGAGAGTCCGAAAAAATACATTCCGGACACGAAATGGGTCACCCTTTAAATCTAAACGGTAGGTGTATATACGACCGCCTTATACATTTTATCAAAATATATCGGCGCTGCATGGGGGCGAACTTGCGGAATCCTCGACTATCAATAATTTATACACAGTTTTGTTTTATTTGTCAGGCGAACGTATGCTTCTTTTTTTTTCCTTTCCGAATGAAATTTTAAATATAAATGGACCACTGTTGTCCAAAGTGCTCGTATAAAACAAAATGTGTTCGAATAAAACTAAAAGGGCTTATTGATCTACATAAATCTTCAACCGCAACGGTAAATCGTAAAGAAATAAAAAACTTGCCCTTGTAATTACAGAAACAACATATAGCCTCGCGCGGCTCGTGCTTACGTGAGTCAGAGTATATGACAATGATCGTAGTTCTTCGTATGCTCTCGTCAAATACGTTTCTGTATGTTCATATGTTACGAAGTTATACGAAGAAGTTCGATCAATGTCATAGCCCCCGACTTACGTAAGCACGAGCCGCGCCTGCATATAGCAGTACCAAACATGAGCGAAGTATAAGATGCTACACTTCTATCGGAACCTTTAATATATCGTTCAAAGTTTTGGTGACTTCGTCCTTTTAAATTGGAATGCAATAACGCGGGAAATTTGAACGTATATTTTAATATGACTGGAATTAAAATGGTTTTAATGCTGCTTTCTGGAAGAACCATTAATTAATGTAAAAAGAAATTGCGAGAATTTTGAATTCTCTTAGGTGAAGATGCAATAGAGATTTTGGTAGTAAAACAAATGCAAAAGAAATGAATGTAATTTTAAGATATAGTTAGGTTAAGTCTGAAGAAGCAGAAAAGTGCATCTACCAGTATCAATTTCGAGAAAAATAAGAAGAAATACGTTTAATGTAGAAGAAAAGTATTTATATATTAATGGTATAAATCCATCAATATATTTAATTTCCCATTACAGTTAACAAATGTAATTAAATAAAATAACTTGAATGTAATAAAGAGTATTATTCCATAATCCTTAAGAAATTTATTACAGGGATGCTGAAATTTTACGGTTTTTGCTAGTTCATACGAGTGACCGACTTTTAGTAATGTAATTTAAATGGCCAAATGTCCTAAAGAAGAAAATTAACTTATTTTAAACCGTAATTGTACACGACTTCAATACACAATAACAAAAATTTCGTTGTTATACAATTTAGCAAAATTATTCCGAAAATGTTCATAGTGTAATGTTTCAGTTAAAAAGATTGTTAATCTTTTACCAAGTATAAAGTGTTTCGATAACAACTTTGGATACCTAGTTGTTACAGTATCATTTTCTTTAACAAATCAACAATTCGCTAAATAGATTCCTTTTGTATCTATTATGTTCTTTTTAAAAAGTAAATGTGTTACTTAAATATATGATCGACATATCATTTGTAAAGTTTCCATATTTATTAAAAATTCGCATATATATTTAAATGCGCGTTTTGCTCATCACAGCCACCGATGTCGAATAATGTCGATTACCAGATATTAATGCTAAAATTAAATTGCCAAAGTCGTTACGACAGTTCATTGTGTCCATGTACAAAAAGTTTTAGAAACATAGTTTCTTAAATGAACGGCAGGATTTGGTTGGTGTGGGATTCATTATATTTCCACCCGGCTGTCGAATATCTCCTCATATGAAGACAAATTCTAAACCAGTATCTGTATAATTATGCAATTATCTTTAATTCCATAATACACTGCTGCGGGAATAAATGCAATATTATATAAACAATAATTTGCTACTACTAATATGACATCGGTCGTTATCTACCTGTCCAGCATCTATAGAAAATGTTATATATCCGATACTTTGCGCATAGAATCTACATAAACTAAAATCACTACCAAAAAAACTGAGTATAGCTATACAGAAACAATAACAACAATGATAAACTGAATATTAAAATATACATTTAAATCAATACTATATACATCGAAGTTAGTTATATATAGATTACAACAATCGATAAAAAACGAATCTAAAAACACCATTAAGCGTCTTCTTACCAGGTTATATTTGTGGTTATATCCTTTTAGTTTGGAAAGATTTGTATCTCACTTTCAAACTGGAGTTTTCTCTCTTCAAATGCGATAAGCACATACTTTTACAGATGAAGTAGTGTGGTACTCAATTAAAACTAATATTTTTTTTTTATTGCTTTTTAATAGTATCTAAATAACCTTTTTCTATTAGAACTACAATTTTACTTTTCTTTTATTTGAATGAAATGCTTGCGTCAACCGGAAGTAATAGATAACGCGGCATCTAAGAAGCATCGTAGAAATCAATAAACGGAAGTGTTTTTTAAAATGTTGTTGATTGCTTTGAAGAACTAAGAAACAGTTGAATTCCGATGCTATATGTCAGTTGCTACTGCATTTACATTTTACACAGACGTTTGATCTCTGACAACATTTTTCATATGTTGGGGTGTAAGATAAGATGCTGTAAACGAAGAAAATCGTACTGACAAAGTAAAATAATGCGTATTCTCTTTTCCTATTCTGACAAACGAAAGTTACGCCTTCTTCGTTCTTTATATATCTTTACATCTCCCAGCCAGTTCATTAGTTCCTATATATGTACGTAAATCTTAAAAGAACCGACTCTAGAGTAAGAATGTGCATAGCAGAAATAATTATTGTATTTTTAAGAAGAAAACAACACTGATTATTAATTCGGCTTCTTCTTAAAATGCCTCTCATCAATTGATGTTGGTGATGACATTTCTCATTTTGAATAAAGTGAGTTCTTACCGGTCATTGCTCTGAGATTCTGAAGCCCTAGTACATGACTAGGACTTCTTCGCCTTCTATTTTTCTTGGTAATATAAGTTGTAATCGGTGATATTTCCTATTGCGCATGATATGACCAAAGGATTCTATTTTTTTTTGTGTTTAACTGTTGAGAGAAGTTGTTTAGCTTTGCCGATACGTTGTATTACTATGTCGTTCGTTACGTGGTGTGTCCATGAAGCTCTAAGCATCCGTCGGCAGCACAATAACTTAAATGCTTCAATGCGTTTACTTTTGTTGACTTGCAAGTTTCCACTCCATATAATAGTACAGAAAAACATAGGTAGCACTTTAGAACACCACTGTATAAATATTTAGACATAAATTAGTTAAAATGTTATTCACTTTTCTGAAAGCACCTCTTGCTTTTTCTATGAGACGTTTAATTTCTTGTGATTGATCCCACTCTTTATTCAGTAAGCATGCTGAGTAAGTAATTTTATCTATTATTGGAAGTATCGTATCATTGTTTACTGTAAACTCTAATTCTCTGTTATTATTTTTACTCACTATAAAATATTTTTAACTTCATGTATCACTTCTTCACCAGTAACCACATCATACTACAACAGCAACATTCTTGATTCTCTTCTTGTATTGCTTTTGCAACTCTTAAATTTTTACATCATACCTTTCTACCATCATTTCTGGGCATAGCACCACCCTTGACTGTTGTCTCCAGATGACAATATGTTGAAACTTCTCGTGAAAATGATCAATTGCATTGAACAATGAAGAATGACCTCTGTAGAAGCTAGAAGAAGAAGAAGTAACTTTATAAAATCTATTAGAAATTTACTATGATCTAGTGATATTTGCAATATACATAACAAGATTTTTATGCATTAAAAAAAAAACTATCTTTGCTAAAAGATTTCCAGATATTACAAATTTGATTCTGTGAATCTTAGTGAATTTTGTTTTATCATTTTGTAATCTTAACGAAATTACCTTAAAATTATTTGAAATATTTATTTGTATTGGGGCACTGTATTCTTAAATCAACAATTGTTTAATTAATATCTGTGTTCAACGGATGCTTGAGGCTCCGCTATAAGTAGTAGTTAAAAAAAAATGTTAAATTATACTAGCATCTCCTGCATTTTGCAGTGATTATTGAATTTATTAAATTAAAATTAGTCTCTAATTTTATTGATAATAGTAGAGATATGATGTATCGGCAATCAAATTAATGCTAATTAATCAATTACAGAATCCCGGTGTTCCATTGCCTCACGCTTCCGGTGAACCGGATCTCGGTCCAATGTTGCCAACCCTCGCCGGAAACCTCTAAGTAGGACCATCTACACTACTACATATACGTACTACGCCAAAATTGGACCCCCTCGAACGACATTGTGAAAATTGTGTATACTTTAGTGGATAAGTGTAAAAAAAATTAATATATATTATATTATATACATATATAAGTAAATGAATGGAAAAAAAATGGTATGAAATATTATCCAAAGTATGTCGTATTTAAAAATATATGAATATAAAAAATATATAAGTATAGAGATATTGAAATATTTTTCGAACTTTCCATTTTATGTAATAAGTGTAAAAACGAAAAACAACACCCGCCTGTTCAACAAATGCCGAAGCAGTCGAACTCTAACGAAGAAACGAAAAGGATTACGTAAAACTGTGCCATAATAGTGACAACAATAACCGATATACGTAAAAATGCCCCATTCATTATGGATTTATAATAAAAGACAAACTAAGTGTGCATCTATCCGTTTAGTACTCGTGAATATTTGCGGGTACTTTGATTGATGCTACCATAAAATGTATGTTTGTTGAATGCCACATTTTATAACAAATACATTTAATGTTTAAGTTTGTTTTACAAGCAATGGATCTCTAACATTTCGGTCGATTATATAAAACACAGATTTATCCTTTTAGTATTTTATTTTGTTATTAGGATGAGGATCCACTTATAGATATGTTCGATGTTATTAGATTCGCTGATGCCCTTAGATTAGTATTGCGAAGATGTGCAAAACATAATATATCGTCCTATAATTTAGTAGTCACTTTCCTATACATCAAAATGTATAATGCCCATACACACTGGTTAATAATCTTAGTCCGATTTAGTCGCCCTTCTTCCCTTGTTATTTTCATTGTTTCTCGTTTAAATTTTTCGAAAAAGTACCCTTCCACTAGAGCACCACTTTGTACTAATTTCAAATAAAGAAGAATGTAACGATTAAATTTTTCAAGGAACTTAATCTTTTTTTTGTACATTTAAAAGTAG
Organism: Cetonia aurata; assembly: GCA_949128085.1. Classification (NCBI taxonomy): domain Eukaryota; kingdom Metazoa; phylum Arthropoda; class Insecta; order Coleoptera; family Scarabaeidae; genus Cetonia; species Cetonia aurata. The sequence goes on along the minus strand of OX421886.1, from coordinate 22,371,259 downwards.
GAGTAATATTTGTACATATTCGATATGAAAATTTAAACCAAAACCCTCACGAAGAATTTAAACGTATTATGATAATTATATAATAACATACGTAATAGTAAATAGACATTAGTGTTAGTGATTAAAGGTAGATAATCTAATAATTTTTACGTTAGTTTTTGAAGGTTAACGAACTGAAACGAAAGTACAACAAATGTATACGTTTTATTTTCCTTATAATTAATGACGCAGGTTAAATATAGAGTACTTAATGAGCAGGAGAAGATGTGGAACTCTGTACCTTGCAAGTATGTGTATGTGTATATAATATACTTACGACTTACTTATTACATAATCCCAGTGTGTTTGGGCCGCAATCTCAACAGTTGAGAGCCACACGATCTTATTATTAAATATGATTATTATTACTATTATTATTATTACCCCAGTCTACCTTGTACATAGATTTGTAAAATTTTTCCATAGTTCTTAAGGATAGAGTGTATACTATTCAATTATTATGAAGATATTGAAACGAAGTTTTTTTTTTTTATTGTTCGTATGTTTCTCTCATTTTTACAAACACATATGTATAATTCGTTGCTTGTTGCTCAAAAACGACATTTCTGTGTGTAATATATGCTGTCTTTCTCTCCCTTTCTCTCTTGTCTGTCGTATATGTGTGATTGTAATTTATTTTAATAAAAAGTATTGTTCACAATTGATTTGTTTCTATTTTTTTTTTTAACAAAAAAGATGATTAAAGCTCGTGTGTTAAATTAATTAATTAAGTTAACCCTTACGTGCATGAGTTATCTCGAAATCTTGAAATTTGCATGGAAAAAAATCATAGATAACTTTTTGACCCTTATTATTCCGAGAACATTAACAAAAATGCTGAAATGTTTCGTGTTAGTTGTGAACAACACTGTGCACGTAAGGCTTAATAAAAATAATTATTTTAATGACACACTTTTACCTAATTCTCAATTTTGAATGTCCTCTAGCGATAATCTTGCTTTCTACAACATTTAATTTGACGACCACTGAAATTACAGCTTTAGCAAAGAAGAAGCCTTTTAAATGGGAATAATTTAACCAATCACGAAATTTATGATAATTTAAGTTGGTTACTTTGAGAAAAACAATCAGTACAGCAAAGTATTAATTGATTCTAACCACACAAACAATTAGTATTTTGCATCGCATTTATATTATAGAATATAAGTATTGCAAAGTTACATGTTTAGAATAACTACATAGTACATATATTTATTGTAAATCTCCGGTTATCAAAGTAAAGGATGGACGACAAAGTAGTCTACCAATAGCGAGATGTCGTGTTTTAGTACAATAATAAATACCATAATAGCTGGTAAGACAAAATAAATGCTAAACACTTAATTATGGCCGCATCTGGGGAGGGGTTTTGGGGGTTCAAACCTCCTCCGAAATGAAGTGCAAATATACATAATAATTAGTGTTCATCATCTTTCTGCACACCAGGAATTGCCCTCAGATAAATTGCTCCAGGTTAAATCTTGTCCAGATACGGCCCTGCATGGAAGGTAAAAGTATACTTTTCAATCACAATATAACCAATTTCTTAATTAAAAACCCTTTCTCTAAAATGGACACATTTGTTTGCTAACAGTAACAAATTTCTAAAAATTTAAAAACCTACCGCAAATCTGGAGCTTTTCTATGGTGCATTTTTATCACTTCCCTCTGTTCATAATGTAACAGCCATTGTAGTGCCAGACCTTTGCAATAGCTGAATATGTGCGCTGCAGTCTCAATTTCGCAAAACCGACTCTCGGCCACCTCTTACCCTCAATTTAAAATTGCCCTGGCACCCGTAGTACTGTGACTTTGTTTGTCACAACCAACTGCACTGCATTATTTAAACACTACCACACCAGCCTAGGCTCGAAGCTATTTGCGTTTAGAGCGCTTAGTGTGGTTCGGTTTTATCAATGCATGTATAAATGTTAGCTCTCTTCATTCTTTCTTGGTTCTCTTGGGCACAAAAGTCTATGGCAAATATTTCTGTCTGAGGGATGGTTAGAGTTTATCCTAAAGCTATTCAGAGACTCCAGTTCGGCTCAAAAACTCCGACCTCACCTTGAATGCGTCTGTGTACCTCTTTCAAATTTTGACCCCATTCTCCTTAACTTGGAGTCAGTATTTTGAATGGTTGTCTAAAGTTTAATTTAAGGGGTTGACAGCGACCCTACCTCTTATTTGAGGTTCCTATAAGGTACCAGACCAATATGTCATTGTTGTTATGTGGGTGATTTTTTTCAATTCAGTCTGGTCGAGTATAACCCCCAGATATTTGACTTGGTTGGAATATATATGGTTTCTTCCTGTTTGTAAATGGTATAACTGTAGTTTTGTTAGCGTTTTCTTAAAGCTCTCGTTCCAATGCCTACTCGCTAACAAGGTTGAAGACCTTATAATTGGTACATGGTACGTATTACAATAACGGATAGTTTTTGCTGTTCGCAGTAAACTCGGGATTATATATTTTATTAATAGTTGCTAACATAATTGTTATTAGACTTACCTAATAAAGTATTGTCGAACCTAAATACCATCCAAAGCCAAAACAAATAGCGCTTTAAATAATGTACCTATAAGGAATTTTGTATGAAAAGAACCTACACACTAAAAAATATTTGCAATTTCTACGGAAAATTCCAGTAATGTATAGGGTAAATTTACCAAAAATTAGAAAATATACCTAAAGTTGTCTAGTAAATTTCCCAATTTTTGGCAATTTTACTTTATACGTTACTGGAATTTTCCGTAGGAATTGCATATATTTTTTAGTGTGTAGTTTACAATAACTTTTGCTATATTTCAGACAATTTGATGAAATAACTGTTAAGATTTCGGAAACCATAAGCAATAAGTATGCCAAACTCTAATCGATGTAGAATGTTATACTGCATTCAATGCAAGTTCTGTTAAAAAAAATGTTGATTTAAAGGTGAGTTTTCAAACACCGTGCTTTGCGCTTTGCAGTGATTGGTAGTATATTATTGGCAGCATTTTATTGGAAAGAGTACAGAGATCAAAAATTCAACAAAAAGACTGTTTTGTGTAGGTATAGGGAACTCTTACATAATGTGGTCACAAATGGCGCGAGAAATTCACTAGATCCATAAAAATAACAATATTCCATTTGAAATAATTGCAGGTTGAATATCCCTTGCTCAATTTTACCAAATAGTTGTTACCAATTACAAAATTATCAGATTTTTTGGGTTGATGGTTTTTTACAGGCTGTTTTTTAATATCACGTACATCACCATATAGCATTTATCTGCCCTTGACTAACAAACGGTAATTTTATTTTTAAACCTCACAGTTTGGTGAGCACCGATAGAAAAAAAGCCGTTACTTTAGTAAGCACAAGTTATAAACGGTTTATGTTATCGACTCCACAAAAAAGAGAGTTTAAAGGAAGTAATGGATATTTTGTTTGCTCATTTGCACTACCGTTAAAAAAATAATAGAAAAAGAATGATTTATCTTGCAATTCAATACAAATTAGTGTTAATGAATTTATATCATTTCACCCAATAAATATTGTTATATATAACGTCGTAAAGAGTAAAATAGCTGTATAAATTTGTCAAATAAATAAATGAAATGAGAAATAGAATACAAATAGATAACTTTTTAAGAGGAACTAAATGAAATTATGGATTTTCTCTCAGAATGGTGAATAAACAAGCCACATGTAAGTATCAGTAGGATATTTTATTTATACTAGATAAACACATAACACAAATAAAGTATTGTTTTTACGTTTTAAACATTTAAAATCGTTTAATAGGAATCGGTACTACAGAATACATTGCTGAGAAGAAGAATGCGGCCATCGAAACTAAAAGAACCAAAGGATATGTCTTCACGATTTTATTGACGGCCGTAAAATAAAATGAAGATTGCGTTTCAAGCACGTGATCGATGATGTGGCTTGTACTATTGACTTGTACGTATGTAGATACATGCATACGTAGTTACAATAAAAATTGCATAAAACATTAAAAAGGTAGGCCAACTTTAGTATAATGCCAGAAATATATAGAAAAAAAGAAAAAAACAGGAAATTTGCTTATCTAGACATCTAGTTAATGTATGGACGAGTTGCTGCTTTGTATTATGTTAATTTTGCCCTTGATACCATTTGACAAAGTTGAAAATCTAGCTGCGTAAGCGAATTTACTTTTATGGTTTATTTACAAGCAAAAAGGTGTTTCTATTACGACATATTTTTAAACTGGAGTGGTTCTGTGTTATATGTAAATGTATGTCACACAAATATTTAGCTTTCTCTCAGCTTAGCGAAGCAAGTATCTAAGCTGGTGCAGTTTCTTTAAATCGTGTGCAACCATATGTTAAAAAAATGTACTAGCAATAAGAGAGATTATCATTTACATATCAAATTGTATAAACTGTCAATTGAGTGTACCTATCACAAATGCCGACAATATTTGTGATGTACAAAAACATCAAAAGCAATTCCGTCTTATTTATATTCGTCAATATTATTGTTTTGCGGTTGCTTTTGATATGCGAGTGTTTTTGTGACGCATGATAACCAATAAAAACGTGGAGTGAATGCTGAATGTTAATTTGAGCAAATTCTTAAGCGTTCCCATAATTTGTTATCACAATTTCGATAATCTAACCGTCATATTGATAAAATAAGGTAGAGTTCATTGGATAAGCGGATAAATCCACTCCATGAGTTCTTTGGATTGCGAAAGTAATACAAACAATATAATGTCGTCGCATAATTTCAAATAACAAATCAAGTAAGTATACCTATCTACTGATGTTTTTACCGCTAAACAATCTGGGCAGTTCAAAGTTCAAACATATTATAGCTATTATTTAATAAAATAGTCCTCTTCCATTGGATCATTTGTTTAGGTAATTTATTTATGAAAGTTTAATACATTAAGTTTCTCGGGGAGGTTCTATTTGAATACATGTAAATGTACTGTTGCTCGGATAATCTATAAGAAAAGAAAGTAAGCAGTAAGTTGGATATTTCGAACTAATATCCAGTGTCAATGCTCAGCAGGTTTTTCAATGCAATCGGATGCAAGATATAATTATGATCAGTTAGTGAATCCTTCATATAAGCAGAAAGTGATTGTTAATAGGTAGTACAGATTTAGACAATATTATAAATTCTAAATGTTTTCTGTGTTGCGTACACACTTAATGTGTGTATAATGTAAGTACGTACCTGGATATGGGACTAAACACATTCTCCAGACTTGGTCGTATTAAAACAGGCAGCAAGAAATGTGCAGAAACTATGTTAATAGGTTTAACACAGTATATCTACAGTTGTATGGATTGAAGCAAACATATACCCTTCGACTGCATTGACCCTTAACTACTATGCCCTAAGTTCTGTAGTGCTGGAATTTGTGGTTTACCACGCGCCCTGTTAAAATTTTATGCCAGAAAGAAAAATTAATGCTAAAATAGAAAACGTTCTCCTAGATAATTTTGAAGTGGATATGAGTGTACTTCAAGGCCCGGTCATGGGTTCGCTTCTTTTTAGCCATGAGTATCCTGCCAAATGTTAGGAACAATGCATCGTTGGTACTGTTCATAGATAATGCATCCATAGGGCCGTCTTTTGGTCAAGTGGTTCATTGGTGAACCAAATATAAATTGATTTTAAATGGTGAGAAAATGGCTATCATTTTCATAGTAAAGTGTTGGTAAGTACTTTCAAAGTTGAAAGTATATATCGTGCGAATGAAATATTACCATTCGAGCACATTGACAGCATTGTTGAAAAGTAAAATTAAACGTTGCTATATTAGAATCAAAGACAAGTTGAAACACAAACGTTTACTTAATATATATTATGCTTTGGTTTAATCGCTTCCTTCATTTAATCTAGCGCTTCCCTGACTGGACTGGTATCGAATATTTGTAGCCAATGTAGGAATGTTATAGGCTAAGCGATAAGTTCAAACACTAAAAAATGTTGGCGTATCTTCGAATCTAATATATATTTATCGATGGATTATGATTGGGGAAGAAAATTCCAACATGTTTAATAAATTTTTGCCTGAAATATTAGTCTACAAATTGCTGGACATAGACAATTTGGAGATACAATACATCGCTGTTTCACCAATAACCATTTTTTTCATGTCAAGTCTACTTATAGCTGCTGGACAGATAAGAAAATATCAAAGGCACTACCAGTTTTAAAAAACAACCTAAAGAGTATTTGACAGAGAGTTGTTTTTACAGTATTGGCGAATACAATGTAATAGTAACTTTATAATATATTACGCTTTTCTTGCAATGTCTCATTGGTTTATGAATAAAGACTGCTTATTATTATTAGCTTAGTAGATACTTATTAAGCCACATGGCTAATGACAAGCTTGAAACCTATAGTCTTGGTAAACTAGAATGAGCCAATTAAGCGGATCCGCACATGCCATTATTAAAGGTATACATATTAGTTAAGAAGACACGTACGTTGTTACGTTAATAAATCATGACCATACATAAATTACTAATTCACTGTACAGATCGTTCCGTATATTCATTTGTCCGGATTGAGTAATGATATACGTATGCTGCAGTGCTGAATTTTAAGATATATATGCATATGTACGTTATGGACCCGTCTGATACGGCCTGACAAACGACGCAACGATTTAGCGAAGATATTTTTATCGATAATTCCGCGGATAACAGTTCAGACCTAGACGATGGTCCCAGCTCTTTGCTGTTGTGGATTTCTAGTATTTCAGACGTACCATCAGCTAAAAGTACTGCAAATTTACACTGCGAGCGTGTTCACAAATACGTGTATAGGTATGCTGTTTGCCGTTCCGACTTCGACTAATCCTTATAAATTGCTGACTGTGTCGGAATATGTGTCGCGTGATGCAAGTTAATGCTAACTCGAATTTCAACTAAAACTTGATCTATAATCATAGTCGGAATCTGGCACACAGAAGTAAATGTTATAGTTTCAGGGAAAATACATTACGCCTGTATTAAAGTTTTACTTCTACGGAATGGTGGAAAGAAAGAAGTTCTACTATTGGTTAAGCTAATTATTTGGAGAATCGCAAAAAATAAAAACGCAAATAATCTACCATCACTCAACATTTCATCTGTTATCAAACCTAAAGACCAGCCCCTCCACCATTATTGTATCCACTAATCCCTCAACATCCACGGCGGTTAAGTTTTAGAAAATTCACGCAAATATTAATATTGCGATTTCTGATCTTTCTAAGGCTTAAAGAAAAATGTTTTCTGGAAAGCATAAAAAGAAGCAAGCGTTCAAACAAAGAATTTTTTTGTTACATAAAACTGGTGGTTTAATTCTAAACTGTACCTTTACCGGTTAAAGGTACAAAAAGATTTGTTATTTGACTGTGACACTTCAACGTATCAAAATTCCATTGCATTGAAGGAAAATGTGTACATAGATAAGTAAAAGTCAAGAATTTTAAATTCTCCTACATTACTTTTTTCATCGTCAACAGTGAAAGACATGAACGAAATTACGATCTGTTATATTCGAGAATCATGCCAGCACGTTGATTTTGACACATGTTGAATTATATACTGACTTGGGTTGCTATCGCTAATGGTAGTAAACCCTGCTCTGCAAGCTAAGAAGATAAATTACAGGAAAACACCCAGCCAAAATCCAAACAATCACCTGCCGAAACCTGTGCATATTACAACAGATTACGTAGTTATACAATATCTCGATAAAATATTGGTTATTTTAAAAATGGAGTACTATACGCCGGAGCAAAAACTCTTCATGATTAAACACTTTTACGGTGGTAATTCCGCGGAAGTAACTCGGGATTTATTTGCAGCTAATTTCCCGGAAAGTCCCAATGCAAGCACCATTCGTAGGACCCTTAATCGATTTGAAACTACATTTTCTTTAGTAAATAATAAAAATAAAGTTGTTCCGGATAAGAATGCAAGCGATATAGAAATTCGAGTATGTGCTTTAGCTGAAGTAAATCTCACTATGTCATCTCGACAAATTGCTCGCGAATTAGGTATCTCTAAAACATCGGTTCATAAGATTTTACGTACTAATAAATATCGTTCATACAAATTTACAAGTTCACAAGTACTTCTTCCCGATGTTTATTATCGCCGAATGGAATTTTGCGAAAGAATGATAAATAAATATCACGATAACCAATTTTTTTTTAACAACGTATTGTTCACAGATGAAAAAACATTTTACCTACACGGGCATCATAACCGCGCAGTTTGTCGTTACTGGTCGCGTGAAAATCTACATTTAAATATACCAACGCGAACGCAGTATCCACAGAAGCTAAATGTATGGGCAGGTATCATTGGAAATCATATAATTGGGCATTTTTTCATTGACGGTAATTTAAACGGAAATAGATACCTACAGTTACTTGAAAATAATATTATTCCGGCAATACGGGAGCGATTTAATATAAATGAAGTTTGGTTTCAGCAAGATGGTTGCCCAGCACACAATACACGCATTGTAACAAACTTTATAAACGCGGTTTTTGAAAACAGATAGATCGGTAACTCGGGCCCTATTAAATGGCCAACGCGATCCCCTGATCTAGCTCCAATCGATTTCTTTTTATGACCCTTTTTACATAATACAATATACGGATACGGTGATCAACGGCCATCAAACCTAGAGGAACTGCGCGCGAGAATTATTGAAATCAGTAATACTGTCACAGCAGATATGTTAACAAATGTTCGTCGAAATTTTTATGATCGGTTGGGTTATTGTTCTTATCAAGAGGGAGGTTTATTTGAACACTTAATAAATTAATTTACTTCAAATTTTATTATTGTTTAAGAATAATATTGTCTTTTAGCTAATTGCAGGTTTATTGCAATGTTGAATACAATTCTGTTTTAAGAATTAAATATTTTATTTTCTATTATTTTATTATAGTTGTGTTTTTAGATTTTATACTTGTTGAACAATATTATTTTAAAGTTTAGGAGTTCTGATTATTTATTTTTGATTTTTTATGTTGTTTATGAGGCTGTGATGAATTACTTCACTGACATGTTATCAGTGATTATCTGATGCTTCAAACAACTAAAAATATTTACTTATATCGGGAACACACTACCTCTAAGAGTGCATTTTATTTTTCAGGAATAGTATTTTCTACCTTAATTAATTATTAATCACTTATGCTATAACATAGAACTCTAAAAGACTTTGATTTGCCTATATGCCCCAATACATTTATAGGTGTAACTTATAATACGTCCGGTATCGTTTGTAAATGCCATCCGCGTGCCGCTAAGTAGGGGTGGCAATACAAGGTGGCACGCCCATTTATAGTCGACCAGTAGTTACTAATACATGCATCGTGCTATGAACGGTTGCCACACTGTATATAGTACTGCGTCTTTGGTCCAGTACTATAAGAGTAAGAACGAGAATTAAAAACTCTTTCAATAGAATAATTCCCTATCCAAGATCTATGCAGGAAATTTCATAATGGCCTTCAATCATGTGTATGTCATAATTATTATTTTATAAATAGTGTGTCAAATGAAGATTGACCTAGGAAGTACGAGTTGAAATCGTACCTTAGAAATGCTAACGTTCAACGTTCCGTTCACACTTACATGGAATATTTTCTGGGCTCTGGCCACTACCCATGTTCAAGAATACCACTGAAGTTCAGCCGTATTGTTTATATTATAGTAGTTAGAACTTATAGAGTAACTATTTTGAAGTTTACTTTTATTATAAGTACTTTGGCCACACTGAACGGTAAAGAAGAACAAGAAACCCATACTAGGCGGAGAGAAATAGAAGATGAAAACGACGTTGAAGATATAACAATGTTAGAAGTTGAAGAAGCATTGCAAAAACTCAAGAATGGCAAAGCAGCAGGTGAAGATCTAATCAAAGCGGAACAAATAAAATATATGAGCCGGAAAGGTAAACAATTGTTACATAGAATAATAAACATAGCATGGAGGTCAAGCAGCATACCGAGAGAATGGTCACTAGCAGTAATATTACCCATATATAAGAAAGGTGAAAGTAACAAATGCTCGAATTATAGACCTATATCTTTGTTAAATGTATGCAGTAAGGTGTATGAAATAATAGTAGAAAAGAGACTGAGAGATATACTGGAGGCGACTTTTGCAGATAGCCAAAATGGTTTTAGGCCAGAAAGAGGAGTAACCGACCTAATCTTCAGTATAAGACAGATTACAGAAAGAGCAATTAATTTTGATAGGAAAATATATGCATGCTTTGTCGATCTAGAGAGGGCGTTCGATAGTGCACCTAGAGAGAAAATATGGGAAATAATTAGCCAAAGGGGAGTTAAAGGTAAACTATTGAAAGCAGTTAAAAGTATATATAATTGCACAAGAAATATTGTAAGAACCAATAACAAAACGACCAGAGAGTTTGTTACAACTAAAGGAGTTGGACAGGGTGGAGTGTTGAGTCCACTGTTATTTATCACACTAATGGACGAAATCGCAAAGAAATGCCGACAGGAGACTAAAGGAATACGAGTGGGCGTAAAAAATTTACAGCAAGTGTACATAAACGAATTATTATATGCGGATGATTTGGTATTATTGGCTAACTCACCAGAAGAATTACAAAATAAACTAAATATATGGAAACAACAACTTAAAGAACATGAAATGCAAATTAATATTGGAAAAACAGAAGTAATGGCTATCGCAAGAATACCCGAGTCTATAAACATAAAAATTGATAATATAAACATTAAACAAAGCGGCAACTTTAAATATCTGGGGTCTATTGTTAACGAAAAGGGATCATTAGAACATGAAATTATTAATAGAGTAAACTGTGCAAACAACTGTTTCTATGCATTAAATAAGTCGTTTATAAGGAAGAAAGAAGTCACAAAGGAAACTAAAATAAAGATCTTTAATAGTGTATATATACCAATACTAACGTACGGGAGCGAAACATGGACTTTAAATAAAAGATTAAAAAGTAAAATACAGGCAAGTGAGATGCGTTATCTGAGGGCTGTAGCGGGAGTGACAAGAAAAGACAGAATCAGAAACGATAGTGTGCGTAATTGGTTTAAAGTAGTGCCGGTAAATGAAAGAGTGGAACAAGGACAATTAAGGTGGTTCGGACATATGGCTCGTATGAATAGTGACAGAAAGGTGAAGCAGATATGGACGGCGGGGGTGGACCATAAGAGACCGAGAGGAAGACCGATGCGGACATGGGATGACCAGGTCGCAGATATATTGTTGAGGAGAAATTTAGAGTGGAACCAAGCAAGCAGGATCGCCCAGAACCGAAGATTGTGGAAAAGCTTGTCGCAGTAATACCTCTACACCATAATGGTAGAAGAGGAAGGATTATATATATATAAGTACTTTGGGGTACTTCTAAGTTAGTTTGCTAACTAGGAAGATTATTAGTTAAGATGACTTGCAGGGAAACTCATGACACTTAAATGGTGAATATCCTACCACTGTTCATTGAATTTAAAAAGGAGGATTGTTCCTTTGATTATTATTAAAATACTAACATTTCGAGAACAATATTTGTAGATAAGATCAATCAATCAATCAATCATAGTGCTTTAGATACGTCATCCCACAACGTTTACAATGTTTTAAGATAAACATATTATGCAAAGATACATTTTAATAAATTAATAAACAACGACAGCAATAGCATAAGCTTTCCTCTTCAAAACGTTAAAAAATACTGCCATGTTTTTTTTTTTTTTTAAAGTTTCGGATCATTGCTCTCAATATGAAGCAATACATGTACTGTATCAATGAATACAGCCATAGTCCGTCCGATAGCACGACTAACCCATAATCCAATGGGATTAGCCCATTTAATCATTAGGGTTTTGAATCCAGAATCGGGTAATACGAGGCGGGATTGTTCTTCCCCACTTGATCATGAATAACGTCAACGTTTGGGGTGAATTTGCGGTGCGAAACAATCAAATTCACGACAGATATGAGATACTGCGCGGTGGTTTTCGAAACAAATCGTGGCTGCATTTGTTCCTCTCAGCAAACATATGGAAATTTATATGCTTCATGAAACAGTAATTACATCCGCATTTTTACTAAAATCGTATAATCCTTACATTTAAAGTACTATTGGTCCTACTCAAAGTATGATGTAAGAGACTTCCTTTAAGTAAGTAAATGAAGTATGAAGCATGAATAACATGATTTCAAATGCAGCAACAAACAAAAAATAAGTAGACATTGAAATTATGAGCACTAGATTTCATTTTACTGATGCATTGCATTTGTGTGGTTTTATAGTTAGAAATATATTAACAAGAAAGAGCCTGTCTAATTTTAAATAAGATCAGTTTGAAATTTATTAAGGATTTAAGGAAAGAAAAAACGAATGAAATTTTCCCGTCACCCTTTTAGATGTCCTAAACGCCATTGCATAAAGCACGTAAAAAGAACAGAAACGGAACGAGAATCTGTGAAGTGGACCCGTTGCGGAATGGAGCGTACTTCATTGGTATGCATTGAGGATTTATACCGGCATGAAGCCAAAAACATTCATCAAGGTGGATTTAACTGAAACTCTGATTCATTGCAACTCTAATATATGTTCGGCTTCACCGCGCACCTCGCTGAATATTATTATTTACTGAAGCTGATTGCTTTTCCTGCGCTACTTGTAAAACACATTGTTCTAGTAATGGCGGCAATTTACCTTTAAATCGGCCAAAAACGAATGCGAATTTAATTCGTACCCTGCAACGCGTAAACGCTTCCGCTCTTATTTCAATTATTCCGGTTGAAATAGCGATCGGAACGGCACGATTGCATGCACACACGACACACTTCATAAAGGACATGAAGGGATATGTCGATGGAGTGTTGCGAAGCTGAAATAGTGAATTCTCACGCATAATTTGACAATGGAAAAAAAGCGCTGTCCGATGTAACGCAAACAAGGTATAAATCTGGTTGACGTGATGGATGCCGACGTTTTTATTTAATAAGTTCCGGTAAAAACATGTAACGCAATTAGTAAAATGTTTTGAAAAATATAACTATCCGAAAGTTTAAAAAATATGGTTGTTTTCCATCGCACAAATTGTCTCTATGTGAATAATGGACATTTAAAACCGACAAAGACTAAGATTTATCGACTATTTTGGAATACTGAATATAAATCTACCGTTTTACCACGTTATGGTGTATAAATATGCCCTATATTATTGGAATGTGGGATCATTTCTTGATTGTTATTCCGCGTTTCGAAATAAATGACTGTCGAATGATTGAAATTTATTACTCAGGGAATAATTTTTCATTTGCGTAAGATAAGCTTTATTTACTTATTGTTACAGTAGTGGGTAAATATGTAATTGTTAATGAAGTAATTTGATTCACTAGCTTTAACGTTAGGTCCGTAGATAAAAACTTAACAGAGAATCGTCGTTTTTAATATATTTTATTTCAGAAAAGGGCTGCACTGTTGGAAAGGGATGAGAGATTACTTGCTCGATTTCGTATATAATCTCAACCAAAACAGAAATATTGAATTTACCTCTCTTTCCACCACGATTCCTAAGAAGAAATTGTCTTTGTTTTCTCTATACATCATAACCCCACTTAACTCCTTTTACACGTTTGATGTTTTTGTTTTTAATAATTTAACACAAAAGATGAACGGAATAGTCCCCTTTAGATACACCTGTCCTCAAAATAATTGACGTTTTCTCAAATATTTCACCTGAACGGACTTACAATGCAAAACCATCGCAATGATACAGAACATGGACTCTCTTAGTCTTGTTTGGTATGCTTTTGCTAATTTAACCCACAGTAATCCATCAGTCGTTTTACCATCAATTTTCTTGAAATTTTGACTGGGTAGATGTTTTCCAAACTTAGCTACCTTTGGTAACTGTTTTACCTATCTTTCTCTTGGTGCGCCATCACTTTACCGACTCAACGTGCATCTATTCCTCAATAAACTTGTACTTATGATTTGGCAATGCCAAAGGAAAGGCAGCCACATTCAATGAAAGGTTTGGACAATCCGTATTAGATGTACAGCATTTTCTCCGTCACACTCGTATGGTTGTGTGTCAAATGTTCCCTTTGGTTTTCATTGCCCAACACTTTTAGGACACTAGCACAATCCTAGACTAGTTTGGAGACAACATTTGAAAATTAATCTCTTTAAGTGTCGATTATCGATTGGCTGAAAATATATTACCACTTTCCCTAGTTCTAGTCTGGTTCTTTGGTGCAGTAATGTACTATTGTAACTTTCGTCTGAAATACTATGCCTTTTCTTTGCTGAACCTGATCGAGGTACCCATTTTCGCCTTTTCTTCTCCATATTCCGGCTCCTATTCCGTTATCTGCTTTTAAGCTATCGGTACACCAGTGCAAGTCCGCACATGTTCCTGTCTCGAGGACAACAAGAGAAAGGAAAAATATTTCTGGGCTAAGTGTGAATAATTTGTGCTTGCATGGAAACTAAATTAGTACTTGACAAACCAGTACAACAGTCTACTTAAAATAATTATTTAACCCTCTTTTAAAAACCAAAACGCTTGTATTATGCATTAGTAATGGTAGAAAAATTTCCTTCCCCCAAAGAAATGCACCTTACCTCAAAGTAATAGAGACCAATTGCTTCTTCTGTATAAACTAAATTGTTTTTAAACAAAAAAACATTTTTCGAAAAAATATTTATTCGGTTTGACGAATTCTTTCTGTCGGTTTACTAAATTAGTGCTTAGAACAGCACAAATTCCTTCACTAAGTGATTCTTTCGGAACTCCAGAGTATTATTATCACGGTATGTCATGAACTTTACTGTTATTGCACACCAGGAATATTAATATCTAACTAAATTAGTTGAAATTCATAATTTATTTTGTATTTTCAAGATTGCTTATAGCTGGATTACAAGAATTCTTACCAAACGAAACTATCTAATTAGCACACTGAAACGAAAACGTAATTCCTAGTGTTAAATGTAGTTCTTGTAAAACATTGCTTTGAATCCACCGTTTCTCCAGTCCAATGTTAGTTTTATCTCAGCTTGGTATCGCGTGCATTCTTGGATCCGAATTGTTTTATTTTAGAAGTCAAATCAAGAGACCGAGCTCCAGTTGCGGCAGGTGTTCCGCGAAATTGCGACAATTAATTAGTGCCGCCGACGCGAGCACGGCTCACATCTATTCGCATTAAACTTCAAATTCGTCCGAAAGAAATAAACCAATAAGGATACGGAGGTATCACGCAAAGCCCCGGGACATTGATGAAGAGAAATGGCGGAGGTGCCGTGTAGCGTGCAACGTAGCAATGGTGATCTATGGTCGGGGCTGCTTTGTCTGAATACTTAATGCCCAATTGCCACATATATATCTCCGGGTAAAGTATATTTAACCAATAAATCCAATCAAATATGGATGAATGATGACAGCGTTTACAGACGTGCTCATTCTCCTCGAATTTGCAGTATCAAAGAGAAGATCATTCTAAATGGTTATTTAGCTTATCTGGCGCATTTTCATTTCCAATAGGCAGAAGTTACATATATTTTCTTTATTTCTTGTCAAACAGTAAGGATTATAAGCATCATCTCAATTACTTTCTTAAAGTAATAGTTTCTTTTTTTAGAATTTGTCTCTTTTTTCCGTTCCTCTCACAATTAGATAATTGCTATTACGATAATATAAAGTAAGGGTTATTATTTTTCCCAATTTCAATTATTTAGAGTGAAAAATAACTGTTGCTAATGATTTTAAAGATTTTTTTGTTTTTGGCAGTGGTCCTATATAGGTTAAAGATTTAGGATGTGTAGATATAGACAGTCTTCCTTCAATGTACGCCAAAAATAATAGTTATATTCGCCGACATACTTCATATTACCAAAGCCCTTAAACTTTTAAAAATCGGGTTTATTCTTCCTCCCTCAACACCTAATATTTTTCAAACATTGATTGGGTTTTAATTAAATATTTGATATAAGTTTTCTATAGGATGTGTGCACAAACCCTCAAGGTCATAAAAATCACATTTATTTTTTCCCCTCAACTCCCAATGTCTGACAAAAATGTAGTAAGGTTAGTACGGGTATTGTGTGAATGAGTTTCATTTAATTTCTTAAATGTAAAATATATATTAATATGCAACACATATTTTATTTCGACTTTCCGCGACCACTTGTTTGCTTTGTGCACTTAACTCATACTTTTCGTGGAGGTACTCAGATTATTGCTTATTCTCTCTTTTTTTTATAATGACATCTTTCTATTGGTAGGTAGGTAGTTGCAGTGTAGCACAGATATAGTACACCCGGATAAGCATGTATAGAGAATCAGAAAAGCCTCGATTCACGCCATTACAATTTCAAACAGTATTGAGGCCATATCTTCCATGGTTCACCCTCAAATAACGATTAGAGTTCCTCGCAAAGTTGGATTTGCACATATCACAGAAACTCATATGATACATTATTCTGCAATTATGATAAATTCATCAGTAACTATGTCCATTACATTAAGAAATATTTAATGTACCATAAACAAAACATTGGATACAATAGTATATTAAAACACAAGTGTCACAACCACGTTTGTTGTAATGCGAGTGATTCAATGTACGAGCATTACAAGTCACTGTGACACGTGTGTATTATGGTATTTTTTTCAATTTTCACATCAATCGCCTATATTACATTCCGGAAAAAGTCTCACCAGTACGTTATTAACTCATTACCACACTACGTCGTCGTTTGTTTTAGCTTTATTGTAACATCAAATTAGAAGATAATTGTTGTATAGTTTAGTAGTAATGAATATTAGCAGTAGTAAACTAGTAAAATAAAATAAAATATTAAATAAATAGCTTATATTATTACTTAACGTACCGTTCCATCTGTCGTGCGAGCGCAACAGTACCGAGGCTGTAGTAACGCGGCGATATAGGTAGTAGCTATCGACGATTACTGGCAATCCCTCAATATCTTCCGATATTCCAAAATACGCCTTTGGTGTTTTGAAATATCCTACCCCGGTTTTTCACCAAACGAACAGAGAAGAAACAAAACTGAAACTCGTGTCGAAAAAGGACGAAACCGTAACTTCTTACAAACTTTTTTGAGACTATAGTTTTTGGCGACTGTTGCTGTTTTGTTTTTGGTGTGCCGAACGAAAGTAGTAAGTAGTAAGTTTTGTGTTTGCCTCTGTTTTGTTTTTATCTTCTGAATTCTAAAAGCAGGAACAAAACATAAACTCGACTAATCCGTTTGTTGGAAAACCGGCTTTAGGTTTATTTCTTTGAAATGGTTAAATGTGCATAAATTGTCACTATAACTGGCACAAGTAAAAATAAAGATACTGATCAATTTTGACATGAAAGTTTTTTTTTTTTTAATATCGATGTTTACAAAGAGTAATTAGATTGCAACCCCCAGTGTCTATTTTGTGGTAAATTTTGTCATTTTCTATGGTTTAGATCAATACGTATATATTAATAAACAAACTAATAAATATAAATTGATAATGTGATCCATACTTTCTTAATATGAAATTCTTTGTTTAGTTCTGTTATTCAAGTCAGGCTAGACTAAAAGTCAAATGCTTTTAATACATGTTATATATTGGACTGCGATGGTTCGTCAGATTTTGTTCCTGACATTTACAATCTCATATCTGAAAAAGATTTATATCCCTAGCAACTTTCATTGAAAAATTGTTAGTTTGAAACCTAGAAAGCTCTCTTTGATAGCTTGATTCTATTAGTCTTTCCAAGCTAGAATTATTTTATTTATTCTGCCTTACCTTCATTTATTTTATCTGCTGTGGTTTTAGCAGCTGACCCTAGCAGCACAAGAATCGGCATGATATCGGCTAAGCTTCGCCGATATTGCTGACCGATGTCGTAATTATAGCGGCCGCTGATATCATACCGATACAAAATGTGAACATTTTGCAATATTGGTTCGATATCGAAATTCCAATACTTATCCGATATCGAAATTCCAACATTTATCCGATATCGAAATTCCAACATCTATCCGATATCGAAACTCCAATACCTATCCGATATCAATACAATTAAAATTAGATACAATATCATCAGTAGACCGATACATGATTGATACTTACCCAACGTTTTCTATGCTCCGCCGATAAAGTTTTAGTCGTCCTGGGATATCGCACCGATATTGGTGTGATGACTAATTTCTACATATAAGTATGTAGGTTGTCTATCCACGATAGTGGATATTTATACAGGTGTCCCGAAAGTAGTTCCCGAAACGGAAAAGGGTTATAAAGAGTATAATTTCGAGTCAAATTAGCCCCATATGTGATTATTCAATTCTAATAAGGTTTTTGCGTGTTTTATAAAGATCTTCCACAAAAAACGTTCATAAAATTATAGGCAAAAACAGTATTTTTTTGTAATGTTAGAATTTAGAAAGAAATTAGAAACCATCAACGTCTTCTGAAATATCACTTTGATAATATCACGATGTTTAATTTCAATTTAACTTCATTAAAAAATAACTTCATTCTTATTGTCGTACTCTTTTGTTTGTTGATAATTTAATGAACATTTATTTGAAGGAAGATTTTTAGAAAAATAAATGATTCGTAAACTATACATGGAATAATAATCACACCTAGGATTAGTTCGACTGGAAATGACACCCACTATAACACCTTTGTGTTTGAATATTTAATTTCGGGGCAGTCTCTATAGTCATATTCATATTGAACAATGCGGAAAAAATACATCAGATTCATAATCACATTGCACATGTAATGTTTTTCAAATTGTTTTCCACCATTTTCTGTGTATAATAATTCATGACAAAATAGAATATTATGCGCATAAAATAATATACTCGTACATAATGAAGGAAAGACTTTATGTGATAGAAAGTAAATAAAGCAATAAATTTCAAGAAAAAGTACTAATATAAAAATACTTAATATGTTTATTTATGAGTAATTGACAGAAATATTTAACGACATAATTAATAAAAACAAAAACTGAAAATAACTAGGAAAACATGAAACCGAAAACAAACTCAATATGTGCATATTTTAAACGAAAAGTAATTTAACATTTGTTACAGTTTAATTTTTAACAAATCAATAACAACAAAAATTCTAAGTAATACCTAAAAAAAATCCAGTCGTCTAAATTATTCGTTCGCTAAAGATGTTATATTCTTCTTCCTTTCTTTTCTGCCCCCATCTCATCTATTGATATTCGTCTCTGTCCCATCCGGCTGTTTGACTCTAATTGCTTTTGTAAATAAAAATAACAGTTTTGATATAGAGTTACAAATAAAATAATAATGCATGTAACATTACCTAGAAATACTATGTATATTTCCAATTTATCAAAAGCTTCTTTGGATTGTCTCTATTTTCATGAATAATTTACATTAAAACTTTTCGAGAGGATTTGTTTTAACATTAGATATATGCTTCCTTTAACGTACTTCCCCCAATTAAGCACCACATACGTATCTAAAAAAAAGTGTTTTTCTTTAGTGTATGAAGTACGCTTGTAATTTATTTTATTCTATTAATGCGAAACGTTTTTTACGCTACACATATTGTAGAAACAATGCTTTCACGTAAAACAAGAAATTTACAAGCGTCTTCCATTTTGTTAACGCTGCATATTTACACAATAAATGTGTACTAATCATTAAATTAAATTATATACTTGATACATACATAAAACATTATTCATAAAAAATTCCTTACCTTTATAAGCTTCATTCACCCATTTTGTAATGTGCACAACGCTTACTATAATGCAGCGACAAAATAAATAATGGCAACCACTTCACCTGGTCGTCATGCTCACACTGCAATAAGGAACGCTATAATGGATTGTGGTAGGTGGTGGTGGTAAGATATTGCGCGTAGATCTAACTCCCATAAACATTGCGTTTAGATGCCAATTTTTATAATCACGGCGGAGTTAGAAAATTGCATTTGCATATTCTTAAGTTATCAATCGCTTCACCTTCTAAAACTGTTTTATAGTCGATATTAATTTTAATTTCACAATTGATGTCTCAAACGTTGAAATTTTATATCTGAACGTTCTAGTAATGCGGTTATATTTCAATCAACCAGTCCGTATAGATTTAGGATATTAGCCGACTTCCTATCGTCAAAAAAATGACAATAGTCAAATCCATATACCTCATTTCTATCAATATCGAAGCGGCGTTTATTAATGATATCGCCCTGATATATGTCTTGAGTTTCCAGCCGATGATCAGCCGATATATCAAACGTTCAACCGATATTTTACCGATAATGGATCTTTTGTATCGCAGTGATATCGTATACTGGTAGAAAGCCGATATCGGCACAATATCTTTGATATCGACCCGACATCAGGATATCGGCCCTATATAAAGCCGATCATTAGCCGATGATTTGTGCTGCTAGGGGAGTTCTATTTGTTTAAAACCACAGCAATCATAGTTAAAATAAATTACCATTAATAAAGGTGTCTCTGTTTATGAAAACAATGGAATGGTACAGAAGTGTGTTTGTCGTTGTGGTTATTAACATGTTAGCAGGCTTAAAATGATTTGTTTTTTTAAGAAATTGGTATGGCGAGAAGGGGCATATTAGTAAAAATTTAAGAAATGTTAACAAAAACGTTGTATATCTTAAGGGAACAAGAAATTCACACACCAATAGCTTTATCCGTCGGAGATGTTCAGTTAGCGGGCGGTACGAAATTTACGACCTTGCCCCATCTAATATCCCATATTAATGAAGAACAAATTGACATTTTTCAGGGTGCGTGCTCGTTGTGTATGCGAAGTCACGCACGCAGGCGGCGACCGGAGGGGTTGTCACGGGCTAAACCTGTGTGCACCACGTAGCGCGCTCCGGCCCTCTATCGGCATGCGTATGCGTGAGCCACATTCTCAAACTCGCCGCCCGTCACTCCCCTGACCGGAATGATGAATATGCATAATCATCAACGATACCCGGAGAATTTATTAAATTTGTGTTGCGGAGATATCTTTTATTTATGACGCGCAGTACGGACTGTTGACTAACCTTTCATAAAAAAAAAATAAACACACGAAACAGACTTTTTGGCGATTATGCGAATTAAATAACGGCCAAACAAGAGAAAATTTGCCGAAAACATTGGATCTAAATTTCACCGCAATGTTACGCATTATTTACTGTTTTTCGCCTGCTGGATATTTTAAATTAAAGGATCAATACTTAGTTAATCTAAATTAAAAATTATATTACATAAATCGTTTTTTTTTTTGCTTTATTACACACTACAAATGCCAATATTTTGTTTGTCATTTCAGTTACAAAAAATAATTTATTTCATTATCTAAATCTAGTATCTATAGATATTGATCTCGATCTCTGCTCTGAGAAAAGATATTTACAAGTGATTTGTTTAACCCAAACAAACAAAATTAAACTAAGTTGATATTAGTTTCAACACTTGTTAACGGTATTATTGATAACTGTATTTAGCTAAGTGAGTGCATCATTGTGAAATTGTTCAACACATGCGATAGTTGTCATAAGGTAGAATATTATATTGAACATTTTACTTCTTAAAGCAAATACAACTTCTATTAGCGCCAATTAAAACCTAACCGGCAAAATCAAACGTGCCTTCTCGTACTAAAGACAAAAAGAAGTTAAGTTTGTATATTGGTATAGCTTTAGGTGCTTATATTCTATTACTGTATGAGTACAACATATTAAGGATCAACTAATCTAATTTAGGAAGAAACATAAGATGCACACATCTCTACAATGAGATTTTGTGAAAGCATTTTGAAGAAGGTATCTGTGTTTTTTTTTTGGTACTAATTACGAATATTTACTATAATACTTGTATACCTAATTAGATAATATCATTATAGAAAATCTGTGTTAGTTTGCACCTAGTCATAATCTGAAGATGATAAAATAAGAAGAAAAAAAGTTAAGCTGCGGCAAGATTCGAACTCACAACCTTTGGATTGCGAAAATGCTCACTTCACCGTCGCGTCGGACTGTTGCCTTGCTAGTAATTAGTGATGTCCGCGAACGATCCGAACAAACTGACGGCGAAATATTCTCCGTAAAATAAAGAATTAAAAGTGCAGCAATTCTGTCACTATAACAACAATTTTGCGATAGTAGGTTATATAAATTACGTAAAATAAATTACATACACCCTATATGTATACAGATACAATTTATGCAGGGCGTATTTAAATGATGTTATATAAAGATGTCGTATTACGGTGTTGCATACGAAGAACTCTCATACCTCATATCTGTATCGCAAGATTGTAGATTAAAAGTAGGAAAGTATGGAAAGAAAAATAATAATCGGTGCATAAAAATATGATTGGTGGAAGTGAGCGATGTCGATCAATCGATTCACTAATCCGAAGTGAAGTGCGAACTGATTCAAAGATGCAGTTCAGTAAAGTGAACTAGATCTAAAGATACGTATCTGTGAATTGAACTGAACTGCCCACCTCTACTAGTAGTACCATAACTAAACTAGATATTTAGCGTCCTGAAATAATAATAAAAAAGCTAGTACCTTAGAGAATTAGCCCAAGGAGTCCACGCTGTTACCTGACAAAACCAAGACCAACGCTGAGGTTAACATCTCATGGTTGTCCCTTATTAGTAACGGTGTACACAACAACAATTGGGCGTGGTTTGTACAGAAAAAGACAGTAATTAAAACTATAATCATGAATCAGGAGTGATTAATACATATCAAACTTTCTAACTAATAATCATTGCTTTTCAGATTTAGAGCGGTTTAGTACTTTCATTACATCATTAATGTTGTTCATTAGTGCTGTATCGTGTTTCGGTATTTACTTTTTTTAATATATATTCAAATTGCAATTCTATTATTTCGAAAATACTCATGGTACTGAATGGCCGTCATTCACCAGCACATGATAAATATAATATCCAAGCTTCTGCTTTTGTTTGTCCATATGAATTTTATTTGACATTCAAGTGTTACTGTTACTGCAAAAAAAATGTTAAGCTTACTGTGTTAATGATACTTTTGTGGATATTTAAGCAATATTTCTGCAACATTACAACACATTGACTAAGTTCGTGTTTGTTAGTAAATAATATTAAATAATTACAGTTTTATCAGAGTTGCTTCTGAGATGAACCTTTTTCTTAATGTCTTTAGGTTGCTTTTCTGATAACCTTCAAGAGGCCACTACCTTTTGTAGTGATAAAAGGAATTTTTATAGTGGTAAAGAGAGATCAATGATTCTAACAGCCAGCAATGGTATTCCCACAAAATAGAGGCAACAGTTAAAGAACTCGGGGCAATTAATGTTCTTGTTTGTACTAAAGCAAATGCACCACTTTTGTTAGGCAACTATTTTTTAGAATGCAAAAATATTTATCATTAAAGTAATAAAGAAGTAACATTAATTTTCGTAAATAAATGAAATTTAATGAACGATGTCACTGTATAAGTATAGCTTATGATTATTTAAACAGTTACTGTAAATGTCACTAAGATGCAAATGAACTGATTGTGAAGTTTATGCGTATGTTGATTTGAAGTGCGCTTTTTAGGTTAGGTTCTCTACAATTTTCAAACTAACGTAAGCATCAGAGTAATCAGAAAAAGAAATACTGTCAATTTAAATTTCCTACAAACAGATTTTTACCTCTCATAAGTTCCATACTGACGAGAATAAGTAGAACACACCTTAATTATTCTATATATACTTTTTTTATTACATTTTCGTATGTTGTGATAAAATCCAACGACAATTTACTGCAATTCTTTTAAGCTACATACATAAAATATGTACCTAATGATAGTTGGCACAATTATTATAGGAACATCGTATTTAAATGTAGCGTACAAGTAAAGCAACTAATTAAGACTTATCAATCTTTCATATTACTTTGTTAGTTATAATTATTAATTTCAATAATTTACTCAACTGTTTGTTGAGGATGGATTTATAGAAAGGCACGTTAAAAATGCGCAACGCCTTAAAATAGAATACATCGTAAATGTCAAGGACCACAAATTCAAATTAGAATCACCTTTGAGATGTAATCTTCTCAAATTTCTCAAATCTCACGATTGGACTCACAGCACCTGTTTATATACTACGCTCGGTTTCTTTTCGTTTCCTTCTTCTATTGCGTATAATTTATACGATTAGATGCTAGGACATAAATAAAACTCTCTACCATAAATCACTTTATTAACCAATAGCGGGGAATGCATTATTAATTCTAAATCTCCTCCTCCAGCAAACCAACTCTCCAGGCGACTGTTCACGTCTTTATCCGGATTATACTTAACGCCTTTATAATATTCACCCACTCATCCCCTGCGTTGGAATAGCCTCAAGTAGCCAAGTGGACTAGAACCTCCTAAAATCAACATACTAGAGCTCCTTCGATAGTGACCTCGTATACAAAGGAGTACATTTTTTTTTAAGTGGCACGATGCGTGCAAGTCTTATATCACAAGGGCTGAATATCGTAGCAGCGGTGGAACCAACAGCAGGAAAAGTTCAGGAGAGAAATGACGGCGAGCGAAATCGCACGTTGAATATCAAGTGGGCTGCGAGACGGGTCTATAATACGAACTAGTTCTCATATTGAGATGTATTAGGTTTTTTTTCCGTTCCACTTTCTTATTAATAGAAAAAATTAAACTCTCGTTGGACATGCTTTAATTTCTGGCAAGAATTTGTTTCTGTCGTCGATAATGACATATTGTTATGAACATTTCATACATTTTAAGACAAACTTGGTAGGACTTATTTGGAATTTTGAATTAGCTTTCGTCAACACAATGCATTCGAGATAATATGATAATACATTTGTAATAACACTTCACATAAACCACATCAGAAATATTTGCGAGGAATTTTCCAAGAACATTGTATCTATTGACGACTATTATAGAGACGGTTTTCAGAATTTCTGCAAAGCCGGCAGCATATATGTATGGAAATTCCCGTTTGTTTAAAACAACAATGACTGATTGACTGCGAAGCAATCAATCGCAAATAATAAGAGCATGACGAACTATAAATAGATGGATGGATTGCTTTGATAACGTTGTATTTCCACACATATATGCTGCTGGCTTTGCAGTGATTCTGAAAACTGTCTGTATAATCGCGTTGTAAATTTCTCTATATTATATAAAGGTAGACTTATACCAAAAGGCGAATGAAAGCAAGACATCTTCTTGAAACTTAATGAAAGTAATCTTATCAAATGGTACGCGGATACCTCCAACACGGCAGAGGGAACTGAAATAGGAATATACGGGCCTAGAACCAAATATTTCGAATATATATTTGTGCATGTACCAGAGTTTCCCATGCGGAAACACATGCTATTGACACATGCGTCCAGTTCAACATTGACAGAAATTATCAAAGCGAGGGATTATCATGATGTGGGATAGTCAAGGAGCAATCAAGGCACTGAGCTCAAATATAAGCAGCTCTAAGGAGTGGGTAGAAAAACTAAACGAGCTAGTCAAGGTGAACAAGGTAACCTTTCTCTAGGCTTCAGGATACGTAAGACTGGAAGGAAATGAAATAACAGATAATCTTGCTAAAAAAGGGCCTGGAATACTATTTGTAGGGCCCGAAGCTTTTTGCGGGATAAGTAGCAGTGGAGATAGCGGGATAAGTTAAGTTGGAGAAACTTAAAAGTGAAGTAGAGCAGGGAAAATCGAAATACTGGGAGAATCTCCAAGGAATGAGGCAAGCTAAAACTCTACTAAGACTTTGTAACCAAAGAAGATCTATAGAATGCACCAACCTAAGCAAAAATAATATTCGCATATTGATAGGAGTCCTATCAGGCCATTGCAAACTGAAAGGACATCTTGGAATAGCAAAGAAAGACGAATTTACTGCATACAGTACAACTGTGCTGCACTGTCAAGGACCTGCACCTGGGAGCATGTGAAATTAAAGAGGACACTTCCTCTATCCTCCATTATCTAGGGCTTTCTAATATTGTATCATCACTCTTATCATACATAGGTAAATGGATATACTCAGAAACGGACTTCCTTATGCATAAAGTTTTTGTTGTATTCTTGTAGTAGCTAGGAATTTTATATTTATTTAATCCAATATTAATATTATTAACAACTAACGCGAGTATGCACCCAACATTCTCAAAATCGCTAGTTACCCGTAAGGCAACAATTAATTGAATTATATGGAGTTCAGATTATTTTGTTGGAAAGTAGATAAAAATACAGTGCCAAATTAGCTAGAAATTATAACTGTAATGCCGAATGTTAGAAATGAAATTAAAACTTAACTGAACGTAGCTAACTTCACTAAATTGATGTAAATACCTGCATGATAACATTTCTTTTTTAACCTGTAGGAATAAACAATTCGATAATTGAAAAAGTGCATATTAAACCCTAACAACGCTGTAAAAACACTTTTCTTCTCTATAAAATTGTATCCCAATGTCCACCATTACAATGCTCTCTAGTTCTAATAGTTTTAGAACAGATCAATGATTAATAAATTCAAGATTTTTACAAACTTATAATTTTCACTTCTCATACTAATAAATAAAATAAGAAACCTAACCTTTCACTGGCAGCAGGCAATATTTTACATCTGCTTTATAATAGAGAAGAAATAGGAATTTACGGCGATGTTGTAACTCACGGGATGTATAAATAAGTAACGGTAGCGCTGTCTATGCAGCAGGGTATTATTTAATTATTGTACACCTATATTCACGGCTACCGTACAAAGCAGATATACACACACTAACAATAATACTGTTTTCCTGCTAACAAACGGGCGATGGAACACACAACGAATGGATTCCCGCTAGTTCCATTGGTGTCCAGTACCTGTATTTATTTCTGCTTTCATATCTTGACGGTAATGAATTCATATGAATTAAAATTGAAAACAGGACGTCATAATAAATGAAGACGATTGAGAATTTAAATGACATGGCGCCGTTTGAATAAATTCTCTTCCTCACACCTTGTTAACGGCTTCGAGGAAGCGCAGTTTTACCGTTCGTGTCTTTTGTCATGAATTGGAGTTTCATAGGAGATGCGTTCGATTGTTGTTTATGTAATAGAATTTGTATTAGATGTATGACTCATGATGCAGCCGTATATCCTTGTTCAATAACTACGGATACTCGATTGCACCAAGTACATAAATGATTTTGAGACATCATATTATTCTAGATACGTGTTTAGATAACTGGAAACAATAAAGTATACTTTAATGGCTATTCCAAATATATACAATACTTTCCTTGTACAGAATAATTAAAACGTAGTTTAATGAGATCATCTGCCTCCTTTTAGAGAATCCTTCATTAGTGGTGCGATCACAAATATATCAACGCATCTGATGTTTAAATTAAAATTACATAAGTTTATCAGTCAGGTAAACTAGTGGTAATAGTGAATAGCTCGAACTATTATATATTAATTAAGCAACCTGCTTAATAAAAATTATTACTTAACATCCTTTTTGTTCAATTTACACAGAGCACACGTGTTGTCTATTCTATGTTCTTTTCTACGCTTACATGAGAAGTGAAACACTACGTTAAAGGTTTGTAATTGTTCATAAAATAATTCTTTAGCTGTATTAAGAATTTAGGAAATTATGCAGATTCTTAATAAAATATACATATAGGTACATATCCTGTGATGGGTGGAGACTGTCGCTTGAAAACTAGGAGCATGCAAAAAATTAGACAAGATTTTCAGAACACACCTGGAATGAATTGTTAAGGTAAACGTTGTAAGTATATTATTTTATGTGATTTTTGACGACTCCTACACAAGGCTTTAATGAAAAAGCTGTTAAATATCTTCCAAATTTGGTCTACCTTTGAGGACAATATAGACAATACATGGTGCTGTAAATGGCAAACCTCTTCGCGTTGACATTATCAATTCCCATGCGAAATTGCATCCCGGGAAAGGTATTGTTACTTGAAATTGAAGTGGAATTCTTACTAGATAAGACTCAGCTATTGTTGTAGGTCAGTTATGAATATATAATTGAAGCAAGCGTTTATTAAAACTTATAGCAGATACTATAGTAGGCAAGCAATGTTATTTATCTTATAAGACAGGAAACTAAGAAAGTATCTTTAATAGTATTTTTAATTCTATTTAGTGTAGCAGCGTCCTGTTTAAGCATGCTACAAATCACTATAGATACCATTTATGGGAGCACATAATAATTATAACTAGGTATGTGTTTTTTTTTGGGATAGAGGTCTAGTTAATTGATAAAAACCTTATTAGTAAACACCCTCCTTGCAGTTCTATAGAGCGGAGGGTCTATAGTAACTGCAACAAGAATACTTTTGCTCATGCTTTAGCGCAAGAGTGGTGGATTGATGTCTATAATGGCTGTAGCTTGAATGATAAGTTCTTGTCTTTTATGAATATTTTAACTCATCATTACAATATGTCTTTTCCGTATAAATGCATAAAAATAAATAATAATCATAAATCTAGACATAGGATATGGATCAGCGACGCTATTAAAACATCTAGTCAATATCTTAATGATCTCTATATCCTACAAAAGTCTTTTCCACAACTTAAAGTTTTTTATCAAGAAAAAAAGAGAGAACATCGAACTTTAATTTCTAACTCTAGAATTCAGGCCTGTAGCAATTTCATTTTCAATTCTGAAAACAGAAGTGCAGCAACTTGACAAATAATTAAAGAAGCTGTTGGTTGCAGTAGCACTCCTCGCAACGTAACGCTGAATATTGGAAATCAGGAAATTAAAGAACCAACATGTCTTGCCAATAATTTTAATGAATTTTTTACGTCGTCAGCAGCGAGTACGGTGTCAACTTTGCCTCAAAGATCCAACTCAATTCTCAGTCCATGTTCATTTTTCCGTTTACTAATACAGAAATGCTCACCATAATCGATAAGCTCAAGAATAAATCTTCTGCTACGCCTGATGATTTATCGGTCGGTATAATTAAAGAATTTAGAATTTACCTAGTAGACATATTAACTTATTTAGTTAATACATCTTTTTCTCAAGGCGCGTTCCCAGATATTCTAAAAACAGCTACGGTTATTGCTGTATACAAGAAAGGTGATTGTAAAGATATTTCTAACTATAGGCCAATTGCGTTGACGTCTTGCATTTGCAAAGTAATGGAGTACTGCATGTTAGATCGCCTAAACCATTTTCTTGATAAACATGGTATCATAACGGATTTTCAGCATGGTTTTAGGAAAGAAAGGTCTACATCTACGGCCTTAATTAATTTTTATTGCAAAGTTCTGGATGGTATTGAACAAAGAAAATCTGTACTAGGTATTTTCTTTGAATTAAAGAAAGCGTTCGATTGTGTTCAATATGATAAGCTCTTGGAAAAATTGCAAGCGTATGGTATTAGAGGCATAGTTGCAACATGGTTTGCTTCATATTTATATGATGAATTCGTTAAAATAAAACACATCACACCCGAAAATAATATAGAATACTTTAAATCTTACACTCTACCTGTTAATATGGGCGTGCCTCAGGGATCAGTTTTGGGACCAATAGTCTCTATATTAACGATATTGTACTTTTTTTATCCGACATGTACTTAACCATTTATGCCGATGATATAGCCATTTTGACAACCAATGACGACACGGACTATATCGCTAACACCTTGCTGTGTACTCTGTCGGATTGGTTTGCTCATAACAAGCTATTATTAAGCTTAGAAAAGACTAAATACATGATTTTTAATAATAGGCATAGAAATTCTGAGATTGGGCCGTTGTTCATAGATCATGTACTATTACAGAAAGCTGAATTCACGAAGTTCTTGGGTATTACTTTCGCGGACAACCTCGTGTGGAATGAGCATTGTCAAGGTTTGGCGAATAAGATACATAGTAAATGTTACGTTTTTCGTTGTCTACGTTCACAGGTGACTATGGAGTGTCTACTCGCGTTATATTACGCAGAAATACATTCTAGGCTAAAATACGGGATTCTGTTATGGGGGTGCTCAGCAGCTGTGAGAAAGGTTTTCTTGGCCCAAAAAGCTGTGATCAGATCCTTAACGGGTGCTCGTTTTGGTGTGTCGTGTAAACCTTTATTTAAAAAACTGAAAATACTACCGTTAGCCTGTAATTACATAATGGAAGCAGCAGTTTACGTTTTTATAAATAAAAATGCTTTCAGATTAAATTCTGAATATCACCATCACTTCGCAAGAAATAAAGATCAACTACATACAGCAGGATGTACACTTTCGGTTACAAGTTTGGGTTTAAAGAGTATGGGCATTAAAATCTATAATCACTTGCCCGTAGAAATTAAAGAAAAAAGCTCGATTTTTAGTTTTCGTAACGGTGTTAGGGAGTTTCTTTTGTGTCACAATTTTTATGAGTTGTCTGAATATTTCGCATTGCGCACCTCGTGATAGCCTTTCGATCTTTTTAAGTTTCAACCCTGTCTTGTTTTCTATCAGTAATTTTGATTTGGTTGTTTATGTTATTTTTATTTTTACTAGTAGAGTTTTAGTTTTTTCTTTTTCTTTTATTCTCATTTTTGGCTTTCCCTCATTATAAGAACTCTAATTTCGTTAGTTTTAGTTAATAAGTAGAACTTAGGTCTAATTTAATTTAATTTAATTTACTAATATATACTTTTGTTTATTTTGACTGGTTACATACACATTTTGTGTCGCTTAACCAAATAAATTATTCTTATTCTTATTCTTATTCTTAAAAAGTGTTTAGAGTTTCATATTTTTTATTCTTTTAGCTAGCTACGTTTCGTTGAACTTGTCTTTGATCATCTTCAGGTTTTCTTTCTACAATTAATAGATAAAATAATACACGTTACAGGAATGCTTTTCTTGTGGTTAGTACAGACCAATAGCTACAATGGAGTCCGAATCCTTGACGTAGAAGCTTTTGGACTAGCAAACAGCTTTTTGTCTATACTAAGGATGTCAGAAGCATTTGCCGAAATTTTACATCAGGTCGGTAACTTTCATTGTGTCGCAGCTGTAACAATACTAGTCGAGACGAAGTTGCTTTGGCTAGGGCTAGCACATAGACAAATAAGAATTATTAAAAAGTAGGTAATTCATTGGACGGCAGTAGTGCCAACTTAATAACACCTAAGACGGTTTTCATATTGTACGTCTTAATCCTAAATAGGGAAATTGCTAACCCCTTTAAAAAGAAAGCTAAACTCATTAACTCGTAAGTTCGTAGAAAAACGGTTATTCAAGGTTCATAAGGAATGTCGATTTGGTCTATACTTTTTCACTATTTGTTGTCTTCTAATTTATTTAATTAGCTAATAATTAAGTG
This sequence comes from Cetonia aurata, assembly GCA_949128085.1. Taxonomy (NCBI): domain Eukaryota; kingdom Metazoa; phylum Arthropoda; class Insecta; order Coleoptera; family Scarabaeidae; genus Cetonia; species Cetonia aurata. Next base: position 22,339,798 of record OX421886.1, on the reverse strand, counting down.
CTATTTAATGCTGTTTAATTTTTAGCAGTTTTAAAAAAGGAATCCTTTTTATCTGCTACATATTTAACCGTTAAAACAATACAAGCTTTTTATGTATATAAATTGTCTGAAACTTAACACAAAATGCGCAGAAATTTCGTTTAAACGTTAGCAGCCTTCAAAGAATAAAATTATGTTCACTCCGCAAATTGTGGCTGCGAACATCGTACTACAAGGTAAATTTAAAGTTGCAATAAATATTTGAGCGTCAGGGTTCGTTTTTGTATGTGTGTGCGGAAAGTAGGACGTAAATCAGCCCCCGTCGTATATTTCATAGTGAGATGCCCGTAGTATTGATCTAATTTATTTGTGGTTCGAAAGTAGTTCAATTACTTTGTTAGATCTAAGGCAATAAATTTACCAATAAATTCGGCGGAAGAGGATTATTGGAAATAACTTCCTTTCCCCTCGCTTCCGCTTTTCGTCGCAAATAAATACCTGTTTGTGTGTGTGCGGGCGGGTATACGGATAGTAGCAGTGCGACAGACCGTTCTAACTTACCGTCTGAATCTACATTTTTGTGCAAAACACGAGAGTTTATCAATTGATCCGGTGTGTACGTCTATAATGATGGAACGTGTGTTTATATCATGTATTTCGCGGCCATATAATATAATATAATGGGTTCCTCTACCGTTGCCGCCGTTGCGGTATCGTATATCAAGTCTTCCCATTCAATTCGGACCTCCACGGCCGTATAAGAATAATGCTCACCTTAATTTTCTCATTGGACAGGACGTCTCTTGAATTGTTAGGTTCGTAGGTCAACTGGCACTAGTCGTGGATGTGGTTAGGCATTGTAGATTGAACTATTCGTCGATGACGTAATTTATTCACGCAAGCTAGACGCTTCTCCGTATAAAATAGCGATTTATAGATAGCCATTTATAAAATTGCCGTCGGAACACTCCTATTAATTTCGTGATTTAGTTGCAGTTAATAGTCATTTCCCGTGAAAATAAAGAACAAATATTTATTATTACAAAACGAAATAGAAGATAACACAACACCTTCCATAAGTGAATCTGATTTATGCAAAATTAAGTATACATATATACATAACTGGAAATGTGTGATATATGTTGTAACTTATTTGACTTATGAGCTATCTTGCACTATCTATATAATTTAATGTTTGAGGCTACTATTGTAGTTATTAAGGGTAAACCTTTATGGTTTCTATTCCCGGCAGATTATAGACATCTCTATAGCATAACAAATTGATCATTCCGATAGTCTTGCTCACAAGTCTTGATTCTTTTTTATTCTTATTAGCTTCAATTTTAATTTAGTTCTAAATAGCGTCTTGAAACTGGCGGATTGCCAATTCTTTACAATACTGCTGCATTAACACTTGAATACAAAGTATATCTCACCGTTTTGATTGAAATATAATGTTCCAGTAATTGGGTTTTGGAACCTTTGGTGTAACAATAACTATCACACTGACAAAAGTCAATGCTAGGTTGTTATTCATCTCCTGATGATGCTAACTTGGTTAGCGAAACGCGCGTCGAGAGATTGTGTATTGTTGTTTGGTGATAGTGGAAAACCTAGCATTGACTTTTGTCAGTGTGATAGTTGAAATATAATGGTTGATTGATTTTGTGAAAGAAAAACAGTAGCTGCTGTAGGTGCTAAATCTCCAATTTTCGAGGTGTAGAGCGCCCCAAGATCAACACTACTCCTTACTGTTTAGCTTAATGACTCAGAAACTAACGTAAAAAGAATATAAAGAAAATAGGACCAGAATTGAACTCTTCCTCATGCCCTTACATAGTGCGTAGATATCTTTCCTATAAGAAATACTTGCTTGGGAAGACCTCCTCGCCGATTTATCTTTGCAACTGTTAGAATTTTTATATACTATAGTAATGCACATTTATTTATTAAATTTGCCATAAAATAATCTTATTTTTGCGACAAGAACCATTTTAAAATTATTTCACAAACGTAAAGCTTAAAAATAGAAGTATACTCCATATACATTTTAGGTTACAGCAGTACAATCTGAAAAATGTAGCAAGGATCGACTGTTTATGACAGGCTGTCTTACATAGTTAGTGCAATAATGATTGTTTAAAAATTTATTTATAAGTCATTAAGATCTAATCCTAAATAAATTGGATCTGCATACAACAGTAAATATAAATTAAAACTAACTGTAGATTACAAAGTGTAATAGCGTCAGCAATGTAGGTGATCATAAGCTAATAACAATAAATATTACAATAGCAATAAAAGTATATATAGTATGAGTAGTAATTGAATAGTAACAATAATAACATAACAACAGGGAAACGCAACAATAGAGGATAATTTAAAAAGAGATTATCGCAGACCTGTCAGATTTTGTGAATATCCGTTTAGAGACACCAAAATTTTCTATAGTCTCAAAATATTTATTGTAATATTTGCGTATTTTGTTAACTGTCGACAGTATACTTGAATCCACGTGCACGAGAGACTGAGATCTGATACTATGATACAACCGACCGTGACTATGACTTAGCGTTATCAAAAAAGTTATTTAAATTTTATAAATTATATTCAACATTGCTCTCTCACGGCTTAATTTGATGGGACATATTTTGAATGCATTCCTTATGCAGTTATATGAATAGAAAGAAGGGTTCTTTTTGGATCTTTTATAGTAGAGAAACTTTAAAAAATTCTTTTAAGCCTTTTCAATTAACTTTTTATTTTTTGAGCCATCGAGCACCAAATCACTGAGGCATACTCAATTCTGGAAAGCACAAGCACATTACATAAGGCAATGGCTGCATGATGAGAAGAGAAATCTACCGTATTACGTTTAATAAAACCTAAGATATTAAATGGTATCCTTACGAATATGTTCGGAAAAATTGAGCAGGAGTGAAAGACCACACCCAAATCATTCATTCATCTATTCATATTCATTCATAACGTTAGGGTGGACACCTTTAGTCTAGGCACTTGAGCCCAAGTCTTTAACTGAAGCCCTTATTGGCAAAGGAGTGCCACCCATTATGTAATCATGACTAATTGCATTTTTCTTCCTAGCAAAGGTAATTATACAGCACTTTTTAAAGTTCAGCGGGAGCAAATTATTGTTGCACCAACTGCATATATTAGCAAGATCATCCTGCAAGTCCAGGTAATTCGTATCCGAAGCAATTTTATACAAATTTTACAATCATCAGCAGAAAATAGATATTTGGCGTTTATTATGTGAGTAACAATATCATTTACAAATATCATGAATAGTAATGGTCCTTGCTATGTTATAAAGATTATCGATACCAACCATAAATCAAGCTACTTATTCAGAAATGTCACATGATCGTCGACACGGATCATGCTCTTTGACCTCACGACCAATAGCAACGTGTTTATGACAGCTTGACATAATTTGAGTTCTTTCGCATTTTAAATTTTTTTCTTGCCGTTTGGGATGATAAAAAGTAGTTTTTCGCTGACTATATATACTTGATTTGTCGTAATTTTATTTCATGTAAAATTCCTCGCTATTGAAATGCTACTAATACTAACTATGATTTTAAACTTTGGTGGAGGCGCTGATGGGATTGTATCGAATTAACAAATGATGTACACCAAGATAAATTTTGCAATCAAAGTACGTGCGGCCTCGTGTTAAACCCTTAAACAATTTGAAGCAAGAAAATAACTTATTCTTTTCCATTTCCTTTATTTTGTTTACGTATAAACCAACACCAACACCTACCTAATATTATGTGAAATTATTATACCAATTAGTTGTAGCATTATGATGAAATTATTCGTAGATCCTTCAGACATTTCAGCACGGTTATATAATTAAATTATCCCATTTACATTCTTATTTCTCGTCGTAGGATTATCTAGAGTCTAGAGAATATGCAACAAACACAATCGCACGTAATCTCACTTACTACTCGCTCTGAGAGATCAACTCAGTCACACAGACGCGCACTTACGTACAACTACAGCAACTATCACAACCACACAGTAGCTGTTTTGTAATTTGCCCACCTACCTATCTTAATGCGTTCTAGTCGGCGGGATTTATGTACGCCGACGATATAGTAAATTCCTGGAAGAAGTTGGAATATTTCGTGAGACCGTAATGCGACTAGGAAGCTACATTGAAGGAATGCGCCCAGACCGTCGCATTCCACGGTTCCTGCCGGCTCGTGATGTGCCCTCGAACTCAAACTAGACAACATTATTATGTTACGCAAATGTGAGTTGTATGTTTGGTCCGTCTATAGAGAACTCAATTTCGTAATGGATATTTCTTATTGCTGGCTGCGGTGCTAACGCCCAGTTTCTGCTCGCCTCAACGCTACCGCCCGCCTCTAGGCGATTGCGCGAGGAAAACGAAAAGAAACGAAAAAAAAAAAATTGAAAAACTTAGAACGCCAAACTTTTGTAACAACGCTTGCTTCGTAGGCTATAAATTCTTCGTCACGTCTTCTTTTGTTTACGTCAGTTGATGGGCCGGTGCGTTATTTTTCTTTCTCGTTTCTTTCTGCGCCCTCTCTTTTGCCGTACTTCCAGCACGAAAAAGAAACTTTTGTGACGTCCGCGATAAGAACATGATTAACGATTTCATTATGTATGCTTTCTACAAGTTGACAAGCTTGATTTTTGCGAAAAAAAAAAACGATAAAAGCAACAATGCTGTTTATGAATATTCATATGGAGTAATACATACACATAATTTCTTATAAACGAAATTATACAGGTCCTCTGCTACTCTGCAAAATAAAATAATTTGCTTTCCATCACCCAAAATGCATGCCGAAGCAATATAATCTTTGATTCTGGTAGGTAGCTATGAATTCCATATATTACCCACGCCTTTACTAAAAACGTATTCAGGTAATCTGGCAAAGCCTCTGATGCATTTGATCAACATCTCGCTCCCGACAGGTAGTTCTGCGGATGCACTTAAGCTCAGTATAATAAAGCCTATTCATAAAAAAAAGGAGATCGAGCAGATACTGTTATAGCAAACTATCCACCTATTGCATTAATATCCACAATTTCGAAGATGAAAATCGTTCAATATAGTATCATAGATATAAATAAGATGGACATACTTAACAAAACCCAGAATGTATATACTGAGGGAAGGTCGGCAACTCGTGTCATATTGCAGCTACTGGAGGAGATCACCAGGGGCTGAACATTGGAGAGGCTGCCGTCGGTGTCTTCATGGGCCTGTCTCGGACTTTTGATACTGTCGATCATAGTGTGCTGGTGACCAAGTTGAAGACAATGGGATTTCGTGTAGTAGCATTCTCCGATTAGCGTAACAAGTCTACAAAGACAAGCCAAAAGCAATCTATTTCTACTATGAAGTTTTAAATATACATATATAGATATTACACAATAAAGATCAGACACAGAGACTTGCCAATGAAATCTTGTGTTATTATTTTCTAATCATCACTAATATACAACGTGTGTCACAAAACACCCACCAAATGGGATTTTTCTTTGATACGGTCTTTTGAAAAATTGTAATAGTGCAGAAAGTTTGAGTCAGTCCTGCGAAAATTACACTGGTTTCGTTCACGAAAAGAAGAAAGTTGGCTAAACCACCAGCTCCTAATAACGAAACGGTATCATTTAGTCAAGCTTTGATACCGCCATAAGAACTCCCGCAAGACGGTTCTGAACCAGTGAACGGTCGTTCACTGGCGCCTCTAGCTAGTTTGTCAGCAATTCCGTTGCCTTTGATCCCAGAGTGGCTAGGCACCCATCTCAGCGTAATGCTGTGATGTTCCGTCAATTCTTCGACCTTCCTATGGCACCCCAGTACCACTTGGGTTGGGAAAATTTGACTCCCTGCAGTGCCCTGAGGGTATCTTGGCTGTCAGTGAAAATTTCGACCGATCCATTCCCTTGCGGGCAGTTTAAGATGCTCTCTGCACGGGTCTGGATGGCTATTACTTCAGCCTGGAAGATGGAGGTGGAGCCCCCTAAACTTCGGCATCCACAAATCAGCGGTGAGAACCTCGCCTCGGTCTGTGGATGTAAGAACTAGTAGATTACTTATAGGTCACCGAAATCTTTAAATACCAAAGCTTATGCTCATCTGCTGATCACTAAAGTGTAAACACAATCGTATGGAAATACTGTGTTGTACGTACATACATTCAATTATATAGAATTTAGAGAAATCGTGCATGCTTGTTTGCTGTGAAACGGACAAATGTGTCTCTTCCAAATTCGATATGATTTTATTAACTATGATTTGTGCTAGGTGTCAATGTCCATATCGCAAACATTCAATACGTGTGGGGCGTACAGAAATTTGATTTTAGAAGCAAGATATATATTAAAATATATCATGAAACACACTGTACATGGGCACATGCACAAGAACACACGTAAGTATTATGTGTCTGCATTACTTCAGCCAGTTATAACTCACTCCTTAAACATATGCAGATTATATTAGATTTTCCGTATAACATTTTTATAAAGAAGAACGCAAAAGCTACATATACGAGAGATAGAGGAACACATTGTATGGAAAATGTGGCTTTAAAAATTTCGAACACAATCTTTCCATTTGTCTTGGAGCGTCGGCCATAAATTTCGTGTAAGCAGAGAACAATTCCTCACACTCGCGAGGGTTCCTTCATGTCCATATGGTTTCCCTGCGTTTCTCGCCGTTCTTTCTCGATATTGATATCAAAGTTGTTCAACACGCCGACGGGAAAAATTACTAATCCCATTCCCGCCTGCACGCGTAGGGCGAAAAACATACAACTGCGGGCCAAGCCTCTAACCCACAAGAAACAAAAATAAAAGAACAAAGAAAAAAGAGGAAAGAAATTAATTGTTTTTACGTGGTCGTTAACTTTCTTCTTATTCTTAGTTTAAATGCGTTTTGGCAATTTACAGGTGATAAATTAAGCGTTGGGTTGACTGGTGAAATGTGTAAGAGTTACGAGTTCAACAAATTAATAAAAGAATACGTGTCACGTTAAGAAAGACACAGAAATTAACACAAAAACAGAGGAAGAAACGAAAAGATTTTTAATGACCATTAAAGAAAGAGTTCCCACGCATTCAGTTAGGTGAAATGGCTTACATATTCCTCAAAAAGTATTTTTAACATACCAAGTCGTTGTAAATATATAGAAATATAAGAAAAGATTTTCAGCGGGAAATTTTGTATTTTGCTTTGCAGTTTTGCGAATTCTCTCAACACTAACTATTAATATAAACTCAAATCAAAAACTATTCGCAACGCTACTTTTTACGTGCCCAAAATCTATAAGCCCATAAACACGGGACCTCCTGCGTTCCAAATTGATGAACGAACGTCGAAGCTTCGGCGGAAATTGACGCCTGCCGAAAAATAAACGCCATTTCGGTGATCCCCGCTTGAGAGATGGCCCGCGTCCGTACGTCCGGATCGAAAATAAATGAACAATCGAGATGACCGGCGCGTTATCCTTTTTATTGCGGCGCAAGGGCGCAGGATATTGTTGCCGTTTCGTAATCCGCGAAATGGTTTCTTTATGTGCTTCGAGAGATCTTTTGTGCGGAATCGATATCCGTCTTCCATTTAAGAGGATTTTACGCTTGGCATTTTATTAATAGGTGTAATAACAATGTCGGAAAGTATATGCTCTGATTCTGTTACAAGAGGAGGTTTGGCAGCACTAGGAACTTATTTTCATAGTAATTTAGTAAAGTAGGGTTTAGAACTAAAAAGACTGTGCCTTTGTTATCTATAATTGCGAATATTAGTATTATGTTTTGGAGATATTAAACGAGCATTTCTACAAACTGTTTAAATTGATGTTATAAATGTTTTCATCACGCACTAACATATTTAGGTAATTTTTCATGGTGAAAGTAACTTTTTTTAATAATTTCTTGTACTCAATGGGGGTAAATGCGCAAAACTTAGAGAAAGTTACCAAATTTTATAAACTTTCCCATAATACAAGTATTTTACGTGAATATTAATGGGAATATTTCAATTTTTTAGAAAAATCGTGCTGTCATAGTAATATTTCTAGCAATAAGAAGAATATTCATATTTAATAGGAAAAACTGAAAATTCCTCACAATTTGGAGAATTACAGTCACAAATAAAATTTTCAAGTAGTAAGGAAATAAGCACAACGCACATATGTAATCTTAGAATTTTGTGGTGCCGTTGAACGTCAGACATTCAACATATACCCAGGCATGCTGTTCTTCTATGGTAGATACGTAAGTATTGGTTCTAAACAAATGCAATAATGAATGCCATATTGAAAAACGGCTTCCCAGTAAGTTCTTGATTCGTGATAGGTCAGCATCATCATAAGATAGCTATGCCGATCCAGTCATTAAACCCTTCAATATATGTACCTTTGTCTAATGGCCTAATTTTATCTGCGACCAAAATTGCTCACCGGCAGTATCTTCAAGTATTTCTGGGTACTTTTCAGCTATTAACATAAACCAGTTCACATCCGATAGCCCAGACTCTTTACCTTGCTCACCTAAAGCCAGGATCCTGAATGAATGCGAGTCTGAAATTTTCCATCGCCGGCGCCGTAGAAATATGTAACTGCTAAGGCTGCCTTACTAATCCCAAGATGTGATGTTAGTGAGGCAATAGTGTTATAGTTATAATTATTGCAATCAAAAGTCTTCTATGGGTGACTATTATGTCTTACTGGCAATATCTCATACCATAAAAGCAAAAAGGTAGCTGATGTGTTTTTATATTTTTTACTTATGAATTAAAGCGAGTGCTTTACCCAGTACTCGTTCTTCCTTGCACCCTCAGTTTGTCACAATATCCTCATTTACATTAAGTAGATGAAATTCCATGGCCTAAAATTTTGAAATTTCTTGTAATAGATATTAGTAATCGCCATATATTAGCAATTGATAAGTAATAGTTTATATTCAGTAAATCCTTTCGGGTGATACTTAAAATATCTCAGCAAGCAATATACAGATCATCACTGCTTACTGCGATAATAGAAACTGACGCGTGGTAATGTTATTGACTTAGTCTGTCATTATCTTCGATGGAATTCTTCCTTCTATCATGATAGGGCCTTCTTGTCACCATACACCACCACTTGTGTTCTTCACATCCGAACTGCAGCGGTGTTTTTACAATTACTGAACATGTTTCATGAAGATTACGGCTGGGGTGCCTCAAGAGTCAATTTCAGGGCCTGATCTATAGAATGCAGCATATGACGATATATTTCGTATGCTTATGCCGGATGACTATGATAAGTACTCAGAAATTTACCTAGCTAATCTCATCACGTTTTGGCAACATATATGTTTGGTGTTTAGGAAAGCTGCTCAACTGGTTGCTTTATTTTAGTGGATTGACAACAAACATTGGCGGACCATCTTTAAGTAAACGTAAGCTACTCATGCCTATAACCAATCCCATTAATCTCTGCGGAAGTGAGATTTGGGCGGGAGTATTAGAAAAGGAAATAGGAATAGGAAGAAAATGTCGGCAGTTTAAAGGAAAGAGGCCCCGCGAACAGCAAACAAGTATAGAACGGTTTCAGAGGCAGCTGTCCTGGTAATAGGTGGAGTAACATCTATAGATTTGATAGCTAGACAGATGGAACATGTTTATAGTAGAAAGGCTGAGGTAGGAGAGAGGGAGGCAAGCACTGAAACGCGAAATCAAATCAAATTACTTTGGCAGAGGCATTGGTATACACAGACCACTGGAAGATGAACACAGATTAATTGATTAATCAAAAAACTTTTCGGCGTGGATAGATAGTAAACATGGTTGCGTGGGAAACTTACTACGTCACCAAATTTTTGACAGCGCATGGCTACTTCTACGAGTATCTATTTAGAATGGGAAAGGCAGATACTTAAAGCAATAAACTTTGGACTATACCTACCTCCGCCATGAACTTCTATCTGTGGGGTATTAAAATTCAGTAGGTGATGAGTTTTGCGCATTGAATTCGTAAATAAATGTACAAATTAAGAAACGAGTTACTTCCTTCAAACTGCATTCATGGCCTGAAGTAGTCTTCAAACTGATGTCAAACGTTCATTTATGTGAGATTGTTTCCAGACGAGACGCTGTATGATGCACCATTAATTTACCGACGTTAATGAAATCGAAGATTCCCTCTAGTGAAAAAGAATATATGTATTACCGATAAGACGACGCTAAATTAGGAGGGGCAACATCCGACGCCGTCCGTCGTCGCGTACGTGGCGTCGTACCAACGGAATTCGTATGTGTCGTCCCCCAATAAAAAGCTAATCTAAAATTCGTCGCTCGCAGTAGCCTATTTTCCTCGGAGCTAGTCCAATTCTGTTCTCCTAGAGATATTGCAGCGGGGCCAGGCATAAATTTCCCGCCAGACTTCATTTCGAGCCGGAGCGGACCCGTTTATCTTACACACAATAACTCACCGGCCGTCCGTTCTTCTTCTTCTCCTTCTTCTTTTCTGTTTCCTTTTTTTTTTTGCTGCTGCGCATTTCTTTTCTTTTTTCTTATATCGTCATCCTAGACTACGCCGCTGTACAAGAAACACTAGAATAGAAATAGTAATCTTACCCCGGGATGAATTATTGAGAAACATGCAGACGGTGCGCGGGGATAAATGTGTAGCGCGAACGGGGGTACGTTGCGATATGATGCTGTCTGGGGCGGTAGGTAGAGGGCTGAGGTGTTGCTTTTCTGGAACCGTTATAAAACACTTCGTCGTATCATGCGATCTTCTCTATTCGTTATCGCCGCTATTTATCCAGATGAGTTTGTTTGGCGTGTCCGTCGCGTTGATTAATAACCAAAACAATTGGCTATAACAAGTGTTTTGGCACCGTTACGTCTGTTAAATTTAGTTGTTCTCATGTTACACACAACACGTAATTTAAATAATTCACTTACATTGTATCATTAGTGCCAAAAGCATTACAGTAAACCTGATATAAATTTATTTATTTATCGTATAGTTTACTGTTAGTTATTATTACGCTGCATTAATAGATTCTGATTCTGACTTTGGTAGTACGAAAAATTAATGTCGATTCTTCTGACCAATACTTCACCATATCAGTTTATTACTCAATATTTTCTTGTTTGACAATAGTATTATTGCAGCAGAAATACTTCTTAGTAAACATTTTTGCCAACCAAAGTTCCTGCCAGAATATCATTACTGATGCTTTCTCCAATAGGTGTATCCTTGATGCTTTGTGACAAGTTGTCTCCATTAAATTCTTTTGAGCCGTTATCTCTTCGCAATTTTACTATGCTTATACTGAGTTATATAGTAAAAGTTGTAGCGTTATAAACCAGACACGCAAAATATCGGTTCAGGGGTTATTGGAAACAATTTCTAGAATTCCATTCTACCTTTGGGAATGGGAATTTGCCCTAACACATTCGAATTATCTGAGGTTAAATTTTTAGCCAAAACAAAAAATATCTTACAAAATCTACTCATTAAATTGTTAGTTCTTTATCAATTAGATGAATTTGGACACTTTGGAGCTTAAAAAGATAATTTTCTTTCTATTACGTTTTCTTTTCTATTTCTGGACGTTCAAGTTCTACATGTTTTGAAACTAAAAGATGTAAGAAGCATATAATATATAGGATTTAAGGAATTGAATTGTTAGAACATGAAAACTTCCAAAGAAAACCTACATTCGCCTATGTTTATACAACTAGTTAGCTTTTTAGATCGTTTCCAAGCAAATTAATAGATTACAGCATTGCAAATTGAAAGCCGCTTTTCATAAGGAGTGCTGTTTTTTTTAGTAGATTCATATTTCTTTTTCTCAAACGCCACTGTGCGAATCTAGTTGGTTACTTTTCCACAATACAAGTGATAATGTGAACGTCTTTTCAAGAACTCTTCTTAAAACAAGATTGCTTTTATCAACAGATCAAAAAATTTCATCAAAAATCTTATAAAACCCTGCCGGAACAGCATTTATTTAAACTTTAGAATAAAAAATAGGAACAATCGTTCAAAAATATTTATTTGCTTCTGAGAAATAATAAAAGTGATTCTAATATAAGATCAACCGTAGGAGAATTTAGTCCCCTCCTAAATAAACTTCTTGAAATAAACATAACATAAAATACAAGTTTTTCAGAATGTCCTCCTGAACAAACTAACTCTGGTATCAATTGATTGCATTAGTACTTTGCATGTTATCCAACGAAAAGGGAAACTACCGAAAAACCAGTGTCTAAAACCTATTAAAATAAAGTAAATTTTTCTGGTGCTATTTAAAAATGTTTACATTATACAGAACATACATACGTGTAAGAATTTTTTGTTAAATAAGATATTCTGTAACAGTCATTCCCCATAAATTTTATTTTCAAAAATGTTATTTTTAAACATGTTAAATGTTTTTGAATCCAGATGTGTTAAAAACACCGAAGCACTTATTATTATGTTAAATAACATCTTTTTATGTGAATAGTAAATATATTGCTACGAAACTTATAGATAATATTTTTTAATTTAAATTATATTTTTATAAATTAATTAACTGTTTGATTTTATTGAGGAGGAGATTCAAGGGTCATCCGTGATACTCTTTACAAATTCACAAATAAACCAAACCCCAATTTGCAGGCGGCCCGGGCTGTGAATCTATAGTGTGCTCGTTAGTGGTGGTTAAGTATATAAATAAATTATATGTAAAATTCAAATTTTTCCACCAAACAACCTTTCATAAGCCAATGCGGCAACGCATGAACATAAAATATACTGACATGAAAATCATATACGAACACCCAAGAAATTGTTACCAACCTCAAACATATGTACGTATTTCAAAATAAGAAGCTCAAAAGAATGATAATATCGCTTACTACATGTACAAATAACACCTCCAGTATAAGTTCCAAATTACGGATCATTTCAGCTGTCATGGAGTGTACCAAATACCAGCAGCAAACCCACAGCGAAAACTTGGTCCGAATGTTACTATTCAAAACTCCAGGATTAAATCGTGGACGATTCCAAAATGTTTCGAAAGATACTATACTTCTCAAGATCGAAAAAGAAGAAGGATCCTCCTTTTTTCCAGCAAACTACCTATTACCAAGGAAAACTCTCCCGGGCAACCCCAAATAGAAATAGAAATGCGTTGCCGCAGATATGACTGAGTGCAAAAGTGCCAACGACGAACACAATTTGAAAAATACAAAATACCCCTTCATATCCATAGTTACGTAATTAAATGTATAGGATAATGTAAATTATTAGTCAGAATTTTTAAAAAATGCAAGCAAATGTAGAAGCAATTTAATTAGTAAACGATTCTTTGGGTTTCATTGTTTCGTAGAAAATAACATAGCAGTATATACATAAGTTTAAACAATTGATTGAAAATGAATCGCCTTGTACAGGGTGGGGCAGAAAAACCTATCCGATTTCAAAACGTTATAAAATTAAAACCACTCAACTTGACAAAATTTTTTTTTTATTAACATATCGCAAATTTTATGCCATTTTCAAATTTAAGTTTTGAAAAGCACATCACTTAAATGTCGTCGTTGGGAGCGGATACACTGATTTAGGCGCTCGTGGTAGCTTTCCATGACTTTCACCGTCATTTCCACAGGAATTTCTTCAATTGCCCGAGCAATTTCCCTTCGTAAAGCAAGAAGGGTCCTTGGTCGATGCTGGAATACCCTTGATTTGAGGTAACCCCAAAGGAAGAAGTCACATGGATTGAGATCCGGTGAGCGCGGCGGCCAGCCAAGATCACCTCTCAGAGAAATGAGGCGTCCGGGAAACATTTCCCTGAGAACGTCCATTGATCGTCGCGATGTGTGGGCGGTTGCACCATCCTGTTGAAACCACACATTTTCCACGCCAATTTCCACCATTTTGGGTTGGTTAGGTTTTTCTGCCCCACCCTGTATATTCTCGCCTATTAGTTTCATGAAAATAAAAGTTTGCCTTTAAAATCATTAAATAAACGTGTGTTTATTATTCAACAAGTTTCAATACTGAAGGGGTTGATATGTAATTCGTTAGCGCGTGGGGAAAAGGGCTAAGTCAGTCTTCAGCCCAAGTTTGGGTCCTAATGAAAAACTTACCGTTTTCACACGCATCAGTAAAACCCACGAAATAATGTAAAAGACTCCACCAGTGTAATCCTAGGATTCAGCAAGAAATACAGGACGCTAATTTCTTTTTCTGTGTTTTACCAAGATTCATGTAGTTACCATACTGACTTCCTCAACTTGATGAAGGTTTAAATTATATTACAAATGTTTGGGTAACAAAAAAATAATTTGTTAATATATGCTGAGTTCTTGCAATATACGTTTAAAAAAATGTTTACATAGCTGCATAGTCACGTATTTAAGCTTTTAAATAATGACCACTATCAATCAGTACTTCAAGCGCTTCAATACAAGAAAAACAAAAACCGCTTTTGCAAGAGTAGTGGTGTTGACATTCAAATATGAAAAACTCTTCAGAGTGTTGGTTCATGTCTTTAGTAAGTGCAGTTTCTGGAAACTTATATAATCATATACATATTATATGTAATACACTTTCCAAGTCAACCAAATTTTTAGATACTTTGTCTTGTACAGACACCCATCATTTTTCCATATATAACCAGCTTCACTCCATTAGATATTATCCATCAGCTATCCTTCCGTTTCTCTTTACTAGCTCGGTGTCGTGTTCTCTATTCGTGGTAGTGTTCACGGAGTGTGTGAGTACATGCGGTATGTCGTAAGCAACGAGTTCACCTGATGGGATCATAGGCCGGCCTCGTAAATCTAACCAGCCTCGGGCGGGTCCTGAACAAGTGCTATCCAGATAACCTCTCTGCTCCACACTCACTCATTCCTACAGTGGACATCTAAGGACGCTGTCACAATTGCAACCTTATATTTTATCTGCGCGATGGTTTGTTGGAATTCCTGCGTCGGAATTACGTCGGCATACGAACGTATGAGATGCGACCTCCACCTCTGCGGCAGCCTTAATTGTACCGGGAAAAATGTTACCGTTACGACTGAGATTAGCACCGAGAAATTGTTTGATATGGTCAGTAAGTTACTGCGGACGGGTATTATGCAATTGCAGCCGTAGAAAGTCAACGACAACTTAATAGTTACTAATACTTTGAAGATTGCGATGTTGTTGGAAGAATCTGAAAATGTATTCATGATTGTCTATTTCTGATATCAATAAAATCTTCTTTTATAGGTGATTAAGCAATACTTTATTGCTCATTCTTTTTAACAAATCATAAATAATAGTTAACCAATCAATCTACGAAATAGAAGTGGCGTATTTGCTCTCCTTATGGTGCCTACTTTGCATGTTTGCCTTGTAAATTCTCACACAACAGAATCACATCAATATAACACGTATGAACAAACTGCCATGTTCGCATATTTATGTAGTATATAAATGTGGTACACCGCCTTTTGATTATCCCAAAGAGAAAATGCCGCTAGAAAAAGAACAAGGCAGCGAAAAATAACGCCGAATAACACGAATCTGTAAAACGTCGTACAATAACATGTGATATTCCTTATATTTCATATACACGACACTAAGCCGTGAAATGTAATATGTGTTGTATTTCTCTTTCGCTCCCCGCTTGGGAGAATGTCCGTTCGTTCGTCCAGCGAACGATATTGGCTTTTTTTGCGTTGGTCGACCGCTGCTGCGCCTGCTGGTGCCATCTTGAGCTCCGCAGTAATTCATCTTCTTTTTCGTCCCCATATTTCCTCGAACCTTCTCTTCGAAATAAGAGGATATCGTTGAGTTAGCGAAAATTGTGAAGTATTGTTTTAATCTATACACATACATATATAGAGATGCATACGTGCATGCTTCCTTATGATGTTATAGTTTACGCTCTTTGTTTTCTGGTTTAATATGTTTTTTTCTAGTTTTTTGAAATACCTAATTAAGTTTATTTTCTATACATAACAAGTAAGGGTGGATCAAATAAGGTATTGTGAAAAAGGCGTAATTGTGCACAAACAACCGATGTAAATAATGTTGAAAAACATTTTTCAAACTCTGATAGCAAAGGCACTAGGACTAACCTGTAATAATCTAAATGATTGATTTGACTTTTTGGACTGTTTCATAGACAAAAGCAAACTGTTTTAGCAACTTCACACCAAAATGTTAATTTTTAATGAAACGGTTGTGCTAAAGTGGAAGCACCTTATTGTTTCCCATTGCTCTGGATATAAATATTCACAATTATTTCATAGTTAGGTGACCACGTGCAAATTGGCAACAATAGATAAATCCTCCGTTTCTTAGTATACCGTCAAACTAGTGGCTGACGTAATTTTAAAGCATAAGAGGGATAGGCTTTAAAATGCCCAAGGCACCAAACCATGTAGGTGAACTATATAGTCAAATATTGTGCACAACACTAGGGGTACCAATATTGAGCAAAATCCTGCTAAGACATGCGAGTTGATTTTTGGCCTTGCTCACCAAGTTCTGCAAATGTGGGTTAAAGGAAATTCTTTCATCAATGATTAAGCCCAGGTATCTGATATTTCTAATGCTAATTTCTTCCAGGTCGAAGGTGATATTTGCCCTTGATCTACCTCTTCTTACATGGACTGCCTCAGCCTGGCCGTGGCTTCTCATCCACTCACTGATCTGCTGTAAGCAATCGTTAGTGTTATTCAACAGAGTGGTTGCGTTGTCTGCTCCAATAATTAAGGTTAGGTCATCCGCGAAGGCTACCGCAACTGCATCGACTGCAAGGTTGCCATGGAGTACGTTTCACAGGCTAGGGCCTAGGACAGACTCCTGCAGAACCCCTGCATCAGTATCCAACAGATCCCCACCTTCCAACAAAATTTTCTATTTTGCAAAAAGCTAGAAATACTCTTAACTAGATACATACAAATACACCTCGCTCTCAATTCCTCTATGTGGTTTACTGAGTTAAACGCATTTCTCACGGCTGTAGTAACTAAAACACACCACCTGCCATCATACTCTCTGATGGTCTTAATGGCTAAATGAATAGCCATAATAGTCGACCTTCCTTTTTGAAAACCGAACTGTTTAGGGTCCACTCTTCCACGTAATTATGCAAGCTAAGCTATTATATATATATATAATCTTAATCCTCTTCTACCCTAAGGTGTGAGGAAAAGATTTACTATAAGCTAAGCTATTACGAATTAAAATCTCCAGAAGTTTGCCCATGCTATTCGGCAGGCAAATTGATCTGTATGACGCTGGTGGTTCTGGTGGCTTTCCGCTCTTCAGGATAAGCACCATCCTGGCCAATATCCATTTGTTAGGAAAAATTTATTCCTATAGGGGACCGATCAATATTGCCAGCAGCCAATGGGATGTACAGCTGACTACCTGCTTGAAGGCCTCCGGCAATGTTTTAGGCACACCCAGGCCTTTTCTCACTTGATGTTGCCACAAGCTATTTCAACCGATGGTAGGCTATAAATCTGGCTTTGTTGATATATTTAGTGCACCAAACCCAGATCACGACATAATCTCCTTGCACTGCAATGTCCAATGTCAATTATCTGCTCGATTCTGTCGCCAAAATGATGAGCATTCGATCGCCTAGTATGCCAAAAACCAAAGAAACCGAGTCCATAGATCTTCTCAACCATACCGAAGTAAGATGACTAAGTTGTGTCAGTTCCTTCCGAAGTATCTAAGATCTGAAGTGCGAAATTGAAGATTTTCTAGAAGACCACGCAAATTGATTACAATTCAAGACCATCGGAGGTGAGGACTGGCTTACTGATTTCGTATTTTTGACCGATCTTCTTCAACACTGCATCGCGATCAGAATGCAAGATATGGACAAAAATGAGTTGCTGGATGAACTCTGAGAGTACTTAAAATGTTTTAAATAAAATTACCGCACTTCTCAGTCTGGATTTTTGAAAGCGACTTATCACACACTGAACGATTGAATACTTTATCATCACTTAAAATAGAGAAGTTGAAACAGTTTGTCACTGACTTGAAGAAACTTTGTGAAAGTACACTCCGCCAAAAAAGTATCGCATAATTTAGTTTTGAATCATAAAAGTATCGCATAATCTTTGTTTGTAGCATAAAGTTGTAAATATACTTTAATGCGCTCTAAGATATAATTTCTATGATTGTTTAAATAAAATACAGGCCAAATAAAAACAAGAACTCATACTTGAGATTTTTATTAAAACAAGAAATTATAAAACCTCCGTATATAAGCCTGATCCAAATTCTCCCACTCGTCACGGAGAGCATTTTCTAGTCCATGCAGGTCCGCTGGGGCAACATTTTGGGTTCGTATCCGTCTGTGAAGGAGGTCCCACACGTGCTCGATAGGGTTCATGTCCGGACTTACCGCAGGCCAATCTAAAACTGGAATACCAACATCGTTAAGGTATTCCTGGACGATTATTGCAACATGCGGTCGTGCATTATCGTGCATTAACATGAATTCGTTTCCTATAATTGGCGCATATGGTACTACATATTCTTCTAAAATTTCTGTTATATACCTGTGGGCAGTCAGTGTACCTCTGTCTACTGGTACTAACTCTGTACGACCTGTTAAACAGATGCCTCCCCAAACCATAATAGAGCCACCAGCGAAATTAGGTCTAGGTCTGATATTACACTGCGAATAGCGCTCACCGTCTCGTCTGTACACTGAGATACGCCTATCTGAGGTGTAAAGACCAAATCTTGACTCATCTGTGAAGAGTATATTGGCCCAGTCATTAATGTTCCAATTTACATGTTCTCTGGCAAATCTTAAGCGAGCCACTCGGTGGTTCCTAGTGAGACGAGGGGCTGTTAAAGCTACTCTAGGTCTTAATCCACTCTGTCGTAACCTATTCCGAATAGTTTGAGTACTCACACGAGTATTTCTGACTCTAGCCAAGTCGTTCTGCAATTGTCTCGCAGTTACATGTCTTCGACGTAATGCTTGTAGTAGTAAATAGCGGTCATCTTGGCGAGTAGAACATCTTGGACGACCTGGTACAGGTCTTCTACTGTAAATGCCTGTTTCCCTATATCTGGCTACGGCTCTAGAAACGCTTGACTGATTGATGTTCATCAAATTAGCAACGTATATTTGAGATCGTCCATCTTCGATTAAAGCAACTATAGCAGCCACTTGTTCTGAAGTTAAATTGCTCATTTTAGTTTTAAAAGCGTTGGTACAGAACTCTGACTTCGCACTTTAAAATTTGTCCGTATAGGAAGACTTTCAATAAACAACTGAACAAACCTTACAAATATGCATTTTTCTAAATGTGTTCTTTTAGGAAAAAATAAAGTAAAAACGATAATTCCATTATTTTGTTAGTGTTTTTATAGTTCACATACACGAGGCAAACTTTTTGTGAACGTATAAAAATATCTTGGTTCATAAATGCCCTTTTTTAGTTTATGCGATACTTTTTTGGCGGAGTGTATTTGAGAATTGCAAAAGACATCTCACAATTGCATCTTTTTGCCATTTGACATAGATTCTTAACGCAGCCGATGCAATTAAAATTAATTGAAATTCAATGTAAACAATCTTTTTCAATTAAAAATAGGATTTATTTTTGTAAATCTATTTAGAAGAATATTTAACGATCCCGCAAAACCCCCAAAAACTGATGCCAAGGTTCGGATCATCGTACATTTGCAAGCAAGCATTTTCTAAACTTCTTTTTTTAATTTGGATTGCAGGTTGTTGAATAAGACATAATAATGATTTTACAATGTTAGAAATGTTTGTGTTAAACTTTTATTCACATTAACATTAAGATCAGAAAAATATTATTCACTCATGTAACTTATCTGAAATCTTTATCATTAAAGAAAAAAAGAGCAAATTCACATACAGATAGTACACACCAAATTGCAACGGTTTTATAGATTGTAAGAACTCAAAACTATAAAAGCACTAAAACGAAGGTTATCGAATTCATTTAGCAACTAAGAGATACAATTAATTATTCAAACATCTGTCACGATTTTGTGATATCTAGAGACGTCGCTATGTCCTTATTTGCCGCCACGGTTTCCATCCCGCCAGTCGCTTCCTGACGCACGTCATAAATAAATGAATCTGCACAATTGTTTTAGATTGTGCGCGGATTTACGGCGTGTACTGAATCAAGATTAAGTCTTTATAATTCCAGCTAATGCACGTGTATGTACGTCTGCTGTATTTCAAATTTTCTTCGTGAAACAGTGCAATTTCAACGTGCTCGCTGCAATGTTTTACCTTTAGTATTCTCGCGTCAAAAAAACGGACTTCAAAGAGAACGACAAATCGTGATCTAGAAAATATATCGTTGGTGCACAGAGATCACCGCGGCTACCTAATAATACATTCCGTATGTGACATATTAAAATTTATTCATTGCGACTTCTATTGTATATCTCGTGGCTTATTCACTTCCCGGAATAAAATGGTTTCTTTTTAACATACCAGTCGATTTTCACGTTTACAATTGAAGTTTTACTTAAAAAAGGAATTCACAAACCACAAACTGACAGCGAGAATATGAATTTGTTGGTTCTAAACATGTGTTCCACGCCAAAATTAGCTGTTGACATTGCCATCACATAAATTTATCGACGTACACAAACGTGTCAATAACATTCTGGGGAAAGAGAGTAATAAATAAGGGAGCACACAGCCACCACTTTACAGACAAAAAGGACGACGTAGGTCGTCTTTATTGGAACATATGCCTCGTAGACGTAATGGTTCGGTTTTATTCGGATGCTAGCATCCATTAATCAATTTCGGTAATCTTGAAAGAGTGTAAAGCAAACTACTATGTAATATATAGCATCCTTATGTGTATTGGTTATACTAGTAACCATTTACATTAATGTCAAGTTAATAGTTAGTAATTAACCGAAACTGGTTATAAAACAAATTAAAGATGCACTGGATAATACAAATAAATTTACAGTTTTTAATACTGATATTTATTTATATCTCCTTATTGTTCAACAGTTTGTAATCTTTTTACAGGCCAATGTTGAAAGAGATATATTAAAAAATCCGTGTTATTGAATTATCTCTAAAATATTGTACATATTTTTAAAGAAATCGTAGCAGTTACTAAAATATTTTAAAAAATACTAAAAGCGATGTCATAGCGGTTATATATCATTGTGTATAACATTTTGTAGTATATTTAAACAATAGCTATAATTTAATAAGAATTTTAATAGAGCTTGTCCATTTTGTTTACATTACTACCCCATACTCTTATATAAAAGGTTGAATATGAAGTTGTTCATCGATAATAGTTTGGTTTATGTACAGTTTAGTTATTTGTTCTTTGAGGATGACTACTGAATACAAGAAACCAGAAAAATATCGGGCCATGGTATAAGCACTTAACAAGTGTAAAGATCAAACTAATCATTCCACTAATGCGCCATTTTAGCCATTAGTTTATTATACGTGTTTCATATAGGGTAGGGTATCCTATCGTGCTTGAATTTCAAGTGATTTAAGTACATTAAATAAAGAATAATAATGGAGAGGAATGCTGAATTATTTAAATTTATGATCAATCAGAATCGACAATAAGGCTATTGATTTTTCTTCCATTATTGCAAATACTCAAGGAATATTTTCGGTAAATACCTACACAAACTTGCCAACATATTCCAAACGTTGCAATGTCCATTAATCATATGAAGATCAATTCCCATACCATGTATTTTTATTCATTTTCCGAACCTGAAATGTTAAAAGTATTTGATAAGATTAAGAAAAAAATTATTTCCGTGCCAGATAGATGCACCACCTTGGATGCACAGAACCTTATATGTTGGGTCTGTTCCTCATTCAGGTTTAACCCATTTGCTTGGAACCACTTTTGGGTATCATTCAGCACAGCTTCTGTTTTGTTTTTCATATCGTTAGTGGTAGCAGCTGGAGTAATTCTCTGTTTTAACATATTTTATGCTATGTTAAATGCTAGAAGAATCAGGTATAACAAAAGTCGAATATTGACTTAGCCAACCCATGGAGAAATGGCGTTTCATATAGTACATGCTTAGATGACCGAATCTGAGATATGTAGCAAGGACGATATACAAAAGAATTTAGTTTTGTGAAAGAGCAGCAAGAGCGAGTGGACTCACTACTATTGTGATAGTTTAAAAAACTATCTTAAAGCTCACTTGAAATGCCATCATACACAGATGACTCGAAAACAGCAGAGGGAACTGAAACAGGGATATGTTGGTCTGGAACCAGATTGTTCAAAAGCTTGGGCACTTGCTTTCCTGGCGGAAACACAAGCTATTGAAAGATGCGTAAAGTTCAACTAGAATCTATCAAAAGCAAGAGATTACCATAATGTCAGAGATTCAAGCAGCCATCAAGGCGTTGAGATCTAATACAGTCATCCCCAAAAAGGGTTTGAGAGAGCCTAGAAAAATTAAATGAGCAGGGCAAAAGGAAAAAAGTAGCTCTTCTGTCGGTTTCGGAGCACATCGTAGTGGAAAGAAATGAAATAAGATTTTACGAGATAAGCAACAAACAGTACAATACCGGAAAAACTTAAAAATGAAGTAGAGAATAAAAATCCACATATTTAGAAGATAAGGGAATGAGGCACGCTAAAACTTTTCTGGGAATTTATAACCGGAAAAAAATCTATAGAATGCATCAACATAAGTAAAAGTAATATTTGCATATTGACAGGGATCCTATCAGACCATTATAAACAGAACGGACGGCGAAGACCTAGAATAGCAGAGGAAGACGAATGTTGATTTTAGTATCCATAAAAGTAGTTTATTTTTTATTCAATCGAAGAATTTTCTAAAGTCAGCATAGGCTATTCTCCAGGGGTTCCCGAACAAACGAAAGTAGATTTTGCTTTAATACTGCTTCGATACTACTTTGATTTTGATCATTTTAGTGAAATGTTTGATATGTATGCAGTCGGAAGATGTTCTCCTACATGCAATAAGAAATAAGCTAGACTAGGTTATAATGTGTTTCGCAATATCGTGTGGAAAAGAGTAAGCTTTATCTAATTGCGTTAGCATCATACTGATCTGTTTAGACATCTATATTATCCATTCTGTCAGTTTTAATATAAAATAAATGGCATATGTTCATTCGAATTTACCATTGCATAACGGTTAAAAGAACATCTGAATCGGCAGCTATAGTATTAAATACCGTTTCGAAATTGCAAAATACTTTTTTGTCCAAGTTAGTTCCCACACAAGAACGAATACTTTGATTCGAAATTCCGATACACACACGCATGCAAATGTCTGTTTGTTTGCGTGGATGTCTTTTTTTTCTCTCTCTGTACCTAACAGACTAACGCAAACTTATATGAATATGTAAAAAAACGGACGAAGCAAAAGGGGATTCTACAGGGAACCGGTTAGGTAGGTTAGATACATATATCAAATTTCGTCCGAGCCAAATTCAACAAACAGTTTCGTAAGAGTTTACTGTTGTCTGCGTTCGTATTTTAAATATTCCTCGCGTCAGTTGTAAATATTTTTCGAGTGAACTGCTACGAACGACGTATACACACACAGCTTGTATTTACAAACTTTTTCGAATAAAAAAGAGTTATAATAGATTTCCCATGCAATGCCGCACATAGGAGTATCGTGACAATTCGTGTTGCAATGACATTTCCTTTTCTAATCGTGTTACACACGCTTACACACATATTTTATAACAAATTACCTGACACATAAATAAATTAATCAAGCGTAGCGCAAAAAAACGATACAATTGCAACACGGCAACAGAAAGTGAACATTGGGGTGTTGTAGGAATTTCAGTAGTTGTGATAAATGTTAACCTCACTAAACAAATCTTCTGCAACACAGTCTATTTAATAATTTGTGAGCGAAAACACAAACAACACTCGTATTGTACGTGTTAGAGTACCTTTAGCGCAACACATCCGTCCTGAAAATTACATTACGTATTCTTTTCCGAGACCACGAGAGGGCGCTGGCTGTTCTGCTGCTTATAAAGCTTGTAGCCCGTTGCTACAAGGTGCATATGACCAAAGGATGATATACAATGCTAACCAAAAGTGCTTTTTTAAATCTTAATAATTGACAATGTGTTAGCTGATGTAGTGTACCCTTTTTTAGTAGTTCATATCAGTTAGTAAATAATCTACATAACTTTGGAGATATTTCCAATCGAAACTAAACTGTAAAAAAAAACTTGTAGCAAAATCATCGGTAACAATAATTTTTTATGTGGACGTGATTTAATGTTATAGTCTTTTTGGCATTGTGTTCTGCTTTCTATAGAAATATAAACCATATACAATACAAAAATACATTCAATAAATGAATCTTATTATGTATATTTATCATTACTAATCATGCTGTTTCTTCAGAAAATAAAATAAAAAATATCATTTGAAATTCAACACTATATTGAGTTATAAGACAATTTTGTTCTAGCTTAACATATTGTAAAATGTTCAATATTGTTCAATTACATGAATAAAATTAAGAACGAACAAACGTATTTTATTAATTTATTGAAATCGACTTACATAATAAACTGTCCATAAGATTAAAAAAATGTAAATTGGAACTACACAGGATTCATAACTAGTAAATAATATAGAAGAAATATCTGTCAACGTTTTATAGTCGAGGTCAAATTATCAGTAACCCGAGGCCGTACTGAATTTTGCTCTGAAACAAGAAATAGAAGCAAATGTTGTCTTGACTACTTTATTACATTAAGTATAAAATAAAATTCACTATAGCTTGTCCAATAGGAAGTATTGCACTGACAGAAAAAAAAAGGAAGAAATTAATAAAAAACTGGAATAATTTGCATTACTCCAAAAAAAACTGAATTTACACGTTTTTTCTCGTTTTCAACAGCTACTTTTTTAAAAAAAAAATTGATAAAAAACGTTAAATTGATGAACCATTGTGTGAATTTCTCTTGGATAACCAGTTTTTGTAAATCTTGTGGCGTACAACAATCCCATAAGCACGTTTCTTATCGATGGAAACCAAATTCCATCGTCTTTTTACCGAGACCTTGTATGTGTATTATTGGCAGGGGTGTCAATTGAGCGTACATCGAACACTCGGCGTTCGGAAGTTTATTGCTCGGAGTGCCCTTTTATACAGTCTCTCGCGTCCCACCGCATCGACAAACTGGTGAGGACGCGGGAAACTGTACGAAGGGACACTCAAGCAATAAAATTTCCAACGCCGACTGTTCGATTTGGGCTCAATTCACATCCCTGGTGACTGTCAATATAAATGCATTCTTTTTGCCAGAAATAACGTATTAAAGGTTTCCTTTTCCATGTGAATAACTTGCCCGTCACCGTTTAGGACTCTTAGAACGAGGCTAATAGTCAAATATTGCAAAATATCAGTGCGGTTTATTCTACTGACAAATCTAAAATCGTACCTCTATTCTAATAAAAATCTGGTTTCCGTTTAAAATAACTCAAAATTGTATTTCCGTACCACATTATAAAAAATTACGGAAATCGGAGAGGTTCGTCCTTGAATTTACACAAACAGGACGCAAACAGAAATAGTTTACCTTATAATTTATACCTAATTTGATATGTGAGAGGTGTTGGGCTCTAAATATTAAGTTTTAATAGATAGTCCAAATTCCCATATCTTTATTCTTTCAATTATAATCTATCTGTAGTTGTGTTCATAGAATATAATATATTGCATAATTATATATGGAAACATCAGGTTATGTTTAATACTCGCACCTGTTTATAAGTTAGAATGCTGTTCAAAGTACTGTGTGAAATATTAGACGAAACATATTACAAAGATGATAATATATTAAGTGCATATAAAGATATATTGAAATGTGTTAAAAGTAACTCACCTAATTCTTAGCAGATTACACCGATACATAGGAATGAATACACCAGGCTTGCTAACTAGCGGTTGTTTACGATTCACTACGATTACATCACCACGTGATATGGTCGAGCCAATAACCGGTTGAACAACCGAATAGAATTACCTACGCGCGGAGGCAATTAACCCAATATATGTATATTACACTGTGGCAAAGAATATATGCATATTATAGTTATTTACGAAAATCTACATATGTGAATCGCTTAAAAATTCAGTGTGACTTTGCTGACAATTTTTATTGTCATCACATCACCATCACACTGCTTTTATGGGTACCTACATTTACTTGCTTAGTTTATACAATATCTTATTGCCTACCCACGTGAACTCTAAAAATAACGTAAAAATAATTCATTTCCTCACTAACAAGACTACTTTTGAGGAGATTCTTATATTTTGTTTCTTTTTTTTGTACAGTAAAGTTACATTTGATGCGCCACAAATACCCGAACAATTTTGACAGTTTTACATTCTGTAATTGTACATGTTCTTTTAGGTATTTTTTTCTTACATTTCCATTACATCTCAAACTTACATGAAAAAGCTATAAATTTTATCAAAGCTTCTTTTTCCATGTTAAATATCTTAGAATAAAAAAACCGATAAAACAATGTTTACATGATTTATTGTAGTAATTTCTCCACGTTCTCACATGATGGTAATATCCTTGATTTATCATAGTAAAGTTCCTGCAATATTTTACAGTGTGGATATGACTTCCTATCGATGGCTTTATAGAATTATTACATAAGTATGCCAATTCCCAACTGTACTACAAACAACGTATAGATTAAATATAAACTGTTCACTTAAAGTTCAAATAATCTAATTCAGAGCTTGGGAAAGAATCATTACACAAACATTTCATTATTTGTACAAAAAATAAATAAAAGTACCAGGGAAAGAGGGATGGTGATTGGATGGTAGACAGTTTAATATTCTTCCTGGGCTGGCAGTTGGCAGTTTCGATACCGCGACAAATACATACATATTTAAGAAACACTTGCTTAGTGTAGCAGTAGTCATTTCGATCATCTTGTTTTTTTTTTTTAAATTCGTGTAATTGATAACGGATTTTATGTCCTAAGTGTCTGCAACTATATCATAAGCTATGAAATACAATATTACATATTTTCAAAACATAATTTAAGCAAACCAATTTAGGAAACGAAAATTTTATGACTAATTATTGTGTTCGAATGTATTTTTCTCATTTTGTTTTGTGTATTTTTTTTTATAATTTGTCAATTAACGTGAATAGATTAGCGAAGCGAAAAGCCGTAAGTGGCTAGCGATACAGTATTCAGATATTTCAAGATAAAAGTAATTACAGCGTGGGGTGGAAGAACGAACAGACGAATTTGGAGAGCTAAGTAGAAGAAACAAAAACGAATGCCGAAAAAAATCCGGCAATATAAGCACCGGTAACACGAAAAGAAAATAAACGAAATATCCAAATAGTTGTAGTAGAAGAGTGGAAACCGCCCATGGTCCGGGGGTTTTGAAGCGCACCACTCGCGAGCCCGCCATTCGGCAGCCATAAATCATGGGTTACCACATTGTAGCCCGGTAAATCATGCGGGGTCGTCGGAGGGGAGCGGAGAGCGAGGCGGCGGGAGGCCCAGCGTGAAATGAAACCCATTCGTCTCTGTCAGGGGCGCGGGGTTCTCTTTCTCTCGCGGACTCCTTTCCAGGTTCTCCTCTCTCCGCGTGTGTATTGCGCACATAAACTAAAGGCGCTAACATAACATGCAACCACCCTTCATTAAGATTCGGCCCGGCAGATAGCGTCTCGCACCGATTTCGCGCCCATAATGGGATATTGAAGAGCAGGAATCGATTGTCTATCCCCTAATGTTAATTTTTTATGCAAGTAGAAAATTATTATGCATATTGTTTTACTAACAAAGTATATGACAAAAACTGGAATGCTCAAAAACTTATCGAGTTTAGTTTCCACAAAAAAAAAAAAACATTTCCTCAAACTATATTTGTTTACAAGCAATAACTCGTGACAGTCCATATTGGGAAAAGGATAACTGCTGCCCATTCAATACGACAAGTGTTTTAAAAATCCCCGTTGAACACATTCAATTATCTACAGGCGCACTTCCCAACATAGACACCAAATGTCACTTTCATAATCTGACTTACTTCGACGGAAAGTTAAAGATCTTAAAGCTAGTGGATTTTTGAAGTCTCTGGAGACTCGGGTGACAAAGTCATGGATCTTGACCGCCCTGAAACGCATATTCCCTATATGGTGTGCGAATCATAAGCAGTCGTCAAACCAAATGCTCAGGTCTTCAATACAACTGTTTCCGTGAAAAAGAACAACGTTACACTTCCTAGCATTCTACCTCAACAGTTTGTTGGTAGTGTACCATGCAACTAGTTCATTTAAGAAAACTAAAGGGGTAACGCGGAAAGGTAAAATTGAAAGCCAGGATATCTTGGATGAGCTAGGTGTAAAATCAGTGCTGACCACAATCGAACAAAAACAATTGGTATGCCTTAACTATTTACATGAAATGGTAGAAGATATTCAAGTAAAATAAAAAAGATACTACAGGCAAACACAATACAAAATGGAAGAGAGAAAAAACCAGCAACAACATGGTGAAGACTCATAAAGAAAATTATAAAACAGAAAAACAATCATATATAGGCAATACGAATTTTCTATGCATTATCCTGGTGTTTTACTGTATTGAGCGTTCGAGGTAATTTGCTGGTAATCGTGTGGCGGTGTTTGGAACACTTCACCAGAGCTGAAACGACAATACGCATCTCTATACCACATTAGGAAAATATTTTTATTTTCAAATAAATGCATTAATTCGTAATACGTGAACATGCTATCAGATGTATTTGAACAGGGAACAAATTCCCGACTAAGTCGACACCGCTATAGATCATAAAGCGGTCGTCTCAATTAAAACGGACACCAGGACGTGCGAAGGCAACAAAAATCTGGGCAATAAATAACGCAGTCGGTTTCCACGGACGACCGTAAATCATGCGGACAATATTAATATTAAATTGTCATTATCGCCGGCTTATTTCTATCTACTTGATATTACGGGTATATGCGTGTATTCTATGGTGCGAAAAAAGTTATACAGGCGTGCAAAGCTCTGCTATATATTTTAACCAGTACTGTTAAGGATCTATTCAGCGTGTAGGCATGCCACCTACTAGACAGGAGGATCTGTGGCAAATACATTGTTCATAAGTTGCTGATATTTTTATTTATTCAGATGCTAACCCTTCTAATAAATTCTTTGTGAAAAACAAGTTATTTCATTAGATTAATTTATTTGCTATTATCCATCTTAAAGCTACTGATTTTTTCCTTATATACAGTGTGTCGCATTTAGAATGAAGATATCATATCCTCTCTACAAGGAGGAGTGCAGGTTTAATATTTTGCACAGTCATAGAGATTGGTTAGTCACATTTTTGGGGATACTATACTGAAATGTCATTTTTAAACTCAGCCTACTAGGACTACGCAAACCGGTCCAATTCGCGATATATCGAGAAAAGTTAGAGGAAATAGTTTGTAACAATATTACTTAATCTCATAAGTTTGCCAAATTTTATGATAAAATTTTTAAATAAAAGTGCCGGTTTGCTTTGCACTATTATGGTTACCGCGAAAAAGAATTAAGCTTGTATGTACGTAATATTAGGGTGATAGTGTATTGCGACTTGAGAGATCTATTGTGTTCAATATTCCCGCTGTATTTACAGCTGGTCGTTCAGTTTGATTCCTTTTAAGAAGTGTAGAATATCAGAAGCCCCAGGTTAGGTAACTCTCGCTCTTCAATTTCAGATGCTCCCAGCTGCAGGACCTTTGAGTTGAACAGTGCAGCGCAATTTGAGAGTAAATGGGTCGATGTTTCATCCTATTCCCCAAAAAATCTACATTCGGCTACCTCCGCTATTCCAAGCCTGCTTAGATGTAGGTTCAATTTACAATGGCCTGAAAGGATCCCGGTCAATATACGAATATTGATTTTACTCGGGTTGATGCATTTTGCAGATCTCTTCTGGTTATAGATTCCCAGAAGAGTTTTAGCTAGTCTTCTTCGGTTATAGGTTTTCAGAAAGGTTTTAGTTTGCCTCATTCTTCCAGTATTTGGATTTTCTCTGCTCTACGTTAGTTTTGAGTTTCTTCAGTATTATACTGCTACTTATCTCGCAAAAAGCCTCTAGTCCTACAAAAGGTATTCTAGCCTATTTCTTAGCGAGATTATCTGTTATTGCGTTTCCTTTTACGCCTGTGTGTCCCGGAACCCACAATAGGGTTACCGTGTTCCTTTTGCCTAGATCTTTTAGTTTTTCTAGACACTCCCAAACTATTTTTGAGCTGATTATTTTGACGTCAGCACCCTGATGGCTGCTTCACTATAAGATATTATGATAATCTCTTACTTTTCATAGCTCCCGTCAATGTTGAACTGGACCCATCTTTCAATAACGTGTATTTCAGCCTGGAAGATACTTGGGTACATCGCCAAGCTTTTGAAATATTTGGTTCTAGGCCTATACATCGCTATTTCAGTTACCTCTGCTGTTTTGGAACCATCCGTGTACCATTTGATGGCGTTTCTACTGTGTTTCGAGATGGTGTCCTTATCCCATTAGCTCTTGGTGCTAAGCTTTGTGGTAAATTCTGTCACAAAGCTGAACTTCCTTGGCATGTCGTCTTGGGGCATGTCCCAGGTTTAATCACCTACAGGAAGCTGAGGCTTATGCCTAACTATTTCTTCCCCGATCATTCTGCGTGTGGTTCTTTTGGCCAAAATGTGAAGAGGAGTAAGATTTAGTACCACTTCAATAGCTGATGTATATTGAGCACTGAGAGAATATTAATACAAAAAATTAATCTAAGGAAGAAGAAAATGTTTATGGCGATTAAGAAGAACATCAATATAGTCGTAGACCTAAGACAGGCATCATCGTTGCCAATGAAATACATTTGGTTTTACAAACGTTTTCGCCAATGTATAAACGCGCCACTATTTCATAAAGCAATAAAACCTCTCGATATCATTTCGATCTGGAATAATTTTCCTTGGTAACACCTCCAGCTTTCTACTTTATTGTTCGCGAGACGAAATAAAAGAAAGAAATGAGAAAAAAATTTTTTCTCGCAAACAAAAAATATTTCATCATCTAAGAGGTCATTCCGGCGTCTTATGCAGGTGATCAAAGGCTTGTCCCTCTTATAAATCATTATTAAACGTTAAACGACAAAAAGAAGATAAATCGATGTATGGAAGGAAGGAAGCAAGCGGCTCAAATAAGGGAAAAAAACACCCCATAAATCCTTCTTTCTTTAACGGGGCGCTCCGAAGTTGCACAAACTTGGTCTAAGTCCGAACATCGTTCATTTTGAATCATGGCCGCTCGGATGTCGTCTCCGTCGTGGCTGCGCATTAATATCGGCGACCAGAGAGGGCGCTCCGCACGTGCAACAAGACCGGAACTTCCGGATAATGCTTCATTATTGATGCAATCCTCTGTGAATAATTGCGTACGTACCGTGTTATTAAGATGTTGTGTGTCAGGTAATATTTTGTACGGGATTGAGATTCAAACCATCTCTCTTACTGAAACAGACATGTATACATAATTATGCTACGTTCTCTTTGCAAGAATTTTAAATTTTTAGATATTTATTTCTTGCAATTGTAAGAGTAGTATTTATGTACAACATAACCCGGCAATAAATAGTTACAGCATATCTAACGCAAGCTCAGTATTTATATGTTTAAAGTTATTAATTTAATTAGCAGATGATGTTTATATTATTAAATAAAATGCATGCATATGGAAGCTAAACTAAATCACACATAATATTGCATAATGCCTCTACAACGAATGTGAAGTAACATAAAACAAGGATGGTCGTCTATATCGGCTATAAATTGTGCGTGGAGGTATTTGTGAATAAATTTATATATCAATAATTTGCACAGGTAGTTTAATATATAATTAATGTTCGTAAGGGACATAAATTTCCTGTCATATTCTAGTATCTTAAGCAGCTTCTGAATAAATCCCCACTGATTAGGATAATATTAAATCAAATTGTAGCCAATCCTGAGGTAGGCATCACCTATTAGGTATGTAAATTTGATGTAAAGCTGATACACGTTTTTGTTTACTCGGAAACTATAATGCGGGGCTTTTGTTACTCTTTCCTAAAGCTATTGCTAAATTTTATAGGAAAAATGAAATGGGAACATAGCGATTTCCATAAATTATATAACTAGCGCTGAATATTTTTTCACAAAGATATTTTGCAGTGCTACTTTACTGTAAAACGTATTCAATAAACATGGAACTCTAACTTAGTTCCCAGGGCGCATCATAGCTATTAAATGTTTCCATTCAAGTAAGATTCTGTTTTTTTTTTTGTGTAATGCTCTCGTATTTCTCTATATATAATCATTCATATTCAGTTGGAATAAATTGACGAGGAAATCCTGTTTCACACATCTTCCCCAAGATACTTGGAATAAGGAATTGGATAAGTATGTCTCAATAAAAATGTGGAGAAGTAAGGTTCTTACTTTTTGTGATGTTATACTTCAGATCCTTAAATATATTACTTATTTTTTACAAATCTGCGCTTGTTCGTGACATTACGCAGAATCACATCCGTGTGGCGTGAGTTTACTGTTTTCACAATATAAGATGTGATGACCTCATTACTAGAACATCTTCAAAGACTTCTGTTGCCACTGCTGTTGACTTGAAGGTATCTGTTGCTGTTTAAAAAACACGTCATAAAAATTGTTTGTTCCTATTATTTTACTGATACATAAATTCTGTATTGTGACTGCCTCTGTGTTGTATTTAAACTGAAAGCAATATAAATACACATATAGGAGTACTACTCCTAGCCCGTTATACAATATTTGTGAAAGTTCAAATTGATTCAGAAAATCACCTTTATTTTCAAGACTATACTGCAAACAAAGCCAGTTTAAACGTGATTAATACTATATACTACTATTTTACGAATTATAGAGGCCATAAATTTAAAATACCTGAAAATAGTTTACGTAAGCCGCATTCCTTTTAGTAAAAGAGCCTTTAAAGAAATATTTATATGTAAGTACTAACAAGGAGTGCTTAGCATATGTCAAGCTCAGTTTTCGTTAAGGTTTTGTCGTCTAATAGTAACGATCCCTCAAAATACAATTTTACAAAATGGTCTGAGTAATAGTCTGATTAAAGCTAATTTGTTCAGTAGAACTAAAGAGTAAAAGTATATTTGTTACGTAAATGCAATTTAAAACATTTAACTGACTACCATGAGTTCTATTGATAGTACTATAGTTAGTTTGTTTCAATGATTTATCTTCAACATTACATAATTGTGAACGGTATCTATCTCGAGCTAAATCTGGCAGGAAATGGTAAGTTAAGATAATAAGTTCATTGTATTACATTTTGAATAAATTTGAATTAGTTTTTTTTTGCAAAGCGTTTATTCTATCAATTTTAAAGCATGTGAAAGTAGAAGTTATGAGAAATTATATACAACAGTTGAATAAAAATAACGCTGGTAAATATAAAATTCTTTTTTATCAATTGAATGAATACCAACTGGCATTCAATGAAAGTGACTAAACAACGCCTGCATTAAAGTAGATGGAACTTTCTTTCACTAGGATTTGTACATTAGTTACAAGTTGCTTGTAAAAGCAGCCGTAATTCACTCACATAATTTAAAATTAATTCATGAACCTTATTCTTGCTAATAAGCAGATAAGGAAAAACTAATCTACAGCTGCAAATTTGATTTATTTAGATCCTTGTTGGTAGATTGTATCCTCTAAGAAGCGAGTATAAAACGAAAATGGAGTAAGCACAACTTTAAAAATGAGAACCCTGTCTTTAATTACACGCAAAGGAGACATGGAACAAAACATTTTGAATGCCTTTCTGTATTACAAAAAAAGATTACGAAATATTGTAACGTGCCGTACTGTGGAAAAATTCATTCTACTGTAAATTTTGAGTTTATCGTGAATTAATCATTAATTCTTTTCTTTTGATTGATTCTTCCATAATTCACAATTTTATATTTAGTATGTAGTAATATATATATAATAGGAGTATATAAGCCGTGCGTTTGACGATAAGAGAAGCATTCCCTCCAGCCATCCTTGGTCTGGCAGTTGGCGTCGGCACAGCTTCTGACGTAACGCTAGCATTCTCTCCCAGCCAGGGCTGGCAGTTGGCGTCAACACAGTTTCTGATGTAACGCAGGCACTCCAGCTTTCATCTCTCTGATAGTCGCGTCGGCACATCTCACTGATGCACTCAGAGATTCCTAGTTATTCCCGGCCTGGCGGTCGGCGTCGGCACAGCTTTTGACGTAACGCAGTTTTATTCCTAATCATTCTCGTTTCGTAAAATTGGCGCCGGCACATCTTTCTGGCCGACATAGCACGTTGAAACCGTCAGCCTACTTTTGACCCGATCACGGTATATAGATTTTCATTTCACGTTATCACCAAATTTAAAACCGTTAACATTTAAAAGTTGATGTCCTTCACACCTATTTCGTGGTAATAAACTTTTGATTTAAGAAGCAGTTCCAGTGCTTAAATTGTTGCGCACCCCGATCGTAACCTTAGGTACCTCGCTTTCACATCGACAGCTGCCACCCTGGGGTTGAAACATTATTGTAATGAAGTTGAAGGCGCAACACCAATCAAATCAACACGCGACTGCGACATTCCATATCACAGTTGCCCGTACAGCGCCACCGTACGATCACGAGGCGAATTTCCGCACGCGGAGATTTAGACATACAGGGGTCAACGTAAAAGTAAGAAGTTATACAAAAGTCAGTAAGTAAGGTAACGATAAGTAAGTAGATGAAAGCATATAAGTGAAGTAGTAGGAAGTAAGTACACAGACAGCACACAAATTACGTAGTAAACGTCGTTACAATATGAAAAATGGAATCATCGCCCCTTGGAACTATCACTTATCACATGTTAGAAAGGAAACCTTTTCCACGGTGACTTGCTTACTGTAAACTACATGTGAAACACTGAACTCAGTCTCATTCGGTGATCATCACGGTATTGTGTGTGTAACATCCTGTTGTTCATATGTGCTTTATGAACTTGTATCTTCGCTCTAGACTATTTCTGCCTTCTTACGGTTTTCTTTTCCTTTTGTACGTTTCCATCTTTTATTTATTATTTTTTTTTTCTGTCGAGTGGCCTTCTTACACACCTGACATTTTACGGAGTTAAAGAGGAACTTTTGATGTTATTTTAGCAATATGAATGTCGAAAGAATGCACATAATTCACGAAGTTTACGAAGTTCAAATGGAAGACAAACTGCATATGTGAAACACTATGTTTCAATGCAAGTATTCAGAAGCCAGCATACATATGATTGCACATTGACTGTTAAAAGTCACCACTGGAACCTAAAATAGTATATCTCCCTAGATGTATATATTTTTATATCTGTCATATACCTTTAAAAGGAAGATAAAACACAATTCCATTGATTTCTTTACTACAAGGATAATCGCTACCGTGTTTCGTTTTTAGGCGACTTTTATACGCATTCCACTTGACGTCAATCTCATCAAAACATCACCGATACCTCGACATTAAAGGAATCCTCGGGCGGTCGTCTCGGATAAAGCGATATTTAACCGAAACACATAAAATCAAATCACTCGTCTTTACGGCACCATAACAGCCCTCCTCTGTAACCTAAGATTTCAACCTCGGAAGCTCGCGTGCGCCTCTAGTTTATGAAGTACTAAACTCGATTCTTGAGCTTGTACAGTGCGAGAGCGGGACGCGTCGATTCCGCCGACGTTAGAGCAAGACGAGGACAGAAGCCTATCCCACAGGCACGGAACTCTACGGCGAGCACAACAAGTGTGCCCTTAACATAACTGTTACTATAAACATAATTTCAGTGTGAACACTTTTATTTCATAGTAAAATCTTAAAGGATTTGCCGCAAATATTGATAGGGAATTGAATTTAGCCATTTTAGAGCGCCAATTTGAACATCTTACTTAGAGGATTTTCCACGGTTTATTCGTTTAATTAAAATTAATGAAGAATATGCGATGATCACTTAATATTTATGTTTTTATTTTATGTAGGTCTTTAAACTAAGACTATGTGTATGAAAGTCTTTACCGTTTCAATTCTGTTAACTTCCTAGTTAAATCTAT
The DNA here is from genome assembly GCA_949128085.1 of Cetonia aurata. Taxonomy (NCBI): domain Eukaryota; kingdom Metazoa; phylum Arthropoda; class Insecta; order Coleoptera; family Scarabaeidae; genus Cetonia; species Cetonia aurata. Next base: position 22,303,595 of record OX421886.1, on the reverse strand, counting down.
GTCTTCAATGCACGTCATCAATCTTCGCAAACTGCCTACATTCCTACATCCGAGTTCCCATTACCGAGTTCGTTGCTGTAGTTTTTAATAGCAGTTAATTAGGAACAGCGATAATATAAATGGTGTTCCGTTGAATGCGAATCGCTCCGATTCAACAACAATCACGTCGGTATGAATACTTGCCACAGTCGTTGTGGTGGCGCTGCAACTTAACTACACCGCGGTCAATTGTCGCCTGTTACCGTTATTTATATGCCCTATCCCCGGCCATAATGAAGGTGTTAATAGTTTTATTACCTCTATTTCGCAAAGCGTCTTTTACACGAACCGATTTTGCACCTCATATTCTCCGTACACAGCTACTTATTACAAAAGCACCCGCGCAATTGTGTGCTAAGCACATAGTTAAGTAAGTTGTGGGTACATTGCGTAAATGCAGTTATAGGTAATATGAATCGCTTTCATAATTGAGTTCCTTAGAAAATTAAATAGTTGACTTTAATACTTGTTTTTGTGTATTTATTTCTGAATCACTGCTGTTTTTCCGAATTTTAACGATCCGTAGTAAATAAACAAAAATATCTCCATCCCTCATACACTTTATATGACTGTAATACACAAAATAGTTAATAAATATGCTTCTAATATTTATAACAACAACCACAAGGGCAATAATTATACAAAAAACAAAACGGTGCAATACACTTTATTATATATTTACTAGATGTAAATTAGTATTAATCGTTTATTCATCTATTTTATTTATTATTTTTTGAATAATTAAAAAAATTTTTAACAGTGTCATTGATAAAGAAAGGTTGTTTATTAATTTTACAATACGAAATTTGTTTAAATGAGTGGCATTTCTATAAGTGAGCAGTTCACTCATAGAAATCATTTTAAACATAATAACTAGGAAGTATATCATAAAAAAACCTTGCTTTACTAATATTTATACATACATAAAACACATGACTTAATTTAAATGTATCCTTTAACTTTTTTATTCATTAAGTTTGAGTTGATTTAGTTATTAGGCTTTAGGTAAATTGTGCACATTTCTACGTACAACAATACACAACATGTAGCAGAATTTTTGCTTGTCAAATTGGCAATAACTACTAAAATAAAACCATTGCATGGAGTCTACTTGGGTGGTTGAGAATTATAGGCCGATTTCATTGTTAAGCACGTTCTCAAAAATAATTGAAAAATTAATAGCAAAGCGATTATACAATTTCTAGAAAAATTCAACATTTTGAATAGCAATCAGCAATCGGTTTCTGTAAAGGTCGAAACACTATTTCTGCAATTAACAAGTTTTTCAATACGCTATACGACAATATTGATCATGGAAATGCCTGTGTTGGAATATTCTTAGATTTGAGTAAGGTTTGATCTTGTGAATCATGAAATTTTGTTGGAGAAAATGTATAGTTATGATATTAGGGGAGCCTGGAATTGGTTTAAAGACTACTTGAATGAAAGATTACATTACGTGGAGATAGATGGAGCACACTCACATTGTTTATGTGCTAAAAAAGGTGTATCTCAAGGTAGTATTCTAGAGCCTCTTCTGTACCTTTTGTATGTAAATGATTTAGTACGACCAGATAAGAATTTTGTTTGATGATACGTCAGTTCTTGTTTCTACAGAAAATGTAAAAAATTTGGGCGCTGCAGCTAGTGATTCTGTAAAGAGTCTATCTACATATTTTAGAAATAATGATCTAGACTTAAATTTAACAAAAACTGTATTTGTAGAATTTAAACCTACAAAAAGGGATAGAATCGCTTCTCATCTAGTAAAAATAGACAAAACTAGCATTGCTCAGGTTGAGAATACAACATTTTTAGGATTAATAATTGACAGCAATCTAAGCTTTAATAAACACGTAAATGTATTATGTAAAAAATTGGCTCCAATTTGTTTTGTATTGAGTAGTTTGAGGGGTGTAGTAGATGCCTCTATATTATAAATGTATTTTTCTCATTTTCATGCAATAATCTCATATGCAATAACTGGATGGGGAGCCATTAGTAATTCTATAAGGGTTCTTCGCTTACACAAAAGAGCAATTCGTATGATGAAAGGTGTTACTCCTAGAACTAGTTGCAGAGACATTTTTAAAGAAATGGGTATAATGACTGTACCATGTATAGTTATTTCGAATTTACTGGTTTATGCAAAACAGAATGTAAAAAATTGGAACAGACTTGATACACATTACGTGTGCGCATATATTTGAGATTCCAAAACACCATCTTAAGTTTAGTGAAAAATGCCCAAAATATCTAGCAATAAAAGCATATAACAAATTACCAGTTGCATATAAAACACTTAAATTCACTATATTTAAGGAGCAGACAAAACGTATGCTGAATGGGAAATGCTACTACTCACTAGATGAATATTTTAATGACAAAGATATCTAGTTGGCTTATATTAATTTGTGACGAGTATTTTAATATCATTTTTTTATGTGATGTACTGTCCTATTTACATTTTAACATTTTATTTTAACCTGTTAATATATTGTGTATAATTTTGTATTTATTGTAATATTTATGATCATTATATAAGTTTAGACCTACATCCATCATGACAATAAGTTGTGATTGTGATTGTTATGATTATGATGGCGAGAATTAGTATTGCGGGTGCTTTTAGCATTAGCATCATTACTGTTATTTTCTTGATATCATTATTGTTTCACTATTGTTGTCATTGTCATTGTTATTGTTGTTATAAGTACTATTCTTAACTAGGATATGATGCATGTAAAATTAAAACATTTTAAGGAACTAGTATATAAATTATACTTGACTTCAAATATTTTTACTGTATCTGTTTGTTTGCTTGTTTTTGACTTCTAAGGATCGATTTATTTATATATACAATATTTTTGCTCTTTCCTTTGACACATTGTATCCAGTTTTACTGGCACTAACAATTCGAAATAAACTATTTAACTATTTAAAAGAAGGAATGTGTGCGTTTGAGTTGGTATAAGATATTTTTTGGATAACACGGGTTAGTATGTTTTCTTTTACGTCTGACTGTGAGATTACTACTGCATGAAAAAAAAAATGGATCAAGTAAACGTAGTAAATATTCACGATCGTTTATTTGCTTATAGCTTACTACAACACACATTGTGATATAAATAAATCAAATACAAATCATTAGTATACTACCTGCTGTATCAATTTAACGTCATATTTAATCCTATATATCCGCAGATATCAAAATAAGCAAACACACCTACCCATGGTTAAGATGTGGCACTCCTTTTTTTTTAACAATTTAGTTCATGCATAATAGGGAAGGATATCGTTATATCTTCAGATGGTTTAGAAAATAGACCGCTTCTTTCCAGGTATTTCTCATTAAATAGTACAGAAAAATTTATATGTACGCTTCAAATAATTTCAATGAATATCTTGTGGATAGCACATCTGTATACACACATCTTTTTAGAAGATATATTCGGGTAAAAAATACTGATAAATCCAAACATTTTTGGTTACATTCATTGTGGTTTACACTGGTTGATAAGAAGGTATTTTTATTTGCTGATGTGTAAGATTTGCCTTTAATCCCCAATTAATGATGAATTAATTATATAATGATTATCACTCACTTATAAAGCACATACATGCGAATCCTTATTGATTATAGGTGATCGTTCATAATCAAAATTTAATCCCAATGACGCTTAGAGGGATTAAAATACCATACATCATAGCAATCGGTAAATCTGGTATAGGCACGTTATTTACACAATAAAATAATCTCGCAGCCAGTAGTTTAGTGGTCTACACAGTAGTGCATGTAGTCGTGTTGTTTCCCAGTAATGTTTGTGTCATTTCGAAGTTATTTTTAAATCAGTGCACTAATTTCCGTTCGTGATTGCTTATTGGATATATAGTTTTTGTGTTTATTGCCTCCGATACCTATAATGTGTAACCAGCAAAATTATCTGATGTCGTGGGTTTTATAAGGTAAGATTGTTGCTTTAACAATTAAAATAATATACAATGAAAAAAGGTTCTGGTATACTTCACCTCACAGTAATGGTAATTTTCAATAAAGTCACACATTGTTCAGAACAAAAGAATATTTATGATTTGAAATAAATTAAAGTTCCTTTATTGAAAATGATATTACATTGAGGCAAAGAAGCACATCTAAGTGAAGAGTGTAAGTGAGAAATAAAAAAGTATCCAACGATGTTCCCACAAATCTGCTCTAACTACTAGAAGAGTCAAAAAATTGATGATGTTAAATAGTAATGACCTACCATCTGGTGAATTGGTTATTTATTTTACATTTTCAACATTTTTTTTGAAATATTTCGTATTTCTTTATATCAGATAGAGTCGGATTTAATAATAATAAACAAAAAATAGAATTTTCATTGAACCTATTTTTCTTTAACGAAAGTTTATTATTACATTATCAAAAGTTTCATTGTATCTCACAACACCTTCCTCTCTTTTCAGTAACACTTGTAATTTTGTCTGCGCTTCTTTGAAGTTTTAAATATCTATTTAATCGGCTTCTTTAATTGTATCCATCATTTCTTTTGAGAACATTATTGCAGATTTCCTGGCGCTAGTTCTAGTTGATCAAAGACTCTATATCGGGTTATGTCTCCATTGTTGAATGTAGAAGAAGCGCCTTTTAGCTACGAGGATGGGCTTTCACGTTGTCGAAACGTTTGTTTGGATTTTGTTTCGCGCATGAACACAGTGATGTGGACTAGTTGTGGAAATACGGGCTTTAGTTCATTCGCTCAGCTGAAAATGTTTGCAATGTACCTATATATTCTTTAGATTTGCTTTATTTGCAACAGGAAGATCTGAACAGCTTTTTGAGAACGGCTCTCTGTTTCTTTTTTTTTTTTTAATATTTATTTCACTTTATTTTCTTGTAGTAAAGTAGGTATGTTTTGAATAAGGGAAAGTTTCCCTTCACTGTCTTAAGGAGACAAAATGATAATATGAAAGATTGTTATAATGGAGAATATTCCAAGCGAATTCAAACGATAACAGAAAATCTATTTATCGGTTTGAGGGAAAAAATCTATCTGAAACATCAGTATGAGCGGAAAACCTCTCCTGAAATGTTTTGTACGATAAATGTTACTTGTTCTCGAAAACGGATTAACAAAGCATCACAGAATTTCTGTTTCGGGTGTAAATTAGTACTATTAGATTCTACCTATCTAAAATAAATTTAAAGCTTACCGAGAAAAAGATCTAAAGTTGAAAAAAATCTAAATTTTTCTTTGTCCTTTAAGTTACTGGTTAATAAAAAAATACTAGATTTATTAGGATAATTTCCTGTGCTTCAATTGTGAAGTTTACGTTACTAGAATCTTTATCAAAACTTTAAATCAAATCGTTCCAATTGTTTTTGAGAATAATGACAAATGTACATCTTATTTTCCCAGCTTCAAATTTCTACGCACTCCCCTGAAAAAGATACCTCCTATCAATGGAAGAGAACCATTACAGGATAATACTACGTTTAGAAAAGAGAAATAACGTTAAAAGTACAAAAACAGCAGAAATTGTTGTAAGAGTAGTAGTATTCTGCTGCGTGACATAGCGTTTTGATTTTTCCTTTAGCATTAACTTCATTAAGCATGGGGTTTTAAAGCAATCAAGGATTCGATAACAATTTCTATATTTAAATTTACACTGCAGAAAAAAAGACGCAGGTTATCATTTATCATACTAACTGAATAAATACAACTGTTTTTTTTTTTAATACAATGCATGCTTTTTAAGCAAGAAATAGTAAATAAAATAAAACATAAGCTTTCTTTCTTTTAATTTAATTCTAGTGATCTGGAATCTAGAAGGTCGAATGTAATTAGCTGTTGAAGGTTCAAATCTTACGCTGTGAAATTGCGATTATCGAATTATCTGGAATCATAATGATAATTTTTTGAGAGATGTGACTCTGTTGAAATGTCACACAGAGATACTAAATTCTTTAAAAAGTATAAGAATGAATGAAGATATATACTAATTGTGCCTATGCAAGCATTGTATCTACGCAAGGAAATGGATTAATCGCATTTTCTTAATTTGTCTTAAATAATTTCCTTCCAATATTGTCAAATATTATTAAAAACGACATTATTAAGAAAGAATATTGCTATCAAATCTTTGCTGCTAGGAGAAATTATTTAAAAAATATACAAGCTCTTAACTTGGTAACAAAAATATTATTTCAGTATAAGTTGATATAATAAAGTGAATGCTCTTTGTTCGAATGCTTAAGTCTGATGATTTGATAAATAATCAGGTATGTATTCGATGCTTATCATATTAATTTATTATGCTGGTATCATCTAAGGTTTAGGCATATAGCATTGATGATATTCGAACGATAATAATATTGAATCTCAGTTTTATTATCGGGATGGCCTTTCAGGATTGATTGCTGTTTTACAGTGTGTGCTGGAAAAATATTAATAGGAACAATTAAATACCAGTAAATAAAAATTTCCAAGCTTCATACAGATTTATTTTTAATTACAGGTTTAGTTATAGGGTCACTAAAGGAGAATAGTTAAAGAATTATGTTGCTATAGTGCTATAATATCGCTCGTATACATTCTTTATTAATATATTTTTGCAGTCATTACCTAATATCTGGAATAGAACTTGATATCAGTGAGAAAACAACTGAAGTTTTCACCAAACGAAAGGATTGAACAACTGTTTATTGTATTCCCATAATTTTTTCTCTATTAATCACGCTTAAATGCAAAAAAAACAAAAAATTCGAAAAAATTAAAAAATAGTAATAGTAGAGAAAAGATTTACGTTTTTACTTTGAAAATTACATTGTAAGCATCCAAATAAATTTTATGCAATTATCACAGATTTACAGCAACAGTCGGATATTTTTATAGATTGACTCTTTACAACACGAAAAGTGTTGGCATTACAAATTATATGACGGGAAATTTAAACCTGTATATTATCTTCCACGTTCAAACCACCTTCGGCCTCTCCTTCCTCTTCAAAATCACTTATTGAGTCATCATTTTGTAAATTTCCATTTCTTATTTTATAATTAAAATCCTATTACAGTTTATAAAAGCATAAAGTTATTCACTTCGCTTTAGATATGTGATTTATAAACTTTCTTTTTTTTTTCTTCTTTTAAGTAAAGTATATAATAAGCGTGGAATAAATTAGCTATATACTCATGCATCCATTTATACGCATGGATGCACGCTGTTGCAGCACAGCGAACCCGAACACGTATAAGCGTGCGGTGCCATAAACTTTAACAAGTATCAAGTGAAAACATGCTATCCCGCTACCACACACAAACGCTGGATTGAGATATCTAGGTTTTCAAAGCGATACCGAAAAATACTGCACCACTTTTTCTCGTTCGTTTTTCTGAGGCAGGGAGGCGAGCTCAGCGGCATGGATTAATGATCGCGGTTTTCATTCATGCTTCATTGGTACATCACAACAGATTTATTACGGTTTCATACAGTATTTATTTCTATTCTTCTATAATATAGGTCTGTTTTTACCCGTTATTTATTACTGGGTTTTTTGTTGCTCCCTTCCTTTTTTTCCAAATGTATCTTAACCGTCTCTCTCGTTAGAATTATACTTAGATTATTTATTTTATGTTCAACAAGAAGCCAGACCCATACGTGCTGCGTAGAGAATATAAAAAATGATTTAAAAATAACTGCTTGGAAGAAATGATACGAGATTGTGACACATAGATCTTGTCTGAAACCCATTGCAATCATAATAAATTTACTTGCTAACTTTATAAATTTCCTGTATTGGATTATTTCCGGTCCACGTACAAAACCAGGTTAAGAAAGAAAATCTCTTCAATATTAAATCGTTGATTAGATTATAGAAAATATGGCTTTCTAGAATTGATGATTTATGGTTACTTTTAAGTGCTCTAACTAGGAGACAGAACACGCAATGAATATTTACAACCAAATGGGAGAAGATAAGTATGCGTACCTTATTTTTCATACATAATCGCAGCCAAGTAAAACCGTACTTTTTAAAAATACATACCCAAAAAACTTACACTCACGAAGAAAGTCTTATTTATGAGAACAGTTCGGTTTTCCTTGATAGAAGTTAAATTCAAATCCGTTTGGTTCCAAGTAAGAACTATAAATTAGTCGTGAATAAGAAGAGAAAACTTAAAAAGAAAGAGACGAACAAAACACGTAATAAAGTTAAAGCTAATGACAGCAAAGACAGCTTGAACAGATGGATAATTTGCCCTGGGGGTAACTGTTACCAGCAAGACTAAAGAGGACATAGAAATAGGAAAGAAAACAACATCATTAAGTAGTCAACTGGCAGGTGTTAGACTACGTAGAATATAACATTGAAAATAATTTCAAAGAAAACAAAAATATGAGACACTAATAGGTAAAACAGTAATATGATCAACATATGAAGTGTACTTAACTCTACGGAAACTCTACGTATGGTTTAAGAGGGAGTAAATCCCAGCTATTCTAAACGCTAAATACAGTAATGCCTATATATGGAAAGCAAACAAGAAGTACGTGTCAAGGGAAAGCATATGGCTTGTTCTTCTCTATATAGAAAACTATTCACCAGAAAAATCTGGAAATTTAAGGATATACAAATATGGATTTGGCCCAATCGAGCAAAATCTGTCTGGCACTTTCAGTTATACAGGTTGTTTAAACGCAACACCTTGTATATTTTTATATTTTTTAATTGTCCTTAAAATTCTAGTTAAAATTAAACGAGGTACCAAATTAGGCCAAATACATATTAGTATAGACTCAAATTTTCAGATTTTTCTTGTGAATAGTTTTCCATATAAAGATCACTGACACTCGTCATGTGACAGCCTGTATACAATACACATGCGGTGGGGTCCGATGAAATATCTCTGAAAATCTGCTTTTTCGACATATATAGTGAATTTGCCTTTGCAGATGGAACATTTCCGGAACAACTGACATTTTCATTACTAAAGACAATACAAAAAAAAGAAGGTCTGAATATGAAAACCATAGCCAGATTTCATTGATTTTAAATATTTCAAAAATTTTCAAGAAAATCTTCAAAGAAATTGAAAAATCTATGAGTAAATATGACATCTTGAATAGCTTGAAAATGGGCCTGTGGTGTTCCTCAAGGTATGATATAACAATCTTTATACTTTTGAGCAATAATACGAAATCAGTTGGCATTCTAGAACACAATATTGTTGAAAGACTGATTCACTTACTGTAACTTGCAAGGGAAGTGTAATAAAAATTTAATAATACCCAAAAAAATAAATGTTAGAAGTAATATGTTATGAATAATGTGCCACTTGAGTTCATGTTCTAGCGTCTTTCTGGGGTGCAAGCTAAATTGTAAACTTTTCTGCAAATCAGAATAATCTATCAACATATTTTAGACAAGTAGCGGTAGCTGGTCTACTTTTCTGGCCGATGTTTTTTCCTAATTAAAATATTGTGTCATCTTCTGGAAGAAATTTGTGGAAGCCAGGAGGATACCTATTCTACATAAGATCTGCATACGATCCATAATTGGTATTGGTCGCAGCAATACTGACACAGATTTTTTTAAAAACTTCAAATTATTTTCCGAGCATTGGTATATATATGATTTTGCTTTGTTGTAAGTGTTATTTTATACACAAATTTTACGTTCATATTTGTCAATTTTGACATGTTATACAGCTTTTGTGCAGGTACCCTTTAACGAATATATTATTATTATCAAACCATTTTGGTTTAAGGTGGTAATAAGAGGTAGAATAAAGTAGGGAACTTGGAGTGAACAAATTGAAGCCCAGGTAGAAATCATTGTATTGGTTTTGTTGAGAGTCAATTCCTGTAGACAAAAAATGGTACCTAATTAACTTGCTTATCTTCATAATGGTTAAAATTACAAACTATGGGTTCTTATTACTCTTGCTATAATTTTCTTTGATTCCTAAGTAAACGTAGGTCATGGCTTGAAATTGTGAAGTTGAAGTATAAGGAATTTTAATTAATTTAAATTGTTTCATATCAATTTGCTTTAATTTCGCAAATCTCTCCGTAAACACGCGCCCGGATTAAATACGATCAGGAGTCACGTGTATATCAATTATGTGCGCTTAATAAAGTTGTAAAACACGAGAAGTCGTTTCTCTTAGCGCGCCCATACGTGTTGTGTTGCAGCAAGCGGCAATGGTAGTAGTAGTGGTAGGAAACCGTATGTGTGTACAAGTTTTTGTCGTGTGCGAGTGTGTGCCGATCTAGCGTATGTGTGCATGGTGTATGGAAAAGAGGCGATTCAAGTTGGCGCCTAAAATTAGGATTGGGTGTCGACCGCGTTCACGTGACCCAATATTACGTCACTGGCATTTCGGAGACGCGTGTCCGAGCGAGAAAGTGAACTCATAAATCGCGGTGCGAACGAGAGAGACGTACATAAAGCATTTAGCGGGGAGCGTCAACCATTATCTTGCGTCCCCTTTATTTTCCGTCCTCGTCGTGGACGCCTTCACCGGAACGTTCGGGAGCAGGACCACTGCACGTTGGTCCGCCCATAAAGTTGTGCTCAGGGTCTCCCCTCACGTCACCGGCCGACTATCGGGCGGAGCGCTCGCCGACCAGGCCGTAAAGCATTCTCTAACACTTAACTCACGTTTAGCAATCAGAGAAGTTTGTCCCGCGATATCAATGATATCACATGTCTTCTGCAAGAGTTTACCTCAACACAACATACATTCAAGATCTCTATAGACGCACTGTCTGATCTGTCAGAGGGGCAGAGCTGTCGTTCTCGTGCTACGTCCGCATCTTCGAGCCTCTGTATATGAATTATCTAATTTAATAAAATCAATACACGTACAGTACATTATACAAATAACACAACCGTATACACACGTGAAGTTCTTCAAATGTTACGTTGCCACTGCTAAATACGATACTGCTATCCTCTTCCGAAGTGACCGATGGCTTGCCGTTTCCGGACTTCTTCCGGATCCCTATAGGTCCCCCCGGAATTCACATCGGATATCAAAGGTCAGTGTCTGATTATTACTTCCTCTAGTTAGTTGACAGTCGCACGTAAAATCAGACGCGAGTTTATTATTTCTTCCTACGTTTCGCGCTCATTTCGCCGTTATATCCGAAGCGCTTTTATTAAACCGTCAGTTGTGAAAGTCGTAAACTAAGAGCCGTCGGCCGGTACCTACGCGAAATACAAAATAAACAAGGCGCACGTTGCATATATTTTATGGCCTAGCCGTTGAATGCTGTTTTCCCTATAATTATAATATAGGCCATAAATTTTGCCGGGTAGCGTTCTCTTCGTGGACTGCCAATATTGCAGTCCAGCTAACTTAGCTGAATGGCTTCATTTTCTTTGATATAAACGCCCTGAAATTATTCGACAAGACCTGTGTTTAAATCCAACTCGCCTTATTGCCAATAATCTACGTTCTAAAAGAGAACCAGTTCCACGAAATAGTTTATTATCCACGGACAAGCTCTAACCAGCAAGGATTCTCGGATATTTTCTTTAAGTTGCAAAACAATAAGAATTAAAAACCGCACTCTTCAAAATTTTCGATTTAAACTGATTTATCATAGCGTGGGATTTTACCATTAACCTAATTTTATAATAGTTTACGTATTCAACAAGTATAAATTATTCTAAATGCATAAACTGGTGATTTACTTTTTAGTTACTTAAACGTCAAGTAATTGTAAGCTTACTTAGAATTAATTATAGCCAGTTATATATTCTTTGTACAAATAAATCTCAAGAAAGATGTAAACGCTATATTAAAATACCTCTTTTGTAATTCTTACAATAGTTTAATGTTTAGGAATCATATTAATTTTAATTACTTCATGTGCCATGACCTAACCTAAAATCCCTGTTATATACGTAAAATGCAAAAATGCTAAATTGTTTTCCTTTTTTAAATTTATATACAGCCATGGTCAAATGTATTATACACACTAACTTTTTTTGCGAATAGTTAAAGCAAAATGAGCACAAAACCAAATTCTTAGCTTAAATACATTATAAATACTATTTTACTTAAGGAATCTTTATAATATACTGCTTTTCCCCAAACAATACCACGTTGGGTAATCGTATAATATCGTTCAAAATAATTAAATAAAGATCCCATATTAGCATAATAAATGCAAAAATATCTTTTAGAAATACAGTTTACCATACCTCAGTAATTGGTAGATATACATATTACAAGTTGTATTTCAACGTTTTATACCATGGATACTTCGTCGTTTATTATACTAGGTATAAACCAATATTATACGTATATTCAACTATTTATTAAAAATTTGAGCGATTATTATACAACGCACAAGGTAGCTTGATCTCTACAGGTTTATTTTATGCAGCTTTTAATGGTGTTGAAAAACTGACATCACCAAATTTTGAAAACGCTAAAAACGAATGTATCTGCAAAAACCATCTATAAAAACTATTGCAAAATCATAAAACCGATTACTTAAACACTTAAACTATTACTATTATCTACCCTAGAGTAATGTCAAAGCATGACATTAATGGTTTATTAGTGATTGATGTGAATGCTTAACACATATGAACAAATCTGTAGCTTCTTTTTTGAAACTCATATACAGTGAAAACAGAATTATTACCAAGATACAAAGGTGAATGCTTCACCATAATCCCCTCCCACCGTGAAGCAGAAGGCAGGATCAGTCATAAACATTCTAATGACATGTCAGGATTGATACTTATGGAATATCTATCAATATCAATATTGACAAGGCTATATCCCCACTGGACTTCTCTCTAATTCTATTTTAGTACCAGCCGTGTTATTCAATTTGTAGGGGTATAATTAAGAAACTGTTCTACCAAAATTGTCAATAATCTCCAAACTAATGCTTATTCAATAAATTTTTCCCATAAGATCACGTTTAATATTATATTATGGACGTACAGAGATGGTGCGATTCTATGTATATCTATAGAAGCTGTAATATTATCTGTAAGTCTGTAAGCATCTATAATGGATGCTTACAAATTTGCAGATAATTTTGCAGGCATTGCAGATATTCATAAAATCCCATCATAAAACCATTAATCGATTCTACTTCTGTGGTACGGTATGTGCCTGCAATTTTTATTATTATAGAAAACTTATGCTACATTTGTTGTTAGTTGTTTCTAAAAAGTATTAAATTTGCAAAGCCTTTCTTCAAGGCTTATTACCCGAAGTGATTCCATGATTCTAAGACAACGCTAGAAAATTATTTATTTCTGTGTTTTGTCTTGCATTTTCAAATAAATCCTGGGTTCTTCAATTGTAAGGAGTAGATTATAGTTTAACTTACAGAAATGAAGTGAACTGAGTCAGGCTGGAAAAGCAACGCTGAAGTTTCTAATCACATACTCATTTTAATTTTACCAGTATTGTGATTGAAATTAATCTGAAATATCAAAGCTGTGGTTTCTCATGATAACCAATTTTATGACTTGCTGAGGTTATAGCGATAACTAAAAGACGATACATTTTAACTGAGAATAAAAGACTAGGAAAATTTTAGGCATTGCTTCTTAGCTTTAGTAAAATTCGTGCTGCAAGATTGAAAACGCCGCAGCATATTTTTTCCTACTGCCATATTATAAGGCAATTTTTTTTATATCATCTCAGTAAGCAATGACGTACCACTTTATTTGTTTTTGGCATTACAGGGTTGACTTGAAAAAGTCATGCAATGAAAATATGAAAGGCGTGTGGGTTCTTCCAGCTGCCGGAGCTATTCTTGGCCGTTTTTGTAATGTTTAAAGAGCATATTTTCAAGTTATATTGTGGAGAATGCTAAGTTTATTTGCTTTTGCTCACTCATGTTATGCGTTTGTGCCAACCTATACTGTAATGAATATAAACGTTTATTTTTGCCAAAATAAGTAATGTTATTTCCTTTCAATTGAATTCAAATAAACCTTTAATGTCAAACGTTTTTCAAATCACTTCTTCATAGTGCGGTGTCTTAAAAAATGGGAAGCTGGAAACTATTCTGATACTGTCGTCTTCTTTTCTATCTGAGACGAAAATTCTTTCGAGCAAACACTTTATAACTTTTATGAAACGTATGCAATATATTTCATCCACATGTAATTATAAATGCATAGAATAAATACTATTTCTTTATTGATAGGTGCAATGTGCTAAATATGCTACCACGACCCTACAATTCATTAAATAATGAGCCAGTTCTCGCATCAAGTTGTAAACGCAGTTAGAGGAACCGGATATCGTCGCCTTGTGTTCGCTTTCAATAATAAATGTCCATCAGTAGCCGAACAGGTGGCCAATAACCATAACCGTAATAATAACGCGACCGTTCCTACACAAATGAGTTGAAATTACGACCCACCGAGCACTGGTAAACACTCTATTACCAGCCAATTCCCTCTACTTCTGCGGGGACAATTGCGTCCTCACAATACTAACCGTGAAACTCTTTCTCTCGCCGATCTTCCTTCTCGTCTTCCAGCGCGGTTCGCCTCTTACGGCGATAATTAGAGATGGAGTTTCTTATCACGCCGGGGAGACACCTAAACGACATTTACACGGCGGTCGGCAGATCGGTCCCTCTAGTTCGCCTTTCGCGTCTTCTACTTCCTTTTTCCAAAGCCTTTTCGGCCTCAACTTTATGACACCACGATTTGACGCTTATGAGTATGGGCGTCCTTGTCTGACGCACGGCTGGCAATTGAAACGTGGTGCCGAGCGCTTGTTGCCTTAACTCAGTCGTAAGGTTAAGTTTATGTGACGTTCGGTGTATTACACACTTCTGGTTGATTTTACGAGGGGTAAATACGGTATTACTTCAACACTGCGGTCTTTACGAGATCTAGATGTTGCACTGATTTCTTTACGACCCGACTTGCTTAGAACACCTGTATAAAGTGACATAATCATTAAAAATTTGTCAAGCCAACTATGTTTACGCATATGCGTCGGGTAAATCTGTCTCGTCTTTCCGAATGGTTTATTTTTCGGAAGCTCGGATATCTCGTGCGTTACCGTTTCGTTCGGTAGGTAAATTTAGAAAGCGGCCATTAGTTTACATTTTATGCCGGAATCTTATAAATTCCACTATTTAAAAATACATTGTTTTGATTTTTGATTTATCTGACGTTAAATTTAATCTTCCATTTCGATATTTCTTTTCTGATTTGATGACTAACCTTGTTTATGTCACATGAGTGCCACTTACATATGCGCATACGTATACTTCACATACTTTCTTGAAAGCCTTCTAATTCTTTATATGATACGTCACGCCAAATAACTTCTGTATGAAATTTATATCGATTATTTGATGACAAGGGTGACAAAGTGGTAGTGAATTTTATTATATTTGTCATGCAATAAAAGTAACAATAGTAGCTTCCAAAATTTTTATTAATAATAAATTAATAACAAGAAATCGTGATGAATCTAAGATACAATTCTCAATAGTTACCAATAAACAAAATTCTTCAAGCTAAAGATACCATTTTTTAATACTTCCTTGTTTCAAAATGATACTTTTTACACTGGGGAAACTTTATTCCAAGTGAATATTTTTCTTTTTGTGGTTGATAACAAAATTGCAGAGCCAAATCTCCATCCTAATCATCATTACGACCCCGGAAAAAACCGGTTATGGTAATTGACCAGAGTGAGATTTGAACCTTGGACCTCCGACTGATAACCAAGTGTGCAAGCGAGGTTCTATTCATTTATCTTTCTTAATATTTATTTGACTTTATTTCTTTTAATAAAGGAAATTTTTGCATCAATGTTGCTATTTTCGACAATTTCCACAAGATTATGAACTCGGGTAGGCATAAAAGTAGTCTATCAATTGACAAAATAATCAATATGGCTTTATTGTATCCTTTTGGTACTCTACACATAAATAGCAAAAAACTAAAAAGTAATTTAAACACTTACGAGCAAAAACAAAAGAAGAAGAGGAAACTATGGGAATTACGAAAGTAAAAAGTAATTTAAGAACAAGGAATTAATATAACACAACATTATTGCATATACTCACCCTAATCCTAATCCATAGCCCAGGAGGGCAAAATTGTAGAGGTGGCAAATATATCTTTAATTAAAAGTTAAACCAGCAGTGTGGTTATTGTTTTGTAGTTGCAGGAACTTTTTTTTTTAGTTATATTTTGCATTTTAGTATAACTTCAGCACTGGTGCGGGGGATAGTCAACCAGGTGACGTAATGGCTGTAATGGTTGCTTCAAATGCTAAAAAATAAAGTGTCTATTCTTCACCGACTTTAGATCAATAAATATCTAACTACATGAAGAGAAAAGCTTGGCGATAGTAACAAAATCTCAAACTGTCTGACAAAGGTAAAAATAATAGATTCTGGTTTTAAAATATTATATAATAATATAGTTTTCTACCACTTAAAGTATACCACTCAAGAAATGATGTCCAATAATCATGTATGGGCTTCCTGTATGCCCCGTATGTGCACTATGTTGGGGACTACAATTATACAGATAAACCAAAGCTATTTAAATAAAGGGTTGCCTTAACAGAAAAAGTATCACCTGATATTCTAAATATACGTATGTAAGGTTTTTGTAAACTATCAAAATTATTTTGCGCTTCGTTGTCATTTCTTTTAGACGTATTGTTTTAGAGTAATTAGAGGCTCCTACTTCATTCAAGTGATATGTCTTTAACGTTTATCTACTTGAATGTAGACGTTCAATTAAATCATTTTGCGCCTCATGAAAACAGTTTCATAGCCAAATACCATTAAACTTTTCACATTCGAAAGTACCTACAACCTTACTGCACTCATTCGAAGATAGAAAGCGACACTTTATTGAATTATTACCGAATTGAGCTATGAATTCAACGGCCAACGGGCCAACGTATCACTTCCGTAAGTACATACCGAATTCAAGTTCCAACGCGTCACTTCCGTTACTTTACCGTACTGTTCTGTTAAAATTCTGAAGGTTCTGAGTTCGGCTGTCAAAGTAGCGGTCGAACAATCTGTCATTTAAGTATGAGTCATCTGTATTTTGAACAGTAAAAATACTAGTCAATTTATTTTAGTAAGTGGTAACCAGTTGGTAGCCAAAAAAATGTTGTACGCACCACGGCTGGAAAGCGTCTTATAGAACTCGTTTAGTTGCTCGCCTCGGCTCGCAATCTCAAAACTGGTTCGACGAAATGTCACTTTCTAGCTTTGATAACTAAATAACTATTTTTTATTCTCGTTTACTCACAACAATTAGGTAATTTTGAAGGTAAAATAATGTATATACATACGAAAATATAGTGATTTCGAGCTCGTTTCTTATCCAAATTTAACCAATTTGAGTTAATATGTAATATTGTAACTTTTTAACATAGTGTTAACAGCATAAGTATTCTTATTTATTTTTAATAGTCATTGCATAATAATAGTTATATTGTAGTATACTATTTATTCTCCATTGAATTACAATTTTAGATATGTACTAGTCTTATTGTTAATATGAATAAACCTAATGAATTCGGGCTAGTTAATTTAAAAGGGTATTTATCTTTCTGTATAAATACCAAATAGCAAATAATATTACTCTACAAAAAGTAATCTACTAGCAATAAGAAAATATGGTCTAGGTTATTTTATATATCAAGAAACTTTCTAAGAAATAATACTAGATATCTAGATAACCACTGGCAGTTGTGGTTGTTATGCATAAACTGTAACTAATTTAACTTACAGTACCATTTTTTCTTTCTAGGTCATTCGTGCCCTAAAAATTATTATACCTAGATATTCTAATGTACCGGTATATCCTTAAAAAGAATATAAAAAAGTCTCTAGGAGATGTAGCATGCTGCGAAGCTAACGGTAAACGTAATAAAGCGAACAAAAATGCAAAGCAACCGTCCTTCTTCTGCTGAATTTCTGTTAAAAATATAATCGCAGACTAACAGGAATGTACAGTCTAAAGTTAGTGTTGTTTACCGAACGTCTCCTGTGCCAGACAGGAGAGATTGTTACCGAACCTTTGTTGTGCATTTGAAATTTATTAGTCTCCTTTTTTAACTTCGGAACGGGACTTACTGATCTGTCGTCATCTTCGTCTCGGGCTTACAAATACACGGTGTTATATCGCGTTTCAATGCAAATTCGGTGATTATTATTGGATTTATATCTAATGGATTTTTCGTGTTAGCTTCTCCTCTGTTTTTATCGTGAAAATAATTAATTCTACTAGATGAATATTTAGGTACAACTACGTGCGCAAACACCTTCCCTTCTTAAACCCACATAATTAAATGTACACGTTGAAATGTTAAAAAATACATATTCATGACGAATACTCAAATAAATTCGCGTGTGTTAGAGTTAATGAAAAATATGAAATAGCCAGAAAGTGTAACGTGGGAAACGCAACAAAGAAAAAGTCCGACTGTATGGAATTAAATTAAAGGATTAGTCAGCGCTAACTTAAACCTTATATACGACTTTAAAATGTTGAAATACTTGAAGCAGAAATGATTCTATTAAGAATAACAAGGTTATATTCAAATAACTAAACAATAGATCAACAAAATATATTTTATCTAACTGTATTCCGAAGCCAATTTCTTTTTTTTGATGCACCTCTACCATCGTGGAAACACAAAATGGCTATCAAAGTAAACAACTGAATATTTGACTTCGAATACTATATAATGCCGTAGTTTTTCTGCTTGCCTATTATATGCATATTATGTATATCTGAAATAATTTGTTCGATTTGCCAGAATGTGATTATAGACTAGATTAGGAGTGGTTGTGCAGATCAATTTCACCGCGACTCATTTCAAGTTCTAATGTTTTCTAATTTTACATTTTTAGTAAAGTCTAGCATCCTTGAGAGCAACTCCTTTATATAGGCATCTATTTTCGGACCCTTCAAGACCAATAGTACAACTTTAGCATTGCCAACAGAACATGCACAGACTAAAATCCATATAGTAAAATTTACGCTTCCCTGTGTGACGGAAATTGTAGTAGCAATTACTAGTATTGTACTCAGCAGTTTTCTGTACCACAGTTACAAAAGGAGCAATAAAATTGTTGGGAAGAATTGTAGAACAATCTTCTACAAAATATGGTAAAATGCTTTACGATATTTTGCAACTGGTAAATATAATAAATTGGGCATGGTGAAGTGAAAATCTTATGAAAGATCTTTTGTCGATTATTTGCAATTATTGCTAAATTGTCCAGTAGCTATAAAGAAAAATATTTGTACACACTTATGTAGTTAATTATCTCTATAGTACAAATATATATAATATAATATAACGGTCAGTTTAATATCGGCAATTAAAAATGTTTGTTGATTATCTGAACTGTATTATAGCAAAGTTTTATACCTACATATATAATAGGAGTACCATGATACTTTATTGGTTTAGCTACATAAATATATGATACTACAGAAATTGCCGTAAAAATGGCGCTGCGCTTGTTTTATAACCGTTCAAATTCTTACTAAATGTAAATTGTGTCCCGTAAACGCGATTGTGTAATATTTATTTGATGTATTGACATTGTTAATATCAAACAGTGATTGACTGTCGCTCACAGTACGAGTACCAGATGCTTCCACACCGGTACTCGTCAGTTAATGGCCGGTCTGATCTCCGCAAACACGGCCAATGCGACGGCAAATCGCTCGCAGTCATTGGCTAATAAAATTGTAGGCAACTATATTAATTATTGCAATAGCCTAGTTTGTTTGCTAATTGAATGCTATGTGAAAAAAAAATATACCTAATTTTACAGGTTCTAGAAATTCACTATTTTAAGTGCTCATAACTAATTTTTTTTGGTCTTTGATTTAATGCCTTTCACTTTCGAACGAACTGACAGCAACGAAATTTCTTAATCGCCTAGCATTTATATTTATTTTGGCATCTGTAATTATTTTGGTCAGAAACAATATGTAGTATATGATGCATAGGATGCAGCTAAGTTATAGATGCCAAGAAAGTCATACAGTTGCCCTTCGCATACTCACATTTAAATGAGTTCCAAACCATATATCTATCTAAATTAGAATTTTTTAAAACTGCAGAAAAGAATATTTGTCATCTGTACTCCAGACGACTTGGCAAATATTTTATCGTGCTTACAGATCTTGAAAATATAAAGTGTATGCAGAATAAATCATTGTCCAGAGCGGAATAATGGCCAACACATTCTTTTTTTTTGCCCAGAACTACCCTTTTTGTTCCTTTTCTTCAGTTAGAATATGCTGTTATATAAATGATGCTTTATATAAATCGGTAATAACAGGCATATAAGTATTAAGTATTATTATTACGATTATTTTTAATTTGCTCTATAGGCTGTAGGGATCTAAATCCTAATCTTTTTCCAAGGGTTTTTCTGTTTGTTTTGAAGATATTAAAACTTATACTCTAATTGCTAACTTAGATGATGTTTTAAACTTACAAAATAGTATGGATTATATGATTGAATGGTGTACTCATCACAATTTAAAATTAAATATTAGTAAATGCTGCTCTGTCTCTTCTTCTAAATGCTTCATTACTTTATAGCAGGCGTCCAGTAATGCAATGCCTCTACAGTTCTCATAAAGCGACGCGTTTCCATTTTTATGTATTGGGCGCATTAGTGCTTTTAACCATTCGCTCGACATTAGCTCCTTTCTCCATATTATATAGTTTTAATAATTAGTATTTTTTCTCCTCCCACTTTAAGCATTTTAAATGTTATATTGCTTTCTATTATTTCTTATAGTTTTTATTATTTCGTTTATTTAAGTATGTATTAGTATTGGGATTCTGTCAAAGCAAAAATGTTGAATTCCATAATTAGAACTTGCTTATATAACATTCCTCTCCAACCGTTTCTAATAGCACGCAGAAGAGGGATTCCAGGACGATCATGGGTTGTGCGACCGGTCAATTTTTTACCAGAGTTATGGCCGACGTAGACCCAAGGATACGTCCAACCTATGTTAGTCAGCTCGACCCACACGGCATGGCCGCACCAATTATTTGGGGGCCTTTAATTAGGCCCTTATCTTTCGGCCTTTGCTGCGTTACGCAACGCACAGACGAAGATAAACAACGTGAACGCGAGATAAAACTATTTTCTTCGGGGGGGAAAAGCGGTCCCAAACAGACACTTACGTACGCGGAATACAATCGAACGGACAATGTGGCTAAGCCAATTTCCCTATATTTAAATGTTACTGGTATAGCGTGTGCCGATCAAGCAAGCAGTGGTATATGTTTATGAGTCAGTTCTATGATGTTTGTGCATGTGTGCGGTTCGATGTGCTATTGCTTCTCGGTTCTTTATTACAATACGTTGTTCATATTTGAGGTGCTTCTAATGAGAACATATTCAGTTTCGTGGAGGAGAGGAGAATAAATTAAACCACCGGAAACAAAAGACGTTAAGGTATTTTTCTTTTGTTTGTTTTTCTTATCTGGAAAATAACAATACTAAAATTACCAAAATAAAGAAAGCAACATCAAAAATATACAAACTTCACCGTTAATATTTTGTAAATAATTAAAATACCTTTGAATTAATTTAGAATCGAATTATAATTTCTAATGATCTGAGGAATTTATAATTCTTGTTGTGTTTTCTGCTTAAAACAAGCCGGTTTTTTTTTTATCTTGTATTCCATGTTCCTTCGAATCTTCAAAATTAATTTCAGGAAGTGTTTAATAAAAGATTTTAAGTATTGATTAGGTGATTTTCCTCGAATGCCTCTGATATATTCTTTATGTTCGACTCCTTCAAATGCATTTAATCTTATTGATTCTAAATCAAAATTATGCATTATGTAGGCACAATATTTTATATCCTTCCATAATTAATGCAGTTCATTAATTATGGAAGGATATTCTTACCTTCAAATATCTAATTTGAAGCTGTATTATTTAATAATTTTAAAATGAAGAAAATTCAAATTGGAGTTATACCTACATGTTGAAACGATTCTTAAAAACTTTTATAATTATATTTACTGAAATTTTTAATTCAATTCTCTTTAATATTATTTAAAACTAAATATTTTTAATTTCGTAGAAATTTATATTAACGTAATTATGGACAATTACTTATATATGATGTAACTTATTGCTAGCCTAACTTAAATTTAATTTGTAGCGTGTATAAAAACTAAACAGTGTTGCTGGAGAACTATGAAAATAATGATGAAGGAAGATATAACGGATTAAAACTCACAATCTCTTTATAATAATGCAGACGATCGGTTTCGTGCGATTAATATATCATCAGGGCAGCAACTAGTTACAATAAGATACAAACAAACTCTAAAATTAATATATTTAAATATTTTAGAGGATCTTTATTTTATTTTACTTATTGTTAGTATAATGTTATTAAATATGTTGGGGGTACTTATAGATTCTCAACTTCAGTTTTTTTTTTACAATTTGATCTGACAAGAAGAATAACTTCAAAATTTATGATGAAAACTATAATAGAACAATACTTTAATTAACAGAATTCATTAAATTCAGAAATTATATTCTTCAGACGTCGTTCACGTGTATTTGGATGCTACAATAATGTCATGTACTACAATTGTCATTATTTTTGTGAACATTGCATAATTTTTGTGATATATGTAAGTAAAAAATGTGTCGTACGTCATATGTTGCAATGTAATTACACATCCTTACGTTAACTTACAATAATTTTAACTTTTTAACTATTTCTTTATATTATTTATTATAATAACAAATTTATACTTAGAAAAACAAGCACAACAGCTTCTTTTTGGTTATCCTAATTCCATTTTTATAAAATAATATTAATTTTATATCGTTGTAAATTTATTTATTTTTTGCTGTACCTAATCATTATTGATTTAATAATGCGCTAATTGTACGAAATCATTTTCCTAAGATATCAACGAATTTGTAATCCTTATTTCTTTTTTTCATTATTATAGTATGAACTCACTTTGAGTCTACGATGATTTAACTATATAAATATTAGATTACGTTCTACAGCTCAACACAATCTATGGTGGGATTTTATGCCTATTTGTAACGCCTATAATATTATCCCTAGATTTGTAAGCATGCGTTGTAGATGCTTATACTTATAGATAACATAACAGGCACTACAGATATACATAGAACCGCACCATTAAATTTATTATTATTTAATTTAATCCATACATAAATTTAAACAAATTAGAATGCACTGCTCTTTTTACGTATACCTGAATCAATTTATTAATAAAACTATCAGAAAAACGTTTCCTCCAAAACTAGAGGCATGATGTCTAAAACGCTGCTGAAGCAAATGTAATTCGTTACACTTTTTTTTCTATTTTCATCAAGTTGTGCGTTTCTACGGTACTGTATGAGTCTATTGACTTTTTATTATTTTTCTTGAGTTACCTACTAGAATTGACCACTTAAAATTTTAAATGAAATATGTGAAAATAATGAAATACATGCTAATCAACTTAAGTTAAATTTACTAACTCTTTGGTTCTTTAGAAAGCAATGCATGTTCAAGTTAGAAGTGATATCTGATTCCTATGATATAATGAATTTGCCACAATTTTTTTTATTACAATAATCACACTAAGTTTTGTTGCTTGCGCTTTCTTTTGAAAAGCATCTAACACATATAAAAAAGGTATAAGCTATATGTGCAATCAGTTTCTTCTCGAATTTACATCGTCATATATAAATCACCTTGTAAATTAAACAAGAAACATTTTTTTGATAGTTAAAACCCACCCCAAAAATTAGCAAAAAAAGAGTATCATCCAATTTTGTTGTTACTGTTTTTATTACCTGGTTTTCTCAGTGCATACATACCAATTCTTAATTCCTAAGATTAATAAATATAGGCATCTCAGATAAGTGCATTTTAGGGCCTAAAAATTATAACTTCGAATCTGGAATTTGGTGTTTATGTCTTCAAAATGTTTATTTGGACGCATTTACTTGTGTCTAGGCATTGAGTATTGAGCTACTAACATACTTTAGTGAAAATACGCTTGAGTTACCTCATAGATCTGGAAAATGCCTTGTTCGTTTTCGTTTTATCGCTACGTTTTTTCCTGTACCTCGCTTGTATCATTGCGACGCACATCTACGATCCCCGTATAAAGACCGGTAAATCATGCACACCTTTGCCATTTAAAGCCACCTAATAAAGCTCTTCGATATATTGGCGATATTTTTCACTTAGATAAATTCTCCGGACCGGCAAAGCTCTCGCAATAAATTCGGCAGTTAGTAAAATCCTGGCGGCCGCGGTAATGAATGTAAAGCAAATAGTCTAATTGAGGTTCACGTGGGGGACCCATGTGTTCGCGCGGGAGTGAGTATGTAGTAGGTAGGTGCGATTCGGGGGGCGTTGGAAATTTACTGCTCGGCCGGCGACGCTTCGCATTCCGCCAGGAACTTGACCGGACGCCCGACTAAAAACCCAGGGTGCGTTCGGTTATTGCCTTTGCGAATATTTCACGTGCGCCCGCCTATACGTCGATCGTATATTTTTTTTTTGTTTCGTTCGTTCGTTAGCCGATAGGCCGTCACCTGTACATACTAATTCTTCAGATTTATTTCGGTGCCCGCCGGCGTTCCTTTATGTCCTCGTATTTTTCCGTCTGACCGAATTACATTTGAGCCCTTCCACGTGTACGGCTATATATGTAATTTAAACCGCTTTGGTTAGAAGCCTCCAATTATTTTCACCACCCAACATACTTAGCGAAAAAGTTCAATTGCGATATACAAAATTGTTTACCCCTCTCTCAATTTAATTTTGATATAATATCATCCAATTTTAATGACTTTCGTTTTCGTATTCTTGTATTTCAAATCCAACTGCAGCACATTCCATTATTGCTTGTGCTGAATTGCAACGTTTGGAACTTAATTTATTGTGTTTAAATGAGCTGTCTATTCCCCTATTTTACTTCCTCTAAACCATGATACAATCATTAATTCTTGGCTATAGTTTTTAGAGCATTTCAGTCAATGCAACATAGTTGACCTATAAACTCACATACCCCGGAAATTTTATTCACTAGCACCAAATGATTTTTTTTTTTTACAAATAGCTAGTAGCAATAATTGCAGAGTCATTGACAACATCATCATTGGACAACTATTCTAGAAACTTAAATTTTTAATTATCCTGCTTAGTTAATTCACTAGTATTACGTCAGTTATTACTGATGCTATTTTTAGAACTCATTTCCTTTTAGGTATTGACACTTTTTTCCTAAATTCCTTTTTATCAGTGCAAAACTTCACATTCGTACAGTAGGAAAGAGTTAACAACAGGTATACGTCTCCAGGTGACCTGCCAACACTTGAAACCATCCTACCAAAAGAACACACCACCTTTGCTACTTTACACGTACAAAATATATATGACAACGCATTTTTTAACACTCTAAGTCAGTTTTATCTTATGTTTATTCAATAGAACAAAATCTTTTATATGTGTTGGAAATTCCAAAAAATCAGAACTTATTTAAGTTCTGAGTTTCTATTTAGAAACTCTAGTCGTAATTTTTATAGACCGTCATCTTGTTGTTGTCTTATAACTAATTTCTTTGCCTCCGAAGTAACTCCTTATCACCTGGAGAAGATAATAAGCAATTCTAAAACTATTTCCGAGAGCTTCCAGGTTTATGTTCCGTTTTGCGCTGTGCAATGCGTTTTTGACATCTAAAATGACCAGCATGACTACATTTATAATTTATAGCAATGCCTGGATTTCTACCACCAGATTGAAGTCCCTCGAGGCACTTCAAAACAGGACGCTCAGGATAATCGCAGAGGTCCCTTGGTTCGTAAGGAACGCGCAGATTCATCGAGATCTGCAAATTCCGACTCTCCGAGACTTCATTCAGCAGATTCTCACCGCTACTTGGGTTCGCGCTCAAGACAGCGAAAACCCCTTGGTTCAGGCGGTCGTGGAACCCCAAGATCGACCACCACCTCTCGCCCGAGTTAGACGTTTAGATGTTTTCCTAGAGTAATATCTAACGCACAAACACCATGACGACCGCCTTCTACCTTTACCTCCACGAGGTAAAACTACGATAAATCAAAATTCAAAACTCCATGTTATATGAAAACCAAATTTTACGATCACCAACTCCCCCTGCAGAGTAACTTGTCCAAAGTTACTGCAAAACCCACCCTCCGCGGCTTGATCGTGCCGCCTTATCAGAGATGAAAGGGTAAATGAACCTCAGGTTCCTACCCTAGTTGAGAAGTAAGTTCATTGTCATTGTCATTGGATTTCTACTGTGAAGATCTTTTTTATTTCTTATACTTCGCTAATTGTTTGGTGACTTTTTGTAAATCCATGTTGAAACAGAAATTCCATTATATATTCAATAAATTCGATCAGCGTTTCATTAAATTAAAACTACCATTTGCTGAATTCCTATTGAAGGAATTTTTATTTTAATTTTTTTGTTTTATACAGAAACAAAGCTATATATTTAACGAAGAAAGAACTCATTGAGCAGCTTCCAAGGTGATTATTCCTTTCTCGCCACATCCAATAGATAACGCTTACTGCAATTTTTCAGCATTTTAGCCAGAGATTGCCTATAACTGGGTTAATTTTGTAAATGAAATAGCGTTTAGTTACCTGAGTATCTCCTAATTTTTATTACGTGACACAACTTATTGTTCTGCAACTAGTTTTGGCTTTTTAGTCTTCTTCAGGCAATATGCTCAAAATTCATAGTAGTCGGCTCGGAACATTAAAAACCAAGTAAATTAATACGAAATTATACGACCAAGAATCATGGAATAAGTGAAATCCTTCCCCAATCTTCTCCAAAGCCCGGTCTTCGAGTAGTTCGAAAAGTATAATAATAATTAAAAATTGTATTCTAGTTTCGTAGTGTGGTGGACTATTTTAAAATTAAGGAAACGCAACGGTATCTTTAATTTGATGAATATATGAATGTATTTGTTTCAATACATTTAATTTTATTTTGTGGGAATATTTTATTAACATCTTGCCTTAAATTATTTATTTCTTTTATTGAAACCGCCAAATTATTTTTTGTCTACGCCCTTATCAATTAAAATTAACAATTAATAAAAGCATGGAGTCAAACATATTCTTTTTTTATAAATTTGCGTTTCTTTAGTATTAAAAGAACGAAGCTACTGTAGAATTAACCTGAGCTGGCGGATGCGCGAGGGCAAGAGGGCATCCTCGATAGAGTGAGACATCTCCGAAGGAATTTGGAAAATTGTTATAATTCGTATCACAAATATCTGCGCAATTCGTTCAAAAATCGTAAATCAGTATGCATTGCTAAGCTCCGCCGGCTTCTTTGAGCACGTGGCGTATACTGCGCATAGGGGCGGAGTTTCCGCCAACTCTGGATAATTCTTTTGTAAAATATAAATAACGGTAAAGAGAACTAAACAAAATATAATAACGGTTGAAATGAGTTGCAAACCAATAAATTGTATCAGAATTCCTTGTAAAATCATAATAAAAGATAGCAAGCAATAAACATTCAGTTTTCCATTAGTTCTTCCTCAATTGTTGATCATTTATTTAAGATTTTTGTATGTTTCTTAAAAAAATACCGGCAGCCACTTTTCTCATAATGTTGCTGAACCTACTGCACAGAACTGTATTAATAACTTAATTGGTTTTTGAGAAATTTGTTGTAAAAGGTAAAAAAAAAATTATTTTATATTAAAAAAAATAATCAAAATCGCATTTTTTCTAAATATTTTTAAAATAAATTACATATTTCCGTTTCTTTCGTTTTTAGTAGTAGTAGTAGTAGTATCTTTATTATCTTAACCAGTGGTGTAGATAAAGGTAAATTTAGTAGTTCAACTTAAGAAAATTTTACTTAAGTTGATACTGCAAAACAATTTTGTTAATTCTTGCAAAGTTAACACAGCTAAAACTAAAAGGTAAGTATCAAGTTTGACATTTGCTGTTGCAAAGGGATTGTGCTGATTATATCCAAAAAGAATAAATAAATTATGCATACATTATTTTTATTCAAAATTATAATATTTCTAAATGTCACGTATATATGTATACTTACCTTAATCCGATAATAGTTAAAGCGTACACGAAAAACAATGCATTGAATAGAATAGGATGGATTAATGATCTTCACCGGTCATCGCCGGGCGAACAACTAGCAGTATATTCTATCTATGTATGTATATGACCTTTAAATAACCTTGTCTAATAATATTTTAGCTTTGTTTTCTGTATTAAAGCGCAAATCGTTCATTATGGTAGAAAAGAAAGATCTAACAGTTTCCTTCCGTTCATTTTAAGAAACGACAAAGTTTCAAAGGAAACCTCTTTAATTTAATTAAGGTTAACACGTTATAATATCTCGCTTGCGACCATTTTAAATAAGTAAAACTCATCCCATATACTAATAATTAACATAATCATAAAACAAAGTAAGCTTTTAAAGTGTTTAAACTACTTTTGCCATATTTTATCAGCAAAAGCAGAATACACACAAAACACAGTCAATCCGCGCGGTAGATGCTCTTTAAAGTGACAAATTCTTAAGCCCGATGGGTATATAAATTTTATAGTAAGCAACCTGGCGTCAATCGTTCGATGCTTAAGAATTTAATGACCTGGATTCTGACTAATCGACGTTTAAGCTGGCGAAACACAATAAATTATTAGCACCAGATATCGGCCTGGATATAAGTAAGTAAATAATTGAATATAAAGTAATTGAAATCAACATATTCATTATTATTGTCCGCATTTCGCGGCAGAATTTATGAAGCTTGACGATAAATAATCGCCAACGTATCTCTCAGGGTTTTTGTGCGACGGCCCTCGCGAACGTATTTGTTTATATAGACTCTTCTCTTCTTAACGACCGCTTTTAATTATAGAGTGGACTTCGGTTTCTTGTGGGGTCCCCGAGAAATGCGTGAAAAATGTTCCGTGGCGTTGAATTCTCTATTTCGTAATGATCTTCGATGTGCTCATATTCGTATAACGACGGAAATAAAACTACACGAGTAAAGCGCCCGACTTCATAGCTCCAGTTTAGTTGTAGTAATAATGTGATTTTAATTCCCGTTGTGTATAAGGGAGTGGTTTTATTTTTATTGCACGATAAATTGATACTTTATGATGACTGTAATTGGATTGTTTGACAAGATACCTGTATGTGAACGTTTTATTTGTTTTTGGAAATCCGATATGTTTACTGCTTATTTATGTGGTTACTTATAAGTGAATAAAGTAATATATTAGAAGGATGCATTAATATTGGATTCATGTCGAAATCGACAAAAACTTGCGTATGATTTTATTATGCGCATATAAGTGAGCTTAATCATTAGCACATTAACACCTACAGGTATAAACTATGCCTTTTGTTCAAATGTCGTGTTCTTTATCGAACTAAATTATCTCTGACCAAGCTTTAGAAAGTTTGACGAATACTAAATGGCAGTGACCTCACCTTTCACTTCTGAATATTTTTTGCAAATGCACATACTTTTTGACAGAGGTAATTAGATACATAAATTCCACTTGTGCCATTTCGTATATACATATTATCATTCCAATAAATTGCTAGGTAAAAAAAAGCAGTGACAGTGAAGCACAGCAACATAGCATAAATTTTCATGGTGAAGGTATTTCTCGAATTGTAATAAGCTGAACTTTGACACTAATAAAGCAGCAGTGTTGAATAGGTATTTTTTATAAGAGCAATTATAAGGAAAAATATGAACAGTTTTCATAGGAATCATTCCAAACAATTTACTGCATCAAACTGACTTTCTTGATTAGCAATCTTGCTAACAGTTTATGACAGAATTTATGTACACAATAATCTTTAATTGCGAAAATAAGTTCTATCCAGTTGAGTATTGTTTTGAATTGTGAAGCAGAGGAAAGAGAAGTCACAGTGAAACATTGTGTATGAGCTTATTTGATCCCACAGGCACTACAAATTTGCATAATGTAGGTATAAATCTTCTACTAATACACTGGTGAATTACGAGAAGTTGCACTTTGATACAAATTAACTTGCATCATAATTATGTGTTTGAAGAATACAAGCTTGAAAAAAACTGGAATTAACATGCCGCTAAAAAGCAACTAACAAAAATATGTAGATAATCTGTTACTGTAATGACGTTGAACTTTCCATACCAACGAACCGAAACTTGTAAATGGTGCGATAATGTTAGATTACCTTTCTTTATTTAAAGAAACTGTACATAGAAACGGTTCTTAGGGAAATTTGCTAACTCAATTCCATTTATACACGACAATAAGAATATTATGAAAGACCAGAAAATCAGAGACGCAGGATATTTAACACGTTTGTTGAAATTTTAGCATAAATAACAACGTGAACCGAATCTGCTCTTCGGACTTGAATTATTTCTTCTTCTCCATTATTCTTTCTTTAAATCTGTCCCTTCAAATTTCTTATGCCTAGTTGCTCGAAGTCCTTCCCAAGACCATAGATCCATTTTCTACATGGTCTTCACCTTTCTGTTCTCCAACCGTTAATATCTGCTTAGTCATTTAATGTTGACCATCACCTACATGTTCAAGCCCATGCTATCTTTCAACCCTTCTTATGCTTATAACAGATTTCCACACAAGTATTTCTACTCCTCCCTTGTTCTTGCTATCCAAACCTCTTTGAACTTCTCTCAACCATACATTCCTCTCAAGACTTTTCTTTTTTATATTTCCAATGCTTCTTATCCTAAACGAATTTCCGTAACTACTTTCCATACAGAACTATCAGTCTTATTATCGTGCGGAATACCTATGGTGAGTTGTAAAACTATCGACGCTATGCCAATCTTTATCAAAGATCTTTGAATACCCAGATATATGTAACTAAAGTGAGCATCTATTTTGAGAAAAACAATCATGTTATCAAAACAACATGTCTGCAAAAAGTTTCGATCAATAATAAAGATATTACAATTTGTCCAGTAGATTAGTAATGCTTTTGCTTTTGGTGACACTTTTAGATCTACCACAGCTTTCGATTAAGCAAAATCATGATATATGGTCTAAGTCTACCCCCTTTCTCTTTTGGAGAATCTTGACGAAGAAGGTAGGATGTTTATGCTACACAACAAAGCTATTAGCAGCTTAAGCTATAAAAACAAATAGTGTATTCACTTTGCTGTCGCAGTATGTTGCGTTTGTGATTCCTCATATACAGACAATAAAAAATTGTTTTACATAAAAATACACGGATCATGGTGGAATCAAACTATGTGACTACTTCCTAATGAATATAAAACTATCTAGACATCGTGCAGATTATCTTGGTAGTGCGGAGAATATATTCGTATATGTGTCTCTCATAAGCTGTGTGCTGTCGACTGAAAGTGAACAAACCATGTAAATTTCGTTAAAAAACCATTTTGTATTGCCAAATACCTTTGTTAGTTGTGTATAAATAAATTAAATACGCTAGCATTTCTATTTGGATGCTTTTATTGTCTGCCAAATGTTTCTACGTGTTCCTCTTGTGATAAAAGCTTCCAAACAGGGCGCAGTTTTCCAATAACCGCTTTATAGTGATATGATTCGGTGTGGGTTTTTCGGAATATCTTCCTTTAAATAAGCGACATGTTCCATTGATAAAAGCATTCGCTGTAAATAATAACCAGGTTTAGAAAATCTTCATTATAAAAACCTAAATCACCCAGTATCATTCGTCTATTTGAGACTAGAGGTTTGACGTTTATTTATTTACCTTTCCTTCTTGTGATATTATGTATAATTAGATACTTAAGTGTTTGTAATGGCAATATTCTATCTTGGCCTGCCTAAAAAACGTTTATTGTATCTGGAAGGTACTAATAATGTTGGTGCCTTATTACACGGAGAAAACCAAATAATAAGTTGTGTTAGAGTAGATTGTAATAGCAAAATTATATTTTTTGTTGCCACAATAACAGTAAAAAACATTGATAATATTACACGAATTTAACACTAAGCCACTAACACAAATTATTACGTACAGTACTATATTAGTTATCGTGCTGTATTACCTCCTATAATAAAAGTTATTTATAATTAATAAATTTATTGTTTAGAGATGTCATCAGAGTTAATATCAGGTATTATATATCACTCACTGTAAGATTGGCTAATATAGAGTACATGTAATATCTCGGGATATAACGGGATCTTTCTATTAATATCGTTTTCTTCTTTCGTTTAATTTGACAAAAAAGTTGTGTGCTAAATATTACAATCCTTAGTGATACTGGACGACATTTTTGTTGTTCAATAGGTGCTAATCCACACCATTTGTACACTCGCTACAACTTGCTTTAATGAGCCGAAGAACATTTTCATTTCCGAAGAGGTTAGTAAGCGCTTCGGGCATTGGCTCCTTTATCTTAACGATCAATTTTATATACCACGAAATCCAATAAATTGGATTTTTAACGCAGCACATTTACATAATTAAATTCGCTTCGTGTGTCATTTCGGACCGTTATAAAAAGGAAAGAATTATAGATTTAAAATTGCTTCCTTAAAAGGCAGATATCAGTAGCTCCAGATTGCTCCTTTTTTCCAGATGAAGTAATTCGGAGCAATTTCCTGTCACTCCCTCCTTATAGACGCCTAGTGGTCAATGAATGTGATGCAATGTTTGTTTAGTATTCATAAATTCTATTTTAATTACTTGTATTTCTCATTAAAACTGAATTAATCGATACGAATACAGATAATTCAATCGCCCAACACTTTAGGTTAAACGACTTAAATTAATTTTAAACTTTAATGGCATAAACTGAGTTATATGTGTGACAAATTAATTTAATGGACTCATTTACCTTCTACAATCAAAACATGCCACTACTGGTGAGCGTGCTAATAAACTAGGTACGTACTTAGAAAACGCAAGAAAATTCTATAACTGCTGTTGATACGTTAGTTCAAGGATGAAGGAATTGTTTAGGTGTGACAAAAACAAAGCCATTTAATTTTAAAATGTTACAGATATAGATTTATTGCAATTCAACATTTCTATATAGACTTGATGCTAATGTTGGTGTTTTATTTTTTACAAAATACAAGACTAACTTACATTTGCGATACATTGTTAACTCATCTCTTATCTAGGTACTTGTTTTTTCCTAATTTCACAACATTTGGGCAATTTGAGGTGTTGAGGCTTCTATCTAAAATGAATAATACACTTGTATATTATATATTTGCCGTTCAGCAAGAACAGACAATTTTGCTTAGAAAATTAATCTTTTTTTTGTTATTTTTTAGTTTACGAACAGAAAAGTATGCAGCGTGGTGGCTTTTGTAGTGTAGATACTGATTAATTAAACAAGATATTAGGTAGCCATTTTTATTAAAATACTAATTTAAACGGCTTAAATATATGCATTTTCAGCACAAAACATCTTACAATTACTTTATAACAGCATCTTATTTATTCCAAGCGTGGTATGGGCACCGGTGTTGTTTCATTCATGCATTTGAGCATGTAGAGGCCTAATTAAAAATTTAAAAGCACATTATTTTTTTGTTTAGGATGGTTTAGTACCAAACAATAGTCGTATTGGTTGTTTCTGGCCACCAAACCAAAGCAGCATAGGTGATCATGGATTTAATAATTGCCGTCATATACAGCAATTATTAGACCAATAGGATCATTTGATGTTTGGGACCCCAGGACTTACCGAGCAGCCTTCGGCATACTAGCCATGCCTTTATGGCTTTTCTACGTAAGTAATTGATATTGGAGTTCCATGACAATTTGTTGTCAAACATATTCGCCAAGTATTTAGCTTCATCACTGAAGCTAATACCTTTTCCTTCTATGGAGGCAGGTTCAAGACAGACCTTTCTTTTTTTTGTAATAGGCACAATAATAATCTTTTGAGAGTTTATGCGAAAGCTATGGTTTTGACACCAACTATGCGTGCAGTCGAGAGCTCATAAGTTCTCATTGATTTTATCATACCTGCCACAGATCATGATTACCAGGTCGTCGCGTACCCCTGTACCTCATATGCGTCGCTGGTTAGGTTCCTTATGAGATCATCGACAACAATACACCAGAGCAGAGGCG
The DNA here is from genome assembly GCA_949128085.1 of Cetonia aurata. Classification (NCBI taxonomy): domain Eukaryota; kingdom Metazoa; phylum Arthropoda; class Insecta; order Coleoptera; family Scarabaeidae; genus Cetonia; species Cetonia aurata. Next base: position 22,269,371 of record OX421886.1, on the reverse strand, counting down.
ATAACACCTCTCCTTGGTGGCAGCCTCTGCTAACAACCGTAAGTCGTTTCTGAATTCCAGCGTAGCGCTTGTTTGACGACTTTGCAACATGGTTTTAATCCATTCATAAATGTTTCCACTTTTTTGAACGGTAAATACCAGAATGCTAATGCCCACAAGTAATTATAACTAGATACCAGCATAGTTTCTCTGTAATTGCACATCGTGTATATACTCATCTGCGAAAAAAACCAATATTTTAATACAATTCCTTCATGGCATAATAATAATAATTTATGCACTTTGTGCCGGCATTAGGCAATTATTTAATATGTATATACGCTTATCTGCGCTGTACGTGGTCGTCATCATTAGTTTCCTATTGAAATAAATAGTCGGGATAATTTATTCCCGAGGAAAATATATACGACTTGCTAGAAACAAATAAATTAAAATAATAATGCAGGGAGCGTATATGTTATTTTTCGGATGTAAATTTCAATTAGCAATTCAAACTACGTAAACCAGACAAGTAAGGAATACGGTGCGTTTATGCCGAAGCACTGACACACGCACACACACAAATGCAAATGAATCGTTTCACGGCGAAAGGGATATTTTTCTCTGGAATTACATATCAAGCGTGTAGGCGCTATCTAGACCTTATCTGATCGTTTATTGGCTTATTAAGGGAGTAATTTACTAATTGTAAATGGGACGCGTGAAGTAGTCGGTAGTTTTCGACACCTCAGCTAAATGAATAACAAATGTATTTTTAACCATTTTGGGATTTACATTCTACCTTATTGTTAGGCCTGCCTACATATATACACTTACACCTATCTGTTTAATACATTCTATAAGCACTTTCTCTGCTATCTTCTTAGTAAGCAGATCAGTATTTAACTTTATCTTCATTTTGGTATTTTAGATAAATCATTGTAGTAATTATACTATTTAATGAACATTTTACCTGTGCGAGGAAGTAGTGTTTATGAAAATTAGTACACACAGAATGTACTTAGAATTATTAAGGAGTTCTTAAATGTAGTGCTGTTACAAGTTATATCAATCGCTGCCATTGTACACACCTACTCTTTATTCTTAAATAATAATAATAATTCATGCCTTCACATTCTACAGGGGGCATCAGCCGGCTATGAGTTACTAGGCTTGTTCGCAGTGCAATCAAACTGATCACAAACTACTCATTTCTGTTGGACCATTTCAGTCATGTTAAGAATCATGATTATGCAACCATGATTATTTTACTGCTTAAACGAAATGATTAGTAAGAAACTGTCATGGACCGCCTCTGTGAACAATGCTATTACTACGCCTGCGCACGGGGAGCGACTTGCGGTGTTTGTCTCACAGCATTTGAATAATAATAACAATAATACTGATAATACTTTTATTTTACAACAGGCTTACACCAAAGTACAGGAAAAATTGAAATTAAGAATTGCGAATATTATATAGTAACTAACCCTAAATTCAAAAATCAAATAACTCAAAAGTAAATAAGTAGGAATGATTATAATACAGCAAAAATAGTAGTCTTTAGGCTTTCACGGCCGTCGTTGCTGGCTGCTCTTCGGTTCTCGGGTTCTCTGCCGTAAGAAGTGAAGTTCACTTCTGAAGAAGATCACGACAAGATGATCGAAACGTCAAGTAATTTAAATTTTCTACACGGCAGAGAACCCGAGAACCGAAGAGCAGCCAGCACAAATAGTGTATAATATTACTTGTGCTAGTAAGTAGTTGGAATAAATACGAGTGTCTTGATGATAACCGAGGTACAATAAAACTAATTTTGTTTAAAAGAAAAATACAATCAATTTTATTATTTAACAAATTATATAAAAATTTAATATTAGAAATATTTTGTCGACCGCTAAAAGATATGAAGTTAAGTCAATTCAGCATTTCATCATAGTTATACCCTCTAGCTGGATAAATGCCGTCGGTTATATACTTTAAATAGTTTATTTTTTAAGAATCGGCTTTGAAATTGCTCGGTATTATTGATATAAGTAGCATAAGTAGGGTACCATGTGAGTGAACCATACTCTAACCGAAATCTTACAAAAGAATTGAATAATACAGAAAGAATCTTTACAGCTTTTTAACTTAGTACAAATTTAATTTTCTGTGATATGAACATTTAGGAAAATGTTATCATCTATGTGGTTACAATATAAAGAGTTGTTAGGGGGCGTCTAAACACTATTGAAATAATCAGCAAATAAAATGCGTTAATTGTGTGAGAGGAGGTGTTCAGTTCGATCTGATTATATGTCATACGTCAAGGTATACGAGTATTACCTTTTCTACTATGACCAAATGACCATAATCGATTTGGATCACGTTTAAGCGAGGCTTGTACGTCAGTAATATAATTCTTATAAGCATTATTAAAGAGAAGCTTGCACATTTGCCAAGGAGTCAGGAAAACCACGAAAACCTCACTTTGAGAGACCCTGGGATTCAAGCCTTGGACTCCGTGACTGAAAGCCAAGCGTGCTAGCCACTAGACCATTAGCTGCGCAATATAAATAATGGTATACAAAACGTATGGAGTATTCCGTTGATTCCTTTCCCGAAAATAATTTACGTCATGCTGTGTAACATAAGTATATTTCAAATTGTCTTAATATTGAAAATTAAAAAAAAAAAATTATTTCAGGGATGTAGGGTACCCTTTTTCACCGAAAATAATTTGCATCATTCTTAACTATGGAATATAAATTATCGTAATATTGTTTAATGTTTAAAATATGAATTGTTTTCTCTTGTAGACTTTTGGTTATTGCAACATGATTCCACCTAGATTTAATTAACAATAACGCTTCTATGTCCCAAAATACCGTAGCCTTTAATTTTCCCCTTAAAGATAGGTTCTTACTATACCATCCATCGACTATAATTTTTGGAGAAAGTACCTACTTTTTCGTCAGCAAATACCACTAAATTTTTTTAAATTGATATTTACCTTAGTCATATAGCAAGAAAAACGTATAGTATTGTTAAGTAACAGCTCTATTTGCTGTTAATTATTTAAAAAGAAAAAATAATTAATATCGCCAAAATTACAATAATACGTTTTTAATATCAGGAGCTTATTTAGCATAGCCATATATTAAAACAGAGATTTATTTGTTTCTTAGAACTCTGAGCTAACTGTATTTAGGTACTTTATTCTTCAAACGAATTTTTAAATTTCTCATTGGCAATTTGTGCACATTGCAAAACACAATAAATCATTCGCCAGTTGCCATAACGTTATTATTATAAGTGTAAGCTATATGTTATGCGCGTATCACCTTATCCTCGGACATACGATTCTTTAATAATTTTCAATACGTGGGTTGGACAGATGACAAGATGCTGCCGTGGCCGTCGTCACAGAATCGCAGATGTTTGTTTTGTGAATTCGCGACACTAAACTATAAATAAAGTATTTTACATTGTAACATCTATGGCCATGTCTAGAATATAATATTTCACCGTTCGTGTTGGCACATGTATTTGTACCTTGGTTATACGACAGACATAAATTTTAACACGCCCACGCATTTCGTAATCACTTACAAGCCCGAATTTCCTGCGTCCGATATACACCTGCGATAAAAAAAATGTCACCAAAATAAAAAAAAAAGAGATGCAAGAGGCGCATAAGAGATTTTAGTATGCTTAACGGTATAGACGAAATGTTTATACTGCATATCAAATTGAGTCTTACTCAATAAAAAAAAAGTATTACTAATAGAACTCTAACTGCTAATGCTTGGTTCACTCGCATAATTTATGAAATTTATACTATGGTTATAATATATTTGTTCATATTATCCTTAGTAAAATGGATTAATCAAGTGTTAAATAATAATTCTTTCCATTCGTTTTCGTTAGTTTAATGTACTTGAATTAAATTTTTTGGCACTTGGGTGCCATCTTCAGGTAATAAAAAGCGTCAACGTGTAGAAGTGAGGTGAAATGGTTATAAGTGAAAATTTTTAGTGTAAATATTCGCATTTGAGGAGAACACTGATGTTAACTCAATACAATTTAAAATTGTTAGGTGTATTAACGGGGTTATGTAGAAATAATAACTTAAATAATAATAAAGATTTAACAGAAAACCGTATGAATCTTGCTAAAAAAAAAAGCTTGAAAAATTGTAGTAAAATTAGACAAATCTTTTCAATCGCCTACGACAAACTTCAGAAACTAATAATGAGAATAAAAAAAAACGATTAGTTATGCAGATATAACCATATGTCAGGTCAGGCAGAGCAGTTTTGTAAGCAAAAAGTATCGAACAAGAAGCGGATTAAGAACTATGAGAAGACCGACGTAAAATTTAATAAAAACTTTAAATTTGAAAATAAGTATAATGGACGATCCATTTAAAATGACCTTCTGACTAAGCCCTTTCGCGTTTGTTTCCTATTTATTATAAGTACATACAAAGGACAAATTGTGAAGTCAGGGTGAATCAAAAATTTTGTCTTAACATACCTTTAGGCTGCATTGTTGCATACCGCCTGCTTCTTAATGAATTAAAACTAAAAGGTTTTTATTACTTCATTAAACATATAAATCGCCACACTTGGTCGCAGGTGATAAATAATGAAATGAGGTAAACGCGACTCCGCGAAAATTATATAAATTTTCACGAGAGACTCCACACCACCATGAAACGACTGCGTCCTATAAATCAAGCTCGTAATGAAATACCTATATGACGGCGGAGATACAATACGTTATAAGAGGAAGTTGGTAAATATGCTCGCATAACGTTAGCTTCCCTCCCCGACCGGTGGCGTTGTGTTTGTATGGTTACACGGCTCGAAACTTGAAGCTCTCCTTCGCAACAGTAATTGCGCCCCATAAATACTCGACACACTGATATGAGCAATTAGCAAACTGAAGACGAAGATGACTACTGGTGTTCAGTTCCGGAACAACAATATCTTAGCGGGTAACTTAGTTCGTTCAAAATAATTCGGCGATAATTCGTAGACACGCCACCTTATATGCAGTAAAGTTGTAGGTACTCGACTATCGTTAAAACTGTCGCCTCGTCTTACTAAATTACATAACAGGGTCGCCTCCTCTAAAACCATACTACTAAACCCGTAGATTTGTTAATCCAATAACATAAATAGATAAATACACAATATTTTACTCGTGATATACAGCTATATTACTTGTAAAAGAAGCCCAATGAGTTTCTAGCCAATTAGTCACGTAAAACACTAATTTCTAACAAAATAGTTTTATTACATCGTATTACGCTAATGGTTGTACTAGTACATCCGTATATTTATTTATTTGTTTTGAACTATTACCAACCGCGATTTTTTTTTAAAACCACCACAGGAAATGATCACATACATATACTGAATAAATAAATTGATTATTAATGATGTTATACGACACATTGTCAAAATATTCTCACCGCAATTAACTGTTACTTTGACATGGAAAATTTTTGGTAAGATTCTAATGGCGTTCATGTGAATTTCGCTTGAACAGTTTTCTAAAAAAAAATTTATTTTATTTATTTATTATTACTTTATTACCATTAATCTTCTATTAATGGTAATAAAGTAAATAGTAGTTGAAACACACTGTCTTGCATTTGAAATGCAGTGGATTCTGGTTCGTGTATACAAGATATTTGGTGGTAAGTTAGTTGCAATATGATAGGCCGATAGGGGATAGCATATTTTTATCAATTGATGGAAAAATATGTTCGGTAACTAGATAAAGACTAACAATAACTATATTCTTACGGTGGATATGATGTACCTACTTAAGAATACAGAAACATTCAACTATACGTTGCTTCGTCAATAGAAATTGTTTTGTGTATTAAACCACTACTACTTCATACAAGATACAGACTTTTTCTTCATACAGGGTCGAAGAAAAAGTCTTTTACATTTTGCTCTACCACAGTTCCCAAATCGACGGAGAGAAAAATATGTTTTTGTTAGTGTGTGCTGTAGGCGTTTTATCATTTTATTGGTTGTCATCAAGCGATACTGTTGTGGGTTTCAAATTTCAAAACCACAAACTCGGCTTTAAAAAAATAATCGCCTGGTAAACCAGGAAAGATCTTTCAGACGTTTGTCTATTAAACATGCTTCTGCTTTACATATGTCACAACGAAATTGTGAGAGAACTTTTACACAGACCTTAACTGCCAGACATCCATAATAATGGTCATGCGAAAACTCAAGGAGCGAGACTGGAAGATTGCAGAACATGTTGCAATGATATCGATACTAATAATAACTGGGCGACAAAAAGTTCTCTACAACTTCAAAAAGGGCTCCTTCACCGTTTGAGGGTTAGTGTCTGGTGTGCTGTTGGTTTGTTGGAGTTTAGTTTCCCATTTTGTTGAAGAAAGAGTTGCAACTGTAGCTATAGATAGCTATATCGATATTTGTCGTAACTTTCTGAAACCAAGAGTTAGGCAGATGCAAAATACAAATTTGTTGTTTCAATAAAATGGAGCGATGGTTAACATTGCAAGAAAATCAATGGACATTTTAAGCACAACGCTTCCATGGCACTTAATCCAATTGCAAATAAACACTATATATCATGTCCATGTCCCATGAGACCCTTACTGCTGGTGTTACTTACACTCTAGTGTCTTCGAGCATCGTCAGCAAAATATTAAGGCGTTGAAAGGAACTATGCGGCAAAATATTGCACCAATATAGTTTTAAACTATTTCTTTTTCTGCTCTTAGTTCTTTTAATTATTCTTCCAAGAAATCTCAATAATTAGGGAAACGTGAACACTAATTTGTATGGGCCTAAAATGGTATTTTTATATTCTTGATCAGCAATCTAGCTATATTTAGTTTCTGTGATTGTTGCTCTGGAACAGTAAAGCAAACTGGAATGTATATGGAAATAATGTTTTATAGTAAGAAACTACTACCTAACCATTGCGAATCAGGATGGACCATGCTTTTTATACCTACCTAGCATGAAAAATGCTTGACTCAAGTACAGCAAAAGCTTAGCGCTGAAACTTCTTATAGTCCTCACATGCAACAACTCATACAATGACTGTTGTAGCGCGAGTACAAATTTGAATCATGGGCCGTGTAGCGGCGAGTGGTTCAATATACGAGCATTACAACTCGTGATACCTGATTTTTATAGTATATTTTTCTTTTCTAATTTGCACATTAATCACCCAATTCTAGTAAAAGTACCACCAGTGCGTTTGCGTTGTCGTTTATTTTAGCTTTATTGTAACATCAAATAGAAAAAATATATTTATATTTTATATCTAGCCCACCGGTACCTACACTGTAGATTCAGTCTTTTGTAGACAGTCGAACGCACAATGTGCATATAGCGTCAAAAGCGGGAAGAGATGCCCGAAGCCGAACACCTTTGAAATATTATATTTTACCGATTGCTGGAGTACCATATTAAAGTTGGGGCAGCGTTCTGGAGGGTTCGTGTTGGGAAATGTTCTGCTTTTAGATAAACATCTACGTGTGCAAATATGTATAAATTTGCATTTTACTTGTACATATGTTCAGACATGTAATTACGGCTTATAATAAATATTTTCCCCTACATAAAATACAAAGCATAATTCTGTTTACAAGCAAGGAAAGGAAATTTATGGGTGAGTGCATGCCTGTTATGCTCATGTGCAGAAAAATAAACATTAATGAGTTGTTGGAATATAATCGTATTAAAGCTACTAATAAACTGACCGTTCTAATATATATTTTTTATAAAATTTAAATCACCTGTTTCGACATTTAAAGGTTATATTCAGATCTACGACATAATCGGTAAATTGTCATAATGGAAGTTATATTCATTACACTCAAACATTTTACCATTTATATATTTGTTATTTATTTTTATATATGCAGCTTCCTTATTGCATTCTGAATCTACTTCAAAATACTGCTGTATAATAATTCAAGTACAGTGACTATTATTAAAAAAAAAAGAAAAGACAATGTCAGTAGACGCACTTTCTAATCCTTGTACAACTTTAGTGTTAGCGGTAATTTCCTGAAGTATGATGCATTACAACGCTCTTAACCTTAACAAAAATAAAAATAAAGAAACTGAATGCTCCGGCTGGACTACAGTAGACTACAACACTTATTTGCTCAATTACATTCAAGAGCATTAACGCCGTAAGATTGTAAGATCGATTTTCATCCTATTAATCAACGAAGGCAATATAAACAGCCATAATTTATACTCGCCGTACATAAATGTTTTCTTATGTATGTTTGCAGACCGAGATGTGCACCCGCTGTGAAAATGTATACAATTCTTCTAATGTAGAAGTCGCTGAAGGTCTCAGGTCATTTTACATTAAATATAATGAAAATTAATCGCACTTACATACCTTACAGCTAAAGTTAAATAAAGAATATCACGCTTTTAGTATACGTAACAGTCGGTTGTTTGTATGGAAATTAATAGACTGCATATGAGGTATGTTTGTGTGAATGTAGATACAGTTAATTTGCTTGCTAATTGGCCACGTTCTCGGGAGATAAACAAACTTGATGTTATAGAGAGAAATATTTGAAGCTGCTTATGTGGTACCCAAAGAAAAAAATACATTATAGAAAAGCTGTCTTATCTAGTTCACTTGAAGTAATTCAACAGTTAAACGCAAATTTTGAACTAAATACAATATCCAGTTACTTCCATATCATACAAAATAGCATTCCAAAATGTTGTGTGGTACTTTGTTATTAAATGATTTCCTAAGCACCGTAACATAGCATAATACTTTCAAAGATTCACGAACTGTTATAACGCACGGTCGTTGTAACCTTGAAAAACTCTAAAGGCCGATTGAACACATGCTCTTTTAATATTTCCGTAATCGTTCATAAGATACTTTTAGCATATGCATTTTTAATCTGCACCTACTTCTGTAAAACTCAGTATTTAATGTTATCTTTTAACCCAGTCATGGTCTGGATTGTCTGAATAATATTCAGGATACAGCAGAAGCTGTTGAAATGTCTTCTTCAATACCTTGCGTCTTAACTACCAAAACAATAAATGAAAGTACAATTTATAATATTACAGATATAGAATGTATTACGTTTAGTAGTTATTATAATAATGATCATTATTTTAAACAATAACCAAGATAACTTAGGCAAAGTTATAATACTTACGTCTAATAATTACATGGCTGAACCCTGCGCTTGAAAAACCTAACCTTTAACTCCCCGTAAAAGATTTTATTACTGCCTTCAGCAGCTTGTTTAAGACATTTGATTTTGTTCATTTCCTGCTAGCTACTACTGCAGTTTCTTTAGATATGCATCTTGAATTATCCATAACTATACGCATTACGAAGCTCTTAAGTTTAATGCTACCCTCTATATGTTCGAATAATAGAATTGTTCTTTTTTACCGAGGTTTTATGCAGCGAAATGCATACGAAAGCGCAGTAATTTCTTCTTTGTTACATTCACCTTGTTATAAATTGTATGAAGTTAAGTGAATGTTTAATTGGGTTATGCAATTTACCATTTGCTGCAAATCTAACACATCGCCGAGAATCTTATATCTGCCCAGGAAGTAAATTTTCATTCCAATTTGCTGATTTAAGGTACACAGTTTGGCCCGAAATGTCTGGAAGCACTCAAATAAGAACATAATCAATATTCCACCATAAACCATGTCACTTAATTGTCTGAAGAAGTCTAGTCAAAAAAAAGTATCGTTTTTAGAATGACCTTGAAAAAATGTTGACAATATGTATGTATTTAATACACTCTGCAATTCTTTAAACGACAACGAACAATATCTCCCGCGTAAGAAAATTTTTAAAAAATTATTTCAAAATTCAAAAAGTTGATTATTAATAGAAATTTATAACAAGTCTGAAATTTGACATGCCCCGCAGCCGTATGTTTCTACAGTATTACAGTAAATATTTTGAGTCAAATTTTGAATTTTGCACACATTGCGCATATATAATTAGGTATTAAGTACACAATAAATTTTCACATTCTGGAATGGTATATTGAGTGTATTTCAAAAACCATCTTGTACGAAATGTCAATGTTTCTTACTGTACTTAGTGCAATTTACAAAAAGAAAATAATGTCTTTAGAACTTCCACAAAATCATTGTAAAAACAACCTTTTGTCATTAAAAGTTTTTTTTTTTAATAATGCCCATATTTTGCTCAAATGTTATTAATTATATCGTGATTCCAATTCAATATAATAATAATAGTTATTAATTACATCTCTAGATAAAAGAATTATTGTTGTCTGCTATATATTCTTAATTTTATTGTACAATAACTGTTAGTAGGCAAATACATATTTAGAAAGTGTACTAAATGAGTAGTCAACCTTAACTTAGAAACATTTTTGCGTTAAGAATGAAGACTATCTAGAGAACCGAAAACTGGCGTGAAACATACCACAGGTAATCTACAGGCATGGGACAATATCTGTAGTATGATTCCAACTACAACGTACTAATAAAAACAGGAGTAGCCAGATGCACCTATGATAGAGTAACAATTATTTGCTCAAACAGGAATGAAAGAGACAAAGAACACAAAAACATATCCGAAACATTCAAACAAATTGGCTATCCCAAGAAAAAGTATTACCACAGCGGTCACCCCATATGTGATATTGAAATAAATGCAACATAAGAATGGCATTCAAAACCAACGACAACTATGAAGTCCATTGTCACCAAGATAAAAAAACAAATTTTGAAACACTAAAAACTGCGTCTGCAGAGTAGCATATCCGTACCCAATATGTCGAAGAAACCAGACGTCCATTCAACCTTAGGGTACAAGGATGAAGAAAACTGATAAGACTTGGTGAAACCGAGAAATCCCATTCAGCTCATCACGCGTAGAATGAGAGCCATAAAATCGAATTGGGAGGAAGCCTCAATAATATCAAAGAAAGAAAATCTAAACTGAAAAGAGCATTAATACAACATAATACTTTCAGCGCACCAAGTCAAGAAATGAAGGACATCATGACAGAACATATGAACAATAACCGAGGCGCACAGCAAAAACAACGTAGGATCCCTCACCCACGCAATTGACCACTCATGAAAATTAAAGAGTTTGCAAATTTTAGCTGTCAAATGGCTGTGAGATTTTGATGCAAACTGACAGAATTTCGTTTAATATTTAAAATGATGTGTGCTTCAAGTATACCTTGAAAACGACAGCGCAGGCCGAAAGGTTGGTAACTAACCACAACCAAGATGACGCAAATCTTCAAAATAATACCCAAAATTCTTCGTAGTTGTTGTACTGTAAGGTAGCTATAGTGTAAAACTAAGGATGGTTGATACTTAGCACAAATTATTTAGGTATGGTCTGTATAACTTGCGCTACTGACTCCATATATTTTGTCCCAATGTTTCAACCGCTACTCACAAATTCTTTCTGCGTTTATGCCTGCTGTTTCTTTTCAATCAATTTCTGCTTACCGTGCATCCGATTAAATTGTTTTTGCCTAGGATTTGAGCGCAATTACCGATGTAACAAATCTATCTATACTCGACTATGTCGGAAAAACTACGATCTTCGAGTTTGATAGAGCCGGACTCGTCGTTGCCCCGATATCCCATCAATCAATGTTACTGTCAGCCTTCCTAAAACAATGCCATGTTCCCGTATAATTGAACTCCATACATCATGCGGCCCGATAAATTCCAGCATCCTATGAAAATCTAAATAAACGTCAGCGCGAGATTCGAAACACCGACGAAGACCGTATAATAGAGAGACGATCGGATTTGTCCGGTTTTTTTCAGTGTCGCTACCCGGCCGCGACACGGCGCGACACAAAAAGTGTCGATTGGTTATTTGCCTCCGGTAAACGGTACGAGTATTTTATACGATCGTACCGTTGGGAGCACTAAGACACGACCGGTACGCCAGAGCAATAACGTTACCGAGAAATGACATATGTGTTTGCAGTATACCGTTGCGGGAATGCACGTACTTGTTGAGCGGGATCAATTAGCGGCTAATAGATGCAGAATATGAGACTCATTGGAAACGCTCGTCTTCTCTGTTCACCCGGTCGGCGCGGACACCGCGCGAAATCGGTTATGCCAGTCAGTCTTCGGTCGAGAAAAACTCGTGGTGAAACGTCTAGGAAAAACAGAAAATTAAATTTTATTACGTCGTCAATATTCACTTGAGATCAATTATGATACACCACGGTTGTGTTTCTGCGTAGCGGGAAAAAAAACCGAAGAAAAAAGTTGGAAGGTGCTTATAGTAATAGGTATTAATTAACTAACTCGCTGTGATTTCAAACGAACGATACACTCATTAAATTCAAGCAGGAAATGGAGATACCTCCACGGACACCACCAAATTATATAATAGCAGTAGGAAGGCTCTAAGTCTTTGCTTTGAACTCACTACTTCTTTATTACTTTAGAAAGGGGACGCCTACATATAGATTGTAGGAGTTAATAAGTGAATTACGCACTCAGATCTCGTCTTGCATTTCGGCACCTCGGATTCGAACTTCATGCGTTCTGCATACCTTTCTGACACACTTTAACACTGACAAGTTCGAATGTCAATCGGAGCAATCGTTCTTCATCGTCATCTAATATATTATGCGTGGAATGCGACGGGAAATAAAGTTATTGCTTTTGTTTCTAACACGCAGTGCCAACAGGACATAGGCCTCTAATAAAAATACAGTTTCGACGCCTGTTAGGAATGAAAATTCATAGGAGCCTAACAACTTACACCGTGGGTTTCACAGAAGCGTACTGTCGTAAAAAGAAGAGGTCGTAAATTTGACGCACTCGCCAGTAATATCAACGTGTACCGATGTGTACCGTAATTTGCGCGTATTTGTACAAATGGAGCGAATAGTTGCCAGGATTGATTGCTAGTGTTAAATTGCTGGTTTAAATATTTTTTAATTATAGATGACAAGTAATAAATCTGTTAAATTGCTGACTGGTCGCCAAAGTATTATTATAGTAGCTGCAATTATCCTTGTATTCTCCAACGTTGATGTATTGTTTGCCAGCGTGTATAATGAGAAAAAAAAAGATATTACCGTGTATTAGCAATATAAGAAATAGTGTAACGTAGAAGCATGCGTCCTTTTATCCAATAATCAGTATTCATTCGTATACGATTGTACGGACAAAGCTTTTACTGGCAATTTCTTAAGTAAATGCTAGGTTTCGTATGCATAATCATTCAAGTATTTAGTACGAGTAAGTTTTTGCTTAATTCTATAGTAAAAACTTAAAATCGTATGCATTAGTAAGTAATAGAAGTTTTTTTAAGCCTGGTAGATATCTAGCTTAAAAATTTCGTAGCCTTAAAAGTGGCGCAGTTTATGCAGATCCTTGCTCCAAAAGTAATCGAAAACCGTCGAAATACTGATCCGCATGCATGTATTTAAGCAGTTCTATGGATTTGAAGCACATCAAGTAAGATATCTAGCAGTCACATTCTTGGGCAATACAGGAGAAACAAAAGGTGTCGCGATATGAAAAAATGGAAATATTAGATACGTTGAAGAGCCTCGCTTTCAAGCAGGTGCAGGCGAAGACAAGGGCGTTCATCAATCGACTGTTAGCCGCACAGTGAGTTAAGTTGCTAGAAAGATTTGTCAAAAGTCAGACAGTTAGGTAATATATCCGACAAACACGCACAGGGTAGAGCAAGCTAAAAGAGAGTGGCAAGCAGTGTTTAATTCTCCTTGTTGCATAGGAGCATTGGACTGCACGCATGTGGAAATAATATACAAGGTGACGAATATGTTAACAGAAAGAATCAGCACTCTATTAACGTGCAAGCTGCTTGAAATAGTAAGGAAATGTTTACTAGTGTTGATGCTACAAGCCCAAGTTCGACGCATGACAGCAGAGTGTTGCGGAAATCTGGGCTGATGGAGATTATAGCTCCATGCAGAGAAATGCAATTATAATTGCTTATGACAAAAATACAAAAATTCTGCGAAGGAACTACAATCAGATCCATGCTCGAAATAGAATCATTTCGAAAGGGGTTTTGGAGAAGTTAAACGAAGGTTTCTACTTCTTAGTTCAAATGTTCGACTTCATCTTGATATTATTCCTTCAGTTACTCAACGGAGCCGCTTAATTGGGTGTAAAGAATGGTTACTATATCTTTCCCGCTTGTTTATCTATTTTTAGGCCGATATATATCTTTGTTTATGCTCTATTATTGAGTGATATACTTTATGTATTTATACCATTTATGAAATATGTATGAAACTAACAAAGACTTGCAAATTTATATGCCATTTTCTTTGTTAATGCGTCTTTATTTATAACAAAATTATCATAACAAAATTACCATGTATTTTCTAAGCGTAAACAAATATATAGCTTCAGTCACACAGCACCTTACAAAAGTTGCAACGACGTGTATGTTGGTTCACTTTCTGATAACCAACCAGAACGGAAGGTGGTTCTTCTTGCAATTTTTGTATCTCTAGTGTAATTGTTCTAACCGAACTAAAGTGGTACAAGGATTGACTGACTCGACTCTCCCTGTGCTCCTACATTTTTTTTTTTTTTGGAAAGATAAGGAATGGAATCATCTTGACGACCGACAACGTCTTCTATGTTCTTTCTACATTTCAGAGCAGCAACGGCCCCTGGTGTAAATCAGAAACCTCCTTCAACATAAATACTAAGGCAAATAATTATATGGCGTCCGTTCCATTAAAACAAGCTTTGTTTATTTAAAGATGCCTATATTAGAGATGAAATTTTACATTGATTAGTTTAGAACAGCAATGGTCATTATCTCAAAAAACGCTTGAATTTAGAATAGTCGTAAACAATCAAGGAAATTTGGTAAATCAAGGCATATTATACAATGGCATTAAAATAAATAAAGCGACTACTGTAAATTTCAAATCCAATTCATTCAAACTATACTGTTATAATTGTAAATTAAGGTCGTGTATTGGGTGCTGTATCTGGGATTTTAGATTTTGGTAGGGCTTTAGGGTACTCATCATTATGTGGTCTATTTCAGATTTGGACTGCAGTTTTGTTGTTGTCAAAGTTGTGGGGAACTTATTGGATACCAATCATTCAATTGGGGTGTGCTTTAAAGTTGAAATTCTTAGTAGTACATTAAGTATATTTGCTTGTATACCTATTTTCTGTAGATGCCCCTAATTCACAAATGCCGAAGTAGATGACAGGAATATGCTTTCCAAATTAATTGGTGTGGAACCAAAATATTGTAGATATATTAATCAGAGTCTATGCCTTCTTCGTTTCTTGATCGTAGACATATAATGCAGACAGTAAACTGGAACCTGGAACTAGAAATTGAAATTTATTAGGAAATAAGAATGTTCGTACTTCTTATTGCCACAAGAGTATTTTTGT
Organism: Cetonia aurata; assembly: GCA_949128085.1. NCBI lineage: Eukaryota > Metazoa > Arthropoda > Insecta > Coleoptera > Scarabaeidae > Cetonia > Cetonia aurata. The sequence continues at coordinate 22,253,946 of OX421886.1, read as the reverse complement.
TAAATAGTCAAGAACGCAATTCCTTTAAGTGGTTTAATTTATACACTAACCGCACTAGTCACTTAGCGGTAGGTCCATGTATTATGCGCAATTCATTTTCTTCGCACAGTACCACGTAATTAAATTTATACACCCGTCGTAGAATGATATCACCCTTATCAGTGATAATATTTTTTCAACCTTATGGTTGACCCGAAGTCTCCACATTCAATGGCCACAATTCACCTTATCCTTTATCATTCTCTCACTCATACATATGTGTATTTTTCCGCCATTCCGTCCTTAACATTTTATTTTAATTAGGTACATGTTTCATTCTCACTTATGACGTATTTATTAAGCATGATCGGCCCGTTACGTAACCCAAGCGGCATGTGGGTAGATTGCGGTGAGCCGAGATAAGCCAGTCGCACGCAACCTTACCGGTCAGTACCGTAATGGTTGGTGCCCGACGCGTTCTTACATTCGATGAAGCGAACCGGTTTCTGCAGGTCGCCGTGAACTTCTACGATTATTTCTCTCTGAATATAATATGTACTCTCACTCGTGTATGATGAACGACAATGTCGTCAATTTTTCTCTCTGAGAGTTAAATTTTTGAATGAATTTGTAAAATTTTGCAAAGAAGGTTTCTTGGTCATCAGCTATTTTATTGGTTTACTTTTGAAACGCCTGTCCTGTATATTAAAAGCTAGTAAACCTATACTAGAGTTGCTCAGCATGAGATGATACCAGAAGAACTGAGGTACTGAGTACCATTAACCTTTTTTCCAAGAAAGTTGATAAAACAATCCCAGAAAAAAATGTTCTTCTTCGTTTCTCTCAGTCTGTGGCACTTCACCAGCAGACAAAAAATGTTACAGGAAGTTACAGAGAGCTGAACTAAGAACGATTTGGATTTAGGACAAATGATCAACAACAAACGCATTATATACTTTGCAAAGTGTATGGTAGGATTCAGGTGAAAGATGTCGAAGTGATGCTAAAAAGAAAAGTAGATGCAAAAGCTACTGGAAATGACATACCTTGATACCTTGATAATCCCAGTACTAGAAGGAATATCTAAGACAAAGGGATTCCCTTGATCCTATGTTATTCAATTTTGCTATATTCAAGTTAAATCACAGAATAAAAATATGTGAGCAATATAAAACATAACGCTGATGACCGCCGCCAGAGAAATTTTATCAAAGAAGTATAACAACAAACATTTTCTGGAAAAAAAATGAAGGTATAAGGTAACACTAGTGTAGTGTTACCAGTTATAATGTACGACAGTGAAACTAGAGCCGAAACAAAACAAAACAAGGATTTTTACAAAAGCTTTTTTAGCGGCTCTATGCCTATACCTAGTCCTTTTTCTACCACAGCATCTTGCAATTCATTGTGAGCCAGAAGTTTTTAATTTTGCCCTTTTATTAAATCTATTAGCTCTGTATGCTTTATGTACCAACCTGCTCTGGCGATCTCGAAGCCCAGTAGTGGCAACTTTGTCTTTGTTTTACATATAGACTGGAGCTTATTCTTCCTCTAAGCAGAGACTGCAATGAAGATTTTTTATCAGGCCTATGGTATGCGTATATACCTACTTAGTCTGCAGTAACCTCTGAATTGTCCTACCAGCACTTTTCATTATTAACTTCCTGTATTTAATCAGTGGATCTTTTGTAAATTTGGTCCTTCGTTTCTTTAAAATCTGTTTTACCTGGGCACCTTCTGTTAATTTTAAATCTACTATGATATCCATTTGCTTATGACGACCGTCTATAGTGCAGAATTAACTGCTATTTATGAGTCACTAAAGTATGTAAACCGATTAAATATTCAACAACGAATTTTGATTGTAACAGACAGCAAGAGCGCAGCAGAAAATATAAAATCCATGAACATATCATCTGCTACCAATACTATTATAGCACAAATTTTTATAGAGATTAGTAAACTTAGAGTCGATGTAGAATGTTTATGGGTTAAAGGTCACTCAGGGATTGAAGGCAATGAAATAGCTGATGAAACTGCAAAGCTGGGATGTGATTGTACGGAGGTTTTAGATCATTTTTTATTGCCCAGTGATATTTATAAATCAGTGTTCAGATCTATTCACCAGGAATTCCAAAAAGCGTATTTAGAGATCAAAGCTGGAAAATTCTACGAACTCATAGAACCTGAGCTTCCAAGTAAAACCTGCACACTAAAAAAATTACACTTTTCCTAGGGAAAATTCCTGTAATGTATAGGGTAAAATTACCAAAAATTGGGAAATTTACCTAAATTTTTATAGCAGATTTCCTAATTTTTGGTAAATTTACCCTATGTAAATGATGAAAAGTGTAATATTTTTTAGTGTGTGGTTTCAAGAAACTTATTCGAAGAATTTCGTTAAAGTTATAAGTAGACTTCGTTGCAATCATCGTTTATGTAACAGTTGTTTAAACAAAATACACCTGAAAGACACTGACATTTGCGATTGCGGGCAGATTGAGACCCTAGAGCATATTATATTAATCTGCGAAAAATATAGTAACAAGGGACGGAGATTCCTGCAAAATTTGTCGAAGCTGTCATTGTTAGGATCACTAAAAATTGAGGTTTTCCGCGAATTTTACAAGTTCTTAATAGAATGTAACGTAAGAGTATAGAGAGTTCAAGATGAGTATGTATCTGTAATCCTCTGTTCGAATCCTTTGTGGGCATACCTGTGAACCGTGGTTTTCAAAAAATCGGGTTTCTATTAAGAACATTTTGTAATTTCCTCTAAAATGTATCAAAAACCTTCATAACTTGAAAATTATTGCAGGTATGTATGAGGAACGTTAATACATTTTGATGCAAAATTTAATAAGATTTCAGAATATTGAAGAAAAAAATGGGGCATTGTATTTGAAAAAATCGAGGGTTTGATGGTCTGCAGTTGCACTAAAGGACAATTAAATTTTGGACACCCTGTAGATAATGCAACAAATCTAAGAACTTCGCCAGAAACGTCAGTATTTCTTCCATCAATAGTCTTAATTTTAGCGTTCTCGATTAAAATTTCGCGACAGTACATAAAGTTAAACATCCTGATGTAAATCCAAAAATTTTCAAAAAGTCGAAAAATCTCCAAAACGGCTGCACTTAGGTATAGGGAACACTAGTAAAAGTTCCTCTAAAATAACGCTTAGATTTCAAAAGTGCAAAGAAAACTATACCATTCCATTTGAAATAAGAAAGTTGATGTCAATTTCCGGTGTTTCTGGAAGTGCCGCCATCTTGAAAATATTTTCAGGGCATAGATTTTAGTACCCTATGTACGTATGCAACTTTACAGAAATTAATTATTACTAGGAGGCTCAATCTTTCTAATGGACGGTCTCGATCAATCACCCTGTATATCATAAAAATCAGCTAAACAAATGACTTGTCTCATCCACAAATTCGTTCTAGTTAAACAATTGAACCGCCCAATTCTATTAGTCTATTAGATTTTTTTATAGGAGGGTGTTTGGAAATGACAGGTCTAATAACTAAATGATTCCAAGCATTTCAAAATACAATATAAAATATCAGCTCAGAAATAAGCGCATAATTTTACCATAGTGTTTATGTACTGAGTACGTTTTATGTAATGTAAGAAGTACAATTACCTTACCCCCTGCATTTTTGGTCTGGTGAACGGTAAGAAAATGATTAAGAAAAATATTATTTCTGTTGAAAAAAATTCCATTTCCATTTAAAAAGACAAAACAAATGACGATGTCACCGTTAAAAGGCAGGAAATTGCAAAAATATTTATTTTGTTATATACATATATAAATAAAATTGACGTTGTTGTTTTAATCACTTAATAATGAAGTTAGGAATACTGTGCGTTTACTTTATTAGCATCCTGTATACATCTATCTACTTAACATTCACATCCACTTATATATTTATTTCTAAAGCTGATAAGAAAATTTAATTAAAGATCTTATTCTTCAGCTTCTTGAGACTTATTATCGCTTTGCTTTCATCAGTCACTTTCCGTTTGATTAATCGCCATTATACACTCGACGATGCTATATCTCGGAGTTTGCGCTTCGCCTTATCTGTAAAGGACAAACGTACACATTATTGTATGTGCACATCTACAAATGGTCAGCCTAATGAAGTCATTTAAATCGCGTATCGAATCGTAATCTGACTTTTTGCGATCGTTTCGGCATTAAAAGGGCTGCGTCTACTAACACTGAAGCGCGCAGTAAACTGGGCAACACTTCCATACACACATACAAATACTACTGGTAGTAATATAATCCGCGTACGTATAGTCGCTGTTCAATCGAGTTGCCAGTCAATAAATCTCAGCCACCGTGTTCGCATTACCCGGTACATTGATTACATGCATCGCCTACTGTCCGTACACTAACGCGTATACATACAAATCCCGATATGTACACACGGAACAGTTTGTGCTCCCATAATTTGTTATTTAATTTTAACGGGGAGTCAGAATTAGCACCAGTTCTTCTGTATCGGCAAGAAAGATGAACTGAGCGCGTCCGAAAAGGAGATTCCGGTCGCAGGAATGCTGCTGGAAGTTGCTTTGCTTCGACTTTAATTACAATAAAGTCGACAGAAGATGTTCCGCTCACAAGAGTAACTGCGAAATTAATATTCTCCACGCAGTCTATCTAATTAAGACATAATCCCTATAATATTTTCCACTTTTTTAGAATAAACTTTGCATTAGATTAATTACATGCTCCTTTATAATCTTAGGCACTACTCTTTGAAGAGCAGGCTCAAAAAAGATTTATTGCTTTATTAAAACTAGATTTCATTTGGTCATTAATATTAATTTTATACAGTGTTTAATTTACAAGGAATAATACCTATGATCTCATCGGAAAAGATTGTTATAAATTTTCTCTTAAACGTGTTCTGAATATTGAATGATTTGACAATGGGCGCCTTCGAAGGTCATTCTAAATTTAAATGCTTGTGTTTCTTATATAGGAAAGGTGTATCTGCTATTTTTATTTGAACGGATCAGAATAAATTTGTTATAGTTTTTGTTAGATCTAATAACGAACAGATTCAGCTTACCCTAAAAACAAAACCAATGAGGAAAGTCAGCTATACCCATACTCTTTTTTTCACCATTAGTTAAATCTATGTACTAACGGTGCTTATAACAACTGGTTCTATAAAAGAAGGAACATCTATCAGCAGCGGAAAAAGCGTTAAAAAGAGAAAAGTTTATTTACGGTTAAATAAATGCTTTTCTGCTATAACTGCAATTTTAATATGAGGAAATTTATATTAAAAATTTTACATCGTGTCGGGTTTGAACCAGGCACGTTCCGCTTGCCGGGCGGATAATCTACCCGTTGAGCTAACGAGGTGTCTGGTTATTAACAATTTGAGATATTTCAAATTGTGAATAACCAGACACCTAACCCCACTAACTAAAAAATATACTTACAGAAGTAAAGTTAAAAATTAATTAAATCAATTAGCAGACGACAGTATGTATATTAAATCTGAGAAAGATTGCTTAATTATTTTGTTTTATATTAAGTGTGAGTGATTTTCTTCAGTTTTTTAGGAAGCTTATCATTGCAAGTTGCAAGCATAACCATCCGGAAACAACATGCGTTATTTAGTGTTTTTTTTATTTTGGATATGCACCCAGTGTTAAATATTAAAACAAATTGTAAATTATAAGCATCATATACTTAAAATTTTCCTGCACCACTGCACAAGCTTTAAGTTGAGAAACTTTGCATTTAAACTAAAGTTATTCTTAGGTTAATGATATACAGCAAAAGTTTTCTTTGAAGATGAGCCGACAGGTGAGTTCCGGTACAGCTTCTCTTTAACATCGGAATAGAATTTAGCGGTACGCTCACTAAAACAACACCGAAGAAATAGTTGGCAGAAATCCGTAGAAAATATTTCTGAACCATATCTGTATGTGCGCATATATTTGCAACCTTTTGGTTTCTTCGTAGGACGAACATTACTCACACGTTTATTTATAACCGCTTCTCCCATCTTAATTAATTTATGTATTTTCATTAATCGTGCAATGTTCGCGATCTGCAAAGGAAGAAAAATTTAAAATGTCGAATGCGTGCGCTACCAGCGCAATACGTATTCAGCGAGTGCTAATGCAAAATGGCTGAAAAGAAAACAGAAGAAAGCTTTGCCACATCGTTTCTATTTATAGACCTTGGTTGTGCACAATATGTGTCATACTGTGTTAATAACACCGACTGAAGGATAGCGACGTCGTATAGCCAATCTAACAAGTCGCAGAGCCATCGATGCATAAGAATTAGCAATAGATAGATGTTGTCTTCGTTTGTTATCCGTTGCGTTGTATGCGTGTCCCTTTGCTGTTCTTTCAGTTATTGCAGTCGCGTTAACGCCAATAAAAACACACCGTACGCGCATACACTCACGTTTAGATCGTCGTAAAGATTTTGGGCTCGCGAATTAAATCCGAATACGATCACCGGCATAACAAAGAGGTTGTTGTTTTTATAGCTTGCGACGGGTTTATTTCCTATTGCTACGTTAGCTGCAATATAAACAGTTCTATTGTTTTCCTGGCCGGAGCTTCCGCAAAACTGACCGCGCTATGCAAATTTCTCCACCCTTTAGACTTTCTTATGCACGTTTGCTAAAACAGTGGTTATTTATATTTTTACACCTCCATGCTGCTACCAGGAAGTACTTATTTTGATCATATATGCTAAGAAATGTTTTTGGTTAAAATTATTCGCTTTAAATAAAGAAAAAAAATTGTTTATTTTTATATAAGCTATTGACAAAAATACTCCAAACTGTGGTACTGGAAATGCTGCAAACTTCTCCTAAACCCTCACCACAAACTGCACTAAACTGGACGTACGTTTCAATAGCAAAGCTATCATCAGCAGCAGAAACACTGAACTAAATAACTATACTAAAACTACCCTAATTTATACCTAAAAAGGTCAAGGTACATTAATCACGGTCATGGCTGACTGCCGTCATGCTTAACTAGTCACTAATCCTAACTCCGTCTAATCTACTACTTATACTTAATAAACCGTAAAGACAAGAATTTAAGGGTCCTAAATCTGAATTCATTAAAATATGTTTGTTTTTATATATTTCCATACCCTCATAACAATTTAATTGTACATAGTTGTTTACGTTTTTAACTAATTTTATATTGTCAACCTTATGGTTTTCTTCAAGCATATGTAGGGCTACACTAGATTTGTCAAACCTTCTAAATTTAAGATGAGCCAAATGCTCCTTGTAACGTGTTTTAATTGATCTTTTGGTTTGCCCAATATATACATGATCACAATCTTTACAAGATATTTTATAAATACCTGATTTGTCCAAATTATCTACTTGATCTTTAGGGTTGCCTAAAATATTTTTAAGACTGTTATTTGAAGTAGTAACTATGTCCAGATTGAATGTAGAAAAAATTTTTTGTAGACCTTTCGTGTAACTTGGATAAAATGGTAATTTGACATATTTCTTATTTTTCCTGTCACTAATTTCTAAAGTACTCACATTTTTAATTCTTATTTTGTTTTTGTGTTTTCTGATGGCATTATATACAACGTCTTCTGAGAATCCATTAAATGCAGCGATATTAATAATTTCTTTAATTTCTTTATTATATCGTTCTGTAGACAGAGGAAAATTAAGTAAGCGATGTACCAAAAAGTTCAATCTGGACATAGTTACTACTTCAAATAACAGTCTTAAAAATATTTTAGGCAACCCTAAAGATCAAGTAGATAATTTGGACAAATCAGGTATTTATAAAATATCTTGTAAAGATTGTGATCATGTATATATTGGGCAAACCAAAAGATCAATTAAAACACGTTACAAGGAGCATTTGGCTCATCTTAAATTTAGAAGGTTTGACAAATCTAGTGTAGCCCTACATATGCTTGAAGAAAACCATAAGGTTGACAATATAAAATTAGTTAAAAACGTAAACAACTATGTACAATTAAATTGTTATGAGGGTATGGAAATATATAAAAACAAACATATTTTAATGAATTCAGATTTAGGACCCTTAAATTCTTGTCTTTACGGTTTATTAAGTATAAGTAGTAGATTAGACGGAGTTAGGATTAGTGACTAGTTAAGCATGACGGCAGTCAGCCATGACCGTGATTAATGTACCTTGACCTTTTTAGGTATAAATTAGGGTAGTTTTAGTATAGTTATTTAGTTCAGTGTTTCTGCTGATGATGATAGCTTTGCTATTGAAACGTACGTCCAGTTTACTGCAGTTTGTGGTGAGGGGTTTAGGAGAAGTTTGCAATATAAGCTATTGATCGAATAAAATAAGATTCCTACATATTGGAACAATATTGGCTTCCTTTATTTTTTGAATATAAATAGTAGTAAACTTCCCGACAAGTTAAAAACAAAGATTCTGCTATTTATATTACTACCAAGAATAGCTGATTTCAAGGTGTATCAACAATTTGTGCCACCCTTGAAAAGCCTGCTAAAATCAAGTTGACCAGAAAAAAAGTTATCAAAACTAAAACTGTAGATCTCTAACACTGAGGGCTTTATGAAGCTGATACTTTATTAAAAGTTAAATGTTTAATACAGTCAAATGCCTGCCAATCATTTACCTACGTGTGGAACAAACATTTTTTTCATAATTTGTTCTATTAAGATTTGTCAAAAGAAATTTTTGTAATTTACATTCTCTTCCACATGATTAATTTTAAAATGAAGCTTGTTGTTACAAAACCATAACGAAACGTAACGTAGGAATTAGTAAATAAAATCAAAGAAGAAATATGTAAAGTATTTTTTACAACTTACATATTATCCAAAGTCAAAAAATAAACGAAATGTGTATGTACTAATATGTTTTGCCATCATTGCTGTAGTCATAACAATATGCCCAGCGTTGTTGCAGTTATAGAAAGCACAATAAGGAGCTATATACGATATGCACAAATTACATACAAATCTATGCAAGACATTTGCCACATGCTAAGTTTGAATCTTTAGAACAACGTCTTTGAATTGACACTAAAAAATTATACAGGAAAATATGATAAAATATTCAGAGCCCTTCTGGAGATATGTCATTGTATTTTTTTATTTCATTGCATGTATTTTGTAGCCCATTTCCTACTATTGCTCATTGAAATTATAATTTTCCAGTGATTTCTAACAGAATCAGTTTAAAATGTTAATTGAAACATAGCAACGTGTCTGTATGTACTGAATACGTTATCTATTTCAATAAATAAGAGATTTACAACGCTAGAATTTGTTGCAAAACCGTTCTAGAATAATGTATTGAGTAACAAAATGAATAAATTCAGTGCCGTGCATAAATTTTCAGTACCATAAATATTGCAGCGAGAATAAAAAAAAAAAACTCCAATTTTAATTATTAATAGCGCATTATTTATGGAAACGAACATCGAAAAAAGTGATGGCAGAATTTTTTCGCTGACCTTTATATGCGAAACTGTCGGCCGATTTGCGCGTCGACCGAATGAAACAGTAAATCAGCGATGTTTGATTATAAAATTTAATTTAGCGTTAATTTAATTTATGGCTTTTGTTTGGCTGCCAGTACGTACACATACATTGTTCATTACGTGGGCGAACATGCATGTATACTATTTATATGTACTTGAAAATTATCAGGAATAATTTAATAATGAATGGATTGCTATACATAACACATAAACGCCTAGTGAGCAAATCATACAGCGAATTGACTTACATGCGCGCTAACCATTAATACACTCATTTGTGTTTGTTTATGTGAGGGCGCTGCGATCGACTAGATTATTCCCGTGTAGCTTCAAAGAGAAATAAATCGTTACTTATTGTTTCTTCTTTATATATCCTTTTGCTGTAACTTATTAAGGCAATGCTAATCAGATCAACAATAGCAGATATAAAAGGTATATGTGTTTGTAGGAATGTACCTATACACATAATGTGATTAATGTCTATCTAGTGCAATGTGCAATAGTAAGTTTACGTTGTTACATCACTGCAGTTAGCTGATCTAATTTTTTTATTTTATTGGTTGTCTATTTAAAAAGTTATCTGAGATACTGTTAATTAAAATTAAAGTACAATACACTCATTACTAAATTTTAAAATACTAATTTTTTGAGAATGAACATATCAAGTAACGTTAACTGTTACAAATTAGGTAGTAGTGTGGGATACTTCAAGTTACAACCAAGTCTGGGGCAAAATGTTACCAACTTGCTTCGATTTTTCCTATTACTTATCTTTCTAAAAATCGCCGTTTTTTAAATTTATCCAAATTGTTACGGTATAGGTACATTATTTTGGAATTAACACAAATTAAATCTAACGCTGTAAAATTAGATGGATTAGCTGATTTTCGATTTATACAAGTTTGCTCTGAGAAACACGTACGACCAATTTTATCATCGAGCAAGTTATCAAAAATGGGGTAAAAATTTACTCCATACAGTGTTTTGCATTTACAGTATTATCTAATGTAAATTAGACCTATTAATCGATTTTCCAGATATCGCAACCTGAAGGCAAACTTTTATAGAATCACCTCCAAGAAAAACGTGTGGGCCTCCTGTTGACCACGTCCAACACTTTTTGGCATTAACGTAACCAAATAAGTAACCCATTCTTCCTTTTTCTTTCAAAATCTGAAACACGCAAATGTTAACAAATTGAACATATACACGGATACAACGACCTTTTTGGTGCTGTATAAGTTGTTCCTCAACAATTACCTACAAACATTAAGAAATGCACGTTATGGTTAGGCAGGCAATTTTAATACAGATTTATTTGTTTACGTTGACATTCATATTTTGCATATTTTTTTTCGCTTGATAATACTACATTGTCCAAAAATTGCTTAATGCAGTAGAAAAAGATCTAATTTTCACATCAGGAAACTCTGCAATAAAGTGATTAAGATTCAATCCAACAAAATATGGCCAGGTTGCATTAATATTGAACGTTGCAAACCACCACGATAAACGTGTCATGTTGCCATGTATATGACATGGTGTGACATTAAAAAGACTTTATTTAGCAATATAAAAAGGAAGAAATTACAGAAAAGATAAGAACGAAAGGTACAAAAGTGCTCCTAATCAAATAAACTGTTTCAATTATTGTTCATAACTCTGAAGGTCATTTTCTCTTTTCAATTACTTATTTTATAAACACAGATTCCTAATATTATGTTTCTTTTGTTTCAGGTATGTCAAATTTGGATAATACATTGCGTACGCCTAGGTTAAGGGTTTTAGGTAAGTTACAATAAAATTGACTTTTGTTATGCATTAAAAGACACGTTTTTAACTATAAGTAATAAATTTCAAACAATTAAATCTTAAATAGCACTCATGAAATTCCATCACGGATGTATGACTGCATAAGGTAACTACAATATCCAATCTACATGTTAGCTATTTACATACCTCAACCAAACCGCAAATTCCGCTTAATTTATCAAGTTCTTATTAGAGATAAGCGGTTGCTGATAAATAGAACCAACAAGATCTATTATGGAAACACCATAAAACGTTATTAATGACATGGCTGCTAGGCGCCTACAAGAAACTCATTAGCATAGACCGTATGGCCATTATTCAGATGACGAGCTATTAACACCTATACAATGGTTTCTGCTTATTAAGCTGTCTTTAATGAATTTATTGCGGTTCAGCCTAATTAAATTTATACTTTCGATATACATATTTTATAATAGTCGACAACCTATTATAGACATGGTAGAACGTTTAAGCGATTTGATAACTACCCTTAATTTCTGAATATACCACCAATCAAATTTAGCATTGCCTTAGTGTCGATAGTAGACATACACGTGTTACTTATACCAAATAAACCGTGAATACCTTCACCGCAAGTGGAAATAATGAGTCGAAACGTTTCTTGAGTAAAAGGATTGAGGAATTAACAAGTTTGGGGAATCAATGACTTTAGCTGAATCTAGGATTGAAAATATAGTACTTGGAAGAGAAATATTAAAAAATTTCACAACCCCAACAAAGCCAGACTATACTTCACCTCAAAAATAGGAGAACTGGTTAAAATTAAATATTAAAAGGTAAAGTTTTTATTTGCACTTTAGTAATAAAAATGAATGGAAACTTTCTTTTAAGTAAATTTCTGCTATTGCTGAAAAATGCATATAGAAATTTCAATTGGAGTCGAAAAGATTTTGGAATAGCTACAATGTGTGACAAATGTGTACAATTAAAATTTTAGTGAAATAGCTAATGAGGAAAGAGTAGTGACCCTACAGCGTTTATCAATTGGCCACTGTAGCACGCTATGAAATGATATGGCAATGGAGTTTGTGCTCAATATTCCTTGGTTAAAGGCCAAATAAAGCCTTGCTCTCTCGGCCTTTTGCTTGGCACACCTGATGTGATATTTGTCATATCTTGCACTACTGGAAGCTGAAGACTAGATACCGCTTGAGGTGATTGTGGTAAGGCAGTATTTGCCGTGAAATGCCAGTAAATGTTTGGACAAAAAGGCTTGTGGGTAATTGAATGACGAGCCTCAGCACGGCTCGTGCAACTTGTTTACGTAGCAATCCTAAATATGTTATGAAATATCTGCTACATAGAATCTACAATATTAATGCCATAAAGATAGGATACTTGGTTTATGATGCTTGGACAGACATTTTCGGCAGCATAAGTATTCGGTGCTCTTTGAAAGAGTTAAAATCGGAGTTGAAAAGAATTAATTTTATGTGTCAGACAAATCATCCATGAGACCAGCTGCTCCAGGTAGCTATTTGCTTTTGAGTTTTACATGTACAATAACAGAAACTTATCCTTACTATGCAGTCATAGTGGCACATAGAACGGTCTAGGATGTTGACAGAATGTGCCATGCAAATAATGCAGATATGCTTATAATTTTGCTATAGTTTTAACCATCTTCCGTTTTGAACATGTCTTTTATTCTTTAAAGAACTGCTCCACTAAAATGCTTTCATGATACCTGTATGGCATGTTCATCTGTCTCATCATTCTCCTTTACATTCGTATAGTTGTGGATTTAGGCCAGCATTATTTTCCTTTTGCTTTTCTGCGTTAGGGTGCATGCGCAAAGCACATTAGAATCCTCACTTGCGGACTTAATCGCTTTACTATTAGTTGCCTATCACAGAGTACAGCGACCACACCTCTATTACATCCTTATCGATTCTGAGCTTTACGGTACCTGGTTGTATATAAGCCTGTAAAATTACTCCAATTAAATCGAGAACTATTACACAGGATACGAAAGAAATCGTTTTCAGGACCATTCATTACGCTTTACGCTTAACTCTCAATATATCATCTTCCTTGTTACAATTCGTCACATGCTTCAGCGGTTGGTGTGGTTGACGGGCGAACGAATTAATAACTGAATTTCCACGGTAATCTGTCCATCGTCTGGCTGATTGCTTCATTATCTCTGTACCTTCCGCAGCGATGCCAATTAAACGAGAAACTGAAACGTTATCAAAATTAACGTTTCGACGTGTATGTAAGTATACTTATATATGAAAACATCATGTGTCTAATGCAGGGTGCGAAGTGTTATACCGACGCGTTTCAAAACTGTAAACCATTACTCCACCTTACCTATGATGAAAGTAAGATGCTTTAAGGAATAATATCCGTCTAAGCTGCTAATGTTCTTCCGCTCGTTATGTTCTTAGTCAGTTTAATGAGAGTATAAAGGACGACTGCGATTTTTATTGCGCGAGCTAGCGTATGAAATTTAATTCGTTACGACAAATGTGATTTAGGAGGGCTGATTAAATTATATGCTTATACTGTTTAATTACTCTCAGACATGAAAATATGCAATGGTGGGTATTTTATAGTAATTTATGGGTGACTACGTTGGTCCAAGAGTCAACTGCTCAAATAGATAAATGCGCATATGTATCAGTTGGAGGTGATTTCATTTGCACAGGTGTGTATCCATATTGGCAATTTTCCATTTTCGAGAAAATATTGATATATTCTAAAATCTGTTTCTACTGCTTCATATCTATTCCTTTAATGTTGACCATTCATTACTGTTGAATAAACTGTCATTACTCGGATTTGGTAACTCTTTGATTCACTTCCTAAACTCTTATTTGAGGGACAGGCAAAACTTCGTCTACTTTAACGGATACGAATCGTATAGCTTTGTGTCAACCTCAGGAGTCCCACAAGGATCCAACCTAGGACCACTACTATTCATTTTATTCATAAATGATTTACTTACTACCCTGGACTGTCCAGTGTTGGCATACGCTGATGATTTAAAGATCTTTCAAACCATTTCCTCAAATAGTGACATCGACTTTCCGCAACAGAATTTAAATAAAATCTATGACTGGTGTACTACAAACAAATTAAGACTCAACATACCTAAATGTTGCTGTGTGTCTTTCACTCGACGACAAAATTACTGGCACTCATCATATAATATTGACGGGGTTTCCCTCTTAAAACTTACATCCGTGAAAGACCTTGGTGTAGTTTTTGATGATAAACTCACCTTCGCAGAGCATGTTCAAAATGTTACCAACTCTGCATATAAGTCGCTCGGATTTATTATAAGAACCGCCCGAGACTTTTACAATATATCAGCCATCAAGAGTCTTTTTTGGGCTTATGTTGTTAGTAAGCTGGAATATGCTTCTACTGTTTGGTACCCGATATACAACACACAAATAAACCGAATTGAGCGTGTGCAAAGGAAATTCTTGAAGTATTTAAGTTTTAAGATAGATGGCAGATATCCTGAGCGCAACGTACCATATATAGGACTATTAGCAAGGCATACATTTTCATCTCTCTCCGAAAGGCGACAACAAAGCAGTGCATCACTGGTCATCAACCTTGTTAATAACCGCATCGACGCTCCGGATCTTCTCGCTGAGCTTCAGTTTTCAGTGCCCAGACTAGCGTCAAGAGCAAGCGGCACTTTTTACCTGCCCACACCTAGAACTAATATATTGTTGAGAGCCCCCCTTCTTCATGGTGCACGGAATGCAGACCTTCGTTGTGATGATGTTTTCTGTGGTGTATAATATGTATTAACTTTTTGGTATATTTTCTTTTGTCGTTATTATTCTTTAGTTAATATGTAAGTGTATTATGTGTATTATCAATGTTGCTGTTAAATGTCCACTTGGATTTATATCTGTTGGGCTTAAATACATACATATTATTATTATTATTATTTAATCTACTAATGTGCTCTTTTAAATCTTCTAAGTTGGTTGTTTTTTTCAATTTCCTGGTTCTGATCTATTCAGCAAAGTTGTACATTAGCATTCCTTTAGACTCTGCTGCTTTGCTATAATCTTATATCTGTGTCTGTTATCGATTAATAAATACACTAAATCCTGTCTTTCTATTCCTTTTATATTCTAATCTCTCTTCGTATGCCTTAACGTATAATCCTTCTTCTTTCATCTCATGATACACCTTTGATTTAATGTAGTGGTTGATTCTGTTTGTATTTATGTATAGTTTATTGCTAGCCGTAGTTATTAGTTGTTTAATTATATCTAACAGTTTTATTTCTTTCTTCTTTTATACATACCATATCATGACGTAGTCTAGGCAAAGAATGTTTCTTTTTTATTGATCCACTCTCACGCATTAGCTATTACTTACACACTATAATGTACTTGCAGGACATTGTATAGCAGACTTACAACAAAGAGCCTCCTTGTCATAGTCCACTTTTCATTGCCTTTGTAATGTCATATTTGTCAATCTCATTAGCTTTCCTACGATTTGTAGTTTTTAGAGCATTAATTGCTTCCTTCACAGGCGGTTTTGTTTGAATTTTACAAACAGCATGTGAACTGGTATGTCATACTCGTATCATGATATTAATTAAATAAATGTTTGATTAATCGTAAACCTCTCTTTTACAAATGCTGCCTCATAATCTGCTATAATTTTATGATCTTAACTTTCTTTTGATATTAATTAAAAATACGATTACCAGTATTTTCTAAATGATATCCAATAAAGCAATTGCTTCTTTACGATGGACCCGAGGCCATTGGTTGTTTTGGTACGCGACAGCATCCTTGTGTTTCGCTAATTGAGAGGGCATTCCAAGCATCTTTGCAGTATTAAGTTAATTGTGAGTTACATTTATGCCTCTCTTGTGCAATAATTGGTTTCGGTGCTTGAAAGACTACACTGAAAGAAAAGTAATTCCTACCACACAGACATTATGGTAACTGTTTTGGACTTACTGATGGAGCTTTCACACAAAGAGATGCTCTACGAAGATTACCGCACTACTAAGTTAGCGGCCATGAATGATAAAGAAATGAAATATGTGCCATACAAAAAGAAACAAATTAACCCAAATAACAACTAAAACGTGACTAAGGCATCTACTTAAAGAGTGTTACTCTATGCTTAAAAATCCCAGATATTCTCACCTTAAATGATTGTTATGATGTATGTCTGGTTATTTGCTTTATAAACAACAAATAGCTAAACTTTAGTAGTTTTGAAACTAAAAACGTAAAAATGTTCCCGCGCGTGAAGCTTGAAGAAAGCAAATAATAAAATAACAACACAAGATGGAAGCATCTGCCTACTAATTTGGTTCAGTATTGGGATGGCTTTAATTTAAAGATCTTTCTATCATAAATGAATACTTTAACAATTACGACAACAATTTTGCATGAAACCTCCTATAAAAACAAAAGTATTTATTCAGCTTGTTAATAGGAAAAAACTAGTCAATGTCGATTATCTATAACCGTATTGTTCTATTAATGAAGCGATTGTCAACATTGTGAAGTATATATAGCAAAATGAAAATTAATTCAGAATTTTCTACTACCAATTCCATTTTAGTTTGTATTACATATCTTTAAAGGGCATTTCGCATGTTGGTATTACTAGATTCTATACCATTCAATGTTTTCTTTTGTTTTAAGTTGTTGACTCTCCAACTGTGGTTAGTTTGTTACGTTATATGCATAAATTTCATTCGATTTATTCAACATATATATATATAAAATATTCAACAATATACTACGAGCACTTCGGTTATTAACTAAACCGAATTATAAACTCTCTATCCTTGAATTGCTAAATACTGGGGAAACGTCTTCCTGCGTCGAAAGTTTCTATGTCAACCCTATACGATAAGATATGCAGCAGGGGTTGCTGAGGGGGTTGACCGCTAGCGTTCTCTGATAAAGAAATGAGAAACGACATTGGAAAAATATAGGGGCATTAGTGTACATCGGAATGATATATTGGCAAAATGCGACCCCCATTAATGGAGGCATTACTTAGCGGAGCGATAAATATAAAAATTCGGAAAACTTCGCATCCCGCAAGAAAATATTTTAGGATCTAGTGTTCACGTGCAAGACGGGAAAGTATTCTTCCAACGGTACTCGCTTTTGCGTAATTTTGCTTGACTATAAAAAAGAGCTTTTTGTTCTAAGAGAATTGTCGCCTTATATTTGCCTTGATATTGGAGAGATCTTGTTGACTAAGTATGTGCATTACACACTTGCATTCACAGCTAGGTGCCTATTCATCATTGATTTAGTGAGGCTGGAGATCTTGGTCGACTGTAATGGTGGTCTATCGATTTTACATTAGGAGTTTCTTTGTACATTATACTTTATACAATCTAATGTTGGATATGCAGCCAGCACCGTCTGAGAATTATGCCGGCAAAGAAACAGCATCCGTAAACTTCGGAGACGCAGGGCGGTGAGAATAGATAATGAGAAATAAATTCGCTGTGCGAAAGTTCCTGTGGCGGTATTTTTTAAGTTATAATTAACCCGTCGCAGTCCTGGTGGTTTTATGTATGTTTTCCATTAGTTAATTTTGGCATGAATAGTAATTCAAACGCAGGAATAATAACTTTTGCAACACATCAACGTTTAGAGAAATAAGATATTGGAGAAAACTAGTCGCAACAAAACATTACTATAGTTTGTTTTAGTTGGAAATTTCGAATATGAAGCAAATACTTTTATTTCGTAAAATATACATAGTTATTTTAAAATTCTTTAGACCTGTAGAAGGATTTTCCTTAAGACTCATAAAAAATCAGAAGATTTTTATTTGTGTGGGATCACCCAATAAAAGTGTCCTAGACCAATGCCTATTCTTTTCAGCAGTCGCATTTGGAGGTATTGCAGATTAACACTTGGTAGCACCCGATTCTTTTCTAAACTACTTGATTAAAACTTTCGTTTTGAGCGCAGATATCACACCTTTACTACAGAGTGTGGATAGTACATTTATTTCTTTCCTGAATTGTATGAATTATTTTATTCTAACATAATTTAAGAGCACTACTTCCTCCAAATTCGGAAAACTAAATAAAATAAGTAACAGAAGAACAGCATCAAACTAAATCAAAGGAGGTGGGTTTATTTCAGTATTATCATGTTCCACTCAATCCTGACAGCTGAATTCCAGTATATTTAATAGAGTATAAATCGTGGAATTAACACTACCTTAGGCGAAATGCATACAAAAAATATTTCCTTCGAGCTGGTGGAGATACCTAAGTATATTACTTGAAGGACGTTACAGTTAGAGTAGACCATAAAGAGACTGAAATAATTACATTTGGGAAGTATCGAAGGTCGAAATTTTTGGAATTAACTGTGAAAAAGACAAAAGGCTAGGCCATAGAGACAAAGGTTTGGCAGAAAGATAGGTTTAAAGACTTAAAGCATCGTTAACTTACGTTGGTTCTGTTTGAAAATTCAACAGTTTATCTTTTCTTATATAATATATTTTTGTCCGCTTATCTACTGCCCCTACTACTATATATACATAAGACAGTGACGATATCTCGAGGACGAAGTCAATGTGTGCATATAAACTGGCACTTGCACGCTGAAAAAATGAATGAAATTCTCCCTCCGCCTGAAAATACAACAATCGTGTCTGGACAGCTGTACAACATCTATCACCTGCTATGATCTACGATCCAGGACGCCGAGCTCCCTTTTGACCAGCTTTAATTAATCTTATGAAGTCGCGACACCTTCAGCAATATGTTTGTTCCCATCATTTTTCTTTATCATACGAAAAAATCAGTGCTCCTCTATGAAATGTTTTGATATCATAATGAGTTCCCAGTAGCGTACAAAAGATTCTACGTAAAATTTTCATTTCTGCAATGAAGAAAAATGGTGTTTAGGAATGTGTTCATGTACACATTTGTGTTTTACATCGTAAGTTGGCACCAACTGGCACCACGCTTCCTTTCCTGAAAATATTTACATGTCATAAATTAGAGTCGCCAGTGTATATGTGGACCGGTCGTGTTCCTTCCAATAAAAAGAGTTAGTGCAAGTAGAGAATGTCATTGTCAACTTAATAAAAATTTATGGAGTGTGCCTTGTTTCTGCTTGTCGTGTGTGTAAATCTTTACTGAAAGCGTTGTCAACTGTGAATGGATGCAAGTATCGGGATTGTTTCCAAATTTTCGCTGTCGTAGCAGTTCACTTAAGTGCCATTAAATTGTTGCAGTGTGGATTAGTCTCGTTTTGATTTGTAAATCTGCGAAGGATATTAGCGGTGCAATGCTGACAGCAAAACGAGCCTATATGTTTTTGTCGATACATCTATGACGGGGGCGTCTTTAATATATAATCGTTATATAACGAAAACCGCATTTCTCCCTCGAGCCTAATACATTACAGGAGCAGAAGGTCGGAAAATTTAATATCGCCAGCTTGTGCAGGGGCACGGCGTTTCTCACAATTCTTTCACTTTCGGCATTTTTCTATTACATTACATTCCCTTTACCTCAGTCCTTGGCGAAATATTAAGCGTCCTTTAGCGGTTATGTAGTTTAGGAAATCTTTCCCTCCTTTTGAACGATATTACACATGAATCGTAACTAAAGGAAAGTAATTTTAGACTATGATATTACGAGTTTTCGTTGTGTCAAAGCTTACATTATCAGTTATAGAAATGGTTACGGATGCTTACGTGGAAGCAAAAGTAGGTGTATCCCAGCCATTTAAATGAAACTTATTGTTAGTGTGTCTATAGATCGATCTAGTGTAAGAACAACGATAATTTCCTTAGTGCAGAAACTATAAGAGATATTAAGAAAGATAAGACAAAGTTTCTTTATGCTCTAAAAAATGCGTGAGTATTTTTTTTATGTAAGTGGTAGAATTTCTGTATACCACAAAAGTACACAGACATCATAGAAATGAAGTACAAACATGTATTACATTTACCAGGAAATAATCTTATTTTCTGTGACAAAAATTATAAGTTGTGCGCTTTTCTAACTATCTTTCTTTTATGCATTTATGCATTTATGTTTACTTACCAAATATATTCTGAAATAGAAAGCAAAACTACAGCTCAAGCAATTTCAGGTGGCAGATGCGCGATAGTAAGAGGGCGTGCTCAATGGAATGAGACACACCCGAAGATATATAGAGAAATGTTACAACTCGCACGTGAGACATATCTTCGCAATTCAGTTTTTTGTAATATGTACATATCTGCATTACTGTACGCCAGCGATTAACTCAGCTTCGCCCGCTTCTTCTAGTTGATGGTGTTACATTCACGTGAAGCCGGGGCTTTCGCCACCAGCCAGCGCATGAGCTCTAAAGATATTGAAAACTGTATACACCGTCTCTGCGTGATAATGAAACACTAGTGACGTCAACCATATGGCCTTATAAATAGTGGAATGCACGCCATAGTCGTTCAATTACCATGTACCTGTATGTACCTTTCCTGTATAAATGGGCGTTTATTTTTGAATGTGGAACATAAATCCCAACGGAATAGCAACAGAGCAAAATGCGAGTGGTGTAAGAGAGATGCCTAAACAGAGGAAACTAGATGACAAAAATTAAAACTTTATAATACACGTGTTATGGTTATTATAAAAAAAGAGGTGAACCAAACAATGTGATTGCTTTTGCTTCGTAACATATTTTATCCCTGTTCCTCATTACTAATGTTAATTCATTATATTATTTCTTGGAAACAACTAAGCAGTTATTACAATTTTGATATTCAAGTTTAGGTTCCTTTTCTTCAAACTATAGAAACTGTTATTTCTGACTGTGAAATTATCATTGCTAAGTTGTAGGAAAACTCAAGAGCAATCTCACTTTGCTATAAAGTAACTTAATTTATTTATTTAAAATATTTTAAGTTGTAGTAACATCTTTCTCACTTTAATACATAGCAAATCTAAAGAACATTATTTTTCGCAGTACCTTCGCGTAGAAAATTCAGGAACCGGGCAACTAACACGAAAATGAAAAAAGAAAACATTGTAAAAATTTAAATATTCTTTCAATTGACAGCTATATCCATTAGCTCAATAAGAACGCAGAGCACGATCTATGAGAATATCGACATTCATTATTCTAGGACAGTCAATGACATTTATACATATTAACATAATTGGAATAAGTAGTATCTCTGAAATGTAAACACATTCTTTTCATATTTTACTGGCAAAATACATTTTGTAAAAAATTATATTCCCATAAATTATTCACTAGCATAGATATATTGCATATTTGTTAATAAATTTAACATTTTGTTTGGTATGTTTCCTTACAAGTGATTGGACAATTATTTATGAACGTTCCGTCATAGGGAATGCTTGTAAATCTTTTTATACTCTAATTATATGTTGTGGTTTATATCTGACCACGTACGGAACATAAAATATTTTATATATAAACCTTATTGGTTCGTTTATAAAAAGTATGAGAGAGTGTACAATCTTTACAATTTAATTCTTTTGGAACATTCTTTCAATGAGTATATTTGCAAACCAATGTTATTCTAATAAAAGATCTAATTAATGATGAACCATTATATAATATCAATATAGTTACCTCATATTTGAAATTTGAATATAAAGTTGTAGATGCTCTTCAAACACTGAAAGGTACTTTTACAAGTGGTAATCGAAGCATAACTGTTTTTATAGTTAAGGAGTACTGAGGCATGTTTACCTTTCTCTTATATCACCTCTTCAATTTTACTTTACGGATTTATCCCTTTTCTTCTGTATAAAAACCTAGCAGGTTGTCACCTATTTTCGTTGTATGAAAAAAGCATTCTCCTTATTTGCTAAGAAATATTGCTAAAGCCTACACTGCTGTCTGTACTAGATATCTAACAAACAGCAATAGTTATTAATCCAACAATAATTACTTTTGTCTTTTTTTAAGGATACATTTGTCTAACCGTAATTGATTGCTATGTGACTTGTTTAAATTAACAATTAGATTATGTATCATCAACATCTGGGATTCCACGCGGTAGTAAGTTAAGCCCACTTTGTTTTCCGAATCTCTGCATATCATCCCTCATTTATTGAAGCCGTTTCCTCAGTAAGTGTCTTTCTCCCATTGCGTGCAGATCGTCCGTCATTTCTTAGATACGTTCTTAAATTTAATGCAGGCTATAACAGCACAAATAAAAATTAAAATGATATGGGTACATTTATAGCAAGAAATGGTAGGCACATAGATAACGCATAACTGCGTTTAGAGCCCAACGTTTTCCAGGGCAACTACGATAATGTACTTCGTTTGGTCAGGTTGTTCAACAGTTTTTTACTGAGGGAAGTGAATAATCAGGATAATGGAACCTGCAAAGAGCAATTGGCAAAAACCAGAATACCAAAGCTGTGGTACTAAGGCTGTAACCCTCACATGTCAGTGCTTGACACAAATGTTTTGAATCTAAAATACGTTCACCAAATATGCAAGCAGAGAACATAACATCTGTTTCATGTTTTCACGTAAAAAACACTTCTGGCTGATGATTTTCAAAAGTAAATGGCACTTTATCACCGGTTGTTTCAGCATATACAAGAAGATTCCAATTTCTTTGCGTGCGTGTCTTTTTTTGTATTATTGGAATATCGGAACCCCATATTGGTTACACCTAGTTTAAGAGCAGCGCCCTTAGAATCTAAACGTTTGGTGTAGAGAAGAAATTTGAACATTACTTTCAAACGTCCTTCCCTTAGATGAGCGACAAAGGATGTGGATTTATGATTTCCCAGCTCATTATTCTCTGAAAGCACATGAAGTAGGTATTAGAAGGATCAGAACTGGTGATACAGTAACTCCTTCTACAAGATCGTCAGAACTAACTTTGCTTGACTTTTGTTTTCTGGAATTAGGTGAAGTTCAATAACGTGGAAGCATGTGATTGAGAGAATTACTAATACATGTCAAACAACTACTTAGGGTGGGCTTCTCAGTTATGTCCGAACATTCCCAGTGTGAATAAATAAGTACATCGAAGAAAAAGTGGCTACCTTTTTTAGGCATTTAATGCTAAATGATTATTACAAGTTAGCACTCCAAAGGTGAGAGCCAACAGGACTCACTTCAAACAAGCACCTCCATGATGGCACCTCAGTCAAGCATCCCATTGGAATGTAGAACCATCGCGTCTACGTTGCTATTCTTAAGTAAGGGCAAGAACTAAACGCCACTTATCAACGATTCAGACCAAAATTTCGGACAAAATTCAGAGTAGCAATAAGAAGTAGGAGCTTCCACTTTAGAGTTGAAAATTTGGCAGGCACAAAAAGTAGAGGTCGAGGTTGATATAGGTGTCATTGGAATATCGCATTGGAAACAAGGTAATTCCATACATAATGCTTTCGTTTAGTTCTTGGGATACTACGTTGAATAAAGAACTCATCCTGACAGATCAATTTAATATAGGGTGCAACACTAACGTCAAATAATAACTTGGAATAGATTTGTCGAGTGGATATATAGTTAAAAGCGGAACAGGACTGTATCCTTACATGTTTTTATAGCTATTCGCATCTGCTACAATATTCGCTAGTCTCCGAACTATTGGATTAACAAAACCATCATTACGGAAGAAAAAGCACACGGAAAAGGTGTAGAATCTCTCTCACGTTACCACCGCACAACATCTAAACACATTCAACAGTGAACGTAAATCATCACCTTTCTCTGGAAGCGAAAATTTTTTTGAATACGATTTTCTACGCTCCAGCGCTTTCCTATATACAACACGTCTCACGGGGCACACGTATCAACATGTCCGCACACAAGGACGAACCGAAATGTCCGCCGGAGCTTGAACTATAATTTTATCGGAATCAAAACACCGATGGCTGCCTCATTGTAATACACAATGGACGCGACATGCATAATGTGTAAGCAATCAGCGTATACCCACCACCCCGGGTTGGGGTTTCGTTGCGAGGGAATGGCGAGAGGTAAAGGGTGAATCGGTCGCATCCCATGCGTCGACCCGAAACAGCTGTGTGCGTACAGAGAGGGTTGCGCCAGCCTCGAAATTACACATTGTTTTATTTAAAAGAGCATCTAATATTATCTTGCAGGCACACTCGCTTTCGTCACATGGAAAGCCAATTTGCTCTAGCGGTTACATTAGAGGGGGCGAGTTATTATAGTTTTCCTCCTAGGAGACGTCTGAGAGTAATTGGTGTGATTGTGTTATGTTGTAGAAGTTTTCTGTGGGATAATTAAGCAATTTGTGTAATGATTAATGATGCCTTGTCGTTTGGATAGATGTGTGAGTGATTCATATGTCAAAAATGATCATAACTACTCCTGTTTGCTGATTTGTCTTTCTAAAAAATATTATATGGTGCCATGAAATGAATTTGTAAAAGTGTTGTAAACATTTAAGCCTCTGTACCAAAATTTATTCCTTAAATACCCCAACAAATAAGAATTGGATGCCAATATTTTCTAATTAGGTTTTTATAACGGCACTTCTAATTGTAAGTATAACTGAGAATAGCAGACCAAAAGGAAATGCAACTTTCGCAGAGAAAATATAATATAATAATGAAATGCGAATTATTTATATATTTAGGCCATGATATTCCGCGAAAGACTTCTTCTTTTCAAAAAGTCGGCCATAAGAAGTTCCCAGGACGCGGTTTCAACCTGAAAACCAAGCACTGAGCAACAGTTCTTCTTTTCATTTATTAATAGAAATGCACCACAAGTTGACTAGCACAATGAGTTGCAAATTCTTTATCCTTTACAATACTATTATTTATTATCACTGCCATCATCATCCATAACTTTGCATTCGATAAAAGATATATAGACACATACCTAAATACATAATTCGCTTGCTATGCTGATGTTTTCATTATTGTCACTTCCATCGTGTGGTTTAATATTCGTTTCTTAGGAGAATTATCTAAAGGTAAATTATCGAAGAACTCCTCTATTTTCTTTGGTGGCTTGTGGTCCGCCAATGGACGCTTAAGTTTGTATTTTGTAAAGACAATCATTTCAACTATTTAAAGAAAAAGAAACAGCAACGCTCCATCGCAACTTACAAGTACCATACCATCTTACTTCATCTTACAGTGATAAAAATGATTAAAAGTAAAACTAGGTGAACCCCCTAATATTAATGGAAACTAAAAACGTCAATAGTTTTCAAATTTCTGATTATTTTTTTTTCAGTTTGATCAACTTTTCAAATTAACTAAAACGAAATATCCTGATAACTAAAGTATAATAATTTTCTAGTGAATGGAAATTGACAAAGATTATACCAATTTTTAAGAAGGGTTATGCCAATCTGCCATATCTGATTATATATTTTGCATTCTAAAATATGTAATCAGAATAAATTAAATTAACAGATTTTGAGCACAGATTTTGCAGAGGAAGATAAACACAGTCTATTCTCTTAGTGTTTTCGCATGATGTGTCATCAGTGGTGGAGGACTGGTCACAATTAGATGTTGTATGCGGATGACACCCAAATTTATTACTCTTTCAAACCATCTGATTGGCAGGATTCTGTTCGTAAAATTAATAACGACTTACAAATACTTTGTGATGTCTCGGCGGCTCACTCCCTGATGCTAAATCCGAAAAAATCCCAGGTAATACTGTTTGGAAACCAGAGGGTCTGTGATGACTTGGAGTCTAAGATATCTGTACATATAGATAATCGAAAACTTTCAGTGGTCAAAAAAGCGCAAAACCTCGGGGTAATAATCGATAACACATTCCGTTACCGTGATCAGATCTCCAAATATATAAAAAATGCTTATTTTCATTTAAAAAAACTCTATCCCTACAGATCGTTATTATCAAAAAATATTAAGAAACTTTTATGTGAGACATTTGTTCTTTCCCAGTTTAATTATTGCGTACCGATATACCACCCCGCCATTGACAGAGGTACCGCGTGCCGTATTCAAAAAATTCAGAATGCCTGTCTTCGATTCATCCATGGCATTCGCAAATTCCAAAGAATTTCTTATAAGCTGAAAGAAACCGGATGGCTCTCGATGGAACGAAGGAGAGATTTCCTTACTCTGTGCTTTTATCATAAAATATTGCTTTTCAAATCTCCTCCATATTTGCATCACAAAATTAAATTTCGCACTGACGTTCACACCCTGTCCACTCGGTTTCGAGGACTGATTTCGCCGCCTTTGCACCGCACCACGCGTTACGAGAGAAGTTTCACCTTTTCTACCTATAAAATGTACAATGCTATCCCGAATGAACTAAAAAATATTAGTACCTCTGATTTTAAAAATAGACTTCGTAGCTTTCTGTTCCGGCAGTGATTGTATGGCTGCGTGTGTGTGTGTTTCAATAGTTATATACGTTAATATTGCTTTTTCTCTTTCTCTAATAATATATTTGTATATATGTTCGTTATTATTATTTTGAAAAGAAAATTGGAATGGGACCGAGCCATCGGTATATTATGTTTAAGTTAAGTTGGGTGTAGGTGTAGGCAGTAAGTAGCATAGATTACTTTCTTTTTTTCTCTTTTCTCGTTACTTTCATTATCCTTATATAAAATATCTTAATTATTCTAAATTAAATTCGTGTGCTTGTTAATTTCTTTTGTGATATTTCTTGGTTAGGCATGAGCAGGTAAGAACAAGTATTGTTCTAACTGGGCCTCGCCAAGTGATTGTACCCGATATTACCCACATATTTATTTATTTTTGTATTTATCCTTGTAAAAGTAGTTTTAATTTTAAATAGTTGGTTTATATACGTGTAAAGATGTGTACTGGGACTATTGGGATGAATAAAGTCACTTATTATTATTATTATTATTATTTATACTTACTTTAGGAACGTTTCCGATAAAGTAAATCACCAAGTTCTCCTATATAAACTATGCAGATTAGGCTTTTCTTGAAAAACGTTTAATTTTTGTATTCCTACTCGTGCAATAGAAAAGACAAATAGTGTTTTATAAGGATACACATTCATAGCACGGATGTACCTCCAGGTAGTAGTTTGTGGCCCTTATTGTTCGCCATTTTTATACACAAACTACCTGAGATTTTTAAAATATCTGAATGCCTCTTGTATGCAGATAATTGCAAGATTTACATCAAAGTAAATACCAACGATCATGCGATGGCTTTGCAAGATGATTTAAGTATATTATATGTTTGGTGTCAGAATAATAAATTGAACTTCAATATATAGAAATCTGCTGTTGTGAGTTACACAAGAAGGGTAAATATTAGTGCTGCAGATATCCGACAAAATTGAGATCCGGATATCCGGATCCAAAACTATCCGGATATCCGAATCCTTGGATCCGGATCCGCTATCCGAAACCTCGGATCCGGATCCGCTATCCGGATCCACTATCCGGATCCGCTATCCGAAACTTCGGATCCGGATCCGCTATCCGAAGCCTCGGATCCGTATCCGCTATCCGAAACCTAGGATCCGGATCCGCTATCCGATACCTCAGATCCGGATCCGCTGTCCGAGGCCTCAGATCCGGATCCGCTATCCGAAACCGCGGATGCGAATTCGGATATACTATTCGGTGCTGGGATCTAGATCCGATAACTATACATAAAACATACAAATTATTATCTAACAACTGAATGGTAATTACACTTATTTTCAGGTTTACCTTATTATATGGCTATCTATTAGTGATATTCAATGTAAATCTGATGTCTGGCTTCACGATACAATAGAGATATCATATTGCATACTTTTATTATGAAAGCAATGATTAGGAACTAATAATTAAACAGGTGTACTGTAAACGTAGTACAACAATGAAATACTTGCTTTAGATTAATTATAATAACTTGTTATGGAAACAACTGTTAATGCACCAAAGAAGAAAAACTATTTTAGAAATTAAAACTTAAAGTAAGTAAACTGGTATGTGAGTTTTTTATGTACAATTTTAATTATTAAGGAGAAATTGTGGGTGTATTTCATGCTTTACAATAAATTTAAATTTGGAGAAAAGAAATACAGGTACTTTGCATATGTATATGTAATGTTTTTCTCCTGTTTACAGCATACGTACTTTACCATTAGTATTATACCAATTTCCTTCCTATTCTTATTTGTCGCATTAAATAATACTGCCGCCGAGTTGCAAACAAACCGTTTATGTAATTTTTGGCTCGATCTCCTAAACCTAACCAATACCCTTTTATGCAGAAAGAATGTTTTTTTCGGTTCTTTTTGTTTCTTCTCTTTAAATACGTGCTTCAAGCTGTGTTCTCTTTTACTTATTCCTAAACATTCATATTTTGCTTCTAAACTTTTACGTCTTTCTTACATATTTTGCTTTTAACATTGAACCCTGCATTTCTTTTATGCCATTTATTGTGTTATTTTTTTAGTACTTTCTTCTCATAAAACAACTTCTCTCCACAAATTTTTTCTGTTTTTAGTTTCTTTCGTCAATTTTTCAGCCCGAACATTTATTTTTAAAGATACATACATTAATATTGTACATTCAATCATTGTGCTACTTAATTATATACATTAACATAAGTTTTCCAATTATTTTATATTCTATTTCTGAACTATATTTTACTACCCTACCTTTCCACACTCTCACGAACTTTAAGGATTACTTTTTTTAGTACAAACACTACTACAAACAAATTTCAAATTTAAAAACTCTACCCGTGAAGGTTTGATGCATGTAGCGAGCACAGGTCGCCAATGCAAAAATTTTTTTTGTTTCGAATTAAGTGATTTGTGCTTGATAATGACCAAATAACTTTTGTTCTCGATTTTTCATTTTATTTATTTATTTAACATACCAATAAAATAGTTATTTTACTTCTTAAAACGGTCATAGCAATATCTATTAGCTACTTATAATATTAATTAAACACATTGATTTGTTTTATTATTTTACAAAGCAAAATATTGCAACGTAAAACATTTTTTCTTTATTATTTTTTTAATGTTAGCGAGAACTCGCAAACAAAATAATCTTATTGATACAAGTCCGAATTTGTGATTTTCAATAACAGATTCGGATCGGAAGCTTCGGATAGCGGATCTGGATCCGAGGTTTCGGATAGCGGATCCGGATCTGAGGCTTCGGATAGCGGATCCGGATCTGAGGTATCGGATAACGGATCCGGATCCGAGGTTTCGGATATCGGATCCGGATCCGAGGTTTCGGATAGCGGATCCGGTTCCGAGGTTTCGGATAGCGGATCCGGATAGCGGATCCGGATGGCGGATCCGGATAGTGGATCCGGATAGCACTCAGATCCGGATATCCGGATAGTAAATTATCCGGATCCAAAATTATCCGGATCCGGATAACAGCTCTAGTAAATATAGATCTTGCACGTAAGGAATGCACTAGGGATTTGGGCGTGATTTTTTAATGAACATATTCGTTTACAGAACTTTTGTTTTTTTTTGTTTGTTAAATTTAAATCTGGTATTCAATTATATAATTCTATAGTAGGTCACAGCTACAGCTGCGTCGGCAATATGAAGTCCTATAACAGAAAAAGGTAAAAAGATGTTAGAAAAATTACAAAATATATTCATTAAGTTTCTTTATTACAAAAGATATAGAACCATTTAAGTTGAGTATCTGAAAATATGAAAAAAGAATTCTCATTACTTTTTCTTACTCGACAATTTAGGCAAGTTTTCAACTTATTTTTCTTCTTCTACTGTCAGTTCCTATAGTAGCTTAATCTATCGAAATAACTTTAGATATTTTGCACTCAATCAATTACTTTGAAAACTACTCCAATGCTTGAGATAATAGTCAATTTCCCATTAATGTATCACTTTGTCCACCGTCCATTTTCTCACAAGAACGAAATATTTCCTCTGAAGGAAACCCACGTATGAGGAGAATGATGGTGTATCGCCCAGAATGGGCCATTGTCGCTCACTTCTGAGACAAATTCCGGGGGTTTTATCTTATTTTTCCATCCCCCGTTCCGCATCAAGCACACACCCCCCGCTCCGCCCGGCACCGTCTTTCCCCCAACAAAGATAGATTACTCCGCCATTCTTGCAATTTCCCTGTCGTATCTGAGGTCGTAAATTGCGGGTGAAATATCACCAGTTGGTGACTGGGGTGGGTTTCGTAGCGGGCCGCCGCGAGGCGCGGGGTTACCCGATGTTCGTGTGTCCGACACCGTGGAAACGAGAAAGATGCTTAATGAACAATGAATCTCTCTCCTCCTACACTAATTTGAATTATAAAAGGAGAGAAGATTTCCTACACTTTTACTACCCTGTCTTTCTCTAAATTTTAGATTGGATTCTCATTACCCTAGCGATTTTCTTTTGTATATCTATTTTATAAAAATATATAACTTATTCATCAATACCAAAATTTTATTTAAAAGTTCACACATATTTATTACTAATCTACAGATGCTCCTAAAGATGCATTTACATACAAGATATTCTAAACAGAAACCTCGCCACCGGCTTAATAATTATTTTAATATAAGCAGCAATGTACGGAACTTCTAGTAAGTAATTTGCTTCAAAATGTGTAATTTGCCTGCCTGAAACAACAAAAAAAAAAAAGAGAACGCCAAAGGGTCGAGCAGATGAGTGCCATAATTGCTCTTTTTTCGGTGAGCTTAACGGTGAGTTATTAGAGTTGAGTGCTGAACCAATTATGTTAGATTAACTACCGGTCATAAATTGTAAATTACGCGTAGTAAATTATGTTACGCGTTACGCGGAACTGAAATTTCCGGGTAAAACTATATTCAATTTCAAAAGTATCGAGATAAAATCGAGGTTATGTGCCATTTATGGTTTTTTGGTTAAGCGTAATAATAAAGTGCATGTTTCATATTTGCTTTAGTTTATGAAAGAGGAAATCTTTTGACAATCTTTAAGTCAAACATTCTGGTTCTGGCTCGTGGTAACCTTCAGGGCTAATTATCAATTCAGGTATATAGAATACCTGAAATTAATTTATCTACATATTAAAACTTACTCACTTCTAGAGAGTTACGATTTAATGTTAATCCAAATTGTTCAATATTTAAATTTGTTGGTACTGCTTATTATACTTTATAGGTGTAGAAACTACCAAAGCTGATGTAGATTTATTGAGAATAGGTTTTCAAAGGAACGTCTGCACTCGTAAATTTGTATGATGATTACCATTTCAAAATTTCAAAAACATGTGAAATAAGATCACTTTGAGTGAATCTTCTAACTTCATAAAATATTTGAGTAGTTTTTTTTTACCTCAAAGTTTTTACGGTAGTGCCGTCGGCGTCCTCAAAAAAATAAGGGCCAATCACTTTTTCACAGCAAATGGCGCAGCAAACAGTCACTTTGAGGTAATGCAATGGCTTCTCCTGCATTTCATGTGGATTCTCCGTGCCCCAAAAAATGCAAATTCTGTTTTTCACATAACCACTTAAATGGAAATCCTCGCTCATTCTGATTTTGCATAGTTATCCTCTTCCTGCACCAGGTTTCACAGAGCACGGGAGTAAGTGGAACTCACTTGACGGTCAGCAGGCTACAATTGGTGAACGGTTTGCACTTTCTAAGGCAACACCTTCAGGTCTTTCACCAAACTTCGACGAAATGAACGCCTGCTGATGCCAAACTGTGTGCATCGTTGTCTCGTCGATGTTTGTGGACTCTCTCGGACGTCCTCGGGCACAGCATCGATATTCTCGTGTGAACGAGCAATACGGGGCCAGCCACTTCTTGTGCCACTCAGTTAGCATGAGCCGCTCAGCCAAGCGCTTAACTGTTCGCGCACTTGGGACGCAGGACGACGAGGAAAACGACGACGAAATTCGCGATGCGTTAAAAGAACATACCGGAAATTGGTCATATAAGCTGTAACAATTATTCCACATTTTTCCGGTGTGTATCACTCCATTGTTTACTGTCAACTAATTCTTCTGTCTACAATATAAATGTCAAAGGGCAATGACATTTGACGCCATTTGCAAAAATTATGGCACATTCACGTTATGACATCACTTTTGCTCCACTTAGTATAACCTGCCACTATGCAGGAAAAATAAAACATCAACGCGGAAAGCTTCCTCCTCGAAATTTCTACCAATTGCAAGATATCGCAAAGTGACAGCTAGTTTCTCCTCGACTGTGAGAGCTTTTCGCATGTTCGTATGCCAATGCTTTAAGTAAGACTCTACTATTCTTAAAAGTTTAACAGATTTATCCATTGTAAAAATCACTTTGATCTGTGATGACAATTCTTTAAGTAACCATGCATGGCAATAACTTTCTTCTTTTTTAACTAATCTTTAGCCCACTTAGTTCGTGAAGCTTTCCGTTTTATGGTGAAAAAAGGGCTAAAACAGGGTTTTTCTTTTATATTCATTTTATTTTACCTCTATTCTTTTATTAAAAATAAAACACAAATACAACCGTAGTATTGGCACACTGAACAGTAGGAATGAAAATAAGGCTAAATAATAAGAAACACTGTCGAAAATATTGATCAATCGATTGCTGATTGAATAAATATTGATGATAAATTAACACAAAATATTGATCTTCTTGAACTAATCAGTATATTGACATTGTGCGACCTGCTTTCACAGCAACGCATGTCAAAGGAAATAATAGTCTTTAACAAAGCCAAATAAGTATTTTTTTTTTAATAAAGAAAGATTTATTACTTAAAATAATTTTTTAGTGTAAACGAAACTACTCTGAAAAGAAAGGATTAAGAAAATTGATTCTGTATATTCTGTCTTAGTATATCCGGGTACTTCCAAAGTTGTGTGTGCAAGGATCTTTAAAAGTTGCGAATAAAAGTAATTTCATCATGCCTTTTTTAAAGTTCATAATCGTTTACGTATTTATAAAACATGTTGGTGCAATCTATAGTGCATAAGTGTGTACTTGTTACAGTAATGTTTGTAATTTTATTTTGTGGATATCTTTATAGCCTTTTGCGCGATTCTCATTGTAGCTAAATATGGCTGTCGCAATCTTCAAATTGATGGTTGTGGTTAAATGTAAAGTTTAAAAAAAAGCGATTTGGAAACAATGGCGCTCCGCGGATGTTTCATAAAATACGTACCAACTTCTGAAGATGAGGTAATCTATAATAATGCTGTTATGGCGCTTGTATGTTTTTGAGTGGATAACCTGTACCTATGTAAAATATTAAAAAATTATAGAAAATATATAGTAAACATATTGTAAAATTTTAGAGCTGTTAGGGACCCATTAATATGTGTTAATATTTATTGAGATTTTTCTTTGTAAGTCTAGTATTTACTAACGCTAACTAAGTAATTTGCTGTGGTTTCATCTATTTAGCTCACATTCTTATGTTTATTTATTTTCTTTCTTTTTATGAAACAGGACTGATAATATTTTGTATTAGTTCGATTGCCGTAAATTAAACTAACATGTAATAAGTTTTGTACAATTAACGATTTAATATAATGAATCATTGTTAAGATTTAACGGATTTATTTCATTTCACAAACACATTTGCAAGTTTACGAACTAAACTACCAACTGGGGATATGGCTAAATATTGTGCTTATCCGTAACCACCCGTCTCATTAATCACGAAGAAAAGTGTGAAAATATTTCATCTAATATAGTCAGCGACACCAGAGTTCCCGCACTAAATTCTAGAAGCAATAACGATGTAAATTTGCCCGTAGAAATCGCCGGCCAGGCCGCATTATATTTTCTGCAGTCGAAATTTATGGCTCTATTCATTCAAATTAAAATTTGAGTGTAGTTTTACATGGCGCCCGCACCACCCCGAAACAAATTACAATCGCGAAAGCGCGTTTAAGCGCCCATATACCTACCGACTCGACTGCTTGCTCCCTACGTATACGCGTTTAGGTGTGGGCGAAGTTTCCCGGAGATCCCTTGTTTTGGTCTACCCCTTCCATAGGGTTAATTTCAATCGCGGGCGGAATGAGTAGGTCGTAAAACGATTTGTGGTTTTCCGAAAAGTCAGTGGTAATTTTTCAAACTCGACTTAAAGAAAAAAGTGAGAGAGAGAAGGAAAATCAACAATCATCTAAACGCAAGAATAAATTTATGTGGTAGCGAATGTTTTAATACCAAGAATTTACCTCCTAACATAACAAATTCTCAATGTATAGAATAGAATAGAATAGAATAGAATAGAATAATTTATTTGGTTAAGCGACACAAAATATATTCAGATACTTGCTTTAAAGGGAATTTCTGATGATGCACCAATTAATGCAAATGAAGATAGGTAACGAAAACAAAATTTCAGAGATTATAATACAATCGATAAGTATTTTAAAGAAAACAACAAAGAAGCAAATTGTGAAGGAGACATCTAATCATTGCTTTTTCGTAGTTTGTCTCAGATAACTGTAATTTTTAAAAGAAAAAATTAAAAGAAAATTAAATGCATATCACACTTTTACGTTCTGGACATTCTATAGGCAACAAACCAAATGGCTGTATTTAGGTCAGACAAGTATACGATATACGAAATACTGTATTTTCGCAATAATCAATTTAAACAAGTCACGATCTTTCCTAAATAGTTCTATTTTTCGAAACAACATTACTGTATCTATTTTTTTTTTGTAAGTTATAGATACTCCTATAATGTATTTTATGACTAAAATATGAAACTTCTGCTCTTTTTGGAAGTATGATAAAAGAATCTTTTCTTTTGTACAACCCAACTTTTACAAATTTCTCCTTCATTTCGAAATATAGAAGTTACCTTTTATACGACTCTTAAAACTATTAGCTTTAGAAATATTTGGATGGATGTCTTGTTATAGCGAACAACATAGTAGAATAAGATTTATTTGTAGCAATTTACTTTAATGTTTATTTAAATTCTAGCATATGATTACTAATTTATGGTATCAATAATTTTTTTTTACATCAGTTCATTATATCCCCTTAAATTTTTAAATTTAATACATGTTGAGGATTTGTTGAATAAAATGTGGTGGTGCACCAGACCTCTTAAAAATGTTAGAAAAACTTCTATTTGAGAAAATACTGATAGAGAATGGGATAGATAAGAAAGAAGGAAGCTCACAATCAAAATAAAGGTGAAACCAGTGAGTATTCTAAGTCCATTATTATTTTCAGTTGTACCTACTATATGAAGGGACAAAACCAACATATAACGCAAATGACACAACTATTAGATTCAGCTAGGAAGCGCGCATATAAGCCGTTTTTTGAGTGATTTTCGGAAAATTTATCAATAAGAAACTATGGCAGCCTTCGGCAATTTTTTCTTCTCACGAAGGCCGCTCTAAAACGTCACTGCAAGAACATTTATTGTGGTTAGATTTTACAGACGGATTCATAAAAGTACCTGCAATATAGTTCAAATATTTTAAACAGTGAACTAGCAAGAATTAATATAAAAATACACATTATCACCTAAAACCAAAAGTAGGATAAGTAGCAAAATAAAATGGATTTACATCAAGTAAACGCCGAATCTATTAAAATATTAAAATAAAATCAAATGACCAAGCGGTATAACAAGTATTAACAAGTGGACAGTTGTGAATACTTAAGTTTAATCATTGATAGTAGTGGATAGAATAGGATATGAACGCTCGGGAAAGATGGGAAGAATTTATAATATGCAGCAAAGGACATTCTTTTGGAAAAAGGGAAATACAAGAATCCATAAAAACTAACCCAGTTTTTCAAAGTCAATCAAAGAAGTAAATAGTTAAACCATATATTATGGACACAGACAAATAAAAGTAATTCAAAAAGCAAATGTTAAGGCAATCAGATGTCTAAAACGCGGTGGAAGAAAAAACGAAAAGAGATCGCATTAAAAATGAAATATACAGATATTCGTTGGATGCTGAACCAGTAACAAATAGGATCGCAAAGTCAACTCAGATAGTTTGGCTACAAATTTAATGTTGTACGTTTGAAGAAAAAACAACGAAAGTAGTATATCAAGTCAATGTCTCAGACAAAAAATGTGGAAAGACCAAGAGGTACGTAGAATCATGAAGCAAATTAAGAAAAGAGAGTGGTTAAAGGAAAATAGAGGAACATGTAGAAAACTCAATTACATTTAACGGCAGAAAGGCATAGGGGTAGGGATGAAAAGAAAAACAAAAATAAAAAGATATTCTCTAATAATATTTTCTAAAAGGGAGAGAACATTACAGTTTAGGTCATACA
Organism: Cetonia aurata; assembly: GCA_949128085.1. Taxonomy (NCBI): domain Eukaryota; kingdom Metazoa; phylum Arthropoda; class Insecta; order Coleoptera; family Scarabaeidae; genus Cetonia; species Cetonia aurata. The sequence continues at coordinate 22,217,414 of OX421886.1, read as the reverse complement.
TGTCTTTCATAAATACATATAACATACAAAATAATTTAATAGAGTAGTTTTTAAGAAGAGAAAATGTTTTTTGAAGCATTAGATTTAATTTCTTGCAGCCAAATGGGACAAAATACTAAGAAGCTATTTTCAATGGCACTTTTATGGTGTTTAACCAGCTAGGCCTTGCTGAGATATGTAAAGTGTAATAAAATTTCATGCAAAAGAGAGATAACAAAATTCGTAAAACTGTAATAGTGTACATACAGATTCAAGACTTACTTTACAGCAATTCTTATTACATTGAAATCTACCCCAGTTATAATTAAAGGTGCGTTTCAGCTATAGCAAATGATTTAATTTGAATAGATACCTACATAAGTGAAATATAATAGAAAAGAAAAGTCTAGGGAACGTTCTAATGAAGTTAAGCTTCCTCATTTATCAATGCTGTTGGCACGAAGGCAATAAAAAGGAATCTTTTAAGGGTGCTAATACATATCTTCACAGAGAGCAGTTGCATATCCTCTAATGAGTGTTTGCTGATTTGTTACCATCCGCTATATCTTCTTAAATAACCTCTTATAATAGCCTATCCCTATATATAGAGGGTAGCGCGCACACAACAAATAAATAAGTTTTTCCTAACCTTTAACGTTGAGATCGGGGTAGATACATAAAATCGCGAAAATGCGCCATTTAGGAGATAGATACCGGCATTTTTTCCCGCCCTATCCGTGACAACCCGAACCAACAAATCATAAACAGATAAGAAGAAATGCGGCTGCTGCGAAGAGGCCGCGTTCCTCCTACAGGCGGTACATCGAAAAGCTACACGGTACGGATTGTACGGTGACGTTAATTTCGTCGGCACAAAAAAAAAGCAGGAAAGAAGACTGCTCGCGAGATAATATTATAGAGTCCGCTCCTCGATTCGACGTAAGAACGTCGACACCCCATAAAATTATCGGAGCGAGAGTCACATTAAAAAAGGAAATGCATTAATCGGTCGCCAGCTCTTAAATGAAATGGGACAGGGAGTAATAATTGTAGTGCGGGCCACCGTTGTCGGGGGAATCTTCCTGATATTTATTGCTCATATACATTAGACCGGGGAATTCATCATGGAATTAAGTCGAGTGTCTCCTGGTGGTTCGTTCGCTGTTTCGTGAACGGAATGACTCATGATAGTGTTGATTATCTTTGACGAAAATTGCTTCGGTAAAAAATTGTTACTTAGGGAATGCTTATATGTACTTACCTATATTTGTATCAAAAGTTAAATATCAATTCATTCCCAGACTGTCAAGAAAATAATTAATTTTGCTTCCAAAACAGAAATTAATTTCTAGCAAAAGTTTATGATGATAACTATTTTACTTATAAAAGAGTATAAGTAAATTCATATTTATAGCGAGTATTGCCAATGTACTGCGAGTATTGGCAATGATGCCAAATGTACTTAAGTTCTTAATTTTTGCCTGTGAACAGTTTGGTAAATTAGCGTTTCATAAATATCAATCCTGACTTTGTTTGTTTGTTGGTTATGTTCTATATATACAGGCTGTTCCTAAATATCATGTACATAAGGAAGGGGGTAATTATTTGGTTTATTTTGTGCCTAAAATTTCGTATAAACATAGGTCTGCAAACGCTTCGTTACCAATCTGCAGGGTGTTGAAATTTCAAGATTTTTTCATTTTTTACTGTATAGCTCCTACAGTTTTTGAGATATTTTGCTCAAATTTGGAAGGTAGGTTACGCTATAAGGCCTGCATTATTAGCCATGCCAAATGATGATGTAAATCTACAGGGTAATAATTTTTTCGGGGTCATGCCCTCATTTCCCACCCTGAACTTTTTTGCGATGCGCCACTGCTAGATTCTAAAATACGCAATAAATTTTCTGTCTTGTTTAGAAACTTTTTGATCTCTTGTACTTTTTTTCTTATCTCTGACCGTTATCGAGAAAAAAAATAGAAAACAATTTTCTGTAATCCACCTGGCTTTATTCAGATAATCACTTGAGTTTATTAATTTTAAGAGTTAATGTGCTACTACCTGTTGAAAACCCTGTGAAAAATGAAGTAGAGCAGAGAAAATCCAAATACTGGGAGAATCTCCAGGGAATGAGGCAAGCTAAAACTCTTCTGGGTACCTATAACCAGAAAAGATCTGCAGAATGCATCAACCCGAGTAAAAATAATGTTCGGATATTGACAGGGATCCTTACAGGCCATTGTAAACTGAACGGACATCTAAGCAGGCTTGGAATAGCGAAGGAAGCCGAATGTAGATTTTGTGGGGAACAGGACGAAACGTCCATTCATCTACTCACAAACTGTGTTGCACTGTGCAACTCAAGGGCGCAGCACCTGGGAGCATGTGAAATCGAAGAGGGAGAGTTACCTAATCTGGGGCCTGCGGACATTCTGCACTTCTTAAAAGGAATCAGACTGGACGGCCAGCTGTAAATACAGCGAGAAGAGGGGACACAATAGATCTTTTAGGTCGCAGTGTACTATCACCCTAATCACACATACATACATACATACATACATACTACCTGTTAAAAAATATGATGACCCGGTTTTGGTAGCATTGTTTTATTACAATACAAAGTAACATAACTAATAACAATAAAAACCCTAATTAATAACAATGACAAGGAAACTATGCTACAACAATTGTTGAAAGTGTCCTCCTCCAACCCTTATACAGGCGTCCGCTCTTCATCTCATTGATGCTCGCACTCTCTCAAATACTCCGGGAGTATTTCTTATCGTTTCAAATCCATCGGTTATTCGATTTCGTAAGTCATCAACAGTATTCACAGGTGTTGTATACACTAGAGATTTGAGATGTCCTAATTTTCTCAAATGTAATACCAAGAACAAGAACCTGTAGAACATACTTCTTGAAAAATTGGGTAAATCTCCTTTGCTGTTTCCTGCAGCCAATATCATAGGCATCGTGGGTGGAATATTTTGCAGAAGAAAATTGTGAACTCTACGTCTGACAAGTGATTACCATATACTTGCAGTCGAGAATTTTTGGGCGTAGGTTTAGATTTTTCTTGACTTTTAAACTTTGCAACTGGATGGGTTTTTTTATTTTTGCGTACAGAATAAACCATCCTTTTACCACAACCAAGTGCTTTGATTTCTTCCTCCACTGCCTTGAAAATGTTCACACTTTCTGCTTTTCTTTTGATCATAAATTTCGCTCTTTCGCCTTCGCTTGTAAGTCTCCACACCCCAATTCTACAATAGACAACATTAATGATGGTGATAGTTTTTAGAAAAACTGATCTGTTTAAAATAAATACATAATATACTGGTGTAAACTCAATTAACACAGAAAGATAATCGGAATTGGCAAATGGTAGAAAGAGTGATGATACCGACATTACCACTATCCACAGCCCCCAAATAATCTGGTAATAATCCCCATCATAGAAAAGGATACAAACATACAAATAGGTATAAAATAAAAAAGGATGCATACAGTCCATAAGGGCCAAACTAAATTATAGATACTTTTAAGACACTTAAAGACACCCTTATTCGAGGACATCCGTTTTTATTATATGTATACCAGTAGTGCATATTTAACCTATAAAAAAAAAATATGTAAGTATTCTTGCAAATTGTCAATTTAGCAAGCGACCTTTGCCATCGTCGGTTAATGATGTTATATTCGTATAAGTTGTCGGTTTTATAAATCTACAAAATCAGCGGATATTACCCCGACATGCCTCAAGCAAAACACACGCTATAGAGTAACTCAGAAAAAAATTTAAAAATTCTGCATATATTGCATACCGTCGGCAAAATTCTAATGTACAGAAATTTAGGTATACCTACTGTGTTTAATCCCTTGTCATCCTTAGAAAACAAATGTTAATTTGAAGATAGTAATATATATATGGGAACATTGCCTTACAGAAATTCGAAGAATTGTTGAATTTAACAATTTACTCATAAGCGTGAAGCATCTGGCAATTTAGAATTACCAACATAAACTATGATACAAATACGGCAACATTATAAAAGATGAAAAAGATGGAATTGTAATTGTTTGAAAGTTGTCCATCAGAGCCCACACTGGATATTTAAAATGTATATATCAAATTTGAATTAAGTAAATCTTTTGTGGAAATAATCTAATAATTTTCTTAAAAAAAGGATGTAATTGGATCTCTATCTATGTTTAACAGTTTTAGGATAAAGGTATGTAAATCATAAGCAAAAATATCTAAATCTAGGGCTCGCATTTTTTCCTTAATTAGCTGTAAAAATTCAAATGAATTCTAATTGCGAGTAGTCTATCTTTTACATATTATGTAACAATAATTAATTTTACGTAGTATCGAACGGTAGTATACACAGATCTAAAGTTTCCACTCGACACAATGCACCACAAAGCCACCTGCGCAGGTTTCCAAATACTTAAATATTCAAGATATTTAGCATCGATAAACGGTCATTATTCGGAATCACAATAGGATCACAAGATCGACTATGTAGCAGTGGGTGCGACGGTCATACCAATAAGCCTATCCATGCATGTTCCATCCAACAGTTGTCATGACCTTGTGGCACACTGTTTCGATGCACGGATACCCCTTTATACAGCACAACCGATATGTGTAGACGTATTATGCTTTATGTTTATGGATTGTGTTGTGTTGAGTGTGTTTCGCCGGTTGTACACTACGTTCGCTGTCCTACGGCACCGATGATACCAGGATGTATAATGGAGAAACCGGTCAAGGTCTATCGCGTTACGCCTCTTAACAGTAAACTCGCCCGCATCTCTCTCCGAAGTTAATTTCATCGGCAACAAACAGCCGGTCTAGAAACAAAAAAGCGTCAGACATGTTCCACGGGATTAAACTGTTGCCTCGGTAGCATGTTGTGCGGGTTTCCGCTTGTTTATTCGAACCCCTCCCGTGGATCTATCCGTGCGGACGGCACGGAATGGTAGAGAGCTCTGGAAGTTCCCAAGACGAAAACTCCGAGACTGCGGCCACTAGCAGAGAGAGGAGCGTCTCGTCAAACTTTCTTACGGCCGTATTGCAGGCGGGCCGTGATGTGACTTACACGAATAGTTTGCCGCGTGGATGCTGGTTTCCGGAAACTTTACGACAACAATAATTAAGTAGAGGGAATTTTGAGATGTTTGTGTGCGGGAGCGGGCGCGTGCTACCAGCGCGCCATCCGACACAAACGGTCGCGCACTCAACTTTGCGGTTGCAATTCATTCCGATTTGAATGCATACCTCTCCCTTGGCGGTTGACGGCCGAGCTCGTAAAATATGCCTCCTCTTTACGTTTGTATGTTTTGCCTACATGTTGCCGACTTGTAAATTACACACAAAAATCGTTAAAGCTCCCTAGTCCGCAGTAATATTGATAGTATTCAGTCATATCTTAAAAAAACATCGTTATTCAAATTTTTGTATTATATAGCAATATCTGCACCTTTCATTACTTTTTAGTTGCTTTTCTCAATGTTTTTTATGGAACCTAAATGATTGTTCTTTTTTTGAAGAGTTCGTGATTCTTTGTGAAGCTGCTATTAAACAGGCATCGGTGCCGAACTTCTAAATTATTTGCATATTTAGAACTTCTTCGAACACGTTAATAATATGTAGAATAAACCTATGTGCACTTCAGGGAAATGCCACAGCATTTTTATTTCGTTAATTGAGTTTTAATCAATAGCGATAGGCTACAGCAGGCTTTTGCAGAAGAAAATTAAATAAAAGATTTTTGAGGAGAAACACCATTCATAAAATTATATTTGGGAAGACGACAATAATGTACTGCACTAAACGGAAGAGGAATGTCGATGTCCTTATAGTGGGTTACAACGTTTAAGGTATACCCCAAGGGTAAATTTTATCACCAATACTATTCCTAATTTATATGAAGAATTTGCATTATAATGTGGCTATGTTTGCGAAATGCAATCAGTTGCGGCCACCAACTACAAGTAGCGAGATGTGGCTGCTGCCGCAGGTAGTGGCTTGAACGGGCATCCTTTGCGATGATCCCATAAGAATACGCACGAAATGCAGTTCGCAGCATCACCACCGGTGGCCGCCACAAATGGCTACGTTTGTGAGCGCCTTAAGACAAACAGCATCAGCCGGTAATGCAGTCACAGATCCAGTTCTCTCAAAAAGCTCAACAAGCTCATAAAAAAGCTCATCACGAAAGGCTCATCAAAAAGCTCCTCAAAAGGCTCCTCAAAAAAGCTCCCAAAGGAGCTCAACGAAAAAGCTCCTCAAAGGGCTGCTCAAAAGGCTCCTCAAAAAAAGCTCATCAAAAAAGCTCAAAAAGTATAATTGAACCCACCTTTCAAGAATTTACTTCCCTGGGATTTCTTATAGTTTTCTGTTAATAAATAACATGTTTTATTGGTCAAAATTGCTTCTTTTATTTAGTGGATAAGTTGACAAGTCACGGATATGGCAATAATATACACGATAACAAGTATTTCATGAAACATTAAATCAGGAATAATATTCCTCCACACGCCCCGAGCTTGACTAAAGAAACTCTCTCGTTCTATGCGGAAATCTGAGTTGCGAAGGCCATTGGAGCCAAACACATCGTTGGGGTGGTTAGTTCCGCCTCTCAATGAGGATCTAGTTCATTTTTTGTAATTTTGTAGATCTAAAGGAACACATTTCATTTATTAGAAGGTTTTATTTATTGCTGAAAGTAATATTACAGATTAAATAAATTTTGTAACGTTTAATTTACCTATCTTAAAAAAAAATTAAATTAGTTAGTACGGGCACATATTAAGGAGGGAGTATAGTAATATTATTATTAATATTTTGTTAATAATATTCATTAACAGTTTTGTATGAAATTTTTATAGTTCTGGGTCTTATTCCTTTTTTTTACTGCCACAATATGCAATAAAAAAAATATAATACTTAGGATTATATGTTGCTGTTGAGCAAACTTCACCCCGATACTTGATTATGGAGAGAATAAAATAATTTTTGCTACTTTTCACTGACCGCCCCTAACACAAAGTTAATTAATTCATATATATATTTGTATTTATCAGATGTGGATAAAAATATTATATAATATTCTGAAACTAATATTTGCAAATTTTGCATAAACCATCATTTAAATCGCAATGGGCCCAATTCTTACAGTGTGAAATCATTAAATAAATCCTTTTTTGCCATCACTGTAATTTAATATGATGCAATTTTTATATATATTAATCATTTAAATCGGTTTTATACTTTTGGAGAAAATATGTTTAAGCGCACTTACAGATCTTCTTAAATCCTATTTAATTCAAATTCAGCTTCGGGTTATCTTAAATTTATTAGTTCATTCGGAATTCGCCGTGATGACTAATTCGTAAAATTACCACGCTAGTTGTAATTAAAAACACAAGATGCATACATGCTTCGCACTTTATACAAAACTAAAAGGTAAAGTAAAATTGTAAGATTAATAGGCAATTTATACGTCGGTAAGTTTCTAGGAATTCTTTTTGAACCGTTAACTCAGAGACAAATAACGCAAATGTATACCAGGGCGCTATTTTTGGAAAATGTAAACTTCTAATGATTAATCGTCAACATCCGGCCAGATCTCTCCAGTTAGAATAAGAATAAAAATGATAACATACTAGTAGCGGCTACCTTACTTTGTATACTCAGAAAGCATTGGTTGACTATCGAAATATCGATGTGTTCTCGTAGATACCTTAGATATGTAGTTACATTTATAAGTATTTTGTACGCATAATCTAAAGAGATAAAATAACATTTTATCGAATATTAATGAACTACTTTACATATTGCAAAGCGGCAACCAATGTGAAAAATACCCTGCGATTTCTAAAGGCAGACATTTTGCAATTTACATTATAAAAGCTTTAATAAACCTACCTCTCCCAAACCACTCCACAACCTCTCACATAAATCTTCCTCTCGGACATATGACATTAACCTTGCAACCCTTATCAAAGTCTAGGCAACCACATCGCTACACTTGGAATGGGATCTTTTTTACATTTCGTGCCGTATAAGCTACTTATTCTATTAAAATTCGACAAAGTTTTCGGTCGTGTTTTAATGTTGTGTTCTTTCCACAGGCTTATAAATCGAATGCATAAATAATAGGATTCATACGTATAACATACACATTTAATTCATAAATATATAAGTCACTATTTATTTTTAAAATAAAGTTTAGATAGTTGCTAGAGTAATATATTTCATTAGAATCGAATCTGTTATAAATGACGAGTGACATTATTTATAACACATCATATATTTTGTATATTTTACTCGTCGCTCATCGCTCGTAATGGGTTTAACATGATATTATTGGCACATTAAGAATAATAAAAAGGCTACATAATGTGTTGACTGACATCAGTTAATATTAACTTTCCTTCCCAAATGACAGATAGATTAAGATAGTTAGTAAAAGGGTAAAGCCGGTCCTTTCCTGCTACTATACTCACTATACTGGTGTAAATAAATCGAGATAATGAAAGTAGATCTACCAAATGTATTAGAGACTCTATTGCAAAATATCTTATTGTAAAGTTTGCTTGCATATTTCACATAATTAATTATTTCCACTTACCTAGTTACTATCGAAATAAATAGTTAATCGCTTTCTTCAACAAAATTTGATAGAATTTCATATTTTTTAATGCTTCCAAAATTGCTTTTGAAGATACACACAATATACCCATTTAATCAGAATTTGCATCGCGGTAATTCTATGAAGTACTCTCTATCATCTGTTATATTCAAAAATTACCCATCCCAATGAAGATATTATGGTAAATATCGGGAAAAATATTCAACACGTAGGATAAAATAGCAATTTGCAAAATTACTATAATCTGGAGTGACGCCCATATCCTAAAGAAAATGTATTGTTCCCAGAATTCGACATGCTTCGATAACATGCACGATCCCTTTATAATACCACCAGTGCATGTTTTCTTCGGTATGATTGAATTTAATAATAAGAAGCGGTCAATTTTGCGGTTAATATTCAACCAGTAATGATCACTTATTGTGGTTCAGGTGATGTTATTTTAATATGACCGTTAAAATTGTAAGCATTTATGAAGTATACTTGTTGTGTATGACTTAATTTGATTAGGTGTGTGCCTTTACATCACAGCTTAACCTTAAGTAAAGCTTTCTTGGAGTATAGATAGGGAGATGGAGATATTGGAACATATTGCAACCACAGCGCTATTAACACTCCTTCACTGTTGAATGGCTTTACTATTTGCTGACTTCAATTCTTCAGAGAAAGAATGAAAACGTTTATTATAAAACCGGTGCTTTTATCACAATAACATATTTTATTGAGCCAATCAAACCATCACTTCATTTTCAATGACTTTGGTTTCATTAGTACAATAAATAGTTTATTACCCAATAAATTCATTCGTCATTTAATAAAGCTTTTTCATTGATTTCATGGACTCGTTCTAAGCACCAATTTTGAAATACTATTTTGTTTGAACATTAAATTTTCATTATTTCAGAACCCATTTTTGATTCACTGTAGATATTCTAATACTTCTTGCGGAGTTGTTTTATCTGGTAATCATCAAATAGGTTGAGGAAGAAATGAAAAACAAAAATATTAAAAGTGCGTTATTTCTCCTTCTGTTTTCCTAGAATCCTTCTGAACATTTTCCTCCCTCATCTCTTCATTTTTTCTTTTTGTTTCTTTTTTAGCACCAGGTCTTACAGCTGCACATTTTCCTCATTTTACTATTTAATAATTACTAAACCAGATAGTACGCTGTGATCTTCATGACACAGCCGCTTTAATCAGACGTGTGCTGCACTTAACCTCTTTATAAACAATGTAGAAGCAACCATAAAATGTTTCAAACTATAAAGAAACATTGCCCTATCGCAGGAATTTTGGCAGAAAAATGTTGGTTAAGGTTTATTGAACCTATTCCAATGAAAATTACTACACTGTATATATATCTGGTTATAGTGGATGCTTTAAACGCTCATCTAGTAATAATTTCCATATTATAAACTCGACAAAGTGTTCTAGTGGCGTTACAGTGCTTGACAGACAATTTTTTGTAAACCATATCATCCGTAAAATAACCGATATTATGCAAAAAGCATCACCGGGGTATGAAGTAGTTAGCCATTTTTGTGGAAATTTTGACTCGTATAGCAGCAATCGATTGCGCTTGTCATGCAAATTGCGCGCGACATATGGCGGCTGAAATAACCTACCGCACCAGTAGCTGAGGAAATTGAAGGTACCGAATTTATAATCAATGCCATCGCTGCTGCCGGGAAGCACCAATTTTTGCCTAATGGCGTGTGGTTAGGTGTGTATAAATAGGCGATTGGCTACAATTCACGCCTTCCGCAACGACGTCGGAAGTAATACGAAAATAAATAGACATAATAAAATGGAGAAACACGTTTTTTTTTTTATTCTTAGGTGTAAATAAATACCACGGAATCTAACGTGAGATAAATTTATTTACAGGATTTTAACGGATTAAGGTACATACTCCCAAGTTAATTTTTAAACTCCCACTACGTTCTAAAGTACACCGATACGATGTTGTTTTGACAATTGAGAAAATAAACCATTGTTTGGTGTTCGTAACGAAAAGAACGTTTATCACTAGTGTGTCCCGCGGGTTAAAGAATAGTTTTGATCAGCTTCCAAAAAATAATTATAGACACGCCGTAAAGCATTCTAAATATAGTTCTAGACCATACAGTGGAAGCACTGAGTAAAGCTCGATTTCCGATTCTGCCGTAGCTTCTTCTACTGAAATAGAAGATAATAAAATAAAATATAAAACTAAATCGTTCGATTATATCTATAAAGACAAGTTAGTTACAAAGAAAGAATATGGAGCAGCCACATATTAAAATACTTATGTAAATTGGCTCTGATCTCAATCATGGTTCCTTCTTTCAAAAGAAGAACAAGACGAAGCGATAATTACTCCATCCTCTTATTAGGTGAAGACATCGACCATGTGTTAAGAACCTACAACAGAGGGACGTAGAGGCAAAAATGTCGGTAACATTTACGAGGATCGCCCGCGGAGGTCCAGTCGATTATCCACGGCAAAAGTTCGAAAATCCCTTTAGCGATTGGTGGTGTCCCCCACCCCTCGAGACCATCCCGTCCTATCGTCTACCCCCGATGGTCCTCGGACTGGTCCCAATCTGGGTTTATCTGTAGCTTCCCTCTTCGGAAAGCCCCCTCCTAAATTTACAAGCTTAGCGGCAAAGCTCAAACGTTTCGAATTACTTACTTGTTAGTCGATACAAACGTCCAAAACAAAAGCAATCCTGCGTTAATGCACTAAGCCTATGGTCTACCACTACTACCATCGTCTATTACTATGTATTATGAAACTATACGGAGTCGGTTTCACTTCTCTAAGTGTGTTGTGTTTACATTAAAGTGTGCTGGTGTATAAGTGCTCCGGTTGATTGTAATGGTTTAATCCTTTCTTAGGTTTGATATATAAATGCTTCAATTTGCCGGAGTGAATTATTACGAATAATTAAGTTGGACTACGGTGGACGGAATAATGTGAGTAATATCGATTGGTTTATGATGATTTATTTTTTTAGGCTGGTTTTATTTGTTTTATTCGAAAAAAAAAAGAAAAATGACAATGTTATTCATATTTCCCCCGTCAGGTTGTAAACATTCGCAATCAGACGCTCTTTTTTTTTTAATTATCACATTCATTGTATAAATTATGTCTATAATTTATCATATCGCAGACTACTGCGCTTCAGTTTTCTATGTACTTATACATATTCTCTCAACTTTTAGTTTAATACACGTTGTTCAAATCCTTAATTTTGAAAAACAAAGCGGCAAATTAATTGTTGGGTTTTGTTTGCCTCATCCTCAGTGACGGATACAGAAATAGTGTTAGGAATTAATAGATTAATTTCTTATATAAATTCCTCTTTAGAAATATCAGTTGCAGTTGCACTAACTAATTTAATTATTAGTTTACAATTAAATGGGCATTCGTTCGTTACTAATACTGCATTATTACACAAATTGCTTTCTTTAAAGTACTTGTTTATTTTCTCAGATATATATTATATATATTCATTAGTTTTACTATTATTTTTGTTTGGCATTATTATTACTACTATCTTTTTTTGTTTTTCACAGAAATAAAGGAAATAGTAGTAAATGGTGAGAATATTTATCAGCAGAAATATTGTCTAGAAGCTCAATGCAGTGCTCTATCTACTTTCCTTCTCCAATTCGTAATCTTTACGGATGTGATAAGCAATAGATAATTTCAAAATACATTTTTAGTTTTTGATAGTTTCCATCATAACAAGTCTGTAGTTTGCGTAAATAGTCAAATCCTATTTAATGAACGAGTTAATTGTAAACTAAATAACTTTGAAATTGCTTGAAAGAAACCTCTTCCTTAAAAACCAAATTTATCTGACGTTTTATTTTTTACTGCTAATGAAAATAAAAATGTTAATTGTATTCATCTTTATTTATAACATTTGACAATTAAAGTTTTTGTTTGAATCTAAATTCCACCATCACTTAAAAGTAGTGAAATTTGTGGTACGTTTTCTAATGATTCCCTTCTATCACTGTTTCTTTAATTAGATCCAGTTTATATTTAGCAATATTTGCAGCATATCTGTATGCACTTTTGCTTAGAAACTGACCTTAATTCCTCCCGTAGAACAGAAAGCCGATATTTAGTTTTTAACTAGACAAAATTCACAGATGATAACAGTATGTTTAAAAAGTTCGATAAGGGGCTCCACAGAATGCCTTTATGAAACGAATATTTTTAATTGAGGTGCAGAGCTTTTAATTCACCTGCTCTTAGCACACTGACAGTTGCATTTGATAAAATAAAATTCTACTTTGTATCAATGAATAAAATGATAGGATTTGGTAGATATCATACCATATTTTCTCATTTCCAGTACTTTTTAAACGTAAATTATAAACAATAAATCATCATAACGAAGTGGCTAGCGGTTTCACAATGGCACCAGTTTCACAAATCAAAAACATACTGAAAATAGTGTTTTAATCTTATTACACAACATTGTCTTCAATTTCTATAGTTCTATAATTTGTCATTCCAGTACGAAAATTAAAAAAAAAAATGTATTTGAGGGAATGGTTAACTTCTTGGTGTTTATTAGGCATTATGCAGTAAAATAAATGTAAGAAATGAAAACCGACACATTTTTCAATACACTGAAAAACAAAAAACTTTGGTTATTAACAAAATAGTAATTGACCCAACCAATAGACATGGCGATATATGGGCAAACAAATATTTGTTTCCTTTAAACAAATCATTTTGTCAAAGCCACACATTAATTGAAACGCAAATAGCATTTCAACACAGAATATTTCAAACGAACTTACATTTTTCATTATTTTCTTGAGTTGTCAAATCAAAGAAATATTTAATGGCTATTTCAAATAAATAATTCGGTTGATGAGAGTGCGAGTGTTTGATTAAAATTAATTATAATTACTTGAATGCAATCTTTACATTTTTTTGGATGTACGATTTTAACAAATATTTGCTTGTATTAAATTGTTTCCGCTGAGACAGTTTCGCTGTATAGCCAAATAGACAAATCCTCTAGGTTATATAAATATCAGAAAATATAACAAAATCTATTTGGGCTTTCCTAAGCTCTTTTCTTCGGTCTCTCTTATTTCAACTTCAAATTTTATAAAAATTAAAAAATATTGAAATATTCTAGTTTTATATGTTAATTCCACTGGACCCTATATTTCATACCATAAATCTGGCGAGATAAATTTTTTGTTTAGAAATCGTGCATTAAAATTTCGGATTGTATACCTATTTCGTTCATATATTATCACTTCCAGTTTCACCGCAGAACCCGAAAAGCTATAATATATTAATTTTTCTTCTCACGGTTAGATAAATTAAATAATTTCTACATTTCATTTTTATACCTATCGGAACTTTTATGTTAGAAAATATGTATATAAAATAAGATATTTATATATAAATGGAAATAAAAAAGATTTGTGTTTCTTTTTGCAATAACTTATATTGGTCAAAGTGATATACGTATATACATGATTGGTAATACTCCGCCTTAAACCAATTACTTAACCATTTATGAGCAAGACTCCTGAAGTTAGGTGTTCAGTGGTCAACATTTCAACCAGTGACTGTTAAGGGTTTATAAACTATTCTTGCCGAAATAAAGTGGTTAAATCGACAAATGAATATCGTTTAGAGAAAAAAACTTTCTATGGTTATTAAGTTATATTTCCCACAAAATAATAGTTATTTTGGTCTAGGGCTTCCCATAAAATATCTTACATTGGAAGGAATGGGTCCTTTTCTTAATTTGCTTTTTGAATATAATTGATCTAAGGAATCTAAGCACCATATTGGAATCTATTCAATGAAATTAGTTAACTGGATGCAGAGATAAAAACAGTCCTTTCCATTCATGTATTATACATATGAAATAGTCTAAACAACATGTTTTGGTATAAATTATATTGCCATCTTCCGGTTTCAAAACGTCATGTCGAAAATAAGTGGAGAAAATATTGTCAAATTAGTTATCGTCTAAGGAGAGACACAAACAAATAGACAAAATAAACCAACAACATTTGAGAAACACGTTAATACATTCGCCAACTTGTAATATTATTTTTTGAATCTGAAGATGGCAATTTGAATTATGCCGAAACATGTTGCTCAAAATATTTTAATAGATAATAAATAATATATGAATCGAAAGGACTATTTTCATCTCTACATGTACACAATTAATACCATAAACGTTGAATAGATGTTTAATTTTGGTTTACGTGAATAATCTCGTAAAGCAAGCTTTGAATAACCGTTTATTGTGAACAAAATAAATGGATAAACTTCTAATATTGGTTAATACTTAGTATAATAAACGTAAAAACATCTCATTGCAATACAGCTTATCATACACCACCTAATTTTGGTATATTATCAATTCTATTTCTACGGTTATTCAACTATGTTGGATTATTATTATTATCCGTTATTCAGCGTTTATGGAGTGAGCATTCAACGCTTATTATCCGACACACACTGTGGCTTATGAAGATACTTTAATAATTTAGTTTTAAGTAGCAGTAATGCACAATAAGTCTTGGTTCGCTAATTAAGTTAACGATTGTGTAGTAGTAAAATCCAAAACTTCTCAGATAAAGTCTGAAACAATGAATTGCTCATTCACTGCATAATTGATAATATAGTTTTTGGTTAACCCTTTTCTTTTTTTTAGGATAACCCGTCCTTCTGTAACTGCTGCAGTAATCATCGCCTGCAGTAAAATATGAATTTTAAAACCCAGACAGATAATTACCTTTCCATAATTTCCGTGCTTGTTTCACGCGTTAAATCGGTTTAATCAACCTATCCGGGTCAGGAATTTTAAAATTACTGATTATCAAATTATCTCCAACGTATTCCACGTTGGCCCCTTCATTAGGATTTACGGCGTCAATGCGGTAAATTCTAATAACTCACAACTTGATGACGAAATTACGCCGACCCAAAAACGAAAGTTTCACACATCACGCTCGAGCGCGGTGTACCTTTTAAAACCGCGCAAAATTACAACGGGATGCTGGAAGAGTGTACGGGACCGAGGGTCTATCCCGTTGGGATCCCGTCCCGTACCCTCCGCCGTATTTTGGTCGCGCAACAAAATGGCAAAGTTTACGTAAAGCGGGATAAATGGATTAAAATGATTTAGGCTTACTCGAACGCTTACCCTGCGCTCACAGTTATACACCAGGTGACTGAAATTCGGGCACAGATCGCTGCTAACCCGCTTCTTTTTTTTTTTTTTAATCGTGGACTACTTGACTGTGTAAAAGTTCGTAAAGAAATGGCGTTGGTAAAAGAAGACACATTTTTCTTGTAAATTAGTAAGTAAGTGGAGAAATACCAATGATAATTCATTTCCGTTGCACAGCAATAAATTTTACTGGGACCGGTATTAATAGTTAAACGACCGGCGAGAGCCGGTGACAGTTTTTAAATTAAATTTTTATCAAGGTAATGCACCTGCTCGTATAATCAAACCGTGGCGTCGCATACAGGCGCCCTATACGAATATTTAAATGAGCTTACTTAGGAGAGGAGAGTGGATTGTCGCCAAGTAGTGCGTTGTTTATTGCTATCTACAATACATGAAGACTCTTACACGTATAATATACAGTAATATACGGGCAGGGTAGAAACCCAATTTACAAGAGTAAAATTTTTCAGTAATTATATGATACTCGTACTTTTTTTTATGTTGAATTGTAAATTATATGCTATATTTCTTATAATTTATCAGTGTAAGTTAAATACAGACTTCAAATGTGTTTCTAGGCCATGCATAAGCGCAATAGAAAATATTTAGATTCGAATTCTGTATAGTGCCCACAATAGCACTCATATGAATTGCGCTATTTTATTTTTTACTACCAGATTCGTGCAATTTCACTATTTTCGTAACTTCTATTAATCCAATATTGAAACCCACTAATAAAAGTTGTAATTTAATAGTATCTACCTAATATATTGAAATAATATTTAAGAAAAGCAGATGTTAACAATCGAAATAGATAGTATTGAGAACTGAATAAAAGAAATATTGATATCGCTGTTGTATCATTGACGGGAGCAACTAGAAACAGAAATGTACGGCGTCCCTCAGTTAGCTCGCGCGTTATTCCCCCTCACTCTACCTCACTAACGCCCATACGTTATATCGTTTCCACTGTTACGCTGATTCACCAGCACTGCACCTAAGGATACCTTCTACGGTTTGGCGTAGCTGAAAAGCGATATTTTTTTCTTTTACTTTATACTCCGGTGACATCCTGTGGTCCCATTGTCAGTAAACACAGAGTATAAAGATCGTCAAACTATAACAAACAAGTTAAATGTAGATATTATATTCATCAGTTTTTGCGTAATGCGCGCATATGAGCAAAGTTACGATTTATACAGATATTCACATTAATTTAATTAACATCCCACATGCGCTATACCCTTCTTTCTCTGACCTAGACCATTTATAAGCCGTACTGCTAGCACCGACAAGGAAAGCTCTCGAGCTGTCAAATTCAGATTTTGACAAAGCTTAGTAGGAATGTAGATTATGTTCAGGTATGCATGTAAATTCTTATGTTATCGGCGAAATTCACTTTGATGTGGCGAAGCACGTCTTCGAAAACTGATTAGTGTTTGCTTTTCTATATAATTGGCGGACTGTAACATATATAGATAATAAATTTAAAGCAGTTAAAAGTTGTTTCATGTCGGAAGCTCCTTCATTACAATACTGCGGAATATACAGGTTGTTTCATTTAAACACAACTCTTGCATGATGGTCATATTTGTTTGTGTAATATAGTATAATATAGAAAAAGTTGTTTTCTGTTCAAACACACTTAAAATCTTATTTAAACACTTATTTACAATCTTTTTAGTTAGAAACATATTTGTAACAACGTGAACAAATAAATTAAGTGAAGATTGTTTATCCTTTAAATCTGGTTTATTTAAATCCGCTTCTTTCAAAATGTAGTCGTTATTCTAGATATGTAAGTACAAAATAAATTTCGCTGAAAAAAAATGTGTAATGCATATCTAAACACATTTTACATTCCTATAAGATTTCATTAAAATCTGAATTTGATACATGAAGAGGCTTTTTTGTCGGCCGATAATAATGACCCAGAATACTTGCGTATTGCATTCTCTAATAGCTGGTCAGTAAATTCGAAGCTTTACAGCAACAAAAACAGTTCATGTTTAAAAAGTAATTCTATTTTATGGAGTCTTTATTCAGCATCTTGAAGTGCAGCTGTACAATCACAGACATCTAAAATGTCTTCTGTCTAAATGTAATTCACAGTGTAAGCGCAACATTCCACGCACCCGAATACACACAGCGTTTAGACTACGCATTTGACGGTCATTTTGGGGATCTGCGAGTGTACAGAAACCTTTTAAAATTCAATGTTTACCCCCTCAATATATTTATTGATTATATGGTTCGTGTTGCCATATTCATTACTTTACTTTTCGTGTTTTTTCAGTGATTCTCTCTGCTGAAATACCCTTTTTTATTTTAAATGACTTTTATTGGGTAGTATGATGTATCCTTTCTGTTACGATAATAGTGGACGCTAAAGCTGTGGTTTCTTCGTTTAGGCATTTGTGTCATAAAACAAAACTTACCCAAACGTTGTAATATTTTCTGATCACCTTTCAGTCAAATTGATTGAAAAAATATGCTTGCACTTGGCATGTGTTTCTCTGCAAACCGTTCTTACATCATACAATGTGATCTAAGAAGACATTAGCACCAAAATGAACCAATTCTAAACATAAAGCCAAACTTTTTCGCAACGGAAACAGTGTGACCCATTACGCATTATAATAATGATTCTTAGTTCACTTGTCACTTATTATTAGTATATCGTGAACAGCAAAATATCTTTTAAAGGTAATAGAACCATCTCTTATTGTACTGATATTTTCAATTTTATGTAAGCTTTCTTGCGTTGATTGATGATATATTTTTATATATAATATTTTTTAAATTTTTACAAAGATAAATAAATGTACCACATCATTTAATGCACACTGAAAAATCTTTATAAAATCAACAACAAAATTGGTAAATTTAGGAAGAATATGCCTAAAAATAATTTGAAATGTTCTTGATAAGATAAAATGAAATAAATCTTTGTATGTGCAGCCAAATATTTATACGTCTATTCACCCCAAACAACTGAAGAAACATGCGTTTGCGTTACTAAATAGAAGGAAAAACAATCTCATTACTAGTACTATTACATAAAAAATGTAGGAACAAATTGATATTACAATGGTTCGACTGTCGTTTACAGAATACGGTTCTATTGCTCAAATGTGTTTGTAAATTTCTGACTTTTAAATTACAAATCTACGTATGTTTTTTTATATTATCTGGGGACTAATTCAAAAATTTAATGCAATTATGACCCCATACATTTTTCTGTTATCGGTCGGCAACTTACAAGCTCGTATATCAGAATCGTCTCTACATTTTTATTTGATTGAGATACTATTCTTATCATTATTATTAAAATTGTGAGACAACAGCATGTTAAATAATCTTTAACTTATTTTTATTTATTTACAACATGTTAGGTTTGTTTATAATTATCTTCTGTTTAAATACATAAGGAAATTGTAAGGAACAAAGCCCCTATTTAAAATTAAAACCTCCCGCTGTTGCTCACTTTATCCATTGCATTCCTTTGATTATAATAGTTTCATATCTACTAAATTAATGACTGTGTCAAGAATTTTTGACCTATGCTAAAGTCAATATATGTAAATCACTACTTGCAAGAATTTTCCTGACTTTATCATGTTATTTATTTTGACGTGTCTCTTAAAAATCTAATTAGCAAAACCCATACAATTTTAGCAAATATAGGAATGCATTTATGTTATTGCGTCTAATATTGGATTTAATGACTAATGACTTTAATGTCTTGCCTAAAAAATATAAAGTATTCTTATTAATCAAAGCATATTTAGATAGTGTAGAAACAATTCTTGCAAAAAAAAATTAAAACTTCTGTAACTAAAACGTTGACACTTTCAAAAAATGATTTATTGTACCCTATTATGTCCATTCTTCGACTTTGAATTTTTTGTGACGCAAACCTTTCAGGAATAAAGTCAGTGTATTTCGGTATTTCCTTTCTTCGACAAAAAATAGCCGGGGCCATTGTTTAGGCACAATAAGACCAACAAAAAAGCCTTCTTTGTATTTTTATTTCCTCCGATCGTCCCGTCCTTGTTTCGCGCGTCCGATGCGTTGCACCGTTGCGCTCTGCGGTTCTTCTCCATCGTCCTTTTTTTTTTTTATCGGAGCAGCCCAAACCCATCGACCTCGAGATTCGAAGGTCTTTCTCTTGCGCGATCGTCGAAAACTATTTCCTCGGCAATAATTCTCCAACGAAACGGGATTCCAGTAACAACTGAGGTGCTTCGACGTCCTCCCGTGCGCTGGTGCAACGTACTTTTAATTACCCCGAGGGCATATAGGGGGAGACGAGAGGAGAAAACGAAAACAGAAAAAAGGTACGAACGCGTTGGAACGTCAACAAGCGTTGAGGACCTTTTCTTACGGCGTCTAGAATAGCTCCTTTCTGACCTATTTGGATAAATAGTTACTAATTTACGAGCGGGCTAAACTTAAGGCCTTCCCTTAATTTATTAGGTGTTTAAAGGAAAATCGCATACATCAAAAGGAATATGCGTGAGTGTGAGATTAGTTTGTCCTTTCGACTTTTAGATTTACTGCGTACTCACAGTACATTTGTTCATACTTACGTAGATACATCGCAGATTTATACATACACAGTTGCGATATCATTGAGAAATATGTACATATCAGTTGATGTCATTTTATACGTCACATTCTACCTAATGCGATAAAATTAATATTAAATAACTTGTCTTCGTTCGCATTTCCAATTCGAAATTGTGCCAGCACATGTCCAAGGTACTGTCGCACGTATGTATTTACTAGCATTTAATACTTGTCAGATGCAGCGACGTTTACTTTCCAAGAAAATCCAATACCGTTGCCCATGTACATACATAAATAAATATTTATATATTTTTTTTACATTGAAAAGGAACCGGTTCTTACTCCTAATCACTGTAACCTTAATGGGTTATGCTCTTCCTCCATCAATGAAAATCCGAACTGTATTAAGACATACTGCATTTACCACATATATTATATGAAATTAATCTTTCTTACGGTAAATATTTACATCAATTAGACACAACTTCCTTTCGGTTTGTGGCAAGTTTATACAACATTGTCGTAAGAAGTAAAGAATACGATTTTTTTTGAAGTACCTAATACATCTTCGGGCACATAAACAACTATCGATCCGACTTCCTGATTTATACGTTCTCGAAATTAAAAAAGAGACTTCGGAAAGGGGTATTTGCTTCTACCCGCGCTGTAGTGGTCATGCAAATGGTATGGCTTCGTAGAAACAACTAAGGAACGTACATTTAATTTCCTACACATGATCATTATAAAGACGAACAAGAAAATACTACATTAAATTACCAAGGATGTATTCAAACTGGTTACGGCAACTATTTAACTTTGTTAACTTATTTTGTCTCCAAACGTGTTGATAGTCTCCTGGAACGACGTAGTTACTTGTCCTAGTGTATTTACTGTTACTTCTTTGACAAGTAACAGAACTGAAATGAAATAATTTAATCATAAATGTAAACGGTAGTAAGATAACACGCGTAGAGTTATTCAAGTGTGCTTTGGATGAAATTACTGTTCAGTGAGTGTGAAAACATGTATCAAATTCCTATCAATCCACTTAACTCCTTTTTAGAGTAATCATATTAATTATCTATGAAGAATGAGAACGCAGGACTAGCGTGTTAAGAGTTTTATATTTCTAAATTATAACGGAACCAAATGTGTGTTTATGTACAGATAGAGGTAACAAATACAGAATGTGAAGGCCATTATTATTATTTTTAAACTTTCAGTAATAGTTAGTAATGGGCAACGTAGGGGAAAATAACTATCGTTAGCGAAGACTAGGCAGACTCGTGTGTAGTCGACTCTCGGAAAAGCCGGTAAGCAACACGATCCCCTTCTCCCAATACGAATAAATACGAGCCTGTCTGCTCCTCGCTAACGATAGTTATTTCCCCTACCGTGCCCAACACTAGTAATAGTAGATCACATTTTGAACTTCAACTTTTATTTAGCAGATATATCATTATTAATGTAAGGTTATGTCCAGTGCTCAGCGTGCAATAACCATACAATACTTTTTCTGCAATTTTTTAATAGAATAATTATGCGAAATCCATATGTTTAGCCTTTCAGCGCAAATTCAGTTCTTACTTTTTTTATAAATTGACTAAAATACTGGTTGAATTTACAAGTTTACCGCAGATTGTATGTTCAATCGCAAGGTCCCTTTTAAGGCCATACAAACATGATTTTTTATAATTTTCTTGTAAACTTTTATAATGAATTACGTATAAAGAATTTAATATGTTACCATATAAAATATACTCTTAACCTTGTAGGGATTTAAATTAAATACAATGCGCAATGTTTGCTAGGAAGAGCAAACTGATGATAAATTCTTCAAGTAATAAATATGTTTCACGTACGAAAAGCTATATTTACGACTCGCCTCCGTTACGAACAATTCACGCGGGTATACCCCACATTTGGTACTCCAATATTTTACGTCAGCTGTGAAATCGGCGAACCCCTTGTTTAACCTGGCTCCGTTTATAATTAATAGATTCTTTCGTGGTCACTATTCGAAAGCAACCATTAATTACATGGTAATTAAGCGCGGGGACAGTGCTAGGCTTTCGCAGTTCGTTCAACCCCAATATCCTCGGCAATAACTCACGGAGATTAATCATAAGTTCAATTTTATCTAGCCGGCGCATACACGCCCGGGCGACTAAAAGGGGATAAAACGACATTTTAAATACCTCCGCACGATTCCTTCCCTGGCCGTGGGGTTTTTCGTCGCTTTTTATTTCGTTTATTTTATTTTAATAAACCTATCGGCCACCCTTAGCGCGCACGTCTTGGCTGATTAATTGCATAATCTTCTCCGTTTTATCACGTTTTTAATTAAAGAAAGGATAAGGAGACGTGCAATTGCAACGTGGACGTTCTGCTGTGCCATCTTTCAGCATGGAAGGAAGATGACCATGATTAAACTCGCGTGTTTTGTTCGCTACACTAATCCTAACTTACTCACTACTTTTTTTTTCCTAAAATAAAGAAACACACATGCCATATATATGGACGTATAGCAACATGAGAACCGAATAATTTATCAAGGCAAAGTCTTCTGAAGGATATTCGTAGCAACCTGTGTTCAAATTAAATTCGTTATGTAAGAAGAATAAAAAAATAATTCTTGTAAACTTAACAATTAGCTTTATTTATAAAAAAGTGCTTCCCCTAAAGAAAGTCCTATGTTTGTGCATTTGTTTCTTTTTCTCGGAAATAACTGAACCAATCGAGTTGATTTCCTTTAGAATGTATAAGTAAACGATAGCCAATGAACTAAAACGTTGTTTTAGATGTTTTTCTAAGAAAAAAGTATGTGAAGCCCGGAAAAGGTAATTATGTATCAATACAAAAGTACTGCAGAAAAATAACTTAACACATCATCATGTCTAAATGTTGAAAAATCTTTCCACATCATTCTTCATTCAATCCTTTACAATTAAGCATTATAAGAATCGCTCAAAAATGCTAGTTAGTTCCTGGTCTTATTTCCGAAGTCGTTCTGAAATACCAAATTATTCAGAAAACTTTTTTGAAAATAATGGTACCAATTTTTAGGTCATTGAATTTTGTTACACTACTGCGAATTGTTTTCCACAGTTTCAGTTGTGCAAAAGCCATTTTGAAAAATGAAAATGCTTTTTATATCTAAGTATTTAAAAGAAGAAGTATTTTTAGAACTTGACATAGGTTAACCTTTATATTTGAAGTGATAATTAGTACTTCAGAAGTTTATTAAAACACTAGTATTATAATTGTTACATTTATTGTTATACGTATACAAGTTTACAATGAGTATTCTAACAGCCATTGTAACACGTTTTTTATAAAATTTTTTCTATTTCGCATTAACTTACCCTCAGTTATTTTTTAATTTAAAATGAAATTTTTTATCCATGCAAAGATTTTCAATATTTTCATGTTGGTAATAGAATCTTGTCATCTCTAATTATTTTAAACGCCGGTATTGAAAAATTCACAAATCAGTTTTAAAAGTAAATTTGCACATTTGATTGAAGTGTGTTTTCATCATTAAGTTACTGCGGACTCGCTAGACCTTTTCTGCCCTCTTCTGGAGCTAAGGAATATGGTGTAGAGCAATTGAGTCGGTGAGTTCGAAAACCGTATATTAGCTTTCTTTAGTTGTACCACTACCATTTGATTTTTCTGAAAAATTATTGCAATAAATAAATGTCAAAATCGTCTGAAATTTGTTTATGGTTTACAAAAAATAGTATTTTAAATATTACAGAAAATGCCTTATTATTATACTTCGAACTCGCTGATAAAAATGCACGCGAAATTCATTTGGAATTTTTTATTGTTTCATACGTGAAATTTTTTTTTTGTGGTAATATAACAGCGATGTATCAATATTCAGTGAAAGGCAAAGTTATTTTTTACATACACTGAAAGAAAAATTCATGCACGAATCAATGGCAATTGTTTTACCATTAATCCGTGCATGTTTTTCATAGGCATTTTTAAAAATTTTCATATTAGTACTGAGAATTCAATAATCAAATATTGAAAAACCATGCACGAATCAATCGTAAAAAATTACCATTGATGCGTGCATGACTTTTTTTCAGTACTAATGTGAAAATTGTTTACCTTACGAAAAATCATGTTCTGTAGCTGTAATATATTTTTTTTTTTAGTGTAATTAGCGTAACCTGAAAAGCCTCCACAATGTGGTCCAGCTATATATTTAATGCTTCGAGCATGCCTCTCGATATATCAAAATATCGATACCTATTGCAAAATATTTAAAACTTTTAACTCCGCGGTAATACCGCGGAGAAAACCCGAAACTTATACTTATAGCAGAAAAGATCTTACGGTCGGAGGATGTTAATAAAGTTAACTAAATTAAAATTAAACGTCTTTGTTTCATGTTGTAATAACAAACCTTATTTTGGCTTCTTTTTTTCCATCCCAAGAAGAGTTGGCGTCGGACTAATAACTGCAATTTTATCAATTGGTCGTACTATTTAAATGAAAACTTGTAAAAAAATATTACACTTTAAACTTGGTCGCTGCTTCCTTTCTTGCACAATTTACCCACACAATTCCCATCTCTTAGCATAATTATCATCATGCAGTTCCTAAATGCTTATAATTCTGTATGAATGTGTCGTTTCAGTTCTGCACACCTTTCACTGATTGTGAGCGCAATTTACTTCCTGTGCAAATTTTTACATGGATTTATGAGGATTTTCAATCTTAGAGATGAGAATATTTTCTGCAGTGACATCATTTTTACCCTCTTTTTCGAACTCTTGAATACATGTTATCTGTTGTTCTTGGTTATGGGATATATCTGGATACCTTTCATGGAATATGGAGAGATACTAATTCAGGTCTTACTTTCGGGGTAATCTGATTAATCTTTTTTGCCGACAGCTTTTGCCAAACAACACTTCTTAACAGTTAACACTGCTATTTTAGCCCCCTTTTACCGATTGCCCTCTAATAGCCGCTTCAGATAAAGAAATTCTTTTGTTAATTTTTTTTAAATGAGTACGTCTCTATAATTTTATTTTTGGAAGTACTAGCCTATTACTTCGACTAAAATAGTTGTCCTGGGTCAAGTTTTAGGAGGATGCCACTGTATATACTTATCGGTTTTTTAGATTGTAATTTCAATTTATCGCTATGCTTTTATAAAGCTATTAAAAAGCTGTGAAATTATTAGTGCGTAACGTAAATTAAACTATAATTGAGTGAATGTTAGTCTTTTAATATTTGGTAGAAATAAAGGCATACCACCTATAATTAATTGCTGTTCAAGTAAATAACTATTTACTTAGTATTTATTTACAGCATATCAAGTACACCATAAATTTGCAAATATTAACTTAA
The DNA here is from genome assembly GCA_949128085.1 of Cetonia aurata. NCBI lineage: Eukaryota > Metazoa > Arthropoda > Insecta > Coleoptera > Scarabaeidae > Cetonia > Cetonia aurata. The sequence goes on along the minus strand of OX421886.1, from coordinate 22,191,604 downwards.
TGTCTAGTACGTGTCCAAATGGATAAAATATAATTTACGACCGCTGTTCAAGTAATTGATCATATTATCCGTCTATTGTTATGGCTTGTATTTAATACTAACATGCTGTTTTATTATTTCTTAGTATTCGAACGTGAGGATTAAAAATTTATTGCTGTTTTCTTAATTTTCTTTCTATTAACTCTATTGATACTCTCTAGGTTATATCATAATACTATTTCACTTCACGAAAAACAGCCATGCGATTTTCATCGAACTCTATAACCCCTCCCTTCGAGCGCGCACCGGACGCCCCTGTAATTCGTCAGGCACGCATTTGACGGCCCGCAGTAAGATGGCGCTCACCAGCGAATTCATTCCTATCCTCATAATTCTCGGGCGCGGAATGCGAGGTCGCATGCAAATTTTTAAATTCATCCCGAAATTAAGAATGCCGGAATCCGGCGACGGTAATCTTATTTGGAAAATCTGAGTGTCTAACCGGGGAGTGGCGCTCTTAAATTTCCGAACTAAGCCTAGTCTGCCATAATGGATTAGGGTTGATCCTTTCGCCTAAGCTAAGTGCGAGACGAATCCACGGTCCCGCTGTATCTGACAGTCGGCTCTCCGGCCTCTCCTCCCGCCTTGTGTCTGGGGGCCCCCTCGAACACTCCATAAGCCTGACCCTAATCTGGCTAGCTGACAGCTCGCCAGCTGCTTACACATACAGCTTGTATCAGACAGATACTCCTACCGTTATTTATGGACTTTCTCCCGTTTTCATTTAATCGGCATTAAATATACGCGCTGCATTTTGTTAAATTGGATTTCGGTCTTTTTTTCTTGCTTTTATACTATATACTCGTGCATACAATTTAGTTCATAATAGTATAAAAATACAGCTCTTTATTTGAGAAAATGGTGCACCTATTACTACTGAAACAAACAAAATGACATAAACACATAATTACCTCATTTTGACTGCGTAGGTCATAAAATATTGACAAACTTTAACATTATGTTTTCGATCGTTTTTATCGCAGTATGTTAAAGTTTACTTCAAAACGAAAAATACCAGGAACTATTTCTATTCATATACTCTACTGACTTGTTTAGGAGTGCCTCAGGGTTCGGTTTTGGGACCAGTATAATTTCTACCTTTTATTAAAGATATCGCGCTTGTTTTACGCCGGCGACACTAGTGCTGTAGTTTCTGGAACTGATTCTACCCAGATTCGCGATCGAGCAATATCCTTGACGAATTACAACTATGGTTTCATTGTAACAATCTTTACATTAACGCTTCTAAAACATATACTTTTGTCCATTCTTCTGAATCTAGGGAAAACTTTGACGTAAATATCAATTTGAATTTGAATGGCGAATTTGCTTAGTGTTGTTATCAAATTCTTAGTCTGACGGCAGTGTCACAAATGCTTAGTGACGTTTTATTATGGACAGGTTTTATTCAGAATGTCATATGGTATTATTTTTGGGGTTCATCGCCATATGCCTATGATGTTTTCCTTGCCCAAAAAAGGATAATTTGCTCCATTGTAGGCATTGTCAGACCATGTTTCAAAAAATTTCGAATATTGCCTCTACTCAGTGTGTAAATTCTGGAGACATTAGTGTACGTTTATAATAATCGTGACAGGTTTCTGGCAAACTCTGATTTTCATTCGGATAATACAAGAAATGGAGCCAACTTCAGGTTGCTCCTGAATAGATTAGACATTACGAAAAATCTTCAATTTCGGTGAAGCTCCAATTTTTTAACCTTATGCTCCACGCTTCTGAGAGATTAAAAACCGCTAAAAGGTTCAAATTTGTTTTGCATAATTATTTACTTGAGAATTGAATAATTGCTTTAGCTGTTTTCTTCAAAAATGCTATTGGAAGACTGGGGCTTTAAAAAACCTGCTCTTCTTTAAGAGTTTATTTATTAAGTTCTATATTATAGCTAATAAAACTCAATGCATGATTATTGCAAATTCAAATAAGGATTCCACAACAAGACTAAATAAGCTGCAAAAGATAACCTCAAAGTAACATACTGAATAGGATACTGCAAGAAAATAGCAATCTTGGCATATGATTTCCAAAATTGTTGGCTCAGGTCGACAAAGCATATCACAGCTGAGCAGTTCCAGCAGTTTATAAATTTACCCACACAAAACCACCTTCTTCTGCTTTAAATGCGATTAATAACTTTGCTAGATCAATATTTATGGTCCGTGGTGTAGAATAGAAGAAGTTAAATTGGGATATTTTAAACGGATCAACAAACTTATCTTTACTGAGGTCCACAAATGAAATCGTGGATGATATGCACTCCAACACGTGACGCATATACATTTTTAGGGAGCAGCAGTCTTTTTTCGGTTATGTCAAAGGTATTTTTAGTTTGAAAACGAAACTGCTAAAAAATCGTATTAAATTTTACCCTTTCTTAAAAAATTTCTCTATACGGAGAAGGAAAGCACTTTTTCTGAATGGTAAGTAATTTTTTATATGAGTTATATTTCAAAAATTCAAAACAATACCTCTCCTTTTCTATATTGCAAACAAAATATGTGAATATAATAACTAAAAGATTTATTTTAAATATTTTCTCTCTGATGGGTTGGTGCAGTAATAGAAAACATTCTTTTAAATAAAAAAATATTTCTAAGCAATGTCTTTGTTTCAAAGCGGCTTTGGGTGCACCAAACAGACAGCTGTTCCAAATTGTAATATTTCTTTGTTTATTCTGGTGGTTTCCTGGCGACCACTCGGTTTCCGGAGTCAATTTGTCAACAAGGAAAGTGCTCAACTCGCTCTAAATATTTCTTTTTTTCAGAATTAACTATATTAATTTTCTGCAATAGATACCTATAAAAATGTAACTTTGCCGTTTGCTTGACGTTTTACTAACCAATTAAACCTAATTAAAAATTTATATATGCTTAAGGAAATTCTAGTAGTGTAGATAAAAAGCTTGTCATAAGACAAAGTTTTAAGTAGAACATTATGCCAAGTATGTAAATATAATTTCTGTTAGAGTAATGAACATCCTCTTCAGGTCGTGTATCCTTATTCAAATTACCAATGTGTGACTGACGTACAGCAAGCATGTGAATTCTCGAAAGTAATTAAATCCGAGACCTGAGGCATATATTCAATAAATGACGAACTGGCGTGGCGTAAAGAATTGTATTTTACAAAGTTTATTCTAAAAAACCCAAAGTTACCTGTTTTCCTAGAACAGTAGATTCTATTGATGTGCAAAATAACTTTTTCATTGCACAACTATATTTTGGCATACGGTTCTGTGTATACACACAAGATCCGATCACTCCGCCATTAAAAATATAAATTTTACCAGTTAAAATATTAAGGTAGTATTGAAGAAACGTGACGCAATTCTAAACGTTTGCTAAAACTCTCGTCTTTTGGTAGTCACTAAGGTGAATAGAAACTGTGGGGATAAGCCTAAAGGATAAACCAACAAAAATTTAAACAAAAAATATTCATGCGTTGCTGCATATACTTAAATCAAAAAACAAAAACAAAATCTATTTAGTATCCCTTGTTAAAAAAAAGTAGACACATGTACAAGTAAAGCACTGACATAGCTTCATCAATTTTGTGGGTTCTACAACCCAATGTTTACTTATGCGGCTTTTAAGTTTGGAAATTTCAATGTACAGTAAGGGTATGGCCATAATGAAGCACTGCACTTCGCACCGTACTTAGCATGGCACCATAGTATCACCTCTGCTTCGCACATAGCATTGCCAGCGAAAGTTTATATTGACGCACCGCACCTAGCATTCCATATTGTTATTCCAGTTTGTTTTTAACCCCTAAACAATGCATTTCAAATATGAGTTCCTAACTGTGTCGGGGCGCTAGATGGGAAACATGTCCGAATGCGCTGTCCGAGTAATTCTGGATCAATGTATTTTAATTATAAAGGGTATTTTTCCTTTGTTCTTCAAGCCCTTGTTGATGCAAACCACAAATTCATTAACATTGATGTTGGAGGCTACGGTAAACAGAGCGACGGTGGCACATTTAAAGCATCTGCTTTATATAAGAAGTTGACCACAGGCACATTAAATTTGCCTGATGATAGTCCTCTACCTAATTCGAATTTAATTATGCCACACGTAATAGTAGCGGATGAAGCTTATCCACTGATGAGAAATTTATTAAAACCATATAGTAGACACGAATTAAACGCACAAAAGGAATATTTCAATAAACGTTTATCCCGTGCCAGACGAATGGTAGAATGTGCTTTTGGCATTCTGAGATCAAAATGGCAAATTCTAGATAAACCTATATTGACCAGTGTTGAACACGCGGATAAAATTATTAAGACAATTTGTCTTTTACATAATATAATTATCGACAAGGAAGGAATGGAACATAATCTATGGGATGTTGAATACATTTTTCGAAACGATGGTATGCCAGCACCAGCAGGAAGACCAAACAATGAAGCAAAACACATACGAGACGCGTTTACAATATTTTTTGTAATAATCCTATGTGAAAGTTAATGTTAAAAGAATAAATAATTTTAATTCTACCTGTAGTGTTACATTCAAGTGCAACATCCTTCCTTAATTTTGTTAAAAGCATACTATTATGGTGATTCTTGCTATTTTTGGCCCATAATGCCTCTGATAAAGACACTAGCTATTAATTTTTCTTTGTCCATTGCGCAGCAGTGCTCCGTGCAAAGGGTCGAAAAATACTAAGCTTGATTTTGCACTGCGATAATTAGGTACTATACTTAGTGCGAGGCAAGGGGCGGTGCGCTGTTGTGGCCACGTGCATTTCATTCTACAGTTACATTTGCTTCGCACAGTGATACCAAGGTACAATGCTAAGTGCGGTGCGAGGTGCGGTGCTTCGTTATGGCCGCCCACTAAGGGCTTAGCCCTTTCTCGTTGTTGATAATGTTGTGGAAAATATATACTTATGCATTTGAAATATTCTTAGAGATATATATAAGCTATTAACAAGAAACTAACTTAAGAAAAGTGAATATATATAAATATTGAATTGCACAGAATTTTATCATAAATATATCTCAAAATCAAACCCGTGGCTGTTGCTAGCAGATATACTGTGTGATAGAGTTAGATAGATCTATATAGAAAAGGAAGTGAGAGAAATGATTTATTCTGTTAGTTACTGCACTAAATTTTCTGCGTTTAGTTTTAGGAAATAATTAAGTTTCTTTTCACTTTATAGTTATGCCTCTGCTAGGTCACTCCATTCATCTTCAGGAAGAATCAATAGGAACGAGAAGAGTAATGGTGAAGTGTACTTACTATAATTATATATAAACCGTGCGGCAGTTATGTATTACTCTAACGCTCAAAAACAATTAACGTTGGACCTCTATCACTTCTGAAGCTTATCTTAATATACTATTAAATTTTATTCATGGGAGCTTTGTCGCACTTAGCTACTTTGTATAAAACATTATATGTTAGAGCACGTTTCTTTGTAAATCTGTGTTAATTCAATTAATAGTAAATTCGATTTGCTTCCATCTCCGATCAATAGATAACACAAATTTATGCGGTAGTTTCGTTCGCGAACATTTTGATATGGTTAGTAACACATACACGTTACTACAGGTAATTTTAGAACACATTTTTAAATTTTTAAATTTAGATACTTGCCAATTAGGGGGTTAACATGCATATACATACCTAAAAAATACCAAGATATTGTTAATTGGACATTATCAGACTATGCCTTCCTACAAATTAATTTTACAACGTTTTTATCCACCTTATCTAACCGACTAATTCTTTACGCATTCTACAGCAACTTTACACCTGTAACGCGTAAGACTATTACCCTAACAACTGGATGTTTTATTGCCACATAAATTTTAAGACTGTTTAAGGTTTACTGCTGCATTTTATGGCGTCATAAAAAAAAATCTACCACTATCTGTATCGGGTTTCATAATGTTTTAACAGACGTTATACACGGGCACTAGATAACTATTGCATGACTTCTTAGTGCATAGTAAACAGAATTTAGATTAATTTTTTTTGCAATAGTTCATAATAGTAGACATTTAAAGATTATTTGCTTAAAACTAGAATATGGCAGGTATCACTATGTTATTTTGCGAATATCTTGCAATAAATTATTATGCTTAATGATAATAATATTAGCGTAAAGAGGGGATGATATTTTATGAGTATTAAATTTCATATTTTATATTTGTCAACTCTGTTATTATAATTACCTCGTTCTTTGTTAACTTTCGCGAAAATAATAAAAAAAAGATGCAAGAGACACTTAAAAAACGTGACATCTATCAACGCCTGTCTAGTTTTAAATTTTACCACAATCGTGTTTACATAAACAAGATCTCTTCATAATTAAAACGCCCATAAATACGCGCGGATTTTATTTAAGCCGGATACGAGCAGCGAAACTATTATTTTCACTCTCGGCGAATATCATTTATGTCTAGTACTAGATGTAGTAGTGCACAGAGGATATATTGCCGCTGTCTCATAATTTATACGAATTATTTTTGGACCGAATCTAAATCAAGCACTCGACACCGAGTTTCTAACCGACAGAATGTGTTAAAGCCACGGGTTATTCTTGTGTATTGGAGGCCGCTGCCCTCTTTGTGATGGCCTCTACATATATCATGGCCGCCTATGATTTGTATACACCCCGAAAATATTCGGATCTGGATCAGACGAATCGCCCGCGAGTAATATCGGAAAAATGTTCCCGGACGAAAAATATCGCCGTAAATTTTGGATTTGTGGGGAATATTAAAATTGTTGCCACTTTGACTTACACATAAATCTACATACATACGTAGTATATTGTAGCTTGCACACTCACATGTAAGGTATCTACAATATACTACAATCTTACAAATTCAAAATTAATAATATTATGAATTTTTTTTTATTAAGCGTAAAGAATTTAATGAACCCTTAACCTAAATTGACACGAGTACAATACAGCAGCATTATCAGAATATCCCACCGAACTGGCTCATTAGGATTTTTCGAAGTTCCAGTTGAAATTTGATTTTGACACTTGCAGAATAATCATGGCCGATCGATCTATTTAATTAAAATATTTCCAGCTTTAGAGCCCATTCGATATGCAGGTTGTTGATATCAATATCAACTTTCTTATTTTAAACAGAATGAATGGTGCAATTTTTAATAGTTTTTGAAATATTTGTAATTTTGTCAGATGACGTGCAATGCACTCTTTCAACAAAATTAAATGTTTCCAATATGGATACCTTTAAACCAAAAAACTTTTATTTTTAAAATATTTTGTTCAAGCTTTCATATACCTACGTATTCCTGTGTAGTTTTTAAAATATGAACACTTATTTCATAAATCCACCAGAAATATACCAAAGCTCCTAGTTTTAAGCAAGTAAACTGATTTTTTCACCCAGAACACTCTGTATACTTCAGAATGATCCTTTCTTGCATTAATTTATTGCTACAAATTAATGCAAGAAAGAATCATTGTCACTTCACGTATTTATGATGATTAGTTTTCCGATTATTAGTAAAATCCATTTAATTGTACAACACAGATATTAATAAACTATAAGTATTATTACGAGTAACGAATGAACATATTATTCATTTTTTTAAACAGCACTTTTAAGTTCTTTGTAAATTATTCGAAAGGAAAACACTATCAATACAGTAAAACACGGCAAAGTTTGGAAATTATATAAATGAAGACATGTTATAGTATTTTAAAACACAAGTGTCACAATGACGTTTATGTAATGCGAGTACAAGTTTGAATCTCGAGAGATTCAAAGTACGAGCATTACATGTCATTGTGGCACACGTTTTTTACAGTATTTTTTCTAATTTGCACATTAATCGCCTATATTACGTTCCGGCAAGAGTCCCCCCCCACCACGTTAATATCTCATTACAGCACAGTATACTGTAATAGCCATATCAACACTGCGTCGTCTTTTGTTTTAGCTTTATTACAACATCCAATTAGAAAAAATACATTTTATATCCATATTAGCCCACATATAACTAGAACTATTTCAGACTGCCAGCTTTGTGCGAGGGCGATCAACAGTCACTAATTTGATCTCTTTTACCCAGTATGCTTCGGATATTTTGGATGATCGAGGTCAGGTGGATGTAATTTATACTGATTTTGCTAAAGCGTTTGATCACCTCGATCATTCCATACTATTGGCTAAGCTTTCTAACACAGGTACCTCTAATGGTCTGTTAACTTTATTAAGGTCTTATTTGCAACATAGACAATTTTGTGTTTCATATAAAGGTTTTGTATCCCCTTATCATTCAATGTCGTCTGGCGTTCCTCAAGGTTTCAATTTGGGCCCACTCTTCTTCTTAGTATTCATAAACGATTTTGTTAACTCGCTAGATTGCAAGTGTCTACTCTTGGCCGATGATGCAAGGTTTCTTTCGTCTGTAGAAACCCTGAGCGATGCTATTGCGTTGCAAAGTAATTTGGATAGGCTATATGATTGGAGCAATGAAAATAGATTATATCTGAATATTTCCAAATGTAAAACTATGACTTTTACACGTAAGAGAATACCCATTCTCTACGATTACTGCCTTGACAATGAAATTCTTAGCGGGCCTGATGAAATTACAGATTTGGGGGTTACTTTTGACCCATAATTATCTTTTTCATTACATATAGCTGCGTTGGCTTCAAAAGCAAATAAGATGTTGGGTTTTGTCTTGCGAACATCTAAATACTTCTATCACATTAACACAATCTATAGTCTATTTAACTCCCTTGTAAGACCTGGAATGGAATATGCTGCGTTAGTTTTGAACCCATTGTATTTTATTTACAAGGTACGCTTAGAAAACGTTCACGGAAAATTTTTAAAGTATGTCTCTTTCCGAACAACTGGTGTTTATCCTCAACGTGGTTCTCCTCATGAGCTACTTTTAAATATGTTTAATACCCACTTTTTTGTAACTTTGAAATCTATATTTGGTGTTATTCATGGAAGTATTTATTGCCCCCAAATACTTGAAAAACTGTTGTTTATGGTTCCGAGACGATCGTCTCGATGTCCTTCTACATTCTCTCTTACTACACCACGTACTAACTTATTAGTTAAGTCTCCTATAAGGTTTATATGGTGGACAAGGATGCAGCAGCAAAGCGAACAATATAACTGGGCAAACTCATTGAAAGGTCTTTTTTAGTGGGCCATCAAAGAAGGATGAAGACTACTAAAGTTTAGTAGGAATCATCTTCGTGCGGTAGTAGGCCTTCAAACAGGATGTTATGCATTTGAAGAGCACGTACAGGAAATTGGAGTCAACACTGGGGATTCCCAGTACAAACAGTGTGATAGGATGGCACAGACAAGCATACTATATTCTGTGCGAGTGTAAGGGTCTGGATACAAAATATTGTAACCTTATACACCTATTATGCTAAACAAAAGGTAATGTTTAGTAACAATATTCTGTCAATAAACGATTGCCTACTTGTTACAGTTAAACTCGGCATAAAATACCTACAATTGTACAGAAAAATTATCATGAGCCGCGTGGCTGACCACTTGTAATTGTTAATATAGGACAATTCTAAGTAATAATGACCAGCAGCACTTGGTTTCAGTCTACTTACTGTCTGGGTTCTTATAAAACATATACTTATCCTTTATTCTCGCATCAATCATGAATGAAACTGAAATGGGTGTCATAATGTGAACTGCGCTCCTTCCGTACGATAAGGCCTGTTTTCAATTCGTTCGAAAATAATAGCCATAAATCAACTCGCCCGTTTTATAATTTCCCCATAATTATTTATTAGTTGCCTCTTCTTTTTGTGTGCTAACAATGCGAGATTAGAGAAACAACATTCCTTTATGCTGTAAAAACAAATTAAAATTCGATGTTTACAAACATATAATTATCTAAATTTAGACGCACGTTAATAATCCAATTAGAAAACGAATTAATTGCCAGAAACTGAAATTCTGACGCGTATAAATCGGCCACCATTAATATCCTTTCTATTTTCACGATTCTCGTTCTGTTCGGAATCCTTAGGTGTGAGACGTCTCGGAAACTTTAGGGCCCCAAAACAATCCGGAAGAAATAAAAGTAGCACGTTTACGAAGCGTCACGATTGGCTGATCGTAGTAGTCCAGGAGAAAAGGAGAAACAGAGCTAATTAAATCTGAACGGCGTGAAGAGAAAGAAGTAAATACTTTACGGACCATAAATTCAGAATGGTCGTGAATATAGATAGGATATATAATATAATATGCTTAGAGCGAAATGTAAGAGCATATACCGCAGTTGTAAAGCACTCGGCTAACCTTTTTCGGGTAAAAAAGGTTAAATTTTAGCATTTCGTTTTTATTATTGAAGCTCTTAACTGCAATGATCTGTTCTATTCTACCTTGTTTAGTACAGATTTATAACATAATTAAAGGTGGTCGTTTCACTGCCGTTTAACTATCTCACACTTACATCGTTGCATCGTGCATCTTACTTGGTATATTTCCCAAAAAAATCTACTTAAATATATCCAACGTAGATTTGCTGTCATCCTACTTACAATGGAGGAAATAAAAGTAATGAAAGAGGGCTGAAAATATAAACAAAACATGAGGAAACACATTCGTATTATTTTTTACCAGCTTTACTGGGTTACATATCGCTATTTGCATCTTCTGTTGGTGTGTGTGTTTGTGACGTGAGGGAAATTAACAAACGGAACGGAGCCAATGTCAGATAATCATCTACTTTATGAGTGGATAAACGCTTAGCCAAATTAAACGGCTATTTATAATTGCCTCGTTTTCGCCGCTGGTTTCGGACCGTTTTTCGCGCATGAGAACTAAGGGACATCTAAATATTTGACCAACTGTAATCGTTACAATGATATCTTATCGTGGGAAGCGTGTGTAAAATTTCGCCGGGATTGCGTTTAAATTGCCGGTTTGTCAAATACCATTTGTATATTCTTCTGTGGATTATAGACTGCTTTTGAATTAATAAATTTGAAGTACGAGAAAACTTACTTACATATTCTTTTACTACAATTTAGCGGTACTTTATTACTACACTATTTCACGAAGTTTCACTCTTAAGCAGAGACCTACGTTCGTAGTAACGGATTAATTTCTACAGCTGACAGTATAATTATCAGTGCCAGTTGAAACCTATATTTGTCTTTACTTGCAAGAAAATTTGTTTTCACTTGAGTGTTATGAAAGAACTCTATTCTTCTGCTTATGTGTAAACCGTTTTCACTTTGGATTTGCCCTTTTCTGCCATAGAAGAAATGCAATATTAATTTCTGATTTCCTCACAATCAGTGTGGAAATTAAAGATGGAGTAAGAAGTTGAAAGGTTGAGTATAATGGTGCAGGCAAATTGTAGATAAATTTGAGAAAAGCGGGTTCGACTAACCAATTACTGCGGCTCAAGAGTCGCAAGAACTCGATACAAATGGCTCTAATTCCAATAGTACAGCTTTATATGTATATACTTAGACAAAATACATACCAATAAACCAACTGATAAACCATGTTTACTATCCTTGAAGGATTAAAATTTTTATTTCACATTATTCAAGCAGCTCTCAACTATACTATGGTAAAAATAGAAAGCTCTATTACAATACTCGTATTCATTACGTGTAGCAGCCATATCAAAGAAGAGTCGAATTTATAAATAAATCATAAATATTTGCTTGCTATGAGTATAAGCATAAACTGCAAGCATTATTACCACGTAATTGCAATTTATAAGGAAGGAATGCTGCTTAAAAATATCAACAATCCATCGAAAATGTAAAAAAGGCAAAAGATGAGATATTTTGAGCCGGTTTGTTTTATATGATTATAAATACTTTTAAATACTGTAAGAGATGAAAGTTGCCTTTGAGGGAATCTTAACTGATATTCCTGTCTGGAATGGCGTTTATTTTAGTCATACTGCACCAAAATGTCGTAGTTATATATCATTTTTCGTTGCACTAAAGCAGCATTAATCTGGCAATATGTACGCAGCTGCCCAGAAAGTACCTTTTCCAATACCTTCGAGAAAGCGGGCAAAATGCTAATGGGTCTAAGGTCCCTATACTCAGTAGGCGCCGGGATCTTATGGATCGGAATTACAATAGCATCCTTCCACACGGTTGGATACACACTGACAGCTATACAGGAATTGATAATGTGGCACATGTACGGCAAAATATAGGGACAGCATAGCCGCAACATCCGCACACTCAACCCGTCACAACCAATCGATCCCGACTTAATACCCAGAATTATAGAATAAACTTCCTCAGTCGTTAGGAATTTAAACTCAAAATCATTCTTCAGTATAGGACTATCATACAATGAACTACCTATGGATGGCAAAGAGCCACCAGAGGACACATAATAACTATTTAATGCATTAGCATCTCAGTGAAGTGGGAGGTCAGCTGCTTCCTTATTATTGAAACCGAGATGCTTAATATTATTCCAAAGTTCAGAGGTCTATTTTAAAGGTCTATTTCGGGATAAACGGTTTTTAAGTATTTGTTTATTAAAGTTATCGAACCTACCTGTATTGTATCTTATTTCCTTTTAAGAGAATTATCGTTTTTGCAATAAATAACACTTTTATAAAACTCGTTCTTTTATTCAGTAAATAATTTGATAAGAAACATAGATACATGTCAATAATATAATCGGATATAATTTGTAATCATGTCTGCACGCATTTAAATACAACATTAAATCGAGAGCAGTAAACAAACAAAGCTGGCGTTATCTGTCTGCCGTATTCAGGTGAAAATACTAGGTAGATTGAATCCAGCACGTATCTGTGTGCAGTCACAATTATCGTATCCTGGAGACGTTCTAGAGAGTCAGACACCTGCCTTAGTAAGAATCTAGTCGTTTACTTGTAGTTTGTTTAATATTAAGAAGGTGACTCTGCTGCATTAAAACTGATGTAATTTATCGAAAGTTACTTATTACTGAAAATAAAGAAACATTTTATTACCTAAGTAAATTTACCTATATTTGAAAGAAAATTAAAAATTATTGGTGCGGGAAATGTTTATGCTACTAATATAAATTCCTTGGGCCACCATGTCATTAAGTTTGCGGAATTAGTATTATATAAGGCAATGAATAATTGCATATGCAATAAATACATTCTTGTTTTACTTCCAAAGAATACACATCTAAAAGTTTAGACAATGCGTGCTCATCTTTGGGACAATATTAACACCAACTTACTAAATGAAACGCTTCTTAGTAATGATGAATACCTATAGTGCTTTAAATCATATGGCGGCGCTTAATTCCAAGTACACGTACATCTACGTATTGCGAGAATTATATTTAATAGCAGCTTTTATTAATTCAACTGGCGTAGCTGAGATTATATCTAATAAAAGTAGCTATTTAATAATGATTCTTAGTAGGTATGATAAAAACGGAAGATACATACGCATTACTACACATGCGACTGCTTTAACACCTAAAGCATAACGATGACGACATATACAATCTCGATAAGGTCCGGAAAGGAATGTTTTACATTTTAAATTTGACCGTAACACGATTTTGTCACTTCTAACACGTGAAAGTTATAAATTAAAACGCAGTTTCTAGATTTGTGTACATACAGTGGTCAGAATTCGTAAAATTCGTTGTGTGAGATATGTGACTACAGTTAGGACGTAAATGGATGCACAGGGAAATGTACGCTCCGAATGTTAGAAAGCGTTCTACTAATTTTCTAACATCGTAAACACGCTCTGTTGTAGGTCCACTTGTCAAAAATGAGTCGAGCTCATTTTAATTGACCGAAGGACACACTTCGTATTGACAGTCGAACTTGTTGCATGCCACCTAAGTAACTAATTTAATATTTATTGCAAGTGTTGCGCTACCTACCGCGTCGCGCGCACACCTCCGGCATAAGCAATCGACCTGTCCATATAGGAAGAGGTGCAAAATAGGTGTCCCAATACTGCAATTCTTATTCCGCACACATTTGAATAATCGTAAATCTGTTACGTTTCGTTTGATTGCCTATTGTGCGGTCTAATGTTGATATTTGTTTGACAACGAGCGTACAATTCGAGCGCGGTCCCCACATATTTTAGAAGTGAGGAATTTTATTTGTTACACCACGGGCATATAATTAATTTGTGTTCCATTAACATAAATTAAGACGATGCGTAGGCCGTTCCTAACTGACAGCGACGCTAAGACTAGTGTAGTTTTCGTATTCTCTCTTTTAACTATTCACCTCCGCTATTTAATTGGAACCGCTTAGATTCGTTCATAATTCGAAAGAAGCTTTTGAGTATGAAGTTGTAATTAACAAACACTCATTGCGTCTAGTTTTAACTAGTAAACTATCAAGATCGGCGGCATTCAAAATCTTCTCTTTAAAAGAGGATTGATGACACAAAAACAAATTTATTAATTGATCTATTTTTAAGCGAAAATGACAGGATGTAAAAAAAGAACTAAAATTAAAGCCTCTTACCTCAAGTTTTCTGTTCATAGTTCTTCCACTTGCGGTGAGAGTACAGCGCGTGAAAAGAAGAACCATCAATTGCCCCGATGCTTATATTTCCCGAAAAACAAAAACCTCAATGGAAAAAAAACTACTAACGAACTGGCGTAAACAATTCCCTACCCTGTCAATGATGCGCTCAATTTTAAACAGCAAAACAAGAAAACGCTGAAAGGCACAACTTTACTACTGTCGTTGATAAACTGCGCTTTGTGTCCATACTATGACATTTTCTATAGTTACGTAAAATTCTTCTGAAAGTACATTGAGACATTGTGCTGATTCTCGTTTCACTGGTTTAAAATTCCAAATTTGTTCTATATAATACTATAGATCTGTGGATATACTCCTTTTTTTACATTTTAGTAAAGTAGATTCAACCTTCTCGCACGTTGTAGCTGTAAACTCAGTGATTGCGGTCTTTCTTTTCTAAATTTATATATAACTTTTGATGTACATAACTGTTTGATTTTTTTCAAAAGCGCTCTGCCCCATCTGCCGCTCTACTCCGCATACTTAATATACGTTTATCGAATCCTTTTATATTGGCACGTATTATATTATGCCTCTAAGGAACAAAAACAGGTTTGAACGGAAACGGTTTATATCAACATAATGCATTTGATCAACAGGATAGGCTTCTAAACCACTTTAGTAGATTGCCCTGCACACAACAGCATAATTTATTAACCACTAATTCATTAAATAAAAGGGAAGGTAGCAGTAATTGCCGAATGTATCACGCCAAACATGGAGAGTACTGTTTCGAATTTATTTGTTCTCATCAGCATGCCACAGGCGAGACACAATCAACAACACAGCACCAGATAGCTAAATACACGGATGACATAAAGATATAAATGAAATAAGTGCAACGCCATCTACCCATGAAGCTAAGGTATCTGGTAGCCTGTTACCATCCCTTCCAAATCCTATACGAGGGGGTCTTTTCCGATTCTTAGAGGAGAAGTCTTGTGACTACCCTCCCGTAATCAAGTACTCCAACTGATTTTACTGACTTGCGACCTATATCTATTCCAACTGCTTTGTCTAAGTTATTAGAGAAAGCCGTTAGTGAGCAAATTCGACATTCTTGGATACGCATAATACACCGCCCTTGAAAAGCAATACATTGTTGACAATTGATTGCGCAGTATCGATGATAATCCCATATAATGGTTAGTGTAATAACCTGTTTATAATTCAAAAGTTAAAAAAAAAAACTGTAATTTCGTCCTTTTTAATTTATAAAATTTATTTTATTTTGCAATTTCTCCATTTTCCCAACTTAGTACTGTGCTTGCTAAAAGATCACAGTAAGCAGAAAATAATCTTGGATAATTACGTGATGAGCAGTAATTCAATAGCCTTTAGTACTTTTTGAGAAAAAAAAAAGGACTACGAATATAAAACCAAAACTGAGCTTCTGGGGGTGGAATTTCGTCGCGCTTTGAAGCCTTAAACTTTTTCGTAATTAAACGAATCGATAATTTATCTGAAGCATCCGAATGATGTTTAATCTTAATACCTACGTAAAACTTACCCTTACAAAGACTCGATTCTGAATTTTTCAAGTATCCTAATGTGCTATTTTTGATTTGATAATAAAATAATTACATCCTATTACGTACCTAGCATTTTTTTTCGTTATTACAAGAACAAGTTTCTCCGAAATTTTGAAGGAACGCTTTTGCTTATTCCAGATGAGTGGAATTGTAAATTCCACAGAATAATGGAATTAGTCGATTTTCAAAATTTGCATTTAGAAGAAAGAGAACATTGTCATCAACAGTAAAAGTGAGCTTTATTTAATCCGAATTATTTATATTATAAGGAATGTCTTTTAGCATTTTGAAGTGTCCGCAATATTGACATGAAATGAATAATAATTGGCACTTATACGTTCATTTGTTGGTTGAAATACGCTTTTGCATAGAGGTGCTTTGGAATTAAATTTGGATTCTGCATTATAATAACCACATGGTTAATATTAAAACTGACACATTCGTTTGCGATAGATTCTGTAGATGTATGTACAAATTGAATGCAGTTTATTGATAGGCCTAGTAATTGAAACTAATTTAAATGTACTGCTCATACACTTCATATAAATAAATGTAGGTCAATAAACATTAGTAGCGTGTTATGTTTTATGTTGTATGAATTGTGAACTGTAACCAGATGAGTAAAGTAAAATGTACTAGCTTTTGTACCTCATCTTCCAAAGTACGCGCACACAATCAAACAATGATTCGGTAATAGTAAAATAAGGAACATATATTTATATGCGATCATAGTAATGAATGTTTTCCTTAATTTGCTGGAAGTTAAAAAAAGTTAGCTTACACAAGCTACTATTAACAAACTTTGTTTGTGTTGATTCTTTAAAATTATTTATTTAATATTTTCTTTTCTTTTAACTGGTAGATTTTCAACGTACATAAAGAAGGGTATTTAAAAAAAAAAACGGCATTCTCAAATAAAAAAATTTCGAAATTTATACTAAAATTATATTTTGCCCATAATCCTGTTAATATAACAAATTGACCGTGAACAAAGAATTTTAGCAGTAAATTCTACTAGTTTATTTGCTAAGTACAACAAACACATTATTGTTATATTTAACTGTATCTGCAGATCGTTGAAAGATTTATACCACTTTTTAAATTAGATTAAATCGGACAAACTGGTTATCGTTTCCTTTGTTAATTACAACAATTATTTTGATTACTATCGCGACAGCGAACATGATTTATAATCCAACCGGTAAACAACGCCTACGTGATTCCAATTGAAATTCAAATCGCTGGCGCCTCACGACCTTCGACCAAGTTTCCTACCCTCGACCTGCTAGTTCAGCTATCCGCCAGTAGAGGCGCCAGTCGCCCAGAGCCGCCCTCCGTGGTGGATCCGCCGTACTGCGTCAAGAGGTTAGAGCTTCCCACCGCCAATTTAATCGATATTTGAATCTGAATTGTTGGTATTTACTTCGATATTTGAATGATAAAACTATGAAAATTTGGTAATGTACTTTTCAATGTTTGCCTTGCCTTTAGGGTATTACTTAACTGTGGATATGTGGTAATCCTATTTTCTTTTCGTTTTTTTTTCTTTTTAAATACACTTTTAATAATTATCCACTAATAATTTTTGTTATTATTAACATATGGACATAAGTACATACATATAATGATGTAAAAGTTAATATCAATTCAAATAATTATCATGGAAGTAGCAAACCTATGCTACGGAATGCACAGCAGAAATTTGTATTATCTGTACCTACTGACTTGGGCCCAACAACACTAGATGTCGCTTATTCTGTTCTAAGCTTCTAATATCTATTTGATTTATTTATAAATATAACATTGTAACGTACCGTCAGAGTTCTTAAATTTCGAATAAAATTCTTATTTATATAAATAAAATTTTAACTTAAAACTAGTCATATTTATTTAGTCTCGGAATAGTAACGATATTCCTAGAACACTGGTTGGTATAGCTTTGTTAAATTTGCATTACCTTAAATTTTGCTTATTCCTATAAGGAATGGAAAGAGGGATATGTAATAAATATTATTAAGCAATAAAATTAATCTTTAATGGGTACAGAAGATTTCAGACCCACAGACGTACAGCTAAAACAGAAACTTATAAACCAAATGATATATGTATATGTACTATTTCACTTTTATTAATTCAATGTTTTAAAATGATACGAAACACATTTTTGTCTATACATATACACACATAATTCAAGAAGATCTAGAGAAAGTTGGAAAAGTAGGTAGAAATATTTTACATGTAAAAACTACTATAGTATAAGTAAAACCTTATTAAATCTTCTATATCCACTAACTCATGACAATGGTAATAAATAAACTAAAACATTCATTTAATATAAAATAAATGATATAAAGAAATCAGTGGAGTCGAATTTCACTAAACAAAAGGACATGGTTGAATTTAACTACACATCCATTTACAATAAATGTTTTCAGGACAATTAATCAAGGCATATTCTTTTGACTGGGAATAACTTCATAGTTTTATCTATTCTAATTTACCATACTGTCTTTGTTTTACATAAATCTTTTAGTGATTTCGCGAGTCTTCGGTTGTTTCAATTTGTCGATTTTGTGGCAAAAAAGAATAGATTTAAAAATTTAACATAATTAAAGCGGTTTTTACACTTATTTATTGCTTATAAATGATAGTGTTTTCAAGTAAAATGAATATTTTTACTGAACATTCAAATTAAGTAAAGCTAATGTATAAATTCATGAACAAGTCAGCAAAGGATATTCA
Organism: Cetonia aurata; assembly: GCA_949128085.1. Taxonomy (NCBI): domain Eukaryota; kingdom Metazoa; phylum Arthropoda; class Insecta; order Coleoptera; family Scarabaeidae; genus Cetonia; species Cetonia aurata. Next base: position 22,172,724 of record OX421886.1, on the reverse strand, counting down.
CTGATATTCTGTCGTGAGATCTTCGCCCTCATGTGTCGAATTAGCAATAAAAGGGGAGAAAGAAAGCATTTATTGGCAATAGTGAATAAACTGTGCCGCAATGCTGATGTCACTTTTTGACAACAAGGAGCACTAATTCTTGCGAAATTGTAGTAACAATTTCTAGTATTGTACGAAATTTTTATACCTCGCCGAAGTTTCTTATACCATACTTACAATTACCTCTATAATACAAATATATAACGATCGGTTTAATATCAGCAATTGAAGATGTTTGTTGGTTATCTACGCTTGTTTCATAACCGTTGGAGTGCTAAAATTAAAAAATTATCCACAGGAGAAACCATTCATGCCAGAAGTTAAGGTACATGACTTTTAAAACGTACGCGATGAATGTCTTTTAAATGCTTTGGAAGTGCATTATAAATTTTATCGCCCGAAGCTGTGCGGACTGCAGACATGTGTTAATTAAATACTATAGCATTAACTTATGTCCTGTGTTGTTATTATGTATTCTCTAAGTAGTGAACAGTATATACCGATAAATGCCATTGTTGGAATTATATTTTTTGTTGTTAGCACTGTATACGTTGTTCGCATGCGCAAACGTCAGTTAGCAGTTTTTTATGAACGTTGTACACGACACACGTGGTGCCACATTTCTTATAACGTGTAACAGTCCATTATTAAAAAACACAAAAACCAGCGCAGTGTTTTACTTGCATACATAACATTTTGGTCCTTAATGCCGGATGTACACGTTGGTGCATCAGAATCATCACTACGAAGATCGAAACGAAAAATCATTCACACGAACACGAATCACACACGCCGCCATTTCAATACAAACACGTTGGAATTTCCTAAATTACATGTAAGTCCCTTTTTCCTTTCTCTATTTGTTTTAGTACTCTGCAAAAACATTATTTAGGGGTATTTAGACATATTTAAACACGTATCATGTCGATAGAAACGTTAATAAAGAAGCGTGGTGCTCTCAAGGCACAAATAACATTGTTTGAAAAATATTTAACGGATGTTTGCAATAAAATTGAACAAGCATCAGACAAAATTCCCTTAGTAACTGAATTGAAAATGCGTGTTTCTAGATTTGAACAAATATTACAACACTTTGACAATGTACAGGGTGACATCGAAATATTGCACGACGATAGTGAGTTACAAGCTACGGAGCGCGAACAATTTGAAAATAAATTTTATAAATCACTGTCTACCGCTAAGGTTATACTAAATTCATATGAGGTAACCAATCACGCGGGTGCTAATACTGCTGAATCTACTCATGCATCGGATATTACTGTATTAAATAACATAAAATTACCGCAAATTACTTTACCTAAATTTAATGGTAATTATGAAGATTGGTTAGAGTTTCGCGATACATTCGAATCTTTAATACACAAAAATGACAGCATTAATAACATCCAGAAATTTCATTATTTGCGAGCATCATTGTCATTAGGTCCAGCTCAAATAATTCGTTCATTGGAATTTACCGGTAATAACTACAAGTTAGCTTGGGATTTAATATGTAACCGATATAATAATAAAAAATTGTTAATTCAAAACCATGTGAAATCAATATTTAACCTCAGTAATATCACGAAGGAGTCAGCGTCAGATATCCATAAGTTGCTAGATAATTTAACTAAACATGTGCGCTCACTAGAATTGCTAGGGCAACCAACTGACAGTTGGGACACGTTATTAGTTTATATTGTAACAGACAAATTAGACAAAAGAATTTTACGCGATTGGGAGGAATTAAAACCGTCCGAATTTCCTACGATAGAAGAATTAAAAACATTTTTGAGGGGAAAGGCAAACCTTTACGAAACTTTGCATGCAAATCACACGCGTTCACGTGAAGAAAAGCGCACAGCTCTGATCACTACCACCGATTCAAACTGCATAATTTGCAATAAGGGCGATCATCAAGTCTACAACTGCACCGAATTTTTGAATGCATCAGTAAATTCACGTGTCGAGTTCATTAAAAAGCGAAAGGCATGTATCAATTGTCTTCGCAAAGGTCACTTTAGTAAAGATTGCAAACTGGGAACTTGTAAAAAATGCTCAGCAAAACATAACACACTACTACATTTTGAGCAGCAACCGAAACCAGAGCAGGCTCAGGGCAACGAGGTTCAAGCTTTAACAACGTGGAACGACAGTTCCGCACCACATGTGCTGCTATCAACAGTTATCATAAATGTTTCGAGTGAACATGCAACACAATTTCGAAAATGTAGAGCTCTTTTAGATCCAGGATCTCAGTCTAATTTTATCACAGAAGCAATGTGCAAACAATTGCTTTTAAAGCTAGAGCCAATAGAAGCACCTGTAATTGGAATCAGTAATCTTTCGTTAAATATCACACATTCAGTCAAAATCAAAATCAAATCATGCTATAACGCTTATGAAACTACTATTCAATGTTTAGTTTTACCCAAAATCACAGGGCAAATTCCAACACACACTGTTGACATTTCAAATATACAAATTCCACAAAAAATAGTCTTAGCAGATCCAAATTTTTACACGTCTAGAGACATTGATATACTCATTGGAGCAGAATTGTTTTGGAAAATTTTACATATGCATCAAATCAAATCTCCAGCACATCCTTTACTCCAAAAAACTTCATTTGGTTGGATAGTAACAGGTCGATTGAAGCAACCAACAGTTAGCAGGGAGACACTCTGCAACTTAGCAGTTGACAATCTAGAGAATCAACTACAAAAGTTTTGGACAATAGAAGAAAGAGAAGAAGCTTTACAATTAACATCAGAACAGCAAAAAGTCGAACGACATTTTCTAGAAACTCATCAAAGAACAGAAGATGGCAGATTTGTTGTCAGACTTCCATTCAATGCAGATGTTCAAGAATTAGGAATATCCAGGGATATTGCTTTGACAAAGTTCGACCAGCTTGAGAGAAGATTCAGAAAAAATCAAAATTTGAAACAGCGTTATGTTGAATTCATGGATGAATACATACAACTTCGCCACATGACTTTAGATGCGAAGATAAAGGATGAGCCAAACAAACATTATTATTTACCTCATTTTTGCGTAATAAAAGAAGCAAGCTTGTCAACAAAATTACGAGTTGTATTCAATGGCTCCAGTAGTACTTCAAGCGGAATTTCACTAAATGATCAGTTACTAGTAGGACCTACTGTGCAGCAAAATTTATCATCTATAGTAACAAGATTTAGAACACACAAGTTTGTTATGACAGCAGATATAACGAAGATGTATAGACAAATCAGAATGCATGAAGATGATCAAGAGTTTCAGAAGATACTGTGGAGAAATGACGAAAGCCAAGCCATACAAACCTACAAGTTGCAAACAGTTACCTACGGAACTGCATCGGCTCCATATTTAGCAACTAAATGTCTTCAACAACTAGCCATTGACCATCAAGACGAGTTTCCAATTGAATCTTACATAGTTCAAAATGATTTTTATGTTGATGATCTTTTGACAGGAGCATCCACTATAAATGAAGCAATCACTATCAGAAGAAACATCGAAGAGCTGTTGAGGAAAGGAGGATTTGAACTATCAAAATGGTCATCAAATAACAACAGCATCTTAGCTGATTTGAACAAAGAAGGAAATAAAATACTACAAATAGACAAAAATGAAAGCGTCAAAACTTTGGGTTTATTTTGGAATTCAGCTACAGATACCTTTCAGTTCAGTATTGTGATTGATACTTCAGCAAAGGTGACAAAAAGATTTATTTTATCTACAATTTCAAGATTATTTGATCCATTAGGCTTAGTTAGCCCAGTAATTGTTAGTGCAAAATTGATCATGCAGCAACTCTGGCAATCACAGTTACATTGGGACGAACCTTTAAAATTCGAACTAAAGTCACAATGGAACAAATTCGCGAATCAATTATCGGATTTAAAGCAATTAATGATTGAGCGATCCATTATCAACCACAATGAATTATCATCTATCGAATTACACGGATTTGCAGATGCTTCGGAAAGAGCTTATGGTGCATGCGTTTATGTTAGGTCAACAGACACAAATAACGTCTCAACATCGAAGCTCATAACATCAAAGTCGAGGTTAGCTCCTTTGAAGAAAGTGACGCTCCCGAGGCTAGAACTATGTGCAGCTGTTCTATTAAGCGCATTAATGAAGCAGGTTATAATTGACATACAACTAACAATCAATAATGTTTATTTATGGACAGATTCAACAATTACACTGGCCTGGATAACATCACATTCAAGAACATGGAAAACATTTGTAGCAAACAGAGTAAGCACAATTCAAACCAATACTAATTCAAAAGATTGGCATCACATTAATGGCGATGATAATCCAGCAGACATTATAACCCGAGGTTCTAATCCACTCGATTTGAAGAATTCGCAGATGTGGTGGAATGGTCCTGAATGGTTACAGCTAGATAAGTCACAATGGCCTATTATGAACACCACAGTTGAAATAGAAGACGTACCTGAAAGAAAAAGCAATACTTTAGCATTAATTACACAAATTACCCATGAAGACTTTCCAATATTTACAAGAAATTCTACACTTCACAAATTAACACGTGTTGTTGCATATTGTTTAAGGTTTATTAACAACGTATCAAATAAAATGTCTAAATTTACGGGTTCTTTATCTATTGAAGAATTAAATAGAGCACATTTATGTTTGGTTAAACAAGCACAAAAACAGTCATTTGGCAATAATCAGAAAGAAGTAAATTCACTTAAGCAATTACAGGGATTGAATCCATTTTTTGATGATGTAGGTGTTTTAAGAGTTGGAGGAAGATTGAGCTATTCAAATTACAAGTATGAAAAGAAACATCCCATAATTTTACATTCAAAGCATACATTTACAAAATTATTGTTTGAACGAGAGCACTTGCGACTTATGCATGCCGGCCCTCAGCATTTGTTATCATCTATTCGGGAAAGTTATTGGCCTATTTCAGGGCGTAATTTAGCAAAGCAGGTTTTCCGCACTTGCGTGCAATGTTTCAAGGTAGCTCCTAAAGCCATGAACCCTCAAATGGGAAATTTACCATTGTCACGTGTCACAATACAGTTGCCTTTTCAAGTTTGTGGAGTAGATTACGCAGGACCTTTCTTACTAAAAAACAAACAAGGGCGTGGCTCCTCTACAACAAAAGCATATCTATGCCTATTTGTCTGCTTTGTAACAAAAGCATTGCATTTAGAGTTGGTTTCTGCTTTGACAACAAGTGCCTTCATGGCAGCCTTGAAAAGATTCATATCACGCAGAGGGAAACCAAACGATATTTATTCCGATAATGGCAGAAATTTTGTTGGTGCTTATTCAGAATTAAAGGAATTTTCAAAATTTTTAGACATTAGTAAAGATTTTATTTCAACAAATTTAGCGAAGGATAGTATTACATGGCATTTTATTCCTTCCCATTCGCCTCACTTTGGAGGTATATGGGAGGCAGGGGTTAAATCAACAAAATCACACCTAAAGAGAGTTCTGGGGAATCAATCATTAACGTTTGAAGGTTTTTGCACCGTATTAATTCAGATAGAGGCAGTCCTGAATTCTCGTCCCCTTTCACCGTTATCCTCTGATCCTTCTGACTTCAATCCGTTAACACCAGCACACTTCCTTATTGGCCGAGCTATAACAAGTCTTCCAGAAAGGAATCTGCAAGAAATACACGAAACAAGGTTAACTTATTATCAGCGACTCCAGAAGATGTACCAGCACTTTTGGACAAGATGGTCGAAAGAATACATTGGAGAGCTACAGCAACGACTCAAATGGAGGAAATACTCACCAGAATTATTAAAACTAGGATCCTTGGTACTAATGAAGGACGAAAATCTTCCACCACTGAAATGGCAGCTTGGAAGAATCTCCGAACTTCATCCAGGAAACGACGGGATTACCAGAGTCGTCTCTATTCGCTTACCTAATGGACATACAGTGAAAAGATGTGTAGCTAAAATCTGTGTATTACCTGTAAATTAATGACATTGTTTTTTGACTTACCTTTTCATAATGTTTGATTATTTTGAAAGTCACCGCCTTTCAAGGAGGGGTGCATGTTGGAATTATATTTTTTGTTGTTAGCACTGTATACGTTGTTCGCATGCGCAAACGTCAGTTAGCAGTTTTTTATGAACGTTGTACACGACACACGTGGTGCCACATTTCTTATAACGTGTAACAGTCCATTATTAAAAAACACAAAAACCAGCGCAGTGTTTTACTTGCATACATAACAGCCATACTTACTTTTGCTGAGGTTGCATTACTTATATACCTTTTATTTTAATTTTACTCTGACACCTATTAGAAAACAAATACATTGAAATCTTTAACAAACAACGTTCCGGTATTTTCATTCGGTAAGTGCTTGTAATATTCAAAAAGGTCGTTTGAATGTTTGAAGTTTGAAGCTTATCTAAAATGCAATAAGGTTTCTGACATTTTACTAAACATGCATTAAACATGCTACTGTAACTAGGAACATGGTTTCCACTTTATTAAAAATCTTTACCCTATTGTGTAAAACCTCCTGAATGAAAAAAAAAAAGATTCATATATATTACTGCAGAACGTAAACCTTATTTATTGTAAATAAAGAAAAACAAATAATTTCTTTTATAATTAGGTTTTATTTGAAATCATACTAGTAAATACCTTTTTGGAAACTCGTTTTTTTTTTTTTTCGAAAACAGGTCAATCTTATAATGACATCGGTAACTGGTCTTCTTAAGATCTATGTATTAAGTACTAAGCCGATTAAATACAACGTTAGATCCTTATTTATTCTCTATTCACATGCACTTTCTATTTGAATTTTTTAAGGTATATATTATTTTGAATTCTAGAAGTTGGAAGTCAATTATTACTTTTTATTTTACAAATGGATAAACTAGAATCACTGTTTGTCTTAAATTGAAACCAGGTTATTTGATATATGAATCTAGGTGGTCTGCATTTGTTATATGCATTAGAAGTGCAAGTCTTGTTAATCTAGTATCTCCAAATAATTGGAATTATATTCACTAAAGCTTTATTCAATATACGAAGATTTATTACAACAGTAAACACCACTAGTCATTACCGCATGCAAATGCTACGCCAGTATTTTGTGTACGGCCAGTTCTTGTTACCTGCGGCGCATTTACGTATATTTGTTGAACTCTTCCGCGTACATCTCTGCCATTGTTCGTTGGGATAGAAGTTGCGTCACTTCTTGGCGGCAACCTTCGCCGTAGCAGCACCAGAGAAGCACCTTGCCCCTTTAAGACAATAAGGAATAACTTACGGTAAATTTATATTGTAGAGATCTAATAAAAGACATGTGCGCTGCCGCGGCCAATGAGCTTTCAGAAAGCACCGTTTGCGTGTATGTGGCGCGCGTGTATCTGCCGACATTCGGCGCGTCTACTACGATTTAGTATTTTATCGTTCCTTACAAACTCATAAACAAATTCCTTCTATTCCTGTTATTGGAGAGTATTCGGTTAATTTATCGCTGGCGATTCGGACGGTTGAAACCGCGAAATTCTGTTTTCTAATCTTGCGATCCTTTGTCTTTCTCTTCTTTTAAAGTCTACCGCATCGGCAAATACAAGTTTATGATGTAATTAATGAACTACTAACCCAACTAAATGTGTCAAATGAACGTTGATTTACGACGAAAGTGGTTGCCTATATAATAAATTGTTGAAGGAAGTTTTATTAATACATATAATTTATCTGTTTCTGAGCGTATAAAGTCAGCATCCATTAAAAGGCGATTTAAATAGTGAATATGGAGGAAAATACATCTTTGTGAAAGTAAGTTGTTTTTGTTAGCTCTTATTTGCATCTTTGAATAAAACGAAACGAAAGTTTTCAAATAGGCTGGTTGTTTTCTTTAACTTTATTATTTAGAATTTTTAAAATTACCATAGGGTGTATCTTTGATATCATGCCCACCCTAAACAAAATAAATAAAAAAAATATTTTCATAAGTGCTTGAAATTCAACAAATTCTGCATTATAATTTGCTTTAATTGATAAAAATTTATGTCTTTATTTATAAATTATAACACCTGTGGCTGCTATTGACTTGTGTTGAACTCATTTCAAATTAAAGTTGGATGAGTAATTAGAAACAGATAAGTGACATACTTATTTACCAGACGTAGATTAACCTGTTCTCGAGATATTCCTACTTGTGGGAAGTTCATTACTCAAAATTTAATCACAAAACCTCAACATGTGCTCTCCGACTAATGCATCTGTAATGTAAACTGATACTCGTCTGTCCTACACTAGTTTAACAGGCTTTTTGGAAAAGTATAAATGGCTATTATCGTCGTTATCTCTTAAACGGAGGATCAGTGGTGTTTAGAATTTATCGAACAAGTGGCTCTAAGAAGCAATAAGTAGAACAGAAGATAAATACGATTTTAAAAAAGTAGAAACTAAAATAGAACAGTTTAGAAGGATTATTAGTAATAACGAGGATATGGTATTTTTGGTGCTGCTTTAGATGTTGCTCTGTTTCTCTTAGAAACCTTAGTTTTTTATTTCGTTCATTTTCTCCTCTCTCATTTAGATTTAGGAGATATATTTTAGAAATGTGAATCCTATTTGATTTATGAGCAAGTTAATTTCAAAGTGAATACTGCAGCTTCTATCACGAATGATGTTTTGTGTTTCAGTGCATTCGAGGGATGTTTGTAGAATTAGGAATTTGTTTAACTTTATGCCAGATAAAATAAATAAAGTCTGAAAACTGTTACACCTCCATTAATCACATTATACTCTTCATAAATCAATTTACCTGAAGCTTGGAGGTATGTTAAATAAGTATAACTTCTTACCCTTTAGAAAAAGTTATACCCATTTATGATTACAAAAATAGTATTTAATAGTTATTTATGTATTAATGGAAATGGTATATTTCCTTGTGTTGTATTTATTAGTTGTATTAGTTATTATTGTTATCATATTACATTGTAATATGATAACAGTCGTAATATAATTAAAATTGAATATTAATAACGTAACGTAAATTCTACAATGACAATCACAAAATAGTCATAATTTTAATGGGAGGGATGTACTTGATGGACTGACAGCAAATTATCAATATTTGGTTTCAGTTTTGTTAGGAATAACTGCAAATCTCCCCGTTCTGTGATATTCAATCTACTCCTTTTTTTTTTTGTTAAAAGGTTTGTAACGACACTAAAACTTTTCTCGACGAGATATGACGAGGGAAACGCTATCAAAAGCTTTCTCGCAATTCCCCACAGTCCAGGATATTTTTCGGGTATTTCTGCCTGCAGCCAAAATGTTTGATACCCTCTTTTAAATTTCCCCTTCAGTTCTTCATTAGTGCTAAGCTCGAGTAGCTCCTCTTGTAATATCACATTCTCCACTTCCGTTTCATCAAGTGGATTTATGATCCATGGTGGTATTTCCATCGTCAGAATATCTTCAAATCTGATTTTAAAGTCATCATGCAGGGCAATTAAATGTTGAACGTAGGTGTGAATATCCTCATCCAGGCATTCTACCTGTGACAAGTTTGGGAACTGGGAAAATTCGCGCCGCTTAATATTTTGCTTCATAAATTTCAATTTTCCAAGAAAAGCTAAAATTACACCCTCTGTTTTTATTAAATTGAGACTGTCCCCTTGTAATTGTAAGTTAATGTCATTAAATTTTTTGAACAAATCTGTCAAATACGCGATTTCTGCTTTTAAATTGATCAGGTTTTCTTTTAAATCTGGATTTTTACTGTCCAGAAACTCGACACGTTGTACTGAATATGGAATATGGAAGTTTTTACAAATAACAGTCGCTGAGCTTCTTAAAATATTATCTGCCTACATTGATAGGTGAACTCAAGCCAACATTTTAGTTCTTCACTATCGGAACCAGATAAATTTTCGTGGACCTCCGCTTACGAATTGTGAACCCCCATTTTTTTGTCACGCCAACCCGTGAGCACCGTCGAGTCTCCCGTGGACCCCTAGGGGTCCACCTAGACGACTTTGGGAATCACTGCGCTAAAGCAATGGCGGTGCTTAAGGTGACATGTTAGCAAAGTTTAATTATTGTAGGTATAATGCATTTTATATTGTCCTATTGGCAGAGCTTTTAGACATTTCTCCTTTTATCTACAAACTACTACTAGCAAACAAGTATTCTAAGCACTCTCAAGAATAGTTAAGCAAATTGTGTCTATTAGCTAAAACTTCCTGGCCCCGTTTTGATTAAATATAAATAATTGGTATATTTATTTATACGCTGAAAGATATAATTCTTAGGACAATACTGTGAATTTGAAATTAAAATTAAAATTGACACAAATTTAGATGTAATGTCATATAATAATTGTCTGATAATGACAAAAATACAATTTGCTTTCCATTGCAACAAAATAATCATCGGATCTATACCCTTGATTGTTAATAAGCAGAAGGTATTAAAAGCAACTGCAGACAGTATGTCTGATTTGGTAATTAAAGGTGACAATAGTAATTCTTCCTAAAAAAAGAGGTTCCTAACATATGTACATACATACATACATGCGGTTATAAGTTGCTTTCCAGGAATATTGAAATATATCTGGAATTATAAGTAACTCGCTCGTAAGGAGGCGGTTAGTTAAATTGAGTTTTAAATATTCTCAAAATCACACCTAATTAAATGATTTAAATTCCGTTGACGCTCACGATTATACAAATTACGAGCACACTCTATTGAATTAAAGCTTTCGTGAATGCACATATAGATGGCGGAATATAAACAACATAAATTTCGCGCGACGTCGAAACGGTTGAGCGTAGCGCGGGTAACAAGTTGGAGTTGTCGTTTTATGAGATTTTAAGTGGCCAATGAACATAACCTCTCAGATCATGGGCTTTCGGTGTTGTAGTCGGTGTACAGCGAGGCTGGGAGAAGTTGCTGCCGAGATCAGCATATCGGCACATGCGCCTCATCCGACTTATTTATATTCCCATAAAACCGAAGCCGTGACTGTTATGTGCATTAAACAGATCGTAAAAGTCAACGGCAATATCATAATCACCCGGTCCAATGTATAAATTGAAAAACAGATCGGCCAAGGCAATTCATCCGCATTCTACCACTGTGTAACATAGCTTACCTGCAACAAAATAGTTTGTTTTTTTCTTTTATCGATATTGCCGTCGAGTGATGGTATGCCAGTGAAACAATGAATATGAGCATAGGTATAGGTAACCTAATTCATGAACAATTTGCATTTATATGAACATTACGGAAAATTACTGTCGAGCATAAACAGTTAATTTAATTTTTATGGGCAGTGGGCGCTGTGGGGTTTAACCATCAAAGTTATGGTATGCTTAATTTATTCTCAAACAGACTCCGCTTAGTCACTTATAACATATATCTTCACAAATAATCTATGACTTTTAGCAAAGTTTTTGTTAATTTAGAATAGTTAGTTGATGATGAGCAATTAGGAATATCTCTACATCTCGTTTTATAATTGTTTTTGGCATACGCTAATAGAAATGAAACCAAATCGAAATTCCTTTTATGAAACTAAAAAACAAATCTCTTATTATAAAATTGCTAGAAAAAAAAAAACAGTTAAAAAGATGTTTTTGGTTAGGGTGGCGCTTCTATTGCGACGGGTTTATAGATGACAGGCATATTAGGTCACAAGAATATCTCTATTGCCAAAAATTCATATTTAAACAAATATAGCTGCAATAATTAATAAAAACCGATGATGGTCACATCTATCTGTAGACTTTAGACATGTTTCTATACAACCAAGTCAAAATTTGTAGGAGTTTATAGCATTTAAAGGTATAAAAGTAGTGATGAGAGTTTTCGAAAACAAGTTAAATTTCGATTAGTGACAACGCAATTAACTCCACCATTCAGATCTGTATCACAGAGAGTTAGAGAGCGACATTGTATTCCTTAAGAAGCTGGGCAATATTATATGTACCTAAGACTTCTGACCGAAGGGAATTTACTGCAGAGCTGACCTTTCGGTCAGAAGTCTTAGGTACATCTAATATTGCCCAGTTTTTTAAGGAATACAATGTCGCTCTCTAACTCCTTATAATGCTCTTTACAACAATCATACGTCTGTAACTCCTGTTGTTTTAAGATCCAACGTCATTTATTGTGTGGCATATTATATGGCACACAATAACAGTGATTAGACTGTGATTCTGTCTATATTGGTCAAACATCACAATACATTAAGAACAGGTTACAGCTCCACAACTTGGATTGTATTCATCAAAGTAATAAAATAGTTCGCTGAACATGGTAAAAATAATGAGCATAAATATAGCTTCAAAAATTTTAAAATATTAGCTACAGCAAGACCAGAATTGGTTTAAACGATTATTCTTAGAAATGTATTATATCATTTTGCTTCACTAAAACAAAAATAGAAATAATAATCATCATATCATCACCGATAATGACGTTAAATCTTTTGACTTATTATTTTTGAACAGAACTCTATCTTCAGCAACTTTAGCATTTTCGTTCATGTTGGTGCTTTTATTTTGCGTTTTGGTGGTGTCCTAACCTCAACCTTGTTGTATGGCACATGTACACTGAGAGAACAAAATGTGTTAAGTTAACAAAAAAATTGTCTATCCAACAAAAACATTTGGTTAAATATAGTCAAACAAAATTTTTTGTCAAGGTAACAAAATGTGATTGTTACTATAATTGTGTAGATTAGACAATATTTTTAGCATTGTCTTAACAATCAAGGTAATTTTGATCTGAATCTTTGAAATTGTTCAGGCAACAAGTGCCTTGGGTTAAACAAACAGTTATTTTATGTTAAGTTTACCAAAAGAATTGATTAACATTAAAATTAGAAGTTGTTAGGTTAACTATTTACTTTTGTTTGTAGTAAATATGTACAGTTGTTAAATCAACGAAATAGGAATGTTGTTCCTATAAAAATAAATACTCTCTTCAACCAAAAAAATGTATTCATTTAAATATGATTTTTTGGTTAAATTAATGATAGTCGTTTGGTATGGAATAATTCTCCGTATATTGCGTTATACTGTACCTATACATTTAGTTACACTTATACAGATGCATATTGTGGTTGTTCAAGCGAAAATTATTAAGTTCAAATTGATAATTTCCTAATACCTTAGCTTAAAAATTCAAATGATCAGCCGAATCATTTTTATGTCGGTGATATTAGCTATTAATTTTAACTCTATCATCGAAAATGTAATTCAGCAGATTACTTGAATTTTTAATCTCAAGTATTACAAAACCAAAAATTTGAACTTAATGAACTTCGACTTGTACAACGATCTACCGATACAATTGCAATATATACATATACACTAAATATAAATGGAGAAAGATACACTCTAACTGCCTTAAAGATAATGCTGACTAACATAATTATTATCGCGAACAACCCCGAAACACAGAACATCTAATTCTTATTGCGCAGCTACACTTACATATATAGCCATAGGTAAAAACATTATGATTTTCCGCAACTATTTTATTAGATAAAACATGAATTAAGTTTGGATTAAATGATAAGAACAAATTATAAATTACAAGATTTTAATTCAAAAAATATTTCCATTAAAAGATGCCCGACAACAGAAGTACATATATTCGTGGATATTTCATTTTAACCTCCATTAGGATCAAGTTTTATAGGTTGTTTAGTGTTTTAGGCGCAGGAATGATTATTATATAGATTTTTTTTTTAACTGTTACATTAATAATTTCTTTTACCTCTTCAAACTGCCAATTTAAAAGAAACGGATGCATAAAGGCATATGTATGTTTGTAACCTAAGGTTACTACCGTAGAAATAAGAGATAAGTACATAGTGTTGTCTGGATACTTTTCTGTCATGTTAATGCACATTTTGTTTCGTTTAACAATACATAACAGATCATGCTATGCCTTTACATTAACAAAGTGAATTTGTTAAAGTAAATATTTATGTTTGTCAATATATGCTAGTGTAAAGTTTTCCTTCAACAATTATGACTTGGTCAATATAACCAAATATTTTTAATTCAATGAAACAAAATATTTTGTTGCTCTTCGTGTTAACAAATGGTATGTTGTTGGGCTAACAAAATATTATCAATCATTTTTTGCAGTTGTTGTAACCTTTTATTTTGCTCGATTTGATTAAAAAAGTTGTTGATATAACAATATTTTTTCAACAAAATGGTTTTTGTTAATTTAATGCATTTTGTTCTCTCAGTGTAGATCCTTGTAGATATTTTAATTGTAATAATCTTGTTAGATTGGTTGAGATCATTCAATCTTTATATTTTTTCAGTGTTACGTTTGTTAACTTTTCTAAATTTTAATATGATTAATTTTTGCAAAATCAGATTATTAATTGTTGGAATTGAACCTGTAAAGTTATCTCTGTCAAATTTGTTATTGTTTCAACTTGCCTCTAATATTTCTCATTGTGTGTAAATACTTTTATTTTATCCTTCTTCAAATTTAACTTCTGTAATTTCGTATATATTCATCAAATCACTTTGTAGAATGTCTCTGAGACTTTTAAAAGAGAAACTCCCGTTTTATCTTTTGGCTGCATTCCCAAATTAGAATTTTGAATCCTAGCAAGTACTTCTACCCAACTTCATTATTATTATGTCAAAATAATTTATCCGGAATACCTACCATTTATAATTTTGTTGATTTGTTGATTATTTTTAAGTGTAACTTTGATTTTAAAATATCTATTTGCTTAATTTAACCATTACCGGTTAAATTTATACTTGTAAATTTCTATATGTATGCTATATACATTTTTAGAACAGGATTAAGCCACAAAACACGAATTACAGTATGCCTACATCAATTTTAATCAGCAAAATATTACGCATTGCACTCAAAATATATACATAAGTCAAACATTTGTTTACCAATGCCTTAAAAGAAAAACTATGAAAATCCATAATTAAATATATGGCGTTACGAACGGAGAACTACAAAAGGCAAAGTTCAGTCCTGAATAAGAATTGAGGAAGTATGATATCAACAACGGAAAAAAGTAGACATAGAAGCAATCACATTATTAGGAATATAGCAATAAATTTTAACCTTCGATACTGGATAGAACACCTTCGCGCCTCTATTTCATTGAGAAGCCCTACCGATTTGGATGTGCCATTATTTGCTTGTTGTTTGCAATTACCACCTTAGAAGGCATATAATACTGTCGTAAAACCGGTCATCAACTCCGAATACGAATTGTTTTCGTTATTGCTTGTGATTGTTATTTGTTTCAGTCGATTATTTCGCTTAAAATATCTCTAACAGGGTAAACGAATAGGTGAAGAATGCCATTAATACAGGGGTGCTTTGTCGGCTTCTCAATTATTTATATTTTGCTGTGTTCATAATTTACTAAGTATTCTATATATGTTCAGCTCAATAAGGTGGATAAAATCAACTAAAGTAATACTAAAATACCGTTAAAACTTTTTCGTTGCTATTAATATAATACCATAGGTGAAAATCCATGAGTACAAGTGTACCGGTATGCACAAATACATATAGGTGTATGTAACACAGTGTATATGGTGTATGCATGCGATGTATAGTCCTTGTACGGCGGAATGATTCGAAATGGATTAGTTTGGCCGGGGGGAAGATATCAAAAAGCGTTGTTATTATAATAATAATCACATGCGAGAATGGCGGGCAACGCAATAAATCATTTTACGATCCGCCTGCTAGTCCGGTCACTCATTTGACTGATTTATCGATCCTCACGTCGGCTATCTTTTGTTTTTTCCTCTTTCTCTCTTTCGCGTTCCGTTTTTGTTTCTCACGTTTTCACATGTTTCGCCCGATCGTACCCGACAATCGGCATGTAAATGTTTTCGAGTTCTTTTTTCGTGCCTCCGATTTCGGTAATCATCCGAATGACGACGCCAGTCATTTCGCGTGCGAGGGTTGCGTTCGGCCGAGGTAGTATGAGGGGGGTGAAAACGGTAGTAGCGTTCCTCCGAGGCGGACTCGAAAGAGTGTAATTCTCCATGGGTGGTTCATAATGAGGATTGTGATAGATCCGGAGAAGTGTAAAAATCAGCTTAACCCCAGACGTCGTTCCCACATAGTTTTCTTGCAGCAATCAGCACGTTTGTGTGAGGCCAGAAGAGTAATGGCCGCTCACAGCCTGCTTCGGACGTTGATAAATTATCAGCGCAGTTTGAAAATACTCTTCGGACTTCATTTCACCGAGAGCGGTTTAAATTCCTCATTTTCTTGTGAAGTGTCTTTTCTCTTATGTACTATTCTTTTTCGTAATGTCGATATTAAGGTTAGATGTACATTAATAAAGGGTGCGCGCTCCACAGAAATTAAAAGAAAATATAGTGCTTTATAATCATTTTGTAATGTAGGCGTAACTCTGTTACAAAAGTAACCCATTTTTAGCGAAGTTACATATATACTTTACATTTGGAATATGAAAAAAGAACATAATGTTAATGGGGTCGCCCACCAATGTTTTTATTTAATAGGAAAGTTCCAATTAACTGTAGTTGTATAGGTTTTTGTTTATCTAATTAGCATTAAAAAAAAATAAAAAAGTGCTGTGACAGTTTCAATTAATGTGTCAATTTCTTTTGGCAGCATACTAAATAATTATATTGAAGTCATAGATCTTATATTAGAAGAACATTTACTCCGGTTCATGCTTTAAGCGAATGTTGAAGCTATCCTTCCTTCTTTTTGGTGCATCAAACATGTCAAAGCGCATATGTTGTGACAGTACATGTAAAGTGACAGTAGTACATGAAAAGAATAGATTTATACACAAGAAATACACATAAAGAATAGATATATATATTTCTATTTTACAGGATATAGCTTTACTTAATTACTATGAATAAGCAGCCTAGTAGTAAGAGGTCTACGGTATAAGAAAGGCGCAAGCAATTATACAATGTTTGAGATAGAATTTTCTTTAAATTATTCGAAAATTTTAATCAACAGCCATCTACAATTCGGGATCTAACTGGTCTGCTTAAAATGACATATTTTAATGGAACCCATAGACAAAAATGCATAGGTTTTGCTTTCTTGCAGAACATTTAATATGTGGATGGGTATGCTAATAAGAACATTATTTGATGAGAAACTATTGAATGGTTGCAATAATAAATAATCATACTCATTGCCACTAAACACTACAGGTCTCGCACTGAGAATTGGTGGAAGACTCTGAGGCGCTTCTACGTCATCAGCTCGAGGAAACGGGCAGAGCGGTCGGAATAACTGTCATACAGTGCTGGAGATACATATTGCAATAAAAACTGAATTACGGCTTTTGAACGAATAGTATCTTCACTATTAGTGGGGGCTGTGTTCTCACGTGCAAGTTATAACGTAACGTCCATATTTCTTTAGGTGTGTCTCACTCCTTTGAGTACCAAGCGCCAGTTTATTTTGCGCAAGCTGTAACAAACGTTTCAAACTGTGTCTTAAAGATGACACTCTTTTTCATTGACATTATTTCTTCTGTTCTAATTATGGAAAAAAAAAAGATGAAACTGGTAGCATAGGTATATTTAGTAAAAGCAGTAATGTTACTAACAAGAAGCTTTATATTGGAAGGTGTGATTTCAAGATTTTTTTTGTCTTTTTGATTATGTAATGCAAATACTGTAGCATAGTAATAGACATACACGATATCCGATCACTCTGCGCTACACAATTTTATTAATTCGGGACTATTGTTTCAGATATCCGTGAATTTCCATTTTCATCCGAATATTCTGAATTTCGAAACAATTATTCCGAATTAATAAAAATCGTGTAGCCCGGAGTGATCAAATATCTTGTGTATCTATTACCATGCCACAGTCCTTGCATATCTTTGTAAAACCGTGACATAACCAAAAAGACAAAAAAAAGGGAAAACCTTCAAATCATACCTTCCAATATAAAGTTTTTTGTTAGTACGCACCATTACTGCCTTTACGTGTCTCACTTTTACTACATACACCACTGCTAGTTTAATCCTTTTCTTTTTCTGTATGTAGAAATGAAGAAGTAGTATCAATGAACAAGAATGACGTCTTTAAGAGACAATTTGAAACTTATATTTTTTTTAATTGATTTTACTGTGGCATATGAGTATTAAAAGTTTTTTTTATTATTTAATTGATAAGTCATCGCCTAATATTAGTATATTAGTAAGTTAAATCAGTTTTCCTATATTTTGTGAATGGAACCGACCCTATTCTAGAAGAATTATTCCTATTAATAAACTGTATGCCCTCTCACTGGACAGTAAACCAGCAACATTTCAAACTTCCAATGAGCACGTCATTTTAGTCCTTTTCAATACTATCTGTAATAAACGATAGAGAGTCTGCGCTATAAATGTTGAATAGTAGTTTATTCAACTGGTTCCGTAATTTTGTTCCAGCACATAATAAAGGAAAAAGCAAGAGAGTATATAATTACAGTATTGCAGTCGATTGTTGTTGTACGACTATCTACTGTGTAACGCATGATACTACACTTTCTTGTTTTTTTTATCAAAAGTTGAAATATTGTTGCTAGTCATACATAATAATGCAATAATTCCTCGAAAGTGTAGGTATGTAATACGAACAGCCAAAATTAATCATCGCTTTCATAAACAAACATACCTGTTAATAGTTCACTGAAAAAATAAAATAAATATTATCCACTACTACAAAAGATACTGAATGATATATCATCGGGGACAGCAATACACTTTATCCAATCATCAGAACCCATTCATACGAAGTTATAGAGCCGCATAGAATAGTATGTTGTCCAGAATTATACAACGTAGGTACTGCAAATTTGTGAACATAAGTCTCTAGTTATTATATATAATCACATTATAACTTTGTTTCTCGATATCATTTATTATTAGATAATAATTACTGCATGGATTGATTGTCATACATTTTGGGCGTATTTACATACATAGCTGTAGAGTCAATATGAAAAGGGAAGGTTCTTTCTGAATTCAAATATTCTACCTTCAATAATACCTTTCCGAAACAAAACTACACGAACGAGTTCCTATTCGCGTGTTTAAAATTTAATCAAAACAAAAAATAATACCAGGCACTTTTCCCCTTTTTTTCTTAGAAAGCCTTGCTACAACCCACGGGGTTCCTTGTCATTTGATAACGAAACAAGAAATAAGATCAAAACATCGCGTATCCCAAAGCGGCCCAGGATTCTCCGGTTTTTTCTCGATTAAACATTTCGGCATGTCGACGACGCATATGTAAAATAAGATGCAGATCTCTTTTACTTGCGCCCGGACGTGAGCTTGTTTTCAGCTGTTCTTTCTTGCGCCCATATCATCTACGAATTCCACATGCGGAGGACAGAACAATGGGTGCAGCGGTGTTCTAACGACACCCGGCGCACCGGTATCTGATTGCCCGTATCGCGATCAGCATTTCTGAAACATCCCGTTTCGTTTGCTGACCGCTCTGCAAATTTCGCAGTAATCGCGTTGACTATATATTAGGTTTTATTGGTATCTAATTTACTTTAATTTTCAGTGCCTGCGTTTGCAATTCCTCACAACGGTACATTTTAGAGTAGGTGACACAGAAAAGACCCTTTACCGATCGAATTTTCAAGAAAACATGTTCCACTGGCATACATTGCACTCAAAAATTTAAATTGAGTTAAATCTTCAAATCCCACTGATATATAGTTTGAACTCATTACGGCAAATTTATCTCGCAAAAATGTTCTATCAGCATCCAGCATTGTCTTTCTTGGGCTGTTGTTGCATTGGTTTGCACCCAGCTTTGCATGGTTACTTATTTTTTCATATGTTGAGATTCAGAGGATGTAAGCAGTAGTTTCATCTAATACTGCGTCCAGAAAGCCTACATGATAATAAAAGACATGAGTTCTAAGCAAATCTGTGGAATATTCACAATGTAAAAATATATGATTCTTAAGAACAATATCTCTTCAGCTTTTACTGAGCCGAAATATATTTTTAATTGAATTGATCCCACCTCATTAACTTGAAAGACCTATATACATAGTAAATATGCATTAGCTATTACAATAACACATGAAATTTGATAGTAGCATTCGTAGGAAGCTATCACAAATATTTTATAATATAAAGTGTTATTGAAAGATTTATAAGATGTTCTTCTTTGAAGTAAAGCTACCAGTGTGACTGAAAAGTCCCGATTGTGAAGTATATTTTGACTGGTCACGTGGCCGCAGACCAAGCAGAAGTCGAAGTTTGGGACGGTGACCTAGAAAAAGAAGCTTCCCGGAATCCTCAACACAATGGTGAGGTTATATGAAAGACACTGGTGGGTACACATGGTCCAAAATGGAAATAATTGGTATAAAAAGTGAGAAACTTACGTCATATCCAGATGTGGACTCATCTTTATCTTAGTACATATGTAACGTACTTGAACAGTTTGTGTGTTTTTGTTTATCTTTCACCAAAGACATATTCCAAGAAATAATTTGTCGTGGTAAAAATAACTTGAAGAATAAAGTAATATTAAGAATGTGGACGCAATTTCTCTAAATGATGCATACAACAGCAGCTGTTTGAACAATGAGTAATAACGCATTTGTTAAATCGTTAACAATTTATTGTTTTGACCTACGCGCTGTCTCGATACCGCCTCTAGCACCTTCCTTATCAACATATCGCGTCATTATGATAATATAGCGAGCTCGCATATCACGAAACCGCGAAGAAACCATACAAATGTCACTAACAGTCAGACGTTCTACATCGATGGTTCGCCTCGGTGACATAGAACAGGCTGTCTTCAGATCCCAAAGAATATAATAGCTGGTGTCATTTCGAGTATTATCTCCAAGTTGTTGTTGCGACACCGAGATGTTCGTATATAGCAATTGCAACGATGGAAACAAACGCGACTTCTGTAGATAAATAATTTATTTTAACTGTTTCGTTCTGTTGCTAATCTCACATAAATCATTTCCTTTGTATGGTACTGTTGTAGTCTTGCGTCAACCATCGGAGTATGTAGTCCATGGCTGCCGGATTATCGGCCGGTACCTAGAAAAAATGAGAAATTTGAATACAACTGATAACGATACTTATATTACGTAAAGAGATTGTCTAATTCTTAGAAACGATGGCAATACTGTTTACTATGAAATACTTAGAGAGGATCGAATATCCCTTAATTGAAATAACTTTTAATTAATAAAAAGTTGACAAGACTATTGCGTCTTTATTTTTACTATTAATATGCAATATAATCACTTGGAAATTATACAGGGACGTTGGGGTTTTATTATATTGAAGTAGTCTGTAGTGTAGGTTAGCAATGATTCATTGATTGTGTGATAGAGAATTTGTCCAATGCTTGAGCCGTGTTGGTGGTTTTATATGATTGCAAATAAATGAATTAGCATACCATATGCCCTGCTCTATTGACCCAAAACATGCCCAAATTGCCAACGGTTT
Organism: Cetonia aurata; assembly: GCA_949128085.1. NCBI lineage: Eukaryota > Metazoa > Arthropoda > Insecta > Coleoptera > Scarabaeidae > Cetonia > Cetonia aurata. Next base: position 22,151,171 of record OX421886.1, on the reverse strand, counting down.
TTTGATAGCCTTCATAAACTCCATTAACGCTAAAGGCGGGACGACTAGCAGTTGCCCATTCGTTGCTTCCTGACCATAGTAATTTATCCAACCATTTTGAAACGCCTAAATTTAGAACGGTGCATTATCATCGGTATCGTAGCGAGATATATTTCACCAAACCTGATGTACAGACGATCAAGTCCAATTGACCGCTGAAGACTGCCACTTTAATATCAGTGGTATCTAACAACGTTTGTGCTATTTATTTAGAAAAATTATAAAAGGAAATAAAATATAAAATGGAACATAATAAATGCCTACGTACTGATTGCTGTTACGTTCTTCATGAAATCAGTTGCCAAAGTGCTGAATACTTCTTCACTTTGGGCGTCCCATGTTGAATTAAGACCTAATCTTTTCTTAACTGATGCCATGATTGTATCTATTTTTATATCTTCTTCCTGACGAGCTTGAGGTTTGGCAATGGGTTCATTTAAGTCTGAAAATGTTGTATTGGCGAAATGTCAACTTAAGGTAAATTGGCGGGAATTACCGCGCGAGCTGTATCTGCTGCTTCTGCTCGGAACTGGTTCCAATATGTTGTAGAAGTCTACGTTCATAGATTTTTCCCCTACAACATACTCTGTTTCTCTCCATTGTGAAGTTGATTCAGCATATTGACCTTGATCAAATAATTGTTTAGTTCTCAAGGCGGCTGCAGCTATAGCGTCATGTCCTGCTTGATCAACAGCTCCCTATTAATTTAGACGGGTAATGCCTATACATTGACAGTAAAATTGACATGAAACTATCGATACATACAATTGCGAAGAGGTACGGGGCCCATCCGCGTACAATAGTTACTGGATCCACCCATGCATCTCCCAATCCAACACCAATGAAGTTAGATTTGATAGTGCCTTTTTTGATAGCCTAAATTTTAATGAATTTTGCTCAGTTTTTACCGTTTAATCATTCTGTTCTCACCTCATCTAACACCAGGGCGATTTCGATTGCCATCTTTCCGCCATAAGATTCGGAAACGATGTACAATGGCGTCGATATAAATTCGGGATGTTTCTTATAGAATCCTCTTAGCATTTCAATGAAATCTGTGGCAATTTCTCTGTTGGTGGTTGTCAATCTACTGGTGTTTTCGACATAACTAAACCCAGTTCCCACTGGATTATCAACAAAGACCACGTTGGCACGTTTGATCCAGGTAGAATTTCTCTTATTAAGGTCAAGGTCTAGAGGACCCAATTCTGCGAAATTTCCATAAGCAGTAGAAGACGCTCCCGGACCACCTTGAAGCCACATAACCAACGGATTATCTGTAAATTCTGTTACGTCGGCGACGGTGTAGTATAGCCACCAGAACATATAGGCTCCCGGACGTACTGTTTCATAGCCCCAGTCTTGCTCTCCTCCCTCTTTTGGAGGAGAGAGTACTCCTTTGGAAGGAACTTCATCGGCTAAAATGTACCAAATTATGCACTAAAAGCATATTCGTGCAATTATTTGGTTATAGTTGCTCACCTTGGGTTAAGGTAAATAAAGTTTGTATAAGTGCTACTATCGCTTTCATTCTTTTTTCTCTGGTATATGCATTAGGTAGTATTATTCCTGATAATTAGAGATAAATAAAATTAAATTTCATTTTTTGTCAATGCACCATTGATTATATATTTTATGATATAATACAGAATTACATATGCCAATTGACATCTTTCTTCCTTTGCGTAGTGCTGATACTAAGCCGTTTTGAAAATGGATGGAAAATTCTTGGGATTATTTGAAAATATTAATTAGTTAAAAAAATACTAGGTAAGGCATCACAAATATTTAATTTGAATTGAATGAGTAAGAATTAATTTACCCCCAGCTTAGGTTAAGCAATTGTTCAACGCTATATTGGATCTGCATACAATTAGATTTATCGATGTTAGTTAAACGGCTGTGCCAGAATAAGCGCTAATGCATGGTATTTAAAATATTAATATCTAAAACAAATTCAGGTAGAAACTTGAGGCTTAAGTCGTTCCTTGCAAAAATGGAGACAGTTGAAGCCAAGTCAACTTCAAGAAACCGTGGTACTAAACTGCAATTAACACTTTCGGTACAGTGACCATATTGGAATTTACTAGCTGTTACCAAAATCAGAGCCGTTTGCACCGACACGTTAAACTTGGTTTAACTTTAAGTGATACTTAGAATGTGATATCCGCTGTATGTTTTAAATATGAGTTATCCCATTCAATGCGTTGAGCTAAGACAAATTAAGGATGGGTGTAACTGGTATTACTGAAGAAGTTCCGATATTGAAGTAGATGGGAGCGGTTACATTGTTAGAAGAACAGACGTTAGATAGTCGAATATTGGAGTGGGAAACCAGAAAAGGAGAGCATTATGAAACTTTGAATACCAGGAGCATATATTATCAAAGGTACTGGTGATAACTAGGTACAAATTACCAAAAATAAATAATCAATTGGTATAAAAAGTGAGAGGCTTTCGTCATTTTCTGATATGGTGTGATTTAGCTGAATTCTTACGAAAATTGGCTTTATTTCAATACATCATATACGAAAAAACTATAGGTGTAACGTACTTGCACAGTTCACGCGTTTATGATTAAAGAATGTACTGAATGGGTACTGAAACATTGCCATAAATGTTCACCTACGACGTCTCCCAAGAGATAATTAATCGTGGTGAAAATAATTTAAACAATAAGCAATATTAATAACGCGAAGGCGGTCACACTAAAAATCATCCATACCACAGCAATAAAACAATAGGGAGCAATAACACATGTGCTAAAACGTTAACAATTTATTGTCGTTGCCTACAAACACTCGCCTCTAGCAGCTAACTTATATATTGTAATAATATAGTGACCCTGCCTATCACTAAACCTAATCGAGCTACATCAAAGATTTACCTCAGTGACATGAAACGGGCGATTTTCAGTACCTACTTTAATTGTAAGAATATACAAGCTGATGTCATTCGGAGCATTATCTTTGCATTGGTGTCCACTGAGTCGTTGTTACGACACTGAAACATCGAGAGCCTCTTACAGCAATTGCTGCGATGCAAACAAACGCGACTTGTGTAGATAAATAATTTATTTCAACTCTTTCGTTCTGTACATAATCTTACACAAATCATTTCCTTTGTATAGTGCCGTCGTAGTCTTGCGTCAACCATCGCAGTATGTAGTCCATGGCTGCTGGATTATCGGCCGGTACCTAGAAAAAACGGGAAATTTGAATGATAACGATCCATATATTAAATTAAGAGATTGTCTAATTCCCAGAAACGGTAGCATTATGTGCTATGAATTACCTACAGAGGATCAAACGTCGGGTATTAACTTTAACGAAAATGGATTCTCGTTAATAAAGAATATATCAACTCAATAATACTACTGCATTTTTGTTTCTACCAGTAACTTGAAAGATAATAAACTGGGAAAGCAGTAAAGCATTGTACATTCATTTTGTTGAAGTCCCTATTCTGCAGGTTAGTAATATATGCTTGGTTGACAATAAGAAGAAAAAGTTAGCAAACTTTATTGCATTACAGAATTAGCATACCATGTGTCCTGCTCTGTTGACCCAAAACATGGCTAAATTGCCAACGATCTTTTGATAGCCTTCGTACACTCCTTTAACTCCAAAAGCTGGGCGGCTGGCAACTGCCCATTCATTGGTTCCTGACCATTGCAAATTATCCAACCATATTACGACACCTAAATTTATAATCATGCATTATCAGTATCATAACGAAATAGATTTAACCAAACCTGGCGTGCAGACGATCAAGTCCAATTGACCGTTGAAGACTGCCACTTTAATATCAGTGGTATCCAGCAATTCTTGAGCTATTTATTTGAGAAAAGTATATAAACAACACTGGATAAATGGAAAATGATAAGTATCTACGTACTGACTGCCGTTACGTTCTTCATGAAATCAGTTCGCAATGTGCTAAAGACGTTATTACCTTGAACGCCCCAATTTACATCAAGACCTAATGCTTGTTTTACTAATGGCATGATAATGTTTAACTTATCATCTTCTTCGTCACGGGCTTGAGGCTTAGCAATAGGTTCGTCTGGGTCTGGAAAACTTAATATTGTCGGAAAATCTTCTTAAAGGGGTCAGTACTATTTTTCGGTAAAAAAACTCATTTCTTTTTTTCTGTTTTAGAAAATAATTTAACTTTTCCTGCTACTAATGGCGATATTATATAGCAATAATGGAACATGCTTTACCTCTTGTGATCTTTTAAAATATCTACCAGATTCGAGAATATATGAAAATAAGGTGATAAGAAAGGAATTTGAAAGCCAACCTTGGAGATTGATAAAAACTAAGGACTAAAAATATTAAATAAATATAAAAGCAAAACTAATTTAGAAGAATTCAGTGAAATTCACCGACTTGAGTTTACAGAGAGCGGTGCTTAATGATGGCAGTGTTTTGACGGGATTAATAGAGCTCATTAAAACTTCATAACTTCACCAAAGAAAAAATAATTGTTTTCAGGAAATATATGCCAAATATTTTTGAAAAAAAAAAAGAAAATTCATTCATATTGAAAATTAAAATAAGAACATTAAGTTTTTGGCCGAGAAACGGTGATGACTCCCTTAAAGCATCTAGGAACAAATTACTGCGTGGCATAGATCTGCCTCTGGTTGGTATACGTTTCAGTATGTTATAGAAGTCTACATTCGCAGATTTGTCCATTATAACGTACTCTGTTGTTCCCCATTGTGAAGTTGAGGAAGCATATTGACCTTGATCAAACAACTGTTTAGTTTTCAATGCCGCTGCAGCTACTGCGTCATGTCCTTCTTGATCAACAGCTCCCTATTTATTTAGAGAAATGATGCATACAATTCGAAATTGAAATTGAAGTGAAATCTTCTATACTTACAACTGCGAGAAGGTACGGAGCCCATTCCAGCACGATAGTTACTGGATCCACCCAAGAGTCTCCCAATCCAACACCAATGAAGTTAGATTCGATCGTGCCTTCTTTGATAGCCTAAACTTACATTCATTAATTTCACACTGTCCTTATCGCGTAATTATTCTGTTCTCACTTGATCCAACACCAAAGCGATTTCGGCTGTCATCTTTCCGCCGTAAGATTCAGAGACGATGTAGAATGGAGTGGATTTAAATTCTGGATGTTCTGCATAGAATCCTCTTAGCATTTCGACGAAGTCTGTGGCAATTTCTCTGTTGGTAGTTGTCAAAGCGTTGCTGCTTTCGACGTAACTGAACCCAGTTCCCACGGGGTTATCGACAAAGATTACGTTGACGTCTTTGACCCAGGTGAAGTCTCTTTCATTGAGGTCAAGATCTAGAGGGCCCAATTCGGCGAAGTTTCCATAACCGGTAGAAGAAGCTCCTGGACCACCTTGAAGCCAAACAACCAAGGGACGGTCGGCATAATTTTCTACGTTAGCAGTGGTGTAGTACAGCCACCAGAACATGTGGGCTCCCGGACGCACTGTTACATAGCCCCAGTCTTGGTCTCCTGGCCCAAAGCCTTCACGGGCTAAAATGTGATAAATTATGTACCAAAAGGATTTGTATATAATTTGGATTAGAGGTGCTTACCTTGGGATAGTGCGAATAAAGCAAATACAAGTGCCACTACCGACTTCATTTTTTCTACTGGTGTATTCACTATATTTGATAAGCTACTTATATATACCGCAACTGGTGTATTTTCAGTGGTACTTAACACTTATCGCAACAATGTAAATAACGTTTAAAGTCAGGTTTTGATATTCAGATTAACAATAGATGACGATGCAAAATACATTTTGTAAAAATATACAAATCCATCTTTAATTCCACATGCCAATAAACAAAGCAATCGCTATGTCTTACAATTAGCTAAATGGAGGTTCTTTAAAAAAGCAATTATCTGTACATTTTCAAGTACGTACTTCATTTTATCGTTTGATGGAGGATTGTCACGTTAATTGGCATGGCTATTAGGTATTGCCGGTTTGAATTTGGGCAGTCGTTTACGGTCAAATATTATAAACTATGAATTGGTTTTCTTTCAGGCAGTAGGTAGGCATGGTTTGCGGAATAAATACTAAGGTGGGCAGACCCGTCTGGCGACGATATCTGGGGGCTGTTCTTGGTTTAGGGGTGGAACTCAGACGAGTGGAAAACAAAAATTCGATACCGGCACTACAAATCTTCCTGCGGGGTCCTATAGGATTAGCAGCATTAGTTACGCTTCAAAATATGGCGGCACAATATTTTACCTTTTACCTCGTTTTACATTTTTTGGATCGTGTGACATAAGAATAAATGGAAATAGTTAATTCTATAACATAACTATCTCAATTTTATCTGGCCATGCAATAGTAATTATCCTATAACCTGATATAAAAACTAAATTAGAAGATAAGAATATTTATACGCAGCACTTATAACTTACGAAATATTTACAGTCTTTTTTTTCTATAATAAGAAACAATAGAATTATTATTAAATATTACAATTTGAAGTAGCTAGCATTTGCTTTAGATGCTTTTCAGATTATTGTAAAATTACAACAAAAATGAATTAGGTAGTATCTGTATATTAATCAAATTTTCAATAATGCAACAGCTATACCTATATTTGATAAAGATTAGATTAAGTATACCAAATTGTACGAAATTTTTCTGGATCCGTTTAAGCTAAATATTGAATTGTATTCAAATAATTCAAACAGTTGCATGCTTACATGAAATTTAAAAAAAAATAATATATATAGATACTGAATTCAATAAAGAGGCAAATATTAATTTTTTAAAGTACGTTAGTGCACTGATGATATGTGTAGTACCTATGTACAAACAAAAGCAAGGGCAGTACGTAAATTTATGTTTTTTTTTAATTGCGTACTGTTCGTGAGCTTTTGTTTATTGTTATTACTCTTTTTTTAATTTGTATTTTTATTTTATTTAATTTTTATGTGAATTTTTATTATCATTTCATCATATTTTACGTTTTTTTTTTCTATAGCATCGGAATATGCAGAAGGTTTCGTGCAACTATGATGTTTCTATTTTAAACAACAATCCATATTTTTTATATGAGTTTCGTGCACTGTCTATTTCTCAAAGTAACAGTATAAACATAAAGTACCTAATATTTGTTTATTTGTTATGATCTAAATTTTTAATATTAAACATTTTGTTGTATAAGCTACGAAAATTTAGTAGGTACTACTTTACCAACGAAATAAGGCATTGCCATTTAAAGAAAGCATCACACTTACATGATCATTTTGTATATCCAGATGTCTTATTGAAGATAAAAATCCTTGTTAATTTATTCAAAAATTGTCATAATGTTAATGTTCCTGTTTTAAACTTGTTAACTTCTAACAAAGAAACCTTCAGGAGCAACAGGATTTGATAATTTTAACAAGATTTTTATTAATGCTTACAATTAAAAATCAAACCATCTCTGCTGAAGATCAAAGAAATTGAACATAAAAAATGGATTTGCTTTTCGGGAATGTTTAGAGAATTTGATATTTACCACTTTATAAGTACAGTACAATCTCGATTATCCGAAATAATGTGGAGCAAAGTGATTTCGGATAATCGAAATTTTGTTAATCCCAATTTTTTTTGGAAAATAGGAGTTTAGGATGCGTATATCATTAGATCGACTTAAAAACATTTATGAAATATTTTACTTGAATTTATGTATTAATTTAAAAATAACATCAACAAATAATTTGTTTAATTTTTATTACATAATTTTTTTTAACATAGTATGTACATAAATGCCTAAATATGTACATATGTACATTCATAAAAGACATGTTAAATACAACGTAAAATATAAAATATATATCCCATTCTACACTTTACTGTTTAAAAATGAAGTAATTTTTAACTACACTCGTTTAATACTACTTCTATTTTTGGCCGCAATGTCTCTCCAACGGTTTATTAAAAGAACATCCGCGGCAGTTGCATTTTCTTGTTGTTCTACATAAGTTAACGCTTTCTCCAAGGCTTCTAGTCCTTCTAAATGTGACATTTCTACTGGAATATTGTCAGTGCATTCTACTTCTCATCGTCATCACTGCTTATTTCATTAGCATTTTTGCAAACACTTTCAATTAATTCTTGGTCAGTCATTTCATCTTCTACATTATCACTGTTTAACGATTCATTAACTTCTGTTTCCGTAACATTTTCACATCCTGGTATTTTCGTGAAAATTTGCTGTAAACTTTCTTCATGGTCGGACTCTGCTTCTGTGATACGTCCCTCCTCGTGTTGAATCAATTTTGCCCAAGATTTTTCCAGGGTTCTACCTTTTACTTGATTCCAAGCTGAAGCTATCCAATATACAACATTAGACATTCAGTGAGATTGGCACCCTCATCTACTTCTTCCAAAATATGCTCCAATAGCAAACGCCTGTAATTTCGTTTTAAATTTTCCAGCACACCCTGGTTCATGGGCTGAATGAGAGAAGTTACAGCAGGAGGCAAAAACATTGCTTTTATTTCCCCACTTTGAAGTTGCTCCGCACTTGGGTGAGTGGGAGCATTGTCTAGTAACAAAACACATTTTCTGGGGTATCCGTGCTCTTTTAAAGAAGACTCTGCTTTTTCACATCAAAGAGGGTATGCAATTACTAGCTAAAAAGTCAAATAAGCCATTTGTCATTTTAGGAGAGGAGACAAAAGTAAGCTACCCACATAAATATGAGAATGTAACTTTTAGAAAATAAGATCCTATACTAACTTTTCTTACATTAGTGGCATACTTTAAAACTAAATTATGTGAAGAGAAATGCTAGCGCATATTGCATTAGTGTGCATTATTCAACATTACTTTGAAACAACGAAAGGCCATTTATATGCAGTTTAACATTTATTTACTATGTCCAGTAAGCAACTAGATGGTTAGAAGCGATATTTAATTAGAATTGTAAGGCATATATCAAATTTTCTACACTACAAAGTAGGTCATCGTCTGTCGAGATATGCAAATAAGAGCGATTTTCTACAATTCGGTCACCTTTCTAGCACTCCGTTAGCAAAAGAAATAAAGAGAGACACGAAAAGGAATGCAGCACCGACGTAGTAATAGCCACGCGTAAATCGCCATATCGAATAAATAAATTTCCCTGCGTAATTGATCACTTTTGAATTAATTAGAATTGCTGAGGTATGCTGTGTGTCGCTCTCTAAAGCGTTGAAGTTAAATGCAATAGCTGTAGCAACAATAAAAAGGAAAAAACCAGAGCTGCGAGAGCTTCTTTCATATTTCCTCTGTCGATTACAATTTGTAGGTATGCCTTATTCTTTTTATTTAATTAAAACATAAATTACTCGAGCGTATAAATTAACCAGGTGTAGTAATAGTAATTGTTTCTGAAAAAAGAGGCAGCATAACCGATATATTTGCGTTTTGTATTTGCTAATTACTTAGATTGGTTGATAATGCTGATTTAAGGAGATCATTTTCAATATATCCCCTATAAATTTATAGACACGCATGTGCGCAATTTCAAACACGGTTTTGTTTTAGATCTAATTAAGATATAGATATGTGTGTACCTATATATATACGATATATACAATCATAAATATTTATAAGCTATTTATATGTTGTTATGTCTGAGTAATCAAACAAAGCACAAAAAATTATATAATTGCGCTCATTGCTCATATTACGATTGCATATCAGATGTGGGTATTTTAGAGCGTGCTTCTGATATAAATTAATTATATATAAAACAAAAAGAGTTAAATATAGTTCTTATAAGTAAGTTTGTTACTAGACGTGAAATAATTAAGATAAAAGTACGCGAAAGTAGGTGCCTATTGCCCTAAGTTATCACAACCAAATCATTAAAATTGTTTTAATTATCATGACATTGCATAAAAATATTTACCTTGCTAATGGGTAATACCCATTGGCATTAATTTGGAATAATTTAAATTAAATCTAAAAGATTGATTGAGTTTTTTTTTTAATTTTTGAGATCGGAGGCTATGATTTTATATTTGGGTAGAGCTGTTAATTTTGAATTACTTCTCCTAATAACGCTTTCCTCTCTTTGGATAATTAAGAGTAGTTACTTCCTAAGCCTTTTCATTTTTAGGTACTCAACCTGTATACGATATACGGTAAATTACATTCAAGTTGATTTTATAAGGTGCTTAAACTTTCAGTATTGTTATAAGAAAATCCTACATACAAACACAGTAAAATCTCCCGCAACGGACACCTCATATTAACCGACACGTTCTCCTGGGTCCGGCAGTCTTACATAAGAATAATCAGTTCTCTCTTGGACGGACATATTTTATGGTCCCGTTGGTGTCCGTTCAAGTCGGATTTCATAGCTTTTATTGTATTATTTCACAGTGCTAGGAATGTCAATTCTGTAACTGGTCATGACAATAACGCAGGCCTGCAAAATTTGAAGTCATGACGTCCCCTGATTGATTTTGCTTATGACTGGGTATACAGTTTTCCGCCATTACAATCAGATTTTTTAGAATAGACATAGGAAGACCATTACCAAGGAGGACAACTTCATCGCGAAAAATATATATATATTAAAAATGTACTTATTTCCACAACTTTGGCTCATCTATCTTCAGCAACCAAGAGTAGTTCGCAAATATGTTCGTGTCCTGATGTATTTTCCTTATCCTTCAAGTCTTGATGAAATTTTTTATCTTACTGTTGCCTAATCGCACTTAAATTTTCCAGAAAGTAGCTGATGTTGCAAATTTAGAAAATAAAGTTGAATGTTCATAGAGCAGTCCATTAAGTCGAAATTTGTAATCATTTTCGCCATTATATCTTCATACTCGGAGTTTTTATTGTTCCCTAGGAAAATTTTTTAGGATTTATATGTTTCAAGCTTCATTCGATCGAGTTCCTCAACCTTCATTAATTTTCTTATATTACTCCCCCATATATATTATATCCCAACAGAAATTCGTTTTTTGATTGACAGGAAGATTAATCCTTGTGGTTCTTTATTTAAGGCCTTCATAAACTGTTTCAAGATACCCAGCCAAAACTCCCCAAAGGAGGTAGCAAAATCCTTGCTCGTGGCACCAAGTTCCTTTTTTCAAAGGACTATTCTCTTAATCAATGCTGTCCTTTACCCCAACTATCATACTCGCACAGGAGTACTATTTATAGCCACCTTGTTGACCAAATAACACTAACCTTAAAATCTCTGCATCCATCCGTGCTGTTCATAGGTTATGTTAGCCAAAACTTTTTCCATACTTTTATATTTTATATTATTCTCTTAAGTGAACGGAATTTGATATAGATAGTGCAGCATATGTGTTTCCATTTTATAAAAGAATAGCTTTGAAAGTTCTTCTTGAAGAACCGATGAACGATATTCAGTCCACGGGATTGTGTTATATGTCAAACGTTATCATTGAGTTAGGAGTGTCTTTACTATAAACTAAATCTCGACTTTTGGCAAAATGGGAAAAAAGACGTACCAAGAGAAAGCATGTTTCTTCCTGTAGTCCTGATCCGAGGAGTGTATCAGCATCTTTGGAGAGGTTTAAGTCTCTCGTTATATCGTTTAATTCTCATTTTGATAATAGCTGTAGCTCATCACGGTGTTAAAAGTCGGGGTCACTTTGTAAATTGCTCTTCATATTTCACAAAAGAAAGGGTAACTAACAATAGTCTTTATATATTAATAGGCTCACTACTGAATGAGCCTGAATCACCCATCCTTAGTGTAATAAAGACGTATTACTAATTATGCAATAATTATTAGACAATTTTAATTAAAATCTGAAATGATAAGTAATACAATATTCTGACGTAATCGATTGTTTTTACTGTTTTTCTAGTACTAGCGCATTAAAAATTATCGAAAACACTGCTCAGACCTTAAAAGGAAAAACCATTGTAGGCCTGAAAATTATTCCGTTGCATATAAAATCTCTATCCTAGAAATTTACCAGACTACAACAAGGAGGAACTTGAGCCCAATGTTATCGATAATTTTTATAAGCCACATTATTACGAAATGTACAAATAGGAGTAAGAAATTCTCTGTATAAGAGGTAGAAATCTCAGAAGGAGCCTTTGCACATGACGTTGATATTGTTGCTAAAAATAAGAAAGATTTACGGTATAACATCAATGTATAGCCTAAAGAATTGGAGGAAAATGGCAAAGACAATTAGAATGGTGGGGATTGAAAAAAAAATTGAATCTAAAGCAGTAAAAAGAATATGAGAAGCAAGAGTGCAGAAAAACAGAAACAGGCAAAGACCTAGATAAGCATGAATAACTAAAATATTACAGAAGAGAGACAAAGAATGGATGGAAGCAAGGAAGATGGCAAAAGACAGTAGAGCGTGGAAGAAGTTTATTGATAGTTGAAGGGCAATAAATATTCCTACATCTTAATTCAGGTAAAAGGAATTTTTGATTATATATGTATATATATTTGATGGGGATTTGTTCGTAGCCGTTAATGCAATTTTATATTTTTTTCTTTTTTCATGAGTTAGCGGCTTATTTTTATATAATGATTTAAATTTTTTAATCAATTAAACACTTCTTAACGTTTCGACAATCTATTTATTGTTGTCTTCCTCAGAAAATGTTTTATATAATTCAAATTTTTATCTAAAAACATTTAAGGACAATCACAAAGACATTTTAAAACTTATTTTTAAAAAATGTAAAAAAATTTAAATATAAGTTTTAAAATGTCTTTTTGATTGTTCTTAAAATGTTTTTAGATAAAAATTTGAATTATATAAAACATTTTCTGAGGAAGACAACAATAAATAGATTGTCGAAACGTTAAGAAGTGTTTAATTGATTAAAAAATTTAAATCATTATATAAAAATAAGCCGCTAACTCATAAAAAAAGAAAAAAATATGTATATATATATATAAAACTATTTTCTATTCCGCATAAAATTTTAAAGCCACGAATGGTGGCTCCGACAGTCTTGTTTGGTAATTTAAGGCAATTGCTTAAATTAAACAATCCTATGAAATTTTATATATAAACTGATTCCATACCCCTGTTTTATTTTGCCATTTAGGCAAGAGTACCGCAATTTCCCCTTATATTGATTTATAACCTTAGTCTAATTTAAAGTCACCTGCGTGATATTGTTTCGGTAGAGAAGAAAAGATTTCTGTTTTGATTTGACATAATTTTACTAATTGCATAATTTATAATAACACAGGCTAAGGGACTGAAACGGAAAACTAAAACGGCAGTGGTTTATATCACACCGCCGATTTCAAATGAAGCTATTATTAGGACATTTCCACTGTCATTTTGGTACCTGCCTTAGGTAAAGTTAATGATACGTTGCGCTCTAACCATTTCTGTGGAAGTATAAAAAAAAGAATGAAGAACGAGGAAAGAACCGGAGCATCGTGGTTATTTGTCTCCACGTAATTCCGTGACGCCATTTCTTATTTTTTGTGTTCGCATCCTGCGACAGGGCTTTAAATAAAAACAAAGAAGATGAGCGCAGAATATTTTTTCGGACAAATATAAATGTATTTCCGACAATGTCCTCGGCTATTCTATGAATTATGGGACTATAATTCAAGAAGAGAAAAGACCGGTTGGCAGGCATTATAGGTGGTCGTCCGGGTAGGCCGTCGCGATGCCCGGGGACGCCGAGGGATGCCTTAAAACGTGGAGATTAAGAACGCCAGAATTCTGACTCTGTTGTGAGACTCAATCGAGTGGGAGTTCACCCTATATATTAGATATTGGTTTACTACTATTGTCTGTTAAAATTCCCATATGAGGAGTCGCCAATATCTGCTCTAATTTTAAAGAACGTTCTGTTATATCATTTTAATATTCAAATTATTAAACTTTAATGAATCGGTATTTAAGAATATCATAGCTTTACTTACTGCAAATGTTCAGTACTTTAAATCTAGACAATTATACAAAAAAAATATACATATAAAATAATCTCTCCTAAGACTGACAATACGTCTTAGGAGAGCCACATTTGGTGGACATTATTTACAAATAAAAACAAAACAATTCTTCTATAACAACTGTAAGCTACTTGAAAGTTTCTGAACCACTACACCGATTATTTTTTATATTTTTTTTTTATTTAATGATTTCACACTATACTAATATACACCAATTGTTTAAAAAGGACGAATGTCTCGTGAGGCATGTTAGATTGCATGTCATTTAAAATATAAAAGTTGGCAACTACTTCCGATATAAGAGAACAACCTGCGAATTAAGAAATTGGCAATAATAATAATTGTTTCTATGTAAAAAGTTTTTGCAATTTAACTTAAAAAGTGCTAACATTTCGAGAACTATCAAGAACAAAAGTGTACCAAATTGCAATTCATTACTGTAACAAAAACTGCCAAGCTTCAGATTTTAAGAGTTTTGTAAGTTTAAAGCTACCGAAGATGAGTTTTTGAACACCTTGTATAAGATTTCGTGATAATTGCTGTAACACTATTTACACCTCTCATGTGCTTCTGTTTATATTATCATAATCTATTCAGTGTTTAATTTTATTCGATACACTTCAAGCGTCATAAATTCAATATAATTGCAAACATTTCAGACAGAGTTAAATTTAGGGAAGCCCTAAAGCAAACTGGTCATGGTTACAAGTAATTTGAGAATTCATTAAGTTCCCAATCGTTAAACCTTCTCATTTGTAATAAAGAAGTTAATGTCAACACCCTGTACACTAGAAGTGCTATATATTCAAAACACTTCTTTTCAAGGAGACTGTATCTAACCGTGATTATATATAGTTTCAGAATTAAATTCATACTAGATGCACGAAAAATTCTAATGTTACAGTTGATCATATAAATAGTTTATAACCGTATTATATGCTATTAAATAAATGTCTAATATATACGTAAAACAGCAATATATCAATTTTATCACTATTTCAAACTAATTTTCCTTTCATTTCGAATCTGTTAATAGATACATATCTGTAGAATTTCTTCAATTATAACACTTTCAGAACGATCACAAAGCGGTCACGCGTAGTCGATGGTTTAGAATTATGGAATTTTGGCGGTATGGTTAGGTGCGCCGCCACGCTGAATCCTCATGAACTACGTCCGCGCCGAGCTTCGTACTTCCGTCGCTAGGTGGCGCTCGGTTAGGGGTTGCAACCGAAATTCCACGAGGAGGGAATACGATAGAGTTTTTGTGCGATTGTAGCTCCGATAGCGGACAATCATTTAATCTTACCACGCTTAGGACCGCTACTGTAGAAGTACGGTATACTTAGCCCTCTTTTTATGCTAACACTTTATAAACGACTAATGTTATTGAGCCTTTTCAAGTGTAATTACTGCAAATAAGATTGAATTTAATGGTAGTTTGTAGATAGCAGAAATTGTAGGCGCTACCATCAGATATTTTGCAGATTAATAGTAATAAATTAAATTATACAATGCGAAAAACATAAAATTGTAAAGTGATAAGGGTTGAAAAGTATTTAAAATTTCTGGTGTTTATGTACAAAACAGCATCTAAATCTTTTAATTTATATTTTCAACTTGAATGGATAAATAGATGTTTGATTAAACCAAAAATTAGTTGTTGTGCCAGTCCAAACTATATTTAAAGATTGCTAAATGTTTCGGCCTCTTATTGCCATCCTCACATTTTGATTATATATCTTTAAAGATAGTTTGGGCTAGAACAACAATTTTTTTCATTTCATTTAAATTTTTATTATACACTTACAATATCCACGGATTTAGAAAGCAAAATGGTATTTCTGAATGTTATATTATCATTATTTATTTCCTAGTTAAATCGTTTTCATGTGTAACATTTTTTGCCCTAATTAAATACTACACATATCTGCTCGTTTTACTGATGTAACATTTCCATCATTAAGCAGTGTAATAAAATGTGAGAGATGTCAGATTTGGTTTAAACACTTTTTACATTTTATCTGAGCTTCGTCTCTTTTAAGATTTTTTTTTAAATTATATTGTATATTTACTGAAAACAGAAAAAACTAAGATCAGTGTTAAACTACAGCATGACTGAATCGGGGGTACTGGTCTTTCATTTGTTTTGGAAGAATCAAAAGCAGTTGCAAAAAGGCTTCTCTTTGGTTTGTAGATAGGAGGGGTTTGAATGGTGATGATTGCTTATTAAACTTCAAATCCTGCTTACAACCTCTTTTCTAACCTTACTTACCACATATTTCATCCTAAATTTGCTTACTTTCAATGGTGTTTTTACAATTATAAATTCGCCTTCACCAGCATCTTGAGTATATTTAGGACACTTGCTATTCTCTTCTTTTTTTTTTCTCATTCACTAAAACAATTTTGCACCAAACTTTTTCGTCATTCTTGAAGGAGCTTAATTCCTTTTTCCAATATTTTCTTTTTCATATCTCCATTTTCCCTCTTTCTTCCAATTCTCCGTTTTCTGGAATATCTGTAACGACATAGTCCCTCCATGTTTTTGCCCACTCCTAGCCAAAGTTTTTGGGGATTCCCTTGGGTACAGCTTTATTATACGTGGAAGTAATTGCTGTAGGAAATTTATTTGATGGAAAAGTGGGTGGACTCTGTATGGGAGCTTCTGGATGAGGTGTAGGAACAGAATCCAAAACGGTAACGGTTAACTCAAACTGCAAACTCAAATTTTGCAGAAATATTGAGGTCAAAAAGATCTGGACGGTCTGAAAAGGGCCAGGAAAAGAGAGAAAATCGAGATCTGAAAAATGTCCTAATCGAACGCTTATATACCGCTGTATGTGTATTTCAAAATCTTGACTTTAGGTTTTCTGATGTTGCCATTTGATTTCACAGCCCAGAAAGCACATAAATAGCAAGGAAAAAATAGAATGGCTATGAGCGCCATTACATCTTTTATTCATAAAATTGAAACAATATATTATAATATGAGAAATAGTGTTTACATTACAAATCATATTGATGCACAAAATTTAAACTTGTCCATTGTATAGCCGTGTGTAGGCTATCCATGATTTCTCTAGCATCTTCTTTATTGGCGTCTAGAATTACTCCTTGCATGCCTCCCTACGTATACATATGTTATATAAGTAATTTAAAAGACTTTACTCCTGTCATGTCAATACTAATTACAATATTTTAATTGGTTACAGGTAATACTTCCAGCACCAGTTATCGATCAGGTTATGTGATAAATGACCATTTACGAATTTGGGTGAGTGATTTCTTATCATTTTGAGTTAATCAATTCGGAATTTACGATCATAATCTGGGTGTAATAACAGACGTTTCCTATAGACAACGCGTGTGTAAGTAACTCCGGCTCACGGAAACTCGGAGAACACTCATGTGGTTCTCCCGTTGGCGTGTTTTTGTGTGCGAGCGGGTGCGTATGTGTGTACTCCGCCACGTACTGTAATTAACAACCCCTCTGAGGAGGGCGGCGAAACACGAAAGCTTTTGGCAATTAGGTGTTTCGGTTCATAGTTTGATGGAAGCATTAGGACACGCTCTACTGGTGTAAACTGTGGCGATAATGTAGCTGCTATACGGGGAAGCGTTATTTATTTGTCTTTATGTGACTGGTGTTTTCCTATTTACGAAATGATGGATGTGATAATGGTTTTCTTATAACACAATGGTTATCCGTATAATTAGATTTTACTCCTGTTCTATCAGAATTATAATAGTTTTGCGGTTTACACTACTAAATTAAAGGAAAGCGTTATTTTTCTATTGTAGAGTTTCAGCTAATTCAATAAATAATCAATCTATATATCTGGTGTATAACCAGTCAATTGCTTTTCCGCATATTGTTCTTTTAATTACAATAAAATTGCTGGTGATATTACTAAATGATAGAGGCGGTAATAGATAGGGAAGAGTGAGACAAGTTGTTATTCACTATATGTTGTGATTAAGTAATATTGTATTACTTATGCAGCAGACACCTGTTGGTGGTGTAGTTATAGCACCCGCAAACAGATGGCACTGGCTTGCGCATTTGTCGATGTTTAGGGTTAAATCGTTGTTTTTGTAAACCGCTATAATTTTGTTGGTGCAGAAAGCCAGGATTTCAAGAAAAGCTAAAAAGTATAAAACGCCTGGGTTCTACAGCAGAGATTGATTTTGCAGCTGTAGAACATATGTTGATGTATTTCCATGTTCTTAAACTAAACAAAGCATTTCCATAATTTTTAGATTAGAAAAGGGCAAATTGAATGAATTTGATGAATTAATAACCGTGTCTGCGGTTATTAATTCATCAAATTGCCTTGTTATACAGTTAACATGCCTATAAGCAAACGATAATGAAACAATGCTCTTTGTAAATGGTGCGAACGTATGTAAAGAAAAGTGAAAGTAGCTTTTGATTGAACGACAGTCTGTAACTACTGGACGTAGGTTTCTTCGGTCCACTCAAAACATATTACAGTTAGGCTTGTGACTAATTTATAATCAGTAACTTTGGTATACCTGCTAGGGATCAACAGATGGCTTAGCTTTTTTTGACAAGCTTATTTAAAAGCTAAAGAAACTGTTATAAAGTGTTTTAAAAGATACGGAATCGAACCATTTAATCCAAACACTTCAGATTCAGATTTTACATCTTCTTCAGTTAGTAAGCAGGGAAACCTGGCCAACGAAAAGTTAGAAATCAGTAGATTATGATTCCTCAAACGATGAACCCCTAATCAATATAAAGGAGCCAATATAAACTACTAGTCCCGCAAGTGAAGATGATGAGTTGCGTCACCAAAGAGGGCCCAGTTTCCAAAGGCGCACGCGTTCTGGTTAGCGAAGATGTTCATATCATAGCGAAGGCATCCACATCATTGAAGGCATACACTTTGGCTGAAGTCATTAGAAATAAGAGACAGATATCAGTTCAACTGAAGCCAATATCAAAAGTTACTTGAGCAGCAAAAGGAACAGCAACAAGGGGCAAAACCCCTCAGTGCTGACAGCGACATTTAGTAGAACAGAACTTCCAGTTAAAGAAAAGGAAAAATATAAGAAAATCAATAAAAGTTAAAGAAAACGTAAAAGGAAAATGACCTAATACAAAACCCGTGTTCTGAGGAAAAGAAATTCTGTTCATCTGCTGATGATGATGTGTATTGCTTTGGTTGTCATCAACATCATTCTGAGCCTCCCACAGAAGACTGGATTATGTGTTGTAAGTGCGATCAGTGGTTGTACGATGAGTGCACGAATTGCGAATTAGAACTAATTTTGTTGTGATTTGTGCACAAAATAGTCAACTTACCCTCATACATTCGTGACCTTAAGTCACATGTGAGTTGAAAATACACAAAATTATTTTGTGCATGTACTTTTTATTTTAGATTTTTCTTAACTACGTCAACTGGCCCCACTCCTCTCTGCATGATTTTTTAAAAAATTGTCGTCACCTGGATCTAGAGATGAATTAGCAAACGCTCTAAACGAAAACATTAGCATAGCTATCCTCTTCTAAATATGTTTCATAGATCGGTAGGTTTTTTACGGTTTCTAATTTATTTAGATTATGGCATATTAATAGTTTAAAAACTTAAATATGATTGTCAGTGTTCGATATTTCGAAGGGAAGACAAAACTTCAAATGCGCACACACTTATATGCTAAAGAGCTGGAACTAGTTAATATTTTTCTATTACGTAATATACGGTAACCCCATTATTATTGCCACAGAGGGAGGACCGACTTTCTTGTATACATTATTAATAATACATATATTTGATTAACATTAAACAATTTATTTTAATCACATCAACCATTAAAAGTATATTATGCTAAATTGTGAAACAATCTCTACAACATGTTTCTAAACAAGAACGAGGTATTGTAGATCGACGGCAAGCCACTAAATTACAGTTTATAATTAACGCTAAATTAATTAAATAAAATTTGATAAACAACAGTCATTATTAGCAGGCGCGTTTTGTCTTAACAGGGCTCGTTAGCGCTACCAATTGAATAACTGCAATAAATAGAGAAATAAGTTTCATCATCCATGTATGTATCTGTAATTTGTGCAAATAGAGTTGGCATCGAAAATTGCGTCTTAAAATCAAGGTTCTCGTCATACTCAATGTAGATATTTTGTTTAGACATCCCTATAAATTGATGTGAATAAAGAAATAAACATCGCGGAAAAAGGAAAATTTAACATTACTTAGATGTAACCAATTCTAAAATAAAACAAATTGGATGCGTTTATATAACCTTTTTTTATTTGTTAATTTAACATTCGTTTTATTTCAATGAAGAATTTGTTACAGTCAAAGATGATTTTCAAATAAAAATTACTGGGTGAGATAAAAGAGGTAGTCAAAAGTTGAAGGATATAAGTGCAAAAGAAATGATCTTAGTGCATAACGCCCTCAAATGTTAATTTCACTCTAGCAGTAATAACCGAAGAAACTGACATTCTGATGTGTTAGCACCATATCATTCTTTAACACCATGAATTAAATGAATAATTTAACCATCTTTACTCATATTTTTATCATTTATCCTATCTCCTACCACTTACAAATTATTGTTGGATTAAAAATGATATATGTTTGTTTTAAAATCCTGTAGTAGTATGCAGATTAAAACTTTGCTGAGATTATTTGCTGATTCTTATATTATTCGGATAAATAAAAGAGCATCTAAGTCAGAAGAGAAATTTCGGTATTGCTTTCCCGTTAAATTCGCTCAGAGACGAAAGAAAAGAATTCCCCTAGTTCAATTTCAGTGCTACATTAGGAATAGGATCCATTTACAGCGAAAAGGCGGACCTTGTTAAAGCGCTACATGTGCCTTCCTCTTCGCAAGTCGTTTATGATCTACAGCGAAGCCTATACTAACGCGGCCGCACAATAAAAACAAATTCACTGAATGTATACGACGTATTCAACTCCCGATTTCTGTTACACAGCAGATATATGTATGTACAACTACTTCTGAACAGGTGCTAAAATTCCCACAGATATTTCAGCGTACCTATCTTTGAAATTCGAGTTGTATGTAGCAAACCCGCCAGCAGCATTTACATGACCTTCCCGAATTTCGAAAACGGTTGCCTTTTACTTTTTTGTTTTCGCATATCAAATTTCGCCGAGAGAAGAGATAAATACCCTCGTAACGTAGAAACTTGTTCGTGCGTACGTAATTATGCTAGTCGGCCATATTTCAAGATCTGTTGGAAATTAATAGCGCGAGTCAAATATTCCGTTTGTAAAGTTCTGGGATATTTTTTTTTCGTCGAACGTCGGTGCTAATTTATGGCTAGACGGGTAATTGGTCTTAATTATTGACGAACAAGTTTTAGATAATCTAAATTTTCGTGAGTCGTGAAAATGGTGTTCTTTTTTTTTATCGCTAGTTGCGGTAATATTTTAGAAATCGTGCCTGCATCAGTATTCTAAAACCTTTAGTAAATTATATGTTTCATGGTTATTACTAAGTAAGTGTTCAGTTTACCCTCAATAGCGGTTTCTTTGTTATACATTAGCGTTATGTAAAGTGTTAAATAAAAAAAGAACTAGTAGCGAGCATTAATTATATCTAAGAGGAAACTTAATGAAACTAAGAAAATATTCATTTTATATTAAAATCAAAGAAGTTCTTATTTTATGTAAATAAAGGCAAAGAAGTAGTTGTGAAGGCGAGACCATTATTGTCAAGGCACATTTGTAACAAATAACAAAGCAGCTATGTCAAATTTGTCGTGATTAAACCTAATGGAAGTAAATTTTAAATTCCATAAATATTAAATAACATAGATATAGATGTCAAGTGAGTATACTTGAAATAACTTCAGTTTACTTTAATACATTGCACGGAACATCTCTATTTTAACGGATTTGCAAACATCATTCCTATATTGATTTAATAAAAACCAAATTCAATAACGATTTTAAAAATATAATTCCTACATTGATTTAAGAATCCACCACTGCATAATATCCGGAATGGTTAATAATTTGCGGTACCTACCAATTATGCTAAACATAAGCTACCTATACAATTTCTTGTTTTCAAATTCCTAAATTCTTTTGCTAATTTGTAAAACTACAACAAAAAATAGCAAGAAATCTTTCTAAAAGGCCAATTGTTTGCTCGGATGCAACAAAATCTAATGCAGATATTTCAGTGCTACTAACAACATTAATTTTATAGTTACGGACAAATGATCACAAATTTCTTCATTATGATGTGGAACCCTTAGCTATTTTAGGATCATTAACTTACACAAAATGCGAAGAATGATGAATATTATTAATAACAATGTGTGATTCCAAGAGAATTCCTTAAGCTTCCATAAGCATGAAAATATTTGCATAGTTGTCATTCTCTAGTATGGGATATTGAATGCATAGTTATCACGAGTTAATGACATATTTTGTTCGTGTTACTTATCAAGCTCTCTTGTATGGAAAGCTATACGGAAATTACTACCAGTGACGCCGTAAAATTAAGCACAATGACATATGACGGATTTTTTTTTTAGAAAGGGTGTAGTGTGTATATCTAAGGAGTTCCTTTTGAAGGAAGAATGAAAGAGAAAGGGACAGCAATTTTACGATAGTAGAATTACCCAATGTACATTAATCAATCTATGTAGTCAGTATCGTTTTTTTTTGCACTATATACAGTGTTTTAGAGAGTGTACTATATAGAGAGTTTTACCCCAAAATTGCTAGACATAAATTTGACGAGATAACTTCTGCAGTACATTTACATATACTGGGTATCATTAATTTTCCCGCGCTCAAGGATCAAACAGCCGATTTGGCCTTTTTTGATTTTGTGAGGCGATGAGCCTTATGGGTATGGAATGCAACCTTTTCGGAATCTCCTATTCTGTCACCAACAGAAATAACCACTCAATAATAATACTTCTGAGATATGCTGCACAGCTAATTGTGCTGCAATACATGCATGGAAAGTATGTTTAGTTAAGTTACCACTAGAAACTAATGCTCAAACCAAAAAAAAAAAAAAAGGAAAATTAAAAAGAATATCTGCTGGATTGGAATGGATTTATCAGTGAGTTCATTGTCTTTACACCAAAATATTTTAATTACATATTTTACTTAACAAAGTTACACCTGGAATGATTTTGGGAATAATTATAATATATTCTTTCATTTCAAATATTTTCACAAGTTCAATTTTTTTTTGTCAGAAATAAATAAACTTGCAAAACCCGTGAAGATAACTTAATATATCATTTGAAAATATGAAGCAAATTTACTACCTTCTACATTGAATTATTCTAGTGTGACATTTTTTTCATATTAAACTTACAGTTGACTTACTACAACTGACCTTGTCTATCCACCACGTGGAGTAGAATATGATCATTTACTGACTAGGCATAATTTCACTTCTTTGGAGAGCAGAAGGATGAGTGCAAGTGCTAGATTTTTGGAACAGTTGGTTCTGCAGAATGTTGACTGCCTTGCTGTGCTTTCGCAAATTAATTTTGTGCTACCTACGCATAATACCTGTTCCTCTGATATCATTAAAATACCATTTGCACGGTCAAATGTACTCAGACGTGGCCCACTTACACAAATGGCAGTCAACGCTAATAGATTATCTCACAATTTCTTCCTTTAATAATTTAATAATTTTCTTTTTTAATTTCACTTGGTGATTTATATTAATTTTTGTTTTGATTCCTTTTCTAGTATTTCATACATATTTTGATATAGGTACCTACTTTATATTTAGTGTCGAAATTGTTGCTACTTTTGATGTTACATTTATTATTTTTGTCCTGTTATTGGCGTTTTGCTGTTGGACAAATAAATATATTACTATTATTATTACAGTTAGAAAAAGGAACACTAAGGGGTACTTTCAAAGTTCAAAAAAAAAAAAAGAAATGGTAAGCGAATTTTACTAACCAACAAGGAATAATTATTATCATCAGTAAAACCGAAATGTTGGTAAGGAATTACAAAAAGAATGCTTCTTGATAATTCGTCCCAAGTATTTCATTTCAGTATGAAATCATATTAAATATTAGTAAGTATTAGTTTATCCTTCATAATAAATTTGATAAATATAAAATCTCATTAACACGATGGATTTTACAAAGATTTTGAATGAAATATAATTATGCAGGATTAAAAACAGCTCATAGTGATTGCCAAAACTATACGTTTGCGGGATTTTATCTTATATTCATAAATACTTGAAAAAGAAGATATTACAGGCTTATTATTCGTATGATTAATGGAAATTTGAGGTAAATCTTGAATATATATAAGAAGATAACATACTATATACCTTCTATGACTGTTATAAGAAAAGACGAAAAAAAGCGCTTGAAAATAAAGCTTTGGTCTTTGGAATATATCAATGAAATTTATGAAATTCATAGATGTACAGCTAATATTATGTAACCACAGTAACATTTCTAAGTTATTAAAAAATCTAATGCCGTTCGGTCTTCGGTTGAAAATGGAAATCCAGGAATTTCCCAAACAATTGTTCCGAATCAATTTAAAATTTGTATAGGGCGAATATCTTGTATGCCAAAAAATCTAATATAATTATCTAAAATACTTTTGTCTCTTATTTTACGATCTAATATGGTTATTTTAAAAGGTTTGTGCAATTGTTCCCGCACTTTTTCATTTATAATATCTTTTTTTTCTTGAATATTTAATCTATCAAGTTTTATTTCAATTATTTGAATTTAATTGTCAATAATTTCGCACGCAGTATAATTAAATTACATACATTATATTAATTAATATAATTTTAGTAGAATAACCACACGTATTACCGTAATTATGTAAATAAGAGACCACATAAATCTGTCAACGAGACCAGTCGTAGCCGTTTATCATCAGTTTTTTGAAGTCGTAAATATTATAATGGCACTAATTAAAAATTATTTAGCTTTGTGATTATTTACATAGTGAAATATTACGTTGGCTTTGTGTTTGTTTAGTAAATATTTGCAGATATTTTATTTAATGAGTCGTCACTCATAGATTACAAAATGAAAAAAATATCAATTAACAAGGATGTCACATAAACTATATTCTCTTTAATGGATCTTATGAATATATAAATTCTAACATTAATAAAAATAAGGGTTTAGTAAGAGAATTCCTTGTATAATTTTTGACAGGACCAAAATAATTTTCTCTAATATAGGCACCCATATAATATATACACATAGGAACTAATTAAACATATTTTTGTTGTTGCTACTGTAAATTAGATCTATCTAAAATTCATTTGCATCATAGCTACATATACATTTATTTAAAAGGTTTTAAAGCAACCCTTTTTATTGTACTGTACCCAACACTGCATTAGCGCCAATCAATACATACCATCATTTCCTTTTACGCATGAATTTAAACGTTAAAGGCACTTATTTTAACTGACACTAATTACTAACCTCAAAAAATTATTAATCTCCAAAGCAGGTATAACTCGAGATATTAGTCACTGCCAAAAAACATATTAGTTTCCTTCACACGATACCACCATGCACATATAGCGAGCGCTACTAGCAGAAACTTGACATTGATGTCTCCATTTAACGTATTTTAGGTGCTACGATGCCAAGGGTAGAATGCGAACGTCATCCCTAAAAACTGGCAACCCAAGTTATCGCTGGCATCTTTACGATCCTCGAAAGTTACCTCTGAAAGGCGGTGGTCAATAAAAATGACCGGGATGATGAGCGACAAAAGATTTCTAAGCTATAAATATCTATTTTTAAGAGCAGTGAAAGTTTTTTTTTTACTATTTTTCCAGTGGATCTGTCCTGCATATAATGTTGTGCATTTCCTCTGTCGACAATTTAAGAGACCTCATGCTGTACTTTATTGCTAGTCGAATGTAATCTTTTAGGTACATTGTGGCTATATTTCGTTCGAGCTTCAAATATCTCAAAAATTTCTAAATAACTGTAAATAACATTCGTTTGCGTACACTTACTGGGTTCTCAAGGAAATATTAATTAGTAAGTTGCAGCGTATAACTCATGGTAAAGTATTTTGAGTGGATAAATTAGGTTAATTGGCTTTTTAATTCTTGCACAACTTATCAAAACAAATTGCTTTGATATTACAAACGTAGGAAATTTTTCTATTTCGCGGAAGCTTGTGAATGACGATAGGGAACCCTAAATATCAGTCTTTATATATGTATCTTTAAAATATAGATGGGTGTATTTAATTATCAACACACATTCTTTAAAAATTCCACAATGCCATATCAATGTTTCTCATTTAACTGTTGTTGCAGTAACCTTCTTTTTGTGCGTAGGCGTGGTGGAATGCATGGATGCTATCGTGGAAAACCCATCTTTATTATATTGCAATCCGATTGTAAAAGTAGCAAGACTACTGGTATATGAAATATATTGGATTACTCGTTTGCATATATTCAACACCCACAAGTTTACGTGATTCATCGCAGGCCACTCTAAGGGTAATTGAATAACAATACGATGACATTTAATCACGTGTGATCATCATGTTTAACATGTGCGTTTTATTATAAATGAACTTTAAGAGATTCTAATCAAAAGTTCCCCACTGCCCTACAGCTATTTTCGATGTTCTTCACACGCAGTTTAGATTCCTTAAGTTTTTAAGAGAGCACGACTTGTTTCTATTATCCCGTAATGCCACAACTTAGTTTATTAAACAAATCAAGTTTAAAAGATGATGGAGAATTAAGTGTTTTATGTGTGTTTCAGATTCGATAATGATTGAATAGGAATAACAAATCAGTAACTTCGACAATGAATATCAACCTATTTGGATTGCCTATCTTATATTCACTTGGCTTTCAGAAAAAAATAATACAACTCTACTAAACACTATTTCACTTATAGAAGGATACGCAATTTTTCTGCAGCGGCTTAATGCCAAGAAGTTTTCTGACATCCTATAGAATTTAAATTGTATTATTAGCCTTTGACGTGAGAATAACGTCATTACTTTTCATAATTTTCCTTACTTTTTTATTTGAAATAATAATAATAATATTTTCTTTATTCCGAATTATGTGGGATAAAATTCTTATAAAAAATCGTCAATCACCAGCAACAAATATGAAATTATATATTAATGTTCAACAAATCCAGAACAAATGTAAAAGCCTCTTTAATGTATATTTGCCATAAGTCTACATTCAACTGCTTGAGGTATGAATGATTTACCCTAGAAACACAATGCGTTTTATATGAAAAATAAGAAAAAATATTTCTTTTGTTGTATTCATGATAATTGCTTTGGTTGTCATGTTTTGGCATCTCTTTGTATTTCTCGTTGTCATCAGTTCGTCCAGGTCATGTTTTTTAATTATGTCATTACCCTTTCGAAGAGCCCCTATGCTACAGATAAGAGAAAAGAAGACTATATAACTCTACTTGCGATTATAGGTTTTGCAGATATGTGCTTACATACTCTTCCAAGAATCATTGATGATTTTAAGCAAATATTTTCCGAACATTGCTCAAATTTTAGCAAGCGGATACTGTATAACACTAGAAGAATGGGTTGCCAGAAAGCAAGTAAGATAACAGGTCTTCGGATAGCTTTTTGTCATGAAAGAGAGATTAGGTTTCGAGTTATAAAATTCAAGCTGTCGTACATACGAGAAATCGATGATAAGAATCCTTAAAGACGTATCTATGATATGCATTATTACAAGAACATTTTGTTTTGAAAGCTATCAGAAGGGATGCCATGCAATTCTGGCAAGAAATAATGATATCTCCAACAAAGCCTTCTTTATTCTTAGTAGTTTTGGCAGCAGACATAACTAAAAAAGAAAACACGGAACACGCGGAAATAAAGTATTAACCCTTTGCTTACTATGCCTAAGTGAGATCGAAGAGTTTTTCTTAATTTGTGTGAACCTTGACTCAATATTCGTGAAGAAAATGTTTCTTTTTTTTATCAAATCCACGTATGCACAACATATAGGACGTCATACGCTGAAAAGTGTTATATTGGCAGGTAGTTCGACTTTACTTCTCTAAGTGCAATGACAGATATATTATTAATTAAGCTGAGCGTTTATTTTTAGTATAAATATAGGTATGCCAGTATATATTACTAATGCTACTAATCCATGCAGATAGCACCACACTATACTTTTATTGGGCCATGCCAGCTATTACATTTTCTCTAAAGTTATACAACATACATACATATGCATTAATGCATATTTGATTTCATTACATATGCTAATATAATCCATGGCTCACTGCTTTCGACAACAACAAGCTCGTTTTCAATTAGACAACATTATATTTAGCAGATAGATAGGACGGCATTCATCTAAAAATCGATACGACCAAACATTCTCCCCGTCTAGCTAATTAAACGATGATCCCTTCGCTTTCTGTTTTGTCCTCTTTTTTTCCTTCCTTGACGCGTCGGCATTATTTATGCCTAGACAGACGATACATGATATATGGACGATATTCATGGCCGTGTATGATTCATGCAATGGGCGAAACGAGCTTGAAGGGCGATCGCTTCTGCCATACTATAGTACGAGGGTGCTGCTCCGAACCGTTCCCTAGGGAGTGACGCACGGGTCACTGCTTGGATTGATTGGAGCCGTGTCGGAAATCGGACGGCTAGCGAAACGGAGCGACTGAAAGCTTCAGGAACGAAATGGCAATCGCCGCTTCCTTGGTTTTTAGCCCTCCCTTTAGGTCGCAGACTCTGCTGGAATGCCATTACAGGGAATGTCCTGGAAATCAAGAGAGAGAATCGCTTTCAGTATGGCTTAATTTTTCTTAGCACTGGTCAATCAAGTTAAGATTCTGTATTTCTATTATTAGCCAGTTTTGCTTAATGGTTTGCTGGAAATTTTGTCTGGTTTATAAAACTTCAGTTAATTATAAGTAAAATGTTTCGATTTTATTTAGTTTTTTTCAATTACTCGAATATTTAGAATAATTTGTTGGTGCACTAGTTAAACAAATTCAAAAAAAAAAAATACCACGAATTAAAGGAACACACAACTTTACCCTTAAACGTATTCATAAAAGCAGTAGAAACAACGCTTTTCAACATCTTAACATATGAACAAGTTCTGTAAACAAATTGACACCAATTTGAAGTACCATTGCACAAATTTTTCTAGAAGATCTTGAAGTATCAGTTATAACAAAATTAGAAAAAAATACTAAATTGCTAGATATTACTATACATAGTGATACAAACATAATTTTCACTGTAGTTAACTACAGTTTTATCAACCAAGCTAAATTTTTATTAGGCTACTAAACTATTAAACATTATCTACAAGCAAAAGGAACCAAGGATCTAAATTATTAGCTATTGTTGCTTAAGCTATATTTAGCAGGTGCTAGTTTTCTTCTTCAGCAAGCTACTAGAAGTAATTATCTATATCTATGTGCTGCCAATCCCCAACAATTAAAGCTTTAAATATTTCATCCTTTACTCACCATAATAATTGTAGATAAATTAAATAAAGGAAATCCCGGTTTCTAACTGACTGATTGAGCTAATCCAACATTTTAGGTTAGGACACACTCTTAAATAAATATAACGTAGTTTATTTGGAAAAAGCTGAACTGACTTTATAAACTTTACCTTATAATGTATACTTAAACAAATTATTTTTAATGGAATAGTTCCAAATAGATCTTCTTTAGCTTTAGTTAATAGGTATGTGTTCTATAATCTTGTTATTCCAAGTGCAACAGACAAAGGCGACACAATCAGAGAAGGAGATAGGAGTGAAATTGTTTTCTTACCGCAATTATTTGCAATTATATAAGCGGGAGACAGATGATCTTTTTTGTTCTTCGAAACAATGATAATTAATTTAGAACCGCATTCGAGCGTGACACTGGAATTAAATTGTCGCTTAATGATGGTATGATTTCCTGTTGATTTATCATTTATTTATTATATGTCTGTCAAAGTAACAGGAAATATTATGCGAAATGGCTTTGGTAATTCCTGTGTGGAACAATATAAGGGCTGTGCATATGAGCTGGAACTAGTAACTCACCTGCTGCAAGAAAGCGTTGCTTAAGGGTTTACTGTGCTTACAGATAACATACCCTCTCTTCCATAGTAATTATTCCCTTCAGCATGGAATTTCAACGTTAACGATAAGATAGATAGTTTTATTTATTAAACTTTTAAATTTAATTTGTTATACTAGTTTGCTCTGGGTACTATTATTTAGAAAATTTTATTTAAAAAATATGATGTAGATTGGTACGACTGCATTAACTCGACTATCTATGAAAAAATTAATCTTTTTATGATGATTTTTTGATAATAAACATTAAAACAGCAATAGAAATGTATTTCCTTTTGACTAAATTAAAGAAAATTATGCATATTTTATCTAACCGAGCGACTCCTCTATGACTAGGTCTCTCCTTGTCCACTGCCGGTCAGTCGGCCACGAGGTGCACAGGAATTTCTTCTGCTCTCCTACAGTTTTTGCGCAGAGGATAGTCCACTCGCCCATGCGATTCAAGTGTTGGTTCAGTGCGCAGTGACCAGTTAAGATTTCCGTAGGTAGTCTTAATCTGCCCCTGCAATTTAGCAATTTCGTTGCCTCTAATACTAGACTGGCTTGGAGCCCATCTCAACGTAATGCTGTGATGTTCCGTCAATTTTTCCAGCTTTTTATGGCACCCCAGTACCACTTCGGAATTTGGCTGCCTGCAGTGCCCTGAGAGCAGCTTGGGTGACAGAAAAGATTTCGGCCGATCCATTCTAATGCTGGCATTTTAAGATGCCCTCTGCGTAGGTCTGGATAGCTATTACTTCAGCCTGAAAAGTGAAGATAGAGTTCCCTAAACTGATGGATTTAACCATTCGGTATGGTTTTCGGTTTTGCCAGAGAAACCTTTACTCCCGCTATATTTTACTCTGTATGCTCCCAGGGTAGGTTCTGACCACAACACCAACTGCAGCGGAGAAAGCTCAAGAATGGTCTTTATGGCTGTATTAGGCGTGGAGGACGTGGTTTACTGTATAAAAACAAAAACATTGTGGAAGACAATGCAAACTATGTATGTGGTTGATATTTGTGGATGAAGTTGGCCGGGAAAGTTTACTGCATATGAATTTGGAACTTAACTGCTACATTATAATCGGCAATACTAGTTTCAACATAATCATCATATCTGTCATTCCCAGCAGATGACAGCTCTTATAACTTTATTTCAGCCGCATTCTGGGTTATCAACACTTTCACTCAAAATGTGCTTGCCCCATCTCACATTACTTGGACTTTGATCTTAGTTTTCTAATGACAAGATTGGTGGCGCATTTCTGTTTGAACATTTTATCCACATATTCGCATTATGTACATTGCTGTTACTTCATCTATGGGCTCTTTTAATAATTTTATTTTTTCTCATTTGCAATGCTGCCGTTGATGCAAACATGCAATTTTTGCCCAAACCATATATCTACCACCCATCATTTCTTTTTTCAATCGCGTAGTATATTGAAAAAAAAAATTATGTCCTTCAGCGTTCTACCGTATTTATGAGGAAATTATCTTTCAAATTATCAGATATCCGGAATAATTCGTTGGATATCGGAATTTTCAATTATTCGCAGCGGCGGTGTAACCCGGTATTAGGCATAGGTATCAATGACGATCGCATAAAATAATAAGCCGTCTACCCTCGATGATTTGCAGTGACGACCGTGGGCATTAATTTTCTCGGCGAAGACCGGTCATTATGTGTAAAACCCGCTCGGGGTGGGGTTTGCCTGTGATAGCGCAGAATAAGACGGACTTGTAAAAGGAAGGTCAAAAGGGAGGACGAGTGATGGATTTTCCTTTGTGTTTAGCCACTGGCCCGTATACTACGACCGGATTTGATGCGGAATAAATCACGGGTACATTTCTCTGGCTCGGGGTGGACACTACCCCTTGTTTGTTTGAACTTACTCTCCGCCCATAGAGCAAAGTTTACGTTGACATTTCTCGACAAGAAACGTTATATTTAATTGTAATACGGTGAGCGTTGTTTGTTCCCGGCAGGCTCGGGTCTCGGCTTCTATTAGGTGTGTGTCGTAGTTGGTGAGGATTTAGTACATTACTAGGTTTGCCTTATTCGCAAATCGCAAACAGAAGGTTAATAACTTCGAAATGGTATCTGAATGGATATTTTCTTTACATATTTCCTTTTGGGGTAGTAATGGCTTCCTTAGAACTGACAGTTAATGGTAGGGATATCCCTCTAGACATTCAATATAAATGATAATGATAGGGGTCTGCTCCAAATTAACTTGTTCGATGAAATAGAATTGATCGTCGAACTTACAAGATGTTTACACCTTCCTGAGATACAATTATGGGTAAATGTTGCACCAATTGTCTTGATATAATAGAAATAAGTTGTTTTACATGGTTTTAGATGCTGTATACCTTTGATTGTATTATTATCATTTTAACGACTTACTTAAATTGTACTTGATTAATTTTGCTGTTTCCGCTAATTTAGCACTTTTAATTTTTTGCTTTAGCATTATATAACCGGTAGTCGGAGGACTGGACTATCATAAGAAGGCTCAATGTTCGGTATTTGCGAATAATATTATTATAGCAACAAATCAGTGCCAAAAATATTGCAAGCCCTAGAGGGTCGTGTACAGGAAATTGGATTGGAACGAAATGATAGAAAACAAAATAAAAAATAAAAATGTGTCAAAAATAAAAAGTTTGAAGTGATAACGAGAAAAAAAGGCAAAATAAGTAGATTAGAAGGTTCTGCAAGCGTTCCAAGTTTGATTCAAGTCGGTGATCATAATCTTTCTGTTGGTAAATAAATGGCATTAAATTCAAAATTACGCAAATCATTACGCTAGAGTCTTTTACGAACTTTTAATAACGTTTACCATCTTTTCGTAGTCCGCTTTCTTTCTCATTATAAGTCGGTTATTACCTGCTATGGTGCAAAATATAAACATTACGCAAATGGTTATACTCTTTTTACCGTTGGCTCTTAGATTATCATATGTACATGCACTTTTGAAGCAAACTGAAAAGAAAATCGTAAAATTATTTGGTACAAAATTTCACTCAGACAAAACAATCCACTTCAACTGTATATCATTAGTTTCAGTGCTTCTATTATTTACATGAATCAATATAAACATATCATGAACTGCTGGTCAGTTACTGCTAGTAAAGTAATATTAACAACGACAATACCACTGAACTCTTAACTTAGAAGCAACACCAAATTTAATATTCATATGGTTAGGTGAATGATGACCATGTTCAATGGTAGCTAAAGTAAATCAACTTATTCTTTATTAACGCTTCATCGATTTACTTATCAATTGGTATCAACTTTCCTTCTTTTTTGCAAATACTGTAAAAGTAAGCAGTCCATTAAGCAGTTAGTATTAATATACGATCTTCAAGTTTCTTCTCGCACTATTTGCCGCAAACGGGGTTCTCGGCAGAAGAAAAAAGCATAAAGACAAAAAGATGGCTTTCTTTTGCATCTCATGGATCATTAATATCGTGATTTATTCAGAACAGCTGGTGCGATGCAATTATACCGCTAACGGTAACGATAACGACACCAGAGTCAGTCGAACGACGGTAATGCCCGCATCTATACCGCGTATACGTTTGTAGGTCGGTAAAGTTCCGATTCTTGTTGTTTCATACTGAAAATTCACAATCAGAAATCAGGTGGATCCTGGTGCCATGGGGCGACTCCCCGTGTTTCAGTGAGAGGCGCGTTCGGTCCACAAATACACAACTAATAGTTCCAGAACACGACACCGTGCACCTAGGCACCGGAAAATTACCTACACCGAACTTTGTGTTCCGTAATATGTAATTTAAAACGGAATTAGATTTTAGATACTAATGGCTCGCGACATGGAAAATAAAATGGCTTGGGTTAGCTGTGTTGTCGTGTCTGCAGAAGGTGGCACGCCGTCTAGGTTCCTCGGAAGAAAAATAGTTTGATTCGACCTGTGTTTTAAAACAGTACTGGTTTAAAAAATAGCGAAAAACTTTGACTCTATAATTTGAAAGCAACATTATGTTTAAGCAAGTTTGACTATGGTTAAGATTAACATAAATTTATTATTTGTGCCTATTTTACCTGGCACAAAATTGTACTTTTTTGATATAAATATGTCTTTTATTATACTGCTAAAAAGGTAACTCTGGCCCCACCTTCACGATTTGTTTCTCAGGATATCTGCAGGTTCATTTATAATTTTTGTGATTAAATTAATAATATTCCTTTCTCATTTTTTTTTTTTTATATTCATAAAGCAGTTATATACCGAGTGAATGCACGCGAGCTGGCGATGAGGAAACTAAGGAGAAAAGGAGAGGTGGGATTTCCATTTGTTAGAACGGAAAAACAGTGTAGCCACGTATTATTCTATTGTACCAGTGCTGATGCATGTTTTGGCTTGTTGCATGTTTCTAGGCATCATTGAGAAAATAAATAATCTTGGTGTAACAAAGCTAAAGTATGTTTTGTTCTATCTAAAGCAAAATGATAATGCTTCATTCAATTTTTATTTCTACCAACTTTGGGATACCCGCAAGACAATTTAACTTTCATTAATAACTAGCCTTACCCGACAGACAACAAATTGGCACTTTTAACTGAGCATTGATAACAGCATTGATAAACCAGATGCTGAGAGCATAACATGCCTTTATATATACCCATAATAACCACAATCGTCTTCAATCTCCTAAAAGTATTGACATATACTTGACATATACTAAATAATTATCAGTGGGGTATCTTTTACCACAATAATTTATGCAATAATACATATAATCGAGCTAAACACTTTTGAAAATAACTATTACAGTATCTTTTGTTTTCAATTAAAAAGAAAGTAATTTTACCAGAGCTTATACAAAACGCACAGAAGAAACGCTAATTTATAAATTATAATAGTCTCGAACACTATGCAGGACCATTACAACTACTTAGTATTATTGCCTCTATATAACGACACTGAACATCGCGTGATCGGCGGACAATGAGAGGAGATCAGGAGGGTCACGACGCGGCACCACCGTCATGCTACTAGATTCCTTCTTTTCGATGCATTCGTACGTCCTTCCGCACCTCGTAAATTAACCATCCCAATAAATTTCACGGCTTCGCTTGTTTACGAAAACTAGTAACCGAGAGCATCTAGCGGTAATTTACTATCGGAAAAATGACGCGAACAGGGGTCCCGTGAAGAAGGATATTTTATTGCGCCCTGAAAAGCTATTAGGAAAACAAAGTAGTTCGGAAACAAATATTGTAACTTAAACAAACTTACAGTACAAGTCGTCTTAAGAGATGTTGGTGTACGTCTTTGTTCGTTTTGTACGCTCTTGTTCTCTTCCTTTTTTATTAGTTCTTCTTGAGACGGAACTTTGGGCAACGCTACTGCGTTTAAACGGTTTTATTTTCACTCTAAGCAAATGGAATTTCACACATCAGCAAATGTCCTTGCAAGATTTATTCTAGAATCTTTTTATTTTAATTTACCCGTTTGCTTTGATGAAAGCAATAACTAAGCGGCTATAAACTGACTGCCAAAAGTGCTAGAGATTAATTTAACTTAAGCTACAAATACTTAAGCTAGAAGGAATTGTACTTTGAAATATGATCGATAAGTCATCATAAAAGCAATGGCAAACAAAAATAATTGCTCAACTTCCAAGTAAATACGTTTTTGCAAATTTATTGAAGAAGTATGCATACTGAAAACTATTGAGTCAAGAGAGACAATTAACAAACTAATACAAAACTAAGAGTATAGTACACTCGGCCAAAAAAGTATCGCATAATTTAGTTTTGAATCATAAAAGTATCGCATAATCTTTGTTTGTAGCATAAAGTTGTAAATATACTTTAATGCCCTCTAAGATATAATTTCTATGATTGTTTAAATAAAATACAGGCCAAATAAAAACAAGAACTCATACTTGAGATTTTTATTAAAACAAGAAATTATAATTTTGGAAAGAAAAATGTCATAACAGTAGCTTTTAATACTGAGTATTGCCACCTCTGGCTCTTATGACCGCTCGCATACGGTTTGGCAGAGATTCGATTAACCTCCGTATATAAGCCTGATCCAAATTCTCTCACTCGTCACGGAGAGCATTTGCTGGTCCATGCAGGTCCGCTGGGGCAACATTTTGGGTTCGTATCCGTCTGTGAAGGAGGTCCCACACGTGCTCGATAGGGTTCATGTCCGGACTTACCGCAGGCCAATCTAAAACTGGAATACCAACATCGTTAAGGTATTCCTGGACGATTATTGCAACATGCGGTCGTGCATTATCGTGCATTAACATGAATTCGTTTCCTATAATTGGCGCATATGGTACTACATGTTCTTCTAAAATGTCCGTTATATACCTGTGGGCAGTCAGTGTACCTTTGTCTACTGGTACTAACTCTGTACGACCTGTTAAACAGATGCCTCCCCAAACCATAATAGAGCCACCAGCGAAATTAGGTCTAGGTCTGATATTACACTGCGAATAGCGCTCACTGTCTCGTCTGTACACTGAGATACGCCTATCTGAGGTGTAAAGACCAAATCTTGACTCATCTGTGAAGAGTATATTGGCCCAGTCATTAATGTTCCAATTTACATGTTCCCTGGCAAACCTTAAGCGAGCCACTCGGTGGTTCCTAGTGAGACGAGGGGCTGTTACAGCTACTCTAGCTCTTAATCCACTCTGTCGTAACCTATTCCGAATAGTTTGAGTACTCACACGAGTATTTCTGACTCTAGCCAAGTCGTTCTGCAATTGTCTCGCAGTTACATGTCTTCGACGTAATGCTTGTAGTAGTAAATAGCGGTCATCTTGGGGAGTTGAACATCTTGGACGACCTGGTACAGGTCTTCTACTGTAAATGCCTGTTTCCCTATATCTGGCTACGGCTCTAGAAACACTTGACTGATTGATGTTCATCAAATTAGCAACATATGCTTGAGATCGTCCATCTTCGATTAAAGCAACTATAGCAGCCACTTGTTCTGAAGTTAAATTGCTCATTTTAGTTTTAAAAGCATTGGTACAGAACTCTGACTTCGCACTTTAAAATTTGTCCGTATAGGAAGACTTTCAATAAACAACTGAACAAACCTTACACATATGCATTTTTCTAAATGTGTTCTTTTAGAAAAAAAAAAAGTAAAAACGCTAAGTTCCATTATTTTGTTAGTGTTTTTATAGTTCACATACACGAGGCAAACTTTTTGTGAACGTATAAAAATATCTTGGTTCATAAATGCCCTTTTTTAGTTTATGCGATACTTTTTTGGCGGAGTGTATTTATTAACATTGTAAGCATATTATTGTTTTCGCACCATGCTACCCTGCAATAAGCTACTGCATTACATTCCTAAATATTTTTAGATCATCTGCATGTGACAAAAAGTAGTACTTTAAAGATTAGTGGAAATTGTTAATAAAAAGTGTAAATGAGATTAGAATCAGAGACCTTGCAGAAATCCGGTGATGACATGAATTTGTTTAGACTTTACATGTCATATTCCAACTATATGTAATTAGGAGGGTGATCTAAATTACTGGGTTTTTGATATACAGAAATTTTTGAGAAAGTTAATAAATTAATAAATGGAGGAAGCCGGCTTATAGGTTAGTTGCAATATTGTTTTGTAAATATTATCTAGATTCCAGTGCTTCCAGTGCTAGCAAAACAATTTCGTGCTTTTACTAATCGCGATATGCTTAAAGTTTCCACTAACGCTTGTTCAATTTTTGAACTTAAATAGAAGAACTCCACCTTCTCTTTTCGTGTGTTGGAGTAAAATTAATTAAATGTGAAGATGTACAGTAGTGAACAATGAAGAACAGTTTTGATTGCTTATGTGTCTGGACTAATTAGAAAATGTATCACGTGATCAAACTTGTCTGATATAATCCGTTATCAATCTGCTGCTTATTGGTGATCTACGTAAAGGAATTAGGAAATTTGGTTCAATTCAAGTAAGAATTTCATAAATGTTGTAATTTATAATGTGTGTAACCCATTGTCTTTTAAATTCGAAAATGTAGCGCCCTTACTAATGGATATATATTATTCATTCTTGTCAATTTCTGTCTATGCTATCAGTTACCTTATCTATAATACAATGGATAGTAAGAATGATCAGAGGGTACCTCTATATTTCCATATGGTTAGCTATTACAATATGTACAACACCTACCATTAAACATTGTTTGAAACTTTCTTTGTCTTCAGTGCATCTTGATATAATCAACAATTATTAACTTAAAAAAAAATATATTTATGCAGCGTTTACATTCCACGACATTACCATTGCATGGCATCCGTAAACAAGTGAGGGTCCCGCATAGGAACCTATCAGAATTCAATAACAGTCGGTTAATCCTTAAGCTGCTTAGGTCTACATATTTTCTGATCTTCGCCGTAAATTCCATTCTACCCCTATGCTCTTTGTGGAAGTTTGAAATTTTTAAACGTAACAGCAAAATGGATAAGACAATGAAGCCGGCGCGACGTTTAAATTAAATACAAACACATGCACGCATGTGAACGCAAAACAGGAGGACGGAACGAAACCGAAAGAATTACAAAAAAACTCGTCTCCGCGATATGAGACTATACCAACAGCTGTTCCAGTTCACGTGATGACTTAAATGAGGAGCGAATCTGTTCCTCTCTGTGCCTTCGCTCGAGAGAAGAGGGTGAGACATGTGAGCGGTGTGGACTTATGCGTCAGAGAAGGACGGCGCGAAACCGGAGAGGCATCAAAGCTCGGTGAATCGCTGGGGAGTAGATCTGCAAACATTGCAAGTTTGGCACAGGACCATTCCTCATATACGAGACGTGAAAGTCGCCCGAGGGTCCGCTTCGCTTTGTATGTGCGGCTAAAATGGTGGTAAGTATGAAATCAAATGCGGATAATGCTGATACTTAAAGGCGTTTTATTTTGTAATTATATGGAAGTAAAATATGCATCAAAGTTTGTGAATATCATGTTTTTTAATAAGGTTAACATTTTCGACTAATGAAACTGATTTTTAGAACATGCAGAGTTTGCAAGACAGACCTTTTTTTATACAGATATGCTTAAAATTATAGTTTTTCCAATAGTTTTGATGAAGCATACATTCCCTAACTGCGGCTAAGTTGTGATGGTTAATGATTACCGGTTTTTAAGCAGGCAGTGTACTTAGTGTTGGGCAATGTCGTAGCTTTTACGGACTAATTCCGTTCGGTCCTGTTATAAAACTTTTTGGAACTAAATCAAATATAGGTACATTCAATATTAGTATCCTTTTAGAAATCAAATTCTTATAAACGTATTTTCTTTCTTCCCACCACTTGAATTTCCTCATTTCTTCCTAACAAAGGTTCTTGGAGATATTTCTCCAGTTCCTTAGTGGCTTCCACAGTGGGATCAATGGTAGTTTTTATTTGACTAATCCGTGAAATATGAATTAATTAAATATTGCGGCAGAAACAACATTTTCATGTAAATTACTGTATTCTGATATTGAAGACGCCACATTTTGAATAATAGTTTGATAAGCAGCATTGAAACATGAATCCAATGAATCCAAATTTCTTAAATCGTGGGTCCAGAAATGTAGATTCCTTATAAATTTTGTTTGACCCTATCTTTCCACATTTTTCTTCCATCTAGGATGATAAAACGTACAAAAACATATGTGATTCAGTTACTCCTTCTGGTAATTCTTCTTTCACTTGGCTCAAGTAATCCGTTACTATTTTATGAAAAACTAAAACTTTTGATATGGATACTTTTGTTTCACTACTTAGTTCTTCGGATATGTGTTTAAATGGATTTAAGATTTTACAACAACAAGATAGTATTTCGAAATCACAAGCAGATAAACTATTCTTACAGTTTGTGACAGCTATTGCTGATTGTAGAGGATCTTTTATTTTTATAATTCTATCAAATATTTCAAATGTTGAATTCCATCTTGTCGTGATATCTTGCTTTAATTTAAGTTCAGAAAAACCCATTTGTTCTTGAAAATTTTGCAAGTTTGCCGTCGCCAACGGACTCCGTTTGAAAAATTCCACAATTGCTTTTACTTTCTGATGCAAATCTTTTATTTAATAAAGCACTTTTTGCAAATTAAGGCAATGTGCAAAACTAGGTACATGTGGCCATTCACATAAAGTTATAGATGCTTTTATGTTTGCTGCATTGTCTGAAAAAGCAGCATAAACGTTTCCTTCTATTTTCCATTCCCTTAATACATCTTTAATAACATCAGATAAATGTTTAGCAGTGTGATTTTCCTGTACCAAACAATATCCTAATAAAATTGACACTAATTTATTATTTTCGTCTACGTAATGTGCTGTGAAGACTTGATAAGACATATTGTTACCGGAAGTGTATCAATAGGTAGTGCATGCAGCAATGCAATCAGCTTTTAAAAGCGCTTCTTTTAGTGTTTCCTGTACTTTTGTGTACAGTTGAGGTAAAATTATATTAGAGATAGTTTTTCTTGAAGAGAGATTATAATTTGGACTCAATATTTTTATGATTTTTTTAAATTCATAATTTTTTACTATTTTGAGCGAATAATACTCCGTAACCATCATTGTTAGCAATTGTTCGTCCAAGTTCTTCGATGTTTCTTTTGCTAACGGTTTGAAAATTTATTAGCGTTGACTGATAAGTTTTGATCTTTTTTTTAATATTGGAACTATGTCCGTTTCGACTGTTACTCTTACCTGCTGATCTAGTTGAGGTGGCATCTTGTTTCGATGTAGAAGGTGAATCCTTTGGTGCATCGGTATCAGCAGCTTCAGTAGCTTCACCGTGTACCATTGCAAATGCTGGATGTTTTCTTTTTAAATGTCTTGTTAAATTCGCAACTGATATTTTGAGGATGAAATATAAAATAAGCACAATTAAAAATCTAGTGTTAATTAATAAAACAAAAAAAATAAATAATAAACAGAATTTTAATATCTAGGGGGCAATTATAACTGACAATATAAATTATACAAAAAAATGTGTTTGAAAAAGAAATTATTATATTGTAAATATCATAAATTTCGAAACGTTACCAGATAGTGAAGATTTTTATTTAAATTTCAACGAAACCCGCATTTCCCAAAGAAAAAGAGAAAAACAGTATTATTATCTTTGTTTAAATATGTTTGTCAAAAATAACATAATTTATGTGTGTTGAAAATGACCGAGCATGTGAGACAACGTCGTACTCGTAAAAAGCGAAGAAAATATTTCTGTGGAAAAAAAATTGCCATTGCAAGTAACAAAAAAAAAAAAAACCTGGCGTAATACCTATAGGAAGCAGGCAATGAAAGAAATTATGTTTGCATCAACTAGTGTCCTTTAAGTTAAATTGAAGGATACCAGTTATGAATATTATACTTTACATTATCGACGCCCTGTATATGTTAATTCTAATAAGTGGAGAAAGTGGAGTTTTTTTATTTTTCTCTGCGGTTATTTAAAAATTGCGTTTCCTGTACTTTCAATATCTACTAATTGAGACAAAATTAAAACTGAAATAATTTTAGTGACACCATAATGAATGCATAAAGAAATTTTTGGTTGCTTTTGTTCTTGTGGTCATCGTGCATTAGTAAGTGATGCATATCCGACCGCGATCGAGGTTTAAAAATGGATAAGAAACACACACATATCATTTGATCTCACTTCTCGGTAAGAAGCACTTAATATATATCACCTCAAATTAAGTTCCAGGTTAATCCATTTCATCTCCCACCGAATATACAAGCAAACAAATATATAATTCTACAAAGCTGTCCTAATTGTGAGTGTGTCTCGAAACTTCCTCTTCATCATTTCTCGAGATCCTGTGACTGCACCTTACGTGAGCCTAAAACTTAGCCGACGCTCTCGTTTTCACGAACATATATTTTCATAACCTTTCGAGTCGCTTCCCTTTAATCCAGTTACGAGGCTTTTAATTTAATGATATTTTTAAACCATGATGCTAATCTGGTTGTTTTAGTAATTGTGTGTAAATTCCCATGCTAATACCACCCTGTAGAGGAGGACGAAGCGCTGGAAAGGAGAGAGATGGGAATTAGTAGTTCGGTCGGAACCTATATATACCAACACATAAAGCTTAATTGTTATTTATCTCTCTAAACGTTTTACTACCGTTGTCACTATATAGTTTTATTTTATTAGTTTTCTCCTGTATACATATATGTGCGCGTGCTCTTCGTTTTATTGATGTCTTTTCTATCGATAATGAAGGTTGTTTTAATGCGACGTAGCTTTAAATTTATTACACGCCTTCGACGACGTCTGGAGGCGATGTTGCTTAAGAAGTTTTTATTATGCAGATATTTAATTGCTATTTGATAATATGCTACTTGTCTTTCCTTGCATATTTTATGTAAATTATACTCTTTACCTAGATCATCAAAAGTTAATATAACAGTTTTATCTATTGATTAGGTAGTTAATATATCGCCAATGATTTACTGATTTTATCATTAGAAAATATACCCCCAAGGTACTACTCCGAATATACTTACAGGAAAACAAAAATAGAGTCAAACTAATTTAGTATGTAATAGCATACATCCTGTGGAATATGCATATGCAATATCTATTGGAAATGCTTAAATTCTCGACTTTTTTTGTCAATATATTAATTTTAATGGAATATAACACAAAATAATACCCTTAATGAATAGTTGTACCAGGAAATTAATTGATTCGCAGTGCAGATCAGACTCTAAATCAAACAAAATGTAGAGCCAGGTTAATGATCCTGCAGGGTAATCTTACAGACATTTAAAAATTCAATTTCGACAAAGATGCATAAATGGGCAATTAAAAATTTAAACTTGTATGAATAACATTGGATACAATCAATTTAATTGTCAAAAATTACGAAATTAATATTTCTCTATTTCCTATACTGAAAGAAACGGTTGTATCATCATTTCTTCCATGTGGTAACAACGATACTCTACCATAATCAACCACAAATTGTGAAATAAATCCAAAGTAATGTCAAATATAACGTTGAGGGGCAATGCTCATATTTGAGCTATAATTAACAAGGTGGGCCGGACTAGACTTGGTCAATATAGCAGGAACAGCAGTAGAGTAGCCAGAGTTCTGGGAGCTTCGTCTGAATAAGCAGTCAGCGAAAGCAAGGGTAGGGTTCATAGGTGAAGGCTTATGATACGTAAAAAACTAACATTCTAAATTCAGAATGATATGAACGAATTGTATGAAATTTTTAATGGTGTAAAATATCAAGATTATGAGGTCACCACTATCAATGACTGGGACATGTCCCTATGTATCAAAATGAATGATAATTGGTGGTGTAGGGCTAAACTCGGCTGTACTATGGTAAAGTAACCAGGATTGATAAAATGCATTAATTAGCTGATAAACGCTTAATTGAATCTTTCTCTGTTTGTTCCTTTTTTACAACAAAATTAATTATCTGTCATAAAAGGTGCTTCAGTATAATATCAACTTAAAGTTTAAAGAATATTTGAAGAAAAGTATAAGGTTATTTCTTGTCGATACTTAAGCAAACTAAACAACTAAACTAAATATTCTCCAATTTTGTTTTAGATTCATATTATCCAGAAGCTAATAAATACACACCATCCAAAATGCGGTTAAAATTATCGACCTGATCTGACGCTAGAATTTGCCGTTCTTTATTAAAACGATGTATTTATTGGTGATGTTAGACAAACTATCACACTGACAAAAGTGAATGCTAGGTTTTTCCACTATCACCAAACAACAATGCACAATCTCTCGACGCGCGTTTCGCTAACCAAGTTAGCATCATCAGGAGATGATTAATAGTTACAGAATGATAATACAATTGGTGATAATACTTTGAACTAACGGTGATCTTATTCCACAGGATTTTATTCCAGTAAATGTGTACGAAAGTATCATATTACAAAGAGGTATTTGAAAATCGATGAAAGATGGGCGAAAAAAAA
Source organism: Cetonia aurata (assembly GCA_949128085.1). Classification (NCBI taxonomy): domain Eukaryota; kingdom Metazoa; phylum Arthropoda; class Insecta; order Coleoptera; family Scarabaeidae; genus Cetonia; species Cetonia aurata. The sequence goes on along the minus strand of OX421886.1, from coordinate 22,107,098 downwards.
TTAATCTAAGGAAATTAAAGAACTTTTTTGGTATTGTATCATTCGACTCTAAAAACTCTATTAAAAACGTATAAAGAACTTGAACGTGCAGATTTTTCATTAATTTCTACACTATATTGCACCAGTCTGTTATTTGCTTATAAAAGAATTGCAACATCCTGTGAATCAACAAAATGTTAGGTTAGGTGTAGGTATGATGTCTAAGGAAGTTATTTGAAGAAGTAGCTTACAATACAATACTGAGACATATTTAAAAATTCAATCTCAGTATGTTTAAATATTTTCACTTTCAGTAAAATCCCGAAATTTGGTTGATGCGTTAATGGTCAGTTAGCTAATTGCAAAGATATAGACAATCAGCAGAATTATTTCAACATCCAACAAACTGAAAAATTTTATTAAAAGTTTTACTTCAGCTACCGCAAAAGAAATAAAAAGAGTTTATGTAACATATTGTAATTGAAATTTTTTATATTTTTGATTTCTTATATATTGCCCCTTAAATATTTTGTTCTTACGCCGCAAAATCATTTTAGTTGATCGATATAAGGACTATAAATCCACCACAAATAAGATTATTGTACAGACTCGACATTCTCAACAATGCCTATAAACTTCAACGGAAGGTGAGAAGTGAGAAGTCGTAGAAATGCTCACCATCACACTATCGGACAGAATCCCAGAATCGTCAGTCTAACTTTCATATCCAGTATGAAATATTTCATGTTCACGTTACGTTAAAGAGCTATAGAGCTATAAAGTGGACGCTTGCTCAACATGACAATATCTTGAGGGGAGCCTCAATATTGTGTCCACGAATTGACGGTTAGCAAATTCGAAAACCTTGAAACCCATATGTAATAGGGAAGGGCGTTCGATATACATTTTAAAGTAATCAGAATTTTGTAAATAGCTGACTTGGTTTGTACAAATAGCGAATGCAAGAAGGCATGTTCAGCTTAACAATATTCAATGTTTAACTATTATCAGGGCTTATTCCCGCGGACTTTGTTTTTGCAAGTTTTCCTAAATTTTCACCAAGTGAGACACACCAAATTTTACTAGTCTAGATCAATAAATGAAAGAGTTATAGATTATTTAAGAGTGCAAAGTTCGTAATCTCACGCAAGCTTTATGTCACTAAACAGCTGATATTTATCGGAACTTGACTTTGATCACATAAGTTAGAGTATTGGAAAACTAGTATAGTTTCCAAAAAACCTATTTAGTAAAGAACAGAAATGATATAGTACAAAAGGCAAGAAGAACCTTTCTGCATTGATATTCTTGGGATACGTACTACGATGACATCGATAATATAAATATATATAATATGTTCTATTTTGCATAGACGGTACATCTAAAGTGCAAACAAATTGGTATTAAATTTGTGCAGGTGTATATAAAAATATAGTGTACATTTAAAAAAAATAATCCAATGCTAAAACGAAGAATTTTACTTTTATACGTGAAATTGGGAGCAACTTCAAATCTCCGTGGGTGAAAATGAACGGGATGTTATAGTAGGGGTCCTGGCGGGGTGTGGTGTTACTTGGGTATTGATTTAGTAGCTGGCGGGCGTTCTAAGGCTTTGGTAGCAGATAGACAGCCAGGAATGACGCATTATATATGGCGCTGGAGACGAACTTCTCCGAGCGAGAGGGCGCTACTTGTGCAACGATTGCGAGATAAAGACGGAGTTCGTGTTTTCCATGGGAAGCATCGGGAATGGAAATAATGTGATGTGAAAAGGACAGCTGTACGTTTGAGTTTCGTCCCTCCGGATATATGGAACGAAAATTATACTTTGTTTTGATGGCATTATATCTGGAACGTCTTAAAATAGGAATAACAGAAGGAGAGGCCGAGAGAGATCTATAGCGATATTGGATTCGTCCGACAAAATTCCACGTGTACTTCCCGGTTATAATACACTTTTGTATTCAAATCTTGCTAAATATGCACCGCGATTTGAGAACCTCACACTTTTTACACAAAATTTTTACATTCGGTTATTATTGTTGTAAATCTTCGGAAGTCGTAAAACAGTATATCTCCCATTTTTATTACCGCTTCCCTCGTAATCCCACAATAAGTTGCCTAATGTTAAGTGTTTTGCATTAGAAACGTTCCAAAAACACCCGTTGATTTATAACTTCTTATTGTTGTAGACCCCGGTAAAATGCAAATGTAACGTATCTAATTAGCATAGCTTAAAATATTTAAATATTAATTTTTTTGTAACATTTTTGAGGCGTTTAACTTTTTCATTAACTGCGAAATAAAACCAATTTAATGACGATAAACGTAACTAATTTTTAATTACAACAAGACACTCCCAAATTAATTTAAGCTGCCGCTCTTAAAATTATAATTTAAGATTTACAGTCGCGCTGTTATTATGTGATGACTAATAAACCAAAAGATAACCTTGAATATTTTCATATGGAATTCTATTACCAAAAGGAATGCAAAGAGTTATATTTCTATTATATGGCATCTGTTATATGTATTTACAGCTAGATATTTACTTTAGTAACAAGAGCTTCAGCAAAAGGGTTATATGTAAAACAATACTTCATGTAAGCGAGTTTTAAGAATGGAGTACCATTACACCGAATCTCTCATAAAGTTTGACAGCTAATAGTAAAGTTAGAATATTTTGCTCTTCTATGTAAATATCTGGACTAACCAGAACCTTAAGCTTTGTAATGCATCATATTATGCAATGTGCATGGTTTTCATTTTAATAGTACAACAAACAATGCCCATTTCGTTTTTATAATTGTTTAATTATTCGTCAAGCATAGATGAACGTATCAATTTGGCTGAAGCGTCTGTAGCTTTAGTGCTAATACAGAAATTAGCGATTACTAAAAAACCAAGTAGGTAGATGGTAGTGGACTAAATTATGCAAAAAAAGAATTGAAACCCAATTACTTATTGATATAAAATCAGAAGAGTTTATGAATATCAGCTTTTCTCTCATACAAGCTTTGAAAATTTGGTCAAAATAATCAGTGGTGCATATGTAAAAGTTCTTTCATTAGCAACACTGTTTTTTCATCATCCCATTCTTAAATTTTTAAACAAAATATAGGAGGCGCGTGCACAAATGCAACACGTGCTATCGACTTTCCATGCACAGTGCAACCAAATATTTCTCGAATCACGTTAAAAGTCGAAAGCACTCGGATGCCAGGGCGCCGTTAATGCTACACATTGATTGCATTAAGTACTGCGTTAGACGTTGAATTTCTCTTTTGCCTGTAGTCTATACAAAGCTTTACTGAATTGAATCGTTCAATTTCGGAATGTTCGAAAGTATTCTAGATTAGCACACCAATGACAACATGGAAGTTAAATAAAAATTCAAAATCTGTAAAAAAATCCAAAAGAAAAAGTGAAAAAATCCCTTACCACAAAAATTAAAGATACAAATCTAAATTCAGTAGACTACTGAAGATGGCAACTTAGTTGCCGAAATACGTATTTAGATTTGTATCTTTAATTTTTGTGGTAAGGGATTTTTTCACTTTTTCTTTTGGATTTTTGTTATAGTTTTCAAGCCACAGTCTCCACCCATCGCAGGATTCAAAATCTGTGTATTTTTTTATCAAGAAGTAGAAATTACCCAGAAAACTAATAACCAATGTCCGTAGTGTTGCTCTCTAGATCGTTTCTACGGAAATGAATAAATACATTATAGGTATTCCTCAAAATGCAAACTTGAATTGAAAACCACTTCGAAACGTAGTGTATGTATTGCACATTCAGAAGTAGCTGACAGAATCTAGCTCCTTTATTTCTACAATACAAACAGTACTAAGTGAGCCATTTTCCGGATGCTTTTTTTTTAAATGATTAAAATCAGAGTGAAATGTCTTCATAGATCTGTGAAAGTGGTGGAAAAAATTTTGATTTTACAATGATTGATCAACTTCAAAATTTAAACTTTGACGACGTCCTTTATTTAAATGTTTGGACACGACTAGGTGGTTTACTTTTCCAAATAAGCTTTTTGCAGCATAAGTTATTATAGCAAATTATTCAGAAGATACTTCTGAACAAAATGATATTAATTTTAAGGCGATTGGATTAGTCACTTCCAACTATAAAGGAGAGACGAAAGAAGAACTACCAGAAAGGCAAACAAAGTTTAATTATAAAACAATATGTGTATGGTAATACTATTATATATTCAATAATATTATTTCCTTAACACTATTGACCGCAAAATCGTGTTTCAAGGATTTAAATCCTTACTTTCAGGAAACCAGTATGCATAATAACAAAATCTGTGCTCACAATATTTGGTGAATAAAGGAATCAACTATTTCACTATCAAGGTTCTCAGTCTTATCGAAATCTTTGAAACGCACCTTAGTGAAGTCTTATTTTTACGTTTATTAGTTACAGTAGCTCTTTTCCTGTAATTTAAGGTGGAATGTTTTGAAGGTCATATTTTTATCGCATCCACTTAAGGCAGTCAAGTATTGTAACAAACTATATATATATTTTTTTTCTAACTTAGATTTAAAGTGTTAAAAACCTTTAAAACGTAAAAGAACTGTAGGTTACATTTCAGTTACTTGCAAAGTAACTGTTCTTTAATAAAGAAGAGGACTTATTTCCCGTGACGCAGTGTATCTTAATCTGTAACTCGATAATAAGACCCATGGTCATCTACGCTTCCATAGTATGGTGGCCAAAACTAAAAGGAAAGACAGCACAGGTTAAACTGCAAACATGACAGAGAATGGCCTGATTGGGAAATACAGGGACAATGCGCACCCGCCAGCAGCAGCTATGGAGGTGATATTCAATATCATACCCCTTCACCAGCAAGTTATGAGGATGCTGGTCCTTAGTGCTTACAGGGTAAAGTTGGCACGCAACTCTAAAGATCTTATATGATACCTCGCAGTCCTACACGATCTCAAATGAGAGATAAGATCATTAGAAATGCCAACGGACATTATGCCAATTAAACTATACTTTAGATAACCATTCAAAGTACTGGTTCCACGTCGAGAAGAATGAAGCCTAGAGGGACCAAAATTAGAAAGAGAATCCCTGGTTTAGTATAAAGACGCTTCCAATATGGAACAAGGCGTAGGAGTCCGAGTTATTGGGGCGAATTGTCGTCTCTGAATAACTTTAGAGCAAAACTCAACTATTTTCAGGCAAAAATATTTGCCATAGATGTTTGTGCCTCAGAGAACATCAAGAAAGAGATCAGAGGAGCTAATATCTATATATGCACTGATAACCAGGCCAAATTGAGCGCTCTAAAAGCAAATAGCTTTGGCTGGGTATGGAAGTGCTTCAGTAATGTTGTACGGCTGGCTATGACAAAGTTACAGTATTATGGATGCCAGGGCATTCTCACATTAAAGGTAACCAGATGGTTGGTCAGCTGGCGGAGCCAGAAGGTAAGTAAACCGTTGGCTAAATACTAAGGAAACCCTAAGTTTCGAAGACTATACAATGCTTAACATTTTTTATTGGGTCTTATGAATCGACTCAAGTTAGGGGCTTTTAAACCAACCTAAAAATCGCCTCTAACTTATAACGAATGTAAATATTTATAATATAAGCTGCTATATTCATATCGTTCTTTATATTATTATCAAAACTGTATGTAACACAATTTCGCGCTTAGTTTTTCCCAGTGACAACGCTATTACAAAGTAAATTATATATATATATACTAAAAAACCGTCTCGTCAGTGTATATATACATGCGATGTATACTCGCATATACATCGAAATTTTTACGAAATCGCGACAGCGGCACCGATGCTAATGCGGTAATATAAATTTCAGCGATTCATGTTCCCAGTCTGCTCCTATATACAACACCGCCGCTGTACACGCTTCCTATCCGCTCTTCGTGAAAAACCCTCACGCCAACGTCAGTTCACTACAGTTAATCTGAAAGAGATGAATTAATCCGAACTCCGTGTCAGCCAAACTCTCTAATTTATGGCGGCCGAGGAAAAACGAAATTTTGGCATCGTTTTATCTAAATTTAAAATCTCAGAACGTCGACGGCTACGGACTTCGCGCAGGAACAACCGCGTAATTAGCCAGATTGCGTTTTATTGTAATTAAAAACTTTGCACTTTTGCGCCTTGTCCCGGTGTCCCCGACTCCGAATGTCTCTCAGGCCGCGTCGTAATAGACTGAGAGTATAAAAAAGACGTTTCACGAATTTTTAGTGGCCACCGTGGGGTCAAGAAGGTTAGGGACTTTTCGACGGCCACTTCGTAGAAAGTCTAGAAGAGGAGGAATGGTCAAAGGTGAGACATGTAACGCGCTAAAGAATTTTTTCTTCCCACGGGATGGATGTTCATTAAATACACCACTGTTGTAAGACGGTTATACCTTCGCTACTCCTTTATAGCACTGTATAATCAATTATATTATAAATAAGAAAGATAAAAATAAACCCTCTCCTACGCGTAACGACTAAGACGCCTGTCTAGTTGACTACCTCGTCCATACAAAAAATAAATGAAGGAGGTGAAAAACGAGAAATAGCTTAAAACAATAAATTCTGATAGATAACTGCTATTGCGCCGGTAATAATGAAAGCATTTGTCGACGTATTAATTAGTTAATTGGACGTTATGATGAGAAAGAAAAATATTATATACTACTATACGACCAGATCCAGTAGAGTTAACGAGTTGTGTCAGTGGACTCAGCCTTTGTAGTATCCGCTTAAGTTTATTTTAGAGTTCAATTGATGTTCCCTGGCAGTCCAAGCAACGAATAGGCAACTAAACGGTTGTTATTAAAGCGTTGGATGCTTAGCTATCGAAAGCACTGCTTACAACTTGCGGAATTTAATGAACATTTTATGTTTATCTTATTGTTAATCTTGTAGGGCCGGGGCAGTTCCTGCGATAGTCTGCACTTGTGTGGAAGATTGCATTTTGGGCATTACACAGCCCAGGTAATTTCTATAGTAAATTAATTAAAAAAAAATACTTAGATTCAATTTAAAAATTATTATTACTATAACAGTAAGTTATAAGATCGAATGTTAAGAATAACATAATAAGTCAATGCACAAACTTAAAACTTTGGCAATTAGTTAATGTAATATTATAGAGTATAAATTTAGATAACGTTTACGAAGGGCTTTTTAATCTCCAATACTTGGATTTCTGTATTTAATGAAACAAATCTTACAGCTAATGTGATGGCTAAATATTTAGTTCCTTTTATTAAATTAATTAGGTATATTCTTTCTTACTTTTTTCATATCTAAAGCAATAATCTCCAAGCACTTTTCTCATAAAGATAGGGGAGAGATACATAAGATGGGCCGTTGTCCAAGACTGGACACATTTATTTTTACAAATTACGTGGGGGTTAGCGCCATCTACTGCTAACACCTAACAGCTCTCGTCATAGCTGTCTTTCGCAGGGAGTCTCGGATGTTTAGTGTAATCATTGTGTTCCACCTTGGGTTACTGTTCATGCAAAATACAAAGTCTATCTTTTTTTTTTTTCTTTCGATGCGGATGTCGCAAGGAGTTCGAAATAACAAAGGGAAAACAAATCGTGGAAGATGGTATGTTGAAAGATATGCTATTAGCAATACAAATAGGTCGAAATAATGTGTTATGTGTAAGACAGGCATAGAACCGTATAGTGTACCAAAAAGTACACTGCAAAGAAGAGTGAATAACCGCAATAAAATTGTGACAGAAAATGAAAAATATCTGGGACGATTTCGGAAAGTATTCTCGGATGAACAGGAAAACAAGATTGTAGAATATATTTTTGAAATGGAAAAGCGTTTCTTTGGAGTCAGTTGTAAAGAGCTTCGACATCTGGCATTTGATTTTGCCAATGCCAATAATGTACCTATCACTTTTAATAAAGATACTAGAATGGAATCTAAGAAATGGATGTACGGATTTTTGAGTAGACATAGGAACGTTTCCTTAACAAACCCACTAAAATTTTTGGTGCACAAAGTTAATAATTTAACAAAATAAGGAACTTTAGAAATAATTATTATTATATATCTAACTTCATTTTGCAAACGGCTCCAAACATTTCTCAACAATTCTTTAATTTAAAACATGTCTTATAGCTCCTGTTTACAAAAGAAAAAGGCGATTTGCTGAAAGTATGGAGAATTACTTATCATCAAATGTTATTTTATTCAGACTATTTAGTTAATTAATTAGACAATAATTATTGATATTATCTACTTTTCTCGAAATTTCAAGAACGGAAAGGGATTGATCTAAAGTATGTAGTAAGTTTTAATCACCTTTAGGACATATGGTGTAGGTTTGTCGATTATCTCAGGAAATACCCAGTCATTGATAACTGGATACCAACTCTACTTAATGAAATGAAGAAAAGCAATCCTTCCTTTCTATATTTAGAAAGTAGACAACTTTGAGCAAGTAAAACACAAATCACAGCTGTGATCCCACCAGATATATAGGTAACAAGCGAAGCGCGCCACCTCGCTATATTTTAGACGAATGTTCCTGCGTGAAAGTATAACATGTTCACATCATCTGCTCCTCAAGAATAATTAGTTTTTTTTTTTTTGTCTATTTATATTTGCGCCTGGCTTAGACGCTGGAAAAACTTTGACGTGAGCGCGAATAAATTCCGCGGATGTTTGAGATCTTGTTCGTGTTCCACCGTTACATGAATAAATATCATTTTTAATAGTTGGGTGGTGCAACTGTTGACGGACGCGGTATAAATAATTAAATTGCATCTAAACTCGCGTCGGTCAATCGCGCGATATGCTTTTGATGTTCTAACTATCGTACGCGAAACCGCGCTAATTCACGAGTCAACTTTGTTAAAAAAAAAACATTAACATTGTATTAGCTTAGATAATAAACAAAAGGAAGTTTACGCACATATGTTATGTAGCTAAAAGCGTGATGAGGTTCTATATTTAATTTGTATAAGCAACTTCTATTAGAAAAACAAACGTGTTCTTAATAAACAAACCTCATCAGTGTCTATACACGCATTTTAAAGTATTTTTTTTTAAATCTGTAACTTTTTCTAGTTAATCAGATAAAAACCTTTTAATAGTGGTGTGTTCATATAATAATCTAATAATCAAACCTGATTGACATACATATGTATAGGAGTAGTCACTGAAAGGGAAATTAATTAAAAGAATTCATTTAGGTTGTAGATTACCTTAGCAATCAAATAGGATTTTAGGAGTTTCTTTCAGATTTAATGATTTGCTTGTGTTGTATTGATGAAATTCATTATTCATATTTAATTGATCCTAGTTTACGAATATGTAAACACACGTCTCAAAAATATATAATTCAGTTAATGTTAGAATGTTAAGCTCCTTAAATAATTGTTTGCAAGAATGAGTAGAGGCCACATTTACTACAATTCTTAAAATTCGTTTTTTAATAGTAGACACACGTTGTGCAACAGGTGAGCTTCCTCAGAAGCATATCGCAATCTAATCTCAACTAAAGCTTAATAGATAGAAACTAGTTGTTCTTTTGTTAATACCTCTACATTTTAGATTACGGAAAGGATATGTAATAGAATTTAACTTTGCAGTGATTTGATTACAGTAATCCTTCCAGGTGAAAGTTTGATTTATCTGTAAAGCAAAAAATTTGCTATTTTCTGCACATGACATTTGTTTGTCATTAATATTCAGATTCTGATAGTCTAGTGGCTTGTACATTTGGCTATAAGTCGTGAGGTCCAAGGTTCAACTCTTACTCTGGCCAATTATGATAATAGGTTTTGGGTTCTGCGGGAGTGCAAAAATCAACAACCGTTATCCTTATCAGATTCTGGATTCTGGATTTTAGTTCGGGGAAGGTGGTTAACACGTGCACTTAGGCCACTCTTATCGGGCCCATTGTGCTACCTCCCCTAGGTGGCATCGCTCGCCCACAGCCTACTCGAGCCAGCCCAAACTGAGCGTGAGCTCAAGCAGAGCAGCAGGCAAGGCGCCACCAAAATCTGCCATACTGGGCCAGTACTCCCCCAGTATGGAACCTCTAAGTTGGACAAGCGCTGGGCAATCACATAAAATGTGTTGCGGCGTCTCGTCTTCTTGGTAGCATGCCCGACACAGTGGGCTGGTAGCCAAACCCATGCGGTGCATGTGTTTGTTTAGCTTGCAGTGGCCGGTCAAAAGCCCCACAAGTTGATGTAAGTTACTGCGCGAAAGCTGCAGGCAGTATTTTGCTGTCTTCGGTGACGGCCTGGGGATGACCTCATGCGCTTGACGGCAGGTGGTTATGGATTTCCATCTATTCTCATGAAGAGTGGCAGTCCATTGCGTTATCATGGTGTTGAGTGTAGCCGACGAAATAGGGAGAACTGGTTCCGGCCCTACAAAGTGGGAGCGCGAGCCTCGCCCCGCCAGCCTATCAGCAGCCTCATTACCTAGGTTTCCTTTATGGCCTTTAACCCACTTGAGTGTCAGGGCATTATCGATAGCGACCGCTTCTATCCTTATCAGATATTATAATAGTTTTATCATCAGCATACAAATTGATATGAATATTATTATCTAGCATGATACTTTCGATATCGTTAATATACAGCAAAAATAAGACGGGGACCCGACACAGAGTCTTGTGGGACACTATATTTATTCTTCAAACATACAGAATTTATAAGATAAATGTATTCATCCAAATTAAAATTTAACTTATACAATTTAGTGAACAATGTGTAAATGTATATACGACTCCTTGTCGATTGATACAATCTATACATACAGTTGAGTCCGCTTATTTAGATCTTTGGGTAATTGGAATAACCGCGATATTGGTACATTTCTAATAAAGCGGCATATAAAAATTTCACCAGTATTAGTACAAAATGTGAGATAATTGGGCCAGAATATTTTAGAATTTCCAAATTTTCGAAGAAGCGAAATATAAGTCTTGTTTAAAAGAGAGGCAGAACATAAAGAGATTATGGAAAAAATTTCACCAGAAAATACTTACAACGCTGAAGAAATGGTTCCAAGTGGTTCTTTTTGCTTTAAAAAAAATTTAGTGGTTTCAAAGAAGTAGCGAAAGAAATATCCGTCTTATGTTATACAAACATGACGGGTAATAATAAGAGAACTGCTTGTAGTAGGAAAAAGCGTAAGATCCTGCTAAATTAGAAAACAGAATAGCGAGATTGCTGGTCGATTATTGGGCTAATTCGAATGCTTAAATGACCTCATTAATTTACCAAGATTGGCTGAAAAATTGGGATGAAATGTTTCAACGCCGATGAGGATTCATACTTTTTATTCCAAACAATTGTGCTGGCCATCATCACACTGACACCCTAAAGATTATATCTTTGCTTGCAATTGACTCAGCTTTTAGACATTGGTAGGTATTATAGAGAACTTAAAAGCTAAGTGAAAATTTAAGAAAACTTATTAGATTCGAGTTTAACAGCCAAAGATTTAAATACTGAAGTTATCATTCTAAAAGTCAAACATAAAGTTTGGATGAAATTCCCTCTAAGCTTTTGGATGTCATCAAAATTTTAAAGCAGATGTAATTACACTGATAGATATGAATAATTGAATCTCAGCGGCTTTCTAAACGAAAAAGTATTGAGAATATGGCAGATATGAAGTAGTTATAAATTGCCGAAATCTTAGAAAGACAAGTTGGAAAGAACTAAGCAGAAGATGTATCAAAAAATCTTTACAGGTGAGGAGATTTTAAAAATTTAAAAATGCATCTGTTTTCACCTTTCATGTGTGCGTTTCTTTTATAACAAATGATCTGGGTTGTTGACTTCCTTAATGCGAGAATGTGTAGCACTGGAAGCATATTTATGATAAAGTTGAAATTGCCGCAATAAAACTTTTATTTGTTTTTTATCTGGTTTAATATCATATATTACAAACCCAAAACTTAATAGAAACCACACCAACGCTAATAAATGTCATTCATTTTACTAGTGATACAATAAATTAGCTCTCTTAGGTATATCAAAACCTATTCATAGTCAAACTTGTAATCGTAAAAGAACGTAGGTACATAAATTCGGTGACGTATTTAACGTCCGATTCGACCGAACAACATTTTATTTCGATTGTAAAAATCGCATTAATATTAATGGAAGATAAGATAAAGTTACGACGAACGAAATTCAATCCGAATCATTTATACATACACCTGGATATCCAATAAGAGTCGGGAAAATTACTTCGTTTTTACCGTTGCGTCGCGAACAACGGTAATCGAAATCTCGCCAAGAGAACTGAACCCGGAGAGGTGGCGGTGGCCGTAGCGGCGGCTGAGGGCGGGCGAAACAGACACGAAAGGAAAAAAGGACGACTGTCAGTTCCGGTAGCGTCGGCAAAGTTCACAAACGTGAAATTAGCATTCTGTTCAGGTCAGGGCTTCACTTCGCCAGAACGGCAGAGATTGAGGTAGTAGCGCTAGTGGGCCGCTAGTGTTCTGCATCTGAGCGAGCACGATGGCGATTCGTGGTCTGTTCGCACAACGCTGCATCTCCAGTTTCTGCTATACTTCTTTTGCCGGTGCTCCGATCATGAATTAAACAACAGGACATAACAGAAGCGTGTATTCGACAACTTACTTTAAAGGTTCTTATTGATTTCTCAATTAGGTTGTTATTGAATTAAACGGCAATTTACAATGTGACACTCGCGTTGAATTGATGTGCTTCTGGCATGAGCAGATTTTATTTAGGTACAGACGAAGCCGACGGAACAACAAACAATTTTCTGTCAATGAAATTATGTTGCATGAAGAAGAACAACAACTTGAATATATTGTCACCCAAAAGTGAACATATTTTATGTATTTATTGATGGACACAATTTCTCACCATCTCCAAAATAACCGAAAAACTATGCTAAACATAATAATGGTCCTTATTGTTCGTATAAAAGAAAAAGTAGTCTTCAAGAAATCAAATACAAAATAATATAAAAGGGATTTGGTTATGCTGTTTGCAGATTGCATCATCTATAGCTATATACTAAAGAAGATAATCTACAAACGTCGAAAACTTTCGGCCCATCTTAATATTGTCGCTAGTAATTCATTTTGGATAGGTACGATGCTATTTCGTTATTGTTCATTCCTCATAATTATTTTTGATGTAACGTTCAAAATAAAATGAAAATATTCCATGCCAACATAAATTTACCTACAAAAATCATTTAAATTTTAACTGACTAAACACTCACTAGTACTATATTTTGCTTAACTAATATAGCAATTTCAAATGAATGATGGCAGATATCTACAATCAATTTATTTGTTAATGCAAATAGATTTCGATTCAATCCGATTATATCTAGGTGTTCAGGTGAATACAGCCAAAACAACTATTTATTTAATTAAAACGACTGCAGTTTTGAAATAAATACATGTAAATATAGTATTAGTCAATTACGTAAATACAACACTAGCGCAAATCCCAGTAAAAGTTATGTATTATATTAAAATTAACTAACCCAGTGAAAGCAATTGATTTAAAACTATATAAACAGCAGTTTCGAACGATATTATTTTTTTCATCTATTCCAATTTGTATCTACATTTTTTTTTGGCGAAATGAAACTGCTGTTTTAGTCATGGGGTTCTGCAAGTTGTAACTACATTTATATATATATATATATATAAACAGTAATTATAGCTAAGCTTGAGGAAATTGCAATGTTTAATTTTCGAAGCAACACATAAAATCGTTTTCATGGTCTATTAAATAGACAGGAAATTATAATGCGCTTATCTATAATTTGTGGAGTGTGCCTCTCTTGTATGCGTACCAGTTCCGTGGTAATGATCAGATGCTTCGGTATAATTTTCTTTCTAGGAAACATGGATATAACGGAATTATTTTATAGGCGACGGTAATTAAGTTATTTTTTCTGGTTGTGTCCAACCGTGACTTCACCATAGGTAATTTATTTTTATGGTTATGCTACAACAGCTTTCGCTGGCACATAAAGTGACGATAGAGTGTCGGTTATCAACAATGTTTATTGTTATAAAGAATGTATGTACAAATTTGATAAGGCTTATATATAAGGAGTGGATAACGACCTGCAATAAACTAACTTGTATTATATTGCTAATGATATATAAATGTAAATATTCATCATTCAGTATTCGTTCAATACATTTTATTAGGGCGGCAGACATTACCTAGCTCGTGGTAATAAATTAGTTTCCGAAAACAAAGCAAAGTATAAGCTATTACACTAGAATTATTTTCTGTTGGCAGAAACACCGCCCTCGCGCGCATTCTACGTCATAAGTTTGAAGAGGCAGGCGGACTACACACTCTAATTTTACCCATGAGTTAAAGTAAAATTACATGAATTAACAAAGCATATTCAAACCGATTTCCTTGATCTTTCGAGTAGAATTACAAGCGCCCTAGGTAATATTGCCGCCAAATAATTTATTATAGTTTTAAAATACCGAGTGATGAAATATTACAACAGTAAAATTAAATTGTAGAAGGAGTCTGTGATCGTACAGTGTCGAGGATAAGCACTAAAATTGGATAAGCCGGTCAAAGTCGCCAACGAAAATCTCAAATCACTGTTCGTCAAGCTTTCGTAGTTTTTATTACTACTGTAAGTTTTACAAATCAATGAGACAATCAAAGCTCAAAAATTCAAAAAATATAAATCACGTAAGAGTAGGTCGTTAACAATCCAAAATATTAGAAAGGTTCCACATCTCTTCCATGTATGTATTTTAGAAGATTTGTGGTTTGTGATTTCAATGTTTCATTGTCATTTTTGACCGGCTTACCCAATATTAGTGCTTCATCTCATTAAATTAAAATATTTATAATTATATGTCGTTTGTGTTTCCAGTGCCCTTCTACGTTTTTTTCAAAAAATAGATTAACACGTCCTTAGTCACAATTCATAGTAAAACAAAAGCATTTTCAAACAAAATATCGTGTATATGAAATGGCTACATTTTCTAATACGCAAAAAATAATTGTTTGATAAATGTCGCAGTGCTTATACTTTTATTACGTAATTTTAAAACAATCCAATAATTTTACAGACGTAAAAATACTTACTAGTGTAAATTTCGGAGTTGTTATGAAATTTACGGGTGTTGTTTAATTTTACCGATGCCCCAGCAAGTTTAGTCGTATTTTACGAGTAATTTTACAGAAAAAATTTGTTGAGTGCAGTTTTTAGCTGGCTTAAAATACTGCAGATACTTAGATATTACAATAACAACTGAACTTCTCATTTTGTACGAATCGCAAAGATAGTGGGAATGTTCTCGCGTGCGAGTTATATTCGCTCTCCATATTTCTTCCAGTGTGTCTCACTCTATTGAGCACACCTTCTTGCTGTCGCGCATCCGCCAGCAGAAAATAATTCTACTTTAGTAGTAATACATAATAATAAAATTGTTAGTTTTAATAATTTTGCTTAGTAAAAAATAAAAAGAGCAGTAATCACACATAGAATGAGGTCTCATGCTCAGACGTATGTATACACCCAATTGTTCACACAGTACAAACTGTATCTTTAGGTATAAGCAATACATTATTTGGGAAGAAAAATCATAAACAAAAGTGCAACAGGTAAATAAATATTTATATGGAGCAGTCATACAGTACATAATTATATAAAGACTCGTGGAATCATTTATCTCGCTTTTGTTGGCACATATAGGCACCTATTCAGCGTATCTTCGTAAGTTTATTAAAGATGTCAGTAGTATATAAAACCAGTATTTTAAATAGCAAGCTGGCGAAAAAGAGAAACCCGGCACTTAGAGTACAACTGCGTGGCTATTTTATAACTTCCTCTCAATTAAATTTGACATTTCTTTCTATAGGAGCATTTACATACTTTAGATATTTTATGCATCCGTTCGTATTTTCTACGTTTTCTTCGCTTTATTATCTAAGTCGATGATTTCTAATGACTGTTATTAAGAAATAAAAATCCACTTTATTGCCCTCTTAACTTTTACAAAAGCGCCTTGGGTAAAAAAGGATTTATTTTTGTCGATTTCTTCATCTATTTGGATTACGGGAGTTGCGAAGATATTTCCAATAATTCCTGCGAATGTGTGTATTCTACATTGATACGTTTAATCATATTATTTGTGTGTTTAATTTAATTAATATTTTCTACCAAACAGGTTTTTATAGCAAAAAAAATATAATGTGAGAATTAACACTCAATGGATTTATTGTTATATAAATATAATTTTAACAGATAGCAAATTAGATAATTGCCTGTATAGGAATGGGATACAATTAAATCCACTATGATGCCATAAAATATCTGCATTATATTAAACGAACATAAAATTTACATACTACCACATGATATAATAACCTTCATTAAAATGCTATAAATTTAAAGTTATAGTGTGGATATTGATATACAACCAATTACACTGTAATTATTAAGACGTTAAACAATGCTTACATCCAAATACTACATACTACTTGATAAAAAAAAATATTTATAACTTTTCCGCGGCGTCAGCTTAAAATTCAATTCCTCAATCTTTATGATTTATGCGAAACGAATAGTTATTGAAGTAGAGCAAATTCCGATTTAAATTTGGAAAGGATTATTGTACAGCTCTACCAGTTTTGCTGCCTAAGCATTCCTGTTGATTAAATTTATGTTTCATGGACTGTAAAGATTATTAAAAGATCGCGCGATTCGGATGTCTGCCTCTGAAAATTTCAGGATATTAACGCCGAGAGGGAGGGCTAGTGCTTCTGACATCCAATCCGGCAGAAACGGTAAATAATTCTCGCAGACATTTTGATTAATTTCCCGTTAGATTAGAACTGTACAGTCTGATGTCGGAGAGTTTATAATAAATGCTGTCCTAAGATAATTCATTAGATATTTCATGGTGAAATAAGGATGTGATTGTTATTATTATTAGTTTTTAGATGAATAATGCATGGGAATAAGTCCTTTTTTGTACTCTTAGTATGTGTCAGGACGTTTACTGCATTTACGAACGCCGTAAATGAATTCGTGCGAATTTTATACGCGAAAAAAGAGCGAGAAAAATTGGTAGATAAATCGGTGCTTCGGAGAAAGAGGATGCGCCGCGCTTTCAGTATTCAAGGGAGCTGAAACGAGAGTCAAGTTGAAAGCTTTACGATCGGCGCTGACAGTTTTAGGTGTTCTCAGATCCAGTTTCTTATATAAGTGTGGCACATTAATATCATCAACATAAAAATATCCAACTCAAACGTATGCGCATAATAGTAACAATTTCATATTTGTTGGGCCGTGAAACAAAACCTGGGCTAGTGAATAATGATGAAGATAATTCAATGAATTTTAATGAAGCAAGAGAGCCCCATAAATGGATAAATATTTACTTTAGTTTTATGGGTGATAAATTTTACGAAATAAACAGTAGACGTTTTCAAGGATATGAACATATCATTACTTCATTATTTAGGTAATTTTGTGCATTGGTAGCTTTGTAATTGAGTATTGTAACAAATATTAACACTTATTACCATGATAAAAAAAGAACCTAAATTTTTAATTTAATGAACTTATAATATTGACATTTTGATTTCTACAATATGCACAGATACAACTTGAGTTTTCCCGAGATTTAACCTGAGGATCTCGGAAATTACAAGACTTTCAAGTGGAATAAGAGCTGCAGTTTTCACAATTGAATGTATCCTCTGTTTGTTTAGAAAAAGATATTTTCAAGCATATCATGGGCCTAGGAAATGCAATTCATTCAAGATCACACCATAATCATTCTGCCAAAGATCCAGATAAAGATTACCTACTAGTTAATGTAACATTAAGAATTTGCGGACGAAGAATTTTTAAATCAATCTTATATATCCAAGCGAGTGAGCTTTCTTTTTGGATTCATGAATGTTCGCTATCTCTATTGAACATTCCGCAGTTTCTAATCGTGTTTCGTTAGTCCACGAAATCCATATTAAAATAATTTTTAGCTATTTCAAAATCATTTCAATGGTCAAAATAAAACCAGAATATACGATATTATATTACAAAGCTTTATTAATTTCAAATACTTCTATTGTTTGCAATCAACGAAATGTTTATTCCAACAAACATGCTTTTGGTATTATTACACCAAAGAAATTTTACTTTATAATTAAAACCCATTGTTTTCAAGTCAAAGTTTTGTTTCTTCATGAGGATAAAATATGCTTGTTAAATAAATTATTTATATTAGTACGCCAATAAACATTTGCTTGCAACTAATTGAAACGACAATTTATTTGTATTTATACATATTTAGTATAATGAAATAGAAGTCTCTTTTTTAGTGTAATATTTGTCATTTGTATTTATCAATTGTTTTCATAGTTTAGTTGGTGAACAGTGCGCAAATTAAGAAGAAAATGCCCGTGATCTATTTATACGTGAAAATAACTATAACAAGTTTTATATTTATAGGAATCGCTGAAGAATGGTTTTATTATGAAGTTATGGTTCGCTTTGGGTTCTATAAGAAACTATTATTTTTGTCATACCCCGAAAATTATAACTGAATGAAACTTTTACCTTTTTTTCTAAAGTTAATTATAACAATAAAATTTGATAAACAACGGTTATTATTGCAACAACATGCAAACAATGCGCGTTTTGCCTTACCAATGTCAATCAGTGCTACTAGATGACATGTTGCATTATAAGAAGAAAGCCGTATAGTTTCTCGCCTGTTATCAATAATAACAGCTATCTACAGCTGTTATTGTTAATAATTGCTGAGCATAATTTCAAAAAAGTAAACGTTCTTCCGAAATATTCAGTTGAACATTTTTTCCAAAGGGTCATTGGAAAACTGCGGCTTTCTTTGCATTTGTTTAGTTCCCAAAATGCCCATATTAAACAACGAAAAATCTCATACTATGTCTAGTAGTATTTTCGAAATAAATTCTTTTATTTAATGTATTACAAAAATGCTTTAATCGTCTTCTTTTCATAAATTAACAATTTATTATGGCCTGCTCTGGATTGTATCAGAAAGTATCTTTTGCCATACCTCGTAAGTTATAGCCCAAATGAAACTGTTTCCTTTTTTTTTCTAAAGTAAATAATAACAATAAATCCTAATAAACAACAATCATTATTGGGAAACGCGCCTGGTGTTTTATCAATGCTCATGAGCGCTACTAGTTGACATGTTGCATTATGCGAAGAAAGTCACATACTTTTTCACGTTTTATTAACAATAACTGTAGGTACTGAACAAGGTTGCAAGAATAGAAACTTTCTTCCGAGATAATTTAGTTAGTCGAACATTGTTTCCAAAGGGTCATTGAAAAACTGCGGCTTTCTGTGTTTTGAAACTTTTTTATTTTCTAAAGTTAATAGTAATAATAAAATTCGATAAACAACAGTTATTATTAGCAAACGCGCATCTTACCTTACTAATGCTTATGAGTGCTACTAGAAGACATGCAAATAACAGCTGTAGATACTGAACAAAATTGTAAAAAAGAAAACAGTCCTCCGAGATATTTAGTTAGTTGGACGTTTGTTTTCCAAAGGATCATTGCAAAATTGCAGCTCTCTTTCCATTTGATCGTTTCTAGTTTCTGAGTTCCCCATATTAAACAAAGAGAAATCTTATAAATACCCTGTTTATTATTTTCCTAATCAACCATTTTATTTGAGTTATTGTAAAAATGCTTTCATTGTTTTTCTCTATAAATTTATAATTATGATAAACAAACAAGAATAAAGCTAAAATTGTGAATACCCGGACATAAGAACAATGCCGTTCAAGCAGTAACATCTGAAGAAGCAGAGAAAACCGGGAAAGTTCGATGTAATTCAATGTGCGTCCTGGCGTCACCGTCTGACAGTTTGGTAGATACGTTCGGGGAATAAACTCAAACGCCTCCGATACTCGTAATGCCTTTGTTGTTACCGTCGGAGGGAGCGGCGGGCCCGGGGGCGGACGCATGAGCATAGCGCCGCGACGCTCAAACACAAGTGCCGGATTACACCGGCGTCGGTCCAGCGTCAGCTTCATTCCAGTGCCAGGTCGTTTCGCGTTTGCTTCTACTCTTCGCTGGTTGTCGGCTAGTTTTTCGCGCTCGCTTCTATTCGCTAAAGATAACGCCGTGATCGGAAACTCTATAGATGAGATAACACGGCGGGAAAGACAGACTCTATATAATAATAAATATTTTTCGTTAATTACTTTTACTAATTTCTTAAAAGGAAATCATTGAGTCGTCTTTTTCAGCAAGATTATCGTATATTTCGCGTGACGAATAAAGATGTCTAAGTCGCAGCGGGCTTAATGAGTAAGGTAATGAGATTTTAGAGCTCCGTCACGCGATTCCGGGACGACAAAGGCTCTCCGTCACGGGTCTTCTTCTTATATTAACATCACAATGGAGGGGAATCGAGTGCAGTCTCCTCTAGTGACATTTGGATGTTAATAATCATCGCGCCGACCCTCCTACCATAGGCGTACGTTATGAGGGAAGGCTCCCATCTTCGCGATTTGACGGTGGTTCAGTGTCGGACAGTTGCAGAAAGCGGCCGGGAATATCGGTGATGTTTATGGCGTTTACGTGATTGACATGTGCTCCTCAGTCGAGACTTAAACCGTTAAAGAAAGGAGAAAGAAGAACTGGTACATGGTGTTGCCGTTTATTCTTATTGTTGTTAGTTTCTTTTTGTTGTGACTCTTATCTGCTCACTCATACAGCATGCTGACCGGTGCATCGTCATCAGGATGATAATCGGTGAGTGTTGAATTAATTCGATGTATATTTCCTGCAATTCACGTCCGGTGACAAAAATTTAATCAATCCGGAAAGTCCACCGCCGATAAATCTCCATTTTTTTCCTGTTTTATTCGCCGGGAATCCATCCGTTAGTCGTCGTACCGTTTTTTAATTAAACATCCAGAGTCACGGAATTGATCGATGACCGTGGCGCCGCTGTTTGACGAAATATAAAACGTTAATTGCGTTGCGCGTTTTTCACGCACGCTTTTACACAACGGCAACGACAAACAAACGCATCCCGTGCTCGCGGTGGATCGCGGTGTGCCTGTATGTGTGTGCGGGAGCCCCCCTATTTCGGAACGCTGACGATTTCAATTAAACCGACCAATGCCGCCGATGCGCCGTCCTCTCTCCC
The DNA here is from genome assembly GCA_949128085.1 of Cetonia aurata. Taxonomy (NCBI): domain Eukaryota; kingdom Metazoa; phylum Arthropoda; class Insecta; order Coleoptera; family Scarabaeidae; genus Cetonia; species Cetonia aurata. The sequence continues at coordinate 22,085,923 of OX421886.1, read as the reverse complement.
GAACACGCCGGCATCGGGGCAGCATCCACCTGTAAGGGTTCCCTCTCACTTTCGATGGCGTATTCGGGAACGAGACGGACTCTGCCGCCGTCGCGCGTGTTTCCTACGTACGAGATTGTTGTAATTTCCTCCTGGTGATGTTGCACGCGACTTTGTTCATTTCCGATTCGAAATTTCTCTGTCCGGACGCGCAACTTCGGGATTCGGGATGAAAAATGTTCGGCGAGCGCGCGGGGTATCCGCGTTTACCCCATTCGGCGTGTTCAAGCTAATAATTTATATATGTATATGTTGTCGATGATTGCGATTTTATCTCGTGAGTCTATTTTTAATAATTTCATGCGCAATCATTTAAAAGAACCAATACGCAAAACGAAACAAAAGAAAATGTAACCTCTAGATTTAAATGCGCGGGGAAAAATCCCTTTGTCATAATTATATAGACACTTCTGTAATTACTTCGGTGAATCTCAAGATGATTAATTATGACCACAATTGTTGTTGAATTGCAATAAATGATAAATTTCCAATTTGTGGGAAATATCCTCCTGATTGAAAAGGAGTTTAAAACAGCAATATACAAGGAAATACGGTGTTAGATCCTGACGTGAGGGAGCTGCCAGTCTCACGTGTAAATACACAAGTGAGTTTGTCTAATAGTGACACCCATGTTTTCGAAATAAAATTTCATTTTTACGATATAAATTTGCTCCTGTGCGATGTTAGCGGTTTAAAGCCAAAGGCAGTGTTATCAGTACACCTTGCAGCGTTAAGATACACCTATTAACTTTCACTTTCGAAATTGCTCTAAAACCTTACGACTACAAAGTCTCAATATTCGTTTATTAATGCACATTTGTGTCCCCTTAACTCCCTTTCTTAGTTAAACTGTTGATCAATACCAAAAGCTTTCCAATAGGAGTTATTAATATCCAAGAATCAATAAAAGATTAAAATTGTGTGTGTGTGTGTTATGTTAGCATGAAGAATAATAAACTATTGACACAATAAATAAGAATAAGATATTTATTTGTTAAGATTGTATCTCCCAAAATCTTGAATCCAAAAAAGTTTCCGTGAGTCGGGTAGAAGTACCTACCGGTTGTACCGATTAGAATTTAAAATTTTCAATTTTGTGAATTCTGTCGAAAATGGACAAATTCGTTTTTGGGTGTTTAAGCTTATTTGCCACTCCATTCGAGGCAAAATTACTTTTTTAAATACTTGCTTCTGATGAAGTGGAAAATAAAATCTAGGAAAGCGTATACTCAGAAGAAGCCTTCTTCTCGGATAGCAAGTAAAACCATAATTCCTGTGCCAATGCGATGTTTGGCTTGTAAAACATTACCTCCGGGTTAGGCAACATTTCAGTGAGGATGTTATAATAAGTCAATAGATATCAGTATCTAGAAGTGTCAAGGTGTCCTCCACAACCCAAAGCTTCGCCCATCAAGAAACATACGTAAATTTATGTAATATTAGTTTATTTGATTTTATATATACTGAGTTAGAGTGAATATGCATTTTATTCCAGGAAATTGAATCAGCATAGCCGCGTTTTGTTAGGCAGCTTTGCCCTTATTCTGATTTGCCCCGGCGAAAATGGTGTATACTGCTACGATCGAAGATATCTGCTCTTTGTAATCTTACGAATCTTACATGAAGTCGAAGTGACTATTTTTATATTGTAAAGCTGCATCTACAACATCGAACATTTATCGTACCTTCAACAACTCGTTGTCACAGTCACAATAATTAGGTTTTAGTACACTGTGGTAAATTATAACACAGTTAGCATAGATACAAGCACATTTTTTCTTCAAAAGTAGCTGTTAAACCTTAACCCTGCAACACTGCATTGGTTTTCAGCTCTATTTGATATCAAAATCCTTGTAGAGTTTAGGTAATCGTTTAAAATACAACACCTTTGCTGTTACAAAACATTAATGTGGTAACTAATGACGTGCAAATGATGGTGTAATAGTTCAAAATAACACAATTGTTAAACATCCTGACTTTGCAAATAACTCTGAGCCAGTTTTTTGAAACTATGAAGAAAAATATTTCGTGATTCGCAAATAAAATAAAAATAGTTTTGAATTTTCCATGATTTGGATTCAGCGTATTATGTAATGCAACAACGTATGCAGTATATAGTACATAATTCGTCAACAATAAATTCAATACATACACTCGCAAGAAACACATTTGTATCTTTTTACACTATTTCAGAATCTTCATGACTATCAGGGCTAAACAGAAATGTTTAATATTAGGAAAAGAAACTGCTCCTTCTCTAACTGTATTCAATAAATCTGTAGTCAAAGTTATACTGAAATCGACGGTAGCATAAAGAGTAATTAATTTAGGATCGTGATACGTAGACCCCGTCGGGAGATTTTGGATGACAGCAAATTTCTTTCGTAGATCAATCTTCAGAAGCTCAACTTATTTGGGAAATTTAATCTTGAAATTGTGAAGTATGCACGGATCGCCGTTGCACATTTCTCTAACAGCTAAAAGTTTAACGGACATTTCTTAAGTCGTCAGTACATCCAAACATGACAATCTTTTAATTATGTATTCACTTGAAATAGAATAACTAATAAATAGTAAACAAAATTATTATTACTAACAACATATTGGCGTCAACGTTAGTCCTGGTAGAATTCCAGACAGTTCCTTAAACGAATGCCTATCACAACCAAAATACGGAGAAGTTTGCATCTATGTATCGATAGCATATAACAGAATTTTAGTTTTAGTTTGGCTTAGTGTCTGAGAAATTTTTTTGAGCGTATGAAAAAATTTTAAAACAAACAAAATAAAACGTTTACCATAGAGATATTCTCCTTTATTTTATGTTGGCAACATCTATGTATAGATAACGAGTACTCTATCTGCTTATTTGCGTGGTACAATATTTTGATGATGCGATTTCAGATTCAGAATCGAATGAAGAATGCAATAGCATTTGATATGTTTCTTAGCAATTTATACGCTTTTATAATTTTAGATAATTGCTGACTAACTTCATGTATAACATTGTACTCTCCTTGTAACATATGTATTTGCGTCACAAAAGACATCTAAATGAAAATTATTTACCTGCCAGAATTATAATAACAGTATACTTACATTATAAAGATGGTTGTCGGATATATAAAAAAGAATTCACGGTTTCTTTGAACAGCCGTATAATACCATAATATTGTGGCATGTACGACGAATTACTAAGCAGAATGGAATATTCGCAATTACGTCTAGCATACGAATTTTCTAATTTAGAACTATAGTTGCTTTAGATGCAAACTTGTATATTATATTAAAGCAAAAGCTTCTAAGAAGGTAAGTGCAACGAACTTTGGTTATGTGCTACAGTTTATAAAATCAAATAGCGGACAGTGAAAAATTTAATAACTTAAACAACTTACATATTTTTTAGATTCCATAATAACGCATATCTTCTTGTAAGGAACTATGCGCTTGTTTTTCTACACTCTCACGAAATAGGATCGTACACCTGCCGATAATTATTACAATCCCGTGTTAGGCTCGTCCCCTATAATACGTTGACTTATTTGTCGTTTAAAAAATGTAATCGTTCCAGTTTGAAAAGACGTCTTCCAATATATCGATATTTATGGGTCGGTAAAGGTAGTGGAATCCGAGGGCAGCTAAAAAACTACACATCGTGGTTCTAGCTGAACTGTCTCTGGTGGCCGATTCTTATTGTCTATCCTCCGCTCCTTTTCAATTTTAAAAGTTGAGATCGCGATTTGCCGAACCGGCCCTATACCTGCTTCCCGGTGCATCTTCCCGTTGTTTGCGGAAATTAGAAAGTTTTTAGGTTCGCTTGGGGTACTAGTTTGTGAAATTGCGTCAGTGTTGAATAAGGGTGTTCGATGTTCAATCATTGTCATGCTATGTGAGTTGGTACAAACCGGTGCTAATTGTTTTTTTTTTTTTGGTGAATAGATTACTTTTATGTATTTTATCTTTCGCGTGGGTAGTTTTATTATATAAAATTTTGTTACAATTATAATGTCTTAGGCCGATGTTATTTTAATAATTTTAAGTAAATCCAAATAAATCTTTTTGTCTTTAAATCAGCTTACTATTAGTATATAAACACTACACAAAACAGATATTTCAACTAAAGTCTCGCAAGATGTTAGATGTTTATTACTACACACGTAAACATTGAATGATTGCTTTAATTTTGTTTGAAGAATACAGGTAGGAACTTGACTACCTGTGTATGAGTTTAACAGTCCCGATAATGCTTTTTCTAAATTTGTAGAGACTTCAGTCTTACTCTGGTTGTCCGACTTTAAAACAGGAATTTGTTTTATGAACAATTTTACAAATATATGATTAATATTAAGAAGAGAAGCAAAAATGATTATTACATCATGATATCTTGTAAAAACAGGTCAAGGCTGTTAGGATCATATCATCAGACACAATTCGCTTTATTCTGCAGATGAAAAAAACTGTCTTTAATTAACAACCTACGTGATCTTTGCAATAGTTCCAACAATAAATGTATTGAATCTCTTCCGCAGCCAAATAGTCTTAATGTATGTAATAGCATATAATTTAATAATTCCTTAAACCGTTCCTTTATTTCTCCTATTGCTGCAAATGAATTATTAAGAGTAATCAAAAAATTAAAAGACTCCATGACTGCTGGTCATTACTCGATTTTTCCTTTTATCATCAGTAAGCTAATTTTATTTTAGCCCCATTTTGCTCTTTAATAAGTTATTCCTTTGAAATATTGTCCCTATGTGTAAAAAAGGTGACTTTTGTTTTCAAAATTATACGAATATTTTAATAAGTTTTACCTGTTTAGTGATCACCAACATGGATTCATCGCAACTAGTTTTGTTGACAGTGCTTTACACAAATGTATCGATCACATTTCTCGTGATATTGATTGCAAGCGTTCCTTGCTAACCAATGCTTATGGACTTATCTGAAGCTTTTGACAATGTCGATCATAACTTATTACTCAGTAAATGATATAGTTACGGTATCAGAGGAATTCCCTTACAGAGGTGTGAGAGCTATCTGATTAATCGCACGCTGATCAACAAGCATTCATCTCGCTTGTGCACTGGGGGTGCCGCAGGGATCTGTGCTAGGTCCTGGGTTTTTTAATATGTATAAATGATCGTCCTTTCTTTTGTCTCTATCGATTGCCAGCTATTTATGCCGATGACATTAATATAGTAGTAAGTTCAAATTTCCTACATAAACTATTTCAAACAGTCGGTTATATATCTTCATAGGTGTCTGTATTGGCTTCGGGATTAATAACTAACAGTGATAAAATTCAATGCATCTTATTCCGCATTTGTAAGAAATATAACACTCAGATTATCAACCTGTGTGGCTTAACCTTGGAATCGAGTAATTCCTCTAAATTACTTGGAATAATCATTTATGAACACTCAAAATAGAATTTACATATTGATCCCGGCGAACTCGGCTACTAATAATTTTCTTGATAATTTTTAGTTTTAAAATTTTCAATGGAGCAGTTTAATTTTCTTGGTTGACGTTGTTTTGTATGGATATTTGTTTTATTCCATAGGTCCTAATAAACACATATTATTATTATATAAATATATCAGTATTATACCATGTAGAGTGACCAATTTATACATATTTTCTAGTGTATTAATGATTGATATACGTATATATAGAAGAAGTTTACACGGAAAGAACATTCCTGCAGAAGATATGTTACTATAGTATTTCTATATCCTTTCTGGATAATCTCAGAGGACCCTAAGAGCGTGACGAAACATGATACCAGTAATAGCCGAAGGAGCAACTCGTTATACGGTTTAAGAAGTCGTGTTCTATATAACTGGGTTCCAACTTCCATTATAATTATCTCATATTGCAAGCCGACCAGTATGAATTTCTGCACTCTAACATGATTTATTATTCTTTGATACTGTACCATTAGCCATTTAATTACGTTTATTATTCCTTAGTAATCTTGTTGTTTCCGAGGCAAGCAAGAAATTATTCAAATCGCCTATTATGTATGGGCGAGAAACAAAATACGATAAAAAAGAAACCTTGTGTGGTAGCAGCCCTGACGGTCTACCGCGAACTTTGAAGGGATTCCACGTCGAAGCGACCATCTTTCGCTCTTCCGTATTCGTTTTTCTTTCGTCCTCTTATTCGCCTCCTATTCTAAACTTTGCGCCGTAAATCAAAATTTATAAAGAACGCTTTTTCAAACTTTCACTTTGAGTGTTACAGATAAGCGAGGGCATTTTAATGTGGCAGCTAGCGTCTCTCTACCCGGGCTCCCGTGTCCGCCGGTCCCTCTTCACCGGCGGCAGCGCGCTATTGTAAACAAGTCAATCTAGACGGCGACTTTCACGACAAAACGATGCTTTTATTGCGCACCTTATTGCGCGCTTCCATCGGGGGTGGCCTAGACACAAAAGATATGAAAGTTCTTTTTTTTTTCTTCTCTTTTCCAGTTTTCTAAAACTTGCGCAATTTTCTTCGGTCATTGTAGCCGCTACGGCTTCTCGGTAGAGTTTACCGTTATATACGTCGGATCTCTGGTTTGCTTGTATATCCTCCCGCACTCCGCGCACACACTTATGGTTGTCTAGATCTGTCGGGATAATTTGAAACGTTAATTAAGAAGCGAGTGATTAATTAACGTTTTCGCGCTCAACAATGAGCAACGAGACATGTGAAATAATGTGCTTTGTAATAATTTCTGCTATTCATGGATAATATTCCACATTATGTACAGTAGTAAGCATAAGTTGGCCGCCAGCTACATATGGTATTTCTATTACCTAGTGAACGACTGGGAGGACTACTACTACTAAGCCCACAAATAAAAACATCTTGGCATCAACATTTATATGATAAAAAGTTCGATAGTACATTATCTACATTTTATTGTAATCTAAACCATAGGATATCTAATTTTGCAAGCGATTCTGTAGCAACTATGCCCCACTACTTAATCCTTATCTTTTTTTCAATTTTAATTTATTATGATATTGTGTAGGTTATAATGTTCTGATTATTTACATCTCCTACACTTTTTTTTATTTTAATTTATTGATGATGACAAAATTTAATATTTTTCAAAATAAACGTCTCCAATTTCTTATAAAATACTCTGTATAAGTGCATGTGTTAAGATCATTATTTCATAGAACAATTAGTGAGGTTTGTTAATTTGGTTACATTGTGCGAATGACTCAGTAGTCAATGTAACAATTTGCTGAAGTCTTTGATAATATGAATGAACTTCCTGTTATGTAGCCACAAATGTGAACGATGCTTTTGTATACTCCAAATGTTTAGCTCACGGTTGCAGTTCACTATACAGATAGAAAACAATGAACAAATCTTTTTCAGTAGTGTTGACTTTCAACAGCGATGGGAAGATTCTAACAGACATTTATAGAAAACGAATGAGTTAAGTAACATCACAAAGAAAAATATTATTAAAAACTTAAAGAACAAAATCTTAACCTTATCGGACTGCATGTTCCATAATAACAATTTACTTACATTTAGAAACCTTTTTTGAATAATTATTAACATTTACCAACATAAACCTCAACCACAACAATTAACTACTGAAAATCTCCCTCTTAAAAGACAGAAATTAATAAATATTGATCTTCTTGTCACGAGAATTAAAACAGAAAGGCACGCAAATAATAACTTATAATATTAGTACTCCAAAAAATCTAAATGTTTTTAATAATCTACAAGATAAAATACCAAAATTAAACTTAAAAAACACAGTTTATAAAATTAAATGTGCTGAATGCGATAAGAGTTACATAGAACGAAGCTCAAGGAATTTGGAAAATAAGAATTAAGTAACACCAATATGACATAAAGAGTGGTAATCCAACCACAGGATTAACAAACCATTATATCGACACTGGCCATAAATTCTTTTTTCTAGACCCCATTATACTTGATATTGAAACTAACTATAAAAAAGACGGACTTCAGAAATGTTTCATATCAAATTAAACAATACTTGTAATGTTAGAACTGACATTAATCACATAAGCAATAACTATAATGTCTTACTATTTTATAACAACACTGTATGATCCATTTGGGATATGTATCACGTCCTCTGCTGCGAACCACCCCTATTTACTTGTACGTTTTTGTATATACACACGTTTTACGATATGGGTGGAATGAAGAGCCACATACGATTTAAATTTTACAATGATATTTGCACTCTCATACATAACTTTAATTACATCTCCTTATATTTTAAAGTGTATCATTAAACAATGTTGTTAACTTTTTAAAATGGGTTAGAAGTAAAAGGGTTCAAGCGCACTTTTTATTGTTTCAAAATATTCAACTCTAAACCAACTAATGGCTCTTAACTTTAAGAATATGTACTTAACTCATTTTTTATGAAAAGTGCGCTTGAACCCCTTTACTTCTACCCCCTCAATTAACCCATTTATGCCCAACGGGTCACTAACGACCCCGTACCTTCAATGTATGTAATTGACGAGATACATACGTTGAGAGTGTTGCCTATACTGAATATCGTTTATTAGAAGCACAAGTCTGAACTCGATTTCCGTTAAATCAGTTAAAGTGCAGTGCGCATGTGTTTATCTTTGAAGTTTGCATGTGAGGTTATAGTAAGCCTGACATGGATCAACTAAATTATTGGTAAGTTTGTAAAACTAATACTGGATACTGTAAATATTTGTAGTAGCTATTTTTATAACATTACTATTTATATTGTTTTAACAAAAATTACGATATATGCAGTATTTGGTGCTACATAACCGTCTAAATTTGAATGGGTCGGTACCGACCCGCTGGGCATATGACACTACTTTTGTTTTCTTTATTAGGAAAAAACCTTTGACAACAGCAGAGCTGTTGGATGAAATTGAGAGGCTTGAGGAAAATGACGAGATTCCAAGTACTATATACATCACTCCCCCTGACGATAATGACTGGCAAAGTGACGAGGACTCTGGAGATGAAAGCTGTAATGACCCTAATCGTTTGAATTCAAAACAGCTGAACTGTAGGGCAGAAACAAATCTCGACGCAGACAGAAATGATTCTGACCACGATAATAATCTGACAGAAAAGGAAAGGCATGATAATCAAGTTGAAACCAAACAGAAGAAAATCCAAAAAAAACGAAACTGGATAATTGGAGATTTACAAAAGGGAAAAACGCAACAAATTGGGACTACTAAGATTCCTATAATTCCACTCTCTAGTGAAAGCGATCCCCTGGAGTTTCTAAAACTCTTTTTAAATCATGATATTCTGGAACACCTAGTAAAAAATACCGTTCAATATGCTGCCATGAAAAATTGTAGGTTTGAACTTGGAAATGACGAGATGCTTGTCTTCATTGCTATATTATATTTGAGTGGCTACGTCCCTGTTCCTAGACGGCGTATGTTTTGGGAAGTATGCGAAGACGTAAGAAATACTTTAGTATATAATTCTATCAGGAGGAATAGGTTTGAAGAAATATTTCGCTTCATCCATGCAGCAGATAATAACAATTTACTTCAAGGTGACAAGATGGCAAAACTGCGTCCTTTGATGAACAAAATAAATGATGCATTTATAAGATTTACACCTATAAATTCATTTATGTCAATAGATGAATCAATGATTCCTTATTTTGGCAGAAATGGCTGCAAGCAATTCATAAGAGGAAAACCAATTCGTTTTGGCTACAAAGCATGGGTTCTTGCACTTCCATCTGGTTATTGTGTGAACTTTGATATCTATCAAGGTCGAAATAGACAGGCAAATGAAACTCTGAAAATGGGCTTAGGCGAATCTGTCGTTATGAATTTCGCAAATTTATTGAATGATAACTTCACAGATATAGAATTTTCCTTGTTTTTTGACAATTTTTTTACGAGTGCTTCGCTTATCCACAAGCTTGGTGACTTAGGTTTTGGTGCAACAGGCACAGTGCGTGAAAACCGCACAGACAAATGTCCTATAGACAGTAATTCTCTCATGAAGAAGAAAGAAAGAGGAGCGTATACCAGCGCTATTGATGCAGAAAATAATATCGTGTGTGTGAAGTGGAATGACAACAATGTTGTCACACTTTTGTCTAATGAATACGGAGTAACACCAGTCCGACAAGCTGCACGATACTCTGCAAAAGATAAGGCAAAGATTGAAATTCCGCAACCAAACGTAGTGAGTTGCTATAATAAATTTATGGGAGGTGTTGATCTCATGGACAACAATGTTTCTAATTATAGAATAGGGTTTCGGGGTAAGAAATGGTATATACCGATTATGTTTTGGATATTTGATGTTTGCATGAACAACGCCTGGATTCTTTCGCGGAAGTTTGGAAAAACAATGGATAACTTAGAATTTCGAAGAGCGGCTGTGATATCTATACTGCAGAAATACGGACGACGTCCATTATCAACCGGTCCCTCATCTAGCTTTATAAGTCCAGCATCTCGTCAAGAAGGTCAACATTTAATAATAATCAGTCAAAATCGACGCAGGTGTGCAAGTTGTAAAAGTAAAACAACAAAGGCTTGTAATAGATGTGGTGTAGCGCTGCATGACAAGTGTTTTTTGAATTACCACAAGTAAAAATTGTATACTATTTAGAATTATGAATGTTTATGTGTTTGTATTGTTTATAGAAATATATTTTATAATGTTTTGCAAATATAAAAAAATATAATTCAACCTAATTTTGATATCCCATTTGCCCAGCGGGTCGAAAATGACTCACATCATATTTCCTAAAAAAAATATGGAAAATCAGTTTAAACTTTTCTAACATGCTTAGTTTCGCCCCCATATCAATATATATCAGTATCATCGATTTCAGAAAAAAAAAATAGTTTCGGGCATAAATGGGTTAATGTACGACGACATAGTTTGTTTAATTTTAATTTTTGTTATTCTTGTTTTCATTTGTGTTCATGCTTTTCTTCATTCGTAGCTTGAAAAAAATGGCAGTTGTGCATCGAAATGTTAGAATGGTGAACAAAATAAAATAAAGGAAACTATAAACTGCTCAATTTTGGTTTGGTTAAAATTAATAAAGAAGATTGACTCTGACAAACTCATGCTTATATTAAAATTCCACCGCGGTACCCGAACTTAAATCCATTGGATTCTTTCTTCCCAATATGAAAATCAATGAAACAGCTTGTGCCACACCAAATAGGTATACATATATCACCGTTAAAAAAAGCTCGGTTAATATTGAATTCTAAAAAACTTGGCGAAAATCTGATGAATCTATTGTTGCCAACGTTGTGATGTGTTTTATGTTGGTTATATATTTATTTTGAGCTAGAAGATGCCCGCAACTCCATCACTTTTGCAATTTTTATCGTTACAATTTTTAAACCTAACAATAGTTTTAATTTTGTAATGTTCTGCAGAAACAGGTAATTATTAAGCGCAGCCTAATTTGATCACTGAACTATTAGATTAGAGCGACTATATTGACCTATTTCACCGCGATCTTTTCAGATCTATTGTGATCTCCTTTGTCCTAGAAGGCGCCCTCTAACTTCGCGTTCTTAAGCAGATCTGTAATTTTTGAGAGTGGCTTTCTTATGTAATTATTAACTGGAGCGTACAGTGGCGTAGTACATGAACTGCGGTTTTTTCTTCATCTTGTTGCAGAATCTGTCGAGAGTGTTATCTGCTAGGCCTATGTTATACATATGTCTATTAAATCTACAATGACTGGTCAACAGACCCCTATCATTTTGATCAGTCTTCCTATCTTTACTCAATGGATCTTTCTGTTTCCTTAAGAACTCCTTTGCCTGTCTTAGTCCCAGCGATTTTTGCCACCATTCCTTGAACTTATCATGTGACCATTCATTGATGGACTTTTAATTTGCGAATTGCTAATGCCGCGGGAATGGCTCTCTAACGAATGACCTTGGCGAACATCGTCTGGCCATATCGTCAGTCGTCTCTCATTTCCTTTCACGCCCCTGTGGCTGGGAATCTAAGCCAATGTTAGGACGCATACGCCATCCCAAACTAGCTTTAGTCAACACTTACGGAATTGGTCGCTTTAAGTGTTCCCTGGTGGTCAAAGAAAATAGCGACGCTTTTCACATAAAGCGCTTCATCTTTCCATTTCTTATTGCAATAATATAGGCAGATTAAAAAGCAGCATTCTAATATTTGCAGCAGTTTTTGCATGATGCGCGCACAAACACAAAACGACTACAATTTTATTTATATACACATCGTTAAACTACTGTACCAAGACGATTTTGCTTAAAATTACTTTATTTTTTCTTTCCTGTATAACCAAATATATTTAAAACCGAAAAATATATGTTACAATTAAATTGCGTTATATATATTACTTATGTTTGCTGCTATACCGCTTTCTCCTTATAAGATAATCTAGTGTATGTCAGTAGTTTGTGCATTTGTACTTGTAACATACATTTCCTGCACAATGGCAACTGAATATTCTCCGGAATAGCTAGTATAAGTGTTATAGTAATAGAAACGGAATTGTAAACTGTAAACAGCTGACCATGATTAAACGATAAACGTTTCAATGTTATGTGTGTACGGTTATCTGTGTACGCTCGTGCGAATGTCTGCAGCGTACATAATCGTAATATTCCACTACAGTTGATGAACCCGCGGCCCGCTTGAAATTCATAAATCCAGAAGGATTTGAGAAACACGCCAGATCTCCTCGTATCCGCAGTTCCTACGAGATAAATCACGACACGCCAAATATAACTTGTTGATATTTAAATAAGCGAGTGTGCGTCGTCCCATATCTCTTTTCCGCAGATCCTAATCGACCCGAGCCGGCTTATAAATAACCCCGGTTTGGTGATGTACACACTCCGACACAACCGACCCAGTTGTAGTTACAAGAACAACAACAGGGCGGCGACGAAGGTGGCGGCAGTCGCGTCGTAGGCAATACAGAACCGTCCCGCCCTCGTACTATTATGGTTATTCTTGAAAATAGTTTTCTTCAACAGAGGCAGGCGACTTGTCGAGCGTAAGTTTTGGCGGCAGCGTACGCGACGAAAACTAACTCCACAAATCATCTCCAACCGCCATACATTGCTGCATAAGAACACCTTCTTATGTATCACCATACAACCGCGACGCTCTTCAGCTTTGTGTTTACGCACGCTGCATTATATTCGACGCTGTAGATGCCTGAGGAGGAAGGGGTGCCTTTATGTGGAATATCAAATATATTTTTAGGGGTGACTAATGTCTTTTAAAGCGCCTCTGGTATTCTAGGAATCGTTCGCATCAACAGTTTCAAATACAGAAACGTAAACGTCAGTAAATGAAATATATGTTTGTTTTTTTTTTGAGATTTCAACAAATGTATGAACGCAAAGTGAGGAAATGTAGGTACAATATTTTTGGCTGAAGGTTATTTACCTTGTAAGAAGAAGAAAGCTGTTCAATACTTAACATATGGATATTTATGTTCGTATTCGTTGTTTTGCGATGATTTTAACAACTTGTGTCATGAATACCGATTTAAAATAAGCAATGTTGGTAGTGGAAGCGCTAGCGGGAACGTAATACATGCCAGTATTCACTTATAGAAACCAAACCTATTCGCATATATACCTAATATTTTTATTTCGGTCGTAGACCTACACAACCTTGCCCGTTGAGTAACAAATACTAACTAACACCGGCTCTTGAAGAGCATCTTACAACCAAATTCCTTAGGGTATATAGCTCGTGAAAAAGAGAAAAAATATAAGGCATCCGACACCTGTTACTTATCTTAATTAAAAAAGTTAATTAATGTATGTCAAATTGTATCCAAGTAAAATTCAAGTATGTATGTATCTTCCTGGAACAAAGTTATTTCTGTGATTTGTATTTTAGAATCAAGGTTCTCATTATAATTTTGTGTCAGAATAGTTCTAACCTTGTTACACGTCTTGATGACCTTAACTGTATGTTATAGATAGCAATAATGGGAAGGATAAGCTCTGGTTCTAAAAACGCTTTAGTCAAGCTAGTAGTCAGGCATCTATTGATGCATTCCATCATTCTCAGTGACATTTTTTCGAACCCGCAGATGATCCCAACTCCATTAGGGATTTCTGACACGACACATATTGCATTTATACGAGATCTATGCTATTACTTCCTATCCGAAAAGAAGGCATGTTCTAATTCTATTCAGAGTTTAAAACTTAACTAGCACCTAACAAATTAAAGATGAGCTTGCAAACCGTTTAACTATCAACACGGTATGCTCATGGTTAATCCTTTCCTTATTTCAATATCTAAATACATGCTTATCCCTTTATTAATGGCACTTGCGCCATTAATAAAGAAGGTAACATCTTCATCAGTGAGATGAAATACAGAAAATGATGTATTTGTCACCATGAAATAATGCGTTGCATACGAAATCTGATATTTATTTAACAGAATTGAAGTATGTTATATTCATGTTATTTATTGTGGATTCTTAAGATTATAGCGTAGCCTCTCTTGTACACATACCATTTGCTAAAAGTTGGATATAAACGTATCTCAAAATTTTGTTTGATATAACGCTGAGCTAAGAAGGAAACACAAGTAAGCGCCCCTCGCAGATTTAAATAAAATTTGGTGGATTTGTAGATCGATCTAGTGTAAGAACAACGATAACTTTCTTAGCTGCCCATTGTTTGGGGTTGCACGCCCTATCAGCAATATTTACAAAACAATGTCTTTGCTCTTTTTGTCCTTTGCGTTAGAACACAAAACCCAAAAATGTATGACGCAACGCCAGAGTTTATGATGCAACGCAATGTGTTATAAAACAAAATTTTACTTTGTGATACAAAATTGATGAAGCAAAATTTTGTTCTATTTCCCACTTATATATTTCTAGTGTAGAGACAACTAGTGATTAGGAGGTGGTAAATGAAGGTGGATGCATTAGGGTTTTGCCAATTTGCATTTTCTATTCTAATTGAAAACAAAGCTAATATGAGAGTAATTGCGTCACTAGATAATTTGTTTTGAAAGGTAAAACAAACAGTTATAAAGAAAAATGCGAATATTATATATATTCAACTACTTTAGTTGTTTCAACATCGTTGAACGTATATTGATCTTCCATAACTAAGATCTGCCAAAGATCACTCATAACGGCGATGATTATGGTACTGGTACTAGAGAAGTGCAACGAAAAAACCCACAATCACCAAAGATTGAAACAACAATCTACTTCCACTGTCGATTATAGATTTTCACTGCATACAGCTACTTACGTCACAGAATAGGTAATAAACAGAAGTTTCACCCAATGCATTTCCCTATGGTAGCGATTTTATTTTTTGTGGTAATTATCTACGACTACACGATTCTGCGCACAGGTCAGCAGAGCCGGATTAACTAGATAAATAATAATGAGTATGCAAAGCAAAATTTTCAAAAATACATTTGCAAAATACGTTTTCTAATCAATTTTTAATAGAAAACATGTTTTTAAGGCAATTAGTTGGTAAATAACTGCTTAACCTCATGTATATGTAATAAATTCTTCATTCGTGTCGACATATATTATCAATGTCTTCGTATTATTTTAAAATTTAAAGTAAATAGTAATACTAGTAAAAGTTCCTCTAGAATAACGTTTAGATTTCAAAAGTGCAAAGAAAACTATACCATTCCATTTGAAATAAGGAAGTTGATGTCAATTTCCGGTGTTTCCGGAAGTGCCGCCATCTTGAAAATATTTTCACGGCATAGATTTTATTACACTATGTACGTATGCAACTTTACAGAAATTAATGATCACTAGAAGGGCCAATCTTTCTAATGGACGGTCTCGATGAATCACCCTGTATAATGACACCAAGAAAGTCTACCTGCGCGAACGACAAATTTGCACTGACTGCGATATCATTAAAACAGCATAGAGATATGGTACGAATTCCTTGTCTGACTGACACTTCTGTATATTAACTATTCTGTGCTTACGTCATGAAGCAATCTTGCTCGAATCAAAAAGAACAACCATCTTGTGTATTGCTTGCAACCGCAACACAAATTGAACAGAAAATCTCTACAGTGCATGTCCGCGCGTTTTGTGTTCTAACGCAAAGGGACAAAAAGAACAAAGCTAATAAGATATATCAAAAAAGTTAAGATAAGTGTTTAGCTGTTTTAGTAGTAGGTACTAAAGCATAGCGGTAATATTTGGAAGACAGAAATTATTGTCACTGCTAAAACAGTTAAATATTTATTTCAACTTTTTTACTTTTTAATTTTAAGTATTTTATCCTATAGTTTTGAAGATATTAAACCAAATAGGAAAGAGCAGTGTTGCCGATAGAACGTTTCACATCCCGAAATGGGCGATTTAGCAGTTAAGAAAGCTATCGTTGTTCTTATACTAAAACGGTCTGTAAACCCACCAAGTTTCATTGAAATCGGTGGGGAGACTTGCCTGTGTTTCCTTGTAAGTGCAAGTGGATTAACCGGCAAATAAGTAACCTTTATCGCCATGCGATTCAGAAATCCATAAATAATAAAATATACACTATTTTAATGCACACATTTTATAGGTCACACCTGCTCCATGGAAGACACAAACCTGCAAGCACACATACATACATATTTCGATCAGGAACAAAATTCTCAACAAGTTTGTAAGAAACAGCGCCCGCATAAACTCGGGAATTCGTTAACACCGTAAATTATTATCTGTTTCCAGTTCGGTCGCACTTATCTCTTGAACGACTAATCCCTTAACATCGCTGGAACGCTCTCGAAGTCTCGCAATAATCGGCACAGTAGTTAGGAAACGGCAAGGAAAGGTACAGGAGAGGGTGGAACAGGAGTTAGAGGGGGGAAACCGTAAAACGCGGACAGCGGCGTCCGTAGGGTGTTTGGAATGCCGACTCCGCGAAGACGAATATCTCACTTTCACTGGAAACCGGAACAATGGAAGTTATGCCCGGAGTATTCCGCGATTTTGTACACCCATTCTCTGGCTCACCCGCCGAGGATTTCCATTCTCTACCGTTGTGAAAGCGGGCTCCGAATCGTCTGCGCCCTAAGGCGAGATCTCGATGGCGTCATAAAAAGAAGATATTCCATTTTTCTTCTACGCTGAAATCATTTCAATTCGTATATGTAACGAACATAGTTGTTTTCAAATATTTGTGTTGATATGATCCAGTAGCCTTCCTTATTGGAAGTGATGTCGATATTCGTAGTATTCTGTGAAGTTTATCAACAGTTGACGAGTTAATAAAGCAATATATATGCGCCTTTTCACAATTGATACTCCTTCAAGCATGATCCATTTGATACGGTTGCCTACTAGATCATATATGCATACATCATCCGATATTTACCGCAAAAAAGGGGGATGATATCCCTCCATTCCTATTGCAGCTCCAGCGGACATTTTCGATAACTAATGCATTTTAAAGTACCCCATGGTGTCCGCGAATTATGTCTATCCTCCTTTGCTCCTTCTATCTGTCTATCTGCACACAAAATATTGTAATAATATGCGGTAGGTGTGTATTATACAGATATACCGTACGTTTATGCAAAGCGTGCGCTTGCATGTACACATTATGTCGGATTATTTTCGGATGAACGCTCTCGCGCCGCTGAACAGCCACCGTTGCGCCATCAGAAAACGACCCCGACTGGTAGTAATGCAACAATGGTGTCCGTTCGGGTTATAAATCAATTTCGACGAGTTATCAATGATAGTTACTGATATTTTTACGGATACCGGTTCCGTTCCGATTGAGTATCAGTTTTCGATTCGGCCAATCACACGTGCCGACACAGAATGCATCTGCTGTTGTTAAAATAAGTGTGTGATTTATTGGATTTCGGTAATTTTAAAATTGGGAACCGACGGTCGGCATGCCGGTCGGGTTACATTATTGCGCATTCCGCACGGTGTGGTCTCCATGTCGGCGAATGTGATGCATGTTTGCATGTAGGTAGTACACTACTGCTCATGAGTTTACAATGCCTTGTTTAAGAATTGATGGTGTCACTGATATTTTATGTTGCCAGAATATGCAAATATATGTAGAGAATGCCAATTAATGTTACTCGCTAATACGTTCCTTGAAATCGTTTCAGTTTTCCTGTACAAAATTACACAAAAAAACCATAGCTTGTGCAAGAAATTTTGTTTAGAAAATAATTATACTTTCAACCGCTATAAGGCCTTACCTAACAACGCTTTCTCTCAATCTCTGGTCACTGATGGTTTTGAATTCTTCAATAACATGTGTTTCTGCTTGAGAGATACCGGGGTATTTAGGTACCAAAAAAATTTTGCATATATTTGATTCTAGGCCCATATATTCCTGTATTTTCTACCGTTTTGGAGTCATCCGTATACCGTTCCATTGCATTTTCATTTAGATTCAAGATATTGTTTTGATCCCAATTTCCTTCATAACAAAGCTTACTGGTAAATTCTCCCAGAAAGCTAATTTTTGTTTTGAAAAACCTCTATTTTCCTTTAAGCCACTCTCTCGGCTAAAAAGTGGTGGAAGGTATAGTTTGGCAACACTTCAATAGCTGGCGTTAGGTAGGTTCCCTTTGCCCCACTTATGTATATGTAAGCAAATGTTTCCATTACAGAACAGTCAATTCTATGCTACGTGCTACTGACCTATAAATTATTGCTGACCATTATTGTTTACATTCAAAGTAGTATTTTTCGGTTACATTAGTTTTTTCTTGCAAACTTTTTGCAAACCATTCTTTTGGCTTTGTAGATTACTTTAAGCTCGTGCTTATTACCTAGGATAGGGCTTAGACATCCGACTCCTAATTTCGATGTCTAAGCCCTATTCTAGGTAATAAGCACGAGCTTAAAGTAATCTACACAGCCAAAAAAATGTAACCGAAAAAGACTATTTGGTATATGCTAATATATTAATTGTTGGGTCAAAACTTGAATGTATGTACTATGCCTTTCAGAAATAGCGACTCAGTTTGAGCCGGAGCTAAAAATAAAGAGAGAAGGGTATATACCATAAGTGAACTGTGCGAGTCTAACGTGCGGACCATACAATAAACAAAACACTTGTGCTGTCGTCCGTCGGCTTGATGTTTAGAGTATAAAAAAATGGTAAAGAAAAATAAGGTAAAATAAATACCAGAATTTAAACTAGTGGAAATAAGCCCTGTATTTTCAACATAGAGGATTATTTTGTTAGAATAGTTTTAATTATCATTTGCATCGTAATAATATAATCTTCATTTGACTTTAATCAATATTTCATATTATATATCATACCTTTGGACAGCGGCGATAATAAAGTTCCCAATACAGTTTATTAGCTGAATAACTAAAATAACTGCACATTTCTATCCATTCGAAATATGGTATATAATATATAATAAAATCTTAAGACTATATACTCGGTTTTTTTTTTCTTATATTTTATCACTTATAATGTTTGATTGTTTCTGCATAATCTCGCTGCTACTATTCAGGTGAAAATATGAATTTAAATTCTTTGTTCTTTTCCATATTGCGAAATTTCGGTTATATAGATCAAGTTTCAAGTATTGTTTTTAATCTGACGTTATGCTAATGTCCACATTCGTTTTATGAAAGAACTGTAATGTTAAAATTAAGTATTTCAACATTTCTTAGTGTACCTAATACGTATTTTAGATGCAACTAATGTAAAACTTACATCTTGGGACATTAAAGATTTTTTTTTATTAAAATGTAGTAGAATCGTTTATTTTCTAAATTCTTAGATTTTAAAATACCTCATATACATTTCACTAGTTATAAATTAAATAATAAATTTCAGAAAAAATATTATCAGGTTTAAATCGCATTTCACAATTAAAAAAAAAAACACCATTATCTCACGAATAGACTAGCTATAATAGACAAAAATACTTTCACATAGGAAACATCAAACTGAAATAATTATTCAGAATCACTCACATAAAACATTTATAACGAAAGCTAGGTATACAAATATTACATATAAAGTCAAGAGAATTTTGAAGAACAAATATTACAGTAACACGAATAATAAATTTACACCAAGAGATATCCTGAACATAAGTAATACTAGGAAAATGTTCGTTTTTCCAATCCTTTTTATTGTTTAGTATCTTTTATGTGCTACATGTTTCGACCAAAACTGACCATCTTCAGGCAAATAAAATTGTCAGAGTTTTGTTATGTATTACAAGAATGATGTGTCAAATTTTTATATATAGTTGCATCGAGGGAATAAAATTTTTTTATAAATACTATTATCTTAAATTTTTAATTACATTTAAAAATACTGAACGAATAACTAAACACATTAAAACGTATAAATTTTTAAATTTAAGTTTAAAATATCTCGGATTATTACAAACACTACCGAGTGGTAAAACACAACTAATAAGTAGTACTAATAAGTAATACTGTTATGATATAGATCCATTAAAAACATTAAAACAGAAATACAATTTTAATCACATACAACATAATAGTTCATCATCAAAACTACAATATTCTTACATTTTTTTTTCTCACACATTTAATAACGGAAAAGGGCAAACAAAACAAAAACCATCATAGTTTACGCGTGAAATTACGTATTTGTAATATAAATTTACGTCGTTTTTCTCCATATTAGCCCGATAAATCAATCCACAACTGATTGTGAGTCGGTAATACACAAACATCCCGTCCTGCATCAGCCGATCTTGTAGCGGCTACGGCCTCGGCAATAACATTATGTGTCATTATTGTGACGTATAATACAGTTAAAACTACACCACCATAGAGCCTCTCAAAAAAATTACATGTGTGAATATAAACCGTAAGTAGCCAGTGTTTTAGGCCTGGATATTTATGTTGTTTGTATTTTCTTGTCATCAAACGTCACTTTGCCAGCCGGTACTGCAAGTGTTTACTATATAGTCGTCAGGTATTAGACTCGCACAGTTCAGATATGGTTTATACCCTTCTCTCTCTATTTACGTCTCCGTTCAAATCTGAGTCGCTACTTCTGAAAGGCATAGTACATTGCAATTGAATCATATCAGAATAAAATGTGCAAGCGTAAAGAATACATAAGAAGTGATATTTTGATGCTACATAGATCTAATAAGATAAGATCATTCTTTCTAATACGATTTAAAGGTATCTAATTAACCCAGCTGATAGTCTACTGGCCTGTACACTTGGCTATCAGTCATGGGGTCGCGGGTTCAAATCTCACTCTGGTCAATTACGATAAGCGGTTCTTTTCGGGGTCGTAATAATAATTAGGTGGGAGATTAGACTTCATCTACCCCATTAAAATAATAATAATAAAAAAAATAATATTAACATCTAGTCTATATTCGTTCGCCACGCGGTAATATGTCCCAATATTCCTTAATAGTTCTATAATAAGTAAATTTATCCATCTAATTTGTAACTACTATTTGTAAATGTAAACAGTTTATTTATTGATTTACATTTTGTAATCCTGAGATCTCGAACTCATGTTGAAGTTAAAACATATACAAGGGTGAGATTTAGATCTCTTTCTCAAATAAACAAAATAATAATATATTTTTGTTATCGACGTGTTGTATTATAAATTGATAACCTCATTAATAAAAAAAAAGTAGCAAGATATTAAAAATACAATCGAGTATAAAACTTGTTACTCTACAATACCTGTAGCGCGCTATACCATACTAATGAGAACAGCAAGTTTGACCAAGTTGGAATAGATTATAAAATTATGCGGCGTACCTTCTCAGACCGACCCTAGTTAGCTCTAACTTGGAGAGAAAGGGGTTATCATCACAGTTGGGCAACTCTAGCCACTAATTAAAAACAAGTTTTGCGAAGGCACCCTACTTTCTGCAACTGTAATCGCTTCGAATTGTGTCAATTAGGAAAAGCGTCATTTCTCGTTAGATTCGACTTACTTGACACTTTGAGCTTTGGCATATTTTAAAGTATTTCAAATAAACATCACTCTCAAGCTGTTTGAGAAATATTTAACTTCGTTTTTTTTACACATACCGAAACGCTATGGGTATTCGCGTTTTATTCATCGACCCTTTCTATTACCCGGGCTAAAAATACGTCTATCGGTCCTTTTCGCGCTGAGATGTACTCGCGCCGTGCCTTTACCATACACTCAGACTCGTCGCGGTCCTGATGAAAACTTTTCCGGCGTTATTTATTGCAGTTTTACTTTTTCAACGAATGCTCTTTCAACTTTTACCATTGTGTTGCCCGTTCCGTGCTTTTATCTCACAAATTGATTAAATAAAAAAGATTTTCCAGTACACGCGCTGGAATTAATAGAGCAATCAAATCGATCATTCGAACGACTTGAGAATCTGTAGGAACAGTTTCCTTTGTTTAGCGTCAACGCAACCAAGTCGTGAATTTTCTACAATACACAACCATATAGGCGTTGACGCGTATCTTTCCTATAAGGAAGTTATTCGGCAGCTTATATTTTTCTACTACCTTCGTTCTTTACGCTAATGAAAAATGAAATCGTTGGATTCACTCTAAAACATCGAAAGAGAACCGTTCAGCAGATGTTAAGTGGACATGTGGTTAATAAAGTACCCTAAAACAAGTTAAATTTGAGTATATTTAATTGGATAACTGTTAGAGAAACCACAGGTGCTGCAATAGAGCGAAACGAATTTCCGTTGACATTTTTATGACGCTTTTAAGCAATAAATAAGCTGGTTGTTATTGGTTTTAATTCACCACTGTGGGTTTAAGAATTAACTAGAAAACGCTAAGCGGTGAAATAGGTTCCGTTACTTTATACAAGCTAATAATATACGCATGTATTTCAGAAATGCTGTTGGATACAATAATACACTTCTTCATTTGCATTCTGACCACTGAGCAAACCAAAGTTCATTTTACAGTTTTTGTATACAATGGATCATAAAATACAGTACCTCTAGAGTTATTCCGCAAAGATGTAAAGTTGTAATTTTCAACTTTAACAATTATCTAAAAATAATCTCTTTATTACTATATTTCCCAGTACCTACGAGAAAAAGTTGTGTGGATTTTGATCGTTAATTTGATGCTGAATGATGTTAGATAATCAAAATTATTCGGTTTAATAAATATTCAAACACAATTTGATGTTAGGAAATGCATACTAGCTGTACTTCAACGGAAGTGCAAGGTGTATTATTATTATGCAAAGGTTGTTTTTTTAGTTTTGCATATAAATCTGGAATAAAATAGTATATATAGATATAGGTTACTGTTTACGCTAAAAATTCAATTATTTTGCGAGCTATGTGCGAACTTGCATTGTCTTCATGGAGGATTAATTGTCGTAGGCGGTTTTTGAAGCTCGGCAGTAACAGTTCCTTGATTTTTTAGTTGCAATATATGCTAGTTTCGAAACAAATGCCGCGCGACCGTCTTTTTTGGAGACACTTTGAGAATGGATAACTTTCCTCGGCTTTGCTTCAGTTTGGAATACCCAAACAGACGATTAGCGTTTGTTTTCTGGTTTGTCCTCTAAAAATCCTGTACACGTTTTTAGAACTCCCTGCGTTGAAGCTGTCTAGAGTTTTTTGACAACAATTCACCTTAGCAGCCTTCTGTTGTTCGACCAACAGAAACGGTATCCAACGGGACTTTTTCTTTACACATGAAAACAGTTTTTTAATTGAGGTCTTTGAAATCCCCATTGGTGCCCCATTCTCGCAATATGTCATCACGTCGATGTTCCTTGATCAGGTTGCGCACATCATCGACGTTCTCCTGAGTGACTGCCGTTTTCTGAGCAACTGCTCTTGGATGGTCGTTAATGTTTGAATTCTTAATACCAACAAGAAATGGTTGACTAGTTTTGTGCTTCAGTGCCAAAAAAAAAAAAGAGAAACCAACTTAGCGATGCATTCTTGTTGAGATAATTATTTTAAAAACATTATTGCGCGAAAATGTTCTCGATTTAATTCCATTTTACTGCAAAGTTTTCAATTTTGACAATTCGCTGTAGCTATCAATACTATACGTAACGTATGTACCAATGTATGTATGTATGTTCACTGGAACTTTATATTTGGGTTAATCGGATTAACCATAGATCTTAACGAATGATTTGCATTAACTGTGACATTTACCGTTTTATTGGTGGCGCCCTCTATGTCCTTACAACATACATACATACTCCTTATCTGAAGAATTCACAGCTTTTATTTGAGAAAAGTTCTTGAATTACTATCATAATGTGGTCCTGGTTGTTAAAATTAGTTACGTAAGAATTTTCTTTTGGTTTGGGAAATAACTAAAAATCGGCATAACATAGATCGAGCAAGTACGGTGGATTCTTCATCTGGTCCAAATCTTTATTGTAAATTACGTTCGAGGAAACAAAGCTTTTGTTCATTCTTTTGATAAAAAAGAATACCAATTCGCGACAAGTTTCCTTCCTCTTTTTTTATTTTAATACAATCACAAAGTTGATTAGTTAGTGTGGTATAATCTTTGCAGAGAAATAGAGATTTAAAAAGCGTCAGGTTTTAAATTAAAACGGGTTACTCTTAATTATAGAGAAAAATGCATTCAATTATATCAGAGATGAAAGAGTACAGGACCCCATTCAATTGACTAATAAAGAGTTAACTAAATCATTTTTTCTCTCAATATAGGTCATAGCTTTTATGATAATTACACTTTTTGGATTATATTTTTGTGTATAGATTTATGCGTATACATATATTTAATTCATCTCTTCTTGCACAGCGTTTATTCGGTACTTCTGAAGGCTGAAGCGAATATATGGGAAGGTATCTCAATACTAACTTAATATCAGTCAACCTACAAATGATAACATAAATTAGGTGTACGAAATATTTATTAGAAAGCGCTGCTTCGTCACGGCATTCTATTATTAGCTATTGCTCGCCGACGCCACCTCCCCAAAAACAAAACAGAGGGGAGCGAAAAGAATTTAAACTTCCTTCGAGCAAGAATGTTCGGTTCGTGCGTAGGCACCATACACACAGACACACAATATATATATTACGCACGGCAATATTGCAAAACAGTAGGATTATTTTTAATCCTCCGAAACTCTTATTAACTTTCCCCCCTTTCGTTTTCGCGTCTCGGTCGGCCGTTGCTGCCTGCCGCTCTCTCAGACATCCCCCGACAGGATTAAATCCCCGATTCTGATGCGACCCCCCGCGGCTCCCGCGATTCCAGCGAGCTGTCGGGATGCCACGGAACCATAGCAACGGAGTGCTCTCCGCTAGCCTGTCTCCTGTCCCTTGATTTATGGCCGATGGAAAATGCGAGAAATGAAGAGAGGCACTGGCAGACAACGTTCCGGCTCTTCTGCGCTAAACCAAACTCGACTCGCTATCATATTTCGAAGACGCGGAGAGGCCGCAAATTGACGTCACTACGAGAATTTCGTTCTCTCCCGCGGATGATACTCCAGATACATCCGCGGTTCGTATCAGATGTTCTATATGGAGGCAATTAGAAAACCTGGCGTACGTACTTATTTAAGAAGGCGCTTTATCGTATCTTGATTAAGAGGGACTAAATTACTACTGAGCGCGTGGTAATATTTAATTATAACTGATATGTATTTACAATATTTTGTGAGCAAGAACAGCTGAAAAAGTACGTCCTTCAACCTTGTTTTAATTTAAATGTTCACAAAAATGTACGAAAATATCTTTAATATACACTCCGCCAAAAAAGTATCGCATAATTTAGTTTTGAATCATAAAAGTATCGCATAATCTTTGTTTGTAGCATAAAGTTGTAAATATACTTTAATGCGCTTTAAGATATAATTTCTATGATTGTTTAAATAAAATACAGGCCAAATAAAAACAAGAACTCATACTTGAGATTTTTATTAAAACAAGAAATTATAATTTTGGAAAGAAAAATGTCATAACAGTAGCTTTTAATACTGAGTATTGCCACCTCTGGCTCTTATGACCGCTCGCATACGGTTTGGCAGAGATTCGATTAACCTCCGTATATAAGCCTGATCCAAATTCTCCCACTCGTCACGGAGAGCATTTGCTAGTCCATGCAGGTCCGCTGGGGCAACATTTTGGGTTCGTATGCGTCTGTGAAGGAGGTCCTACACGTGCTCGATAGGGTTCATGTCCGGACTTACCGCAGGCCAATCTAAAACTGAAATACCAACATCGTTAAGGTATTCCTGGACGATTATTGCAACATGCGGTCGTGCATTATCGTGCATTAACATGAATTCGTTTCCTATAATTGGCGCATATGGTACTACATGTTCTTCTAAAATTTCCGTTATATACCTGTGGGCAGTCAGTGTACCTCTGTCTACTGGTACTAACTCTTTACGACCTGTTAAACAGATGCCTCCCCAAACCATAATAGAGCCACCAGCGAAATTAGGTCTAGGTCTGATATTACACTGCGAATAGCGCTCACCGTCTCGTCTGTACACTGAGATACGCCTATCTGAGGTGTATAGACCAAATCTTGACTCATCTGTGAAGAGTATATTGGCCCAGTCATTAATGTTCCAATTTACATGTTCTCTGGCAAACCTTAAGCGAGCCACTCGGTGGTTCCTAGTGAGACGAGGGGCTGTTACAGCTACTCTAGCTCTTAATCCACTCTGTCGTAACCTATTCCGAATAGTTTGAGTACTCACACGAGTATTTCTGACTCTAGCCAAGTCGTTCTGCAATTGTCTCGCAGTTACATGTCTTCGACGTAATGCTTGTAGTAGTAAATAGCGGTCATCTTGGCGAGTAGAACATCTTGGACGACCTGGTACAGGTCTTCTACTGTAAATGCCTGTTTCCCTATATCTGGCTACGGCTCTAGAAACACTTGACTGATTGATGTTCATCAAATTAGCAACGTATGCTTGAGATCGTCCATCTTCGATTAAAGCAACTATAGCAGCCACTTGTTCTGAAGTTAAATTGCTCATTTTAGTTTTAAAAGCGTTGGTACAGAACTCTGACTTCGCACTTTAAAATTTGTCCGTATAGGAAGACTTTCAATAAACAACTGAACAAACCTTACACATATGCATTTTTCTAAATGTGTTCTTTTAGGAAAAAAAAAGTAAAAACGCTAAGTTCCATTATTTTGTTAGTGTTTTTATAGTTCACATACACGAGGCAAACTTTTTGTGAACGTATAAAAATATCTTGGTTCATAAATGCCCTTTTTTAGTTTATGCGATACTTGTTTGGCGGAGTGTATTATGATTATATTATGACATTTGACATAATCTTGCTATTATTGTGATGGTTTAAGAGGAAAAAGAAATATACGCATGGAAAAATAAAAACATTGAAGCATTTATGTTGATAAATTATATTCCAGTTGTGTGTCACGCAGCTTGCTTTACTTTCCTTGATCTAGGTATCTATTTTTTAAATTTGAATATGAACCACATAGATTTAAATGTACTCTATGCTGCAAAACAAACTCTGTGTGCCTTATGTCAAATCTATATTATTTTGATTACTATAATGGGGCGTTAATGTAAGTACTATAGTTCTATTATCTTGGTATAGGCTGTGTACTAAGCCCAGTAAGAATAAAGCGGACTTGAAATGGCCGAAGATGTGGAAAAAATTCCAGAAAATCGCAACTTACAACATACATCAACAAAACAAATACAGTAAGTCCAAGAAGTGAGATTATAAATCACCAGGACAATGATGGGCAACAGTTCCTGAAGGAATTTACTCAAGACCGATTGAAGAAAGACAAGAAGACTGTCAAAATGATAGTAGGACTACTGACTGGTCACTGTAAACTAAATAGACGGATGCAACACAGCCCTGGCAGAGGGTGTTAGTTACAGAATCTACCAAGAGGAAAAAGAAACCCTAAACTGTAGCCCACGTTCCAGAGCAATGCGATGATCTGGGAAGGACACATAGAGTCATCTGTCATATTCATCGATGAGTTGTCTGCTCACTTGTCAGCGATTCGTTGTCGAATGTCTAACGAATAATATCTTTACATCCCCGCTAAAAAGTCACAAATAGAAAGTTCTGGCATAATACAACTTTCACTACTGGATTACCCAAGTAAAAAGTGCATCTTTGGTTCATCTATTAGATTTTAAGATATTTATTACCGACTAATTGGAACGAATTCTTTGCAAGCAAGCGTTTTCACCGTTTTATTGCGTTTCTTGTTGAAAAATTTACCCTTCGATACCTACTAGAACACAATCCCCGCTATTGGGATTAAATATACTTACTTACTTTTTATTTCGTAAACACTCTTTCGTTACAAACAGCGAAAAAAAAATGTTTTCCCGTCGATGGTAGAGGACGAAGGGAAACATAGTGAGTTGATTTCACATTATTTATGCTTATTAATTTCTGTTCGTTTAACATAAACATCCTGCGTATGATGCGCGGGCCATCAAAACTCAAAACACAAACGCAATAATTTCTCATACCGACGAATATTGGTTAGGTCGAAATTAAAACTGTAAACTCGCGAGTTGTAAACGAAATTCCGGACGATATCGGCCGCCTAGTCGTTTGCATGATTAATGCCATAACAACAACGATGCCGCCGCCGCCGCCACCCCATTTAATTAATTAAATCAAGGAAACAACGCGAAGCTGATATTCACTCGCGACGAACCAAATTCGATAATAAATTTTCAGAAGCACAGGATGTACATGTGTCCATGTGCCTGTTCCGTAATATTTAGGGAGCAATACAATCGATTTGTTTAATTTAAAATCTACTTGTAATTGACATATATAATGTGTAGCGGAATGACGTGTACATTTCAATCAATATAAGCGCTGACTTTCTGCAACTTTTAAAGAAAAATTCGACTGTGGATACGACCATGATGTAGATATTCACTGAATGTTTTTATATGTTAACTTCATTATAAATAAATGCTATTAATATAATATATGAGTGAATCTGCAAACATACTAAACAACTTATTCAGTTATAACACATCACTATTAATAGCTCCAATAGATGAGAGCGCAAGACAGCTTCTGCGCAGGCTGATGCCCACTACTCCACGGTACCTCCATAGTATAGACATGCGCAGTATTAAAAAACAAGCCAACATGGTGGATACTGTAGTTGTGGATTGTCAAACCTTCTTTTGTGTAAAGATGCTCTTACAAGGACAATTTCTAGAGCAATTAGTTGCCCGAGTGGCAGTTGTTAGACGCAGTACAGCGGTTAATTAACTAATATAGAGTAATATGCAAATTTTAGCGATTATCTTGGAAATGCATATACTTGCTTCCACTTCGCCAGACATTGCTTACATCGCTGATTGCAAATTGTCATATATCCACCTAAATGTTCTTGGTAGTCGTGGTTATATTTCACCTTTATCATTTGCTATATATTCCAATAAAGAAGTACCAATAGTACAAAGCAGAGTATGGTCATCCTATACTCACCTTTGTATCTACTATTAGTACTTATTAGCATTGCTTTTCCTTTCTTATTTAATTAATCAAAGTATTCTTGTACATTATAAAAGCAGTGTGTCTGCAACAAACTTTTCACTTGTTTTATAAATGACTTTAGATTATAGTAGTCCGGGACTACATATTGTACAGTTTATGGAATTGCTGTTAGATCATGTGCGGGTATTCGGAAGTTTGTTTCTACTACGCGTAACATAAGAGTTAAATTCATTATTCTTTGCAGCGCATGCAAATTTTGGGAAGTAAGAAATATTGTTTCAAGGTAGCAGAAGTATTTGAAGTGCTCTAAGCCACCGTAAGCCAATCATATTACGTATAGCGGACTTCTGCATTTTAAAATCAAACAAAACACCAACTTATATCTCAGAAAAATAATAACACAACAAAATATTCATTTGCACTAGAAAGCGAAGTCTAAAAATACATAACATGTAGCTAGTACATGTAGTACATAAGACATTTGTGAACGCACCGAGATAAGTCATTGTCAACATACAAGTCCTGAAACCTCCTGCTTCTCATCTACCTTACCGAAGTGTTTTCTGCTTTGAGTACTTGGGTTTCAAAAAACGTGTTCTATTTAAGTAAATATCGTATTCCGCATACATTGTAAGCGTTGCATATGACATAAAATTAAGCAAGTTCTTAACAAGGAGTATAAACGTCAGTGGAGGCCTGGAGAGCCTGAGCTTTGAGGAATACAACAACTGATAAGGTACTTCTTGAAGCGTACACCATTTATATCAATGACATGTTCCTTATCTGTGAGATAATATCGAATTCAGTCGTCAATCCTAGCCCTGCAAAAGCCGTAGAATTCAATTTCCTCATCAGAATCGTGTGATTTATGAGATCAAACGCCTTGTTGAGGTCCATCGTTTACGTCCGTTTATGTATGAATGTAGTTCATTGATAAATTGTAAAATAGCTGTTGTATTAGTGGACTTTTGCTTATGAAAACCGTGTTGTTGCATTTTGATAATATTGTTTTTACAATAAAATTCCATTATTTTTTTGAGGATTTCTGAAATTACAGGTAATAGTGAAATAGCACGGATATTTAGTAACCAGTGTTCTCCGTTCTTATATATTGGTAATACGTACTTACCACGTTTTAAATATTTTTGGGAATATACCTGTACCAATTGAATTGTTAAATAAAAATGACATTGGAGCTGCTATTAAATGAGCACAATTTTTTAATATATCTGAACAAATATCATCTTTTCCAGCAGATCTTGAGCTTTTTAGTTTTAAAATAATGTCATAGGCGCAATACACTAGCTACTGAACTAGTGTTATATACAGTCGCGGACTTTAGGAATGACCAACGAATGCACTTCTTACAGCCTGAAATCATTAAGAATTCATTCATTTAACTTTTTAGGAATGACCTAAATTCAAGCGAGCTGTTTCTAGCGCATGCAGCGAGCGTAGTGCTATCTCGCTCACTGAGGCTTAGGAAGTCATTCCTAAATGCACGAACTGTACATACACGGGTAACTTACATTTGCAATAGAATTCCCATCAACCATACACAAATGCCACTAAAGTGTTAACCGAAGGCATTTGATACTTCGGTTTGTTTCTGTACCATTTCATTGTAGATATGATTTCCTCGTGCATCGGAGGTACTGCTATTTATAATGCTTAAATGCTAAGAAACTGTTCCTAGGTAACTCTAATCGATATTTGCAGTTTTGTCACCAACTTATTAAAATTCTGGTAATCCGATGTTAGCAATTATAACTTCATTTAATTAGTTTTTAGCAATTTAAATGGAAGAATTTGTAGTATATGACATACCAAAAATACCTATGTAAAGATAAATTACATACAAGAAATAAAAATGTTGTGGAATGAACAGCAGTGAAGGTCATTTCACCAAATGCAACTTACTTATTTTTTATTTTTATACCGCATAACGACAGAGTTAATAAATTGTTGCTTCATTTTTGCTTTCTATTACGATTTTCTTCTAAGCATATGCAGTCTTTTAGTTTAACGTATCTATTTGTTTGAAGGTCTTTATCTTTCAATAAAAAAAAAAGTTTTGGGTGATCCTTATCCCAGGAATCATTACAATGTTTATGGAACATTCACAGGTCTTGTCCGAAATAAGCAAACTGAGTGCTAGCTCATATGGAAGGTGGTAGATTCCTCAGAACGACGCAGTCACTCTGAGGCATTTTTTATACTTTTGATCGTCGAAAGTAAAAACATTCCGCTACTAGTACAATACGTATTACATAACGGCTTTGATTAGTCTGAAAAATATGTATGTAATGTCAGTCTGCGTGTCAATGAATTGTCAACTGGAGGAAACACTTAGTACAATAATCAAATATACTGGCAAGTTACATAGATAAGATTAGCATTAAAGAGTTTTAGCCTTGGTAACGAAAATGCCTGTTTCATTATTCTGTCAAACAAAATTGCATGTACCCACTCTAGTTTCGGACGAGCAAACTTCATTTAAAACCTTATATATGTATGTATAATTTGTTTTGTTAAAATTAATGCTAAAATCAAGTTTGGTATATTTAATTAACGTATTTTATTTTTTATTTGTTGCAGGTAAGCATCTACGCTGTTCTCCTCCCAACCATGCACGTTCAACCTCGGGATATAAGCGGAAGTAAAACAGCTGGTAATTTTTATTAAACTACGGACTAATAATTATTGGTTACTTGGGGTATTACAGGGCGTGACTAGTGTGTAATTTAATTTTAGTTATTGCATACTAATCTTTAATTATAGTGTTCCCCTTTAACATTAACTATTACTCAGATATTTTAATTTTTATTAATTACATTCAAATACGTTTTATAAACTAATTATTATTATTAAAAAAGAATTACTTCAGGAAAATTACTATCAAATGTAGGACAATATTTTTTATTAGCCTCGGCTAGTCATTTGCACTACTAAATAAGATAAACATTATTATTTATAAATGTCGTCGAGTGACACTGAAGAGCTGTAGGTACAGCGAAACATGCATGTCTGTCAATAACGACATTTTGTATACATTTTTCTGAATTTTATTATTATTTATTTGTGCTTAAATTGCTTCCTTTTGATCGATCTGTATATCGTAAACCGAGCAAATTGTGACTTTGTACAATATAAAGGCAAAGCCAATTATTATTAGCTTTAAATCGGAATGGATTGATTCAATCGATTGACCGACCCCTTTTCTAGTTTTTCAATTTAAAATCTCCATGATATATACAAATTGTCTGCACACAGGAAACGGATTCACGGTGAAAGCTGAGCAAATTTTATGGGAAACTTGCGGTAATATCTACTCGTTTCAGAAGATAACTTACATTTTTAAATCTTTGATAAACTTTCTTGCACCTCAAGAGATTATTATTTCCCTTTTTTTACTTCAAATGTTAGCTGCGGCAACTAACATATTTTGGTTATATTATATTGATATTTTCACCCTAACGTGGAAATATGTCACTAGTCAAAGTATATTCTCTCTGCGAAGGCAAAAATTAACAGCAATTTTGGTCAGCACATAACTATAGCACTGGAAATACATCTTATCTTTATCTTATTTCAGTAGTATTTTGTCAAGCGAAGTGTAAAGTCAGATATCTACTTCATAAAATTTATATAATTAACTCTAAACTAGAAGGAGAAACATTTCATAATCTTAGAGCGAGTTAAATACTTTTCCACACTTTTAGTAGCTGACAAATTGACTCTGAAAACGGAGTGGTCGCCAGGAAGCAACCGAAGTAGCTCCCTTGCGACCGTTTTCCTTTTTGTGTAAAATCTCTTAAACAATAAAAATAATCATTAATATTTTTCAGCAACGTCTTCCAAGTTTACATTGTAAATGCGTAATATTTGTTAAATTAGTTTTGAATACCATGCTGGACTATGCTAAAACATTGATTGACGCCACTACTTTTGGTGATCGTAAATTTGTCAGGCGTGAAAGTTCTTTACGACTCGACTATGAAATTTTGTCATTTTAATGCAAGCCATACATCATCCGGGTACAATTTTGGCAAAACAACCCGACATCGGCACATAATATGGTAGGCGTTTCGTTTATAAAACATGCATGCCGACCCAAAAACAACTTCACTCGTTTAATTCGGGATGCATTATCTAATCCGAATGCGCTAGAGTATAAAATAAACAGCGTTTTTTCGATTCCCTACTGAGGAAAAATTATCACTTAATGTGGGTCATTTCGAGTTCGTTTTCAAATAATTATTACAACTGCCGTGTACTAAATCAAGCCCCTTTGTAACGCGTCGTTGCTGCTCATTCGTTATATTTAAACGCGCCCGAACAGGTGTTTTTGGTTGTACATATATAACATAATTAGTCTAGCCCGCGTTGCAAAACGAAATACCAACCAATGTTAATGTATCTTCCATTCCCTCCTGTGATGATTATCGTGTGGACAAATGGGACGACTTAACAATGGAAAATGTCTTTACGTTGTGTAGAAAGATTAGAGTCTCCACTCAAGTACGTTTACGCTTTTATTTGTAAACAGATTGACGTTGTTTCACCTACAACCAGATGTTTATGTTTATATATCTTGCTCTTGTCTATTTATTCTTGTAAAAATACAATAATCATTTGATTTTTTTTTAAACAAAATGCAAAGACTGCAGGGCATATAATTTAAATATATGTTGTGTCATTTTACTGAACTGCAAATATATTAATCACAATTGCTCCTTCACATTCTCTTATAGCATGTTTCAACGTTTTGAACCTTCAAGGAACACAAGATTTTATTCGCTGGGAATCATCTTAAACAGCAAAATTAACTTGATAAAACATGCATATTAGGCCAACAGGAAGTTATTCGTTTCACTTGTAAAATTTTTGGGACGATAGAGATCGCTGACTGAGAAATTTAAGCTAAATATTTTATTCGAATTCGTTAAATTAATTTTCCAGGCCTCTCAGTCCTTAGTTTATGGCCAATTACAGAAAAGGTAGAAATAAACAACTTGTAATTTTATAGAATACTGCTAAATATAACGTTTATTCGTCTATACTTCTTCTGTTTTTCAATAAATCATCACCGCAGACATTAACCTGTTTCTGTAGGTAATGCTGGAGAAAGGAATCCTAGCATCGGATACACAAAAAATGTTTATTTATTAATATTGCCAAAAATGTAAATTCTTTGCTAACTAGGTACGCGTAACCGAAAACTTGTTTCAAAAGTGTTACTCTACGAAACAAGAAGAGTAAGTTATAATTATGCAAATCCCTGTTAAATTAGGAGGTATTCGGTAGTAATAGACGCACAAATTAAATGTGAGGCATTAATTCTTTCTAGCTTTTACGATTTGTAATTATTGTTTATTAGTTCCACGATTAAGATATGAATTTTTTATGTTTCCTTCTTCATCTGGAGAATTTGTGAGAGCTGTTCACAAGGTGTGAAACTAATCTTAGATTGGCAACACCCAGTAATTTTAGACCTTTCCGTATTTCTGCGTGTGTTTCGCTATAAATTTCTGGAATTAAAACATTAAAATAATCGAAAATTAGCGTTATCGCTACTATAAGTCCAAATTAGTAAAGATGATATTTACATATACTTATTTGAAAAAAAAAAAAAAAACGGAAATTTGAAATAAAAACATGAAAGGTTTAAATTGTAAATAGCAAGCTTGTATCATTAGTGCGTAGAACATTATGTCATAGTCATAAATCATGGATATATAATTGCGTATTTGAATAAAATATGTGCATTTTTAATGATTCAGGGGCTGCAGTTGGTTTTATACAACACCATGGTTACAGGGTGCAAATTAACAATACAAATTAACACGTATGTGCGCTTTTTTCTTTATTTTCTAACTGTAACTTATGCACATTCTTACAGGCTGTCCAACAGAGCCGGTTTATTAAATTTTTTTTTGAACTAGTAGGATTTTGAAGCTGGCCAAGTAGTTACGAACTATTATGATCAATTTTATAATACCATTTTCGACTTTATAGCATTTCCGGTACACAGGGTGTTGATATCAGCTTTGGTATCTTAACCACCATGATACAACTGCTCGACCTATATTGAGTTCGAATCATTTGTGACCAGTTTATATTAAGATTCCATATCTCTAAGTCGACCGTTTCTCAGATACTTGTAATTTTGTTGACGTTTGCATTCTTTCTAATAAAATCAAGTAGTTCTTAGGATGTTGGATGTTTAGATGTTCCTGCTAAGGAATTAATGAAAATTATTTATTGCTGCCTGAGGAAAAGAATCATAAAGATGACTTCATTCCTGAGGTTGACTCCGACAGATAATCTGACTGGTTACGATTCCGAGCAAACTTTTCGAAATATAGCGCATATAAAGAATTATCCAGAAAGCAGATGTAATTTGAGTTAAAAATAAATGTTTTTAACAGTATTTGGCTTTAGAGTACAAAATATAGATTAGTAATGAATTTAACAAAAATAAAAAATACATTGAAGGATATAGGTGAAACCAGGATAATTGTGGCCTTCAAAGCATTTCTCCTGTAACTCTCACAATTTGTGTTTTTTTTGTTGGTTTCAAAAAACGATGGAAATAAATCGACATATCAATAGGAACTTTGTTATTAAAATAGAACAAGAACACTGTCTGTCTCCCATTGCCCCATATATGCGGGGTAACAGTGGCAGCCCAATGGGTGACCTCCACCATTATATTGAAACTTCAAAGGCAATGATCACAAACAAATGTTGGCGCATTTTTTTCGAGCTCACCATACACCAAGCGCCAATCTCCTTTTAAATTTTCCTCCTTTTCTTCATCGTCTATATCCTTCCTAAAACTATCATCTTTTTTATCACTAGGGATTTTGTTTTAGTCCTTTTTCTTAGTGTCTGTGTACTGGCCGGCACGCTTTTTTCTAATTCCTCAGCTACAAAGTCTACAAACACTTTGCGTTTGCAAGTTCGTTTAGGATTGTCACACGGCAATACCTTCTTATGGTTTTTCGTCTTTTATTTTTCTTCTAGAACGGCTTTGTATGGCGTGGATATTAGGATGATAGAATGCTGCTTTGTTGTTGAGTTTCATTTATTTGTTGGCACTTGTTGCTGTATTCTGGACGTTCGTCTTCAACTGTGATATGTGATCTAGCTGATATTTCTTTTGGTGGGGTATCTTGCTCTGTATCAATTTGATTTTGATTTTGGCGAAATGCACCTGGACCTACAGTCTTCTCCAGAAAAAAGTATCTGGTTTGTATGGGCGAATCCCTGTTACTCGTAAACTCTTTATAGCCTTTTTTGGGGTATCTACCCTAATTTTTTGTTTTCTAATGAATTGTTTCGTAGGTATTTGCTGCACTCACTGTTGAATGCATATTTAAGGGATGAGCAAAATGTAATGTTCAACGGCTGCAGTCGATGGGTTGTATGAAGTGAAATAATTAAGACTCCATTTGATATACAAAAATCAAACACTTGCAGCGTCGAATGGATAACATAATTAGCCATTACTAATAATAATGGATCTTCCTTAGTTGCTTTCACATATCTCTTGAAGTGCCGAAGACACTCAAGAAAAAGTTCTTCCCTAACCGAACCATTTTCTGAGCAGGAATATAGTTCTCTTGGCGGCATTCCTCTCTAGAGTTGTGGACCCATACGAACATCAGGAGTTCATAGATACCCTAGGCGCTAAAAGCACAAACGGCAGTAACATTTTTACTTCTTTCCTAACTGGTAGCGTATTCTTCTTGTTTGTGCAAAAATTTTAGCGGGATTTTGAACAGTGGATATCCTGATTTCGTTCAAATTGACAATACTATTTGAACTAAAATTATCTTTGTTTAAAGGTTCCCCAAGATTTTTTTAGAATAGTTGTACTTCATCTTTATTAAACCTACTTCTTCTGTTGATGCTGGATGCTTCTGGTTTTCAAAGTCAAATGGATCAATTTCTTTCAAGGAAGCCCGCCAACTAGCCGTCCCTA
The DNA here is from genome assembly GCA_949128085.1 of Cetonia aurata. Lineage (NCBI taxonomy): Eukaryota > Metazoa > Arthropoda > Insecta > Coleoptera > Scarabaeidae > Cetonia > Cetonia aurata. The sequence goes on along the minus strand of OX421886.1, from coordinate 22,048,437 downwards.
GCAGTTTTATTGTACATACCATCTGCAAGTTCCTTTTACTCTTCCGTTCTAAAGTGGGTCGCACATCAAATTGTTTTTTTATTCTGTTTTGAATTGTAGCTCTTGGCATATTAAAAATCCAAGATAATGCTCTTGTCGCTTTTCCGCTGTTAATAGGAAATAAAGCATATTTTCGTTGTTCCCTACTATAGTTTGCTTTCTTAGTTTCTCTGTTATAAACTTTGAAAGAATGGAAATAGTTTTAATCCCATTTTTTCTCATAATTACTTTTATTTGAACAGCAGAATTCAATTAATCGAGTTCATTTAACCCCAGAGGGTTCAAAACCAATTTGACGACAAACAATAACCCCAAACGTGCACTGTACTGTTGCCTTTTTATAATTTACATTGATTAGGGACACCGTGTTAGAATTTCTCCAACGCATGAGATGGCTAATTATATTGCACATGTATGGAATACTGTATCGCAACGCAACACGACGCTGAATTCAAATTAGAAGGCACAGTGTGTCATCAACGGACAGACATTCGAATTATGCTGAATTGAAAAGCCCTCATATATGTATACGCGCGCGCGAATGTAGGGAGGGTTTAGTATTAACGCTAGACAGTTTACTACGGTTTAAAACATATTTCGACCTTCTAGAATCATCATGGATGATAAATTAAGGCAGTCCTCTTTGAGAATAGCTCTTGTTTCATTACCAAATATCTTCTTGTTCTACACAATGGACATCTTAATTACAGTACCAAGGACCTGTTTTTTAATATTTTTTATTTCTATCGAACAGGCGGAGGACAGAAAGGCAATCATTGTGAGAAGGAAGGTAATTATACCAGCACCATGTACATACATACTTCTTGCACGCCCAAGATGATACAACTATGCTAATAATCGGTACAGCATATACACTTGTTATAAAACAAATAACAAATCGATGCAACGCATCCAAAAACCTTCCCCAGTTTAGAGTGTGAATATTTTAACAGACGCTGCATTCAGCCAGTCAACTTACACATGGATATTTCTAGCCCCGTTCGCCCGTTTGAACCCCAGCGTTAACAAGGTGCAGAAAAAAAGGGTGCTGACGGAACATAGACCCTACGGACGCCCAGAAAATGCCTCGGGATTTTCCCGAACGCATAAATCATCAATTAAAATGGGAATAAGCGATACCTGCGCTGTGAATTTCGGGATCGTGTGCGGTTTTTATTGAAAAGAAATTTGCTGAAGCGATGTGAACGCTTCTCGGGCCTCCTTTTTTTTTTTTAAAAAAAGAACGCGTCCAGGAAATGAACTGCATGCCCTACGCGTTGCGTATATACAATATATTGTAACAATGTGCGTACGGATATTTATATAGGGAAGGTTACAATTTGTATAGAACAAGAGGTTTCTAATAGGATTACAGTAAAAGTTAGACGGCATTAAGTGTCGAGATTTATGACTGTGACGGCTCGCAGAAGGGAGAAGTTAAATTGCTGTTGTGATCTTGCAATAATCTATCTGTATATTCGATGCCTTAGGCATAAATAGTTGGTTCGCCAATGTTTTTTTTTTTATTATTAGAGCAGTAACGTTCTAAAAACAACTTAACAGGATAAATATGCCGTAACATTCTTCATATCAATATGTTCATTCATTAATTATTACTTGCCATATTTAAGTTTCACTATCGCCTACCAGATGAGTATTTATTAGATGTGAATCTTTGTACATTACAAAATACGTGACCTAGATTTAATGCTACATTTTTGGAAATATTTGCTGGGTAGTGTTGACATTTACTATCCGTAGAAAAAACTGATTTACATATTTTAACCATTGATTTTAGTTATAATATATATTGATATATTTATTTGATATAGATGATTTAATGGAAATATTTTTTTTTCAAAATCATAATTTGTTCCTTTTATTGCTATTAACCCACATTAAATTCTTTCAAATATCTAAAGGCTGTATCAATCAATCATACTAATTAGTTTAATATATTAGATTTATTTTTTTTTTGTAGTGTTACGCGCTCTTCAGAACACATTCCCAAGCGATTAACTTCTTAAATTTTCAAAAAAAACAGAATAGTAAATTAAAAGATTTAAATTTTTTAGACAAAAAATCGGAGTAGCTTTTATAACAAATAGTATCACATTAAATGGTGAAACCATGAACAACTTTACACGTTCTTTGCTATTCGCAGATACATATAATTTATTTTCCCACGCATTGATATTTACCATTATCAATAATTTATATGATCACACCCATTGAAAACATTTTTCTTAAATCTATTAAGTGCAGCATAATGCTAATAATCTAAATTATTTAGCCATACCTTCAAACTTTGTATTTTGAAAAATTTTAGGGTTCCTGATTTACTGCTTGCTTAATTGCCATTGAAAACGTACACATCCACCCGTTTGGATGACTTCATATTTTACTCACCTTGACTTCATTTTTTGATGATTGCCTTACGTAGCAATATTGAGGCAAAAATGCGGCATTTTAAAAGAAATAATCTTGCCTAATGCTTCAAATGAAGCAAACAGCAATTTTAAATAATAATAAAACAGTTAATGCTACAGATACTTTAAATGTTCCTTCTAGAAGTATGACACCTACCTGTTTCGTTTTCGTTTCTGTTCTCTCCGTTTGGTGGAAACCCACCTCTAAAAACAACTCAGATTTGTCATATTGCTCCTGCACACATCTCCTACAGCGACCCTAAAGAACAACTTCTAGGTTTGCTACAGCTTAGAAAACAAATACGTGGAGTGGATGTTACAGATGTCATCTAAGGGTCCTTGAAAATTGTATTTTTTGCAATAAATGTACTGGTTTTTGATAATTGTACCATGCAGATGATTATCTTTCTTTGGATGGGAACTTTGTACCCACAAACTTTTCCAGAAGGTACTGGCAAGATTATGGTAACCATGATTAAGATTGTCATGATTAAGATTGCTAATAGAATTGCAAAAAGTGAATACACAAGCTTATCATAAAGTAAGGGCATATTTCATGGCATATTTATTATGTATTTCTAACATATTAAATTAGCAATAGTATGTGAAAGAAATTTGATTGTTTGAATAATGGGATTTCTTATTTCCAACAGTGTTTAACGCAAATGTTCAATATCTCGTGCATTTTAGTGCTGCACAATCACCAACCGTTCCTCCAAATTATACACAGCATTATTCAGCATTTCCAATAGAGTCCTTAAATTCTTCCAGCGTTGCTGGTGAGGTTCTAAACACCAAAGTTTTTAATTAAACCCCACAGCCAGTAATCCGCTTCAGGCGATCTTGGAGGCAATGAATTCACAAAATGTCTGCTTTTAACACGATCTTGAAAAACAGCAATTAACAATTCTTGAACTGGTCGGTAAATATGCGAGGGTACTCCATCCTGCTTAAAAATTATGTTCCTTCATGCTAATTTTGTATCCGTGGAATGATATCATTTCGGAACATTTGTAGGTATCGTTCACCAGTAACAGTTACAAATACGGCCTCTCAATTCTATATCTTCTCAAAGAAGTATAGTCCAATGATCAAATTAGCAGTGAAACCGCACCAAATTCTGACTTTCTTGTCAAGAAGATCTTCCTGGACGGTTTCATGTGGATTAAAGCAATGAACTGGCCTCCGTTAGGTGTTGATTTAAATCCCATCGAACATCTTTGGGATTTTTTAGCCAGACGTGTTCAGAGGCGCCCGAATCCAATTCCCATACCGTTATCAAGGAATTCGAAAATATACCAGAAGAACATATCCGTATGCTTGTAGATACGAAGGCAATCTGAATGGAAATGTGAAGCAGTAAGACACACAAGTTATTGACGAATCAAATCTTTTTAATAACTTAAGGTTTTACAATTAGGATTTTTGTGTGCTTCACTTTATTTGTGGTAAAATAGGAAGTGATATCTCAAGAATGTTACGTAAAATTGGTTTTGTTTTTACTAATTCATAATTGTTTTGAGCAATATTATTCAACTAGGTATCATTTTTTACAACGTTCCTCATTTATTTTTCATTTAATTGTTTACCTATTTAATAGTTACTATATTATATCGTTTCATCCTTGGATTGCACCTGTCGGGCATCTCATTATTATTATATTTTTTTCTTTTTAAATTAATATCTTCGCCTGGAATATCGGTTTATTCTTGAGGAATTTATTCGTTCGCGTATAGTTTATGTTGATATGAGAGATAAGCCCGTGTAGGACTTTATCAACCTAACTGGCGGCCTCTTTTACACCTCAACTACTCTTCAATCCGCTCTTTTTTTTGTCGATTCAATCAAAGTTGCTCGCTTTTTGCTTGGCCGCCGTTGAAATATCCACCTTCATCGCATAGACTAGGCAATTTTTACCGGGGAACTTGATAAATGGTCGCTGCCGATGACACCAATGAAATACGTCAGCTTAGCGCGGTCCGGAGTGAGAGAGAGAAGCCGGAAAACGGGGCAGAAACAGGCGAGAGGTGCGCAGGGAACGAAGAACGCGAGGTTAGGTTTGACTGAGAGATTTCAATTAAAACGCACGTATGTGGAATAATGTGGACCAAGGCGGACCATTGTGGCGTGTTGATTTATTTTCACCCTCGTCCTCGCCCACCATCTACCCTTTCGCGACCGTGCTCACGTGGTATCGATTGTCCTATAGCGAATTCCGATGATGCGACCCGAGTTCGTCATCTGATTATTTCGGAAATTATAACTTGGAACGCCGCTCCTCTTCCCCGCGCGTATTATTATAGAAAGGAATTTCTGAGATCGAATCTGGTTTCCTGCTTTAAGGCGGCTCGGATCCTACGAAGAAACGTCGAGAACTATTTTTACGTTAAAGATATTTTTCTCTCGGGAGATTATAGTTAAAATTCCGCGTTCTTCAGATTTACAATTAGATCTGTTTAGATTTATTAGTGTTTTTCATGTTCCTCACGATCACTAGGAACGTGTGCGTCTATTTTAAATTCGCCCACTGCTCCTCTTCAAGGCTTTCTCAAGAAAATTAGTTCCACCCTCGTCACCGTGCATTAGGAAAGAAAGCGGATTAGCTTCTACTTCCCCCCAATTCGCATGGCTCAAGTTTCAGGAATATTTCTGATTGTTTCGCTTTGTGATCCGCCTACATGGCAATTGGAACGATAAACCACCACGCCACCCGCTACAGGCTGCTACTACGGCATGTATGTACTACGGCTACTACCGAGAGCGATTGTAGGGGTCGCCTGCGTTCCCTGGATGTGTTCAGCCGAGCGAACGGACTATTGTTGCGAGACTTTGCTCCGCGCGCGCTTTGATAGTTGATACAATGACCGGGTTGATTAATGGCCTAATTCCCTGCTCGGAATACACAATGCCAGCGCTAAGATCGCGCCAACATTCCGGATATTAGTCGGGGTCCCCCGCCCACCCAGGTTTGGATTCCTTTTTTTCGTCCTATTACCGCTTCTTGTGGGGATATTAAGGAAAGTTTTTGCATATTCATAAGTGTGTGTGTGTGATATTTTGCCACGAAGTAATATAATTTGAAGTACTGGTGTACTACACGATTTATAGCATTCCTGCAATCTTGATTATACACTCCGCCAAAAAAGTATCGCATAATTTAGTTTTGAATCATAAAAGTATCGCATAATCTTTGTTTGTAGCATAAAGTTGTAAATATACTTTAATGCGCTCTAAGATATAATTTCTATGATTGTTTAAATAAAATACAGGCCAAATAAAAACAAGAACTCATACTTGAGATTTTTATTAAAACAAGAAATTATAATTTTGGAAAGAAAAATGTCATAACAGTAGCTTTTAATACTGAGTATTGCCACCTCTGGCTCTTATGACCACTCGCATACGGTTTGGCAGAGATTCGATTAACCTCCGTATATAAGCCTGATCCAAATTCTCCCACTCGTCACGGAGAGCATTTGCTAGTCCATGCAGGTCCGCTGGGGCAACATTTTGGGTTCGTATCCGTCTGTGAAGGAGGTCCCACACGTGCTCGATAGGGTTCATGTCCGGACTTACAGCAGGCCAATCTAAAACTGGAATACCAACATCGTTAAGGTATTCCTGGACGATTATTGCAACATGCGGTCGTGCATTATCGTGCATTAACATGAATTCGTTTCCTATAATTGGCGCATATGGTACTACATGTTCTTCTAAAATGTCCGTTATATACCTGTGGGCAGTCAGTGTACCTCTGTCTACTGGTACTAACTCTGTACGACCTGTTAAACAGATGCCTCCCCAAACCATAATAGAGCCACCAGGGAAATTAGGTCTAGGTCTGATATTACACTGCGAATAGCGCTCACCCTCTCGTCTGTACACTGAGATACGCCTATCTGAGGTGTAACGACCAAATCTTGACTCATCTGTGAAGAGTATATTGGCCCAGTCATTAATGTTCCAATTTACATGTTCTCTGGCAAACCTTAAGCGAGCCACTCGGTGGTTCCTAGTGAGACGAGGGGCTGTTACAGCTACTCTAGCTCTTAATCCACTCTGTCGTAACCTATTCCGAATAGTTTGAGTACTCACACGAGTATTTCTGACTCTAGCCAAGTCGTTCTGCAATTGTCTCGCAGTTACATGTCTTCGACGTAATGCTTGTAGTAGTAAATAGCGGTCATCTTGGCGAGTAGAACATCTTGGACGACCTGGTACAGGTCTTCTACTGTAAATGCCTGTTTCCCTATATCTGGCTACGGCTCTAGAAACACTTGACTGATTGATGTTCATCAAACTAGCAACGTATGCTTGAGATCGTCCATCTTCGATTAAAGCAACTATAGCAGCCACTTGTTCTGAAGTTAAATTGCTCATTTTAGTTTTAAAAGCGTTGGTACAGAACTCTGACTTCGCACTTTAAAATTTGTCCGTATAGGAAGACTTTCAATAAACAACTGAACAAACCTTACACATATGCATTTTTCTAAATGTGTTCTTTTAGGAAAAGAAAAAGTAAAAACGCTAAGTTCCATTATTTTGTTAGTGTTTTTATAGTTCACATACACGAGGCAAACTTTTTGTGAACGTATAAAAATATCTTGGTTCATAAATGCCCTTTTTTAGTTTATGCGATACTTTTTTGGCGGAGTGTATATGTTTTCGTTGTAGTTATATTTCTGATTTGAACTGAATTGCAGCAAATTAAAATATACTACTGGAGATTAATTAATAAAACAAATTTGTGTTTACTTTCCTTCATACTGCTCACCATAAATTAAAATGTTTGGATAATCTTTCTAACCTTATGCACTATAACCCTTCTTTCTAATTTTGATAATAATTTTAAAAGATTTCCAGTAAATTGCGCTAGAATAAAATGAAGCCCTTAAAGCTTAGTCAACGACAATAGTCAAAACCCATAATGATGCATGTATGAGATGGTACTTCATTAAATCATTTGCGTTAATCGATAAGTGTGTGGTTCTGTGGATCATTTAGTATTATTGCTTAGTATCCTTAAACTTATTTAGACCTTTTTATTGTGGGAGTCAGCTGACATCAAATCTCTGAAAACACCAAATCATTTCAGCTTCTTTTATTTAATCTTCCACTTCTTTTAAAATTTAAATCATATCAGCCATTCCAAAACTCCAATTCTCTATCTTAAATCGTTAGATTCAAGTGAGTTTACTTATGGATTCCCAAAAAAAAAAACTTGTCTTTTTGCTTTCAGAGCCTCACATTCACCCAGCAATTTGTAACTAGTCTTCTTCATCCTATTACACAACTCACCATAAAGAGCTCCAGTATTGATTTCAATTTTCTTTTGAAGTCCCTTCAGTGCACAATTGATTCCTGTTAAAGTTTGGTAGTTCTTCAGTATCTCTCTTTGATGGCTAATTAATACAGATCTCTCAATGGCTCTGCCTGGCTGGAGCATTGTTTGTGCTCTTTTCCTCACTTGCTCCCATACTGGGTTCTTACAAGGTCTAGTTCTATATAAGAAGACGATGATCCTTCCTTTGCTAATTCTTAAAATGCTTGGGGTATTTTCCATAGTTAGGGAAACCTCTACTTGGATTAGTGCAAGACATTTAGCATCTTTATCACCAAATATCTCAAAGTTACGCAAAAGTATGTCTGAAGAAATTGCTCAGAATAGTTATCAATTACCACCAATACAATTTTCTGCACTTTTCAGGACTACCTTGATGACGGCAGTAGAACCACTGCCGAAACGACGATTTTATCTATCCAATGGACCGTGTAAACATAAGCACCAGCTCGTAATCAATGCGCGTTATAAATACCTTCCCGCAATTTTTCCATAAAGTGTTAGTGGATATTTATCTGATTCGTATCTAAGTGAAATACTTGTTGCTGGAATATACATATAGTCATAACAAACATGTTTTGCATTTGTTATTTTTCTGATATGTGATGAATTGGTTAATCATTCAGGAGCAAGTTGGTACGTGTTAAAAACTGGTATACAATTTTTAACCTCCATACTTCAAGCATAATACCTAGCTGCTACATAGTCATAACGTAATGCTATGCAGCATTTTATAAGATCAAAATATGTTTTGTGCAATTTTCTCTTTCATTTAACGGTTCATTGAGTACGAATGGAAATACATTCTATATTCAAGGATTAAGTAAATCTAGATATCAACTAATATAAACCAAATAACATAACAAAACACAATTTTCATCCAAATATGTTCATCTATGCCACGTAGTGTCTCTTAATACGAAATCCCAAGGATATGACGTAAAGCAAACAGGTAATGCACGGTTATTTATTTTATATATTTTGTTGACCAGAGATGATGTGGCTTATCGTCAAAATCTATTAGCAGGTATGTGCGTTGAACGCTTGGGTGTTCCTTCGTGTGAAAATAGATCGGTTTCCAAAAAAAATTCTTACTTCAAACTAAGAATAAAGATCTTTCTTACGTTATATACCTACTAGAAGTTTGTTGTGCTAAACATATGATAATTTGGTTGTTTATAGGTAAATAGTATAAAAAAATTTTTTTTGAATTTGATAAACAAAACATCTTTCTCTATAGAACTAAATTTATCTGTAGTACAAACAAACAAAGTTGACTCCAATGACGTTCCTGATATTAATTAAAACATAAGTCATGGTTGGAGTACCAAGATGTAATAATATTGTTTGACGGATGCTAATTTGTAAAGAAACAATGTAATTTTTCAAAACACATAATCTTACACACCTACTATTAATACCTGTTAAGTCAAACAATACTTTTACATTTTAATAAATGTTAATCTGTATAGACCGTTGCAACGCCCTTATTTTTTCTACTTTTTTTCACATTTGACGTCTAACAAATGGACAGTTTTAGAGTTTGGCACCACCGACCGCTAGGTAATGCATTGAATATAAGGCATCCAGTAGGTTCTTAACTGATCGCTGATTGGTGTCAGACCAGCCCTCAATCGATCAACGTCACCGGCATGGCATACTGTAAAGCCAATAATAATCCACACACAAACACATTGTCCTCTGCCATTTATAATAAAGGCGAATCGATTAATCACGAACGAAACAAGAGGAAAAGAAATAACGCTTATACCAATTTACTAGTTCAGTCATTCATAAAAAATTTCGTTCGGCGTGTCTCTGCAACGGAGGAAAGGTCTTTCCAGAGATAGAAAATGATCGTCATTTCTTTTATCCAAGGCTCTCTCTTCGTCGGACGACGACATAATAGATTCATTACCGTACTTGATGGTTGGCCGTAAAGTCACAGACACAGTTATTAGTCATCTGATGCTTTTAGCGGGAGCACTGGTAGGTCATGTTGCAGTTGTGTAACATTAGAACTGTTCCCCGAGAGTTCGATGTAGAGGGAGGAGGCAGTGTTATTCTATTGCCAGGCGTTCTTACTTTACAATGGTAATATGGGTCGGAACGACTGGTCCAACCCTCGCCGAACGGCCATAGAAGGGACCATGTTATTAATTGAGTTTTCGAAATTGTGTCAGCCATTTCTGATTTATGCCCTCCTAGTCTTGATGGCCGAATAATTTATAGTTCGAACAAAAGGGAATATCTTAATTATAAATAATTAAAATGTAAAACGGTCTTCTCATTAATATTTATCCGTTCCGTTTTCTATTACTATCAATCTTTTGCCTTTTCTAACGTAATAATTTGGCATTGTAGTTATTTTTTCTTAATTTTAACTAGCACATTACATGTGTGTAATACATACACAAATGCTTTTACATGAGTGCGTGAGTAACTTGTATTACCCTTTGTAAGTTTTCCGCGCCCACCTCATAATGACTTACTTATCTTTCTAGAGCACAATATGCAATTAAGAGAATGTGTCTAGACCTAGAAAAAGAAATGCAAGAAAAGAAAATACTAATTACATTGCACGCATTGCCTAGATAATAATAATTCAATTATGAGAGTCTAGGAGTCACAAACAATTCACTCAAATACTTTATTAGCCTTTTATGCATTCTTAAAGGAGCAATGGTATCATATTAATGCAATCTCTGAAGATTTGTTTCTAATTAACAAATGTCAAAAGTCAATTTTTATTTGCAATTTAAATAATAACATCCTGCGGTTTATCTTAAAATCAAACCATCTGGAATACCTATTCGATTTTTCGCAGTATCATATATTATTTTATTGTTGTATGCAAAACTTGATTAGGTTCCAGAAGAACTAAGATTACTGTTATCGAGACTGTATTCAACGATATTTTACGCGTAATTTTTTTGAGGATGGTACTATACAGTAGACATCGGCGGGTCGACTCCAAATACTAGTTACATCCGAAATCCATGTATTCTGCAACAAACACCTTCATTCAGGTGAACGCAGTGCAATTCGTTAACTTTCATCAAAGTCAACCTCAGGGCAGCGCGCTCTGAAAATATTTGCGTGTTCCTATTTTGAGTGGTGTCTACTGTATATGTTGGTATGTCAGTCTGATTTATTTAAATAGATCATGATCTAATGTCAGTCATTCAGTCTCCCGCCTCTTTAATTGTTGTTAAATTGAATACTCTGTGTCGGTTTCGAAGGAATTTTTTTATCTAATATTAATTAAAGTTGTCTAATGCTATTATAGCAAGAATTTTTAAGGAATAATTAATTTTATTTCATTCGAACATAAGCTGGAAATTTCTTGTTTCCTCTTTTTCAGTACTCGTCCTTCAAACATCAGAATGTTCGTATATAGGCATTCCAATTACAAAAATATCCTTATTTGTAAAAGAATTAGATCTATTACCATTTTATCACATTCTAATGGGTGTTTCCTCGAGTTTATCTGCACCTGGAGTTTTTATCGACGGTTTTAAAAAAAATACGGTGTAAGTTTAATTGCAACACGGTCTCAACGGTGTTGGAAATACGTCAACTTGATGCTGAAGTTCATCTCTTTCGGTGTTGTTCAATTCTTAGAAATTGTGGTTTTAAGTAGTTCGGAAAAAAAAACTATTCACATTGGCATTTCACATGCCTGCGGTAATATATGATTCTATATAGAATATATATTTTCACTGCCGCTATAATGCATAATAAGTGAAAATTCGCTTCGTTTATTGGAGTTTGAATTGACATACATAGCAATGAATTTTAACTAGTTTTTGAGTTTCATTTAATTTTTTTTAACAACGTTCATCTCCGTTCTAAATTTTCATAAATTTTTTGTATGAGTAGATGTTTTAAAATACAGAGCAGAAATTCTTTTGAGGTAACTTTGGATATTGAATAGAAAAAAAAATGTGTGGATTTTGTCTCTTCTGTTTTTTGCTTGTCATTATAGAGATTTATAATTTTTATTCATATAAAGAAAGTCAGTTCAACAATAATATAAAATTGCAAGCATGTTTATGGAGGAAAATCTAAGAATCTAATTGTAATATTAACGACATAATAAAATGGCCCTTTCTTCAGTTTTCTCAATACCAGAAGTACAGTTCAGAAAATAATAGTCCTCCTTACTTTCCAGTGTTCCTAAAAAATACTCATTTTAATGCGCTGCTGTTCATCAATATCGTTTCCTTGGACGCGCGGTAAGAAAAAATAATTTGATTATTAAGTAAATACATATATATTTGGTTCCCTTTACGTCCTCCCAAGCTAGTAGCGTTGCAAAAAGAATTAATTCTAAGTCCTGAAAAATTCATTTTAACATTTAAATCAAATTGAGTTCTCCCTCTTTAGCAATCTATCCTAAACCACTAACTAGTATTGGCTCCTAAAAAATTGATTTTGGCATAAAAAAAATGAATTCACCTTTCCTTAAATAATCCTCTCTGCTCTTGGTGTGGCAACTAGCTTTCGCATTTATAAAAATTGCTACCAGCTCTTTAAAAGTGAAAGAAAATCGTCTACTTTGGACAAATAAACTGACAAGCAAACAAACTCACACCCTTTTTGTAATTTTAATATAGATTGACAAAAGCATGAAGTATCCAGTGTGTGTGTTTTTGTAATGTCTGCAGTGCTGAATTATTGACTATAATGAGCTTAAGAGTTGAAAATGAATTCTGCAAAAAAGTTGTTAACCTCAAAACCTGAGAGTGTCGGGCGCAACTCCGACTAAAACCCCTCCACGGCCTTCTCTGGCGCTCCGGAACCGTCGTTATAACATAGCATCGGAACGCCAGCGGCTTCTAAGTGCTCACGCATGTCTCAGTCCTCTCTGTCGCTTGAATTCATCGCTCTCTTTGCTGTTCATAATGTCTTTAACCAGCTGATGGATTATGCTCCAGTTCTCCTCGCTTTCCAGCATCTTCGGGACCAAACTGTCAGCTGTTATCCTGCAGCCCAGTTTATTCATAGCTGTATCTCTTACAGTGGCCAATTTTTTGCAGGCGAATATTGTATGCTCGGCAGTATCAGCGCTGGAGCAGTAGATACATTCATCACTGCTGTCTTTGCCGATTCGTTTCGCAAACGTCCTGTAGGAGCCATGCGCTGTCAGGACTTGTGTAAGGTAATAGTCCAGCTTGCGGTATTTACACTGTAGCCATGGTCTTATCTGTGGTATAAGCTGCCAGGTGTCTAATACTTTTTCTCTAATTGTTGATTGAGTGGTTTCTCTGCTTTCCGTTCTGTTCTTATACATGTAGTGTCTTTCCATTGCAATCAGATCTATGGGTATTATGCCCGTGATGATCTGCAGAGCTTCGCCAGAGACGGTTCTGTACGCCGACGCTACGCGAAGGAGGACAGATCTCTGCGCACGTCCCATCATGTTCCTGTATCTTTGGTGCTTAAGGTCATCGTACGAAATTGGCGCCCCATATAGGAGGATGTTGTGTATTGCGCTACACAGGACTGCCCTCCTGCCGCTTGCCGGTCCACCAATGTTAGGCAGTATTCTGCTGATATTTGAAACCTTTTATCCAGCATTGGCAACTACGGTTTCTATGTGCCTTCTGAACGTTCCTCTGTCGTCCACCGTGATCCCCAGGTACTTCAGGCTTCTTTTAGGCTTTACCTCCTGGTTGTCCAGGTTAAACGTGATCATGCCCCTGTTACGTCTTCCTCTCATAATCACGGCTTCCGTTTTAACCGGCGCTAGCATTAACTTGTGGTCCTTCATCCAAGTGCCTATCCTTGCTATGCACTCGTTGGTGTTTGCCATGAGTATATTGCTGTCCTCAGCCCCAACCAACAACGCCAGGTCATCCGCAAATCCAATAGTCATTGCATCTCTCGTGAGGTCCAAGTCCAGAACCCCATCATAGAGGACGTTCCACGGGAACTATTGGCTAAAGCAAGATTAATATTATCACCATTATACATAAATGATGAGATCGAAAGATAATTTACTTATTTCTACAATTTTAAGGGCTATACAGGATTGCTAGTAAGCGGATATATTCCTTTGTGGACATGATGGTATACCTCATTTGTAATAAATTTAGCCATCATGTGTACTACGCAAAAATTAACCGTTTCTGAGCTATTTTAAGTATTGTGTCTTTGCAAAACAAAAATTGAAAAAAAATTTTCTGCTAGGAAATTGTAAAGAAAAAATAACTTAAGATCTTTCTTGGTAAGATTTTCAGTTTCTGATATACGCTGCTCGCAACTTACATATGTGAAAAAGAAATTTGTTCAATACATTCTTAAAATAAAAATCCTACGCTCCAAACCTACGTTTTATGACCTCTTATTTCGAAAATTTTTTGGTACAAATTCTTAAAAACTTCTTTATTTTATTACCTTTCAAATGACCATTGTTTTCTTAAACTAAGGTATAAATTGTGCACAACACATTCTACAACATTTAGATAAAAATTTCAGTTCAGTTTATATGATATATATATGAGGTACTTATAAAGTCTTCAGATATGTCTTTAGTGTGAAGACTTTGTAAGTACCTCATTAAGGAGGTAACAAAACAGAGAAGTGCAATTAGGCAATTGGTTGAAAACAGAGAAGTTCTTAAGGAAATTTGTGCATTGAATGTAGTGAAACCTTTTCCAGGTAAAAAGTGAAATAAGTAGGTGTTGTTCAACTTACTTTTGATGTAGATTTTTGTTTTAAAAAAGTTTCTTATATAAATTGTGGTGCAAGTATATATTAACTAAGAAACAGAAGATATTAAAAACATCTTGGTTAGGTTTATAATTTTGAATTATTAGACGAAAGAGGTTTTTGCAAGAATACAATAGACATTTAATATATCTCAGAAACGGTTAGATTTGCCCTGGTATACGTGATAGCTAATTTTATTAGAAATGAGGTGTACTATCACGTATCCAAAGCAATGCGTCAATGCAGCAATGAATTATTGGTGAAGGTCCATGTTATAAGGAAATAAATATATATTCGCTCTTCTGTTTAACAAATTTTGTCATAAGTAAAATAGAAGCACTAATATATGTTTTCGATTTCAATAGTATGAATTAAATTGACATGCGAGTATTTCCAAACAAACCGTTAATACCAACATTGTATTATTATCATTTACAAAGTTTAAAACATAAGAAAGGTTCTAAAAGGGTATTAATGGAATTAAACAAACAATATAATGTATAATAACAATGTGACCACGTATTGCAAATCATAATTAAAATGATTAGATAATACAATTGTGAATGGTAACCTATATAAGTAATATCCGAAATAAGTGCTCAAGTAAATCATGGTCTGGAATTTTATAGTTTACTAGTATTAGATACATTAATTGACTGTGCGTCAGTAGTTAATTATGGTCATCTATTTGAAAGAAAATAGAAAAAAAAAAAACGTTAAATTTAGAATAATTTACCTTTAGTTTTAATAAATTACTTGTACTTCTGCTACTAATTTTGAAACGAGTTTTTTTTCTCAATGTATGTGTTGATACTTAAAACTATTTAAAAATGTTTAATTTCTACAATTAATAATGTTGAAGCAAAAAAAAAACTGGATTTATTTTTTACTTTAATACGGGTTTCATAAAATAATTTTTTTTATCTAAAAAGCGGTTCTATGTTTAAATAAATACTTTGATAAAAATATAAGCGTTAAATAGATTAGGAAAACGCCAGTAGGGGAACAAAACAAATATAGTGAAATCGATTTAACAAAATAAGTAGTTCAAGGAAATAAAATCGCATTTCCACGCTACACCGGAGCACGAATGGGAAATAACAGAGAACAGAAAAAAATGTAGATTCGAGTTACTCAGCGGCGAAGTTATTTTTCGGGGAATAAAACGAAACTTAACCGCCATTAACTCCTAGTAGTAGAACTTTTGAAAAGTTCGCAGGCTGTGTGTACTGTTAATGAGACGAAGTTTCCAGTTTCCTTTTTGCATGTCTAAAGGGGAGACCGAATGTAAATTACACCTCGCAGGATAATCTATTTTGATCAAGCCGGGTGTCGGACATGTAAAATTACTTTGTACCTATCATGTTGTTTTCGGGGGCGCGAAAATTAGCGAGTAAGTAGTGCACGAGTACGTATTTAGCGTATGTGTGTGCCGAAAGCTTTCCTCCCCGGATCGCGATATTACTATGTAAGTGCTGTAAGAATTATGATTCGGGTGCTGAAATAGGGGTAGGAGGTTGAGGCTTTTAGAGCAGCCGGCGTGACGGACGAGGAGCGCGCCAACGGTATTTAGCGGTGGCGCGAGTGAGACGGACGGGGAGGTGTGCGTGCGCTCGGCATATAGTGATGTTTGAAACGCTGACAGCTTGCCAGTACTATTACAACCGAGTCCACCAATCCGATGCCAGTTCACAGTGCAAACCGACTGTCTAGGGAACGATCGCCCCGCACCGCGCGTCGTACGCTTCGCGTTTTTGACATATCAGTTGAACCGTCACATCGCACGAGGTCCGCGATATTCCGCCAAAACATCGAAAACTTCTCCGGAGACGAATCGGTCGCGCGCACACGGGGAAAAACAAAACACGCGCGCGTGCAACAATCTAGAAATGTGTAGTTTTATAACAGTGCTGCCTAGATTTTAAGATAAGTGATGTGTCCTTTTAGTATTCACAGCGTCAACTGTTGTTTCGACCGCACCGTCTTCGATAAGACAACTGATCACCTCGCAAGGTAAATCCAACAGAAACAAGCATACCGGAACCGCTATGTGTGTGGCCCCTCACGACATATATACGAACACGCGATAAAGAATAACACAACCCCGATCTTCTCCAATTCGTCCGAGAGAGATCCGATATCCAAGAATTCGAACGCTTTTAATTGACACGTTAAGGCGATCTGGCTAACGCGATTTATAAGACCCGCTTCTCCCGTATATACCTCTTTCCCTCCCTTGATGATAAAGGGAGGCTGCCGTTACGCTTAAACCAGTTCTTACGCATTTTTCAATCGTTCAATATACAAACACGCATACTTATACCGTTTACCTACATATATAACCCTTGTATATATTCGCCACGTGGTTTTTGGCTCGTCGCTGGCGCGCGTAGATTTTCTGTTTTTGGCCGGAGACGCGATATCTATTAATGCCATGTCGTACGACGAAAATAGCCGCAAAAACGGACAAAAACTTCTTTCGGTCCCCCTTTTCGCCCGAGGACATTTATAATCAATTTGCTCTGTCCCCCGGACGCTATCAAGTGCGCCTTGTTGAGAGCGGCCCGGTTCTGTTTATTACGCGTACCCAATTAACGTAACAAATCGAAATTAAATATTCATGAAAGGGTCTGTGACGCTAGCGCCTGGTGCAACTTTATTTCGGTGTACGCAATCAAGTGCAACACAATTCCTGTCAGGCATTCGTTATTATACTAACGGAAAGGTCGTGTTGCATACATGAAATACTACATCAAGAATATTCAGTTGTGGTTGTTTACTTTTTTTTTTTGAAGTATGCAGGGATAATTCCATTATTTAAATTTCTGCTTGTCTAAAAGGGATATTCGTTTGACATTGATATTAATACTACGATATTTGTAATATTTCAAACTTCCAAACGTACCTGTTTACGCTTACTAGTAAGTGTTGATATTATTAGCTGTTAAGAATTTATTTAGGTACAAACAAGTATGTATAAATTGTCGTCAAATCTCCTTTCTACACGCCAAGAATTTTCTTGCATTATCCTAGCATATATTTACTGGCAAATTTAATAGGTATTAGTAATCTACTTTACTTAACTTGGTAAATAATAAGATTAATATTACGCTTTCTAAAGACAATTGTGACATGTTTAATATAATAAATATCTTTAATAAAGTTTGACTAACAGTGACCTGATAGAGCCACATAAACGTTTTATAGATTAGAAATTATTAACTATTTTCCACACGTTGAGCGAAAACAGTAATTCTAATATGTTTATTGAAAATCTGGTCCTTGATAATAGTTATTTTTTTTCCTCTCTTAGAAGAAAAGTTGTGAATAATTGCACATAGTAAATAGTATTTCATATTTCTGAGTTTAGACACATATATGGATGGATCAGATACAAGAACCTTTATAAGAGTTATTCTATATTTTAGTTATTCATACATTATTTCCATGTAGGAATCAAGATTGTACTGTTCTGCACTTATACGCTCGCAGAAACTTTGTTTGTTAAACTAATGTGTAAACTTCTGCGGTGGTTGTCTATACCATGTACTGTTTGATTTACGGGTTGAAATCGCGTCCTGGAATTGCTGATGGTCAACATTTCTTCTTTACTTGCAATATTAACATTTTCAGTACTGCTGCATTTATCGCTGTTGACGTGAAACTTAATAGTAACGGAAATAGCAGCCCTGAAGATGCCTCATGAAAATGAGGACAAAACGTTTGTCGTCAGTAGTTCCAGGGTGCAGCTTCAACTTTCTTTGTGTTTGTCCTTTCATTCAGTCTTTCTATTACCCTTCTTTCTCGTGCTCTCTACTTAAATTTCTTCAGTTTAATTTCTTCCTGAATAAGCCTGTTATAAGCTTAACCAAAGGTGATTACTTCTGATCCATTAACCATCATTCCTTCTACCATATTACCAGTAGAAGGAAAGAGTCATTACAAATGTACACTTGCTTCAGAAACATTTCTTACCATACGATTTGTGTGAGAAAAGTTCAGAGCACATCTTATTCTAAAAGAAACGGTATAAACCAATGGTTCTCAACCTTTTTTCGCCTAGCGCCCACTTACTGGATTTTGTATAGATCCCAGCGCTCACTGATGGGCGCTACCGCCCACGTTGAGAACCACTGGTATAAACAATGCCAAGTAGGATCTTACTATTATATATTAGAGTCTAAAAGAAGCATTTATTACAAAAGACTAGCATATATAATGTAGCTATTAGATCCTGGTGTATGAAGTTGGCGGTAAAAATTTGCTACATTAAGTTGAAATTACAAGTTTTAGAATTTGAAACTTAACTATTTTGTTATATGTACCATAAACGCAAACTATAACATAATCGGCATATCTGTTACAATCAATAGAGGCAGCTTAAATTAGTTTAGTTAGTACTTTCTTTCTCTCAAAATACATAGCATAAATGTAGAGATATATTGTCTTACATTGAAGTAGCAATTACGAATCAGTTGAAAATTTAATACATATTCACAACAGAATCTTAAATTTAAAATACCCATACTAATGTTCTAATGCAATCTATTAAGATTATCAAACATGAAATAACTGCAAAATTGCTAGATTCCTATGTTGTTACATTTAATCCGCGTGTGATAGATTACTAGAATAATCTTAAATATTCTTTTCGCTTTTCAATTTTCTTCATTGTTTATACTTACTTAAAATTAATGTAAATTAATGTAGATCTTAAAATGCAAAAACTTATTAGGCTAAGACGTGCTTCCCTTTATTGTTTTACGTTCTACAGATGTTTTATCTGTTCGGAATAATACCAATTACATTGTGGGCATTAATTTTACACATAGTAAAAAAATTGTCTGCAAGAAAGCGAATACATTAAATTTAAATACGTCTCAGATCGCTTAAATTTTAAATAATTATTCCCACTTTTACTTTTATTAATTTAAATAAAATAAAAATACTAAAATGTGCAGGAAGCGTAAAATATAACGCGATAAGAAAAACATCTGTTCAGGATATGATATTTTCTTTCATAGTCCCAGCCACTGACAGATGTATAGCTCCAGTCTGTGAGAAATGTGATGGTGATACTTTTCTTGTGTGTATTTAACAGTTACTCGAGTTTAGATTTCGGATTTGGTGTGCCACACCATTACATACCTTCATATTAAGGGAAAATTCGCAGTATCTTTCATATTGGAAAGAATAAATAATATATGGTCTAACATATCTTCTGTTTGTTTATTATGAAGGCACTAAAATTAGAGAATACCAGGGCTTGCAAATATCTGGCGCTCTACATTTCTCCAATCTTTAATTAAGAGAATGTATGCGATTACTAAAGAATATTTTCATTTACTTAGATTGTCGATAATAACAAACTTTTTTTTTTTTTTCGTTTTTATCGCTTCAAATTTTAAGTTCGTTAATTTCTATATGATTATAAAATTAGAAACTGTGAAGAATTATCTTGTTTATGTAGTTCAACTTTCTTCGAAATCATCCGGTACAGGGGTCGGTATTATAATTTATGACGTAGATACGGTCGTATCAGCAGATGTAATTTGTCTTAGGTGTGATTTGTAGTGAGTAGTACATAAATTTCAAGTGGACCCTATCGGTGCAGGACCAACGGTGTTTGGTTTCAAAGCATGCCACTGTAGATTTAAAATTATTGTAGTGTGACATTTTTTTTTCTTCATGCAGAAGCTAAAAATGAGAAAGGTATTAGTGTCAGGATTGTTTTGCCCCGTTTTAATGAATATATAATATTTAATTTACTTTACTTGCTGAAATGTTTTTATTTTATGGAAATTTTTCAATTTTACTTCATAAGAATGATTAATGTTAATTTCTCATGTACTGAAAATTCAATACAAGTAGTTTCAATTTAAATTTGTATGAAAGTTAATGAACATTTAGAAACTTGCTACATATGTACAAGGTCCTGCAATAGTGCGTCAGGCCTCCATACCTACTCCACGAATTAAGTTAGGAATTTCATTCATATGCCGACTTATTCTGTATAATAGGGTATATCTCAGGAAAATATTCTTTTTTCATGCTTAGAAAGGGGCTTGCAGAACGCAGCAAGACCACTGCAAACAAATAAAAATTAAAAAAGCGTCATGTTTAAACTAAAGTAGCCCTGAAAAAGTACATTTGAAATTAAGATTATTAAATGAATATCTTATTTTAATGAATGTTCGAAAAGTCTTCCATCTTGTTCGAGGGATTTACCAATTCTCATTTGAAAGCCCATTTCCACATTTCTAAGTATGACATTTGTAATAGAAGAGAACGCGGTGACAATTTTTTGTTGCATGTTTTGTTCAGTAATTGGAGGAACCTTATAAACCGGCTCTTTTACATATCCCCATACAAAAATATATTTTTGTTAGTTCGGACGATCTCGTAGGCCAAAAAACTAGTGTTTCTCTTCCAATCCAGCAATTTTCATAGCAATTATTTAACAGGGCTCTAACTGAAAAACTGGCCGAGGTTGCTCCATCTTGCTGCAACCATATATTTTGTGCATGGATGTTTTCAGTTCAAGTAAATTTTGAATTAATCTTGGTACTCATTTCCTAAAAATTCTAAATACATTTGGCCGTTAAGGTGACTATTAAAAAAATGTGAGCCCACCAATTTCTCGTTAAAGGTTTTTTAACCACTGTTGACGATCTACTTGCCAAACTACTATTGGATTTTTTACAGAATAATAATGATAATTATGTCTGTTGACGCATCCAGTATTATGAAAAGTTGCTTTGTCAGAAAAAAAGTACGTTTATAAAAAAAAATTCGTTTTCTTGCGGAGACAATTGTGCCAACGTACAAATTCTGCCCATCGTTTCAACAAACCGCTCCAGAAGTCTGCAAAACTTATCGCTTCTGGATGTCGCCTTTCGAAAAACGAAGTCGCATAACTTCTACTAAATAGAAAACAGTTGTTCTCACTCTCACCCAATACATAATGAGCTCTCCCATTGAATAATTATTTTTTTTTGTCAAAATTTGTGTCGATAAACAACATGCTTTTTTTTTTAATAGACACTTTTGTTCCTTAGCAATACGATTCTATCGTGAGAAACTCAAAAATTAAGAATATGTCCAAAACCGTTGGAGATATACAGAATGATATCTGTATAAAATCGAAAGGAAACTCAATTTTACATCCAGCTATTTAAAAATTGCTATACCATTCTATTCAAAGAAAGTATTCCTTGCTTTTAGAACTCGAAAATTACAGAGCCTTATTTAATCACCCTGTATTGTCACGAGGGTAAATATAACCTCCGTAACTGGGGGGTAGTTGGGGGTTACCCGCTTAAGATAATTTAAGGGTACTTACCGAAAGAGTCAGTCGGGGTTCGGTTTCCAAAAAAAAAAAAAAAAACACCACTTACACTATCTTGTTTATTTAGTACCACCTTGTACCGTGATCAGCACCAGAGTTTAAAATTTTTAAATCCAATTTTTTTTTAATGAAATACTGTGCTTAACCGAAAAGTAAAAACTGTTTTTTTTTAACTTTTATAGTTTCGGAGATATTTTGCAATTCCGAAGACCCTGCAAATGTCATTTTTTTTTTAATGTTATATAATTCAAAAGGCATGCGACTTCGATCCAATATATTCCTAACAAAGGGCCATTTAAATCCAAAAATCCAATAATATACAGTATGTTCCAATTAAAATAACAAAGTCGGTATCTATTTTCGCTACAACCGGAAGTCTTGAGATATACCCTATAATACAGTATAAATCGACGTATGAATGAAATTCCTAACTTAATTCGTACAAGAGCTATGGAAGCCTGTCGCGCTATTGCAGGACCCTGTATATCACTACGTCGTATCCATAAAACTCTCATAAATTAAACCATTAACACATAAATAACCATTAAAGAAAATATCAAACCTAAATGAATTAAATAATTTAATATAGTTAATAAGAATTGTTTGTATCTAGTTAAATAACTATAAATTCTTATCCTTGTAAAATATATTCTTGAATATTTGGTATTAATATCTACGATGTTAATTCATGTTTGGCTCAATCTTTCGCTAAGTTTAATTTAATAAAATTGTTAGAATTATTTGCCAATAATAAAACCAAAATTTCTCATAAAAGATTGCATTTAAGGAAAAATTTACATGGAATATACGTGTCGAATTATAGTAAAAAATACAGCAAACATTTGGATGGGCCCTATAATGAAAAAAATGTAAAAAAATACATTTTAACTATACACAACTTTAAACAAGTTCCCAATGAGGTCACAGCATTGATTAATTAAATAATTGCAGGGTATTATAAATTCATAACATAATTGAAACTTCAATTACACAAGTAATAGGTATTAATAATTTTTACTCATCAGCAATGATATAAAATTTACTTACTGTTAGTTGTGTTTGTAGGAATTTCAATGCCACTTTGCTTTGCTACATACTAACATAAACTGCGTATTATGACGATTCAAATAATTTATTGTAATGAGTTACAATGCTACAAATGTTTGTACTGGGTACAATTTGTCACATAACATTAAACGCGATATTTTCAGCTATTTTTACAAATTATTTGTTGGAATTATAGCAAATACATACAATTACCTACATGGAAAACAAAGTCTAGGTGTCTATGCTTTTAAATATAGATATACTGTTATATAATGATATACAAAAAGATTTGCCTATTTGGAGCGTCATTCTTGTTTACTATATGTAAAAATATTATATGCTTGTATGGTTTCCTACGTGGAATAAATAGTCCTCGTAAGAACTCGTTTAACTCTTAAATTATATCAAACAACATAAATTTAGTACCTATATGAATAAACAAGATCAGTTACATGAGAGCAGTAACCATTGAAGAAAGTTACAAATAAGTGAGTGAGCGGATGTATTAAAATTCCGAATTTACTACATATATAATCGTGTTCTTTCTCTTTTCCAACGGCAAACCACCGTTATACATAATTTAGAAGCGAATAACATCTACGTTTTAACATCCCGTTACATTCGACCAGTTTGGAACTTGAAAATCCAAAGATCATCAATAAAACTTAGCACAAGTATTTAAGCATAAATGGTAAATCGGTATTTAGACCGGAAATATGTTCGTATCGACGCTTAAAATCTTCAGCTCTTGGCTTAAATATGCATAAACTCTTCAAGCGCGTCTCCCCGATGTTCCTCTTTATTTCTTATTCTTACCATGTTTCCTTTTTTCTCTTGTTTCTATTGTTTACGTGTGAGCAGACGCTTATTACATTACTCTATTCAATTAATACAATTAAACATATGCGTATATTGTATAACTCGATGGATACGAATGCAATATTTCTCTATATGATGCATATGCATTACCTGTATACCAACATCTGCACTTACATATAACATTAAAAGCATGTTCCGCGTACGTTACCAACAATCTTTCCTACATAATTCATTATCACCGCTTGTATATTACCTACCTACTTACAAACAACAACAATTAGTTTAATTCTTGTGCGCTAATAATATATTATGTCTAAATTTCATAGTAGTTGTACTTAGTGGCGGCTCGTCAGGGGAGGCTACGGAGGCTAAGCCTCCCTTATTATTTTTAATAAAATAAATGGTGTTTATTATGTACTAAAACAATGTTTAAGCATTGGCTTTATACTAAAACAAACCAATCTTTACAAAGAATTTATAATAAATCGTATTCATTACTTCATTTGAAAATGCAAACAAATTTCCAATAATACACTCCGCCAAAAAAGTATCGCATAATTTAGTTTTGAATCATAAAAGTATCGCATAATCTTTGTTTGTAGCATAAAGTTGTAAATATACTTTAATGCGCTCTAAGATATAATTTCTATGATTGTTTAAATAAAATACAGGCCAAATAAAAACAAGAACTCATACTTGAGATTTTTATTAAAACAAGAAATTATAATTTTGGAAAGAAAAATGTCATAACAGTAGCTTTTAATACTGAGTATTGCCACCTCTGGCTCTTATGACCGCTCGCATACGGTTTGGCAGAGATTCGATTAACCTCCGTATATAAGCCTGATCCAAATTCTCCCACTCGTCACGGAGAGCATTTGCTAGTCCATGCAGGTCCGCTGGGGCAACATTTTGGGTTCGTATCCGTCTGTGAAGGAGGTCCCACACGTGCTCGATAGGGTTCATGTCCGGACTTACCGCAGGCCAATCTAAAACTGGAATACCAACATCGTTAAGGTATTCCTGGACGATTATTGCAACATGCGGTCGTGCATTATCGTGCATTAACATGAATTCGTTTCCTATAATTGGCGCATATGGTACTACATGTTCTTCTAAAATGTCCGTTATATACCTCTGTCTACTGGTACTAACTCTGTACGACCTGTTAAACAGATGCCTCCCCAAACCATAATAGAGCCACCAGCGAAATTAGGTCTAGGTCTGATATTACACTGCGAATAGCGCTCACCGTCTCGTCTGTACACTGAGATACGCCTATCTGAGATGTAAAGACCAAATCTTGACTCATCTGTGAAGAGTATATTGGCCCAGTCATTAATGTTCCAATTTACATGTTCTCTGGCAAACTTTAAGCGAGCCACTCGGTGGTTCCTAGTGAGACGAGGGGCTGTTACAGCTACTCTAGCTCTTAATCCACTCTGTCGTAACCTATTCCGAATAGTTTGAGTACTCACACGAGTATTTCTGACTCTAGCCAAGTCGTTCTGCAATTGTCTCGCAGTTACATGTCTTCGACGTAATGCTTGTAGTAGTAAATAGCGGTCATCTTGGCGAGTAGAACATCTTGGACGACCTGGTACAGGTCTTCTACTGTAAATGCCTGTTTCCCTATATCTGGCTACGGCTCTAGAAACACTTGACTGATTGATGTTCATCAAATTAGCAACGTATGCTTGAGATCGTCCATCTTCGATTAAAGCAACTATATCAGCCACTTGTTCTGAAGTTAAATTGCTCATTTTAGTTTTAAAAGCGTTGGTACAGAACTCTGACTTCGCACTTTAAAATTTGTCCGTATAGGAATACTTTCAATAAACAACTGAGCAAACCTTACACATATGCATTTTTCTAAATGTGTTCTTTTAGGAAAAAAATAAAGTAAAAACGCTAAGTTCCATTATTTTGTTAGTGTTTTTATAGTTCACATACACGAGGAAAACTTTTTGTGAATGTATAAAAATATTTTGCTTCATAAATGCCCCTTTTTAGTTTATGCGATACTTTTTTGGCGGAGTGTATATAAAATTTTACTGCATGCGTGCTAAAATCGATGTTGTGCTATAGGCGAAGTACTTGGCCTTGTGCGAAAGATAGTATCGATATTTGGACGTCACAGAAGTGAGACTGAGTAAGACATTAGATTTGGAGAGCAATGTACTTTCATTAATAAGTAGGAATAAAGTGTATAATTTTAGTTAATTATACTACATTCAATGTAAAAATGTCAGTCCGCTCAACCATAAAATTATATAGCCTTACGATGACATGTTAACAAGATATCTCACATCAAATAATTTACGATTTACTTGTCTTACGCCTACATCTATGAGCATATTATATCTGCAACTTTTGCGATGTCATAAGCCTCTGCAGTCAATTACGCAATTCCTTTTGCAATAAATCACTCTTTAATCAATGGCAAATATTAATAAAAGCAATGCTCCTATCAATTTGAATGATAATGATATTAATTTGAATATTGTTCGCTGAGGTCGTATATAAATCAGCCCGCAATTAGACTGCACTGTCAGCGTCGACCGTGCAGCAAACCCTTCTTAGCCTCCACTTCGTATCTCCGTAGATACATACATATGTATGTCTCATTATAGGCCGGCATCTAATCACGTTCAAATTCCCTACCGACCCGTAAATTATGGCGCGCACTGTTAAACCAGTTTCCGGTTACCGCGTCGCGGATATTTCTGGCCGCTATGCAGTTTGGGTATTGGGCAAGAAATAATCGAAATTAATTGGCGCGATACGCTAAGCATGTGTTGAATGTGTGGAATATATGCCGACAGTGACAAGATAAAACGAAATGCATCGGAGTCATTGCCAGCGCAGTGAAATTTGTACTTAACTCAGAAGTATGTAGAAATGTTTATCGTGAGGATACATAAACCTTGCTCTAGTAATGTCTAAGATGACATGCAAGTTATGAAAATTTCAATTACATATTAGTCTTTGTTTTCTCCAAGACCATTACCAAGTGAGCTAGTTTTGAAATAGAATACACGACCGATTTATGTACCTGCAATGAATGTATCTACCGTAAATGATTTATCCTTCAATGTAAGTTTAAAATTTATTTCAGAGATTCTTATTTAGGAAAGCAGATAACATCAATAAAGAATTCTCTCGATTATACTAATAAGTGTATGTATATAGAGTCGCTTCTTGAATTAATATTATAGCCAATTCTCCTTAATAATTAATCCCAATGTCAGGGAACAAACCAACATTCTACTTAATCGAGTGTTACTTACTCAGAAAAGAGTTAATATGAGAAGCAGGAAACAAAGATGCGTGTTCTGTTTTGTTATTGTGCCCGTTGTAAACACACTCCAGCTCCTTATAACACGGATTTATTTATTTTAACAACATGTTTATCGAGTGACATTTGACTGCCTCCGCTTTCGAGCGCGAGCGACTCGGCAGTGTCTAACGCTATATGTTTGTAACCGTACTGACAGCTGTAAGTATTGTTCAGATAACGATGTATAAAAGAAGAAAGCGAATTTATTTGACGCGTTTATTCCAAAACATGATTAAATGTTTATTTTATTAAATGTTCAAAATAATGACCATTAATCTCCCATACGATGGTACAATTATCTTACTTCAAATGCTCTTCTGGAATTTCGCACAACTTCTGGAGTTACTCGTTGGCATGCTTCAACAATTTGTAGGTGTACTCTTGAAAGTAAGCTGAATGCGTGGCATACACCGTAGACTTAAGATGTTTCTAGAGAAAAAAATTAAGTAGTGTACGATGCGGCGATCTTGCTGGCAATTCTATAGCCCCCCTTCGACCATTCCAACGATCGCGAAAGTGATGATTCAGAAATTGTCATACTCCGACTGCGTAATGTGGAAGCGGTCCACCTTGCCTTGTATAATAACTTTCACTCATAACAAATTGGGATAAATTAGATTGGTGGTTCTTTAGTGATAAGTTTATATGTAACATTTGATACATACCATATTTCGGCAAACAAAATTTTTGTAAAATAGAACTTCAGTCTTATGTTTGATGCAGAACTATCACAGTGAAGAAATATAGATAGATACACCCCACAATCCCTCACTTTTAAGATCTTTGGACAGTTTTTTTTCCTACTTGGAACTTTTGCTAGCCACTGTGTTTAATGTTTTTGCCTTGTTTCAAACTTCTATTCATGTATTTGATGTTCAGAACTAAATTTGTATACATACTGACAATAACACAATATTTAGTAACTTTAATAGTTTAATCAATTTCTAATAATATGTAAATACTCGCTCATACTATTTTTGTTTTGACGTTTTTAGATGAGATATGCAGTTGTTAACGATTTATACCAAAACATATACATAAGTAAGCTACATGAGCTACATATAAGAAAAATAACAACAATCATGAATATCTGTTTTAGAGGTAGAATATAGAATTATCAACTAGAAAGTGGGGCCCGAACTAATTAGTCGTTTGATGACCGCTTACGCCCCAACTCTACAGAAAGCAGAAAGTCTGCGCTCCACGTAAAACGCACCGCTTACACCCCAACTCGACAGACCAGCCAAACCTGTCATAGGTGTAGACGGGGGATCTACACCTATGAGAAGTTTGGGATCGTCGGTACACCCTGTAAATTCCCTATTCTTAATTCTTGATTCTCGCTGGAAATATATTTAATTTTTTAATTTTTTTTTTAAATTTTTTCATTTTTTAATTTCAAATTTTTTTTTCAAAATGCCTCTCACTTTTAAAAAGACTCGACGCTACGCGTCTCGTTGAAAAAGATATAGAAAGCCGGGCCCATTCACCCTGCCCATTCAATAGTCGTTTGATGACCGCTAAAAAATTTTGCCTTTTACACACAAGTAAATCTGCGTCTTAAGAAAGTCACAACATTGTCTTTTCTTTAATGGGACAAACACCATCATTTCTGTGTTATTTTCTCCACTTCTAACCGTTTCATTGATGAAACGATTAGAAAATCATGATTTTCTTAAAAAGAATCGTCGATGGAACGAAATATATGTTTTGTTTTGAAGAATTTTCTTTACCTTGCAGTTTTTACAACTTTGCGATGTTTTTTTTTTTATATTTTTACTGGTTCATATTAAAAGGAAAGGTCGTCATCCAATTTATTCTAGCAACTATACTTACGATTAAAGAAATATCAATTTGATCAGTTAATTTGAGAAATGATACCGAAAGAAGCTATTTTT
The DNA here is from genome assembly GCA_949128085.1 of Cetonia aurata. Lineage (NCBI taxonomy): Eukaryota > Metazoa > Arthropoda > Insecta > Coleoptera > Scarabaeidae > Cetonia > Cetonia aurata. Next base: position 22,019,459 of record OX421886.1, on the reverse strand, counting down.
TTACCGAGAAAATGATACCAAAAGGTTAATTTTTTTATTCACTGTGGACTTTTGCCAATTTTTTCGATTCATGTCTATTGATTCTTTCCACTAATTATCGGTTTTTTTTTATATATAAAACACTTAAAAAACCGTTTTAACACAATAGTCGCTGCAAGAACATTACGACACCTGCTGGAGGCCTATTGTCTGCGTCAAATCGAAAGTTATCTGTTTCTTCAAAGTGAAGACGAAGTATACGTACATATGTCTGAGTATGGGAAGTTTAATTCCAATAAGCAATTAAATTTTATCTTTACAGAGCAGTTATCCAGGTCTGAATTTGTCGTAGCAATACTTTTTCCCTGCATTCAGAGGAGTCGAATACACTAATTACTTTGGAGGTGGGCACCCCAAAGTTTTTTCAAAAACAGTAAACGCAAAGCAATATAGGAAGATCGTTGTCCAAAAGCTCATATGTGATATGATAAGAAAATTTATATCGTGTGAAGCGAATGTACTCATTTGTAAGCCACTTAGTTAGACAGATTAATTATTGTGGCAATAGGAAACAGAAAGGAACCTTATAGATTGGCAATCAATTGAAGTGTGAGAGACGTATTCCAAATAGAAAGAACACCATTTTGAATAACCCAGCACAGTCTCTTATGAAAAGAGTTGGTGTAAATATTTGACGGTAGAGAAACAAGGCATAAGGGCAAAGGAATTTTTGAAAATATCTTTATTGTGGTGTAGAAGTTAAAAGCTATATGTTAGGGATTATGGCTTCCAGACATTCATCAAAAGTTTATGGACGAATAGCTGCAAAATCAAAATAGAAGTTGCAATTAAATATGGGGAAGATGTAGTGTTGACCTACTGTGTTGGTAAGATGACGAGAGCTAAAGAAATTAGGCACAGAACCTAGATATTATCATCGTGACACATTACAATCAGAGGATACAACCAGAGCAAATAGAAGGCGTAAAGATACATTATTTTTCTCAAAGGATGAAAAATGAAGAATATGATATGTTGTAAAGTTTCTTGGTCGCCAGCATTGGTGGTTTCACAATTTTCATAAACTTGGTTTTGATCGGTTATAGTTGTCAATTGAGGTAGAATGTGATGAAGTATCCAAAATGTAAATTCTAAGGTATTGCCGCAAATGTTCTATATACCATCCTTCATTATATAAAAAAGAGTATTAGAGGGATAGTTATTTTTATTTAGACGTCTCGCCACAGTAAATGCCTATACAAATTAGAGTTGAAAGGTGAAAGTACCAGTAGGTGTATGATCTTATGGTATCAATCAAAGCAGAAAAAAGTGTTTGTAGTTAGTTCAAGGAAAAAATAAACGAAAACGAGGTAGTGGCAGATTTGGAGATGAAAATAAAGATTCCGAGAAAAGCAAATTTCGTTAATCATTCAATTGTGAAAGTTTGGCACTTGGCACATTTCAACCAGAAGGTACTTAATTGGAAATTAAAGGATGTGAAGAAGTTCCAATTTTCAGAATTGAATAAAAATTAGGTCGAAATTTGTAGTAGCTACCTTAGAGCACACCATGGCACTACACAACCGCATATAAAACTGTTCGAATACTTTTGGATACAATAGCAGTTTTAGAAAACCTTGCTTGTAGTAATCATTGAAACTTACTGCTTCTGTATTGATATAATAGCTTCTGTACAAGGGAGAAAATATTCCAAACATTGTTCGTTTAAGACTACAGCAACTCAACAGGCAGAGGCAGAACCATAAATCTGGGAAACAATACGCGAAGCTTGAAATATCTCCTTGCACTTACGAACTCAATGTCTGTGAACGCGCGACCATGATTTGTCTTCGGTAGGACGTAGCCTGACATAATATAAACACCGATCTTGTAAACGTACGTTAGATCGCATGTAGTCAATATATTAAAGAGGAAGAATCACGTGCATCTTGATTAAAAACTCGACGAAAGGGACATAAAAGTGTCCCCGGTAATATCCTGCGTTTTAAGCACCGACCGCGGTCGAGATCTTTAGTACTGGTGGGCACGCGAGACCCGAGTGCGGAATCTTTTTCTCTTTTTATGTATGCGGGTTGTTTCAATTATCTTTATTATGCCATTTAATATTATAATGTCTTTAGTGTCTCGTTAAATATACGCGTAAATTTCGCAAAATGCGCTCGTTTTATAACGCATTTTAAAGCTCGTAATCTTTTTATTATCTGCCATTTTATCTGTTGGGGGATATTTATGGGATATTTATCACCTTATGGTTCCTACTGGAATCCTTGTTTATAGAATTCAATCGAGATGAATGTCAGTATCGTATACCTTATGAAATATATCTACAGCATCTAGATTGATGCAATTATATATTTTCTTTAGGTGCCTATTGCCTTTTAATACACTATTTAAGCACTCAATACGATAAATTAATGAACGTACTCGTATGAGTGTATCTATCGTTGTTATTTCATGGAAAGGTTAGTGCCAATGACTTAGAGTAAATTTTAGATTGTATTAAATTTGATGTCAACAAATGTTTATTGTATTAAAGAGAAATTCTATTTTGATATGGATTGTTACTGAAACTTAATTTTTATTGATTCAATTAAATCGAAATCAATTTTTTACAGATGTTATCAATAGACAAACAATAACCAACACTAAGAAATTTTTGGTATGTCTTTGATGTGTCATTCATTCTAATTTACTCGTTGTAGCTAAATGATGATCTGTAGCCTAACTATGCAGCAGTGAGAGAAAGACAGTAAAAGCAGTGACAGCAAACTTTATTGTTACTACTTTGGTATTATAATCATATTAAACCGTATATATCCAATAACTAATCATATATGGTTGGATACTGGATAATGTATTACAATCTTTAGTTTGGCTTCTTTTTCACAAAACAACTTTCGGTAAAATAAGCATTAAGTGAACGCTAAGATTTTGCTCTAAAAAACTAACCAAATTAACAACAGAAAAATACAACTGCGGTTCTGAATGACACCTAATCGATTGCGAACCCACTTGAAATGACTGAATGCCGCGTGTTCACACCCACGCAATAATATTTTTAGGTTATAACCACACTATAACCATTTTGAAATTTTATAAGTTGCTGTGGGCAACAAAAGTATTCGGTAAGTAAGTACATCTTAAAGTTATTCTTCCAAAAGTGACGTTCTAAACAATACGCCATGTGATTATAAGAAGTTTGCACAAAACTACTTAAAAAGTTTGGATTCAATCCATTACATGCAGTGAATAAGCGATCTCTTAATTCTTGAATACTTTGTATGGTATATTATTACAAGTCTGGTAAGCGTGGTGGCCAAGCAATGAGGCCGAATAGACTTATCCAGCCATATGGAAAAATTACGTTAAACCCAGATATGCTTAAAACTTTTTGGTACAACTTTTCGCAATACATTTCACAGATGTGTGTTTAATAAAGAAGTTTTGACTTGTTAGATCTATACTATATGTACATGTGTATTAAGCAAATCTGGGTTAAACTGAGCTGCAGCAGAATGCGGTTGAGCTCGTCCATTGGAAACCACGCATTTGGAATCTTTAAATTCTTGTAGATGAATACTGTTAAACTGAATTGACCTGGGGATACTGGGCAACGCCGTGTATTCCTGCCCAAACATTAATTCTGCCATTATATTGCTTATGGAAGTAGGTTATGTATGTGATCATTCGTTCATAACCAATACCTGTTGGAAAAACAAAGGAATAAGATAAAAAGATCGGCATTAGAGAAAGCATTAGGAACAAACTGACAGTTTTGGGAATTTACGATGCCCTTCAAAGAAAATGATGCTGCATCATTCGTAAAAACTAGTTTTTTTCAAAAATGCCCTTATTGTCATTTAACAAGTTAAACACAACATCGCAGTTCTTTTTATTTTGCGCTAAATTCGTGTGTTATGTATAATAGCAAAGTACATGATTATCTTCAGCATGTAATACAGGATACATAATTCCACTTCTTCAATAGGAATTTGGGAAACCAGCACATTCTTTGATGCTATTGCAAAAAAAAGATCTTTTCATTGAATTCTTGGATCCTCTTCATTAATCATATTTTTTATTATGTATTAGTTACGTTAATACAAATACTAAAACATAATAACAATAACTAAAATAATAAAAGAATATGACAAAGTTTAGGAACCCTAACTAATTAATCAAACTACATGGATAAATGGTACGTAGTATATTGGAAAAAGTACTGAACAATTTAATTTTGGCAACAATGTTACTGTACTAATTATTGAAGAAAAAGTACAACGCCTTTAATAATTCCAGGCAAAGTGGAAAAAATAGTATTTGATTACTATAAAGTTTATTTTTCATAGTACATAGTGATAAAATGAGAAAAAAATAATTGAAAAGGTTTAACGCAAATTCATAGGTGAGGGTGTTCATTCTCACGCTGGACACTGTGACGAAATAGAAACGTATTTAGTCTACTATATCATGGAACAATCTCCAAGTCTTTCCCTTACTTCTATCAAACGTCCTAACCTATATAATGTATTTGTACATCAAAGAACCAGCTAAATATCTTAATAAACTTGGTGAGATGTGCTTTGTTCAACTTTTTTTTTCAAGAATACAAGTTGACTCATTACGTTAGAAGACGGATACACATCTGTAATTCTCAGAGTTTTGCATAATATTGCCTAGGTTTGAATAAACGTTTAGTTTTGGTTTATACCACTAGTATAAGGAAACCAGTTGAATGTCATAAGGGTTGAATAACCTATGATAATGCGTTTAAGTTACGTTTAATATTTATTTTTACGTAGCATAGCAACTTTAAAAGTACATCGATGAAATATTGTTCATGACATTTACCATACATTAAACAGTATTTTGAATTTTTTTACCGTTTAGTCTATTGCGTATAACCCAAGATTAGGCAGTTATTCAACTATTTCTAGAAATTTCTAGAATTGTAAGAAACTGGTGTAGAAAATTAAAGATTACCTATTAAAATTAACCTGCAATTATTCGCTTATAAATGTATATTTAGTTAGTAACAGAATTTTTTGTTATTTATCAGTCGCCGATGGCAATCTTACCTGTCCAATAAAAAAGCGAAAAATACTGTAGCCGTCTATACCTTGAAAAACATGATGACAGCGGTAGAACCCGGTCAGTATTCGCTTTAGATAGATTCTGTTCATGTTGTGGTTTGCGTGATAGATATTAAATAAGCCAACACAAAGGTACATACATTCAATACAGAATTACAACTTACCTATTGTTTTTGCAATATTGTTGTCCAATTTAATGGTATACGCCGTGTTCGTGGAAGGTAAAATGAAGTTCCCATATAATTCGACGTTACACTGACTACCCATAATTATGAAAAGGCGGATATTGCGAACGCACACATATTCATACAGTATTGCAGTAATAACTGAAATAAAAAAAAAAATGGACGAGAACCAAGCTACAATAATGTACTTTTTTTCGTCATGATTATGGTTCGTTATAATTAATTTAGCTGTCCGCGGTACGATTAATATGAACAAGTTGATGTCATAAAGAAAAATGTATCTTATTCGCGTATGAATAATACGCACCATTAATACATCTACCGTCTCATTAATTTTTTAACTTCACCACGTCAAGAGAAGCAAGGTATCCACCCGGCTGGTTACCATACCGTTCTCAAGAGGAATCCGGTCGGACGAATTCCATTCAAATTTCGACGTGCTTCCATAAGCGCATAGTATTCGAACGTCGCCTAACGGTATCTCAGATAAGATAACTCGAATTGCCAGTGCGCAGAACTCAGCACGCCACATTCACAATATATTATTTGTTTTTTGTTTTATATTCTCTCGTTTTCCGTGCCTGTTCTTCCTAACGAAAATAGATATAAATGAAAACAATTACATGCGGAATTAAGATAGTAATAGGGAGATTAGGGGACCGTCCGCGTGTCTACATTCTGGCGATGACGTGGTTCGCATGTTAAGCTGCAGTTAGCGTTAGGATCAGGTGGGTTTGGTTCTGAGCTTTACACGGCACGTTGAATAAGGGCAGTCGGGCGCGGGGGTGATCGCGGGACGAGGAATTACTAGTATAGAAGTTGTAATGCCCGCGAAGGTATAGCGCCAGAACGAGACAAACATAGATTTTCCCCGTTACCGTTTCGAATTGGATAGGAACTGTTTTATTTTTGTCAGTTCGTTACATGTGTTTCCGTTCCATTTTCTTTGTAGTACGATTTCTCATTTTCACAGAAAATAACAGGGACTAGAGATTATAGGGCATATTCGTAGGTAGATTAAATCAACGGTGAAACAGAAAACATAAATATGAAACTTTTAATTCCAGATGCACTTTTAACAGTTAATAAATTTTTACAGATTATTGTAAATATAATACTGACATAATCAATACAGCAGTTTTTTTTCACGTTTATATTTTCTTAAAGTTTTATTAAAGAAAGGATAATAAAGTATACTTTTGTCGTCTTCTCACAACTTTCTCGAATTGTCTTACGTTTTTGTGATTTTTTTTCTCAATATGTCGATTCAACTGCCGCAGATAAGATCTTCTTTATTGTATTAGAAGCAACGCCCACCTTGTTATCGAAACGAGATACAACGGAAACACGTAAAGTATTCTTAAGAAGTAATACCTTGTAGTCCTTCACACCCCTATATAAAGTTGTTCCTTCCCCCTCAAGTACCCTTAAAAAATTTAAATTAACCATTGAATTTTATAGAAAATATTCCTTTATGAATTTTTAAAGCAAATAAATATTTGAGATGCAAAATCGCTTCCTGGGAATGGTCAGTAGTTTGCAGAATTGCAGCTCCAACGTGTTCAAGATTGATTTTACAAAAAAAAAAAATATATAAAATCGGTTTTTCTTTAGCAACATATTAATTTATTAATCATTTTCGCTTTAAAATCCCTAGTTTAATTAGAAATTAAGAGAAGAAAAAATGTCTTAGGTATATATCACTTATATGCCTGAAGAAATTTTGCATTAGTAACTTGGTAGGATATATCCAAATTATAGAAATTATGGAGAAATTTATTTCTTAGAGTTTTATTTGCATGATATCCTGTGATGGGTGGCAAGCACAATGCTTTTTATTTGCACACTAATATTTTGAGATATCGAAGGATTTGACATATTTTATCAGATGAATGTAAACACCAAGAGTCGAGCAGCGAAGTTGTACTCAATATTAGTTGCAAAAACTATGTGAGTAAACCATTTCGAACATGGATGACACAGGAATGAAGTATTAGAACCCAAACATGAATTGACACAATATTGAACTTCGAGGTTTTCGTAATATTTCTTTGCCTCAACAACTTTCACCGTTTAAATGTAATTTACTTAAGGGGATTTTAGTACGTAATTATCATTATCAATAACCACTTTATAGTAATCAACTAAATTGCCAAAGTTTAAATCGTGAACATTTAGTGAATTGTCTTTTGGTGTTGGCAACCCAGTAGTCGATACCTAAGTTACTTAACGAGTCTGACTAATGTTCTCTGGTGGTTAATTTTTATTTTCTTATGGACAGCTGAGGGAAATATGGCATAGAAATCTTGTTCGCTTTCCTGCATATATTTAATATTTATAGACAGCGTTAGATAAAAGCATCGCTTTTAATCGGGGTGGGTATCCAAAGAAATTAAGATTGGCTTGGCACTTCCATCGAAATGCACTAATATACAATAAGGCCAAGAAGAATTGATAAAAATCACTTGGATAAATACAGCCAAAAGAATTCTTAAAGAAACAAAGGCCTGAATTTACTGAAGACTTACTACTACTAGAAACAGTTTAGTGGATAGGCTACGCGAGATGCAGATTTTGTCTAGAGGGAGAAAAAGTGTCAGTTCATATAGTGTGACAGGGACAAGGGTTCTATTACTCAACTCGGAGAAGCCTAGAGCTATGACAACTATGTCAAAAACCTGCCCTAATTAGAATGACAAAATTACAAACGGCATTTTAGAATAAAGAAAATCACAATGGATCTAAAAGTATTGCGCTGAAAGGGGGTTCTTACGGCCATTCCAATTCTAACCTAATCCACATATATTTCTTGTTTCTGTTTACTCAACTCATTAATGTAATTGATGGAACTCTTAAAGGACAGTATTCTCAGCACCAAAAAAATTTTTGCTTAACTGTTTGTTCCTTGGGGCCTGAGGCTGTCTAAGTCACCTAAACTAATTGGGTACCCAAAAAGCTTCTCATTCGAGTTTCCCCCCTTACTAAATCGCATTTGCAAGAAAGTTCATCAAGGAATGAATATATAACTAATCCAAAGAATGGTAGTATCATGATATTTATAGGTAAAATAAATCGTAAAAGCAATAAAGACCTTCTGGTAATGAGTAAAAACAGCGAGACCATTAAGATGGTACTACAACCATCGACCGATTATTGCAGACATGTCCCTGGTTGCAGAGCCTGCTAAAGCTAAGAGGAAACTCCAGCCCATGTTTACATTCCACTTCAAACTTTCTAATACTGGACTTGGAGAACACAAGGACAAACAGCTAGGTGATAAAGTCGTTCTCGTTGATGACAGACTTAAGAAAGCAAAATTGAAAAAATATTAGATACTGATAGGGGATCACAGTAGACTGAAAAATGTCGCGACATATATGCGGCTGCATGACCACCTTAATCCTAATCTTATATATTTTAGCTGTTTAACCTCACTTCTTTAACTTTAACTCCTTCAGTTCACCTTTAGTGCTGATGTATCCAACAAATATTACTATTATAATATAATAATAACATACTGCATCAAGGTTCTAATATCCCCATGCCTAAATAAATTTTAGAATAATTATGGAATGTCTTCTATTTGAACATTAATGACTCTTTTGATCACGTAAATGACAATGTAAAGGTAATGTGATTTGCTACTTTCCCGATTATCAAGAGGAAATACACTTGAAGTACCTAATTTATCTGATATACATTACAAATTCTTCGATTAGCTGCGTGAATTAAAACACCTGTACACCTGTACCTACTGTGTTGTCAACGATAACTTAAACCATAATGTGAAACAAAACTACCTACACACATATTTTGTGTATACAGTCACATTGATGTAATTGATTACCATTCCTTGTATTCCTTCTTAAGACATATACATACTCAAAGTAGTTGCTAACATTACGATTGCGCTTGTAATCGATTATGGACACGACATTATAGCTCACAATGTATTATAAATAATTGTGTACCACAACAACAAAACGGTTATAGATAGGGGCAGAAGGATTCTATAACGGCTGATCGACTAATACGTATGTCAGTCGATAAAATTTATGATATTTATTAAGTTTGCAGATGCTTGTAATTTGAATGGCAGTAATTAAATTGTCAATTTCGTAATGTATGAGAATCCGCTGCTGAATATTGTATTATGTATCCGCGAATTCTGCATAGTCGCTCATTTGTAAATGTGTTACCACACACAGATGTTCGTATGAGCACGCAGGTTAACATAATCGGTTACGTGGTACGCATTACATTGGATATTTTTTTCTTGAAAACGTATTGCAATGAACATTCGGTAAACACTGAAAGTTGCCGACCTTGTGCTTCGTAGAATTGAAGCAGAGTCATTGGATTTTACATTGTGTTTTATTGTTAGCGGTAAAGGTTATTATGTATTATATATGTTGCCGCTACAACTTCGAAGAGAATTATACGTATTGCTGTGTACTGAAAACACCAACAAAAATGCCAAATGAAATTTAAAAATGAAAAATTAATTTAGCTAGCTCAAATGATAACAATTTTTATAAGGCGCAAAAGAACAATTAAACTCAGGGTTACTATCATGAAAAGTAAAATGTGGGTGACAGAAAACTGACTTTCTTTTTATACTCAAAAATTTTTTAAAGGGTTTAATTAAAAATAAAAGAACAGTATTTTGAATGACATAAAAATTCAATAATTTTATTATTTTTTAAAAAAAAAGAAAAAAAAATTAATTACAAACTTTGCAGAAAAAAAAACCTTGGACAAAAAGGTCCTGGTCTAAATCAAAACTGCATTTGACTTTAAATTACAAAAGGACAATTCAAAATCCTTTTACAAAGCAACAGAAAACAAAAAAGTTCAGGAAGATAATAATTTTTTTTTCAATTCAATCCACGTGGTCTCAATATTAAAACAACTAAATTAAACGTGGAAAATTCAAGTAATTTATATAAATGAAAAAATAAAAGCAAGCACAATGCTTTTATTCACCCAACCCGAGGTGATTAATAAATAATTATAAATCAGAAAAATTAACAACGAAAAAAAAAAATTAACTCTTTAAACTTAAAATATCTTCCTGCACGTAAAAATAATAACAGATCTTATATCTAAATTGTATACACAAAAATACAGTATCAATTATTATTAAATGAGTTCCGTGATGAACGAAATAAAATCAGAAACGTGAATTCAAAACACTTTTCCATTCATACATGATAAGTTTTGTTCCTCTCTTAACTTTTTAACTTCTGTATCTTCTTTTTTTTTTGAAGTGCAGATATAACATTAATATCTTTGTTGTTATATTAGTACTGGTGCATGTGGTTTTGCTTGCGCACCTCTGTAAATTTTAGTGTTTACTGTTCTTTTTTGGCAATCGCTTGAGTATCTGAAATATTCCTAAACTACAGACTTTTCAAGCAAACATGAGGTTGTGTTAAATTAAAAGCTCATTCGCCACCATTACAGCTTAAACATACTTTATTACTTATTACATTACATTGTATAAGTAGCCCGTCAGCAATTATAGTGTTTTCTCGTGTAATTCAACTTCTTTCATCGATTATGTTGCATTAAAAAAAAAACAATAACAAATTAAGTAATTAATCGAAGTAACGTACGTAGTTCTTGCGCAAATAACATGACTTTCCAGTTCGTCGTACAATACGGTGAATTTTAATGGATTACTATGTTTACCGATCATTATACGGCGCAGCCTAACTGATATACTGTTAAACTGCAGGCAAATTAAATGTACCATGTAATTTTCTTGCTCGATACTTACGCGTTATCGAACGGCGGAGTTAGGGACGAGAATCGAGAAAGCCATGCGAAGGTCTAACGGTAATTTATTACATACAACCCGTACTTCGCAGTGGGAATATCCACCACCATTTCACTACGACGACGACACGACGCGATTTTCGTAGTTATTATTAATTAAAAAGGTCAGGCGATACGTATGGATATCGGCGCGCATTTGTGAGGATGGCACCCGCGCGATCTTCTACCGCAATATAAATGGATTGCGATATCGAATACGGCGGGAACACACACGAAGCGGTCGCGAATTCATTAATAATGGGATGATTAAATTTCGCGTAGGCCAAAAAGAACAATGACCTACCCTTCGAGTCGCTCAAAACAACTACTTGGTTCTTTTTATTAATAGAAAATTTATATAACGTCATTTAAGTAACCATCTAATATATACACCCAAGATTTTTTAATTCTTTATGTTTTCCTAACGAAAGCATTTTTGAGAGGCAAGAGATATTTTTTACTGCATTAGTCTGCCGTTATGTCGTAATTAAAGGTATCTTAGATTACAAAAATAAAATTATGGCCGCTTTTTTTAGTTGAGCATTCAATTTTATAAGTATATAAAGAACAAATTTTGGTTGTTGAACTGATTTACTTACTTCGATTAGATAATAAAATAATAAAAGCTTATGACATCCTACACATTATCAGTTTCAAATTTCAAATATAAAATTTTATGTCTACGTTGATCATGCGTCCGTTCAGAGTATCATTTAATAATAAAAAAATATATTTGCGTAATTTGAATAAACTGTTCTAATGAGACGAAAAAAAAATAAGTTCCTACTTTTTTATCTCCTAGACAGTACGGTTTTCAAAACAATAAAGCCACTAATATAGCCATTTTGATTTTACACAATACGTATACGATAACTTTGACTAAGGCCACTATGTTGCAGGTGTCTTTTTTGATCTGGCTGTGAGAAAGCATTGTTGACTCGTGCTTTCTACAGGATAAACTTTATCGGCTTGGAATACGAAAACCTCTACAAGGCTGGATAACATCTTACGTATCAGACCGCAAAATGAACGTTGTATTATGCCAGGTCGAGTCGAATTGGAATCAGTTGGTCTCGATGTACCGCAAGGCTCGGTTTTTGGTCTCTTCCTGTTTTTACTCTATATAAATGATATGCCGCAGTCTATTTCGAATGCTCATGTGGTACTGTTCGCTGATGATACCACAGGTGCGACGTCATCGGATTCCATGGAGAATCTATAACACGAAATTCATCGCGTTTTCTGTGAGTTTTAAAGCTGGTGTAATACAAATACGCTGATTCTGAAAAATGACAAAACCACATATATTCACTTTCATCAGAGAAGGCAAGCTTACTTTACAGTACCGTTCTTAGAGTCGCTGAAGTTTCTTGGTATCATAGTTGACGATAAGCTGAATTTTGTCAAACATACATCACATGTGTGTTAATTTATCAACCTTATTTTGCTCTTTTCCAACTAAAATCAGTTTTAGATAGTGATTCGTTGATCTGTGTATATTACTCGTTAGTATACTCTGCCATCAACTACAACATCTTGGTATGAGGACGAGGCACAGGTTATAGGCGTGTATTCATTGCGCAGAAAAGAATCCTGCGTTTGATGTTCGGATAGTTGTAGGCAGTTATTTTGTATTTACAACCTGTTGACGTTTCCGAGTGTATACATATAAGTACGATGCAGTGATACATGTTGAAAAAATAGTCACTTATATCTTAACGATGACAAGAACTACCAGACCAGATAACGTGATATTTGTATACCACCCAAAACATCTTACGGCTCTTTTCGAGAAGTCTCCAAAGTATAGCTTTGCCAAATTATACAACAAATTTCCTTTGTATATAAGAAAAATCAATAATCTAAATGAATTTAAGCGTAATTGTAAAAATTTGTTTTGTAAAAATAGGTGTTGCCACTCTTACGAAGAATTTTTATCTTTGTAGTAGACTTTCGTTTCATGGTTTTCTTTTTATAATTTGTTTTGGGTATTCCCGACATTTTAACGCAATATTTGAACGTGCTTTCATTTGTGTATAAATTAATTAATTTAATTTGTATTTTACAAATATTATAGTATTAATACTTCTCAACTGCCCAAAATTTAAAGAAATTAAGGAAGTTATTCGAGGAGAATATAAGGATTTCATAGACAACAGCCTCAGATGCTAGCACCTCCTGGTATCCTACCAGAACGCCTTTTATGAGGTTTGCTTTGTGTCAAGGAGTGTATCTTTGCAAATAATTTACAATAATACAAAATTAATGGGGCGTTCTGCGAAACGTTTTAGGAAAATGCGAGTGTTTTATATCTTCCTAAATAACTCATAAAATTAATAAAACGATACGAGTAACCTTATATATGTAGCCGATTAATTAATAATGATTTAAATAAGTGGCTGATACGGTATTATACTCAAAGTGCCTAAATATTTACCCTTTTGTAGAACTGCACTATAGCTTCTTCAATTGCTGTTTCTCGTTTTCGCTCTGTCCCTTAACATTGGGTACCCACCTTTTCGAAAACCATATTGCTAATAAGTATTGATATGGTTTTCATTTGATGCTCTCTGGGACTCCCACGTATTACCTTATATATCATATCTTTTGATTGTGTTTTCTAGTACTGAGAAAAACTCTTCCACATCTTGCTTTTATTCCTCTTGTAATATTAACATAATATTTCCATTTTTGATAAAATATAGTGTTAATTATAGTTACTCTCTGTTACCTTCTTCATGCAAAATAATTGAAAAGTACTTAGGAAAATGCATATATAGGCCTGTGTTAGACCCAAATAACATTAACATTAAAATATGAATATACTGCATCATACCTACTCAATTTTATTTATTATAAATTGCTTCAAATGCCCAATGAGGAAACGAATTATGCAGAGACAGCTTATTTAACACCCTGTGTACCTGATTTGGGTTAGTTTATTCTCGTAAAAATTTTGGAAATACTAACATGCTAGGTAGCTTCCGGCTGATTTATTTGGAAGTTAGCCTTTTTACACAAATAATTTGTTTTGATGTAACTATCTCAGAGCCAATATAATCCTTACGTCATAAAACTAGGTACTGATGTTGGAAAAATGTTTCAAGGTTACCACTTAATGCTCAAAAAGATTGATAATAGTACTGCACCACCTTCTTCATTTGATTCTGTTTGACAATTTTCTATATCTACAGTATTAAATCCTAGATTATAGCAACACAGTTAACAAAAACATGGCATAATGGAATAGCTAACCTTTCCTGCTATTTATTGCTATATTTTACGAGAAATTCCCACCATAATCATATATCAATCCTTATTATATTAAAAATTGACATCACTTTGTGGTACCCACCACTTAAGATTAAATAAGAATCCGTCAACAAAACCGGCTATAATTGAGATTGATTGAACCAAATTAATCACCCGGGTATCTTTTGAAACATAGTAACTTGAGAGGCTGCTACTCGGCGGTTCGGGCAAACCTAATGTACACAGCGATAAATGCGAACGCCATCAAAATTTGAATAATTTAAAATTCAAGTAGTACCGTGTTGATTACTACATCCAATGAAGCCATTTATAAAGCAAACGTATGTCATCCATCAAACAACTTACCAAGGGCATCGCCGTAAGAAAATACCATTGTAGATATATATAAGCATATGCCGGAGTCGGGAATTGAGTCATTAAGTTAAGAAATTTTCGAGAGTAATCGCAAAAGGCTAATGACGTAACGGGCCCACTGTTTGAAACAATTGGTCGTCGAGTCTTTCGCCGGTCCCACCAGTTATCTCTATCACGAGCGAGAAGGATAGCGATCAAACGAGATGGGAGCGAAGACATATTCAAACTTACTATCATTTGTCAGGAACGCGTCACCGAGTACTAGTTTCTTTGTTTATGTACTCGGCATCTCAATTTATAATCATCAGGACGTTTGATATTCTGACCTGCCCGTTCTATTTCAGTTCGTTTCAATTTTAAAGTACGTATTTTCATGCTGTCTCTCGTTTAATATACGACACGTTGTAAATATGTCCATCGGTCGCAAGTTGTGGACGTGAAAACGCAATGTTGTGCAAGTTTTTAAATAACCTCCTTTTAGACAGCCTATACAACTACCATATATACATTCTACTACCTACCTAGAAAAACTTTCTCTTTTTTTTTCGTGCATGTCTTTGAAATAACGGATGGCTAACAATGTGAGTGCCCTATCTATTCCTTTTTTTCGAAAGTCACACGACCCAGTCTTCAGTAAGGAATTGACACAAACAGGTATAACAGTCTCATAAACTTTTACGATGGTGGATTTAGTGAATGGCGCAAAATTTGGGCCACATACAAACACTATACTAATAATGATTTATACCTATGATCCCTGCTGCAGTAAACAACTGTAATTGTTCACTATCTTTGTTGAGATGTGACCATTTTCTTAATCTAACGCTTAAAGTAGGTAGAAAATTTCATTCAAATCAATGAAAAATGTATCTTAGGTGATTTTAATTTACCTAATTTAATTAATATGGATAACCTGCAATGTCAAAAATGTCTGATACTTACCCATTTTATGAATTTATTGGAAATACAGCAGTATAATAATATTGAAAATGCATACGGGCGAATTCTAGATCTGGTTCTTTCTAATTCCGATTGTAACATTGTGGTTACTCGCTCGGATTTACCAATAGTTCCGGAAGATCCTTATCACCCTGCTCTGCTTACCATCTTTGATTACTCACTCACATTTACTCCGACACTTTTTCCAATCTCCCGATTTCGATATAATTTTCGCAAAGCTAACTACATCTCACTTTATAGCGATTTACAGCAGATGGATTGGTCGTTTCTTGTTAGTTATCATGATGTGAATTCTGCATTAAAAGCTTTCTATGATGTACTTTATTCGGTTTTGGACAAACATGTTCCTCCTAGAACAAATTTCATTTCACATTATCCTGCCTGGTTTACTAACGAAATAATAAAGTACAAAAAACTACAAAAAATACCTTGTTTCTAAATGAATTTAAACGTTTACGATCTCTAACCAAAACTTTAATCTCACAAGCATATAACACTTACATGACTAATGTTGAAGACAATATTCAATCAAATCCTAATGAGTTGTGGAAATTTCTTAGTGATAAACGTAAGACTACACGTATCCCTGGAAAGCTTTTCGATAATGCCAATGAACTTACTGAACCTTTAGAGATAGTAAATGCATTTGCAAAAACTTTTTCTAATGTATATCTGCCTAGCCATAACACCGTTTATCCCACTTCTTTAACTATTCATCCATCTTTTACGTTATCTCCTGTTTCTCAGAATGAAGTTATCCGTTCGATGTCTACCCTTGCTAATAAATTTACAGCTGGTGATGACTTGATACCAAGTTTTCTTGCACGTGATTGCAGATCTGTTTTTGCTACACCATTGACTGCTATCATCAACCTCTCTATAAAATCTGAAACTTATCCTGATCTATGGAAGCGTGCCATTGTATGCCCCATTTATAAGAAAGGTGATAAATCATTGTTGTGCAACTACCGCCCAATCTCAATTTTGTCCAACTTCAGTAAGGTGTATGAACAACTTCTTTACTCCAGAATATATAACAATATACGTTCGTATTTGTCACCAAATCAACATGGTTTTATCCGTGGACGATCGACATCAACTAATCTATGCACAATCTCTCAAGTTTTAAGCGAGGTTCTTGATAGAGGTAGCCAAGATGACGTTATTTATACAGACTTTTCGCATGCATTCGACACTATAGACCATTTCGGCTTTCCTCCGTCTGCATTACAACTCATGCGATCGTATTTAAGTAATCGTCAGTGCTATGTTTCTTATAATGGTTTTCATTCTAATGAATTTACTGCCAGATCAGGTGTGCCACAAGGATCCAACCTTGGTCCTCTGCTGTTCACGCTTTTTATTAATGATTTATTGATTAATATCACCTGCCCTGTTCTGGCCTATGCGGATGACGTGAAGATCTACCATGAGATTTCTGATGCTGATGACACCTATTTTCTGCAGCATAATTTAGATATAATTATTCAATGGTGTCGCACTTTTAAGCTGCAGTTAAACATTAGTGAGTGTTGTTTCGTGAGCTATACTCGCTCTAAGTCTCCCATAGTTTCACAGTATTCTATTGAGGGAACCTACCTTGATCGAAAGGATTTGTTTAAGGATTTGGGAGTAATTTTTGATCCGCAACTAACCTTTAAACGAGAGCTTCAGAGCGTGTGCCCAGCTAGTTACAAGAGTTTGGGCTTCGTGATGAGAGTAGCGAGTAAATTTAACAATCTAGATCTACTCAAAGTGCTATATTACACTTTCGTTGTTAGCAAGTTTGATTACGCTGTCATGGCACATACTGCATACCAATGTAATTACAGAAATGTATACCATGCACTTGCAACAGCACTCCCTCAAGTAATGAAAACATAAGAGTTGTGTCACCAATTGTGGAGATAAAGATATATTATGATATGGCTTCATATTGTGCAAATTTTCGGGATAACATTTCTAGCAATCATCTTAGGTTTATTGTTTACTGATTCGAAGTCGTATGCAGTTGAAGTTTTAAGTATTATGCGCACATAACATAAATTGAATAATTCAACGTTAATTCGTGTGTCTGTCTGTACAGAGTACGTAATGAATCTACAAAATCGTAATAGTTAATGCTTGCAATAAGCTGGCGTCGGACAAGCTGCCAACAAATATATATTCGTTACGCAGTTTGAATTATTTATAATAGGATAGGTGTGACAATTTCCCGGTGTGATTTATGAAATCCTTGTATAAACGTTTGATATATAATCGCATACGTTAAATAACCCACAAGACAAGCAGTCGTAGCTCATCCTTTATTTACGAAGACATTATTATTGCCGGTATAAATTTTCTTGCAATTTTTAAAAGATTTATTTATTTATTTATTAAATCATATATTTTATTTTCACGTTCCAGCCCACATTGCAGACTTCATGCTAATATTTTAATAGTTTAAAGACCATAAAAGATTCTACTTGAATTATAATGTAATATTTATTTCGGAAACGTGCTTATATATAAAAAAAAAGGAAATGACATGGAAGAAATAAGTTGGACAAAATAAAAATGCGGAATTGAAGGACTTAGCACAATGAATAAAGAAATCATTATATTATTTCCCTCTTAAACAAAGACTTCCTGTTATGTTAACTCATTAAATAATTAGCAACTAATAAATTCTAAATTATGTTGAAGTTTTGGGGAATAACTTTTGGGGGAAATAAATATCCTGTTGAATATATTTGCGAGTATATGTTGAACTATACCGCAAAAGTATATAATTTAATGTTTTGTTGAATGAAGTAATTCCCTTCTCTCAACATATGAAAGATGGTAAAAAGTGGTTTGCTATTAGGTGTGAGATATTTTTATTAACATCATTGGAATTAAGCGGTGTAGTACATTACTTTGACAACATGTTTGGAACTGCTATTGCACTCGCATTATGTTTCATTTCATTTATTAAATCTCAAATTTCTTTTGATTTATTTTCAGCATTTCTTTACCAAACGGGTGTAATATTGTATCCTTTCTCGAATAAGATCTAGCGAAATTAATATTTTTCCAAAATATTTGCTCATATTCTTTAAAATTAAAGGTATTTTTATTAACATCAATCCGGTCCAACATAATCCAGTTACAGTTTGAATTATTTCTTCTGTGAACATGCTGGTTTACATAAAACTCAAAAGTTTTGAGAAATATTTACGAACATTGCTTTATTACGTTTATAAGCATCAGGTGAAAATATACTCTAATTATTTTAACCAACATTTATTTACTCAGCCGTAACACAAACATACATACTTTTGTAGTAGATTCTTTCAACCGCTTTTTTTGCGCGTTCTCTTAACGTACCAGCAACGGACTTTAATTAAAATGACATATTACCTCAAGGTGTCAGCAGGAATAGATGGAACTGTCCACAACGGAGGTCTCGGAGACTTCAGGAAAAGCACCGACTGTTTCGAAATTATTTATAACAGTCGTAAAAGTTAATCGCCCCAGTCCTGCCGATGTGTAGCATTTAACGACAGCGACGCACATCTCTTATAATGTGCACTAACTGAAACCAGTTCTCTACGTCTTGTGTGCGGACTTTTAAGTGGTACATTTATAGGATAAATTTATGGGTGTTAATTATATTAGGAAATTGTTTTAAGTTTAAGTTGTTGATATAATAAAAACGAAAATAAATCAGGTGATATATACAGTACTTAAGTTTGCAAAGGACGGTAATTGATTTAACTTAAATACACATGTAAATACAGTTATTCTATCGTTAACTACTTGAATTACGTACGTACAGTAGTGCAAAAAGTTATTCAATTTATACATATAATGAATAATCATCGTCGTATTAAAAGTAGATTAATTTTATTACAGGTAGTCATCGTTTAAGTTTCTTTTTCACATTTCTCACAAGTGTCGAAAAAATCTCATCTGCCCTGCAAACGATAAAATAGTAAATTTTTATTTTTGTTGTTTAAAATGTTAAGATTCAAAAAATTTCTCATTTCAGCATTTCTATAATATAGCAATTGAGTTGTTTTACGTTTCGTTTGTAATTGTTTCTTTTTAAAAAGACATGTTGTTTAAGTATGTTGATTTAAATATTAACCCAGGAAATTTAAGCAAAAAATGAGTTCAGATGGCGTCACCCTACTGGTTATACGACAAATATAATCGGTTACAGGTTAAATTAAATATTTCATGCCTACATTTCGCTGTTCTATTTTCTTGATTGTCACCCGAAAACTTTGCTTCAATACTTGTTGAGTCTCATCCAGTGACTTACTGGGTAATTTTTACTTGACTGCTTTTACATTTGAATGGCTGTGTTATAAATCATTCCTAGTTTTTTTCATTTGAATTAGCATAAATATGGGGAGACCAGCTCTATATAGTTGAAACAATTTTCATTCTTTTTTTTTTATCAAAGTAACTTTGCTTTTACCTTTAAAGAGTGAAAATTAGTATAATCAGTGTGGTTTGTATCTTGAGCGTAGTGTGTATAAGTAATATTTTTTTTTGCCCCCTGACTGGGGCAAGTTGATACACCCAATCCAAGTAGCTGTTTGTAAATAAAACAACAGCATGCACATACAAATGAAGAGGAGAACTATAATAGAAAATTGCATGTAGTATGTAGATATTTTGATGGGAATTATTTTCTTATCATCACTTTTTTCTCATAAGAGTCATTTGCAACTTTAGTAGCTGCTACAACAAATACTTCTTCTACTAGCAATATTTCCACGTTCCGTCATTTTTTATAATTTCTGAGCATTGTTACTATTCCTGTAAGACAGAAATGATGAGTTGTTAGGAACAGATTTTGCGAGGCATATTGATACAGTATCAGCATCATTTTAACTGTTAGCAATAAAATTGCTTTTTGATTTAAGTTTCTGATTTAAATTGAATTGACATCGGATAGGGATACAAATTGATGAGAATACAGTCTTACTTACACTATTGTTTCTCACTATGTCAGTTCACACAGCCAAACCCTACGAATTCCATTTAGCCATCTTTCTGTTTATCTATCTCTCATATTTTTTACCTTATTTCTTAACGCAATGCTTCTTGTACCTTTTCGTTCTGTTTTCTACGTCTTATAGCTGATTTTTTTAATTTTCTACTCTGGTGGTATATTTCCTTTTTCCTTTACTTTCTAAAATACGTACATGCATTGGAAGAAATTCGTAGACTGATGCTCATAACTCATCTGCGTCCCAAGCTCCTAAGTGACATTCGTACAAATAAGGATTTGTTAATATTGCATGCTGTAGTACAATAATTGTATAACATTCGTGCTTGAATCTAATACTAGGTACTCGGTTTTTACGGTTCGGTGAGATTTGTGGCGATTAGATGCTACCCAAGCGCTTGATCACTTAATCTAATGCTTTCCATGTATTGGATGAAGATGTACAGATCGTCTATTTAATTGTCGATTGGGAAGAGTGCATTCTGCACAAAACATTATTCTCTATATGTGTGACATGTCCCATCATTTAGTTTAAATAATCACTCACTCAAAGAAATATGGTATTAGATCTGGACTTGATGGAAAGCGAGCACATGTGTCAGTAGTAAATTACGCAACTAATTTAATACTGATACTTATGTTTCGGAGTTAAATTTGATTTTCACAATGTAAATTTTCTCCTATACGATATTATCAATACGAGTTGTTATTATAGTTGCAATTTTTTCTGTTTTGAAATTGATTTAAGGTCGAGGTAGTGTTACCAGAACACTTTGCAGAGTTAAGATAAAGTGGTATCTACCGAATTAAGGAATTAACTTTCACTTTTCAATAATAGTTTCCTAATTCATATTTTGGTATCATCTTAACTTCCTTCCTCAGTTAAAAACCGTTGATCAACACCAAAAGTTTTCCGATTGAAATTATTATTATGCGAGAGCAATATTAAAGAAAAAGTAACATTGTCAAAGGATATTATTCTGCTTTTTGGAGTTGGAAATTTCTAACTACATGGAGTGTGGTTATAGATATTTCCGAAAATAATTCTTTTTAACCTTATTTTAACAAATTTTTAGTGACAATTTAACTGTTCTCAGAAAAGCTACAACACAATTTCACATAACTACTGTTGCTCATGTATACAATTTCAGACACTGCAAAGTATATTATTTTTCTACTGAAATCTCGGTACAATTTTATTTGCTTTTCAAATTTGCTTTTGGTTTAATAAATTCGAAAGTTTAATCTCCTATTGATATTTCCTGATTTACGCTCTTGTCCAAGACTCACATCACTAGCTTATACGTTATTACATTTTGATCACCCCAAGTTATCTAACTAAATATTTATTCAAAAGCTGGTATTACAAATTTGAGGGAAAAGGGAAGTTCCTTCAAAAATGTTTTTTGATCAATTATGCCAATTGAATGACTGAATGTTTCTCTTTATAAATTCTTAATCTATTCATGCTTTTGAAAGTTAAATACTCTTAATTACAGGCTTTCATAAAAGAAATTTGGAATTATGGTTTTAGTAGTTAGATTCCGGAAGTCAATGTTTATATCTATATTATCTATAAAAGAGACATAAAATTTCTTTATATAGGTTGTCAAAATACTTAAGCTTTAGTAACTGGATGCAGCCTCAAAGCATAAAAGGAAAGTATGCCCTGCCACTTAAAAGAAAGAAGCTACCAAAGCGTAATAGATAAGTTAAGTGTTAAAACCAAAGCGTTGAATACTCCTCAATTTTCGAAATAAACCCTATATCGATCTAGAAGTATCAGAATTTATAAAATTTAACCTTTGATTTGCTGTGTTGTAACTCATATAACGTTTCCAGCTTTCAAGCTTTATAAATTAATCATTGATGGTATATTTATACATAAATGAGTCATATAAGAAAAACCTATTATCTTTTAATTTATTGGTTATATATTTCTTCGAACAGTAGATAAAACAATTGCGACGTTAAGTAAATAGATAGATGGGGATTATTGTATAACGTCTAACGAACTAGCATTTAATTTGTTCTTCATTGCACATGTGTACGAACGCCTGTTCGCGTAATCGCTCTATCTCTTTCGTACAAACAATTCTCACACGCAAACGGTCATTGCAGATACGCGAACAGTCTGCTGGAACACGTACACCATACACACGCTGAAATACTGGAGCCTGACATTTCATTTTAATTGCTCGACTGCTAATTAATTGAAATTGCAACAGCAGAATACTGAACGAGCAAAATTGATTGTATTATAAAAGTTTATTTGCATTTTTCGTTGAAGGTGAACACGACGGGCAAAAATAAACACCGTCAATTATGAAAAATGTAACGGCGTCGCGCTGTGATAAATTCTATCTCGACGATTTCCGTGAGCGCGTCCTATATTCATGAATACGCATAAAAAAAAATTGGAGACAGTTAAAAGAGGGTATTGCGTAAATAAAAAAAAACTATTCAAATCAGCGGTTTTACGCCTACCCAGTTGATATAAGTATTTCGGCTTTTGTTATTTAAACAACACCAACGAGTTAAAACTCCTGGAAGGGAACATACGTAGAATTAGATTTAAATAACGACATATCAACTAATCAACAAACAGGATACACGATATAACATGCGGCAGATACACCTACACTTCCTGCGTGAAATGTGAAGTAGAACCATGACGGCTAGTCCACACAGCACGCCGACCCAATTGGCCGAATTGAGATGGGCAATTTAGAAAGGGACCGTGTTCTATCAAGCATATTGGGCGTGTTCGTTGGAAGTAAGACAAATAAGGCTAACGATGATCGTTAAGACTAGACAGGTGCAGTCCGCAGACAGACAACTTGAATTGTCGATAAGGAGACATGATATCTTATTTGTTCGACATGACTTATTTAGAAGAATATACTAATTAAGGGCATATAAAAGGGAAGTGTTTGTTAACCGATTGGATAAAGTAGATTAAATGAAGGCATCGATAAGAAGCAATCTTATAGTATACAATTATAACTACTTTAATCACTCAATTTTGATGTATTGGACGTTTCCTTTTGCTTTAGGAGAGGGCAGTGAGGAAATAAATTTGATGAAAGATTTAGTCTGTTATTTCTACTAACAATATTTTTTATTGGATTTTCTAACAAACTAATTAAACAACATTTATTCAACGTACTCTATAATGAAGTAGGTAGCAATTCTATGTAAAAGTAGATACTAATTCAGTTAACTTTTTTTTGTACGGACAGCAATTTTAAAAATGAAAAGGGGGGTACTGTGCCTTAGGTTATATCATTATTTTTGTTATACTCCACGTTTTCTAGGATAATTAAACTGCATTTCCTTAATAAACGTTTTAAGATATCTTTACTTAGAAGATCATCCTAGAAATATCCTTAATGATGATGTTATGAAATGCGACATGGTACGCAAAATATATTAGATATCAAATTATAAATTCATTGATTGTTTGGCTTTTATAATTTGCTTAGGATCTTAGCCTCTTTTATACGCCTCATCTATTGTCCCCTATTTTCTGCTATTACTTTTAAGTTCCAGATGACTTCATTTGCTTCATCCTGCTATTTAGACCAGACTCTACACCTATATTCTACCTTCTTAACTGTTCTATGATAACCAATTTACTGAACATGTTTAACCCATTAAAGCATTGCTCCTTTTAATAGTGCTCGTCATATCTGTCTCCAGATATTGTTGTTCCAGTTCTTGATTTTTTTGTATGCATTCCCCATATTCATTCTTCACTGATTTTAAGATTTTCATTTCGAGTTTTTGATGTCTTTTTTGAGCCTCACGTTTCGGCGGGCATCTTCTGCTTAGATATTTTGCTAAAAGATAATTATTAGGGTAAAACAGTATTTGTTCGCTGTATTTGCTCTCTTGTTAATGTCCTATAGGAGCTCTTCATCTTCACTTGTCAAAGACCCCAGAAAAGCAAATTTCTTTAACCTTTTAAATTTGATTTTTTGGCTTTTGTCTAACATAGATCTAAGTAATTTTGTTGCCTCTGCATTTATAAGGAGATCCACCACTTCATTTGCTTCTAATTTAATTGCTTGTCTTTCTAAACTTTAAAAACATTCCCTTATGACCTGTGTGGTTCTTGTAATGACAGCAACATTATCTATATAGACAAGCACCTGCTACAAATTGTTGAAGAATATTCCACCATTGTTTAACTTTGCTATTTATGCCACTACTTCCATTATGTAGCCGAAGGGTGTGGGCGACAGTGAAACTCCTAAACATCTATAGCTATTATTGATTGTAAATTCTTGAGATAACCTCGATTTCGACTTTAACTTTACCTTTAGTTTCTTAGTGTCACCGTTTTTAATTAAAAACCAAAACAATATAGTGCAATTAATCCACTATACAGTTTTATTGCTACGGATTGTTTTCTCTTTTGTACTGTAATTTCTTCACATCTTCTATTACAGTTATCGTTTCATAAAAGTACTTATTCCAAAGTCTCTATGACCTACGCTGAGATGGATTACACATGCATGTAGATGCACTTTAAAAAATGTCTGAACAAAAGGAGAACTCATTACAAATGGGCAAATTATGAAAGAGCTATGTTTTTTTTTTTTTTTGAGGTAGGTAGTTTGTAACCGGATTATTAAATATAAGTAATAAAGTTTTTCCCTGGGGTAGCGACTTTAACTTCTATTTTGTAACACATCACGGTATCACTTATTTTTTGGACGTTTCAACAACATGGATTGCCTTCTGCAGAAAATAATGGTTCGAGTATTACATTTATATTTATCTTGTTACCATCTTAAAACAATATTAATACTAGCCCATGTATTATATTGAATTATTATCAAAAAAATGTTACTTAAACGTTATTTAGTTTACAATGGTTGACGTCAATTAAATAATTACATACTGGAAAGGAAAATGTAATACTGGAGCCGTTATTGGCTGAAGAAGACAACCAATGTCGTTAAAACGTTAAAAAAAGATTTGTATCTGTGCTATGTTTTAATCAAACTCGAAGTTAAAGCCGGTACCTCACGGATGGATAAAGCTTTATTGTTAACGTTTATCAAAGTATATAAAACATATATAAAATCAACATTTCCTCAAAAATTATTTTATAAAGAATACAGGGTTTTAATTCAACAGCCATTGCTTCGATGAAAGTTTTGTTTTATCTAGATAATATTAGTTGTTTGATTTATATATCTGTACATTATTTCCTTGAATATTCTGAATTCTGCGGCTGATGATATAATGGCTGGCAAGCTTGGCTATTGGACAGTGAGTTCGGGAGTCGAAACTCAAAGCTTGCTCTCAGAGTGAGGTGGGGATATTATTAACTTCTTGGCAAATGCTGAGAAATTCCTGGCTGACCAGAGCTAAGAGTTTGGAGATGTGAAAGCATAAGTTCTTATTTTATTATTACTTGGTGTAAACTCCATTGTTAAAACAATATATTTATGATATCTTCTTCCACGATTTAACTTAAGATTAGTAGCTAGAAACCACTTCTTATAACAGAACTGTTCAATCTCAATTTTTGTACTGCATTTAAAGATATGATAGCATATAATAGTCTTTACATATCTAAGAGCGATGTTTAGACAATATTATATTTCATCTGTTCTTTTTTGTTGCACCCACCCGTTAAAAATTCTATCGCTGTTAGTACAAAAATAAAGTTACTGTAGATATACTAATCTTAACAAATGAAAGCCATCAGTATAGATTAGTATAGTGATTCGTAAAAGTAGAAAATTAAAACAAACTTTCTCCTCGTGCGACAGTGAATTCGTTAATATTAATTTTTTTATATTCATATCGATACGACAATCTGCCTAATAATAAACAACCTTCACTAGGCGACGTCGAACTATATAATATCGTAAATTTATGATTTCCATAACCTAACCTATTTCGCGAATGATTTACACCGAATAACGTTTACAAAAATTGACGTGAAATCCCTTCCCGCGAAATAAATATTCCCTGGCATATTTATAGTTTCCCGAAAAATGCAAAATGATTTCACAGCCACCGGCCGGGCGTACACGTTCACTTCCGTACCCTCTCAGCTATTTTTTTTTACTATTTTCGTCGATTTAGTAGTTTGCGCTTTAGCATCACATCAAGAATCATTCGTGCTAATGCTTTCGCTTTTCGGAAAGCGTTTTAGTAAAATACCGTGGTAAATAAAACAAATTACATTCAACACACTATTTGTTAATGCAATTGAGATATGTATGTGTCTGTTTAGTGGTGGTTTCGCTAGTGCCGACGGTAGAGAGCGCTAGTATCTCGCGCGCCATCCACAACAACCCCAAGCCACTCAATTTATCAACTTCACTTTTCGCTGCCAGAGCTCCACTATTTTACGATGTACACGTAGTTCTTTTGTGGCTTGCTCTAGAACATTTTTGCACGTATTATATCGTAATGTAAGATCACGGAACGGAAGTGGTAGATGGTATAGAGAAAGCGGATGATATTTTATTTTACTTTTATCCAGTCAGTATTAAGAAGACGTTTTTCATTATGGACATGACTTTATAATTTATTAACTTTTGAGTCAGTTCTGATTAAGTCTCAATAATTCGTTTTAGCTATTATAACACTAATATATTTGATGTAGAAGCGACAGACTTTTTAACATTTTTAAAAAGTCATGTCGTTATTTATTTATAGCAGATATATTAACTCCCTTGGTATATTTATTTTTCCCAATATGCACTCAATTAGAATTGAAATGATTTATTATGCATACAAAAATATCTAAAAGAAAATTATATAAAAAAAAAAATCAAATATCCTATGACTGGAATTTATGTTACTAACATGACTGACTATCACACTGACAAAAGTCAATGCTAGGTTTTCCACTATCACCAAACAACAATGCACAATCTCTCGACGCGCGTTTCGCTAACCAAGTTAGCATCATCAGGAGATGATTAACAGTAAAGTAAAATTTTACTTTACTGTTAATCATCAGATGATTAACATGAGATGATTAACATGATGATCTCCTGATGATGCTAACTTGGTTAGCGAAACGCGCGTCGAGAGATTGTGCATTGTTGTTTGGTGATACTGGAAAACCTAGCATTGACTTTTGTCAGTATGATAGTTATTGTTACACCAAAGGTTCCAAAACCCAATTACTGGATAACATGACTGAATTAAAACCAATTTATTATTTAAATATTAGACCATTTGAAAGGTATACGTAGGTGATAAGATTGATGCCTTACCATTTTATATTCTCTGCCGCAACAACCAGCCTATAATTAAGTAATATGTTCATACCGAATTGTAGTGTCCAATATCCTTGATGCTATCGCATAATCAAGATTTACCTGTACTTACACTACTAGGTTAAATGAGATATTCCCAGATGGAAAAATAACTGTACTTCTAATTATACACTACATAGCCATGAGTCCCGTTAAGCGTTAACTGCAGCGAGATTTCTACCCAATATTAATATGAAAGGGTAACTGGAGAAGGTAAAGTGTTGAATATTGTTGCATTGCGTTAAAAATACTTTGAATGAAAAAGAACCTAAATATTCGAGATGTAATAATTTGATTATTGTATTTAATGCTCTAATTCTCGCCATCCCCGAAGAATCATTTCAGCTACTTTACAATTACAGAGATTATATCATATCAGAGATATCAGAGATTACGGATATCAACCCAGACAGGAAGATTTCTAGTATAGTATTTTATCGAAAGCTTCATATGTATACAATCGACTACATTAGGTCTTACAACACCTTTCTATGTGAACCTGATTTTGTCCTGTGATAGCAGGAGCTGGCAATATTTTGGAGGAAGTTTCAGCGCCAATACTTAATATACCTATTCTAGTCTACATTATCGTGTTATTTGTTTGTAACCCAAGAAATTCTCGTAGTAGAAATAATTTAACATTGTTTGTCGTAATAAAGTAATATTATTGATTGGAAAACAATTCTGCTTTGGATTCAACACATTTACATAGTTCAAATAACACATAACACTTTTTTCATTCAAGAGTCTATCTTGAAATGTTACTTCACTCTGAAACAAGAAATTGTTTACTCAAACTAATACAAGTGAAACAATATTTGTTTCTAAAGAAGTAAATATTTACTTCCGTATATACAAAACAGAGATTTACTCAGAACAGAGATAATATGTTTAGATTAAGCAAATATTTTTTTGCGTGCACAGGCAACGTTCTCAAAAGCTAGGTTTTTTTGCCTCTGGTTATTTCACATTCTTCAATGAAGAATTAAAATTGGGCACCTGCTTTTTCATTAATGTCACCCTGCTATACACTGTTTCTACCAGAAATTGCCCGCGTTTCTAACTTGTAGAGTCATTATAGCTAATATCGGCATACTTAATGATTCTTCAAAATCTATGCAATTGCTTATTCTAAGTAGCTAGGGTTCAAAATGATTGAACTGGGTAAACAGTCAAGTGAGAAGACAAGATCTACTCCATATTTATTTTCTAAGCTTTCGTTACTGACAGTAAGAATACTGGACAGTAATTTCTCTGATGAAATAATAAAATAATTTAGTTTAGAACAGTGGTTCTCAACCTTTTTTTCGCCTAGCGCCCACTTACTGGATTTTGTATAGATCCCAGCGCCCACTGCAGAAATTCGCGAAGGGACACGTCATAGAGTACGACTATGGATTATGGACTAGTTAACCTGGGCACAGTAATTAAAACAACGCCCACTGGTGGGCGCTACCGCCCACGTTGAGAACCACTGGTTTAGAAAATAAATATGGGGTAAACCTTACCTTCTCACTTGACAGTTTACCCAGTACAACCATTTTGAAGCTGAATGCAGTCGATACTTCCACCCTTATCAAATAGCAAGAGTTAGTTATTTCCTATAAACAATGGTGCAGAATGCAATGAGATGATATATCAGACTAATAAAAACATCGTCTCTCAGCTATACAACTGAAAAGCTTGTCAAAATTGTCAAAATGCGACCTGCACACACCCCTTTTGTCGGGGAGACGCGAAAGCAAAAAAAAAATGCCGCATATTTTTACACACGTATATACACATATAGGAGGAGAACACCGACTCACGTACAGAACATTGTATTTTGTAAACTGGCAGGATCGGATACCGAGTTATTGTTTCGCGAAATAAAGGGATTTTTTGCGTCGGCATTCGTTTGTTGTATGTATTTGCTCCGAACCGTCCGGAGCGACCGACGACGCATCCATAAATTAAATTTCGGACACAATAAAAACGTTTTTATATTTCGTATTAATATGAGACCGGTTGTGTTTTTGAAAATATAATAAAATATATGTCCGTACGTGTTATGTGCTGGCTCGTATTTTTTCCGATCGTCGATTTTTTTCGGCGTGTTTTGTTTTTCCAAACGGACGTTTCTCTTCGTCCTGATGCGCCATCGGCGCCATGATTCATGCGTTATTAATGTCGGACAGACACGTTGGAAAATTGACTGATAACCGCGTTCGTCTCTCTGTTTTATCGTTGCCCACCGTTTTTAATTTCTTTTTTTATATATATTTTATATATATATACGGTAAATTACGACTGGCGGAAAAATATATGCGCGAATAAACAGCTGATAAAAAGGCATTCGTTTTTTGGAACCAAGCATTGTTTTGAATTTATCGCTCTCGAAAATATGATTTGTTGGGCTATTCATTTTTCAACGCGCCTATTCATTGTATTAAATTTATAAAAAAATATATGTGAGAGCCATGTCAGAATTATAGCTATAGGTAACTTTAGAAAGTATGAGCTAATATATAATATATAACTTCGGTAGTGGACGTTTATTTCAAAGCTACATAGCATATTTGGACAAACTGTGGCTCGCGAGCCGCTCTCCTAGGTCTTCAATCCGGCTCTAGCCATTGCCGAAAAAAATGTTGGTAGCAAAATTCTTTAAGTATGAAAATGTAATGACACAAATAGTGAATTATATTCGAACAAGCTTAAAAAATCATCGCCAATTTAAAAACTTTCTTGAAGAACTCGATCTCGAAGATCATCCCAATGACTTACTATTTTATTCTTTAGTGAGATGGTTATCCACCTATAATGTATTAAGCCGCTTCGTCAACTTCATCGGCCCTATTACTAATTTTCTTAAAGAAAAGGAAAGGCACTATCCACAGTTAGAAGATAACCACTGGAATCAAGATTTAATGTTTTTGACTCATATAATAGAACACTTACAATCACTTAACTTAGAATTACAGGGAAAACAAAAAACTATTATTGATCTTACTCAAACAATTTTCTGTTTCCAAAAAAAAATCCTACTACTTGAACACGATTTGATGACAAAAACGCTTAATCACATTCCTCGGCTAAAAAGTAAAAATTCACAACTCGAAGATACAAAGCTTCAAGAATATCAAGCCAAGTAACAGGAATTGATGGAAAATTTCAAACTTAGGTTTGCAGATTTAAACAATTTTAAATCTAGTATCAATTTTCTTGTAAATCCAGTTGAATTAGTGACGACTTCACACTGCCGAAGTATTTACTCTCTGATAAACCAGCTGGCGAGATGGAACTAGTAGAAATCCAGGAGGACCTGGCATTGAAGATGTACCATAAATCATTACAATGCCCAATGGAATTTTGGAAATTGGTTGCTGAATCAAAATATCCTCTTCTTAAGAATGCAGCATGTAAATTGATTTCGATATTTGGTACAACGTATTGCTGCGAATCTCTTTACTCATCAATGAAATTTATTAAATCGAAGCAGCGTTCCCAGCTGACAAATGAACATTTGTCTGAGCTTATTCGTACGGCACTAACAACTTATGAACCAGACTTTCAACGATTCGCAGCCCAAATACAAACACATACACCAATTGCATCTACCAGTAAAGAATAAAAAAATTTCTATAAGTACTTATATTTTTTATATCTACACCTCAATGTATTTCTTAAAATAAATTATATATGAAAATAAAGACCGTGGAATTTTAATGTCTGAGTTAAAGATTTTTGGCTCTTGGCAGGATAAAGTCTGGCCACCCCTGCTATATAGAATGCCGAGAAGTTGATGTTATAAAAAACTATGAAAAGAAAAAGGTGAGAAGAAAGTACTATATTACATTGATAGAGAGATTTATTTTATTCAAAGCAACATTAGATCAAAGAAGTAGAGTGCAGTAAATATTCTTTTTTTTAAAAAATAAGAAAAATATAACTTAAAAGAAAAATTAGTTCGATGAACCGTTTTTATGAAAATAGTTTCAATTTTTTTCATATATCTACCAAATAATTTGTACAGAAAACAGTGCAAATAAGCTATAATCGTTGTCTTAGGCTATATAGCGGCTGCATTAGGTCCAAAAAACATTTCATACAATCAATACAAATTTATGTGTATTAATTTTTAAATTGTCCTTGTTATGGTGAGAGTATTAAGAGCTTCAAATTGGGAAGACAGATTTTAGTAGGGATTGGCTGCAAATTGTAGGTTATTTCCTCTCTGTCACAGTCCAGTTAATCTTTCGCTAAACAAGCCTTACATTAGCAATCCACTAAAGATAATTTCTTAATTTATATACTCAGGTAGTTTCGTTACCTTGGCTATTTGGTCACGCTCAACAGTGTCCATTATTTATTTTCAATTAACGCTATTGTAATCAAGAAAGCAGCTGCTTTCAACCAAGCCATTCCGATATACATTGCATATGAAGTTGTGTAGGTCACTTATTCATCTTGACAGCAAATCATTGTTACTTAATTAGAAATTGCGCGATACAGTCTGTAAGGTACGCATTTCGATAGATTTCCTACCGCACCTCTATATGTATAAGAGTAAGTTTGGAATCATATTTAATTATCGAATATTTAAAAGAATGTGTACACTATGGAGATAGAAAATTTAAAAACGAAGGAAGGATAAATGAAAAACTGATTAATTGTAAGAATGGTCACAATTTTCAAAGTGTTCTTTTTACCTGCTTTAAGTCAGTTCTAAAAAACAATTCTCTTAGGTTACTTGAACATATTCTAGTAGTGAATGCCTCTAAAATAATAAGAAAAGCAAAAACTGAATAATAAACCTGACATTTCTAAGAAAATTTTTGTTTCGGTAGTTTAGAATGTTGTAAAGTTTTATTTTTGTTAGTCCTTCTCTGCCTTGATGTTTATAAAATTTGTTGTTTATGAACATTTTGGATTTATCTTGCAAAGTTATGTATTTTTAGCTTTTGGAACACATTTCTTAAAAACTAATTGAGAAAAGATCGATACAGATCTTTTCTCAATAAGATTATGGGAAGGATCACAGTCAGCGCTTCTGAGAAAAATAACTAGAAGTTAAAAAGAAGCTAATACGGACAGTTTGGACGTGTTTCTATTACGATATACTTTTTTTCCAATAAATAAAATTACTTCAAAATCACTTTTGATCCAAATAAAGTGGTTAAATCGCCCAGTGTGCGTCGGTTGCATATTCCCCTCTTATTCATTTAATAACGCCTAAGAAGCAACAATTATGATAACAATCATTTTTAGTTGGTTCTTCTATTAGTTTTATAATGTAGAAAATTGTTAGATACTGTTGGCTACATAGACCACTAAAAATTACTTTATATCTTGAATATTCCAGCAAGTAAATTATATCTAATTCTTACGTTGTTTGTATACTGAACACTCACCTATACACATTAATTTAAAATTAATCGGTTCCATGCAATAAAGCTTGATAATTAAAATATTAAATCCTTTAATCGTAAACGACATTGATAATTTTTGCCGCCTTCAATTAATTCGCACCCATTTATGTATGTCGTGTGAACTAATACGCACCGCTTTGCAACTTATTAAATCGCCCGACCATCAAAAACATTCACCGCCAACGGCGGCCTCTCAAAACAACGTGGCATTTACGGGCTTTAAATAATCTAGTACGCGTTTATTACGACTGAGACGCGCCGTGGTACTGAAAAATAATGACCCCGATCCCTCGGCGCAACTTTACGCTCTTTAAATTTGTATACAAACGCCGGAACGGAGCGCACACAGTTTCGAGCATCGCATCGACGGAGAGCGGGAAGAGGCGCGCTTTGTGTATCGTCCGACGTCAACGGTCGGATTTTTATGGCAGCCATTTTGATGGATAGCAGCCATCATTGTTTGGTGTTTCCCCGTGCAGGGGTAAACTCCACCCTGCATTCAATCACTTGGGTTACGATACCCACCCCACGCTCCTCCCAGGCCACCGGTTCGAAAAAGCCTTCCACTGCCATCTATAGGTTATTTGTGAGATTTCTTGACCTCATATCCAGTTGAGCTTTCACGCTGCAACACTAAATAGTTTATCACCTTACACCTAGAGGGAACTCGCTTAATTTTTTCCGAATTGATTTTCTTTCACAAATTCAGACGAATAAAAAATACAAAACTTATTGTATCACAAGAGTTTGCTGACTGCACCCATTTACTGGATGATTAATGCAGGTAATTAATAGTTAACATTGACATTAAATTGCAGTTCGGTGTCCAGTGGTTATAAACTATGGATTATTGATTATTTAAAATATATACCTACCGCGAGCAGATATAGATAGCGATTGTCGACCGGGAAAATACATTGCATCAACATCCCAGGAAATGTAGAAATGTATTTCATTGATTTTTATCTGTTAAATAGCTATATAACGTATCCATATATTTTCAATAATGAATTCATATATCTTCACTCATCAACATACATAAATTCATTATTATTGCATCAAATAACTTGATAATATCTATTGTACGAATCTATATTATGACAATCGCATGTGTACGGGCAGTTGGAAAAAAGAAATCCATTTTTATCTTATATTTAAACCCAGACTTAAACAAATTCTACATCTAGTGATGTTGGTTTCATATTTTTCTAGCTCTAAAAGTCCTCCACATAATTTTTTTTAACATTATATACACACATTAT
Source organism: Cetonia aurata (assembly GCA_949128085.1). Taxonomy (NCBI): domain Eukaryota; kingdom Metazoa; phylum Arthropoda; class Insecta; order Coleoptera; family Scarabaeidae; genus Cetonia; species Cetonia aurata. The sequence continues at coordinate 21,984,819 of OX421886.1, read as the reverse complement.
TGGCATTCTTTCCCTGAATATATTGCTAAAACTTTTGCTTTGATTCTGAGTTTACCCATGGCGACAAATCTTCGAATATCCTCCTTATGGCATTTCTTGTTAATTTATGTTTTTCTCCAGGAAGCTCCAAAATATTTTCGAATTTTACCTATAAACGTCATAAAAAATTATTGTACACGACATTTCGACAAGAGAAAATCAAGCAGTAGCATGGATAATGAACCGAGCGAGAAATTTTGAAGCAATTTTCACAAACCTATTTAGATAACGTTATATTATTTTTTTATTTTAAACATTCAATAATACTGGGTAGTTACGATTGGGAATTTTGCCTAGAGGTTATTAAAGTGAAAGAAAGAGTTTTTTAATTCCATTTTCTTGCTTTTGCAGTTTCTTTTTCATTTTTTAACTCTAATCATATAAATTAATTATTAAACGTAGATCTTGATAATTCTACAGCTTATTCTCTTAATAATAATAATAATAATAGAAATTTATTGTAATACTAAGGAAGATATTACAAGACGTCAACAATATTAAATTATACGACTGATAGTAACATATTTTCAGTATAATAGAAAATCGCTAATAGTATATGGTTCAATTTCACAAAGAAAATGAAACAATGTTGTCCTAAAAGTAGTAAGTGACTTAATCACTTTTAAGTCAGTTGGCAGAGCATTATAGAACCTGAGGCAAGTATAAGTAATATTTCGTTGGGTTAGCGACAATCTACAAAGAGGATAGCAATAGTCATGCCTGTTTCTTGTGGAGTACTCGTGCAACAACGTGTTATGAGAAAAGACATGTTTGTTTTTGAAAAGAAAGAGTATGGACTGAAATATAGAGATACCATATACAGTGAGTAACTTATTTTGCTTGAAAATACCCCGACATGACTGAGTGGGGTTCAATTTATAAATAATACGTAATATCTTTTTTTGAGTTAAAAAAAGTCTTGGCATGTCACTGCTACCCCCCCCCCCCCCCCCCTCCCCATAGCACAATTCCATAATTGAGATGAGGATAACAGCAACCACACCACACTCTTCTATTGTGCGAAGAGTGTGTGTGTCAACCAGGTCTCGCAATCGCCTTAATCCAAAACAGATACCATTTAATTTCTTTACTATGACATCAACATCTCTTAAAGGTCTTCTTTGAGATATTATTGATGTACTAGAAGAAAACCTAATAGCTCGTACCTGTATTTGAGAAGAACGAACTTTTTAACTGAAGGCATTTTTTGCGTAATAGACTCCATAGATACATATCTACATCAGTAAATTGCAACAGTAACTTTCAACTTTAGAATAGGTACTTGATTAATTCACGGTAGATGATAGATAGATGATAGATACAGCTGATTTTTTTGTAGTGACGAATGCGCGATAGCAAGAGGGCGTGCTCAATGGAGTGAGACCCACCCGAATAAAAATAGAGAAATGTTATAACTCGCACGTGAAAACATAGCCGCCCTCGCTATCATCGCGATTCGTTCAAAGATTGTAATTCAATATGTATTGCAGTACGTTGTCCGCCGACGTAAGTCCGCCTACCGGTTCGAACTAGTGCGCGTTCTTGCCGTTATAAAATATTTCACTTGTAGATATATAGAGATATATGTAAATCATTCGTATGATTCGAGAAATCGTTCTACCCACTGTGACACTACGGCCCTATTGTAGGATTGACGTTATTCTATTTTATCAAGCAAGTTCAAGCCTTTAGCATTGCGAAAATGAGAAGTTTTTCAAATTTTTGAGAGAAATGTCAATCTCGCCAAGAATTTTTTTTTTGGTTTTTATACTCGATTATCATGGTGGTTCGTCAGTGGCAGTGATATGCCTTACTGTCATCTCTTGCAAGAACATTTCTCATCAGATAGTCCGATTTTGTGTAGGTGTCTTCTGAGTCTGCATATATTTATACAGTAATTGCTTGATTCTGCCACGATTCGATGATATACTCTCCTCCAAATGTACTTAACCAGAAGAATTGTTCCAGTATTAGAGTCTTTTCTGATTTATCCAGGAGAAGAGCGTTTACTAGATAGTTTCAAACACCTCACCAAAAATTTCACTACACTAGACGCACGTTTCAATAGTAAAGCTATCATCATCATTCTCAGGCTTTACAGCTTTTGATCATAGCTTTGCTACTGAAACATACGTCCAGTGAGGTTTGAGATGAGTTATTTGAATGTGTATAGTAATAACAGTGCCACATGCAAATACCCACCATCGCAAACGCGCATATTCACTACTCCTATCCCGAGCTATTGTTTGATAATATATCCTTCAGCAATGACTTCTGATTAATTATTGATAAATTTCAACTAATTGAAGGATAATGCGATAATGTGTTCGTTGCTATGCAAGTGAGTTAATGAACATATCTGAAGCTTTCCAGTCAAAAGTAAAGCAATTAGCGAAAACATACCAGCAAATGTTGATTAAAAATTAAATCTTTAGGTCGCTATTATTGGATATACCAAGTGAACGCACGTAAGCTTCCGATGGGCAAAGAACAAATGAACGGCTACAATAGTTTTCGTTTGTTGAGGCAGGAGGAGAGAGAATATAGAAAATTTTCAAAATAATTTATTACGACGATTATAATTGCCGCATGGGGTTCTCTAAACTGCTATTTGATAAAATCACAAGTATAAATTATTTTGCAATAACGTATTGTTTACAAACAAAAAATTGCGGCATTATAACCACGCACACACAGAGAAGTAATTTCTAGAACCAAGTGAGAATTCCTTAACTGAAGTACCTCTCGTACTCATATATAAGCAAATGAATAACTCCTTGAACGAAGAACATCATTTTCTCAAAATATCAAGAAATTAGTTTCTTGTATGAAGAAATTTTATGTCCTTAAACATAGGAAAGTAAGTTATTTGAAACAAATGAATAAAAATTCTAGTTCCAAGAAATTCTACCGGTTTAAGTCAAACATGTGATAAACTTGATATGAGAAAAGTTGACTTTCATATAAACCATGTGGTTCCTTCAAATGAATACGAAGTTAACTTAACACAAGTCCCCGATTTTCTAATAGTGACCTCTTAATGCTCTTAATTCAAAACAGTATTATCTTTAATACGAGAACGGTATACTTGAACTGAGGAACACTTTTTTTTAAATCAAAAAGATTATGTGTACTTACCCATAAAATTACAATATTTCGGATTTAGTCGTGTAGGTTCTAAAAAGTGATTGATATTTCACCAGTCATGCTACTAGCCTCTTCAAAATTTAACTAACTAGTCAGATATTTTGAAGATGCCTGCAACATGACTGGCGAAACGTCAATGAATTATTTCCAACCAACATGACTAAACCTGTAATATTATTGCATTTATTCATATTTTCCATTGTTTCCTACATTTTTTATACATTGTTACTTATATAGAGATTGTGAGCTATACTATATGCAACAGGAACAAAAGAAAATAGATACATTCCAATCACTACAAATGAACACTAAATCAAACTATTTCACCCAACGTTACCAGTAATTCATCCGTATCTGATCCGAATCATATCCGAATGTATGAAAAATAACGCCTCTATTGGCTTCAAGGTGAACTAATAGCATTTTTGATTTAGTGCACTTTTATCCACTGATTGTATTTTCATCTTATTTTAATACATAATATTAGTAAAGGAGATAGATATACTTCCATGCGTAAAGTGCATTAAGTCGAAAAAGCATAAAATCCCGTACGTCATATTGTTTATCTATAACCAAGTTTCAACGTGTAAGAACCCCTCCACATTCCTACTTTTTTGCTGTTCTCAATAAAAGAAATTATATTACTTACTTCAAGGAAATATTGTTCGAAATTAGAAACATTCTAAGGAAGTGAATTCCTTCTCATAAGAACATAGAATTATTTATATTTAGAGAGACAACATTTCTTAGAAGTACATTTTGTTTTGAAATTAGTAAAGTTTCAAGAAAATGGTTTATTATATTGAAGTACGGCCATTCATTTGAATCTGGTACATTCTCTAGATTAAAGAAAATACTATCTTAGATTTAGTAAAAATATTTAAGAAAATAGGTGTACTTGGCAATAGAAAACACTTTTCTGTGTGCAGTTTTTTGGTAATGGTCACATAAAAATCCACATTTTAATATTAAAATGTGAAAATGTGTTGATATTATATCAACGGTAATGACATATCCCCAAAAAGTGAACCTTATGATATAATCAAATAATAATGTTTTTTATTAATTAATACGTTTAAGTTCTAATATGTTCACTGTCCCTTGGAATCACGGAGCTTCTATAGGCAATACTTATTTTTTTATATGAACAATTGATCTTTATAATCTAATAAATATTTATTGTGGATATTTTTAAATACTCTTCGAATGACCATAATTAAATAAACACACTAATAATATAGGTACAGTCAATTAGCGATTACTAAGATATCCATCAACAGGTCGATTGTATGCACACTGTATGTTTTATATGAACTAGTATGGTAAAGACAATTGAATAGATGCGTAAATTCCACCAAGATTGGTCAATTGAAAATAAACTTGATTTACTTATTTTCGGTATTCTCTTGCAAAAAAAAGAAGAAATTGTTGAATTACAGTTTTCGGCGCGCACTCACATCAACAAATATATTCCCTCCCGGCTATACAAACAACGGGGATATCACTCGAGCGAAATAGAATTTATCTATTTCCTGCGTTCAGTGGCGCGGCGCAGCGACTGCAACCAGCGATGTCGGCGGCTCCGTGGCGATTGTATACTTGGACGCAGATTGTTTGGGCCCGATTAAAATTCCAAGCGCACGCTATCGGCTCAGCCCCCGAACGCTTTGTCCCCCATGCAAATCCCGTACCAAACGTTCACCCCAACCTCCAGTCGGCACAACCGCCGCTTCCTACACCGCCACCCCCGGACTCCCGCCAGCAGCGGTTCCATTCGTCCGACTCCGGTTTGCATTTTCATGAAGTGTTACACTGGTACTATCGATTCGGGACAGCATTGATGAATTGTTTTCATCATGTGCGATTATGTCGACCGATTTCAATTGCCTTTTCAATGGTCCCCCGATATTCAAAGCAGTAAATCACGGGACACTATCGAACTCCGGCGGCTTACACGCACTGATAGGTGCAATGGATTGTCCATTTTAACGTGTCACATTATTAGGTAATTATGGTAATCCGCAGAGTGGTCTTATGCTATCCCTTAAGTACTAGGGTTTCCCATCAAATCGACTACAAAATCAATATGATTATACTCGTATTATTAAAGCAGAAATAAGTAATCCAAACGAGAAGATTCGAGATATTAGCTTCATAACTGACATCTTACCCAACTCGTTTTTATTACCTTCTCTCATTGCGCTTCAACAACAATATAGGAAACTTTAGGATATAAGGTATTTATCCAGTAAAAGATGCCTGTAAATCGGTAGCTGTGACGTAAAATCCTGTCATACCGGCTTGATCGGCGCAAACTAGCAAAAAGTTCAGTGGTCTACCGATAGGATCGCATCAAACACTGTGTGACTGGCGTTGCCGCTATTTTTAAAACTGCCTAGCCAGCATCGATTCCATTTTTATTATATATATATATGCTTAAATTTTGTATAAGGTTTAAACATGGCGGTAATAATTTTAATATTTTTAAAATTTACGTTGTTATTTTGACTGCTGTCAGATATTTATGGCTATAATTTTAATAAATATGAGAGGTGAATGAATAATTAATACCTGTTTCTTTAAAAAAGTATTAAAAAAAGTTAATAAAACAGAATTTATAATAGTAAATAAACGTCGTATTATTACATTCACTACATAATAAGTTTATTCCAATCTTCACTCAATTATTTATTCTATGTAAATGAGCTAAACGAATATATTAAATGATTATACTGAATAAAGTAATTCTCAATTATGTAAACCAATTTATATGTAATTTTCATCTACAATTAATAAATTAAATATTTATTAAGCATTTCATAACAAAGTTAAGTTTACATGGTTATATATTATAGCTATAAAAACCTTTTTGACACATTATTCATGAAAAAAAAAAGGTTTTAAATTTTCAAACCACCCCAAAGAGAAATCTGTTTACGTATTTAGGGAAACTCAGGGCGGAACAGGATATTTATCATTTAAAAAATTATGTAAAACTAGTAGAAACAGTATTGGATTTTATTTATTTAACAAACTTTATGGCTTCATTTATATATTTCTTTTTATGGAATTTAATATAAAAAATTAGAAGATTCACAGAAAAATATTGTTAAAGCATATATAACGTTTTTAGAATAAATAACATAAGTTTACGCATGTAGTACATAAATAATATTTGGTGATATCGTAAATAGATTTGGGTAATTATTAGAAAAACATGTTAAAACTTCTATTCTACTATTCTTAGAAATTTTAAATGATTATTTTTTCGTCATCTTCACTGTCCATGCCTGCGAATCAGTTGTGTGATCTCTTAGAGCAGATCTGACAGGCGATCCTACCCTCCTTAGAAATTGAATAAAAATCACCACATTAGATACACTAATTTTAATTTTTATCTGAATCGCACTACTCGATCGTGGGCTGCTAGTAAGATTTCTTGTTTCTTTTTTGCTTTGCTGCTTTTTTACAAGAGTTTTTTCTTCCCTTTTCCCTTCTTTCACATTGCTTTTCCTTCTTCGTTGGAGACAACATCCTGTAACTCATTCTTGTATGGAAAAATAGTTAAAACAACAGTTTTCTCCTTTCTTTTTTCTCTTGACATGTTGCTTAATAAGCAGGATTGGTATAAAGCTTCAGGCGATCTATTTTGAAATGCTGGTAAGTGTTGCTGAGGAAAGGACGTCATATTTGGAAAATCTCGAAACTTTGCATTCTTATTTTGGATGGGCGTATCTTTGTTGATAGGTGGTTCAACAGACACTGCTGGCAAGTTGTATGCATCCAAAAAGACGCTGGGATTGTGAAATCAAATTCTCTTCTTCTGAAAGTCGTTTGTAGCATCAGTTGTTGCGATGGCTGCACAACGGAAAAATAAATTCCGCCCCGAGACCACATTATATGTTACACATTTTCACTGCCTTCAAAACACGGCTTTAAACTTGAAATGTTTCGAAATTGTAACTAATTACATGCATGCACTTTAAGAGTATATATTAGTAAATGGTGTATAACTAAATAATACATAACTTATCTTTAGTCAAAAATCGATCACATCGATCTTTCCACAATTTAAAAACATTACGTACTATCCAAAAGCGCTCATTGCTTTTTGTTTTACCGTTTTTGATTTGACCACGTTCTTGCAAATTCTGAAATTATGGGGCTCAGAAATCTACAGGTCGAAACATATTTCTTACATCTTAACCCAAAGTGAAATATCTACTCTTTAGTTAAGATCTAAAACCGTTTTAAGGTACTTACCTTTACTTCTACTCCGTTTAACATATTTGCAGTGCAATTTACAGACCAAGAATTATCGGCGGCTTTAGATTTGGGCTGATATGAGATGACACGCGCATGCTTCCGTGAATCATCCACTGTGCATCCTAAATATCCGTTCTAGAAAATGGATTTTAGTCTAGAGTTCATTAAATAATATCTTTGGGATAGATTAGAATCATGTTAATTGAGATTTTCTGATGGTCTTCCGGAAAACTCGAAGTCTGTCCAAAGATTGTGTACCTGATTTTGGAATCGCCTTGACAATAGAAGATGCTCTATTCTCTTGTATAAGAATATAATAATAATAATAAAGAAATTTATTGGTAACATATTATACAGGATGCAATACATTGCACAAACTAATATAATTTATATCCAACTATAAATGGGATTGTGAAGCCAATGTATGTAATCCAAACACAAGCGATATTAGGTTTCATGAGGTATGACACGTGTTCCGATTCTATGTAGAAGCTTCCTGAGTCTGCAGTCATCTGTAAAAGCAGAAATAATTATTTTGAAGTTATTTCGGATAACGCCTTAGTTCGAAAATAAAGGAATTTCATGGGGCATATTTCGTCGAATGTATTTATTAAAATCAAAGCAATTGCTACAATATTGTAGTGTTTCCTGTTTTGCTGAAAGTTGGTTTTCCGGTTAGAATTCGTAGTACTATAAGAATAACAGATTCTGGTTTCTGAAACACCCACGCAGCATTCTCTATTGAATGAGAGTCTGTTTCCCCGCCTGCACGGAAAGCAGAAGTGTACGAGTACCTACTGATTTCATAATTAGGTAGTAGAAACACACAGAGGTGTTATTCACATCATTTGTTTCACATTTTATATTTGTTTAACTTAAATTTGGTTAGTAAATTAAATTTGTGCACGCCATTTTCGGGATGGTTCGACCATGAATTGATTAAAACGAATTCTAATTAAATTACGCAGCCTTTTTTTTTTTAATATAAGGCAGAGTGGAGCCCGGGACCGTCGACAACATCACCCCGGCATAATTTACGGTATCCTTTGGTCGTGGGGGATGTGATCCTATTATGGCCCGGCCCCGAGAACAATACAAAGCTTGTGAATATTAATTGGCGTTAAGCGTAGACAGGTTAGTGCCACCCTAACCGCTGGAACCGAGACATTTTCACCTAGCACATTAATGTCTAAAGCCCGGCGTCGGGACGCGAAAGCGGCTCTTCGTCGTCCGCTGCGCGTTCCACCCTTCCTTTACATATGCATACACGGCAGAGGGCAGTCGGGGTAGAATATTGGTGGTTGCTGGGGCGCTTTGGGGCGCTAACTTCTTTGATTAAATTAAAACTTCACTCCTGAGGGACTGCCAACATTCTACTTGTATAAATCTCATTTAAATATTAAACCAATTACATGCTGCTTTATTCTTGAAGACTGGCGGATGTACAAGAAATAATGAGATTCCTTAGTTTTCATTTCTTTGCTTCACTTCATCATTTAGGCTGGCTCCAGTTTTGCGCAATCAACAGTATATTAATTATGAGCAGGTTACTGAAGCACGCTTTTATGTTGCTGCTTTGAGTTTTTATGAGAAAGGAAAGAATGTCGATACGAGCAAAGAAATACAGTTTATCTTTTTGGACTAACAGCTAACAGAAATATAATCTGGAGGAGTTTAGACCAAGCGAATAGAGAAACCTCAAACATAATCTAAATGGGCAAAGGAATGAAACAATCGTCATGTTATAAGCACACACTCCATCAGTGTCACCGATTTTAGATTGATATGTAACATTGAATTACTCTATGGTTCTGTTCTAATTGTAAATTATTCTACAATTATAATTATTATTATAAAATTGCTTTCATCCTTCATTTACTGTGAAGTAATGTAGCTGCAAGGTGCTTGATACTTTCTGCTATTTGTGTACATATCTTCAATTTCTTTCCCCAGTCTATCTCATACATCCTTTTTTGCAAGACTTCCTGGTATTATCTTCCATGGTTTTCTATCAAAGGCTTTATTTAAGTCGAAAAATATATCATAGATTGTTGTTGTTTTACTTGCGGTCTCAATCTTTTCGCTACAATATCCTTTTATAAAGACCCCAGATTAGGTGACTCTCTCTTGTCAATTTCATATGCTTCTAGGTGTAGGGCTATTTGAGAGTAGGTGGATGAATGTTTCATCCTCTTCCTTAAAAGATCTACATTCGGTTTCCTCTGTTATTCCACCTGATCAGGTGTCCTTTCAGTTTACAATAACCTGATAAGGTTTCTGTCAGTATGCGAATATTATTTTTACTTAGGTGCATGCTATAGATCTTTTCCGGTTATAGAATTCTATAAAGAAATTAGATTGCCTCATTTCCTGGAGATTACGCCAGTGGATTCTCTCTGCTCTACTTCACCTTTGAGGTTCTCCAATATTGTACTGCTGCTTATCCCACAAAGGGGTTCAGGCAGATAATCTCAATTAGAATGGGGCTCTTAACGAGTTTACCTGTTATTTCGTTTCTTTACACTCCTGTGTGTCCCGGAACCCACAGAAGGGTTACCTTGTTCCTTTTGTCTAGCTCGTTTAGTTTTTTGAGAGACTCCCAAACCATCTTGGAGGTGATTATCTTTGAGATCAGCGCCTTGATGGCTGCTTGACTGTCAGACAGTTCTGTCACTGTTCCGTTGTCAAATATTTGGTTCTTGGCCCATATATCCAATTCTAGTTCCTTCTGCCGTATTCGAGCTAGCCGTCTACCATCTTTAGTTTTAACTTAATTTCTGTATTTAGCAGTTGCTGGAAATGGTCTCTTCAGCAGTTCATAATCTCCTTTTTATTTGTTAAAATTATTTTTTCTTTAATTATAAATGTGTCAGTTGTATATTCCTTTGCTTTTCATAAAAAATATTTAGAATATATTATTTCTGTCACAAAGAAATATTCTGCCGTTGATAAATTTTTTTTTAGTTGTTTTCCTGTTCGGTCGTTTGAAAAAAATATTTGCGTTCCTTCTGCGAGTTATTTATTAGAAAATATCCACCGTTTGATTTAGAATGATACATGTAACTTCTAATATATGCCGGTGTCGATTCGCTTTAATCTCACCATCAGCAGCGCATTAATTACATCAACTAACAGCTTCCCTAGCGAATCCACGATCCAAGCTTTCGTATTAGTAGACATAGTGAAGCTTACGCGTCTATCTAACGATCACATTCTGTTTAGTGGTCGGCGGCCGGCGTCGTCGTATACACTTCTAAAATAAAACGTCGTGTCAAAAGTCATTTTCACATTCATCCGCTAAGTATTTCTGTACGAAGAGCGGAGAGGTCGCTCATAAATCTGTGACACAACGTCGGCCGCGATGGAGAAAAAGAGGACGAACGGCAAAACAAAAGCACCGAGAGTACATCAAAACATGTCTGTGGTTTAAAAAGTGCCCGGTCGTCCCGCAAAAAGCAGCGCCGCAGAGTTGCTGCTGCTTCATGGCGACGGCGTCACGTTGGCTGCTCGTGGTTAACGAATTGCATGTGTGCGGAACCTTTCAGCTTGACAAATCGCGTGTCGCAGTCCCATACTCTGCGAATTCGTGGGTGGATGCAATTAGTTTAGAGTCCGCATTAGATTCCTACTAAGATGCATTTCGCATGATCGGATTTTTCTTATTTTCTTTTATTTTTCTGTGTATACAATAGTGCTCAATATTTTACAAGTTAAAGGAATGTTTCTTAAATTCGCGAAATATCTAAGTTGATTGTGGAAAAAGCACTCATTTTATTTTTTACTAGATATTAATTTGAATTCTTTAAAAAAATATCGAATATTGAATTCCGCGCAGTTATTAAATTTATCACGATGATGAAGAAAAGGCATAGCTATTATCTTCAATAAAATGAAAGAGATTTACGGGGATACTTCTTCTGGTAAAATTATGATTTATAAGTGTTCATGGCAATTTAAACAAGTCCGGAAATTATTAGAAGATGATGAACGCCATGAAAGACCAAGTGACGTAACGACTCACAAAATTGTTACGAATGTTGAAGTTGGCATTATACAAAATGGTCTACTAAAACTGAAGATTTTCAAGTTTTCCGACGCAACTGGACATCTCAGAATTCTTCATAAACAACTTGAAATGTCAAATACAAAAATTTTTTAGAGCTTTGTGAGGAAAATCAGACAAATGTTATTGCATGGATTGTGACTGGATATGAAATGTGGGTTCATTTGCATGATCCTGGATCAAAGGAAAAGTCTAAGCAGGAGCATGTGAAAAATGGGCCAGCTCTAAAGAACTTCAAAGTCTAGCGACTAACAAACTGGAAAAAAAAATGAGCACCATTTTTAATCGGTTTCTGGTTCTTATTCACTTTCTTTTCCACGGTCATCGAATTTGTGAGGCCTTTCATTGTACGCAATCATTTGGTACTCCCTATATTATTCTCCAATGTTAGATCACTATACCTAAACTTACATAATTGTAACCGCACTCATCCTACATATGCTAAATTCTTGTATTTTCTTTCGAGTACATTTATCATGATACACCTCTAAACTTAGATACATGAAGTCGACAACGAGATATGCAAGAGGATGCTTGGAAGCATGTCATTGCAGATTTTGATGTCATTTTTCTAAGCTAACGGTGAAAGTAATTATTTTCATGTCACATATAATCTAATTTGAACCCGCTGTAAGCAAATACTTGTTACTGCTCATCTTGAAGGCGGGCAAATCCCATGTAGGAGACGTTACATTATTAAGCCGGGTGGCATTTCAGAAATTTCAAACCCGTTTACATGTGTTTATCGTGTTTATATTCTCGGTGAGCGCGCCCGAGTATGAGCATGGGCATGTGTTATGTGATTGTAAATAAATTTATACATACGAGGGCTGGCACACGTCTCTGAGTTTGTTAGAAGACAAATGCCTATTTTTAAAATTACGTTGCATGTATTAATATTATTCCGAACGACGTTTCCGCATATAACGCTTCGAGATATGCTGTTTGTCACTTGCCATCTTTGCGCTGAGGAGGCATTAAATCATCGGCTCGAGTAGGTTCTGTGCTGCCGATGCCGTTATGTTCGTTCCTCTTTCTTCTTGTCGTACTTTTAATTAACATTCTTATCGTGTAGGGATATTTAATAAGTTATTTTTGTTTCCACCTTGTCGCTATTGGCGATCAGAGAATTATAATTTTAATTAAAAAAGAAAACCCCAACCAACCTGGCTGACACAAATATGTAGGTAATATCTGGCAAAGTCCATAAAAGAACAGTTTCTAAAGAGAATGCAATATATGCATTCAATACTTCAGTTTTGCTTTTCAATAATTTAGGTTTGTCGTACAACATGCTCGTATTCTTGACTAGGTACGTGATTTCTGAATTTAGCCAAAGGAACCTCAATTAGATGAATTGTCGTATCTAAAATAGCAGATTTCCCTACATTATTTAAAGTTTGGTGACTTTTCTTCAAATATCTCGCGCCGTTGTATGGACCTAAACAGTACTATAGCAGCTGTTGTGGCTTATAACACTAAAACTTGTAAAATATACTTTATTTTTACCTGTACTTAAAATTATTGGTTCGTCCAAATGTTTTAACTTGGGATCTCAAGAAATATATTCTGCAGGATAATTCGTCCATAGAACAACTTAGCATATTGGTCTTGCCAAAGGCTTTTTATGAAAACCTAGAGCCTACAACAAAAAATGACATACTCACTATATCAGGCTATTATAAGACCCATAACATTGGCACCTACCCTTCCATAGTATGGTAGCCAACACCAAAAGAAAAAACAACAAAGGCTAAACTGCAGATGTTACAGGGGCAATGCGCTCCTGTCCAACAGCAACTATGGGGGTGATATTAAATATCGCACCCGTTGACCTACAAGTTAGGTGGATGGCTGTCCTCAGTGCTTACAAGCTAAAGTTGACACACAATTTTAAACATGGTGAGCTTATCGGACATCTCGCAGTCATACACGAGTCCAAATCAGAAGTAAGATCACTAGAAATCCCAACGGACATTATGAATGCTAAACTAAACTTTAGGCAACAATTCAAAGTACTGATTCCAAGTCAGAAAGAATGGGGCCTAGGAGGTCAAGAGAGGATCCTTGGTTTAGTACACAGACGAATCCAAGATGGAACAAGCTGCGGAAGTAAAAGTTATTGAGCCGAACTGTTGTCTCTCAATATCTTTAGGGCAAACCCCAACCGTCTCTGAGGGAGAAATATTCGCCGTAGACGTTTGTGTCTAAGAAAACCTCAAGAAAGGTCATATTGGTTGGGTGCCAGGGCAATCTCACGTTAAAGGTAACGAGTAACTGATCAATTGGTCAAACAAGGACCCAGTCACCTTTATGGACCAGCTCTCTGGGTATTTCGAGAACCCAGATTCGTTGTGAGCTCCAAAAATGAGAGCATATGAAAACGATATCCCTCTTGATAGATATCCTAGGACAACTAGTTGGTCAACTCTTGGCTAAATGCCAACCTATTCAGACTAAGCTAACCAGAACTAAGGCTATATACTTACCGCCCTGCTTACCAGGCACTGCTCTCTAGAAACCTTCTCAGAAAGATGGGCGGAGCTGGGATTGACATGTGTTGATTTTGCGGCTCACATACTCTGGTATTGCAAAGAACTGGTACGGCAAAGCCTGCTACATTACGAGCAGGAGCTAATGTCTCCCGAAGTGATCGAAATGCAGGGAAAATCCTCAGATTTGCGTTAAACACGGTGGTTCCCTAGATCATGGTCTTAAACAATAGATCAAAAACAATCATTTAGAAAGTGCACAAGCAAACATTTAATTGGTGGATTTAAGATCTTTTATCCTTTCTTCTTTAAAGATCTTAACTTTACTAAAACTTTGTAAATGTGCGACCAGCGTTGTTGGAAACTACCAGTAGGAGAATTTCTGAAAATATAAAGCAGAAAGGCCTGTATATAATTTTAAATTTTGCTGTTCCTTATCTGTTTATCAAAAAGAAAACTTCTCATTCAGTAACATCTGCAGCGAATTCTGCCATATATACAAGTATTTGCCTTGACAACTAACATAGAATTTTAGGAAGATGTACTGAATAATCTAAGAAACGCGATTCTTCTGGTAGAGAAACAAAAAAACCGAAATGACGCTTTTTTCAGTTTTCTGGATCCCAGAGATATCGGATTATTTTTTTCTTATTTGCGGTTTGGAAAAGCAAAATATGCTTTGTCCTATATCTGGGAGTGTTTTTCTTTAATATCCTCGTTATTGACCAAGGGTTATTCCAGATATTCTTATTTTATTACTGATTGTCCTTGATTGAATATAAGCCACTATGGCGCTACCTCTGAAAGAGATAGTTTCAACTCCTTCTAGCGGTGTTCTACCATGGTAAATGATGTCGGATTTCTATCCTTAAAATAAAATGTAATTTAACACCCTTTTTATAGAAAAACATAACACACAAAAGTTTAATAATAAATACAATGCTTGATTGCGTGTTATGTTAATTAGCTTTATCTGAAAAATACCTAAAATTAGAAATACGAACCTCGGTAATTACACAACACATCTATAAACGTGTAACACGCAACTTACTGTTAAAGTCCGTAGACCTACGTACATAGATGCAAAATTACGAAACGAAAACAATTACTACGCGGAAATGAATCCGACGACGTAAAATTTCTCTTATCAGTATCTCCGCATCACATATAAAGCGGCCGAATGTATATGTGTGTGTACGTGCTGCTAAATATTTATGAGTTTCCATAAATCCCGAGAATTTCATAGCCTGCGTCAGGGGCATGTCTCATAAAAACGTTGACATACAGCAATTTAAATGTCATTCGCCTGACTTAAATGCGAGAAAAGAAGTTTTAACGCACAACTATTCTCGGTATTCGATGGCGGTGGTTGTTTCAGTTATTGCATGCTCGTAATGCGTGAGCATGTAATAATTATCGCAGATTTAAAGAAAAAAACAAGCCGCGTGAATTATTTCAGGATTCGTGTTGAAGATCTGAACGCAATAATTTATCACTAATAAGCAATTATGTAATCAATAGCCGAGAAACAATCACAATTTTCAAATTTCAAATTAATTTGCTATTAAGTATATGAAAAGCAAAAAAGTGCAGGAATGATAAACTGTTCCAGCCACTAATTACTGTAATTGCGCTTCTAGTAAGTTTTTTTTTATTATCACTTACAAGTGGAGTTAAGGGATTAATATATCCTTATATAAACGTAAATTTCTGCTATAAGCATCCTGTTGGTAGAATGCTTCTTTTACACAATTTATACAATTAGTTGCTAGTTCACTTAGCAGTTCAAGCGTGGAAATATTTAAGCTATTTTAATTCAATCCTTAACTTACTAGTTAGTTCAATCCTATTAGACGCACCTGCATTTCAGAACAGAAAAATAATCTTCAGACATCCAGTATCAATCTTTTTACTGCCCTATTAACTGTACATCATTTTTGATATAGAATCATTTCATTTTAATAAACTAAATCTATAGGAAACAGATATAATAGTCACTTGAAACTGTGCAGATTCCTAAATGATTAACATATGCAATCACTAAGTAGCCTACATCAACGGGTATATTCTACTTGGAATGCGATTAATTACAAATATTCTAATGGAAAATATTAATTAGAATTTGAGATCTAACAAAAGTATTAGTACGATCTTCACTTAGGTAACTGCTCATAACATATCAAGTAAGATAAACGAATGCCTTCATTACTAATTCTAAGCAGAAAGTCTTCAAGAAGGTGTACTCCAAACAAAAATAGTATGCTACTTTGTGTGAAGTAAACCTTCGTTGGTAGCTGTGCAAAAAGTTTTTTAAATTGTATATACTTTCGTGTAAATTGCATTACCATGGATTCAAAATTGACCAAACTATATCAATTCACCAGATACTTTGGACAATATGCTTAATTATACGCCCCACCATTGCTATTTTTGGATTTGATTTATGTCTTTAACACTAATTCTGTTGGTAATATGGAACCTCTTTTTTTCCTAATTATTCTGTTGCAATTGATTCCTAAATCTAAGTTTTACAGAAGTCATAAAACTGCATTCACTTTTCTTATCGTTGTTTCCGACGAAATAGGCATATGCATAGCATAGGCAGATTCTGGCAATAGGAAACAGAAACACCAGTTCCCTCCAGTCCACGTTATCTGCCAATGCGATGATTTGCCAAGAACGAGGTTCTTACCACTTAGCTCGAGGAACCTTAGGGCAAGTAAAATAGGCCCTATTGGCTGCTTTAATCATTGTATTATTTAATCTATCATTCTTTACACGTATGTACATGCTATTTATGTCAATGTGTTTTTAAACCCTAAAATTTGGGAATCCTTTTGATTAGGAGCTGCTTAATTCACGTGTACAATATCAGAAATAGTTTCTCTAGCAACAAGTAGAAGATAATGGACTTGTCATTCGCAATAGAAGATTCCTTTTACATTTGAAGTAATTTTGTTTCGATTAATAGTATTGCTAGTCTGCTCCCGAAATTAATTTTGAACACTAAAATAATAAATAATAAAAATACATGCTTTCGGCCATAATATTTTAAACAGGATAGAGATGAGTGCTACGTTTTCAAATATCAACTCTGCAAAAATTAGAAATACAAATTGCTTTTGGGCTAATTTTTGGTGGAAACTAGCAAAAAATAACTTTTTTTTAGAATAATTGCTTTAGATAAGTGAATAAAGACAGATTAATATCAAAATACTTTAGCACAAATTTTCCTTTGGCTCTTTTCTTGGGCGTTTAGAGGTTAGTACAATGAATAGGTTTCCTCCAGTACAATAAATGTAACAAAAGAAACAAATAAAAAGTAAAACTTTCAGAGAGCTTCTAAGAATAATCTTCATCAGATGACCAGTGTGATCTCGTTGAAATGTCGAGGCAACGACGTAATCTAAGTTCGGCCAAATACTCAGAAAACAAATGTCATGCATCTGCGAAAATATCAGAATTACAATCTATATATACTTGCCTGGAAATTTCTTCTGAAATGAAAGTTCTAGAGATACTGCCTTTAGAACTTCCCAATTTCCTGTCCATATCAAAACGACCGGTGTCGCAGCCGGCTCTTGGAAGGCCATAAATTAAATTTAAATTGTCCAGTATCTTTATTACCCATCGAAGCATCGCCGGATAGAGTTGACGTGTAATGTGTGCGTCCTTACAGACGGAACGTTTGATACGAATGCCTTTACGGACTCGTATGCCATGTCTCTTCGTGGACCTGTACGAGGAGACTTCAGCAATGCGAGTCGCAAGACCGGTGTGACATACGCGATATATCACTAACACGTGTACTTAACGTACAAGGTGATCGCGACACGGTCGACAACGAGGTGTAGATGTAAGGTCGAAATGGACTCCTATCTATCCGAACTTGTGTCACAGGGTAATGCGCAACTAGTTCCACATAACGAGTGACAAAAAAAAACAAGTGGAACTACAGCAATCTAAACGAGATCTCGGTTTTTCCTCGTTCTGAGAAGTCTGTTAATGGCATGCATAGACTTACTGCTATTGTACATAGTTGACTTACATACGTGTCCATATAAATGTGGTATGCGTATGTGTGATCTGAATAGATCTTGTTAAAAAACTTGTTTGTTTTCGACATTGTATGTAGCAGTGACTTAACAAGATTTCTAAATTTTTAGTGCGCATATCAGAACAATCTATGTACTATAAATGTTAAGAAAAATTGCGTACTGAAAGTTGGGTAAAGTTGTGTAGATCTTCTAGATTAATAGTAGGGATTTCACAGAAAAGATTGTTTTGATTTTGTATAGAAATGTTTTCTTCATCACGACACAAACATAAATATGTAATGATTTTTGGAAATCATTAGCCTTTTACGAAGTCTACTTTAAACCACACCTTTCTAAATATTGTTGAAATTTTGATATGTATTGCCTCCTAATGACGATTGGTGACACTATAAAAATCGATTTGTGTGTATCACAACAGTGGAAAATGAGATATTCATGTTTTCTTCTCAAGTTTTAAATAATTTACCCATTATACTTTTTTATGTTCCCTCGCAAAAGTAGCTATATTAGTGTTATCTGAATTGCTCATTGGAAAATAATTTCGCAAATTTTTGGACTCCAATGGCCACACCTTACAAAATAAGACTAATTGCTGGAACTTCCGCGAATTAACATCTTATAGTCGATTCAGAGTCGATGAAATGATAGGGTCTCATAAAGGCGCTGCGAGTGTAGAAAGGAATGCTAGGAAAGAGAAGCTTACAAAATAGCGTTCTGGTTGGTATTATATATGGCTTCTTTTTTATGGAAGCTTAGTCAATATGTTCCAAATCGGGCTGTAAACATTCTATATTTTGGTAAATTTTTTTGTATTTGAGGTGTCAACGCGGTGTTAAGGTTACAAAATTAACAGATTTCTCAGTTTATTATTTATTCTAATTCGAAATAGTTATAGAAAAAATGGAAGTTTGTGCAAGAGAATGGCATGAAGCAGGCACAATTTTGCAGGATTTTTAGTACTCTCCGCACTGAAGCTATTGTTTCTCAAGCATTTTGTTCTCATCATCCTTATTTCGGATTGCATATGTTTTATCATTTGGCGGCATAGACTGGCACTTAGTGAGCGAAACCCTCGTTATTTGGCCGTAAAGGCTTACAATAAGCTTCCAGCATGTTATAAACAAATGCCACAAAATATGTTTCTCTGTAATATTAGACGTTTGCTGCTCTCCAAGGGTTACTATACGTTTAAAGAATACTTAGACGATTCGAGTGTGTAGCTCTTGGTTACATAGTTGTTAATTCTTAATAATTATGTTTCTTTAAATTTAGCTGTTTTAAGTAATATAAATAATGCTTCGGAGATCTGCATATATATACAAACTATACATTGTTACATTGCATATAATTTTTTGTTTGTTGTATGCTCGTCCACCATGGAATGACGTGTCCTATATTCGAGTTGTAGTCTACTGGATTAAATATATTATTATTATCTGGGTTTTTACCATTTCCATTGTTTGACTTTAGCATCAGCTCATTACTGCGACTATGCCTTTAACATCTGCAGGTTTGCTCCTTTATTCCACCATGAGCAAATTCGAGATGTTTTTGTAAATTTCAATTATTTAGACATACACCTATTTGCTTTAGACATGTAAATGATGATAAAGAAGAATCGTGCACGTTAAAATTCAATGAAAAGATATTCATTAGTTTTAAGAATCTTTATTTTATTAAATTAAAACTAGTGGTGGGTGCTGTTAATAGTTTTTATTATCAATAGCTATGGATAATTATCAATATATGATATGTATCGACTATCCACAATTATAGTTAGTATGCCTATCGAATCAGTAGAAGCAATTTGCAAAAATAATAAAATATTGCGATTCTCTGACATTTTTTTTTTTTTTATCAACGGTTGACTATCGACAGTGGATTATCCTACGAATAATAAAAAGCAATATTGGTATTGCCCAACACTAGTTAACCAAAATGGCATTTTTCGTAGA
Source organism: Cetonia aurata (assembly GCA_949128085.1). Taxonomy (NCBI): domain Eukaryota; kingdom Metazoa; phylum Arthropoda; class Insecta; order Coleoptera; family Scarabaeidae; genus Cetonia; species Cetonia aurata. The sequence continues at coordinate 21,964,799 of OX421886.1, read as the reverse complement.
ACGAGAAATGCCACAAGGTAAAGATATACAATAAATTGTATCAAACAAGGTAAAACTCAAACTTCAAAGTGGGCATTTTTTTATTAAAACAAAAAAGAATCAAGAAGTAGAGGTTCTACTTCTTAATGTACGTATAACTGCTTTGTCGTTTTTCTTGAGATTATTGCGAAAACATTCTTTATAATCAGAGAAAAAGATTCTGTGCAGAACAAATTTCATAGTACTACAAGGGTTGCCATAAACAGCAAATTCAAATTTACAAAAATTCTTCTTTCATTTAGCTCTTTAGAATCGAAATACGAATTGCTCAAAGATGTTCTTGATATCTGAGAAAAATAAATAAAAATATGACTACAATGAGTCATTTAACCCTTTATCGCTTTTAATAACCTTTTCTAGCTATTCAGAAAACCCTAAAAAACAAAATATCAACTTTAAGTTGATTAAACTTTAAGTATTATTTAAATTATCGAAAAAAAAGAGGAGCTACCAGTAATGCGTTGGAAGTACCCAAATCCCCTTACAGTCAGAGTAATAACGTGTTAGCAAGATATATCAGAAAACATAAATTTTGGTTTACTAGGTAATTATAAAAAAAAAAACCATTTCATTCTCGACTGCTTTTGACACATCAAATAAAAAGCTAAAGATATTATTACCACGTGCATGTGCTTGCGTAGAAAACAGTTTTAAAGACGTATAATATGCATATTATTATTTGCTTCTGCAAACCCTCGTTAAGTTGAAACCGAATCCAACATTTCACGCAAATTATGAAGCCATATATCTTCTCATTTGTGGAGTAGTAGTAGTGGTGTACTTCCTTCCAATAGGAAACACGACATATAACTAGTCGCAAGTGTCGCATTCCGCGGACATATGTGTATATGAAGCGTGGAAACCAAAACCCAATGGCGTACACTTCTCGTTTTACATGTGTCACTCATTCCTTGTCAGTCTTTAACAAAATTTTGCCCATTCAACATGAACGCAATGTAGTAAATGTCGGTGATGTTCCTAATCCCGTTTTCGTGTTTATTGTTTCAGAGTGAAGCTGAATTATTCAGAACCGGACAATACAGAAGCTACTGTTAACCATCGGCCTTCTTCCAAGTAATCAAGAGGATATTCTTTCGAGATACCAGTGTAAATTTTGTATATATAAAAAAATCCATATAATCGGAGAGGAGCGAGATAAATTGATGCGATGATTTTGAGATGCGTTTTATCTGTCGGTGGTGGATGTGAGTGATTCATTTTGTGATAATAATATTAGTAGTATTAGGGCGGTAATCGATTAAATCAATTAAAAAAAAAAATCGTTATTCAGGAGTGCATGTGTAAATTTCTGTGATCTCACTAAATGGAAATGAGTTCGTATTTCGCCAACTCCTACATGCCGGACATGAGAAATGGCGGAGTTGTGTCCGCGGAACATCCGCATCAACACCAGCATTACGGGGCGGCAGTTCAGGTGCCCCATACCAGTGGCGGCGTGCAATCGGACCCCAACTCGTGCGGGGGAGATCCCTCGGTGGTGGGTGTTCGTCAAGGTATTCCCCCCCATCACTATGGGGGCCCTTTACCGGCGGGGCAGCCTCCTCAAGGTATGCCTTACCCACGATTTCCACCGTACGATAGAATGGATATCAGGGCCGCTGGGTACTATGGTGCGCAGCAAGAACCAATGGACACCGAGCAGGGTTATAGGCCAAATAGCCCGAGCAATATGCACATGGGGGGTGGTAATGGTGCGCCGAACGGACATCAAACGCCTGTGGTTTACGCGAGTTGCAAATTACAAGCGGCTGCAGTGTCTCAGGGTGGTGTTATAGGACCGACAGGGAGTCCGCCTCTGAACAACACGCAGGGTATGAACAATCATCATATGGGGCACCATATGCAGGAACAGCATTCGCAGCACGTTCCGCAACACCATCAGCAGCAGCATTTAATGTACGGCGGGCAACAACCAGCGAATATGCATCAACAACCGCCTCCACATCAGCAACCTAATATGCAGCCAGCGCAACAACCAAATCCACAACCGCCTAATAACACTGCAGCGGCGTTACCCAGCCCTCTGTACCCCTGGATGAGGAGTCAGTTCGGTGAGTTTCTAAGAATTCGTGTTTATTGAGATAGCATGCCTACCTGGTTTAGAAAAATACGGAATTTGCATAAGATTTATGAGGTTTTGCATAATACACTGGCCAATTTCTCAGAATAGAAATTACTACCTGCGAACTAAACTAGTCTACAATTTCATTAGATACACATTGACTCATAAATTTTATTCCCTCTCAATTACTTTCCACTCGACTATTACTTGGATATTAGCTTCCTATTAAAACTTTGAGAGAAAAAGTACCTATATAAAAAAATATCATCCGTGGATTGCCTTCATACACATATTTAAACAGGAAAAAGCACAGTTGTATTACATAACCGTTTACTTGTACGTAATTATGACAACAAGACCCCGAAATCGGTCTTTTCAACAGGGCATACAAACGACCAACCACCCGCTGTTTTACGATGCCTTATTGTAATGTGAGAGCACTTCCTTTACCGAATGAAACACAAACTTACCGAGTTCTTCTTCATAAGTAGTAGCGTTTAGTTGTGCAATAGATTTCGTACAGAAAAGTTAAGCTTGTATACATTAACATTTAGGTAATTAATTTCCACAGTAAATTTATATCTGTGATTGCCCAATGGAATTCAAACAGTCGGTAAGCAATCCCAACACACTCAACTGCTCAAAGAAACATGCAAATTCTTCCGAATCATAATTTAAATTTTGTAATTTCAGCAATAAAACAATAGAGAATAATCCGGGTTATGTATGTACAAACTTTTCGTACCAGGTGCACTGTTACTTCAAATATCGATCTATGTAGAACAGTTTTTTAAGCAACTGGTGCATAAATACTGTTATAAAATGTTATCATAGTGCAAACTCGCCTGCAGCTTTATTCGAAATGAATTCCTGCTTGATGATGTAATTAAATTGATTTACGATTCATCCATATCCTGTAGCCATTTAAAGAAATTAATTAGAAGACTAACAACAAATTGAATGAATACTTATATACGTATCTTCTGTGTTTTTTCCGAAGAACTCTAGGACGAATTTGTTCAAGGGACACTTGATTCAAGTATATTTTCATAGTAACACGCGTGATTCGAGAATAAGGCGATTGCTTCAACTAAAGCCTATCCAACCCAAGATAAATTGAAATAAGTAATATATTACCGCAACGACTTACTTCAAAAACAGTAATAACACCCAATAATAATAAAATAAGCGCGAGACGGTTTCTCAATCGGCTACTTGTTGAGCGCAATTTATGAAGCAAGCCGGCAAGGATGTTGTTCGGGCGCCGGTTCGTGCAAATCCGACCTCCATCGCGGCCATTAAATAAGCATTCCGGTGATAAATTGTGACGCGATGAGATTTGATAGTGCTGTAAATTATTTAACCCTTTTCATAGGGTAATTATTATTAGGTTATGTGGTCGTAACGTTGCCTTACGTTGTTTATTTTATGGGATTTTAATTTGCGTGATTCACATCGGTCGATGTTATTGCATACCGGGTATTGGCGTTCGTTTTTTTTTGGCCTGGCGTTCAATCAGATGTCTTCTTTGCGACTTCACCTCTATTTGCTAAAAATTATATTTTTTAATAAATTCGTCAGTTAAGAGCAATATCAATCAATAGCATATAAAATTGAATGCTCCAAAAGTTGCAACATAGAAGATATTCAAAATTCCTATACAGTGTTGTTACAATTTAGCATTATGCTAACTAAGATTTTATTTTTTTTTTCTCTATTGCCTTTTATCTTTTGCTATAGGTATGTATCTTACTGACTTCTTCCTGCCCTTACTAAGGCTTCCTCTTCTGCATCTTCTTTTTTGCTTAACTTCATGTACTTTATTCAATTGTCCTTTGATATATATGCTTTCCGTGTGAACTAGCCACCTTAATTCGTTTTGTTCTTACGACATCACTTTTTAATCCTTTCTTAAATGTTTCGTTTTTATCTTACATTTTCTAGCTTTCTTCTAATTGTTTTCAGAGGTCTTATTTCTCGCGTTCACTTTTATATTTTCTGACACTTTTTTCTTTCCTAAAATGTTCTTTCATGATTTTCTCAGTTTTAGTTATAATTTTGTTAAAATCATGTTTTGAGTTTCTTTACGATGTGTTTTTTTTTGGCTATTTTCTTTCTCTGCGGGATTCTTCTTTCTCAATGCTGCTCTGAAAACTACAGTTGATCATTATTGTTGAAATGTGGGGCTGAACAGTCTTCCAGTGTGTGCAAGCAACCCGATCATCATACGTATTTTCTTCGTTGTTATTCGTATTTATGCAATCTCAATTGCTCCAGTTTTTCGCCTTCTAATGCTAATTCGTATTTTGTATTATTTAGTTCCATGTACTTACTAATTTTTCTCTTAATATCTTTAATTCATTCTACGTTAAACAGTGTACAGAGTTATTTGTGCGATTTTAGTAGTACAAAACTGATCTTCTATAGATTTTTTCTTCAATATATTTCTCCTTTCTTCTGATTTAGCTCCTCTTTGAACCACTGATCTCCTTACTACTTTCAGCCACATTTCTGTAAGTCGACTTCTTGTTTGCTCTCTACTTGATTCGGCTTCGAATACCTACTTAGGATACCAGAAGGAAAGTGTTGATGCCATCTCAATTGGGTTTGCAATTCTAGGAAACGCGAGGACTTAACCTCTTCGCGCACATGTTGTACTATGCAACATTAGTGAGATATTTTATGTTGTTTTTCGACTTATCAACAATTTTCTACTATTATAATGGATGATTAAGAGCAAAAAAGTATTAAGGAAAGTTGTTACGAATCACCCAAGAACCCCAATACGAAATTTCGCTGACAATTTTTTATTTTTGAATTCTTCAACATTTTCATACTATCAGTAGATAATAGTTTGTTATTGTAATAATAACAGCTATGTAGCAAGAAAACAATTCACAAATTTTATTCAACATAAAACTTAGCAACAATTTGACGAACAATATTTTAAATAGGATCTTTTTCAACGAAATCACATTGAAGACAGATGCATTTTTCCAATTGCCTTTTGTGATTCAGTACCACTCGTCGTAATGTTTCTGGAGAAATTTCTCGACAGGCTTGATTTTCTAACATAGTTCCGGCATGTTTTGAGGTCTAGAGGTCTATCCATCTTAACGCAAAAGTTTTCGTGTAGCCATGCGCCCATCCTTCTTGCAGTTTGAACTAGGGATCCATTTAACTGGAAGTGCAAACCTCGCCTCACATCCAGTGGTAAATCATCAAGCGCATAAATTAATCGAGTATTTCCAGAATTTAAAAACCTTTCTGCATTTAGCATACGCGAAAAGAAAAACGGGTCAATAATTCGTGTATTTAAAATTCCTCACCACACAATAAACTTCCTGCGAATATTGCCTTTCACAGTTGATAACACATTTTGGGTTTCTTGTTGCCCAGTATCTACAGTTCCGGAACGAAACTACACCATTAGTAATCCATAGACAATAGTCCATTCTTATACTTGAGATCTCCTTCTTCAAGAGTGTGTAAATATTTTAGCTTATAAGGTTTCAATTTGTGACGACGGAGTCATTTCCAAATTTTAGAGTATGGGATATTTAAAAATTTCTAGCAGCCTCGGGGGTAGAACGTACATTCAACACCAACAATTCGAATAATTTCTACTTTTGTATTGTCTATATCGGCCTCTTCAAATAATAGGCTTGTTCGCGGTGCAATCAAACTAATCACAAACTAGTCATTTCTGTTGGACCATTTCAGTTATGTAAAGAATCGTAAATTAGGCAACCATGATTATTTTGCTGCTTAAACGAAATGAGTAGTAAGAAACTCTCAGGGACTGGCACCGCGAACAATACTATTATAATCCAGTCGGAAAGCCATAAATGTTTTATTTCGTTATAACTGCAACATCACGAATATACATGACTTGTGCTGTGACAAACAATGTAGACAAATAATACATGTTATTTAAATATTTTATCGGAATGAGAAAAAAAAAAATATATCAAGAGATTTCATCGGATTGTTAGGCCTATTATGATTTAATATTTCAAATAAATAATTCTTGCATAATGCATATTCTATATACACACGCCCTGGTACAATATATACCGTGAACTATATTTGTAGTGTTTGCCATCGATAGATTGGTTTGTACACAATGAATTATAGGTACACACATATTTAGCATTCAAATGTTTTCGATGTTGTTTTTAGTCATTGTACAGTCAGTAGTTTCCATTCCACATTACTTTTCATCTTGTTTATTGTTCCCTCTTCCCATTTTTTTCTGCGCTTGCAGCACCCTCTTCCAATCTAAATCAAAATTTACAATTTAACAGAGACATCAGATTCATACAATGCGAACGGACACAGAAATATTAGTTTTTATTGTACGCCCAGATACACAATTGCATAATCTCCGACATAATGGGGCCGCTCAACCATTTTCCATTTCGGGATTCATTTATTCTTGTTCTCTCGGTGGTCCCTGAGGAAACGAACCCGTCTCTCCGGCGTTCAGACTGTGAACTAACCGCCGAACGGTCGCCCGAAAAACGACCCGTTCTAAACGCTATTTCGATTTTTGACGGTCAGTCACGGCGAGGTTGACATGGGTCCGACGGTTTGTTTAGAATGGGCGCTCGCCGGATCGATTGTTAATCAAGGTCGATCACAGTCTATTGGTACGGGAGGGTCACAGACGGAATCATCCGTCATGCAAACTGACAGCATCTCTAATTAGAAGATTCACGGCCGCCTATGTAGATGATGGCGATACAACCGGGCGCGCACACCGAAATTCTTTGTTTCTTGGGAAATTTTGATTAGACTCGGTTGTCTCGCCTATACGATGGAAGCAGAAAAGACAAAAAAGAATCGAGAACGAAAGAAAGCGCGATCGCATCTTGTAGATAATTATACTTCTCTCGGTCTTGACCCTAGGTTAGAGAGCTAAAATTAGTTTTTCCTTTTTTATTTTTCATTTAAGACGCTTCCAATAACATCTGGTCTAATTATTATCATTACGTGTTTACAAACAACTCGGCAAGTTTCTCAATAAATGTGGGATTACATTTATAAACACACGCACACAGATATTATCCCAAAACAATCTAACCTGATTTCGTTTTAACATAACCTTCAATAAGTGACAAGTGCAGATCTTGCATGCCAATATTTCAGACATTTATAATCAATAGTAATAAATTAAAACCAAAATGGAACCTTTAACCCTATGTACCCAATACCCAAGTACAAGCAATTATAACAATAAGTAATTCCAAAACAGTGCAATTTCAAGATTCATTCATTAATCACCGAAACAATTTCACATGGTTTGATAACCATTATTAAGGAGTTATTTTTTTTAAAGAAAACCAAATCCAATCCTAGATACAGTGTAATACCTGCCTAATAAACGCATTTTATAAATGCCTTTTGTCAGAAATCTTTTATGAAATATTAACCTTAAATGTATAGGTACATATGTAGCTTTACTTTTGAGAGTTATAAAAGCTAAATATAAAGAAAATCTTGCTACCTACTTTTTTTTTATTACTTTTGAAGTCTTATTATTGGTTTAATACTTTCACTTTAAAATTTAATATATAAACGGCAAATTCTTTTATGTTTATGTTTGTAGCAGCCGCGACTGGTTTATAGACTAATATAATTAATAAAAACACTAGACAGAGCAGTTAGCGAGTCTGTTTCAATTTTGCATTTATAATAAACAATATTATTCCCGGTATAAAAACTCGAAATGTAGTTTATCACGTGCCAATTATTAAGTACATAATAAACTATATTTCAACAGGTTATTTTACTTTTTACTACACTCGGTGTGAACCAATATTAAACATCTATTCAACTATTTCGTGCATTATATACAGCTGCACAACGGTTTTTCTCCTGCTTGAGAACATTAGTTAAAAGGAAAAAATATTTGTTATAAAGAACGCGTCTTTGAATAAAAGAAACTCTTATATCAATCGCCAATTTCATATGAAATACTGTGCCTTCGAGGAAGTAAATGAAGTGAATCTAGGCAAAAACTCCAGCACGAACAGAAAATAATGCGCATGTAGGAATATCCAATCAAAAACAACTCTTGCAAACTAAATCGCCAATTACTAAAATGTTGTGGCATTATAAGGGAGTAACCGAGGTAATTGGCTATAGGTAGCCTGGTAATTGGAGTGTTCTCCTTCACGTCGCGTAGTTACAGTATCTGCTCGTTTTGTTTTTCACCTTGGCCTGACCGAAACGACAAATTTACGAATCAGTTATTTATTACGAGGTGATTTGGCGTTTTTGTCGTCACTTGTATTATACTCCACTGCTGCACTTGACACACACACGGGAAGCGAACTATTAAACTAATTGACTCTGTCTGTCACATTGATGATCATATCGCCGGCAGAAGTAAAGTGTTCCTGATTTAATCGTCGTGACGTTAAATGTTCACGAACGGCGAGAAAAAGTGTATGATTGTACGTTACAGACCGACATCCTTTGTCGTTGGCCAGTTTCAGGTCGAAAAACGAACGCGATTGGGTATAAATTGTGGGTTAGTTTCCTGTTATTTTCAAATAGAAGAACGACGTGTAAAATTCTTTACTTATGAGCAAATTGCATATTATTCCGGAACAAAAGGATTTTTAGTGCCTTCTCCTGTATATAACACACGCGTCAAGTTATTAATGGCAGCAGAGTGAACTAGGTTATCATTATAATTTTATTACGTTTCTACGTTTAAACCAGGAACAAAAAAATACTGATTGTTATAATATTTAGTGTTGTCGCAATTTATGAGAGGTGTACTATAGCTCAGAATATCATAAACAGTCATAAAGACCATGGACCTATTTTGTAGCATTTTGGAATATTTTGACTCATGCTATCTACTTTCGTTGGGAAACCCTGAATTTTGTTATCGTAAAGGAGAGAGCGTCTGTCAAACAGATAATTTATAGTTGATTTCTATGGTTAGAATAACGGGTGGAGTAAAATCCGGAAAAAAGTTTAGGAAGGATAAAAATTAGTGCTTTCTTTACTTGCAAAATCTACCACGTGCAGCTGTTTGACCCCTACCATGCATAATGGATGCAAACTCAAATTTATCTTGAAGTGCGTCTAGTTTTTTGCCGTTGGTTTATACACAATGATTCTCAATTCCCGAATTTTGCTACTTATATACTTTTTAACTAATGAGAGTGGATTCACACAAAATGGCATTTCCAATACCCATGTGTGTGAAGTTCAAATTTCATCCCTTTAAAATTACGCTTTTACACGAATTGAATGAGGATGTTTTTGACAGGAGGTTGAAATTTTGTGAATTAATGACCGAGCGCCTCAACAATCATTTTTGTTATTGAATGGTGGACTGTCATCAAACCCCATTTGACGCGGGAAACACATACATAATGGCCACGGAAACTTAATGTGTGGGTTGCGATGTTTGGCAGTCATTTCATAGGATCCTTATTCATTGACGAGACTTTAAATGGTCAAATGTATTTGATCATGCTGGATGATACAATCAATCAGCATTTGAAGCAAGATTGTACTATTCTATGGAGGTTAATGGTAATCACTTCGAACACTTATTAAAGTAAAGTCCAAAAAATTTTATTCTAATCGTATTAATCGTATATTAATATTAATATTAATATTAATATTTTATTACACAGGTAGCAAATTGTGCAATTTTTGCTTACCTACTGATTATGTATTCACTGAAAATTTTCATTTTAGGTATAAAGGTGTCTACTAGAATACAGTTAAGGACTTTTTTATGCGGTAAATATGTTTCCAAACAATAAAGTAAAATCACCAAGAAACAAAGCATCACATAAGCATTATAATAATAAGGCGCAATACTCTTAACGCATGAAATAAAACCGCTTAAAAGAAGGGCCGACTGTACGTAGATTCTAAAAGATAACGTGAATAATATGCCCTTAGGATTTTGACTTTGAATATCCGAAATGCTAAAGTTTCCTTTTCAAACACATTAGTTATTGATTGATTCCAGTTACATGATTTTGCAATTATTCTGAATTAACGGCTTTAAGGTCCTGAATCAACTGAATTTATAAATATTCATAGCGTTAAACTATTTCCTAATGAGGGTTATTCATGGACTCATGGTGTCTTTAGAATTCAGTCTGTGTGAGCCGGGTGGAAACCGGAGAGGGTGCAGCTAACGTGCGGACGTCAGTCTGACGAAGATGTATGGCGCTTTCGGTTCTAACACGGCCGCACTCCCAAAAAACCAACATGTGATGGGGCGAGTACGCTTAGCTGCGCGCAAACACGGCCAGAGAAGGGCCGGGGCAATTTTTAACGTGGCACTGCCGCCCTTGTATAAAAGACCTTACCCGAAACTTCGGGAAACGTTTCGTGCCGCACGGATTAAAATATTACTATAAAATAAGACATTAATAATAAAAGAAAGAGCGAAGGGAAGACGTTACTCCGATTAGATAGACCATCGTGAATCCGATTACCCCGTTGTTCTCGTCTTTTCATCCTCCACCCGGTGAGAGGATCGTTTCGTCTGAACAGAAATAATACTCTCCGATTTTTTCTTCCTCGTTCGTTATCTAATTAACGATATTAGATTCGGATGCAGAGCTCTCTTGATGAACGTTACACTACCCCGAACAAGACGTGTAATTATTTTAGCCTGACTGCTCTGAGTTTGATTTATTATTACACAGACATGAGCTCTGATTAGTTCGATGCTTCTTTAATTAACGTGTGGCTTTTTATTCTGACTGAATGCACATCCATAGTTGCTTCGCCTTCTCGCTCTACCACTTCCTCGCCTCTTCATCGTTCACGTTGCGCGATACGTTCGGTTCGGTGTGGGAAGGCTGTTTGAAATGGAACGATTTATCAAATGTCCGTGTGTATCTCGGAATCTCTCTACGTGCGAGACTTTTCTTCTTTTTCGAAAGTGACGCGATACAAGGGGGATTTAAATAACAATTCCTTCAATTAGAAAATGTTAATCCGTTTTCCTTTGCTTTCAGTGGTTTTAATTATTGAGATTTTAATTCATATTCAATTCAAATAATTCACCTAGTTTTTCCTAATCTGTGAGAAAACATGAAAAATATAATCCATTATAATGAGTACATTTAAGATTTTTTTCACAATAATACTGCTGATAGCAAAGAAGTGAGTCATCTTGCCATAAAATTGTTTTTCATTTTTTGTCACAATTTTCAAGAGCAACCGTTCAAAGGGTGTTGCGAAGTTTGACTCACTTGAAAATAGAAGCATACTAGAGATGATTCAATAAATCACAGAACATTTTATTAAAAATTCACTAAGGCGTACTGATTGAAGGCTCTCTAAAAGTCAACTCACACCTCACACCTTTAAATATTAAAGATTTTATTTCTCTTTCTTTTTTTTTTTTAACGATTTTTTTATTTCTACGAAAGGCTCTAGTTAACATAATTCCTATTCTGTTCCTTGTTTCATATTCCTTACGCCTTCATACGTATTTTTAAATTGCAACCTCATTGACAAAAGTACTCAAAAGGTGGCATTGATAACACTACGACTAGTGAAATTTGTGGTAAAGTGTTTGAAAGTATGTAGTGGAATCCAACCAAAAAGCCTTCTCTGCTATGTCCTAAGCAAAATGATTCCGTGTTCTACGGTAATTCTTTTACAGTGCATAAGATATAGGATGTTCTTTGAGAGAATAATTACCAATTTTAAGAACTAAAACGCAAGTATTGCCGTGAATGTGCAAAATGTTTCCCGCTAAAAATTTACCACTGACTGGCACTTGTATATCTAAGCATTTTGCATTGAACATTAAGCTTTTCCGAAACCGATATCTGATTTCGTCTTGAATTCCATGCTTTAATTTCTTTAAATTGTTTGATCAATTAGAAAAGAAACCCTCATTTGCAAATGATTTCATATAAAGAAATCCAATGGTCCTGCATCAGATTAACAAGTCTAGCCGAATAAGGTATCGAAAAATGCTCCCAAAGATGGTCGAATGTATTTATATGAGTTGTTAGCATTTCATTTTTATTTAAAAATATTTTAAATATTTAAAATTTCGTAATATTTGACAACACAAGATGTACATATTTTCATTTTTTATGCCCATTAATATCCCATTAATATTTCTTTTTTTAAATTCTGGCAATACTTTCAAATTGTCTTCACAGTTGCCGTTTTAATAAGATAGCCTGAAGATGCTGAAATTGGGCTGAAACATGTAGCTATTTCTAAAGATATTAATATAAACAAGCGAATGGAATGAATTATATTATTATTTATTTTATTTAATACAATATCATCCATTCAAAGTAGAAAACAACGATATTAATTAATTATTTATTAAGTTATATGACCGGTTCTTAATGACGCTATTGGTTTACTACTTTTATATTTCCGCTGAAACATAGTCTAAGTCTAATGATTAATCTCGGTTTTTTTATAATTTTTGGAGCGGTGGGCCATTGTTAAAGAAAAATTAAAGACACAAGGGTATCTATTTTTGAATTGTTTGACATGTATTTTTGCGTCTTCCGGCTAAAGAAGAGACTACAAAAAAAATTATTGGATATACCACATTCAACACATACGTAATATAGTAATGAAAATAAGGTAATAACAATTATGCATAAATGTTCTAATAACATATTTTACTACACAGTACACTACAGAAAATTGGTTCTCATCAGTGGATTTATGTTTTCGCCATGAAATATTTTACTTGGTATTTCTGATGACCTTATGATTTTTGCAAGATATCGAGCACGAGGTAAATAATGAATTACTGCAGCTACGCACGATCGATCAGCAAGCATTAGCGCGTCTTCCATTGCACATTCACAAAAATAACGATGAATTCTAGAATATCTTGTTGAATTTGGTATGTAATCAATGAATCATTTGCAGGTTTTGCTATTAATATGTCTCGATCTCACTTCTATTTTAATAATATTGTTCTAGTTTTTAAGGTAGAGATTTAATATTATAATTTTCATCCATGATCTCTACTAGGTATGATACTGCTTGTGACCGTTGGTAAGATCCGGTAAAGAGGATCTTTAAGTCTTCTTCCGTCATTTCCGGAAAGTCTGCGGATGATAACTGCTGAAATGGGCATTTTCTTCTGCTTAAATACTGTATTTCAATTTCAATAACCCAAGTATTTTCTGTACTTTATCTACTCGCAAAAGCCAAATGATTCTGGTTTGCTAACAAATATTCCTTGGATCGTTGAGGCAATTCATGGCATAATTGGGCAAAAATACAAATTACTGCACCATGAACTAGACAAGAAGTCTGTATCTGTCATATAACTTGCTTCTTGCATAATACATTCGGCAAATGCATAAATTCAGATGTAGGTCCTTTTGAAAATGTACTAGCTCAAATTGTATAATCAAAGATCGAGAACCTGTTGTCAAAAAGCCTCAAAAAAATCAACAGATATGCCTTGGTAAGTCTCCCCTTGGCGTATCCACGGTATTCTGGTGAAAAGCACTTTTTAATTCGATTTAATTGTATCTGATATCATTTACTTAGTACTGTATACTATATTATTCCATATTTAATGGTCACTTCTGAGGCAGCCTCTTATCTTCTGTCTCTGCAATAATAACATTTGTTTTTTATTTTATTTTATTTTATTTTATTGGTAATCGCAATTTCTTCTCCAATCATACGCCGCAGTATATAATACATCGAACCTCGACATTATTTTATACATTAAGTCATTTACCTGCAGTGATTTAGCAATTTTGTTCGATTTAATTCCTTTTAGTAAACTGGTGCTCGGTACTGAATATAAATTACTTCTTAAGCAAGTGCCGGCGCGACGTGTTATTAATTGTTGTTTGAATAAAAATCAATAATTTATTCATAGAAAAAGCTTATCGATCTCGCGTTTGCTTTTCTCCGGAAATTACTCAAACACGACTACTGAGTTATCTCGGTGATTATTCATCGCAAAAGTTAGATTGGAGGGTGTCAAAAATACCATGTTCGTGTCCGTTCAGGTATTCATTGGAAATATATGTGTGAGCTCTAGCGTACAAACAGTAAAGTTATAATACATACAAAGTGGAGTTGAACAATCGTTTTCAAGAGTGAATGTTATAAGACAGCGTATGATTTAGGAAGACTTAAAATATCAAGTGTTGTCATCAGGTCGCCAACAGATGCTCCTTGTTCTGTATTGTGTGACCATGATTAAACGTACCACATTAGATGATGTGATGCGTGGCGTTTGGCGGTGTGAAGACCTTGTCATATAAAGCGTCTTCCCACAGACACACATATGGAAGGGAACTAAAAGTTTTTTTTTTTTAGTATATGATTAATTTCTAAGCTGCGAATGCTATAATAAATTTGTTGTCTACTTCTACGTATATGTATGTTCCGTCTCTTTTTAATAAATTATTGAATAGCATAGTACAGGTGTTTAAAAAATGAGAAATAGTTGCGTAAATGGTTGTGTCATTTAAAAATCCTGATGTATTTATAATTAGGTGTAACGGTTCGCATGCATCAGACTCGAAAGTGTTCAGGGGAATAAACCAAGTGAAAATTGCATTATCTTTCTTCCCAAACCACGGAATTAGTATCCAATCCACAAAAACAAGATGACCAAAACATATTTTAATTTTATTTGAGAAGTTGTTGCAACTATAATTAGTTTGACTATATATTATCAAAATTAATAGCTTATAATATAGATTCCTGTGTATAAAAGAATAGATGCTATAGTTTGGAACTGCGTTGTAGTTTCATTAATCACAATAGCACGTACCAAGTTTTTTCAGTCAATGATATCAATTTATTGCTTTTGATCAAGGTTTTTATCCAATTGAATCACAATTAACAAGGCTAACGGTAATGAACATCATTTAATTAACCAGGTTACAGATCTCTTGCTATCCTGTTTTTAAGAGCTTTTTGACGGGGTTCGAACTGTTTCTTCTTTTACTACGTTTCATTGGTACACAATTCTTTTGGCAAGGAAGAATTTCATAAGATTTTTTTACGAAATAAGCAGCTAATCTTTGCTCAGGGGAAATTTCAGAATCCAAGGTGTTGAAATCTTATTCCTGAATTTTCAAGATTTTTTATGCTGTAACTTCTGATATTCCTGGTTCAGCGGCAATCGTTGAAACCAAATATTCTTCGATCTGCTGATAAAAGTGCCTCAACTTTCTTGATGTTTTCGTTGGTTTTTGTTTCAGCAGGTCTCTCCTCATGACCCACAAGATGGAGTCCTCTTAAATTGATACCCTCTGCCTTCGAAATTCTTTAGTGTCACTTCCCTTATTCGTTAAGAACTTAAATTTCATTAATTTTTTCTTCATAAAATCTTTGGAAAGTCAAACGTCTACCTTATGAGAAGTCCTTTTAGGTGCTCAAACATGACATGTGGATAAAATGTTCTTTTACGTTACTTGTTATGAATTTCCTGGTTTCGCGGTGTAAAAAAAATTGTTTTTATTTGAGGATTCGTTATTGTACGCAATAGCTTTATCATTTAGAATATAAAACAGGTAATTCTTTTATTGGAAATATAAAATTATTCCTTACCCATATTTTTAAATAAAAATATATGAAAATTAGAAGGAAATTTATATTTCTGATCACATGATTATATTTTGATTTACCATATATCTTAAATATACGCTGCATTTTGCTAACTGTTATTCTATGTAACGCGCGTAATTATATGCGATTTGTCTTTTTTGTCTGCAATTTTCATTTAAAAATATTGATGAAGGATAATTTTATATATTCTAAAGGAATAAAATATTTTAAGTTTTAAATGATAAAACTATTGTGTACAATAGCGGAACGTTACATAAAATAAAGACAGGCTTTTTTAAAAACATCTTTTCATTAAATTTCCGCCACATCACGAAACCAGATAACTTGGGGTGGTTAGTATGTTTTTGGGCCTGAAGTGTTCCAATAGGCAAAATGATCGAGGTTTTTTCATCCCATACCTTTTTTTTTAATCTATCCAATTACACTAAGTACCTACGCCTTTGTTTAGCTTAGCTGGACAGATTTACTAATATGTAAAGATTTAGCTCCACACGAAAAACCACAATCTAAAACAGGCAATAGCCCTCCACTCCACGATGAAAGTTCGAATATGATTTCATACAGGATAATAGAAAGAAAATGTAATAGAATTGCATTGGTGAATATTGTAGATTTTGCAAATAATCAACAATTAACCCATAAGAGCTGCTATTAATCCTTTCAAATATTCACAAAAGATTACTATTATGTTTGACCCCATGGTTGCTGTGTTCCTGAAGACCTCGCTTGGGATCTTGATAATTACAAAATGCTATAGGTTCAATCTGGTGGAGCATGGTAATCGGACTATCACTCAATCATAATGATGATTGGCAGAAAAATCGCTCAGCGAGGATGCTTGACAAGGGTTTTTATTAAGACTTTTAGAAATAATTATCGTTGTTGCAGCATAAATCAATTGAAGCTGATGTGAGTCTTTTGTTATTATGAATACTTGAATACAGTTTATGGCAATTAACTCATTATCAATCTATCACAACGCTTTAGAGTTCTGTATCGCAGATTATTATTCGTGATAGAGGACGAAAAGTTATAGGTAACGAATATAGTCGAGTTTAGCGTTTTGCAGAATCTTGACGAACAAACTATTTTTTTTTGTAGTCCTATTCCTATTGGTGTGCAGGTCTGCTCGAAAAGATTTTTGTCTATCTAATCCAAAACAGCTTCCTTAGACTAGCATCAAGAAGTGCCCTCTAGGTTGTCTGTTAGTATTTCTGATCCAATTATAGCACCTGTTCAATTGCCTGTTCAATCCTTGTGACTATAGCCGAAGCTAAGGTGGCGTAAAATCCCTTTTTTCAGATGGAGTAGTCCTTTTAGCTTATTTAAAGCCCAGTTTGCTAGCGCATGGAATTCATTTCAGTAGATAATTTAGTGATTCCCCGTTGCAATTTATCAATTAGCTAAGCTACTGTAATAAAATGGGGTTCGACATACTTTGCCAATATTCTACATGGATCTTATATAGGTTTTACAAATTATTCACAAAATATTTATATGGGTTCATCTCATTTTAGAGCTACTGTCGCCTCTTTGATTAATGTTACTACAGTTTTGTATTTTATCTTGTATGTCTTGTTCTTATTACTAGTAACACCAACATACTTTCTAATATTATTTTTAGGCATTAATGATACTTTGAGTATACACATTGTATAAAGAAAACGTATTAATCTTTCATATTTTAAACATATCTTTTTTTTCTCTTATTTTACACGCCAAGTGTTCATGAGTCTGCACTCTGAACAGAAAACAATTCGAAATTGCCACAATAAAAAGGAAGAACAAGAAAATAATTATATACGTTTACACAAAGAGGAGGTGTTTTTGACCTTCTGACGCCAATCAAAAAAGAGGCCTAAGGCGGTCGGAACCTGCGTCTTGGATAATGAGTTTATAAATGATGTATAAATCATTTTCCCTTCGCTAACAGAATAAGCTTTAGAAAAAGAAAGAAAACGGGGTACTTTGTTCGTATAGCCGATGTCGATCTTAGAATTTTGATATTGAATCGTCTGGCTTTTCTGTGTTAGATATAAAATCTTAAGTTGTTGTGTACGTGTGTATATTAATGAGTGTTCTATTTTTAGAGAGGAAGAGAGGCCGACAGACGTATACAAGATACCAGACGTTGGAGCTGGAGAAGGAATTTCACTTCAATCGGTACCTGACAAGGCGAAGGCGCATAGAAATAGCCCACGCTCTCTGCCTCACCGAAAGGCAGATCAAAATCTGGTTCCAGAACCGTCGCATGAAGTGGAAGAAGGAGAACAAGACCAAGGGCGAGGGTGGCTCAGAAGGTGGCGGCGACGACATCAGCCCGCAAGGTTCTCCGCAGTGAATCGGTTTTTAAAGCATATAAGACAGACACGGTTCATTACGATGTATAGGAATATTATATATTATAAGTATATAAAAAAAAACCGAGTACCTAATAACACATTTTAGTCATTTTTCTTCGATGTGCATTTAGAGCTTTCCAGCGGTTCCCGGATTAATTCAACGAATCTAAAAGCAAAACGAGAAAGTCCTTGAACGCCCCCGGAAATATTTCATCAAAATTCTTTCCGTAGACAAATCAAAACAAACAAACAAAGACAACACGAAGAAAATAATAATAAACACACACACACAAACATAATTACACATTAAACACAACCACAATGACCTCTTTAACGATTTATATACTATATAAAATATTATATATAATTATTATAAAATACAATACAAAAAGTCCTCTCTTATTGTGTATATTAAAAGTCGATAATTTAGTTCCAATTGACGCGATATTATTATTAATTATATTAAATGAGAAAAATACGAATTATATTATTATAGTTTATTTATTTATATTTGTAGATAATATATATACATATATGTTTAGAATTTGGTATTATTAATACGCGAAAAATTTGGACTCCGAAAATTGTATAATGGTTTTAATTGAAGATGATTAAGAAAGTTGGATCGAGGCCAGTGCGACCGTGCAATTTGTTCCGTGCAGACTTTTAGGACTGCCCCGCGAAAATTTCTCAACCGTAACTTAAAATTACCCAGTGAACTAATACGTACCCCGATAATTTAAATTATTTTCTTAAAACGAAACAAAAAATAGTATAATAATTTCCAAATTGAGGGAGTTTTTAATTTAAAAGTGAATCTCAAACCGTCTGAAATATAACCGTGTGCGTAAGAGAAGAATTTGAAAAAAAAAAACAAGGTCAGTGCAAGACAAACTATAACTTTCAGTATTGAACCTTGAACCCTGTGTTTCTGTTTCGACCGCAGCTAACTGGAGGAATTGGAAGATCTCCACGGATGTATGTATAAGCAGCAGAAAAGCATTTCCTCCAATTAGTCCTGAGAATGTGATGTGAAATCGTTAGTGAAGAAAAATGTGTATATCCACGAAAAAATTTCACCTCTCATCTCTCGACCATTACTATTGTAGATATTTCGAATTGTATGTATATTTGGTTTAAAAAAAAAATGCAGAATATAATTATTACCTACTAAGTGATGAGAATTGTATATAATTTCGATAAGAGAAATATGGAAAAAGGATATGAAATATACGATAATATTTAAAGAAAAATATGCACTTTATGCCAAAGGTAGAGAAATAATTATCCATGTAGGATGATGATGATATTGTTGAAACACTACGTCTTTAATATACGTAAAAGATTAGATTTGTATATGAGGAACTTCACGATTCTTTCAGGAAATGTTTTGGTCTCCTACGTAGTTTTGTTTTCGATATTATGCGTCCGATGGCATCAAGAAACAAATAACTCGAACTTTGTTTTTGTTAAAATAAGTAAAACTTTAAAAAAACGTTTTGTGCAATAGAAGCATGAGAACGCGTACTCCCAATAAAATAAAATTATCTAACAAGAGAAGCATTCCAGTGAAAAGAATAAATATTGACAACTTGCTTTTAAATACAATTCTCATCTGTGACTGTCTGTGATAACCAAGATTTTGTCTATTACCAGAGTACAGGAACCTTCATGAGAATAAAAAAATTGTAATGAAAAGTAACACTTTTCATGTGCTCTCTAAATATGACTATCTATAGAAAGAGTAAACATTAAATGTAAGTAAAATAAAAGTTTTTGCAGACGAAACAGATTACGTACTTTAGAAGACAAAATAATCTCCTTCAGCGATATGAGCTGAGCACTTATATACAGGTGTTCCACGACAATTTAGACACGAAATATCTAAATGACGAATTACATCGCAAAAGTTTAATTTGGTGGATAGATATTAGATTGTTTTTGGGTCACTTGATATAAATTTAAAAGTTTCAAACTAGAAACCCTGTATATTTTTGTAGCTTTTGATTCCTCTTTATAAACTGATTAAATCGAACTATCACGTTTATTATCTGCTAGGATTACTTAGACAATAGATGGGTACAAGCAGTATAAATTAAAAAGCAGTAGAGTTTTAACCGAGTTATTCAAATTGATCTCAACTTTTATGAATACAGCTCTCAAATGTGGGGAATGGATTTCTATTACCTGCAGCCGTAATTATTTCTGGAGTTACTGCTATCTACATGCTTCCCATAATTTATATATTAATTCTTTCAAATCTCTAAATGGTGTTGAATAAACAATATTTTTCTAATATCCCCAAAAGAAGTATAATATAAGTAGGTATAAGTAATCTACTGCGATCAAACCTAGTAACCATGCACGCCAATAAATAGAACCGTTTCGCCCCATTACCCACTTTTGGGGTTGTCATTCGACAAGTATTACGCTTAGCAACAGTCCCATTGTTGTGAAATCTTAATCCGTGACTTCATAAAATTTTATCCAAAAAAGGTAGACACCCTCTTCTATATGGTGGTTTATGTTGGCCATAAATGCTCATCTTTAGTAAAGATTTTCAGAAGTCAAAACTTTGGGCTAGGCTGTCATCACTCCATAAGCGTGATCCAATTGAATTCTCTATATTCTATGAATTGCTGTTTTATTAATATCTAGTTCACCTAGTATACATCAAATAAATACATGGGGATTAATTTAACATTTTTAAATACTAATCTCTCCTAGGTACTGGATGATCAGGATAGCAAGTCTATACAGATTTGAACTCTTCTACAATCTTTTCTAGATTTACGCTAAAAAATATATCATATCACATATTTACTATGCGCAAATAGGGAAAGCATTGTAAACATACTATAGTATATTAAAGGACTTGTTTCATAAGGGCGTTTTTATCAGACGAGTCCAAGGTTTCAAAGGCGAGTCTAGAAAGACATTATAAAACCAGTTCTATTTGGCATTTTTCCTAATTTGCCCATAATCATCCTTTTTTTTTTTAACAGAAAATGATAATTTTGGTAATTTAGGGAATTATATGATAGGTTGGTCATACTGACATTTCAAAATTAGAACTGAATTCAAATTCTAACAGTTGAAACTTGACATTATTATTGTAATTGACATTTCATCAGGAAATTAGTTGTTTTATAACGAGCTCTAGTTGTACTTTAAAGGCTCAAAGTCAAACGATTATTTTATCCTGTAATGATAGAACGTACAAGGACCTGATGTACATATATGTACAATGTAGGACGGTTAATTTTGACAAATATTAGCACTAGCAGCAGGATTTTCTATACTACCATTCGATTCCACACATTCCCAGCTCTTGGCGCATTTTTTTTACCACATCTGTACCTCAAAGGGTAAGCGAGTTACGACACGTTTAAGATCCGTTGTTTCTAAAACAGGAAAACCATGGATTCCCTGCTTCTAGGTAGACGGGTGGCTGTGCTAGCGTATATTTTGACGGAAAGAATGAGTACAGTTGGAGTAAATTACATCTCGGAAACCAATGGAGCAGTTGTTCAAAGATTGTATGTTAACAAAAAGTTACAAACATAAAGACATAAATTTTTGTTCAAGAATAAATTGATTTAATTTTTTTAAATATTTCTATTTTTACAAATAGTGGAAGTATTGTGTATTCCGTGCATCCAACTTGTGACCAAAAATTTAACGAGGTCATAGCAAACATATTGTCCAAACAATGAATTGCCATGGTTTCGTAAAGTTTTTGGTCATAAGTCAAATGAATCGTATATAAATGCCGACTCCTCTTAAACACTTCACGACGCCTCTGGAATATCCGAATAATATTAGTATGGACAAAGGTTACGCTGATCCCCACTGCTGGAAGGACGTTCATGTCCTCATTGAAGGACAAGCTTTTGCGCGGAAAAATGTCCTGCTTGCAGGAGCAGACCTGCTGTACAAAAGTACTTCCAGATGCGCTTCCACCAGGACAACCGCTTATACGTTCTATCATTAAATAATAGATATTTCTTGATCGAATACATAAATTATATATTAACAATTATTATTCATGTAGCCCTAACCTCAAACTGATAAAATGTCAGGAGATTGACAACTAATCCTAATGGAGTCAGAGACCAGTGGGGCCAACTTAAAATACTCTGATAAAACTCCCTCATCAACCTTTGAACGCACTTGTGCATAGACTGTAGATAATTTTCTGTTTTTCTTTATACTGTTAGCATCTGGCTATTGCCAATTTAATACATACCCCTTATTAAATTTCTAACATATACCTATGTATTGTTTCATTACGTCAGTGTAGCGATTATAAATGCTGAACGTCCAATATATATTTTTTATATATCATGTAACCTAAAAGCAAACATATAAAAAATGTTCTAACCATACTATATTATGCATGGTTCCGTATAATAGTTATCCATCAAATTATACTTTTATGATACAATTTGTTGCCAAGATATTTCAAGACTAAATGGTCGTAAAACACCCTGTACATTTTTAAATTAATTTAGTATTATATTTGGTTTTAAGCAACGGAAATTAAAAAAAAAACACATGTTAGCGTTATATTTATTCATAGTATCAAACAAGGCTGAAAAATGCTAAAAATAGCTTTAAATTTACGTACTTGCATTTTAAAGTCACGGTATTTGTTTCTTGACAATAAAAAATATCGAAATCAAAGCTACAATTCTCAATTAACCTACTTAAAATAAAAATAAAGGAAAAAAAATATTTTGTATACCAAAATATACCTAATTTGTAAAAGTTGTCCGAGTTTAGAGACTCATAATGTTAACCTAGTGATAAAATAGTTAACGGAGATACGTAACATTGCTACAAATCGAGTATACGTAACTTTAAAATGATAAAAAAGAGAATACCGAAATGAAAATATAATTAAGATTCTACATTCACATGTAAGGTATGTACTATTGAAATATTTATAGATATTTATACGTATTTTTCGATTGTATTTGAATGCTGTTTAAAATGAAAGGTAGTAATATGGCCCAAGAGGCTTTCAGTGAAATCTATATTTTTGTTTTTCCAAACCAACCTAATGTGAATGTGTGAATTTTCGGGTAATCCGCAAATGGCATGATGTATATTTGTACCTATATGGATAAAAAATAGCGTATAGTTATTTGTGCTGTGGTGTAATAATTTTAATATATTATAGAAATACTCAGTTTGACAGTCCTCTCTTGTTTTTATTTTGTTTTATTTTTTTTTTGTTCCCTCGGACATTCTCTTTTATTACAATATACCTACAGGTATACCGATGAAAACGTAAATGAGGTATATCTGATATGTTTATGTGAAGATTATTATTAATACGATGATGAGATTGATGGTTATGACGATGTAATATATGATATTAATTTCTAACGTTATTATTAAATGGTTAAATTATAATTTTTCTTTTCTGTCGAGAAATACGCAAATTTTTTTTTAAGTATATAATTAATACGATACTTTAAATTTTTCTGTCTTGTGGATTTGATCTTATATATATGATACATATAATTAATATATGTATAAATAAATATAATTGTAAATTTAAAAAGCAGTCTTTCAATTATAAACAAGAACCCACACTCTCTCACAGCAAAGTGTGCTACAATATCAGGGGTATTTTCAAAATTGATTGCTGCAAATTTGTGTGATACATTTACTTAGAGATTGGTTTAAAAATTAGTAGAATTATGAAATAATTTTGAAAATCCTTTTTCTATTGCTACCCAAAACAGAATTATTAGAGTAATTGCAAACATTATTATTTTTTTGTAATATCTAATATTGAAAAGCGAAATATTAGGTGGGGACATTTGATGATTTCTACGATAGCTCACCTTTTGTTTCCTCATTAAGTAAATTGCTTTAGCACAGCAATTTATTGCCATGAGCTGTAACTATTGAATAATTCACCTAAACCTGTATAATATCTAAAACAAAAAATATGTTTCATTTTGATGCACTTGACAGATGAGAACACGTTGGTATTCTCAAACTCAATTTCTTCTTAACAGCAATTTGGGTCAGCACATAACTATAGCACTGGAAATACATCTTATCTTTATCTTATTTCACTAGTATTTTGTCAAGCGAAGTGTAAAGTCAGATATCTACTTCAAAAAATTTATATAATTAACTGTAAACTAGAAGGAGAAACATTTCATAATCTTAGAGCGAGTTAAATACTTTTCCACACTTTTAGGGCCAAATTCATAGACGCCACTTAAGGCTTCCTCATCCTCACCTCACACTCATAGCGCCGATTTCTCACATTTCGTAATTCATAAACAGTTAGTAACTCATCTATTCCTCAAATCCGACTCATGATTGAGTCAAGAGTGAGCAAAAGTTAAAGCCTGCTAGTAGCTTCCTTATCTATTCCTCAGAACCTATTTCTTATTTTTGTATATACATATATATATATATTATAAATTGTATATGGGGAATATGGATGATTTCTGGGAATTTGTGGGATATGTAGAAGATGAACCATATATTCGTATACCAAGGTAAAAAACAGTTGATATGAATATTGAGTTGTGACACGCGATTTGGTTATAGAAATATTGTGAGAAATATGGAAAACCCCCTTGAAAAATATAGTAACACTGAACTGTTACAACGGTACCGTTTTTCAAAGCAAACCATCCAACATCTTTTATTAGATTTGGCATATCCAAATGAACAGCCAATAAATCAGCGTGGTTTACCCATACCTCAAATTACAAAATTATGCATGGCATTGCGTTTCTATGTACCAAGTTCGCTTCTTTTCCCCAACGCTTATACAATCTGTTTTTTTTTGCATTCAATTATGCCTCGATGTTTATTAATGAGATCTTTTAAAAAAACTTTCTCATCGCTAGTAAAGAACGTTCTTTTCGAAGCCATTTCGTTAAAAACTTCTAAATATTGAACACGACTAGCACAAAGTTACACAGAAGGTGACCATTTCCCTCTAAGAAATTACTGAGGTAAAATGAGGGATAATTAACCCAATAAAATTCAGACCCCAGTTCAAATCAAATATTTCGTATTTCACATCTGCCATACAATTGGTTCAACGGAACAAAACGTCATACATACGTCATTCAAACGATGACGTGAGAGCGCGTCGGTAACCCGACGATTTCTCAACTTAGGAAGATGCTTATTCATGTTTCTGAATACCAAAATTGAGGTCACGATAAGGTTTCCTTGAGTGAGCAAGAGATGAGCATTAGATAAGGTGAGGATGAGTTTTACTTAAGTGATGACTATGAATTTGGCTCTTAGTAGCTGACAAATTGGCTCTGAAAACGGAGTGGTCGCCAGGAAGCAACCGAAGTAGCTCCCTTGCGACCGTTTTCCTTTTTGTGTAAAATCTCTTAAACAATAAAATTTATATATATATATAAATTTTCTATTAAAACCTATTATTAGCATCCCATTCATACACAACATTCCAAATTTTACTTAAAGAAAGTAAATGCATATATATAAGCGACTTGAATTTTATTTAAGTTGAATAATTTTTACACAACTAAGAAATATCCAAAATAAAATTTATTTTTGCGTCATCACAGTTTGTTGTACTTTGATACACATATTATAAAATAATAAAGTTCTTAGTCAGCAATCCGTTTTGAAATTATTTCAAAAAATTTTATACTTAATTCCAACTTTTCATAAATATTTTATGTATAAGATTCAACTCCAGAAATATTCTTTCTGCTTCTACAAAAGATTAATTCCATCTTTACTTAATAATTAATAATTGCGTTAAATTGCACCGTAAATCTTTGATGGCCTGCATTATAATTAAATGTAAGTGATTTGCGGTGTATCTTTAAGTTCGCGGATATTTTTCGGTAGTCTCCCGTTTAATACATATAGCTAGAGTACTAATAATAAACGCCGAATCTAAACAGGTATTATTGTTTTTAATTTCAAGTTACAATCAAAGGAAAAAGCATAAACATGGCCCAATTTCCAAAATATGGCAAGATGGCTTCTTTCGTGGGGATTATTATTGGTTAACATAGTGTGAATAGCTCCGCCTTGGTTCTACTTTTGACGGGATGATTTATTGATTCTCCCAACTCGGAGGGGTTTAACCTGCCACCCCGCAAGATTACTATGGTCTTAGTTATTGCTAATCTATACGGTGCATATAAACAAGGGTTACTTTTACTCTTTATATAAAAGTATATAAAGGATTTGAGGAACAAATACAAATAAAATAATACGAAACAATAATCGGTAGATATTTCCTTACCTTAATAAAAATAGAAGACAATACTATCGAAATATCCTAGAATATTGTAGCACACTTTTTAATCAATATGTTTAAAAAACTATTTTTTTTCTTTGATGACTATGAAAACATATAATTCTGTATAATGACTTAACAAAAATTTATGCAATTAAGAGAATAATTTAGTATGCAAATTATTTTATGTGTTTGGCAATTTATTTAAGCAAGCATAGTTTGAACTGATTGTATATTAAAACAAAAAAAGTCTTATTGTGAAGGCCAAGCGCCATCTGTTATAAATACTGTGCACCTGCTTTCATTTTAAAATATACAAGGGTCAATCGTTTAGTAATATGAAAACGAACTTTATTAAGTACGATGAAAAGAGTCAGAGGGATTTAGTGATTAATTAATTATTGTAAGGTAAGTTGTCATGTATATAAACACTGAAGACTTTAATAACAATATGTTTTTTTTTTCTGTATTAGGAGGGGAATGTGTAAATCAAGAACGGAAGAGGTGGTTTTATCTGTATTTCTGCTTCTACAATTTCATTTTATATTTTCTCTTGCTACATACCTAGGAAACATGAATTTTCATTCTACCGGAAGTGCACTGCAATAGCATATGTAAGTATCTGAGGTCAAGTATTAGACAAAAGAAAACTTTGTAGAAAAAGTAGCAATTTATTTAGAAATATAAAACTAGTGTATAGTTTTTTGTGACGTATATTCTGGTTGCGACAGTTTTGAATTAGGTATTCGTTGGCATTACAAAATATATTTACTGTATACATCCTTCCAGTGCATACTTATGTAACACATACATAAGTGTGCTTTCAAATCGTAAATTCCTATGCGTTTTTTAATAGCGAAAGTAATAGTAACCGTCGCATCCTGTATTTTTCATCTTATTCTGCATATTTATTAATTCTGGTCGGTGCATTTTGATATTATTTACTTTTTCGAAATTTCTGCTTAAGTGAAAGGGATACGAATTCTTTTTGTTTCAGCTGTTTGCAAGGAATTAATTGGTAAGTTTTTTCTAGAGTGATCCGTTTCTTAAGTGCATTTGACGTTCAGAGGCTAAAGTTATTGGCACATTTTCTAAATAGCTGTTATTTATTTGTAGACTTAAGCAATAATGTTAGACGTAGGTTTCTCTATCAAGGATCAAAAAGCAGATCATAAAAATAGCCTATAGTATTAAGCATTCTTACTGTATGAACATTTGAGATTCTTTACTACAACCCGAAATGTACAATGCAACCATTTTTACAAACAATGTTCAAAGACAACAATTTAATTTAGAAAGTGCTTTTACTTAAAATCCTTTTGCGTCTTAATTTATGATAACATATTAAGTAAATAAAATAAGATGTACCTATAAATAACTCCAAGATTATGTAATATGACCAAGCTTTTTGTTATGCTGAGTACTATCATTGAGATCATCCGGACTATTTCATTCATAGTCTAACGTAGGCCTTCTTCATGCTTCGGTAAATCAATCTATTATGATCAACCTAGTTTGCTGCAATTTTCTTAAAATTGCCTCTGAATACTAAAGACTCGTTTGTCGAATCTTGGTGGTCACTCCACTTTCTTTTTTGGTATAATTACACGATCTATAACTCATGTAACGTAAGTTCTTCTACACGTTTGTTCATATCTTATAAAGACCCCGAAATGTTAACCCCAGAGTAGATTTCTCTATTATTTCTTTGACTTGCTTGCACTTGCAACTGAAGATTTGGTGAGAGTAATGTCTTTGCCTTACAGATTGGAATTGGCAGGATTTAAAGATATGTCTGAATTTACGCTGCCCACCCCAACAAGCACTCTCGTCAAATTATAGATTTGAGGACGACTAACTCTCTTTTAGTCTCCAAGATATATACTTGCTCGGTTGTAAATCTATCTATGTTTATATTGAGTTACTGGGTATTACATAAATGAGCCATCGTCCTATTGTATTAACCCGTAATTCCAATTTAAGGTTTATCAGATTTCAAAGCGTGTTCGCCACCATCTTTTAGATTTTCTGCTATCAAGACCATGCTCGTTCGTAAACCGAGATGGTGCAGCTGCACATCTTATCGTGTCCACAATTAGACATTGCAGCTCAATATTGAGATACGTTCACTGCTTCGGCGATCTTCAGATCTTCCAATACGATGTGATTTTGTTGAAGATCCCCTGTGAGAAAGGGTTGACATTGGAAGATTCCCGATTTAGTACTTACCTGTTTTTTTTTAGCAAATTGTTTTTTGTGTGATATTTTGGCGGGTTTTCTCCCAGTGTGATGTTGCTTAAATGTATGCTTCAGAAAGTTACCATTCCAGACAATACTTTACTTTCAGAAATCGGTGGTGCTTTAGAAGGATAGTGACATAAACGTTCATTGGCGTTGTTCATTGTTAGATATACTACTATGACTTTGTAACATTAAATCATATAAGGATACACCAAGTAATCTTGAACTAAAGCTTTTTGTGGTGCATGTTATAAAATAAGGGAAACTTGCTGAATTAAAAAAAAAATTATTTGATGAGCGTTAAGCAACATTTTAATGGTGGTGATTTCAAAAACAAGCAAGATGATCAGAATTATCTTTTTAGAGAGAAATCTTTGGACAGTTGTATAGTTAATGAATTCACTGGATGAAATCCATGTGCCTAACAAAAAAAAATAGATCAATACGCCGCCATAAGCTTCAAAATAAACGGATCGGTATTACAACAGGCGGTCAAGCAATAATGAGTGCATTAGTGAATCCCAGGACACAATCAAGACTGGTTAGGGAATGCATTCGAGAACTGAATAGCCCGGCAGGCCATAATAAGGTTACTTTATTGTGGGTGCCCGGACGCTCGGAAATCGAAGGAAACGAAATACAAGGAACACTGGAACAACATAACCAGTCAAACTCATGGAAAGACCATCAAAGAAGAAAAGTGAGGACCCACAAAAGCTTGGTAAGAATCATCTTCGCATAGTAGCAGGTTTCCAAACAGAACATTGTTCATCCAATAGAGACTGTGTAATAGAATGACAGAGACTACATACCACATCCTATGTGAACAAAGACGCAAAAAGACGAAAGCGAAAACCACAATTGTACCTTTCACTAGGTAGAGGAAAATTTCAAACATGAAAGACATCCGCCTGGATGCAACAGTGATCTAATGTAAATCAGAAATCAAAACATCTAGGAATAACCCTAGACGAAAAAACTCCTGTGGAACAAGCAAAAGGCAATGTTTGGCAAGTCATAGATAAACCCAGAGGATTATTTTGATCGACCAGCCAGAGACCTGTACAGGTTAGTACAGGGCACAAGGATATTGAAGTGGTTGGCATAATTCAATGGGCGAAGGAAAGAGTAGATATCATACAAGGAAAGGGAGGAATCTGCTTTGCGGAGACTATGCAAGACGGCTCCCACAAAAAAAAAAACCGTCTGGTATGTTCAGCTTTGTTTTAATGTCAGTTCTTAATTCTGTGAAATTTTCAATTATGGCTAAGGTGCCACGGATTCCTCCTTAACATTTTCATCCAGGCTTCCTAAATTTTGTACTAATAATGCTATAAGTTAATGTTCTAACTCTTGTAAAATATTCACATTACTATGCCATCATCTGCACCATCATTACCATCAGAAAGTAATTCAACAAACTAAGAGTAACATTTAGCTTTACCAATAGGGGATAATAACAACTTCCCGTAAAATTTCTGATAATTATACTTCGCCCTTTATGATGAACGCCTACCAAAATAAAGAAAAGAAACATATTTTTTTGCTATGCCACCAAGATGTTCTTACATTGCATTCACATAAGATGAAAACGAATACTTGGAAACTTCTAGTAAGTGATAACAAAAATGTTAATGCCGACGATTGTGTATCAATAACAATTTTGCTTGATGGACTCCACTAATTAATTAGCAACGTTCGAAAACCGATACACATTGCGAAGTAATGTTATTCAAAACACGCACTTAACATTCAATTACTGAACCGTTATTCGGAATGGCGGAATGACATTCACCGTAATTTATCGCCCATGCGGTTCACGGGTCACAGAAAACGATACGATCGGCTATCGATACCGCTTCAAGCTCATGCAAAAGCCGATACGATAGAATTAGGAATTAAGAATCGAAGATACGCTCAGATCACAGCGTGTAAACCGAAATGCAAATGTATTTGTATGTTTACAAACACGGCCGATTCCGGGACAAATTAAATCGAGTCAGTTATTATTGTATGAATGAACTCCTCTCCAATCAATAAAAACCATTAAAAATAAGAAGAGGTAAAATATACCTACGCACATCCATAAAATTAGGATTAAGACATTCACAATTCGAAAGAGAATATACGATGTTCCAGGCACAGGACGCGTCTAGCAACGACCGTCTGTAACTGCATGTATCTCTCACTAGCGGAGGGTTTAACACGGACCTGATGCGGCTGTTATCTCTCTCTAGTCGAGCGTATGTTGTATCACTACTTGAATCAGGAGTTATGGGCAATAACAAGTGGTCTCTTAAAGTAATCTCCCAGTAAATCATACGGAACGCACGCGGTAACCGTTTATCTTCCTCTGGTGCTCGCTACACGTGTAACAGAGCGAGCGAGACGGCGATAGCGGTACGTCGCGGAAACACAATGGGTCGCGAAGATGAATACAAGACCATCCATAAAATCGCAGATGATGATTTAAGATAGCTCTTGTCTTTTTCGCTACTTAACAATGTGTTTACAAGGTGTTTATGGCCGAGGATGGTTTATGAGTTTTTAAAGGGAGAAGCAAAGGGAGGCGTGTGGGTGTGTTTCTCTTTCTATGTACGGTTTGTGTGATATACGAATCGGGCGCATCATATCGGAGTCTCTGGGATTCAGAATTGTATTTAAATGACCCCTAAGCGAACGTTAAATATTTATGAACCACCTTGCCGCATGTTACAACTTCATTCCCAACGATATTAGGCATGCTTGTGTGAGTGGATGAATGTAAAATTTCTTTATTGCTGTTAATTTAATTGCAAACAGATCATAATTTATTTTCCAGATTTGTTATGATAATCTCGTAGCTTATGCCCACTATAATAATATTTTAAGAATGTGCTCCCAAAAGAGAAGTTTTGGTATTCTTAATAGAAAAGTTCTTTCTTTGATTTTGCCTCTAAGAAGAATTTTACCTTCCTTATATACCTACTCTTTAATTTACCTCAAAATTTAAGATGGAATTCCAGTGCAACACCAGCTGTGTCCTGATAGATTTTTATCCAGTAAAACCCAGGCAGAAAATCGAACTATGAGAAGCACATCCTTATCACACTACTTTTATTTTGCCCGAAATTGCAAGATTTGTTTTAACTATTAATTTTTACGAACACTTTTCTCAATGTCCAAATGATGGACAGAGAAAATATGTACAAAAGGTCCTAAACTCAATGTGTGGCATTGTACAGAGATGTGATGAATTTCTTTTTACACTGGAAATCTGACTAGAGAAACCGCTTTGCTTTATTCGGAAAATTTTTAGGAATTTAAAGGTTTAGTCGCATGGCGTCTTGTAAATAAAAATGGTACAAAAGAGCAAAAAAAAAATCGGAATGACCTACAAAATCATTCCAACGCTAATAATAAAGAGTTGTATGTATGTAGAAAGAAATGTTAAAGAATAAATCCCTAAAAACCGTATTGACGTTTAGTAGTTCACATTTTAGTGCAATCCAAACGATGAATAACAAAGATTAATTCCTGCAAATTCAATAACCCATTTTTTTTTAACAATAATCCTAGATTGTATGATGTGGAATGGAAACGGCTAATCTGAACAAGTTCTTATATAATTTTATCTTTCGTTACACAAACAGCAACGTTTCGACAATTTTAAGTAATTACCTTCATCAAGCGCATCTATGATATTCTTGTCCAAACTACTCTTTACCCATCTGAAAAAACTTGTGTTGTTAGTCATATTGTAGTCTTCATAGATGTGTTATCATATTAGTTGTATTATATTGTGTGGAGTGGAAACGGCCAATCTGAGCAACCTTCTATTTATTTCTATTAAGACCGTTTCATTATAGACCAAAAATTCTAGATATTAAAGTACAAACCAGTCATGAAACAAATTCTGTTGTTACTTATTTCACAAAATATTTTAAATTTCTACAAACAATGCTCACTAAAAGGTGTAGATGCAGCACTGTTCTTTCCTGTTTTTAAACATATTCTCGACCAGGGATCAGCAACCTTGTAGCTGTGGTGTGCCAAACCAATATGATTCGGGGCGCCATGCAAAAATGCCCATATGTTGTGTCTATTTGATTTTTTTTTAGCTGTAGTTTCAAACATACCTTTAAGACCGCTATTTTATCATTTCCATTGGACGCTTTTAGTTGAGAAGACTTGGCAGCACTGGGGTGGAGTGTTACTGAGAATTGCACGGCGTGCCAACCTTGGAATGCGTACCATGGGTTGCCCACCCATGTTCTATACCAAAAGAGCTATAACTTCCGATATTTTCTTATTCAAAATTTGAGAACATAAAGTAGACTTAATGACTGAAAATACCAAAACAGCAGGTCGAGACTGTTTCGCTATGAAGATACATTCCTCTGCCTGCAATACACTGGATAGCAATAATTTTTTATTTATAGCACGACTTGTTCTGAAAAACCATATCAAAATATTTTCACCTTCCAAAGGCGTTTCATTATAGATGTCAAGATTTATGTTAATTGCATTTTTATGTGTTGTTATTAGGTGTCTACTATTTGAAATTGGTTGCCGCTTTAAATATTTATTAGTTACTCAATTAAAACTAAATTATTAAACATTTTTGTTGCAAATTTTGGCAGCATACTTTCACACATTTGAAGTTTTATTGCATATCCATTGGTATACGAAAATCACATGATTTTTGTTTTCAAGTCAAATCTGGACTCAAACTGATAGAAAAGATGTCTACATGTATACAAGCTATATTGATTTTAGACCTAGGTACTTTAAACCCTTTCAATCAGGAAATATTTTTTACAAGTCTTTCCAAAATATTTAATTGAAGTACATACCTTCTTATTGCTGTAAAACCAAGATAAATATTTTGCTGTTACTATTGAAAGCAAATGCGACTTTACATCAAAAAGTATTTCTTTAATTAACTATTTAAGAAATATATGTAGGTATATTAAGTCGATAATAAAACGCGGCTATATTTCCTACACTTATGACAAATGAAGAGGAAAAATAAAGTTGAACGTTCAAAGAATAAAGTTATAATAATTAGTAAAAAAAAAGGCCTCTTGTGGTACGACTAACCTACTTCAAAAAGAATGAAAGAAAGGTATTTTCAGAGTGAAGAAAGTAGTCACAAACCTTCTGAAAAACTTATTATCAGTCCTGAAATTGATTATAAACCCGATTGTGGTAATTTTAATTGAATCACGCTTTATTTCTTAAAGGAACATATATCTTTACATCATTTTTATAGAAATATATTTATAAAGAAACAGATATAGTAGGGTAAAATTGAGTGTGTAAGTGTAAGGTATATTAATGTATCTTCTGATATTTGTAGTTTTACGTTATTAATTAGCTGTTTAAATCTAACTCTTAAAGTTAAAATATAATTAATTCTCTAAGATCTTTCTTTATTTGCTCATTTTGAATCATTCGGGATAGTAGGCATAAAATAAAGTCGGTATAATAACGTTCAGTACACGTATGCAACCAATTATACACAAAAGTGTTAAGTTGGCCCACTATATATTTTTAGTGAAAGGATGAACATTTTATATTCAATTATTAAATCAATTTCATTACATACATGCTTTAATTTTTTACTAAATCCAAGACCATTTTGTTAAATAACCATTTTTCTATGCATTTCTAATTTTTTAAGTTATATATTAAACTAATATAATAAAATTTTAATAAGGCACTTGTTATAACTAAAATAAATTAAAATGAAATTCTGAGACGACAAAAAAAAAATAAAATGGAAAATTATTCAAGCATAACGCGTTCTATATTCCCTCCCGCATAGCAAAAACTTTGAACAACCATTTCTGGAACACATTTTACAAAATGAAGTAATAAACCAATTGTGCAGGCAGTCGATAAAGAGTTTAGTGAAAAGTGATCTCGAGATCTTCATACTAAACACTTATTTGGCCATATATTTCAGGCCTCGTAGTCGAGACCGCAAACAGCTTTATGGAAAATGCTGGGGTGGCTGCACATAAATCAATAATAACTCGGGATATCGCCTTTCTTTCTCTACGCTGGTTTGACGTTCTCGGTCCTCGCCTCTATACATCTCTCTTTAATCTCGCGTTTACTCTTTCACTTCGCATCTTTTCTCTAGAAACACCTAAAACATTTGCTCCGGACATAATCTCCACGATACTTTTATATTTTTAGTTGTGAGAATATGTTTTAGTATCTAGGATTACTTTATACATGATGCATTTCCCCCTAGAATTCCTTAATTATGTAGTTTGACCATAAAGTTAATTAAGCACTTTATTTCTATTCAGAATTAATTAGCCACTGGTAATGATTATCTATCAAAGTTTGTCATGGATGCTTTGGAAGATTGCAATATTCTAATAATTAATTTTTAATTAAAAGAAAAACAATTATTTTCTTTGCATAATGTTATTGTTGTGGAATGAAACAAAATTTACTTGTAGCTCACCTTCAACTACGCAAATGCTGTTTGCTCAAAACAGTAAACGTTTAGAAAGTTTCTATTTCTTAAGATATTACTGCAAAGTGCTTACGTGCTGTTACAGAACCTAAAATCTTTTGATAGAAGCAAAATAATAAATATTTAACTAATTTTGAAAATGATAAAATTTAATTTAAAATAACAGTGATAGTTCTAGTTTTTGTATGAAGAGTTTGTAGACAATCTAGTTATTTCAATTAAGTATTTTTAAAATGTCTTCTTGCAAATTGTTCAATTAATTTTAAATTAAAAATTTTAAACTAATTACTATTAGAAGTATTAGTGTCAGATACAAATGCAAAATATAAAACATTGTCACAATATAGGTAAAATTAGTTTCCGCATATTACAAATTTGTCTAAACCAAAAATAAGAAACACTAGGAATTTAAGGAAATCTCTTAAATATATGTATCGTTCTATTTAAATCACCAAACAGAAACAACTATTTTCTAAAATGATGTTTGAAATTAGACTATGAATTTCTATTATAAAAATAGAACTTACAAAGATTCAATTTGATAACATTAATTTTAGAATTTACTCTGTGTTACCTAACAATTTGGACTTCAAATTTAATGTCAACAAACACAAATCTAACAACTAGTAATGTATTATTAAGTACCCATGTAGTTAGATTTAAATTGAGATACCTGTTACAACTAGGACAAACATTTAAAAGTGTATAAAACTCCGCCAGTACGTTTAACTATTAAATAGTAATATCATATATTTATAGGTCTCTCACGAGGTCAACAATGAACTAGACGCCGCTCGATACCATCGGAAAATTGTATATTGTTATTACGGCCTGTAATCGTTTTTTCGGATGGATTTAGGAGGACTTTTGGGTTCGAATTTGGCGCTTTTGGGGGCCATTCGGATTTGGGACGGCCCTGATACGCTCCACCTCTAACACTTAGTAACTGTCAAGGAACTGTCAAAGATGCACGGCCCCCAGATTTGTCAAGGACCCCTGGCGCCGCCTCTGTTTTCAACCTGTCTCTCTGATTGGCCGGCACCCTCAGTTTCCTGAGTATGATTAGTGACTAAACACATACGAGGATAACCAAACTCCTTTGCTGGATACTAGCGACACACTTTCAACAAGTGGTAAGTACGCGAACTATTTAATATCTACCTATGCGGCCGTGGAATCAAGTTCACTCCGGGTAATAGTCGCTCGATGTGGAAACGATACTAACAGCAGAAATACCGTCGCTTTTGTTGCGTGCTGAGTTGAACATTGCGCAATATCTGTTGTTATTTAAAGATGTTAGCGTAAAAATAACGGTTTGGAAGCCGTAGTGTTTCGAACCAGTTATTTTACAAATTTGAACAACCGCGATCAACAACTTGCTAACTGGTTTTGATACCTATTAAAAATTAAATCGTGATTTGCTGAATCTATACATCGTGTTTAAGCGGTTTCTGAGTAGGTACCAATATATGTAATAACAAAATTTCACTACTAAAATACTCCTAAAAACCTCGCCATTATCTAAAACTAGAATAAAAATTGAGTTTAGAATTGCTATGTATACTTAACAGAATTAGATATAGAGAGTAATAGGTTTTTTTTAAGCAGGAGAATGTTTAGTTGGCCAATTAGTTTGAATGCTTGGTTTAAAGAAGCATATCATAAAGTCTGCATTCGTGTCACGGTAGATCTTTTATTATTCTAATACTAGCAATAGGTATTCGTACCTCC
Organism: Cetonia aurata; assembly: GCA_949128085.1. Lineage (NCBI taxonomy): Eukaryota > Metazoa > Arthropoda > Insecta > Coleoptera > Scarabaeidae > Cetonia > Cetonia aurata. Next base: position 21,928,026 of record OX421886.1, on the reverse strand, counting down.
TTCAAGAGAGTTCCGTTTATAGATTTAGGAATGTTTCACTGTACTTTGCTTTTACTTATGATAGTGGATACATATTTTATATTATATTACTTTGTTACATTTTTGATAGTTTGATAGTTTATTTATCTTTTAAATTTGCATTCAGGTGATTTTTCATAATAGTTTTAATTTTCAAACCACTAGTTAAGATTTAGGCATTTTTGTTGAATATAGTGTGGAATAATTGCCATGAATTAGAAATAATAAAAAAATAATGAATTAGAAAATCTATAGCATCGAACTTTTTATTGAAGTACAAACAAAGTATTATTTTATAAAGTTTATGCCCTTCGTTTCACACATAATTTCAATGGATGTAGGCATATATTCTAGATTGAATGTATCTGTCTTTAATCTTCAGCATTTCCACTAATACCTACAGTGGTTACTGTCAATTCATTTATTATTGATCTCTTTCTTATCATATTCCCTGTATTCGTATTTTTTTAACACGATGAAACTCGTTTTGAAATTTGTTTATATTTTGAAAGAGCTGACAATTTCCAATTGAAGCCAGTAAATCCCTTTATATTTTAGCAATGGCTTCTACGACATCCCTAAAACTGTTAATGTCCGCCTTGTATACCTAACGTTCTGTTTTGTAACATACCTAACGGACCATACATTTCTATCGAAATGTATCTGATACGGGACTTTCAATTGATATGAGAATGAGATATAAGATAAGATGTTGTACGCTAATTAATAAAATATGTGTACTTAAGAAGAAAATCCATGTTTAACTTTAGAAACCAAAAGTGAAAAAACAGGAAACAAAAACAAATAAACATGAATTTTCAGAAAACTAATACAAAATACTAATCCTTTCCATAAATACTACTCTTTTAAAATACCAGATATTTATATGGTCTAACTGTATTGGATCTTATCACTCTGACTCGCCTAGATTGCTGCCGCATTGAATCCGATTGCGGAGATCAAACTGGCCATTATAGTGTGATGTCCCGCTCTGGAAATATCACGTTCTGTTTGCAAATCACAGTACCTACATTTTATACTTACGTTATTTGGCAGATGTATACAAATATATAGTACCTAGCAGTATTTACCGAGCATAATTTACATTGAATAACGATTACAACGGTTATGAAATAAGCCGTAGCGCCATCTTTACGACAATTTTTGTAGTATAACATATTTATGTAGCACCTAGCTATACCAATTATAGGTAGCATGATATTCCTCTTATATAGTTGTAAAACTGTGCTGTAATACAATTTAATGCAATCAATAAACATTTTTAGTTACTGTAATTAAACAATTTGTATTGTATTTGTATTATAGGGGTAATTAACTGCATTGCTATGTGCAAATCTATTTTTCTTATATTTGCTTATATTATCCAAGTTTCTTTGTATATCTTTCATCTAATTTAATCAGAGTGGTATATAGTTAATAATATGTGTATCACTATTAAAGAATAAGGTTAAATTACCGGTAATGTTGCCGCTTAATTCTTATTGAGACAGATAAGGAGATGTATTGAAAATTGTATTTAAAACATGATGGAATCTAAGAGAGAAGTTACCGTGGTTCTTTCAACTTACTATTATTTATATAGTATTAAAACAGCAGAAACCGAAGCAATAGCCATCTCATGTTCCTTACCTTGACAGTAATACTATTACATAGTATAACTTTACGACAAATGTTACATTAAAGCAGAGATGTGCATGCATTTTTATTTTAAATGCAATTAAAATAATTTTGAAACATACCGAATATAAAATTTCTAATTGGATGTTTTATGGTGTTCTATAAAACGTTTTATTTTTTTTATTTTTCGGGATGCCACATTAACCGCAATTAATAAAAGAAACAAAATAGACTGGAATAGATCCGAGCAAATGCATGTTATAATTGGACCAATAATTTATTCGCAAATTTTAATAATAATTAACATGTTCAAATCTAGCTTTTTTGCTAAAATATATTGTTGTTTAAATATTCATGTATGGACATAGATAAGGTATTTTAAAAGGTAGAAGTTTATGACTCGCTGTCCTTCTACTAACAAAAGAAAAATTAATAAGAACGTAATTGGGAATCGATCTTAAACCCTGTGAAAATATGTCTTAAATTAATATTTAATAATAAATATTAAGTAAGAAATTAAATTTATTGTCACTTTAATCTCAATAATTTTTGCCAGCTGCATACAATAATAATACTATGACTTATTAGACCGAGGGTGTTTTAATATGCTCATTAATTTAAATAGTGTTTTACTGTTGCTTGGAATTTATACTTAAAATGTTGGTGTTGAAGGTTTTATCCAATTATTTCTGATATCGTATTCATAAAATCATATTCTAGCTTTGACCTCCATCAGGAGTATGTTCTGAGAACTTTAGCAACCTACTAAAAATAATAAATAATTTTAAAATATGTTTTGAAACACATTACTTTGTTTATTTGCTAGAATGGGTATTCTCGAGCTCTAAGAATCGCAAGTATTCGAATTTTGAATGTTCTTCACAATTCTGTTTGAGGTATGTATAAGTAAGAAGCTTTTTTTCTTGCAATTTATTACTTTATTTCTGTTTTTGTATAAGGAATTTTACAATCTAGAGTCTCTACGTTATAAATGCATTGCACAATAATAAAAATAGTAGGTACAAGCATTTGGTCAACATTACATTTCTTTTTAAATCATAGCAATAATAATAGCAAAATGTAAATTTTAAGTTAAAAATATTATTTGCAAATATAATGAATAATTATTTTAACAAGATATTCAAACTGTTGTCATATGGAGGTTAACAAAAATTAAAAAAAAAAAACACATTTAAAGTTCTTTGCCTTTCATCAATTAAAAAACTATTGGAATTCTAATTGAACCTTAGAGATAGAAGGAAGTCTACTATGAAGCTATACATAAAATCGTAATTTGCATACATAGCGCGTATTTTTGGTAAAGTATAGCTTTATGGGGCACTTCCTTACCCGCAGAACTCAATCGGTGAACTCATTTTTTCCCGCACATATTCATATGTATCCGACACCGAACAAGAACAACATAATATTTCACGCCGAATTTAGAAGCATATAAATAGCATATCCGTCTTTTTTATTCCTCTTTTCTCGGCGCTAGCTTCGCGTATCTATCAGTTACATCTGCGTAGTCACATTTTCCGGCAACTGATAATATTTCCATTCGATGATGAGGCGTGTGAAGCGTACCGTTACTCAACTAATATGAAAACCTCATTCTACGTATGTATCCTAACATTTTTTGCACGTAGAAATAAACTAATTTGTAATTGCATCCATACTTTTTTTTCACAGCATGTCAGTGACGAAGAAAGCTACTATTATTGCTAATAAATATATGAGTATAGATAGCGCAAATTATTCAATCGAAAAAAAAAAAACAGAAAAGAAAAGACAGTTATAACCGTATCTAATTGACACTATTATGAAGTTTGTTTATATTCATTTCTATTATTGATAAAGCCATTAGTGGAAGTTTGTTTAGTTTCAGTGTATATAAAAATTAGGTAGGTGAGAGTTAATTTCTTCTCAGGGCTTTAGTGATTTTTGAAATAATGATATACTATTGTTAGCAGTCACTTTCAAAAAGACGAAAACAAATTTACATTAATCTTAACATGTATGCTTTTCCCAAAAACTCAATTAGTATTCACCTTTGCAATTGTTCAGACTGTCCTCATCTGAAGGGATTTATGAACAAAGTTTATATTATTATTATAGTAAATAAAACCATCAGGATTAAGTATATATGATATATTTACATAATATGTCTACACTTTATTTTGTCGTCTTTTATACATTTAGAATTTACAGTGTTATGTTTTTTTTAACTTAGCAAATATCCCTAACGTACTTCAAACAATGGTATCCAAATTCTCTAAAAATACCACTATTTTTAGCTATGGTGGATATACCATTAAACAATCACAGCCCTTTGTAAAAAAGATTATACTGCGAGCATGTTTTCTTATTTAAAGCTAATCTAAAGTTATCTAACATCATTTGTATTTAGCACATCTTCATCGCTATCAAGCACTAGCTCATCTTCGTATGAATTGTCATGGTAAGAAATTTTGTCCTCTTCGTCAGTCTTTACTTTTTTGGTCTCTTCTTAGCATGTCTCTCCTCAAGTTCTATTTTTTTTCTGGCGTGTCAACTCTCCTACGCTTGTCTTTGGTTTTTTGTGTGCAAATGCTTTTCCTTGATGGGGTTTTCGAGAATGGGCGGATAATTTCAGACGATACAAATACCAGAAGCTACTGACATGTCAAATTTAAAATTTTTGCTAGACTCATAATATTTTGTTGTAGATGCTATACTCCCTTCTAAATTTTCAGTAGACTCAAATGGTCTGACACTTAACACGACAAAAAGTCGTCCCCCTTGAAAATGGACTTGTCAAATAGCACATGTAAAATCATTTTCTCATCAAATCACTGGCTAGAAAAAACCCATATTGGTGGTAATGCATATCCTAAATATGCCCACTTGAGTTAGAAGTCCTACTCCCTTTCGAAATTTTGTTTGGCCAATTTGGTGATCTCCTTTTTTAACCACTGTTTTAGGGACTTTTTGTACTTCTGAATACAAATGATTAATGATAACTTTCAAATATTCGTTTAAGACGTCGCAGAATATTTCCTCGCCTAAGTCTATCGAGATTCAAATGAACATAGTTTTTGCTGAAATATGCCTCGATGGTGGGATTAAAACTGGTCATCCTTGGCAAACTGGCCTCAAGCTTTCTTACTGGAAGCCCGGAACCAATCTTTGCCAGCAATCTTATTTTTCTTGCATTTATTTATTCTTCTTCCACACATCGGGCATATTTACTAAATTCTTAAACGCAAGTCATATACCAACGGCCTTGTTACATTTGGAGTTACCCCATGAAACATAGAGGAACATTTTTATAAGTAACCATCCAAACATTTTCAATTTGGCTGCTAAATCTACTAAATCATTGAGACTTCCTAAAGTTTGGTGAAAACTAAACGTTATTTAATTGCTTTTCTAGTGCTACGTTGGCATAATTGCAAAGACTAGATTTTTTAACACCATTTCATTCAGCACTGTCTCTATAAGATAAAATAAAATACTCAAGCCAATATTTTCACGCAAGTATTTATCTAATATTAGGACTTCACAGCTATACTATCTCAGTTATCAATGCACTAAGCTTAATGGTGTAGCAATTTAAACAATTTCATCACTGTATGTACTTATACTAATTTATTCACCAAATGTCTGCATAATTTTAGATCTGAATTGCGAAATTTGTTATATATTACATATTGATGAGAATTAGTAGGTTTCCTACAAACAGAGCTGCGTATAACCATTTAATTGTTTAAATTTTTAAAGTTACAGAAAGCATTAAAATTATCTTAACCATAATGATATAATTTATATATAATTAATTTAGATTCTTGGGTATTATAAACAAAAAATAAATACTTTATATTTCCTGTAATCGTATGAAAACAAGTTTTAAAGCATCGATGCTTTGCGAAGCGCAATATTTTTATCCCTACACTTGCTCGGCAACCGAAACTACTTTAAATTTCGGATCGTTACCGCTTATAAAACGATAAGTTAAGCTTCGAAATGTCGTGCGCGGCCACCATCAAAATTCCGCGGCACTCTTATATTGCAAAACTTTAGTGTAAGTGCGGGGAGTAAATCTCCGGCCTATTTATCAGTTTTTGTCTCCGGCGCAGAACGATTCCTGATCTCCTTTTTATATTCTGACCCTTTCTTCCGATCTCTCAATCACGGGCAAATCCTTGTTTCTTTACAATGCCCGCTGTTACATTATTCATTATCGTCAATATCCCCGCGCGTTCTAGATAGTTTACGACAACGAATGCTTTATGTGTATCGCTGGTATCTACTCGTAGTACGCTTTTATATCTCGCCTTTTGGAATGTTGGTTGTCGCATGCGGTGCGCTTTGATTCCGAAGATACTCTGAAAGGAATAAAAGTGGTTAAGTAATCGTAGTAAGTTACGCAACCATTGCTTGTTATTATTAATTGATTATTTTATTTTGAAAAGAGACTTCTTTGATTAGTTTATTTTCTGAATATTTCTTTATATACTTATAATTTGTGTGGTCTTCTGTGCCGGATGGAATTATTGAAAAAAATTGTAATAAAGGTTCTGCAACGTTAGATTGGCACAACTAAATAAACATAATTACGAACTAAGCTGGCGTATTTTCGCCATTTACAAGCCTTTATCCGTCACTTTACAATTCCAAACCAGGTTGCCTTGAAGTTTTACCTAAGTGTAAGTAAATACCTTGCTCACAAAGTGTAGTCCTTGAAGGACTATAAATAAAGGGTTGTTGTAATAGAAGCACCACTTTTGTACCTTCGCTTTTACCTGTTACCTTTAGTGTAACAAATTTTTAAATGAACGAATCTTTCAACTTAATGGATCTGTTTGTCCCGCTTTGGTAAAGAACATTTTATAACTAAGTCAACAATTTTTCAGAAGAAAACTATTTTACATTAAATTTTACTTTAATAAACAGGAAAAATTGAAGTAAAAAATTATATGAGTAATACTTGGAAATTTAACTCATTTTTACATATTTTTTTTTGAATTAAACTTCAAGTATAAGTATATAAATACATTCGTTCGTCAGTGGAAATGCCATTTCTATACATTAATGCTTTTCTTAATTTAGGGCACTGATAATGAAGGAGTACTTGCAACTCCAATAGAGTAACATCACCTTTTGCGGCTATAACGACTTGTATGTCTATTAAAGTCTTGCAATATTCGGGACAAATTTTTGCCTTTAATGCTGTACCTGTACGCTGAGAATCGTTACGTAAAGACCTCTTCATCTAATGTCATAAAGTTTCAATGACATTCAAGTCGGGGCTACTTGATAGCCATGATGAAATTTCTATATTATGGTCCCCAAACCACTTTTTTGTTGTTTTCGCAGTGTGGCAGGGTGCATCGCCTTGCTGAAATATGAAACTTTCGTTCCAAAAACTTTGCCCTACTGTTGGAATCAAGTTTCTTAAGAAAATATGTTGATACTTTTCTTCATCTTCATTTACAGTACCATCAATTAATTTATATTTGCCAACCCTTCTGCATCCCCATACCATAACCCCCTGGGGAAATTTTACGCATTAGGCAGTCTTTAGGAAAGGCTCCGGATTTTGTACGAACTACCCTTTTGCAAAAATCACCTACGCAGACGTCAAATTTTGATTCATCGCTGAAAATCACATTACCCTACATTTCCGTTGTCCAGGATATTTTGGATTTTGCCAAGAAAAACCTCTTTTCTTTTGAATAGATGTTAATAATGGCTTTTCCTTTGCCTTTAAGGAATGTGAATAGAACATTATTAATGAACAATTATAAAATTATTTTAAAAAACTGTAACCAAACTTATGCAACCATGGTCTACAGCATTCTCTAGAGGCTTTTATTTGTCATAAGGTACCTCTTCTATTAGTTCTGCAAATCTTCACCAGAACACCATGTTCTCTTTTAGTGATACTGCGAGGTCGGCCTGAACCAGGAACCACGAACATTAACACCTCTCTCCCCACATTTTTTTATAATATTCCCGTTGATTTCGCAATATTTAACACATTATAAGTAGGATGATCATTAGGTTGAAATCGCTGAAAAGACGAAATGGAATGTTAAAGAGACCCGCTTAAGAAAGTCCGCCTCCTAAAGAATGCAATGCACGATAGTTATGATAGACTGACTGACGCATTGTTGGAAGAAAAAAAGCACAAGTCTACAGGAAGAGCATGAAAGAGATGATTTAGTCTGTTTGGTCGGTTTATATATGTATAAGTGTACCAATAAATGATGATGATATGATAAAGAAGCAACATATCAGTTAACAGTCAAGGATGCTATATTGTAGGTGGCTAAACGTTCACAAGAATTCAGGTTTTATTTGCCAAATTTGGAATCAAAGAATTTCAAAAACTTTTTTTCGACCGACTGAATCTTGTCTCTGTGAACAGCATAACACGGGCTCCAAACGACCGATGTATACATTAAAACACTCATAATAAGTGACTACAAGAAATAAAAGTATGCAGCTTGACCGTCTGTTGGGTTATACGGTGAAATGTTATTGAAATTAAAGTTTAAATAATAATTTCAGTTAGCTAAGGTTCGAGATTGGGAATTACTATCGAAAATTTAATTAAATGGAAAACGAAATGCTGTTCAGATATATTCTACTTTAATTTAGTTCTTTCTACTACCAGTTTCGGAAAAATGTCATCTGCAAGTACAAAAACGTCATACAATTAATACGCTGGATCAAATTTGTGGAAACTTTAAATCTCTACTGCTAAAACATGCTTAATCAAATGATGACCAACATTTGAAATAAACATTTTAAAATTAAAAATTGAAAACGTCCTGCAGAATAGCATTTTTTGAGATATAACTCTGTTGCCCCAGATCAGTGATGCTGTTATAGATTTAGTTAAGGTAACGAAGCAATTTCTGTGCACATATACTTGATAACAATGGCTTGTGTTTTAATGATCCTAGAAGAACGGCAATCTTTTCTTGACTGAGAGTTTGTAATTTTAGATTGTATCTTAAAGCTTTTTCTTCTATCAGGTATCAAATGATGTGAACAGTTATCTCAAGGCACGAAAATTGGGTGGTCCATCCATCTATCCAATTAACCTTAAAAAAGAATAGGTAATAATGACTTAATGATTAGACGCGTTGTTTAGCGGCTGCTTTCAACGCTAATAGTAAGTAGCACACAATACGGAATACGATCATCGTGATCGAAAATTAATTAACAACCACCTTTGGGGATACCGAAGCTATCATCTGTTGTGAATCACACCGACACGAGGCCAGACAAATGGAAATTAATGAAATCGTGTACGAAAATTCATTAATCATACGCCAATGGATGGGAGACTGATGGGAAAAGCGTCTTGCTTACACGTCTTCTATAATACGGTTAAGTGCAGACCATCTATTTAGTTACTGGGTCGGCGGCTACCGTAGGCAGGACTATGTGGTAATGAATATCGTTAAGAAAATTTTGGCGCACGATGGAAAAAAAAAGTGTGCTAGTAATTAATCTCCTGGGCGAGGTGAGGGACGGTTTTCAACGCCAGAACGTTCAAGGAAACGGGGAAACAGCCGAAAATCGCTTTACATCGCACTCTCAAACGGATTCCTTGATGAAACGACCTCGATAACATGGTGTGAGAAACAAATTTGGTGTTTAGAGACGTTCTTGTGCCCCTTGACGTGAGTGAATAAAACGTGTAACTTAGATTAATGATCGTCAACTTGTAGATAAGGGCACCAGACTTCATATAGGAATAGGCAAAGAAAAATGTTAACGCAGCAGCTTAGGGTCATGGTACCGTTTAAAAAAAAAATATCGATTTAACAATGTGGCAAATAGAAATTACAAAATCTGATTAGCGGTTACATGCTTAAACTACGTTTTTTGGATACAATTTAAAGCCAAAAAATTAACAGCGAACATCTCTAAAATAAGAAATTTTTAATATCCAAGGCGTTGATTTTGGAACCAAATTAATTTCAATTACACGTCTACGGACATATCCCAACCATTTTGTCAAAACACTGGCATTGCAGTCACCGCTAATTGTTACACACTGAAACATACAGCGCTCTCACAAGTAACAGAAAAACAAACTTAAATCTAATTTATGTCCACGCACCGGCAGCTTGTCTTTAATGTATTAACTGTATGTTTACAGGCTAGCAAACAATAACACTGGCGTTATTAAATATATTGTAGGCCGAAAGCGTGATATTTTTAATTAATCTCTGACTAAAGATGATGTGGATACCATTATTTGAGGCCGATGGCTTCACCACAGCTGCTCCTTCAAACAAGAACCCCATTCACACTGAACGATTAATTAATGTGGCTTTACTTGGACCGCTCGCAGACGTTTTCTGTTTTGGCTGGCGCTTATAGTATTGTTTCTACTATTTTTTTCTTGTTTGATTTTTTTTATTTTACTTTATTTTCCTTTTTTTTTCTTACAGAGTGCAAGTCTACATAAGGATGTTTGGAGATGCCACGCACACCCAACCAAAATCTCAAGATCAAAGAAGATGCATGTACCTAATTTTATTGTACTTTTTTGGTTACGGTAGCTGCATCCCTTAAATCTGGGTAATATTCGTTGCGGCATTAAAAGCGCGAACTCGAAGGCATACTAAGAGGGTGGAGACGATTTAGTTAACCATTTCTCAAATAACGAAAAAGTAAAAAAAAATATTGAATAATAACAAGGTACGAAAAAGACAACATAAAGAAGAAAATTAGTAATCATATTCTTCTAAATCTAGAATCACTTCTGCACAAGATGGTGCAATCGAAACCATTTTTTGTTTAGTAAAAATGCCTAAACTTGTTTTTCTTCTTTGAAATTAAAGTCCTTTTTCTACTGAACGGATGTAGAGGACCTTAGCCTAAAGAAAGCCGTTTCATTTCTCATTTGCAACATATTAAATTATGGTTTAGTAAAAAATAGAGTGAAATTGAGAGCAATTTTGTTTGGGTTTGTGTTTTATTCAGTTTAGTTCGTATGTTTTATCATCTACTTGTAGCAGATGAATGCAGAGCTATCCAAAACAAATTTAAAAGATTTCTAGAAGGTAAGACAGAAGCATATTGCGTGTAATTCAATCCTTCCCAAGTAAGGAATAAGGTTAAATAATCTACAGAATAATATTATAATATAATAAGTGGACCGACTATATACTGATAGTCTACTACTTAGCTAATGACGAAAATAATTAGTATTTAAGTGCTAACAGAATATGGATAGATAGATAGTGTATACTTTAAAATACCGCAGTGTAGAAAACGTCAATAAATTGCAAAAACTTACTTGAATAGATAATAATAAATAAGAAAATAACTAAAATATGAAGACAAACAAAACAAACATTTGTAACATTCATGTCAACCCAAATAAAGCTAATACATTAAGAATAATCATACTATAAGTACATATGTAGTAATAAAAAAAATATAATATATAAGCTGGTTAAAAAAATCATTATTTGAGTTAAAGGCATTTATAGCCAAGTATTCTTTTACATTATCTACTTCTAAATTTGTGAGTATTATCTTAGATTATTTTGTGAGTATAAACATTTCCAGAAAAACTGAAAGTATAAATGTAATCGAATGTTACTTTATTTTTAAGTAAACAACAGTGTCAACCCAGTGTCTGTAGATTTATAAAATGATTATTGATAATATTGGGATTGTTACAGAATTCTTTGTAGAACTTACAGAATTAAAATATAAGATAAAGCAAATACATTGTGAGTAGTTGAGCATTAAGTTGAGAAATCTGTGTCGAGAACTGCACATTGCAACTATAATGAAAAGAGATTAGGAAAATCTTATATATCTATTGTTTAGTAAGTAATTGTAGTAGGTATTTATTTAGTGTATAAATTCATTTCCTATAGAATAAAAATTAAATTAATTTTTACTATTGAATCCTTGGGGTGTGAATTAGAAAACCAATTATATGTATATATACTTATTGTTAGTTTGTTTTTGGAAATTGTAACTGACCGTATCATAAAGCAATATTTATTATTGATTTTGTAAAATTTAAGAATTATTGTCAAAATTGCGTGTTTAGTTGTAATATTAACAATGCCGCCCTATAACCCTTAAGGAGCTGTAAATAGCGGATTCACTTTTTGCTATGGTTGTCATGCTGAGTTAAAAGCTGGAGTTAGGTTACAAGATACAACTTAATATGCAAATATAAAATATGTTTGAACATTGTTTGATTTTATTTAAGAAGTGTCAATGTCTTATTTCGTCTACTACAACCTGCAGCCTGAACAGCAAATGCTAGAGTTGATCAAATAAATTTAGGTTCTTAAAGTAACTCATAATCGTCTTCAACGTGATCTTCTTTAGATCGTACACTGAAATGAAAACCTTCTTAAAGACTTTATACGTGCTTCTAGTTACGGCTATACATTGCCAGATGATACCCATTGTTCCTTCTTCCTCCAAAACACAACCGGCAATCTGTCTCATCAAATAGCTCAGCTCCACTTAGCCGCTTTTGGCGTCTGCAGTAACCTGTAAGAACAGAAACAATTATTTTGACACTTTTACTGACAAGTTTGGGAAATTCCTTGCCTTTGTCGCAGCTATTTGCTGAAATATACTGGTTCGCGTTTACCAGGAAGATTACTCCGCTGTTAAGGTATTTTTTGTTTTACTCTGAAGTTCATTTTCTGTTTATATATCGTTAGACGCTTTGATACCCACAACAGTTGCCTAAGGCTCTGTCGTCCAAGGGTATTCGGTTTTGCGTCCTCCTTTATGAGATAGTACCAAGACTAGAAATGCATTCTTTGGCTTTGAATGTGCACAGTGTACTGCAGTTAAGTGACCAAACTTAGAGTAGAGGTATCTGGCACAATTCTAAACAAGTTTTAATGAACAAATGTCTGCAAATGACTTGAATAAATGGGGATAGAGTTTTGTACTTTAGAGAGAAAATTTATTAATTTTTCAGTACAATTTGATAATAATTATTGTGACTATTATTTTTCTCTATATATCATGCACTTAATTGTAGATTCCTTAATGTTGAAGTTGATTACTTTCTCTTCGAATATTTTACATTTAATATGTTTGTAACTTTTGTTGTAAGTACCCACATCTACACACTGTACTACGTATTTTTTTTTCTTGTTTCATAACTGATACCTACTATGTGCTGGTTTGGCAGCTAAATAAATAAATACAAAGTAAGTGTGAAGTTTTATTGTATACAGGAATTTTAAAAAATGACATGGGATCTTGGTAAGGATTAATAAAGTATTAGTAAAAATCAATTCTATCACAAGATAAATTTACCTACTCTTTTTTATACTTTTTTGTCCCATGAGCACTTCGCTTAGTTAATTACAATACTAAGCGCTCTTCGAAATCTTCTAATCCTTCCCTCTATAAGCGAGGAATAATATTAAAATTGAAGGGTATGGTACATTACAGGAAAGAATATCGTTAAAGCCAGTAGGTACCATATAATCTAACAAGATTTATCGCAAAAATATTACAAGCGTAAACGATCACTACAGATATTCTCTCACTTACTCCAGAGATCATAAAAAAGGATTTAACACTTATATCAACACCGGCATACTCTACATGACACCACATTTTGCAGATATTGAATACAAAATCATTTTGTCTTAGAATGAGAATTTGAAGTGAATTGAATGGAATTACAAGAAAAGGATAGGATGTTAACTTAAAGTTTATTCAACGAATGTAGGTTCTTGGGGTGGCTCAGAACCCTTTTGAATGAGATCTGTTGAAAGTCTTCTAGGAAAAGGTTAACTTTTTCAAAGACCACAAGTCTGATTCTCGACGCAGGGCGGCGATGGCAAAAAATGTGCTCAACTATCTCTTCGTCCTGTAAACACAGTCGGCATTCAGTCTCATCAGAGATCTCGATTCTAGGTAGGTACTTTCTGAGTCTGCGGTAACCTGCAAGAAACCAGAAACAATTATCTTGGCTTATACCAAGGTCCATTATAGCAAAGTTGGAGCATTTTCAGATTTGGCCAGGCTTTGATTTGTTGTTTAGGTGCTATACCAGGGGCAGGCTCTAGTCCTAGGAATTGCTCCGCACCACCCTTTCTCGCAAGACTATCTGCTTCCTCATTTCCATTAATAAGTGAGTGTCCAAATACCACGAGAGTTACAATAGATATAAGCAATATTGTCGTCTTTGTCCTCAATGTCTTCAAAATCATAATTTTCCACTATGTTACTTTTTTCGTTTGTTAAATTATAGGAGTCAAATGTTCTTGCATCTGTTTTCTAATAAATTGATATGGAATTGGTAAATACTGCTACTTCTCATGTCTTCTTCAGTTTCTGATTTTTCTGAAGATATTTATTAAATGTGACAATCTAGATTATTTTGAAGCATATCACCAAAATAAATATTTTATTTCCACTTTGATAATTAAGACCGATAAACTGATACAGTATTTGCAATTAGGGCATGAGATTCAGGAAGGTATTTGTTGAGAATAAACAAGGAGTTCCTGTAACAATTAATATAAGAATGATTAAGATGTTTGGATTTCTGGTTACGTCTTAGTTGATGACGGAAATAGTATAGTTACGTTATCAAAAATTTACTGATAAACAATATCACGTACGAATAAGTTATGGCCTCTATGTATTTACAAAAAAGTAGGAAAAGACGGCCAAACATTCAAAATATATTGTCGTAATTAATGTATTCTGCGTTTTTAACTTACTTACAAGTATGTGTTTTAATTTAGCGTGAATTTATTGCACATTGGAGATCGGGTGGCGTACATGTGTCCGTCCACTAAACCCTAAACAATAAATTCAAAATCATTATTAGCAGCGCGTATATCTGTCATCCGCGTAACTCTGTTGTAGTGAAACGCCGACCAACCAAATCGGAGTCATTATTTCACTTCGAAATTCAGAATGGAGACGTCTAAAAATATATTCGCAAACGTTCAGTAGAGATACACGGGAACTGCGTACACAACAGGCGGCGGTTTAATTTTAGAAATTCGGAGAGAGAGAAAGTTAATTCGAAAATTGCGTAACTGTCTGCACGTTGACGAGGGTTTTGCCAACGGTCTTGCTGTACCATACAGAGAAAAACTTAAAAATCGGGCGTGCCGTCAAATGGGGTCCTTTTTGAAAGTTTGCACAGCTTGTGTCTTTCCGCCTATGCACAATACCCAGCTGAAAATATAATGGGAGTTCTTTAAAATGCTTATATGCGGCAAATATGTGAACAGAATAAGAAAATGCTATACATCTGCATCAATATGGAACGTTGTTACTTTTTTCAGTAATTACAAGAGAGAAGAAGGTAAGAGTTGAGATTAAAACAGGAAGTTGACAAAAACTAGTAATGCGGATAATACATATGTGTATCTGACGCAATAAAAACCTTTTAATTGGAATTTATTTCATGTCATTTTCTGTTTGCCCATTTCATTTCATCCAGTCATTCGCTCGAATGCAGGTTTGTAAAAACATTATTTAAAGTATTGTTTTTTTTTTATAAATAATTCGTAATTTTTATGCAAAATATGAAATCGCTGGTAAAAATATTCCTATATCCTCTTAATAAACTTCAAACCAACAATTTTTGTCTTAAATATTTTTCTCTACCTCATCGTTAGCGAGATATACCCATAAACAGAATAGAACATCTGTGTCACCCACTAAGAGTCCTTTTTTTCGAAAAACAATAGAAAGTAACTATCTACATGTGATCCTACATGTTCCCAAAGTTTCATGACTTTTTAAATTTCAGTGTTCGGTATCGTCCCTCGCTAATATATTATAGCAACGCATTGTTATACATTACAGACGGTGAATGCCATTGCAGCTATATGAAGCAGTTTTGAAGGCTGAAAATATTGTTCCATGTGGCTATTTGAGGGCGCAAGTCACAACCTTTTGTGAGCTTTCATTTAAATATCTCTTGTAGTACCTATCTTTAAATATCCTAAAGTAATTTTAGAAATTAACGCAAATAATCCGTGAAGGTCTGAGAATGTTTGTGCAACTGCAAAGCAAGTGCTGGAGGTTTTTGTGATCAAATTGCTGCAATTATTTTGTATAATAGGGAAAATACATTAAATGATGTTAGATTATTATATTTTACTTTAGATGTGACGTAGGAACCCTATAGCAAACAATCGAACAACAATTGGTAAGACGCAGCAGTAAAGCTTTTCAAGAAGGGTACAAAATTTCACTGCTGGTAAAAGGATATTGCTATGTAAAATTTAAAGATAAAGATTGTAATTTTTCAAATAAAATAGAATATTCAAATGCTGTACAGAATGAAAAAGGAAGTAGTGGAGTGTGCGTATAACTTATTAGATAGTAATGGTACGGAAAAATGTCTTCAATGATGGATGTGTAGTAGTGTTTTGATTCTTATCTTTTAGTGTAGTGACAGTTGACCTGACTTGAACTTTTTTGCTTGCTGTACGAGGAATTAATTTCGAGGTACTAATAATAGAATGGTATAGAATGGTGAATATAAATTGGATTGTAACAAATTATGAGAAAGGAGGAATTGGAATTACTATTTTGTTCCGAATGCAAGTGATGCCATGTTTCAGAAATTTAAAGTGTTGACTACTAAGCTGGTTTGAAACTGCGTGAGCGCCTTAAACGAGGTGGACACCTAAATGAAATAAGGTAGGCAACAATCTAACCAGACAAACCTCGTCAAATTATTTGTTGGAACTACCCCTTCCTTCGGTATTACCAAATCGTAAATTAAAAACTCCAGCAATGAATGGACATAAAACAAGGCCAAGGAAGGGCGACAAAAGTCACCAGGATAAACGCAGGAAAAAGAGCTCTTAAGAGAACAAAGGCCTGAGTTTCCTAAAGACCTACTGAGTAAAAACAGGAAGATTGTCAAAATGATAGTAGATCTGTTGACAGGTCATGTATAACGTAGATCTGGCAGAAGATGCTAGTTGCAGAGTCTGTCAAGTGAAGAAAGAAACTCCAGTTCATGTATTGTGCCATTTTGTAAGGGCCTGGCGACGCCAAGGTTTCTAGCAGTGGGAGTAGAGAACCGGGTGTGTCGCTGCCAAAATGATAGCCCTAAGTAAAAAGGCAAAATTGGAGAGCGCATTTTATGGCAAACGGATCACAATAAAATCCGAAAAAGTTGCGCTAAAATAGATCACAAAGTTGGTCTAATCTAATCTACTTACATTTTTGTCATGTGTCTTTGCTTTTTGAAAATTGTGCTACCCCATTACTAGAAGCATGGCATTTCACTGAGCGATGAAATGCCATGCTTCTAGTAATGGGGTAGCAACTTGGTTTTGTTTACTGTGTGTATCTATAAGAAGCGATTTATTGAAGGCTTTCCATTATGCGTTCTAGATTTCATATTTAAAGATGTATGATTATGGAAGATTTTACTGTATACTTACTTTCTTGCTTCAAAAAGATGTTTTGTAGGAATATTGAGTTTCTGCATAGTCAAGCATATAGTATCCAAATTTGTAGAATAATTGAAGGTGTAAGGACTGCAGAACCTCTTACAATATAAATTTTTTTTAAGTATTTGTTGCGACAAACCTTTGTGAACTTACAATCAGAATAGGAATTATACAAAAATATCTGAGAGTCAATATTTATTGAAATAGGTGTACGGTTATTGTATATGCATCTAAATACTCTATATATAGAATATAATATAAATTATTTCATTTATTTAGAGTTGAAACAATTAATTAGTCGTTAGTGTTCGCTCTTTTTTTTTGCGGCCGTAATGAAAACCATCAAACCTAAATTAGTAATGCCCTGTAATTGATACAAATGATGAATATACGAATCGGTGCGGGTTCTGTTCGACATTAAGTAATATTAATGACGTCTCCAATTAGCAGAACGGTCGCAAATTACTCTTATTAGATTTTATATTCTCGGCCTGATTTTCAGATATCCGTTGGCTTTTATTTCGTTTTAATCTCTCCGAATGGGACCGTTACGATCTGCCGATTTCTTCGGACGAATAATCGCAAGAAGGAGGATGGTCGGAAATCACCGCGTAGGGTAGTATATATTGTGTGTGTGTACGTCTCGAATTCTAATTCTAATTTCATGAATATATTAGCATTGTAAATAAAACTCGCAAAGCGTTTGATTTCGGTCGAACAACAACATGGGACTGACTGAGAGACGACGGACGAGATCCCCGAGCTAATATGCAAACAGAATGTATCCCAAACCGCAGTCGGTATTAAAAAAGTCCCTTTTGTATAGAAACACTATGAGTGAGCCAGCCACCCCTTCGGATATCATATTGACATGACAGCGCCTTAATGATACTTCTCCCTTCGCGTTCGCTTAGATTGTGATCGTACGTTCTCGCTGCCGGGGTGGGAATGTCACCTTCTAAGTCGGATCCGTTGCTGTTTTGTCCCACATGACACAGGCTCCGCCAACTGTGCCAGGGACACTGACAAATGACGAACTGTCACCGAGAAAGAAGACTGATATGGCCGCTCCGTTGCTATTCCTCTATGTTGGGTGAATTCCATGCGACACACACCAGCCATTTTCAAAAATATTTTTCTCTGTTTTCTCTCATATTTTCCGCGCTCGCGTTATAATGATTTTTTTTTTGTAGTACGCGGCTCCGCGTCGCTCTCAAAACCAGTACAAAATACGAGGGCGAATACTCACGCAAATAATTATAATAGTCGGCCGTAATATATTTCAATTTCGCTTATGATTAAAAACTCTTGCACGTATTTCATCATCTGGTTTACCGTGACAGCTTTTGTTCTCTATGATCTTATTTCTAAATTTTGTTTATATGTTTGTGTGGAGCACGAGCAGGCGAAATATTAAAAAAAATATACTATCCAAACTAAAAGAATAAAAAAGAAATTTGAGTTTTTCAAATTCATTATTCGTAATTCACAAAGAACAAAATGTCTTTAATGTTTTTTGAGGTATCATATTGTAAACCTTACTTTTACTAAGTCTCCAATAAAAATAGTTAAGAGGATTCAAGGCAAGAAATCTTGTCCGCTGTTAAACAACTTCGCCATTTTTAATCCAAAGGTTTGGAAACCCGTCACATTGGTAGTTTCTCACAAATACCGCGTTTTGAGCTAGTGTGCTGCCTTGTTACCACCATAAACCCTGTATTGGTTTAGTGCAATGTTAGTAAGAATGTTTAAATATCTTCCTTTCTTCAAACATCCAAAGCATAACATTCTATAAGGTGGTTTTCCAGATTGTCTGTGCACACCTTTATACTAAAACGAGGTTGTTGTTTATTTGCTCTGTTTTGTCTAGAATTCTGCTCGAGTGTCTATCAAAACTTAGAGTGTTACAATACCTTTCAGGATACAATTCTAAATATTTGTTGTCTTGCTTATTCATCGAAAAATTCATGAAAAAAAAGCAAATAGCAAATACTTACTTAACATATTTAATTTCTCTTCGTTGGTATACCTAGGTGTTTTTTTGTACCGGAGACCTGCAGTTGAAAAATTTGATAATTTGATATTTCATGGCCACTTTACCTTTAACTTCATGGATGATGGTTGAAGTGGAGAAAGGGAAATAATAAAATCATAAAAATAAGCCTGTTGATGTCCAGGAGAATCAAAACGTCATATGAAAATTTAGAATTTGCATTATATATATATATTTTCTGCAAGGACACATAAATGTGCTGGAAGCAAAAAAAAAAGAATGAATTGATTTGTTTTCTAAAAAAAAAATGTGGCGTCATCTGCCAGTAGTCAACTTTTTCTTCAAATTTGTAACCAACTCAAAATCTAGCAATTTTGACAAATTTGAAGCTACCCTCTATCTTTAATAATAAGAAAAATTCCCATACAGGGAGTTAAATATGAATCAGCCTGGTATAATTATATATAAGCAATTTGTTTCCTTTTCGTTTAAAAGGTGCAGTTTAGAATATTAATTTCTTTAATTTGCATATTCTTTTGTCTTGAGATACTTTTCTTCTGAGGATAATTTGATCTTCATTTAGCCTTAATTACTTATTACACAGTTGACCAATTACACAATGTTTTATTTTCTCTATTGTTCTCCTTTGGAATCTGTTGCACCTTCCAACAACAAATTTTGCGAATGCAGTGTCAATAATTTACCTTGTAGTTGACTTGTATGATCACTTAGAACAAAAATGTGTAATAGTATAAACATAAATTGTAATATTACAAACTGATGATGACTAAGCTTTTAACTTCATTTTATTTGCCAAATTTACTTTCACAAAAGGTATTGTAGATTGTGAAATGACAGAAGTAAATTAAGTTTCAAACACTTTTTGTATAGAAATGCAGTATATAAATACATAAATATAATGGATAATCTTATAACTTCAATCTAGTAATTGGGTTTTGGAACCTTTGGTGTAACAATAACTATCACACTGACAAAAGTCAATGCTAGGTTTTCCACTATCACCAAACAACAATTGTTCTTATCTTAAGTTAGAAGTTAGGATCAAAGCATACACTTACTTAATAACTTGAAGTTATAATCACCAAACAACAATTGTTGTTTGGTGATAGTGGAAAACCTAGCATTGACTTTTGTCAGTGTGATAGTTATAACTTCAAGTTATTAAGTAAGTGTATGCTTTGATCCTAACTTCTAACTTAAGATAAGAAGAGTAACAACTAGATAAGTGAAGCAATAAAACTATGATTGTGGTTCAAAAAAATCTCCGTGTTTTACATCCAATTGTGTTAGGTAGGAAGAATTTCATTTAAGGTTTTAAGCTGAATAACATGACGTTACTCAGCAAATAATATTTTCTTCTCTCTGTTAAGTAGCCACTGCTAATGTAAATAATTAGATAATCATGAAAGAGAACTGGCATTTATTTCAGGAAAGGTATTATTTATTGATGCATTAGATCATAAATCATTGTATGCTATCTCGTTTTTGATATATGCAAGAGGCCAGCAATACCAATAAATCAATCGATTCCTTATATGAAGTTTTCGAGCTGATTTCCTTTGCAATGCTATGGCAAATCACTTAAGTTTATGTAGATATATGCAAATTACTCATGAACTTGAAAGTTAAGAATTTGTCACAAAATCTTTATGATAACTTACTAAATTACAATTGATATAATGTGCATCTATCATCTAAGTCCATTCAGTATATTTCTGGCGTCTAATTATCAAAGGCGATTTGCTGTTTTGGAAAGCTACGTAGTTGCAAAATTATAGAACATAATTCCTTAGTATTCTTTAAATCATAAAATTAACAAAATTTGTGTAGTATAAACACACATAAAGTGAATTCTTGTTACGGAATAAGTTTACAATATATATATATTTTATACGAAAAAGAAGGTATTAGTGTTGCTTGCTTAGAATATATAAAACATAATATTCAACTATGAATTTCATCTATTGTATACCTAGTGCATTAGCAATTAAGTTGCACTAATTATACCATTAATTGGTCTGCAGTTAATTTATTGTAATAAAGGCGTTAAGAACATAATTGCTACACATAAGATGATTGAAATTAATATAAATGTCTACGCAAATTAAGACAGACGCCTGAGAACGAAGTTGTAAATTATATGGAAGGCTTAAATAGTGACTACCTATGCATATATGCAGATACATATACATGTTTTCTTCTAAACTAGCAAACTTATTAGAACGTTGGGGAGAACAAGTGCAAAAATACAAAAAATGGAATGGTGGCACTGAAACTGTAAGAAGGTTATTGGAAAATCATTTATGGGCAGTTCAGTTTTGATTTTTTAAATTTATGCATTGCTCTGAGCTAATTAAGTTTCTTTCGTGTTGCTGATTCAAAATGTTTGATGTTGCGAAGCTATAGAAGTGATTGGTGAAAATATTTCGCAAATATTACCAGTAGTAATAAACTTGCAAATTATAAAGAAAAAACGATAAATATACTAAAATAAATGAAGAAAAGGAACATTAAAGTTATAAAGGAATTAAAAGAGACCAAGTCATCTTGTCGTTACTATTGGTTTTTACAATGTCTTTTTTGTTGTAATAAAAGACTAACGTAATTACAGCTAATCTATTCCAGAAATATCTTTAGATAAATGTTATTCATTATCGAGTTTGTAACGTAATAAACTCTATGTGAACATAGAACTCAAAATTATTTGTGACCTAATTATATAAAAATCTGCGGTTTAGTTCACTTTTAAAACCCAGAAGCGTTTCTGAATAACCTAGTCAGATTCCTCACATTTATTGATTAACTTACGAAAATAGTAAGTAATGGAATCACTGACGGAGTTTAAATATCGATATTACTTAATTCGATTATATTCAACCGGCTTTTAATCCAGCTTTTAGGTCTTAGGAGGTCATCGGATGTCCTTCACACAATGCAGTTTAGTTTTTAGTCTCTTCCTGATTGTGTAGAAGGTCAACCGGTGTTTTCTCTAACAACTTTTTATATCTAACTATCTTAACCATATTTTCAGTATCTATGACTTTTATTAAGCTTCGAATGATTTTGACAGTGCTGCATAACTGTTGTACACAGCACACATGAATTTATTATTAGTCTCGTTCGGATGTTGATAAGGGGTTGTTGTTTCATCAAATGGATTACTGATCCTCAAAGTAGTTCAGATTCTTGTTTTATAAGACTTTTTCAAGCCTTTTAGGGATATGTTAGCCTTTCTGAAGAACATATACTTGATCCTGGTGGCAGTTGGTTAGTAGCAGATTCGTCTTCCAAACACAGCCGGAATTGTATTTCATCGGAAGCTCCAATTCAACACAGCTGGTTTGTCAATTTCTAGTGAACTGTAAAAGGAGAAACACTTGCTTTGACGCTTTTATCAACAATAACAATATCCAATTGTGTATTCGATAGAAACCTTTTTTTAATATGCTACATACAGAGAAAGGAATTCATTAAATGGAATTGCATTTTGTTATAGTTGTGGAATTATAAATATTGATCAATGTAATAATTAAGATTTGTTATTGAATATGTATTATGAATCATTCTAAACATAAAAAAACAACAATATAAGAAGATTGAAGGATAAACTATATTGCCAAATAATAATTGTTGAATAAGTACTTCAGTTTGTAAATTGGCGTTAACTGATCTAATAAACTATCTGCCCAAAGAAACGTGCAGATACTATAGACTTTATTGAATTTTTTCTTCTCAGTTACAACAATAAATGTGTATGTGGTTATAAGGAGGTGGTCAAGAACTTGACCATCCTAGGTTTCTAATATTGTTTCTATGACATAATAACTTAAATATACGCATTTCATATTTATATCTAACGCTTGATTGTTTCTTTGGGACAGCTTCTTCCCACGACTACCCTAAGGGGAATTATTAGATCCAGATTGTGACGTTGATATGTTGTAACGCTTGATTAATTTATTCATCAAGATTACTCAGCATCTGCATGGAGCGTATCTCACACGTCACAATCGCATCCTACTTTTATAGATATCAAGATTCCCCCTTTTTTAATATCACACGAGCTAGGTGAAGTATAAAGAATGTGTCCAATCCATAATACAGGCATTATATCATCTGAAATCGTATTTGTAACAATCTAACGCTTGCTCTGGTTTCACATTCCTCTTACAATGGCACCCCACGCTGACCGAATCTTTTGATGCATCACAATACATGCAACATACTACAGCCTACTTGAAAATTACTACACAACAGATATACACAAGCGTGCATTAACACACATAGGGATTTTTCCGAATAAAGGAACCTTGATAGCAAAATTAATAAACGTCCCTGCTTACGTCTAGTGTAATGTCATGAGATAATGTTTTGACGAATGAAGAAGAAGACAAAATGTTATTGTTAAGGGATGC
This sequence comes from Cetonia aurata, assembly GCA_949128085.1. Taxonomy (NCBI): domain Eukaryota; kingdom Metazoa; phylum Arthropoda; class Insecta; order Coleoptera; family Scarabaeidae; genus Cetonia; species Cetonia aurata. Next base: position 21,904,492 of record OX421886.1, on the reverse strand, counting down.
TTCTGCTTCTTAAAATATTAATGTGTATAATTCACTATGTTCCAACGGTTCACAAGCTCAGATTTGTAATTTAATTTATATTATCTTGAGCGACGTTTCAAATTTTAACTATGGATTTCTGTATTAAGTATTAAGGAATGTCTAGATCTTGAATTCATTACATCGTTACACATAGACCATTATGTTAAACATTTTGAATTCCAGCACGTAATACTTTAAATATCTCTTAACAAGTTGCCATGAAAACGGTAACAGTGGTGGTGTTGACATTACTGGTAATCCCTTTTCTCCAACTGTGTGTGTTTAAAAACATTTCGAAATTCTGGTAGTGCACGTGTTTTAAAATACAACACCGTTCACCAATGATTGTGAGAAATTTTACCCTGAGAAAGTAAAGAATGTATGTTTGTACATGTATACACATAGATGTATGCAGGTGTGCTAGATATAATTAATTGTAATAATTTTATCCAGTGTTTGCAAATGACTATGGCGCAAATTGCTTAAAATCGTTGGCATAAAAATTTATTTTGCAATTAATTGATATTTATCATTGATTCGTAAAATCTAATTTAGGTCTTTTATAAAAGAATAATGGGTAGACACGCAACGCTTTTCATTCTCTTCAATTCATAAAAATCACTAAAGATGCCATCGCGTGCAGAAATGTGCCAAATATAGCTACGTAATGGTGACCAAATTATAGGATTTCTTTCAATAAATATGGAGTTGTTTGGAGAGTTTTATGTCTGTGGAATCTTTTTAAATCAGGTGGCCCAAATAAAGTCTAAGTAAAAAGTCGATTTATGATAATGTGCTGAAAGGCGCAATTGACGGTTTAAAGTTGGCAAATACAAATTGTACTTTATCTTATGTATAGTCATTCTACTAACGAGATTTTGATATCTTCCAATTATGTACTATATATCTCAGTGCCAGTGTAGAATATAAAAATAGTTTCATAATTAATTAATAGCATATAATAAATTGTATTTCGACATTTTCATGTTTGGTATTGTTAATTCATGTTTATGTGGTTACTTAGTCTATCACACAAATACGATGTGTTCATAGAAATATCATTAGTATGGTCAATAAGTTCAACAACTTTAGAATAATGCTTTAAAATGTAGCTTGCAGTTTACCTTGACCCAGACAATTAATTAAAAATACAAATATCGACGGAAATTATGTGTGTATTTTCGAATTAAGTTTGTTGGAAGTTAGTAATTTCAATGTAATTGGTATGTAATCACAACTTACAAGAAATTTGTAGAATTAATTTGTCAATATGAAATGGTCATTACCAGGGTTGTGAATTGGGGCTCAATCAATCATCTGCCGTAAAAAATTCCGAATAATGAAATTTCGTACTGCGAATATGCACTTATGTTGGATCTCATTCACAAGCCTAGTAATAACAAATAGAGTTTTAAGCGACAGGTTATAAAGATATCATCTTTAACTTGGAAATGTACTGTTAGTTATCATTTAAAATTATTAAGCTGGCAATTAAAAACTAATATTATCGTTCTTCCAATAATTAAAAACGTTACTTCTGGATAAAATATTTCGTATAACAATAACGAAACAAATGTTTTCTATAAGTTGACTGATAAATAAGTATAGGTACAAAAGCATGACAGTACTCATATTTGCAGAAACTGAAGAACAGAAATGTTTAAGCAAATTGATTAAAATTAAAAACGTGAATCAGTAAAACACATCCAATTCCCAACCAATAGATTCCACAAAAAATTATAAAGGTAGATTTTGCATGATAAAACTGATAACTAATTTTATGTTCAAAAACTTTTTCTTGACCAGTATAATCATTTCAGATCAGACTCTGTTCAGTCTAATCTGTAACGATTTTGCACCATGTGTACATGCGCATAATTTGAATGAAACTCAATTTTTTTTTTTTCAGAAGTAAATATTTTCGGAGCTATCAAACTTGAGTTGATGTCAAATGCTGATTGTAAATCAAATAATATAACAAATCTTTATTTGCTTTATTATAATTGAGATTACCTCCACGTCTTGGCAGAACCTACAAATAGCATCGTCTGTCAGGCCAATTTTGTGCATATGGCTATCTACAGTGACCATTAGTTAGTAAGACTGCTAAGACTAATGGTCACTGTAGATAGCATGTCATCACTTTAGCATGCTGTTGTATTGGCACAGGACGTGGACTGGGGTTTCTTCTTCCTCTTGACAGCTAGCCTTCACTGCTAGGTTTGTGGTCAATATCCCTACGATTATTTTAACAATCTTCGTTTTTTACTTACAATTAGTAGTTTTTTGTAAATCTATACCTTTGATTCTTTGAAAACTTTTGTCTGTTTTTCCCTAGTGACTTTGACCATCACCCCGTGGATTTGTTACGTATCCATTCGTTGATAAACTTTGTTATTTATAATTTGAAAATGCCGAAGGAAGGCCTGGCTCCAATGAAAAGCTTTGACAATCTCCTTCCTTTTTGCACTGTGTCCTTATGCTATATTTATAAAACAAATATTGCAGTGCTTAGCATAGATGTATAAAGAGAGAAATAGATATGAATCGGCAAAAAAAGTGTAAAGAACATGTCAAATATATATGATACACTCAATGTAAGTGTGTAATACAAAACAAGTAACTAAGTACAACATTCTCTCAAACAAAGCAGCAAACTCCTCCATGAAGTAGACGCAGCGATACACCAAAAGAGAGAACACGCGTTTCTTTTTTTTTAAATTTTGACATTATTCAGGGAAGCTATTGTGCGCAGTAGTAAATTAAAAGGTGGGAATTCAACAGATTTTGGGGATCTCTTCGTAATATTAAGCCTAGTTAAGGCTATGCTATATTAGCTATTCTGTGTCCATTCCTGATAAAAGCGTCCCTGCAATAGAACTTCCAATATATACACACTAGGCAATGGTAAGATATTATATTTAAAGAAATGTGGCTGACAGAACTCAGTACTTCTAGTATTTGCCATACATCGAATTACACCTCTCCCTCCTCATTTGAAGCAGCTATATCCTAGAATACGATTCCATGCCGGATTTCACTATGCACCAGGTCATAGTAGAACACAGTAAATAATTAAAATCTGTTATATGCTTTATATTTCTAATTATATAATTAGTTTTAGACAAGATCACAGAGACATTAATTTATTAATGTTAACCACTACTGGCTTTTATTACGCAGAAGCCTCTGTGCATTCTTTCCTACTTTATTAGTATTTCTACCAGTTACCATGGCAAAAAGCATTAATTTATAAAACTAACAATATCGTTGATGAACATAGTAAAAAGAATGGGGCCCAAGATAGAGCCTTGAAGTACTCCCATTGTAGTAGGTAAATGAGGAGATACAATATCTTTTACTATACCATATCTTCCTTAAAGAATATTTTTACACATTGAAATATATTAAATGAAAATGATGAAAACCAATCTGCCATTACACTATGAATGCTATAAAGACTACATTTTTCCAAAATTTTCCCAGTAAACACTATAAGGTGATGATTCTTATAAATAAAACTTAAAAGATCTGACAGAGCATCCAAAAATTTATAGAAGGTTCGATGAGGAGATATCCGCAATTTTGGTTGCTACAAGAAATCAGCTATTTAAAATTTGTGGGAGGATTGAATTTTAAAGAATTACAATTGGAAACAACACTTTACGTCCTTTCCAGATTTTAAGCTTACTGTCCCTAACGACTTATTAACTTCTTAAATCGTTGGTTAAACTAAAACTAAAACCTTACTCTTTTCGCATATGTATTATCTTAAATTTTCGATACAACTGCATACGGTTTGCATGGATTACTGATGATTATTTATATACCTATGCTTTATAAGTTGCTGATGTTTATTGGTGTAACGAATATTCTTTGAACGAAAGAAACCTTTCTATCAGCTTGTCTCATTATGTTGAAAAAATGCTTTCCTTATAGTAAAGTATTAATTTTTATCTTTTTCTGTATAGCTAATACGTTAAATTTAAACTGATAAAAGGTATGGAATTAAACTTAGGAATGAAAAAGGACATTTATTTAATATGGGTATACAAACACATATAATAGATTTACAAATAGCAGTTTCTTCAGTTTGTACATCACATCGCTACCCCGCGCACAATTTCAACTCGAGCGGATTCGGATTGTACAGTTACAAATCGCATATCACATATCATGGTTGCGTATATGCAGGAATAAATCTACCTGCTACCTATTGTGCACTGCAAGTTCCATCAATCATATCTCTCCCCCAGCATCGAGTAATAACCGACCACTCTGAGTCCCTTGTCCGTTTTATTATTATTTTACTCGCTGCTCGCTTTTTCGCTTGTCCGCCGTCATCCGCATGCATAAATTAAAAACGTGCCAAAAGCTTTTTATCCAGTTTCTTGGTCACGGGCCCTGTATTTAGGAAAACGCTCCCATTCGGAATAGACAATGAGAACGGTAGGCCTCCCGCGCGGTTTCTGGGGTAAGTTCGCAGCGTACACGGAACGCAAATTTCTAAATTTTTGCATAAATTATCGTTGTATGACGTTTAGGCTTCTCTGTCGTTTATCCCATTCAATAGACGGTAGTCGTAAAACCTTTGTGTGGTTTCAGGATTGCGCAGTTTTGCAGTGGTGTTGCGAATCTTGTCCTGAATGCTCTGACCTATATAGTTTAGTCAGTACATTCATTGGCACATGAAGTTAGGATAATTGTGAAAAGACGTTTTAAGAATTTGAATATATTCTGTGTTACTTGGGCGATTTCTCCACAGTTGTGTGCAATATCTGATGTGTTTCTTGCTTCAGTTAATAAGTAGTTTAGCATTGAAGTTTGCAAATTGTTACCAAGGTGAGTGATAGATCATTTTTAATATCTTAATCTTCCCGATTAAGTTGTATGGTAAATACATACATTAAATCAAATAATATGATTCCATCATTAATGTAATCGTTAACTATTTCCGCAATTAAGTCATAATGGAGGATGACAGTGTTAGATATTAAACTTTATGGAAATTGGAAGTGTAATTGGAGTATAAAACCCGTCTTTATCAACACAAATCTGTTGCTGCTACATATATATTATACAACAAATGTATTAAGTTTTTACTATAAAGCAGGCTAATTATATTGCAGTGCGTGTGCTCTTACATCTAATGAATTTTATGGTGGAAAATTAAGACATTACGCATGCTATCAGTTTTCTATCTAGGCTAATTAATCCCTGTAAATTGTATGTAACCCTATTTACATTTTTATTTAAGGGTGTTATAATATCTTTTACATGATACATACTCAAATATAATGTAATGTTATGCATATCCAACAAAGCTTTGAAACTAACGGTTACAGTGTAGAGCTGTATGGTCCCATAGAAGTTAAACATACACTGAGAAAAATGGATTGTAGAAATTAGATAGTAAATCTCTTTATGTTAATTACTAACATAATTATTGTCAAAACGACTATATGTGGGGTATTAAGAGTAAAATAACCAGATGTTACCATGCTTATAGTAATTTCTAACATAAATGTTCGTAACGCTCTTCCCACCCTTTGCTCTATTCATTGTCGATATTTACCGAAGAAATCGACCAATAAGCTGTTTTGCCGCGACGAAATTACTGACACGTGTTATGCACGGGTGATACAGGTGTACGTATTCTTCGTCGGTGCATGTTTGTGTCTGCACACAGAAAAATCCATGTTGTAATATTTACACTTCACTGTTTGACGGAAATTGTAGTAAGAATTCCTATAATTGGTTTAGCTACATAAATATGTGATACTACAGCTTTGGTCGTAAAGATGGCGCTACGCTTGTTTCATAATCTTTGAAATTCGTACTCGATGTAAATTGTGATCGGTAAATGTGGCTGCGTAATATCTATGTGATGCTTATACATGGTTAATATCGTGTAAAAAGTACTGTGGACAATCGCCCACAGACGAGAATTACGGGGCGTTTCAATACCGGTGGTACTCTACAGTACACGGGCCGGTCTGATTTCCGCAATCCTGCCCGATACGACGGCAATTCGCCCGCTGTCACCGGCTAATCAAATTATACAATAAAAAATTTAACAGTTATTATCAAATACAGTCAGCGCTACTAGACATTTTTTTCACATTTACTAACATGTATGCTCAAATTAATAATACAAATATAGTACACTTTACCATACGAGTTAATAAAAAGTATTCACAGAAATTTACTATACAGATATTGTCACCGGTAATATAAAATATGATTGTCCCTATAGGAGCTATAAAATATATTAAAGTATACTATATTTATGTTAAAGAGTACTATCTATTTCTCTCAGTGTAAATATGAAATTCCATGATAAGATTAGTGATACAAAATGAAATACTCAGCTAATATCCAGAAAAACGTAAAAAATAGAACATACAAAGTTATGAGGATTTATTCCTAAATATTTACATATTCTTGCTCTATAGTACTCTCAAGGTTAAATATAAGAAATAGATGGAGCCATATCTAAGTATGAACAATTAAAGTTATCGATATCTGATGTTTGCAGTTATATAACAACTGCACATTGAAACCCACTAAAATTCCATATTAAAACCATTACATCTTTACTAGATTACTCAGTGATTACTTTTGGTTTAATCATTTGAAAACTGTCACCACCTAAACATAATTTCCTAAAATATCTTGCTTATGGAACAATTTGTCATCGTATAGTTAACAGTTTTATTTAAGGCGTGTCTACTCAAGTTCTTAGTTTACAAAGAAGATGTTTATTATACAATGATACCAATGGGCCATTTCCGTAATCTCCACATAGTACAAAGTATTTTTGAAAAAAGCTGCATTTACCAAGCGATTTTCACTTTGAATAAAAATAACTTTAAGTTCCAGAATGAATGTGGTAACACTTTTTGCAATTTTAAGGAATCACTTTATTTGAAAACTTGACACTCATTATTTGTAATGTACGAAATAATTGAACAAATCTTTAGGTTTATATCCAGTATAATAAACGTGTAAATATTCCGTTGAAATACAGTTTATTGTATGCCTGTTCATATTCTGTATATATCTATTCTATACAGCGAATTTTTTATTGTTTTTATATTGAACAATTTTATTGGTCCAACTTCTTTCTACCATTAGATATAAGGCAATGTGTGGTTGAGTTTCTAATGCTTTTGTTCGTCCATTTTCAGTTGTTTAATTCCTTTCTATTATTTTATTCTTCTGCACTTCCTTTCCTAAGCTATTACATTTTCTTTCGGTCTTCTTTTTCATTTCCTATTCTTTACGATTCGTAATTGTTTTTCTATTTTGCACGAACAATTTAAAATTGATCTTGAGCGATTTTATAGTTTAGGTATTAATTTAAAATTTAGTATAGGTACGTCTGTTTACTTGGTTTTTTACTTTATTTTTTTTTTTTACTTTACTTTTTGTTATTGTCCATGTTTTATTACTACAGATTAAGGTGTATCTTCATAAGTATTTCAAATACATATAAATATAATACAAAGAGGGCATAGTATTACAGACAACTGTACAGCATTCTAGCCAAACCACCCTTTGATAAAATACGCTTTTAAGTAAACATAAAAATTTTATTTTAAGAAACTAAACGAATTAACACTTTGTACTTCAAATAGTTGAACTAAACGCGATGCAAGATCCGTATATTTAGTTTCCTTCATAACCGAAAGAAAAATACCACTGGGGTTGCGAAAGATGCTAGTGCAAAAACCAACAAACCCGTCATAAATGACTAAATGCCCCACGTTCGCACCGACGCAATCATATTTTTAAATTATAACAACATTATAACTTTTTTCAAATTTTATAACAACTAACTGTTAACAACAAAACTATTACATAAAAATATTTTAAAGTAATTCTTCCAAGGTCTTACACGATCCAAACAATATGCTCAACGACTATAAAAAGCTTGCACAGAATTACTGAAAAAGTTGGGATTCATTTCATTATATGCAATGAGTATGCGATCGCAATATTTTCCATAGGTACATTATTATCAATTTTAGATTTGAGATAACCGCAAACAAAAAAAAAATTCTTTGGCGACAAGTCCAGTAAGCATCGTGGTTAACAATGAATCCGAATCGACCTCTCCACAAATCTAGAAAAAGTTTATTAAGAAATCGTGTGCCTACTGCAGCCATCACACGTGGTGGAGCTAATTTGAAACAACGTATTTTCGTGTTCGAAAAAGTTTCAAAACTTATTTGCATTAAGCGTGTCTTCAATAAGGAATGGACCAATAACGACGTTGCCCTTTATTCTTGCTAAACATTAAATATGTCGTCATATTCCGTGTGGATTATTAGGAACAAATAGATAGTTTTAGGAATTTAGGATGCAATTCAAAGAAAATTTATCGTGAAAACAATTTTTTCTAAAATGCCTCCATTTTCATTTAACAAGTTAAACATAATATCGCTAAAACTCAGTTTTTAATTTGCATTCTTCAGATAACTGCTGATGATTGTCAAATGTATGAGGTGTGTATTTCAATTTTCTTAACTAAAGACTTTGAAATGTTAATCTCTTGTGCTGTGTATCGTAGCAAGGCATGATGAAAACAAATCACGGAAACTGGGCAAACTGTTGTTACCCTCGTACCAGATCAGAATTGTTACTTTTTCTTCTATAGTGTACAGCATTAATAATACAAACTTTATTCCTTTAATGTCAGAACTGACAACTGACACAACAATATGTTTAATTTTATTTTATCAAAGATTGCTTTGCATTGAATATTGTACAATTGTCTGCAATGCATTGACTTGCCCTTTTTAAAATTGAACATAAATCTCTCACGGTATATTTATAATAAGATTTGTGCATTGATTTAATTTATGCAATAAAGAAGTTGAGTTTGCGTTTTGTATTTGTATCAATATTTTAGTATATTATCCCATGATTAAGGTAAGTACTTAAAGGTGCATGAAGAACATTTATAAGAGATTTATTATTGCACAAGTAGCTTGTATTGCATAATTTTACTTTCGTATATTATTTAATATGGCAACTGTATTAAAACGAACCTGAAATAAAAAAAGAATCATCTTATGGAGTCACTAACATCTGCCGTCGGTAAAAGTAAAAGTCTGCGCCTTAAACGGGATGTTATTCGCGCAAAGACCGGATAATCCAAAACTTTGCCGCAAGTTTTAATCACGTCAAATACGGGCACCTTCTACGATATGCCGTGGCTGCTGCGATAAGTGCTTCTCAAATTAAATCATTACCGGCGGAACGCGGCGACCGACTAAATGTTAATTCCGAACTGAACTCGCAAACTGAATCCCAAAATCCCCAGTAAATTTGCGGTCAATTATCTTTTGGCCAAGTATAAATGAGTTTATGGCAGCCGGAGTCGAGTCGAGTGACCGAAAGGCGGAATTACCGCCATATATCAGAACGGGGTCCGTTCGTCCTTCGATTTAAATTCGCAATCCTTTTGTCCGGGGCGCATAGTCGAACGCATACACGGGCGGTGTTCTAGTCCCCGTGAAGAATCGCAAAATTCAAATAGGGCCACCCTTTTTTCTGGAGTTCGCCTTCCGAGAAAGTGGACTAATTTTGCGAAGGTTCCCCGGCTATAAAACTTTTCATTCGCAATTCTCTGCACCGTTTCGGTGTTATTGTTAAGGGAGTATCTGCTTGCGGAAAAGGAGTATAAACAAACACCAGCGTATTAACTGCAAAGACTTAGACCTTGGACGATTGATATATTTGCATATTTGAAGCTATTATTATCTGTTTCATGGAAAATAGCTACGTTGTACATTACCTCTGAGGTGGTATTTCACGTGAAGCAGGTTTAAACCAAGGTGTGTAAAAATTCTGGAAAGAATTACCTACCAGTAACTTGTCATAAGTGCTACTGTGAGCATGTGTGTTCGTGATAAGAATGGTGTAATATATATACATATATGTAATCTTCTAAATGCTATAAAGTAAGTTCTAATTTTGTGATGCTTTTTATATACACATATCATAAATATTAGTACCTACGCAATTAAGTGTAGGTGATCTAACAATAGTCAATATTATCGAATTGTTCTTAAATGTAAGTAGGATAAAACAAAAAACCAAGAGCCTGTAGTATTTCCGGAGACTATTATGTCAGACGGTTCCCACAACAGAAAAAGAATGTAAGTAGGTGAATGAATACTCAATTATATCTGTGTAGATGCTTTCTCAGTTTTGGTTTCTGAATTTGAAGCGACCTGTAAAGGCAGAAACTATTACATCTATGTTTTTACGGTCAAATTCAAGTAGTTCTCTGGTTCTAACATGATTAGATGAAATGCAAATGCTATTCTAACATGGCAATGCTGATATTGAGAAAACCTTATAAGCGGCTGTTTTACGTAGTTATTTTCTTTGGAATCCTTCGAACCCCAGAATGGAGACCTTATTCTTGCAAGGTCCTCGCATTAGCACAAGACGTGTATTGACGAGTTTTCTTCTTCCCCGTGACAGCATCTGATGCAGTTAGCTTCCACTACTAGATCTATGGTCAGTAATCCTACCATCACTTTAACAGCCTTTCCAGATTTACGCAGTAGGTCATTTGTACGTTCATGCCTTAATTCCTCTAGAAACTCTTTTGCTTGACTTTGCCCTAGTGACTTTTGCAACTATTTTTTTGACTTATTGTGTATTCACTCGCCCATAAACTTTGTAATTTACGATTTAGTGATGCTGAAAGAACGGTCAGTTCTAATGAAAAGACTTGAATGTCCCCGTCCGGCCAGATGATCTGCCGTCTCATTTCCTGAAGGGCAATGTTAACTTCCATTGGTTGGGTTGGAGCCAATAATATGAAACACCGTATCTTCAATGAAGCTAATCCTGATACCAGTTCTGAGCTTTATGCGTGATGAATACCTAAAGAGATAATATGTTTTCCATTGCCTGAATAAATCCACTTGTGTAATTCTGCAAGTAATTTATATGACTTACCTACTTTTAATTTGATAGAGATAGATTCTACCTTATTTCGAGCTTTTAAGCAAATTATGCGTCATGTTTAATATATTGTTAAATATTAAGCTTTAGGAAAAAGATTTAAAAACAAAATTTGGAGTTATTTTCCCCACTCTTAATGTACAAGAATTACATCAATTTTTATTTTTGATAACAGCTAGATGTTAGCACAATTCAGCTATGGAATTAATAATATGTTTCTTAGATAAAAATGAGACAACAGAGGGCATACTAACTTACCTCGAAAATTTTCATAACAAAATGGAGGATTCGTGGCAAAAAGCAACGGGTTTAGACCTACCTCTATGAGTTTTATTCAACAACGGCATGCGGAACCAAAGCAGGCGCACATAGGTTCGTGTTGATATCCGCGAACTATTCATTAAACTGAATACGGGTATTTTGTGTGCAAATTTCGTCGTCTTTCACATACATTGTATACATACACAGATACACACATCAGCTAGTTATAGCATCGGCAGTAAATAGATCACTTATCGATAGTGTATACTTTGTTTAGGAACTCTCGCCGCACGTTTCATTTTCGCTAAAGATCATCCGATAAGGTCGGCTTTATTACAAAATTGTTCGACAAATAACACCGTGTGCGATGAAATGATAAAGCTGATTATGCGGCCGACGTATAAGCGCTTTTGCAACAGTAAATTATACATATTTCATGCGAGAACAGCCAGCGTACGGAAAGTAAGAAAGCATGGCGAACGGTTTGTTTGGCCGCAACACCTAGAGGTGATACCTTTCATATTAGTAGGTGTTAGAGACAGCCAGGGGGAAGTCATGTAGCATTGCATTTTTTAAACGTCACGTACGCATTAGTGACTATTTAGTAAGAGGTAATTACATGGCGCTGATGGTGCATTTTGAAAAATAGGCGGGTGTGTCTTTGATATTTAAGCTGCACATGCTTGTATGAATATCCGCCTTACATGTGTGTTCATAAAGTTAAATATAATTTGACCATTATAAAGAGGGAAATTATTAAAGTGGTTTGATATGAAAATTTAAAAATACTTTATTTTTTCTTTGCTTAAAACTTTGCACAACGGATCTTATATCGTAAGATGCTTTATAGTAGAGTCAAAACCACAAAATGTGCTTTATCTACTCACATACATTAATTTGAACACCATTTAAATTTTGATCAAGTAAAAATTTTATTTCATAGAAATAATTATAGCAAAAGACTTATTTTGGACAATATAAAAAATTACCCATAATATCTATACAAAAAAAAGAATCTACTAATTCACTTGAATCTTATAAATCATTGTTAAATGTTTCAAAATTATTTTTTGTAACTTCGAAGTGTTTGATCAACGTTTCTGCAAGTTGTATATGTACCTACCTACTTAAGATTAGATTTCTGGTTTTTGTTTCCCGTTAAAGAATAAAATGCTCCACATGAACGTTTTGAATCCAACTATAATCATAATTTTATTTTTGCAGCGATTCTGAAAACTATCTGTACCTATAACAAAAAATATTTTGCCATATATATATCAACATTAGCACTTGCCTTCAGACAGTTAAAAGGAAAGATCTAATTATTCTAATTTTCATAATAATTTTGTATTAGAATACCAAAAAAAATAACATCTTTTCCTAAAGTGTTTATTTTTTAATGTACCAAGATTTTAGAGATATTTCAGTTTTACATGTTATAATATTTTTATATTAAACGTTTTTGTAATTCATATACCTAGACCTGAACATACACGCACTGAAAAATTTACAGATTGTTAATTTAAGTTATTTCTCTTTATTTTCTTACATTATGCCAAATGTAATACAGATAGCTTTGAATGCTCCACTAAATAATTGAGGTTTTTAATATAAAAACTTCAAACATCTCTGTTACGTCTAACATTTGAAGCACCTATTGTATGTAGATAACAGTTAAATTTATTGGAAATTGTTTTTCTTTTGATTAGTCGTCGTCAGAGTGTTTGTATTGTAAAAACCCCGTAGTGATGGGTGACTTAGTGCCGGCTGATATTGCTAGGGTCGCAACAATGATCGAACATGGTCGAACATACATTGAAGTTGCTCTAATGTTTGGTAAATCACAACCAACTATCCATCGTAATGTCGATCGTTGGAGGTAAATCAGAGAGTATGAGAGAAGAAGAGGATAATGCAGAAAACGTTCAACCACGTCTGCAGATGGTTGTTTTATAACGTTGCAAACATTGCGAAATAGACGCCAAACTACAGTTTAAAAAAGAAACATGCTATATATATATGCAACCACTATAAGTGACCACACAGTAAGAAGAAAACTTAAAGGTGTTGGTCTCAAGTCATATGTGCCAATAAAAGCACCAAGATCCAGAGACGTCATCGTGTAACACGCCTAGATTTCGGTTGAGAACATCGAAAGTGGAATGACAACTAGTGGGGTCAAATTTTATTCACTGATGGGAGTCTTGGCGGTAACGAAGAAGTGTATTGACGACAAGAATTTTGCTCTTCTGCACCATTCAATTTTACTACTACTATATCTTTTAGTAAGTGTTCAATTTCGGTGTGCAATGGCATATGTTTGGGAATACGCACAAAGTTAGTTACGATTGATGGCGGAGCATTAACTGCAGATATGTACATCAGAAATATTCTCCAAGACCATGTGGTACCTTTTGCACCATACATCGCAGAAAATTTGATCCTAATGCATGATAATACGCGTCCACACGCCATTCACTGTGTAGCTAAGATTTCACACCAAGTGGGTATAAGAACAATGAATTGGTCAGTAGATTTCCCGAACCTTAACGCAGTCTAACATATATGAGACATGCTAGACAGAAGACTTACGTCAAGAACTTCTGCTATTCAAAAACAGATAAGACTTACGAATAGCATTGATTGAGGAATGGGACAGATTATCTTAAGAATCGATAGATAAGCTACGCGTATTACACATGATTATAAATGGAGAAGTTTACTTTTACCTCGTAAAACAGTAATAAGTATTTTAGAATTCTTCTCAAATCAGCTCTTTGTTCTTCTGAACAGATACGATTAATCTCTGTAGAGGATATGAGGAAGGAGGTTTTATCATGAGAAATACAAGAGATTTTGCTAGTTCTCGCTCCATTATTTTTCTTTATAATACTCTGGCTCGTACGAAATTTAAATTTGCCTAAAATGTAGATATGATTGAGAGAGTGCGGAATAAGTTTTTTAAATTCCTGTATAATATAAAATATGGAAAGGATCCGCCTTTTGAATTTTATTACTTTATTAGAAAATACTTTTCGTTAATTCGTTAAAATATAAACGTTATTTGGCAATATTATATATTGTATTTCAAAAATTTAATAATTTTTTTAACAATGCAAGTTCATTGTCAGTTTTTAGATTGCATGTATCTTACTACAGTACACATCCGGCTCCACCAATGCAAATTAATATGAACTTTCTGTTCCCGATATCTAGAATTCGTGGGCTCTATAATAACGACTATCAATTCATTGAGATATTTGGTATTTCTAAGCAGTATTTCCTCATAATCGCCAAGTTTACTATCTATTCCGAGATATAAAGAATACATGGGTTTATGCGTGGTCCCCTGTTTCGTGTTAGTCCATTGTTTGTTTGCTTGTGATTTAAACAAGCAGTGATTACGCGTGACATGTATACGGATTTTTAATTTTTTGTTGTTTGTTTTTGATTATTTTCTTATGTAGTGCTGAAAATTATCTGCAGCATTTATCATTCGCTTAAATGTGCATTTTTTGCATTAAATAGAAACATTATAATCTAGGATTTGTTTCCTATATGTTGTTTAAATAAATAAATAAGTGTAAATAGTGTTAAACAATAAGTTTATAGTACAAATAATTTAAAGAAAAACAACATATTAACGAGCCTCGATTATTGTAGTGGAATTGGTAATTTAAAGTTTAATTATAAAGCTATCACTTTGTGTAGTGTTTACATTTCACATACATATGTAGAGTTTAATAACCTAAACGTATACAAGCAATATTTACATTATACATAAACAAAATTGGAGTTCGTACGATGCTAAACGTAAACTTTCGTTAACATATTATTTATAACATACACGAAACGTAAGGCACAACGTGTAAATATTTTACTCCCTGTTTTAAAAAAGTTAAGACGACCACTCAGCGGCTTCCATACAAAACACCGTCATCGCTCTTCGTTGTTTTCCGATGCACCCTGTTGGAGAACTACAAGTTCGCCGTGCAGCCAGCGGTCAGCCGCTCGACTTTCATACAGCTTGGCAATTTAATAAAGTTAATAAAGTAATTTTCTTGCGGGGCTTATAACCGGTATCTCCGGTCGACTCGTTTTACCCGCGATCGAGGTAAACGCGTCCGGCGCGTTTGAAACCGTAAATTACCTAGGTTTTCGAGTCGAGAAATATCGTGTGACCCACACACCAATTACACAGTAATCTAGCCCTCGCCATCTTAGGCCTATGAATTAATGCGCGTACGGCGCAATGGCGGCAGGGATATGCCTTTTTTTCCTATCTACAAATTGAACACATACTCGGCCGCTAGCTGCAATTTATATGAAAGTACGGGGTATTGTAACATTGTTACCGACACGAAGGGGGCTAAACGTTTCCGTCCACTGTATACACTTCGAATTTATAAACGTTATCTTGAATAGAAGCAAAAATAACAGATTGAGTGCGAGATTTTCGTGTATCTCATAAAAAATTTGGACTATATCGCTTACGATCACAAAGCCGTGTTATATACAAACATGAGTGCCGGTTTCCGAATCGATTTGTAAGAATTATTATAATCCTCAACTAGGTGATCAATTTTGTAGAAAGGTAGATATGAAATAAGGTTTAAGCCCCCTTTCTTCCTTGATAATTCGGGCGCTAGAACTGATTCAGTCACATCTAAATCATTAATAAATTTACTTGAAAAGAGCTTTGTGAATAATTTGGTACATTTGTTATACGTATCCACAGCCAGTTCACATACTGTGCTCGACCAATAAAATAATACTGTCCAATATTATTCTTTTTCAGGAATCAATGAATAAATTTGTCAAAATTCTCGTGCATATTTGAAATATGAACTAGTCAAATAAAGAGACCTTCTGAACGGCTTCCCAAATTTTTGATTAGACCATTTTTTAAAACAAATTTAGCGTTTTAGAACAAGGATTAAGAGGATTAAGGAGGATTAGTGAACAGATGTTCCCTTATATTTCTTTCGAATTTCCAATTCTCATTCTATTCGCTTATTCTAACTGATTCGATACTTTAAACGCTGAATTTAGCAATTTATTCCGTTTTTCCTTATTCAAAAAATACAGGCTTGAATTATGCAATTCAAGAAGAAAGTGTGTGAATGCCGTTAAACAACAATAGTACAACCCTATGTAAAATTCGCTTATTGGTGTTGTTCCAAATCTAGGCTAAAAACTAAAAGCAAGACATGATCACGAATTCGGATTAAGAGCTGAAAATATGAAATTAATGAATTACAATTAAAAAGAACTTCTTCACCGTACAACTTAATAACCAAAATCTTCAAATTATATATATATATAATATTATTATAAATATATAATATTAGGGTCTTACGGTTTAAGTCAATGATGACTCATTTGTTTATTTTTCTCAATATTTGGGAATTATTTAATTTGCATCGTCTGGAGAAACTACAATGGTTAAAGTTAAGACAAAATAAGTGCAAAACAAACATTGAGAAAGTAAAACACTTACATCAAAATAGAGTACTTAAGAAGCTCACAAGATGCAGCGAAAAACAGGAGGTAAAGTGTCAAAAAATTATAAAGTTTTACAACGATGAAATTCAGGAATACGTTAAAATTAAAAAATATGGTAAAAAAGCATTACTGTCAATCAGAATTTCAAAACAATCTAAAAAAGAAATTCATGACCCTAAGATTTTAAAAGGTTGCAATATATTATACTTAATTTTTCAGTGCCTGATTTATGGTTTATGGAATTGTTATGTTGATTTATCTGAATCACATCTAAAAATAACCTGTTTTTGTAATGTCATTATTTAAAATAGACAGGTATATTAATAAAATCGAAATTGTGATTTTGTTCTTCTGCATGATTAACCAAAGCGCAAGCTCTTTTTCTGTTTGACAGTCACTTTCATGTTGACTCGTTCGGTGTTTTAACCATTAACTTGTTTCACCGATATACCAGCCATGGCAATCCAAATAAGACACCTTATAAACACTATTTACTTTAAAATGAATTCTTAAGATTAGTAAAATGAAATTCCGTTTCCTTCAGATTAGTTAGCTGCCTCGTCTTCCGTTTAGTCTTACTAGATAGTATCTACGTTCTTATGCAGGTGTTTTCTGAATCCTGAAGTGAATATTAAGAACATAAATAATGCTAGATGCAATTGTTACTTTTATCGCAGCAGTGAATACATTGGTAAATCAAAAAGGTGTCTTCTCTAGCAAGTACGGTATACTCTTTGTTTATAGGTATTATACATATTTATGTGTAAAGAAAATAGTAATCTAGCCTTGGGTATATATGCATCCATCCAAGCTTGTTTTCTATTCACTAATAAATTAATTAATATTTTTAAGGTATCTCTTTACTTCTACATACTATATAATATATGCGTTTAAAAAAACATGTATACGAAAGAGGTCCCCACGTCCAACTGGCTAGGTAGATCCAATGTACTTTATTTGTTCTGTTTACTGAAAGAACTAGTTTATAAAAGTTTATGAGTCATTATTTAATATTAATTTTATATATGTAGTATTCATGTATTAGGTGAAATCAATTTTTATTCTAAACGAAGATTTTTTTTGGTACCACAAACAGTTATAACGAGTAATTTGAGCTTGGCTTTGATATCTAGCAAAAAATTAATAAATATAGTGAACTAAGGAAGTCGAAATGTACATACATTTATTTTTATTACGTAACAGGAAGTCTCAGCAATGGGCACGCATAGACACATAATTTACAGCCGTAGTAAAATATATTGCTTGTCATACAGTTAGTGGTACTAATTAAGACGTAACTTGGCTAATCAATATTAATTAAATAACAAAGTGTGTGATTACCTATATCTTTATTGCAATATGTAGCTAATTTACTTAATTATGGTGTTTTGGTTTTATTAATGGGCATGTTTATTAGTAGTGCAGCAGGAATAATAAAATTAACGGAAAACAAATAAATTGGCGATGATACGCCAATTTTAAAGCACAGAAGCTTACGCACTTATGGTAAATCACTTTAAACCAGGATACCTTAAAAACACCTGCATTAATATAAAACCAACTAAACCAAAACATAATGAGAAAGTTTTATTATAATTGTTGCAAAAGCATGAAAACATTTTCCTACAAGAATTTTTAATAGTTATAAATTAGGCAATATTTACCTATTCTATTAATATTTATTGTATTGCTGCATTTTCTTTTAAGTAGAGTTTGTAACCAAGTAACCGCACACACATAATCAGTTAACTAGTTAACCATCGTATTGAGTTAAAATGCAGCCATGTTAAATACCGTAAGGGTAAGTTAAGTCGAGTAAAACGATCTTTTCAAATTTTGCTACCAATTTTTGAAAACTAAATTAGCTTTTTTGGTATATTTCTTAAAAGGTTATAGAAATTTTTTTTAATTCTTTTGACTTATTTATTAATTCAAAATATAATGTTCCTGTCAATCAAAGCAAAAAAAAAATTACCTACAAACCAAAATATCAAGAAACTATTTATTTGGAATCTTCTAATATAAATGAAGTTTTATAACAATGTACAGGTCAAAGAAAGTCGATTTTGCTTCAAGTACATACGTACATTTTTAACCCTATTCGTGTGTATAACTGCAGTCAATACTTCTTAGTAACTTGAATACTTGCTTTACCTACCAATATTAAAATCATTATTTATTAGCAATAAGTAGGCAGTTAGTGTAAGTTTAAACACAACGTAACTGCAGCAAAATGCGCTCACACTAAGCGTATAGGCGATGTATTAAATCCAGGGTTTATATGTATATCTAGATTACTACATATTCAGTGTACAATGGGCAGTTGATACTATTAGTTCAGAAAGAAAAAAGTAATATTTTAAATGTTCAACCAAATTTGTAACCGTCTTGTGCCTATTCCGGTTAAAATACACACAAAATAATTTTTGAATTTATTAATGAAAATTCATATCGTTACATCTCCTATTTTCCCAACATTATCTTAAATTTTCAAAATTTAAATGTATAGCGTCTTAGATTTTTATCGAAAATTGTAACATATTTTTTCAACAACCACACACTAAAAAATATATTTATAATATAGACACTAAAAAATATTTGCAATTCCTACAGAAAATTCCAGTAATGTTACTTATACGTTACTGGAATTTTCTGCAGGAATTGCAAATATTTTTTAGTGTGCACTTTTATGTATATGGTCTAACATTATTAAGGTTTTAGAACAGGTACCTTCTTAGATTATGTTACATATTTCACAAATATAGAGGTTATTCACTTTTATTTATTTCTTTCCAAAATCGCAAATAAAGTAGCAACAATATTGAGGAAATGTTTGCTGTCATTAAAACTGAAAACCGGTTATTGGTTTTCATACTCGAGTATTTTCAGTAAATACATATTGCTGAGATAATTATGAAAATGTGAATTATTTAAAATTAAATTAATGCTTGTGACCAAATGTCTGAAATAAATTATTACGTTGAGCGCCAACTCTAAAATAGAGTAAAAATTGCTTGAAGAGCATGGGATTCAAAATCCCAGTGGTCACCTTCTGAAGGTAAACCTTAAGAAACTGAAAGTGGGTGTAAATTGACCACGAAGTGGGGAAACAAATTAAAACAACAAAATTTGAATTTTAAAATTAATTAGAACTTTAATAAATAAAAAAACAAATAGGAAGAAATTTAAAACCTTAGATTAATTAAAATCCAGGCTTAAAAGAAAACTCCCTATATTTAACGTGAAAATAACAAGATTAAGAAAATTTAGAATTATAAAATTTTTATACACCACGTGTAAATCGCAAAATGGCGTTCTCAGGTGAACGTCTTTACCTTTAAATACTTAAAACTGCTCAAATGTAGTCAGCAATTACAAAACAAGGTAAAAATACCTTCAAAACAGTGAACTACAATCAAATCTAATTGAAAAGGAAAAAGAATGAATCAAAAATTAAATAAATATCCAATAAAAAAAAATGAACTCTCAAAAAGTAAAATTAAATCAGCTATAACAAACTATTTGGAATTCCAAATATTATACAAAGAAAATTAAGTGAATTGAGTGTAAGATGCCTCTACTAAGGTTAGATTTGTAAAAATCAAATGACACGCGGAAACAAAAATGTCTTCAACCGACATACATTTACAGCGCTCAGGAAAATGATCTTACCTTCGCAGAGTCTAATTGTACACTACTCTCTCTCTCCCGCAACCGAGCAAACGCCGGCCCAAGAGAAGCGCACGCAAACGCGGCGAACTTACACGGTGACATGACTTAAACCAAAAAAACCAACAAACATTTAAAACAAAAAACTGAGCTAAATGAAAATTACATTGCTGTAAAACAAAACTAAAAATGATATTAATAAGAATTTTTCAACATGTTTCAAAGTAACTTAATCCTAACTTAACTTTTACGAAAAATTTAGTGTCTTTTAAAAATCTTCTCGAAACAGCTGACTTGGACGAAGGGGTCAACGCACTCCCGCACAGTTTTTCATCCCCTTTTTCCACAGCACATCTCCCGATTATAAAAGAAAAAAATTGCACTTGAAAAGTGTCATTGTTTTGCTTTTGAAATCGCACGCACACAAAAGAAAAAACAAAAATTGACAGTCCGAAAAACGGAAAATAAAAAAAAAATTAAAATCCTGTCTCCGCACACAGGGGTGAAAACGTCACTTCCGGGCGGCGAGCTACCCGGGGTCGTGGTGAAAGTTCTGGAGGGCAGAGATGTGGTACCGACTTTTGTTCTGGGTACCGTCCAAAGTGTGCAGTTCGTAGGTGACCCCATCAAACACACGGGCCACTCTGTACGGTCCAACAAACGGAAGTTCCAGCTTTTGGCAGGTTTGCTGGTCACGTCTTCCCAAACGATATCGACGCACCAGGACTTGGTCGCCGACATTGAACCGGGTACGCTTGGTGATCTTGGCATTTTCTTGGCGGACATAACGTTGTCCCCTGAGTTGAATCTTCCTTCTGGCTTCCTCTGTACGTGCCTCCACGTATACATCCTCCTCGAGAAGGTTCCACGGGCGACTAGGCAACCTTCCATACATTAAAGTGTATGGGCACTCCTCCGTGGTGGTGTTGGGAGTGTTGTTTATCCAATTTTCGATGTTTTGGATGTGGCGGACCCAATCAGGATGGCGTTGATGGGTTTGCATCCTGAGAAACTTGACGATTTCCTGGATGTATCTCTCGCAAGGATTCCCACAAGGATGACGTATAGAACAGAAAGAAACATTAATATCACGCTCATTCATGGCGTCAACAAAACGATGCGTGTTGAAATAAGTGGCATTGTCAGCAAGAATGCGGCGCATTTTACCTTGATTTCGTATAAAATTGTCAATACAACGGATTGCTGTATCAGTGTTGTAATATCTGGAGGGAAAGAGTCTTACGTATTTGGTGAAAACATCTACCATGACGAAAATGTTGCGGTAGCCAAAATTTCCAGGAATGAGATTTCCAAGAAAGTCGACGGCGACGAGGTCGAGTTTGTTCTCTACAACGATGCTCTTGATGACATTCTGGCAGGTGCGGTTTTTTGATTTTCCCAGTTGACATTGAAGACATGTGCGGACGATGGATTTGGCAATGGTCTTGTCTCTTGTTGCGAAGAAAGCTTCTCGGAAGGTGAGCCAAAGTTTGTGACCTCCAACGTGTCCAAGAGATTGATGTAGCTCCTGCATTGCTTGACGTGCGAATGCTTCGGTGAGTACGACATTGAACTGGTCTCGTATCCTTTTCATTAGAATACCATCTCTGATGACAAAATCCTTGTACTCATCCTGGTGGACTAATGCCTCTCGTATTCGATCGAAACAATCATCTTGTTGCACCTCGTTGATCCTGACAAAGTCAAACAACCCCTCGGCTTCATACATGTTGTATGTGTTTACCTCAACATGGTCGAAATGGCTTTTCAGATTGTGCATACGAGACAAAGCATCAGCTGTTACATTCAAATCTCCTCTTATGTGTCTTATCTCAAAAACATATTCTGATAATAATAAAGACCAACGATAAATTCGGTTGTTTGAGAACCGAGTTGACATTAAAGATGTTAATGCAGCATGATCTGACTCAATTATGAATTTCTTGCCTAGTAAATAAAATCTTAACTTGTTTACTGCATGGACTACAGCTAGCATTTCTTTTTCTGACACAGTGTATTTTAACTCATAATTTTTCAAAATCCTGGAGACAAAACAAATTGGTTCTTCTCCATTCCTGCCAATTTGAATCAAGACACTACTGATGGCTGTGTCACTGGCATCGACACGTAACAAAAATTCTTTACTAAAATCTGGCAATAATAAACATAATGATTTGTGAAATTCAGACTTTACATTTTCAAATGCTTCTAATCTTTCTTTTGTCCATGTGAACTTTTCATTCTTTCTTAACAATTCAAATAAAGATGCACTGATGTGTGCTAATCTCGGAACAAACCTTTTGTAGTAGTTGACTACACCAAGAAATCCTCTCAATAACTTTATGTTGCTAGGTCTAGGGTACTTTTTGATGACGTCTAGCCTAGATTCATCTACTCTGACATAATTCTCTGTTAAATCATATCCTAAAAACTTTACTTCATGCTTTACAAACTCACATTTTCCTAAATTCACTTTTAAACCATTCCTTGCTAAAACTTCAATAACTTTGCGCAAATGCACCAAATGTTCATCTAAACTCTGACTAAAAATTAAAATATCATCGATGTAATGAGCTACAAACGAATTGTATGGTTCTAAAATCTGTTGCATTGCCCGTATCAACGCGGCAGCCGAACTACTTAAACCATAAGGTACAACCTTAAACTGATACACATTTCCATCAACCATAAATCCACAAAACTTTCTAGATTCTTTGTTCAACGGTACCAACCAAAAAGAGCTCTTTAAATCTAGCTTTGTAAAATAATTCGCATTTGTACACCTTGCCAACAATGTTTCAACCGTGACTGGAGTTTCGAACTGCGGTCGTGTGCGTTCATTCAGACGTCGGGCATCAAGACACAAACGGATGTCTCCATTCTTCTTTTGGACGACGACTAAAGGATTGACGTACCTTGTTCTTCCACGTTCAATTATCCCATCTTGAAGCATTTGGGATACCTCAACTCTGACTTTTTCTTGCATGTTTTTGGGAATTGGATAGTTCTTGATTTTGAAAGGTTTCGATTCATCTACTTCTAGAGAATGTTCATAACCAACTGCTAAACTTGGGAATTTGTCTACTAAGGATATGTACTGCTTTAAAATTTCTTTGACTTTAAATTCAAACTTTTCATCACAATCAATCTTAAATTCATTTAAATCATCTGGGAATTCAATCTGGGAATTGTTTGCTTCTAACTCTACTACATCATCAACAACATCTACTTCTTTAACCTCATCAACTAATTCACTACCCTGTATATCGTTTTCCAAACAATCACTTTTCAATATCTCTAAATTCACATTTTCTTTCTCTTTTCTTATACAATTAACAATTTTCTCCTCATTAGGAGTCTCATCACACCAATTAACTCTCTCCTCTCCTATCTGAATTAGTCTCTTATCAACATCTACAACCGCTCTCATCTTATCTAACAAATCAATCCCAATAATTCCATCTCTTTTTAAACCTTTTAATGAAATAAACTCTCCCAGAAAAGTTGAATTTTGTAATTTGAATTCTACGACAAAAACTCTGTTGATGGCAGCAATTATCTTTTTTGTAGCAGTAATGATTGTAATTTTTCGAGTTGGAATGAATTTCCCTACTTTTTCTTTCTCTAGCATTTTTACTTTCTCTTCGTCTAAAATTGAAACCTCACTTCCCGTATCTACTAAACATCTTAAAACATTCTTTCCAAACATTGCATTTACATGTGGCAAATCTGAATTGATTGATCTTAAATCATTTTGTAAAATGGTGTACAATTCTTTCTTTTTGGTTGGATTTTCTAAAAATCCTGCCCACGAGCTTCATCGAGTAGTTCTTTCGGCTTTGTTTGAACCTTTTGCTCATTTAAATTAGACCTAGTGTCTTTGTGAATTGCGCCAGTGCTGTTTGATATCTGATTTGTTTGAATTTGATTAACGTAGCGATTTGAATTCCACTGCACAGAATCTCTAGGCAAAACTTTGTCAGCTGACTTATTTGAATTCTTATTTTGTGGGGAAGCCACTTGATTGACGTTTGACCTTGTCTGGACATCGTGACGGTCATTTTGGTGCGTTGTGGATACCTGAGGCACATTCTGATTGTTTGAATTTGGACTCTGACGTCCACCATTTCTAGGAGTGAAAGACTGTCTCCTGTTGAAATAGGGAGCTGGTCTCGGATTTACATTAGCTCGCGAATACTGTTGACGGTTGAAACCATCATTACTCGAACTGCCAGTTGCCTGATTGTGGTTGACATGGCCTTCAGGACTTCGCGAATTGCTAGGATTTACCTTGCATTGTTCCGCTTGATCTAATCTCTTCATTAGTTCCAACAATTGACTAACAGAGGTTATATTTTGCATCGCAATGGCTTGAGTGACCTCAGGCTCAAAATGCCTGGATAATTGCGTGATCAAATCAGATTCCAAAACGGGTGGTGTTAAAAATTTGAGAATATTGATTTTCTTTATGACATAGGCTTCTCTACTATCTAATCCGCACTTATTATAAGAACCTAAGAATAAATTTGTTCTCACCCTTTGTTGAATCGCTTGACTCCAGTATTGTCGTTGAAATACATCTTCGAAGTGGTCCCAGGAATTGATCGTATCTGCGACGAAGTCAAACCAGGATCTCGCTTCATCCTTCATGGCGTTGCGGGCGATCCGCAGCTTGTTTCTATCTCCCGGTACGGATTCTAAAAATTCGTTCAAATTTCTTAGAAACGCCATTGGATTGGGCGTTACCGAACCAAAAAATTTCGGTAACTGTTCCATTTGAACAGGCATTGACAAAATACTGTTACCAAACTGATTGACATTGGGAATTTCTTGAATTGATGAAATTTTTCTGTTTATTTGTTCTTCTGCTCTTTCCACACTCTCAGCAATCTTTTCCTTCACTTCGCATTCTATTTTTCTGACTCTTTCTTCAACCACATATTCTCTCTCATCCCATTTATTTTTCATTCCTTTTATCTCTTTCTGACAATGTTTAATTGATATTTCATTAGCTGTTGATCTTATTGTATTATCTAATACTTTATTCTCTACTTTCTTAACGTTTTCATCTACTCTTATGATTTCTGATCTAAAATCACTCCTTATCTCATCAATCTGTCTCTGTATCCCTTTTGTTACATTCATAATCTCATTATTAGAAACAACAATCTCATTATTAGAAACAACAAGCTGTCTAATCATCATCATCACATCTTTCATTCCTATACTTTCCTCAGTTTTTCCTGTCTCACTCTGCTCCAACGTCTCGATGTGGGACTCCCTCACATCCGTCAAAAGTGCTTGTGGAAGCTCCATCTGCTTGCTCTCCTTTTCCTCAGGAAATGAATCCTCCGAATACGTCTTGTTTAGCACGGTTGCCACAGATTCCTCGCTCGTGTACCTGGGTTGCTCCCTCCAGGTTCCTTCTGGGACGAACAATTTGTCCTGTGCTTGGTTCTCTCCGGACATTTCGACGATGTTCAAAAATTTTTAAACACAACAGGTATTAGTTTCCCCGAAACAGTTGAAAAATTCACGAAACCTCGTGCAGGGAAAATTACAAAGTAAATCGTGGCCAAAAATGAATCAAAACAACAATGAATCGTGAGCCCCACGTTGGGCGCCAAATAATTATGCTGAGATAATTATGAAAATGTGAATTATTTAAAATTAAATTAATGCTTGTGACCAAATGTCTGAAATAAATTATTACGTTGAGCGCCAACTCTAAAATAGAGTAAAAATTGCTTGAAGAGCATGGGATTCAAAATCCCAGTGGTCACCTTCTGAAGGTAAACCTTAAGAAACTGAAAGTGGGTGTAAATTGACCACGAAGTGGGGAAACAAATTAAAACAACAAAATTTGAATTTTAAAATTAATTAGAACTTTAATAAATAAAAAAACAAATAGGAAGAAATTTAAAACCTTAGATTAATTAAAATCCAGGCTTAAAAGAAAACTCCCTATATTTAACGTGAAAATAACAAGATTAAGAAAATTTAGAATTATAAAATTTTTATACACCACGTGTAAATCGCAAAATGGCGTTCTCAGGTGAACGTCTTTACCTTTAAATACTTAAAACTGCTCAAATGTAGTCAGCAATTACAAAGCAAGGTAAAAATACCTTCAAAACAGTGAACTACAATCAAATCTAATTGAAAAGGAAAAAGAATGAATCAAAAATTAAATAAATATCCAATAAAAAAAAATGAACTCTCAAAAAGTAAAATTAAATCAGCTATAACAAACTATTTGGAATTCCAAATATTATACAAAGAAAATTAAGTGAATTGAGTGTAAGATGCCTCTACTAAGGTTAGATTTGTAAAAATCAAATGACACGCGGAAACAAAAATGTCTTCAACCGACATACATTTACAGCGCTCAGGAAAATGATCTTACCTTCGCAGAGTCTAATTGTACACTACTCTCTCTCTCCCGCAACCGAGCAAACGCCGGCCCAAGAGAAGCGCACGCAAACGCGGCGAACTTACACGGTGACATGACTTAAACCAAAAAAACCAACAAACATTTAAAACAAAAAACTGAGCTAAATGAAAATTACATTGCTGTAAAACAAAACTAAAAATGATATTAATAAGAATTTTTCAACATGTTTCAAAGTAACTTAATCCTAACTTAACTTTTACGAAAAATTTAGTGTCTTTTAAAAATCTTCTCGAAACAGCTGACTTGGACGAAGGGGTCAACGCACTCCCGCACAGTTTTTCATCCCCTTTTTCCACAGCAATATGTTTGTATAATGTATACCAAACATGATTTCGCTGTTTCAACAAGCTTATTCTATAAATTTTACAAGAGAAAGCCGTAGCAAAACATTTCATTCATGACGTTTGGGTGATGAGATTCAATTCCCTTTCGATTCCGTTACGTGATGAAAGTAATAGCTGTTTTGATGATAGCGGCTAATAGACTAAATGTTTATGATTTGTTTGATTCGTTCAATTGGTAAATGAATCTTCCGATCTCTTCTTTGGTTTACACCGAGGATTTAAGTTATATCATATAAAAATATTTGACTTTGTTTTATATTATGAGATCTGGAAGGCTTTTCATTTTTTATATTTTTCTTAGACTAAAACAAAAGGTAGAAGAAAAGTGCCGAGATGGCGGCTAAATAAATAAACCAAAGAGAAAAGATCGATATACATTACGCCTACTTTTTCTTTCTTATTCTTACCTCGACTGATCTTCGGCGCGAGTATATCGTACCATGTCGGACACCGCGGGACAGTTGTTAAAGGCTCGTTTGCTGTACGTGCCTCGCGCGACTCCATATTAATGCGGTTAGATTATGCTAATTCCGTATATACATAAACATCTACTTAATGTAGATCGCGGTTTTGAAAAATCGCCCGCCATACAACGACGGCGATTCACCAAGCCGCAGAAGGCGACGAACAAGGAGGTTCGACCGCTTTGAAACCGGTTCTAAAGATATTCGGCGCCCAACGGAATGGCAAAAACCATCGGCAAAGGTTCATTGATCACAATACACCAATATAGGCACATAAACGTTAGTATATATGAAGCAAATAGTCCTTACTTAAAGTTTATAAAACGTTTATAACATAAATATTTAAATTAGCACTACATAAAAACATACCCGTAAGTTTTATTTATCTGTCAAGACGTTTCTTTCCTCTCCCAACCAATTAAGACAACGCTTTTAAAGATTTATGTATGAAATAGCTTTTTGAGACTAGTTATTCAAACGTCTCCATGTTATTTCCTTTTGTAAATATTCCTCTTAAGTGCACCCACTTTTATCCTTCAAGCAGCACGGAATACCGAGTTAAGGAAAAGAATAAAAGTGAACCAAACAATCCATCTTACCTAATATATAAGAACAGGTTTGGCTATTTTTACTTTTATTAATATAAATAGAAGAGTTAGAAAAGCATGTATGTGTCTTTTGCCACTAGCATAAAATATGTTATATTGAGTAAAGATCAAATTGCATGCAGGTATATGGAAATACTTAAACATGCATGTTGATCGAGCGGTACAAAATGATTTTCCGCACCATTACCATAAAATAATTCAAACCTTGAAAAATGACACTCAATGCCACTAAATGTTATGTTTTTCTATTACTGCATAAGTGAAATTAAGGAAACTAGAAGGCGTAATAAGTGAAATAGAAAATTGGCTTAATACCAATAAACTTAGTCAATACAAATGTAACAGTTAGTTAAATTAGATGGAGCTGTAGCTTTTCTAAAACAGTTAATTCTAGTGGGTCATAGCCCACCCAAACGATGATTACAATACATTTTATAGGGGATCAGTCCTTTTATTCCATAACTTTATACGTACTTTTGCTTCTTCTATCACTGCACTCCACAATTCCCTATCTCTGTATCGGCTGTTCAAATTTTCCACTCCCATCTAGTGAAGGGCTGTATTTATGTCCTGTCGCCAAGTGCTCTTGGGTCTGTTATATCTTGGTAAGGATGGTGCCCAATTTGTGATTTTCTTGATTGTTTTTAGCTTATGGCTTCTCTCGACATGTCTAAATCTTTTTAGGATTATCGCTTTCAGGTATCGTACTATATGCCCCCAATCCCAGTTAATGCCTTTCCCACTTCTTTGTTTGTTTTGTTTCGAAAACTGTTGTCATCATCTTTTATCGGAGTCATGAAATTAAACAATAAGAAATTGTTTTCCACTCAAATCTTTATATGAATTTTACTTATCTTCACATACATTTAGTTTTTTGTTCGTTAAGCTGCAGTTTGTAAGTAAACCTTTGCGTGCTCCTCAATGTCCATTATCCTGTTTATCAAATCCTTATTAGTCTTGCTAATTATAGTTATGTCGTTGGCGTATGCTATTAATTGCATATTTTTACTAGTTAACGTTCCCTTAATTTCTGCCTTTCCCATGCAATCATGTGTGTTTCTAGTATTAAATTGAATAACGCTGGAGATAGTGTATCACCCCGTTTCACACCTACATTCGCTTTGAATTTTTTTGCTACGACATTTTTTATTTTAGTTTCCGCATTTGATCAGCTTGACTAACTTGCTCGGCATTCCTATACAATAAAGTTATTCTGTTAACTTTGTTCTATTTATTACATCAGAAGCGTTTCTAAAACCGACAAATGTTACATCTAATTCGACATTATGCGCATATGTTTCTTTCTAAGATTTGCTACATGATATGTATCACATCTAAACAAGTTAAATTAATTAAAAAGAATTATTTCACACTTTCTGGAAATGTTTCTATTATTATTAACTACACCTCATGTAGTCAATAATTTTCATCTACAAGAAGGAGACATGTAATAGCTCTTGACGGTGTTACTCTGTGCTTAACCTCGCTCTTGGATAATAATAACTCCAATCTAAAAACCTTTGGTGTTGATCAACGATTTAACTAAGGAAGGAAGAATTAAAATAGCATCAAAATGTGAATTGGTAGATCATTAGTAAGACTTACTCGTATTGGTATGTGTGTACGTGTTAATTGATAAAAATTACTTTACGCGAATTTTTATAGTCTAGTAGTTCACAAGATTCAATTTTTAAACGTTTAACTTGATTCTATATAATTTGCTATTTTTCACAGTTTTTCTTTTTATTGCTACTACTAGTTGACTAGCATTGTTTTACCAGGTTTGGGTAACCTGGGATGGGGAGGAAACTGCTATAATGGTATTTGGAAAAGTGGGGAATAGTTTTGAAAAAGTAATTTCAACAACATAATTCTATTAAGTTAATTTGATCTTTGGTTAGTCTAACCTTTATTCTTTAATGTCACTCATTTTGTTGATTGAACAATATCTATTGTTTAAGTAATCTTATTTGATTTGTTAAATCAATACAGCAGAAATAACTTACTAGTTACTTTCACTACGTTTTCCTTGTTAGATTAAATAATAATTTTGGTTAGTTCAACAACATTTACAAAACCTGTTTCGTTATTTTAATTCCAGTAGTTTCCACAGCGTAGTAAACCTTACCTAAGGTTAGCCACTTTGGTTTGATGGAAGCTCAGAATTGAATAATTAACAGCATTTTTATTAACCACATTTAATTATTAATCCTAAACCTGTCAATCCTGACATTAACCAACTTTCGAGCTTTTACAATTAACACAGAACACGAAGTGTTTTTAGAGCAAAACAAGTTCTATTATATTCTGTTTTCAACAAACCCGTAGATGGTAGTTCAATCCAGATGGGATTAACTAAAATGATAAGTAGTTTTCACTTTAGTAAAGCAATTTTTCTTATTAGAGGATAATGCTATATTTTGTTTTTCTTATATAGGAATCAGTAATCCACATAATATCTATCTACAGAGCAATTTCAGATTACTAATGTGTAAATGTCAGGTTCAATATATGGGTATTATTAATGTAATTATGTATGTTTATATGATTGTTGTATGTAGATAAATATACGAAAAGTATGATCGTCCATAAACATTAGCAGGAAGCGCCATTACATTTTCACAGAGAACATGATTACAAAATAATCGCCGGTTCTACGCTACTTTGAGGTGGAACTAACATTTTTGACACTGCGCTTGTCTGTACGGTGTACGCATTATACAAACAAGAATTATTACCAAAAATGTGTGTACTCCAATTTGATATAATTGCGGTAACGAGCGTTAGTTATATAAATTCGTTTGTATTTTTTGATGTGCTTTGTGAAAAGGAAAAAGAGAGTAATAAAGACAAAAGAGACAGAAAGTTAAGGAATATAATAAGGAATATAACGTTACGGGTAGCAGAGAAAAACATTGACCTTGCGAGGTTGCCAGATAGTCTTGTCTGGTTTGGCAGCGAACGAAGGGCCTCGCGCGAACCGATTAATTTAATATTATTATTAATGCCCGTTGCCCTTCTCCTCTCTCCAAACAAACAAGAATCCGATAAATCACCAGCCGAAGTAGAGTGGTTGAATAAAATGCGTAATTCATGGTGGAATATTAAAAATGTAACTGCGCCTACATAAACGTGAATCGTACAAAATAAATTATCATTAGCGGCGCGCTAAGAGAATAGAACGTCTTCATTTAATAAACGGGTACCCATTTTTCAACCATGTGTTCCTCACGTCGCGTCGGGCCGTCGGTGCCTTTCTAGTCGGATCGGATTGTCGGGGCCCCCCTCAAAACAAATACCGACATCAGTACGTACCGACAACGCGGATGTTTTGTAAAAATAACTCGAAAAGCAATTTCGTTCTATCGGCCAACGCGCGTAATTAATGGTGTCTACGCTTTCGGGATTTCTGATTAAATTTTTCTAAATAATTTCGAGATGAACGACTTCATTTTCAGCTGAATAAAGCCCTTGTTAATTAATTATACGCTGCTGTTATACACATGTGCACTATATCATTCTTTATACCAAATAAATTGTGCAACCTCATTCATAATAATGACTTCAGATTTCATAATTAGTTATAAGAAACAACAAGCAATACTTTTTGCTCAAAAACTTAAGCAGTAGTATTTACGGTAACACGTATATTTATAAATACTCATCTGTATGATATACGCTTCTTATGTCGTAAAAACTAGCACAAAATAATGACAGAATTCCATAATGAATGCTGATGCTGAAAGGATCGATTTTTTTGGAAAAAATTACAACATGCTATGTTTGCTCATGTTACGAGGAAGTCTTTGTCATTGTTTAGTGTTATGACATAACATGCATATGTCATAGGACCCCTGATAAATAAAAAATATCCTGAGTTTTCTGAAAGTAATACAATCCGCTAGTAATAAAAAATACTTTTACTTTCATTAGGTACTATAAACTTTAAAGGAAACAACAAAGGTACTTCATATTTGCGACCTTTCCATGTTTATTTAATTCTACATTTTTCTTTTATATAACTTCTCAGGCAAAATTGATCTGAGTTTGTCGTCTAGCTTAAAGCTTTTTTTTAGCTATTCCCGTAACATGATGACCTCTTACTTTATGATAAGCATTGATCTGGTAAGCGTGTCCATGCCATCTCCTAATTTCATCAGATTTCCAGGAAAATTATGGTTTCACCAAAAGGTTCGATTAAAATTGTTGTGATGTTCAGCAATCGCAAAAAGATGACAGACACTTTGGCGCTTAATTTGAACTACCCTCCTAATATATATTCCAAGAATACACTTGAAATTTGACTTTTTCTTCTAATCTTTTGTCAATGACGTAGTTTCTACTCCACGGAGCAGTAGACTCCAACTCATGGATAGAAACCTCAATATGATAGTTCTCTATTTCGCTAATACTTTGGGAGCACCTAGGATAGTAGAATAGCAAAGCAACCTAATACAATAACAATAATATCAATTTATTGACATACGTATCATATCAGATACATACATATATGTCAAAAAGACTAGATCCCTTATGGGTGTTCTTCCTCTAGTCTTCCACCACGTCCAAATTTCTATAGGTTACGCCAAAAGTATAATTTCTTTGCATCGATATACATTCAATTTCTCAATCTATTTGCATTTTATCCGCCGAACCCAAAAACTTTTGAACCAAATACTAGTACCAAATTAGTTAGTTAGGTGCACTACAATTAGTTCTTTCAATATCTTGTCCTTTAATTATAAAGTTTTTTAGCAATTAAAGCCATTCATCCTCTTCCAAATGCTTTCTAGCATTTCCCCAATGACTAGAAAAATAAAAAGATGAAGGGTTATCTTCATAAAATGCTTGTGGAACATTGATTTTTTTAACAAACCTATAAATGATATCATCTTGCAGAAAAAACAAAACGTTTTAACTATTATTTATTATTTTTATCTAACAAAGTGTTCTTTCCGAAGGGATGGCATTAAATAAACTGTCTTTATTGGATTAAAAAGGAACCATTTGGGCTGGCTATTAGTTATTAATTATATGAGGTTCGTAATGTATCATTTAAGTTCTTCTCTCTACCTATAAAATATTGATACTGTGATACACTTATAAACATTTAATTCATTAACAACTAATGAGAAACTTTCAAGTTTAATACATAAAAGATTGAGTAGCTTCTATCCCTATTATTTAGGCGGGCCCATTGAGAAAAAAGAATTGTTTAGAATATTAGTTCAAACACACTAAAAAAAAAAAATTAACCAACCTTTCAAACTAAAATACACAGTGCAATCAAAACGAATCGCCATTCATGAAGCATTAAAATATGCATCTAAATAAATCAAGCAATTTTAATTATAAGAGCCGATAAAATTAAGCTGTGTATGAAAGTTAATCCTATAATGACTTTAATTTCCCACCAACTAAGCTACATTGACTCTTTTCTGGAAGTTTTATGTACCTGCAAAGAATACTTATAGGTTGCAAGTAATAAAATTTATCGACGCACCTGCTAAGAAATGTGAATTATATCACATTTCTTTAGAACATTTTTCATGAGTAAAACTATAGGAATTTTTTATAATAATCTACAACCACGAATTTCAAGAAAACTATGATTTGTTAATCTTAATTCAAAAAGTGTTCTTAAAATTATATGCAATTTCCGTGGATATCACTGATTCTGCAATAGTTATTTAAGAAAAAAATCATGAACCAAGATTATATGTGTGAGTGCAAAGAGCCTGATATATTAACATACAGAAAAATGCAAAAAAAAAAACGATATTTAAGCTATCAGGATGGAATTGTTAAATAATTTGTTAATTATCCATCATCTTTAATCTCTAATAACGAGAACGTCTTTGATGAAATCTGTAAATCTCGATTCGTTTATCTATTAGGTAATCATTATGATGTAGCAATGATAATACTACAAATTTGTTATTGGATCTGGTGAAAAGCCGAATCCGCCTATAATAGAAAAGAAATCTTTCAGACTTACAACTGACCGAAGTGTTTACATGCATTAAAGTGGCATTGTTCTTGAGGCAAGTGTTCTTGAGTGGTAAATTCGTTCTTCTCTAAAATTTGTTTGAATCGATGTATTTATGCATCTATTTCATTAAAAAAAGGGTGAATAAGACGGTTAAAGCACTAGAAACTAGATTACTAGAAGTGTCTTTGTAAGAAAAAGAGTACAGTTTATATTGCTGCTACTTAATTTTGTTGTAAATGTTATATATTCTGTTTGTAACAAACTACGCAAAAGTAATTGTATTTCATGAAGCATGAAAAACATACTTTAAACAGCAAAGAAAGAGAAAACAAATATTGATACGAAGCGTAATTGATTAGCATAAAAAACCAATACACAAATTAAGAAAGTTACATTGACTATCGAATTCCAAGTTTGTGCTCACAGTATTTACCTCTAGCACTTCGCACCTGTAACTCGTAAAAGAAAATAAATGTAACATATCGGAAGAAAGTGAAGTTTTGTGAATGATTTATATTACTGAACATACCATCTGCTACATTATTTCAAAACATATACATAGTATCTCTAAATATATTATGAATGCCTTTAAAAGGTCAACGCTAATCAAAATTTTACATTAGAAGTTCGTTGGATTTTATTGGTAACAAAGAAATGCTTATAATAAAATTTTATTATTTGTTATTTGTTTAATAATAAACATATACATAAATAGTACACACATGCAGATAGAACTGAAATATCAGTTCCAGTAATTATAATGCATAATTCAACTGCAATTAATCACTTGACATTTGAAATGCGATTAAAAAAAAGCAGATATTAATGATGGCATCGTGAAGTGTGTATTGATTAATATCCGTGACCTCATCATCCGCATGATGTGTGTGGCCATTGTTGTTTTCTCAGTGTGGCTGGCGGACAATTCCTGGAAACACTGACACATCCTTGCGCAAAGACCAACCGCATTTTACGATGTAGGAAAGGAAGAATGTCAACCGATAAGCGACCCTTTTTACTTTACTAGTTTCGGGATTTGTCTGCTCGTACACGCGGACTTAAAACAGGGAGAGGAACTTTCCAATTCGTCCCAGAATTGAGCCGTCCCGTGTCGACTAGCAGGTAGTCGTTGAAAACCAATCGGTCAACGAACATGGCGGATCGGGTTCTACCTATTAAAAACGGATTCTTTAAAAAGAACAGCTGATGCCTTTAATGGTCGGAGGTGCTCACATTCCTCGATTTAATTACAGCAATCGGCGGTTTATAGAATTGGCATTAGGTGCTATTTTGTATGAAAAGAAACATTTTTCTAGTTATCTATTAGAATATTTTTACAGGACCATATTTCCACTCACAGATAATTATTAAAAACGGAAGGAAATTGTCGTGACCTATTTTTACAAATTATTAGATGCGTATATACCAAATGATACCTCGTTATGTTCTGTACATACTTATCATGTCGTTATTTTTCCTTGTCGATCGATCATACAAAACGCCTGAGAACATTCGATTCTAATGCTTTTATAGTTATACCCTCTCCTCCTCACTTGTGCAAGACAAATACCTGTTAGAGGATGTATTATGATTTGGTATTTGAACACGA
The DNA here is from genome assembly GCA_949128085.1 of Cetonia aurata. Taxonomy (NCBI): domain Eukaryota; kingdom Metazoa; phylum Arthropoda; class Insecta; order Coleoptera; family Scarabaeidae; genus Cetonia; species Cetonia aurata. The sequence goes on along the minus strand of OX421886.1, from coordinate 21,868,576 downwards.
AAAATAAGTCGAAATTAACCGACGAATCCATTGTTAAAATGACATGTTTGTATGATTGTTGCCAGGCAGTTATCCATATTGATTGATAGTATTCCCATTAGTCTATGCTTGTATGATGGGCTAATGGCAAGGACGTTCAGAGCTACATAAAAGTGGATATCATTAAACTTTATCCTTATACACATGTACTTCTATTATGGTTATTATACATTACACACAGTCAGGTGATAAATATATATTTAAGCGTGACTTAAAAATATTTTATAAAAATCTAGATAAAGTTTCAGTTTACTCTTCGATCAACTACATGCTGATTTATTAGTTTTAACTTTATAAAAAAGTTTTTACTCATATTAGCCATTAATATTTGGTACTTATTACATTCCTCTTCTAGCCCATCATCAAGAATTACACCTCATGGATTTATTACATACATAAAGTTAAAATTTTCGGGATAGTTTTTGTTGAGATTTTGTTACTTCATAAAGATAGAGTTACATACTTCTGGTAGAAAGCTTTAGATGAACGATAAGTTTTAGAGCATGAGTTATTTATCGCAAAAAAGCTAATTATTATTAGTATGTCTTCTATGTATATGTATATGTGATTTAGAATCCAAATTAAATTATTTTAGTCTCCTTTTTATATAAACTATCAAAATATTTCGAAAACTGGATGCAAAATATCAAAAGGAATGTAGAGGATGTCGTTTAAAAAGAATTTACATATTGTGGCTGTATTTATATTTTCTCTAAGTAATATCATTTTTGTCATTTTATGATTTATTTATAGTTTCAAAATTGTCATGAACCTGAAATGTATTGTTCTTTTTTTATTTACATCCTTTTGCAGGTTTCTGTTGGAAGTAGCAACATTTTTATCATACTTCTATTTATCTTTTAGTAAGAGCAAGGTCAAACATAACTGACTGTTTAAGTACCTAGAGGCTTTATATGCAAGGAGTATAAAAATTTGATCAAATGTAATTCCGCTAAATCTTCTTAAAAGAACATAAATCTGTATAGCCTTGGTTTGACCCATTAGACTTTAGTGAAGTGATGAATAAATAAATAATTAATAAAAATACTCATATAATATAGGTATATAATTTATAAACGCATAATGAATAAACATATAAATCTACTGAAGTCAGTCTTGAACAGGGCTTTATACAGTGACCGGCATAAATGCTGTAACATATTGGATTCTCTTTTTTTATTATTATTAAAACATGGTGAAATCTTTTTTGGGAGATAGGTTCAGCATGTCTAAGAACCCCAAGATTTAATTTGGCACTCGTCTTGAGCAATAAATTTGCAAAAGTGAGGTTATATGACGTGATATATAAAAAGTTCATTTGAAAAAGTTGCTTGGAATTCAATCGTATCCAAAATTTTGTAAACATATTTAAAAAAAAACATAATTTTCTCTAATATTTTTTAAATAAATGACCTTATTTCTATTTTGTTTTTCGAGTTTAATAGCTCAACTGAAGTAAAATATTTACACTTGGTTGGTACTCAAACAATTTTGACAATTTTTGCAAAATTAATAATATACCTAAAACTAAAAACTAAGTTTCCAGTATGACAGTTGCTGTTGCAATGAATGTATCCAAAAGGGAAAAATAAATTTTATAAACGTTTTTTAATCTAAAAATTGTGATTTTCGATTTATTTTAAATATGTATACAAAAACTTGCATCTCAAAATTGAATTCTAATGTATCTAATTTATAATAACACGTCATCTAACCCCACTTTTTTAAATTTGCCGCCATTTATCACGTGACGAATTTTGAGGCTCTTAGACATGCTGAACCTATCCAAAAAAGATTTCACCATATTTCGATAATAAAAAAAAATCCCATATGTTGCTACATTTATGCCGCTCACTATACGTGTGTAGAGCATTTAGAGAGCAAACTTTCCAGCACAGTATGTGTAGATATATTTAATTTTTCGAATATAAGCAATAGCACCCAAAAATGTTATGAATTAGAATTCTTTTCTCACGAACTAAGATGACTATTATTGATTAATTGGAATTTTTGTGACTGATCGGCTCTAAAAAAGTTAAATATAACGCAATCTTGTGTCAGCAAGATCTTGCACGACATTAAATTTGTACTAAGTCAAATTTATTAAATGCTGAATTGTTTAAATTCTTTATAAGTATTTATTAGGTACCTGTAAGATATTTTTTATTTAATTTTTTAAGGAAAACTATAGTAAATATCCCGCAATAAACATTATTCTTTGAGCTTGTAACTTTCTAAAATCTCTATGATTTGAAAGACATTCGTTCGTTGAGTGCTATTGAACATCATGCTCTTGAGTTATTAGATATCCAATTCCCAGATTAAGTTGTAGGTCGAATAATTATTTGAAATTTTATCAGCAGCGAACGAATAAAAAGTATTTTATCTTTCCTCTCTCTATTTAAATAAATGTCTATATTACAATGAGAAATGACCATCGATTCTTCTGTTAATGGATAGAAAACAGTTGTAAATGCTGCTGGAGGTCGGCACTATTTTTCCTTATGGCCGGTATCAGAGCGAGTATCACACGGAGTTGTCAGTTTCTGGGAGACACCATTAGGCAATGACGTTTGATGGATTCGGTTAGCCCGGCCCCACTGCATCTTGGGATTTCTACATTTTTCGTTTCCTTTCGGGGGTTTTTTCCCTACGTGCCGGCTGGGGAACTGGAGACCGACGTCGTTCGAAGCGAACAAAGACATCAAAATGATGGATTCGGTTCATCTTATCCCAGAGCGTGATCGAGTCATATTTCAGAGGCGCGGCGGATGGGACACGCGGGCTACAACTCTGAATGTTAATTCCATCATCGACCCGAACGGCGGGATTGCTATTTCAGACATGTTGCCTTTTCGCGTCCGTACATACATCACGGATGACTTTCTACAAATATAGAATTTGTAAGTCGGTCGTGGTGCTACATGCATTAGAAGGTTTTTATTCCTTTTGCAAAGATCAAAAAGAAATGTGATAACGTATTCAAGTAAGCTTTCAGCTTTGGATTTATATTTCGATAATCCAAATCGGCATTTGCTAACAGAAAGGAGAATCAGATTTAGCACAATGGCCGCACATCATTATATATTTTAGCGCATGCCAAACCAGTTCCTCTTAATATTCATCGTCACCACTCTGATAATAAAGCATCATAATGTCTTAATGGAAAGTAAGTGCCGCTATATCCGAGAGAGCTACTTAAAAAAAAGATCATTGCGGCAGCTGCTGTTGCATGTGAGGATATGAGCGATTACTAACCAGATCATTATCGAAAATGACCGAAACAAAACGAATACCGAGACGAAATCGACAAGTGGTGGTCGTTTCACGAAAAATTCATCTCTGCTTTTCTCGACGTTATACCCGCATGTAGCAGTAATAATATAAGAGCAACGCGAATACAGGAAAGAGTCGATTACTTCCTCGTTTTGTATCGGAATGACGCTGCGATTTATTTAAGTACGAGCAATGTTATTGCTTATAGCTCGGATATGAGATATCTCGTGGTTCACGAATCCGGCTACTGTTGTTCTCGTGTGATTGCTAAAGAATTATGTAGCAACGAACGGCGATTCATCCGGAATGAATAAATTCGTGAGATTCGTATAACAGTTGTTTCTTTTTATTTCAACAATGATACTTTATATACAAAAACTAAAAAAAAATTGCTGAAGTGACATTCTTAGAACACCTTCTTTTTTAGATATTTCTAACCCACTTATTTTGCCATTTGTTTTAAACCGAGTGAAAACCAAATAAAGAATGGGTACATATATATAAGCACACCATTGTACTTATTGATAAGTTTTGTTTACTTTTTTTATTTAGATGGGATTGGTAATGAAAAACGACAAAAGAGAATACGTAAACTTCTTTCTTTTTTGCTTAAAAGGGTTTACAAAAGTTTGCGGTAAGTCCTACTCAAGAATTCAATCTAGAAGCTTCTTTTTTACATATTTAAAACGCTCAAGTCCTTCAACAAGCTATCGGTTGAAGGAAATCTGCCTGCAAAAAAAAAATTAGTGGTAATTAATAATGTAAAAATACGGCAACGTAAATTCTAAAAAATAATACCGTGAATATAATAAACCAAAATGAAAAGTTTTTCAATATATACTCTGCGACATAGAAATCGCAACACCAAGATGTAGGAATTTTTTGACCAAACTTGGCAGAAACGTTTAACTACTAAAAGGTAGCATTGGATTAGAATTTCAACGAAGGAGAACACAATATAAACATAATTTCTCCCTCCCTATTGATTACACACTGCCACACTCTTCGCAGTATCGATTCTAGCAAATCGTCGATCCCCTCTTGAGATATTGTATCCCAAGCATCCGTGTTGAAAAGTTTGCAGCGTCTGCAGTGTATTCTTCAGTCTTCTACCAAAAATGTCCCAAATATGCTCGATGGGCGAAAGATCCGTAGATCGGGGTGGCCATTGCAAGAGATTGACATTAGCTTCTACAAAATGGTCCATAAAACGTCTCGCAATATAGGAACGGGCATTATCTTCCTAGAAAAGTGGTTCTTCCAATTCCTGATGAAATAGAAGAATATGGGGTTCTACCAACTCATCCACATATCGCTGGGGCTTCATATTGCCTCGGACGAATACCAAACGAGATCTACCCCATAAGTTATAGCTCTTCATATCATAATCCCAACAGTTTGGTGCACATGCCTCGCAACAGAGAATTCAACATTGCGACGTTCCTCACGCCTTCCTCTGACCCTCATACGGCCATCATGCATTCCTAAACAGAATCGGGATTCATCACAAAAGACCACCCTATACCACCCTAAGTTCCAGTGTATTCGCAACCTATACCACTCCAAACGTTGCTGTCAGTGTTAAGCCGTTAATAGTAACATAAGATATGGCCGATACGAATGCAAGCCAAACGCTCTGTTTCTGCGGTAAACCGTTCGAAGTGTTATAGGGCGACCTTCATTCGCTAACCATTAATCGACAATTGATCTGATACTGAAGAACCTGTCTCTTGTTGCCATAAGCCGAAGATGGCGATTCTGCATTTCATTTGTTCTTCTTCGCTTCCTTGAGGCGTTCCTGACCCCCATTAGTTCATTCCTGATAGCAACGCACGATGGTGGATTGATTACGGTTAAGACTGTTTGCAATTTCTCTGTATAAAAAACTACCTTCGCACAAACCACCAATACGATCCCTATCGAATTCGTTTAATTGGTGGTAATTTCCATATTGGCGCACTCTAAGCATGATCACACCCTCAAAATAAACAGTTACAAGCGAAAACAATAAAGTATTGACACAATATCTCGCAAACTATACACCAGACAAGATTGTCAAAAAATACTGAAGAAACTAACAGATAAGCCATTACCACTTGATCAATTTTTCTGAAATTTTAATCCAATGGTACCATTTAGTAGTATCTGCCGAGTTTGGTCAAAAAATTCGTGCCCTTTCTTGATGTTGCGATTTCTATGTCACAGAGGTTAGGTACATGAATCTACAAATATCTTGGAACTTTAAGCGTTTCTCCTGAACAGTCATGTTTTTCTTAATTAAGGAACATCAATCTTAGCCAACAATCTACTAAATGTTCTAAAATTTGGTTCAAACGTTCTCTAACAGGCTATTTAAGCCTCAATAGATCTGATTCTGGAAACATTTAATAGAAACAACAGAAAAAATCAGCACCCTTTTTCCCAGGCTGTAGAAAAATCAGTTATCAAAACGATAATTGTGCAAAACTGCCTTAATTCCTGAGAAATCAAATACTTAATTGTCGCATGAGATCCAAGTTTCCTAAGTAAAGAGAAGCTCTTTGCAGAAAGAAATGTTGCTTAGAATTTGCATTATTATTTTTATTTTATTATTTACTATTCTGATTTTTTGTTTCGCCGATAATTCCTTGAATCGACATGACAACTTCAAGTATTTAAATAATTAATTGTTAGATTGAACTTTCTAGATACAATTGTAGGTTAAAAAGTAAGTATTTTTATATTTTTTGTAAACCTAACCGCTTTAGCCCAGCACTCGTAGGTATAATTGCACTGATTTTGGTTATTTGCACATTAGAAGAACCTATTGCTTTTGTATTTATTAAACTTGGACAAACAAAATGATAAAAATTTGGGTTACATACTCTAATTCTAAAGGAACTCCATTCTAAAAGCGTTTCATAAATTTTGACACCTACAAATTTCTTTAAAGTGTTATATTATTTTTTTTTTGAAATTCGATAATAAATCTTCAATGCCTGTAGACTGCCTACTCTTTTAAAATGAAACCTGATTTTATTTTCGCTGATAGAATCAATTCACCTGGAGCGAAAACAGTAATAAATTGCATTTTTTTTGGATATGTGCGAGAGTTCATGTCGACAAATATAAAGCTATCAAAAATACAATCTATTTCTGTTGGGTTACATTGTTTAAAAAGATTTTAGTGAAGTTGTGAAAGTTACTTGAGGAAACGTGTCATTTACTGAACAAGCAAAATATATATCAAGGATATACAATTGTACAAAAAAGTTAATAAAAAAAAGAACAGTCAGCCAAGTCCTTTCTTTTAGTGTACAGTCGTGGATTTAGGAATGACCGCTGAAGTTGCAGTGAGCGAGATAGCGCTACGCTCGCTGGAAGCCACTCAATTCCTAAATTCCAGGATCGTTTCAATTCAATATACATACATAGTTGTAAGCTATTTGAGAAAACGTCAATAACTTGGAGGACAGTGTTTCTAATTGGAAGTATCTCCTTGTTTTCTTTTTTGAATTGGTTTATAAGAATTAAAACACCTGTCATATAATACATAATAAATTAGAACACAACATTGGCGCATTTGCCCACATTATGAGTTAAGTACGCTGGTGTTGTACTTAGAGAGAAGGCGAAAGCAACGTCTTCCTGGTTGAGGTTTTGTAAGAAATCGAGGAAATAGTGTTCTTCATCAAATTTTGATTGCAGTTGTATTAATATTTAAAGAATTTTAAAGTAAGCATTTACATAATTAAATAGATACTATAAGTTGTGGCACCTACAGCTGCAAGTAGCTACAAAAGAAATGTTAGTTCGTTAGAAAAATATAGGAATGTAACCTATAATAAAGGCATTCGGTAGGTATGTACGATAACTATGTATACGTTTCATGGGTAATGCAAAGAAAGATAAATAAATATGGGTACCTCGGTGCATATTTTGTCTTTACCCCGGCGGGATCCAAAATACCAGCACAAAAGGTCTTAACTTAACATTAATCATCAAATTACACCAACGAAATAAACTGCAGCAAACCGCGCGTTCGGCTATTAATCAGCATAACACGGTAGTAAGATACGCAAGTGTATACCTGTAACTATTCTTTTCGCCGTAACTAATTGTACCATTTGGCATAACGCTAATTGCGAACCAGAACGCTTGTCCAGATGTATCCGTCCGATATTATAACGTGTTATTAAGGCGAACCAGCAAGGAGAGTCTGTAATTTGATAATCCTCGAGAGTTTTTTCTTGTTAAGTATAACGGAATGCGGCCTCCTTCTCCTTTTCCAGGTCGTATTCGTTATTGTCATATTATTATTATTTCGTTTTATTTTCTTTCGTGTCGTAGCGCTTTTTACTTCTTCTTGTTACACGGGCCCTAGTTCGATATATACATAGGCGTATATACTGGATGTGACGTGCAGGAGGAGCAACAGCGGGCGAGTCGGGCCGCTGAGCCTCAACAGAAGCCACTTCTTTTATTGTGAGAGTACGCTGCATGAATCAAAATATTCCCAGTCTTAAAACCGAGATCGAATCGCTTAATCAACGTCTATGTGTGTCGCCTCCTGGGGTGCGCACCAACAGGATCTTAAATCGAGAGACTTTCTGCTTCTACCGTACGGATGTTTTATGTATGAGGAGATGTAATGCGCCTTCCATTTTTCTTTTTCTTAATTCCAGGTTCGTAAACAATGACACCTGACGTATAGATTAATCGCGATGTACGGTTAATATCGCCGGTTTACAATAGCTGCTTATGGTAAATAGTTATTTAACTTCTATATGTGTGTAATTTTTAACGGTAAAATTTAAATACGTGCCAGCTATACATGAGGAGGAAGGCTCCATAGAAACCTCGCTAGCACAAGGAGCTTGCAAGTCTTTTTAATATAAAAACTAGTGATTATAATAAGACTCTATATATATTCTTCTATTCTTTTAACCTTTTGTTTAATATAAAGTTAGTGAAATGACTTGGTAGACTGAGGGATATGATTTACCAATTTTGAAGTGCTCGAATAATTTTTTCTCTTGAAATATAGTATTTTTAAGGGTTTAGTTCAACATGTCTAATAACCCCAAAATGTATGTTAACGCACCTCACGTAACCACCAATATGAGGGTAATTTTAAAAAATTTGCAACGAATCAGCAAAAAGTGACATTAGATAACGTGATGTCTAAAAAAGCTATTTGAAAAGGTTGCTTATGCAAATTTTTGTAAACATATACAGTATGTGGTTACCAAGAGGAAAAACTTTTTTTAGTTCTATTCTCATTTTATAAGAAAAATGTATCCTTCATAAAGGTTTTTGCTTATTCCAAAACGGTTAAATCAATTTCCACCGTTTCAAATTTTCTTTCCGTTACAGAGAAACATTGCAAATAGATTAAGTCCCCAAAAAATACTTTTCGATTTTATGGCAACGCTTAATATGACTTTTTTGTTTATTGAGTTTTCATTGCATTTCAACAAAAAATAATTGTGGTAAATAAAAACCAAATATTTTGCGACATGTTTCGCTCAATCATTTGAGCATCTTCAGGCAAAAGCGTCAAAAGTTGAATTCAGAAAATCAGATAACGTCAAAACGAATAAAATATTTATGTGATTATAATAAAGAAACTTTTAATAGATAATAAACTTATTTTTGGTGATGGATTATAATATTGTCTATGTTTAAAAATTGTTGTTTAAAAACAAATTGGCTTAAAATATTTTTATTTACCACACTTATTTATAATTTCAATCGATAGGACTACACAGATCGAAAAGTAATTGGTTTTATTGACCAGAGAAAGAAATTCTGTTCAAACTAATAATAATGTTGTCCAAAGACGAATTTACTTGATAGAGTGCTATGGCGCAGGAGATAAGGCAACCCGAGATAAGTTATCGAGAAATTCATTCAAGAGTTTCCGGATCTTTACATCTCAAAATGGTGTGCACAAAAATTGATCAAGAATTTTTTAATTACTGGCTCTGTACTACATGTAAGGAAAGCTAAGGTAGCTCACGATGAGGATAATGCTGCCACTCTTATTTTGATGGATTCAGTACAGAACAATCCAAATTTTCTTTACGGCGAAAAGCACCTCGAACAGGGATAAGTAAAACATAGCATACTTAGCTGAAAAATTATGTTTAATAAATATTTATTACAACAACTCGACAACAGAAAGAAACCGAACAATAACAATTTCACTTTATCTATTCTCACCTTCTTGAACGCACAGCTCAAGTCTACTGCGTCAAAGACTTGAGCTGTGCGTTCAAGAACTAACTTCTTCGGATCTTATCGAGTGATAAAGATGCCACATCAATTCTGATCCTCTCTTTTAAACGTTCTGTATTCGTTGAAAGATGATGATTCAAAATTTTACGAGAGTGAAATCAAGTCTACTTAAGCGAGACTATTAACCACTGTAAACTCTAAAAATTCGTAAAAAAGCGGCTGGCCAACTATGGCTAATATTTTAAAAAAGTACTCCAAGGCGTCCCCACTTACCAGCCGACAAAGCAGGGATCGAAACTGAGCTTAACATCTGGCGACCTCTCATTTTTAGTTTTAGTCAGGGTAGCGCGGTAACTTGCAGTAAGCGACTGCATTCATTGTTGTCCCTTGCTGCATAAACTCGACCAACAAGGCGCCATGTCTAACCCAAAGCACGGTTGCCATAAGCTTGCGTGTTGAAATTATCTGCTTGGCCTTGATTCTGAGAGGTGATGTCGTGTGACACCATGCCATTGATTGTGTTACACACTGGGATCACCTAAGAAACCCACTTCTCGCTCCTTGTGACAATGTGTTACAAAAATTGGTCACCTTCCTCATAATATCGGCTTAAAAAGTCAAAGGCATAAACCATTCTATTGATTTGGTATTCCTCAGTAAGCAACCTGCAAAACCAAATGCGCACAATTTGCGAAATTTAAATTTTTCAGAGACAATTTTGTACTAAGTTGTTCTACCCATATTCAGAAATTTCAACGCTAAATTTGAATTGGTAGTGGAAAAGGTAGTTAATATTCTGGATGCTGATTACAGAAAATTTCATGCAGAAAAAGAAAACAAGAAATTAGAGAAATGGACCAACATACGCGCACAATATTTTGAGCGCAAAACGCATAGATAGCTAACATATATAATACATATTTGTACATCTACAGATAAGAAAGTCTTAAAAGAATAATATGCCAACGAGCAAGTAGTGATAAACTCAGAAATTTATGTTTAGTAGACTACTAGACCAATATTGTCGAAGTTATTAAGCATAATAAGAAACATTTTTTTCTAACCCCTAAAACAATATTATTACATTGATTGATGAAGCAAACTTTATTTCTCAGATCTAGGATTACAATAGCAAGTTATATTCAACATGTTTTTTGTTATAAAATCCTTCAAAAAAAATATTGATCGGGGTTAAAATAGTTTTCATAAGATAGTGTGAGAACGTGCAGTTAAAAGAAAAGAAAAAAAAAAAGAGATAGCTTTCGTCTACTAGTTCCACACATAACGTTAACGTCAAAACAAACGCGTTCTATAAACAAAAAACCGATGGAAATCTAACAAATAGCGCTAGACAGTTCGATTATTTTCTTCTATAAACTAAAAATATCAACTGCACGAAGTTTTCTTTCAAACAAAACCCCGTTTAAGAAAAGATCCATTCCAAACTCACACCAATATATCCGTCTACACTTAGCGTTGCTGAGTCAAAACAAGTAGAGGTCTTTATTCTTGGCGTTTCCGCATAAACGTTGTCACAGTGAACAGAAACGGAACGGTGATAATGATGTTACGGCCTAGTGCTTGCGATGGCAGTGGTTGTGCTAGTTAATTCCCACTAATATTCGGTTGTTCTTATGTAATAAGTAAAGAACATGGATGCTGGAGCCTCTGTTATTAATTTTACGACAAGAAATTTAAAATAAAAGTAGGAAAATGATTCTTCTTTTAGTGACCAACTCACTCAATGACGTTATTAATAATCAAATGTACACTCCGCCAAAAAAGTATCGCATAAGCTAAAAAAGGGCATTTATGAACCAAGATATTTTTATACGTTCACAAAAAGTTTGCCTCGTGTATGTGAACTATAAAAACACTAACAAAATAATGGAACTTAGCGTTTTTACTTTTTTTTTTTTCTAAAAATACACATTTAGAAAAATGCATATGTGTAAGGTTTGTTCAGTTGTTTATTGAAAGTCTTCCTATACGGACAAATTTTAAAGTGCGAAGTCAGAGTTCTGTACCAACGCTTTTAAAACTAAAATGAGCAATTTAACTTCAGAACAAGTGGCTGCTATAGTTGCTTCAATCGAAGATGGGCGATCTCAAGCATACGTTGCTAATTTGATGAACATCAATCAGTCAAGTGTTTCTAGAGCCGTAGCCAGATATAGGGAAACAGGCATTTACAGTAGAAGACCTGTACCAGGTCGTCCAAGATGTTCTACTCGCCAAGATGACCGCTATTTACTACTACAAGCATTACGTCGAAGACATGTAACTGCGAGACAATTGCAGAACGACTTGGCTAGAGTCAGAAATACTCGTGTGAGTACTCAAACTATTCGGAATAGGTTACGACAGAGTGGATTAAGAGCTAGAGTAGCTGTAACAGCCCCTCGTCTCACTAGGAACCACCGAGTGGCTCGCTTAAGGTTTGCCAGAGAACATGTAAATTGGAACATTAATGACTGGGCCAATATACTCTTCACAGATGAGTCAAGATTTGGTCTTTACACCTCAGATAGGCGTATCTCAGTGTACAGACGAGACGGTGAGCGCTATTCGCAGTGTAATATCAGACCTAGACCTAATTTCGCTGGTGGCTCTATTATGGTTTGGGGAGGCATCTGTTTAACAGGTCGTACAGAGTTAGTACCAGTAGACAGAGGTACACTGACTGCCCACAGGTATATAACGGACATTTTAGAAGAACATGTAGTACCATATGCGCCAATTATAGGAAACGAATTCATGTTAATGCACGATAATGCACGACCGCATGTTGCAATAATCGTCCAGGAATACCTTAACGATGTTGGTATTCCAGTTTTAGATTGGCCTGCGGTAAGTCCGGACATGAACCCTATCGAGCACGTGTGGGACCTCCTTAACAGACGGATACGAACCCAAAATGTTGCCCCAGCGGACCTGCATGGACTAGCAAATGCTCTCCGTGACGAGTGGGAGAATTTGGATCAGGCTTATATACGGAGGTTAATCGAATCTCTGCCAAACCGTATGCGAGCGGTCATAAGAGCCAGAGGTGGCAATACTGAGTATTAAAAGCTACTGTTATGACATTTTTCTTTCCAAAATTATAATTTCTTGTTTTAATAAAAATCTCAAGTATGAGTTCTTGTTTTTATTTGGCCTGTATTTTATTTAAACAATCATAGAAATTATATCTTAGAGCGCATTAAAGTATATTTACAACTTTATGCTACAAACAAAGATTATGCGATACTTTTTTGTCGGAGTGTATATGTATATATTACAATACATATTTTTTTATGAAAATTGAATAATTGTGTAAAAATTTCTTACTGTAGATTCAAAGAAAAAGTCAGAGAAAATAATTTCAAAACTAACTACGATATAAAAACTGATTTAATTTTTTGACAGAAATTTCTTTCTAATTTTCTTAACCAACCCCAAAACTCCTTGACGTCAGTCGTGGGCTAAAAAAGTTGAAGTTATCTAATTACACACTGAGAAAATAGATTATTAAAAAAGTTTAATATGTGTACACGATATTAAATAATAATACATTCCGATGCGTTGCTTGATGGACTTATTAATCATTATCTATGCATTCTTACTATTATGTATGTAGGTACATAACTTTAAGCCAACGTAAATGTGATAAAATAACTTTGAATTCAATTTGAATAGCTTTGGGTGAATCTCTTCTTTCATGTCTACTATATAAATACTTCAGAGTGATTTATATGGTAATTTACATGATAATTGTTACAAAATATATTGTTCAGAAGCTGTAAAACTCTTAAGCGTTTCAGGCCAACCCCGTTGTTTTTTCTTCCTTATGATAAATTATAGTTTCCCTAAAGAAAAATTTCAAAGTAAATGAGTCGTAAACAAAAAACCCGACCATCAAGAAAGCAGATTACAGTTCAGGCCGCTTATTGATGACCTCCATGTTCACAGACACAAAGGTCTTATCACTCGGAAGGGAACAAATACCGCAAGATCTAAAAAATCATCACCAATCAATATTTCCCGGGCGAAATGTTTCAGTGACTGATATACCCATTGATGACTGTTCCTATACAAGGCGCTCCATTTTTTTTTTTTGTGCGTGAAAGAACTGCTAAATGGTCTTAATTTTTCTTTTGTCGGTTTTCTTAACCAGAAATCCGCTGCGTGTTTATGAGATTATTAATATTAAACGACAAGTCGCATTTAAAATATAGGGTTCATTAGTTTTGACGAATTAGTCTTTCGCGCACGTATTTTTTAACACCTCTCGGGAATGATAAATGTTCTGCTTTGTATTTTAACGTATGATGTACAGATAGGCATAATAGTTCGCTGTATTCGATTATATTTTTTATAATTCATATTGACAAATTCGAAATATCGTGTAAAATTATTGCTTATTATACTTCTATTTTGAAAGTTACTTACAATTTATAATTATTGTTTATATTTCATACTGTTTACGTTTAAAATAGTACCGATACTTTCAAGAAAAGTATTTGCTTAAAAGATTAAATTCTGTTTTATTTACTAGATTCTGTTTGTTCGCCCAAAGATGATATTAGTTGCAAGTTAATTAGTTTCAGTTCTTTATATTGAGCATCAGTTTATTAAGTAATTTTATTGCATTTTAGAGCAATTGTTGGAAGAAGAGATTTTGTGAAACATTGGTTTATTAGTTACCTCATTATTGTAAGGCATGCAAAATTTGCTTTAATACCTGGCAATAGATATTTTTAGTGCTATTTGAAGGTACCAAACGCTTGAAAACAAAATATCTATATCTGCAAAAGAACAAACGCAAAAGTCCGCTTCCTGAGAATTCGATAAACACATTCTTCTGCTAATGACTCCAGTATATGACGTATAGTAACGTAGCATTGCTCCAGAAATAATTGGCAAGTTTCTTTTCAAGATCTACGAATCTCTGTGTGTGTAGAGTTAATACTTTTTTTTACTCAAGTCTTCATGTTTTACGTTCAATGAGTCAGAATTATTTGGTACGTCAATGTGAAGCCCCCTAAGCCCTATTTTGGCTTGTATGTTATCGCTGCTCCTGCTTCTATGGTCGAACCTACCCTTGATATCTCCAATAGCCTTCACAGTTCGATCCAATTTACCGTTGATCAAGAGCAACTGTGTTTCCTTTCTGGACACTAAAGGGATTAGAACGAATTATCACACTGTCATTTTGGATTGGTACACTAAGGGAACTTATTCTGGGGAATATATAAATTTCTACTCCAATCACCCCTTAAGTCAGAAGATTAATACTCTTAGGCTATTAAAAATCGGATGTTAGGCATAGCCCACCTTTTCATAATACTAACTTAACTAAATTGTTTACTGTGTTTGTTAACGATGGTTATCCATCAGATCTTATACGCCATGTCCTGTACAATACGAATGATAAGGCAAACCTTGGAAATGACCAGAGAGTTGAACAACTCCTCGTGATGATAGTTACTATAGATTTCTTTTTATTCCCGTGATAACTTCAAATATTGCTGACTATTTCAAAAACCTTCGCCAAGTATAATATACATTCGTTTAATATATTATTTTGTAAATGTAAGGATCCTGTTCTCTTACTCTTGTGATCTGATGTTGCCAAACTTCTCAATATCCATAAAAATAGGCTCAGACAATACAATAACGATTTGCCTTACACTAGTAATAAATCTGCCTTGGTTGATCATTGTGCCTATACGGGGCATGTTTTTAACTTTGATGATGTGTCTGTGCTCACCAGAGAACACTCGTATTATAAGAGGTTATTTTCTGAAATGTATTATATTTATATTAAGAAAAATAGTATTAACTACCCCAGAAATTGATAATAATTTACACAATAAATAAAATAATTGTATTATTACTCGCTGCGGCCGTGAAAGCCTAAAGACTACTGTATTATTACTCGTTTGGTAATGTCCTAGCTACTGAGTTTGATGTTATTCGTCACAACGTACACTCAATCGTAGGTCTTTACTTATCTTGTACTTTATTTTTTTAACTTGTATTCTTGTAGCTAATTCTTTGATTATTGATTGCCAACGCTCAGGATCTGAGCTGGGCTGCCATACTTTGATAACCAATTTTCTTCTTAGTGTACCTTTTACGGATATGTAGTTCTCATTTCATTTGTACGCGAAGATATCCTTCAACCATAAGCATCTCCCTTCCTACCTTCATACCCAGTACCATAAAAAATTAAGCGTGCAGTATTTTGGGAAATGAAACAATAATTGGTCTATTTTTCATTCAAAGTTAAGGATTTGGTAGTCACTACCAAATAGTCAATTTTTCTATAAAATCAAACCTTCATCCTCTTGACGTCAAACATTTAGTTCACACAAGATACAAAGTAAGCTGTGCAGTCTTTTTTTTTTCAAGCGAAGCTTTTGCTGATTAATTTAAAAGCACTCCAGAGAGACTCCAGTTTCACAACCATATCGAATCCCGATCATGAAGTGCGATATAAGCAACACCTTGGTGATAGGAACACCAAAGGATTTTTTCCAGCTACTAAAAAACTACATGCGTTAGAAGTTAACGGGAAGTCAATGGAGTATATGTATAAGAAAAATAATAAGGATGCCCACATTGAATTTTCTAACGAGTCTTTGCCCAGAAGCAATGCAAACTACTGACCGATGCAAACTAACTTGATTCAAGAGTTTAAAATCTAAAGAAGAAGGACATGACCAGTGCAAACGGTTTTTTCTCAGCAACTCAATTCTAATTGAAACCAGGCCCCCAACTGACCCATCTCGACTTGTGACAAAATTGTATTCATGATCCCATTCAAAATCCAGACAAGTGTTTCTATAACGTGACTGGTGCCCGTGTTCGAACGACTACTTGTGTAACTAAGAAGACCTTAGAGTTTGGGGTTTAAGATGCCGTTTTTCTGTTTTCCGGTGGAAACATGGCCGATGTAGAGCCCTCAAAGCAATAAACATTGAAGCTTCAAAAGAAGAGGAACAAAAAATAGGAAGATGGAGTGTTAGGCCTGGAAACTTTATAGAACGTGATAATTATAGAATAATAATAATAAATATAATTTTTTTTTATTTTACCTGACTTTATTTGACATAAAGATATAAGAAAAATTCCAAAAAACTTTGTATGAATATAAAAATTAAAGTTTTTGACCAATTTCTTGATTTGCTAGCTGGCGAGTCAACGCTATTTAACTTAACACTTTTAATTAATGGAGCAGATTTTGTGAGATATTTTCTTATAACGAATACTGTATGACATTATTCTGTTGAAACTCGTGTCATTGCAATTATATGGAAAATACTTGGTCGGTGATAATATCTTGCGAGCGAAGTGTTTGTTTTTAATACTTTTATCCATAGTTACTTATAAATTCTTGGGTGGGGTATTGTCTGTTTTAAAAAGTTAATTTTCATGACATTTCTTTTTTACATAATCTTCGCATGATTTGCGCAGAAAAATCGAAACTATTTTTGACGAGATAAGTTCTACGTTAGGACAGTGACAGTAGGATCGTCTTTCCTGGCGTTCCGCCAGCAATCAAAGCCGGAACATCCTGCTCTTACTACGGTGTGATGTGATATATTCGAACCACCCCTGCTGTAACGTGAAATCATATCGAGCGACACGGAAGCCCTCCCTATTTTTCTGTCTCTATGCGAGTCAGATTGATGGCGGTTGCCACTTCGTTATTACTGATCGATTCGCGTTATTAATATGGAGTGACAACCGGGTGCGAAACGAATTGCAACCGCTTGTTTCACATATTTCGCCGCATTTCGCACGATTGAAACCAATTATCGTTTTCGATTGCCGTCAACGTGAAACAACGGACTCGCAAAATGTACAACTACAAGTCTATTTTTTCCTGCTGTTTTTGCAAAGATATATGCAGATGTTTTATATGCATGCGTGCCTTTCGGAACGAGTAATTTTTTGCTTTCCTGAAAAAAACTCTCTGTATATACACAGCAATATCTTGACGGTAAAATATCTCAACGGAATCCCAAATATTTATAAATACCCATGTCCTTCGTTAGAAATGCTGAAGCATGTCGTCATGGATCCGCATTTTTTAAGCGGGGAATACTAAAAGCTGGAGCAATTTACCGCGAAAGGTATGAGAAGAGAGGGAGCAGGACAGAGAACAAAATATATCATTAGAGATAATGCCTACTGATTCAGCGGCACGACGAACCAATAAATAATGGAAAGAAGCGCATTAGACGTATTGGTTTTATGTAAGGGCATGAACAAATTTTTCATGTCTCTCCCTCTGAATACACACAACTTTCACAGTTTATGAATAATGAAAATAAAATTCAGGTCGCGGTAATAAATCACAACAGGATATCTCCCTTCAATAGCTCTTGCGTGCTATACAATTTTTGTTCTACACTGTATTTAATAATGTAAGTAATCAGGTGCCCTAAAAAGGAACTTCAACATAAACATATTGTAATACACAAAAAACATTTTATAAAATATTTATCTCTGAAGGATAATAAAGTGATAGTTTATTTAACAATTTGTCGCTTAACTGAACACACATATTTTTAAATACCTGGTAGCTAGGAGTTTTGTTAAATTTACACTTATTTTAATCGCATCTCTTTTTGTTTATTTGCATTCACCTGTCTATTTAATGATTATATCAATCTTTATTATTGCCACTTTTTTTTTTCATTTTACATACACATATATTGGGCAAACTAAATGGTGAATTAAAACGTGTTATACGAAGCATTTTTTTCATCATAAATTTAGAAGATTGATGAATCTAGTGTAGCTCTAATATGCTTGAAGAAAATCATAAAGTTGACAATGTCAAATTAGTTAAGAATGTAAACAGGTCATACAATTAAATTGTTATAAAGGTATGGAAATACATAAAACATACATACCGTTAATGAATTCAGATTTAAAACCCTTAAATTCTAGTCTTTATAGTTTATTAAATCAAAATGGAAGAAGTAGATTAGACCGGAATTAAGCTTAGTGGTTACATAAACATAACGGCAGTCAACCATGTCCATGATCACTGTGCTATTGTTTTTGTATAATTTAGGATAGTTTTAGTGTAGTTATTCAGTTCAGTTTTACTACTGATGATGATAGCGTTGCTATTGAAACGTATGTACCTACATCCAGTGTAGTAAAGTTTCTAGGAAGGTGTTTTGACTATTTTTGTCGTCGTGCGAACCGTTTTAATCATGGATTATAGGAGAAAAGATGGTTAACTTAATGCTAGAAATGTTAGAGTACATAGTTGCGTCAGAAAACCCACACGTCGACTGCTTAAGGTGCCAAACTTAAAGGCAAATGGGCATGCTATGCTATTGCATATTCGGTTAAAACAAGGTTGTTATAAATTTTAAATAATGACATTAAGTAAAACACACAAAATATTAATAAGCATAAACACAGAAAGGTTTGCCTTACTTCTTTCTGAATTATAAATATTGCCTTATATGTCCTAATAAAAATTCACGTTGAAGTTTTTTTACTACCAGCCTAAAGATTGCTTTACAACAATTAAATATATTTTTCATTTCTGAAATCGGATGATTTTGATAACAAATACAGAATAAGAAACTGTGGCAGAAACTTCCCCTAATTTGTCAAAAATCGTTCTTTTTTCTTTTGTTGTATCTATAACACGTGCAGATGTAATGTGCTATTGTTCCCAAAAAGAAAATTTCAGATTGCAAATGCATTAAAGAAAATTTCTATCATTGTTTTTTTATATGGAGGCAAAACATACATGCGTAAAACCGATTTAATTTACCAATTAATTGTTACGAGTTAGTATCTATCGATAATTATGTGCTATTTTATAGTTATAAAGACGGTGGCACTTAAAAATAGGTTTAAGATAATTAAGAAATGATTTTGTGTAAGGGTAATTTAGACATTCTTAAAGAAAAAAGAAAAACGTTTGTGATTCATTTTCTTATATTTTAGAAAATAAGGACGTTACTTCAAACAACTGTTGAGAAAGCAGTTATCAGATTTGTTGCACTATAAAGTATTGAGTATTGAGAAGAAGATAGTATCAACATTATAGATCGGATGTTATCTTTAAAGTTCATCCAACAAGTTCAGGCCTTTAAGGTAACTCAAAACCTTTTTGAACGAGGTCTTTTTCAGTTCTTCTATGGAAAGGTCAACCTTCCCGCATATATGATTCTTGTTACGACGGGGCAGTGGCAGAAGATGTGCTCAAGAAACAAGAAGATGTGTCTCTTCGTCCTCCACACACAGCCGGCATTCAGTCTCATCAGAGAGTCTGATTTAGTATAAGTGGTTTCTGATTTTGCACTGACTTGTAAAGACAGATTCAATTACTGTCACATTTCTACGGTCAACTTTAAGTAGTTCCTTGGTTCTGACATGATTAGACGAAGTGCACTTTTTCGCACGTATCAAACCAGGACAGTTGTTCCAATGTTGGAGCACCTTTTCATTTGCCCATACATTGATTTGCTGTTTAGCTACCGTAGGTGCTATGCCAATGACAGGTTCTGGTCCTTTGAAATGCTCGGCAGCACCCTTTTGTGCCAGAGTGTCTGCTTCCTCATTGCCATAAATAAGTGAGTGCCCAGGTAGCCAGATTAGGGATAGGTTATTAGCCATTCTCACAAAATGTCTAGCACACATCTCAGTGGCATGGATTTCAGCCCCAAAAAATCATTGGGTGTTGTCCAATGTTGTAATATTTTCTAGCTCTGAGATTACGACAGAATATTCCTGCGTCAGTACCCTGGTTTGTTTTCGAACCGTCCGTAAACCAGCAGGTATCTGCCTGCGTCTGTGTTTTTTCGTTACATCTCCATTCCTCTCAATGTTTGGAAAGGAGGTAATGAAGTATGTATCGATCACTAGTCGGGTACACATCATGCTCGATGGCATTGCCAGCAAATTGTCGGAAATGACCGATTCCAGCAGTCTGTTAGCGACACAGACATGAGTATGTGCCGATTGATACCTTGTATGCCATATACGAAATGTAGTTAGTCTAGCCTCACTTTCCAGAACAATGTACCAGGATGGTCGGTCCAGAAGAGATTATAATGCCAATGACGGGGAAGGAGATATTGCTCCCGTGTTTGCCATGATTGCAATCCGTTGTATAGATGTAATATTTTGACTATATTTTTATTTCCAACAGTTCTTTCAGTTAATAAAAAAACTTTTAATTAAAGAGGAATATAACTACAAACAAAATTTACCTACAGTAGCTTCTCATCAGCAACTTCGTTCCTTTGGCTTTTATAGAAATACAGCTACGTTATTCTCACAGAACTTTAGAAAGCATTTTGCTAAACCCTTGCTGGACTTATTAATACCGTAGTTTTATCAAAACTTTGTATCCTTTGACAGTTAAGGTACACATATCCATAACTGCTTTTAACGATTTATCTTACCCCAAACTTTACTACACTGGACGTACGTTTCAATAGCAAAGCTATCATCATCAGCAGTAAAAGCATTCAGTTTTACTGCTGATGATGACCGTTTACTGTTGAAACGTGTGTCCAATGTAGTGAGGTTTGCGGTAAGGTGTCGGAAAGTGTGTAGTATGATCAGTGCCACAGTTTTGAGTATATTTGTCGATGATTTTAACGAATTAAATGATTCTAAGCCATTCAAAATGTAACAGCCACCTAGATATGTGCTTCATACGTATAAAATATTTTTGCATGCAAGTAAATTTAGAAAATTAAAGTGAGTAGCTTAAGTATGATATTTAAATAGTAATTTACTAAAACATCTTGATGGTCCCTTTTAACAATGTGTCCATTTATTGCAGCTATAATACTTTCTTTTAGTGAAGATAAAATTGATATTTCGGAGATCGCAAAATTCATAACGCGTTTCTAAAAACTATTGTAAAATTATAAAGAACGATCATATTTACATTAAGGTAAAGTAGTCTTTAGGCTTTCATTACACTTTACATTAAGGTATTTCTTGCAGAGATAATCCGAACAACGTAAATATAATAGTGATAAATGAAGTCTGTAAAAACTTGCATTAACTAAATAGTAAATCGTAATAATGAATAACTAGACTAAAGAAATAACGGCTGTTGTCAAAAAAGGAAGATAGAAGAAAATAGAAATGACCACTCAAAGATTTTATTAAATACTTTATTGATACCTTAATGGGTGAAAAAGATTAAATATGGTACTAGAAAGCTCCATAGGAGATAATATTGGTTTTGGTAGGGTAAAAAGATCTAATCAGTATAAAAATAACTGGCGAAACAATATTAATAGTAGAAATGATGTAGGACCGTAGGAGAACAGCTATCAATAAAAATAAGATTGGCTTAGCATGGCAGATTCCAAGTATTTTTTGGTTAGGCTTCTGTGAATAGAAAAGAACGGTTACCTAGTCCTGGTGGCTTTCTTGAACATGTCTTAATCATGGTAAAAGGTGGAATGACAAACCAGTTGAAGTTGAAGGAAAAGTATAAACGTGTATTTACTTAAGATCCTTCTACCGTAAAACTTTAGGCGGTTTTTTTTTTAAGAATTATTAGTTACACATTTCTTGATAATTCCTCAATAATCTTGGTAGCCTCACGCTAAGTATTACCCCATCATGTACGATTCAAGTTAGTTAATGGATCCCTTTTATGTAATATGCATCTATATATTTTGAAGGCGATTGCTCGTTTGAAATATTGATGGATGGAAGCAATTTATAATGCACGACGTGTTGTGTATGTATGAGTCTGATTACCTTCACAAGCAAGGTGCAGCGTCGCGTCCCTGACTGATGGGCCCGCTTATTTTTATTACGACTTATTATACGGCGCGCATACATTACCATTGTAAAAGAGATGAATACCCGAACGCGATACGTGTCTACGGTAATTGCGGGGACACCTAGTCGCTGTGGGTATCAGGCTTGTATCGCGCGCACTTCGTACAACGTGCGGTGCTCACCGCCTCTTTCAAGGTAGAGAAAAAGAATAAGGTTCGCCGTAGGAACGGGAGAGAGCAGACGACCAATAGCTGCGAATTTCAATTTACCCGGGGTAAATTGAGACCGGATGCAGACTGTCGCAGACTAATGGTCTATTTTTTAGCTCTTCGTATTCGTATGTACGGCAGTAGTAAGTAAGAGGAGGTGAGTACTATTATTATTGCGCGTGAACGATGGCATTGGATGACGTTACTGAAAAATTATTCGTCGCTGCGAGCAGTTTGGTGGATGATATCTGGAGCTTTAAGCTTGAATCATTATTGAGCTATTGGAATGAGTTTTCACTGATTTGTTATGATATATCGTTTTGTGGTCGGTTTCTGGGGAAATTACGTTTTATCTTGGGTGAGAGGTTTGTCAAGAAACTGATTAAGATATGAGGAACTAATAATATCTCAATATTTGACATATTAATATGTAATTATAAGATTTGCTTTACACTTCATGCCGTTTGGATACCTAAATGATGCACTTTCAAGATATTAGTGTGCCATCTAACATACATCAGGGTGTTTTAATTCAGTCGTCCACTATCTTTTTCTCCAGCTAAACTCATGCGACAAAAAAATTATTAACACAATCCTTCCTGAAGAATCCTCTGAAAATATTTTCAACGTTTCATTGTACTGGAAGTCGATAGCAATTTTGTTATTTTAAATGGAGTAATATATTTTTTGCGCCTCCGTCCAGAAACATTGATTTTGCATTACTATAAATCGGCCGGAAACTTACCATTCTCCGGCCTAGGCCGGCAAAAAGACCACTATTGGTTGGCAACACTATATTGGAATTACTGACATTTCTGCCATTAATTATAGATTCGATGACAGATGACAGAATTCTCGTTACACAATCTCTTAATTAATTCATATTCATTCCAATTCTATTTTCGGAAGATTTTACAGGTAATAAAAGGTTAATAACTTCACACACAACCTCTGTAATATGTCCATTGTCCTTATTATTGATGAATATGTATCAAAACTACCAAGAAAATTAAAACGTCAAAACACTAAGGTATTTTAACCCTGATTTCCAATTCAAAATTTATACGTAATATGTATTGCCAACCTATACTATTAACTACCTAGCGTTAATTTCTTTTATTATTTACAACAAAATTAAGATTTGTCGGCTCAAAAAATAGTGTGTAACACACGGTGAGAAACTCTTTTGCGAGTATTCGCACTTGTGAGACCTCGGCTTCGCCTCGGCCCCACAAACCGTACTCACACTCGCAAAACTATAGTTTCTGGCCTAGTGATACAAATAACTATTGTTTACATCAATGAATTCTATAGATTATTTGAATACAATTTTAAAGTTCACTATATCTAAATTTAACGATTTTGTCAAAATTTTGACATTTGCACCTCGTTCTATATATGGTATTTTGTATTTTATAAAGTATTTTGCTATGGTATAAAAAAAAATAGTTGTGCATACCAAATACTGTCACAGAAAAGTTGACTATCGATTTATGAACATCCTGTATAACATATAGTGGTTTCTATGACAGTATTTGGTATGCACGACTATTTTCCTTATACCATAGCAAAATGAGACCATTATCTCTAATGGTTTATAAAATACAGAATATTATAGAAGGAGGTGCAAATGACAAATTTTGTCAAAATCGTGAATATCTCAGAAAAATAATCTGTAGAATTCACTGATGTAAGAGAAAACATATAGGTAATTCCATTTAAAATAAGAAAATTGCTATCAACTTCCGGTATAATGGAAAGTCGTCTCCGAAGGTTGAAAATATTTTCAGAGAATTCTTCAGGTAAGGTTTTGTTATTAAATTTTTTGTGTCATGAGTCTAGCTGCCATATATCGTGAGAAAAAGATAGTGGACGGGTGGTCTGAAACATCCTGTACAGTGGAGATCAGAAAGTAAAGGTGATACGTAATAGATATAGAATTTGCAAAAACTAAGTGATAGAAATCAGTAAGAATAACAGTACAACAAACGTTTTCTGAAAAAGTGACACTATACTATTTCTATACAACTTTCCATTGGATTTGCATTTGTATAAATGCAAAAAGTATTTGTCTTTTAATATATTTTTTTTTACGATTGTACCTTAAAATTTCTGTAATGTGAAAAAATAGCATTAATTTCTGGGATATTTTACTATCAACTACCCGTTATACTATTATAGAAGTGTTATTTTATCAACAAAGATTAAGTAAACTTCAGAGATATAGATTTAAATTTGGGTGGTTATGCAAACTTACTTTTTCCGCGTTGTTTTTTTTTTTTCAAGTTCAATGAAGATGCTTACTAATTTTACCTGTCATCCTTGAGAGTAGCTACCGGGCGTAGCTGTGTAGTTTAAGGTTTTTCAACCACAGTAGTACAGCTTTTATTATTGTAAAGTCTCCATAATGATACGCAAAATGGACTAGGGGTTCCCATGATCTTAGAAGAATATATTTATAAAAGAGCTTTGGTTCTACCATGAATTTATTAACGTTTCTGATTGATTTGAGAGGATCTTCTGTAAATTCAGGCTTTCGCTGTTCCTTTACTTTAGAATTGCTTTGTTATTGTAGTATTTATTACGTTTACATTAGAGGAATTACGAAAATGCCGAAACAACGTGAGAGAATTCAAATTTCAACAAAATTGAGAGCGTTTATGTTTTTCAAGATCTCTAATAACAATCACTAATATGGCTGATCTGTGCAATCACACGCATCTCCTTCCGTTCACATCAAATATATTAGTAGAGTCACCAAATTTCGATATATGGATAAATAGATTATTCAGTTGGAATTAATAATTCCTTCATGCCTTGATTCTTTTGACCTGTTCTTTCGTATATTGTTTTTTTTATAACTTCCTATGTGCTTTTAATGACGCTATTTAATCCTAATCTATATATTCCAAATACATTTGTCCGTTAGATTGCTGTATTGCTGTTCTTTTTCTTTTTATATTTACCGCTATTTTGTACATATGCTTTGTTAAGTTCTGTCAACTATTTCTGCCGCAGTGTGTTATGTATGTGTTTTATTGTTTATTTTTGTGTTTCAATTGAAGAAGCAATTGGTTTTCTTTGTGCATGTGCTCTTTTTCTACAATTTTTTGATCTTATTATCTACCCATTGCTTGATGAATTTTATCGCATTCAGTTTAGTTACTAATTTCAAATATAATATCGGTGATTTATTATAAAAATAGCAGCCCAAGCAACCCTGAGTATCGTATAATAAACGGTTAAATGTCCTCTACATAAACGTTGAATAACCGTTTATAATACCAGTATAGTTAAATAAACGTTGAAATATAGTTTATAATATACCAATTATTGGAGTATGGTAAACTAGATTTCAACGAGATATTTTTACGTGCATTATTATAAAGATTAACCAATATTAGACGTGTATTCATTTATTTTATGCATTATAAACGGTTATTCAACGTTTATGGTGTTGCTTGGGATGTCATTGATTTGACATCTGAGCTTAATAGTATTCACTTCCATTCATACATTCCAGAATATTTCCAAAGTAATTAATTTCACAAATAAATGAAGACAGAAACTAATTTTTCAAACCAAAAACAAATTTCCCTTCCAGAAGCAATTTGACAGTTGCGTCAGTAAACACACAAACACATAATGTTCCCTTTCTCGGAATTGTCGCATAGCAAATTTTGCTCCAAATAGATATTGAAAAATAACGAAAAGTCATTCATTTTTCCATTCACCTAAGGATCGTAAAGTTATTCTACAGCATGATAGTGTTATTCGTGTAAAAACATTGTAGCATTGTGCTCAATGACTTTTATTACAACTTAACAATAGGTCATAAATACTTAAATAGTTCGGAATAGAAGTTGAAAAGTTATAAGCAATGTTCTAAATGTTTGAGTCTGTACCAGTTGGAAGTGCTCTGGTGTTCGTGTACGGGGACACGGCATACGTCATGACAGAAACTAGAAAAGATGAAAAATACTCCTGGCAAAGACGTCAAAGGATAGATGGTGGAAGGTCGAGCGAAAAATACAAAGTACAAAAACCGGGACCGTGGAAGTGGAAGCGGCGGAGAAAACGGATCGGCGTAGCTGGCGGTACAGTGGGAGAACGACGGCAGCGGCCAGAGGATGAGGAAGAGGAGAGAAGGAAGTAGGGGATCAGAACTCACAAACAGCGACCAAAGTTTTTGGGCCTCCTCCTGTGGGAAGCGGCGCATTGATACAGGACGTGATGGATGCTGGTGATAATGCCCTCTCGTCAATTCCCGTCCGCAGCACCGGCCCGAACAATACCGCTCGCTACCCCCTAATTCACTGCACCCCTATCTATTCATTCGCGCCGCTGAGATCTGGTTTTGTTGCCCGGCCTCCGCGAACGCTACATCTTTAATAAATGTCATTACACAATTAAACGCCCGAGAAAGAACTCGGAAAAAAATCGAAAGCCATTAGAACAGATACCGTTGCTCATTAGTTATCCATCTCTTTTTCTGTTTTGTGTTTGATGTTGTATCATACACGCAATGGTACTAAATCTTGTATATGTGTGTGTATACAAAGAATAAACATTCTTTTTCCGTATAAAATATAAAAAGTCATGAAATGATTTAATATTTGAAACAATTGCTTAGTTAGAGCTAAAATAGTAGAACATTCAAACCACGCCTTTAATCGATGTCAGTTTTCTATTTATATCTGTACATATTTTTATTTTTATGTTTTGGTGTGGTTCCCATATACCGTCACAATTCTATAAACAAAGAATGCAGGTAATATATACACATATAATGGAAAATTAAGATTTGTCGTAATGCAACTCAGATAACGAATGATTTCTTTTCTCTTTGTTACCTAATCTATCACCTTACTGCACATCTGCTGCTTTTGTAAAAGAAACCGTAAGTACTTATCAAGTCAGGAAATAAAAATATTTTAGGAATTAAATCTAAATCAACAGTGAACCTCATGGCCGACTCAGATTCAGACTTCTGAATATGGCAAAGAATTGGTAATCAAAAAAGTAGAGATCTGTGTGTATCACAATCATGGATCATTAATAAACACCAAATGTGAAGAAGAGATCGACTAGAAAGTACAGGCGAAAGTAACAAATGTGCTGGTGGGTTCCAAAGAACCCTGAAAACTAAAAACAAACCTAAACTCATACGTCAGGGACTTGAAATTGGCAGTGAGAGACCAATTGAAGATATCGGCTTGAAATACCGTGATGGTAAAGGGGAATGAAGAAACCTTAGAAATAAGCGTAAAGAGACAATGTTGTAAATAAAAGATAGTAACGGTAGGCATCTGAATTATGGTGCTACCGATACATGCTTAGAAACTTGTGAATGACGTGGTAATGCGGCACATCAGCAAACATAGAGATCTCTCAACAACAGCTGGGGATAAAAAACTAAAACACTTTCGTCAAAAAATAAGTAGTAAAAAATATACCTTACTACAACTTATATCACAGGGGACAATAGAAGCATGAAGAAATTCTGGGAGACGTCGCATATCATGACGTCGAAATCTCAAAGCGTGGGTCGGAAGGACCTCCACAATTTTATTTAGAGTACCTAGCTGCAAGTAGAAGTTCTTGGACCGATATGGCGATTAAAGATCGGCCGAAATGGTTCAAGGACGCAGAAGTACCCCTACTCATCCATTCTCTCATCCTCTACAATATCGTGAGAGTCAAAAACACAGAAACGTCGGTCTCTTCTGATAATCAAAATCAATAAACGACAAGCATATTAAGAAGTGAAAGAAGAAGTAAAGAGAAGCACTACACATTTTCAACTATTATAAATCTTGTAGCAATTGAATGAAGTACTATAATGTTACGCGTTCTGCTTTGCGCTTATATGAAATCCAAGAATTCCAATACAGAAAATGTTCCTATACAAGACCACACGTCGTTCCATTCCATAATAAGAAATCAACATAACTGCCTTGAAGTGACGGCAATTTCATTATGTAGCAGTCAAGTACACTTGAAGTTGAAGCATAAATATGAGATTATACTGGAAAACAGCAGTTGTTGTGTATATATGCATATCATAAGATTCGTTTTAACTAAAACATTATTACTACTATTTTTGTCAATAATTTGAGAAAACTTTATTAAAATCAGAAATGCATTCAGTTTTTCCTAACCTGATGTAACAATATTAATCTCTTTTCCATCTAATTTTATAAATAGTAACTGGATTATATATCGTTTGTTAGTCAAATAATAATATTAACAATCACAATATATTTATTTATTAATTCACTTTAAAACCATATACCTACCTAAAATAGTAACTAACATACAATCACTCAAAAAGACTTATTTGTCCTTGTGACATGTACCGAAAAGACGTTCCTTCTATAGTTTTGTATGAAACAAAATCAAATTATGAATAATGCTTACTAATAATAGTAATAAAATATATAAATCGCATGAAACTAAAAGCACTAATTTAAGATAAAGCTATTTAACAATGACTAATTATTGCTTCTTTAGTGGTATTGGCTTAATTTTGGTCTTTATCGATTTCTCATTTTCCATACTTAGGTACCTATGCAGTGGCTTTTAGCAAATAGCGACAATGACTACCTCCTAGCCAAGCCACGGATCAACCTTACACAACAGTTCCGCACGCTCTGAATCTTTGGAACACACCGTCTGCTGATACATGGAACATATAATAGATCACCATAATTGAAATAGAATAATACCAGTGCCACACATAGCAGTGATTTGGTAGGTTGGTGAACATGATTCCGGTTAATGAAAAGGACTCGTAATAACATAAAAGCTGTCTAAATCATAAAATTGGTCTGTTTTTCAAATTGTAGTTGAGTATTAATGTACATAGATACCCAAGTTCTTCACGCAATCCTGCGATCTTAAAATGTTAGGGTATAGCTGAATATTCAAGTCATGAATGAGGCAGACTGTCTCGCTCTATGAGGCCCAAATAAAATAAATTGTATTCTAGTGGGATTGATCTTGAGATACAATTGTTCAGAATACATGCATATACTCTCCAAGTCCCAATTGATCAATCCCCCGCAGTAATAACTTCCGATTGTCCAAGCGAATACTACAGTTGTCTATCCTCTGCATATTGATGGCAATATTTAATCGCACACGGGAAACTTGAGATGTACAGACAAAAGAGTAAAGGACTTAGTATTCCCCCTTGCGGAGTGTCGCATGATATACACAGTTTAGAAGATGCGTCTGATCGGATTCCAGCTCTCTGAGTTCTACGATAGATGTATGATTCCATTAGTATTCTTGCTATAAATGACGGGCAATTATGCCGTAGGCTTCTTTTGGTATTTATTTCCCTTAGAAGTCTAATGGCATTAATCAAAAATAGTGTTAATTATAGATACGTTGTTGTATATATATACTAATATCAATAACATTTTTTTACTTTCTTCCTATTTTTTGTGTAAAAACTTCTATTCGTTAATGTACCACCTACGGCACCTACCTAAACGCACACGTGCTCATATATTAGAGCGTAGGTATCCACACGAAAACAGGGGACTCGGTTACGTCCCAGAAAACAGAAGCAGCCGTCTATGATATCCGTCGAATCATTAATTACAGAAACGGATCCAGGAGGCCATAAATAAAATTCGACGTTCCATTTGGCAACGTCGCGCGCGAGGGTGGGGCGGATGTGACGCGATGATGGAACGAACCTCGGAGAAAAATGATCGCGTCAGGGAAAGAGCGACCGAGCGAGAGGAGGCGAACGGTGCGAGAGAGACGGGGGAAATTTGACCGGGGGTTGCACTACGGTACGGCGGCCTTGATGGATTATGCCCTCTCTTGCGTGGGGTTGGACTGGGGATAGGGCGTCGTTGGGCGATGGGGCACATAGGGGACGAGTCTCTCTCTACGCGACACACGTCTCCCTCTTACCAATTAGAATTCCTACGATTGAATCACTGATTACGTTATCTCGGGAACGTCGGTTTGATTTATGTTTTGTTTTGAATTTTTAAAATCCTCTCTTTCTTCTGAGTCTAGTAGATATCATAGGAGATAGGAGTGCGTATCGGGGAAAAGAATGAACGCAAAATCACATAAAGATTTATCCTTGTACCTTCTTAAAATTTAATTTGCTTTTATTGGAATGTCTGTTAAGAAAAAGACATTTTGTTCAAAAGTTTGCTAAAGATATCTGGGCGAATAAATGAGAATACAATTTCTTTACCAACCTTACGATTAATTTATCAATTACATTGAGTGAGATTTATAGAATATCAAGTTGTGAAACAACTAGTGATAAGAAAGGAATGAATAAAAGAAATTATAAACGTAAAGACGAAAATGAAAATTGAATGAATATTATTCTGATATTAAGAACGTACTAGAAGCTCTAGTAACTTTTGAAATTATTTTGAATACCAAAGGTGAAAGTTAAAGGAATAAACCATTGCAGCATTAGTCTTAAATTAAAAACAAGAAGTTGGAACAGAGATAAAATAATTCTGGGACTGAAACAAACGAACAAAAAAGATATTATAATTCCCGTAGCGATTAGTACGTTTTGGATTGCACTACTCACAACCAATGGATATAAGTGTTTTTAGGTAATAATTCTAAAGTTTCACACAATGGCGTGGGCTGGATTTCGTAAAAGTCGGACAAAGTTACCTGCCAGAATCGGTAAACTACTCACTTCCATGCTCAGTTAATACTTGCCTAACATGTTATTTACTCGCATTTTTTATCCATTTAGCACGGAAAATTTATTTTTCAGAAATTTTATTTCAATCTTTAAAATTCCTCCGAGACTTTCAAGCAGCGTATATACCTATACATATTTATTGCCAGCACTGAGTGTCACCATTTTAATACTAGCGACACGTGCCTACGCGAGTATAGACTGACGACTGAAGCACAGAATAGGTAATATACAGAAGTTTTACTCAATGCATTTCCCTATGGTCGCGATTTTATTTTTTGTGGTAATTATCTACGACTACACGATTCTGCGTACAAGTTTGGTGCAGGACCCCATTGGCCCATTTTGTCAGCAGAGCCGGATTAACTAGATAAATTATGAATATGCAAAGCAAAATTTTCAAAAATACATTTGCAAAATACGTTTTCTAATCATTTTTTAATAGAAAACATGTTTTTAAGGCAATTAGTTAGTAAATACCTGCTTAACCTCATGTATATGTAATAAATTCTTCATTCGTGTCGAGATATATTGTCAATGCTACTCCCTCGTATTATTTTAAAATTAATTTTTCCAATTTACTTACTAATCTTGAAAAATATAACAAAAATTCTTGTTCAGAAGAATTAGTCGCTGTACAGAACTGTATTAGTTTTAATTTTTTGAAACCAAAGAAAGTAAATAGTAATACTATTCCACGTATGATATCCTGGATAATTAAATAAAACAACACGAACAGTTGAACGTTTATTATTTTCCATACTCCATCTTACATACATCTCTCTCTACGTTCTTGCGCCAAATTTTAAAATATACATACTACACTCTGTAAAAGTATATTTCTGGCAAATTTCGTCGTTTAGAGATAAGTATCAGCAAAATTTATGTGTTAGTAGAAAGCATTGAAATATAAAGAAATGTCACCTCAAATGTGTGCAAACTTTAACCGTGTAAATAAAACAATAGAGCAATAGTTAAATAAATTTATTTCGAATAGTGAACATAATGCAATTATAAATTTGTTATAGCATCTAATCAGCATATTAAAATTATTTATAAATGCTTTTGAATATTTAGTTTATTATGCTTCGTAGTTTTTGGGTCTGCCATATCTCTGTTCACATATTTTAATGTGTAATAGATCCGTAAGCGTATATATAATGAAACCAAGAACTTCTACCTGCGCAAACGACAAATTTGTACTGACTGCGATATCATTAAAATGGCATAGAGATACGGTACGAATTCCTTGTCTGACTGAAACTTCTGTATATTACCTATTCTGTGACTGAAGTACAGCGCTCCGAATGAACTCACGCAGGGTTGCATACCACTTGATTTAGGGTTCCCTCTTTAGCGATAGCTGCTGCCAATTCTCCCATAAGGTGAGCTATGTGTATTACTTATCTGTGGTTATACCAAACAAGATACAAAGTGTGCTCACAAGGCCACCCTCTATACAATATTGACTCTAATAACAATGTAATAACAAATAAAGGAATAAGAAATGCAGCAAACACAATTTATGAGTAATAATAAAAGTAAGTTGTTTGAAAATAATTTTAGGGATTCAACAAATATCCGTCTACGTTACTAAATAATTAATACCGACTGCAGGTAGGTTACTATAAGAATTTTGTTACTACTTGTATTCTGCAGATAGCATTTACACTAATATTTTTGTCAACGGGATTAAGTAACTTAATTTTCAGCAAACAGCTTTGATATCATACTTCACCAAATAATAAAAAAAATAGCCGATAAAAATGGAAACGTTGGAACGCATCTTAAAATATATAATGTTACCCAAGATTACGTTAGCTTATGTTCAGGTATAATAATAAGGCAGCCGTAATTCCTTTTATAATTTTCGAAAATCGCCATAAATCCGTTATTAGTTCTCCACAAGCCAGTCGAACGGTATCGAAAAATGCACCAGGTACTACTATCTTCGTTCTTTTCTACGCGAAAGGTGCAATTAGTTACACGCGTTTAGTTGACGGTTTCGGAGATTTCTGGACATTAACTAATAACCCTCCCATTAATATGCCTCACCGGTAATTGAAGTCAATGTCCAAATGCTTTCGGGCTATTTCTGAGTTTGCGGAAATGCTTTCGCAGTTGTCAGAGATGAAAGGGAAAAAAGACCTTGGGGAGCATCGATAGTGCCGAGCCCTTACTTTTATGGAAATTAAGCGATTTCGTTGTCTAACCTTGACGTAACACGTACCTGTTATCCTTTCAACGTGCGAAATGTACCTTCGCCTAAAGTACTCTTACATATTTCAGTTCTCGTTAATGTTGATGCTAAGCAGCTTATTGCAGCTGGATTATTCATTCAACCATTATAAATCACATTATTACATGCAAAGTGTAAAAAGCAAGAAATAGCTTCGAAATAAAACCAGGGTGTATCATATTTATCATCAGAGGGAATATGTAGTAATATTTTCTTCACTGCTCGTGCACATTTATAAAATAATAAAAACCAAGCAGAATAGCCAGAGGATTGCGCTGCTCCATATCAAAGAACCAAGTTTTTATTGCGCCTAATGAGTATGAGGCGGTTTTAAAAAGCGTAATAATTTATTGTCCTCATCATCGTAACAGCACAAAAGGTGTGGTTGTGAATAATGTTCACACAATATTTCGGACCGTATACACAGAGGAGCACCATTTGTCTAAGCCTCTATTAATTTTAATTTTATCTTTTTTTTTATGCGGGGGTTGATAGTCATTTGTTTAGCAGTTTAACAGCTACCGGCTGTTGTTAATGGTATTGTTGATCTTTGCCGTCCTTTACACTTGCTTTGAGTTTTACGAGATCAAGGAGGCTATTAGTATATTATTGATGATAATACAATTACAATAAATCTTTTATCATATTATAAAATAATATCTTTCAAGAAAGTCACAAATTGTATGGTGTTTCCGGTTTAGCATCCTTAGAGTCGAGCAATTTTGGCATTTTTTACGCTACACTTGCAAAGGGTACGAGGTTTTTAAAATAGAACGGTGTAAACGAAAATCACATTCAATGATAGTTTAATACAAAAATTATCATATCAATAATAAATAACCAAAGGATTGTTACAAAAAGTTAAATAAAAATAAAATTAATTATTCAGGAAAGCAATTACTTACAGATATGGTACAAACTGACCCACATTCTGTTAAATCTACAAATCAATTATCTGGATGTTTTAAGGACTTTCTGCAAATTCTAATTTAAGTTCATTTTTAATTGATTTTATGTTTGGGATTAATAATTTCACTGGGCTTTGAAATGAAGGGAATATATATACAGGGTTAGTAAAAAGTCCCGGAACGGTCAAATAACTTTGTGATTTGAAAATTATGATTTCTGAAATTTGGTATGGGGGTATAGTTAATATAAATGCATTTTATGCAATACAGTTAATATTTTTTTCACTTCCGGTTTAATCGGCAATACGTCCAATTTTTTTTTTTTTTAAATGGAACGCCCAGATTTTTTTAACACTTTTGAATGCAAAATAAAAAACTACGTTCAGGAAGTATTAAGATGTTTATTTTTATTCACAAGAAAACAGTTAAAAAATTAAAAAAGTGTCCTAATACAGAAAAATCAAGGTACCTTTGAAAAAAGTTGTTGTTTAGTGTTTGCATTCTTTTTGCCGTCACATTTGACAATTTTAAAAGCGTTTTAACTTTTGCATTGCTATAAATTTACTTATTTTAAACATTGACACATTTGAAAAGTGCAGAGAAACTTACTGAATCAGAACGAATTGAGATATTAATGATGCGTGGGTACGGTAATCGTCAACGTTCTTTTGAAGAGGTTCGTATTTTGTTTAATACTGTTTATCCGGATCGTCACATTAGTAAAAGTACGGTATGGCGAACAATTCAAAAGTTTGAAGTCTTTCGTCAGGTGAAGGATTTACCTAGAAGGGGACGTCCATTAACAGCAACAGATGAAGAAACTAGTTTGAATGTGTTACTTACAGTGGAAGAAAATCATCACGTGTCCACAACAGAATTAGGTCGAATTCATGAGATCTCTCAAAAATCTGCTCATACGATTCTTAAATCAGCAAGAATGAAAGCCTATAAAATGTATCCCGTTCATGAGTTAACTGAAGATGATCCAGATCGTAGACTACAATTTTGCGAAACAATGACGGAATTGATCGAGCAGCAGCCTGATCACATCATTTTTTCAGATGAGGCAACGTTTTGTCTCAATGGCACTGTGAACAGACATAATTGTCGCTACTGGTCAATTGAAAATCCGCATTGGATTGAAAAAGTAAATTTTGTTTTACATGATTTATCGTAGTAAATTCACAACGTTATTACATGTAATATTCCCGATTTACACAGTAAAATTACTGTAATTTTTTGCAGTGTACGCAGCGTCCTCAAAAGGTGAATGTCTGGGCTGGTCTTGTTGGAAACAACATCATAGGACCATTTTTTATAAGAGGAAATTTAACTGGCAACGTCTACTTAAATTTATTGCGAAATGAGGTTGTTCCAGCACTTGCGGCCCTCTTTCCAAATGCAAACATAGGTGATCACCCTAATGCACATTTTTAGTTTCAACAAAATGGAGCTCCCCCCCATTTTGCCCATAATGTCCGCGATTATTTGAATGAAATTTTTCCGGGACGTTGGATCGGACGTAGAGGAGCAATCGAATGGCCAGCACGTTCGCAAGATCTCTCGCCATTAGATTTTTTCTTTTGGGGTCACATGAAATGTCAAGTGTACAAAAATCGTCGCCATAATCTTGAACAATTGGAAGAGAGAATAGTTCAAGAAGCCAATCGCATCACTCCAGAACAAATACAAAATTCAATAAGAAATTTTACTGACCGTTTACATTTTTGTCAAATTGTAAATGGAGAGCATTTTGAACAATTATTGTAATCGCAACCTGAATAGACAGGTATCTTGATTTTTCTGTATTAGGACACTTTTTAAATTTTTTAACTGTTTTCTTGTGAATAAAAATAAACATCTTAATACTTCCTGAACGTAGTTTTTTATTTTGCATTTAAAAGTGTTAAAGAAATCTGGGCGTTCCATTTAAAAAAAAAAAATTGGACGTATTGCCGATTAAACCGGAAGTGAAAAAAATATTAACTGTATTGCATAAAATGCATTTATATTAACTATACCCCCATACCAAATTTCAGAAATCATAATTTTCAAATAACAAAGTTATTCGACCGTTCCGGGACTTTTTACTAACCCTGTATATACTGAACATCAATTATTCTTACGGCAATACCATGACCGATACTTGAAAAATGTTTATCAAAGTCGTTGCTTCCAATTTTACAGTAGGGGAAATGTAATACCAGCGCTTAATCATCAGCAATCTTAAAATTAACTGCCAATATCCTGTTGCCTTGCTAATAAGGAAGAGCATTTTAAATATAGAATTTATTATAGATTTGGGTACTTAATTTTATTAATTTAAGCATATGTAAAATCAGATAAGTGCGAGCTTAAAAAATTATGAAGTAATTTATCAGAGCATCAATGATCTTAAGAATTAACATCAATATAATGGTTTCCTAATAACGGACGCCTGCTAAGAATTAATTGCGAACGGAAAATCATTATTAGCTATAATATTCTCTCTCATTTTGTAATTTGTAAGTCGCTCAAACATGTCTACTTTGTGTGAAATAAGACAGTGTGAAAGCGTAAAATAAATGTGCTAAAAAGTTTCCTTAGTCATTTCTATACAATTTTACAGCTTGAAGTTTCTAACAACAAAAAAATAGTCATAAAATGGGGCAAGTATAAAAGCTAAAAAAAAATTTTAATACAAATCAACCCATTCATAGCTACCATTACTTTTTGTCAACTACTCACAATTATACTTATGTATATAAACAATAACTGAAGAATTTGACCAAAATGGCGCCAATTTAACAATGAACACAGCGAAAGGCCCAGAAGACAGGAGATAAATGCCGTTCAAATGAGAAAATGCGAACGAAATGAATAGTAATGAATAGGAAACAGTTAACAGTGGAACGCTTT
The DNA here is from genome assembly GCA_949128085.1 of Cetonia aurata. Classification (NCBI taxonomy): domain Eukaryota; kingdom Metazoa; phylum Arthropoda; class Insecta; order Coleoptera; family Scarabaeidae; genus Cetonia; species Cetonia aurata. Next base: position 21,831,307 of record OX421886.1, on the reverse strand, counting down.
ATTTACCGTCAGCGTTTCACGGACAGATGAATGAGTGATAAGTGAATTGTAATTATATTTTATTGTTTCGCCGAAACGCCGCATCGGGTTTGAATAAAGGGGACCGTTTAATCATAGCGCACACATATTTTAAGCGCGTCATAAAAGCGTTGTCATTTGCGGTTGCGCCCTGCCGCCACAAATTTCGGGTTGTACAGCCGACATGCTTTGATACAACAATATTTTTGGACCGTAGAAAGATTTGTACGTAAATCTAATTCGAAAATTTCAGTGAAAGTTGAAGTAATTTAATTTACATCTTGTTTAGTCTACGTAAGTAATTGTGAAACTACGTATGTAGTACCAGAGGAAAATTAATGTAAAAACAAAATCATACAATACTTCAATTTAATTTTTGTAAAAGGCAATAGTTGGCGCAAAAAGTATTTTGTCTGGCTTCTCGTTTTGTAGCCATCATGTGAATATTTGCTTCGTAAAACATATTCCTGTGGTTTTCTAATAAATTCTCTGCTATTTCCAGGTATACAATAACAAATGTGTTTTTTATTAAAGAATGCTAAGGAAACTGTTTTCGTTTAGGTATCACTCAGAAATATTTAAACATTAATACCAAGAACACTAATTGGAAGAGGAGCTCAATCAATGCAAAAAATTGCAATTATTTCAACTAATAATAATCATAAAATTTGATTTTCACCATATGTTTGGTATTTTTACCTGATGATTTGTATCCACCGTTAGCAAACCTTTTTTTCCGCATAACGACAGTATTGGTGATCTTTATCCGCAGGCTTGGTTCTATGCTCCTCATTTCGTTGTGAACACTCAAACATTTCTCAACAATACTTTCCCTGGTGGAAGGATGGCATGACCAGGAATAATAATATTGTCATTTGTCCAAGGATACCAAGCACGACCCTCCGCTCCCAAGGTGGTGCTATGGGTGCCAACTTTGAGATCTTAAATGGAAACCCTCTTGTTCTATTGTAGATTCAGGCTCTATATACGAAAGCTTTGCCTAAAAAAATTTTATTTCGATTCTTGATAGATGGTACCGAAATTTTCAAGAAATAATTGTTATGAATTTTGGAGGAATATTTTGGGGTATTTGTATAAAATAATTTACAGTCTACCTCTTAAAGTAGACACGCCTTCACACGCATCTAGCATTTTTATTGTTCATCGCTCTTTCTTCTTTTTTACTGACGTTTTCATGAATTGTATATGAATTCTCTTCGGAACCTCAGAAATTATTTCTTGCAAATTTTAGCGCCATCAATCAAGAATAGAAAAAAAAATGTTATAGATAAAGCTTTCGTACTTTGATGCGTAGAATCCTAATCCGCAATAAAAATTGAGGTTTCCATTTAAGTTTTCAAAGTTGCTGTCTATGATAGTCATGTTTGGTGCCCTTGGATAGATTTTTGAAACTGATTAAAGTCGTGCTGATATAACACTGATATAACAACCATTATTATTATATTTTAATGACAATTTTATTGTTAATACTTTGTGAGAATTACTTAATTTCAACATCAAATTCTTTTCTTGATTTACCATGGAAAATATATGGGTTACCGGACATTTAATTGCAAACTTGCTCGTTGACATTAAAGTTTTCCGTTTTTAGCCTCAAACGTTTTCGAGATATTTGCACTCTTTCGACTAAAACCAAATATTTTATGGGATATTATACATTAAGATATTCTACTAATGTCGATATAAGCACCAGAATACAGCTATGCACTATTACAGCAGGCACAATTAAGTCTTCTACAAGTTATAGAGCTTATCTCCAATATAAATACATTTACACCAACCAAATCTTTTTTTAAGAAAATGTATTATCCTTTTATTACATTAAATGTTGCGAAAAGTTCTACATCGACCGGTACTAGGCTTTAATATATCCATTCTTCAGTGAATTTCTAGATAAATTTCACTTTCGAAATTGGTAATTATTGTAGTCTTTATTGTACCTTGCAGCATTGCCATTATTGCTTATACATGCCTATAATGGTAATAACTTCATTAAGAAACTTTTTCATGGTAAATATATAAAAACATTCTAATGGTAATCCTCTTAAAATTACAATAACCCACTCAGCAATATTTCTTATTACCGAAGTAACGTTAACGATGGAGAATATATTCGTTTTTTCTCCTGTGACAAAAACGAGTACATTAGCGACATTTCTCCACACTTTATTTGTAAGAAAACGATAGTCAGCGATTTGTAACGCTCAGTCCCCTCAGTGCGGGGTTTCAATTCGGGCCCATTATAACAATTATTTTTTCCCTTCGAACCGCCCCTATTTTCGGTCACTGTATTCGCGGACGATGACTAAGTGGACTTGCTTGTTCGCAGGACGAAGAAAAATGATGATTCCGCTTTGAGGAGTTCCCCAGGTCTCCGGGCAATCCCTCTCGCACCCTGCGCGCTCGCTACATTCGGAATTCTGGCTGTCTTCCTTTTAGTTTGCGCACCCTTCTTTTGTGCGGCCCGTCGAGGTCGGACAGAAATGGAATACGAATTTTCAGTGGAGGAATTCTCTCCATCCGGATTCGAGCGCTTTGTAGATAAATAAAAATATATTCTGTAAATATTTAGGTACAGGCAATCGCCTTGCTTTATAAGATGACTTCGTATTTGTATGTGATAATAATCAACAAATAGCTATTTGTATCTAGACTAGTAAACAACCCTATATATTTTCCTATTTTATTATATTATATCCTATTCCGTTTGTTTGAAGTTTTAACAATATAACAACTTCTTTAATGTCAAAAATGGTTGAATTTGTTTCTAAATCTTATAGTTACGGAAAAAATATCATGGGAAGAGAAGATATCTTCAAATACAGAACAGAATATCTAACGATAACAAAATAATAAAGAAATCGTTGAAGTATATACCAACTGCAGCACCCAGTAATGTTACGCGTATTTGTGTAGCTAGAAGTCAGTCATGTGTACAAAATCTTAAAGTTGAGTTAGCACAAAAGTATTAAATAGATAGATATAGAAGATCCATACATGTAAGTAATGTTTACAAAATCGATAGAATTTGCAAGTGTGCAAGTAGTTAAAAGAAAGAAGTACGCATTAAGCGTCATTAGCTTTATTGTAAAATTAAAACCTGTTTAAGGAATGGACAAGGCTACTTCTGGGCTTGTACTGTTTATTTTATTTATTTATTTTCTATAAATCTAGTAATATAATTACAGAGCTTAATCTATGCCAAAAACTAAATACTAAAATCAAAATTTGTACTAACAAAAGCAAACTTACACCTAATAATATTATGGAATGAAAAACCAAGCACTAGGAATTCATGATAAACATTATCTACATATTTTAATAAAACCATTATAATTATTACTATAAATATGAAGGGCTTAATTGGAAGGATTATACAACGCAAACAGTTAATGTTCAAGAAATGATGCCGGTAGACAAAATAAAATTCTTTCGCCCTATCAGAACTCTATCTAATGTGGATGTACTTGAAATCTACCCATTAATATTGGCTCTCGCTGAAGAATGCAGGAGTAATTAAACAAAATTTCTTTATTTCAATTTCCACTATACTATCGAAAGTCAAATGAGAGTGCAAAATGTGAAATTTTAGTAGCACATTGCATTTTAAGTTTTTGTAAGAAGGTGAGTGCTCTTGACAGTTCCTTGCATAAAAGCTACTCAAAAAGCTTTTGCGAATATTTTCAAACAAGCTCCACGTATTTCTCTCTCCAGAATTTTGTTTTTCCTTCAACGAAACATCTTATAAACGTCGCCTGATCTAAAGATACCCCCTTTTATTTTAGCATCACGTTAGGAAACTTTCGTTTTAAGCATGAGAATCCTCACCCTCCTTTGTTCATAGTTGTTTGATTGGACTAAGTTTTATATAAAAAAGAGCCAATAGACCTTTACAACTAAAGTATCCAGTCTAGTCTATACTATTTCTTATAGAAAAAAGATGTCTCTTATTTTCAGCATATGGTCGCTCAAATAATTCCGAACCAAGTCAACTAAGCGTAGGTAAGAACCAAAAGTTTCTAACTTAGAGGTATTATGTTGAAGAGGGCCGAAGACTTAAATAACGTCGGTATATCTCAAATCAATCTGTCTCTTGTTATCAATACGTTCAGCTATTGGGTAAAATGCTTGAAATAATCACGCCCATTAAAAACAGTAAATTTTTCAAATGGCTCTCTCATTTTCTATAACTTCATATTTTATTATATCAAAATCCGGTTGTTCCCATTAGTGATATCAATTTTGAGTAATAATTATTGTGATCACTATTTATCTATTCCTTACTATTATTTATTTTGATTATTAATATCCATTTCTCTTGAATATTATTTACTTAGTATTTCCAAATATAGTATACATATGATCAAAGAAAGGTTCCATTGGCGAAATATAGATGGCACCTCAAGTCTTATGGAAATGCATTTATTTGATTTCTATAAGACGATACTAGATGTGCCATCTATATTTCGCCAATGAAACTGTGCTTTGACCATACGTGTATACTAGTACAATATTTAGTATTTCTTATAAATTAACTTTTATAGTATTATATATGTACTTGCATTATATTATATTAGTTTTAAGCGCATAGTTTAACATTATTTTTAATTTTGTTTTTTCTTTGTCTTTTTCCTCTTTACTATTATGAATTATACGTTTTATTGTGTTATTATTATTATTTTTTTTTATATACGTGCAGGTAGTACTTTCCATTTTCATGGTCAGGTTATATTTCTTTATCATTATTTCTAATTATCTCTGCCACTGTATATTTGGGTTCAAATTGTGAATATTATGTTGTTTTAGTTCATAGGACATAGTTTAATATTCTTTTTTTTTTCTTTTCCTTTATTATTATAAATTTTAGGTTTTGTTGTATCTTTCTACATATATTTATTATAATTACTATCCTGTAATGAGCAGATTTTTTTTCTGTTGTTGGATAAGAATGAATAAAATAAAAAATAAAAAAAAATATATATAGCTAGTAGTAGATATTAATTCTAATGTACTGACGTCATCTGTATAAATGTTATATATAATATATCTATATAATATTTATAGAGATGACGCTAGTGCATTGGAATTAACAAAGTCAATTAAAACTAGATTTTGTTGCTGTATACCCAGTTATAAGTTATATTTTAGTTTTAAAAAATGGAGCGTGTGTATCGAAAATTTTGACAAGAAAAAATGTGCTGAAAAGATATTGTAGGAGAATGTTTTACATATATTAATTGTTAAAGACAAAATATCAACCGTTATTCAAGGATATAAATTTATTTTTTTGTGACATAGGTATGTATTTATTTTCTGTCGTATCTCTGCCTACAGAAAACGATTAATCACTTAAAAAAATGTACCCACGTAAATAACACTCCATTCTCATTTAAAAATACATCTTATCTTAACTAACGAGTTCCTGTATATAATTCGCATAGAAAAAGTATGGTTACATCGAGTTTTAAATGAAAATTTATTTGGCGATTGATGGTAATCGGTAGTTCGAGTCATTTTCGTGAAATTATTTTAAGCACCGAAAATCATCAACTTGTCAAGCATATGTTGCCAATAGATACTAGTTGGATATTAAATAATAATATTAATTAATAATAAAACGGCATATATAATGATTCTTGCATTAATACCACTTGTAAATGTGCAAAAGAAAGTCTGCGCCAGATTTATATCATTTCGAACAAACGCCAACTACGGCCTACTGTCATTAATCTGGCAACCTCAAAGCATGCTTTAATGAAAACGATTAAGATACCCTTTCAAACTTTGCCTCATTTAAGTTACTTTACCCAACTCGTAAACGAAGTTAATAGGCAAGATATTTTGCCTGTAACTATAAATTATGTAATGAGATGGTTGTGCAAATAGGAATCATTGTAAAATGTTATTGTCCAAATTTTTGTTACTCTCAATTACTAGTCTCTTGATAAAAGTTAGTAAGAAATAGGAAAAAAATGTTAAAAAACTGGGTCATGAAATTCAATAATTATCTGTAGAATACTTCACATGTTAGTATACCTTTATTGAATAAATGTCTTATTTTAGAGATTTATTGAATATTTACAAACAATTTATTACAGATCCACAAAAGAAAATCCACTTACCTACCTTACAAATAGTGTCTGCAAGGAGGACCCATTGAAGTACAACACGGTACAAGTTCAAGCTCACAAAGCAGCATAGATATTTATTGAATGACATCTCCTTCAGGGCTCTCCAAACACAGTCAGCATTCAGTATATTGAGAGAATCTGATTCACTATATGATAAAGCAGAAATGATCACTGTCACTTATCGTTGCATTTGAGTAATTTCTTAGTTTTGACAAGATTATGTGAAATGCAATGGTCCGCCCTGTGCTAATGGGAAGTTCTGGTTGCCCGAAATAGTACCACAGCACTGCATTATTTTGCGAGAGCTTCCTCACTTCCTCCAATGAGTTAGTACCGTGGTATGGTATATACCTTCAAAATTCATCCAACAAGTTCAGGTCCTTAAGGTAGCTCAGAATCTTTTTGAATGATGTCTTTTTCAGGTCTTCCAGGGAAAGGTCAACCTTCCCAAAGATGTCATACCTGATTCTCGTTGTGGCGAGGAACTGGCAGAAGATATGCTCAACTGTCTCTTCATCATCCAAACACAGCCGGCATTCAGTCTCTTCAGACAGTCCGATTCTGTGTAGGTGATTTCTGAGTTTGGAGTGATCTGTAAAGACAGAAACAATTATTTTGACATTTCTTTTGATCAAGTTCTAGTAGCTAATGGGTTCTGACATGCTTAAACGAAATACGCTTTTTCGCATGTACCATACCAGCATAATTGTTCCAATATTGGAGCACTTTCTGCTGCGCACATTGATTTGCTGTTTAGCTACCGTAAGTGCTATGCCAATGGCAGGTTCTGGTCCCTGGAAATGCTCCGAAGCACCCTTTTTTGTGCTTGGTGAGAAGCTTCTTTCAAACGTGGATTCCAAGTGAATTCTATCATTAATGTAAATAGCGAATTTGCAATGATTTATTGATTGCTTTGTTAAGGGATGAATCGTCTTCAAAGATCACTCTATTTTTGTTGTCCTGTACATACAAATATTCAACTAAGAATGAGTAAGTACTGAAAATTGAAATCCTTGATAAGTAAAGGTAAATTATGCACGTCAATAGATTTTTTTGCTTCTTTGAAAAGGAGAGCGCAGACGCATCACGCAAAAAATTACGATCCGTCGATTCGTGCGTACACTGCACCTACATAATTTCGATTATTACATCACAGTATGCCTTCTAAGGCAATTTTCAATGAAATTACGTATAACGCGGTGAGCGTTACGGTAGCTGTCGCGGCATGTGTCCGATTCCAGCCCTTCCCTCGCTCATCTCCGCTCACGGTTCGACCTCAAACCTCGTTCGTGTATTAGTTTCGGTCCACCAGTATCTACCACCATATGCTATCATCAATCTCTCCGGTAATTTATTGTCTTATTTCCCATTGTCATTTTTCATTTGTCTCCGCATTATATACCTTCCATTCCTATGTCTTCATTTTGAAAATCATGGACGAGAACACCTCCAACGATCGAGGGTGCTCCTCTCACACACTGCTACGGCGCGATACGATTGCGACACGGTCTCACTTAAATTCATATGTAGATTAATGATGATGTAGACCTACGCTTGTGTATTTTGTATTAAGTAAGAAGCGTGTATTGAATATGATTAACCTTATGCGTTGCTTTTGTTTGCTATTCATGCAGAAGTGTCATTAATTACCTTAGAAGGTTCCGATTTAAATTTCTCATATGCTATTTGAATACAAATAATTGCTTAAGGATTATCAAACTTGAATTTTGGTAATTTTGGTGTACGCTGTATTATACCTAACTCATATTATTCCTAAAATAACCGAGTAAAAGCTCATAATTTGCAAGCTGTTTTAACGAAGACCAAATCTTTGGAAAAAAAAATGTCCTTTAAAACTCAATGCAGCATAATCTAAAAATATTATTGACAACAAGATGTCACAAATGTTGGAAACACGTATAAACCCATACCTATAATCGGAAATTTATCAACGCCAAAATCATCAATTACCAATTTTTATAAGAAGGATATTATGGTATTAAATTTTACATGTTTGCAGGGCCCTTGAGTTGCACAGTGCAGTCTACAGGCAAATCTACATTCGCCTTAACGTGCTATTTCAGACGTACTTGCTCTTCAGGCTCCTGTCAATATGCGAATATTATTTTTACTTGGGTTGATACATTCTATAGATTTTCCCGATTATAGGTTCCCAGTAGAGGTTTAGTTGCCTCATTCTCTGTAAATTCCCCCAGTATTTGAAATTTTTCTCTGCTCTACTTCACTTTTGAGTGAGTAGGTATTAATTATCAACAAAAGTAATCCCCGTTCACGTTTTTATATACTTTAGCATTTCTTTTTGAAAATAAGCTTTTGCAGTACTTTTGATGGTGAGCATAACTATTTTGTCCAAATTAGCAAATTTCCACATATGTATACAACAGTAAATATCACAACCAAAGCAAAATAACATCTAATCAATATGAGAGCTGTTATTGGAATGGGATGACAGTTTTATATTTACATAAGAAACTTTGAACCTTCGGCTCAGATCAAATTTACACGAAGAAGAGAGCAGAGAAGCATTATCATTGTTGAGCAAAGTATATTTCCTTAATATATTTAAAGGATAAAGGAAGTTATCAATAAAATATACGCATATTAATCTTTTATGTCATCGCATGATGTTGTAGCGTTAGCTGAAGATGAATGCACTTTGAAATAGGATCTACAACCCTATAAATTTTAAAGAAAATAAATGTGAACTTAAGCATAAAGAGAACAAAAACCATGTTAGTTGATATAAACGAAAGCAAACCATGTGGAAGAAATTACAATTGAAAAAAAAGCAGAGATTTAAATACTTGGCATGTGTTTTAATTGAGAATCCAATTGAAAAGGGAAAAAGAAGGATTAATAGAAGAAAGTATTTCCTGAATTTATTTCAATTAATGAACAAGAAGCTTCTAGGAGAAGAAAAACGCCAAGACGATTACTACCAAAGGCTCAAAAATCTGGATACTAACTGAAAGGCATACGGAAAAAGTAACAACTTGTGAAATTTCCTATGGAACACACACAATGAGACAAGGAGATAATTAAAAATATAACCATTAGAAAGCACTTACATACAAAACCACTAGAAAACGAGCGATGGTTTAGACATATAGATAAATGTGAAAAAATAAAACTTTCTTCAACGCAAGATCTTGAAAGGAACTTATAAGGTAAACTCAGAAAAACACATCGACGGATAAAATAAATAGAATTGATATAAGAAAAAAGCGTGGAGTAGATTAAGAGCTTTAAATAAGCTCACCCAAGATCCTTTACACATTTACAGGATGATAGGCGAAAGGATTCAGTAAATAAGTAACTTGACGATAAGTTTCACTCCAATTAAAAATTTACGATGTTTGCTATTATAATAATAAATGTATATCATTCTGTATATTGAATATGGTGTGTTGAAATGTAGTGTAATAAACTAGTTTGACCTTTGTACATCTTTCTTACAGAAGACCACATATGTACCACTGGCTAACTTTGTGTTAGCTTAAAATTTTATTCGTAATTTTAGAAAATAAATTCTATCCAGCTTTTGAAGGGATACTTTGATACTTTTGATTTTTAATGCTACCCATCAGAATAACATGGTGATAGGAAATATGTGTACTACATATAGAAATTATTTGTCGTACTTATATTACTTGGTAGAGCCTTGGTAAGGCGAAACGCTCATGTTAATAGTGACCATGATTGAACATATTTTTCCTGTAGTTAATGCAAGTCTATCATTGTATTCGAATATAATGATTATTTTAAAGTTGAATGGATTACTCCATTTAATAAGACCCTTTCACATACGCTATTTAATAAATCTTGGTCTAAATACCTGAAGATAATGAAAAAGGATAAGTGAAACCTACCATTGGCATAAAACATAGGGTAGCTGAGCAACAAATCAATTTCTGGATAAACCAGAAAGTACTCCACCCAATCATGTCAGAATTAAGAAACTGCTTGGACGTGGCCGGAAAAGTGTCAAAATAATTGTTTCTGTTCATTGAGAATCATCAACATAGAATCACACTCTGATGAGACTGTTTGGTAGGACATATTCCTTTGATTATTCCACTGGTATTCCAGGAGAATCAGGTGTATGATCTTTAGGAAGGCTGACTTTTCTTTGGAAAACTTAAAAGAAATCTGATTCAACAAGGTCCTGAGCTACCTTAAACGCCTGGACTTCTTGGATGAACTTTAGGATAACATTTTTTGTACAATAAACCTTAGTGGTCGCACTGGGTCGAACAATTAATCAAACCTTACGGATACGGATACTATCTCTTTAATAATACTAAAAGAATAAGCAATATAACAATGATGAACATACCGATGTACCAGAAGCCGTAACGAAGATCATGAAGAGCATCGAGAATGGAAAAAGCCAGAGCCAAAACCAAAATTTAACTTCTTAGTCTGAAAAGGCATACCAAAAATTAGTTTTATTGTATTCAAGAAATTACTCTACACACTTTTAGTGCTTAGAAAAATAGGAGATCAACGTTAGTAGAAATCAAACTGGTAGTAGTTTAAGAAAAAAATGAAAAATAAAAATTGATTTTTTTCCAAAGGTGAATGTTATACATTTTGATAAGAATTCAGTGTGCTTCTACCAAAATACTGGGATGGGATATGCGGACTTGTACTTCAAAGCGAAAAATGAAATTTAGCGATACAAGTCATACTCTTAGTCTCTTCAGATCTGTTTTAGTTTTTCCTGAGGCACTGATAAGCTAAGATTGATATTATCAGGTATTGGATTTTAATAATTGTGCAGGTACATTATAATATCTGCAACAGTGATTGAATCAATTCTTTCGATCAGGAACAATACCTTTAAATAAGCTAAAGTTTCTTTGTAACTAGGCTTGATACGTTTGTTATAAACACGTATTACGAATCGATGGCACGGTGCCGGTCTACTCCATCGCCTTTATCGTACCGTCTCATCGCGGCGATAAGAGTAACCAGCCATCGCGATCGTTCCTCTACCACAGGCGAGGTTAAACCTATAACAACATAACGTACACATGCAAGCCGCAAGCCAGAAAACAAAAAAGCACAACCGAACACAGACATAAAATCTCCGAACCCACGGAGAGTATCCACGTTACGTCTTCATCTCGCGCGGCAGAAACACACGCAGGTTCAAGTCCATTTCGAGCAGTATATCACTTACTTGTTCTCGCATGACGCCCTATTAATATTGTGGCATGCCCAACCTTGAATCGACCAGTGTTGATATCTCATGAAGATCAATCTTGTATTTTCAAGTTTCCCGGATTCCTCGGCTCTCCATTAGTCGTTCTCATTCCTTCACTCTCTAGCACCTGATCCCAGGTAAATAGGGAAAGAGAGAAGCACTCGCGACGTGGATTGTGCCGAAGACGATACCGTGATATGCGGTGGGCGTAAGTGATGAAAGAAAATAAAATTCATATGTATATCTGAAAATTTACATGTTGCTCGTACGAGGGTGAGATTTATCTTGGTCATTTGCATGCGGGGCAATTAAATTAAGATGTTGTCGCTGTACTCTGACGTTCCCCGTAAGGTAAAATATAAACATGGGAGACCGTTTACCGCTTGAATATTTTCTAATTAATGGCCGAAGATAACACCAACTACCATCCGGATTTGTCGATCGGAATGACCAATAAATATGCGATGTCGTTTTCTCTCTAATGGAATATAACTGGTGGTGAATGTTTGATAATAATTTATTACCGGTTAATGTTCACACCTGTAACCACGACACGGTGCGGCTTAAGTATGCGCGAAAGCCTCTGAAAACCTACTTTACGGTGGAATAGAATTCGAATTAATGGTGACGCCATTAAAGTGGGAAACCGGACTTTCCTAAGACGACATATTTTAACGATGGCGTGTTTTTACTTAGAGGAAATAACAATATCCTTCAAAGAAGATTATTGCGTTTGAAAGTGGGCTCTCGGATTTATTAATGTTAATAAGGCCATTAAATATTAGATAGATGATACACCTGGAGCTTCTTAACAAAAGTATCTAAAAATTAATAGCCGGATAGGACAGAATAGTCTAATCAATCCATTTATATAAGTCAATTGTCCTTAAATAAAATTTCTGTAGTTAATCCTGTATACAAAGTACCAACATCAATTCTCAGAAAGTAGGTTTAAACTTGTTCTAGAAATGGTACAAACCAAAAATAGGTATAAGTTGATCAACACCGTTGGTGGAGAAGACTGGAATAAGTTAGCGTAAGGAGCAAGTTAGCCATATGCGTTTAAAATTGCATCTCTTTTGGAGTCCATTCGTAAGACAACGCGATAGTCACCCGCTTTTAGATTAGAGCAACAAGTTAGGCTTTGGTGCAAATAATTTAAGCTTCTACGTAGCTTATGAGTTCCTCCTTATTCTGTTTTTTTTTCTCCTCTTATTTTTTGCCTAAAAGTAGGAAGTGAACTTTATGATCAACTATGCATTAGGGAGTCATTTGTAATATTTAAAATAGACGTTAAGTTCCGTGTTATAAAATATGTTACTTTCAGCAGCCATAAACTTTGTTCGGGGCAAGCTCGTCCACTCTAAGACAGCTAGTTGGTTAGGTATTTTAACGACTGCCATGATCAAATAAGAGAAATTTTGACACTGGCCAATGGTTCCCGATGAAATTTAATACCCTAAATCGAACTTGTTAAAAACAACGGTTTGAATTTATGGTATTTTCAGATCCCTATTATTTGTAAGAATAACATTAGTGTTTAGTTTTTATATATGCATTTGTAAAATATATCTTGGTTTTTGCTATGGCAGCCGGCTGACATAAAGTCTCCACTGCAGCCTCTTGGTTTTCTGTGTTATATCTCTTCTTGATGCACACATTAAATTATGCCAGCCAATTCAATATTCTGCAGGTGCCCTTTCAATGCACAATGTCTTGTTAGGAATTGCCGCTGCCATGCAAAAATGATCCCTACTAAGCTTTCGTAGTTCTTCACTCTCCTTTTTTGATGGTGTCTTGATAAAGATTTTTCCATGAGATTGCCTGGTTGTGTTGTTACAGTGTTGTTTGTATTTATCTTTGGCCCAATTTTTTAGCTGCACCCGTTGTGTGTTTTTGGGTACCCCTAGAACAGGTTCTGGACCCATAAATGAAGCAGTAATATAAACATAGTCCTGTGAGTGGAATCGTCCAATAAAAATGACTTGTTTATGATTAGTTTGACTGCACTACAAGCCTAATAATCAGACGACGGAGAAAGAAGTTACCACACCGATGCATTCCAATGTAGCTTGGTCTTGCTCCTTCTTCGTGCGTCACCGGAGAACTGACTATCTTGTCAGCGCTCTGCTAATAATACATTTGGTGATGAGATTGTAGATGATTGTAGATGAAGATTGCAACTTAATACCCCATTATCAGGTTCACATTGAAGTAGCATCGTCAGCTCATCACGCTTACAAGGATCTCACAATTACAACGCTCGCGAATGTCAATAAGTGACCCTTCATGTGCGCTGTATATAAGAGCGCTGTGCCACAAATTGCAAAAAAATTACAACAGCGCCACTATAAATTTAAGACACAAACTTAGATAAGTTATTCGAGAGATGGTTATACAGATTAATCGATTTCTTTGAATCCCAATGCGTAATTAAGCCAGGTAACTCTTCAAATTCACATGCACAGTGCAGCGCAATTTGAGAGTAGATTGATGGATGTTTCATCCTGTTCCCCACAAAATCTACATTTGGGTTCCTCCACTATTCCAAGTCTGGTTAGATGTCCGTTCAGTTTACAATGGCCTAATAGGATCCCTGTCAATACACGATTATTATTTTTACTCAGGTTGATGCATTCTACAGATCCCTTCTGGTTATAGGTTCCCAGAAGAGTTTTAGCTTGCCTCATTCCCTGGAAGTTCTCGCAGTATTTTGATTTTCTCTGCTCTACTTCACTTTGGAGGTTCTCCGGTATTACACGGCTACTTATCCTGCAAAAAGGTTCAGGCCCTACAACAGGTATTCTTGGCGAGATTATCTGTTATTTCGTTTCCTTTCACTCCTGTGTGTCCCCACAGTAGGGTTACCTTGTTCCTTTTACCTAGCTCGTTCAGTTTTTCTAGACACTCCTAAACTATCTTGGAGCAGATTATATTTGAGCTCAGCGCCCTGATGGCTGCTTGACTATCAAACATTAAGATAATATCTTGCTTTTCGTAGCTTCTGTCAATGTTGAACTGGACGCATGTTTCAATAGCGTGCACTTCCGCCTGGAAGACACCCGGCCCTATTCCAGTTCCGTCTGCCGTTTTGGAACGATCCGTGTATCATTTGACGGCGTTTCTATTGAGTTTCAAGATAGTGTTTTTATCCTATTCGAGCTTGGTGCTCAGCTTTGTGGTAAATTCTTTCGCAAAGCTGAACTTCTTTGGCATATTGTTTTATATGTAAATCAATCCCATTTTTTCATTAAGATGTTGCACACATTTTGTTGAAATATGAAATAAAAGCACATATTTCTATTAAATTTATATTTGAGTTTTAGAATTGTTATGACTTCAAAATATACATATTTTATTAAATTAGTCTCATACTTTATTTCGTTTATCTTCTAATATTAGCAATGGCTTTATAATTTGAATAGAATTTTTTTGTATAAGTATTGAGGTGTTAAGGTATGATCATATGTAGAGGTGCTAAAATTGAAAAATTTGTGTGCAATAAATGTTTCACAATCACCAATAACTGCCAGAAATAATAAGACTGGAATTTACCCTTGATGGTTTCAAAAATAAAAGTTAAGATCTATTCCTTTTTTTTTAACAGGGAAGCATTAAGCTATCTATTTTCTTTATAGGATACATCTATAATATAATTTTTTCAAAAGAGAAAGGGTGCTATCCTATTTACATTGGCGAATACGTTCTAATGTAGCGTTTATTCACAGTGTAGTTGTTTTTTTGTCTCCTAAATTTAATGCCAAGGAAGAAGTGATAAATACATTGCACGTAGTATATTAGATTTACAGAACAATTGTCTAATAAATGACCGTTATTTGTCTTTCTGTCCGGGAGTTTCGTCGTCAAAAGGTTTTCGCAACCGTCTTCGTGAGGCTAGTTGCACCTTCTCGTCTCATATACACATAAAATAATTCTACTTGCCGACTTGCCAAACCGACAAACGGAACTTAAACCGCTCTTTCAAGTCAGCTGAGTAATATCAGTTCTTGCAGGTATAACTTTCTGATCCTAGTAGCGATATGGCCATTTCACAAATATTATATTTCGCTATACTAACGAATGAGCGAATAAATTACATCGAAACAATTGCATACTTACCTACTGAGTGGGTGTACGAGATATTAATTTCCAACACTTTGATTTCGATAGCCATGATTGACTGCCGCATGCTTAGTCATCTAAGCACTGCCTTCCATTTTATTTAAATTACAATTAACTAATTGCTGCGTAGAGGTTATACGAAGGGTTCCGATGGTGTGCAGTGCGTCCGTCTTATCCGCGTCGAATCTGTCACCAGGCAAGTGATAAAGCTCGGCAACGAGCGAGCTTTGGAACGGATAGGTACCATTTAGAAATTGTCTCCGCGCTTGGGCGTTGATGTAGTGCCGACTCCGACGTGAGATATAATCGAATCTCGGAAATATTGTGTCCCTTCTTCAACTTTTGGGCACGTCCAAATTTGGAGGATTATAGCTTGTTCTTCTTTAATAAGGCTTATCTATACAATTCAACTATTGTTATTCACTGTGTAGTCTTCCTTTCTGTTGTTCTTTGTTCAATTGTAGGAGGGTGTATTACTTGTACGCAAGATTTTACTCTATTGGGTTTTTATTGTATACCGCATAAAGATGATAAAATATTACACTTCTGTTTTTAAACTACTTTATTGTAACAATACTTTCCCATTCTACATATGAATGTAACAACAGACTTTCAGCTCTTGCTATTTGAACATACACAGTAAACAAAATTTCGTTGTTAAATGAAAATTTGTTAGAGTTGCTTTCTATGTTGAAGTAGCATACAACAATGGTTCATCTAACAAACTGTACACGGATGAAAAAAGATTTGTTAAAGCAACAAAATATATTTTGTTAAAGGTATTTATTTAAAGCAAATAATAATTTGGTTAGCTTAACATATTGTCTCATTTGGCTATACAATGACATTTTGTCAGCACTAATTGGTAGGATCAAACAAAATTCAATAACTTCAATACGTGTCAAATTAACAAAACAGATTAGTTAATAAAATATTGTTGAACTAACCAAAATTATAATTAATCTAACAAAAAAGAAAATGTAGTGATAGTTAGATGAACAGTAAGTAACTGTTCATCTAACAAAGTGAGATATATTTATTTTTTAATATAGCCCACTAGGTTACAGTGGCGGCGCGTGGACTTTTATTTTGGGAGTGCACATGTGGGTAGGTACCAGGGAGTCCGGCTTTGAAAATTAACCTTCAAAACTCGCATTTTAGAGCAGTTCGTGACGTTCTTTCGCCTTATCTTGGGATAATATTCAGAAAAGGGCTTAGCACAAAAATCCGAAATTGTTAGTTCTTCTTTTTATACAGAACAGTCACATCATAAACGAACAAAAATGACTTAAACTAAAAATTGTTTGAAAAATTGATAAGACCTTTAAATATACCAGGATTTATCGAATCATTTCCTTCGTAATGGTCACGTAATGCTAATTCGAAAGCACCACAAAATTTAATACAGTTTATAATTTTCCATAAAATGTATCTGTTCTTTTTTACTTGCTCATTATGTTTCTCGATATTCAGTCGGTACGCACTGTTTAATTGTTGTCGAATATCTTGTTTACCTAATAAATTAAAACCTAATTTAGCAGAGAGGTGTGTCTTGGAACTTTGATGTTTTTTAATTTTTTCTTTTAAATGGATTAAATCCTTGACACCGGATGTGGTCCATTCTGTTTCAACATCACCAGCAAATAATAAATACGGAAAATAATAAAGACTGTTACTAATTTCACAACCACATAACCAGGCGGCTTTTTCATAAGTGTCTATCTTAAAGGTTCTTTTATAATCGCGTGTTTTACATTTTGTTACATGCGTGATCGATAAATTCGGTTTGTCAGCGAAGAAAAACGAATTGTTTTTAAATATTGTACGCTAGTGCAAATCGGATTCTCCAAATTATTCGCCTAAATTGCGCGCGAATACAACAAAAGTAATTTCCCGGTTCCCGGTATACAACACCACACTGACAGACGACCGTACACAAACTAAATGTGTACATATGGTAGCTAAGTACTGAGGACTATTACGGGAGGTGTGGGTGTGCGAGAGGTAGCTGCTGCTCCAATCACGGGCCAGTTCGAGAGAGCGGTGTACGAGCCGCATTACGCATGTTCGCGCCTGGAGTCTGAGCCGAACATCGGAAATGAAAAATAAAATTAAATAGCCAATAGAAAACGTTAGGTTTACGTCAAACACAAAAATAAATTCCTTTAGATGAAGATATTAGTTGGGAGTACACGTGCATATGTGCACTTATTGAGAAGCCGCCACTGCTAGGTTAGAGTAACCAAAATTGTTGCTGAAATTACCCATTTACAAATTTTCCGTTTACATGTAACATGATAATAAATAAGTGGGTGCGTGTTCGAAGAAATGCTTGGACACGTCGATTGGTATTTTTAGTTGTGCATTTTTTTCAACAGAAGCCTTTCATACATGGTGTATCATGTAACAGTGGCCAATACTAACTTTTTTAATTTTAAAAAAAGTTTTGGATTCTTCAGAAGATTCTAGACATATTTCATGTACATTTTCCTATACCTACCTTCAACTGTTTCGGAAATATTTAGTGTTTTCAGTTTTTTGCAAAAAAATGACATTAAGTAAAGAAAATTATTTGATTACAGAAATTCGCTACAATACACTCAAAAACTAACAGGCAATCTGTTTATTTCTTGATATTCTAAAAAGACAAAAAAAACCATTAATGTTAATATAGGAGATGTTCAAAATGCTCGCCGCGTACGTCTTGGCAACATCGTAATCTTTAATACAAATTTCTTCTAACATTACTCAAAATCTCAGGCGTAACCGATCTACTCGCAAGCGTTATTCGTCTTCTTAAGTCAGCTAAGTCGAGCGGTTTGAGAAGAACCATGAGAAGAAGTCTAATGGCGTCAGATCAGAGGATCGTGCTGGCCATTCAATCGATCCTTACCTCCCTATCCATTGATTTGGTAATGGGGCGGTCCTCCATCTTGTTGAAACCGTATCATATTTGCTGACACTAGTGGGTTTGCTGGATTAGAATATAAGTTTGTCAAACTTGGCAAGACATTATTTTGGAGTAGCGCTAAATAGTTATCGCCATTCAAATTGCCATCAATGAAAAATGGACCTACGATATGATCTGCCCAAACATTAACCTTTACAGGGTATTGCGTATGTTCTTCTCTCATCCAGTGTGGATTTTCCCTCAACCAACAGGGGCAATTTCAACGATTAGCATGACTGTGTAAAGATGGACTCACCAGAAAACAAAACATGTTCTAATTGGTTCACATTGTTATCTAACATTGCCATCATTTGTTCACAAAAATACGTTCTCCTATCAAAGTCGTCTTCCATGCGCTCCTGAGTTGGTATCATTTTACATGGATGCATTTTATTTTCTTTTAATGTTCGAATAAGTCGACTAGAAATATGTTGATTTTCATTAAACTCAAGCAAAATATCAAATTTGTTATCATCGCTTATTGCATCGGCAGCTGCACTTCTTATTTGCCTTGCATGTCTACAAACTCATGAAACTGCTTTTCTAGTTTACTGTTGGGATATAGGTGGAAAATTGCTGATTGTGTTCGCAAGAGCCATAGTACAACGAATGAAAGAATTATAGAATACGTTGTTTATATGACGATTTGCTTTGGATTTATTATTGTTTTAGTTTAACTCAGTACCTACCTATCATATATTATACACGCCAAAGAAAAGTAGCATTATCATGACTTAGCCGTGCAAAATGTATAGATAATTTAATAGCAATCTAATTGTTTCCAACAGAATTTCTGATTGATATTGATATGATGTAATGAGCTTCATATTCGTCTGTCTCAAATTAACTGAAAAATGTACTTACTGCGACTTTCAAACTTTCATCACTGTAAAAATACGTTGCCTCTAGAAACGCTTTCAATTTCATAACTTTGTAATAAATAAATTCATAACTTTGTAATTTGAATGTCCAGAATATACCGTAAATAAAATGAAACTAATGGTAATTTATTTCTTTTGAGAATTGCGTTTAAATTATTTACTCTTAAAACTTCTTCGAAGCAGCACTACGTAAAATTATTAGGATGGCAGGTAAAACTAATTCCTCTGCTTTTTAATGATGTTACAAATCCAAGGAAATATGAGGTCGTAATTTGATTGTTGCTAATTCTTCAAAATAATCAAGGAATCTTGAAATAAACTACCGTATACCGATAAAACTAAATCAGCGTTTTTCGTATGCTACACCACCATTGCCAATTATCAAAGCAAAAAACGGTTTTAATCCAAGCATTCAAAAACATTAAAAACAAACATAAATGAAAGTTATAGAAAGCATATTAGGTTTAATTCAACGCCTATAAATTTAGTTTTAAAACCATGTGCTTATTTTTAACCGGATGTGTTTTCAGTAAGTGATGTATCAATAAAAGAACATGCATAACATAGATATTAGATAGACACAACAACTTTGTTTGGGAACTCCTGAATTTCCATTATCAACTGTGGACCAAACAGATTGAACTGAAACTATCACACTGACAAAAGTCAATGCTAGGTTTTCTACTCCACTATCACCAAACATTGTTGTTTGGTGATAGTGGAAAACCTAGTATTGACTTTTGTCAGTGTGATAGTTATTGTTACACCAAAGGTTCCAAAACCCAATTACTGGAGATTGAACTGAGTGAATGCCCTTTCCTGTTTGAAAAGTAATAATAAATCAAAGAAAATATTAGTACTTGCTCATAAATTTTAGTAAACAGTTTATTATTAAATTAATAGCAAACATACATGTACATAAGTATTCACTGGTGAAAATTACTTTGTGTAGACTATTTTTCAGCTGACAAGAATGAATCTGTGTACAGCGCATACGCAGCTGTATGCTTAGTTTGATCTAAAAATATACGACTAAATTTCGATTCAGATTGTTAACTTTTTACTGGAAGGAAGGAAATGATACGAGGTTATTTTTTCGTCTTCAGCAAATAAAATCCAGTCAGATTGATTTATGCTTGACTTAATAATATGTTATTAAATGCCTATGTGTATTAATAAAGTGCAGAAATGTGTAATTCCCTCCTCAGCCACGCGTATTCCTAACGTAATCCCACACAGAAGACTGGCCCAAAAAGATGAATGCACCTCGAGGAAATTCGAGCAATGCACGAAAGCCGTATTATTTTCTCATCCACCTATAAGTGGTTTAATACCATTAGGCATTAAATTCCTCTCCCCAATGACTGGACTTGGTTTATATTCCACTAATGGTGGTCGGTTGGGAGCAGTGATGGGCTTTTAATAGTAGCGGAGAGTAGCTATAAGAGCCTCGGTGCCTTAAAACACCACAAACACACTAACCGCACAAACACGCGTAATGGAAACGCAATGGCAGAGGAGGAGGGAAGAGCGACGGTTTTTAATTACGCATTTTACTTTTATAACTAGGTACTTCAGATAATAGAGATACCTAATTTGAGTGGATGTAAATGACAATCTTAATATGTACTCGTTTATTTTATGTCTGCCAATTGAATTAAATCACGATCGTATGTTTTCCTCGGCTCGAGCTTTAAATAACTGTGTTAGCAAGGGCTTTCGGTGATTCTTAATTCTTTATCGTGCGCGATCAATTTCCTTAATGGTTTTGACTGGAGTTTATTGGTTGTACGAGTAAAGAAATACATATTTCTCATTTAAGCTTCTGTTTCAGCTCCCACATACAACCCGAGTAAATATTCAAATAAGTGCTTCCAGCTGATAACTTATGCAGTAAGAATTATAAATATATATTACTGGATATTAATGTTAAATATAAATAAAGAAATAAACTTTCGTTGTTCTTTATCAATCATCATAGGGAAAAAGATATTTAATAAAAGTATGAATGCGTTAATTGATCAAGTTTTGGTTACTAATTGCAATTCTATCAAAATTTCTGAAACAACTAAAAAACTTAAAGTTACAATACTCTTTTCAACTGCTGTACAAAAGGACCTTTAACTATAAGCAAACATGAGGCAGAAACTATGCAATATCGTGGTGCATGCAATTTGCTTTTAACTGGAACTCAACTGTAACGATTGTTTGGTTCTATAACGAAAACACGAGGGTGAATGTCTTCTGGTAAAATAATCACTGCAATAATTTTCTGATTGAAGAAGGGAAATACCTTGGCTCAAGACTGAATTGGAATCAACAACTTTATTCTAAAACCATCCTCAGAATATTGTCGAAGTAGCAAAATATTATCTGTTACTTTTTCGTAGCAAACTACATCAAATTGTGGTACTATTAAAGAAAAGGGGAAGAATGAAGTAAACTACAATAGTAATAGATTAGATTAAATTAGGGTTGGGGTGGCTATTCTGACTTATGTCACCGCGACCTTTTCAAATCTATTGTGATCTCCTTTATCCTAGAAGGCGCTCTCTAACTTTGCCGTTTTAAGTAGACCTATCATCTTTGAGAGCGGCTCTTTTATGTAGCTGTTAGCTGTTGGGTTCTTTCTACGCCCAGTACTAGAAAACTTATCCTCGGCAGGCCACCACAGTAGTACAGTACATGAACTGGGGTTTCCTCCTTTTGACCGGTCAACAGACCTACTATGATTTTGACAATCTCCCTTACTTTACTCAGTAGGGCTTTAGTAAATTGAAGCCTCTGTTCTCTTAAGAACTATGCTTGTCTTTGTACTGGTGATTTTTGCCACAATTCCTCGAACTTATTATGAGACCGTTGATTGATGAACATTCTAATGTTGCGATTTGGTAATTCTAAAAGCAAGGATCAACTCTTACGAATGACTTTGACAGACCTCGTCTGGCCAGGTCGTCCACTGCCACGTTTCCTTTTACCGCGATGTGGCTGGGAACCCAAGCCAATATTAACTTCCTTTGGGTACCCACCTTATTTAGGGCGCTTACACAGACGCACACAAGCTTGGAGTCAACACTTACGGAACTGATCACTTTAAGTGGTGCCTTAAGTGTTTGATAAACCGATGGTGGACTGCCATTTTGGAGTGGATTGTGTAAACGTACGGACATAGCACAATACGCCGCCAGGTTGGGGTAGCTTTCGATGAATATGAATCGGGCGATTGTGGATTAATTGAGAAGAAAAGATCAGCAAGGAAGAAGGCTAACGACGAATAAGTTAACTGAATTCATCTCTACTAAATAGCAAATATTTAAACAAACTATTGTGCACTGATAGACCAATGAGCATCGAAGTCAACACGGTAGATCTTGTAGCAATTGCATACCATATCCTGTGCTATGTTAGAGTTACAGATGTCACTTTTTGACTGATCCAGTATATACCCACAAGATTTTTTCTATTAACTGTTTTCAAGATACTAGAATTCTGGCATCAATAATAGATAAATGAAGTATACCATATGGGATCTATATATGTATGAGACAACTCCAACAGAATTACTTTGATATCCATTCTAAGTATATATACATTTCCTCTGAAGAAGCACTAGCATCCTCCGGTTGAACAATTTCCTTTTTCGTAAATTGATAATATAAAAATTCTTCTTGTTAGCGCATTAAATCACATACTCTAGTCAAGTGAATAAATATGAAGTTATTTCAATGGAGCATTGTTTTGGAAACTCATGCAAGTAATAGCAATAAATTCTCTAGAGCATAACGCCATGTACTTATAAGCATTTCTTAGGAACAACTTCCACTTTCCCAGTTTTGCAATAAGTACTAGTTAATCTGATTAAATGTTTTTTGGTTTTTTTTCTGCTACGTGTAATGGTATTAGAATAGAATGATATAAACAAGTTTCTGGAATTAATGAAATGTCCATGAACTGTAAAAGCACAAAGCTTCCATAACAATTCATCTATACTTATTGCTCTCTACAACTACATTCATCTAGATTAAGGCTTATAGAGATTATTATGTTACCATGATTGTAATCACTTTTTTGACGTATGTCTGTTAGTCAATCCTTCAAACTTTTTGTAGAAAATTAACATCAGTTAATGAATACCTTGCACACATTCCACTGTAGGAGAGAAGTTAACAACCACTATCCATTCATTTAATTGTAACTTACCACAAGCATTGTCGCAATCAGAGCCTGCTCTTCGCATGTGTGTTTCTATTTATAAGAAAAGAACGACCTTCAGTTACATGCCAGGCAGTAGTAAAAGTTAATTGGAAAATAATGTGTTTATAGTTGGAGGAGCCTGTTGTTACGCTTTTTGTAGAATACTTTTTGTGTACGTGAACAGAGTGTACATTCCTATACATTATAATTTATATTTTATTTATTATTATTTTAAACTGACTATACTTATGTAGGTGGCTAGTGACAATGTGATTACGAAACTATACAACATTTATTTGAAACAAACAACTTCCTGGTTAAAAATCAAAAGAAACAAAAACATAATGTAGATGCACAGCGTCCGTCTTGAAAATATCTCAATTGGGCGAAGCTCCCACTTTTTCCACCTCGTTTTCATAATCGTTTGAATTTTAGTTCGCCCTATTTAATACCTTTCGTTAGTCTAGAATACGTAGGTGGCGGGATAGCGCCAAAGATCTTAAATATATCCCCAATGTCTAGTTGAAATTGAAAAATCGCGCTTTGCACTTGGATCTTTTGACGGTATTTATGCAAGCCAGACAGTATAATATAAATAACAGGAATAACGCGATTATTAATTGGGTTGATGCAGTGCCAAACGCGGCGGCTCTTTTAATTACCACAGCAATGGAGAGCACAAATACAAACGGAGATGTAGAGTTCTTCATTTACCTCGCTGTGCGTTTGTTTTCTTCTAACATGTATATAAAGGCGTCAGAAAATTTGATAAATAATAATTAAATAATTTTTTAACCTATTATCGTATTAGAGCTTATCGAAAGCTTAATAAACTTGTTTCAGAAAACCCGATTATTTAAGAAAAGATTTAACGGATTCGTTACAGAAACAGTTTACATGTTTAATACCAATTCACGGCATAAAAGAAAATGGCAGTTGAATCAATCAGGTAAGAATCTTCTTGGCCTTTTATTGGATCTCTCTTCTACTACTCCTTAACAAATGACAAGTCATAAAGGCACAAGAACAAAAACGAGTAAAACGGTTCCTAAAATGACAAAGACTATGGGTATGCTAGAGGACATCAGTTGAAGATTTTTCCGTAATAAAGTTTCAGTTTATGCTCTGCGCCATTGCATTGGTTTGAGGAAACCAAGATTTCTACTATTGAGCTTGAAGAAGTCTAATTAAGAAGAAACGATTACAGACCGTTTTTCAGAACAAAGGGAATCACTTAGGATCTGGAAAAGTTGTCTTGAAAATTGACCCATGTGACAACACGAGTTCTAATTCTATCTAATTTACATTGTTCAACTTCACATAAAAAACTATTACAAAAGAAATGCGAATCAAAAAACATAGTGTTTATATCAACAATCATAGTAACAATGAGCAGTATTTTGTGTACCGTGCTTCTTTTAATTTCACAAATGCCTTTTCTGGCCATAAGTTTGTAAATTTTTAAGATATGCCAAATTCATCACTGCCATTTCTGGAGCGACAGCAAATTATAATATTAGTAGAAATAATTTAAAATAGAAAACTCTCGTTACGCAAAAATGTATTACTAACTAGTTAAGCTATGAGCCTATCCTTAAATAAAATTTGGCTTGATAAATATTGAAAAACCAAATGGAGCACATGCTCCTTTTAAAGCATATTCTTGAGATTACTGAATTAACAGTTGAAGAGACAGACAAGACAAAATAATACAGATTTAAAAGTTTTCGAAAAATGCTCGACCCAACATGGCATTTGACCATATGGATGTTATCTCTTTTAATGAATACTGAATTCAACATTAGGGTGATGGCTTCTCAAGCAGTCTGCCTCGCTGCTCCCTTTAGTGTACTTTTCTCATCTGTCTAAAAATCTTTCTACAGAAGGCTTCATTAACGACAACAGCTGAATTCCAAATAATTCAAAAAAAGCCGAACATGTCTTTTGAGTAGTTTGTTGCTTCGGAAACAGAATGCCACTTATTATTAGCTTTTCAGTATTTTATAAAATAGCAACTAGCCTTGCCATTTGTTTTTTTTGTGTATAGAGTATATGGACCTCTAAATTTTATATCCCTAATATTATCAGTTCATCAGTTACAAGAAATATGCCAACCTTATACCTAAACATAAACCAAACACTGTTTTACATCTATCAGTAAATGACCATTTATATAAAGTTAGCGACACGTATTCATTGATTGTAGATCTCGTGTGATGAGCTAGCTATAGCGTGTGGGCCAAGTCCGGCTATTCTGCTGGCTTCATGCAGCCTCAGATCCAACAAAAGTGAACGCACTGTCTTTAAATTATAAAACAAATACACTTCTTTACTTGATTCTTCGAGTGAATCTCCGAAATTGTTGAAGTGTATAAGATTCTAATTAGAGCTGCAGATAAACCCCTATTAACCATATTAAAAAAAAAACAATAACATGGACACGTGGGCCTCCCTTGCACATGAAAATGTCATGAAATCAGCTTTTATTACATATTGAAAGCAATAATTATATTTAATTGAAATGTATGGTACATTTATATGTTGTACTTACCTACTAATAAATTGAAACTAAGACAAACTAAGTATAATAATTAGCCTGATTAGAATTTTTCTTATTTGACCCGTTACTGAAAGGTTTTCCCATCCCTATTTTGAACCAAGACAATAAATTTTTGAGCATGCTTCTTTATTTATCTATCTGCCAATACAATTTATTTTTTTTAATTCTGTTTAGATCAGCATGTTGTTACTGTTATGATTATAGTTTAAACACCAGTTTCTCGGTTTGTGATCTAACCGTTTTTCCCATCGCAATGACTTCTAATCTTTCTAAAGTCATTAAAACTCACTCTTCTTCAGCAATATGTTCCAAATACATTAATCTGTGGAGTTTTCATAGTTCAGAATCATATACCATTAGTATCTATAAAGAAGACCAAACAAAAGTGCGATATGTTCTGCGCCTTGAAGATTTTACTTAGTATTTTGATCTCTAGAACTGGCATTGTATGTGCTGATGCGATTCTTCCAAGCAAGTTAAAGTGTAAGATCTTAAACTGATCTCTATGTACAAAAATGTTAAATTTAACTTCAGCACCTCTAAAAATATACAAAGTTAACTCGTACTGACGTACTAACCCTTTCATTTGTACGTAATAGTTATTTATTTATCTATCCATTACTTCAATCTATTAGCATGAGTTCCAGCTTATGTTATTTATTCACCTTGAGCTGGAACGATGACTAGTCGTCGTATTATTTTATCTTTTGCAATACGTATAAACTTTAGGAAACGAATTACGACAGTGGTAACCCTAAATGTACTTAAAGCAAATTTTGGTAAGTGAAATTAATTGAGTAATCAGTTTGTGGGGATTGCGGTATCGGTATTTAAGGATGGCGAACTTTCTGCTGGTGCTATAAGTTTCCTCCACCGCCCGAAAAGGGTTCCGTTCATTAATTAATAATTGTATACAGCTGACTCTGGTGCGTCTTCGCCTTGCTCCCGCTCCAGTAAAATCCGCAATTCCCTTCCAACACGTCGGCCTTTGTATATTCATAAAGAGCATCGCCGATGATTGATCGCGTTTGCACTGCGAACGTAAAACGTAATCATCAACCGAGTTTAACGAACGTGTAATGAATATCTGAAGTGGAAATTCGCCTCCGCGCGCTACAGTAATTAAGATACAGCGTCCCATCGTACTTTAAAATATTCATGATTTTAATCAGCAGCAGAACGTCTCACGGCGCATATTGACAAAGATCTGCAGGCAGTCAGCGGAGGATCTTGTTGCTCTCGCGTTCTGGGCGCCCATACGGATGATCCCGTCGTAATAAGGCAGCAGGTTGCACGCTATAGGCAATACGCACTCCTTTATGGTAGCTGCATGCCAAGTTGTAATTAGTTCATGCATATTAAGTTCTGCATATTGTCGATGGATAGGTTTTTATGTACAAAAGTAGCGTGAACATGACTCGCAAAAGTAAATAGATATAACTCTCATACTGCAATATATCATCCTCATTCTCAATAACTCACATGATTGTGATTATCATGTTAATTAAAATGCTTACTAATTGCATTTCTTTTCCAGCAAGGTGTATCAATTTCAATATACTGATCTTTTAATTGTAAAATAAGTAAAATTGGGGCATAATCCATAAATCTATGTTCAAAATACTAATGCTTACCAAAGCTGCTTCATCAAAAAATAAATATTTTAGAACAATGGTAAGTGGGAGAAAAAATGTAAATTATAAATATATATTAAGTATATCAGAATGTACTTTCAATTGAGAATTAATAAAGAACCAACAAAAAGAGCAAATTTAGTTATTTTTACTTTAAGAATTAAGCTTAATAGACCTAAGAAAGAAATTTGAGTCTCAGGTTGTCAATACTTTCAGTTTGTCTTTTAAGCTTAATGGCTGTATTCCTAATAAATTTTCTGGGGTTAGCAATATAATGAACATATTTTACCGTTGAGTATTGAGTGGAAGATACCATCCGCATTGTTATATTATAAGTTGAAGCCCTTGGGGTAGCTCAAAATCTTTTTCGAGGTCTTTCTCAGGCCATCTAGTGAAAGATCATATACCTGATTCTCATTGTGGGGGAACCTTAGCAGAGGATCTGCCCAACAGATTCTTCATCTTCTAAACACAGCCAGAGAGTCGGAAGCTGTCTAGCTGCTTTCTGAGTTTGCAGTGACTTATAGAAACAGAAACAACCACATTGCCACTTTTACGGCCAACATCAAATAGTTCCTCGCCCCCTGCAAGATTATGTGAAATACACCCTTTCGAATGTACCAAACCAGGTCAGTTGTTCCAATATTGGAACACTTTCTGATTTGAACAGACGTTGATTTGCTGTTTAGCTACCGTAGATGCTATGCCAATGGCTGGTTCTGGTCTCGGAGAATGCTCGGCAGTACCGTTAGTTTTCCGCCTCAGCATACGTCAGTCATTTTCAGTTCAAAATTACTTGGTAGTGAGTTTATTTCATTCGCTAAACTTTATTTTAGTATTTTTAGTATTTTGTTTGCCATCGTCCATATTTCAAATCCATTTAAGAGAACCCATTTCTTTTTCTTTTAACCCGGACTCGTCCGATTCATGGTCCCCGAAAAGCACTGCACCCTATAGGCTTATTGTCCGTATTTTATACAACCCACTGCAAAATGGTGGTCCCCTATACTAATTTGTACAGGGCCTTCATGGTGCGGGTGCGATAGACCTCTGGATCCCCTTTCGGTTTCCCAAATAAACCTTGTCTCCTGTGCTCTAATACTTCGCGGTCATATAGTATATGCTTTGTTGTTTCTGGTTCTCTCCTACAGAGTCTGCAGTTTGAATCCTCATTATACACGCCAATTTTACACAGGTATTCCTTCACCGGGCCATGTCCACTCATCAGGCCTGTGATGATACCGAGCTGTTTCCTGTTCATCTGTAGCAGTTCTCTATAGCTCGCTTTCCGCATGAATTTCCTATGAAGCTTTTACCATGTATTTTACCAAGAGTATTCGTCCTATGTTCATGTGGTTTCGTCGGAACCTAGTCTCCCATATGTATGCGGGCCATTTGTTTTGTTATCCTAAAAACGATCAAAGTTTAAGAAGCGTTTTGATGAACATGGAAGTGGTTGAAGACTATCTAATGTTGAACATTCTAGAAACTTCAGGAAAATGTACTTGCAAATAGTCTGAAACGTATTGAGTTGTCTAGTACATACATGAAACACCATTTTGGGATTACTTTATCGAGTATGTGCCTATAATTTTATATTATTATATAACATGTTTACTAATACACTAATCTTTCACCTGGGACAACATAACCAGACAAAGATGGAAAGAATGGAAAGATCTTTATCAAGCGACCATCGAAGAAGAATAGTGAGGAGCTACTAAACTTTAGTTGGAATCATCTTCGCATGGTAGCAGACTTCTCGACAGGGAATTGTACAATGAAAGCACATTACATACCCAATGCAGACTGTGCAATGGAATGGTAGAGGCCGCATACCACATCCTATGTCAGTGCAACACTCTGGACGCACAAAGACGCAATTATTGGCAAGAGAAAAAACGAATTTAAATTATTACTTCGATCGACCAGCGTACTAGGATAGTTGGCTGGCTGACATCATTTATTGGGCAAAAGAAATGAGAGAACCAAGAGGCTAAGCTGCAATGTCCCTGGACCCTTTCTTTTGAAATTTAGGCACCTTCAACCTCTTGACTTCTAAGCCACGACCAAGGTTCAAGTACCTACTTAGTGGTATTTTCATAGAATAGAAACACGTCCTAACATGCACATAAAAATATGATTCAACTCCTTCATCTCACAATTACATAAATGTCATTCAATTTCCTTGATTATCATTCTCTTGTTATTAACGCAAGCATTAAGTTTAATGCATTGTATATATTAAATAGAAGCCTAATTGGATACTGAAGTCCCATGGAGGCAATTCGTTTAATGTTAGAGTAGCTAAATTATAAAATAACACGTGCGTATTTCAGCTTCTCGAATTA
Organism: Cetonia aurata; assembly: GCA_949128085.1. Classification (NCBI taxonomy): domain Eukaryota; kingdom Metazoa; phylum Arthropoda; class Insecta; order Coleoptera; family Scarabaeidae; genus Cetonia; species Cetonia aurata. The sequence continues at coordinate 21,801,215 of OX421886.1, read as the reverse complement.
AGTGTAATTAAATAGCAATCACAGGCGAAACAATAATTACACCGCGCCGAGAGGCGCACAAGGAATAGAAACCGTAGGAATACAGAGAAACGGAAGAGAAAGAGAGAGAAAAAAATAATAATAAATATAACGCGGCTATTGCGGACGCCAGTCAAAGCAGCGGACGAACCTGGAAATTTATTCGATCCCATTTATTCAGCATTTTTATGGTGCATCAATATAAATGTCCTTACCGGCCGCGGACATTAGTCGATGGCAATTATCGTGTGTTTTTCAGCATCGCGGCAAAAAACATGAAATATTAAACGGGAGATTAAAGACGCCGCATGAAAGACGTTTGTTCCTCGAGCTACGATTTGAAAAATACCACCGCCTCGACGATGCCGCTGGTCTGAACATAAAAGCATACATAGGAAAGGCAAGCTGTTTTTTTCTATATACGTATACGTAATACACTTATGCGAGGCGTATATGAATGATATCGTTTCCGTTTTTTCGCCAGTTTCGTGGGTTTGTGTGCAAAAATAGGGGGCGGAAAACGTCGGAACTACCAAACACGGAAAGATCGCAGACGAAGCTAAAGACTGCCACTCGACGTCGCGCATCTAATGTTGATGCTACTACCGTATCAACATTGCCACCACCATTGTCGCAGCGTACGTTTCGCTACCATCACCACCGCCTCCCCATCAGGATCGTCGCTGGGTCTTCAATCCGACAGAGCGCATTAAAACACACAGAATAAAAACGAAAAGTTTCCCCCCGGACGCTGTTTCCAGTCCCTCCACCTCCAAGCCGGTGATAAATTATTTACCAGGGCGAAGAACTAAGTATGGTCCGCAGTACGGCGTCGGCTTTACGTGGTTACAATGGAGGGAACTGTTCTCCTGCACTCTATCTCTCCACGGCTATGGATTCCGGCGGCGGCGGTGGCGGCGTTTTGGTGGGGCGGCCAACGGCAAAAAATCCTTTTATATATAAAGACGAGGAGAAAGAAAAATCGCATTTGTTTTGAGGCGGCACGGCGCTTTGATTAAGTAGGTTCTTGGCGGGGCTCGAACTCGGGGCGCCGTCGCGGAAGATGGATCAGTGCGCGAGCTCATCTCCTACGCTTCATTTAACATATGGACGAATGGAACGGTCGTTTATTTGTGCATGTTTGCCGGTGTGTATGCCCGCATATATGCTGATAAGGCATTAACATTATTAAAACGCCTACAAATGTTCCACATTGAAAATTTCATTCATTATTAAAACTTTTTCTTTAATCATAAAAATTAATATCTTATAATTCAACTTCACTCACAGATATTTTTTTTTCTTGGTGAAGAGGAGAAATGCATAATGCACCTTCAAGCAAGAGAGCTCGGTATCTCAGACTCTCACCCAATAAAAAATCCACCTCTACGAACGTGGATTCACCTCTAAACCATTTAACATATAACTTCAAGGTGGTGTCCCATATAACTCTCTTCTCCATCTTGCTTATATTCCATCTTTCTAATTTTTATATTGTTTCAATACAGAAAGATACTCTATTCCCTATTCCAACAGTTCCTTTCAGTTACAATCATATTCACTATATCTTCTAGCATGAAAGATCCTCTTCTAAAGCCTCCCTCACTATGTTCCAACATATACATTCAAAAAATGTGTGATATACGGAATCCATATTAGGATCCTGATACGAGCATGCATCACCATCCACTTTTCTCATTCTAAATAGATACTCGTAAAAGTAACCCTGCCCTGTCAAAAATTGGGTGAGATAGTATCCCACATCTTCATATTTCTTATCTATCCACGAAATGTTTTTAATTAATCTGTCTGTCCATTTTCCAGTGCTCTATGTATCCAACCACCTCCGCCAAAGCAATCTGTGTCTTTCTGCTGTGAACATGAGTCTTCTCTTTAACCATTAAGTCTATAGGTGTTACTCCAGCTATTACCACCAGTACAGTTGCCTCCGAAACTCCCACTTCTATGAACTACCAACAGTTTCTTCCTATACATTTCCTTATCTAATGCTTCCACCAAAATCTCACTTCCGTAGAGAAGAATGGAATTGGTTACAGACATGATCAGCCTACATTTACTTAGGGATGGTCCGCCAATATTTGTCATCAATCTGCAACCTCTGCCAAGCCTAGGGTGTGCATATGCCCTGTGAGGCTACAGCAACCAATTAGTAGATGTACTATCATTTTGATAGTCTTACTGGCTTCACAAATGCACGTCTTTGTTCTCGCAGCTTTTTTGCCTGGTTTTGTCCTGGTGCCGTTTGTACATATCCATTCGTTGATGGACTTATCTTACCTTTGGTAATACCGAAAAAAGAGCCATGACGATCCCGTCTGGTCAATACATCTGCTGCCTCATTTTCTTTCACGAGCATGTGGTTGGGCATCCAGGCCAATGGAAACTGCAGAAACTAGTAAAAATAAGAAAGCAAGTGAACATAAAGGAAAAGCTTTAGACAAAATAAATATTATTTAGAAAAAGGTATCTTGGTAGAAATAACGACTTAGAATATGTACTTTACAGTAAATAACAGAAATTAATAATATATGTCAAAACACGCAAGATGTTGCGCCACGTTCAATACCTAAAAGAAAAAGGAATCTAATCCCATGGACTGCTGAGTAAAAGCAAATATAAACACAATATTTCCATACACATATTCAAAAAGGCAAACCGCCGGCGCCGTAGAGAAAAAATGTGAATTTTAATTACTAAACATCACTCTATTTTACATAATAAACATAGATTTACAAGTTAACGCTGCTCTTGTGCCATTACAAGCCTGCATATTCGTCAGTTGCTTTGTTTGCCTTTTGTGTCATTTTGTATAAGAAGGAATCTATGAACGTTTTCAACATATAACGCCATATTATAATAGTGTAATAACCTAACTTTAATATTGTCGCAATCGCTAATGACGTTTTTGAAAAGAAAATTTAATGCAAAGTAATATTTTTTGACGTGGCCAAGCCTTTGGTAGGGTGTGACATACAGACCTGAGGTCTTAAAATCATATCCTTCAAACCAATCAACCTGTGTTAAACTTCAAAATAAATTTAGAAACACGTGCTTAATTATGTTAAGCATGTCAATTAAGAAACTGTATAAAATATTTTGAAAAAAAATATATAAGATTCAAAATTATCAGAGAACATGCAAATGGCCTGCAAAAACCCAGTCTGACTAAAACTAGAATCTTTAAAACTGCACAACTTATTCTCGTTCATAACAAGAAAATTATAACTGAAACTAGAAAGAAAAATACTGATGTACCAATGTATAGTAAAATTATCCAGGATATCGAGAATCCAGCTGTGGGTTTGTGTTAATCAGTCAAACGGTCAAACCTAAAGGTACCTCGGGATTCTCAAAACTACGTGCTACGGATATTCACACTGGGTATGCTCCCAACAAATTTTTAGAAAAAAAACCTGCAAATTTTGACCTTCAGGAATTGATCCAAATGTGCCCATGAGCGCTTTATTTGATATACCAGGTGAAATGAATCGAACAAAACTATGCAGAGTCACAGGCTTAATAGACAGGTTTGATTTAAGTCAGCTCCATGTTTTGAACAGTCATCATATACATACATATAATTATTAGGGTAAGTTACCCAATAACATAATTTTCTGCAAGACGTTGCTATAGTGCAGTCAGAATACTTACTTATGCACCAGCGAAAGAATACCCATAAAAGATTAGGGTATTGACAATGAAGTCCTTTGCAGACTGTTCAAAACAAAAGCCCGAAACTGCAACTGTATGGATCCCCAGTGTTGTTAGTTAAGCTGGTGATGATATTCTTCATCTTTAACACAATAAATTACTGTGGTGAACTTTTTAAATTCATTTATAAAATAGTATACAATAATAGTAAATATAAGGTTTACGTAAAAATATAAAGATGTGTAAAATTTAGAAACACATGATACATGACAACTCTTCAGCAGTATACATATATATCTTCACAAAATGTATGACGTAGTACTGCGTTCTAACTTCTTCATACTAAATTCAATTTGTATTCACCGCTATCGACTTTTTACCGTGACTAGCTCGCCGCGTTAGGAATGATATGTTATCTTTTATTCCATTGTCAGCCTATCAAAGGATACGGTTTGATTTATAAATATGTAATATTTCAGATTGTGCATCATCTCGCACCAATGCTCCATCAATTATTTCTTGCGTCTGGAGTATAAGCGCCCTCTCTGTCGTTCTATGTAAGCGCCTGCGCGTGGTGTGCTTCCAAATGATTGAATATATAGATAGGTACATGCAACTTTTCTTTTCCACATAAAATGTCTACCTATAGGTGTAGTTAAATCTGACGGAGCAGTTTTCATATCTTAAATATAGTTGTGAGAATGTTTGCATTTCTTAAGAGTAAGAAAATGTGATGGAAATACAAGACAGTACAAAAATCTCATTGATATTACTTACCAAAGCTTTAAACATGTCACCTCCCAAAATTTGGAATTCTTAAGCGTATATGCATATCCCAATTTACAGATGCAAAAGTTAAAATTCTTAATGGTTTGCATATAACTACATTGTACAACATCAAGTTAACAATTTCTGCTTTTAGGATTTTTAATTAAGATAGACGAATACTCCAATAAATAAGTTTTCTTATTCTTTGCATTGAACCTGTGAGAATAGATGTAATAGGAACTAAAGGAAAACGAACTAAGACTTCCAAAAGTCTGGAAGAAAGAAATTATTCGAGCAAAATTTTGAAACAATTAAATGGGGGAGAACCTCATAAATAAATTAAGACTATAGCTTTTTGTAATAGCAAAAGGTAAGTACATAAGTTTAAAATCTTTCTGTCCAAATATATCAAAATGTCAAAATTTATGTTATTCTATTAATGAAAATAGATTTGCCTTTGGAAATTATCAATGAAGTTCAGTGAAATTAAATTGCATAACTAACAACAACTTCTATTCATTTCATTTAGTTCAAATTGTTGAACGTTCAAACAAGTGTTATAGTCAATTTAAGGGTAACATTTTACTGTTCGAATATTCAATTGTAATTTGTACAAACTAAGTCGGACGCAAAAATATGCGAACAAAAAATCGACGCCGGTTATTTAGCAATCAATGCTTACACCATTCCATAAAATAAAAGCATATTCACAGGCTGGCTTTTCAGTGTGCCACGGAAGCTATGATATTGACCTCTACTGCCGCAATGAAGGTAATCCTAAATTTGCCACCGTTGCCACCACAAATTTGAATATAAAGAAGTGATAAGTCTGCAGTATACAGAGTTATTCACAACCAAACACCAATAAGTAAATCGCACGGTGCTGACTATCAAAAACTAGTAGATGAGCTGAAGGTGGCGTCCCTCTTGCATTCTGGATTCCATCCGATTATAATATCCACACACTGGTATACGTACAGCTCTAAGATAGATTACAGAGTAGGAGTCGGCATGTATGGAATGAAGCCCAAAAAAGCCCTTCCGATAAGTTTCAGCAAGTACCCGACGGTATTCCAGGCTGAGATTGCTGTAATTCATCACTGTACCAGAGAAGCAGAAAGATGGACGGAGATAGGTAAAAGAGTCGGTATTTTCTTTAACAGCCAAGTAGCGATCAGTTTCGTAATTGTTGTTGAATTAACCTGGGTTCCCAACCACACGCACGCCTAACTGAGACGGCGAACGGCTTGACCAGACAAGGTGCGTTAAAGCCATTCACTGGAGCTGGCCGTTCTTTCGACAGAACCAAATCGCAAATTAGAAACTCCATCAATGAATGGACACAGAATAAGTCCAAGGAATGGTGACAAAAATTACTAGGACAAAGACAGGCAAAGAAGTTCTTAAAGGAACAGAGGCCGGAATTTACTAAAGACCAACTAAGTAGAGACAAGAAGACTGTCAAAATAATAGATAGTAGGTCATTGTGGACTGAATAAGCATATGTATCATATAGGCCTCTACAGATTCTACCATGAAGAGGAATGAACGTCAGTTCATATACTGTGCCCCAGATCAATCAAAACATACTGTAAAGAGCGTTTGATTCATATCTGATTTAGAAGGTTCAGCAAATCTAGCACTCATATAAATACTTAGAGAGAATCAAGTAGATATTGTAAAATTAATTAATAGTGTAAATAGTGATATACAGTATTATATCAAGCTGAGGCTGCGAGCTAGTGGTTATTAGGCACGGTGGAGGTCAACATGGTCCTGGTCATGTTAGTTGTTGGTTAAGATTGTTTTAGTTTAGCAATTTAGTTTAATTTTACTGCTGAAGATCATAGTTTAGCTATTGAAACTTTCGTCCAATAGAGTACAGTTTCCTGGTAAACAAGTTTGACATGTATAGCATGCTCTATCGTGGTCTTTCAATTGCTTTGCAAGGGCATGGCAAGAACTACACATCCTAGATGTGTAAACCGTATCTTAAGGAGAAAATATATTTAATAATGTTTTAAACAGACGATGAAAATTATATTCAGTAAGAACCTGCAAACGAAGTGACATGAGTAAATTAAAAAAAAAGCAGTTCGTTTCTTCATTATAATACACAAAAATCGTTTATGAAATATGTTAACATCTTTATCAATGCTATTAAAGCTATCTTGACCCGCTAAAAACTTGAATCATTGTTTTCATTAATAAACTTTGATAACCGCAAAAACATGTCGAAAGTATGAAGAGAAAAGACGTTTACATTATTTAATTTTTTATTTCCATAGAATCCTTTAATGTGTAAGTTAGGAATCATGTGTTTGGTGCACTTTTATGAAAATGAATTGCAAATGGTGCTGTATTGAAAAGTTTTTGCACATATCTGTTACCGTCAACCCTGAAAATGTTTATTATCGATGTAAATCTGAAGTGGTGCGGTGGTACCGATCGTAAAACAGAGAGAGCGGCGGCGGCGTTCGGTCAAATTAGTAATTATTTGTGTAAATCCATCTTCATTTGTCTCGGGTAGTCCGAGACGTTCGTAATCATCTATTTCATTGGTTACTGAATGGGTAATGAATGTTCCGCGGATTCCGTCAGCTACAATGGCACCTACTGAACGCTTCTGGTGCGCCGAGCACAGTGGGTACCCAGAACTGTACAAAGAGGACATTTGTATTTGTCTGTGCCGAGTTTATGTAATTTCCTATAGAGTTCGCCCCCTTCGCTTCGCGCAGCGCCGCTCCTTTGGGGCTCCGCTTAGACTGAAACGAAAACGGCCGCGGAGGGCGTTTTTGTAACACGGAACGATCACATTCTTACCGGCGACCGATATTACAAAGCTTTCTGTGAGTCTGCATCGCATCCAATTCCAAGCGGGCCCTGGCCTGGCAGTGACGGATTGAAGGATATTTGTCATCCTCCCGGGTCGGCCACAGTGCTATCTGCCCCCTTCGGCCCCCATCCCATTTACTCGCAGCGGTCCCAAAAGCAGCCGCCTCTCTCAGATTGCGTTGATAACGCTCTAGAACAAACACGTTATTTTTGTATACCAGTAATTAGATATAACAGATTTCATTATGCATGCTCCTATAAATACTCTCAAATAATTAATAGATCCACACAATTCATTCATGTGTGCTTTATAACGAGTAAGTGAACGTATTTATCAGAACTTTAATTTTAAGATATAAGCCGTAGCATGAAACACTTGTTCTCATTCTTATATGGTGAGTTGCAACCACTCTTTTGTGCGTAAGTAATAATATATTGACTCAATATTAATCGAAGCAATTACGTTAATTTGCAACGGTTGCCGCTAATACGCTGCAATTATCTAACTTATTTCAAATTAATGATACCATTGACATGCCGATAGGAAATACCTTTCGGCGTTGAGTGATCGTAAATGCATATCTGTAGGTTTGCAAAGTAGGAGCGATGATTTATTCATGCGTTATAAATTGTTCCTGCAACTGGATAACATGCGGCTAAAGTATGACGATCTGCAGATTACACAGACGGAACTGGAGTTAAAGAATCCTGCTATTAAGACAGTGAATGCTGTTAAAAGCTTACTCCAGTGACTTTTGAGATGGACACATTTCGTATTTAAACACAAAGAGAACATTGATTGGTGTTTTTTTTTTTGACTCCTAGAAATGAGCTCCTATTGTGGAAGTTAATTGAAGTTGAGGTGTCTCTTACATTCCGTTTAATTACACCTTTCCATTTCCTACTTATTTATTAATACGCATAAATCTTGTTGAATATTTACACATTGTCCACTTTTGATAAGTATATTAATAACCAAGGATATACAAATGATCTAAACCTAAGAAAAATATCACCAGAATTATAGTTCACCAGCTGACTTTCAGAAATATTTCTGAATAAGAAGCAATTGATGAAACAAGAATAATAGGGAAGTGGATTTAGCACTCATAGCATAAAAATTCCACTATAGAAAGCTAAAAGAGACTTCAATCAATTCATGTATGACTAAGCTTATATGAGCATATCGAAATACATTTTGTTGCCAAAAATTATTGTAAAAACCTAATGAGACGGTGAAAAAAGCCCATAGTTTTAAGATACTGTAACCGCTGAATTATTTGTCTAATTATAGTACAATGCCTAATTTTGTTGAATAAGCGGTCAATTATGATTTATGCCAATAGCATAATGAATTGCGGATAACCGTATAGTATGAATAAAATGACTGAATAATCGTTTAGAAGTGATTTGTGCCTAGTATAATAAAATTAAAATTACCCCATTGAAATAAAATTTATTACCTACCAATTTTTATCGTTGAAATATACTTTATCATATATGTACTAGTAATGCCGTTATAAACTGAATAAGCGTTTATAATTAGACAAATAATTCAGCGGTTACAGTATCTTAAAACTATGGGCTTTTTTACCGGTCTCATTAGGTTTTTAAAATAATTTTTGGCAACGTTTATGACATAATTCTGCCGTTAAAAGAAAAACATAGGAATGCTTATATCATCTTTAGCCATTTTCTCAGGTATACGCATCTGTTCTGGAGGTGTCACCACATGCAAGATTCACTTCCTTCATTAACAGAGGTCAAAAGTTTGGAGTCTTCGCAAGAGATGTTGGTATACTGACGGCTCTAAGGTTGCTAATGGTGCAGGGGCGGGGATATACCTAATTTCAAAATGAGGGCCACAGTTACGCATTTGGAACGTATGCAGCTGTGTTTCAGACAGAGGTCTATGCGATCCTACACTGCGCCAAAAGAATGAATAAGACGTCGGTGCACAGTAGACAAATTCGCATTGTGTCGGACAGCTAAGCGGCACTATAGGCTGCTTATGCCAAACCGAAAAGTGTCGTCTCAGCTAGCAATGGATTACCTCGATGAACTGGTAGAACTGTCTGACCGAAACAAGGTAAGTCTGATCCGGGTACCAGCTTATCAGGAAATTGCAATGAAACGGCTAACGAACCCGCCAAGAGATGGTTAAAGACAAAAATGTACGGGCAAGAAAAGAACCGTTTTTTGGATAACAAAGCAAATGGTCCGAAAACATATAGGAGACTGGGTTTGGACGAAACAACATGAAGATTAGAGAAATACTCCAGGTAGAATGAATGATGAAACCTTCATTGGAAAACTATGTGGAAAGCGGGCCAGAGAATCGCTACATATGAGCAGGAAACAGCTCAGGATTATCAAGGTCTGATGACAGGACATGCTCCAGTGAAAGAACACATGTGTAAAATTGGCGTGTATAATGAGGACTCAAACTGCAGACTCTTTTGGAAGAGAACTAGAAACGGCCAAGCATATACACACATAAAAATTTGGTGTTAGTTCTAACACCGGATGGACGCCAGAGAACACCGAAAAAGTGTTCCCTGGTGTCCATTCGTTTTTTGCTGTTAAATTAAATGGTTTAATTAAAAATGAAATGCTTATTCCTTTTATGTGAAAACTAACGAATATATAAGACTGGAGCTTCAGTGATTTGGTGTTACAAATGTCACAGAAACTGAGATAAACTGGATATAACCGGTTTGCAACAAATAAATAAGTGTAGATTTACACTTTTAGGACAATTTTTTCATTTTAATAGATTAACATCGGTGACAGCTATCTCTATTGTAAATAAAATATTGTTTATGCTACTTTTTTTCGTCTTTTTGCTTAATTTCGGATGATTTCTTTACCTTATGGTGTTAGAAATGTGTTGAGTTTACCCTTTCCCCTGGCAAATTATTTTCTTTTCCTTTTTTTCTTTTCTTTTCCTTTTTCATTTATTTTAAAATATAATTTATTCCAAAAAATTCCAAAATTTCATTAAAGGTAATAGTGTTTTATGTAATACTTTATCCAATCCGCACGGATAACATCTTTTCCGAAAAATGTTTATGTGACTGCGAAGCAAGGTTTCTTTGGGGAACCAGAAAGGCATACCCGAATAGTGAAGAACCTGTACAAATTCGTAGAGGGAACCATCATTTAGGACTGGGTTGTTTGAAATACGGACATAGCACAATAAGCCAATAGGTGCAGTGCTTTTCGGGGACCATGAGTCGGACAAGTCCGAATTAAAGGACAAAAAAGGGAATGTTGCGTGTACCATTCCGCTTTCTAAAACGCTATTCCCTTAATTTTATGCGTCTTTTAGTTTTCACAAAAACTAAATTTTTGTTAATTAGTCGTGACGAACAAAATTTGGATCATGGACGTTACAAAAATCCTTGGAAGGTGAATTGTGGCAAAGTGATCATAGGACAGTAAGTTTTAAGTAGATGTAGAAACTGATCTAAGTCCTGAAGGGCATATCGGGTGACATTAGCGAACTTGCTACGATCTGCATCATGTGCACAGAGTACGAACATTTAAATGCGCTGAAACATCGAAAGTTTCATTAATTCGGGGTAAATTTCAACGGGAGCGATAGCGCAAGGAACGTTAGTAACTAATCAGCAGAGGATGCTCTCCGAACTCCTCCAAGTTCGTCGCTATTCGTTTCCCAAGGCAACAGTCTCCTAATCTGCGATCTCGTCTCGACAGGCGGCCCTCTCCTAATCAGGCAGGGTCCGCAGCGTCGCAATATAACCGTGTTGAACACGGCCTAATGGATTTATAATCCCCGGGCCGTAAGGGGGCCACGCATTTTGGTCGTTTGAGCGATGGCGTTGGCGAAGATGCAGACGCGTCTACGTTTTGCCGACATTTATCATTGATAGTCGTTACACCACTCTGGCGGATTCCGCGTCGATAATCTTCGGCGAGCAGTTATTAAATGGGAAACGCTTTGTTTTCGGGCGAGCGTATGATTTATTTGCCCTCCTACGAAGAGAAACTATCCGGACTAAACTTTGTTTTCCTATCCGTCACTGGTAAAACAGGAGTTTCTGTGTTCTCTCAAAATATTTTATGATACTCTCCTTGTAATACATGAAGAAGTTTAGAACGAACTAACTGTATTATGCAAATTCCGTTTATCATGAAATTAAAAAAAAAAGTACATTAAAGCAAGCATTCCAAAAGGAATTGTTAAACATTCACAACCCAATAAGATTCTTATGCATTAATCACAAGCTAACATGCAGGAGCACCTAGTTAGGTACAGGGACCCGCATGCTATTTTAATATATGCATTTTATTTGCACGGGCGATCGTACGCACAATGACCACTACTTTCTATGCGATAAATTTTCCGTGCAAGAGTTGGTATAAATGGACCGACATGAATGTTAGATATGGTAGGTACATAAATATATCGCCGTACATTCCAGCATATGTACCGTAACAATTTATAGTTTATCGACTACTGTAGGCATAACGATTCACTTTGGCAAAAATTTCAGACATACATAGTGAGTGAACTATTTTACTATTTTACTCTCTATTATTAGATTTCCGTAGCCAACTTGAATTTGCTAACGCACACCAGTTCATATCCCTTTTTTTTTCTTTTAATCCATTTGTATAATATCTAAGAACAATAAGTTTTTTAAGGCTTTGAAGTTTACATAAATATAAGTTAAACTTTATTGACCTCTCAACACTGCGTCCCATGTTCTGCAAATTCTTTTTGCAGATTGGTCCCTTATCTGGTAAAGCTTTTTTCGGCAGATTTGTGAATTCATTACTCCCAGTATTTATCTTTTCTGATTTAATGCCACCTAAATTCAAAAATAATATGGAAGGCTGTTTCGTGCTTCTCATTGCGTAATCTAAATATGCGTTCATATTTAAAGACTCCTATCCTTTTTAGATATTTCCTTAGACAGCCAAGTTTTATTAACAGACTGTTCAGTTGAGAGTCTGTCTAGTATGTTGACAGTTTTCTCATCGTCGTTTGCTATGCCTCTATCCATTAATATCGTTCCAATAAGGCTCGTATTTTAGGATCAACTTTCCTTTCTCGCTAGTTAGTTTGCAATTTTATTCCCGACTATGCGCGAAAGCCGTACATCAAAATATTCTTGTTGTGTTTGCTCGGAACTCTTAAGCTTTGCAGGTATTCCCAAACTAGTTTAGGCATGGAGCGCACCACTGCTGTGTACTGTTGTTTTCCCAATGCCACTCTCAGAATGGGGTTTTCGTGGTTTTCCTCATTCCTAGGCGAATGCTGAGAGTTAACAATATAAGTCGCTCCACGGGCGCAAATTTCATAATAACGTCTGATAGCCAGCTATTTTTAAAAGTACTTTTTTGGAAATTTAATAAGTTTATTTTATTTGTTAAATAATTAGGTGGAATAATTAGTTAGAATAGGGAAATTTGAAATGTTATGGAAATAATTGAATACTTAGAACAGGTAACCCAGTGTAGTACCTTTTAGGTGGAGCACTGGGTTTTTAGGATGATTTGTAATATTTAACTTTTCTTAAATAAAGTGTGTACATAGTCAATACACCATAACTAAGCTTCAATCCAGATGTGTAAGTTAACTTAAGATTAATTTATATAGAGTTCGAATTCCATATTTATATCTGTTGTTCTAAAATTGAATGTAGAGTACGCAGTGTGATGTAGAAAATTGAAAATGTTACATAACTATTACATTTATCGCATCTCGGCCTATGAAGATGTGCTCAACTGTCTCTTCGTCCTCCAAACATAACCGGCATTCAGTCTTATTAGGGAGTTCGATTCTGTGTAGGTGCTTTCTGCGTTTGCAGTGACCTGTAAAGACAGACAAAACTACTTTCACACTTTTACGGTGATGTTGAAGTAGTTCCTTGGTCCTGACACGATTAGGTGAAATGTACGCTTTCGCATAATGCCAAACCCAGACAGTTTGGAACAACTGTCTTGGTTGGGCTACTTTCTCTGCAAGGGTGTCATTACCATGAATGAGTGAGTGCTTAGATACCCAGATTAGGGATAGATTATTAGCCGTCCTTAATACATTGTGTTTTCATCCACAATCCCTGCAGCATCTCAATGGCATAAATTTTAGCCTGAAAAATCGTTGTGTGTTGTTCAAAGTTGTGAACATGTGCGAACATCTCCATTCCTTTCTATTTGGAAATTAGGTAGTGAAGTATGCATAGAGGATTGGTCGGGTATATATCGTGATCCATGGCATTTCCAGCACACTGTCGGAACTGACCGATTCTAGCAGCCTATTAGCAACACAAATATCAGTATGTGGCGATTGATTTGCAATGTGCTATTGGCGGAATGCAGTTAATCTGGCCTCCATTTCTACAACACTGTGCAAGGGTGGTAGGTCGAAAAGAGTTGCCAATGTCAATGACGAGGAAGACATTGATTGCATGATTACTATACTTGCAATATGGATGCAAGTCTTGTCACGGTTCTGGCTTATTGCGCTTTCTGCCACTATGTTATCCCTCCATAGGTTATGGATGGTTGGATGTACTACCATCGCACAAAGCCAATTAATTAATTTTAGGGAGGCCTACAAAATATCTCACACACGAAGAATAATCTTAAACAACAGCAAATTCAATGACATGCAATAACTTAATTTTACTTAGTTAAATAGCCTACGCTCTGAACAAAATCTTAAAGTCAATATTTAAACAACACTTCTTCATTCCAAGTACATAATTTGTGCATGTACACTCACGGACTCCCAAAATGTCCGGTCTAATGCGTGGTCTAAACGCCGCGTGCAACTCGGGTGCATGGAACGTTGCGCTGACACCTGTGACTTAGACCGGACATTTTGGGTGTCCGTGGGTGTACATACATATAAGTGTTAACACTTATCGATTATTTCTATGTATTTAACGAGTTTATAGGATTCTATTTACGTTGTTACTCTTTGCTAGTTAAACAGTAATCTGAGTATTCATATATACTTTCGCGGTTGAAACAAAAAGTTTTTACAAAAGCCTTATTCTCGCCGCAATTTACCTGAACGTCCATAATTCCTAAAATGCAGTATCATTTTTTTCTGTGTTCAAACGTATTTATCGCTGTAATAGTTAAGTTAGGTACTGCATGAAGTTATGTGTGCGAAGTTTTTGCTTTGAACGAGTATGAATCACAACCACCAGACGAAACATTCCCGGCAACTTTCCGCGAAATAAGGCAAACGCAGAACGGAGACATATTTCCCAAGCAATTTATACGCGTTAGGGCAAAATTCCTTACGGGAATGCCATAATATAAAATGAACTAATTAATAAGATCTCCGTGTAGTCGTCAGTCGTACACACGGACAGGCAAGCAGTAGGTAGTCTGGGAGTTAGTGGTAGCACATATTATTATAATGCAGGTATTCGTCAAGTCGCTACTTGTTACTTCATTAGTGCTCGCGCGGTGCGCCTGATGCAAAGGATATCGAGACTAAAGCGACATGGAGTAATGAGCGTGGACTGGTTGACTCCTTGAAGGAGGATAGCAGCGTATCAGATTAGAGTTCCTTAATGAGGTCTGTGTGTTTTTGCTTCAAGCACAGTACAGTCAAGCCATAAAAAAATATCGACACGAAACTAATTTCTCTTGTGCATTTTCTTCTAAATCCTGCTAAAGCTGTCTAAAACCTATAAGTAATAAATACGCGATATACAGTTCAGGTGCATCCATTGTTCATAGCTCCTAACGTCCTTTCAAATCTCAGTATTACTAATGACAAGACAATGCCCGTTATCGAAATGAATCTCACCATATTAGTCTCGCAATCATTGCTTAGGAATTGTATTACTTGAGGAGTCAAATTAGCTCGGAATTACCCACTGACGACATACTTAATTTAGTTGCTCATATACTGGTGTGTACGGTTAAGTTGCTGCATTTCATAAAAGACAAGTTAGTGTAACCACAACGACGAAAAACTTTGAATAATAGAAGGCAGAGGAGAGTACTGTGATTAATTATTACCTTGATTATTAAGTTGTGTCATGCGGAATTAATTATTAAGACTAAATAATATCTTTAAGGACCATACCCGATTCATTCACTGTATTTCATTATTTAGAAGAGAATAAACTAGATATTCGGGCCCGTTCACCAGGCCTATTAATTAGTCGTTTGATGACCGCTTACGCCCCAACTCGACAGATATTTTGGGATCGTCAGTAGAAAGTAGCGCAACATTGGAGCAACTGTCTTGGTCTGGTATTATGGGAAAGCGTACATTTCACCTAATCATGTCAGGACCAAGGAACTACTTGAACATGGCCGTAAAAATCTCAAAGAAGTTTTTTTTGTTTTTACATGTCACTGCAAACGCAGAAAGCACCTGCACAGAATCGAACTCTTTAATCAGACTGAATGCCGGTTTTGTTTGGAGGTCGAAGAGACAGTTGAGCACATCTTCTGTCACTGCACCGCCGTGACGAGAATCAGGTACTTATGCGACTTTTGGAATGGTTGACCTCTCCTTAGATTACCTAAATAAAACGTCATCTAAAAAATTCCTCGAGGGCCTGAACTTGAAAGAATTTTAAAAATAACATCCGCTATACAATATGCACTAATGGCAGTAGTAGACGAGACGATAAGTCGCACCATGCATCTCCTTATGATAGTACACCTTCTTCTGGTGAAGGGATTGCTGTAGAAAATTGGAATCACTCCTGGTGCTCCTAACTGCAAACAATGTGGGGGGAAGACAAAGAACATATTTTGTGAATACGAGGCTTTGGATGTCAAAAGACAAAAACGTTTTGGGAAGCAAAAGTAAAGTCCTGAGGATTATTTCAATCAATCAACCAGACATCTGAACAGAATGGTACAGAATTTGCAAGGACTGATGTGATAAATGGGCAAAGGAATAGAAAATCCAATACACAAAAGAACGTGCTTGTAATGTTTCCATAAACAAAATACATTTTCATTCCGAATTTAGACTTATACAAAACTACCACAGTGTTATTTATAACTACCACAATTCAACCAATTCCTATGCTGGGTACCTATATAATACTTCCAGTCCTGATATCTTTATCAAAACTAACTCGAAATCTTCACAAAAGAATAGCAAGTATTTTGCTGCAATTTAGTTTTGCATATAAGGTATGATTGCATAATGAGGTCAGTATTCTCGCAAGGCATGTATTAACGGTAGAAGTGCTAATAATCAAAAATAAATAACTGTGGTTATAAAAATCAGAGTATTTGTTTTTATTGAATTTGCTTCTTTAGATAGAAAGTAAACTCAGCCTTCATAGAGCAAACGATAAAAGTTTTAGTTTAGTTTTCAATAGTAAAGAATATTACGTCGCCAAAACTTGTACAAAGTGTAACATCAACCCCACTCTTATTGGTTGTTGCCCAACAACGATGCCGTTTACGAATTAATTCAGCATGTGACATATCATAATGTACTCTTCACTATTGTATGGAGATCTACAAGTTACCATTTGCATTTTCTTGTTAAACAATATATTGTGTTAAACCACAACATATCTACAGTTTCGTTTCCATAATCACTAAACGATATATTAAGATTCAATATTGCAATTTGTAAGTTCTCTAAGTCTTGTATTTCGATATGTAAGCAATAACGCATGGATTATGGCAAAATCTAGCGAATTTAATAATATTGTTTCAATGTCATTGCAATAATAACAGATACGGTAATTCTGTAGGATATTGGCGCGTATTACAAACATTTTCGTTGCTGTAGGTAAATGAATAATTGTAACCTATTAGCACTAAAATAAATTCCTTTCTCACAGTTGCACATATATTGTCTATACATAGCTACAGATATATCATGTATTAAAAGTAATATTATAGCATCAAAAATGAAAGTCTAGTACTTAAAAATAAATTATTAGAGAGGTACAACTATTGAGTGATGATGACGATCGTAAATGATTTATAGCACTATTATATTTCAATGCGAAGTTGCATCTTTAAGCTTCCATCCAATAATTAATGCCCCTACAATATATTATCCCGTTAGGCAACGATAAATTGAATTAAAATACCTCTAGCGGGCAGCACATCTATCTAAATCATATGACTCTATTTCTAGTAATGTATTCGGACGCGGTAACCTTCTGGGACACGCAGTAAAGCATAATCAAAGTAGGTACTGTATACGTGAAAAATCGACCATGCATAAATATAAGCGAGATAATAAAGATCTCAGTATGCTATCAGGCGCACAGCTTGCCAATCTGTCTATGCCAACTGTCCGGATCTGTCAGTGTTCCTTCGATCACTCTTTTTGTTGTTAGAAGTAACTAATGTCTATCCGCGGGATACCTCGGTAAACACAATGAAGTTGTTTTTATTTCGGAAGAACCGAAAACTTAAGGGAAATTAATTAAGCACTTAACGGTTCAGGTAAGAAACGAGCTGAAAGGTAAACATGATCTTACGTGCGCAAAAAAATTATTTTTATTTCTTTAAGTAACCAAAAAAAGCTCGATAAATTTCAAAGTTATAAATTTTACAGTTGTTCAAAAGGAGTACTGAAAGAGTGCAAATATCATTCCAGAATTTAATAAGGTAACTTTCTGTTACACCAATGAAAAGAATTCGTTAAATCAAAGAAATTTTAAACATATTTCTTTATTTCAAACAATATAAAACAATAACACAAGAAACAATTATTTATTTTATTATTCCAAAAGGATACTCCCTCGACTCTATTTCTTTAATGTAAATAATACTTTCTGAATTGAACGAAACCTTTCCATCATTGTGTGGTTCCTTAGCTTTCGATTTCAGCATGATAAGATGAGGCTTAAACGCTTTTTTTTAATCACAACTTCTACCATACTATTTAAAAACGTATAGCCAACAGCCAATTTCTCAGATTCCCTTATATTTATCCCCTCTAATATCACAGTTCACCCTAATATTATTCGGATTACGTTTGTCGAACAAAATTGCAGTTTAATCATTTTAGCACCTTTGGCATGTAGAAAATAAAAGATATCCATACACACGCAAATATGAAAGGGCGTTTTCCAAATGTCCTTTTAATGTCATAGGTTCTGACGGGCAAAGTAATTGATTGTTGATTTGGTTTAAATTGGTTTATATCTGGAAGTACCTTATTCAAATTGGAATTCAGTTGTTATCGTAAGGAGCTTCGAAACCAGCTGTTCAATGATAGTAACTTTTATAAACTTTCCAATCAGAAACTATTTGAAACCATTTAATAAACATTTGGAGCATTTAGTATAGTTATGAGTAGTTTTTGAAAAGTGATTAGCTTAGTTGACAAGAGAATTATTTTAATTAGGATTGGATACTACCAGCTTCCTGTTAATGTCACCATGATTGATAGAATCAATAGTACTTATTCGCCATAATTATCAATGATCATACTTGGCTAGTCAAAGCAGAACAAATCTATCTTGATATCGTAAACAACGTCAAAAAATATACGAATTAATAAATACAGTAATTTCAAGAATCACGGCAAAAAAAAGGAGAAAACTAACAATATGTTACTTCAACTAACATATCACAATTAAATTGTTCTATCAATTTATTACATGTGGAGGAATATTACTTGGGATTACTATATGCATATTCATCAACTATAAATGTTACAAGAGATGTCCCTCATGGATCAATTCTTGGACCTCTGCTATTTGTCTTGTTTATGAACGATCTGCATCATTCCTTTCCAGATGGTAATCTGTTTCAATTTGCTGATGATACTACTGCGGTCATCTCAGGTCGTACGGAGACAGAGTTGACACAGGTTGGCAATCAGTATGCTGAAGCAATGCCGACTCATCAAGATTGAGATATGGTTTAATGTTTTGGGGCTTGTCTTCCCAATTCCCACGATGTTTTATTTTACAGAAAAGGATTTTGCGAAGTATATTCATGTTAAAAAATACTGATAGCTGTCGTCCACTTTTTGTGGGCCGTAACCTTCTGACTTTATCGAGCATTTTTATTTATGAGTGCGCACACTGAGAAAAATGGATTGTAGAAATTAGATAGTAAATCTCTTTATGTTAATTAGTAACATAATTATTGTCAAAACGACAATACGTGGGGTAATAAGAGTAAAATAACCAGATGTTACCATGCTTATAGTAAGAGGTAAAATCTGGATGTTACCAGGTATTCGATGCATATTCAATTTCTAACATAAATGTTCGTAACGCTCTTCCCACCCCTTGCTCTATTCATTGTCGATCTTTACCGAAGAAATCGACCAATAAGCTGTATTGCCACTCACACGTGTTATGTACGTGTGATACAGGTGTACGTATTCGTGTAGGTGCATGTTTGTGTCTGCACAGAGAAAAATCCATGTTGTAATATTTACACTTCACTGTTTGACGAAAATTGTAGTAAGAATTCCTACTATTGTGCAAAATTTTAGAACAACGGCGTTGCATTTTCCTATATCACGGTTACAAAAAAAGCAATAAAATTGTTTAAAAATATTGTGTGACAATCTTCTACAAAATATAGTGAAATGTTTTACAATATTTTACAACAAGTGAATATAATAAATTGCATATAATGTAGTGAAGACAGTTATAATAACAGGTGTAGCAAATTTACTGTGTTGTGTTTATTTAGGTTAGGTTAGGTGCTTGCAACAGTCACCTTACTTTGATTATTGAAAACGGCATTAATAATGAGATGGAATGAAATGAATGCTGTATAGTTTTATATCTATATAGTAGGAATATCATAATACTCATAATTGGTTTAGCTACATAAATATGTGATACTACAGCTTTTGTCGTAAAGATGGCGCTACGCTTGTTTCCTAATCTTTGAAATTCGTACTCAATGTAAATTGTGATCGGTAAATGTGGCTGCGTAATATCTATATGATGCTTATACATGGTTAACGTCGTGTAAAAAGTACTGTGGACAATCGCCCACAGACGAGAATTACGAGGCGCTTCAATACCGGTAGTACTCTACAGTACACGGGCCGGTCTGATTCCCGCAATCCTGCCCGATACGACGGCAATTCGCCCGGCTGTCACCGGCTAATCAAATTATATTAATTAATTATAATTAAAAATTATTAAACTATATTTATTATAGTTTTCATTGTTAACAGTTATTATCAAATATAGTCAGCGCTACTAGACATTTTTTTCACATTTACTAACATGTATGCTCAAATTAATAATACAAATATAGTACACCTTACCATACGAGTTAATAAAAAGTATTCACAGATATTCACTATACAGATATTGTCACCGGTAATATAAAATATGATTGTCCCTATAGGAGCTATAAAATATATTAAAGTATACTATATTTATGTTAAAGAGTACTATCTATTTCTCTCAGTGCAGTGTATGTTAAGAAAAACTTTAACCGTTTCATACGTAACTGCGATATTAATAATATATATGAGACAGGGAATGCTTGTGGGCTGTCGGTTCCGAGACATAGAACAACACTATATGAAAGAAACCCTAGGTTTATATGTAGTAAAATCTATAATAAACTACCTAAAAACTTAACAAATTTAAACATTGTTAAATTGTGTTACTACACTGTCTCGGAGTTTTTGACTGAACTGATTCGTGATTATTGCGTGTTTTCTTGTCGGTTATATTGTGTTTTCTCATTACTCATTTATATTTATGTTTTTTTAGTATGTAAATATGTCTGACAAAGCCTATATCCTATGGATCTACTGGCTAATAAAGTACAATACAATACAATACTATAAGAACACTTATGCATGCCTTTCATCAATTTTATTATTAGAGATTTTGGATTTATTAACCCTCAACTGGTATCGTGGTTTTATAGTCACACAAGTGGTATCGTGGGGTGTTTAAGCACCCCATTTCAAAATTATGAAATTTGTAGGAAAAATTAAAAAATTGTTTATTATTTTTAACTAACTTCGATAATCAACATTCAAAATAACATTTTACAAAAACATATATACTAAATATCAATCTTAGGTCTAGAATTAAACTCAAACGGTAATTGCTAAGAAAAATTGGACTGAAAACAAGTAATTCTTGAAACTAGAAAAACGAAACATCAGAATATCCCAGCTGTATTTCCACTTGGAACCGTGTTGGTAAGACTCCGTTATTGCATTCTGTAACGAAAAAACAATGATTAATAAATAAATAAAAATTTTGACACACAACATTTACTTACGTTTCGTCGCAATCCTGACATACACATTTGTTAACTGAATGGTCTTTACAAACCGCTGCTTGGCATTTTTGGCAAAATGTTTTCACTTTTCTATCTTTTCTCCTTGGACAGAAGTTACATCTTCTCTGTTTTGGTGCAGGGCCGCCCATATTTGTATTTCTTTGGTCTGTATTATCACTGGTAATTTCGCCAAGTACCTTTTGAATTGTTGCTTTTAGTTCCCTAGAAAGTTGTTTCATATTCTTTCTTCTTTTCAAGTGGTCGTTTATAAGACTTTTGCCTAACAATATTGTAAAACTTCTACGAGACATCTTATTATCAACATTAGCACATTTGAAAAGAACATGTGCATTAACTCTTGAAATGTCAAGCATTGCGTAGAATACCGCCAGTGGCCATCTACGTGTTCTACGCTGACAAGAATAAGTAGTGCATTTCTGATCAAGGGAGTCGACTCCTGATTTAGTCGAATTGTATAACTCGATTATCTCTGGCTTGCCGCTCTCAGCAATAGTTCTACTGTGATGCATGGAGGAGACTAAAATTACACTTCTATTTTTTTTAGGGACGAACGAAACTAAAGTTAGGTTTCTAGTAAATCCAAATTCTGATGATCTGTCCATTCTACTCCTATTTGGCAAAAACTGGTGGGGTATCTCACCTTTATTTTTTCGGACAGTGCCGACATAAGTCAAACCATTTTGGAGCAGTTTATTTACTAGCTCGATAGATGAGAACCAGTTGTCCCCTGTAATGTTTCGGTTTGTTTTCACTATGGGCCTAACCAATCTTAGGACGCTGAGGGTAGGTACAGATAATTTTTCAGGGTTTTGTTGTTGTGATTCTTTTCCTACATATACGAAAGCATTAAGCAAATAATGATTTTTAGAATCACAGAGGCACATGATCTTGATACCATATTTACGAGGCTTACTTTTGATGTACTGTCTAAAAGAACACCTGCCACGGAAACCTACCAGCATCTCATCCACTGTAGCATATTCACTGCAAGTGTAATTTGCTGTAGCATTATTTATAAATATGTTGAAAATTTCGGAAATTGCAGCCAACTTGTCTCCATCATGTACACGCTGTTCCCTACTGTTTTGTTCATCGAAACGAACTGCTAATAATAAAAAAAGAAACCTTTTTAGACTCATAGTTGCACGAAAAACATCACGTCCCGTTCCATCTGCTGCAAATAACCCTGCAGCATCTTCACGGCCTGACTTATATACTCCAGATAATAATAGGAGACCAAGAAATGCCTTTAGTTCAGTTTTATCAATATGGTCTACAAAAGTGGCGGTATTACCATAATTGGTACTCATTTCAGTGATCTTAGCGTTGGTGTACTCCAATATTATTTCAAGAATATCGTCAGTAAATAGTAAAGACCAGGCTTTGAAAGGTGTCTCCGGCTTATTCGTTGCTGCTGGACCTTTTAGTCCTGGTAGGTGGGTGACTATATTTTGTAAACGGGTTCGCGAAGAAGCCGGCTCGGTTTTTGCCCATTTGAACCTATTTTTGCCGTAGAAATAATTACCTGGTGGCCGGTCTGTCATTTCGTCATCTGTTTCTACCTCTTCTTCACTGTCCGAAGCTTCAATTTCAGATTCAGAGAGGTGATCACTGTGCATACTCGCAGCATCGCTCAAATCAACATCTTCTTCTGCATTCATATGCTGATTTACTTCTTCATCACTACTCAGTTCACTTAAATGTTCTATATAGTATTCCAGTTCGTTTTGGGTCAATATACGTCGCGCCATTCTAATTCTCGCACACGGATTTAAAGTCACGTAAGTGGTATTGTGGGGTGGTTCGGCACCCCAGACTGTTCCAGCACTAACTGGTTTGAACAAAAAAATTATCTACTTTCTTTCACTTACTCTAAATCACCTTCCAATAGATTACCTAAAATAAGAAGAAAAAATAATGTTTAGTTTTTTCGTAGTAATAGAAAGTATTTACCGTGGGGTGTCGCAATACCCCACGATACCAGTTGAGGGTTAAACACTATATCCTCTATGGACTACAGCTGTGTAATGCTAATTGTTTGAGGTGTGTAATTATAATGATAATTGTTGATCTACCTATTGTAAGCTTCTCTATTATTTTTGAAGAATTTATTGATTTCACAGATTTATATATAATATAAGAATTCAATGTGACTATACTATTTACTTGCTCCTAATAGTCTGTCTACAATCTATTTAATTTTATTAGTACCTATTGCTAACGTTTTTATTCTTTTACATTCTATAGGTAAATGGGTATTATTAGCTAAATTTTTGTTCCGCATAATAAAACAAATGTTTTAGAATTTAGTCAAAGAGTTAAAGGGCACTTTACATTGGCTAATATATTTCACAGAGATGACTAATTCTTGTAGTATTAACAAGTACCTACTATTATAGTCATGTTAATATCCATTTCTTAGCTCATCCAAATACAATTTTCTAGTTCCGTATAGTAACGTTTGCAGCCTGGAAAATTAATAAAGATTATAAGTTGTTAAAAAAATAGATTAAGGTAAGGAATGTAATCAAAAACTAATTAGCCTTGGGAATACTAACTCGATGAATATATAATTAAATATACCCTCGAGGGAAAATTCAGTAGTCCATAAATGACATGTATAAATTATAACCATAAAACTCCTAAACAAATTGATGTTAAATTATGCATTTTTTTTGTTGATGAAATGAAGGTATACAAAAATATATAAGAATATTACAACCTTAGAGTTGCCAGTATTTGCCTTGAGGGAAAGAACATGTTAGAGAGCGCAAAATGTCTATATATTACTTTCAATGACTGATAATAATATTTGAAATAGCTTTGAATGTAGTATTTCATGATGCTAACATATCCAATATAATTCATGCTGATTTAGAGAAAGGCTCGGTTGAAATTCGCACTGCGAATGCATCCTACACCGAAAAGTGTCAAGCGCAGAGCTGAACGGGACCCAATAACAGTCCTAATGGCTTCCAGTGTATTGAGAACCGATTAGGTCGGTGTATCTGCAGAGTGCTTCAGACCGGTCAGCGGTTGGCCGGTGTAAATGATGTTTGCGCCACGCCCAACACTCATTACAGGTAGGGAGCTACCATCAATTTAAAAACCAATCAGAACTCACGCTCGTCAGCTGAATCTAGCGTGCTCTGTGTTAATGACAGGCAATTTTATGTAGAACAAAAAACGCTGGACTTCGATCCGGTGCGGTACAAATTTTCTGGAAACACGAGCGTTTCACGTAAAAATTAAGCCGTTTCGGAATTCCTTCGCACCATTAAGCCACAACGAAAAAATATCATGTTAACAATTCCGCTGTCTGATCGTAAACATTAATGATGTTGCGGTTGATGTTAAGAGATAAGAAAGGATTTTACTTAATAATCACGATTAATGCTTCCTAATTATATTTGATACCGGTGCTTAATACCTCTATGATCATAAACATGTGTTACTAACTTATTTACAAGATACACACAATTTGATATTCTGTTCAGATATAACACGTCAATGATTTGCTTGCACAGTAATATTTATAGAAGCAAAACAAAAAGAACTTAAATATTACTGTGAATAGAAATGTATGATAGATCATACATACATATATAATGGTGAAAATTTATTGTGCTAAAAAAAATTACCTGTAGAAATTAACACTAAAAGTGGTCTATATAAGTCCACACTATTTTTGGTAAATTTTACACTGTGAAATTTACCAAAACGGTTTGATAAATCCTACACTTTAAAACGTGTAGTGTAATACACTTGCCAGTGTAAACTACCAAGAGATGATGTAACCTGTGGATGCTAGTTAGAGGTACACTACATGGATGTAGCTTTTACACTGAATAAGGTGCAATTAAGGTGCTTAGCTGTAAATGAAAGCATATCTGCGCGGTGGTACGTTCGTGTAGACGGCAGAAGTGGTGAAGTGATTCAATTTGCTAATATAAAGTTTATTTGGGAAATATCTTTTTGTATAAAACAGAATTTAAACATTTGCTTCCTCGCAAAACGCACAATGTACAGAAAAACGTTTAAACGACATGCACTATAATATGCGTAAACGAATACGAACACTAATGATTAAACAAAAATATGCCTTGTAACAATATATCAATAGTATTACCATTTTACAGCAGGGCAATATTATAGTACGTTGACATTAACAACAATATTTTAAATTTCAAACTTTCCGCTACCAGTTAGGTTAAGGAATATGGAGTTAACCACCTGAATGGAGGGAATAGACCAAACAGGGAATTACATTCTACACGATTGGTCATATAAGCATAACCTACAATATGTCATAAAAATCTTTTAAAACTCATAAATATTTTAGGAAATACAGCAACAAACTACCTACATATCATTGTATACATTGTTGAAAATGGTGTAATTGATTACTTACCGTTTGATATGCAATGTTTATATGGTGACGAGATATTCGTATCACTAATACTCAGCCATTTAATCATACTTTTGCATTTAATTCATATCAATATAATGGTTGCACCAAAAATAAAATGTACGTATAAACTATAAACAGCTAAAAAGCAGAGGCACAGGATTCAAGTTTCAATACGAATCCTACACGTGTCAATTGTTCGTTAGTAGTTTGTAAGTTTATGTCTCTTTATTACATGTACCTGATAGAAATTGTTCATGCGCAGGCGTACATACGTGCTCCCTTCTCTTTTCGAAGTCAACTTTTTACACCCCAAGGTGTAAATATTTCAAATATTGGGCAAATATGTCTTTACCTAATTGATTCTGCAAAATGCAACTTTAACCAAATTAGGTGTCAATTTTAACACGCAAACTTTTTATCACTTACTTTTTGAGCTTAACACGCAGAAATTTTTTACTGTGTACCTGCCGTAGACTCAAATTATTTAGAGAAGTACAGTCACCGACACCCAAAATATCCGAACTAAATCACATTATGAGCGCAATGTTCCATATGAGTGACAGGCAACGTTTAGATTACGATTAGACAGGTTATTTTCAGTCCGTAAGTGTCCATATAAATTTTCAATATAATTATTAAATTTGGAGAAGTAGAGTAATGCCAATCTGTACAGGATGTGTGCTAAATATCGACTACCATTTTCTTTACAAAACTCATAAATTATAAATTATAGTAGTAATTACAGTATACATTGAAACAAAATTGATTAACCCGTACCAGCTATCTGAAACTCTTTTTCTTTCCATAAAAATTGAATATATCTGTAATTTGCATACTTAACTTTCAACTTGATATTCGTAGTTGAACATAATAGCCTGCTTTTGGAGTAATGGAAAGTATAAACATTTTTTTATTTATATTGTATTTAAGGTAATGTTGCTTGGACGATTACTTATGCTCTCCCAAAAGTAATTTATGACGTTTGCATTGTTATTTTAGTTTTGTTTAAATTATTATTTATTGTTTTGGCATGTGCAATCTTGCTTATGCTTTACTAAAGAGGTTTGTGCAAATAACACAAAATCACGCGTTAAACATTTACAAACTTATTAACCCGAATAACCAGAGAGACGTAATTGGACGAATACTTTGGGCATAATTGTATTTTATAATTGACTGCTTAATAAAACTCCTCACAAACAAACAATTTTTGTTTTAAAACTTTTTCTCTACCTCTTACCGTTTATGCACATATAGGCGGAATAGAATATTACTTTGAGCGCTCAGAGATGGCGCTAAAGATCAATGCATCGTGAGTTCATGTTCAAAGTTCACGTACGCAAAGTCAGATGACGGAGCAGTTTGTTGTTTACAACGTGTGAATGAAAGATCGGGATTGTTGCAGATTGGATTCTAGTAGCGCCGAGAGGTAGCTCGAACTGTGCTCGGACTTTCTCGAAGGGGTCACACAGTATATAAATACAACGCTGCGATTGGGTAGGAGTTAGTTGAATCCAGAGAGTGCACGCGGTTAAGTCGAGACGACGAATACGAATGCAAATAAATATACGCTAAAATATAAATTGATAGTAGAGATATATTAGTGAACGCAACGTTATTTATTAGTAATTAGTGATTAATTAATTTTTGTTTTTTTTTGACTGTATTTAATTTTTAATATACTCCAAGTGCTTAAATAAATAAATTTCATTTTTATATATTGCCGGTGTTATTTCTTTGAACCCCAACAACGTTTTTATCAGCGAAGAAAATCATATTACCCACACAAAGTTTTTTCCGCAAAAAAATGGAGTTATTACTCTAACTTCAAAGGACTACATGCTTAAACATGCTTTTATGTGGATTATTTACTGCTGTGGACTGAAACCAAAATAAATTTTGATACACTCTAACGAAGATTTGGTAACCAAATCTTCGTTAGAGTGTAGACAAGTTGAATAATACTTTCATAACCTCTACTTCAGCATAGCGAAATATGACTGCAATAAACAATTTCTATAACCATTTACTTTAACACTACAGTAATACACAAAGTACAAATATATTTTATATACCCTGTCAAAGCATATTAATATGTTTTTTTGGAACAGAATTAGGTCGTGTGTTATGTTTCAACGTTTGTAAATTATGAAAATGCAGCTGTAGGTCACCCACAGTAGTAAGAATGTATTATTTAACTACTAGATTTATTTTAAATTAGTCACTTACCTAAATATGCCTATAGATAATACAAAAAGAACGACCACTGGCACCTGCCACTTCCGTGCGTCCTATGTATCTACGTACAAATTGAACCCATAAAATTGAACATGCGCGCATTGTAAGTATGTATTTGGTTTCCTAAGTAAATTTCCTAACTGTGGATAAAATCACCAAGTAGTAGTAAGAATGCATGGGAAAGCATAAAAATTTTAGTAATATTACGTTTTTACGTAGGAATTTTACCTACAAATGAAAAATACTGCTCGATATGTGGGAAATTTCCTAAAGTATAGGTAATTTTACTAAAAAACGGAAAATTACTCAGTTTTTGGTGATTTTCCCCCAAATGGTACTGGAATTTTTCGGAGGAATCCTGGTAAATTTACCAAAATTTTTTAGTGTGTACATATTCATTTAATTCATTCTTGTGTAAGCTACAATAGAATTTCATTCCAGCTGATTTAATAGGTGATAATGAACTCCGCAATCTTGTAAGGGGTACACATATATATGTGACTTACATATTCTTTTTTACAAATTTGGGTTAATAAAAGAATCCTTTACCGGCTAAACAAAATCTGCAATTAGAGAGCTTGTTGGCTAAAAAACTCTATTCTGTTTTGACTCGTAGAGTTTTTAAATTCAGTAAATGAATTTAAAATGATCAAATAGCCGACATTCCTTTGGAATACATTTTTCGTGCTGAGACGCTGTATGTGAGACTTGCATTTTTCTCCAGTATCCACACAAATATCTGTGCAATAAGGTTTATTGACACTGATCAAAATAATTACCCTTCTAATTTTTAAAAATACAATGGCTATTGTATAATATTGTGTATTAAATTGTATATTCTTACTATGCTTACGTAATAAAAATATAATAAGTATCCATTATTACATATATTTTTAATGATGTGTATAAGCAAGTTTTTTCTGAACAAACTGATCAGTTTGTTCCTTTCTCTCAGTTAAAAGTAAATTTAGTTTAGTAATGTGGATTACATCTTATATAAATATATAATATAGTTTTTCCTTCAATTTTAATGGTACCCTACGCTTATATATAGTATTAACATTTATAGTATTAATAGATGATTAAAAATCTAGCTTGAACCTTTAACTTTTGTTAGAGCTTTAACTAGATTAAAAACTGGCTTTTTCTTAGCTTCAAAAACAAATATTTGTTTCTCATTTCACATTAAATACCAGAACAAAATACTTAATCGCCGAAATGAGAAATACTAATGACCATAGCTTATACATGGGTAAACTAAAATATTAGAAAATCATTAGTGCCGGCCCACTAACACCAAAGTTATTCATCTCAGCTTTATTCGGTGGGTTTTTTTTTTTTTTTTTTTTTTAATTAATGGCATTAAGGGATCGTAGCCCATCTGCCACATTAATTCGATACCTAACACTGTAAAAACTAAATGTTCAATTAATTTATAAAATGTCTTAAATCATTATATTACATTCATTTATGAAACCCATAAGTGATCTATATAATTCCGTATTATTAGTTCTAAGAAGCAGAACCACGGATGTTGGTAACGGCACCTTGAGTGTTACTAGCTTCTCAAACAACCTTTTCCTTTCCCATTCGTAGTTACAACACGCCAAAACAAGGTGATCTAAATCAGCTGCCTCATAACCACATGAGCAAGCTGGAGAATCAATTATGCCTAACTTATGTAAATGGGCCGGGAAATTACCATGTCCGAATTTCATTCTAGCGATAGTCGAATAGAAATATCGAGAGACCCCCACGTTATTGTGCCAACGAGAGTGATAAATCGTTGAATGAATTTTAGCGTACTGCGTAATTTGCTGATTGTATGACGATTGCCATCTGCGTTCCCATGTTTCTTCCAAAAAATATCTTTTAAGGTTGGATGTGATTTCTGTTTCATAGATGATTTCATCTATAATTTTATCGGAAGTTACTGACGTCTTAGCTAGTGCATCTACCTTCTCGTTGGACAGGATCCCCGCATGACTTTTCACCCAAAACAATTTTAGGTGAACGTTCCGAGTTTTTAAATTAGCACATCTGGAGATTATGTCCAGCACAAGGGGGTGAACTTGTGTAAACCATTTCCGGTTTTTCAATGCATTAAGGACACTCTGGGAGTCTGACATAATCGCCACCTTGGAAAGGCCCACTTGTTCGGCATACTTAAGTGCTTCGACAACCGCCCTTGCCTCCGCGGAGAAGATGTTTAGCTTGTTACTTAACCTCCACGAATTTTCGACCCTATTAGTTTCGTCAAAAATCGCACAGCCACAACCATTATTCGATTTGGAGGCATCAGTGTAAATAATAGTAAAGTTTGCAAGGTTACTTGTAATTTCTGAATGTAGCAGTCTATCATTAATACTGTTACCAGTGAAGTTTGGTAAGAAAATTTGGATGGGGTTGATGTACTGATGGAACTCAATTGCAGGGAAACTCGGTGTTCCAATATTATAATTTAAATTTGAAATATATGTATACGTTTCTGCAAGCAAAGGAGATTTTTTCTTTTTCCAGTACGGAATTGTCAAAACTAAAATGGAGAGACGATGAATCTTATTAATAATTTCTCTGAAGTCGTAGATCTTCAATTTTATTACATATCTAGCAGCCAAATATTGCTGACGTAATTGAATAGGTGGCTCCTGTGCCTCCACATACAATGCTTCCTGTGGAGTAGACCTCATTGCACCTACACACACTCGAAGAGCTTTGTTTTGGACAATTCTCAGTCTATCCATATTCTTTTTGCTTGTATTGCCAAAGAGAACACAACCGTAATCCAGATGCGACCTAATACATGCATTGTAGAACATACGCGCCACTAAATAGTCAGCTCCCCATTTAATTTTAACAAACATTCTTAAAACGTTAATATATTTTTCGCATTTAGCCACTACCTGACCGATGTGGTATGACCAGTTTAACTTGTTATCAATGAAAAATCCTAGATACTTGACGACATGTTTAACGGCTATCACTGTGTTATCTAACTTAATATGGTCACTTGGAAGGTTTCTATGGCGCGAGAAAAAAACTACGTTCGTTTTTTCTATAGATATATCAAAACCATTTGAGAAAAGCCATTTATTTGATTGAGTCATTACTCGGGACATGTTGCTCTGAAGTTCCACAAGGGATCTTTCCGATACTGCAATACATATATCGTCTGCGTATTGGATAGATTTAACTCCTACACCTGTGATACTATGGTAATCTGCAGTATATATATTAAATAATAGTGGACTCAAAATAGAACCCTGTGCTAATCCCACATTGACCCTTCTAGGCCCAATTAAAGAATTGTTGTAAGTTCTGATATACAGTAACCGATTTGTAAAGATGTTAACTATGTTGCCCGAAATATGCTCTGGCATGCCAAACTCACAAAGTTTTTGATATAAGATGTTTAAGTCAACCGTGTTGTATGCATTCTTGAGATCAAGAAAAATTACACCTACATTTTTATTTCGGGACAGTCCTAATTGCACTTCTGTCACTAAGTCTGTTACTGCTTCGGTAGTACTCATTTGGCGTCGGAAACCATACTGTTGCATAGGAAGCACATTTTTCCTCTGCATCCACCACTCTAGTCGATTTTTAATCATGCGTTCATAGGTTTTTAATATACACGGTAACAAAGAGATTGGACGAAATGACTTGTTGTCAGCCTTCGGAATGGGTACAACTACTATTTTTTTCAATTCCTCAAATTCCGCACCATCTAACCACATTGCGTTAAATATAGATAGAATAAAATTTCGAATCTCTGACGGTAAGTGGTTAAGCATAGAATAAGGGATATTATCAAGACCTGGGGCTGTGTTTTTAGATATTCTTAAGGCTAAATTTAGTTCTGCCAACGAGAACGGTTGGCATAGAGGGTCTGCTAAATTTAAACGGTTGATTACGGGACTCTTGTTTACTACCGTCGTGGGCGCAATCGATTCCAAAAAAGAATTCGCCAATTGATCATCTATCCTCGTTTGACTATGCATGGATCGTGCGTGAAATTTTTTAATTGTTCGCCAAATCTGCCCACAAGGAGTATCTCTGTTTAGCTTAGTACAGAAATCGACCCAGCTGTGTCTCTTCTTTTTCTTTAAGTAGCGTTTACTGTAGGCTACAGCCTCTTGCACTTTTATGTAATTCTCAAAGGAGGGATCTCTTTTGTACTGTTTCAAAAACTTCTTTCGCTCTTCAACTACTCTTGTACATCCCTCATCCCACCAAGGAGGGGATGGCCTTCCACGAGGTTTAAATGGTCTTTTCCGTTTAAAACACCTATCGCCTGCCTGCTCCAAAAACTCGTACAAGAATCTTAATCTCTCCGCCGCTGTAAGATGTTGTGTATCCCGGGGAAAATGCAACCTACAATACTCAGCGAATGAACGAAGGCTCTCATTTTCAATTTTCCATCTAGTCGTAGGGAATATGGTGGTGATATCTGACAATCCCAGATTCATAGTTATATGTATCGGAAAGTGATCTGAAGTGTAAGTATCATCTATAACAGCCCAGTCGACGCTGACAGCCACTTCCGGTGAAACCAAGGATACATCAATAGCTGAAACGCACTGGTTTGGCCTGCTAAGTCTAGTAGCACTCCCATCATTCAGAAATACCAACTGATGGTCTTCTATTACTTTAAGAAGTATATTACCGTCATTATCTATTTTGGAAGAACCAAGGGCGGTGTGATGCGCATTGACATCCCCACACAAAATAAAGGGTGACTTAATTTGTGTCAGCAACTGACCATAGTCCTGATAACTCAAACCCGTCCGTGAGGGTCTATAAACACACACCATTGATAAATTGATGTGCGAAAGAAATACACCGCAAATATTAAAATTTTCCGGGACACAAGAAAAAGTAAGTGGCTTGAAACTCAACGACTTATTGATTAAAATGGCTGTACCGCCATAACCGTCTTCACGGTCATCTCTATGTACGTTAAAGTTTTTGAAATATACTTCATCTGATTCTTTATACCAGGTTTCACAAATCAGTACGACATCTGCGTTAAAATCGACAATAAGCTTATCCAGACTAATACGTTTTGCTTTTGCCGACTGAGCGTTCCACTGAATAATATTTAAAGTTTGTTGAGCCATGGAGAATATATATAATAAATAAAAGATATCAAAAAGCAAGGAATAAACAAGATTAAAGAAGACAAAAAAAAAGAATAATAATGATAGCTCTATGGTGTTTTAGACCTCGAGGATATCAGAAAAATCACCTTGCGATGTTGTGCTCCCAGTGTCCTCCTGTGATAAAGTTTCTTGGTAATTTTCGGGATCAAGAGCTTTTTTCACCTTTTTGATAAGTCGCTTAATACGGGATTTAAGATTATTTGTTTTAACTATTCGTACAACCTGAATCAGTAAATCCACCAGAGAGTCCATATCATCGGTATATAATTTGGCAACTGACAAGACGTCTTGCTTGCCCTTTACCTCCTCTAGGAAATTACAGAAATTATGGAAGTCTATAACTTCCACCTTATCAGAGAAAATATCTTTAAACTCAGAATACAGAACATTGCTATCCGTCTCCGTCGCGCAAATCTGTCTCTTCTTTTTAATTTTTGGTTTTATAAAGTTATCTTTATCCTTTAATGAGAGTAACGATTGAGGATCAGATTCCTCAGCTGAAAATAAAGTGGATTCTGAATCTGTAGGAGTGGACGGTGGTGCCTGACGCTTTTTAGAAGGCAGAGTAGTATTTAAGACCTCTGCAACTTGGTCCACCGATGCCCGCTGCACTCCCTCCCCCAAGGCCGATACCGGAGGGCAGGAGTCTCTGAGCAATGGCTCGGTCCTTATATCCGTTGTTTCCTCTGTTACGCTACTATCGGTATTTGATGGGCATTTAGATGCGATATGCCCTACTTTTTTGCATTGAAAGCATCGTATCTCGTCAGTTGTTAGGAATACTCTGAAAGCATTTCCCTGAAAGTAGATTAGTAATGAGTCCGGTAATTGCTCGTGTTCATCGAAAACTACATACACTTGTCGCCGAAAACTAAGTATATGATTGTAACCCTGTTTCGATATACCCGCTCCAATAAATTTCACGGGCGATACAATTTTCAGTCCTATTTGTTTTAATTCTTTTTCCACAATTTCGTGTGGTAGAGATGGGGAAACATTTGAGAGGATAATACGTTTGGCAGGAGAGATTAATCTACGAGCTGGAATGAAGGTGTTGTTCAATTTTATACCTCCATGAGTAGACATGAAAGATTCAACTATCTCTTTCGAAGACAAATAGATGCATATCCTATTGTTAGAAACTCGAGATGCAAAGATTATATTTTTCGGGTTCAAAACTTCTCCTACACCAATAATGTAGTCGTTTTTAGCTGAATTATCAATAGCGTCAAAAATTATAGCCTGATTTCTCTCAGGAAACGAAAATTTAGCAGCAGAGCCGCTTTTAAGTACATTAGCAAAGGACTGTGAATTATTAGTCTCAGTACAAATGGATTCAACAACGGTACGATCACTTGACTCATCCAGGACACCTCCGGCAATAGAAGTGCCTGCGACAGCGTTAATAGAAGTATGAGAAGACATTTCGTGGCGGTAGAGGCGACGGCCTCTACCGAAACTTGCGTCCCCACGCCCGCACTGCGTGCGTGGTTGCGCGTCAAAGACAACGGGTCAAAGTCCAAACGAAAACGAAAAATGAAAATAACTACTAAAGAAACAGAAAATTAAATAGCAAATAAAGACATTTCGGATCAAAACTTATCAGATTTAATCCTTAGGTATCTTCTACTTTCGCTGAGAGTAACAACTACCAGAAAACTGTTAATAATCACCATTAAAACAAGGAGAGATCAGCGCACAAATAAACACGTGCTTCTCACTCGCTTGATAAAACGAGACTGTATTCGGTGGGTTAATGCACGCTGTTAATGAAGAGTTTGCGTGTGTCGTTATTTATATGTAGATTATACGTGTGTGTTGAACTTTTTCGAGGATTTTCGTACACCGAATTTCTATTCGACCCACCTAGACATATACACAAGTAGAGGAGAAACATTTATCCATCCACTCATTTAAGATGGTGTGATAAAAAGACATTAGGTTTAATATTTTAATGCGCATGCATAAATAATTTCCAAATTAATTTTTGAAATTTGTTCTCTCACGCTATGGTTTATATATGTCTGTATTAATGACGTTTCGATTTATAAGGGAAATGGTAAACACCATGCTACTCTAGAAGGTTATTTTTAATAGCATGGTTCAAATAAAGATATCTGTATCACATTATTTTTTAAATCCATTATGCTGCTCACTATAGGCTTACTTGAATGGAATTACATCCTTAACATTTTTCAAAAAAAGCGGTAGCTAATGGTTTCCTATGCCGTTTCCGCTCTTTAATCCCTCCATATGCAGCCACACAATTTAAAGGTCCATACGTTAGAATTTCTATATCATTTCGAGCTGTCCCATTACGGTCGTCGCTACGCCCAGGGAGAAAAATACGGCGCATAACTTATTGCCAAAGCAACGTATTCGTACTGGAAAATGAAAGTAGCGTGATAAATGCGACGTTGTAATGTTTTGCATATATAAATACTATAGTTCAGAGTAAACAAACCAACTCACCTTGTAAGGTTGACATGCATTAATATCGTCGCGTACATTATGTACGCAATCTTATTTCCATTTTGACTTTTTTCTTAGCTTTTAGCATCTGCGCGTAGTAGTTGTCATTTGTAATATTCTGCTTTGATACTTTCGCACATATACCACCATCGCCAGGTCTATGTTCAAATATACAGACTACATATTCAATGTTTAGTGCTTGTGTATACTTTGAATGTTAAATTTGAGAATGCTGGTTCTGTTTTAAAATAAATAAACTGAAAATTATAATGCAATAATGCAATTTTTCTTACAGTGTGAAATCATTAAATAAACGCTTTTTTCTAATCGGATGTTACAATAAAGCTAAAACAAACAACGGCGCAGTGCTGAAATGGTTATTACCGCACACTATGCTGTAATGAGATATTAACGCATGTAATATGGGCGATTAATGTGCAAATTAGAAAAAATACTGTAAAAAACTCGTGCCACAATGACTTTGTAATTCGACTACATTGAAACACTCGCGTGATTCAAACCTGTACTCGCATTACATAAACGTCATTGAAGCACTTGTGTTTTAAAATACTATTCTACTATAACTGTAATTTTAATATGAGGAAATTTTCTATGTTAAAAATTTTACCTCGTGTCGAATTTGAACCAGGCATTTTCCGCTTGCCGGGCGGACACTCTACCAGTTAGCTAACGAGGTGTCTGGGAAGACCTAGTTCCTGCGCTAGGAGATAACGGGCTTGATTGTAATACAACTACGGCTGTATCATCATCTTCTTTATTTTTATATCCAGTAACAGAAACAGAAGTAATGAATCATATTAACAATCTGAGTAGCTCCAGATCTTTAGATATATACAATTTAAATAGTAATTCTTTAAAATTTGCTAAATGTAAGTTATCAACAAAAATTGCACATCTTACTAATCACTGTTTTGAGAGCGGTACATTTCCTTCATGTTTAAAATTATCTAGAGTAATACCAATATTTAAGAATGGGGATAGAAGTCTCCCAAGTAACTATAGGCCAATTTCTACAGGCATTTCTACTACTACAGGCCAAGTACCGGTAATCTCAAAAATTATAGAATTGTGTTTTAAGGTTAGAATAATGAATTATCTAGAGAATAGTGGTCATCTCAGAACATGTCAGCACGGGTATAGACAAAATAGATCAACAAAAACAGCGTTAACAGACCTTATGTCATATGTTATAGAAGAACTGGAAGAAGGGAATATGGTGATGGCACAATTTTTGGACTTAACAAAGGCTTTTGACAGCGTATCACATGATTTATTACTTTTAAAGATGGAACAAATAGGTATTAGAGGAAATGTGCTTTCTTTTGTCAAGAGTTATGTAACGGATAGATATCAAACTGTTGACGCGGGGGGTGAAAAATCACGGTTACGGATTATGAAGTACGGTATTCCCCAGGGCTCAATTCTGGGACCGATTTTGTTTATTTTGTACATTAATGATATAACAAATTACATTAATCTTAAACATATAACGTATGCGGACGATACGTGCTTAATGACATCCGCCAAGCGTGTAAATGATTTATATATTCTATCTAGTGAAACCCTCTCAGAAGCAAAACTTTATTTTAAAAAAACAAAATTAATATTAAATTGTGATAAATCAAAATCATTAATTTTCACCTTAAATCCATTTATAGATTTCGAATCAACAAATGATCCTGTCAAATATTTAGGAATTTTTCTGGATGGAAAATTAACGTGGGAGGCACACATCAATAGTATTACAGGCAGATTATCCACTTGTATATATTTATTAAAAAGTCTGGCGCTATCAGTAAAACAAGAAGTACTTTTACTTGCATATTATGGGTTATTTCATAGCATACTGTGTTTTGGAATTTTGTTTTGGGGGGGGGTCAAGTTATGTAAGCAGGACTTTAATTCTACAAAAACGAGCCATAAGAACTATAGCCAATGCAAGTCATATGGAGTCTTGCAGACCTTTATTTAAGAGATTTGGTATTTTGACCTGCATAAATCAATACATTTACGAAGCTGTAATGTATGCTTATGATAATAAAAGCGACCTGCCTAGACAGGAAGCGTATGAAACCCGCTTTCGGCCTGTAGCCGCACCACATTTCAATTATCACGAAGTATGAGGTCTTTCAAATTTACATCTATAAAGTATTATAATAAACTACCAAACAGTTGGAAAAATATGAATCGTTCGCGTTTTGTAAATAAAATTAAAAGTTTCTTGCGGGAGAATGTGTTCTATGACCTCGGGGAGTTTGTAGACTGCAAAAATTTTTAAAATGTATAATTAACAAATAAGTGTATATTTTAAAGTGTTTGTTTTTGTTAAGATATGAATGTAAAAATGTTTGACGTGTGTACACAGCTGTAGCTGTCTTACATAAATAAAATATCTATCTATCTATCTATCTATCACAATTTGAAATGTCTCAAATACAGATCTTAGGAAGCCGCTAGGACGGCAAATATGCAATAGTACAATTGTTCTTAAAGTGTGAAATCATCGTTAGCTCAACTAGTAAAGTGTCCATCCGGCAAACGGAAAGTGCCTGGTTCAAATCCGACACGATGTAAAATTTTTAACACAGAAAATTTCCTCATATTAAAATTACAGTTATAGCAAAAAAGCATGAAAATTATAGTATTCCAGTTCAAGCAAGTTGAGCGATTGGTTGTAGCATGTGGGGTTTACAGTAACTCTGCATCTCGTTCACTGTCATA
Source organism: Cetonia aurata (assembly GCA_949128085.1). Taxonomy (NCBI): domain Eukaryota; kingdom Metazoa; phylum Arthropoda; class Insecta; order Coleoptera; family Scarabaeidae; genus Cetonia; species Cetonia aurata. The sequence continues at coordinate 21,762,659 of OX421886.1, read as the reverse complement.
CAGATCTAAATAAAGCCTAATTTGAAAAAAAAAAACTTAGAATTTATTTATATAAGTAGCTAGATGGTCTGGACACTTTCCAGAAGAAAAAATCGTTTTTTTAAGTAAATCTACTACTTAAAGGATTTCAAAGATTGGTTAATAACTGTAGACATTTTCCTAAGGAACTTTGAGTGTATTCCAATAAATATTAAGTAAATAAATGTATGGTACTATAAGATAATCCTACAAGCTGACGAATGTTAAAAGTACATGGAGTAAGCATGCTACCAAAATGTAGATTCCATTTCCTATGTTTTCAGTAAGTTACCCAAATATTTTGGGTGCATCTGCATTAGCGTGTTAATGAAAGGGTAAAGGATTATGATTACATGCTGATTGAGGAGCTGATTGGGGATTCAATTACTTTTCAGCATTATTAAACATCGGATGTTCTAAAAGATGTCGAAAACAGTTAGAGCAAACTGTGACCTAAACAGAATTTTTAACTTCATAAAATCTTTTTATGCAAATGGATGATGTATATAATCTGCTTTAGTACGGTTGGCATTTTTATTCATAATCACTAATCATTACAAACATTCTGATGATTGGCTCAAGGCTTGAAGCTTAAGGTTAGTACAACACTGATAAATAATGCGTTAAATTACCATGCCGATCGTCGGTTACTTGACGCCTTGAATAATCACATATATACACATATAAAATGTAAGTTTACAATGTAATGTATAAATATATTTTGTATGTAAAACTAGTTACTTACTGAATGTACATATGTTTACATTTTAACGAAATTTTACACATGAAAATTATAATCAGAATCCTGTAATGTAATACAATGTGGAAGAAAAGCCTGAAAACGCCTAATTTTCTCTTAAATGGGTAATCAGAAATAGACAAAACTTAGAATATTGGGTAACGAAGATTCCAGATTGGATATATGCAATGTTGCCAGAATTACAGTTTCTTTCTGATATTATCATTCACTTTGGTGAATACTGTATACTGTTTCATTGTTGGAATCTACCCTTTGATACGAGTTTAACCGTATGTAACACTTGAGGTTTCTTGTAGTGAGAAAGGTCTTAATAAATAAAAACTTCATTGCATTTGAAAGTACCCTAATCGATGATAAAATGCGTCTACTACATATCTCCATGATTCTCTGGAAATAAAACGAGATTCATCGATAATTCGTTGCCTTAACTCTACGAGACTTGCGGGTTTAGTTGTTTAAACTATACTTTTTACTGATACTGCTTAGAAGCCACTAGACATACTTAAGGCTAATTTTCTCAAACAGCTTTTGGTGATTTGTGCAGCAGTGACGATCTTTTCGTTATTACGTGACCAGTCATGCGTTTTGAAAAAATAAGTTAAAAATTGGTAAAGGCTTTACTCCACACAATACGATGCGAAATATATTTACTTTAACAGATAACATCATTCATACTAGCGATCCTCTGTTTCACTGTCATAGTTTTTATTCGCCCATTGTTTGTAATTAGTAGTTTTATAGTTTCTGGTATACTTTCATTCCTTCTGTTACTTGAAATCCCTACGATCAATTTAAGTATTAAACAATGAATAGAATAGTATCCGGTTGACAACATCTGAAAAATTTACAATCTCTGGCCCGTATAATTTATATAACTTATTTGCGATTGCTTAGATATGTGTATTGTATAACTTGAACTCAATTAGGTAAATACGAATTCCTGCGCCAACATAATGAGAAATATTTTTTGAAATAATAATAATAAGAAACTATTATTACAGTTAGTTTATTCATCCTCACAATACTTTCGATACGAATGTTGTTTTTTAAACCAAAGGAAGATTAACCAAGGTAAGTAAAGCACACAGCAATTTTATGGTTTTACTTTATTAATAATTATAATGTAGAATTGTCTAATTGTAGGACTAATAAAAACACAATGTCTTATTTGTTTGTGTTATTTATGAAATTTTATTTTTCACGCGCAAGAAAAATTAAAATTAAAATAAGAACATTATGCATTTTCATACAAGAAATAGCAAAAATTTATAAGGAATTAGATTAATTAAATTAAAATATACAAAAATATTGTGATAGATGAACACACACATTGATTTTCTACTGGTCATGTGTGTATTGTGTTTTTTTTTCACGTACTTTACGTTACATACAAGATTTCTATCATAAATCATATCCTTCGCAACAAACTATGCTTTTTAGTGAAGTGTAAAGTCAAAAACGTAATGTATTCTAAATAGGCACTGCCTTTATATAAATAATTTAAAGTGCAGCAATTTAATACATAAAACGCAATCTTAATTTCATCTTAATGTATATTCAGTCATAATGCTAATATAGTTACCAATAACATTATAGAATATTAAATCCTGAAAGATATATTATGCTGTCAGTATTAACAAAAAATAAATGTAATATGCGAGTAGTAAATCCTAGTACCTGATTTTCTATACCAGACGTTCTCACGTGTTAAATACTGGAGCATCTGAAACGGTACTGGGAGGATAAAGAAGCCGATCCGTATAGTTATTAACAATTTTTGCAGAATTTTAATGAGCGTACGCATCGGATCACTACCACCGTAAAAGTAAAAATCGTCTGCAATTCTAAATACCATCAGCAATTATACAATTCCTCGGGATACTTTGAGAAGGAGACACTACGCGAGTAGTCAGAGTAGGAGACGATTTATCACACGATCCCATATTAATTATAAATCTTTTTAATCTAAAATGTTAATTGTGGTGGAACCGCTCGGTAAGCCGAGTCGGGCAGGTTAATAAAATAAAACAAATGTATCATATCTTTTTAATTGATCTAAAGCACCGGCGCGAATCCACTGAAGGCGTACGATCGGCAGATCGACGCACCGATCCCTCGCGGATCCTCTCCTCTTGTTCTCTTTGCCCGCTATTACCACCACCACTTCTTGCTTTGAGACGTCGAGCGTTCGCGCATGATTGTGGGGTCTGGACGCTTATATTTATAAACCACTTAATTACATTAATAATCATGCCCCCGGGCTAAATCAATTCGTATTATGATAACTTAATTTCGATGGTGTGCGAGTTTTTGTTTTCGATGTCCTCTCTGCATGTTCCTTTTGCGGTCTTGCTGAAAAATGGTTTTTCGTGCCGTTGTTATAAGAACAACGTATATATTAAGATGTTATATTTAAGTAGTATCAAAATGATTGGAACTCGGTATCGAAAGCATTTGTTAAGTTACTTACTGCTCAAAAAAGAAATTGGAAAGTAGGAAATTATACCTGGCAAGGAGGAGATAAATAAGAAGATGGTTGAGTTTACTTACTGCTGAGCTGATTGTGAGGTACATCAGGTGAAGAATAAATAAACAGAATACCAATACCAAAGGTGATACGCGTTACTCATATAACTATACATCGAATATGCGAGAAGCAAGTATGAAGAGCCGATGGCACACGAATTTATTAACAAAAAAAAGAAACAAGGAACGTATACTATTGTAAAGTACGCCCTTAGTAAATTTAATTGTAACAATTTGCTTCTCTGCGAGAGGATTTGTGTTTAAAGTTGAAGAAACGTCCAGGTATACATTTGCAAGATGCTCCGCCGAAATGGCCTATTAGAATTTTTGATTTTAAAATCTGCACAGTAACTAGAGCCGACCACGATTGATTTCAGGAAAATATTTTCAGCCTTCCGATATACGAGGTGTTGATACCAACTTTATTGGTATAAGGTAAACGATAGCATTCACGATAACGGGGAAGTTAGATGAGGAAGTTAAATATCTCGGTGTCATTCTTGACTCCAAGCTTACTTAGAATCGACAGTTTTGAGAGAATTAAATCCAAGGCGGAGACAACACTTATGTTGGCTAGAAGAGCCCCTGAAAAAACATGGAGGTTAAGGGTTAGGTGCAGTAGAAAATTGTTATAACTGAACTCGGCAAGATGCAGAGGCTTGCATGTTTAAAAATAAGACTCATTGACTTCCCTCATCTCCATTTAGTGACAATGAAGGAGGCAAGAATAAGTGAACTGAGATTGCAAGAAACACCAAGTAGCAGATATACAGGTTGAGACACAACAACATTGTCGATCATGTGGAAATCAACCTTTTAGGAATGGAATTAGATCACATTATTTCGACAGTCAGGTGATATTGACAGCGTTAGTGCATCCCAAGATACAATCACCAGTCTTGATTACCACTTGATTACCAGGCTACTTCTGTAATAGTTTTATATTACGAATTTCTTAGTACAGTATAAGTATGCACAGGATACTGTGAATATACAGGCTGATTGATTGAGACCGTCCATTAGAAAGATTGGCCCCTCTAGTAATAATTAATTTCTGTAAAGTTGCATACGTACATAGTGTAATAAAATCTATGCCCTGAAAATATTTTCAAGGTGACGGCACTTCCGGAAACACCGGAAATTTACATCAACTTTCTTATTTCAAATGGAATGGTATAGTTTTCTTTCCACTTTTGAAATCTGAACGTTATTCTAGAGGAACTTTTACTAGTATTCCCTATACCTAAGTGCAGCCGTTTTGGAGATTTTTCGACTTTTTTAAAATTTTTGGATTTACATCACGATGTTTAACATTATGTACTGTCGCGAAATTTTAATCCAGAACGCTAAAATTAAGACTATCGATGGAAGAAACCCTGACGTTTCTGTCGAAATTTTTTAAATTTGCTGCATTATCTACAGGTGTCCAAAATTTAATTGTCCTTTAGTGCAACTGCAGACCATCAAAACTCGATTTTTTCAAATACAATGCCCCATTTCTTTTTCAATATTCTGAAACCTTATTAAATTTTACATCAAAATGTATTACCATTCGTCATACAACGGCTGCACTTAGGTATAGGGAATACTAGTAAACGTTCCTCTAGAATAACGTTTAGATTTCAAAAGTGGAAAGAAAACTATACCATTCGATTTGAAATAAGAGAGTTGATGTCAATATTCGGTGTTTCCGGAAGTGCCGCCATCTTGAAAATATTTTCAAGGCATAGATATTATTACACTATATACATATGCAACTTTACAGAAATTAATTATTACTAGGAGGCCCAATCTTTCTAATGGACGGTCTCGATCAATCACCCTGTATACTAAAATAAAATCAGTCAAATGCTTATTTAAATGGAAGCTGTATGTAGGTTTAAAATTTATAATTTTATAGTTTCCTTAATAATGAAAGTTTGAATATGTTAGCAATGAACTAATGTAGGCAGCACACATTAAATATGGACTTCATTGAAAAAGAATAAAAATATGTTTCAGTCTCCAATATATATTATTTTAATTAGTATTAATTACGATTCCTATGTCTTTATGGATCAAATTACTATAATATAATTGCTTTCTTAATCAGTATATATTTGCCCACAACAAACAGCCAAGGCCTAATACGTATGTAATCTTCTTTCGATGCATGAGGAAACGATCCATCAGAATGGTAAAACTAAAAAAAAAAAAGAATGTGCTCCACCAACCCGACCGCTATGGCGATAATAACCAATTATCTTCGAATTATCCGTAGAGGCGGCGTACTCGCGCGCCCATTCCTCAAATTCGAAAATATTTCTCATAAGTCGTGGTCCTAATGAGCAGGTAACTAAAATCGCATTATCCGCGTGGATGTGACGGCGGCATCCTCCGCCTCTTCTTCCCGAGTTTCAATCTCCTTGCAACCAACGTTGATAAATTTAACGCCATTTTTCTCGCTCGGCTCACATCCTTTCTAACGCAAGAACTAAAATAGTATCTTAACGTTTTTTTTTTTCTGTTCTTCTTCTTCCTCACTCTACCCTACCCCGATAATGTTTCGGGTAAATGAACCTTTGATTAAGCGCTGTGTCTAATTGCGAAATTACGGTTCACGAAACTCGTGTGCTTTTTTTCGGGTTAGATTTAAAGTCAAATTGATTTTAATGGATGGGAAGGGTTCTCCCCCGGCCGTTTTTCGTCCCATCGCTGCCTCTATTCCTTATACCATTTAATTATATCCCTCTTGATTGCATTTACGTTAAAGGGCTACCGATTTGTTTATATAATTTTGGAAGAAGGAATTTTGCGGTATCACTAATTAAACAATTCCGCTAAAATGAAACAAAAAGTACAAGGTAGAAGTGATGTGTGAACGCCAGACATGGACAGTACTGTTTCGACCTCATTCACATAGATAGCGTTGCATTTTTTTCATTTACATCTTTATGTCAGTAGTGCATTTCGCTGCCTGTTGGAGTGTTGTTGATTGTGTTTCAACTGCGGCATGCTGACGAGAATTAATAAGATTGAAACAGTAATGTCCAAATCTGGCGTTGACACATTCGGCAAATCACTTCCCTACCTTTCCTTTTGTTGAATGACATCATTGTTTACAACAACAGAGTTCTACCAGTGCTCATTTTTTTGTTGATATTGTGTTTTTTGTATGTTTAAATCGCCTTGCGAAATTCTCACGCATCTGTACTATACTGATGAAGTAATTTTGGATATTTTAGATAAAGCGAGTTCTTTTGGTATATTTCCCCAATACTCAGTCACTTTTTATCTGACCCTTGATATATCTACCGTAGATGTAAACATACTTTGCCATTTGATTTTGAATTTTCTTTTGTAGTACATGTAAAAGATATGATTAATAACAATACCAGAGACCTGTGAAGGTTTTGCGGCACAAAACATTTTATTAATATCAATCAATTAACATTCTCTGATAGCAAAAATATAATTAGTCTTTATATATCACGTAGGGATTTTATATAATTCAGTATTATGGTACCACGCACCGTTTGCATATTTAAAGTGCCTATGTTTCATATTTTTCAAGATGATTTCATTTATTGTATAATATTTAGTACTTATGCTATTAATTTTATTTAATTATTACTGGTGTTTGGCCCAGTTCTTGCTGTGGCTATGAAGATATATTAATAGAACATTAAATACCTAAATATTCACTTTGCTACCAAACCTTACGGGATGCGGAAAAATGCTTGATATATTTGAATTCAGCACAGCAAACTGAGCTTCAAACTCCTATTCAACCTCGTGCTACAAAAGGAAATTAAATTCGTAGGTTTGTGTACTGTATACAAGGTATACGACTTCATATACAGAAATTATAGGCTTTAAAAATATAAAAGTGACGAATGCGTATTCATGCTTTAATTTATAATATTTGTGCAAAAAGTATTGCAACTGTTCAGAGGAATTTCGTAAAGAAAAAAACGGCAGATACCCTATAAAAGGAAAATATGAATGAGTGTACTACTATTAAATTTATTTATCGCCTTTTACACCATAAAATTGACTGCGGACAACTGTTGCATCTATCTATGTGTGATACTAGGGTGATAGCACACTGCGACCTGAAAGATCTATTGTGTCCCCTCTTCTCGCTGTATTTACAGCTGGCCGTCCAGTCTGATTCCTTTTAAAAAGTGCAGAATGTCCGAAGGCCCTAGATTAGGTAACTCTCCCTCTTCGATTTCACATGCTCCCAGGTGCAGCGCCCTTGAGTTGCACTGTGCAGCGCAGTTTGTGAGCAGATGGATGGACGTTTTGTCCTGTTCCCCACAAAATCTACATTCGGCTTCCTTCGCTGTTCCAAGCCTGCTTAGATGTCGGTTCAGTTTACAATGGCCTGTAAGGATCCCTGTCAATATCCGAATATTATTTTTACCCAGGTTGATGCATTCTGCAGATCTCTTCTGGTTATAGGTTCCCGAAGAGTTTTAGCTTGCCTCATTCCCTGGAGATTCTCCCAGTATTTGGATTTTCTCTGCTCTACTTCATTTTTCAGTTTCTCCAGTGTTATGCTGGTACTTATCCCGCAAAAAGGTTGTGGCCCTACAAAAGGTGTTCTAGCCCCTCTCTTAACGAGATTATCGTTTAGTTTTTGCAGACACTCCCAAACCATTTTGGAGCTGATTATGTTTGACCTCAGCGCCCTAATGGCTGCTTGACTATCAGATATTATGATAATCTCCTGCTTTTCATAGCTTCTGTCAATGTTGACCTGGACACATCTTTCAATTGCGTGTATTTCTGCCTGGAAGATACTTGGGTACATCCCCAAGCTTTCGAAATATTTGATTCTAGGCCCATATATACCTATTCCAGCACCCTCTGACATTTTGGAGCCATCTGTGTACCATTTAATGGCGTTTCTATTGAGTTTCGAAATGGTATCTCTATCCCATTCACTCTTGGTGCTAAGCTTTGTGGTAAATTCTTTCACAAAGTTGAACTTCCTAGGCATGTCCCAGATTTGGTCACCTGAACTGTTGCATAACATTATTAATAATAATTTCCTTTTGGTAAAGCTCAAACAACTCTAATAGTATATGTATGTATGTGTCTGCCTTTCCACAAAACTACCTATGTTCAGATCATCTAACTTCAATAATGTGCCATACTATAATTTTTAATAACATTTCATTAACATAATCGTTCTTGTACGCATTTAAAATACTGTAATATCACTACAACTATTACATTTTTAACTATTACTTTTTGTACAGTCTATATTCATTATAATCTATATTATTGAATTAGTTTTATTCTCTCTTGCCAACCTAGTGGTGCAGATAGTGCACAGCAGCAGTACGGTAGCTAGAAGGAGGCTGAAAGACGGAACTAAATAAAATATTCATCAAACAGTATAGTTCTTTACGTAATCATTATTAAACAACGCTTCAGATAAGTAAACTGGAAATTTTCTGATTGCCTCTACCGCCAACGAGTGATTTAAACAAATCGTGCTCCATCTATCTTTGTCGGCGATAAAAGCCGTCAGAAATTCTAGTGAAGTTCGAAAGTCAGCTTTGATGTATGCCCATCAAATACCGTAATTAATTTTTAGCGTATGTGGCTTACGAAAAACGGTTTTCGAAAAAAAAACAAAAAAACATTTTTCATTATTACTCTTAATTATCGTCATACTAAACTGCGGATTTTTTTATTTGCTGACAAAAGTATATATGAAATTCTTATATCCGTTTCAAATGAAAATTTACCATGAATTTGCAAATGCCTAAAAGTATTAGCTGTTTGCTATGCACCATGCGAACATTGCTTTATGAATCTATTAATAATTCTACCGATGGCAATGCAGAAAAGGAATTTTGGAACGAGTACTTTAAGTAAAAACAAATGCTTTTTCCAAAAGGATGGGGAGCAAATCAAATATGTGAAGGAAGAATCTATGAACGAAAATAATTACAAGGGACTAGTTGATGACAACAGAAATGGGATTTGAAGAAAATATTATAATTTGTAGGATAATTTGGAGTATTGTCAATAGAAATAAATTGAGAATGATTGATATTTTATTTCTATACGTATTGAGAAATTGATATGTATGTTAATAAGTAAGCAATAGCTAAATCATTTTTATATGATTAACCAGCTATCTAAGTACTACTTCTATGGAATATCTATTACAACTTGCGTGTCTTTAGTTATAATTAAACCGAACTTATTGTTAGTTGATTATGCATGTATATTTTTCTTCTTGTAAATAGGTTCTCAGACAGCAAAATGAACATTATTATTGGGTTTGTTTTATATACATATTTTTTAAATTGATTAAAACCTTGATTTCTAACATAATTTGATAACTACAAACTTTTTATTAACTAATTCACCAACAGTCAAATAAAATAATTCCACGACAATGAGGCTGTCCAATCAATTCGAAACTTTCTCTACCGACTCCAAGGGACGAGTACAAATGCACAGTATTAAGACGGTAGGTTCCCTATTAGCACGCTTTTTCAACCACAGATATTATTTATTAAGCTTATAAAAAGAAATAATTATTTCTCATTATGTGTAACGATGCCACTTATAATCCTGACATCTACAAGCAAGTAGCGTTATGGAAATTAGTAAATATTTACATCCCGAATTTATTCTCGAATTAAGATTTGTATGTGAAATTATATTTTAAGCGCCGCTTCTGCAGAGTGGATGAGTCAAGTAAGATGTTTTTTTCCTTCTTGAAAGTATTAGTGACATTAGCTTCTATAAGATAATTGTGATATTTAATTTTGTAGTATATTCATATTAAATATCATTAGAAAAATAATACTTATAAGAGTTCGTTAGAATGTAGCTGAAGCTGCACTGAAGCTGCTGGAACATACTACTGCTGTCAACTAATCCCCTCAGAACAAATACAGGAACGATAATAAATAGAAATCGGTAGTCCAGGTTAATTTGGTAGGTATATGCAATTCTTCTATAGAAATGAGCAAATATTTAGAGCATTTCTCCTCATAGGCGGATTTGCTATAGTTGAAATATATTTTAGACCTACACTGAGAGAAATCCTTGTAGTAAAAACTTACATGGCGCAGTACTAACGATTTTGTAGAAATAGGTAATACAAACAAGTGGGCTCTAACGTACACGTTTATCATTTAATACTAGCCGTTGTAGGAAAAGTTCACAGCTGTTTGTAGGATCAATTTTGTTTGAAATAGTAACACAATTTTGTTAAAATTTGTATATATTTGGAAGTAGCAAAAATTGATACTCTATTGTAGGAGAACTTGGCACACATTCTGTAATTATTTCACAATGTCAGTATATATTTTTACTAGTACCTTATTGTGATATCTACCATTGCACAACAATGTGCAAATAGAGCCACAATACCATGTAATAAAAAAGACTATATGTTTAGAACCCATCCTATTTGGTACTTAAAATTAAACATATTTATATCTGTCAATTATAATTCCTAATAAAAATAATCTTCTATACGCTTAATATACATACATATTACAATGTCTGGTGAATAAATATTACATATACATTCTTTATTTTAATAAGTTCGACATTTTCTACAGTGTACTTTGAAATTAATAATTTAAATGAGGTTTTTTATTATGTTTATATTTGGAGAGATTGTAGTTGTTTTTAATTATTTGGCTATATATTTACATACAATATTTTCTATCATTGTTCGACATAGAATCGGTGAAAACAGATATACGGGGATAGCGCTGTTTTGCGCATCTCCAATTACATTTACATAACGCGCCAATTTACATTGACATGCTCATCGACGATTGGCGTTCTCGATCACGCTACACTGAAATGCACACGTGTAGTTCACTGCAATTGTCCTCCCTTTTGGTTTTACCTGTGTTTACCTCTCTTGATGTTTTAATATATATACTTCTCAATTTATTTATTACAATCTTATTATATTACTGTGGTAGTTTCAGTTAATAAACCGTCTTCAGGCGCTTACCTAGTGATGTAATAGTACTAATAGTCAATTGTCAATGGAAAAAAATGTGAAAATTACCGAAAGTAGAATACAATATTGTCGATTGCAGCTTCGAGAGGGTACGCCTGCGATACGGCAGCGTAGTGATGTAGTAAAATTATAATAAATAAATTACGAAGTACTACAGGAGACTGCTATTTTGTTTTAAATATTTGTGTTATGTTAAAGTCTGTTATTTGTGAATTTGCTTAGTTTAAGAATATATGTTCCTAGTTTGTTAACATAGTGTATCTTTACTACATAATTTGATCCTTTTAACAATGAAATGAAACTTTAACGATAAATTATAGAATTAATGATAAAAATATTAGTGCTACAGGCGACTGAAACAATTTAAAACTGCAAGGTAAATATTTTACATACTACATTGGATAAAATTCACAATAAGAATTAGTTCAAATTATTGCAAATATATAGTAATTTGCATAAGTATATACTACATATATTAATACGCAAGTTGAAACTTATCCACACAACAATGTAGTATTAAGTTATGTATCTTTTGTGAATGTTTCAATAAAGGTAAGTAAAATTTATTATAAAAGTATAATAATTTAAAATAATGAGTGGAATAAATATTACTACAACAGGTGTTAATTTATGCTCACCAGTGCAGTGTATAGAAAAGTCACACAAAGTTGTTACAAACTTAGTGCTACAATTTGATGGTAAACATTGCTATAAATTGTACTTGTTCCTATATGTACCACAATGTGTAGTATAAATGCTGACAATTGTAGTAAAATTTCCTACATTTTTCTCCCTGTGTATCAAATTGTGAATAAACACTGTAATTACTTCAGAATTACCGATATCTAGAATAGAATAAAAGCTGATACCGTTGCAAGTCTGTACGCATGTTTGAAGAACGAACAAGCTAGCTCTCCTGCTTGAAATAATAACTGAAATTAAGGCACATACGTACTCGTTAGCGAATAGTCATTAACAAAGCTGTAGTATAAGTTTTAACAATATTTCTATAGATCATACACTGTAGATTTATATAAGTTTATTGGAAATGCTTATAAGTAAATAGTGTTAGTACCTATATCTCGAATCTGGACGACTTATATACCTACACTATTTTCGTAGCTTTGGCATGCTTGCACATGTTGTATTAATTTATATTTACTGAAAGTAACTCTCAAATTCAAGTACACAATTATTTTTTTAAGTAATTTTGGTGAAACATTGTGTTGAGTTCGAAGCAATAAATTTGTTAAAAGCTACTGGAATAATATTCATCTTAACAGAACCTTCTACCGTTCTTATTTTGTATAATTACTTTAGGAAAGATTTGATAATAAACTGTTTACAAGAACAGCAAAGTTACAACAGAATAAGTTAAAAAATAATAGTCTGCGGTTAACATATGTCGTTCTAGGAAACGATATATTTTTCCTTTGTTATAATTAATTCTTCTATAAACTGATTGTATAATAGGAATAGCAGAAGGTTGAATTCTTTTTGTACGAACCTAATTGCAATAGATAATTTACTACAAATGCATTAACCCATTAGTGCATGGGTACTTCTTTTTTTGTTATTGTTACTTTTTCTGTAATAAACCATGTAAATATAGTTTATATGAAATAATGCTAGTGAAAGTTTTACAAATTTTGATCCCATTTTGATCCGTTTTGTCCGTTTAAACGGACATCATGCATATAATACGAATATCATATATTTGTAAATAATTTATTATTTTAAATTTATTGAACATACATATTTAATACACATATTAGAGGACACAAAATACAACTTGGAATCAGTTACGTCATTTTTTTAAATTATTTTGTGTGATATTTTGGATGTAAAGCACAGCCACATTTTTTGCAAACAAACTTGCGTTTCTTTGTGTATACTTTACATCTGCTTTCTGTTTCATTATATTCAATAATATGGCAAATATTATCAAATCTAACGGCATGAATAGAAATTGTACTTCTAGATTTTAATGGTTTGGTTCCGTAGCTCCGGAGAAAAGACAAAGGCACGTAACGCCTAAATATCAACAGGCTGGCACAATTTGGATCTTGAGGTTTCAGTTTTTTCATTTACGACGCTAACATCAAAAAGATAGCAAAATATGGGCCCGTACCATTTACGTTGTGGTTACCCTAGTAGCCGGATAATGTCAAACTGCCAAATATAACATACAATTCGTTCAAGGAGAAACTAAGATCTATATTTTTTTCGCATGCCATATTTATTGTTTCAGGAACAATTTTCTGCATCATATTTTCTTCGAAAAATAATTTAAAGAAATCCGTTGGATATTCAGCTAAGTGTGCCTCCTCTGAAGGTAATTTTGGGTTACAATTTTGTCATATCGTAACTTGGAACAGTTATTGACCAGTGATGCGTTTTTCTTTTCCTCGGTGTTTCTATTAGTTCATTTTGAAGTCTTTCTCTAAGTACTGATAAAGGTATGTTGCTTTCTTCATCACTGTTTGCATCTTCATACACAATTTCACATGCTTGGCGTAAAATAGCTCCAGGCAAGTTATTTATATTGCCCACTTCTTCTTGGTCTAATCTATCGCTGTCTTCATCAGTTTCTGCTAATGCTTCATGAGGATCTGGCGGTATAATATAAACTGTAGTGCTCTTAGAGTTACGGCTTCGGCTTTCAATGTAGATATCCTCAATTTTTAGAATGTCCAAGAGTTCATTTAAACTTAACCTAAAAAGCAAAAAAGCAAGTTATTGGTATTTCATGCATACTGGCCATTTAAACGGACACTTAATAAAATAGTGTATTACAAAAACCTTATTACAGAGTTATATCTATTATCGATATAAACAATAATGATGTTATGATATATTTATTCTGTTATTTAAATTTTAAGTTGCCATAGTAACCAGAAAAAAATCATACTCACCGGTCATTTCTAGCCGAATATAATCCTGGATCCATTTCAATGAAAAATACAGTCAAAATGTTCAGTAATACTGATCTATTACCAAGCACAAGCAACTCACGTGTTTTAAAACTATAATTAACGGTCAAATCACCCCCACTTCATTAGATACAGTTATTATCATAATAAAACTCAACGTTCGTTTAAACGGCCAATATGCACTAATGGGTTAACAAGTTGGGCGCATATAATTTTACACTACACCGGGCAAGAAAAGCGATGTGTATATAATCAGTTATTGATAGTGAAGTAGAGGTTTGGACAGTCACCCAAAAAAAATATTTAGTAGAACTTTTCAAAAGGTTTTACAACAGGGTCTAAACGTGTTTTGTATCAATATTGGTTCCCACATACCTATACAAATATACAGAAATTTGGAATAGAATTGCAGTTTGAGGATTAAGGTCTTGTACCACCTATTTACCAAAAGAATAGTGCATGTTAGTTAGCGTGATGCCAAGGGAAATAGGGATTGAACTACTTGATCTGTCTACTCTATCAAGATTATTTCAATTGTCGCTCAAACCCACTCGACGTAGCTTGGGTGATCGTATCAATGAAACGTTGGCAGGAGCCAATTAAAAGAAGCGATTAAAAGGCAAGTTTTGCGAGGTCATTAACGTTTAGAGCATTGTAAACATTCTCGGTAATTGGTACAGAATGTGTCTGGGGGAACGGGCGCAGCCTTGTCGCAATTTTAATGGACCGTGATTTTCTTAAACGGTTGAAAAGTTGTTAGCACTAGACATTACTGAAAAGATTACCATGATTAGTCTTAGAGGTTTTCCCTGAACGCTCGTTACAAGTCTCGTTACTGTTACAGACATCATCAATTTTAACAACTGCGTCAGATTCATATCGTTATGAAAATTGATCATCCACTTAACACGTCCGAACATTGTTTTAAAGGGCTCAATATCCGACAAAAAATATATCACCCCTCTTTTACCAACTTTCTGGATGCTGATTATTAATGATGCATTTTTCTTGTATTCATTTTATCATTTTTACCATTTATGGCATGTATAACGTCTTTTTTTTAATAACGTAGTTCTTATAATAAACACAGTTTTAGTAAAATCCTTAATAGAAAAAATGTCATAACTCATTCTTTACTGTCTTCCTTCTCTTCTTTCAATTCTACCACAAAGATTTGGCATAGAAACATTTATTATTTAAATACGATCATATTAACAAATCTGTTTTACTTACATAATATTAATGCATTACAGTAGGTTACATGTGTAAGTTTCATGTGTCGTTAAATAACCACATACTCAGTTCACATTTAGTTTGATAAATATTTACTTGTACAACTTGATCGTTTAAATTAATGAAACATACTACTAAGCATTACAGAACATTTAATATGTATACAAATAATCCATTAAAATAAGAATTTAATGCATCCCTTTAATTTTAATGTCAGGTTAGTTGACAGGTGATTTTACACTAATTTATAAAATACGGCGTAAGATGATATTGCCTAGCGTCTGCCAAACACTGTAGATACTTTCGCAAGATTTAAATTTTATAATTGCAGTTTTCAAGACAAAGATAGTTAATAATTTGTAAAAGCAATTATTTTCTTATCCAGAAGAAATAAAAATGCAGTCTTTATTTCTTTGTTTATATACATTGGTTATAATAAAAAGTTAAATTTTGTATTTACCGCCAAGGTAATCATTTATTTTAGCGGGTGCTGTCAAAGTAGAGATATTATCGACCAGGCAGAATCATCCCCATTCAGACTTCGCCAACCTCCCACTAGATGTCGCGGAGAGTTTGCAAATTCGCCATAATTGTTTGCTTAGGCGCTCAAACTAACTTTCTCAGTGAAATCTCTTGCCGAAAAAGACATAATAAATAGTATTTATGTTTTCTTTATTCATGTATATCTTCTTATTTAAATAAGTTTTATCGCTTCCTATATTAATCCATCAGAATTCTAATAATGGCGGAAAGAAAAAAAAAACAAGTCAAATATCCTAAATATACAGTCTACTATAAATCCCTAATCCGGGGTTATCAGTTCTGCCGTCGGAATCACTCCGAAGAGCCACCCATCATTGTAGTGCCTGCATCGACTACTAGATGGAAACAAGTACCCAGTTCTGCGAGCATTCCTAGTACAAGGGCAGGCCGTAGGGCGGTGCTGACGTAGCGATAACGACTAACTTAGAGGCACACATAAACCTGTCAACGTATTTAATTACTAGTAATTATTTTTCATGTTGCTTTAAGTGAATTGTTAGATAATTTCATTCATGGGTTCCTTAGCTATTTTTCTTGGACATAATTGAAAGTAAAATCGTTGTTCTTAATGTATGTATTTCAGAGAGGGTTTGTATTTTTCAGTGGCTAATTGAGGCATTCCTATAATTACAGTTGCACTTTATATTTTAATTTATACAACACATAACAAAGTTTAACTGATAAGAAACAAAATGATTTTGAGAATGTTGTAAAATTTAAAATAAGCACAAACTATTGGATTTTTTTTTAGAAGTACGTAATTGATGTTTGGACTGGTAACGATCAAAATAATAACCGTGATTGTATAATAATATTAATGACATATTGATTATGGCAATTTTCTTTCTATGTTAGTTACCAAAAATAGGAATATAGAATGATTGTGAGTAAATAAAATTGCCACATAGGCAAAAACAAAATACCCGTACACTAATATTGTGTGTAATACATACATACGTAGTTATGCATCACGTAGTAAATAAACACGCGGCAACAGTTGTAAGTAATTCACTTGTTACAAGTATTAATATTTCTGGCATTAAAAATAAATAAATACGCATTAATAAAGCAGCAAATTATGCGTGCACGGAAACTTTGTACTGCATTGTAATGGGTTTTGCCAAACAATTTATATGAATTGTGTGTTGAAAATTTGGAATGAGGATGCGTACCAACTTTTACGCAATTATACGTGCACTCAAATACGTTATCGTTATTTTTACGTGCAAACTCCGCAGTTAAAATGTCTATTCCCTTCATTCTTGTTCTTTTATGTTGGAATCAGTAGCAATTTATCGAATTATCGTACCTATTAGCGTCTACGCACGCATGATAACAATTTGGTGGGTACCTAAACTTAAAATTCTGTGTGTAAAGTGTGAAATATGTTGTTCGTTTAAAAATAATGAAAGTTGGTTTAAACAATATATTTGCAACTAAACTATTTAATTTGTTCTAATCGCTTCCGGATTTATCGAAAATATAATAAATTTTAAAGGAATCAATGTGTATAGCCAGTAGTTTATTTAAATAATACAATAGTTCATGGAATTTCAAGCTTTATTTTCAATATATGTGACTTCATATTATCAATTAAATATCTTGTTACGTTTCGACTACTTAATATAGTCTCCTTCAGACATGTACTAAAATTATATTAATATTAAAATATAAAAATAAAAGAAAACGATGATAGTACTTACCAAATTTTAATAATAATGACAGGTAAAAAAAAACCCAAGTGAGGAAAAAAGAAGTAATATACAGTGTATAACAGCGAGTATACATACTTATATAAAAATAAAACTAAAAATATTAATTATAATAGTGTAGTTAATATTAATTATTCTAAAACGTTGTAGCTATTACCTTAAAAGTATCAGCATGAATATCACAAAGATTTGCAATTTTATTATAATTCGTACACATTATAGAAATGGGTGATCTAATTAAAACATTAGTTTTACTTGTTCCGCAATAGAACATATATTG
Source organism: Cetonia aurata (assembly GCA_949128085.1). NCBI lineage: Eukaryota > Metazoa > Arthropoda > Insecta > Coleoptera > Scarabaeidae > Cetonia > Cetonia aurata. Next base: position 21,744,655 of record OX421886.1, on the reverse strand, counting down.
ACATGGACTTTATTTATATATCAATTTTTCTAACTTTAATTAGAAAAAAACATCATATTAATACCATTTGGTACCAAAAACAGATTCCAACAGGTAGATACACAAATTACTTTTCAAATTAACCAATAACACATAAAAGAAATGTTGTCATTGAATTAATAGATCGAGGCATTGGTTTAACTAGTCCTCAATATAGCCAACAGGTCGTCACCAAAATTAAAACAATTTTAAAAATGCATCAATATACAGCCGAATTCGTGAATAAAATAATAAAAACTAGAATGCACAAATTTTATATTAGGAAAAAAACTACAAAATTTTCTACAGATAACACCACAAATAATCCAAACAATGTTAAATATTTTTCAATGCCATATGTGCCTTGTTTGTTAGAAAAATTACACCATATTTTTAAACCTATTAACATAAAATTATCCCACAAAAGCCAAAACAATTTAAGTGTCTTTTCAAAATTAAAAGCTAAAACCGCATCTAATAAAAATACTCATGTATGGCATCCCATATAACAACTGTAATAGTAATTATGTTGGTCAAACAAAACAATACCTAAAAAATAGATTACAAGGGCATAAATCTTCAAAAAATATAACAGCGTTAAAAAAACATGAAATGAAACTGATTCATTATTTTAATTTAGAACAACACCAAAATCTTACATAAAGAAAGAAATTATTACGTTCGGAGATTTCTGGAAATGATATACATTAAAAGAGATAATAGTATCAATGTTAATGTCAGAACTGATGTTTCGAAACTTGTCTGAAATTTATTCTGGTTTAATATAACCACCCTAGATTCAAATTGCCTATATATATTTTATTTTCATATTTTTAATAATAACAAGTAAACAAATTCGTTTGGCTTTATCGTTTTTTCAATACCTATGTAGTTTCCCATCGTTATTTTTAAAATGTAGTTTGTCATGTTTGTAATTGTTAATTGTTTTGTTCGTTTTACTAATTGTAATCACGACATATCTCTCTCGACTTATGTCATTAATTATTTAATCTCCGTTTGACTATTGCATCATTAAGATGCAATTTATAAAATTTAGTAAGTACTATTTATCGTTTTCTCTTGTTGTAGCCAATACCTGAATCGGTTGCTCCGATATTAATATTTGTGAAAAAAGGGAAGGAGGAAACTAATAGAGATAAAAAGTTGCAGTAAAATCCAGTGGAAATGCGACGACATTGTACATGAAGTTCCGCCATTATAACACAGCCCGTATAAATAGACTTTTACCCCCTTCGCCACTTTTATTGTTTTTAATTGCGCGCCTAATCTTTTTCGCAAGTTTTGGGTAGCTACCAGGCTTATAAATACAGTCATATGTATTTTTTTTTGTTATTATTATACGAAATGTTCTCAAAAAGTAGTTCCGAAAAAAATTTATGCAGTGAAAGCAAAAATGCTGGACTGCTACTATAATCTCACGTTTTTCAAACTGTCAAAAAGTCAACACTAGTTCAAGTCATTTAAAGTTATTTGATATAGCACACACACGTGTGCAATTCCTTTGTTGTTGTTATTTGTCTGTGATTTAAGTTATTTGCATTTGCTTTTTCTATTGTTCTGTTACTGTTTGTTTGGATTAGTGTTCAACACACAGGCACAACAAAAATATTAAAATGCGTAGTTTTATATTTTATTGGAAATAAAACCTAAGATTAGGTCAGACCTAATAGCAGATATCGTTGCTAGCAGATTTATTCTGTGACGGAGTTAGATAGATTTAAGCAGGAAGAAGAACAAGAGAAGAACCTCGCTCTGATCATGCACGATCAGAGCGAGGTTCTTCATCAGTTCATCATGCATGCGTCCAGTACAATGAAGTTGTGCTAAAGTATTTTAAAGAGTGTATCAGTGTCACAATTTAGAATATTTTTGCTTTAGTTATTATTAGTGTTTGCAATTTCGCTTTTGTAAAATATATTTTTCCGTAAAACATCAAAGACGATGGCGTAAATCTTACAGTGCTCTTATATTTCTTCTTATTGCTTATATAACATTTCCTAAACAAAACTGATTTATTTATTAGAAGCTAATAGAAGTGTTTCCAAAATTAATTCAATTGTCAATGATTTACTGTGGACAGAGGCTTTTGTCGTTACCGTGCCATAAAGAGAGTAAAATAGGAATGAATAAACGAATATATGCTACTTTATATATTGAACACTAGGTACGAAATAGTCCCTTTTTGAAAAGGAACGGTAATTAGACATAAGTGATATAAAATAAAGGTTCTTTTTGCAAAAGAAATAGAGCTTTCTTTCAAAGTTGTCTTTTCACCTCAAAAATCAATATGTCTCTACATTCAATAAACCCAAGTAGGTATATACGATATTCACGGAATATTACCTCCTGAAATACATGCCATTGAAAAGTTCTAGTTAGTATCTACATATGTGTTATGCACATATATACAGCAGTTGGCTCAGCAGTTGTCAGTAAGCGCAACATAGTAGGTAGTAAATTAAGTACCGCATTTTTCGGTCGACTTAAGCAAAAACGAGAATAAAATTGTCGGCACCAGTTTTACATTTCGTACATACGTCGTATACGATGAGCAGGATTGATGGACGGCATTTAACACACACAGAATGCAAAAATCTCCATCACTCGCTCGACTGCAACGGCCGCAAACGTTAAACGTTAGAGATTAATATTTCGACATTTGACAATATCACCGGTGTCACCTTAATAAATACAGGAGGATGTTGCACTTGCTACAGGCCATTATAGAATTGGCGTCGAACTAAGCTGTTCTCCGCAACGGATGAACTAATTTCAAATGGCATATGCAAATAAATTTAGTAAAGTTCACAGCGAGATCTTCCACCGCTAATAAATGTCAGCTATCTCGAAATCAACATTCTGTCGGGGAGATTGATGAACGTACTTGTTAGAATCTCTTTTTTTTTCTGATTTATGGAAATAATAACCTTGTATTATCCTCAAAACATATTATTCCTCTTCACAATTCATGAAATAAACTAGTAGGAAGAAGGACTCCTACTAGTTTTATATCTTTAGCTATTAAAATAAAATCATTGTAATTAATAATGATTAATGGATTTATAATAAAATCACTGTTTCGGTTCGCTTACCATAATTATTACTTGAAAATAGAGGAGCTAAGCTTGTCTAATTTGGACGCATCTTATTAAATGTGGTTAGTTTGGAGATAGCCAAAGCTTGATTGAATTTCCAGGAATAATGACTGCGCTTCAGTACTTACTTTAACTAGGACATAATGTAAAATTTTACACTTTTTCTTAATGATGTAATTCAATGTTTAAACTCGATTGTAAACCATGCACGCAGTGACTAAGGATGTTGGTATTTTTGTACATATACCGTAACAGGAAGAAAGTAATTGATTTTTTTCTGCTTTTCGAAATGTAAGAGATTTTATTTAGAAGCAATTAACATATTATTTCTGAAAAGTCAGCAACATCTATTAAACTGTTGTGGACGAAGTGTCCCAAGATGTAATAACAGGTATTTACATATTTAAATGTTTTTACTGCGTCTAGACATTGAGTATGATTTTGTACTGAAAACGATGTGATGCGTGTTCAATTACTAAAAGCTTTTGTAGCATGACTGTAATTCTCTCCTCAGAATTTCCTTCTACCATTCCAGTGTACTAATTTGCGGTTTCCAGGTGTTGAAGATTAATTAAGAACATAATTGATTTGGAGCATAGAAGAAAGTGCATATGCAAATTTATAATACAAGCTTATGCTTTTCTATGATACCGTGCCTAATCTTAACCAATTGCAAGGATGAATATGAATTAAAATTAATCTAAGCGAAACGATGAATTGCGGCGATGATTACCGATTATAATTATGATATCCATGAAACATCAACGGAGCATGAAAACTGTTCCTGCGCTATAAGGTCATATGTATAAATACGAACTAATGCTATACTTCCTACAGCTTAAATTTATTGAGCACTAGTCTCACTAGTCTGATAATTGTTCTATATATACATATATATATTTGGACAAGGAGTCTTTGCCGTTGGGGTACCCAAGAAATCATCCATACACTCATATACATATATATATATATTGGTTATTCATTTCCAATGGAATGGTTGCCGCTCGTGGTAGGCTCAACCGATTCATTTCACACAGTGAATCACTCTGTGTTTCTCTAAAGACGCGCACTATAGTTCACTTTGTGTTTTTGCCTGCACTGATCGTAAATCTCTTTATGTTAATTACTAAAATATTTATTGTCAAAACGACAATATGTGGCGTATTAAGAGTAAAATAACCAGATTTTATCATGCTTATAGTAAGAGGCAAAATCTGGATGTTACCATCTACATCTTATGGATGTAACAATTAATATACTCTATTGCTGAAAGCCTATATAATGACGTGGATTATATAGATAGTCGCTGCGATTGACTGCGATATTATCAGGTATTCGATGCATATTCAATTTCTAACATAACTCTTTGTAACGCTCTTCCCACCCCTTGCTCTATTCATTGTCGATCTTTACCGAAGAAATCGACCAATAAGCTGTTTTGCCGCGGTAAAATTACTGACACGTGTTATGTACGTGTGATACAGGTGTACGTTTTCGTGTCGGTGCATGTTTGTGTCTGGTCGTTCGTTGATTTCTGTGCATCGTAAGCAGAAATGAATGCAAACGTGGAAAACATTTTAATCGAGTGGGGGTTTCCACAGTTAATTAATATATTCAAAGGTAAGTAATAGATATTATATGCATACACTTCGTAGTGGGTACTTTATGCTTTGATAGAACATTAACCTAAATCTAAATCTGTTATGTTAATGAAAGTAATACACGTTGGATTTTTGTAATAATGGTTTTAAGGACAAATAAAAATATAAAATCAATATTATAGTTTTTATTGTGTAATATTCCACTTTCCTTATGCATGAACTGGGTAAAACCTTGTATAGTACTATATTTTAAATTACAGGTAAGTATCGCTGTATAGTGCCCGCATATGATCCATTATATTATTGTTTACTATCTACTATTTTAAATGCTAAGAGACGTTAGATTATTATAGTAGAAAATAATATTGTAAGTACTACAAGGCTATATGGTAAGTATGAGCATCATGTATCGTACATAGTAAAATATTACATTATACTGGGTACAATAAAAAATTTAACAGTTATTATCAAATATAGTCAGTGCTACTAGACATTTTTTTCACATTTACTAACATGTATGATCAAATTTATAATACAAATATAGTACACCAACTTTACCATACGAGTTAATAAAAACTATTCACAGAAATTTACTATACAGATATTGTCACCGGTAATATAAAATATGATTGTCCCCATAGGAGCTATAAAATATATTAAAGTATACTATATTTATGTTAAAGAGTACAATCTATTTCTCTCAGTGTGGTCTGTAATTCTCTGCAACTTCACTCTGTCCTTTATATCATACCCCCACTTTTCCATTTTTAGTTTTGAAATGTCTGTCCGGATTTGGTCCTCTCAGCTTGTCTTGGGTCTTCCTCTCGATCTTCCCGTGTCGGGTTTCCAATTCATTATTTTCCTAATATGGGTTTCTGGTGGTCTTCTTTCTATGTGTCCATACCATTTTAAACGCAGAGCCTTAATATACTTCACAATATCTTCGTTATTCAGTTTGATTTTGATTTCGTGGTTCATTGGTGGTGTTAATTCACCTACCTCTGTCCTTACTGGGCAAAATATTATTCTGAGAATTTTTCTGTCTGCTGTTCTTAGGGCTTCTTCATCTTTATTTGTCAGTACCATTGTTTCTGATTCATATGTCATTGTTGGTCTTATTGCCGCTTTGTATATATTGAATTTAGTGTTTGTGCTCAGGGTTTTGTCTTTTAAGAACTTTTGGTATTTTAGCTCTGTGTCCAGTTTTTATTCTTTCGTCTATTTCTACTGTTCGCTCGTTGTTTTCATTTATTAGTACGCCTAGGTATTTGAAGTTTGCTACTTTGCTGAATCTATAGTTTTGGATATTGATTTCTTCAGTTTCTTTTGTGTTCCGTCTACTTACTAACATATATTTGGTTTCCTCCTCATTTATCTCTAATCCTCTACTACTTGCTTTCTTGGAAAATTCCAGTAGGAGTTTATTTAGGCTTCGTCTATCTCTTGCCATCAGTCAGCTAGGTCGTCTACATATCCAACTATTTGCGTCATATTTGTTGTGATTGTGCTTCTCACTTCTGTCGCTTTCACCGCTGCATCTAAAGCTATGTTGAACAGTGTCGTTGACAATGCATCTCCCTCTCTTACTTCTTTGTCTATGTTGATTTCCTTTGTATATCCTTCAATGGTGATTACTTTGGCCTTGGAGTTTTTTGTTGTCATTTTAGCTAATCTAATTAGTTTTTCAGGAATTTCCATTTTTCGCATGTCCTATTCCAATTTGTGTCTGTCTATGCAAACGCCTACTTAAAGTCAACGAATATAATATGCAGCTTCATTCAATATTCATAAAATTTTTCCGTATTCTACGTCAGTAAGTGGATCGCGTCTATGGTTGATTTACCTCTTCTGAAACCGTATCGATACTCGCCCAGTCTCTCTTCTGTGTATTTGTTTATTTTTGCTCGTATTAGCGGCGTTAGTATTTTGTAAACTGCGTTTAGGAGTATGATAATTGTTAACTATATATAATTAATTAATGTACATACTGCTACATCACCAATTTTGCGTTTGGTTTGACAAAAGTGAGATGCATCGTATAAGAGTGGATCAATCAGTTTTTTTTTTTCTCAGTTGGCACGTTTGATTGCTCAGTCGACATGAAATAGTACAGAGCTGTCATTATTTTGATGTACTGCACGAGTATGCCGATCGATTCATAGCGCTGTCGTAGGTGCCTAAGAGCATAAAACAATCTAGATAAACTTTTATATAATGTAGTGCAATGATCACGCCACTCCAGGTTCGGATCAACACAGACACCCAAAAATGCCGCAGATGAAACCTCCGGGATTGATCTACCATCGCATGTAAAGGCTGTTTGGGCAAGCTGAATTGCCATTATTGAAATGAATAAGCTCGGTCTTATTTCGGTTTAAAGTCAATACCTGGTTATCACACCATGCAATCATCCCACTAACTACTAAATTTGCCGTGTTTGAAGCATGCTCTTGATCACCAGAAATTACACAACTTGTGTCGTCGGCATACTGCGTCAGCCCAAGCGCGCATTCCAAATCATTCAGGTATAACAGAAATAGTGTTGGCTCAAGTATAGAACCCTGTGGTACACCGCTCATAACATCCCAGATATCCGAATAAAAGTGCTTCAGTACGCCACTACTCTCGCCCAAGAAGCATACCAACGATTTTCTACCTGACAAGAAGGATTTAAATAAGTTATAAGTGAGTCCTTTTAGACCATACCGAGATAGCTTTTCATCGTGTGATCAAGTGTGTCGAATGCTTTTTAGATCCAAAAACAAGCCAATAACACACTGCTTCTGATCCAAACTTTCAAAAACATTGTCTAGTACATTACTATCAAGATATATAGCCTAGCACCATTTAAGACTCGAAAATTTAGACCACTTTTGATTCAACAAACTGTGACAAAAAGCAGTTGCCTACATATACCAAAAATGAACATTTATGTCGCATACATAATTCCCAAATTTGTTTTTTCTATTACAAATACTTCAGATCTACAGAGGCGGGTTACTTTCTAGGTCGATAAGTACGGGAACTAAACTTCACGAAATTCATTACATTTTCTTGAAATTCATTTGAAAATCTTTCCAGTATGATATATACTAGACCATTCTAATAGTGTGTATAGTATGTTCCTTTTTTATCCTTTATTATTTCCTAAAAAATGTATACCAATAGTAACAGAACAAGCGTTCAATGTTTGCTATTAATTTCTCTTAAAATACTTGATTTAAATTTACTGTTTTCATAAATGAATGGATTTTCCATATATAGTTCCCAATTAGTTTCCCAATTATTCCTTATACTACATGAATCTCATAATAGAAAAACCTACTATTATTTTGTTTTTCATTACATAATACTAGGATTAAGATTATAATAAAAAAGTTGCTTTTTCTCACTTACTTGTTCGTCGGTTTGAAAGAAGGGTTGGGTTCCATAAAATTAGTAATAATTCCCTGACCGGTATAGAGTATAGAGTATATCTTACACAACTTGTGAATCGAACTGCTGGTCAACAAGATCAACCTCGCTTATATAAGAGCTATAGCTGCAGTTTCATGATTTTGCTCTTTTATAAACGGTCCGTATAAGTAATCGAGTGGGTAATTCCTCGAGTCATTTAGGTGTGGTAAATATTTACCCGAAATGGAACTATGGAACTTATGATAATAAATTCATAACGTCTCAATAGAGGCCCCATCTCGACGCCCGCCAGCGGCGCCCGTCCCGACGCTCCTTGACGAAGATGGATCACCCGACATCGCCGGACAAGATCAATTGAATTTCTTTCCGTTCACCGCTGATACAGACCCACAATGTTGCCATCTACATCCGAATAAAATTACGCTTATGTACGCGCACGGACGTTAACACACACTGGCGCAAAATGGTAAGCATTTTTTCCGCGAGTAGGCGAATGAAATATACGGACAAAAACAAAAAAATGGGTCGAAAAAAGTTAGGGGCCTTGTCCGCAAATTATTATTCTATAGTTTGTCCTGTTTGGATTAATATTAATGATGAGGGACAGAGATTTACTATCAATTTTTTTCTTATTTCAGCCTAAAATAATTGTTTCTATTTTATTACTATGCTTACTGCAATCGAATCTTATTTCTCCAAAGATTCTCAGCAACTCGATTATGTTCCCTTCTTCAGTGTAGCTACTAACACGCACGAATTCTACTGCGGACTGTAGTGACGTCTAATGAATAGGATTTGATCACCGGTGACCGGCATCTCAATGAAGCATGTCATGATGTCATTAGTGACACATCATAATACATATTTTTTTAACTAGGAATATTTTAGTGTAAACATTTTGGTAGTAACTAATGTCATACTTAAGTTGCATTAAAGTAAAGCTAGCCAGTATTATTTCTCTATGGCAGATTATTTCAGTTGTACTAGTTAATATAGCAGCAGATAATTATAAAATATACTGTATATTGCGGTTAATATATTGTAGTAATCTGCAACACAATTAATAGTAAACCCACAGATGCGATTCACAATATTGTACTATACTGCAGCTGTAACTGAAACGCCTGGTCTTATATACACTACAGGTTGTACCTTCTAAGACGCGTTACCATACCTTCCTTGTCAAACAAGATATACAAGAAAGTCTCAGAGCAAAATTGTGTATAACTAATAACTATAACATAAATACTGCTGGTCAGCAGTGCCGTGCTGTTTTTGAGTGGCGTATCAAACATATTTTTTTGTAAGTTGATACCGTCCTGTAGACCTCGTTCTTAATGCAGCCTCAGAGGAAGAAATCAATTAGAGTGAGGCTTGGTGATCTTGGCGGTCACCTTACTGGACCTCCACGACCAAACTATGAACCTGGAAATCTTTCATCAAGATATTCCGAACTATTATGTGCAGGAGCTGCATCGTATTAGAAAAACAGCTGTCGTCGAGCGACTAAAGGGATATTTTCCAAGAGTTCAACCAAATCGTCACGAAGGAACCTTAAGTAACTGTTGCCGTTCAGGTTCCTGAGGAAAAAGTAACGACCGAGTAAATGTTCTCCCAGTATGCCACCCCAAAACATTGAGTGATCATCTTTCCCGGTGGTTTCCAATTCTCATGAAGTGCGGGTCTTTATCGGCGTAATAATAAAAGTTGTTGCGATTGACTACCCTATTTTAATGAAATATCGATTCATCCAAAAATAACACGCGCATAAGGTAGGTTTCATCTTGGTCGATTTTGCTGATAACACACATACAGAAATTCTGCCTGGCTTGTAAACCTAGAGGTTGTAATTCTTAGAGCAGTTGAATCTTGAAAGGACGGAACTTCTGAAGAGTACTATGTACAGAACGCATTGAAATATCAGTACTCCTGGTAATATCACGGACACTGATATCATAATTTTCAATAGCCGCCTTCATTCTAACTTTCTTTGCACGTTGAACAGTCCCAGTAGTTATAAATCTATCCAACACTCTTGGAAACGTACGTGGATTTGGATACAACCAGTCTTCAGCAATGCTGCAAGGCATCAATGTCCTTAACCACGAAGCCTTAAAAAATCACAGCTGATTATACCAAATTATTTTTGTGCTTTTGTTAATTATCATTCTCCTTGGTTGTAATTTGATCCGTATCCTAGATGGCCGGAATTATTATAAAATTAGTAGAATAGTAGCTCTTGATATAAACGCTTTTATACGTTTAAATTGAGAAAACGAAACTCAAATGGCTACTTTTTGAGCAATATTCTATTTTCAACAATATTTTCATTTTACAAAACGAGGCGTTGGTGGTCTCCGTAACCTTATTACAGCTTCCAGAATTTCAGATTGCAGGTGCATACATGAAAACAGTGCTTTGTTTCCTAAATACACAATAAGTGGTCAGTTTCTGTAAATATACTTTCATTTGAATCTGTGTTTTTATAATTAAAGATGTAATAAAAGTTATTTGCACTAGTATATTCTATGCATTAGAATAGAAGGGTGGTTTTACTTTTACATAAATAGTAGTTTGTATCTTTACAAATTTTGTGGTACCATAAATACATTATGAAGGTGAGTATTTGGAAACACTATAATAATGTGGAGCTTTGTGTAAGTGTCACAATTATGGTAAATTTTATTGTTAGTATAAATTTCTTCCTGTTGTCCTGCATAATACTGAAAAATTCAGTCTGCACACGCTAAAGAAGTGTCGGATATTGGTCCAATGAAGTTGTTACATGTTAATAGTAATTTGCACGCTGTTTAAAATGCATTGAAAATATTTAAAGTGCCCACGATATACCTGATTACTATGTATAATTGGAGAAAATTGCCGGGGCAATTACTAGGTGCTAGGTGAACACTATCGAGTAATCTCTCACGATATTATTCCCCATTAATATTAAACGAAATGCGGCTTTAATAATCACGTTCGTGCTAGCGCGGCTAAACCGATGTGACTCCATTATTCTTGGGGGTAATGCAAAAAATGCGTTTTACGCATCGGCTTACTTCAACTGATTTTGATAATCTTCATTACGTTTTGCAATTTACCCAAATAAGGTGTTCATTAAGAAAGGGTAGAAAAGAAGCTGAAGTTACTGGCTAAAATTTACCATGGACATTAAATGTTATCTCATGATAAAAATACAATTCCGGTTGTATGTTTGGAAAATTGTTTTACAATAAAAGCTTAAAAGTAAGTGACTAAGAATCTTTAAAACAAAATTCCATAATGCAGAAAATAACAGCTACTAATATTAAGAGAAAAGTTTTTCATTTAAAACAAAATTGCCATATAATTTTAAAGAAAAGTAGCACTTGATCTAGTGGTTCCTTTTCTCTCATTATGTTAATATTAAAAAAAAATGTGCAGATTTTAAATTTGCAACAATAGAATGTTGATTTAAGTTTACATTTCTTTTATCAAAAAAAAGACTATATGGATATACAGTCGTTTTATGCTCTTGAAATGCTTGCATAAATTAAATTTCGCGTAAATGAAAATTTCTTTAATTCATCAACAATACACAGTTTATATGAAATATAAATCTATGTTTGTGAAAATTGCTTTAAATTTTATTGTACCCAATATTTTTGTTTGTGATAAACTTGACTAATAAGCGTTGGTTGTAATAAATTAATCTCTTTTTAGTCAAGTTTCTCACCAAGAATATTGGACACAATCAAAAATGAAGCGAATTACGCAAACAGTAGGAAGAATCAACATTCACAAAGGCGCCCACAAAATTTCGCGACAAGCGACATGTTGTGCAAAATATATATTGGCGTCATCCAAGAACACTACTTAAGAAAACAGCAATTCATAATCTCATTGAAGCTTCATGTCACTAAATAGTAGCTAATACTCGTATTTACAAAAACTTTACTTTATCACAGAAATTCCAATATTGAAAAATTGCTCCCCATAGTATGTTCCAAAGCTGTTGAGTAAAGAACAGATATGAACTCTATGCAAGGCAAAAAGAAATGTTTCTGCATTGATATGCTTTGAGGGATGTTTACCCTGCATTGGCATCGAAAGTTAACGTTTTGAAAATGCCAGAGCGTCTTGACTGCACAAACAAAGAATGTTTATGTTTATATCCAAAGATAGGAGCCTTTCGCACTCTATTAGTGTATTTCTAGAACAATTCTAGATCACTAAATACAATGTAGAAACAGCAAAGATCTTGACAAGATGATAGAATATTGCAATAGCAGTAACACTGACCTGCTTTGTTTAACACTTGAATAATTCTTGGGAAACGAATTTTGTTTGGTTTAGTATTTCCAAGTAGTGAATTTGCACAGTAGAACAGAAGTATGTAAAAACTTTCTCTCCTGTGGAAGCACGCATACGGTTTCTTAGGCGTGAAGGTGAAAAGACCCAAATGGTTTTCCGCACATAATCTTAAATTTATCAAGTTCCATTGACTGATGAATTTGCGAGTAATATCTCATATACATAGATGTCCAAAAAAACATTAGTGTGCTGTTTTAAATATAATCACACATTAAAAAAGTTGTACTAATTCTTTAATTGATTAAACAAAATTAATTGAATTTCGATCAATTCAGTTGGACTTCCCTGGAAGAATTTAAAAAAAAATTCTGTGTTGAAAAATTCCTAGTGAAGACAAAGATGAGAGATCCCTAAAAATTGCTGTACAACTTATTGAAGTAAAATATGATCTTTTACTTTTACTTTTTGTGAAAATCCCCAATGAAATCACAAGAACGGTATTGTTAAAATATGCTTATTGGTCATTCCTGCTGGTAATTTAACGTAAATAAAAAATTACAATACTTATATGAGCTCTACGCGGGGCGTACGCCAACAAGAACATGTCATTTACACGATCCATTACAAACGGTTTGCGGCGGTTAAAGCTGCCATGCTCGACTGACTGCCCTGACCACGGACCCACTTTTTGCCGGTCCTGAGAATGCTGGAACTGAACTGAAACTAATTAAAAGTCGCTGTACCGATCGGAACTAGCTGGCGGGGCATCACTCAAGTTTCTATTTCTATTCTTGTCTCTCCTTTTCGCCGGGTTTTACTTCACCGAAATTTCGTATATTTCTTTAATCACATTCCCTTTTTCGAACGCGCTTCATATTAAGGACTAATTTGCACAGATCATTTGTGTATAAATACCTAGCGGAGAGTTCATTGCTTTTAAATCACTGTTACAATATGTTGCTGAAAATTTACACCGTCAATGCAGTTAAAAACTATCAAAAAGGGATCCCAAGCGGATGGACATAAATTTTAATGCATGAGTTGCACTGGGAGACGCCACATTCATCATTTCATGGTCGTGATGTGTACTCCTGAAAGCGTCCGCTTTTAAAAAAACTCACCACGTATTTAAATACACTATACATCACAATAATTTGCTCGCATACGTCATTGCTTACTCGTTATGATGTATAATAAAATAACTAGTGAGTAAACAGCAATTTTAAACAAATAATTAAATTAGAGTTCTAAATTATCACATGGCAATACTATAACACAAACATAAACAAAATGAAGTAGGCATAAGCGCAGCGTCAAGTTTTGCAACAAATGATAATTACAAGATTACAATTTGTAATGTTGTTTGTAATGCATTATTATGGAATTAGGATTGACTTTCACACATATCGCCACTTGATTTTGAAGTACAAATTTAAGTTTCACTTAGAAACAAGCGAAGCAACATCATGCATCGTACCTTTGTAATGCCGAAATTATTATATAAACGTTTCCTTTTGATTTACACTGTACACAAATTTTACTGTATCCTTTAGAGAAAATGCTGAAATATAGTTTACTGTACACCAATTGGTATATAATAAACCATATATTACCGGAAACTACTATTAAATGTTTATTAAATTTTTTTGAACATTATGTACAATTATAGGACATTTCGTTGTTTATTATACTGTTCACTTGAATAAAAATTAAACGTTGAATCCACGTCTATGATGTTCCTTGAGACATTTGTTTTTCTGGCCCTCTAAAAAGCATTGCCTATCATATAATAAGTGGTAGTTAAATATCCGCGCCACAAATGTTGAATAACCGTTTATTATGCCAAAACAGTTGAACAAACCTTTAATTTTGGTATATACTTAGTATAATGACTAAACACAGTATACTAATTGTTGGTATATGATACACTGCATTTCAGCAGAATATTTTTACTTAATATAAACCAGGATTAAACACTATACATTGTACATTATAAGCTGTTATTCAAAGATTATGTCGCAGGCACTCTGCAGTTTAATCTGTTCTAAATAAAATTTTACGGAACATGTAACTTGGTTTCTTGAAATAAATAATTTTATAGAAAAAGATGGTGGCAGAAAATTCAACTCTGGCAAAGATATTTAACCAACCAGCTCATTAAAGTGTAGGAAAGATTCGGTTAAATTTACGTATCCCATAAATAAATCTAAGACCCGGATTTTGCAAACGCTGAAATCTACTCCTATCAATGATGTCCAAGCAATAGTAAATAATAAACGTTTATGCAAAAATCTGGAGTGGACCAAAGCTTCGCTAAGGCCTTACGCAAACCCGACATCCAAACAATCTTTACTACCATACAAAACCTTCAAACTACTGTAACTCAATCTAATTAAATGTGAAACGTATTCTTTGAAATGAAGTTTGGTGTCAAGGAAAGGGCCCAGAACTTCATTATTGATTTTAATTTCAATATACTTCAAAATCGCAGCTTGGGTTTTTCCACAGCACACAATGAAACTTTTTTTATTATTTATTCTCAGACAATGTTTTTCAGACATGCTTACAAGTGACTGAAGGTCACTATTTATGTATGAGATGGCTTCACATATCTCTCCAGGATTGAAGGTATAATATAGTTGTGTATCATCATCATAAAGGTGATAATTACAATATTGCAAGCATTTAATGATCTTTGAAGTGTAAATTACATAAAGTCAAGATCCCAGAATACTGCCTTGAGGAACGCCTGATATAATTGAGAGTAGAGAAGATAAACGACCATCATAAGAAAGCTGTTGAGATCTATTGGATCAGTAAGAACAGAAAAATCTGCAGAATTTGGAGAAAAATCTGTATACCTTACGATGGTGAGCAAAAGAGCATCATTAATAGTATCAAAGGCCTAAGAATAGTTCAACAATATCAAAATTGTAATTTGATGATCATCGATACTGCGCAATAAATCGTCAACAATGTTACCCATCGCAGACTCACAGCTATATCCCGGACGAAATCCTGATTGCTTCAACGGAAATACATTATGCGTATCCAATAATGTTGTTATCTGCTCACTAACGGCTTTCTCTAATAACTTATACAAAACAGGGAAAATAGATATAAGTCGCAAGTCAATAAAATCACTTGGAGCACTTGATTTTGGGAGGAGAGTCACAATACTTCTCTTCCAAGAATCAGGAAAGATTCCCTCAAGCAGACAAGCATTAATTATATGGGTGATTATGAGCAACAGATAAGGGCAAACAAGGTAACAAAGAGAAATCATTTCGAAACACCGTCCAGTCTCGTTGCTCGTGATTTAATGGAGTTAAGCAAAAATTCTACTTCATTTGTTGTTAGTAATATAAAAAAAAGAATTAATATTAAAACTAATATTATTATTATTATAAAAATTTAGTATACTAGAATCAGCAGCAGCATTCGACATAAAGGTAAAGAAGTGATTATTAACTTCATTCACATCCAACAGATGACACGGCAACTCCACCTTTTTACGTTTATTATAAATATTTTATGAATTTAGATTATTCCACAGCATCCTACTATCCTTCAATCCGATTACGTAATTAAGATTTCCTCTTCTTAAAAGGACAGGCAAACAAAAAGGAAACAGAATTGAATACACCTGTTCTTGGTCCACAATTACGGTTATTTTGGTGAAAATAGGCTACTTTTAATAACTTAATAATATTTATTAGTGTATTGAGAAACATTAATGAACGCATAACCATATATGCTAATATGTATTCACAGCAATTGCAATATATGCAATTGATCAAATAACACGAAACGGAAGTGTACACAAGCGCAGATGTACAACGTGTGGACGCTAATTTTCGTCTCGAATCGCTTATTAGATTTTTATGGCGGCGGTACATCTGATCTTGGAGAAAGAGCGACCGTTACTACACCGGTGTCACGGACCATAAGTGTTCACTTATGTTTCTATTAAAGATACCGACTCGCGTACACCGGCGAACCGGGAACGGCTAAAGCAGAAATCCACCAACGGAGCGGCATCAACGAACCAACGACTTCTAGGAGTAAGACGCGACTCGTGCCAAACCAAATACGCCGCAAATAAACACGCCTCGGTGTTGTACGTTATGCGTTTGTAATTAACTAGACGAGGTGCGCGTTTATTTTTAAATTATGTTGAGGAAATGACGGTATTAGAATAGACGTGTTATATAAGCAATTAATTTGTGCACATCTTTATTATTCCCGCATTCCTTGTTAATGATTTTTTTTACTCTAGAATCTGATTGTGAAATCTAATTAATTTTTGTTAAAGTAGGAATTATTTTTTCTTATTTTTAGGTCGGATTTACAGAGTATGACAAATTTACGACAGGGAAGACCGGTTTAAAATGATCATTATTATAACTTTTTTGTGAAATGCAAATAATTTTCAATTTTGTCCAATGCAATAATAGTGGTGTGGCATCCACTATTTATATCAATAAATGTAATCTTTGTCATGGTAAGTCTAACATGGAAACTCATTTTAAATAATAAATATAGTGAGATCTAGAAAAACAAAACTTTCTAGACTTTATCAACAACAAAGCTCACAAACAAACATTTTTGTTCTTTCTTCAAGTCCGGTGCACTTCAAATGCGCCCAAAGTTTACAGCTCATACGCTGCAAGGTTTTATTTTTGATCTACAATATTCTAGAATATAGTTCATCACAATAAATGCTGCATCATTGTCGTTTTCAAGCCAGCTTGTTCAAAAGCGTCGTCTGGCTTTTTTTGCCTCCTTTGCCAACTTATGAGTTTGCTTTTCCTGAAGCTCCTCAATGAAAGATGAAATGTTATGTTTTTTTTTTACGTTTCCTATTAGAGTCAGAACCTTATAAACAGTGGGAAAATATCAGCCACCGTACTTTTTTCGTATAGGTAGAAGCCAGACATAATGAGCTTGCAGAAGGGCCAGGAGTTGTATGCATCCAGTTGCATGGAAGTTCCTTCATTCTGAGTGAGGGCTTCCCTTGTCGTTGCTTGTTGACAAATACTACTGTCTTCGTTTTCCTCCTGTTTAAGTGTTCGTGTGGTGTTACTTAATGCAAACAAATGCTCAGTAAAGTAATCTGGATTGAATGGATGCAATCCTGTATGCATAAAGCCTTTCTCTGAGTTTACTACGGTGGCAACTTTACCATAAGCTGGAGGAAAAATTGAGCAAAGCTGATATGCCGTAGCAACTCTATCAGAGTAATCCTCAGCTATAAACCTATTGACTGCAAAACGTTTTTATAGGTTGGAAAAGCGTCACATCCAGAGGCTGCCTGTGGTGTGTGCAGTGTGGAAGCAGTCACACCACAACAGTTTCGTTTTGGTTTGCAAACTCCACAGCAGAAACGTCTTTGTGGGTAACCATAGACTGTCATCGAAATATTATCGTCTGTAGATGGTTTTGCGTGTTTCACAATATACACCTGAAAAAGTTCTCCTATCATCCAGCTTTCTTTTGCACAAGTCCAATAGAGCCTGTTGGAACACTGTCTCAGAGTTCATTTTTTTTTGTAGAAACACAAACACGTTTGGAATGTAATGGCCAGTGTACACACAACAGATATGTGCGATCTTCTCTCTGCACTTGTGATGGTTCCGACTTGTTCTTTTCGCAGTTGACAAACACAAAACAATTTAAAAAAAAACAAGAGAAGTTAGGTATAATCCACATTAATATTTATTAGAGGCGACCTAGATTTAGCATACCATCAGAACTAGAAATTTATATTTAAAATATACGATAAAATATAATTATCTAGTCCTCTAAATCCAGGAAATCGGTCACCTCTAGATAATTGTCGATTAAGCTTAATTTTTCCTTTCTTTTATTGACTATGTAACACTATGTCAACACCGAACAGCATATTGTTGATAATAATAGAATGCCCAAAAGAGTTTATTAAGACTACCTTAAAATAACGATCTTTATTATTGAAATATGATATCTATTGTGTGCTATTTTTTCATTGGTTTGGAGTAGGCCGCATAAAAATACACTTTCTTTATTTTTTTGAGTAAATATTGCCTTTGCAATGAGACACAGTTGAATATTGTTCCCGTACAAAAGACGAACAAACGAGATGACAGCATCCTACACATATAAATTGCACAAAACAAATAAAACTTATATCAAAAGTAGGTTCTAATAACTAGTTCAGTACTGTCAAGTTTAAATTAGTTGATGTTTGCATATTAATGCAGCATGGTATAATATCGGCGCTTACAAATTGAAAGCAGGTATCATATGAAATTCCTTATATTTTTGTTTTTATTCCCAATATATTTTTAAAATGTTCTGTTTGGAATCAGTATGTTCAAGACGCTATAATAATGATAAATACACTTATTGTGAATACTATATGTATGTTTTTTTACCATAAGGACTTTCTATTCCCAATCTGAAGGTAAGAAAGAATCTTAGCCAAAAGTATCGTGCAAACCAAAGCAAGGTCGCTCAATGAATTTGCATGGGTGCACTTTTGCAGGGTGAAGTATTGACGTGTCTCCGGACACGCAAAACACTCATTACCTTGCAGTTCCGTTTGTTTCACACGTTTCCTTTCACCCCAGATTGATGCTCACGCTGCCCAATTTTGTTGTTAATATTCGACATTGTTACTGAGCGATTAGGATACAATTTCTTAAACGTTGTTCGTTATAAAATACGAACCGCCTGACAGGATAATGTGAATAATTACATCTTTGTCATTATTATATCAAATCTTCGCGACTAGCAATAGCGATAAATATACGTAAATTATATATAATTTCATGGCTAGGCGGGTAAATTATCCTGCAAAGATTATAGGCAATGTTTAAACGAACGCTGCATTTTGATTTTTTTATTCTAGTTACTTAATTTTCCACCAACTGGATTTCGAGTAACGACACGCACCTTGAAGATACGGAGAAGAAAATTTGCAATTTAGGAAAATATCCGGAGGCCCTTCACGTATCGCCGGAACCGCTTTTCCGAGAGCGCCGACCTGTTTCCACCCTCTGACTTTGCGAACTTCGACAAGAGGAAAACTGGCAAGTATTTAATGAGTTGAGTGAATGCTTGCGTCGTTTTCTATTTGCATGTCATTCGTGCTGAAATGAACAGTCCTTGATGGGCCGCGGGGGTGCGACCCCGCGTCGCAGCAGATGGGGTCGAAAATTCGCCGACCGACAGTTCGGCAACTCAGTGGAACGCAAGGCGAACAAGAAACAGCGGCTCCGGCCGGTAACGCTAGTACGCAACGGAGACTGTGCGCTTGCTGTTGCGATCTTGTGCCTTCGAAAAGATTTATTACCTCGTAGAATTGAATGGTTGTAGAGGGATGTTTAGAGGTACGTATTTACCGCATAAATCGTTCTTTACGAGTTTGTTGATATGTATTACGATACTCCGGAGCCCGACAAAACGTTAAACGATTAACCGTTCATATTTCGGCAAATTAGTGGGTGATCTTAATTTATTAAGTGGCCTGTTTCCATTGCTTATGGCTCATGATTGTAAAAATTGCAACACCACGACTAAATGTAATGTTGTAGGATATTTAGCACCACCTGGATTTCTTTAAAATATTGGTCTTGATAATATTTTTCATAAATATCTTTTCAGAAATAACCTATCTCCATATCTTTGGAAAAAGAGTTGGGTATCAGATCTTTTGATGTTCTTTGTTCTTTGTTTATTGATAGTAACGTTCCTCTAATTCGTCTATCTATTTTGTCTTTTTTACAATACACTGAACGGAAATGTTAAGTGATAAAGTACACGTTACTTTCATGAAGATACGTTCAGTTTTCTTAAGCAAACAGCAAGCACATATTAGATTATAAAGATGCTATCGCAAAACGAATTTGTAGGATAACAAATAAAAAAGATGAAAGTAATGGAAAATATCAATAATATTAAGACATTATTAAATCGTCTTAACATTAGCTAAACGTTGTCTTATATATAAGCTGTATTTCCTCTCTCACTCTTTCTAATTTTAGTTTCGCTACGTCTATGCATGCTGAGAATTAGTACTCTAACGTATTTCTGTGGTCTTTCCCATGAATAAATGGAAACTTCCCTCGTTTGGTAGTCGGTTTTGATGTTGAATCTTTCTTCCTGTCATGT
Source organism: Cetonia aurata (assembly GCA_949128085.1). Classification (NCBI taxonomy): domain Eukaryota; kingdom Metazoa; phylum Arthropoda; class Insecta; order Coleoptera; family Scarabaeidae; genus Cetonia; species Cetonia aurata. The sequence goes on along the minus strand of OX421886.1, from coordinate 21,724,056 downwards.
CTCGGAAGATCTTTGTTGAGTTTAGGTTGAGACTGCATGTTGGCTAATTCATTACACCAAAGATGAGCAACCCGCGGCCCGCGGACCACATGTGGTCCGGCTCAGTTTTTTGTGTGGCCCATCAAACCTCAGGCGCCAACCAAAGACCCTTCGTTGGGATTTGCTCGTTTAGAGAAAAAACACGAGCGTTTATTATCCAATTAACCTTGGAGCATGCCTTCACGCCGAGTTTCTCATCAAAAAGTGGGCGCAATAGATCTTTTAGGTCGCAGTACTGATTATTACCCTTTTATGTAGCCTGGGTTCACACATAGCGTTTTTACAACGTCCGTTTCATGCGGTGCGATACCGCCTAGCAAGCACATGACATGTATTTAAATGGCACTATCTCCAACGTCGCGCAAAGGAATGTGGGAACAGTCTCATTTAAATGTTGTAAAAATGCTATGTGTTAACTCAGGCTTATACTTATCAACCTTCGTTGATCTCTTTTCGAACATTTTTCTTTAATTTAAAATTAAGGGTGGGTTAGAGTGGATAACGCAGATTACAGAGGTAAAATACATTTTTCATCTTGAAAAACTTATGGATATAATCATGTATTATGTTATAGGCCCGATTGAACGGTATTTATAATAAAGGAATAACAAGAAAATATGTAACTGTATAACCGCGAAGCAAGAAAAAATCGTTCTCAGATTGTAAAATATTCACTTCTTTGTGAGGAACTCATGAGACTGCAATTATCGGCTAAATTAGATTCTTACGAGATCTTTCATATTGTAAGCTAGCCCTAAAGAAAGTGCACAAGAAAATAAAAAGTCTTGCCCGCGCTCAGTATTCCGTCGGTGACTCAGATTATTTTAGAAGAATTGGGTTTGAATGTCCCGCCAATTCATATCAGCGATTATCCAAGAGTTGTACACCAGTTTACATCAGTGGTTGCGCTTACAATTAGTGCCAGTGTCCAGTGTTTGCTTTTCTCATCAACGATTTTATGTTGGTCCTTTAATTTAGTTAAGAAATACATTTACCCTAAATATTTTCGCAGCCAAAAAATCTTACCTATATAAATGTTGTGCGTTAGTTCATTTATAGCGCTCCAATTCTTTAAAAAAATACACTAAACTTTAATGTAAACAACTATTATCATATGACCAACGCATAAATTAATATCTCCGCATATCTCCAAATTAAGTTAGTCAGATGCCGAATTGTATTAATATTTCGGCATAAAGCATTTCTGCTGTGAACATCTGGCGATATGTGCAAACATATCAGCTATCAGCAAAGCCAACTATAGGACTGGCTACTCACAGGCCATATCAGTGCTACCGCGACGACGGCAGTAAATCCACTGCCGAAACGTCGAATTTCAACAATCCATCAGATGATGCAAACAGCCCAAACACCAACTCGAATACTTCTAAATCTTCGTCAAGAAGTCCATGTCATAAATCTATTATCGCAAAAATGTCACATTCCTCATAATAATTCATACTAATTACCAGATGCAATGAAAATAATCGGTAATTAAAATGAACAATTAACACTAATGAATCCTGCAAAATATTACTTGTACTGTTGTGTAAAATCTTACATATATTTATCAGTTTGGTACTTCAGATACTTATACTAATATATTATTAGGTTATTTGCAGTTTTATAGCGTACAAATAAGTTTCATTAAAAAAATTTCAGAACATTGACAAATAGTTCATAGCAACATACACATATAATAATATATGTAACAATAAATACATAATATACAAGCGTATACAATATTTATATTGCGCTTTCACATACTTACTCGAAAATCAATCTTTGGTGAGTTCTAATCAATTTATTTATTATATTTGGTCGTATAATATCTGTCAAAATCACTCAAACCCCAAAGAAATATTATAGATTCATATACATTAGTGGAATCGACATATTATATTTTCACAAAGATATTTTTACAAGAAATGTTAAAGATTAGGTCAAAAAAATGTGTCTTATTGTAATTTATATAGGGCTACAGAAAATGGCATTATTTCTATGATCTTTTTATTTCTTCGGTGATCTTTTAAATCACTCTTAACAATAATATGATTCCATATTACAAATTCCGTTAAGGATTATAATAGCTTGGAATCAACGGAAAATGTTTTTCTATATATCTGTAAACCGAAAGCCACAAACACGAAATTAACACATCATAGTAGATTTCGCACAGCACCAAAAATCAATCCACGGTCTGCCCAATAATAAATGACAAAAATCGTCCATCCATACCAGTGGTGTATTGTCGGGGGTGAGCGCCCGGGCCGAGAGGGTGAGGCGATCTGACGGAGCGGCTGAGAGAAAACAACCCGACTGTTGACATTGATGGATTGTATTTCGTACAAATGCCAAATTGTGAAAAGAAGAGTAGACTAACGGTGGAACGCATACCGGAGAGTTGTAGACGCGATCCGAAACTAGGGGTTAGATCAATTATCGGTGAATAATTCCGAAAGCGCAGAGAGGAACACTCTGAAAGCTTTCGCCTTGAAAAGAGAGACGATGAAGGAAAGTCGAATATTTTTTTTTCCAGTAATACACAAGTTAGATTTGTTTTAATATTGCGACTACATACATATATATATAGAATGCAGAAATATTTTGGTATCACTAAGCCTTTCAGAACATTGAAATAATAATTTCATTCAACTTTAGTACTGGACTATTCGGATACGTCCAGAAAATACACTTTCTCTGTGTTATAACTACTCGTATTTATTTTAAATGATATTGCATGAACAAATGTCTCTTTTACATATTACATTAACGTCACATAGTTTCTAACAATACAAAATACCTAATCTTTATGAATTTGAATTTTGCGCCTAAAATATTTCAATAAATCTTTATTCCGGTACATCTTTATTTAGTATTGAACAACTATTGTCTGCCATTATTATATGAATGTTTTAACACAATTTTAATATTTAGAAAAGTATATAGACTATAGAAAAATCGACGAAACAAGCGACTTCCATCACCAAAATCCAAAAAACCAAATCATAATCATCGATATTGTTGTATCATTAATTGCGCGCAGTACAAATCTACGTTGATAGTCCATTTCTATACATATTGTATTTATTTACGTGTTTCAAATAATTCTAGAACGTAATAATTAAAAACATTTACCGGTAATCAGGTAATTTACTTTTAATTTTCGGGTTAATGTTTGCATGTGTTATCCAGTGATTAAATTAATAAAAAGGTTAAATGAAACTAATGTCAAATCAATACGTTATTCCATGCCATCGTGTAAAATTGCGCATGACAATCTGACGACATTAGATATAAATCAATCAAAATTGGATTTTTACTCTTGATTATAAAACACTACTAAATCGATAATAATCTATTACGGTTAAATGTTATTAGTTATTTGCTGTAGTTAAGTTATTTGCTAGAAATATATGAATCATTAATAATAAGATTATCTTTTTTAACTATTTTTATTTCTAAACCCATTTCACTTTACCACTAGTCGTTTTCAATACAAAAAAGGCGACATACACCCTAATTTTCTTTCCATAGTTATTATACCCTAAATATTTTTTCGATTTCTTTAGAACGATATATTTACTGCTTTTCAAAAAATATAATTTCTGTTTTAAGTACCTATATAAAAACTATATAAATAGATTTTCACATAATTCAATTCTATATCCCACAAGGGAACTCAAAAGTGGGTAAATAGTCAGTTGGATTTGATTTCATTTTTATCTTATAGGCATATACAAAAATCATTTAACAATATGTAGGTATAAGAAGACCCATGTTAATATTTAAAAGCAAACAAGTTGGCCGCTTAATGCAAACGACATTTATCATAGGAAACATTTATTTATGTTAAAATGATCAATTAGAGCTAGTGTAAGAACTCTAAAAGTTATATATCAATATATACCCACATACAGATTTTGCTCAACAACAGTGTAACTTCTTGGTGTTTGTATTTAATTCTATATATCATTTTTATTCATGGCTGAATTTTGACAGCGGTCAAAGGTAACCACCGTTGATCGCAAACGGTATTTTAAGGTATTTCTGGGAGCATCGGAAGTTCTACTAGATCAGATCCGATACTTCAGACTCCTAGAGTACTCCTTGATATAATGGCAAGTAACCTCAGCCTGCTTGGACAGTAACTAAGTCTACGGCCTTTGATAGATCCGTCATGGATGCCTTCGCCTTGATCTAGGTTTTGTGTCTTCGCTGAAAAGCATTTACAGCATTCTTTCAGTGACGATTTTCTTCGTGAACTATAAGAAACTGATGCTCTCATTAGGGGGAATCATATATGGGAATGATGATTCCCATATATGATGCTCTTCATGCAATGTTTCTTTCAGATTACGTGTGTCTGTTATCCTCATCTGTAATCCTGGTGCTGCCTTGCTGAAACTTCCATTGGGCTTTTTTTCGAGATCTATAGTGGTGCTTTAGAGTCTTCATGATATCCTTTTCTTCTTGCATGCTCTTCTTATTACCCTTAGTGGTATGATTTAAATTGGAAATTATATATTATTATAGAGCAATCGAAACATTTATTTTAAGTACAACCAATTAGTACTCGTAAGTCAAAATAACAATAATACTATTAGTGTTTAAATATTAATATAATTCAAACTTTATTCAAACATGCTTTAAACTTAGTCTATTCGTAATTGTGATACTGAATTCTGAAAAAAGGATCGTTATTTTTGTGTGGATTTTCCCTAGTAAAAAAAAAGAACAAACTCCCATCTACTGGAAAGAAAATACTAAGACATTAAAATAGACAAATTACCGGATTCACCCGCTCTGAATTCAATTAATTTCTGTTCCACTTTCTACAGAATAGAAATTCGGAAGAAGCGCCTATGAAAAGTCTCCTCTTTCCGCAAAAATACATAATATATAATATAATTAGAGCTTTTGTTAAGTTATATCGATCGCGAAGAGGGAACGAACGGTTTTAACTGCACCATCGCGCAACGGTGTTTACCAGGAACGGGAGAGGCCGAAGGGTATGATGGTGTTTTTCCTGTATGCCGGCGAGGGAGGAGAAAAGTTCAGTTCGGGAACCGTCATTTTCTCAAACGTCTCCTCGTTAATCATCTGGCCGACCCTGACTGTCAATCATTGCATGTTCAACACGAGACGGAGGATCCGCACGGTCGAAGAAAGTGTGAGGATCGACAATACTCCCACGGTAACGCTGGAATGTTAAAATTTGCAAAATAATTTGCTAAACTTAATTTGTAAAGGGAGTAGTACACCCTTTAAATAAGTTGAAATTGATAAAGAAGGAAAAGCTATTTGAATACTGAAGTTTTACACAAAACGTTTCTACTTATTGTTAGTCAAATGAATTAAGTTGATGTTATAGGTCCTTATAATTTCTGATAAGAGGCAGGACAAGTACAAAGTAAATAAATGTTTATTTAATATTTGCTTTACATTCTAAATAAAATTTGAAGAATTAATTATTGTCTATAGCTATACAGGGACTTTCAAATTATCCTTTTGTGCCAAATTAATATAGTCTACGGCGGCAATAGCCCTTTCTTTTTTTTTTAATAATAGCAAAAGCACTATAACATAATGCGGAGTCGTTTTCAAATCCATTTTATAAGCGCTCTCGTTTTTGCTACGCAGGCTCCAAAAACGGGAGCGACATTTATTAAAAGCTACCAAAATAAGAACTACATATTTCCATAGTTACACATATCCACGTTTTACTGTGTTTGTGGTTTTGCTAGTGTTAAAATGTGAAAAAATAAAAATATTCCTTTACAGTGGTAAAACCTCTTTTGAAGTTATTAGTTACATTCTAAACAAACAACTTACACCGACATTGTTAACTGAATGTTAATATTTTGTTTATATCACTTGTATAACAATCACGAATTAATTAAATACAGATCACCATATACAACTACTTATCGTTTATGATTTTTGTTGAAAGCCACTGAGAAGGCATATGCATGTTTGGGATTCAACCTTGGAATACCACAACAAACTTCAAACACAAATTTGCATTACTGTTTAACAAAGATATATTCAATTACAATTTAGTAAAATACGACGGATTCCATATTTCTCCTAATTTTATACTTGAGGCAGATATCAAAATTATTATAAATATTCAACTGACTTGTGTTCTTCGCCATCTTGCTTCGAAAGAAGAGTAACAAGTATGCTTATTTAGAATTATATTAACTTTTTAAAGAAATCTACTAAACAAATAATAAATTTCCTGTTCCTGGCTACATCATATATTTATCTCTTCGTCAAAGGGATGAAAGTGTATACAGAAATTTAACAGTTTATAGTTTAGAAAGTCTAGCAAATATAATATTGCACCGATATTCTAAAAAACAGGAAAAAAGAAATGCAAGTCACATTTCAAATACTTATTTATTAAAATGGGATTAGCTAATAACAGGATATCTTTTTCTCCTAGGAAATTTGGCATAAAAATAATAAATGCATGTGTAAACCCGACGACGTCTAAGCATACCCCTGGAGGCGCACCATCCCAAACCTTACGCGGTCTCTCTCATATTGTCTCGAGATAGCAAGAAAGAACAACAAGCTTCGGAAAGATTCGGGTCGCTGCGGTGTCCTTAAATAATAAAAGAGAATAGAATTCAAAATTTATGCAATTACAGATTATTAAAAGGAAGACAAAATTTCATTCAAGTTTATGAATAAAATTTATAATGATATATATGTGTTTGATAAACTTAAACGATATTTTGTCTTTTTTTATGTAGTAGCTATGCATGTTTCTTACTCTTCTTATTCATATTGTTGTCCTGTAATTTAATTCTGTTGGATAATAAAAAACTCAATATTATTATTATTAAAAGCCGTAAACTTTGAATACATGCCCAAAAAATTTCGAATTTTATGTTGTGTTTATCACGTTTTCCGGGTGAAATTTTTAAACGCTCAGCTTATATGTCGTCGCTACCTAGAATATTACCTACTAGCCAGCTTATCTGATATAATAATTTTATTATATATTTGGTTTTTCAGTGTAAATTTTTTTTTCTCACGCAGTGTTGATATGAATATTACAGCATACTGTGCTGTAATGAAATATTAACGTGGATGGGGGGGACTCTTGCTCGAACGTAATATAGGCGATTAATGTGCAAATTAGAAAAAATACTGTAAAAAGCGTGTGCCACAATGACTTGTAGTGCTCGTACTTTCAAACTTGTACTCGCATTACATAAACGTGATTGTGACACTTGTGTTTTAAAATACTATAGTGTGATTCGTAACATGTGTCAATGCCAAAACTGCTCAGTAAGGTTTGCCATTGCACCGCATGAATAGACTAACAAACTTACCACAAAGTCGTTTGTTTGGTGAATGGGCCTTACGAAAGTTGGATGACGATCTTCAGCGAAAAAAGCTCATTTTTGGCTCAATGGGTACGTCAACAAACAGAATTGCGGAATTTGGTGTGAAGAGCAGCCAGAGGCAGTTCAAGAGCTACCAATGCACCCTCAAAGATGCACTGTTTGGTGCGGTTTGTGGCCGGCGGCATCATTGGACCGTACTTCTTCAAGAACGATGAAAATGGCAACGTTACAGTCAATGGAGCAAGGTACCGTGCGATGATTACCGATTTTTTTTTGCCCAAAATGGAAGAATTGGACTTGTTTGACATGTTGTTTCATCAAGACGGTGCCACATACCAGGCGGCACGCGATACCATGAACCTATTGAGGGGCGAGTTAGATGAGCAATTAATTTCACGTTTTGGAGCAGTCCATTGGCCGCCAAGATCATGCGATTTGACCCCACCAGATTATTTTTTGTGGGGATACGTGAAGTCTCTCGTGTACAGGGACAAGCCAGCCACAATTTCAGCCCTGGAAGACAACATTACAGCTGCCATTGGTGAGATACCGACCGAAATGCTGGAGAAAGTATGCCAAAATCGAACCTCACGGATGGACCACCTACGGCGTAGCCGCGAGCAACATTTACATGAAATAATCTTTAAAAAGTAAATGGCAGGCATTCATTTATCGGCCCAAATAAATATTTCAATCGCTTTTGCAAATTTTCTGTTTTTTTTTTCAATTTTCAAAACCCAAACGGTTAAAAAATCACCCATTATATCTATTATATAGCTTGACAAATTAAAATATCTCTTGGGTAGCCAAAATAGAACTTCTTTATTTATTGATAGGTATAAGGAACTTAATAGTAAATCGCCCTTATTTTTAGGGTTGAACAATAATAAAGGAGAAAAAACGGTATTCTATTTAAAATTTTTTACTTTTTTGCATTTTTCGGAACTAATGTTTTAACAATCTTCATGCACGCCCTGTACAAATGCATAATTTTTATGCACTATCTTGATGCATTTACCTTCAGTCCTTAAGTATGCCAAGTGGATTGAAGAAAATCGGAAGCACATATGAGATACTAACGTTATTTTAATTAAGGATTGCAAATGCCAGTTTTTTGCAAAAATTTCTCGAAATAAACGAATTTAGGTATAGGGATTCCTACATAAATTTTAACTAGAGTTTTAAGGGCAATTCAAAAATATAAAAATATAACGGTGTTGTATTTAAAATAAGAAAGTTGATATCGTTTCCGGCTAAACAGGAAGTCTGATTCGGATATACATATACTCATCGAATCCCCGATTTGTATATAATTATTATACACTTCCACTTTGAGAAGGAATAACTGATGTAATTATTTACATGGAATATGGCTCTCGTTGAATTATTCATTCATTAAATTTAGATCTGTGATATTGTAGTACAAGAGAAACAAAGATTATTTAATATTTTTACTTATTCCGTTACCAATAGCTCTCTAAAGACTTCTAAAGTTATTCCGAAGTACCATTTTTTGTGAACAAATATTTCTGTAAATTATATAGAAATAAAACCTTGTAACATTAGTAGCATACGTTCACCCTATATCACTAAAAGACCGCAGCCAATTCGACTGGTTCTTATGCAAACACATAACCCTGCTCTCTCGCTCGCTTCACTCTATAGTCGAAAACTTTCAACCTGACTGACAGCAGCCGGCACTTGTATGCAAATTGAATTGGGAAATTGTTACACAATATTACGTTCTTTTTCTGCCGTATGCCCGTCTCACTATTTTAATAAATTGCTTTTCGAGCAGTTCTTTCGGACCTGTCACGAGAATTTCCTCACGTTCGGTTGGTTCGCACTAACGGATGTTATTACTTTTCCAGCATACCTCTAAAAATATTTCTTGAAATTTGAATATTAAAATCAATATGGGCTATTCAATTTCTATTTCTCGCTGAATTTGTACTAGCTTAATAGTGGTTAAAACGTAATTTTGTTTTCAAAATCAGGAATGATATCCATATTCTACATTTGAAGTCGCACACGAACTCATGACAAAAAGCAGAAAGTGGCAAATGCCATCCCCTCATCGAGAAATTTACTGGCAACTTGTTGTTCCGCAGTTCGAGCCTCTGCTACGAACCCTCGTGGCTGCTTTACAGCGAATATCTGCAAGTAATCGCCTACGACCGTAATCCAACACCGGCGGCCATTCCGGCTGTCACTCATGTCATTTGCTTAACTAACCCTGTCATTGATGTCGACCAGACCTACCGAGCAATGGCGTGTCTGATGAGTATGCGAATATGAGTAATGAAGTAAAGACGGTTCCGACAGCATTTTATGCAACACCTATCTAAACTAAAAACTACGAGCGGCAGTTACAATCTAAAATTGTGTTAACACGAAGCTGCGAAAAGTTACCTTTACTTTATTTGATCACTGTATTACTGTATCTTGCTCTGTGTTATTTTATGTAGGTACCTCTTTTCACCTTAAGTATTTTGTGTGTGCCACTCTTAATTTATCCCATTTCAATCCAGCCAAATTCAAAGAATATAAGTACTTTTTGCGCAGAATAAAAAATAGAACCCATACGTTGTATTATATAACTATTACATCGGTGTTTTGGTCTAATTTGTTGAACGCGTTTAAGCTCTACTTTACAAAGTATATACTCAGCACGTAGATTTTTCTTGAACTGAGAAAAACAAGAATGTGAAACAGGTTTAATACAATTAAGAGCTAGATTGAGAGAGATGTTGCGGAATTGAACATCATCAAAGATGGAGAGAAAGTTTTCAAGGCAAAAAAATTAATAGGTAAATTAGAGGTTATTAGGGTTACCATTTCTGTTCATTGTCACCATGACCCTCTCAAATTTATTGCAAACTTCTTTATTGTAGAAAACGGAGAAATTGACGTCTCTATATAAATATCGTTCTTGGGTCCTCGCAGTTCCATATGTAGTAGACAACTCATCCTTGCCAATCTAAGCTACTAATTTACATTATTTGCCATAATCTCGGATGACATGGTGTGTACATATTTCGGTGATCAATCTCAAGTGTCTGAAGTTGGTACAAGAAAAATCCCAAGAATTTGTTATAAACTAATTCATATTTAGTTTCGTGAATTGGTTGTACCTTCGTTTGCATTTGTCATTCGTGCGGTGGTATTCTGGTCCACGTGCAAACATTAAATATAATCAATAAAACAAAAAATTCACATTGACGAACTGCACAATGGAGCCAACGCATATTTTGTATATCTAACCTTAGACAATTGGCTTTAATCACTCCGTACTTATTTAGTACACGTTCACTGGTCAATAAATCTATTACACATAATTATTTCAACAGTCTTTCTCTCTTTACTCGGCAAGTAAGATTTTAGTCTTTGTTCCTTAAGAACTATTTTGCTAATCATTTCACCATTCTTTGGACTTATTGTGTATCCATTCACTCATGGACTTTGTAACTTATAATTTGGTAATATAGATAGAATAGTCGACATCAATGAAAAGTCTTGATTCCCAGCAGGTTAGTTTATGTTGCCGCTTTGTCCTCTTTTATGCCCATGTGGCTACACACATGAATAATTTTTCTTCGGGTGCCCATTTCGTTTACAGAACTGATTGTGCATACGCCAGTAGGTTGCAGAACTAACCGTTCCTTGTTCATAAACTGTAGCAGCAACAGATATAGAATATTTTCATTTCAGTGGTAGCCTTTCTAGGATTTTGTTTATGACAATCATTTAAGATTTCTCTGTATAAAGAAATTTGATAATACTTTGACGTTGTAAAACGGACTTTGAACTTTTAATGCATGTTTCATAACCTATCTTGCAGCTTTAATAGAAGATTGACTTTTTATGAGTGAATTATCAGAAAAAGTAGATAATGTTCTTTTTTATGAAGATAAGATTTCTCGAGTTTGAACAATAGTCGTGTTTCTTTTACAAGTTTAAAGCCCAAAGTGTCATGATTTGGTGCGTATCGAAGGTACGCATATAAGGCAATAGGGTTGGTACAATAAATTTTGAATCTTAAGGATGGTTCCAGGCTTCGCGCTGTTGTTGAAGTTTGCAACAGGAGATGCTTACAATCATTTTGTAGATGTAGGAAAAGTGTGGTATCGGATCGGAAGTCCAGTCTTTCCATCTATTGCAACACTTCGCAAGCTTTCTCATTTCATTCAAAGACTTGTCTCTATTGACCCCTAACTCTATTATCTTTTCTTCTGGGATGTCCTCTTTTATTCTTTTATTTGTTTTCTGTTCTTATTAAATGCTCGAGTTACAGTAATTGTTTCTTAGGAATAAATTTTAACGTTTCTTTTGTTTCAATAATTCCCGTGCATCTTCATTTGGTACTTGACTTATGATTATGATTTCATGGAAGCGCATAGAGAGATAAAGGACAAGAACATGGAAAATTACTTTCATTCTGATATACTTAGCGCCTTATTTACCTCATTAATATAGTACCTATAGAAGGATTGTTATATTGTATTCCTGTAATTTGCACTAGAGGCAATTTGGTAGCATCATTCGAAATTTTTGTGACATTTTCACGATATTTTCAAAGTTTCTGCTAAAACGATTTCATATGTATTCAAATAATTTATCATCAAATTTATATTTTGGCATATACCTACGCGGCAGATATTTTAGGTATGGCAATCGCCTTTATCATTTTGCAATAGCTTTCATGGACTTGCAGATTAGCTAAATTTTCATGCATTCTGAGATGTCAGTTTTTCCACGCTAAGAAAAAAATAATAGTTTTCTCTCGTTTTACTTTGATTATTTGCAGAAAATATATTACGTCTATTATATTTGGGTAACCCTGCATGTAGTAATATGCAGAGATATATTTATGGAGTTCCAGTTTACAACAATTTGTGATTCCCTTTTATATTTACAACTTTCTATTATAAAACTTCATAGATTAATTACCTTACATGCCATATTCTGAAGATCATGATTTATGTACTATTATTCTTTAAAGTATACATTAAGTTAATGCATATTTAAAAGCATTGAGTTGACTATCTCTACAGATAAGCGGTACAATGGTCGGAATTAGAACAAAGACAAATTTCTAGACGTGGGCTTACGATTATCGTACGATCTAAGGTAAGTATGCCAGATTTTTAATTGCTCTCGATGGAGACCACACAAAACAATCACGTAACTCATCACAATAAGAAAGGTCAACGTTGCGGCCGAACGTCTCGGCTTCATTCCGCTGCCTTTATGCTGCTGATACCGTGATGAAGCTGTCGATATGACATGCGATAGTGGTACTCTGCTATGACAGGCCTGTTACACAAAACATTTTAACCTTCACTTTAATAATATTTCAAGCTAAGCTTGTGTACTCTCAAGAATACCAACGTAAATCGTACATGTTCTTATCTATGTACTTACTTCTATATATTTGATCGGTAGTTCAAAATATTTATACCAGTAATGTGATTTTACACAGTTTTTGGTTTCAGAAACAAATTGTAAGAATTATATATTTCAATTTAAACTCTTTGCATGCAATAAAAGGAATCTAGTTTCTTCTGAACTTAGTGTAAAAGGTTTCTCAATTCGCGAGCATGTTCATCGAATTTAAATAAGCAAACAATGCATTTGAATAAACTCATATTTGGTTATACCGTAGCTGAGTCACCCGTTTTACGTTCTCAAGCTTCCTTTCGTACGGCAAAGCAAAACAATGCCCGTGAAATTGGTAAATTCTTGCGTGCTAAAGTTATACACACACGTATCGAGCTGCCGCCGCCCCTCAATTCGTTTCTGTGAATAGCATTCCTGGTGCATTGGGCAGAAAAGAACCTACACAAGTTGTCGGTGCGCGACCCGGACCGCTCCGGCCATCCCCATGACGTCTCACGTATATAAAAATGACACGCACACCCCCGCAACTTTACTGGTCAATGTCCAGATGAAAAGAATTACCGATGTTTGAGTAACAGCTGCAGATTTGCTTCTATGTGTGCCGGCAGCAAATTGAAACACAGTTCATAGAATACGTCACGTATTCTGTTCTGCTGGACATGTTCAGCTTTCGGGAGAACGCAACTATGGGTGACATGGAGATCACATATGTTATTTTTAACAGTTCTTGTTATAGGTATATGTTATTGTTGTAGGTACACACAAGCAAAAGCAGAAACTTACATAAAACTCTATTATTGTCAACACATTTTAGTTTTAAACAGTAACAATATATACTCATTGATTAACATCATCCTTCCAGCTAAGAAACAAAAATAATTAATAATTGTACAATTAAAATATTAAAAGTTATTACACAGTTAAATAACTAGGATGTTGGGTGTTATTTACTACGCTTCTTATATCATTGAAACAAGGATTAATTTCAACGTATTTTAACATATATAAACTCATGTTTAAAATTAGCGCATCACTAAATGTTTCTGATGTATTTCTTATAATTTTTTTTATAATTTTATAAAAATGTTTGATTTTATTTGAACATAATTTGACATTTCTGCTAAAAGCAGCCGAAAGTTAATGTCAATTTTTATTAAAAGGTTTTCCTTGAGCCGTTCTGTTTATGTGTGTAACGCGTTTTAAGCATTACGTAAGTTTTAATTACGACTTTGCTGAATGCGTGCAGGTATATAATTTAAGTTAATAAAGTTTAAATTCAAAATCATGAACCGACCACATCATTTAACCAATGATTAATGTATAAGAGCTTCAACTTTGTTAAAAAAAAGGACGTACAATGCTTTATGGAGCTAATTTATTGAGCATTAATCATGCAACGGTAAGTCAAAAAGTTCGTTGAATTAGGTAAACCAGATCTCACTCGAGAAGACTTTGCCAAGATAGAAAACTACTCACAAGTGCAAAAAATTATCGTTTTTTGCAGCTGCATGCTTTGAGAAATAGGCTAATAACAAATAGGTACACAACTCAGTAATTAGCTGGAAGCAGTCACATATGTCAGAATTTCTCCTTTAACTATAGAGAGCAGGTTGAAGCAAGTAAAATTAAGTAGTAGGAAGCCTGCAATTGGGCCATTGCTTATCGCAGCACTAAGAGTACACCGGTTGCATTTGCAAGAGATTATGCCGATTTGACAGTTTGAAGATTGGAAGCGAGTTTTGCGTTAGGACGACTAGAGCCAGTTTAAAATTTCCAAAGAGTCGCGAAAGAGTATGACGAAGAAGCGAAAAAAGATATCAGGTCTGCGCAATCTCTCAAAGGGCGCCTTTTGGTGGAGGGCCGAGAATATGATGAGCCACTACTTGCTTTGACACCTGCGCAGAGTTAATCCCTATTCACCAGGAGTCAATGAGTGCTAAATACTACCTGGAGAAAATTCAAGGCCAAGGAATGCCTTTCGCAGCATTTTTAAGGAACAATTTCATGGGCACGCAGGATAATGGTCCTTTTCCTGTCTGCTACGCGCATCGGGCAATTCTTCATTCCTCTCCGCGAGAATCTGCACCGCACTGGCTCACGTAATAGGTGCATAAATTGGCGCAAAATTTACAATTCTAAATCAAAAACCTCAAAATATCGTATCATACATCCTTTCCAGAATTTCGAACATCGTGCTTTTGATTTTGCTGAAAAGGTGCTTAAATGTATAATAAAAGTGTTGTTCCTTTTGAAAAATCTTTTAAAGTTTGTTTTTAAAACTTTCGTTTAACTTTCTATTTGAACGGTGGTAACTTTGAAAACGTTCTGAATAGGTACTTAGTGCTCACCTAATGAAAATGAAAGAAATTTGGTAAAATCTTTCTACGATAACGTTTCCGGCAAAAGCAAGATAATTATTTTCACCAATTAGAGCGTCATCTATGAAATGAACGAAAGAGTGACTCAGATAAAAATTACTTCCTTCTAACTGTAGACTTTCTGTGTGTAATAAGGAATAGGAGTTTTCATTTAAAAGAATAAGGTTACCCCAGTTTTACAGATTACAGTCCTATCTATGCTGAAACTGAAAATGCTATTCCGTAATTCCCTATGAGGGGAACAAACAATACTGAGGACCTTTTCGAATATGATTTATGTTTTCGACATATTTCAGTGTTAATACTAAAACGGGACAGCTTGCATATGTACCCAGGTATGATATGTATTAAACCTACACATTGACCAAAGATTCCTTTCATATCTCCTATTGTTTTACAATTTTTTATTATTTTAGATCATAAAGCTATTTCCTTAACTTGTCACTAATTAATCGTGTTTTCTGTATAAATCTTACCTCATTTAAGTTTTCGTTATTGACGCCATTATTTGTTGAACATACCAATGGCTTTTGACAAAGCCGTAGGAAGTCATTTATATTTGAATGCTTTTTCAGTAGTCATGTTTTAAAAATCAAGATGTCTTGGTTACATCGAATGCTTTAAATAAATTAATCAGCGATTTTAGATAAATAAATAAACATTCAACTAACGTGAGAGAAATTAGGCGAGCAAGTTTTAAACCAGCAATCATTCTATTCTGGTAGTTGAAATTGCAGTTTTGAGAAATTACCAACACACTATATATAAATTATAATTAATTATTGAATTATTAATATACCGAATAATTTAAAAAAAAAAAAATGTCTAAACGAAAATAATATGCGAGAGCTGTACGTCACTAGTTGTAATACGATTTATTTCAGGGACATTGTTGTTATGTCATGATACATGCCACTAATGATCACTTTTATCCCATTTATCTTTTGGAAGGAGCTAGATGGTATGAGAATGTAAGGGAAGTATTTTCAGATACAGTGTCAAATTCAATTGTGACAAGTTTGAAGCAACAACAAAATTATCAGTACAAAATTTATTTTTCCGTTTTCGTTAAAAATAAAAGTAGTGACTTAAGCCATAACGGCACAGATTAAACTATATGATGGATAATAAAGTCGAGAGGTGCTATTGCATGAACATTCAGCGATGTAATCGTTTTGAAACTTTGTTTTGTATGCAAGTTCAGTGAATTATTATTGTATTGAAATTTCTAACACGGGTGTAGCCTCAACCCCTATATTTAGAAAGGATCATTAAATTATATATCTACTCGAATTATTGTGATATACATTATTTATAGTGGATTAGAAAAATAAGAATAATAATAATACCCTACAAGGGTATCGTAGAACTTTCTAGATCTGGAAAACTGCAGGGTAGATCAATATCCATTCTTTCCTGTTTATATCTTCTCACATATATCTCTCCATTTATTTCTGTCTTTGGTCTTCTCTTGCCATCTGTATACGTCAGCTCTACCAAGATCTGTCTTCATCTCCTGCAGCCACATGGCCGCAAGAAGGTGGACTGACTGAGAGCTACATAGCTCTGAGTCAGTCACCTTCTTCCTCCCGGTTGCCATTCCAGGATATTGAAATTGTGGTTTTGACAAATTCAACTGCTTCATTTCCGATCCAAAAGATGCAAAGTGTTAAGTTTCAGAAAACTCATGAAATACATTAGATTTCCCAGTATTCAAAGGGAAGTTTGCTAGCACGGTCTATCTTCACACTAATCTGGTTGGTACTCTTATGGCCGTTTGCATGCTGTAAATAGGAAATATCACAGTTAAAGCTTTAGTTAAAGTTTAATCGACCTTAACGTGTTGGTACAAACGGGCCTAAAACTTTAAAGTCACTATACGGCTAGGCAATGCAAATTTACGTTTTGTAGATAATGCATCTGTGTGGGATTGTTACTTTTTAAATGTTTTTCTTTATTTTCATAATGTTTTTCTCTATGTTCATGTACCGGCTGTCCCACCGAAGGCTGGGTTTTTGATTATAGCTCTATTTCTCATGTTAGAAAGAAATTTTTTCTACAAAAATTATATAGAATCCAATGCTGCACAATCTAAAAATATTTCTGACTATATATAGTATTCCAAAACTAGGCCAACGCATAGCTACTCCGTTATTTTAAAAGGAACACCAAAATATATAATGTAATTATCTAATTGAAAAGAGAAAGAATAGGAACCCAAGAGCAAAAATGTTTCAAAAAAATTCCTTTTGCACTATTCGTCTGTATCTGTAATGCTTCCTTTTCAAAGCACCATGGGATATTGACGCAATAAAATAATTTATTATCCATAAAAAACACTACCAACTATGATCTTCAACGAAAACGCAGTATACGGCACACGCCACCCTTAATTTCTACAATATAGAAGCTTAGTACCTACATTTTATAACGCTATTGCCGTAATAAAGGATGTCGTCATTGTAGTTTCGTCAGTTAAAAGTTTTCGATTTTTAACTCAATTAGGTGCAATAAAACTGCAACTTTCTCTACTGATGGTCGTGCTCACGAAACTACCCTCGTCTACAACCATCTACACTTTCAATTTCTTCTATTTGTAACTATTAACTAAGGACTTCAATGTCCTAAAACTGTTTCACTTTCGCCAGTCGGTAAATTCGCAACATAGCTACTCCGAAATTGTATAACAGGTAAGCCAAACCGTGACTACTTAATGATGTATTCGTTACGAAACTTTAACAAAGCCCACAAAGACCGGTATTGACGATGACGGCTTCTTTCAGAGTAAGGAGGGTGCATGGCTTGGAAGTTGTTTTATTGTGCAATATTTTTTTCTTTATAATAAACAGAAAATAGTTTATGTATCATACAATTAAACAAATAGTGGTGGATTAGTAATATAGTGTGGAATGTCATTAAGGAAAGAAGAATCTTCCGCAAAATTATACTTTACACCTATCACAAAGTATTCTATCTATACAGCTATTATATTAATCAATAACAAAAAAGCATTAGGGATATTGCTCTACGCCTGTAATTTTACGGTTATTTTCGGTTACGGGTCATTAGCTTACGTCGAATATTTTATTACATTGCGTATCATTGATGAATATACATTTCTATCATATTTGAGGGTCACACAATAATAATGCTGCTACACTTTTGGTTAATTTACCGTATCATTTCGGTAAGTGCGCAATGCGCAGGTGTCTTCTCATGACGGATATTAAGTCGCCCTGGATGAAAATAGTCTAGAATCAGTCGTTGCGAAAAAGCAGCGCCGTTTTTAAAATGAAAAATTAGTCCGTAAAAACTTATTTTAAAAATATAATATCGGGGTTAACTAGTAATTAAAAACTACACCCAAATCCGACCTGAAAACAAATGAATAATGACGTTATGACAGTTCGCTGCCGAAATGTGTGTAATTTTCTCAACCGGGAGAATTATTAATGATGTTTCGGCTAATCGTGAACGATAGCTGCACACATGCATACAATATAATTTATATACCTATGCCAACAATAATCTAAACGGTACCAATCGGTTGAGTCAACACACACCTAGTTCCATGTTAAATGCGCCGCCGCCGCCTCCTAAAAATAACTCCAACAACAATTTATAATGCTCAATCGTGGAGCGATCATTTGACAGCAGAAAACAAAATATAAATCAAATTAGCTACATGAATTAGTTAATACGCGGACAGTTTGCGTAATGTCGTTACCTTTTTTCTGTTAAGGACTTTGCTTGGGAGGCGCGATAATAGATGAGAATCGTTAAAAAAAAATGATTTCTCAATCAAGAGCAACCTGGCAGGTGTATTGGGGAAAAACTATTTTTACTATCACTCATGTATCATAAAGAAAAAGTCACGGAAGTTAGCGATGTTCCACCAGCGAATATTTTTCAATAATTTAAAATCTTTATAAAACACTGTTTAAGCCCCGTTGTAAATACATAGTTATTTACGCATCAAAGTTGGAAAGTGATGTTTTATCAAACAAGTTTGATAAAGACACTTTCAAGCCATGGATTTTTTCGACTACCACATGATTACCACTTACTTAAGTCAATGTACTTGCATTTGCAGCAGAAATTAAAAAGATTCAAACTGTTATATATCGGTTCTGACTAAAAGAGTTATGAGAACCGAAATAATGCCAAAACAGTTATTATAATAAATGTTCTGACTTAATATCAGTTTCGGTTACGGTTCTATATCGGTTTTTATATCGATTCTTTTCGGCTCTATATCGGTTTCATTTTAAGTATATATGGGTTTTTATATCGGTTATTTTCAGTTCTATGTCGACTTTAGGTATGATTTGTTATAGTGTGTTATTGTGTGATTTAGATTTATAAAGGTTTTAGGATATAACTTTCAATTTGCTCTTGGTGTGTTTTTTTTTTGCGTATCTAAAAAAGATATAATAATTCTGTCGATAATATAATTCTAGCTTACATCAATACGAAATTAACCACTTAGAGCAAAAGTAGGCAAATATACTAGCAGTTTGCCATCATAA
Organism: Cetonia aurata; assembly: GCA_949128085.1. Taxonomy (NCBI): domain Eukaryota; kingdom Metazoa; phylum Arthropoda; class Insecta; order Coleoptera; family Scarabaeidae; genus Cetonia; species Cetonia aurata. Next base: position 21,704,346 of record OX421886.1, on the reverse strand, counting down.
TGTAAAGTAATTTGAATGTATTATTGTTTCCTCAGTTTAGCTTAAAGTTTGCAAGCTAATTTAAATGCATATAAACATACGTGTTGTTCTTTATTGCCAAATGGTTTTCTGCAATGATATTAACCGATTAAATATTATACGGAGGCGGTGTATAAAGGCTTGAAAAAGACATCTATCTTAATAAAAGATTCATACCTTTACCGAGTTACATACTAATTGACTGCGCGGTGCACAGTGAAATACCATTTTGGAAAAAAACTGTTGGCTAGAGATTCTTCAGGAAATTGTAGGCTGAATAAAACCGATTTCATGGAACAAGGGGTCGCAAATCAAACCTTCACTGGGATTTGTCCAGTCAACTCAAAAAAAAAACAAACCGCCGTTTTAGCGAAGTTTTATAGAAAATTGTAGTTTAGCTAGGCAGAATTTTATGTGACCAAGTGCAATGCTGATTTTCATTTTCCTGTTACAGTGTAACCTCTAGTTAACGGACGCCATAAGAAAATTAAAAACTGTTAACTACTTACAGGTGTCCGCTATAAGAGGTCAAAACCCTGCAAGGGTCAATTAAGGAGGAAGATGGATTGCACATTTTTTCAAATCACACCGAAAATCCTGGATTGCATATCAAACCAAATTTGTGGGAAACGTTTTGCGCAATTTATATGCCGTAAGATACTAGAGGTTGTATAGTAAGGTGGTTTGGGATTCGGGTGATTTACCACCTACAGACAATGGCCAAAACTGGTCTTCATACAATTGTAAAAAAGAATATTTAGCATTGTTTATTTGTTGTTACATTTTGTATAACTCTCTGATGTAGGTATGTATTGTTACAATATATTCTATACCCGCCATTGTTCAGCTTAAGTTATATATATATATATATACAGGGTTAGTAAAAAGTCCCGGAACGGTCGAATAACTTTGTTATTTGCAAATTATGATTTCTGAAATTTGGTATGGGGGTATAGTTAATATAAATGCATTTTATGCAATACAGTTAATATTTTTTTCACTTCCGGTTTAATCGGCAATACGTCCAATTTTTTTTTTTTAAATGGAACGCCCAGATTTTTTTAACACTTTTGAATGCAAAATAAAAAACTACGTTCAGGAAGTATTAAGATGTTTATTTTTATTCACAAGAAAACAGTTAAAAAATTAAAAAAGTGTCCTAATACAGAAAAATCAAGGTACCTTTGAAAAAAGTTGTTGTTTAGTGTTTGCATTTTTTTTGCCGTCACATTTGACAGAGCACTTCTGCCGTCTGCACGAACGTACTACCGCGCAGATATGCTTTCATTTAGAGCTAAGCACTTTAATTGCATTTACGTTATTCAGTGTAAAAGCTACACCCGTGTAAAGTATCTCTAACTAACACCCAAAGGTGTACATCATCTCTTGGTAGTTTACACTGGCAAGTGTCTTACACTACACGTTTTAAAGTGTAGGATTTACCAAATCGTTTTGTTAAATTTTACCAAATTTCACAATGTAAAATTTACCAAAAATAGTGTGGACTTATATAGACCACTTTTAGTGTTAATTTCTACACGCAATTTTTTACTGTGTATGCGCAAAAAATTCACCGATAAAAAAAGAAAAAAAAAATCATTCACTCCACCGACTTAAGAAACGAATTTCATACGTGTCAGTTTCTGAAAATCCATTGTCCCTATTGCAGTTATAGTCACCTATGTATATGGCGAAGTAAACGTTTTCATTTGTAGGCAATTTCTTGCCAATTGGAATCGTCAAGTGGCCGATCGAATACGTTATTGCCATTTCAATTTTCCCCATATTAAATTTAAATACGTTCGCACGCACGTCATAAACGACGGAATCTAGTAAACGTATTCTATTAACGCCTAGGACCTAATGAAGGTCTCTCAGATGTGTGCCTATCTTCGAACCCTGTATACACACACCCGGGATATACCACCCCGCTTTGGTAAGCCACCCTCCGTAAGCGGGAACGCCAACAATAGATGATTGGGGCCAATACTGATTGGTTCCCGTTCAGCTTATATCGGCTACTGAATCTCATTATGTTCGATACACATACGCATCTCTATTGTGGCTGTACGGAATAGGGGAACACGAAACCGAACAATGCTGCTGGGTGTACCGAGATCTCAGACTGTGACCGTTCCCTTGTGATTCTAAACATACGTGCTGAACAGTAATAATAGGGGACATTTTTTTAATATGTGTTTGTGAGTATACATGAAAGTTTGGTTATTCCATATGAATGCTTAAATACAAACGATTTTAATTTTTTTTTAAACATTGCTAACTTTTATAGAAAGCATAATTATAACAAAGAAAAGGTTTTAAAAAGCGTAGTATTCGAAAATATAATTCTAAATTAATACCATTTTTAATTCAATTTTAAATTCCAACTATCTCCATAATATAATTTTTTGTCCAAACCAGTTCGACGTGAACGTTTTAGACTTGTCGCAGAGCTCTAGGATCGTACAATGAAATTGAACGTAATTGCGGATTCTTCCGAGAAGTGCGTGACCTAGATTTTTTGCTCTCTTCGGCCCGTGGGGTACCTGAATGCTGTAAAATTTACCGTAAACTTTATTATTGGGTTCGAAACCGTCGCACGTAGAATTTACTTTTACTTTAGCTACACCAAAACTCGGTAAAATATATACAACTGTGACTAATTTATTTACTGAAAACATGGATTGTTTAATAATGTTTCCACTGTCAGAAGTCAGGGAAATATTTATGATCCCATTATTCCAATAGGGGTCAACAGTAAGTACTTACAACAAAATTGGGCTGTAAATTATATGGAGTAGAGAATATATAGGCGTGAAGAGTTTTAGAAACAGGCACAGGAAATATTTGAAAATTAAGCTAAAAATAGTAATTGAAAGGGTCATACGTTCTTGTAAATTAATGATTTACTCAAGAAAATAATGTTTTGGGATTTTAATTTAGAAATAGAATTAATTGGATCAAATCTAATATGTACGTATTTAAACAGTATAAATATCTGTCAACAAAAATAAACAAATATCTAAAAAGATCATTCACATTCTACCAATGTCAGTAATCTATAAGGCCAAAGTAAATAGACGCAAAGACCTACAGACTTTTGGGTGGGGGTGTTGTAAATTTCGCAGGGCAGCTGGCGAAATAAAAGAGCTCGAGCGACGAACCTCAGGGGGTAAGCACCCCTCCCGCTCGGCACGGCTTTTGGGGGAATAGTTGACAATATTTAACATTTATCAGAACGTGTCGGGTTCATGTTAGGCCGGACACACCACTGTACGCCACTTTATATATATGCGACAAGGTCGCAAATATCCGGTTCATTTTCGCACTGACTATTTAGGGGTGAGGTTGAAAGTTTCTCGCGAACGCTACCAATATCGAGTGTGATACGAAGAAACGGTGCGGTGAACAAGATGAGTGTTTCGCAAGAGAGTGCGTGTGATTACTGGACTAACGCTAATCAACAATTGTACAATCAGTTTCGTGGTAGCGGATTCTCAGAGTGTCGGCAGAATTATTACAATTACGGGACTCCATACGACAATGCAGAATATTTCAGAGGGAGCTACAGTTGCGATTACCAACAACAAAAATCGGACGGTGGGCATTTAGATGCGGATAAGTACAAATATTTTCCAAATAATTACTGCAGTAATTCACCACAACCCAGTATCAAATCAGAAATTGAAGATTCTTTACTTAATTTAACACTATTCGAACCCTGTGGCCAACCTGTATACAACCCAGCGGCTGTTAATCCTATAGAAGGCGTAACTGCGTCTACTAAAACTACAAATTTGGAACAGAAATCACCAAATAAAGGAAACGATTCACCAGCTCTAAGAGCATTGCTATCCAAACCTTTAGGGAAGAAACTTAAATATCCATACAAAGCCCAGACTTACACCCAAAGTGATCAAAACGAAGCCAGCTGTGAAGAAAAACCAGGCATCGAGAAAAGTGCAACATTACAAGATCACCCGATGGAAATCAATGCTGAATTACAAAATTTTTATCCATGGATGAAGACAACAGGTTAGTAACCAACACTTTTACCCGATTATAGATAATATTTCTTCTATAAGCAACTATTTTGAAAATCAATAACAATTAATACACAATTTCATTCCATTCTAGGTGAATCAACCTCTTCAGGAAAAAGAACCCGCCAAACCTACACACGTTACCAAACATTAGAACTAGAAAAGGAATTTCACTTCAACAAATATCTAACGCGACGCAGACGAGTGGAAATAGCGCAGGCCCTGTGTTTAACCGAGAGGCAAATTAAGATTTGGTTCCAAAACAGGAGAATGAAAGCCAAGAAGGACACCAAGTTCAGCGCGCAATTAGATTACAACGAAGATATCAACATGAATCAGAGCGGTACGTATGGAAATTCGGTGTCAGGATCGTATCCGACCGGCAGCGGTGGTCTAAATATAACAGAGACTTCAATTGGAGATCAGGAGAGAAGCAATGACTTTGTTCAAGACGCAGCGGATAGTCTGAATCACTTCGATAGCAGATGTAGACCTGGGTGCATCTCATAAGTGATTGTAATGATGTACATTGAGCAAAAATCAAAAGTTGTACATATCTACATACATAGGTATAGTTAAATTGTTTGATACACTTAAAACTGATTCCTAATATTTTAGTCACTAGCATCTAAGTACATAAATATATTTATTTATAATATTATTGTATATAACTATTTTATAAATATTTACTACATTATATTAAATTAACTGTACAGTTCGTAATAAAAAGAAAGTAAAATATCATCATGTTGATGCGTCTACCATTTCTTATACTATCCCTATTTAAATGGTGTGGGTACTTAGCTTCTTGTATAGTACCAATTTGTAAATTCTTTCTACTGCTTCGGTATACATAACTAACCCTTTCGGCTTAAATACACCACAAAAGGATATTTGTGAAAATATTGTGACAAGCGCTTTTGCGACAGGCGATGTAAATATGACAAATTGTAGTCTCTGCGGGTTTGCCATTAGACTTGCTTAATCCTATGTCATTTGTTTGGGATAATAGTCTGTTAATCCGTTAACATTTATTTAAAAATTGGAGGGTTTTAAAATAATGTGATTTTGTTAAATATATTTCAAGTATTCCACACTGCTTCTCAAAAAACTTTTTATAAAATCTTGGCTTTAAATTGTTGTGGTATTTTGTTCGCAAAATTTATCTTAAATAATAATATTCAAAAATAGTACTATATATCCTATAATAAACAGTAGAATGTTCCTGCCATAAACGTGGAGCAATAATGGCAAAATTAGATATTTAATTTTGATGTACATTAATTGAAATAGTTTTTAATATGCCATTTCATATATTATTGTTATATGATAAAATGCACTAGAATAGGATATTTTGGCATTTATTATACTGGGTATAATCTAATATTAAACGTTTATTCTACCACTATAAATAGTTATTCATCATTTATGACTCAAATATTCCTTAGTTTATTATACATTATCAACCATTAATTTTATTTCTTCTTTTATTTAATCCGTTGACTGTAATATTTTTTTCTTGTTTGTTTAATTGGGTTGGCTAGTTACATATTTGTTTTTTTTTTCTAATAATACATTCTTCTACGTTTCGGAACCTTGTTTATTCAATTTGCAAATAATCTATAATGTGGGTATTTTACACTTTGTTCCTTAATTTTTTTGATTGGTTCTAGCGTTGGAAATAGTAGTTACCTATGCCTTTTTAATTTGAATCACATTTGTACCATAGGTTATTACGTGTCAATCCATAATTACTTATTATTTACATATTTTACACTTAACATATAAATGTATAAAAGATTAACTTTAACATCCCAAACATAAATGCATAGAAATTTGGAATTTTTCCAACATACTTTGTAAACAATTTTTTTTATGAATATTGAATATTTTTGTCTTAGTGTTTATTTCTATCGCCCAAGGCTATCCTCTTTTTTTAAAAAAGGTGCAAATTGAAAACTATAAAACCGCGATGAGGGACAAAAATGATTCACATCATTTTTGTCATTTAAGTCATATATATATACAACAATCTAATTATGCTAAATACAAGCACAAATACAAAAGGAAAAAATAGAAAAGAAATAGGATGATGGTCAAGATCGTTTACACCTTTCGGAAATGAAATAAATATTTGTTATTAGCACCTAGTATAAAATCATTTTCATTTGTATCCGAAACATTTTTTTGACCGTTAGGACCTATAATTTTTTTTTTATTTTTTTTTTGTTTGTTTTCTCGGTGATTGAAATTAAATGAAAGAAGGCACTAAAAATAGTTTTTTCTCTCTTTTTTATTTGCGTTTCGGGATTTCCATTTTTTCCTTTTTCAAAAAATATAGATACATTTTTTTTTCTAGTACTATTTGTACGCGTTTTTTTATTTTTTGCCCTTCTTTGTGTGTATGACAAACTAACATAAAAAATGATGTTTAATGTTAGTTCGTCATACACGTATGGTAATTGTCAAGTAGGTATATAAAGTAGTAATTGTAATTAATATTAGTATTGTAGCTAAAGAAGAGTAAAAAAAGAAGAAACACCTACAAATAGTACTAGGAAAAGATTTATGTATATTTTTTGAAAAAGAGAAAAATGGAAATCCCGGAACGTAAATAAAAAAGAGAGAAAAAACTATTTTTTGTATTTTCTTTTATTTAATTTTATGACCGAGGAAACCCAAAGAAAATCAAATAAAATAAAAGAAACATTATCATTTGTAATGTTAATAAAAAAGAAGAGAGTTGTTTTTAAAAAGGGATAGCCTTTGCTCTTAAGCGATGGAAATAAACACCAACAATAAGACAAAAAGATTCAATATTTATAAAAAAAAATTTACGAAATTTGAAGTTTATATATTAATGTTTATATGTAAGTATAAAATAAATATTAAGTAATTAAGGATAGACACGTACCTATGGTACAAATATCGCCAAAAATAAAAAGGCATACTATTTGCAACGCCAAGACTAATGGTAAATCGTAGATAAAAAAAAATGTAAAATATCTATGGCTATTTGAAAATATTTTTGAAAATAGAATAAACAAGGTTTCGAAACGTAAAAGCGAATATTATTAGAAAAAACATGTAACCGGCATTATCCAATTAAACAAACAAGGAACTTGATTTATATAATTGATATAAATTAAAAATAAACATTTATGCAATGCTCATCGTATTGTAAATTGTTGAATATTTGATTTGTGTATCTTCTATTATTAAGTAAAGCTCTAGAATGTTTTATAACCAAACCAGTTGCTTATTTTTTTTTTTAGTTAGGTGTAGTTTAATCCGTATTTGAGAAGGTGAACCCGAATATTTCTATCTAGCGTTTGCTAATACTGAGTCGGATGTTACCCACGTTGTTGACTGCAAAAAAAAACAGTAGGTTACAACATATGTGTTAGAAATATAATGAATGCTATTGTATATTACACATTATCTACATTATCAATATGCAGTATTTATTCATATATTACTATTTATTAGAAGAGCTACAGGGCAGGGCTTATTATATTATATATATAATACGTATTGTATTATACATATTCAGTTTTCCGTGTGTACGGATTAGGGTGCCATTACATAAATAGACAATCAAGTTTCCCAACTTTGAGATAAATGGGATTTTGAAAAAAATAATGTTCTTAATTTTTAGAATAAAAGCCTGCACTGCAATATTATCTGCACAAAAATCACAAGAGCTGCCGTTATTACAATAAAAAATACTATTTTGCGCCCCCGTCCAGAAACACTGATTTTGCGTTACTTTAAATCGGCCGGAAACTTACCATTCTCCGGCCTAGGCCGGCAAAAAGACCACTAATGGTTGGCAATACTATATTCAAATTACTGACATTTATGTGATTAATTGTAGATTCGATGAGAGATGACAGAATTCTCGTTACACAATTTCTTAATTAATTCATATTCTTTCCAATTCTATTTTCGAGATTTTACAGGTTAATAACTTCACACACAACCTCTGTAATATGAGCTGGGGTCTCCATTGTCGTTATTATTGATGAATATGTGTCAAAACTACCAAGAAAATTAAAACGTCAAAACACCAAGTTATCTTAACCCTGATTTCCAATTCAAAATTTATACGTAATATGTATTGCCAATCTGTACTGTTAACTCCATAACGTTTATTTGTTTTATTATTTACAACAAAATTAAGATTTGTCGGCTCAAAAAATAGTGTGTAACACACGGCCAGAAACTCTTTTGCGAGTATTCGCACTTGTGAGACCTCGCGTTCGCCTCGGCCCCGCTAACCGTACTATACCGTACTATAGTTTCTGGCTTAGTGATACAAATAACTATTGTTTAGTAGGATTCTAAGGGACTCGTTAAAATCATAGCATATCTTCTGTAAACAATTACCTTTCTAAGGTAGTAAATCTTTTCATCTTATTTATAAGTAAATTAACTTTCCTAACTATATGGAAAAAGTATGTAAATGATTTACATTAATTTAATAAAAGTTTTAAAATATAGAACTTATTATTACTAAAATTAAGTGAACATTATTGTAAGTACCTACTAGTAAGTTTTAATAATAATTATCTTATTTATGTTAATTTAATTCTGTTCTAACTAGGGAACAAACAAAACAAAACACAATTTCTCGGTAAAATGAACCTCTATTGCATATACCATTGAACTGTGGCTGCGATCGCCCATGATTCACAAACTCGATGGCATCCCTTCAGTTAGGGGTTAGAAACTTTCTCTAGCAGCTGCAGCCGAGTATGCGACTGCGCATTACTATTTCTAAGATGGCTGTGAGTGAAAGCCTGCCGCTTTGTAACGATATATACTAAAACCTAGATTTTCTATTTAATTTCCTAATATTTAATTGTCGGTAGATAATATTTTTGTTATTAAATTTACTATCATTGTTGTAGTGATTAAAAGCCCAGTAAAAAGGTAAGAGAATTGATTTTATTTAGCAGTATTTTGAAAAGCTTAACTTATTGTTACCAAAGCTATGCTAGATTTCTCTATTGTATTGTTAAAAATATTCAACCTACCTAGATAGTAATTAATCCATGCATATAGCTAAATATATGGGTAGGAACCAAGTTATCAGATAAATTACAAAAGAATTGCAATCTTATATATAGCTTAAATAAATGTAGGTACATAAAACTGTAAAAATAATTAGATATTAGTTGTGTATGCATGTTTTTGATTTGGTAATTTACCACAATTAATTTTTAAATTGTGAGCATTGCATAAATAAAATAAAAGTTAAGGCTTTAGAAGTGCTATTGATAATACTAATTATTCCTGGTGTTCTGTTAGTATACCTAGTTATTTTCTGCAGAATATAAATAAGGTGCTTTTTAACTTATTTGTCAATACGGAAGTTCCCTATCGCGGCATTTCTAATCTTTTTACTAGTGAAAACTGTTAAACTGCTGGCGACATATTGATTTATTTGAAACTAGTCTGTAAAGTTTTGGCGTCACTTCTTACAAAAACTTAAACTTATATCGGAATACGTTGCTCTAGCGTCAAATGCTTATCGACGATTCATAACAATAACCGTTTAATATATGGAATAAGTCCAAACTGATATTAATATTCTTTTAAATCCATTAGGACGTGCACATGATAAATCGACCGGTGGACAATACAGACCATTAAGGGTTTCAATAACGATGATTAAGTTTCCCTCTAAGATCAACTATTATCAGTCCATCAGTGATCTGCTTCTTATCAGGTCGGAGCAGAACGTTCTCCCCACAGCACAGTAGAAAAGAAGGAATTGATACGTATTTATTTATATAAGGTCCCCTAATACGTCTTATACGTGCATGCGTGTATTTATCTTGGACATTGTTTTGCACTTTCTTAGATGTTTCTTTCATGATGAATCATTCCCAAATATGGCGGCTTTCAATACTAGAATGTGTATCTATTAGCATACTATGAATACTAAAAATATTGAAGATGATATGTATCTCCAATACAACTTAACAATTTCTATTTTATTTGTCTAAAGCTTTTGTCATAAAGACACATGCTATAAACAGTTGAATCTCTTATTCACATATTTTGTTTTTACTATCTGAGGCACTAAACTAAACTTTTTTATACGAAGGACATACTTAATATAGCAGAAATCTCAAAGGTTTCCCAAAAAGTCGTGCAGTACCTTTGTTCTTAAAACTTATTATATCTCATTATTATATAATATCTATTATCATTCAAAAATGCCCTATGGAGTAATTCACTGGGGATCTGGTTATTGCGTTAACCGAATATATCTATTACAAAAACGTGCTTTACCATATCAGGCTTCTTGCATTTAATCGAGTTATCCTGTTATTCGATTAATGATAATTTTTTATAATTTTATAGTTTTATGTTTCTTATTTCTCTATTGATACTCTCTTTATTTTTGTATGTTTCATAGTTTAAAATAAAGAGCTATTATTATTATAAATATAAATTTATTAAAAACCCAGGTATTAAAATAATTTTATATTTGTAAGTAAGGAAACTAAGCCACCATTAACCAGCAAACAAATTGTATAAAATTAATGAATAGCAGTGAATTAATGTTTTTACAAGCATAAAAAAAAACAAACATTCTTTGACACAATACTAATAATCTCGTAAATTAATTTGCTAATACAAGTTGTAAATATTTTTCCTGTAATCAAAATATTGTATCAAACTTCAAATGAGCATTTTATTACAAAAAAAAAAAACAAATGAAAATACATTAAAATATATATTGATATCTCGAATTGTTTACGCGCATTGGTATAAAAATAGTTAGTCATATTGTGACATATTCTCCTATTCTCGAATCAAACTCTGTAAAGTATACCAGTCTCTACTTTTTACTTGAATCGCTTTGCAATGTATTAGTTGTCGATTAAATACATACCCAAACAACATCAAATATCATACAATAAACGGTAGGATATTTGCACCATAAACGTTAAATAAAGTTTTATTCTTGGTTTGTAAATGATAAAATATGGGCAGTATAAAACAAAAAATACAGTTTATCATATGCCAATAAATGGTATACCACTAAGGATATTCTGATTAATAAAAAATAAAAGTTTCAGGTATTAGGTCCTGGAAACGGTTAGAGCATTTACATAATTATTTTTTATTGTGGCCAACAGGATATTCTTATAAGGCATTGTACACGGTTATTGAACATTTATTCAATATTTATGGTGTTACTTGTATAATTACTTTCGCAGTAAAACCCTAATATATTTTTTTAAATCCTTCAAAGTATGCATATACTAAATGTATGGAGGATATTTGCTTTTTAACACGCATAATTCAAAATCGTGTTTACGTTAATAAAATAACCACATTTTTAACCATTTTACCGCTAGTGATATTTAACTTTGCTTCTTTATAGCTTGAATTAATTTTCTGATTACAAAAAGTTTATACTTAAAAATCACTTTAACCTTTTTGACTGGGAAGCAGTAAAAAGATGCAGTTTTTTTTTCAAGTATTTTGTTTTGCAAATTTGTGTCCTATCTACCATATAAAATAAAGTATTAACACCCTGAAATTTTTAGCACTTTCAATATTTGCCGTGGCGTACTTGTTGTTTTGCTTTTGATTTTAAAGCAGTCCAGCTTCAGCCGGATAGATTCGATTTGGTTTCACACCATCGAAGAAGTATTGTGTATATACTTGTAACAAACAGAGCAACAAATTATCGGTAAATTTTAGTAATAGCTAACAGATTAGAATCTATATTCTTTACTAAAATACATTTTCTGATAAAGTTCGAATTTCCAAGAAATAATATCTTAATAAGCAGTCCTAATTCATTAGTTGCTTATTAAATTTTGAAGTATTTTACTTTTAAAATATAGCATTAGCGTAGGCATCTGTTTATCATGTAATTTCATCGCCCGGATAAATATTAACACCAACAGCTTAAATACATTTTCGTAAATTTATTAAAACTCCACTTAACGTAATATTAATTATCATCAAATCAGCATTTTGAAGGGCAGATGTGTAGCAGTTCGCAACGTAAAAATAGCAGCTGAGCATGTCAATAGCAGACAAATACCACTAAATCATTTTTAACATTTTACAATAATGCGCAGATTTGAACGATAGGAAATTATTAACAGCGTGCTTATGACCTCAATGAAATGTTTCTCGAAGTCAGATATAAGATACCTATGCCGTATAAGTACATGTCTCTCAAAGTATTGGTTTAGAGCAAGTTGAACGCGTTTTCCACATCTTTAGGTTTTTAATATAATAAATGGCACTACTTCCGGCTGAAATAGGCAAATACGTATATACTTATGTCACGGTCTTAGTCTTAAGAAAGAGTAAAAAATTAAAGCGTATTTACAGAGCGGTAATGTAGAATATTTTACAAAAAACAACCATCAGATATCAGTGCCCGCCATGTCATACTCTTGTATTTAATCTCGTATCAAGAGGCCATCATAAATTATAACTGACAGACTTCAGTGTGGCACGACTGGATCTAGTGACCGAGACTCACGTCGTGATGTCCATTCAATACTGTATAACACCGGGGTTCTTATTATAAGACGTTTATACGGGCAGTCGTTCTGCATTATAGTATCAAATATGCTTTGAATTAGGTTTAGTTGGTGAAGCATTAATTTTTTTCTTGCAAATTGTAATTAGCATTAGAGACAAAAGAGATATATTAAATGCTGGTATATATAAAAGGCAAAATAAACCCTGAGAGTTTATTTAACTATACCACTTTATTTACATGATCACGGCTCTAGATTCTTTACATATTCTATTATTGCCCATAGGCATTTTTAGAAATGGGTATTATTCTCAAGACAAATATACATATTGTTATTGAAATAAAAAAATGTGTATTGCAGACTTGTTCTAAATAGATTTTTTATAAATAGTTGTGTCTTTTATCCTTTCCACTGATAAGTCAATGCTCAAATTTCATCTTTTACTACGTTGTTTTTTCTGCGTTCTTTTTGATTTTCTTGTGGTCAAGTATTTCCTGGATGTTTTATTTTTTTTGGGTTCAAATTACACCATCTTTATCCTTTAGATTCTACTCTGTCCTCGCCTTTTATTAGAAAGATCAAAGATATTCTTGCATATACTTTACAATTTAATACATAACTCAGTACCTAATATTTAATAAAGCACTTTAAAATAACAATCTTATTTATATGAGTCTGGATAGGCCAAATAGTTATTAGATTAGATATAAAGTTAAAAATAGAAAGAGCTACTTGGTTTTTATTTACTAAACAAGTACTAAACAATAATTCATTTGGGGCTGATAGATACTAAAAATATACTGCTAAAGTTTCTTCTCTTACTAAATACAAATAGATTCATAAGTCAACCCTATTTCAAACCAGAATCGAAAAAAAGGAGCGGAGAAGTATCAACCTCCTTCAAAAAGTAGGTTTCATCTGATCTGGACGAAAAATAACCTGCTAAGAAGTCTTTACAGCTACAGATATTCCAATTCACCGGAAGGCAGAAACCATACCGCAAACAAAGATAAAAAAGCAAACTCAAGGTGGAAGACGGTGCCAAACTACTACTAAGGGTAATACGAAGAGTGTCGCGGTAAAAATAACTTCAGGAAGACTCTATAATACGGCACAAAGAAACTCAATGGGGTCCCATCAAGGCAGCGTCATGATTACAGATGACGGTAATTGACAAACGTCGTCTGAAGGAGACAACGAATCAAGAGCAAATAAATCTGATTCAAGACCTGCGATTGCGATGTACGATTGGTCAATTTCTTGCAATTTACGAAACAAGTCTTCATTGGAAGAGTGTCTTAAATGGAAGGTCATTTATGCAGGCACAAAAAGCTATCTCGTGGCAAAGGCATCCATGACGGATCTTTGGAAGAACACAGATTTAACTATTGTGGGATACGTAGAGGCTAAGGATGCTAGCCATGATGCCAAGGCAGTAGGAACCGTTAAGGGCCAAGGTAAGGTGTCTGACTTATGGAATGTGACCTGGTATAATAATACCTCCCAGGTACCCAAAAATACCTAAAAACGCTGGCGTTAATCAACTTTGATCCCAGACAAAATTAGCCTGCGAGGAAAGATATGTGGAGGAGTTTAATTATCGGACCGGCATAAATATCTAATGATGACCCTGACCTACTGCAAGCCAAGCACTGACTTAATGATAAATACAAAAAAAAAAAAACAAGAGGTGGCAGTGTTTCCAGAGATTCTATATCAAAGGGCTTTAACCAAGGAAAAAGAAACATGTAAATTTTGCTTTAGAAATAAAAATTACAGAAAGACTCTATTTATTGGTTATTAAGAAATCTGCAAATGTGCATATGCAATTGAGAAAGAGCATATTATCAGCACCTACTTAAAACCCACGAAACCACAGCTTATATAATCTTACAACTGAATATTGGTTAACCGCAATTGGTTCTACAATTTGTCCATCCCGCTTTAATTTGAAATTATTTTAGTTTGAGAAGTGTTGTAAAGGAAACCGTTATAGCTACAGTACCCCTCTTAAAATTTATAAAATTTGCACAATGGATATGATTAAATATACAGCAATAATAATTAGCAAATAAACTAGTAAAATTTATGTCTAAGATTCTTTGTTAACATTTAATTTGTTAAATCAACAACTTAAACGGTTGCTTTAACTGAATTGTAAGTAAAATATAATTCTTGAAATTTAACAAAATTTCATTTCGTTAATGTTATTAAAAATATCTTTATTAACTCCAAGTAAGTTACTATAAGCATTTTATTAACTTCAAGCAATACTGTGCTGTTAATTTATGGTGATTTTTTGTGGTAAGATTTTCAAAACACAAAGATACTTTTTTGTTTTCCATATTTGGGTGATATAAACCAAAATTAAATTTTTACATATACTATGTTGTGTTTGGTCCTTTTGAGTGCTTAAGTTCGAGCACCTAAAACATACAAATCTAATAAAACGAAGCCAAATCTTTTCTAAATTTTAACTAGTACTGGAATATAGAAAAGCGTTTTTATTATTTATGTACTATCGTGCGTGAATAACAATTTTTTTTTTAATTTTCGAAGAGCCTATCATGAATAAAAAGCTTAACTTCATAGTAAAACAATCTTTGAAGTTACTATTTCTGCAGAAAATAAAAAAGAAATAAAATTCTTGTTCAATAAAATTATTTTATTTGTTAATAGCATTCGTAAGCAAGTCCAACCAGATTTGGCTGCTAATTGCTTTTGCGCCTGACTTGATTTTAACTAAATTTGCTGTGTTGCCAAGTCGCAGTGACTTCTTCCTTTTCAACCTCCTTCTTAATTCTAATTTATGTTGTATTTACACATAATATTTAGCCGTATAAATGAATTTCAATTAGCTACTACCACGATTGTGTTAACAAAACAGTTGCACTACCTCTAAACCCATTTTTATCATTTTTCTTTATATCAATTGTGTTTTAAACTATATATTCCAATCTGTCATTTTTATATTTCCATCACTTACATTTCAATATAAAATTATTTATTAACATAGCCAGAGTATGAGTGTGTCATTTGAGGTAATGATGCCGATAACCATTTGAACGGAAAAAAAGCGATCCCCGTAACCGCCGGCGAACTTCGCTTCCAATAAATTTGAAATCGACTCGTCGCGGCGCCCAGCGCTAACCCCGTGTCGTATCAATGAGAGAGGACGGGAATTCGCACGTTATTGGAAACAGCGCACTTCCATTAGTCCAGATGTGCCTGTGCCGTGCCCGTACGAGCCGTGAATATGCAGCTTAGGGGTGTGTATTGGTATATAATAGGTTCAGTGACGTGTTCCACTAACCCTGACAGGAGGGTCGCGGGTCGGACAAAACGTGGGTCGCGCGGGACGCGGCGCCGCAAGAGGAGTTGGCCGAGGCTGATGGATTACCCGGCCACCCTGTCAAACGCAAGATGGATCTGCCATTTTCAAACTTACTCTTTCACTGTAAATACCTACTACTGGCGGTGTCGTTGTTTCTGCGGCTGGGCTGAACACGCAGAAATGATATTTGCCACGCAGACTGATACAAAAATGGACGAACACGCACCATGGTGACATAAATGTAACAATCACATGACTGTTTGTGTTACGTGAACTGTATCGGAAAAAAAATAATATTCAGACTTTCTATAAAGAAAAAAAGACAAACTTTCTGGTAAAATTGGATAAAAGTATATTGCCTAAACAATTTTAATTTGAACAGAAGTAAACATAATGCTATTAATATTCCTTTTACAATAGAATTATTAGATAATAATTATAATTTATATCATCTATCTTAATTAAAATTAACTCTTCAACTCTATTTTCTAAAACAGCGACAATATTGTGATTTAAGTGAAAAGTTAGTTGGTTGGTATTTAGGAAACTTCTCTCAAATTGTTATGAAATTCCCTCCTATCTTGCCAGATAACATTTTACATGGTTTTTATATCCCAATAAAATCTTTCGTTTTATTCTTTTTATTACTCAAATTTTCATTAAATCTATCCAAATGTGTGGGTAAAGTTTATTTATGGTTTTTTTACCTGCTGATAGTGTTGGGCAAGGTAGACTCTCGGGAAAACCGGTAAACAACAGGAACTCCTTCTCCCGAGACGAATAAACACGAGAATGTCTAGTCCTTGCGAATGCTAGTTATTTTCCTCTATCTTGCCCAACACTACATGCAGGGTCTCTAAATTTATTAAGCGTATCCTTGGACACCCAAGATATCCGATCACTTCCCACGAAATGGAAATCCACGAATTTCCGAAACAATTGTCCGGAATTAATTAAATCGTTGTAGTGGGGAGTGATCGGATATCTTGTGTGTCTATTACTAGGCTACAGTCCTTGCATATCTCAATAAGCATATCCTGCACTATTTTGATGTAGTTGTAGATTCGCGCTTACATCAAAACTTTCTTACAACCAGAACAAAAGATGTCCACGCATCTTATTGAACACTTATGGAACCCATAAAAATAGGAATACGTATGAGCAGTTGTATCTAAGGGTTAATCAAAATTCTAAAACTAGGTTTCTCTACATGTACAGCAAAATTATTTTCGAACTATATACGCAAATAAGATTGAAAGCCTAAATTAATTGTTTCGTCAAACAATACACAATTTTATACCTAAGCAACGCACAACTCTTTACGTTTAATTATGGGTTTATAAATTTTATTACTCTCCTCAACTGCAGCTGTACTATCTCTATCTCACAGGAGCAAGATGCATGGGAATTTGGTGTTACCATTTTGCTGCATAAAAAAGAAGTTTACCATTTTTCAATTCATAAAAAACTTACTCAGTGATAAAAAGTATCAAAAAGAAAAGGACTTAATAATTAATTAAAAAAATGCAAACTAAAGAAAAGCACCAAGCTACTTATTGTTACACTTTATTACGTGGAATATTGAAACGGCTTTATATTTGACTTCAGCATATCAAATATACTAAAAATCTAACATTGTATTGACATGTGTAAAATACACATACACATTTTAGATATTGATAAGCTTTCTTTTAATGCAATAATGACATACAATGCAAAATGTCCTGATTGCTCACAAAATTGAAAATCAGTGGAAATAGCCCTTTGCTTACTTCATTAAATATCCATTGTATCTCAAAAGTATGCAATATTTATGATAATAGGAACGTGAATATTTGGCACACACTTACAATTAGTGAAAAATTTTCCAGTCCTGATAAAGCTTTCAAAATGAGACCCACTTATTTTAATTTCTACTTTAATTTATTTATGCAGGACGAAATTCAATAAACTGTCATTAAGGTTTGGAAATTTGGGTTATTTCTGTACATGAAGTAACGGAAAGCACGAGAATTAGGGCCAATGCATATAAAGTACTGGCGACGGGGTAGGTAGCGACTTCCGGAAAAAAAATCGCTATGAATCATTTACTTTGCCGTTCGATGTCGACAATAATAAGTCACGCGCCTGCATATGTAGGTATGCTTATCACAAGCTTAAATAACTAAAGACCTGTATTTTATTCTTTATGAAATTTAAGGTAAGACATTGTTGAAATGTATTTGAACCCCAGGCTTATTTATGAATATATAAATCAAACCATTAAGGGATCAAAAATATATGCTAGTAAGGTGCAAAACCATCAGAAAGAATTGAACCCTATATTTATAGCAACAAAGACCATAACGGAGACGAGAAAAAAACATCGCTTCATACTGTTGGATGGAACCCTAGTTCTCGTTAAGATAGCATATAATCATAAAGAAAATAAAATTGTAAAATCGTGAGTTAATCAGAATGTAAGGCAATCACATGCCAGATATGTAAACTAATTGCTTCAAACATGTTGTTTTTATCAAAATTCAATAATTTTCTCTTAAAATATTGCAGGTTTTTTTTTAAATGGTTTTTGTTTCCCTATTTTTAAATCCGTCATTGTATTTCAAAATGTGCCCTCCAAGGGATTCGTTAGCATTTTATTGTGTCCGATAGAATAGGACGCTCAGTCGCTGCCTATTCTGCCAAATGCTACAAAACGGCCGAATGAACTGATTTCCTCATTATTTTCAAACATATTTATATTGGAAATTGCACTGTATTAAAAAATGGGGCGAACATGCCCAGAATAAAGCCCAGATATAAAATATTTAAGAGTTGTCCTACAACTCTTGAACTTAATCCTTTACTAAATTTAAGCCGACTTCGACTTGCAGCACACGAGATATCACAGCAGCATCAATATAGCCAATTTCTGAAAACAAAAGGTACAGACTTAGATGAACAAGTTATATAGAAATCAATTTTGCATCTTTAGAAATATTTTCGAAAAACGTTCTACTTCGTTATTTTACATCCAATACTGTTTGTTATTTCAATTACCAACTTTCAGAGAGGTATATAGCAAAACCCAATATGAGCCACAGTATAAATAATTTTGTGTGTACGGGTGATTACTTCCTGCAACAGTAAGGCGTAGTAAAGCAATTACATCTGTGAAAACTGAAGGGATTACATGCATTTAAAATTACTGCAACCTGGGGAAACAGATACATTTAAATTAGGTTGTTATCAGACAAACTTGCCCGAGTCGACTTGTAATATTATGACCGCACATCTGCATGTATACACGTTGTACTTTACAATGTTCACATCTATAAACATATTCAACTGAATTTATATTATAAATTCTATTCCTTGTTACAGGTTTACAGAGAAGAAATACAGTAAGGAATATAAGGTAATTATATGATATTGTTAAACGGTAAATAATTAATTCTTTTATCATGTGCATGTTCCAGATGATCTGCATTGTAATGAAGCACACACTGTAATTATGCATTGTATTATTATTATACTAATCCATAATTGTATTTAATATAATAAAAGAAAAATAGTCAATCTGTGATTTCATTACCCTAAAGCCAAATAAATGGAGAGCATTATATCAAAAGATAACCATCTGTAAACTAAATAGCGAATGTGTTTAATTTGGACGCTATGTATCTATATATATATATAAGACACATAGCGTCCAAATTCTCAAATATATAAAAATAAATTCACTTCATCTTGCAAACCTTCAATACGTTTATATTTACATCACTTCGACACGATTGCAATTCAACACAAATATTTACGTCCGCCTGTTGCATTCCCTGCCAGCATACTGAACATTGAAAGCAACCTAAATTACCTAAAAATAATTTAATAAGAATGCAGATTCCAAAACGAGACCGTCAAGAAGATGTCTGTTGAACGATCCTGTTTACGATCCATCTAAATATTATGATTAATTCCAGAAGACTGACATGTTTAAAGCAAAAGTTCATGTGCATCCGAGTCAAATCACTGTCATATAATACGGATGAGATACACACATAAAAATTAACACGTGTGTAAATAAAAGTTGTAAGGATATGTTTTGTATTTGTTTCGGCAGTTTAGGTAGTATTAAGTGTTAAACAAAGACTAAGTGGTTGTTAAGAGGCATAGAGTGCTCGGAGTTATAAAGAAACAAAAGCAACCTTGAATAATTATTTGATGTAGATAGATTAGCTAACAGCAACTTGAATGGTTTATGAAAAAATAATAATGAATGATCATAATTTTACATTCTTTGGAACTTTTTATTAACAAGGTAAGTGGTTAGTTCAAAGAATCTCCTTTACAACATGATTTGCTTTATAACATACTGGATTTGTTTTGAAAATGTAAACAAAAATCTCTTTGTTGGAAATATAATTTTTAAGTATTTTTTTTTTTCTCACACCTGGGAACCGTCGCGTCGAGGACAATAGACATTAAAACATTTAAACTTTTTACGGGAAGTGGGTAAAAAGCAACAACTTTAGCTAAATTGATTTACGAAAATGGCAAAAAATAATGATTACAACAATTAGAAAGTGTATTTCTCAGATGTGTCAAATGAGCTTATTAGTGTCCCATACTTTACAGTGGAAGAAATCGAGTGTGCTTTGAAATGTTCTAAAAATTCCTTTACGGCTGGCTTTGATGCCATTCCCAGTTTTCTTATTAGAGATTGCGCAGGCATTTTTGCAAAGCCCTTGCACATCATATTTAATTTAATATTAGAACATTCTAAAATGCCATCAATTTGGAAAATAGCGCATATAAGTCCTGTTCTGAAGAAGGGTGACCCATCTGAGCTTCATAACTACCGACCCATATCACTAATATGTAACTTCGCTAAAATTTTTGAAACTGTTTTATATAAGCACATCTATCCTTCAATTTGTAATTTAATATCCCCAGTACAACATGGTTTTATGCAAAATAGGTCGACGGTAACTAACTTGGCTTTTTTCACCCAATTTGTTTCCGAAGTTATTGATAACAGGGGACAGGTCGATGTAATATACCTGGATTTTCAGAAGGCATTTGATCAGGTAGATCATCATGTTCTTTTAGCTAAAATGCGTTCTTTCGGCTTTTCTAACTCCCTGTTAAATTTCTTTAAATCTTATTTACTAAATAGGAAACAATGTGTCAAGTACCGTAATTTCATATCTAAGTTCATTATCCCTACATCAGGCGTCCCCCAAGGCTCGAATTTAGGACCACTTCTATTCTTAATTTTTATTAATGACCTTCTTAATGATATATCCTGTCAAAAACTGATGTTTGCTGATGATTTAAAGTTGTTTGCCTCTATTGATTCCGTTGAGGACTGTAGACTACTTCAATTTAGTATCAACGCTGTTATCTCCTGGTGTAGTAAATGCAGGCTTTCACTTAATGTCTCTAAGTGTAATTCTATGATTTTTACTAAAAAGATCAACCCCATTACTTTTTCTTACACTGCCTCCGGTACTACTTTAATCTCTGTAAGTTTAACGAAAGATCTGGGAGTGTTATTTGATCCCAAACTTTCCTTTTCTCATCACATAGCAGATGTTGTCGCACGTACCTATAAAATTTATGGTTTTATTTACCGTAATTGTAGAGATTTTCGTGATACCCGGACGTTGAGTACGTTGTTCTTTTCTTTGATACGCTCTAATTTAGAATATGCAATTTTAATATGGTTTCCTATTTACTCAATTCATATAAATAATATTGAATCGGTTCAAAGAAAGTTTTTAAAGTTTCTTTACTTTTTAGCTGAGGGATCTTATCCCCTAAGGGGTTTTGATTATGGGGTACTTTTAGCCAAATTCAACTTTGAATCCTTGCAAGTTAGAAGAACTGTTAATTTGATTAAATTTTTATTTAACCTGGTGCATAATAGAATCGACTGCCCGTGGCTTTTACATAAACTTAACTTTTTTATACCTAGGCTGAATTGCCGTTATCACCCTACATTTTATTGTGATCAACATAGATCCAATGTGCTGCTTCGATCTCCCGTCTCATTAATGTGTGATCACTTTAATAGACTTTCAGATGTATGCGACATCAACAATGATGGCTTGCAATTTATTGTAAAGTGTGCTTACGCCTCTTTCAATCAGTTATAGTCGATTTTCTTTTGTTTTTTTTTTTTTATTGTTTTGCTGGTTATTTCATGATCTTATTTTGTTCTTTGAATTATGTAAGTAAGTTGTTATTGTTTTCTTTTACGCTTAAATCTTAGTTTGTAAGAATGATATATACTTTTCTAATTTGTTAATGCTCCTTGGCATGTACTTTTCTTTCTCTTCTGTATTTTTCTGTAATTGGGTGTTTTTAACCTGTTGGAAATATATTATATTATTATTATTATTATTATTATTATTATTATTATCCTTAGGAAGCCATGCATTCCCTTCGTAAGACTGAATAACGTATGCAATTTATTGCTGGCAAATGGGCTTTGATCCCGCAGGTTTATAGCTTATAAAAGTTATTTATAAGCGTTGTGTGGAAGCTTACAAAAAAAATAATGTCTAATTTGTTAAGGTAAGTAAAAAAGAAGTCATAAAATATTTGGTTTTTCACACATAGAATGATCGAAATTCCTTGACAATTTTAACATTCTGTGACTCTTGTTCTAGTCAGGAGAGCTTCAGTGCCTTATTTTTTTGTCATTTTGTTCATATCACTTTAGTTATAATTTGATTAGAAATCTTAGTCGAATTTTATTTTTTATGATGTTAAATTAACTAGTTAAACCCAAAAATTTAACTAACTACAACGTAAAACTTATTGAAAATTTCTTTAGATAACAAAATTCGACAAAAATCATCAGAGCGCTCGATTCAATATGACCACGAGCAATTCTAAATTCACAAAAAGGAGCGAAAAAGAAGGTATGGTAACAAAAACGAAAAACCGTTTTATTATTCATTATTGGTAATTCCTTATATTTTGAATGCAAGTAAAGTTAAAACATTATGATACTACCCATATAAAAATTAACTGGATTTTAATCCTAGTTTGAAGGACCAATTAATAAATCGCTACTCTCTGCCTTTAACCACTATGGTAAAATTTGATAATTATAACGCAAATAGTTTACTATGACAACATTTGTTTCAACGCATTGAAAAAAAATATTTTTTAATACAAAGAAAAATTTCTTTGCCACTATTTAAACAAAGAATTGCATATTTCTTGGAACAAACAACTGAATAATTGAAATAAAACGGAAAACACGACATTTTATCTTAAATATTAGCTTTCATTAAGCGGTTTGCAAAAAATTTAATTAACAAGGAGTATTTTCAAATGCGTACTGGCAGTTTAGCAGTGCCTATACTAGTCTGTTTCGCCATCTATTTTTGCGACCATGTGACTTACCTTTCTTAATGCTCAATGCCGTATGCATAAAAAAATTTTCTATATAGATGCAAATTCTAAACTCACCATATCCAAAAGAAAAATTAAAACCTTTGCGAATCCGCAGGGTTACCGAAAGGTTAACTGCATACATTGTGTATGTACCTCACTACTGCTAATAAAATAAACTTTTATGTTGTAAGTTAAGATGTTAAACTAAAATAAATGTGTGATGGATGTAGGAATAAACTTGATTCGGCTTTTGTAAGAAGCAAAAACTGTAACAGTCGTTAAACTTTTAACGGCGTGAAACACATAAATCAAAATCTAACCTGTTCGGTTTCGGTAGCACGCAATAATAGAACTGGATGAACGGATCAGACACTATTTTAATTAAAAAAATCAACAAAAATACAACTAAACGCGATTGTCACGGTCATAAATAACACTCAAAATACTGTGTTGTATTTGTTTATTGATTTAACGTACCGTAACGCAATAAATAATTTTACAGCAACTTGATACCTCAGACCAGTTTTATACGAAGAAATGCCATTAATACGGTCGATCGAGCGTTAAGTGCAGGTACTCCCACCAGCTATATATGTATACCAATGTTATGAGGTTTCTTTTATTTTATGGAAATGATCCGTCAATTCGGTTTCTTTGTAACATATTCCTTGATATTGTAATCCGATGCTGGCTACTACATTGCATGTTATTGTACATCAGGCTTCAGAAAGGATATTGCAGTCTTTAACTTCAAATAAAACTATTTTCACTTTGCATCCTTTCTATAGTCTTCTTGTATAAAGTAAATTACTTTGAAATAAGCACACAAGACGATGCATTTTAGTAAATTCATTTGTGATACATTCAGTGTGTACAGTTTCCTATATATTGCATGTATTTGATGCACTAAATCCAACCTTGTTAGTAGTATATAAACAAGAAAAAATAACTTTTTAAATATAAATGTCTGAAATAATACAGCAGTTGTTAATGCAAGACACATAGTAATAGAATACTGTAACAATGTGAGACAGGTGCACTGTGTGTATGATATTACATCAGAAAGTTATTTGCCTAATATAAGATATGAATATAATATTCATCCGAACAGGTGTCATTAAAGACTTATTTTGAGTAACGGTTTTAGCAGACTAGAGAAATCGTTTTCGCTTTAAATTTAAATGCAAAGAAAGTTCGAAAATTTTGGTTGATCTTTCTATGTTCAATAATATACTTGTGGGTGGAAGTCTGATGACAAAAATATAGAAAAAATTCGAATTCTTTAGCTGTTCTGTTGAGATGCTCTTAAGATCACAATAAAAAAGGAAGAAATTCAAAATATGATATTGTAATTTGGTCTATATCAATCTATACTGATAAACTGGTTTCATTCTTTGAAGCAAAGTAAAATCTAGCACTTTAAACTGCACCACCTTCAGAGCGCACAATATTGCTTTCTAACAAACAAATGTGCAAAGGTATGCAGAGTGTCTATAACATTGAGTCAAAAAAAAAATGATCTATCCAAAACATCTTATGACCTTGTAGATATGGAGACAGGAAAAATCCTTAGCATGCTTTTGTAGTAAAAGCTATTACTTTAAAATAGTAACTGAAAATATCTTTACGTGGATTGGTAGAAAGCTAATGAATGTTGGAGATGAAACTTTGTAATTCGTTAATATTGTCAGTTTTGATTACGGTGACATTGTTCCTACAACGACAGATATCTCACGTATGGATATGAGTTTTATCTTTTTGTTAATGTTTAACAAGCATTGTATTCTAGCTATTTGCGAACTGTAAAGCTTAAGTAAAGCTTTAGGTATCAAGTATGTTATTTGGAAACTCAAACACTTCTCCTGAAACTTCATGTTCTACTTATTGATTTCAACGACAATCATCTGATCTTTCTGAAAGGTGGCGTTCAGCAATAAACCTGGCGACTCTGCTTTCGGAAATATCTAGTAGACAGACACAATAATGGCGTACTCGAGTCTAGAGCGTACAATTGCATTATAAAGAGATATAATGCAATCTCTATTGTCAAAATTACGATAAGTTCTTATAACAAAACCTAACATTTTAAATGCATCATCGCAAGATTTAACAATGTGATCCCTGAAGGAAAGACTGGAATTAAAGGTCACACCCAAAACCTTAACTAAAGAAGCACTTTCTGGTAAACTGTTGTCAAAGCTATAAGCATGAATAATAGGTTAAACTCTTCGCGTGAAAATTACATCCTTACTCATATTGAGTTTATTCTCGATACACCAGTCGCGAACAACATCAGGTTGAATTTGGAAGATAGTTACAATCGTCTGTGTTTTCAACGATAGAATATATTTTCAAATCATCAGCGAACATCAATCTATCACGAGATAGAGACCCACAAAGGTAATTAACAAAGATTAGAAACAGAAGAAGGCCTAAATTAGTTCCTTGCGGTACACCTGAAGTAGAGAAAAAAACTCAGATTGATGACCAAAATAATTGACATAATGTGTTCTTTTCGTAAGATAAGATGAAAATAAAGATGTTATCAAGCTTAAGCAACAATAAGCGATGATCAATATGGTCGAAAGCCTTCCAAAAATCGGTAAAAATAACGTCAACTTGTATGTTAGCATCCAATTTAGGAGTGAGATATTGAGTAAATTTAATAAGTCGATCTCTTACTAACAAAACTGTGTTGATGGGAGGAAATTAAATGGTAGATTTGCGGATATATCTGATTATAAAGGCATTTCTCGAAGACTTTAGCAAAGTTGTTAATAGTCTTTGTCTCCTTTCTTCGAAACTGGCGTAAGTCGAGTGGTCTTCGAAATATTAGGAAAGGTACTGATAACAACCCAGTAATTGGGTTTTGGAACCTTTGGTGTAACAATAACTATCACACTGACAAAAGTCAAACAACAATTGTTGTTTGGTGATAGTGGAAAACCTAGCATTGACTTTTGTCAGTGTGATAGTTACTGATAACAAGGTTATATAAATAGCAGAGTGGAGTAGCAAAAACCCTAGCACACTCCTTCAACATGAAGGTTCATATTTTGTCCGACCTCATGGTAAAATTGTCGTTCAGTGCTTTAGCAGTCAAGGGTACCTCATTTTCAGTATTGGAAACGATATTAATAGACAAACTGTAGATGTTATTTGAACGATCAGTATAAGATGTGTCAGTAGTAGGGGTGTAAAGAGACTTGAAGTATAGATTCAGGAGAGTCCCGTATGATGCTATCAATATGTCTAACATTGTTAGGAATGTATCCATGCCCATTCTTGGAAGTGATGAAACGCCAAAACTCTTTAGGATTGTCCCTAATGTTGCTTTGAACTTGCAATAAGTAATTATTAATTTTTTTTTTGTGAGGGGAAACCGCTTGGCACCGACGCTCGGGTTCAGATGTGCATCGGTAGTGTCGGGCGCTACTCCGACTAAAACCCCTCAGATAGCCTTCTCTGGCACTCCGGAAACGTTGATGTGACATACCTTCAGAGTGCCAGCGGTCTTCATAAAGCAATCCCTCCTACCTTAGATCACGCTCTACCCTGTTTTTGCCGTACCTCGCGCTCTTTGCTTTGCATGATATTGGCAACCATATTGTGAATACATTCCCAGTTTTCTTTACACTCCAGCAGTTTTAGAACCAAGTCATCCGGTGATATTGTGCTCAATGCATCGTAGACTGGGGCAGGAAATGTTGAACACAAGCCTTCAATAAAATATTAACTTGTTGAAGGTTATTTGCATTGTATTGAACAAGCTTTGTTTATCTTTGTTCGTGTATTTTGATTACTTGTCATTACCAAATTTTCAAAATATGGGAACTGTTTCGAGATTAAAACACTAAACTTACAAGTATTTTTTTTTCATTTATTTAAACCATAAGCATATACATATATACATATACAAATTCTCATATATATATATACAACATACTCGCTCAGGTGGTGTTGCGGATTTTCCCGTCCTCTGTCCTCGTCTCGAGTTGCTGAGATTTCCGTCTCGTCTCGGACTATCGGTATCGAGGGCGCTGTTGTTTATGTTCGCTCTTCTTCGCTCTTCTTGTTTTATATTAGTTGTCTCTTAATCATTTGTGTGATTTTGTTTTTGTATTGCATAAAGTTTAAATTTTTTATTTGCTTTGGTAGTAAGTTGAATTGGGTTATAGTTTCTGTAGTTGGTACCTTTTTGTATTTGTTACATGTGATTTTTTCTGTTCTAATATAAGATTGTCTTCTCGTTGTGTAGTTGTGTATATCGTTAGTGCTTGTTAGTTGAGTATTTGTTTTTATTATTTTTTTTCGAATTTTGTATATAAATATTAATTTTTTCTGTTTTATTAACTGTTGGAGATTTAATTCTTGTGTTATTTTATATACGTCTGTTGTTGGAGTTCTGTTATGCAAACCATATATTAGTTTTAGAATTCTGTTTTGTTGCCTTTGTATTTTCATTAGATTTTTCTTGGTTGTATCTGTCCAGATGTTTATTAAATAACTTATATGTGAGGTAAATATTGCATGGTAGATTGATTTCTTCATGTGTTTCGGAATTATAGTTTTGATTTTGTTTATTGTTGCTATTGCTGTTGCATTTTTTTTAATTAAAGTGTTTATGTGTTTGTCCCATTTTAAATCGTTTTGTATTAATAATCCAAGGTATTTTATATGTTTCACTTGTTGGATGTCTTGATTGTTGAATGTTATTTTGAAGTTGATAGGATTTAGCGCTTTTTGGAAGACCATATATTCTGTCTTCTGCTCGTTTATTGTTAGGAGGTTTTCTTCACACCATTCCTCTATTTTTATAACATCGGTGTTGATTTGTTGTTGTATTATTTTTTTATCTTTCCCTGAATATATTATACACATATCGTCCGCATAAGCGTATATTTCTCCGTGAGTGTCAATGTTAAAGATATCGTTTGTGTACATTATGTAAAGAATTGGAGGTAAATTTCCACCTTGCGGTATACCATATTCTGCATTTCTTGGTTGGCTCTCAACGCCGTTTACTATTGTTGTTTGGGTTCTATCCATTAAATATGTTCTTATTAAATTATTTTCAGCTTCTTTAATTCCTAATTTGGTCAGTTTTTGCACTAATTTTGTTTTAGAAATTGTATCAAATGCCTTTTTCATGTCTATGAATACCACCACTACTATGTTTTTCTGTTCTACTTCAGCTTTTATTTCATTTAATAAATCGTTTACTGCTGATGACGTCCCAGAATTTCTTTGAAACGCATACTGCATTTTATGTATTATCTTGTGTTGAGTCAGATATTCACTTATTTGTGCTTGTATTGCTTTTTCTAGTATTTTGGATAGCGTTGAGAGTAAGCTTATTGGTCTGTAGTTTTCAGGGTGTAGTCTGCTTCCTTTTTTAAATATGGGTATTATTTGTGTTTTCTTTAGGTATGATGGGAATTCTCCATTCTTGATGGTATTATTGATCAGTTCTGTTAGTATTGGTGCTAAGTGGTTTCTATTTTGTTTCATTATTGTAGATGTAACTTTATCAAAACCAGGTGTTTTGTTGTCTTTCAATCCTACTATAATTTTATGTATTTCTTCTTCAGTTAATTCTTTTAATTTGAATTGTGTTTTTAACTCGGGGATATTTATAGATGTTATTTTCTTCTTTGTCTTTTTTAATTGTTTCTCAGCTAGTTTCTTGCCTATATTTGCGAAGTATTGATTTATCTCTTCAGGTATTTGGTTTGGATTTGTTGTTGCTGTTGCATCTTCTTTTAAAATTTCTTCTATTTTTTTGTTTCTTGCATTCACACCATTTACTTCTCGCGTAATTAAGTTCCATGTCTTAGAAGGTTGCGTTTTGTATTGCTCAAATTTCTTGGTGTAGTAATTCTTTTTCGCGTTTTTGATTGTGTATAATGTGTTCTGTTTTGCTGTATAATAAGCATTTTTATAGTTTTCATTTAGGGGATGTTTTGTATGCTTTTTATATAGGTTATTTCTTTTTTTAATTTCTTTAAGTACATTATCGTCTATCCATGGACATGCTTCTCTTCTTTTGATAGTTTTTGTTGTTTGATTTTTTTCGATTATTTCCTGTAATGCAATTGACAATTTCTTAAATGAGCTCGTATCAGTTTGTTGTATGTTTGATATTTGGTATGCTATATTTTTGTGATTTGTTTGTTTTTTTTCAAAGTATTTGTAGTCTTGTACTTGTCTAGTTGTTGATACTTTTGTTCTTACTGCATGGTGATCTGATATGTTTGTAGGTATTATTTTTATCTTAATTTTGTCTTTAATATTTGTCATAACATGATCTAATATACTATGGTTGTTCGTGACATTTTTCCGAGTGTAATGTTTTTGTGTCTTCTTATTTAGTATTCTATAATTGTATTCTCTGAATACGTTTTCATAGTTCTTTATGGTGTTATCTTTGTTTAATAGATTTATGTTAAAGTCGCCCATTATTACGTGCTTTCTTCGTTTACATAGTATGTTATTTTTGAGCGCATTTTCAAGAATATAAAAAGGTATCTGTGGTGGTTTATATATTAAAGTTATCATAATTTCGCCCTCAGTTAATAAAATGGATAATATCTCGATGTTACTTATTGTTTGGTTGAAAATGACTTTGTATTTTACGTTCTGGTGTATATACATTGCTACTCCTCCTCCTCTATTATTAATTCTAGAGTTAAACTCAGCATTGTAATTTTGTAGATGGTATAGGTGTTCATCGGTTTGTGATAGCCATGTTTCAGTTAATGCTATGATATCAGGATTTTTTTCTATGGTAGGAATTGTCTCAAATTCAGTTATTTTGTTTTTAATGCTTCTAATGTTTTGCATATATAAGGTGTACATTTTTAGTATGGATTTTTTTTTCTTTTTTGTTTATAGTTATTACTTCTAAGCATTTAGTTTTTCTGTTGGAGGAGATCTTCAGGGGTCTTAATTTTTATTTTTTGACTTGTTTCCGATTTTCTTATGTAGATGTGTCCATCTCTTGTCCATACGTATTTTACTTTCTTCTCTTTTTTTAGTTCTCTGGCTGAATAAAATAACATATTCGACATTTTTGTTAATTGTTCGTTTATGTAAATATTATTATTTTTGCCTTTAAGCTGGCAGTCTTTTATAGTTATTGTGCCCATATCTTTCCTAGCTCTTAATATGTCTGTTTTTAGTTTTGCTGTTTCCAATTCAACAACTATTGGGCTATTCTCTTTTTCTGTATTTTTACGGTAGGCATTAATTATACCGTTCCCTATATTGACGTTAATTTTTTTCATTATTTTTGTTACTATTTCTTTTATATTCTCTTTGTTTTCTTGGTTTTCGACTCCGTTTATTATTATATTGTTTTTAATTAACTCTTTCTCATTATCGTTTATAACGTTTTCCAAATATTTAACTCTTTCTGTCAGTCTTTCATTCTCTTTTTCATTTTCCTTTAACTTTTTCTTGATTTGTTTGTTTTCTTCTTGTAACTTGTCAAACTTTTCCGCCATAAAATCTATTGATTTTTGCATTTCTTGTAGGGTCTTATATATCGTGTTATTCGATACTTCATTATCGCTATCGCTACTGTAGGAATCATTTTTTGTACTTTTAATATTTTTTTTCCTAGTTTTTGGCATTTTTATTCAATAATATATATAGGATAAGGTGGGATAGACTCTTCACACCTGCGCGGTCCTTCGCGGTGTCTGACAAGACAGAGAAATAAGACCACGGATGGTAATTGGTATTAGAACAATGGGAAGGTTATGATTGAATAAAATAAAAAGAAAAAATTTACTATTAGAATCTAAGTTTTATGTTAGGTCGATATGTGTATGCGTTTCTATGTAAAGCGAACAAAACCCACAAAAACATAAGGAACCACTAAAAAACTTACGTGTAGTTCTTGGGTCCGTGCGATGTTATCGTTAAGTTTCACTTTTTATCGCGAAGCGTTTATTTCTACATATATTTATATATTTATTTTACTCTTGTATGTGCTATTATGAATATTTCAATATCAGTAAATACTGTAATGATTTTGTCGTTTTATTTATATTAAAGATTTTTCGGAGAGCGATTTCACATGTGACTGTTTCGTTCGGCAACTCACGCACCTTTTTAGAATGTCATGATTATTAGCAGCACGTTACAACTTGCACCTCATACAGAGTTTGCATTCAGAAAAAAAGTTGTACTAACTGGAAAAAGTAATGATGAATAATCGATTTTACTTTCAATACTTATTGGGTTTGTTACGAAAGCTTCAAATTAGCGAATTGGTAAATATAAACTGTTATTTGGCGAAATTACAGATCATGCAAAGTCTGTTGGCGGAAGCCCCGCCTGCAGGCGCATCTTGGCTGGTGACGCTCGTGAAGGCGGGCGGAACCCAGTTAATGGTTGGCGTACAGTACTGCACATACATACTACGATTGAAAACTGAATTCCGTATTTTTACGAATCGCGAAGATAGTGGGAATGGCTGTGTTCCCATGTGCGATTTATAAGATTTCTCCATAGTTCTTCGGGTGTGTCTCACTCCATTGAGCACGCCCTCTTGCTATCTTGCTTCTTCCCAAAAAGCAGTAGAAATAATTTTAGCATGGGGACAAATAATATACCTCACAATCAGGTGTAATCGACAAATATCCTTACCAAGTTAATGTAAACCGTTGCAAATATTATGTTTTATCTGTATATTGTATCAATAGCAGTCCGAAAGATTATATAAATTAACAGACAAGAACAATATCTATAGTAATAATATACCAGCATTCAGTCCTTTTCGGATGTGCAACATTCTCTTTGTGCAGATAGTCAAATCATAGTGAATGGTATAACATGTCCCTATTAAAAGACATTTAAACGTTCTAAACTTTTTATGTAAATAATGACTAGATTTTCAGCCCTCATTATAAGATGCTCTATTATTATACCACAGAGCTTGTGTTAGTTAGCATTATAATTTCTGAGATTATCTGCTATTTGCTGCAATTTACCAAAAGTGTAAAATTAATAATAATATTATGAAGACACGTAGCAGCTGCACAATCATGTTCCTGAAATTAGAGGAAAACGCAGCGTGCTTTGTTATCACTGCCTTCCATACCCTCTCTCGGACAGTACACAGTAATGAGTGCTTATTTTAAACGTGTTCCATGCAGTTACGCTTAATCAAGTCGGTAATACTTCAGTAAGAAATTTATAATATACTCACGTAAATAATGTTCAGATAGAGCTTGGATGCAAGCATTTATTAGGGTATGCGTTTATTATAATATATATCCTTTAATCAGCGACGACGGTTGTTGGGTCATAGCTCTGGGGTCCCCAAATCCCACATGCATTCGACGCCGTGTGGATATAAATGCCCATAGAATAATGTACATCCAATCAACAATTTATAAGTTTGCAGGTTGCAAAAATACTTAGAGTATAAAGCGATTATGGTAAATGTATAGTTGTTGCAGATACACCGTGTTACTTTGTAATATTTACCTTAAGTGCAGACTATTATTGTGTTAGGATCCTGCCAACATCACAATATTAAAACATTATCGTACTACAGAGAAAAACTGTTCGCTTTTTGATGATCTGCGTAATTTCAAGTAGAATATGGTAGGTACTTTGTTGTAGAATCAAGCATATAACTGCTTTATAGTGAACTAATGAGCCAAATGTTATATAAAATAAATTGTTTGAATATTTTTTTTTCAAATCTCGTATATAACTGTAAAAGCGTACCTACCGTTTTTTTTCCTTGGTGATTTTGTCATCGAAGAGCATACAGAGTATTCACAATTTCTTTACTGATTATATTACCTAGTTATATTGTTGTCCATAAATAACAGAAGACATATCTTAAGAATTCGACGTTTCTACAAAATCACTAATCTTATATTCTGAAAACACAGAGAGTATTCAGACTCTAAGTCTTTTAGAAAATTTGTGTATGATAACATTTCAAGGTCTAAATTTTCGAGAACATTTGAATATAATTGATAAATTGTTTTAGGTCACTTATTTAATTGTGGATATTGTGTAAATAAAAGGTATCTCCAATGTTGACCGTTGAGATTTCTATTGACTTTTTGCTCTGAAATTTGTAAATCGTTTTTCGCGGTCGGGTTCTTTAATGTTGGCTCACTTGTTTGCGATTGCATAAGCGCCTAAATGAGGTGGGTACCCAAAGGAATCTAACATTGGCCTGTGTTGTGTTCCTAGCCACATGGATGTGAAGGGAAATGAGCGATGGACGACCTAGCCAGATGAGGCTCGTCAAGGTTCGAAAATACTTTTCGTTTTCACGCCAACCCTTATGACTTTTTTGTTTATTGACTTTTCATTACATTCCAACGAACATTAATTGGTGTCGTTGACAGTCAAAAAAGAAATTCTGTCCAAACTAATAATAATGTTGTCGAAAGAGCAACGAATTTACTTAATACGGTGCAATGGCCAGGGAATAAGGCAACCCCTTGGGTTTTCAAAAAATTTAATCAAAAGTTTTCGGATATTTACATATCAAAATGTGGTGCACAAAAATTGATTAAGAAATGCTTACTTACTAGCTCTGTATTAGATGTAAAAAAAGCTAAGGTAGCTCGAGATGAAGATGATGCTGTCGCTCTTACTGTGATGAATTCAGTACAGAACAGTCCAAAAATTTCTTTATGGCGAAGAGCACCTCAAACAGGGATAAGTGAAACCCATTAAATGCGTGAAGATATATTGTTGAATAATTTCTAGAACATGTTTCTAAGATCATATTGGTATTGTGGGAAAGGAAAGTCAGAACATCGACACCAATTTATCATCATAAAGGGATGTTGTAGTAGTGCTAACTAGATTAAAAGAAAAAATTGAGAAAGGCTTGCAGAGAAGGCTAAACCTTTCAAATATTATTTTATACTGTCTTTGTGGATACCTCTACCAATTCACATGCAAGTTAGTGCGTATGTGATTAACTCGGAAAACGTCAACTAAATTTACATTTTATATAATCGGCATCTGGTTCTGATATTTTGAAACCAAGGTAAAAGTGTTCTGTCCCATATCGAACTTAAAATATTACAACTTTCCTTCATGACAAAATGTAATAATTTCAAAATAGTTGAAAGATTCTAATAAACCGGTTAATTAATAATCAATATGAAAAATACATTATAATATCTAACTAAAACAACTAACTAAAGAATCCGGGACTTAAACAACTATTTCTTCAAAGGCTTATCAAAAGGATAAGAACAGAATTGTATTTATATTTGAAAGCTTGAATTGAAATTACGGTGCATATGTATTCTCTAATATTTCGTGAAAGCAACTATGATTCATATACATAAGTAGTTAAAACCATCCAAAGATATCCTAGAATGGTACTTATTTTATATATTTGTATTTAAGAATTTCTTCCAAGAAGTGAGAAATATCTAAAACCACATGCACAAGAACTTCGCCTTCCTCTTTTCTTTTGTCTAAAACAACAAATACGTATTCTCATACGAGATACCAGCTCCATATTAACTTGACCTTCATCCCCACAAAGGGACCTAAAATTATGCAAATGTCATCTGGCAAGATGCACCATAATAGAAGAATTGCCTGAAAATTTCATGCTATCGCTACTGTCTCCTTTTTGTTTCGCTCGACCGTCCTTTTTGTTCGCCAGAAGACACTAGATATGACGCCTTTTAGCATTTTAGCATAACACGTAAGGTTGTTAAGAGTACGGGGGGCATTAATTTTAAAACACGAGTCTGCATCGATGTTATGCGCCTGCAGGCCGAGCGATCCATATAGGTCTATAGGGTGATGTGTCGTTGTTAAATTCGCTTAATACAGGTAGTTCTCTCACGCTTAACTAAAAGGGTCGCCTAAAAATTCAGACAGTTGTGTCAGTGACATATCGACAGACATCATTTAACGTTTATACGGTATAGATATGATTCCTTAATAGATGCAATAATGTAGAATGGTTTTTTTTTTTGTAAATGGATTATTTATAAACGCAGATATTTCACTAATGTAACTGTATATACGCACGAGGCGTAGATAAAGGATAAAAGAAGAAAAATATAAGTTAAAATATCAGTCCCGATAATTCTTCCAGTGATTAATATCTAAGTATTCTTCTATTATGAGCACACGAAAAATATTATGCTTTCAGAAGCCGAATATTTGAAGCATTTTTTCCAACTTCGAATATTATGTTATTTTTTTGACGATTTGCAGCAGTTTAATATATAATTTAAGGTCTGTACTTAGAATTTAAATTGGGAACTAATTTGTGGGAATGCGTAATTCAGTTGAAGTGATTATTAGATACACTAAATATATGCTTACTCTTCTGCTTACTGTTTACTTTTTGATAACGCAAAAATATGTTGCACAAGGTTTAACAACAATGTGTCACATGAATTTGTGTTTATTTGGAAAATAATGGTCAATAATTTAGAATAGTATGACTTTTTCACCTTGCATCGAATGCCTCACAAGATAAATAAATGTAATACCTCTCACATCCGAATGTGTACTATGCGAAATGTTCAATTTGTACACTTAGCAACGATTATAGTCTCAATTACATGAATATTGCAGCAACTTGTACTTAGATCTACATGTTTATCTATTGTCTCCCGGGATAAAAAGAAAACTAGAAACTGTTTTTGCAACAAAACCTATTGTAAAACTGCTTATTTCAATAATGTAAAGTTCCATTTTTAATAATTCTACTAGAAGAGATAGTACCCAAAGTGTTACCCTACTTCTACTACAAAATTAATCTTCATCTTTCCACCTTATTTTCAAAGTAGTTCAAAGAGATCCAGATGCTATAATAAGGATTGATAAAAACTAGTAATACTCTTAAAAAAAGCAATCCAAGGAAATAAGTTCTTTTCTATTTTTTAACCAAGAAATTATTAAAATGGAAATAAAATAGCAAATGTACATATATACATTTTACTTACCAATAATCTTCAAAACAAGGTAAATAAAACTAATAAATATGAAAATTTAAAAATTGAAATTGAGGGTAATTTAATAGAAACGCCGGGAATAATTGCAGAAACGTTTAATCAATATTTTCAAAGTATTCGCTACGTGACTTCCGAAAATATTCCGATAGCAACAATAACTAACACAATATCCATATTGTGAAACTGAAATGCTTCAAATCTTCAGTAAAATTAAAAATAAACATACAATTGGACCAGACGGAATACCCGCTAATATTCTAGAACATTGTAAGCATGAAATTCTCAAACCTATAACTCACATAGTCAACGAGTCGTTTGAGCAAGGAATCTTTCCTCAATTATTGAAAGTTTCCTTGATCAATCCAATTCATAAAAAGGGTGATAAGCTAAATGTAGCTAATTACCGGTCAATCTTTTTGACTTCTTGTTTTTCAAAACTCTTTGAATATGCAATTCTGAATCGGATTGAAAACTTCATTAACAAACTTAACTTATTGTCTTCATCTCAGCATGGTTTTAGAGCTGGCATATCAACCATTACGGCCTTGCTGGAAATATATAATAACTTAATAAATAGTATTGAAGCAAAACGTTATCCCATAGGGATCATATGTGATTTGTCAAAAGCGTTTGACTGTATGGTCCACAAATTACTGTTAGATAAGCTTTTTATTTTGGGATTTCGTGGGAAAGTGCTAGAATGGATTACTTCATATCTATCCAACAGAGTTCAATTTGTAGAAATTAGTACAGTTGGAGACGAGGTGAGGCATTGGACTAGATCGTCCCTGCTGCCCACGATATTGGAGTGCCGTAGGGATCGGTTTTGGGTCCTGTGCTGCTTTCCTTGTTTTTAAATGACATCATTGATTTTCTGTGTGATTTTGTGGTTGTCTATTATGCTGATGACATCACCATTATAGTGTCTGAAGATGAAAATAATACGGAAGAGATTGCGAATATGGTATTAGATAAGATTTTTATGTGGTTCTGTGCTAACAATCTTTCGTTAAACCGTAAGAAAACCACGTACATATTGTTTCATACGTTACAAAAAAAGATTAACGATTTCATAGACTTGAAATTCGCTAATAACGGAATTACTTCAACCGATTCGGCAACATTTCTGGGCTTATCGTTTACCGCTACTCTAAATTGGGATAATCATTGTCGATCGTTGGCAACTAAATTAAATAAGTCAATCTTTAAACTTAGATCGTTAAAAACTGTAGTTAACTCTAATACTTTAAAAACAGTGTTATACTATTCAGAATTTCATTCGCACCTGGTATACAGAGTATTGTTGTGGGGATCAAGCTCCTCAGCTACCGACATACTTAACAAGCAGAAAGCAGCTATAAGATGTCTTGCGGGGATTAGTCAGCTGACTTCATGTAGAGGCTTCTTCATTTCACTGAAAATATTGACATTACCGGAATTGTTTATATTGGAATCCTGCTGTCATATCCATAAATACTGCTAACCAAAAATAATAATCCTAATAATTATAACATCAGAAATCAGAAGATACATCTTATGAAGCATCATTTGAAATTAACGGCTAGTAGTCCAGATGTTCTGGGCACTAAGGTGTACAACCGTCTGCCCAATAGTTGGAAAGCACTTACGCTGAATAACTTTAAAAGAACTCTCAAATCATGGCTAAGAACAAAATGTTTTTACTCAATCTCTGAATTTCTTAACTTTAATGAAGATCTCTAGATTATGTTGTAGTATTTTTCTTTGTTGTATTATTTGTCTTTGTAGTTCTTCTTTGTAGTGACGTGTCTCATACCTATTCTGGTAATTGAAATAAATCTGCTACTTACTTACTTACTTAAATGGCTCAGCATGCATGCCGAATTGTTATGTAAAACATAAATTAATACCGTTCCAAAGGAATTTCTTAAATTCTACGTGTATCTATATATTTTCCTGATCTACAGACATAAATGTTATTTGGTGCAGTTATGAAAATTATCGGTGGTATGGACAGTCTATTTGTTTTTTCGTCCATATTATAAATGATGACAGGTATAAGTGAATGAAGCACCGATTGAGTTGGGCTAAAAGATGTACCGAACCAATATTTAAAATCTTAAAATTGGAGTATTTTGTTCATTTGTATTCTGGATAATTTGATGTTTCGAAAGATTTATTTGAAAGGATTCTTTATCCTAAGTTATTTCCTGCGGACAACCTTTGGAATAAGATCACTTTTGGTGCATTCTTCTCAGGAGTTAAATACAAGCTGTCCCCTAGATTTTTTTTTTTTAATTTCAGCTAATCACATTTTATGACAAAACGACATTTTGGTATGCGCATTACCTTTCTTCTGTGGTCCTAAATATCTTTTTTAGAAAACTCGCTCATTTACTACCGTTTGTGTTATGTGAAAAAGTCAGCTCGATTTGCTTTATTGTTTTATTGTTTTTGAGGGCACGTTAATATAAAATATTGCGAAATATCTGCAATTCATTCGTCCCTTTTAATTTATTGTTAATTTTGTTTGTAGCGATTGATTCGATATTCTCAAAAATTATTTAAATTTTAAATTGTGGCATTGCCAAAGAATCAAGTCCGGCACTTGATTCAATTCCCGAAGGGTTCTAGAGTAATAAAGAAAAAAAGTGTTTAGATCTTTCAATTCTAACTACCTTAAGATCTAATAATTATTGCAGTATATACCTACCTATATTTATTAAGATAAAACTACAATATGTTAAGAATTGAGCTTATACTAAAGAATGCGTTCACTACAAATTTAAAATTCACCGACTATAAAGTTATTATGACAGTTCAACCGAATGGTGTGAACCTACTTTTTGGCTATAGGTATCTTAAAGTATTCACCACTCCAAAACTACTTTACAACTATGGCAAAGGCATTCCTCTCCATGAGAGTAGGTATCCTTGCTGAGATTAAAATGTCTCAGGAATGTCTCTTGTAAAACATTTGAGAAAGAATACATGCTTATGTCGAAACTTAATGTAAAAGATAAAATTATAATAATTACAATGGGCTGAATTTCTTATATCTCCTACTTGTCAATTTGTAAATATCTACAATGTTTAGTATTTGTACAGATTCCACCATTATATAGCTTTTCTTAATCAAATATTCTTGAAATCTTCACAATTTCTCACAATTCTAATAAAATCTAGTTTTACCTAACTGTTACTTAACGTGACATTTCAAGCTATTTTTATTTCTTTTGACTACTTGTTAGCAGAAGATTTCAAAATAAATATTTTCTGTTCTTACATAATTCAGTTTCACAACATTCAAATCTTAAAATCGCTGGAGATAAGTATCTTATTGAATAACTCAATTTTGATTTATGCACGACTAGACTGTACGAATACCAACTATCCGTTATTTATATTTAAGAGGAGATGGAATTCTAATATTGACATTATTTCGCCTTTGATTTGGTCAATTGCGTCTGTTAAATTTTAACAAAATAAATTTATTTTAACATTCATTTTTGGTTGCAGTAATAATTGTAAAAATTCATAGGTTTGCAATGTTATAAGAGAACACTTTTAGTGAATGGCGTAAGCATTTTTGCTCACAAAATTTATTTATATCCTTATTTATTAATGACTATGCATAGAATCGCGTTTAGTAGTGGTCATAGGTTGTAAAATGTCTCCATTCATTCAAAATTTGATCTTTGAAATCCCATCAATCCTTTCGAATTACCCTGCACGCAGCAATTAAATCTGATTGTACAGAATGAAGACGGGAACATCACAACCGTCAGCAAGACATGTCTAAACAATCACTATCAGATTATGGATCTAATTAAAACAATTAATCCAAGGAAAAACAACCCGCTTTAACGTATCAATTAACCGCCAAGAAGCTGTTAGAACGCGGAGTATCTGGGGTTATGTTATGAAGGTGTTTACATGGGGACGATTTGAGATAATAAATCAAGGCGCTACTATGCAGACTTCATTCAGGGGTTAATAGTCGGGTCTTCACTCTGTCATAATAATACCCGGTGTAAAAATTTACGACGTCGTAAATAAAATCACCTCTTTTGAACGGTTGGTCCGGTGTTGATTGTAGAAATTTCACACTCGTGTCCTATTGTTTGCTAATGAGGGATAAGCGGGAAATTATCAATTTTTTTTTAATGGTGCGTAGTGCGATTTCAACTTATTGTTATTATTATCTGGGTATTTAGTTGTCAGTTTTGTAAGTTATCGGATAAATTTTTACTATGTAAAGGCACGTAAGACACATCTCAGCTGAGCATCAAATCTTAAACAATTCACAACAAATTATCAATTTCTCTAAACACACGAGTCCCGCCTCTTGCCCCGCCAAAACTCCTCCCAGCGCTTGCGCCCGCCGCCGTACAACACGCCGAGAGCGCCGTACCCCACCACGATCTCCGTTTCTTTCCAACCGATCTGGCTAGGGCCTAACGAGTCGGTCCGTCTCGTTCTACCGTCCCGCAAGGAATCGTGGTTCCGCTTTGAATAGTATCCTGGCATACACTAAACCCAATCAACGTGTGGCACTGGGCAGTCGTGGCGCCTCTACGCAATCGTCTCGACGCGAATGTCTATCACAATCATATAAGCTTCCACGTGATATAGTTGATCGGCAGTCAGTGCAAGAGTGTCCACAGGTCCGTACATTGCTCGCGATGTCATTCAGTGGCACTTGAACAGATAGTAGCTCTTAATCGACGACTGTCACGTGCAATAGTACCTATTAAGTGCTTTCGGATAGTGGTCTTCGAGTGAAATCTAAATAAATAGAGACATCGTACTTTTGCCGACAGACACATGACTGTGTTTAATTAGTGATTTTCGTGCACAAATGTAGAGACATGCATTAAGCATTCATAATGAGTTCGTATCAATTTGTCAACTCCTTAGCCCAGTGCTACGGCCAGCAACCAGGGAGATCGAACGCTGATGCTCACCAAGCTGGTAGTCCGGGAGCTGATTACTATAATCCCAATGCAGCTTCGGCGGCTGGCTATCCTCCGGCTTGTTACTCACCCCCACAGGTTGGTCCCCAATATCCTCAACACCCATACGCTACTCCCGCTCCTGGACATAGTTTACAACCAGGCATGGGCGATTACACCCAATTACAACCGCAAAGAATGACGAGCGGTGCTTCTCACCTACATCACGCCAGTCCTGGCGCCCAAAGTCCTGGTATGCTCAATCCTTCGGCCAGTTGCAAATACGCTGATTCCACTTCGTCGACCAGCGTCGCGTCTCCGCAGGATTTGAGCACGACCGGTGCACCGACTAGGAGTACGCCTCCGTTGGCCAGCACGCAGACTTCGAACAGCGCGAGCAGCGTGACGATAACCTCGAAAAGTTCCGGCCTGACGTCGCCGTTGTCCGTAAATACTTCTCCGGTAGGAAAACAGGCGACAGGATCTTCCACGGTGTCGCAGAATTTGTCGTCGCCTGCCTCTAGTACCAGCTCGACGTCGAGCAACGAGAAGTCCGGAAGTAACAATAACAACACAAAAGGTGGACAGACTCCAAATCCACCTCAGATTTATCCGTGGATGAAGAGAGTACATTTAGGTCAAAGTAAGTCTGCAAATTATTATTACTATTAAGCGAAAAAAGATTATGTTATATACTTGTCAAACATTGTCAGCATTTCACCTACCGGAACAAAATTATTTTAATTAAAATTATTCCATTAGTGTTCAATTAACATTACCTTCAATTAAAGAATATGACTTCTATTCTCTTTTGTACTCATAAGGAATAATTGCTTCTTCTAATGTAGGTATTCCGGTTCCCAAAACAGCACTCACCTTTTGTACTCATAATCCTCGGATAATATAAATGCGCTATTTGTCGGATCAGCATTATATTTAGGTACCCATATCTATAACTAAAAAAAAATCCAGAGAAGTTGTTGTTGATGTTATTTGCCGGCCTGTTTGCCGTCGATATAAAAGACCAATATTTAGACATAAATATCCATGTGCTCATTTTGCAGTACAATTTTAATGTAAATGATTTAACAAAGCATTATTTCTCACAAAAATAATGACGTCTAGAAATTATTATTAGCAAGATGTTACAACATTGATTTGTTATTTTATTTATACTTTAAATGTTCCATTTCTATGTATGTACTGAGTATATTTTGATCGGTAGCAAAATATGTCGAAATATATCGGATTCAAAATATCTAGGTATATACCAAAAGAAAACATATTTATAAAAAATAAGAAATATTCTTTATCCTTACGGAAAAAGACTATACAGTAAAATTCTTTTAGTGGCAGGAAGAAGTGGATGAAAACTTGCATATAGATCAATGTATATTGTTAAAACGATTACACGGCAAAAACCGTACGATAAAAATCGATGGGTGTGCAGCTAGCTTTATTTCTGGAAAACAAACCCCGGAAGAAACCGTGCGTTGTAAATATTACCAAATAGATATTAGCTACACTCATTGAATATTATCTGCAAAATAATCTATTCTACCCTATTCATTACATTATGTATTTTGTATCCGTCACTATATCCAATACCCTTATGAATATAGATACATTATCGTTTCAATTTTCTGCTTCTTGCGTAAATATTTTTTTTTTGCATACAATTTGCTGAATTCAGATAATATTCAATCAATTCCTTAAGGGTCTGGCTAATTGCACCGATGACATAGCTTCAATATAGGTGTTATCAATGCCCGCGTTGAACGTTCTTGTGGTCCCAATAAATATACCGCGGCTTCCATATCCACATTTTTTGTTTGCAGAAATTTGATCCTAATATTTAATTACTTTAGTGTAATCACCAAACGCACCAAACAATAAGATTAATTGAGTTTTCATTAAATATCGTCAGTCCAATTAACAATATTTAGTTCTCCTTCGATTGCATGCATTTAGTTCAACTTTCCCCATGAAATAGACATATTATTGATTTGAGCATGGAATTTGATATGTTGTCTCTCACATATTTTTAGCTAGAATCTTTGAGTAGCAAAAGAAATAAATGGCATGAAGGTACTTAGCCTGTG
Organism: Cetonia aurata; assembly: GCA_949128085.1. Taxonomy (NCBI): domain Eukaryota; kingdom Metazoa; phylum Arthropoda; class Insecta; order Coleoptera; family Scarabaeidae; genus Cetonia; species Cetonia aurata. Next base: position 21,661,021 of record OX421886.1, on the reverse strand, counting down.
ACAACCGCAAAGCATATATTCTATAGAATGCTTTCGAAATTTCTTGGTATCAGCATGTATTTACGTTTTTGGTATTTGATCCATTACCACATAAGCAATATTGAATAAACGTTTAATAATGGTTTATATTTAATATAATAAACGTAGAAAACACGTTAAAAATGCGTAATATTACCGTTTATTACACTACCAATTAATCATTATTAAACGTTTATTCAACTAGGTGTATATTTTGGAATTATAGACGGTTATTCAGCGTTTATAACGCGGGAATTATATTGTTTATTATACAAGACACCCGATTGCTTGGTACCTATTCCTAATTTTTAATTTATCACCGAAAGCAATTCTTCAGTTTTTTCAAGCCGAGGGTGGATTCGTTTATTTTGTAAAATGGCGCAATATGTTCCTATATTGTTGTTTTAACATAACTGGTTATATTTTTAAATCTATAGCTTCACACTGCTGAAACGTTCTTGCATCGACAAAATTTGAAACATTATGGCACCGTCTTTGTCGATATATTTTTTGTACAAGTGACTAATTCATGAGTCAGTTTCAATTGTAATTACATTAACTTGCTAGCGCCCTTGTAGCTAAGTGTGTACTTGCCGTTTTTGAAATATTAACTTAAGTACACATTTTTAGTAAAATTAGTGTGGGCACTTTAAAGATAAAATTGTACCGAATGAAATTGTAATTTTTTCTTTGTAAGACGATTCGGTAATTGTTTCTGAAAAATTCTGGAGTACTTTCCTTTCATGCACAAGAAAACATGTTTCAGTAAAGATGAAATGATTGTTAAATACTTGATTAGTGTGCATATTTGGATTATAATGGTTTTGTTGAATGATTAACTGCAATATCAACTACTGTCAATTCTTTCATGCTACAACAAACAGTAGTAATAATCACATAATTCATATCTATTACAAACTGCATAATATACGGCATATAGACAACCTATAATTTAATTCTTTGCGTGCACACTTTTTCAATTATACCTCCATAGATATAACTCGGAATTATTACTAATAGCTTTAGATTATTTAGCAGTCATTAAATCTCACATACGGTAATATCCTAAGCTCGCATTACATACCCATAGGCTATCCCTAACTATATTCAGCCAATACCAAATCATAATCTTCAAAGTTCATCCTAGTGATTAACAATAATAATAACAAAAAAAGCGCCAGTAGTACTTCCAATAAATCAAGCGGCATGTTGTATGTATGGTTTATCCGACCATAGGTCTACAAACGTGCGGGATACGATAGGCCACTAGCCGCCACAGACGAACCTATATCCTCCTCGCAACTTTAAATATTAATAAAACATTAACACGCCGTCCTCGTGTACATACGGTTAAAAAGAAGGTGCTTTAAATTCATTTTGACAGCACCGACTCCGAGGAAGACGTTCGAAAGTTTAACTGGAGATCGACTAGAAATATCAATGTGTACGAAATGGGAAAGAGGCTGGCTATTACGTTAACCTTTGGTCTGTCACGAATGAGATAATAAACGCACGATCGTGTTTTAGAGGCTTGCTGCGTTTAATATGACCTACATGGAAATATTAATACGGCAATCCGGTAAAATATGTGCCAACAGAACTGTTGTTGGAAGAGCCCCCGTTGAATAATTCATGGCTGTAATTGAAAACGCGTGAGTTGGATTGAATAAGGAATTAGATACCTTTTATTTAGATAATTGCTTGATTAACTCCTTCTGGAATGCAAGTTAGATAAAAATACATCGAGGCAGATATAGTTTGGTATTGTAATTGACATAAAAGAATTATATTAAATGGTATCATAAGAAGACTTGCCCAAATAAGATATTAATAATTTAATTTCTTAATAGATTAACAATGTTTTAAGAACAATATCTGCTTAGCAATATAACAGAATGACAGCATAATGAAAGTTCTTGCAACAACTTCTGGGTTAGTCATTTATGAAACATCTTTTCCGCAACTGGTGTATTCCATGCCCTATACCAGACGTACAATTTCTTTTTTATAAATTTAGACTTTGAGCCATTACTAAGAATTACAATAACCAAGAAAGAATTATAATAAATTAATTGATTTAGTAATAATACTCGACTGATAAAAACATTCCAAACAATTTTTTTTTTTACTTATTAAGGACCAAATGTTGTTTAGCTAGTGGAAGACACCAATTACATCTAAGCTAACATTTTTCTAATAATACCATCGATAACGTAGTGATAGAATAGTCAGGTAATAGATAATAATTGTTATATTCGGTGCATTGAAAATATGCTGCGTTCATACATCGCTTGAAGATTATTAAAAGCAAACCAATGATGGAGTTTTGCCTTAAGTTTAATGTGCAATACGAATGCAAGACTGGCAATGTGTCAAAAGCACTAAGTGACGTGTATTTGCATAGCATAGGTGATTTAATTAATCAACTATTGTTTGAAATGTCAACTAAATTACTTACAATATTAAACCACCAGAGAAATAAATTGCATGGAAATATGTTTGCTTATACGCAATACATTAACTTGATACCATATAAACAGCTATTTTATATATACTATCCAGAGAAATTATTATTCCTTCTAGAAAGTTCTGCGCGACATAAAACTTGCGATCCAACTATCAAATATCTAATCTTTTTATACATATACCAGAGATATTTTGTTTTAGGTAATACCGAAAATTATTACAGTGAAACCCCTTTACAACGGACACTTATACGTCCGTCGTATTTGTTAGTTCCAAAAGAATTTTTGCTTAGAGGGAGGAATGTGCGAATGTGAGTTTGGAAGAATACTGCGTTAGTGTGGAGGACACGATAACACGTAGTTTCTTCGTGCAACACTTCTGGTTCGAGACGTTTTAAAACTGTTTGCAAGGGAAAGTCCCCGTTGGAACGAGATGCCGTTAGTAGAGGTTTCACTGTATAAGAAAACTTTGGTTAGAATCCAAAGCTATATTACAATGTGCAATCACATACATCTATTCTGAAACATCAGATTTTATTTACCCAGAAGTTTTTTTTTCTAGCCGCCCACATTGTATCGCTAGTTCAAAATTAAAAAATACATACATACGTTAGAAGTTGCATCAGCGTTAGTGTTAAAGAAGAAAATTAAAATTGCCGAGATTCTGGGACAAAACTATAAAACGTCTCGCAATCGATTTTAAAAATAAACATCCGAATATAAATATTAATCATTCGACAGTAACAAAAATAATTAACACATTCAAGACGTATGGGACACAAGCTATGCTTTGTTTTCCTATCCATGAAGTTAGAATATAACCACTTTCTGATCCAACAACGTATATGATTATTTAAACCGAAAGATTTAAAGCGTTCCCGGGTGAATAGAATTATCTCCCATAACAGGGAAATGATTCTATGAATAATTATAATTGTATTTTTAGTAGCCTTTTGTATTTTAAATAATAACTTCAAGATCTTGCGCAAATTCTAAGTTTATTTAATGTTTGAAAATTTATCTATATGAAAAATATACATTTTGACAGTATTTCTGTCTTTGTCAGTGTAATTTTTATTGTCAAACTATGTTGACTGTCAAACCGTATGTTTTTGTATAAATAAATTATGAAAGATTAAATAAGCCTAGAATTTCCACAAGATTTATAGTTATTATTTAATTCTATGTATTTGATAAATGTCTAATTTGATTGGTTCAAGTATGATGTTATGATAATAATAATAATAATAATAATAATAATTCATTCGGTAGCTATAATTCGCCTTTGTTGTGGCTCTAACAAAACTTTATCCTTGTAATTAGCGATTATCATCAGTTCAGTAACTCTATTCTCCAAAATACCCAGATACAGCAACACATTAAAGTTATTTATTTCGCCATGATCACCTAATAAACCTAAGATCGGGCTTCTATCGCAACGCACCATTTTGAAGAGATTTTCGATGCCTTGCAACAATTTCTGTAATTGTGATTCTCGCTCGTCCAACATTTGTTTCTTCCGTTTTTCCTCTTCTTCGAGTTCCTTCAATTGCTTTCTCAACGCTTCAACCGTATCCCTTTGTTGTTCTGCTCTACCTGCATTGATATCTTTCTGCTCATCTATATTATCATGGAATTTTTGTATACTATCCGCCAATGTCTCCAGTTCATAATTTAACTCGTTAACATAATTGAAAAGCGCGAAATTTTCTTCTTCTTGCTTAATGAATTGAGCTGATAATTTTGATATATCTTCTTCTTCGGCAAGCTGTTGTACTTTCGCCAAAGTCTCCTTATAATGTTGAAGTTCTTTCTCCAGATTTTCTCTCGCTTCTTGCCTCTTCATTTGTTCCTTTTTTTCAAGATCCCTCATTATACGCCTCTGGCCTTTGACAGTGTAGAAGTCCTCTAGTGTAGTATCGTGATCCAGTTGCCGCAGTAATTCTCGCATTTCCGATGTATGTGCCATGTAATCATTACGAGCTCTAATTCTAAGTGCTTGCAATTTTTGACCACTCTCTTCACGTTGATCGTAAGCTAATGTTGCCTGTTCAATCAAATCCATCATTATTTGTTTCCCTTTAACTAAAAGGTCGAAGTAATGGCAACAGCCCTTGTTAAACAAATTTCTTTCTCGTAGCATATGATCAATTTCTTCTCTAAGCCGGGCGTTCTCAGCTAGTATGAGGCAAAACCTTTGTACGTAATGACAGAGTTTATTCTCCAAAGATTCAACTGTGCGCCCACTAGCTATGGCACGTTCATATGCTTCACCATTGCATAGTTTTTCTCTTCCATCAAAAGTCACTACATCCTGCGATACTTTCCTTATTTGGTAGTCTATTTCTTTAAGATCGATCTTGTGCTTACGAATAGCTCTTGTATATCTGTCATGTACGTCGAGTAAACGTTGAAGTTCGACGCACCTTTCTGTGTCCTTTCTCTTGTTTCCGAAAGAATCTGCAACCTTGATATCCATTTCTAGATTTCTGTTTTCCTTTTTCAATATCTGCATTATCTTCTGCTGATAAACGATATGGCCCTTGTATTGATCTTCGAATGCTTTCCTATCGCCATCCATAATACGATACTGCCGCTGTAGCTTACACAATTCTGCTTGGGCCATTATATCCATCTCCAGCTGTTCCTGTGACGAGAGAGGCTGTTTTGATTCTCTGGACATGTTTACGAAATTCGTTCCCACCCTCCCGGAAAATAAATCTGCCCAAAACCTTGAGGAATTTAACAATAAGTTCACCCCCCAGCCGAAATACGCGCCCAACTTGTCGTCTGACAAAATTTTGACAAACGACATTTGATGATAAAAACTAAAGTTCGTTTCTAATCTTGGCATATATGGTATAAATGTCGGTCAGAATTTAATTAATAATTCTATATACATGCCATGGAATATCGCGGAAATTTCCTGCGAGAACGCCGGGGAGGGGGGGGGGGGGCAGGTATGTCGTGGCATTAGGGAAGTGAAACAAAATGTAAGAGTCCTTAAATTCCAGCATTAATCCTTCAAGGCACAAATTTGTTTTACTTACACACGTGATTTTGTTTTAGAAATGTTAATATATTGAAAAATAACATAAGCAATGTTTTTTGAAAATAGAATCCTTTTTGTAACTTTATTATATCTACAACATATGCTTTACAGGTACGTCTCCATTTGCAAATTAATTATGTAGCTGTAATGTAAAGTCTCCCAAAACATTTTAGCAAATAGGCAAATGTTCACTAGTGGGCTTTTCAAAATTAAATGCAATTGTTTCAAAGGGAATCAATTTATGAAAATGTTTATAAGAAATAATAAGAGGTGATTTTGCGGGGTAAATAAATGTAATTATATATTTAAGCGTAGTGTCTTTAGTTTTGATCAACATTTTCTTATAGCAGTTTTTCATAATGTCCAAGGTAAACATGTGTTTGATTGTAAATGAAATATTATATTTTTGCACATCATCAATTTTTTCGTAAATTAATTTCTAATAGTTGATTTTTAGGTTTTAAATCATGCAAAATTCCTTGGTAAGGATATTTTTTTTCTGAAACTAATATAACAAAGTTTTTCATATTATCCAAACTTAAGCAAACACATTGTATATTTGGTTAAGTTTGCTCACCAAATGATGCTTCTGTTTTCTGTTTCGATATAATACACGTTCTCATCTTTAGAAATCTCACTGTTAAAACAAAATATACCATATGCTGTGACATTGTAAGGCCACGCCCCCATATGAATTCAAACTTCTATTTCATTTTAGTTTAAGTATTTGTATTCACAGGAAAGCTTTAATAGAACTATATATACATGAACCATGGGAATGGAGGTTTGCTTATGAAATTCATCATCAGTTACATAGGAATCGTGCTTTACTAAATCAATCCCATGAAATGTGCTACAGCAAGAGTTGTACAAAACAGTCACATAAATCTCCGTTAAAGATAACATGCCTTATAGAGATGTCGGCTTACAATTATTACTCCCTCCCGATAGACTTCATCATAAGAGAGATAATAACACATTGTATAAAGCGTGCGTCCTCCGAGGCGAAACTCTTTAATACCCGAAAACGAATACGTTGAAGAAAAAAAAAACTGCTAAGATCGTACGGGAAAGAGGAGATCCGAAACCGCCCCTTTACGTGGGCTTACGCACAACAATAAAATAAAATAAACAGACCGCAATCATATCGCCATAAATATGTCCGTGGCCTTTATGCGGCGGAATTGAAATGGGGTGTAAATTTAACGGTCGACATCCGCACTTCGTAACTCTCTCTCTACAAGGAGCAACAGTTTAGGGGTACCATAAGAACGATGTCGTCGTACAATGGAACGGTACCCTCGAGGATCTGAACTTCGCGCAACATCACCGAACGGAGAAGCATCTTTGAGAAACCGGCCCGATTGTAAAAGAAAGAAGACCAAAGTCGATGGAAGAGAAAAAAGTGGATGTCAGAATTTCCGATGTTTAAATTTATCGACGAACGAACGGCCCCCGATTGCGTTCCTTTTGCGTTTATTGGCATTAATATCGAGAGAGATGAAGCCGTTCCACTGCAGCTCCAACTTAATAAAGTGTAATTTATATAATAACTGGTCGCCAGGCTTGTATGTATCCATACAACAACGGCAACCACCATTTTAATGCGAGTTAAAAATTACCTATAGACGTGCATATGTATGCAAGCAACGCTCACGCTGAAAATTTGCATTTAACATCTTAATTAAGATGGAAAAAGGTTGCCGGGCCCGTTGCCGCGCATCTCCACGCCCATTTCGAGTCTTGACGCTCTTCCTCTCGTTTTCATCTGCGATTCTTTCGTGCGCAAAAAGATGAGAGCAACGACAGTGATATTCGAATATAGATGACTACGCAGTGGCAATTTCATACGCGCATTCTCGTTATGGCTGTATTGGCATTTTTGTTTTAATTAGGGGACATGCAAAAAAACTATTTTAATGCACGAAAGAGAAAAGAATAATAGGACACTGCGGACGAAGCCCATATGCGCGTGGTGTAAGTACAGCGATAGTTCGCTTTGGTAACACGGCTGTCCGCCGGATATAGACTATTATTCATTTGGTGTCTGACGTGCATCGGGGTTTTTAGGCAGTACCCTTTTTGTTGGTGTGTAATTTAGGTAATTGTTTATCAATTACCGGTGCCTGGAAGAATTTAAATTCGAAGTTTAGTCTCTGAATATTTCTGCTAAATCGATGCTATTAAGAAATTATCCCAATTACGTTATTATTTATAGCAATCATAATTATTTAAATATTCAACATATTTAGTTCGTCAACTTATATGTAAGTTGCATGAAGGAAATAGCATATCCCGTGGCTCCAATTAGCAATACGTTTATCATAATAACTTATTGTTAATCATAATGATTATATAGACGTTTTGGTTACAACGTTTAACCATTCTCTTAAAGTTTAAATAGAATTGTAAGCGATGGATTGGTAGTAGCCGCAATGCACTGATCACGAGTACATGTGTGCATCAGAGTTGGGCATCATTCAATAATTTTTTATTCAAATAATTATTTGAATAAAATTTTCATCTGTTATTCTTTATTCCGTATTAAGTTATTGTTGAATAAAACTATGGGAAATCATTTGAATGAAGAATTATTTAAATAAAACGTTATTTGAATAAAGCATTATTGGAATGATTCTTTCAGCAAATAAATCGTTATTCAAATAATTTATTACTGAATAACACCGACATAAATTTAGATTAGGTATATGCCTACATGTTTGTGCGATTTCACTGTCACAGCATCCGTACTTTTACACGCATTGCAAAGTATACGCGTGCGTTTTCTTTTCTATCTCTAACGAGCGGAGATTTTATATTTATATAAATATAAAAACAGCTAAGCCAGTCTAAATTTCTTTTTATCTACTATTCGGGGATAGAATGCCCGTACGGGTTACCACCTCGCCGAACGCTGGGATAGACTTATGTCTATGCTTTACCTGAAAATAATCAAGAAACTTTTTATCCACTTTTTACATTTCAAGTGATCTTTCTTACTGTTGGTGTTTTTTTTATAATGTAAAACTAAAACTATACTAAACGTCAGTTGGATTTGACACAGGTTCATTAATTGATTTTGAAGTTAAAATAAAGAAAAAATTCTCTCACATCTCCCATTATCCTTCAAAAATGGCGGGTAATCATATAAAAATTGTCGCTAATGTTAGGAAGTGCATCGGTAGGACGTCATGCCAGTAATAATTATATCCGCCGACATCTTACACATTCCTCTAGATTTACGTGCTGCCATTTCTGAAGTCGATAAACAAACCTTCAAACTTATAAAAACTGCACTAATTTTTTCCTACGCAACTTTAATCTCTTTAAAAATTGGCCGGCAATATTTATATAAAATCCGCTGATGTTAGAAAGTGTACCAAGAACACGACATGGCAGTAATAATTATATCCGCCGATATCTTCGACATCCCTCAAGATTTACGTATTATCGTTTTTCAAACCGATAATCAAACTCTCAAACTTATAAAAACCACATTTATTTTTTTTTGCCACAACTTCCAATGTCCGTCAATGGCGAGTAGTATTTATATAAAAATTTCTGCTAATGTTAGGAAGTGTACCAGTAAGACGACAGGGCAGTAATAATTATATCCATAGGATATAATATATGTCATAAATTATAGCTTTGAAATTGCTAATTGTTGAAAATATAGCTAAATATTTTTAAGGAGAATACATAAGTGGTGGATGTGAATTTATGGGAATATTATAGTTGTGATTTGAAGAAATGAAAATGGGGTGTTTCTAATAAGGTATACATAGGTCAAATGTAGAGATTGAGATTTAAAGAACATTCAAACCATATTAAGAATCATACTGCTGACAAATCCGCTTTAGCATATGATTGTGGTAATGCAAGATACATTTTCCATAGATGATTTAGAGGTAAGTAGAGCCCGTTGCAATAGAAAATGGTACATGTCGTCACCAAAAACCTGCGCGAAGTGTGACGTATAGCACTCTCAATCAGGCTACCATTGGTTGTTGCCTAGCAACGAAGACGGATTACCGATATTCGTTCATTGCGCATGCGACGTTATGTATACCATTCTCTATTGTAACGGACTCTAATTAAGTCTTCAAATTGAAAGGATCTTATTACGCAGAAAACCATTTATATGAAAAAATATATCTTAATAGATACCGATTTAACTCCATTTAGAATTCATTAAAGATAATAGTCCTCTAACTTATTTTTCATCTTTTGTTACCTAGGATATACCTATATACATGTTTGGAATTTTGGCGGATATATTAATTTGTACACCTCATGATGTTAGCTTAGCTAATGAAATGTACATAGTGCGAAATTAAGCCAGTTTTGAGAGGGACATTTCTTCATTTCGCGTATTATAATAGTTTATATTGTGTATTCATTTTATCTCAAAAGCCCCGTTACGACAGGGATACAAAGGTAACCCAAATAACGCAAGTTTGCTGTTCTGGGTTTTCAGAAATACTAACAGGAATTTCTATTCAATTACTAACGAGTGTAAAACAAATTGGATAACAACCTATAAGTACACTTCCATGGTCCTTACATACACTTCTTGTTTTCCGGGTTGGAATAGCGTCCTGGAAACACACAAGAAGTGTGTAAATTTAATAAGATTTTATTTGTGCGCTTATTTAGCTTCAATTATAATTCTGTACCTTAACGCCTACAAAAATACGAAATCACTTTTGAGACTAAATCAATACGCGAATGGATATGACGGGTGCTTGCCACATCCGTGCCTGTCATTAAATAGGAGAAAAAACTGTATAGGTAAATGCGCCCTATAGGTACTGCAATGAAGCTGAATATTTTATTCACCATAAGATTAATATATGTACATATCTAATATAAACGCCTAGCCAACTTCATTTATGGTTATAAATTGTTTGCATTTACAATGTATGTAGATTTATCCATAGGTAATAAGGCGTAGTCTTGAGGGATTCTACTCAGTGCAAAGAAAATTGATTTTATCATTAAGATTGATCGCCTTAACTTTATTTAATTGACATAAAGGATTGGAACTAACTATAATCAAGCATAATTCGTTTTTTAGACAAATAAAGGCGTTATTATTTTTATTTTATATCCTTTAGAAGTAGTTTAGATAGACGATATGTTGTACTGATGCTAGATTTAATTTATGTTTCTATCCCCGTGCATATGTAACCGTTAATGTTATACAATTCATCCTTTATAAAATTGTTAGTTGAGCGGAAGTATTCATAAATGTTATCTAATCGAGAACGGTTGCAGAAATCTGTGGCCCAATGAATATGATAGGCATGACACCGTCATATTTTAATATTATTGTGGGTTCTCATTGTTGAAATTAGTTTCATCTGACATAAGTTTCATCTTCAAAAAGATTACCTATCTATTTTTTTCTGTTAAAAATAAAATTAATTCGTTTTTGTAACTATCTTTTTAATAGACTTATAAAAACACTCCATATTAGTATTATTTAGTATTATTTAACGAAAGATTTAGCGAATTTTGTTTAGTTGATCATTTTGGGTAAATATAAGCCATCAATATTGCAATTATTGGAGATATTATTAAATTGACTGTCGAAAAAGATTTCATTATATTCAGCTACTACAGAAATTCATTTATTTTGCCATGAATTGCTAATTAAACGTAATCAACTGAATGAGAAATTACTTTCTTTTATGAGAGAAGGCATTAAAAGCAATAATTAAGAAAATCGCCCAGTACAATAATAATTCCTTAAAACGATACTCGTTTTCTAAACTAGGATTTGTGCCTGCAAAAGGGAGTTAAACTAGTTTTTCAATACACTTATTTGCTATTAAGCCTACCTAAGTATAAAATCTATGGTAGAACTAGTCAAAACTATAAAACACGAATAAAGCAAAACTTAAAATTGATAAAAACTTGCTTTCCCAGACATAAATCCATATATGTTTTCGCAATGATATCTAGGAAACAATATTTTATATATGTATGCGAGATTTTAACCGTTCTAGAGCAGCAGCAACAGTGATTCCAACAGGTGTATATATTTTGCCAGCGTCTGAACAATCGAATATAAACCCCGTTGGGTAATAATGCGGGCAGGAGCAATGGCTTGTGACCCCTTGAGCCATAAATATCCCGGCTAGTCTTTGGGATTGTACTCTCTACTCCTCTATCCTTAACCTAACTAACACATGCTCTGAACATGTCTTAATTCGAACACACTTCAGCCCCTCTATCTCCGTAAGTTCATCTTTATCTCGCTTATACTCGCTCTCCTATACTTCGGATGGATTTATTTCGTGCGGAAGGAAAAAAAAAAACACCCATTTTAATGACGTCCATTAAGACAATTACGCTCAGCTTTAATTTTTTTTCGTCCTTTGTTTTTTTGTTATGAATGGGAATACATACATTGCAAAGGGAAGTCTGCTGTATTAGACATATGTAATATCACTTTGACGCAGAGTGAATCAACTTCCGATTATCAGCCGGTGTTAATGGTATTATAATAGATGGGTTGCTTGAATTGCTGCCATACATTTCAGGGGTACTTTTTACATACTGTCGTTCTTGAATATCGATAAATCGTAGGTTTTTTGTAACCTTTAAATTTACATCTTATATTAAAAGGTATTCATTGTAGATACATTATTTTTAAAACAAAACCAACAAGTGAACACCTTTTTGCTGTTTCGTACCAATTCAATACAATAACTGGTTATACTTATATGATAATACCATTTCCTTGAAAACCACTAATGTATAAATTGAAGGATTCGGTGCAAAAACCGGTCAAGCCTATACTTTTTTAAAAATATTCAGAAACCAATGCAAACTCTCTTAGAAAGAAGTATGCGGAATTTATTTTTTGAAGCCTTTGTTTTTAGACAAAAGAGATTAAAAAGTAAGAGTTTTTTTGTAATGGATGTGCCATAAAAAGAAGTGAAGTTAATAGTTTTATGCATCGTAACGGAAAAATTCAGAAACTAGGTACTGATTTATTTGAAAAGATCTTTTCTTCTTTTAATACAAAAAAGATATTTCTTATTTTATCGAAAAGGAAATACAAAATCAGATTCATAAACCACGCATGCGAGAATGTGCCCAAATTGCTACTACACATTTCAACTTTCTAATCGCTGTCATCAGTGTTTTTCTGGTTTGGTTATTCGATACTATTACCAGTTTCTCATAATCCCACATATACGCAGGAGATACAGTTTATCGGCAAGAGGCATCACACATTGTCTACTCTTTTTTTTTCTAAATAATGCTTAATAACTAGTAGAATTTAGGGTTTGGTAGTGCTGACAGGAAAGTGGGTTTATTGATTGGTATTAACGATACCTGGAAACAATAATTTATCCTTTCAGCTGATTGTTTATTGTCTTTTAGAAGAGCGATTTTGTATTGAAGTGAAATGAACGCAGAAACTGTACCTTGAAAATTGTTCTTAAAACACGTCACCCGATGGAATATCTACAAAAAGCTGGCTTCTGCTGATAGTTGAAATCGTGAATCAACTACTTCACCTTAGTGGTTATACACAAGGGTAATTAGACCCATGATATCATATGGAGCAGTAGTATGGTGGCTAAAGGTGTGGCATTCAGGGGCAGCGAAAACGCTAAGTAGAATACAAAGGCTGGCTAGTCTGTGTGTCACGGGCCGGATGAGATTAATCCCTACCGCCGCAATGGAAGTAACTCTAAACCTGCCATCACTACATATGTATACAGAAGGAACTGCTAAGTCCGCAGTATACAGATGTATACACAGTCAAGCACCGATGGTGCCATAGTTTAGAAATTTAAACTGGATAGGAAATATCAGGTTATAATACCAGATAAGAAGGACTGGGAGGAAGGCTCTCCAGTAAGAGAGGACTCAAACTGGTCTACAAACATCTCTAAAACTGATTATAGTGCAAGAATCGAAGTATATAAAAAGCAGGCCAGAAACTAATTTCGATAAGTTTCGGCAAGGATACAGTGTTCCAGATAAAGGCGGTCGCAATTCATTATTGTGGCAGAGAAATACTCTCTTATAAAAAGATGGAAACGCGATAAATTCAGCTTAGAATCAAAGTGTTGATTCTAAGGTGATTTAGAACTGCATAAGCGTCATAATATTTTTTTAATATGCTCCTTTCGTAAAATGTTGGTAGAAATTTTTTTGTTATTGTTGGCATTATTAGAGGATTATTTTCTGTTAATAACATTTTTTGCTACATCGAATGGTTACGAAGATATATGCGCATAACATTAAGCATATGTGTAAAACCCTCCTCAGATAACTTTGAGAAAAAAAGTAACATAGGCGAATAGAAGCTTGTACCAAATGTAGCTAACATGTCAATTTCAAAGAAAATTATTAGAATCGTTTTCGAGAATAAATCAAAATATCAAAAAATTGTAAGAGTAAACTGAAAACTGAAACTCTTATGTCCTTTTTAACCAAAATTTTGCTGTCACATCCTCTAAGGATACCGGGATACGCAAATATCAAATAAGAATGCTCTCAAATATTACGTTCTTAAGATAGACAAGAAAAAATAAGACAGAAGGGACATTTTGAGGTGGCTGTATGTGATATTTTGGAAGAAAGCCCAAAGAACACGTATTTTTTTGTTTTAAAGTAGTTTATGGATTAGAACAGAAAACACCCCCATCATGTACCACAGATCTTATTAAACCAAAGCATCCGAATTGTGAAGAGGAACATTTTTCTTTTTAGTTCAGTCCGATATGTCTTCTAGTTCCAAAGATATCGTTAAAAATGTATTTAGGGGTGTAAGTTTAGGCGTCTGGGACTCCCCTATATGTGAACATCAGCAGCTAAAAAAATACGTGTTGATTATTTTGCACTACTCTACACGTTCTGCAATATTTTATCAAAATCGGAGGTGATCAGTTTAGTCACTTGGCTTGTTAAAGATATTTTCTGATAGAATTCTGTTAGTATAGTATTTAAATACTGAGAATTACCATCTATTTAATCTACAGTATTATATATATTTATTTATCATATTTGTTGTTGTCGAATTGCAGCTTTATGTGATTAACCTACGCTTTATGATTTTGCTTCATTCAATTCTACGTAATTTTCTGACCATATTAGACCTATACCAGAATTATAAACTGAATTTACAAATAAGAAACTTATAGGTCTTAGAACACTGAGAGTATCACCAATAACCATGTAATTGATTGCACATATATATAAATTCTATAAAATAAGGAGAATAAGTAAATTAACAGAATCAGGTGAAATAATATTCATTGAATTGATTCGAATCTTACAAATTTTTTGTTTCAGTTTTGACCCCTAGTTCTGAATTCAGTTTTTTAATTGATTGCAACAAGTGCAGTGGTATTCTTTAAAACATTTTGTACTCTATTTCCGTTTTTTATTGTTCCATATAGAGTATCACTTTAACTCAGCGCTGTATTAAAGATTCACATATTTATCCGTTTTAGTATTTTACAGTTCTTGCCATATCAGTGAAATTCTTTTTCATATGCTTCTTGTCTCTCATTTTATTTTTATAAAATTTATTATTTTATCATTCCTTCAAGAAAATATTGCTTTATTACATATTTTCTACTTATTATTTTCAAGTTAAAGTAATCACTCATTGCTATGAATGTATATTCCACCCATTGAAATTGAAAAATTTATAATTATTATTAAAAAAAAAAAACAGCGGTTGACATTAATATACATTACTTGACTTAATTATTAGATTCATTGCCATATGATTAAATTAAATAATAACAAGCTTATTGTCCGCCTTTTTCTGCGTTGAAACAAAAATTAGCAGAAGAATCGCCACTTGCGTAGTGCCGCATGATAACCTCTCACCCTGAAGTTATTCGAAATGATTTATAATTATACACGCATCGTTTGATGTGTAAGTTTTATAAAACATTGACATAAACAAAAACAATCGCGAATTGTTGCTAATTCGGTAAAGTATGTGATATTGTAGTCGCGTCTTATAGATATCTGCAGAGTAACTGAGATTTCTCTTTCGAAAAGAGTTGTATTAATAATAAAATTTATTTAATTTTTAGGAGAAAAGTTGTTCTAGCAGGGACAGTATATTAACGCTTTGAATGTGGGACTTAGGTTATGCACATTTATCCTGAAGATGATTTTATGATTGAGATTTCCTGGAATTTTTTGAATGATTATGGATTGATATGGGAAGCATGCATGAAGTAAAAATATTTGCATATCTAACCAATTGCATTCTAGTAAAATGTGGGAAATTCATTCATATTTACGTATATTATAGATAAAACGTAAGCACTTAGTTTGCACGCTTTGTATTCTTTGTTTTGTGAAGCTACTCGAGTCAAGCACATACACAACACCTTTCGCAAAAGAAAAGTAAAATAACATCTACAAATTGCTTAACATCATTTCCGTATTTATATTTACTTACAATTAGTCCACTTTAAATAAAACACGTACATTGTCTAAGTAGGAAAAAGTCTTGCTTCAATCACAGATTTTAAATAACAGTAATCAAGTGCATTTTGAGTTTTTTTGGCAATGTGAAAGAAATTTGCACCAGGGATAACAGAATATATCAGCATACCATGGCTTTGCTATTAGAAAAAATTGAAAATATGACATAAATAATGAAGGCTAATGAATTCAGTGTGCACGTCCTTTTCAAAATTTATTGGATATACCAAATGCTCTAATGAAATCAGGAAGAATAAGGGCTTACATTCAATCCTTATCAGCAGAGTATGATATATCGTTAATTACTTCAGTTTGAAACTTAGCAAGCTGCCCCTTCAGATGTTGCCTCTATAAAGTAAGAATTTTGTCACACAACAGATCCATCCACGAGATGTAGATCCCATAGAAATAATGAATTTTGATATAATGTATTCATTAATCAACTTAAATCCAAATTATGGGAGTGCTGTTTTTAGTCAAATTGGGTAAATATCTTTGGCATTAGAATTTTCACAAAATTTATATACAGGTGTATAAATAGGAACTAATAGTGTAGAACTCATAAACAAAAAAATATGATGGGGAAGTATAAACATCTTTGCTTTCAGTAAGTTACCATAATTTAACTAATCGTAAGTTTTGAAGATTTGGTTATTTAGGTGGTTATAAGTGATGCAAGAAAAGTAGAAAAAATCAGTGCTGTTGACTTGAAAGTCTTGCAACAAGTCGTTAATAGCTTTAAGACGTAAAATTCCTGTAGATTTTTGTTATCTAATTAACATTGAACCAATTAGGAATGTAAACATTTGATATCTGGTATTGAAATAGTAAAGTGAGTATTTTAGATATCTAGTTATAAACAATAAAGTATCGTAGAATAATTAGGTCAGTTTTACGTGAAAGAGCTCTTACTTGCAATTAAGAACTGTTAATAAATGCATTGCGCACATGATAAAAAATAACGGTATCTGGAATGCATTATGTACCATGACCCTGTTTAAGATACATACATATCATAACCATAAAGTAAGCCTAGTACACCATATAAAATACGGCGACGAAACCATAAAATACATGGGTTTGTATGTGCATATTGTGGTGTTAGCATCGCTAATAACACACCTATAAAGGTAATTTGTTACTCGCCTCGTAACTCTTTTTCATGCGAGGTAATATATCTTCTTCTATAACACAATTATAAGCATGATACGTTAAATATATTAACCCTAATTCATTGTAGTGCTGCTTAACCTCATAAATTTACACCCGTTTCTTTGACTCCATATATGTACGTAAAGCATGTGCGTACATACTATTGCTGGTGTATAACGTTGCGCGGTAGTACACTTTTTTTCCATTAAAAACCATCTGGCCAGCCTGAATTCCCCTTTCATACATCCGTGCTACCACTGCCTACTATGTGAGTGAACCCCTAAAGCAAAAAACCTTCGTCGCTGAATTCACGTAGGTTATTGTAACCTAATATCATGACATTGATGGTAATAAATATTATTCACCTTATAAATAGGCGTACATTAAATGAAGTAATATAAATTTACAAACTGTACAAGCTGTTGCAAAAAGTTACTGAGACTTTCGCAATATCAACAAATCAAGATTGGTTCAATGTAATATTGCCTAGAGCTTACCTTAGCTGGAGCTTATCTTAGTTAGAGCTTATCTTAGCTCACACGATATATATTCGATCAATCCACCTTGCACGTTTTCATTAATTCGGAACAAATATTCGGAAATTCCTGGATTTTCGTTTTCAAACAAAGATCGACTGAAATTCTTTGAATTACGTGGAAGTGTGTTTCTTAATCATTAATGGAAAATTTAGATTTCAACCAGTGCTCAATGCTTTGAATTATTTCCAAGAAATGTCAAAAACGAGAAAATAAGAATTGCATAGGTTTGGATGCAATTGCATAATAATCAAGTTAATACTTTAACATTTGAATAGATTCGGCGTTTACTTAATGTAAATCCATTTTAATTAAATAAACAATAACTAGTTGTGAGATTTACACTTTATTAGTGTTAAAAATGAAAACTGTTTCGCCGTACAACGGCTTCGTCAGATAATATATAATAAACTAAAACTAAACATACGTGCAACCTCCTATTTTCACAAACAGCCTTTACAAAACATCATGTATTTAAAAAAGTGCCTACAGTTTTTGGCTCTACACAAACATATATTAAAATATCCAAACAGGTAATAACAATTTTAAAAGAATCTATGAAATTTAAAACAAAGTCAACAATTTGTTACATAAGAAAGTAGAAAACAAGAGATGAATATGTTGTAGGTATTCCGTAAAATTAAAAACTGAGCAGAAAACCTCTCACAATTTTTGCAATAGCACCCATAGAAAATGATTGTCCTCCCGAAAAAATTTCTAAGAAAGGTATTTGAAATCAGAAGAGAGGAAATCTAGGCCAACAGTATGACCTTTGTTGCTAGAGATGCTTAGGTTACAATTTTCAAAAACTCTGTCGAGGGGTCCTTTACTTATCTCTTTAGGTTAAGATGCAATAAAAACCGCTTAAAATATTTGTTGGTTCCCAAGAAAAAATTGCAAAAATCCACCGTACTAGACAACTTACAACTAGTCCACCTTTAAATAAAAGTTTGAAATATGGCATATATACCAAATCATTCAGAACGCATCATTGCAACAAAATGGTATGAATTTTAAGACGATTGGATCAGTAATTTTCAAGTTATCAAAGAAGAAAAAGGAGCTAGAAATGGCCATAATCCCCTGAAGCAACTTTTTAAAGTAAACTCTAATATACAACTTCTTAACGAAAATGCCTTTTGTTTTAGCAGACAAAAGGAATAACATTTACTAAAATAGTGCTTTCTTCTGAAAACACCTGAAGTTAGAATATCAATAATAAAACATTCAGATTTAAAGAAATATGCTTTGTAACGGTTCAATAACCGGATGCTAGTTCTGGCGAATATGGTTAGCACACAAGATAAACAATAGTAACATCGCTTGCCAAGAAAAACAATTCCTTATTTTCAAAATACATACATGTGTTAAAGTTTTCTTTTGTTTCTGTGGTGATAGACAGATTGACTTTCTCGTCTATCTACACAGATTAATTTTTTTTTAAATAGATTTAAATTTTATTACCATAAAGAAAACTAATTCTGTCATCACTGTCACTTAACGAAATAAGTGACAATAATAGAACTGCGTTTTAAGGCTTAGAGTTAGACGGGGTATTTACCTATACACAAATGCAAATACAACATATAAGCTGATATGGCAAGACATTAGAAAGAGAGCACATACAGGCATACCGTAAGAACTATGTAGGATTATACATCTTCCAGCAATTTATGGTAACAGAAAATGCAACCTGCTGTTTAATTACTACAAAACAAGAAACAGTTGGAACGTACCATACACATAATTTATTTCATTACAGATACGAAAGTATTGAAAATATTTATTATTCCACAACAACTAACAACAATAGACCTTAATTTGTAGCCAAGATACATATTTGAAAGTTTGTTTCAATAACAATAAAGGTTTGATACCAAAATTGTTTAAGTATGACATTGTTTGTTTGTTTGCTTAGAACATAGAACGAATGTATTGCAAAAATAGAAAAAAAGTTATCCGCACGTATAGATCATTAGGTGAAGTTCTACAACACATCTTAAATTGTGTGGCTAACTTCAATACCTTTCAGCTGTAATAACCATCAATTTATTGATTTAGTGATATTTGGCAATTCAAATTATTTTTTCTTCCAGAGTTGGCATATTTCCAAAGCCATTATATATTTTCTACATGTTTTCGTGGTCGGATAATATATATTCTTGCGATTAAAGTAAATGTACCCACTCAATTTTAATTTAAATTATGTATCAATACAACACGTATCCACCTATACTCCGTTTGTAATTAATATTTCTCAGTTTTCAAAATATGTACGTTCCCATTTAAGAAACATCAAATTTTAAAACTTTCATACAAGAAATTTCAATTACACAAACGTTCTGCCTTTGATTTATGTGCTTTTTCTGGCACCAGTGTCCAACGGACTTGAAACGAATTTTCCTATGCACCAATAACTATTTTATTAAATTGTGCATTTACTTTCAACACGTATGTTTTGGCCTAGGCTGATATATATTTACTTTGGCAGCAAGTGTGCGGTGTTTTTGGTTTTTAGATGTTTCTAATAAATCACTTGGACTGTAACCATAATAAATTTAGCTAATATATCATACGGAAACCGACGCGATTAAATATAGTTTTCAAGTTACACCGTTTTCATTTTTGTGTTACTTTAACTTTACTACCGCTCGAAAACTAGTGGCAATGCCAAACTGAAATTTTAACTTGTACTTTATTAAACTATAAATCATTGAAAATATCATGCCATCAAATGCAGTTTTCTTGTGTCCTTAGATCTTAATGCATATTTATGTGCATTCCATAATGTTATCATCTATTTTGAAATAAACTTGAATTGTATTTGTTAAAAAATACTTTTAAATTGATGGTATTATTTCTATACATTCGTAAATATACTAATGTATAATGCGACATATACTGTGACACACACCACAAATAACTAACAAAATTGATACATCAAGCAACATTGTGTAACTATAAAAAGCGGCAGAGTATGCACGCTATAAACGTTGAGTAAAATGGTTGAATAAACCTTTAACTATACCTAGTATAACAAACAATAAAATATCCATGGTATAAAACTTCAAAGTATAATTTGCCAGATACCAATAATAATTCCCAAGGGGATATTTTCATGTTTATTAGGTAATTACCTAATAATAAACATTTATTCAACGCTGATAGTGTTGGTTGAATTGTCTGTAACGTGTGTTACGCATAATTCAACAATTTCGGGGCAGAAATGTTCTTTAAACGAATTAAATTAGACATGCCTGTGATATATATTGTTTTTATGACTGATTGTATGCTGCTTTTGATGAGCATATTCCGCGAAACGGTGCTAAAAAGAGTAATTGTAATGACATCCTGCGTGGCATACAAAAGACGTTATAGTAAATTTGAAGAAGTGCAAACATTATAGTAGTTATAAAAAAACTAATTGTATCTGAAGTGGAAAACTTTGAAAGATTACAAGTTGTTACAAAAATTCAAATTAGAGATGCCCATTTAATGTTGATTTATCGTGGAAGGAGCAGCTGATCGCAAGTAACAGCAAATACTTTTGGTCCTTTGTTGCATCTAAGTGAAGTCACAGCCGCGTTCCCGGCAAACTTTACCATGATGAGGTTTGTTACGACACTCCAACAGGTATTGTAGACGGGTTTAGTGAATATTTGATAGCGCCTTTCGGGACACTATCGATGAACTATCCACCTTGTATGATGTGCCTCACATTCATATTCCTCCAATATTTGAGAACGATATAAGTATTGCTGTTAACGGTCATTTCTAAAGAATGCGTCAATGTACTTTTGAGACTACTACTTGAGCTGGCAGCCGAATACATTTCCGGGTCGGTGGGTGGTCGCACAGTTTTGCCCAGAGAGAGGCCCGAAGTGGTAGTGCCTCAAAACTAAAAAAACAATAGGCCTAGGTCGGTTTTATCAAGCTTTGCAAAAATGTATGAATCCATTTTGTACCGTCATATATATTCTTGGTAGTGATATCAATTTCTATCAACATGGTTTCAGAAGATCTACACTCTCTATAGTACCTAACCTTGTTACTTTCGTTCAATATGTTTCTGAGGCTGTTAATGCTGGTGGGCAGATCTATGCAATCTACACCGATCTTATACCGTTGATAGGATTAACGACTGTCTTTTGCTACGTAAGCTTACTTGCTGCGGTTTTAGTGCTACTCTGTTGGAATTGAAACGATCGCATCTTTTTGATCGTACTTTTCTTGTTTCTTATATTGAATTTGTGTCTGGCGGCCGGGTTATCAGTTTGGGGGTGCTCCAGAAGTTGCTTTTGGGTCCTTTACTTTTCTTGATATTTGTAAATAATCTACCCCATTGCTTTGATTGCGAGGTGCTTATGTTTGCTGATGACGTTCAGCTGTTCTCGTCCATTAAAACCATCAGCGACTGCTTGAATCTGCAGCTCAATATTGACTGGTTGGTTGAATGTCGCGGCGCTAATCTGCTGGACCTGAATGTTTCCAAATGTAAAATTTTATAATATAAACGATCACTCATCAACTACCAGTATGCATTGGCTGCATTGACTCAAATATTTTAACAAGAAGTACTAAAATCGGGGACTTTGGTGTTGAGTTCGACAGTATTCTTTCTTTTAGTGACCAAATATCCACTATGACTGGATCTGTATGTAAGAGGCTTGGATTCATCTGTAAAAAAATTAGACAATTTTAAAATGTGCCCATCCTTAAAATTCTGTTTTACAGTCTGTGCATTTCAGCAGTATGATGCTCTGGTGTTGAACTTCTGTTATGTGACGCGGACTGGGGCTACTCAGAGAAGGTTTTTGGAACTTATTTGGTTTCGCAAATTTAATAACTATCCTTGACGTGGTTTTGATCATTTAAGAATATTGCTCTAATGCTTTACATAGAGTAATTCACAATTATATCGATTGTCTGTACGCCCAGCATAAATTGAACTTTCGTGTGCCTGCACTAGTCTCGCGTATTTTTGTACTTTTTATAATGTACTGTCTAAAACTAATACGTTGGCCAAATCGCCTGTTCTGTTTATGACTGAAGCATATAATAATATCTGTTACAGATGTGACATATTCTTTAGCTCAGAGAGACATTTGCTTAATATTACTACCGATCAGAAAATTTAGCTTATTGGTACCTTTCTTTGGCGGTTTTTGCTTTATGTATTTTCGTTTTATTGTCTCTTTGCTTTAGTTGCATATTTGTGTTTCTAGCGTTTCTGGCTGTTAGTCCTGTAATTGGTCATTTCGTACTGTTAGGCTAATGTACTTGTTATTATCATAATTAAACAAATATATTTGACGATTTCAAGGTCGGAATCCAAGTTATTCTATTCAGAACGCTATATTCTATTATTGATGTATGATATTGTTAGATTACGAAGGTCACAAATTCAAAAGCTTTGCTCAAAGATTCACTAGGACCATGTACGCAAGCATACCAGAGTCAAATGCATAATAGATTTGTATACATATATGACTAAATATTAGAAATAAAAGGGTTTTTAGACTTTGTTCTAGAAGATTGTCCTCGTTGTGTTAATTTTCACGTGTTAATGCAATCTGTCCTTGAATCAATACTAAAATAATCCCTATAGACATTTATAGAAATGTGTTTTTAAAACTGTAACAATTCGAACTCCATCGAGTTCGGCTAAATTTCTGTGGGTATCGTGTAATACATCAATAAATGTCAGTGCAGCAACGAACAAACCAACAACTGACCTAAAAACAAACACTATTAATTAATATTATTAAAGTTTTTTTTTTTGTTTATACAGCGCAATAGATTCTTATTGTCAGTGGTCATTCTTAATATATAAATTCATGTTAGCTAAGTAGTAGGTCTTGCAGGTAATATATACATACCTCGTTTGGGATATAGATACACACAAAAAAGAAACAGTAATCATAACGGGTTTCGACACAATTGAAATTAATTACATTTCCATATATCTTTACCTCGTTGCCGTTGTCATGAAAAAGTGTTTCAAATTTTAGTTATAGAAAAAAAACTCGATCCACCTTTACAGTGTAACATGATTGACGACGGCTGACTCTGTGAAATTGTTTTAGTCATTTTTTTTTCTTCGGGTGGCACTCTCCTCTCTTACAATAATTACGTGAAATAAATTATAATCTTGATTAATTAGACATGCTCCATTCGGAATCCCTTTCAGGCCAGAAGAATGTTTACTTTTTATTCGGCATTAGAGAAATAATTTATCGTCGTCGTTATTTCCATATTTTTCCCGGATTACTTAGGCCGCAGCTCGACTTTGATTTCGTATTTCTGATTATGTAGATATGCGGTATGAACGTGAACTGCGGTAACGGGAGATAATAACTCATGAATGTTACAAAATAAAACAATAAATTATTCATGCTAGTAACATTAGATTCTGAGAATTACATCTGTGCGCCTGAAAGTGGTAAAGGAAAAAACATTTAGAGACGTCTTCTACTTGTACGCTAGTACTTTGTTACTCGCGGACATGGAAACTTTATAGGGCGCTCAGAAATTTTGGTTCAGCAATAAATTCGAGGAAGATCAAACTGATACTTTAAATTATATTATATTTTATCCCCATCTTATATATTAATATATAATTAATTAATAATTATATCAAATTAAAGACTGTTTGAAAATCTCCGTGTTCATGTGTACACCAACATACCATGCGTCTACCAAGCAACATTATGTGTTATACAACAAATTTTAACGTTTGTTCTTGGTTTATATCTAGTGTAACAAACATTAAATTATCCGCGGCATAAAACTATTATAGTTTACCATATACTAAGTCTTTGAATATGATTTTAGCGAGATATTCTAGGTTTATTATACTACGTATAAACTAATACATACCTGACGGTTTTCCCATTTTTTTGTGCATGATAACTGGTTATTAACGTTAAGTTTTATTTTCTCAATATGTATTTTTGTGACTTTCGACATAATTACTTCTATAAAAGAGCTGTTGATATTCTTTTTACAACCTGAAGAAGTTGTTCTGATAAATCTCAATCGATGGGGGACACAATAATTTGTACAATATCTTTAGTCAACTTATAATAGGCACAAAATAACAAAGTCATTTATATTATAGGTATGTTCTTCGAAGAGTTACGCAAAAGCACAAAATCTAACGCACTCTTAGCATTGTGCATCCCTCAGAAGTTCATGTGTATTTGTAGATAAAAAAAACTGTTGAAGGAGTGATCATCGGCCTAACAACTTGTAATGCGATAGTGATGGATTGGTCGCTCTTGATCTATTCCTTTGTGCATTGAATTTTACAAAATGTTTCACTTCGTGAATTTGTAATATTTTTCAGATTCGAAACCATACCTTTTAAATTATGTTGGATAACTCAACAGTAAAATTAACTAACTGTTCTCATTTGTGGGAGCTACCCTGTTAGAAAACCTGCTACTATGCGAAGATGATTCCCAGTAAGGTTTAGTAGTTCTTCACATTTCTTCTTTGATGGTGGGTTGATAAAGGTCTTACTGCTTACCTGTTATCGTAGTTTGCTTTTACACAATCCTAGAACAGGTTCTGGGCATATAAATGAAGCCAACTGGGGTTTTTCGTTTCCTTCGATTCTCGAATGTCCGGGTAAAGTAACTTCATTGCGGTCTACTAGGCCATTCAGTCTAGCTTTGATTGTATCCTGGGTTCTACTAATGCCCTCAGTATCACTTAGCTGGTTATTGCAGATCTGTTTGCTTTCATAAGCTTTCTGTTGCACTGTTTGCGCCTGGTTAAAAGACTCTGACATAGTGTCCTAGCGAATTTGTGATTATTATAATTCTCACCTCACTGTGAATTCCAGTTTCACTGCCATTCTTGGCTTTTGCTCCGCCTGTAAACCAGATCAGTTCAAAGAGCCTGTCACTGTAGTTGGACTGGTTCCAATTTATCCGGTTCTACCTCGAAATTTCTGTTAAATAGATATGTAGAAATCCATAATTAATATGTCGTTGTGTCCCAATCTTGCATATCTGCCATTTGGTATTTCTTGCAATCTGCGATGCCCCACTGTTGCCTCCCTCATTATCACCAAATGGAAAGGGGGGTGACCTATGAGGCGTTCCATTGCCGCTGTAAGGTAGTCCTCATTGCTCCTGCTCTTTCTAAACACGCAAGCCTCTGTATCTTGCTAAGTTCAGTTATAGCAGTTTGATGCTGGATCTTTGTCCACCATACCAGAGTTGCATAAGTTACCATGAGTTTGGCCACCGTGATGTGTGTCCAATACACAATATTTGGTCTTAACCCTCATGTTTTTTCATGGCTTCTTCTAGCCCATATTAATGTTGTCTTTGCCCTGGTTCAATATTTATATTCTTATATAAATGAAAGGACAGATAAAATGTACATGTTAACGACCTTTAAAATTTGTTTATTTTAGACACGAAATTAATTCGTAGATAAGCAAGAATTTCAAACATTTTTGCAAAGCTCTGTTGGCAGGTGATCTACTTCTATAGTGACGAGTGTAATTAATTTTAAAAAAGCAGCTATTTCAAAGCTTTTAGGCCAGAGCTTAGTGAGCTAGATTTTCTTCAATTCAATGGTTAACAATGCTTAATGGCAACTCTTTTTTCCTCAAAAATTGATTTTAAGAAGTGATGTATCTTTGTGTTGCGGCAGTGAAAAGTTGCAGAGAAAAAACATGGCCTCCTGACAACTTGATTTAAATAATTTAGGTATATTTCAAATGGAATAACGTAGAACAAAATTATTAATTTTAGACAAGTTGTAAATATATATGGATAACTTTTAATTGCGTTCGCCAAATTTTCTATTTATAATGTTCGGACAAAGATGGCAATTATTTTTATCTTACTTCCACGTAGAGAGTTGATAAATAGTAAAATATCTTACTTCTAAGACATGAATGCCAAAATTTAGTCTTTTGACAAAGGGTATACGTGATCATTATTATCTGTACAAGTTCATTTACACGTGTTTTGTAAAAAGAAAACTGTAAGAAAAGGTAAATCTAATTAAATTAGATTACAATATAAAGATGAAGATTAGAATCCAATTTAATAGGCTAAATTTACTATGGATCTACTTTTGGAGTTCTAAAATTAAGATACTAAAATGCATGGTCCAATTTAAAGCATGAGAGTTTGAAATTGTCAGAATATCGTCAAGCAGGCTGTCGTGAACGAATTTTTTGTTTGCTCTTTTGACTGCCGTCCTGAAAATCGTTGGTTTCTCTTTTCTTGAAACCTGTAAAAATGGAACTTACCAAGTCATGTAGTGTAAAAGTTGTCTTCTATACTGGTACGCGTACTCTCGTGTGCATATGGTATATTTTTAGACCGATCTTCTCCTCTCTTCTCTCTCAAGTTGTAGACAATCAGCGTGTATTTATCAAAAGGCGATACATTTGATTGATAGACTTGTCGGGTTAATGTTCTGTTTTGTAGACGGTGCGTGTGGGGCGCGGCAGTGGCTGCCAATGGACGTGTACAGAACGGTGCGATAATTTGTTTTGCTTCGATTGCCGATTGATAGATGAGATTATAATTTTAATTAGGACTATTTGTGTACGCAGGCGACTCGGGTAGTCATACAGTAGACGCTTATAAAACTTACTTAGTTACAAGTGCTGTAAAGTTTCCATGTAGTCTGCATTAATTGAATCCTGATTATATATTTTATATACATGCATAAGTTGCCTAAGAAGAATCTTAACTTATTCTATTTGTGATCACAGTGGTGATCGGAATGACTTACAAAAAAACAATGCAACTAAAAATTAAGCTCAAATATGTAACTTTAGAGACCTACACATCTAAAATTCAAATTTTTTGGATTATTGATACAAGGTACCTAATACAAGTACTCTGTCAGTGTCAATCACATTTCATAAATGTACAAACTTATAAAATCAAAATAATTCTATGTCTGAAACTATGTCGACGCTTCGTCCGCACTTGCATGGAACATCTTCAGGGCTACCATTTCCGTCGTTGTTGACCTGAAACTGATAAAGTGAGACATGGGGATGGGATATATAAGAGTAATGTTTACAGTTTAGTGTGACGTGATGGCTACGGTGTGATGGTCTTTAAAAAAGGAATTTCCAGGTATTTTCTAGGAAATACTCTTCGACAGGATTAAGGTTATTAGGATGATTCTCATAAATTGGTGACCAAATCACAGAAGTGTATTCCAAATTCCAATGCACTAAAGAGACACAAAACTTTCAATGTGTTTACATTAGTAAAGTTACTCGAATTTCTAAATATAAAATCAAGCGTTTTTATGGCCGAAGAACGTACTGATTGAAGGTGCCCAGTAAACGAAAAATCTGAATCAAAGCGAACGCTAAGATGTAATTAATTGATAAATAAAGAAGAAAGTAGTAGAACCAAGTTAGAACCTTAGGGTACCCTAGACTTGCAAAGATAGGACCACGAAGTAAACCCGTTGTACGCAACATAAAATTTCCGGTCCATTACGTATAACTGGCTAAGGAGAAGGAGAGAGCAAAGGCTGCCGAAAGAAGGCTTTAAGCTTACAAAGAAACCTGCCAGGATTTATCCGACCAAAGACCATGGGAAAATTAGCAAAAACTATATGCACCTGACCACCAGACTCCAATATCTCGGAGACATATGGGGTAAACACAACAAGGTTAGGTCCAGTTGATCACCCGTTGACAAAATCGTATTAATGTGGAGAAAGATATGTTTTAACTGCCGTATACATATTATGTTTAAACAAGATCATCTTAAACTCTGGAGAAATCTTAGCTATCTTCCAACAATCAGGATCCATGATACCAGCAATGCACAGGTTAGATATGGTGCATGGTGGTTTACCGAATATGACAGCGCAATCGGGTAATAAAAAACTAGTAATTTGATCAGAGCCCGACGACATTTTTTATACCAAGTGCCAGTGCTTGCTAGTCAGAAACTCTCGAAAGAATCACAAGAGGATAATTATTGTTCACTGTTGAAGAATCCACCAAGAGAGGCGAAGAATTCTGATAAGTAGAGAAGAAATTGTCACAAACAGCATCAACTAGGTACTTGTTGTGGATGATCGAAGCACTGTCCGCAATGATATTTATATTTTAGTTAAATATTATCAATAATGTCTTTAATCTCTAGTATACCAACACGGGTACTTACATTTATTATTACAAAAGCGATAATAAGGTGATACATGCTTATCAAATATGCCATATAATGTAGAATAGAGTGCAATAGATCCGCCAGTAACATTGTTTTGATTATTTAATACATCCCAATTCGCTCGCAACAAACTATTGTGACGGAGCAATCAAATGGAAAACTGTTATTCCTTAAAAAATGTTAAAGGGAACAAAACTCTTAATGCCGGATGAAAAACAATACCTTCCCACCTAAGAGGCACCCCATCATGTTCAACTGCATACAATCAAAATTTGAAAAAACAAGATCCAAAAGTCTACCGTTAGCATTCCAAATTAAATTAAGCAAATTACAAAATCTCTCCAAAAATGAAGCTTGGCTATCGCTATTTACATCATCTAAGCAATAATTAGGTATATTAAAGTCACTCAATATTAATAATCTCTAGGCATAAATACAGTACTCAACAAAAAAGGCACATAAAAGTTCCGGATCATTAACATTACTACATTAAATAACAAACACATAGAATGATGTAGGAGAAATTAAAACAAAATTGTGTAGTGGCTTAATAAAAGTGATTTAGACCAATCTTGTTTTAATTTCTTTTATATTAATATGCAACCACACCGTACGTCTTCATCAATGATTTCAAAAATGATGTAAAACCAAAAAAAAATACAACCTATAATATCAATGGACACTACCTTATTCACTAACCTGGACAGATCCAACTTATGCGCCATACAGCAACCATGGGACGCTAACACCACTCCTTCTCCACGAGAAACACCCATAGAAGCATAATCTCTGTCGCATTGCATCACAATATACTAATCGGGATAATATTTCTTCTACAAAACACCAGCACTCAACCATGTCTCACATAAAGCGATAAAGTCATACACCAAATCATCAACACCGCATGCATCTTTGATAAATGCTTATCGTTCCCTTAATTGAAGGAATTGCTCAAAGTATTATTGTCTACACACAACCGATAAATCGAGATAAAAGCCTACTTGAAAATATAAGAATATGTATGTTCCATTAAAAAAAAAAACTATATTTTGATGGTCGCTTGTTCTACATGCAAGTTTTATAGTCAAATTTTTATTCGGTTTTAAAGGTAAAATACTTCTATTATTTGAAATGTTTTTTTTTGTATCTGCTATAGTAACTGAAATTACGGAAAAAATAGCAAAATGTTATATAGCTACCCAGGCAGTTGCAAATACTAGAGGCAAATGTTCTACTTCCGCTTATAAGCTAGGAATAGTCGATAACCTTGATGGATTTAAGTTGCAATTTTATGTCTTTTGATATTGATTTAGCTTGAAATTAAACATCTGACAAAAAAATGAATTTAGGATATTTATGAAATAACATGCGATTTGGCTATCAACTATCATCTATATTAATTTAATTATATAGTACTTAATCTTACTTTCTGAATATAGATTTATTTCATTTCTCGGTTTTGTCAATTTTAATTTGTGTTTGGAAATGTTTTATCAATTAACATGTCCGTATTCATACTTTTTAAATTGGCCTTAAAAATAATATACTCTATTATATAATATTCTGTATTTGATATAATCAGTTATTGTATTGTTGTGACAAAACAATGTATTGTTAGTTTCTCTATAAATAAATTCAACCGACAAAATATTATTTATTAATGTTATTGTAATTCGACAATTGAATGTTGAAGATAAATAAAAATTTCATATGTTTTGTAAGATTTAAAAAAGTGAACGAAAATGGTATAGCGATATGACTACATATGTTAAAATACACGCTAAAAACATTGCGTGCTCTCCTTGTAGTCGCTTGCTAGGTGTGTAAAACTGTAAATAATCGATTACCCCGTTCTAGACGTTGTCCGTAGATATTACTCGCACAAAGACTTTATAAGTTAAATTTCTTAATACTTTCCATGAGTTTAGTTAAAGTTATGTTTATAACTTCAAAAAAAAAATACAAAAGAAAAAAACATCGTTTTAAGTATTTAATAAATATTAGGTACGTCACAGGTAGACAAAAGCCTAGACGTCACATTTGACGTTTACGTCAAATATTTGACATAAATATTTCAACTGTGCAAGTTGTTGCTATTAACATTAGCAATGGCTAGTTTAAGTGAACGTGCAAGAATTGAAACACTTATGATGATGGGTTATGAAGATTTACAAGACATTTGTAGCCAGGAGATCATAATTTTGTGAAGAAATGTTAAATATTTGCAATAATGACAATTTGATCAACAATATTCTTTTCCCAAACGAAGCTACTTTTTGCATTACTGATGCAGTAAGCAGATATAACTGCAGGTACTGGTCATGGGAAAATCTTTCCTGGATTTTAGAGCACCATACACAGTACCCTCATTTGGGGGTTTGGGTAGGCATTCTAGCGAGTCGGTCCGTTCTTCATCAATAGCCTCGACTAAGTATTTGGCAGTTATTGCAAAATGAGATTATATCTGCTTATACTACACTCCTCCAGTCAAATGGAAACGATGAAAACATTCTCAATAATAGCATCTGATTTCAACGCCTCACTACATTATGATGTAAATATCTGGACGATTTTCCTAATAGATGGATTGGGAGACGAGAAAATACTGAATGGCCAGTTCACCAGATTCAACCTTTTTAGATTTTTTTCTTTGTGGATACGTAAAAAATAAGGTTTATATATATAAGCCTGATGGCACCGAAGATTTAAAAAATCGAATTACAAGAATGACACAAAAAATTCCCAGAATATCTTTTACAAAATACTCTTCGGAGTTTTGTAAATCGATTGGATCATTGTCAAATTCGTAATGGCCGACAATTTGAGCATTTACTCTAATTTGCTTATCGTTAGTTATTAATTTGTTTTTTCGTTTAAAAATGTTATTAAAATGCTTTATAAAAAAAATGAAAATATCATTATAAAGAGAAAAAGGTGCTCTATCGAATGGTAAATTAAAATGTACAAGTTACTATTTAAAACAATTACACGGATTGGCGAAACTCAAAAACAAATGAAGAAAAAAAATTGAAGTATTCCGAAATGTAGATAAAAATTTCTCAACAAGCTTTAGTATTGAAAAAAAAATTCCTAAAATGAATATTAACTACAATAAACCAACGTCTCCATACTTTTGACTAACCCTGTATAATATTTTTTCTAGTAAAAGTAACGGTACGGCACTCTACGATATGAGAGCCATCCTACTACTGATCGAAACAGAATAGATCAAAGATATATGTGAATAGATGAAACTTCAGTATATGCTTTAACATCGTCAGTAAGCATCAAATGGTTTAATGAAAGTCGTTAATAAACCGGAGAAGCGCCAGAGGACCTAGATTGGACCCTTGCGGAGCACCTGATGTTATTCAATAGTATCAGAATTAGAACCAAATAAGACTGGCACAAAGTAAAATGTGCACTGTCGAATCTTTTGGTAGGTCCATGTAAGGTACTTCAAACTAACCTTGGATATCTAAATGCGTAAGCTAGTATGTACAGATTGAAAATGGCCAGTTATATTAGATACCTTTACTGGGTATTTTTACGCATTGCCGTTCGCTGTATTATAATTATACCTTGGACTACTTGCAATTCGTATAAAAGAAATTCATTAGTACAGAATCGTGATTAGAGGATATTATTCGAATCAAATTAACACTAAAATCATCACTTAATAAAAAAAACATTATTTTCGGTTACATTGATTCAATGCTTATTCCAATTTTGTGCGGTTTATACTTAACGTATTGTTACAAAACTGTCCAAACCAAGAACGGCGGCGAGTCTTAAAGTTTTCATCGATGCTCTCGAAATCAGTGACTTCTTTCGCTCGACCATTTATCTGATTTGAGGCATAAATCAAATTAAACACCCGGTCGGGACGTAAATTATTCTCAGCGCTGATCTCTAGTCCGAAACCGATGTTCGAGCGTGCTGCGTGCGTCCGCGCCTCGTAAACGCGTCTTATATTCTCCGTGTGCGTGCGTTAGCGGTAACTGACGTAAAATGCCCCAACCGGTATATACATACGATATACGCGGCTACATGTAAAATGAACACATTTAATACGATATAAGAATGTCCGGCGTGTCCGATGGACAACGCGGACCTACCAGGCCGACAACACAAAATAAACCATCAATCACTCCGTGACTTGGAACGGTTGAAACAAAGCCGATATAAAAGCAGCGGGAAATACGAACTATAAGGTTCTAACGAGAGGGTCCAGCTGGTACTTAGCGCAAGATGCATTATTATTGTCCGTTGATTTTTTTATTCAATTATAAAAACGGTCCGAACTCAGATTCTTTAAGTAGATGATAAATAGGTTCTTCGGGATATTTTAAATCGTATCCCTGTCTGTGCACGATTAAAGTCTGACGAAATTAATGGATGATATTGTGAATGCTCTATATTGCTGGTGTGCAAAGGATTTTAATCCTTTTATTATGCCATTTACTGATATTTTACGTACCGGCTATGTTTAGTGGTTCATCCTTGTTAACTAAAATTTATAGCATGTAGAAAGATAGAATTCTTCCAACTGGATAACAATCTTTTAATGCCTAGAATGTTAGTACGATTTTACCTTCAAATATTTTATAGAGCATTGATGCATAACCCAGTGTTATATACTGATAATTTTGCTAGTATAGCGTGAACTACACATTTTGCACATATTTCATCCATACTATCAAAATATCTGACCTTGTCATTCATTGTTATATTACGTTAACTTTTTTTTCTGGAGTTTTTAAACTAAAATCCCTCTTTATGTGACTACAATTTTTTTCATCTCGACCGATTAGTGCTTGCGTACATTAAGGAAATGCTTTTGATATGATTTCCATATTTAATTTAATAGTGTTTCAAACAAAAATACAAGAGCACTAGTAATTTCAATATATGATTTGTGTGTGGAAAAAATGCTTTAAATTCTTACTAACCAAAGTAAAAAATGAAATTATGTGGCGTAATAGTATATTAAATTTGCATATTTTGACTTAATCAGTAAACACAAATGAAATACATACCCTATGCATTTATATATATTATATATTACATATAAGTGTTTATATTCTGTGACATATATTTTAATTTCCTTACGTTACGCTATAAGATAACTTACCTCTGCTTTTCTCTTCTTAGATGTAGTAAAAATTTATGAGTGTCACATTTATCTATGTCACAGGGGCAATGAAAAGGATTGGAAATTAACTTTTGCCAAAATACTAATACCCAAACGTCCTATTTTACACTCCTAATATAATAATTAATAACCCTTTGATCTCTGTCGCATAAAATAGCCTATTTCCTATCCAAAAATAGCGACAACATAGATCAAAGCAAGGAATCTTTATGCGAGATTAATGTCGACTTTTAAAAATTATGAGATTCGTTTGGTTTATGGAAACTGGTTTTCAATTTTGCTCTCATTTTGTACAAAATTTCAGCTTGACCAATCAACGTTTTGAACGGACTATAATTTGATGACGTCCTCGACGAATTTTTGTATCCATTGACTTTTTTTTCTAGTTCTAGTTCTATCTATATATGCTAATTAGATACAATTAATATTTTAAAACGTGCTGTGAGAGCAATGCAACAGTAAATCTTGTGTTGAAATGTCAAAGTAATAAAACTGTGAATATCTAAAACTCACACTGCTTGTGGCTGTCTATCCAAATATAATTTCAAGGTGATGATATGTGATCACGTTTAATTTAATGGGATTTTATAATTTAAATTTTAAAGAAGAGACGGAAAATATCAGCTCATTATGGTTTCCGCAACAGCTTTCTCGTAAGGAAATGTCGGATGTAATTCTTAAACATATTAGAACAGATTTATGACATCTAAACAAGAACATAAAACTGAAACGGGTGAAATATTTTACGAGAATACTCCTATTTTATAAAAATTCCTGTAACCTTCCTTATCTAA
This sequence comes from Cetonia aurata, assembly GCA_949128085.1. Classification (NCBI taxonomy): domain Eukaryota; kingdom Metazoa; phylum Arthropoda; class Insecta; order Coleoptera; family Scarabaeidae; genus Cetonia; species Cetonia aurata. The sequence continues at coordinate 21,626,193 of OX421886.1, read as the reverse complement.
ATACAGGCATAATGTAGGTAGGTACTTAACTTCTCCAAAACAAGCAACTCTGTTTATATTTTTATTAGGATTTATATTTATATTTCATAAGAAAAATAATTCCTTAAACATCACGTGAAACGTCAAATCATACTCACTTTAATTAGAATGGAGTCATGCATAAGCAAATATACTTTAAACTAATTTATCTTTTTCAGCTAATGTTTTAGGATTTCATTAAAGTAATGTTTTCATACCATACTAGTTATTCTTTATCATAATACATATTTTTCGGGCTAAATTGTAATATAACACACAGTTAGAGGTGCGTACATTCGGCATCCCTGTTAACTAACTATTCGAATAAAAATACAACCATACTTTCGTGGCAACTAGGCAATATTCATTTCCAAAAGTTAGTAAAATTTTACATAGATGGTTTCAATTTAATTCGCCTTGTATCCATGATCTTATGCATGCAAAAAGCGCATTCATTTGTTTCATATTTCTTTGCATCTGCAAAAGCAGTAAGAATTTAGTTGTTTCCAGCTGAGTATATTTGATATATTGCCATTTCAGTCGTATATTTTCACTGTGAGTATGTGGGTGGTCGACTATTTCAGGCATTTATGACATAACATTGACAGATGTATATATGTGCACTTGATTTAAGCCTTGATGTGTGCAAAAATATGAGCAGAGTATTTTTATAAATATAGTTGAATGTAAACAAAACATACTATTGAATATGTTGATGTTGAAAGCGTTGGTGGTAATACCTTTTGTATTGATATTAATCTACCTACTCTTATAGAACAATAATCACATTCCTCATCATATTGGCTGCTAGAGCTAAAAATCATATTTTGGAGCAGCCTCCTGTTTTGATAAATGCATGTCCTATATCTAGTTTGATTCTATAAATATCGACTGTCATGAATATGTATTACTCTGAATAAAATTCTTGGCCGTCACCTCGAATATATATTTAATTATGCATTTAGCCAACGCCATTAGGTAAATAAAGGATAAAGGAAAAGTGCCTCGTATATGTACAACTAATAGTATAGTTATAGCTTCAGTTGTGTTTAAGGGACACCATATAAATATAATCGAAATGTCAATAGGAATTTCATTTCCTTAATCCATTTCCTTCAAATGCGACGTTACAGAGAATACACAGTATCGAACAACCGGCAATACACTTACTGCAAAATACGGTGATTACGTATTTTATTATATCTGTCTTTTATTTTAAAGAAAAATTATATCACATACCCAAACGAATGTATCGTAGTTGATATGCATTGAAACCTACTATGAGGATAACTTTTTTTGGAATAAAGGTAATCTTAAATAAACTTAGAGTAATGTACTTACAATTAGGAATACAGTTGAAATTTTTCACATGGCAATTGTTTGTACTTAACCCATATCACAAATTTCCAATTCTTCTCTCGTAGAAGACCAGATCTATTCGCAGTAACATACTTTCCATAATATAGGTCCCTTTCATCATTATAATATACTAAGTATTGGACACTGTAGGCATTTTTTTGCTATTGACATTGATATTGAGGTAAGATAGCATCCGCATGGGTCGTTTTTCCGTCCCGTCCACCGCGGCCGCTAGGGCCTATTGTAGAGCGGATGTTATCTTTAAAGTTTATCCATCAAGTTCAGGCCCTTAAGTTAGCTCAGAATCTTTTTGAATTAGGTCGTTTTTAGGTCTTCTAAGGAAAGGGCAACCTTCCCAAAGATGTCATACCTGATTCACGTTGTGGCGGGGCTGTGGTAGAAGATATGCTCAACTGTCTCGTCATCCTCCAAAGGCATTCGGTCTCTTCAGAGAGTCCGATTATGTGTAGGTGATTTCTGAGTTTGCAGTGTAAAGACGGAAGCTATTACTTTGACGTTTTTACGGTCAAATTCTTGTAGTTCCTGGGTTCTGACATGATTAACCGAAATGCACCTTTTAGCATGTACCATACCAGGACAATTGTTCAAATGTTGGTGCACTTTCTGCTGCTTCCATACATTAATTTGCTGATTAGCAACCGTAGGTGTGCTGCCAATGGCAGGTTTTGGTCCATGAAAATGCTCCGCAACACCCTTTTTTGCAACGATGTCTACTTCCCCATTACCATGAATGAGTGAGTGCTCAGGTACTCAGCTTAGGGGTAGGTTATTTGTCGTCCCCACGGTGTTTAAGGTGTTTTTACAGCTCCAGATCAGAGTTGCATTTATGCGCCTCTAGTGCTTTCAGCACCGCCTGACTGTTACTGAAAATTTTTATTGATTTGTGTCTGAGGTTTTTATTCAAAATCTCTCTAGGAGACATCTCAATGGCATAGATTTTAGCCTGAAAAATCGTTGCGTGTTATCCAAGATTGTAATATTTTCTAACTCTTGGATTACGACAGAATATTCCTGAACACCCTGCTCTGTTTTCGAACCCTCCGTAAACCAGCAGGTGTCTGCCTGCGTCAGGGTTTTTTCGTTACATCTCCATTCCTTTCTGTTTGGAAAGGAGGTAATCGATCATTGGTCGAGTACACATCATGTCCGATGGCATTCCCAGCATCCATACTGTTGGTAGCAGGCGCGGCTCGTGCTTACGTCAGTCGGGGGCTATGACATTGATCGAACTTCTTCGTACAACTTCGTAACATATAAACATATAGAAATGTATTTGACGAGAGCATACGAAGAACTGCGATCATTGTCATAGCCTCCGACTGGCGTAAGCACGAGCCGCGCCTTGTTCGTAGTACTGTTTATCAACTAGTTCTTAAAAAGAAACATCAGAGAATATCATTACTTGATCGCTTTGTCTGTTTTTGCAATTGCATTGACTTATTTGACAGTTGCACTAACGACGCACTCGATAGTTCTCGATATTCAACTATCTATAGTGTATTTGATTGTCACAATCGATAGTCCCCATTACTATATACCTATATACATACAAAGGAACTTGAAAAATATTTATGTAGTATACCCAGAGACAGACAAAAGTGTACGAATCATTATAATTATGTACCTAGAAACACTAACAAGGATAGCTTTCCAGGGGACAAAATCAGTTTTCGATGAAACTTGGTAGGGATGTAATATATGTTTAGGTATGCAAGGGATTTTCTTTATTCTGAAGGAGTGAAACACCCCTTCAAAGGCTGATAGATTTTCAGCGTTTTTCTATATAATTCTCGAACTTTGAGAGATAGAGACAATGTTTAAACGCAAAATTTACTGTATAAAGGAAGTTTTGTCATTATAAGGTACTTCAGAATATACAGGGTGTTGCATTTAACAGCACCTCTTATGGTGGGAATATTTAAAATAGTATATGTAGGTGTTCCCTGTTTAAATCTACTCAAAATCCAATAACATTTTCAGAACACACTTTGAGGTACTCTGACATCTTTTGAATGATTCAACCCATCGCATTGACTGGGGACCTACGGCTTTACTTCATATCCGAGAAGAAGCCATGTTCTGATTTTTATCCACAGTTAAAAATAATAACCGTCTCAGTCTGGAATCGAACCAACGCTTACGAGGAGAAATGCGAGTATGCGAACCGTTCAGCCAGCGATACGGCTAGTTATTTAGTGGTTTAGAATTTTAGTTTTTATATGTCAATGTAATATGTCAGTGATAGAACTAAGTCTGCTAATACTAAGATAAAATTTTATTAATAAGAACTTCCAAGTCAAGTGTTGTTGAAAATATATCCGGAAGAATTAGCACTTTCCGTTGATTCTAATCATCTACAACTGTCACAATAACTGATTAAATTTTACTTTGTGAGTTGTGGAATATGACAATAATTTTATCTATTTGAAATGGTTAGACTTCAGTTCTATCTGAGTGGTAGAATTTGTATCTCAAGCAGATTAGACTTGATATCTTCAAACACATTAAAAACTTCCAATTTGAATCTCGAGTACGATGTATAGCAAATTGTGCAGAAACGTTTGCAGAAAGAGAAAGATATTTTTTCAATTTTTAAGTATAGACCCCACTTAAACAACAAACTAACTTTTGAAATAAAGTTCTTTGGAACAACAATCGCAAAGAAGCATCAGAAAACTAAATTTAACTTGGCATTTTTATCTTTATGCGCCAGAATTAAGTGAGAAAATATTTGTAGAAACTTCTAATTGCTTTCGACGTAACGACTAAATCTCCAACAGTTTCACTAACTGCGAATGTTAAGTTCTCATATTGCTTCGAAGCACGCAACAGAAACACATACACTTGAATGGAAAACGTCGAACACTGTAGTAAAACTTATATTACTGCGAACGATTAAGAAAAAAAACTTAATTAAGATATGATCATATATTACTAAGTTTTTGAAATCTTAAGTTTTTGCATGCCTTTGAAGCGAGAACTTTTTAATTATCTACCTTGTAGACTTTGCATTATCGGTAATACTTGCACTAGTTTTAAGATATTAGACCGTGGCAGATATGGTATGCATAAGATTGTATTAGTAGACTTGTTTTTTAATGTTTGAACTACTGTTTTAGACGCGCTAGAAAACGTAATCATGTGACAGAAAAAGAGGAACAGTATTTTAACTTTCGCAACTTACCTAAATGTTGTGTGTTATCTAGTACTAATGTTTTATGTGAACATTTACCTTACTTTTATTGATTGTTCAAAACGAACCCCAGCAAATATTATTTTGCATGGTCACAGAGTAATTTGATTGTATACACAAATATCAGAAGTAAGAATAAGTAGAAGGAAAGATACGGTTCAATGAAAGTAGAATCACGTAAAGTTAGAATCAACGAACTATGACAAGTTTCCTATTACGTAAACTCCTCTTCTGCGAATGTAGTTATACCCTTTCATCATTATTGTCCCTTTATTTATTTCCCAATTTTAATTTGAAAGTTATTTGGTCGTCGGTAAGTTAGAAAAACTTTGCGGAGCGTCGGAATCATGCAATACCGCTTCTACGTCTTGCAACTCAATAAAACCAGAAAATATTTATCCTTTCAACCGGCGCTCCGCAAGTCTGACTGGTCTCTGTAATTAATCAGAGTTCAGGCTGGGAGTTTGAAAAGGAAACAAAACAAAAGGATCGTGTCGGAAATATTCTAATGCGATTTCACTATCGTCCTTTGTTAATCATTTTTGGTCGAATTACTTCTGCACGAGATCCAGTGAGCGCGTCGGGTCTGGGCAATTTGTGTGTCATTTGCATGCGGAGAACGGCTTTAAAAATAATTCATTTCGTTGTCGATTGCCCTTAGGTTGCCGGTGTAACGCAAGCGCTATGAAACGTTGCATACGTACACGGCTTCGACAAGATGTAATTGCATATAATCCACTTACTGTCGCGATGTAGGAAAAGTGGCATTCTTGTTTAATTACGGGAGTGCTTTTATAAATCCTCTTGTATAGTTATAATTTAACATAATACGTGGCAATATATAACGTCTATTGTTAATTCTGGCAAAGGGTATCCTTATTTTTAGATTTGTTCTCACAAGTATTTCAAAGTTCAACGATTTCATAAAACTTTAGGTATATGATGCTGAACGAAATGTCTAGCTAAAGGATCACTCATTATTTCTACGTATGAGTATTAATAGTGCACAAAAAGTGTTTACCCATATACATCGAGATGAGTGAACTTGCGATTGTTTAGATTTTCCTTTGTTTGAACTTAACATTGCATCACTGTCTTACTTTATTTTTGTACTTTGTTTGTGCCTCCTAGTACTTATTTCAGCACTAGTTGCTTTCTAATTCATATTTACCTTTAGTATCCATCCCTTTCATAAATTTTTAATTCCTTGCGATTAACTTCAATGTATAAAGTTGACATAATTGATCGGAACAACGCGGACCTGTTTTGAATTAACTTAATGTACTTTTCTATACTACCAGTAATATTACATGTATGCTATTAATCGATTACTAAACACTTATATGTAATTGGTTAAACTGCTATTGGAGTATAAGTGGCAGCTTACAATACGTTCAGAACGTTTCATTAGTATTCCTCGTCTCACATCGAACTTCAAATTTTAAAATGGCTCAGACTAATAATACACTGAAAAACCGATTTATTTGACAGTACCAAAATTTGCTTAAAGACACTAAATGGCAGAGGTAAATATGGGCAAACAAATATTCGATTACCTAAACTAAATTATTTGTTCATTTATTAATAAGTTTATTTGAGATAACAAAATATTTTGTTGAATTAACAAAATGTTTCTTGACAAAATATATTTTGTTATTGCAAATAAATCGGTATTTCAGTGTACCAGCGTTTAAAATAGTTTGATTGCAACGTCCCTCAAATGAAAATGAGTTATTGTCATTGATGGTCTCAGAATGAAAAGTGAATAAAACAGAAAAACCTGATCTCACACGAAAAGCAAAAGATTGTGTTTTCAAAATCTGGCAATTGAACCAAAAGTGCATATATTGTGTTGTGATCTTACGTGATATGAAAAAGTGAATTATATACTATATAATATAGTTTTCTTTACTTATTTGCTATGAATATATCTTAATTTCATTCCCGTTCAAATATAGAGGGATAAATTCAATAAATCTGTATAGCTAATAAAACCTTCTTTTGTTGAAAGAAAGATTTAGACGTGAAATTTGTATATTGTATGTTAATCCAGGTCTGAGTTTTCTGAAACCTCATTTTCTTCTGCAGCTTCAGCGTTGTCTTTACAAGGTTGAAGAGAGTCGTTCCAGTGTTAATGTACCTTGGGTAAAATTGCCTGCAGTTCTTTCCTATTTTGAAGTTTTAAGGGGTTTATTGGGATTGGCTTTTTATATAATAGTTCTGGTACCCAAATAAATTACCTGGACATTTTGTCTCTTATAATGGTAAAAATGTCTGGTAGGGCTTCCAAAGTATGTGTCTGGCTTGTAGTTATTTTGAACCCAATATATCGAAAAGTTTCATTCTTATTTAGAATCGATTGTTTACAATATTTTTGTATTTTATTTTGTATTTTACTTTTTAAAGCTGCTAACATTTTGGATCCATTCATCATCATTACTTAGACTTTAAATTTGGATATAATATACAGGCCTCTATTAGCGAATAAAATAAGCTTATCTGTTGTCGTTAAAAATGACATCACAGCTTTAAAAACTAGTGAAATCCAAAAATCGACAAAAATTGTTTTTATCCATTTTTCATTCTCATTATTACTATGGTGGCGGCGTCCTAATTCTGTTGCTTCCTATCCGCAATATATCTTCTGAATCTTTTCCCTTATTACCTCCTTACCAATCAGTGCTTCAAGTATAATCAGCATTTACTACATTTACTGACTTCCTTGCCGCGTTTAGCTTGACTACATAATATCACACCAATATCTAGTCATATTAGATAATGAATCAAACATATCGCTTTTTAACCTGTTTTGACATTGGTGTGTCATAAGAATCAACCCTTAAACCTGCTATTCTTTTGAAGTAAATAAAAGAATCATGTTCACCTTAAACTGAAAATAATTACATATGCGAACAATGATGTGGGTATGTATGTGTTATTACTGAAAGAGTATGGTTAAGCGAAGCATTATCCATCGTTTCTAATATTGTTGGGTCTATTTGTGATTATACTCTGTTCACGTTAAGTCTATAGCGTTGTAAAAGATAGGGCAATATTTTCCGGCTTGTGATTGGTCGAAATTCGAGGCAAGTTTACAATGGTTAAATTTGACATTCCCGCGCTTGTTCTCATATATGAATTTTATGTTGGCTAAAATGAAATGTCACTTTTATTTATGTCATTTTGGTTCCTAGTTCGTGTTTGATTTGTATGTTTATTATTATTTTAAATCTTTTTAAAAATAGTTCTTTTTAGAGCTTTACAGTTGCAGTATCAATTAACAGGTACACATTTTATCAATAAAGTTGATTTTCATGATAATTTATTGTGACATATTACAGTGCTAATATGAATATAAGAGAGGAAGCTGGCTCTTCGAAAAACCCTCCTGGGAAGCATATTCGAAGTGACCAGAGAGTTATGGCGTATAATGCATTTGTTAAATGCCACCGTGATAATTCCAAGTCAGCTTCTATAAAATTGGCTTCAAAATTGGTTGGCATTGGAGAGGCAACAATGTGGGCCATTGTAAAAGAAAAGGAAACTACAGGAATTCTACAATCTCCTAGCAAAAAGCGAAACCGTGACACAATTTTCAATAAACTAGATGAAGCTCAAGAAAATTCTATTAGAAGACATGTGCATTCTTTCTATCTTAAGAATGAATTACCTACTTGCTCAAAAATTTTAACCGTACATATATTTACATTTATTACTGTTATTTGGAAATTAAATAAAAAAATTTGTAGGTTATCCAAACAGATGATACTTTACCTATAATTCATCGTACAACATTGTGGAAAATTTTACGTAAATTGGGGTTTAAATGGGAGAAACGAAGCCGAAATTGTATTTTGATTGAACGCCCGGATATTGTTTTGTGGAGACGTAATTATTTAAATTCCATCAGAAAATTTCGCGCAATGGGGAAGGAAATATATTACTTGGATGACACGTGGGTGAATGCCGGACACACAAAATCAAAAGTATGGAAAGATACAACAGTAGCTACTGCCCGACAAGCATTTGTAGATGGATTGTCACTTGGCTTACAGAACCCCTCTGGAAAAGGAAAACGTTTGATTGTGCTTCACATTGGAAGTGAAACTGGTTTTGTTGACGATGGACTGCTACTCTTTGAATCAAAAAAGACTGGCGACTATCACGAAGATATGAACAGTCAAGTTTTTACTGAGTGGATGCAGAATATATTACCAAGCCTCGAACCTGGATGTGTAATTGTAATGGACAATGCGCCTTATCATTCATTCAAAAAGGATAAAACACCTAATCCTTCATGGAAGAAAGCCACAATAATTGAATGGCTTACATCGAAAGGAATTGTAACTGACAATACGGTATTAAAAGTGCAACTTCTCGATATAACAAAAAAATATGTTACCGAAAATCCAGTGAGTTACGTTATAGATGAAATGGTAATTCAAAGCGGTCGCACAATATTAAGATTGCCGCCATATCAATCTAAATCCAATTGAACTTGCTTGGGCTCAAGTAAAACATCATGTAGCTGCTAATAACAAAACATTCAAGTTGCCCGATGTCAAAACATTGCTGCTTGAGGGATTAGATCTTGTAAATGCTGAACTCTGGGAAAAATGCGTTAAACATGCTATTTCAGAAGAAAATGTAATGTATGAACTTGATAATATTGTGGAAGATATGGTGGAGGAACTAATTATAACAGCAAATACTGGTTCATCATCAGATTCGTTGCCTGATTCAGATTTAGACTTTACAAGTGAATAACTGAACATTCAGAAGTACTGGTGGATTCTCAATGCTCGTCTTCATTGCCTATACGTCATGGTCTGCAACACAGAACTGTATTGAGCCCGTTACTTTTTTTCAATTTTTATCAATTGTTTGTTATTATTATCATTGTTACAAATTTATATGTTCAACATGTTGATCAATATAGCAAATAAAAAGATTATTATTATTAACATGGGCTTTTAATTTTAAATTGTCTTTAAATTCTGAAATTAATAAAACTTGCAACAAAATTAACTCTTATATCGAATTTATGCACAACAAATTAAAATTAATATTAATTGTAAGATCATTTTAATTGTAAACTAAATTAACACGGCTTTATATGGACATTCATGCAACAAATTGAATTCACCTTCAATGTAGTTCTAAATATAACAATTTTGAATTTGCCGCTCTTTCAATATTGCTCCTATGTGATACGTACGCCGACATCAGCGCCCACTACTATGTTCTTATCGTGAATAGAGTATAGTTGTTGATACCATAGGGAAGCTTATATTGTGTAAGGAAGTATCTTCGCTTATTTCTTTCTTACCTTCTTGTTGAAGACAGTTAACCAAAGGATATTTGAAAATGTCATCTGGCTTCGAAATGAAAAATTTTAACCCGTTATTGGAGTGGCTGTAACGGATATGTAAATGTACTTACTCTGTGTTTAAACCCGCAGTGATTTCCTGTAATTATGGAACGCTAGAATTTGTTCATATTTCCAAATTTTATTCGTCGATCATTTGGGCTTTCCGAAGAGATTATTTATATTACAAACTAATTTATAGCTTCCTTTTTCCTGATCTTTCTCCCTCTTTCCTTTCCTACAGATTTATCTACATGTTTCCCTCATATGTCCTACTAAAAGATATTATGTCATTTCAATTTTTGTTTCCTTGTGTGTTCATAGTGTTCATACCTAACGGTATTTTCTACAAACATATTTTAAACTATAATATTTTACTTTTTGGCCATAACTATTAAATTATCGACATGTTTATCTCAGTATTTTGAGCGCAGCAGTATTTTGTCCAATTGCTATTGGTGTTATTCCATTTCTATTCGTTTATAACAATTACTCCTTGCTGCCTTATTCAATTTAATAATTTCTAGGTTTATTTCTAACCACCATGGGTTTAATCTTCTATTGGTTCTTGAAATAAACAATTTGCATCCCATTAGCCTTGTGATATTTATTGCTGTCAAAAAGGATATTATATTATCCATTTATTTTCCTAAGTAAGCAAAGTTTTGTTGATAAGTTTTCTAAATAAAGCAGGAGGAACACAGCAACTTTGAGATGTGTAGTACCTTATTTACCAAAAATTCTTTCATCGTCTTTCAACTTGCTTTTTTTGTCATTATAAAGTTGTTTTACTGCAGTTATATACATTCTAGTAGTATATCAAATATTTTTAACTTAACACACCATTATTCACAAATCCACATATTTTACTTATAGGTACTTAGATAGAGAAAACTATTTAATACAGCGAATAATTTATACAAAGAATAGAGATTATAATAAATTTCATTAATATTTACTGATCCGCTTAATTATTTCTATAATAGAGTATGTTTCCATGTTATACAGTTGGCAGTTTGTTGTTTATTCTATAGTATATTCTGTAGTCGACTTTCTTTGCCTTATGTTTTCTATTTGCTTTAAATGCTTGCAGCTTCTTAATATACTCTCATTTTGTATTTTATTTGTTTGTGCTTGAAAACTAATTTGCAATTATTACTTATGCTCTATACGCGTTAAAACAGGTAATTCAATTACTGTTTGTAATAGTTCTAAATATTTCTTAAATATTTAGTGTTAAAATAACAATTTGTATGCATTCCCAGGCATTTAACTTTTATGTAGAAGTTTGTTTGAAGAAAACGCCACAAAATAGAACCAAGTTGCCATTGCAGCTGACTTTTCGAGGGTAAACATTCGCACCCGGGTATAAAGTGGAGGGGTAAGCCGCTAAAACCCCCACAGGATCATCATGGATGAAATACTTAAATTTAAATGTGGGGTGATTTTCAATTCATTGAATGATTAATACAAAATAAATGATCTAACCTCGACCCTCCATGGTTTTCCCCGCAAAAAGAACTACTCGTTCCCTATAGATGCGCGCACCTAAATTTATCATCCGGCTATTTTTTACCGCCGACCGACGTGGCGTGTCACGTGATACAAGCTACATATTTAATTTAATTTATGGTCATTTTAAGAGCCCCGTACATCTGTAATTACTTTCCGAACAGCGTGGTCGCCGTCCCGTATTGTTTCGGAGGAAGAGAGGAAAAGAGAGGGTGGCGTACAAACAAAAAAAAATGAAACGACGTAATTGATTAAACTTCCGTCGTTTTAAATTCAGTCGTATGTAACTTGCGCGAATTTATTTTGATAAAATGAACACTATATTGCCGGCGACTAATTTGTTTCAAAGAAATATCGCTTCTCGACTATGTGTTTCGTATCATATATGACATGTGTACGCGCGTTCGGGCAGCATGCACCTGTTTTGATTATGTCTTAATGGAATTTTGAAAGCAGGCTGTTGGCTGGAATATTTTCTCATGCTAGAGCATATCATTTTGGCAGTTAATTATTTTATTTCGTCTAGGACAACGTTAAATGATTTATAATTTTAATTTCCTTGTAGGTAGTGTTTTCTTTTTGCTTCATGGGCACTATAAATAATATTCAAGTGGACTTAGAATTCCGTCGCAATGTCCCTTTTCTAGAAATAGTTTCACATCAAAAACATATCTAAAGAAACACCGAAAAAGATTTAAAGAAAACATTATAAATAAATTTAAAAAAGAAAATGTCATGAAAATATAATCCCTAACCGCTTGCCTATTCTGAAGCAGTTATTAAACATCTACTATTTATGATTGCCTTCGTTTACATTACCTCAATAGTTCGTGCTGTTAATTTTTTATGCAAAATGCATGAGCAAATACTGTAAATTTACATACCTGAAAGGTTGACGGTAGATGCTACACTTCCTGTAATTTTCCACTGTGGCTAATGAACCGGCATGCATTTACATTCCATACGACCATAAGGAAAACGAGATGTTCCATAAACGGGAACCTTACGTGTTGAGCAGATTAAAAACATGGAATCTCTATTTTTGAATTTTAAATATACGAGAAAGAGGGAGGTAAACAAATTCTTTTGGGACCAACAAAATTTTTTTATCTAATTGCTTGCATCAAGAAACCAAAGGCAATTATTCGAAATTTATTTGTTGAGATTACATACATTGAAGTACATTGAAGAATTTAAAACCTGAATGGTATATTTATGAATGGTATTCATTGATAGTTGACGCCAAATACTTATTATTTTCTTGTAATGAATAAGGCAATCCAAGAGAAGAGGGCAACAAGCGTAAGAGCCACTGTTGGTGTGATTTTTAATGAAAATATGTCACCATTTAGACTTTGACAGCGTCTTGATCATTCTAAAATGAAAAACAATAAAACAATATGCTCACAAACTGTGCATTATATTTTCTCTAGCAATAGGGCATTACTTTCATATAGCATGGTAACATACTCGACCAGAATTTGCTGTCCCGATGCTGAGCTAATAAAAAAAAAGCAGGTAACTTTTATTTGCAAGTTTATGAGTTATAAATGTTTTATGAAACCTTTGCTATTGTTTCAAATGGACGAGAACCATTATAAGTGCGTACTTATACGGCGCATTTTTTGTTCTTTGTTTTTTAAATCATTTTTATGAGCTATTTGTGTAATGCTTATTTACCACCAAGAAACTTGACAACCACATATACGTGTAGTACATGACATACATATTCAGAGGATATGTTTAAAGACAAAATTTTCAGCTCTCATTCAAAGCTTTAAACATTTAATTAAGAACTACTTGAAAATTATATTAACCAGTCCAAGAAAAGTGGCATGACGAGCTGCTATTCGCACTTTTCAAAATAACCTCTCTGGATGACTTCCTTCCATCTTTTGCGGTCCTTTACTCTCTCTCTCCAGTCGTTCTTCACAACTCTCCTTTTACCTCTTCATACATTTCTTCGTCGGCCGTCCTTTCTCCTTTTGCCGCTTTCGCCTTCATATAATACTTTCTTGGCGACCCTCTGCTCTGACATTCGAAGGATAGGTTCTAACCATCTAGCTCTCCGCGCCCGGAGCTTTTTTGTGATTTTCGTCCTTCCATACAAGTTCATCACCTCCTTATTTGGGCGTCTTCGCCACTCACCGGCTACAGCTTTGTTTCCTCCATCAATTTTCCTTTCCTCTTCTGCTGTCATTGTCCATATTTCACCTGCGTTTAACACAACAGGCCGTATTCAAAAATTCATTTGCAAAATTAGTTTTTACAGTTTTTTTCTTTTTAGAAAAAAATATTTCCATTTTGGGAACGTCGGTAAAATTAAGAAAAAAAAGAAAAATAACAGTAATAGATGAATGTAGTTATAAAACTTTCGTTTTGGTGATACATATCAATATAGATGTCTTTATTTAAGAGTTTTCCACATTTAGAACATCGAAGACTTGTATTTTTCTTGCAGACTACACAAACTGTAAACATGCGGCTATAATATGCGTGGGAAAAGAGGCTCCACCATATTTTTTTCGATCTGAGTCTTGGAAGCTAGCTAAGACTCACTCAGCAAGGAAGTCAATACCAAACATTCCTTCATACTTCTTTATGATGATAGCTTAATGGGTTGTCTTTGCATATTCTACTTTTATTCTCCTAGAAATCTATTCCAGAAGAATTACTCCATAACTATATCATTATACTTCCATCGCACATATATGACATTTCCATAAGATCCCTTAATCTGCGTTTTCAGGTGTCTAGAATATAAGAGCGGACATTTATTGGTCTTGCTTTTCCAAATTGTACTACATGTTTGTGTATGCATCAGTGACGATTTACGCAAAACAGTTTAAAAAAAAAATTGTCCGAGAAACAACGTTCTGTGAAGTTTTTTACTATACGGGTACTAAGAGTTTCTGCCACAATATATTTTCAGAATGTGAGAATAGATATCCATGTTTTGGAACCAAACCGAATTGGTTTATTTCTTTATGAACATTTTGGCAGAATAACTGACACTTTAACCTCGTCAATACTAAGCATTTCATGACAAATGGGAAACTGCTCTAAATTCAAAGTCATTTCCGAATAAAGCCAAGAAACCGTGGCTACTTTTGATGTCTCGGTTATGTGGAAAATTAAAGGTAGCATGTCTTTAGTTGTAGACTAGAAATTACTTTTACCGCGAAGGTTGAAGATAACTACTTATAAAAAGCAATTTTGGAAATTGGCGAATATATCCTTTAGTTACCATAACATTTTGTTTATTTTTATCTCGTATACCATAGAGATTTGCATAAAATAACTTTGAATATTAAAAATAACAGACATATTTCGCATTCTATTTTTTGTTATGTTCCAATTCCACGTTTTGCAAGCTGAGAATGTAGCTCCTACAAGTGCAACTGCTTGCAGAAGGAGCTACACCCTCAGCTTCTGTCCATAGGATTTTCTTCAATATTTGCGTTACTTTTACGTATTCACTAGAATCACTTTCTTGGACAATATATCCGGCGAGTTTTGCGAAAAATCTGCGCTGTCCAAAACTTCCTCTTAGATGTCTTTCTTTCACTATCAAAGTCTTGACTATCTAATTTTAATGGTAATGTAACAGTGTCACAAGTTTTTTGAAATGTAGATGCTTCAACATGATTATGTAAACCCGATCGGAACATAATCTAGGCATGAAATTGCTTACATATTAGATTTTGTTTTAAGCAAATGGTTTGATAAATTCGATAACCCATTTTTGGAACGTTCGCTTATCTACTTAATTATGAATGATGAAAAGTAAATATCTCAAGTGGTAAGGGAATTAAAACAGCAAGGAACACCTAGATGATTTAATTCGGTATTTGTAGATAAACAAATATTTTGCGGGAAGTATGTTAGGTTGTGGCAAAAGTTCAATAAACTGAAGAGCAAGTGATACAAGTGGCAACAACAACATGTTAATTTGTTTGCACGGTTAAATCATATTGTGAATTGAAATCTGGTAATCACCCTTACCTTTCTACTGAGTGTTATAGTTTCTACATTAACACCGTACATTTTTACTAGGAAGAGTCGATATTTATAGAAAGAACTGTTTCTTTGGATTGTAGAATTTTTTCTGTTAGTGCACCCGATGGGTTAAGAAGCCTTCTGCAAAATTATTTTTATAAATTTCTATTCGATATATTCAACCTCTTATATTTAAGGACGGCTATAACAATTGGTAAATACAAATACGAAGAACGACGCTTCTCTATAAACGGCCACTGTTCACAATATTGATTCCATGTTTGTAGAAAAGCTTTTTAGTTGTTATTCTCTGGGCTGCTATGCATTGTGAATTATGTTTCATGTTTACGAGGTAATTAGCTAATTTTTGTAACTAATATTATTATATTGCACGAGTTTCATTGTAATTCCGACAGTGCATGAGAGGGTGTGTTAGCCGGCAAATCTTACTATTGCATGTCTCTGTATTCGTAAGTACAATTTGGCGAAGTAAACGCTGAAGGGTCGGTCACAATAATGTTTGTATAGTATTCGGATCGAATAAGAAATGCTCCGATAATTTTTCTAACCATTTATAACTGTCTGTCTATTTCCTTTTTGATGCGTCTTCCCTCGCCGTCCCACCCTCTGTCTTCGGGGTTGGCGATCGCTTTGCAAGGGTGAAGCTTGAATAATGCTACGCACTTTTCTATGGTTCTCACATACAATTTTCTTTTAACGTACGTCTTATATGTAAATACAATGATTTATTAATTTCTGCATGGATATCAGGCGCGTTATTTTGATAATAATAATAACGCATTCATATTTGTAAGTAGAAACTAACAGACCTTTTATTAGGCGAATCATCAGAATGAAAATTTTTGTTTATTTAAAGCAAACATTTTTGTAAATATGCTGAATAGATAATTATTTAAAATACAAGTGTACAAAGTCATTTATTTATAAGAGACTTTTTGCACCTTTACAGTGTTTTATCTACGATCATGTGAATTTTCATAAGAAATGATCGATTTTTATGAATATCTGTAGAACTAAATCGATCTCTTAGAAATGTCACTTTGACGGGTACAGTATTATTCAAGTACTGTATAAACTTTAAGTATTACTCTATTACTCAGAAAGCGATAGCACCTATCGCGCAATCCTGCAATAAATGCTTTTTTTTGGGCTCGTCAACTGTAAATACAGACACCTTCCAGACTTTACTGCCCTGCGATAACGCGCACTGCATTTTTTCTTCAGTTCGCAGTTTCTTTCGATGTAAAATATGTAGAATTTTCTTTAATTTAGTTAAAAAATACATTTACCGGTATTTTTTATTGCTGTTGTAAATGTTATTATCGAAAAATTATCATAACTAACATTCACTTTTACCAAGAGTAGAGTTGCCAAAATGCAGTGGTACCAATCCACATCCACCGGCATATCTTTTTGAATAAAATTTTCTAAATACTTTCTCAGTCAAAGAAATTAATACAAATATCGTGCGTTGGGTCATTTACAGCACTCGCCTTCGGCTGAAACTCACAATGAGTTCTCGCGCTAAATGACACCTACCGCACTCCAATGTAAATAACTGTTACTGCATGGGTTCAAATAATGTCTATTTTTTACACTGAAAGTCTTGCAAAAAATTGACAATTTTTACTTGATCGTAGATAAACGTTTATTAAACTACTCTGGCATTATAAACGGTTACAACGTTTATGGCGCATACATTCCAGCGTTTATTATACGACACAGAATAATGCTTGATATGGTTACACAGACATTTTCTTTTTAGGACCTAGATTAAAATTTTTATAGTACAAGTGAAACCTTATGATTTTTGTTTCATACTTGCCCCACTTCGCCTTGTATTATTTTCTTCACGGAGGTCATACTATTTGGATAAAAGACGTTTCTATTTTCAAGAGTTCAATATCAAAGAAGGAGCATATGCTTTTGATTGGAAATATTCATTCTTGTTATTATGCTGTTTCCCCGAATATTTCAATATACCTTATCTCTCTCTCTCTCTTCTAAATGATGAATATAAGGAAAGAAGCAAGTTGTTTATTAGCGGGTTCTGCTTCTACAGTTAAGGAGACCATTCCTTTCTTAAAGAGGGAGCAAAATTATTTCCAGACTGTATTGTTTAGTAGTTATATAATAATATATAATATCAAATTGTAAGAGTAAATGGTCGCGAAAGACCACCAAAAATCGTTGAATCGGTGTTAGATTCAACTCTGCATCTGTAGATCGTAATATTTAAAAGATATTCTGTTATAATTTAACTGACATGCCTATTTTGAAGAAGATCCATTAGGACAGGTTTCACTGCATACAATTAATGAATCGTTAAAATGTGAATCAAAGCATCCGTTGTAGTGCTTGAAGTGACTTTTAGAACATCCTTTAAAACCGTTATAAATATCACCGTTCTAATTAATTGCATCTTTATTAACTGTTGGTGACTATAATATATCCTAGAGTGTAATCAATATCCGGACATACACCTCACGTCATCAATTACACCTAACTGTAAACACGATTCGGCCATTCAACGGCCAATAAAAGATTAGCTACGCGTTTAGAAAATTCCATTACGTCGGAGTTTTTTCAGAAACAGTCAAGACGTCCATGGATGTTATTTAGACGTTACGGCGGAGAACATTTTTCATGACCTCGATATTACAATATCCCGAAAGGGTCATCAGACATCTTGTCGTAGCAGAATGACAAGTGAATGACAGGCGCGGGAATCGGCAACTTGCATTCAATGCTGTTGCCTCGACGGTCACTCCTTCTCGTATACGTTATGTGTATCTGTGTGTATACCGGATGAATATACGAGTTCGTGTACATCTCTATGTCTAGTGATTCAATGAACTTAGTATGGAACGATAATAACTTTATTTGAAGTGACATTTATCGTAAATTGTACATACATAGGTACACACACAACGCAATAAAGATGATGCTTCTAAGCCGGTTCGGTTAAAATATATCGCTTAACTTCTTATCTGTACCTTGAGATAGTACTTCAACAATCAAGCTTCTATAAGAATAAGTGACAGATAACAAATCAAAAACCGCACCAATAGTTGAAATCAACACAAACATAAATATACAGAAATATTTTTAAAAACACAAACGAAGCAGGTGAAAATGAGCTATTACAAAACATATATTTGTAAAAGCTCATGTTTAAGATAATTTCAAAAAAGTTATAATAGTTATAGTCTGGTGATCATTTTAAACTGTGCTTAATAACACTATGACCACCTGAAATCACTCAGATATAAAACAGAAAAAAGAATTTCTCATTATGCCACTAAGCTGGAGGTACAATAGATGAGCATGCGTCAAATGGGTTGAGGGTATATACTTTCTGCTTCATGGTCAAGTAGCAGTCGCATATTATTTACGTGAGCAAAAATCTGCCGTTTTGTTTCAGCAACCAGTTGCTGGCATTAATGAATGAATTAATTGAAGAAATAATTATTGTGATATCACCATTTATCCATTCTTTACTAGTATTTATTTCTATAAAGTTAAAATTATTTATTTTAGCTTTTAATATTAGATTGATTTGAAATTACAGAAGTGAAGGAATCGCGGGCATTTGCTAGCCAAACATTAAACTGATTGTTTTTGCATTAAAAATCTTTAGAGAAAACATGGTTGTTTTTTCACCAGGTCGTGCAATATGAGTGCTCGACTATAACAGACTACTTCTCAATAGCAAAGAAGAAAAGCATTAATATCTACCTTCCCTACCATGCTTATATATGCTGGAAGCTGCTTCTTATATGTTCGCAAATAAAAAATGTCACCAACACGATTTTGAACTTCACGAACATAACACCAGAATTATAGATCACCTTGATACACCCAAGTGCACTCTTAATGTAACCAGTATTCGGGCTGTCAACTTGGGAATCTCCATGGCTTAATAAGTTACCGGATAACATTAAAATATCTATTAATAATAAACTGTTCAGAAAACAACTACTAGCTTACCTCCTCCAAGAAATTTTTACTCAATAAACGAATTTTTGCAATCATAAATGCTACTTCCCTTCGCATCACTGTATAACCAATAAATTACCTGCAGAAAACTATGGATCATAGGGTCGAAACATAAAGTATGATAAATTAATTTATTAACACTGTAATATACTAAACATGTATTTTGAAACAACAGACGTAAATTAATAGACAAAGGTACTGAACCTAACCCGAGGACAAACTAGTGTTCGATCTAAGAGAAACATAAAAGATATCTGCAAATTTTTAGAAAGATCTTTGCGAAAGCTCTACATTGACTTAAAAAACAGACGAACTATTAAAGTTTCGTAAAAATCATTTTTGCACAGTGGTAGGTCTCCTCACAGACAACGCATTTTGGAAGGACACCTGCAGAATTTTGGGATCAAATCTAGGGATTGTAAACTGTAAAAAAACCTCGCACACACACATTTAACTGTGTAAATGCGAGGTTTTGGATGCAAAAATGCAGGCAATGTTTGGGAAACTAAAGATGAATCTAAAAGGTTATATAGACCATCAGTTAAAATTATATACATGCGGGTACATTAGGATTATAAAATCATTTAATGAATTAAGAAATTGACAACTCATTTAGTATATAAATGTATTGTACACACCTAAGAATTTTAAATTATAATGTAATGTATCTAACGTATTCGATGTAGCTCTACATACATTCAATCTTCAGCTCAAGTTGGGATACAATTGGACCAAATCTTAATATGTAAACAAAAAAGGAAACTGGTAATTTTTTCAAAAATATTATTGGCGCTAACACGTTGAATAAACATATAATGGAATTCTAAATAGTGCTGAAAGTGGGATATGAAAGGATATACGAAAGAAAAATATTAAAGAAGCATGGAAAATATTTGGAATGGTGTAAAAAACTTTTACCTTTCCGTTTTGCAATGGCAATGTGAAGCGGATGTTATTGACATTGGTTTACTATATGTTTGCTGTACAATATTTCTTTTCACAAATTTTATTTCCTTATGAAGATGTACGGCATAAAATCAATATCAATTACTTTGACTTTAGTTCCTTTATTTAACATTTTTACATTACCTACTTTCTGATTTCGGACACATTTCATACCATTTGTGAGCAATTCTAAAAGTAGTCTTACTTCATCAAGGTATTATAGAAATTTAAGTAAAAGTATAAGGCTTAACTTCGAAAATAATTCTGGAAGAAAATGATTATTACATAAACATTGAACGAATTAGTTATAAATATATGAAATTAACATTATTAGTCAGAGTTTGTTTTCAGTTACTCATCATATCGATAAAGGCCAATGTTACCAATAACAATTTTCATTTTTCTATATTTATTTAACATTCTAATCAATGTTTTGCTTAATCAATTGATGTATAACACTACACTGTATCGTTAGCGGTAAACTTCACAAGCTAATCAGTCCAATGGAACAGATGTAAAGAAGGAATTTTGCGATAATGACTCGAATGTATAAAACAGGAGATTTGTAATACGTTACTTAGCATATTTAAATTGAACTGTCCATATCCATTAATATAAGCGATAACTTGGAAACACTATAGAACCGGTAGTTTGCATAGATATCTAACAGTTTCGTATTTAACAAAATTTTAAGTACTCTTACGGGATGAAATAATTTTAATTAATTTTAACTAAATGAAATACATTAATATCAACTAATATCAGGAAAATAATTCCAATATATATTACAAGTCAACTGCGAAACAATTAATTATTAATTATTGTTTTAAGAAAAGATAAAATAGCTTTTCTGTTGACGTTAGTAAAAGATCGTTAATCCAGATATAACATATTCGATATAAAACCAATAGAGGCTTTGTGATGGTGCGTTATTTCTATGTTGTTCTTAGATAATTAAATCACAAATTTATGCGTTTCCTTTCATCACAAATACCTATAAGATATATTATAACATATGTGAACTGTATATCTGCTTCTATTGAAAATGTACAAAATGATGTGTATATATATGTGCCATTGTTCTTCTTCATTTAAAGAGGCGTGATGATGGTATATGTTAATTGGGGAAGATTACATCAATTAGCAAGTTATGATTGAAATTTCAGTTCAGTTTTGCGCCGATATAGCAAACAGCTATTACACTGGTCAACAGGGAAATTGCTTCTTAGGTGAAAGTACCCAATCCTGAATGAATTCAACGTGCTGAACACGTATATCACATTGAAAAAAGTTGATTGGCTCACGTTCCAGAGATATTGACGTTTTGTCCATTGTATAGATGCTATTGCATAATGTAATGCAATTTATTGTTGGACAATCAGTAGAGATGCTCCACAAGTCCACTACAAACGGCAGGCGAAAAGAAGTCGAAAGCCAGAAGCAGACTAATGGTTTCTTATCATGTATTATAATATTGACATAAGTACACTTTTTCTGAAATATGCGTACATATTACAGAAAACCCGTAGCCAATTCAGCTTTTTCTTAGTCATTTTCGTGTTCAGCACATTGAATTCATTAAGAAATGACTATTTTCAGCTTGGAAGCATGAACTTTTCGAAAATTTGTTGCCCAGTGTTATTAGTGATAATAGAATTATTTTGGTATTTATTCAATGCTCGGTTAAATCATTATAAATATTTGTTCGAATAAAGATTTCAAAGAAGAAATTGAAAAGGTAAAGACAGGCAAAACAGTTGTCAAAGGAAAAATGACCTGAATCCATACAAGATGACAGAAGGACTGTTAGAAAAGCAATAGTAGTTGTTCTACACCATTACGTTAGCAAACACAAAGTTTGTGTTATACTCGTGGAACCCAAAATTAGATTAGCTATATGTACGTAAGGAAGGATGGTGAATAATGAGTCTAACTAAGAAGAAAAGAGCGTCTCTTAGGATAAAGGAAATCAGTCATAATGTGAAATCCTTGACGATGGATGTTGTTTGGACTGCTTCGGGCTTTGGGCGTTTGGGCAGTTGTTATACTGCTGTCATCAGGTAGCCCTGACAAGGACTGTACAGTCTACACGCTACTGTATATTACAGAAGCTAATGCACAAGGCAATTTACCCAAAAGATACATACAATTCAATTGCCAGCTATGACACTAGTCAGTGACAGTCCTTATCAGGGCTACCCTGATGACGGCGGTACAACCACTGCCGAAACGTCGGCTTTTTCACAATCCAACGAATGATGGAAGCAGTACAAACAACACCAACTCATAAAGAAAATCACAATAAACCGATAAAGATAGTAGCAAAAATAGACATGTTCGGCCATCCTAATTTTAATATCAAAGGATTTTGTGAAGCTGTAATTTAAAATACCCAAATATTTTTCGAATTCAAGTATGAAATAAGTGTATAAAGAACATATTTACATTTCTAAAATTTAATTTAAATATATTACTCAGAGCGTATGTTAGTAAACTTTGATTTATTTCAATACTATCTCAAAATTTCTCGGTACGTTAGGTAGACGAGATTAATTATTTTTAAATAAACGGCTACTTATTCATTTCCCAGAAACTGAAGGATTTATAGAGATTAAAAATACAAATTGTTATACCGAAAACATTAACATATTATTAATCTTACGGCCACGTATGCAATAATTTATTCTGGAGCTCACTGAAAAATGTGCGCAGACAACACACTCGCCCGCATTTAACGTCGAAAACCTCATTTGAACTGTCGAAATAGTCGCTAATACGCACCGTTTAACAACTCGCAAGAGTACAGCAGAGCGTGTGTGAGCTACCGCGTACATTCTAAAGATTTATTGTGTGAGGCAATTATTATTTGTCCGTGTTATTATTTTTCGGCTTTAATAATGTCGCCTTAATTAAGTCTATAATAAGGAAGGAACTGCCGTCTGGTGAGTTCAAAGATAAAATGTCACAATTAATGATGTAACTTGTATGGTATACTTAGGTGTAGTATACGAAAAGTGAGAATTAACAATTAAGCTTTGTGGTGTTGATTTAGTTTATAAATAAAATTGAATTATGAGAATGCCTATTATATGGAATAAGTATGTTTTGTGAATAATTTTTAATCATTAATTTTGTTTATTGAACGTGAAAGAAAAAAGTAATTTTATGGATAATCTTATTGCTCATTGGGCGTATCTACCACACCTATTCAATTTATCTTAATATGGACACTACTTACTTTTATTTCATTAGTTTTTATTATCCACATACAATGTTTCTCCCAGAAAAGATAATACTCTTTAATATAGGTTTTGAAATCTAGAAAATAACTAGAAAATCGGGCCGGTTCACCCGGCCTACTAATCGGTCGTTTGATGTCCGCTTACCGCCCCCACTCGGCAGAAAGTAGAAAGCCCGCGCTCCACCTGGAACGCACCACTTACGCCCCAACTCGGCAGACCAGCCAGACCGCAACACTCTCCCTTAACCCCCGTCTACACCTGTGACTGGTTTGGGATCGTCGGTACACCCTGTATATTCCTTTTGTTTTAATTCTTGCCTGTCACTTGTAAAAAGACTCGACGCTTCGCGTCTGGCAATCTTTCATTTGTGTGATTGGTTTTCCTTAATTTATTGTTTTTTTTAAGTTTTATTTTTTTTTTTTGTCAAACGCGCTTCTTTAAAAAAGACATGACGCTGCGAGTCTCGCTGTCGTTACACTCGACGTTACGCGTCACGTTCAACGAATTTGCAATTTCTTGATTTTGAAATTTTTCTTGATTTTCTGCTTTTTTTTAAATTTTGCGCGTCAATTTAAAATGATTTGCAATTTCCTAATTTTTAAATTTTCCTCAATTGTTTTCAAACGCGGGTGTTTAAGAAAGACTCCACGCTGCGAGTCTCGCTGTTGCTACATTCGACGTTACGCGTCACGTTTAAAAGATTTGCAATTTCTTAATTTTTAAATTTTTGTCAAGTTTATACTTTTGTTTTAACTCTTCTTTTTTTTTCAAACGCGCCTGTTTAAAAAAGACTCGACGCTGTGTCGCTGTCGCTACACTCGACGTTATGCTCCACGTTAAAATAATTTGCAATTTGCCCTATTTTTGTATTTGTTTTAATTTTGCTTTTTTCTTTTTCAACCGCGTCTCGCTTTAAAAAGAAGTATGTAGTGAAAACGTTCGTGTAAATATAATTTAAATTTATTTACTCACTATTTAAATTCACAAATAATATCAAATCAAAAAGACCTCAATGACATCGGAAACTGGGATCCGAGGCTCTTCTGGTCTTTTGTCGGTTCTAGAAGATCTACTAGCAGGATACCTGGTGCTGTATATAAGAATGACGAGTGCTTCGCTGAACCTCAATTGATTGCAGACGCGTTTGCCGACCACTTTTGCAGTGACTTTCGTAGTTCATCCGTAAATCAGCAGTTACTTAATGGTTTATCCAGCAATTGCCACTTGCATGTACCATACTTTAATGGAGAGAATGTTTGTTATGCTATGGGTTCTCTGGGAAACAAACTTACTTCTGGACCAGATAGAGTTCCAAGCTTTCTTTTGAGAGATTGTCGCTTTGTTTTATCTAAACCTTTACTCCATATATTCAACTTAATTTTAAAAACGGCTACCTCTCCCTCAGCTTGGAAGGTAGCTAGAGTTTGCCCAGTTTTTAAGAGCGGCAATATGTCGGATGTGGCCAACTACAGACCAATTTCTCTACTATCTAATCTGAGTAAGATCTCAGAGATCTTACTTCAGTTTCTCAAAGATCTTACTATAGTTTCAAAAACTATATTATACAAATATATTTATGCTTCTGTAAGTAGTTACCTTGTTCCAACACAGCACGGTTTTATCCCTAAACGTTCTACCATCACCAACCTCTGTAGTATTTCTCAGTACATTTCCGAACACCTTGATTCTCAAGGGCAGGTGGACGTAATATATACCGACATGGCGAAGGCTTTTGATCGAATTGACCACGAGATCCTGCTTCACAAGTTAGACTTATTTGGGTTTAGTGACTGTTGTTAATCCAATCTTATTTAACTAATCGTTCGTTCTTTGTTTCTTATAATGGCTTCTCGTCACTTTGTCGCACTATTACTTCGGGCGTCCCTCAAGGTTCGAACTTGGGGCTTCTGTTATTCTTACCATTTATTAACGACCTTCCCGGTGTTATAGATTGCGGAATCTTGTTATTTGTCAATGACGTGAAGATTTTCGGTTCTGTTAAGTCTACTGATGAATGCCAGAATATGCAGCTTAATCTGAACAAACTTTCCGGTTGGTGTTCCGCGAATGGGTTAACACTAAATGTACCCAAGTGTAATGTGGTCACATATACTCGAAAGAGATTGCCTATTTTGTTTTCCTACACCGTCTCTGATCTCCCGCTAAATATATGCAATAGCATAAAGGATTTAGATGTTGTATTCGATGGTGAACTCTCTTTCAGGGAGCATATTGCCTGTATGGTCTCATCTGCTAACAAAATGTTGGGATTTGTATTGCGCATCTGTAAGCAATTTAATAACTTCCAGACCTTGAAGACCTTGTACTACTCATTAGTTCGCCCACGTTTGGAGTATGCGTCTGTGGTTTGGAATCCCGTCTACGAAGTACATAGTAATAGCATTGAGCAAGTACAAAGACGTTTTCTTAAATTTCTTTGGTCGAGATGTTTCGGTCAATATCCCTGCAGAGGATTTCCACACGATATACTCCTCCACACCTTTGCAATGGAGTCTTTGGATGTCAGGAGGGTAAAATCTGGCCTGACCTTGGTTTATAACTTGATTCACTATAATGTTGAATGTCAGTACTTACTAGAAAAATTCAATTTTTGCGTACCCCGTATATCCGCACGTAATACTGACATATTCTATCTTCCTCAGGGTCACACTAATTTACTGCTCAAGGCTCCTATACATTTTGCATGTAACACGTTTAATAAATTCTGTAGTATGTACGATATTTTTAATTGTTCCATACGCGACTTACTGAGCCAGTTGTAATCTTTCCGACTATTTCAGTACCGGCGGCGTTTTGGGGGGTAATAACAGTTAGTTATTTGTTTTATGGTTTTTAATGTATCTTTTCCATTTCTTTGTATTTATTTATTTATTATTTTCTGTATTATTATTGTTAGATATATATGTACTTAGATATCCACTAGTTAATAAGTATTGTAATTGTCCTATTATTGGTACCTCTGTACTGTTGGGCATTAATTATATATTATTATTATATTATTATAAATAATTTATAATCAGCGGTAATACCTATGTTAGAAAGTAACTAATAATCAGGATTGGGAGTTTAGACAACTATGAGCATTGCCTATATGAAAATTTCTTTTTCCGGGTGTTCCTCGGATGTATTCTATGACAACAATTGAATTGAATATTATCTGTGAGGAATTATGCAGTATATTATATGCATAAAATAAAATTACACGGAATTGGTAAAAAGTATGGATACACCCTCATAATTGTTTAATGAATTTAGATAGAAAATGGAATTGTTGTATAGAACCTTGATAGTCTAAATTATGATCTGCAAGGCTGAAATAAAATTTTAGATGTAAATTGAGGACTCAAGCACATTGCCACTAGAAATTTTGCACTGGTAAGTAGCTAACTAAGCCATTTTTTCTTGTAACAAGGGTTGTAATATAGATTGTCGATCGGTTTTGGATTTCGTACTTCCCCGCTGTCGCTGGTAGTATTACAGTCAAAAGCAGTTGTTGATAGGCTACCTGAGTGTATCGGAATGGCGTTTACAGAAAGAAATTATCCTTTTGATGATGGGAAGATAGAACTGACACTTCTAAATATTTGAAATTTATTTAATGCTGACTCTAAGATTTTGTGGTGTAATTTTGTACAGTCGATATTTCAAATAACCACCATGACATTTCCACCTCCCCACATGGACCTTGGGTATTCCGGATAATAAATTTTGACACTAGCGATGTCCAGGGAGAACTGAATTCACAACCCTGCTAATAATCTGACATTAGCAACATTATTACATATCGATTACGAAACCTTGGTAGAAACTTGTATGGAGTTCTTCACGATTGATTGACAGTTATGATTTAGTTATCGCGCACATCAAGTTCTCCTATATAAAAGAAACTCGATGCAAAATTAATTATCCGCAGCGTGTTTGTGTCACTGTTGCTCAATACACATTTCACTTGCATAAGTAATAAGAGATACTGAGCTCAATGCGATCTTGGGAACTCGTTCATCACTAAAAATAGTATTACTAGTTAATAAGTCGTGCTTATTAGATCATAATTATTTGCACGGTCGGAATTACTATCAAGATTTAACATTCGCTTATAAATGTTAAAAATTGCTTTAATTAATGGTATTAATCAATTGTATAAATAATTATGAGTAATGGACTATGCTATATCGAAAATATGTGACATTCATTATTACGAATATATGGAAATGTGTGCAAACGTGGGAATATCCAGTTAAGCAGTAAAAACAATGTCGGTTAAACTCTACACTTCAGGTGTGTATGTTACTACAGAAAGCATTCGGTGTTTCCTAGATTTAGAATCAGTTTCCATTTTTCAAAATTTGTCACGACTTAGCTTTTAAGTTATGATCAAATATTAAATATTTATAACAATATTCTCTTTTCTTTTAATATATTTTTAATAATTTTTTAGGGCGCAAATTTTTCTATTTCACTGATATTGCTATACCTATTAAAAATACAGTAACCATCTTTAAATTTCGAACTAGACACGGAAGTATGCACTTAAGCATAAGCATAGAAATATTTCTACGATTATTCTAAAACCAAGAATTAATTAATACCTATGTCATGTTTGTCACTCTTATTAGGAGTGTTGGTAGCTATCCAAGGCTGAAGAAAGCTGCAATTATTTTAACTAATAGATAATTTGCCAAGGTCAATTAACCAAGAAAAGAAAAGGTATATAGAATAACTAACGACCATTTTAATAGTAAAGAGTACATGTCGTCACATGCGCAATGAACGAATATTGGTAATCGGTCGTCGTTGCTAGGCAAATACCAATGGTAGCCTCTTTTAGATTGCTAAACATCACACTTCGCGCAGGTTTTGGTGACGTAATGTATTCTTTACTACGTTCTACATAATAACTTCCCACTGAAAACTTACGTAGCCCACTACTTAATGAAATAGGACAACTACTCCAGTAACGGACATCCAAAAGCAAATCTCTGCTTTAAGGATGCAGAAGTAAATTTTGTGTTTAGCCTAATGAACATGCAATAACATTATTCCGACAAAACGGGAGTTGTGTCCGTTTGTGTTTTCACGAATATTAAAACGGCTTGCGACATTGACTTTTGTTTGACGAGTTAGTGGGAGGGTTTTGGAAACACGTCCAAATACCCCCAAATCTCCTTAATAAAAGTTAGCCTTCATATTTTGTTTTTCTGTTAGAGAGTGGGTATGGTGATGCAGCATCCAGAACAAACATATACATCGGTCATGCTATCTGTGTGTTTCTCAATTCTAATTGCATGAGAAAACGTTCAGCATTGAACACGAAAAACCAAATAAATCAGAATTTAGTGGGTAAGGCATAGTTTCAATCAAGATATCAATGGCTCATGTAATTTTAGATAGACTTCGAATGCTAAAGAAAAAATAGAAATTCCTATTTAACATAGTAAAGCTTATGACAAAGCCTTGCCGCGTCATTCCACATAATTATCATATTTATTTACATGAAGAATTAAAAAAGGTTACCTTACAGATAAGAAGAATGACTTAGATCAAGCAAAGATCATTGCACATCCAAAAATATTTCTAGTCGCCATTTTGCTTAGGACCAGCCAATCCGTTTATTGCTTGAAGAGATCCTTCGAAATTGCTCTGTGTCGACCGAAATATTGCCCAAATTGAATATTTCCGGATTATTGTTAATATTTTTTTAAGCTTTATTATAATGGTGTTAGAGAGAGATTATTTTGTTGGCAGGCCGTTAAAACCAACATTAAATGTAGCTAATTTTACTATATAACAAATTACATATTGCAATGAATTCCATCTGTATTGAAAATATAATGATTTATCAAATAAAGAATAATAAAAATATACTAGATATTTGTAATGGTACATGGTAGTAATGCTTGGGATTGGAAGAATAATTAAATTATAATAATTTATAATCCAAAGGATGAATATTTTACTTTTTTTGATCATATATAATTATTTTCTAAGCATCATTTCGAAGACAGCATTCTGCACATTAATTTTCATAAATGGTTTTGAATATTACAGAAAATATACTAAAATACGGTTTTGTATGTTTACTACGAATTTAAACTAATCAAAGTAGCAGAGCTGTGATGGAGTCACCTAGCCTTGGCAGCTTAGCTCTATCTCAAAGAACAAGAGAAATGAGTTATCTTTATAAGTCCATTTCTGACAAAACTCACCTATTTGTTAAGAATTAGTTTCGCAGCATTTCTATTAAATATACGACAAAAGAAATTGTACTAATGTCATTTTCAATATATGTATAACTACTCTAATATTTTACAGATAGACTAACTTAAAGCGACATTGCGATAGATAGATCTTCAAAAATTACGGTATTATGTTTGTTCTTATTACAATTAGATCTTATTTCGATATCTTTGCTTAAACTTATGCAATGCTTTATTTAGAAATTGTGTTACTTTTAAACTAATAACAAGTTTTCTACATTGTTGTTTTAAACCAACCAGATTGGCTTGTTTCGCAACCATATCCGCTCAAATTCTGCACGAAGTTTATTCCGATTTGTTCCATCAAACGAGTGCATAATATTAATGTGAGATCAAAACGTGAGTAATGTCCTAAGATCGGGCCGTTTGGAAAACAAGACGATCGCGGTTGGCTTTGAGCGTTCTTCAACGCCGGAGTTCCAGCAATTAGTCCGTTGTCTTCGATATTATTTATAACTGCACCGGTACAACCGACTTTTACTCCTCAAAGCGGCCATTAAAATTTTTGGAAAATCTCTTATACTAATCTACGTCGTAATAAATATTAAAGATGCAATTTTACGCACGCACACACCGGTATAGATATAAAATCTTTTAGACTAACAGGTTTCCTTCCCCGTGTAAAAATGCCACGGATTCTTAACGAATAGTTTCAGCTACGGTAATTCCACGATGTCAGACTCCTTCCATGCGGGATTTATGAGTCGCTGTCGCATAATTAGAAATTGATTAATTTTTATGTTTTGCAAAGCGGCTTACGCCAACTGGAATGGACGGGAGGGAAAAATAAAAACGGACACTTAAAGCGATGAGATCCGACATGGAAACAAGCTCTGCTCTTCGCGAACACGGACGCACACGCTCGCGCAGGTATTAGAAAATGCTTTTTGTAAAAGCGACTTTTATAGCTGGCGGTGTCTCACGTCTCCTCCACATATACAGGCGCATAAGATAGCCAGGGTTATAACGTCGCGCATATAAACGTATAAGTTAAGCAGCCTATCGTATCCAGTTATTTATAATCTGGAATATTTAACTACAACTGTTACTAATTTACGAGGTCAACACGAGATTTATGGCGCTGAATTCTTATACGTTTCGGATTAAAACACACTTGATTTTTCCCGGCCTGTAGACTTCGTGCATATACATTCTAGTAAGGTCTCCGCGTTTGAGCGCGTGTGTGTGTTATGTTATAACTTATAAGTATCCTTTAAACGTCCGCATAGAGATATACGGGCGTCGATGATAAAATCGAAGCCGAACACTACCGAATATATGCAGGTTTAATTTATTACAATTACGAGATCCTTCGCCGGTGATTTTTATCCGCGTAGGATGAAATATTACGTGTAAAACGGGGATTGCGTAAGTCGCGACCGAGTTGTTTACTTATGCGCACAAATTGTTATTAATTATACAGTCGTTTACCCGTTTGATATTAGAATTTGTAATTTATAGGCGCGTAGGTCTAAACACGAGGTGTTATAAGTATTCATTTAAATTAGCGACAACTGACAATGCTGATTATAATAATTAAGCAACGGCAAAAACGTAAATGACTGTTATTTTCCTTTCAGTATAGGTACCTATAATTGTTAAATTAATTACAACCTTGCTTAATTAATAAGTACGCAGCAATGATTGACGCTAATACATCAAAATAAAAAAAAGAGAAATGTTTTATACTATCAAATTAGAAGACTAAAATTTATTCTAAATGATGACCTCTTAATGCCATTTTATTATGCTCACACTATATTAAGAATTAAACACGAACTGAGATCGTATTAGAGGTAGGCAACTAACCTAACACGTAAAGAGTTATATCAGGTTGTCCTGGCAGTCATGCCATTTTCAGAGGCGAAGATAAGAAGTGATATCTACTGTTAACCAAATTTTGTCAAATTTTTGTAAGTATCGCCAAAATCACACATGAATACTTGCAAAGTACAGTGGCACTTTAATTAACTACTATGTTCGACACATAAATTTTATTATTTATAAGTATAAAAATAATACTGCACAATGCAATAAAAATCGAAAATTAGTGTTAAAAAGACATTACTTTAATTGGGTGTATATCTCCGACGTCACCTCAATTGGCATTTAATTCGTAACATAGTGCTACACTCACAGATATGTTACAATATTGTTTTCTGGAGTAAAACTGCTAGTGAGCAACATGTACTTCTACCTCAAAGAAACGTGCGGTACGTTGCCTACCGGGAATCAAGAATATTGGTTCTTGCAGACCATTTCTCAAAGAATATGGTATGCGTCCGAGTATAATATCGATATTACACTGGAACTGTTGATATAAACATTTAGCAATCAAGATAGAAAAAATAGTTGGTAACTGTACAGTATGGAAATACAGTAAAAACTTTTATTTTAAATTAAAACACAACGTTTAGATCTGTCGCACAAGGGATTGTTCAAATTTTAACTAAATTATCGTATTTTCAAAAATTCTTTAAATTAGCGTTCGTACAGCTTTTGACGTAAAATCTTGCCAACACTTTGGTTGTAGGTGATATATGGTGGTAGGTTATATTAATTTGTTATAAGTATTACAATTTTTAAATTATATTATGTAATGTTCTTTTCTTGTTTGTGTAATTGAATAATGCGAAATAAACAAGGAAAGAAAATTACAGTCTACGGGTTAAATAAAAGAAGCATAATCATATTATATAAAATATTTTTAAAGAAAAAGTTCTATTCCTCTAACACTTAGTGGTGGGTGACTAATGTTAAAAAGTAGCTAGCTAAAACTAATAGTTTATAAAAGTAGCTCCAGTAAACTATTAGGTACAATGAATTTTTAATTACTATCATTTGAGAAACTGCTTTTGTTTTTTCTCTCTGCTACATCATTAACAATTTTCTTTTGTTTAAACGTTGTATTTTCTACTGGCTTCTTAATCTGAAACCAAAGTTTTCTTTCTAGCTTTACGTGCCGATTTGATAAAGTAATAGAGAACGAAACAATTGAGCTGTAACAAAATTACTTACTGTATACCTGTATAGCCGAAGAAATACTATTTCGACAACCTTTACAAAGAATATACCAACAAAATAGTATGAAAAAAATCTTACTTGTTTTTAAGTAAGTTTAATTGGTGGCGATTTATTTTTTAATTTTCACCGTTAAATTTCCATTAGCTATTGTGACATGCTTGAGGCATACTTTGCTTTGCGATAAGAATGAATCAGAACCTTGAAGTATTATAGTCGAATATTTCCAAATGCGCCTCCATCAAAGATTTTGTAATAATTACTTTTATGGCAAACTATGTTAAAAGAAGTAATCTCAGTAACGAATATAACAGAACTTAATGTCTTGACCTCTGTAATCTTCAAGAGCTGGTGAATCAAACAAATCAATTATTTCAAAGTGAAATTAGGGAGCTACAAGAAATCAAAAGAATTTAAATAATAACTGCTGTTAAAGACTTATGATAACTACTTGCTGGAAAAGATAGTTCTTCCAGAAGAGAGCTGAGCATGCAGGGAGCTGCTATGGAACATAAAGCGAGATTTCTCTAACGATACACTACATAATACACACAAATACAATTGAGATAACCCCACTCAATTATGGCTTAACTATGAAGCTAAATACTTGAAGCACGAACCTTAAAACCGACTTACATTAATGGCCTTCGAAAGGCTTATGCTTAACCGGTAGCGGAAGCCTAACTGAATGGCAACACCAACTTAGCAATTGATGGATACCTATATAGATATATATCTTTATCATTCGCAGTATTTTTAATACAAATAAATGAATATTTAGCAAGTCAATACAAATAGATGAAATTGAAATCAAACTTTTGTATCGTTATAAAAGTTATGACGCAAATACAAAATGACGTTAACCATTTTCTAAATGCAAGTGTCACCTCATGACACAGGAACTTCGCAAAGAGTATGACAAAGATATAACAACGAGGGAAACGATAACGCCTGATAGGTTTATGTGCATTTTTGCATCAACCGAGAAATATACTTTTTATTGCAAACCTAATCTATGAGTGTATTAAGGTTGAGAAATCTTTGAAAGGGTTGAACTCGATTTATTGTAGAAGACACTAGATTTGCTTCATATTATATTGCATAAATTGTAAAAGACCAGATGAATTAGTATTAGGTATATATGCGTCAGACTTATTATTTAACAAGATTTCGCTTCTTATTCTTATCTTACAATAAATATTGACTAACATGTTATGACATCCAAATGTACCTATTTTTTAAAAAGTTGTAAAAATTTACATTATCACGGTTGAGCAAAGTCCCAGAATTTTGTTTCATTAGTCAAACCGAACAATTCACAACAAAGTAAGATCGTTTTACTAATTATATCAGCGGGTATTCCAGTGCTTG
The DNA here is from genome assembly GCA_949128085.1 of Cetonia aurata. NCBI lineage: Eukaryota > Metazoa > Arthropoda > Insecta > Coleoptera > Scarabaeidae > Cetonia > Cetonia aurata. The sequence goes on along the minus strand of OX421886.1, from coordinate 21,591,846 downwards.
TATGAATAATTGATCGAAGATATCATTTTCCGAAAAAGAAAAAATCCAGGAGATGTCGTCGCTTAATTAGATCGAATGAAAGAAATTATGTCGTCTACAATAAAACAAGACGTGTGTTATATGTATATACCTACGCAATCCACACTTATTGTTAATTTGAAATATATTTTTCTGTGTTCTTTCATTTCTATTGTATCACTGCGCAGTAGAGGATTCCAAAACGGATTATTGAAACAACAAAGACGCGTTAATGCAACATCTTTCCTTGAAAGGTTATTTAACTTTAAAATTACCTTCATACATAGGGAATAGTGAACCAAAATATAAATCTACTATATAACTATTAAGATACTATTGAAGGTCAACAGATTTATTTCCTATTCTAAAGTCGTCACCTGAAACCTTGAAGTTAAAATTTAGGTAAAGTGTTGCAAATCGTATGCAAAAATCGGAAATTTGGCATGCTGAGAAAACGAGGTCGAACTCTTTTGGGTCCTGACTGAGATAAACGAGTATTGTGCCCATACTTAACCGCCTTTACACGAATTACCTTTAACCATTATTTGTAGATCACGAAGCCTGTTTATTTGAACATTTTTGAAAGTAAAAGTAACTAAAGGTTTGGCAAATTTGTTACGCTCCGCTTCGAGGAATGAGCATCGATTATTAGCCAAACAGAATTTGTCCGTATTGTAGGTACCTAAAGCATAAAATTTGCATTCTTATATCCTTTTACAAGACACGCCGCCACAGACGCAATTTCTATATGCGACATCTATCGGTAATTAATGGCATTCTCAGATTATAATTGGCTGCGAGCCCAGTCGGTTGTATTAATTAACCATTTGTACGCTCTGCGAATATGTTAATTCGCGTCAAGTACGTTTAATAAATTTTGTAATAATTAAAAATGTCAGTCTTGTGATTTAGGATGCAAACCTGTGGCTTACATTTGGATAAATTATTATGGGAATTGGGAAGTGTTTGGGAGACTAGTAAGTGATTACCGTATTTTAATTGGTTTCATAAATGAGTAATTTCTGGCTTTATACAAGTAGTGATATTTTCTTTAGATTATAAATTAACGAAACAATACAATGCTTTCTGAGATCGACTTATCGCTATATCAAAAGGACATGGAGATAATTGCATAGTGCCGGATGTTAGATATGTAATACCTACTCATAAATTTTGAGCCTAATACCATTTATGTGATTTTGTATGTGTAATTTATAATGTTTAAACTCTTTTATTTTCTGACTTATAATTGCAATATATATTTTCGGTTTGTTTTCTGTTAATTAACATGGCACTGTAGCACAAATTAGTGAATTGTCCTTGCACCGATTTTGTTTAATATACAGGTAAATTAGTTATTTCTTGTGTCAAGATACTGCAGTTTCCTATTCGGATGACTCTTGGAGACATTTAGTAAGGGTTAAAATAGATATTCATTATATAAAAGAATTGGAATTTGTTTATAATCGCTTCACATTAAATGTAAAAAAGCCTGTCACGTATTAAATGTTGGCGATGAGACAAATATAGTTGAAACAGATTCTGTTAAATATTTAGGAATATCATTGATAATCACTTGAAATCGAATATTCATATCAATAACGTTGTATTTACATCCTTTGATTGGTAAATTTAAACAGATTGAGAAATTTTCAACTTTTAATCAAATAAAAATATTGTCTTATATATTGATTGAGGCACAGATTACGTATGAAATAGTTGTTTGAGGTGGTGCATACGACACAATGTAAAATTGTATCATTAGCAGGAACATAAAAAATGGATCCTGAAAATAAAACGTAAGAAAGACCGCTATTCCCCGTCTGATGTGCTATATTTGGAGAGTGATTTGTTTGCCATATAAAGAAGAAAACAGTAACTCGTCAATATTATGATCATTTTTATCATACAAGATATAAACCATCTATAACACTACCACATATAATGCGCCATCAGTGTGTTGGCGGAATTTAGCACGAAAACTACTAATTCAAGGAAAGTAAGATTTTCTGTAGGTACATATGATATCAATGCGCATTTTGTAAAATTATTACAAATATACAGGGTGTTACAGATTTTCAGAGCTACTTTCAACTGTTTTAGTTTAAATGGATGGCTATATTTTTTTAGTAATTATTTCGATAGCCGCCTAAAACACCTTTGCAATGATATATGGTTATGTGCACTTCCGACAATTAGCTTCGGTGATATTGCAAATTTTGTCAAAATTTTCACATTTTGTCGTGGCACATTTATCGATATTCAAACGCCTTAATTTCGATTTTTTTAAATGGAACCTATATTTTTCAGTTATCAGCATTCTTTACAAAATTGTCATGAAAATGATACCAACATTGTAACGCTTATTTTCAGTATTTTGCTACATTACATTTTGTCATATTGCCCAGATTTAGCTGAAGAAAGGCATTCCTTATGCGTTGCTGCATCTCCTCTGCCATTGTTTTGGGTGTCATGTATACCATGTTTTTTTATAGTAGGCCACAGAAAAAAATTACAAGGGGTGAGGTCTAGTGATCGCGGTAGCCAGCTTATTGGACCTTCTCTCCCAACCCATCTATTAGTAAATACCCTATCTAGGTGCGCTCTTGCAAAAGCTCCGTAATGTGTGGGTGCACCATCTTGTTGGTACCATAATCTGTCAAGTTACCTGGCAAGCCTTCTGGTAGTATTGGTAAATTACTTTGCAGGAAGTTTGTATGAGTTTCACAATTTAAAGTGTTGTCAAAGAAGAAATGCCCCACAACGGTGTTTGCTAAGATGCCTCCCCAAGTGTTAATACTCCATTTGTGTCGATACAAAATGACGGTTTTGTGTATCATAGTAGTGTGAATTTTTCTTGTTCATTATTCCAGAATTGGCAAATGTTGCTTCATCTGTGAAATGCACATAATCTACAAAATTTCAAGTCTCTTTTTAAAGTCCGTGTCTAGTAAGAATATTAATTTTATATGGGTAAAATTTATGTTTCTTTAAAATTCTCCTCGTGGTAGTGGTTGCAATTCCATATTGTTTCGAAATTGTCTTTGTAGAGACGTGCGGATTTTCCACAACGGATTAAATGACTGTCACTTCATTATTTTCTGTAGCCATAGTTTTTGTCTTTTTATATTTGTCGTAATTCGCAGAACTCACCCGAAAAAAAAAACGTACTAATAAATTCTCAAAACTCTAACTATCCGGAGTTCTAATACTGTGTCTATGAATTCCTCCTTGGAGAAATTTATTTTTAGTAAATGAAAGTAGGTAAAAATAACAGGAACAAAACGATATAATTCACTAAGTAATACGTAATAACTAATGATCCGCAAGTAAATAATTCAAATTGCAAACAGTGAACGCTAATATAAAAAATTGTAAAACACTATGATACCAAAGACTAACTATAAAACACTACTTTATGTGAAAATTTAAGCAGAATTAAGATTTGACATTTCGGTAGATTCTTCCTTTTTAGTTGAAAATCATGGCCATCTGACCGATAGGTATCCCACGTATTGAGGATTGTAAACATATTTTCCACAAAATTGTAATATCTTTGAAAGTACTAGAAATAAGTGTTATATTGTTGGTATCATTTTGAAGGTAATTTTGCAAGGAATTTGCTGATTGCATCGAAAAGTATAGGTTCCATTTAAAAAAATTGAACGAAAGGCGATTGAATACCGGTAAATGCGCCACGACATATTTAACACCCTGTATATATTTTTACGTTACACCGCCTTGAAACATATAATGTGTTAGGCCACCAAATTGATAACAAAAGAATAACAAGCGCGACACTACAGCGGTTTTTGGTATAAAACTTAAAATATCAGCGGTTGCAACTGTCAAAATTTTGAGAACATTTGCAATATCGTCTAAACTAATTGTCGGAAGTGCACATAACTTTATATCATTGCAAAGATGTTTTGGCTGGTTATCGAAATAGTTACTAAAAAATATAGTAATTCATTTGAAATAGAAAAGTTGAAAGTAACTCTGAGAATGTGTAACACCCTGTATATTTGTAGATAATTTTACAAAATGCACATTAACATACTATATACACACAGAAAATCTCACTTTCCTATCTTTAGTAGTTTTTCTTCCTAAATTATACCAATACACTAATGGCCCACGCGGTATATAATAAGAAAATACATTTTTAATTATAATTAACTAATTACCTACGGACAAGCTTCGGTTTCTGTAGATTAATTTCTTTATTCATCCCATATACCCATTATATAAACAATCATTTTGAATATTGTAAAATAGTTTAGAAATAATGTCTAACTTCTATATGGAATTAATAACTTCTACATTTATCGAACTTTGGATACAATTTTATAGGTTACTGCAAACACTAACCTAACATTCTATGTAGCTTTTAAACTTTAACCTCAAAGTAGAATTAGTTAATCACACAATGTAACAATGTTCCTAACAATATTACCAAATTTTACAGATCTTAATCCCAATTTGCAATAAGCACTCATATAAATTAAGCAGATATTCTTAGAACGCGTTAACGTGTTTGTAATTAAGAACGGCAAGATGGCAGAAATACGTGTTCCCTACCCAGAGTACTGTAGACGAAATGAGCCCGGGCCGACGTGATTAGGCGGCGTTTTGTAGTCGGGCGGAATAAAAAGAAATAGGTACAAGTGCCAATCAGCGTCAGATATTTGAGTCGAGCGCGCTGGATGAGCAACGACAACGTCTGGAATGATCCGGGAAAGGAGGGAAATATGGAGAATGTGTCAGATGTTGTTACTTAGCGTAGAATGTTAGAAGTGACAGTTAGACTAGGCAGTGAATACCACTAAGTTGGAGAGTAGAGACAATGGGATTTTTGTTTCGTCCCGTTTTAAGATGCCTGTCAATTTGTGGCCGCTTAATACCGTGGAGAAATATTGGGTGACGGTGAAGCACTTTGGAATTTAATACAAACTTACAGTGTATATTACTGTTTTACGTAACGTGTCATTACTTTTCTATAACACAATAGGACCCAATAACAATTGCGTAGAAAGCTGTGGAATAAATGAAACGAAAATTTATTGATTATAATATATTTCTATCTACACTTATTAAAACAAAAAAGAAGTAAGCCATTGGCACATTATATTTAAGTTTAAAAATATTCTTTTAACCTATAGATTCTAAAGTATCTAAATTATTCTTTATCATAAGATCAACAAACCAATAAAGTACATCCTAATTTTATTTCCAATATACTGTGTACGCTGAGTATATGCTCTGACATACAAAAAATTCATATATAATAATCAAAATGATGAATTCTTTATAAGTTCGTCACTAAAGTGTTGCTGTTCCCTTAAAAAATCACTACTGACTTCTTAAAAATTAAGACACTCTAAGTTGGAAGCTATACTTATTGTTAGCTCAGTTTGAAGCAGGTTACAGTCTATGTCTACTAGCCATATTGATTAATAGTTTCGTCGAAGCGAGCATCTTATAATAAACGAAAGAAACAAAAAAAACATTTTGAAGTATCAACGTTTTTTCGGAAACTTTTACCTATACACCGAAATTCCAGAACAATTGTTTTTATTTCAAGTAAGTAATTTTAATAAGATATATAATATGTTATTTAACCTACTCACTACGATCGGTACCACAGTGGTTTGGAAATCCAGAACACCCAGAACTGATTGTCAGTTCAGACAGAACGTGTTAAACACAGTTTGTATTAGGGTTCTTTATATTCAACTGTGTTTAAAATATTTTCACTTCCGTTGAAATTTTAATTTTGAATCTTCTTCGATAATGTTCATATTATCCTTAGCAGAATGAGGTGATCTATCGGAGGAAAATGGAGGAATAACCGTTAAATAAGTAGTTCCTTCGTGGCGTTCGCTTCGACTAGATTTCCCTGGTATTTTCCGTCAGTGTTATTTTCTTTTTCCTCATATCCGAATACAAAATTTTCACTAATGATCATTTCATCTTAGTACCTTTCTATTTTGACGCTTTTTATTACCTGAAGCTGGCACCCAAGTGCCGAAACATGTAGTAAAACACATTAAATTAACAAAACCGATTGCAAAGGATTTTTATTTTCCTAACACTTATTCCTCCGATTATTCGATAACGTTCTAATCACGATCTAATTTTTTCATCGCGCAACACAAAAGCCGTAAATGTGAAAGTATTTATTTCGTACAAGAGGATCGTTTCTGCTGAATTTAAATAGTTTTGAATCAATTAGCACGTTTACACGTACACGAATGTTCTAAATGTTTCTAAACATAAACATATATAATATTTTGAAACAAATGAATAACACGATGTATCTGAAAAGGATTTGAAAATATCTGAGAAACTAGTTTTCAAAATGCAACAAGTCCAAAATTGTCGAAGTTGTGGTGCTAAATGGGAAGACTGTGCGAAATGCTCCATACAAAACTTTACACGTGGGTCTACAACTATATTGCATAACGACATAGGCAACTTATAAAAAGAGCCGGGAATATTTATGTCATACTACAAAGCGATACAACTCCTAAAAATTGTTTTTTTTTAAGTTTACTTTTTAAAATTATTTTCCAAGTGCAGCAAAACCAGATTTGTTTTCAAATTGTCAGAAGTCCTTGCAGATGAGTGTGTCATCTTTTTCGAAACCATGCGCAGTTAGGGTGCTGTTCTTGCTACCCTTATCCTTATTTTGCTTTCATATTTCCGTAGTCATGCATCTTCTACATACGTTTGTATAGATATCATATCTCTGTACTAATTAGTATTTCATTTTATGCACTACTGATAATAAAATGTCAAAAACAACATTATTTTGTTTCAAAATCATTCTTATTTTTCGAAAGGTGGCTAGCCCTGTGAATTATCCATTATAAAATAATATTACGTGGATTTGGTTTTATAAAAGCTCAATATAACCAAAGCGACGACGGTTACATAATTATCTAATGCAATAAACAGCAATAGTCTAGAAAAGCCGATTGTTACAAAGTTGTTAAATGGACTCATCCGTAATGTATGTAACTGTAATCATACTAAAGATTACATCAAAGAACGAATAATAGTCTTAGTCTACATAATATTCTTCAAAAAATTACTGAAGTCGAACAATGTCTTATAAATACACAGACTATTCTTTTACTACTTAAAGCTACTAGTACAAATATGTACTTAGAGGGTATTTAAACTGGAATACCTTACTAAATTTGGCAATTAAAATGGTATTAAATATATATTATTGTTATTAGTAGAGCATTAAAACCGCTATCATTTTTTTTTGCCTAAGTTCAAACAAAAAAGTTCCGCTCTTTGAATATTTATGATATGATGTAATTTGAAACTTCCTATTTTCGACGAAGTAAATGTCTTCCTGTAGATGAGATCTATTATTCAAAATTTATATATCCGTTTTAACCAAATTTCTAAATTTTCATCCATTAGCAAATTACAGTAAACCAAACCACTTGGTGTAAGGCCATACAGGGTGTAGCGACTTTTTCGCTTGTTTACTTTCTCAAGCAATTTTGCAACTTATAGCGTTGGTTCCTTACTTTAACATCACAAGTGGCAAAATCCCTTTTAAACTTACTAAAGATGTAAATTTGCTTCTATGCGGAGTTAGCAGCAGGTGTTGCAATTACTGTTTTGGAGTTAATTTAAGCCCGAAGTAGTGATATCAGTACACTTTGTTTGTAAGTTAAGATACAGTAGCAACTACTAACTTAAGCAATTAACATTCACTTTTCGGAATTGTTTATTTATTTATTTATTTACTTTCTTAGGGATAGCAACGGGACGAACCCAGAACCGCTATCCACAGAAATGTTTAACAACTTAAAAATATACATTCCACTGGCTTCATATGCAATTACATTTAATTATGAAAATACACTTAAAAAAAAAGGAAAAAAAAAACAAGTTAATAATCCAGAAACCCACCAATTCCCCAGACAACTCAAACCGTTATTGCGCATTAATTAAAGTAAATTTTAAAAATTTTCCAAATGAAAACAACGATATACTGAAAATATCAACAGAAGGACACATAGTGTTAAATGAAGACATACATCTAATAATAGGCGAATTTTTATGTGCGTTATTTATTGATGGAGGTGGTCTAAATGGCAAAACTGAACGAGTGGTGTAAGATGGAACATTAAAGTTAACACAAGAAACTATTTCTTCGCAAAAAAATTCTGTAGTTGCAAATCTTAAACAGAAATAATATATCTCGGCGAGTACGGCATGATTGCGTAGAAAGCATTTTGAACTCAAGCAAGGTTCTTTCATAGCTGATAACAGGCATGTGAAATCGGAATGTTAAAAATTTAACGAATTTTCTCTGAACAGACTCTATAGCATTAATATAAACATTATATTGGGGATTCCACACGACAGTCCCATATGAAAGAATACTATGAACATGGGCATAATAAAGGGTAGTAAATGTTGATAATTTGGAAAAAAATTTTGTTAAGCGGATAATAAATCCCAATTTTTTAAATGCCTTATTAACCACATAATAAACATGCTTGTCGAATAATAGTTTAGTGTCGAGTAGTACCCCCAAATCACGAATTTCAGAACTACCGGAAAGCAAATGGTTATGTAAAGAATAAGGAAAATTGTATTTAATTTTATTTCTCGTAAAGCAAATAATTTTACATTTATCTAAATTTAAAGAGAGTTTGTTAATAATGCAATATTCTTGAAATCGTATTAAATCCTGCTGTAAATTGAATTGATCAGAAATAGAAGTAATTTCAGTAAAAATTTTAATGTCATCAGCGTATAAGAGGAATTTTGAAAAATGAAAACATGACGCAATATCATTAATATAGATAAGAAAGAGAAGCGGGCCAAGATGGGGCCCCTGCGGCACTCCCGATGTAACTTTAACTAAGTCGGAGGTAAAATGTCCATTGTTCTTACAACTTTACCAGAATAAAATCTCGATAATGGCTTACTAGTTCACATTTGGTGTCACTAATTCATTTTCTTATTGTTAGTTAATCAACACCAAAAGCTTTCCGATTTGAGTTATTATTATCCTAAAACGATGTTAAACAAAGAGTCGCAGCGTCAAAAGATATTATATTTTTGCTTTTTTAAGTTGCTTGCCATGATTGTAAATACCGCTTAGTTTTTTCTTATTACCTTCAGATTACAACTCAGTGAAAGAAACCTCATTATGACAGGTGATGAGAAAGTATTCCTCATATACTTATTTGTCATGCTCCCAAGATCAACCACATGCTTCCTGATGGCAACTACAAAATAGTTTTGGACTTTAAGCTTCACAAGTAGCGGCTGCGCGCTATAATTCTGCCAAAGCACTCTAGAACATCTTAACAGGTGGTTTACGAATATATTTTGTCAATCTTTTTTTAATAAAATCTATAGAGTTGCATCGAATTCCTTCTTTAACAATGAGTAATTGAGAATTGGGTATAATGGTGAGAATAAAAGGACGAATTAGAAAAACGGCTCTCCTGAAAGAATTACTTTTGTAATTCAAAAAAAAAGTTATTTGTTCTAGAAATTGTAGTAGGTCCATACTTTCTTTTTTTTTTTTAAAAAGTACCGACTTTAATCCATAGGAATTGACATAAATTAAGGTATCTTCAATTGCTTTCAAGAAATGTGTGTTCCTTTAGACAAAACAAAAATAACAAAATTAAACGTAATATTGGCTTTAAAATTCATCGTCTTCACTGTTTCTTGATTCATATTAAAGGCCAGAATGTTTCTTTAAAAAGAAACATCATCAACGATGGTTTTAGACTGTCCGAGGAAAGGTCGCAAAACAGGAAGAAGGTTTCCCGAAAAAAAAAAGCCTTCCCCTCCTTAAATAAGTTTTAAATAGAAGATGTTTGTTAAATTGAGGAAATAATCTTTATATGGCAGAGATTTAAAGATATATGGTGACAACACCGTTTATCGATATTCTCTGACGAATTTCGTTTGGTATTCGTTCTGCAAATTGTTGGGAAACTAAATACTCGCAAAAATATTGAAAATATTTCTGGGTAGGGTATCTGCTGATCGCTGACATTAAATATATCGTCTTTTAACTCAACCATAACCGTTTTGAAATGCTAAAGTAACATTTTCCGGTCCAACACCTAAGAAGCAACCGACACGGAATTCTAAATCCTATCTAGCAACAGATTTTTCCATCTAACACGGAACGCATTAATCAAAGGGGTACATGACGCGAACACGGACCTCGTCTTGGAGAGACACACTCTTACGTCACGCGGAGCCAGTCGACTTGTAATAAGGAATGGATGTTTTTCCTAGATGTTTGTCTTAAGCAAATTTTCGTTTCAATGACCCAATTCCCCGCTCGCCGTCCTTCTCTCACCTGTTATGCGAGATTTATAAACCCGTACTCCCTCACCCGAACAGATGTATAAATACCGAACAGTTCTCATAAATTAGATGGGGCGAAAGACGTCGCCGTAAGAGCGGAGAGGGCCGTCGTTTCTTAGGAAGAAGCCTCTGAGGACTATCCGACTCGACTAGGAGACCAAGAACCGCGGTCCACAGCTGCATGTCGCGTAGGTGTAGGATTATTCATATACACATTGTGGAGTTTGTAGATCTGTTCGGCGATTAGCTCAGCTACACTGGTTCTTCAGGTGCAATGAAGATCATAGCTTCTATACATGCGTACATAACATGTGTTGTATATACCATTGCACGCGTTTGCGTGTAGGTCGTTGTATTTATTTTTATTTCCGATTAAGGAGCCGGTTTACTCTTCGATGCTTATATTAAGATAATCACTCACAGGCGATTCTATTGATGTTATGAGATCTCTATGATGTGAATCTGGTACTTTCCAGACAAGGCTTTAGCATATTCTCGCATACAATACGTAATTAGGGAAGCATACATCCTTATTTCAGCATTCTAGATAGTTTTAAAGTAATAAGTACAGTAAGAGTGTCCTTGATTAGATACCCTTGAAGTAAATTTGTGATTATCAACAAAAATTTTGTAGGTAGTAAACTCCGTGATATTCTGTAACTACATTTCAACGATAAGCACATTTTGGCCTAAACGAAGCTACCTTGGGAGACTGCAATATTGGTATGGTTGTTTCCTGTCGGAAAAATAACGGAAACCTTATTTTTGGTTTTAATTTGCTTTTGGTTTTCTTTTTTTTTTTTTTTGGAAAATGAAATGGAAGTAAATCAGATAAATTGAACATGTCGTTTGAAATAACTAAAGTATACGTTTGGCCAAACCTATGGGAATTTAGACGTGATTAATTTGTATTATATATGCTGTTATCCGAACTATTTGTGCTTCTGTTATCAGGATCATTATGCAGCATACGGAATTATACAGTTCACCATTCTAAATTAGTTCGTCTTTTTATACATGGGTGTTTGAGAGATTCCCCTGAAACTGTGTGGCATTTTCGTGCATATTATTCTTACGTCGCTTCTCAGGGTTCATTTCAGTTCTGGAGTTGCATGAGATAAGAACTTCTGCCATTTTTTTGTAGCTTTATTCTCAACAGGTTTTCTGGACCTGACAAGAATACAATACCCAGAAATGGAAGCAGAAATGTATTCATGGTTTGTACAACAAGGAGGCAAATACGTTGTGATCTCTTCCGAAATTCTAGCTAAAAAAGCTAAGCAGCTATATATTACTGCAAAACATTATGCATTACGACAAAGACCCCACCAGTAGGGGGAAGGCTTCTAATTTTCAGACAAGGTTTGACATTAAATTTCCTAAGGTTAGGTCTAAACTTTTAAGTCAAATAAAAAACGTTGAGATTATTAAAAATGTACTGCAAGACCCAAACAAATTTGAGATTGTCCGTTAATTCCATAGTGTTCGAACTGATTTATCTCAAAATCAAAGGCTTTTAATATGTTTACAAATAGCGTGTAAATTAGTAAGCACTATATACAAATAATTTAAAATGGCTGTGTTAGTGAATCGTATTGATCTGGTTTATTAACCAATTTATTAATAATTTTATTCATATAAATAAAGGCAATTAAAAATTTTGAAACAAGCTATTTTTAGTTGAAGAATTCTTTTTTCTAAAACAAACTTTCAAGATGGGTACGTTAGAATCGACATTTAATAATAGGTGAATGAAACTACTTACCTACATTTTTGTTTTTCTTCTATGTCTAGCGTGCATTAGCGATTTTTGCAAGTATAAAACAATTCGATACTGCTGTGTCAGATTCAAAAGCGTATACACAGTTACACGGCAAATAAATATATTGTTAATTATTTTTGCTTTCTTCTTGACAATCTTTTTCTTGGGAAACGCCGAGCGAAACATAAATCCGCCAGAAATAAACCAAATCTACAAAAACGGCTGCTTTGACAATTGTTGACAGCTGATGAGAGGCGCACTAGAGTCGTTTACTCATCCTTGGTTGCCACATTCATAAAGTCAAACTGTGAAGACTCTGGCTGAGAAACAGATGCAAATTTTCCTTATTTTTTTCAGAAATAGTATTGTAAATAGATAGTCAAGTTAAGAAATTCCCTTTATTCTATGCTAAACTTCACTTTACTCACAGATTTATAAAAGAAAGCGTACAAGACAATCTCCCAGAATGTCAGAACATCGTAGATACCATATTTGTTATGCGTTAATGCAATTTTTTATATTTCTATTTGGAAAATGCGTAAGCACCGAGCACTTTTTCCGTAGATTCACAGGCATGTCGTTGCTAATAACTCACGTCCTTTTATCGTATGCTGGCGTGTTTGTCATAAAGTGTACACTTGGAATCTTCCCGTAACAAATTGCGAACTCTCTTAAATATATCAAATTAGCAATGGTTACATGCTACTGCAGCGACATCTGTTGGCATTCGCTTTGACTACGTTGCGATACCAAACGATACAGTTTCGATTCGAATACACGATTTACCACTTAGGATTATGATACTCCTTTGGATAAAATTAGCAGCAACGAGGATTTCATTGGTCGAAAATAGTTTATTCTCAAGATTATTTTATCTAGAAGCTTTAATTTGATTTAAGGCATGATGTGTTTGTGCGCAAGATAAGCATATCAATAAAGTTTGAAATAGTATGATAGATAGGAATATTGTTTATTTAAAGTATGAGTCATGGATTAAATAAACGTTTATTTTTCACATAATGACAGGAAGCTTCAAAATATTTAATAAAATTGTAATTTGAAAATGATTTATATTTAAATCTGTAGCGACAGAGAAAGTTTTGAAACCTCAAACAGAATGATTGCGTCTGTCACATATATATCTCCATAGGTATTGCTATTGTATATGCTTTAATCATCTAATAGAGATGTAATAATTAAAATGTCTATAAATTCTAGCTGAAATATAAACTTATCTTATTAATTAAATATTAACTACTCAAATTAGGCACAACTCTCTTAGAATCTACAACTGCTTTCGAAGTAGCTACATCCGAAACCTAAGTTTTTTCCACTTTTATACGCTGTCTCATGTGTACGCATAATAAACTGCATGCCTTGCACTACATCATTGGCTTTCGTCCAGCGTCTGATTTATTCAGTGGCAGCTAGCGGCTTCCTTGAGGGAGAGACCGACTACAAAACACCTATACGGAGAGGTGAATTACGGCCTCCAATGTCACTTAGCCGTGTACACCGCTTGCGAAATGTTTGTATATGATTTCCTTGTCGTCTTGAAGATTGCTTGTGTTACGTTTTAACCGTGTTATAATTGGATTTGCACCTCGGACTCTGAAATAAACGGGCGACCGACACGTGGGTGTTCCTCTTCGCCTCGGTAAAATATATTTATCGAGTATATAACACTTGCGGTGCCGATATAAATTCTCGTAGGCGCAGCCATAAATGTTGCGAAAATTTCGATTGAGTTGTTCGTCAAGTCGTCGCCTCTTTGTCGGGCAAATCTCTGAACACGTGCTGACGATGAATGTGCATTTTAGATTGTTTTAAACAAGCTCAAATTGCCGGTATATCATTTTGGATATATTATTGAAAGCGAAAATAGACAAAGAAGCGCGCTAATGATAAATCTTTGCCTCAGCTTTACTTGCTTTCTCATTTAACGTAGAATTTTCTGTATACCCCTATACAGGCTGTCGACATTTCGATGCTCACCGTTGGTATCTTGGTTCTTAGAGGATATAGAGCAACCTATTAACTGCTTATTTAAAACGAAACAAAAAAGTCAGAAACACCAAATAAAATTTAAACAAGGTTTCATACTTATAAACCCCATGAAAGATTAAAATTAAATTCAACTTGAAATTTTCTTTGATTTACCAAGTTTGGATTCTGAGTACATTAATATAATAGAATTATTAATGCGAAGACATTCCTACGAATATTCAAATTAATAATTTCAAATAACGTAAATTATGTATTCGAAAAAATATTATTCAAATAGTTTATAAACTCAGCCTTCATCTTTTGGAATTGATCTGGGCTTTGGTTTTTTCAACCTCTAGAGTGGTAGATTTTTACATAGATTTTGTTTATATTTAATGTCGACTGTCTTCGACATCTCGCATAAGGATCTGTACCGCTACCCATCACTGGAGCCTTCCATAATAGCATCAGCAATGTTTTTGCAGCTGTCCGATGTATCCTTCGATATCTTGTCTCTTTCCATTCTAAGTTGCACTGCATTACAACGTACTCGAGTTCGGTTTTCTTGACCACAGTGAATACAGTCGTTATCTGGTGCCCCTAGCATACTAGTGGCATGATCTCCGAAGGCACTACAACGCGGCAGGAATTGCTTCAAATAGTGATCTGATTTATGGTATCCGCACACAATCCACTTTTTCAGGTCTTTGGTCAGTCGCTAGATCAACTTGCCTACTCTTCCCATTATTCTTTCCTCCTACCGGCTGGTATGCTGGATGCCATGCTGCCACTGGTGTCTTCGATCTCTCTCGTCAATGATCAGGCATTGCCCAAAAATCAGTACAAATACATACATCTTCTTCCTTCTTCAAATATACATACATCTTACTTCTTACATAGATTACATCCGTCCGGGCTAGGTCTGCGTATAGGATGACGCGTTACCTCATGTAATGCCATCTGTTTCTTCCTTCTCGGGTCTCCCACATTTGGTATAATATGGGATATGATCGTTTGTTCCCTATTAGCTTCATTACTATGTACTTGACCTGTGAGATGCTTTTCATTGAGTATCGCCCAACATTATGTTTGTAATTATTAATTTTGTAGCTATTCTGATTATTACTAGTACCTAATGCCCATTGCTAGTTACTAATTTCAATTAGTAGACAATAATTGCTCTTATGCAACAAAAAGTTATTTTCGCTTTGTATATCATTTTAAAACCAAAAATGTATGTGTGACAAAACTATACTCAATCAAAAAGAAATAAGAAAGACGATTTTTTTATACCTACTCGATTCTTTTCATAGAATGGCGCTAATAAAATAAGTACCTAATAGCTTCTAATTTACAGGTACTGTCAATGCGAATGGCGAGACGAAAAGGCAAAGGACGTCATACACCCGATATCAAACATTGGAATTAGAGAAGGAGTTTCATTTCAACCGGTACCTGACACGCAGAAGGCGTATAGAGATCGCTCACGCACTCTGCCTCACCGAAAGGCAGATCAAGATCTGGTTCCAGAACCGTCGCATGAAGTGGAAAAAGGAACATAAGATGGCCAGTATGAATATCGTTCCCTATCATATGTCCCCATACGGACATCCCTATCAATTTGACTTGCATCCTAGCCAGTTTGCACATCTAGCCACTTAGGACGTTTTCCTATGCGATGTGTTGCAAATATCGAATAGGTATTTTTTTTTGTTCCGTTTCTTTTGTTTTCGATTTTCTAGTCCTCATTTACCTCATCTTTACTTTATAATTTTGCATTTCGCTGTAGATGCCGCATCCTATGTATGTTCCATGTTTCATAGTAATTGATTTTGTAAATATTAATATTTATAGATATAATGGAGGTTTTGATTGGTGGAATTGTGATAATAAAATAAATTTAAAGTTCTTTCCAATCAAATATTTATTTTTAAATTAATTGTATCGACCGGTTTCGGCTTGCGCCATCATCTGGACACACACACTGTGTAAAATGCAGAGAAACATATTTTCTTTTTAGTGAAAAATTTTTTAAAATAATGTTAATAACTTAAAAAGAAAATATGTTTCTCTGCATTTTACACAGTGTGTGTGTCCAGATGATGGCGCAAGCCGAAACCGGTCGATACAATTAATTTAAAAATAAATATTTGATTGGAAAGAACTTTAAATTTATTTTATTATCATTAATATTTATGTTTTGTAATGATTATCAATAATATATCTATAATCACATTAATAACAATGAAACAAATTCGGAAGTATACAGGGAACAAGATTAGAATTAAATATATGTTGAATGTGCATGATATTTATATAATGTACACACAGTATTTAATGTAGCAAATAATAACTAACAAGTCCTAATCAAAAATAATACCGTAACATTATTTTCCATTGAAAATAGAATTTATAAATATAAGGCATATTTAATAAAAGCAGATTCAATTTACCACAAGTAGGTAAAGACATGGAAATTTCGTATTGTTTGGAAATATTATTATGAAAAAGTCCGTACACAATCCTCTGGTACTCAGATGACTACTATTTAAAAAAATCTAAGATAGCTGCCTAGTTCGAACGGTATTTGTCTTATTAAAATTTATTTATGTCAAACTATTCAGAAAATCTTTTAGTTTTAACGTACTAAATTTAAAAATTGTAGATCAAGTTATCTGAGTGCTAGAGGATTGCGTTCAGACTTTTTGACAACCCGTATATCTGACCATAACTGCATTTCTTCGGAAAACACATTTTTGTTTAACTAAAACAAAATTTCATATCTGGTTTGAAATTTCTTTTTAAATTACCTAAATATAGTTTTGCGATTTTCAAAAATTGCTATCATGCACAAAAATTGGTTCCTAAAAAGTAATCCAGTGCCGAGATTGTTACTTCTTCAAAGAATTAGATACTAAGAAAGCAGTTATAAGAAACTTAAACATCACATTATTCTTAGCTCTTACTAAGTTTTGGTATTTCCAAATAAACATGTACAAGGTTGGTTAATACACCTTGACAGTTCTAAGCACTGACATCTGTTTGACGTATTGTACCAACTCCATTCAAATTTTGCCAAACCCGAAGGAATTTCAACCTCGGGTAGGGATTTTTTATGTGCTAAACATTGCATTGACACGGGACCTACGGCTTTACTTCCTATCCGAGAAAAAGGCATGTTCTGATTTTTATCCACAATTAAAAATCACCACCTCGGCCTGGGATCGAACCAGCACCTTCGAGGTGGAAGGCGAGCATGCAAGCCTTTCAGACAGTGCACGAAAATCCGAAAACATGTAGAAATGTGTAATGTGTCAAAGAATGTAGAAACAAACACCTTTCAGGGGTTGATGCGCCACCGAGTTTGACAAAATTCCAATAGCGATGGTACAATACATCAATAGATGTTAGTGATTAAAAGTGTCAAGGTGTACTCCATAACGCCAAGTTACCCCTAGCAACAAACAAACGAACGCCAAGGATGGTGTTGTGAGAAGCCTCTTATGTACATTTTCTAAAAGTTTTACAGTAATATCTGCAAAGTTTTTACTATCAACATCAGGACCCAAATCTAGTCAAATCTGGGAATATGGAAAATTATATGTCAAGATTTCCAATCTTGAGGTTTTGCAGTTACATAACTTCTGATATTGATATTAATGAACAATTGTCGTTATTTTTGTAAAACTTTTAGGAAGAGACGAAGCTGGAGCTTGTGAAATTACCTTACCACTTCCAGGCACTGACATCTATTAATGCATTCACCCACTGAAATTCTGGCGAACCTGCAGATATTTCAGCATAGGGACCTGTTTACGTGTCCACCATCACTTTGATGCAAGACCTACGGTTTTATTTCATATCCAAGAAGAAGGCATTTTCTGATTTTTATTCAAAATTAAAAACGAAACTGTTGTGGCCGGGAATCAATCCCGCACCCTTGGTGCAAAAGTTAAGTAACAACTACAAAATTATGAATTGTTAGGACGATAATAATAATAATATGTTTATGGATATTTTCACCTAGGAATACTGAAAACGGAATCTAAAGGAATGAGTTAGGGTGGGAAAATATTGTAGGCAAGACGCAGTATGATTAAAACTTTGTATCCTCTGATAATTTTGCTCAAAATTTGAGAGCAACATGGCGTATATTTATGTTATATTCACACTGACTTACTGACGTCCTATTCATTTGTTTTTTCTGGTAAAACTTAGTTTAAATTAGAAAATAGTAGAATTATTTTACTAGTCTACGTTTAAGAAAATAAATGTACGGATAAGGATGAAGTTGAAATTATAATTAAAAAATCTGAAATATAATTATTTGCTACATTAAATACATATTTGCTTTGCTTAGTATGTGTTACAATAGTCTAATATGAAGCTTGTTTATGTAAAATTACATTACCACTAACTATGAATTTAAATTTCTTAAGTATTAATTAGTAAGTAATAAAACAAATACCTTAGAAACATTTCTCTCATCCCCACACGTGTAACGGTCTGTTTTAAAAAGATAGCATCATAATAGTATGAAATATTTAACATCTTATTCTCTGCTACTTGACGAGATATCTGTATCTCATTTGATGTTACAGATTTCCACTTGGCGTCACTGCAAGACGAAGGGTATGCTTTTCACCAAGCCATGGGGATGGGAGGAATGGGTCCCATGCAACGTGGTCTCTACGCGTGCGGCAGTCCGTACAGCTAGCCCTGGGCCACATATAACGGAGACTGCGGACCTTCGTAGAGGGTCGAATCGGATCGCTGTGCAGTCTTCGGCTTGCGATACCGCGACGATGCGCTCATTTCGGGTTTCAAATGATCGCCGAATAATTGAGGGCGACGTGGCGATGTATCGCAAGTTTTTTATTTTTTTAATAAATGTCTTTCGCGGATCGTCGGTTGCCAATTGGACGCTACGCTCACCACGGACTCCTGAGTGTTCTGTGATTCGTATTGGCATAATTTCCTTTAAATGTTCCATTAAGTTTTCTGGCGCGACGTCACTGGTAATAATTCCTCGAACGCCAATAGAACCGAATAGAGAAACGAACACTTTACCAAAGCATAAAATTGATGAGATGACGAGTAAACGTTGAAACGATGATGACACGTGCAATATTTTGTTATCCGTTTTGTTAAGACTATTGAAACCGTTATATTTATTGTCTACATATTATGCAGACTCGTTTAAAAGCGATAAAACTGGGAGCGTAAATGAAAAAAGTGTGATTTAATAAATTAATGAATATAGATTTTTAGATACCTACTAGTGTACATAAAATCGTAGATTAGCTATGTACTATGTTCACTATAATTTTGTAAATATACTTTAAAGAGAAAAAGCAACGTCATTACTATATTAAAACTAAGATAAAGGAAACACACGATACAGTAAATAGATAACAAATATTATGGCGGAACAGCTAATAATAATAAAACATAGTATTATATGTAAATATGTCGAAAAGATAATATGTGAACACTTATGTATAGAATACCTCATACAATAAATAAATAAATTATAGCGTATATACTTAAAAAGGAAAAACGACAAAGCGATCTTTGTCTAAGGAGCAATGGAAATAGGATTCTACCCCAATAAAAATAGAGTGAACAAATTGAAGATGCTGTTTATGTTTATCTAAAGCTCGTACTGAGGTTGAATGTATGATTGTAATATATTGTGTATATTTCATATACTTAGCTCAAATATTGTTCAACATTCTTTGTTTCTTTTTATTTATGTGTTTGTACTCATGTGTGTGTGCGTGTGAATGCCGGTTAGATTTAAAGCAAGAGAAATTCTTAATATTTACTGTTGTAATTGTCCATGCAAAATAAAACTATTATTAAAATTACTGGCGTTTTTTTTTTATTGTATGCATCTATATTTAAAAATAGACGAATCTATGCAGTGATTAATTTCGCTAGGTTATCTGGTTATCGCCTCTAAATAAATGGTCCTTCAAATTGAACGCCTTCTTTTAAAAATAAATAAAACTCATAATTTGCAATGATTTTAAAAAACTTTTATTGGTAATTGAAGTATCAGTTGTGATATTTATACATGAAAAATAAAATCTGACAACAAGTTACCACCTCTCGCTGCTTCACAGCTGCTCACATTTCGTTAAAATTTTCAATGATATTTTGACATAATTGAGGCTCTATTTCGCCAATGACATGAATAATTTCATCCTTTAGTTCCGGAATCGATTATGGTTTGTTCTTATAGATCCGACTCTTTACATAACCCCAAAGAAAATAATCCAACAGTGTTAGATCACATGACCTGGATGAGCAAGTAACATCACCATTTCTTGCAATAATTCTTCCAGGAAATTTTTATCTCAATAAAGTAACGAGGCGCTACATCGTCCTGTTGAAACCATTTTATCCACTATAGATCAATATCATTCACTTCAGGCCACAAAAATTCAGTTAATATCTCTCGATATCAAAGACCATACACTATAATAGCATCATCAGCAACATTTTGAAAGAAATATGGTCAAATTACACCACCTGACCATAATGCACACCAAACAGTTTGAGAATTGCTTAAGTTTTGTTCAAGACATGTATTTTTGGATGCTTTAAACAATAAAGATGTGCTTCTCCAAACGGCAACTTTTCTCAAAAAAAAAAAACCTCAAAAAAGCTTTAAGGTAGGTAAGTATGCGGTAACAAATAGACACATCAAACAGTGGCACGTTCATAATGTAAAGGCCTTTCATGAATCACTCGTGGATTTTCCTCACCCGAAATAGGAGCATTTTTCTTTGTTAACAAAACCACCAATTTCAAAATGTGCTTCATCAGAAAAGATAATTTTTTGTGAAACATTTGCTGGGTGTTTTTTAATCCAATTGACGAATCCAGGACGCTTTGCATGGTGCAATGGCTTTAGTTCCTGTGTTATTTGAAACTTATATGCCTTTAAAACTAAATCCTTTCGTAAAATGCGCCATTTCACGAAGCAAAACGATATGCTCTTGTTAACGACCACTATGACCTTATCTTCCTCTTTTCTGACCTTCCATCGAACCGGTCGCTTGAAATTTTCTAACAATCGACCAATAGTTCTTTCAAATGGACGATCATCTAAACCCTGAAATTCACGTAATTTTCTAAAAACACTTTTCACAGAACGACGATTTTCATAAAATAATTCAACAATGTGAATGCGTTGTTGTATGTAATGCCCTCGTGTGCGTCATACTACGTAAATATCAACATACCTAGACGAATTCAGTGTGCCACCTATATTTTATTTATTTTTGAAATAAGGCGCTCAAATTGAAAGACCCATTATACGCTAATTGCTGTATTCATGGATAGATTCAACTATACTACTTTGTCATTGTCTAATAAAAGTAGAAAACGGTGATAGAGTATAATTACTGGATTTTTTACATATCTGTTAATATCTGAATAACTCAAATGGTATTAAATATATTCTAATAAGATAAACAACCAACTCCTGGGTAGTGGAAATAAGCCAACATGGCATTTCGCTTGGTATCGGATGGAAACTTCTACATAATTAAATTATAAATACCACATAACAATATATGATTTTCAAGAGCTACTTTTACTTTATGTCCACAATCCTCGTTGTCATAATGTAGTTCTAATGCATTTATACATGTAATACAATAAATTTGGAAAACTTATATTGATTAAATGTTTTCAAAATATTTGACAATCGACATTGCCCACAATATTTATTAGGTATTGAATATATGCGGAGTGTTAATTTAGGGCTTGCTATATGGAATAGTAAATATTATTTCCATGTATAGAAAATATTGTCTTCAAATATTTATTTTAAAACATTCCATAAATATATTTTTGTCTTGGAAATATTACATATAATATTTATACCGCATTGAATAAATACATTTAGTGGTTTTAGGTTGGTCGCGCAGCCTAAACAATAATTATGAATGTGATAATACATTATTTGTCACTACACAACTACACACTGTAAAACACCTTACCACAAAGGACGCGGGTTTCAATGGTAAAGCTATCGCAATCAGCTGTAAAGCTGAACTGAGTCATTTAAATCAAGTAATCTAATTTAAATTTATAGGCGCTACTAATTCCCTATATTATCAAATTTATTTTCCCTTTTTAAAACAAGATAGCGCTAATTACTAACAAGTAACAGAAAAACGGTTTTATAAAATTTGAAGCAGTTATTTTTATAAAAAAAAACCTCAAGACTACACCAATTGAGTTTTAAACTTGAATTTCTGCTATAAAACATATGTTTTGTGAAACTTGTTTTTTAATATACTATTTTTGTAATTGGCGTTTTTATCGGATTTATAAAAGTATTCAAATGTAAGGGACTACAATAATAAAAGCACTAATGCATTTATAACTGTACAAAGCATTTAGCGGTTTTAGGTTGATCACATTTAATAATCATAAATTTGACAGTTACATTAAATCTACAGGCATTATCAACCACTGTATGATATCCCTATACTTTTTATTTTCCTTGATTAAAAAAAAAACACTTTGAAAAGGTAATTACCAAAAACAATGCATTTCATAAGATTTAAGGCTATTATTAATTAAATTAAAAACCTGGTTGCACCATCAGAAAAAAAACACGAACCTTCAAGATTATAAATGTTAAAAAACAATGATGTATACCGGGTGTCCACACTTAAGTGTGCACTATTGATAACTCTGTTATCTTTGGAGGTACAGAATCGGTCAAATGGACAAAGTAGTAGTATTTTTTATGGCGGTAACAATTGTGAAAACAGAAAAACAATTGAGCGTCGCGTTCTCTAGATATTCGTCCAAAATTACTTTTTTTTAATTGAACGCCCTGTATATATTTTTTTCAATTTAAAAGAAAATTCCAAACTGAACAAAAAAGTCTTGTTATTGAGAAATCTTTATCTTTGTTTTGTTTGCATGAAATCGATATATCCATGGAAAATGAAAGCGTCATATTGTTTAGTAGCTGTCAAATTATTTATATTTGTTGTTGTTAAAGTTACTGTGCGGAAAAAGTACTGTTTTTACAACTTTTTCAACCTTAACAATAGCATTTACTCATTTGGAAAAGTGTGATATGTTGGAGTTGTACTTGCTGTTTAACAAAAATTCAGATAGAGCGCTAGAACGTTACATTCAGCAATTTCCTGACCGTGATGTACCAGACCGTCGCTATTTTTTAAAACTTTATCGAAGATGAAGAAGCAACGAAACAATTTTTATAAAGAAGAGGAAAAAAATGATTTTATATTATCACCAGAGATAGAAATAATGTTGGCATATTTTCAGGTACAGGGGATTTGTCCAGAGAATCAGGTATTTCTCGTAGCACGATCCATAAAATTTTGAACAAATATAAATATGTTCCCTTTAAATATCAGCCTGTTCAAACTCTATTTTGGACGACTATCAAAGACGATTAACTTTTGCTCAATGGTTTATCAATGCTTTTGAAGAAAATCACAATTTCTTTAGACACATTTTATGGAGTGATAAATCTCCATAAAACTTTTCTAATCGCGGGATAAAAGAAATAATCATTACTGGAGTCGTGAAAAAACCCATTTGCTGTTTATCCTTGTAATCCCCAACACCGATTTAGTTTAAATGTTTGGTGTGGTATAATCGGATCCCGAATTGTTGGACCATTTTTCTATCGGGGTTTTTTATCATGAGAAAGATATTAAGTATAAATATAGGATGGCGAGTCAGTTATGTATTTTTAGCTGCTTTAAACAATAAAAATACTCGTGCCCCTCCAAACGCCAGATTTTCTCAAGAAAATCTCAAATAAGCTTTAAGGTAGGTAACGCTATCCACTTTGAGACACCCAGTATAAATTGCAAAATATCAACAGTAATTAATAATCATTTCCATTGTATTATTCTATCAACAAAACTATACTATAATGCAGTAAATAAATCAAATGCAAGTTATGCCTACCGACATTTTAGTTCGTTAGTTTTACCTCTTTGACGAACTTTTGGTATACATTTTCAAGCGAGCGCATTGTAAAGTGCAATACCGCTTCAATTTATAACCATGCGAGAAGTGTTGGCATTATTTATTACTAAATCTGTTTCTAAAGAGAGGAAGAAGTGATTCACATTCATCGTCAATGATAAATTACTCTTATTTCAAAATACGGTTTCTATAAAACCTAAACAAGTTTGAGATAAAAGGTACCAGTTAGACAAAAGCAGCAACAAATATTTGAACTGCCTTTGCTGAAAGATTAATGGTCCGCTTGAATGACATTTGATTATGAATTAAATTCCATTTAAATGTCGGATGATGTAGTGATTACGTTTCGGGATGATATCAATCTTCTTGTCATTTGAGTTTTGAACGTGTTAAATCGCTAATTATTATTCCAGACCGCAGAAAATCAAGTTGATAGCATATGTATATGCGTATTATGTAGTATGCAACTTGAGCTAAATCGAAGTGGAAGCTTCGCCTTTCGAATCTATACGACGTATGTATGCATGCACGTAAAACATATGTATATCACTACCAGTGCCTGTCATTTGGTAAAATGCAAAGCGAACGTTCTGCTTCTCTTGAAGTATAAAGACAGATTCGCATAACTCGCATTCAGATACCGAGAGCTATATGCAAATTTTCAGGATGTATAGACGAACTGAATATCGGATGCCCGGTGGTCAGACATCAAAATGAAGTCTTAAACTCTTCTTTGTCAATCTGCATGTCCTTTTGAGTCATTGTCACAGAGTTGCGCGGCATTTACATACAAAGTACATCTAGTGGTTATTTAAAAAAGAGGCTTCATCTATATTCCAACGACCAACGTAAGATCTAAAATACGACTACAGTCTTATTACATACTTTATTGCCTTTAACGTTTCTGTTCGGAGAGAAACAGTAGAATTCTTTTGAAATTCCAGATTTACTACGGGAAAACAGAATTAATATGGAGGTGTACTAAACCAGCAATAGATGTCACTAAATTTGAATACAGTGATCTGTTCTTTTGTTACAGGAATATAAAACTTGGATGTTGGTAAATGTTTTTGTTTTTCGCATTTTTTACAGTAATATGATGTATGTATTAGGTTTATAGTCGGTAGTTATTTCTGAGTAAGGAACCTGAATTTATTTGCAACAGTTTAGCAGTAAATGCAAATTGTTCCTGGATTATTTTATTTTTAAATACATTAACAGTATTTGTTACTAAGTTAGAGCGATAAAGAGTGAATAATATTAATTTGCAAGTTCAATTAGAACTGACAATGCGTGAAAGAAGAAGAAGCTGCAAGTTTTGTCTTCCACACATACCAAACTTTAACGAGTTTACACTGAACCATCAGTGAACGATTTAAAAACCTAATATGTAGAATATTTCAGCCAGCTATACAGCTGACACAGTTTTCTTTCCTGAATTGTGATAGATACCTAGTGTACTGCCTACTGCTTTACAGAAGTCAGCACGTTAAGTACTGGATTAAATAGCGCAACTGTAAACTAGAGGTCGCTGCACGAGTTTGCTGTTCTCTGACAAAACAAAGTCTATAGTAAAATATCATCACAATCTTCATCCTGCTTAATATTATTTGTCGCTCTATTATAGGTATAAAGTATTTTATAAAGAAATAACGCAACAAAAGCACTAATTTTTTAATGTTTTAAAATATTGTATTTATTCGATTCTACTTAACATATTTTACAAAATGTAATTCAGCTACTGAAAGTAATGAAAACGTTTTTTCACAAGTGACAGTGTCCATTGTTGCCTAATAAACAATATCATTTGTTTTATAAATAACACCATTAATTTAGAAAATAAAAAGCATCATGGTATACGAAAGAAATTGTAATTCCATTACCAGCCGAAATAAATTAGTTAAGCGCTTCACATGATTAACTTACTCGATACACTGATATGAATATAAATTACTAACGACATTTTCTTAATTAAAGTATGTGCACCGCAGATTTGTTTCTATACCGAGTCTATAATTCTAGATTTTATTAAAATAAGAGCCCCAGGTCCGTTTTGGCGCAAGTAAGAGTTATTAGTAACTTGAAACTTGTTCCATATTTCCATGGCTAACGTTCACCAGACGAGTATCTGAATTAACAATGTCGTACATATATCACCTGCTTCTTCTTATCAGGCTGGAACAAACATACATACATACGGACGGTCGCCGTTGAAACACTCGTACTAAGCAGCGGAAGACGGCCATTACGAAAGAGGCGGCGATGATTGCACTACTCGACTCCCTCATCAAATTCTGGACCGGGATTAGTTTTGTGACAGCTGCACAGTGGTTCCAGTGACGTCATGCGACTACCTCCCCTTTTTTTCCTTTCGGTTTCTTTTATTAGGAGATCACAGGCCATTTTATGAGGGAGAATTCGGGTGTTTGTGTCTTATTCAACAACTTAGACGGACTATAAAGCTTTACGGGTATTTTATTTGGTTTTATACAATCGTACCGTTTTAAGTTGAACAGTGAATTGTAACTGCACAAAATTTTCGGTAAATTGCCGGTTATATTGAAGGTATCCATAAATAAAATTAAAAGGAAAATTAAAATCAAGTTATAATTCTTAAAAACATGTTCGAATAAGTTTACAGATATTTAACCCATTGCTTTTACATTTTTTACTACATTTTTTACAGTTTCTTGATGGTAGAAGTATTTATGTTTAGATAAATTCTAATGCAATAACATAGAATATGTCTCCTTCAAAGTCTTAAAGTTTGACAACCCCAATAAGAAAAGTTTGCTGCACATTGATGATTTAAAACCAAAAATAAAATATTTATTTGCTGTATCTCTATAATATAAAGTAGGTATGTTGCTTTGAATAAAATAACGTCTTCTATCAGTATCTATAGATAAACTACATTAAGATTTCATCCGATATTGCAACACTCAGAAATAGGATAAAAACCACGGATTAGACACATTTTAAATTAATTCGGGACAATTGGTGTAGCTCGGAGTGATCGCATATCTTGTGTGTCTATTACTACGCTACACTCCTTGCATATCTCAGTACTTAAATTTCAGGTTAACAGTATTTGATAATGCAATCAACAAACAATGGGTATTAGCTATGGTAATGAATTGATGGACAGATTTATATTTGTAAGGCAATAATGAATGACACAGAGGAAGGAAGCATTTCAGAAAACAATACCAACAAAAAATTTAAGGAAAATGCATGTTGATGATGTATGATACGATAACCTTTGCAATATTTAAAGTTATTGAAGCTTACTGGTTTTACAATGACGCCTTGGAATGGCTAATAAAAAAACTTTCCTTTTATTAAATTTTGCGATTTCGATTTTTCTTTATTTCAATTTTATTTTAATTTTAAATTACAAAGATATATCATCAATTGCACATGACAATATTTTGTGAAAATATGATATCATTCTACCCTAACGATCAAACTGGATTGGTACATTTTTTAAAACTATATTGTATTACACTGAAAAGCGATACAACAGGTAACCATAACTTTACACAACTTAAGATGCGTCATGGTAAAAAATGACAATTCTTGCTTTTTGGTTGTTTTATGGAATTCTATAGCTGATTCTAGTTATTCTTGCAGAGGTATTACGGGGGTTCAAAAACTTAAATATTTAACAAAAAATTGCTTTTGACGAAAGACGCGCTGAGCTCGGTCTCTGATATAATTTTCTGCGTGAATAATTTTATTGCTCGTAATAATAAAATATGCTAATAAATCTCGGACAGAATTTCAGATATTACACTAAGGGCCGGTATCTCAATCTTCTAATAAGGGTATCTAATAACAATTTAGATAATATATATAGGGAAGATGTAAGGTTATTTCAGTTATCCACCTGATAACTTTTATTAGGAGTTTGATTAGTAAATTGAAATACCAGGCCTAAATTTAATGTTGATTCAATTAAGATATATAAAACACACCACTTTTATTACGCAAATTCGTATTTCTAAGCTATTTGTCATGTCCTGTAGAACTATAACGATAAAAACTAACAAAAACATAACTTTTACAAAAAAAAAAAGAAAATAAGAACTATGCAGGTTTCCACCCTTCTGCTTATTTATGTTCATTCATGTATTTCTCCCTCAGAAAATATTAACGTTAAAGCACAAACCAAGAAAACACAAAACACAAAAAAAAAATTTCAAAACTTTTGGCAGTCAAAATTTGGAAATGCTTCTTCTTACTTCCATAAGATTTAAAAAAGATCTAGTTACTATCAACTGTTTTTACCGAAATGGGGCGTAAAATTAACAACTCTTTAGTTTTGATAGATTCCCTAATCTAATTAATTTTTAATGTCTAGCAAAGAACACTCTCAAAAGAAACAGTATTAATGTTAGATTATAAATTGATACCATTTAATCAAAGAAATTCGAACAAATAGTTTTTTACAAAGTAATTTTAGCTTATTCTGTAGTCATTTCCATCTATTGATCTTGAAATACTTATTTCTTCAAACCCAAATTAAATGTGGTTTAAATACTGACTTTATTGCAACGGCACAAATTGATGGAATATTCTGACATAAAAAAAAAAATACTGGAAGCAATCGTTGTAAAAAAATCGCCCTAAAGGTTGATTAACATTTTATAACGCCAAAATAGTGGAATAAACGGTTGATCTTGGTTTATATCTATTATAATTAATGAGAAAATACACGGGGTATCTCAATGAAATATTTCAACCTTTATGGTAGACCAATATTATATGTTTATTTATGGTTTATATAGAGTGATTACTTTGAAAAGAATAACTAACTTTTAGGTGATCACAATTTATGTTCTAGTTTAAAAGTATTTATAGCTTAGCCGAATATTTTATTTTTTAAGAGAGTTGATAAAGCATAAGCATTTAATCTACTTATCAGGCACCCCCACACAGCAAAATCTCCCTCGTAATCATCATTACGACGACCACGGAAAGAATCGGCGATCGTATTTGACCAGAGTGAGATTTGAACCCTGGACCTCAAGACTGATAGTCTAGTGTGCAAGCCACTAGACTACCCACATTTACTCTAATTTACTATCAGGGACTGCAGTAAATATGAATTATAAACTAATCCATTAAATGGTAGTGTCTGTGTCTATACTAAGAGGAAAAAGAATATTTACCAGTTAACTGAATGTACAATTTCTTAATGGCAGAAATGGCTTTAATGTTAAATTTACATTAAAAATGTTATTGTAATTTTAGGAATTATTAATTTAATCAGTAATTTTTATTCACATGAATATTTACTAGTTAGATCAATACAATATTTGACACTGCAAAGATGATGAAGTAATCGTTTCGTTTTATGTCAATGATTAAATCCACATTCTATCTATTTTGCATAAATACTATTTATACCGTGCTGGAAAGCTTACGTTCTGGGTCGAGCTTTAGGTACACATATATCATATGGAAAATTGTCAAATCATGCCCGCATAGTTGTATTTATGTACTAGCTCACTGGATACAACTACATACACTTCATGAAATATGTTAGGTTTTCTCGGCATACATACGAAAAATTGCCAGCACGGTATACACAGACATTCACATATGCTCTGAATTTATTTGCGTGCATACATATATTTAACAAAATCAAATTAACGAGTTCTTGCGAGTAGTCGTGCTTCTCTTCACACCTACCTAAGAACATAATTGCAAAGGAGCAAATTAAGTCCCATTACACGTTAATATATTAGTCAAGTTCGCTCATTTGTAGACATCGATGTAGCTTAAAATATTTTCAGCTGTGCACAGGAAGTGAAAAATATTTAATAACCGTTCTCATGTCTTTGATATCTAATAGTTGCATCGATCATGCAACTAATTTTAACTTCTATTAATAATCTAATCTAGTAGATCAGGTTACAGTTTTTCAACACCTTCCGCTGCCACCAGCTAAATACCTTCAAATCATATTTTTAAACGTCACCAGAAATTTCAAATTGGTCTATGATTACATATTAATAGTCGCTGACCTAATGGAATATATGTAAAAATTTATTGTTTATGTGAATAGTAATATTTCTGTAAATATCACTAGGTCATGCACGCAGTATTTCGTTTCTTGGAAAGCTAAGTTACATTTATATGCAGTTATTATGTAGGAAGTTTTTAAGGTATTTGCATGATTGCAAGGTTTTCTTAGTTTAAAACTTACTTTAGATATGCTAATCTATAAAGTTAATAATTTTTATTTAACATTTATAATAATATTTATTTTTAATAGCTGCCATGCAATTATTACCAATAATATTTAGCCTTAATTATTGTGTTTACATTTCAACTGTATCATGTGTCTCTTGCTAATCAGAACAGCAGCTATAGTTATGCGAACCTTATAGAAGGCATGTAATCAAAATAGCAGCCATCTCTAAAATACCAAACAAAAAAAAAAGTATCTTTGTTTGGAGTTTAGCGTACGAGACTAACTAAGCGGTTGTTTTTGTATAAACCCTGTTGTTGCGCGCTAATGAAGATAGACGAAATTAAGATAAAGTTTGCGTAATTTTATTTTCGCGTTAAGCAACTTTCAGGCACAAAACTTTTAAAAGTAGAGTCGTCTGGAGCTATAATTCATCTTTTTAATTGCAACATATTTCTTTTGTGGAGATGATACATTTCTTTAACTATTTTGGTTTTTTTTAATTTTTAGTAAAACAGATAAGTGAAAGTGTCATTGGGAAATGTTTAGATTTATTCGTAAAAACATATTTTTAGTTTCCAACTTCTAAAGCGATTGATTAATTAGACGTTACTTGAGGCAGCCTCCTCGTGGTTCAATAAAAGGTCTGACACATCCCCCAAGCATATTGTAAGATTGATGTTATCCTACGGACCACCAAACAGGTTTATAGACTTAAAGTAACTGAAATATTATCAAATAAGGTTGTTCAAGTCTTCCTGGAAAGTTATAGCTTTCCAAAAGTTGATCAATTTTTTCTGGGGGCGACTGAATAGTGACAAGATGCTCCACTGTTCTCTAATACTTTAACCACATTTCATGAGATTGTTCGGTTCTCTATATGTACCTTCTGGCTCTCCAGTAACCTATAAAAACATAAACAGTTATTTTGGCCCTTCTAATATGAATATTTGAGTAATATACCAAACCAAGGCAATTATGCTGGTACTTAAGTGCTTATGAATTTGCCCAAAAATTGATTTTCTATTTAGCTATCGTAGGTGCTGCACCAATGGCAGATTCTGCATGGTCTTTAAAACAGCTCCGCAGCACATCTGCATGCAAGAGTGTCTAGATTTTATTCTTCTGAACGAGAGAATTTAGAAAGATTACTAACCATTCCCAATGTATTTCTAATAAGTCTTGAGATGAGATGTGAGTACATTTATGGGCTTTTAGTGCTTTTTACACTGTCTAACTGTCACTGATTATGATTGGTTTATATCTGATGTTTTATTGAAAATCTTTCTAGTTGAGTTGAACTTTATTTGTATATTGTTTCAAAATCTTTGGATAGGTGTTTGTATAACGTTGTAAATGAAAACATTGTATGTTGAAATTATTTTCGATTTTATAGAAATCAGCATTCACTTAATTTTTGGAATTAACCTAAAATGAATACTAATGAAGTAAGATGTAGTTAGTCACACGATACTCAAATATAAACTTGTCTGGATCAATAAAATAATTTGTGAAATGGATACAGAACCACTACTACATACATATACGATAGCAATTCTATAATAAATCAGTCTGAGCTGGTAAAAAAAAAAATATGTTTTTTATTAACTCTTCCAAAACCTTTTTCTAGTACATATATATAAAACAATTATAAATTATTGTAAAAGATTGTATTAAAGTTGTAAAAAACTTGTTTGTTCCATAAATGATAACATCATTACTGTTTTCTTTTAATATTGAATTTTGGAAACTGTTTTATGTAAAGATTGCGTTGTACAATGGTGTATTTGTGTATATCGATATTACATCTAAAGATATTATTTTGAAATTTGGTTTTACACCGACGTTGTTTATGAATTCTGAATTGCCAGGAATCTTTTATATATAGTATTCGTTTTTAAATCGATTGTTTTTAAGGCAATCTCCAAGCTCTAAAATTATACGGTTTACCAAAATTACATAAAAATAACATACCTTGAAGGTCAATAGACTTACGTACAAAGCCCTTTCTACAAATTATCAAAATTCTTAGGAAATTTATCAAACAATTTTTATAATGTAGTTTCTAATGGCGAATAATGAATTAACAAAATCCTATCCTTTTTTAAAGCTGTTTTCAAGCACAGATTAATTTTAAGAATGATTATGATTTATTTATTCTAAATTTTTTGTAAGGACACATCATTGATTGTTACGTATTTTGCACGGTTATTGCGGATTGTCTGAGCTGAACACGGATAGTCGGAAGTCCGTTGTAGTAATATGTAATATGCATTAACGCATTGTTGCTTAGTTCTAATCTTCAAAAGAACGCGAACCTACCAGCAAGAAACGAAATATCTATAACTACAAATTGCCCAAGTTGTTTACATCACAGAAACAAATGACTCCGATTTGTTAGAAGGCGTATTCAATTGTTAAAAGTTAAAATATATATCAGAAGCCAAGATATTGACTTTGTTTATTTCTGTTGCCAAAACAACGACATGCTATTGTTAACCTTGTTATCTTAGTAATTAACTGAATCTATTCATGTATCTTTTCAGTTGTTCCATGTACCTACTCAATAATAAGATAAAAATTAAACACAGAAGTTAGGTATAATTAATTAAAGCTTAAATATTTTTATTAAGTTTTCATTATTATTACGTATTTTTTATAACTTAATTTAATTGAATTTATATTTCGATCTAAATGGATTATATGCAGTGATAACTAATAACTAATAAGCCAACTTGCGCAAAATTGAATGTTTATTTCGAATATTGAATGCTCAATCGAAAAACAAGATAAGAATTTGTAGAAAAACCGAAACACATAATAATATAATAAATTCCGGAACCGTTAGCTGAGACAGTTCGGTAATAAACCGCACAATATTCGCTCAGACACTCGAAAACTAGAGATTTCGTAGAGCACCGGGCAGCTATTTACTTAATAAAATCTTCCGGTTACCCTCCAATAGAACGTCCTTGCGAAAATTTTTAAAACGACAATGCAACCGAACATCACAGGGTATGCAAGGCTCCGTTTTACAAAAGGGTCCCAGTATCGCCCCTTAGAGTGTCAACCCATGAGGTTTATGACCCAGTATTAACTGTCTCCAATAATAATTTATGTTAATGGCCCGGCACGCCTGAGAGTCGAGCAGGGTTCTGAAAGCCCGACAGTTGGTACTAGAACACTGTGAAAAGTGGAAGTGTTTCCTGCGTATGCTTGTGTTAAAGCCGTAACACACACGATATTGTTTCACATCTAAGTATTATGCGTAAGAGTTTTAATTTTAGTATCGTTTCTTGAAAAATGTTGAAAGAAGGCTTCCTCATCTTATTTCTGCGATTAAAATAAGGGTAAGTAGATTATTTTTAATTGTTAAATGTTTGCTTTTTTTAATGAATTATTTAAAATAATAAATTTTAAATGCGTAGAAAAGAATAAGCTAATTATTAGGACGCTTATTGCGTGTTTTTTGTAATTATTTGGTCTGTTAATAAACGTCTGTGAGCGTCTGTTATTCAAATTGGAATTAATTTTAATTGCAAATGAATTTAGTCATCTGCGAAGCCACCTTGCCCAAACAAGCGCGAGCGGCATCCGTTAGTTTTAATTCATAAATTTACAAATACAAAATAACGAAAATAATAATTCCCAAGAAATACATAGCGAAATCGACTCGCCAACTTTTCAATGAAAAGCTCTATCGATTCAGCCCTATTGGCGCGCCATTTTTCGGGGGTGATAAACATTGCTGAGGAGTGTTTGGCGCGCACCCTACGCATAACGCATGCGTCCTCGATTTTTGAATCAATAATCTAGTGGAAGTCCTTTGCGAAGAGTAAAAATCCTATTTTTAGAACGCAGGCGGAAAGTTCTTGCCAAATAAAATGACGAAGGGTGTAAGATATGTATGAGTGGCTGTATAGGGGATTTTGATTTTATCTCCTCTGGCGAATCTATCGACCGACATTTAAATGAGCCCGTTTTCTTTTTACTTTATCATCCTGTCAAGACGTATTTTCGAGTCGGAATAATTTATAAAACTCTTTCTCGTTTGAACATCTATTTATGTGACTTAAACCAAAAAATATCGACGAATAGAAATAATAAATATTCAACTTCTGTGGATAGTCTTTCATCGTTCAAAAAATTAATGTCACTAAACAAAATTTACACTCTAAATTCGCCTACGCACAAAATTATGATATATATATGCAATTGTAGATTCCGAACAAATTAATATTGCTACCACTTAACTAGCATATTTAATAATTTTAATTTGTCATTTTCAAACCAATTGCAGATATCGTCATAAAATCCTATACACTAAATATTTCATCCCAATAATTAATCACCGTCACCGAAATACATCTGTAAATAGCACTAATTTGATTTATATTAGTAATTGGTAGAAACGCTAGTGTTAATTGGAAATTGAAACTCTAAATAAATTACAGGATTAGCATTTAATTAGCAATGCAACATAGATATAAAGTATAAAATACAAGCCTGTAAATTTATAATGCTATTTATTATGCTATATTTGCTATTAGAATGTTGAAAAGTAAAAAAAACTTTGGACAAATTAATAATTGTTTACCAGTTAATCACTACGGTACCTGCAATCTCTATAATCCACGGTGAACCTTCATAAACTGAAAGATAGATACTTGTGATGAATTTTTTCAATATAGTCCCTTGCTGAAACAATCTAACAAGCCCAATTTACAAAGAGTGTGCTTACTTATGTCGGAACTACATAAGTGGATTTTTTTTATATTATTAGTATTAATAAAAAGGGTTATTCTTTATTAATTTTTTTTTTCTAATTTTAGTCACATAAGAGTTCTACAAAAATATAAATTTTGGCATTCAGAGGTCCCATTCTTTCAAACAATATCGAAAGTTATTATAAAGACACTGCATTCTAGTATACTATTCACATCTATCCACCTTGAAAATCAGGTTTTGTTTTCAAACTTCCAACTGGGAATTTATTGCTGTCTTAAAATTGTAAGGTTATGAACGTCCAGGTACTGCTTTGAAATTGAATTTATTCAGTGTATACATACATCAGAAATGGCAAGATTATTAAAGGTGTAGCATAAAATAGAAATTGTTTGGATTCTATAATAAATCTATAAAACATCTTGAGATGCTGCAACCATAATAAGATACATACATCGCAACAGAATACAGAAATATTCAGCATTCGGCAGTAATAAACGTAATACATACAGTCAAGACGCTAAAACATTGAAAATATTTCTAATAAAAAAGTAAATATAATAAATATTAGATACTAAACCGCAGATTCTACGTTAAAGCAATAGATTATCATAGATGGTTTAATTCTTGTTCTCTCATCCAAAGAGAGTTAGAAGATGATTTACTTTTTATGGAACATATAGTTTTTGCGGATGAGTTAACATTCTCTTCGAATATAGAATTGTCAATTCCCAAATCTATCGTTAGTGTAGTGATGATCATCCAAATATTGCAACAAAATATAACATAGGATCTACAAAAATTTGATAATTGGATCGTATATTTTTGCATTTGGAGACAGTGATTTCAAAAACAATGTTGGAAATACTTCTAGATACAGCAAAGACTATATGGCAGGAAATTGCTGACAAGAGGATTAGCTATTTAGAAAGAGAGATCGATACCTCCAGTCATTACGGCTGTGTGGCAAAATCTAAATATTTCTGATCTCATTACTGTTTGTTTAGTTATACAATATATTATTTATATGTAGGTGTCTTCGGGATTGTGAAACAAATAGCTACCTGTATTAATTGTTTGACGGACAATTTGCTACACAAAATATTAGGCGATGAGAAGTTTATCATGTTTTTAGACACAAAAGACATAAATATTTGGTATTTATAACAACGAAACTGTCAAAAACGAGGGCACTTTACTCTTACCCAAAATTCATATTTTTCGACAAATTCTGGTATACGAGTTAAAAAGTAGATGTTTCATGAGTGCATCCTAGGTTTTGGATCACGTAAAGCTTTTTTTTTTTATTAGTACTAATAATAAAAACATTCCATATTGATCCGACTCAAGTGAACAATCAATCTTTTTAGTGTCGCCTTCCTTTTATAAATACTATCTAGGTATGCCTACTACTCTTAGCAAGTGTAATTACGATTTCTTAAATATCTCATTGTAAGACTTATAGCGATTAACCCATAGAAGATAGCAATCAATGTTAATTTCTAAATTCAATTTTCATAATCTGGACATTCTTCCTAGTAGATCACATACAGGGTGTTTTGAAACATCGTTTAAAGATTTTAAGGGCATGTAATACAATCAAAAATAAGATTAAGTCATAAAACACATAAGTTCACAAATCAACCGTTTACGAGATAACAGCGAGTGTTCCTAGTAGTACATGGATATAACATATCCCAGTAAACAGGTGCTTATCAGCTATTGTTTTATGACAGTTTAATTTGACGTTTTGTGCAATTTGTTGCAATTACAATGGTTGCGTATTCTAATGCTGAAATGAGCGATATGGTGTTCATGTACGGTCGTGCTAATGGGAATTCTTTAGATACAAGCACGTCGCTTCTATGCTGAAACGTTTCCTGATCGCCAACTGCCTTCGCATGTGATGTTTCAGACGGTGTTTCAACGACTAAGACAAACTGGTCCGTTTGGGAAGCGGTCTTCTGATACTGGACGGCAGATATTAGCATGAACTCCACAGATAGAAGATCGAATTTTGAATATTATTGATGAAATCCCGAAACTAGTGTTAGAAGAATTTCGACTCAAGTGGGTGTAAGCAGCAATCTTGTTTGGAGAACTCTTCATGAGCAACTCCTATACCCCTACCATATCCAACGGGTACAAGCCCTTACTGCTCCGGATTATCAAGCGAGAAGGGCTTTCTGTGAGTGGTTTTTGCGAACAGCTGCTGATCGGCCAGATTTCGCTGATAACATCCTTTTCACTGACGAAGCTGGTTTTACTAAAAATGGAATATTTAGTTTCCACAACAATAACATCTTAATAAAAACCGCTAAAGCAAACTTATTCTGCATTTGCGATAAAATCGCTGTTATCTCGTAAACAGTTAATTTGTGCACATACGTTTATTATGACTTTTAACCTTATTTTCGATCGTACTACATGCCCTTAAAATCTTTAAACGATGTTTCAAAACACCCTGTATAAGATCTCGTATGGCCCTGTAAACATTATAGTTGATGCACCATAACTGTTAAGAGAAATGTATCTTTTAGTAGCTCAACCAATTCATTTTACTGCACTAAATCTAGAAGTAACGTTATGGCTAATATAGCAATATGAAGAATATGAAATGCTAGCAATTTCTTAATTCAAAACAACACTGACTTATATATATTTCACTTCGCTATCAATGTTGAGAGATCTACTTAACATTTTCTTATAAGTGATGCAATAAATTTTTTATTTTTTTATATTCACATTGGCATGTTTCATTATAATTATTACACATAACTTCATCAATTACGGCTTAGGTTTATTAAAATATTTTAATATTGTTCGGTTAACTATCAATAAGCTGTACTTTATACATAAATAAGAATACGAATTTAGATTTTAGTAAGACAATTATCCTAGGCACAAACCGCACCTAGTATGAGAATAGTTATACACTGTGCAATATGAATTTGATGCAGTTTTTGTCAACATTAGTGAGTTTAATTTATATGAACTCTCAACATTGCTTTATCTTTCTGTTTTCTAATTTGTATTGGTATTCGGTCACTTATGCTTATATAATCATTGTACATATGTACAACTTATGTAACAAAACACTCCTCTCTATGGTTTTAAGAAACCAAAAGGGCCTTTGAAAAATGATCCTAAAACCACTCCACAATAAAAATAATCCCAACTCTAATTTTAATTATGTCAAGCGAGAAAAGTAATTAAACAAAACCACAATAATACGTTACAGTATATACTTCTTCTCTTATTAGCCAGCTACTATCAGTCTCCTTTTTGTCCAGAATTGCTCTAGAATTGATCTTTTACTAGGAAGCAGTTTTTGATAGTTGATTTGGTGAACTATAAACTAAACTTATCGCTAATTATTGTCATAGATTTCAGAGGCATTTACAACTTATACTTATTTACCTTATGCCGTTTGTTTAGCATATAAGTAAATAAAATAAAGGAAATTTGAAACCGATTCTTGGAGATTAGTTGTTTTTACAACAGGCAAAAACCTGTTACATTAATACACTGGACTCCTTTGTTCGATCGAGCGCACTTCCGAACACTAAACACAATGACGCATCCAATTATCAAAATTCGGCTTCTTAAACGGGCTTTTCAGTTTTTCATCGGCCGCCATTAGATACTTCCATGCATGCGCTATTCCGTTTCGACCTTCCTTTGGCGAGAGCCTCCGTCTCCACAAAGACGCGTCTTCTCCTAAACTCGCATTGTCCAATCGGCGACGCGGGAGGAATACATCCGTTGCGAAATCTAATGCATTGTCAAAATTATTATTAACTCGGTTTCTCAAGCGGTAGCCTATTTGGAACTTGGCCACGGATTTGGGCGCCAGAGATCAACGGCGAATAAATTATCCTCTCCCTTGGTTGTCATTTCTTACCAGTTTCGAAACGGTTGCGGTTTGTGGGTGGAATTTTACGAGAAAGCGATCTAATTAACTCCGTAATTAATTGTGGCGTTAGTCAAACGAGTGGGCTGGAAAATCGATAGGTGGGTATTTAGCGCTGTTTATGTAGAAATAACGAGCATTTGCAAGGTTCCGCCCATTCATAGTTACTATATATATAAACACAGACCGCACAAATTATTTAAATTGCAAAACTATTCTGCAATTTAGCCAATCTTGTATGTATGTCTCAACTTTATTTTATTACTGGAGCATGAGAAATCTTAAAATCCTTCTTGATATATTTATCTAATCTGGTTTGAGCACAAGCGCATGGTTAAATAATGTTATGGTTATTATTGTATTAGACAGATATGCTTCCGAGAATAGAGTAACGTAGAAATATTTTAAGTTAGAGAAGTAATAAAGGTATGTTAGTAGGTAATTTAACACTTGCATAATATTCTAATAGCGGTGGCAGTAAAACTTAATATTCCATATATGGTCAATAGTTCTAAGAATTCTAGAAGAACTTGAGAAATACTAGCAGCAGTAGCACAACTAAAGTTGTGTTTACGGACTCTTTAGGTAAATCTGGCTTCGAACTTTCGTTTCTGCAATTACAATAATTTAGTCCAGAATCAGGCGGTAATTAGGAGAATTTATCAAAGCTAGATATTTTTAATATACACAGTTTTTCCACCTGTATCTGATATATCTACCACAAGTTATTATTATTGCTTTGGGAATACATAATGTGTTTAAAACAGAGCATTTAAACATTACTAGAGTATTTGAAGCACTTAGATTAGATTAAGGTAGTTGTGGCCATATATTATTGTCACCTTTCTTATCCTAGAAGATCCTTATTATCCGTTTTTACTTCTTCTTAAACCTATCATTGTGAAATTTTGTCCTTGATAAGCCATTCGTTATTCGTCGATATAATCTACAACTGGTATTAGGGTACTCCCAGCCAGGCTTTACTATATGTATGCCTATTTAGTTTACAGTAGACGATCAGTAATAATCCTGTAAATCGAAGTGTTTGTTCCTTTAGGAACTCTTTTGATTCTCTTTGTCCTGGTTTATTTCTCCACCATTCTTTGGACTGTGTTACCAATAATTTGGTAATGCTGGGAAAGGAGTCGGCTCCCATCAAAGGCTTGACAATCCTCCTATAGCTAAATCATCTACCACCTTCTTTACTTTCGTGGCCGTGTGATTGAATACCTAGGTCAATACCAGCACACTTTTATGTTGATGGAAATAAATTTGGAGGAAAAAACATACATGAATAGACAAACGACATTCACACGAAATCAATTTTTTTTATATTACCCCATATCATACTTGTATTTTGGCTTTCTTATTTAGCACTTCTTTGTTTAAAAGGTGCCTTCATTTGTAATACTAAGGTTTCAATACAATATGTTATTTTTCAGTGAATTTCTGAGTGTTAGAGTTTTCTGCGACAAGCTGGACTTTTTCCTTTTTACACCCCCAGAAAATTGTAGTGTATCTGTTGCATGTTTTTGGGGTAAAATCGTGATAATACACCATAACCTAAAAGATTCAGGGTGTCCCCTATTTTCAATTGCATTTACAGCCTACTGTCTAATGCTATTTCTTTTAAAAGGTATAAAATGTGGAAACACGCTAGGGTAGGATTTTCCTGTTAAATGCCAGAATTAGTGTCATTGAGTTGCAATTCAAAAGAATGTGGATGGATCTTTCATTTTGTTGCTCACAGAATTTATATTCTGCTTTTATGTTTGGTTTCCTTTTTAGTGGCCTGATAAGGATCATTGTTAATATATGGATGAAAATGTAGGTATTTAGTTCCTTTAAATAGTTAATAAATTACTTACTTTCGTGTTATTACTTATTTTGTGTTGAATTTTAGTGATTGCTTACATAACAATAATTAAATAGATACTATATAGCAACCTTCTACGAATTTGGTTCGCCTAGTAAAAAATAAAGCTTTTACTGCAGGTATTAATAAATTCCTTTTATTACTAAGTCTACATGTATACCTCACAAATACTCCCGTGGACTTCAGCCCCAAAGTAAATTTAATCAAAATTAGCTTTTGAAATGACAACATATTTAATTCTGGTTATTAATTGATTTAAGTATCTACTAGTCTGTATCATTAAATCGAACCAACTACGTTGCCAATTTTTCCAGTATATATTATAGAAAATACTTTCAACCACAGCTTCTTATTTGCATTGGGTTATTAATAAAAAATAATTAAAATAAAAGGAAAAACAGTAATTCATATATTATACTATACCTACTCTAATTTGCGTCACATTTTTTCTATTGGGTTTGCCTTATTAGCTCTTTTAAACATTCGCATTACTACGACGGTAAAATATTCGTGGTTAATATAAGGACTCACATCGTTAATAATAATTAGTAGGCGTTGCCTAAGAAATTACGTACTTGAAGAGAATATCGTGTATATTACGAACATTAGCTTTAAATACGAGTACACCTCCGACGCGTAATTTTCGACCGCAGAACTGAGCAAAAGGGAGAAAAGTCAAGGATAGCCGACACTATGCTGTACCTAACGGTGGGGAATCTTCATATAATAGGCCGGTGCAATTTTCTGTAAAGCAATAAAAGTTGAATCTGCAGCTAAAACGTTTCGAGTCGCCTCTACAATAGAGAAGTTTAATTTACAAAGAGGATGGAACAAATTTATAGTCCGTCTACCTACTCCCACTGACCGAGAATAAAACTGATGTCATTGTCTTGGCACTTGTTACAAATAAGTGAATAATCTTAAAATTTATTTGGCGCAGCTATTCCGTTGTTTCTTTTTTACTTGTGATAAAAGCGTCAGCGATCTTCTATTACTAAATTTAATTGAAATACTTTTGGATAATTCTATACGTTTCAACATTTAGTATTTTAAATCAATTTGCCTATTTATTTATACATAATATAGCCCAGATGTTGCAGAGAATATGCTGTTTGGAAATTACAGGTGTAATGCCCACCTGCCCAAATCTATGTAGGTAATACGAAAAATTGCCCACTTATCCGAAAGTAAGGAAAACAGCTGTCCTCTGTGCATAAGGTGTATGGTCGTCACACAACTTTAAAGTTCGCAGAGAGAAACAAATATTACCAACTATAAGAAATCCAATATCTCCAACTATCTTACACAATTAGTGACAGCAACGAACTGTTTACTATCCAGTCTTCATCTATATATTACTATCGATTAAAAGTTTTATATACCGTACTGTACACAATACCAGATATTATAGAGTTTGTTGTCACTATATTTATTAACTAGTCTCCTCTGTGGTTGTCGACGTAGTAAGACAAGAAACATAACAATCTCGAACGACCTCAGAACAGAGATAAGGCATAAGAGGAGCTAGTCAAAGTTTAATGCATATTAAACTTAGCTTTAAGCAATCATTCAAAATGCTGAATCTAAACTGCGAAGATTGAGGAAAAGATGAAAAAAAAAAGTTCTTTGTAATATGGTGTTGAGTCGGATTGGGGTTATTGATTTCAACTACCAAACTTCAATTGTAAATGTCCGCTGTCTTTCGATCAGAAATATTTACCATTACTGTTTACGCCGATAAAAATCGCAACACAATAGATGAGAGGTGCTAACATTTCCATATAAATTGAAAACAGAATTAGCTCTAAACACAAACAGTTTATAGTGTAAACTGGTATGTGTGTGTTTGAATAACGTAATATGTGTGGTTATGATGAGCAGGGTTAACCTAGTTTTGATATCAAACTTATATAAATGACTGATTAACTAGCCAAATAAGGGTCTGGATGTATCCAAAACTTAAATTAAGAGTGAATCCAACAATATGAACGTAGGAGGAGACTATTCTCTTGGA
Source organism: Cetonia aurata (assembly GCA_949128085.1). Lineage (NCBI taxonomy): Eukaryota > Metazoa > Arthropoda > Insecta > Coleoptera > Scarabaeidae > Cetonia > Cetonia aurata. The sequence goes on along the minus strand of OX421886.1, from coordinate 21,548,980 downwards.
AAGAAGCTCCCGGACAGTTAGTAGCAAAACATTTAACCAATCCTATACTAAATATTAAAAAGAGCCTATCCATACTTGAAAAAAAAAAACGGACTTGGAGCTACTTTCCAGTCATTGCCCTTAAGAGACACCATCTTAAGAAAACCGAGCAAAGTCTACCTATGTTGGGATTGCAAAATGGAAACTGTGCGGCACATACTCTGATATTGCAGAAGTCTGATACTGCAACAACTACTACATTACGAGCAATGGTCAGTAACTCCCATCCCCCAATCTGAGAATAAAATCATAATTGATAAAGTTGGTCACAACCATCAAAGGCTTTATTGCCTTAGCCTTAAGGCTACAACAATACAAAGGTTTAACTCGACCAAAAGTGCTCAAAATTTTTATCTTCAAATGAGTTGAACTTCATGTAGAATATCTTCTATTAACTCCAAACATGTGGCGTGTTATATGGAGTATTGCACCTTTAAAAAACCAGTGAATGGACTGAAAAGAGTTACATTCTCTTCTAAATATTAAATGGAAACAATCGCTTTCAAGTCGAATTGAAAAGCCTTGATTAGTGCAGCTCTTCATCTTCAGAGATGGATGAAAACTAATTTCGTGTCATTCAGACTTGAAACTATAGGAATTGATACGACCATGATGTTCAGTATAATTCTAAGAAGATAGACACATTCGCTGCTTATTCTCGTAATTTTCTTTGCAAATTTAATTATGCAGGTAAGTATATGCAATATTTATAAAACATAATGTTCACCCATCCAAAATATAACCTCTTTCCTCCTAAAAAAAAAAATTCGCAATTGTATTCTTGAAATGGTCAGCATCCTCGCACAATATCGAATAATTGTATAGCTCAAACTCGGTATCATTAATCTTAGTGTCTGTTGGGGCAGGTCGGAGTCGAATTGCGCTGTGTCATGCTATGCCAGAGCATGTCATATACACACTATCTGCGTATCTATCTATTTGCCGTGTGGTAATTCCTGTTGGTACCTTGCGCAGGTCAAGAATTTGATCGTAGCTAACGTACGTTCGGTAAACATGGCAAGTAAACAATCTTAAAAACGCGAAGTAACGTAACGTAATGCCACGCTGTGTTCTCTCTCACGAACAGAACGCCGAATTGTGAAACGTAAACGAACGGAACGGAGGTTTCATTCATGGTGGAGAATTGATCTAACTTTGCAATGGTAATGAATGCTTTTGGATCAATAGCCTTAAGAGCTTTAGGTTCCGCTGATGTTTAATTATTTTTGAAAATTTGGGTACGCTGCTGCTGTTACCGTTAATATATTTACTTTTAATTGAATTCACCTATCCTAATCCAACAATAAAGATTCTTTATTTTACTAAGCAATATTAAAGCAAAGTAGCATAGTTATATATTTGTTTTATGAATTAGTAGCTAGCTATGTTATAAAGAAATGATCCATCACCTGCATAAAGGATAATATAACAGAATTTTCTAAATTCGTTTGCATTTTCAAAGCAAACGTCACGTCAATTGTGTAATAAAATTATGAGCAGTTAAACTATTAAAGCGGCATAGCAAATTTATGCAGATCTTTAACATATACATAGATTGAGCTGAACCAATAAAATTTAATTGAAAGGTGACCTTATTACTATAGTAATTAAGTATTGACATGGTAATTGGCACAAATTTAAAATAAACCTACTACATACATTGGTAGAAGGACTTGATGTCATCGACTAAAGCAAAACGATAAAATGAAGCAAGAAAACTACCTACCGGTTACATTAAAGGAAATATTACGGCACCTATAAGTCGCATTCTAAATACTACTTTACATAATGTATACAGCACTTGATTCGAGTACCCCTTAATTTGAGTATTAGACCACCTTCAACTTATGTACTTACACTTAAGTTAAGAGTTAAGAGCCAAGTCATCTATACCTTGTATACTTATATGCCGACATACCAAGGTAATATCAAACATTTCTCCTTATGGATGTAGTCCTCTGTGTTATCGCCAATAGTTTTTTTTATATACATTCATACGCTGTATGGATGTATCAACGGATGTATTTTAAACTCAAGTGTTCCATCCTAAAATAAAATCATAGCTTTTACCGCTGTCTCGATTGCTGCTGGTTCCAATAACTGTGAGATTCAGATTACGTATTGAACTGTGAGAAGGGCTTGTCATTTCTGCTGCCGATACGCTGAAGGTGTTATGGAAGCAGAACGATACGATATTTCACTCGTAACATATGCAAACAACAAGAAGTGACCTAATTATTTCTTTTTCAAATATAGAGAGACTTATGGAACAAGATTACAGATATATTGCAAAATCCAGATCTTATCAATTTGCAGAGGCAATGAAATTATTTGATATGAATGTATTCGAAACCTTTGGCAGCGAAGTAATACTAAACTGTTGCAAATTTAACGACAGATGGGTGTACAGTACCAGAGAAGTTAAGAAGTAGTGACTATTGTCAACCTTCAGTTGATGCCAAATTAAGAGAATATTAATAGGCTCTCCTCCTCCTCACTGCATAATCTACAAATAGGCTAATCTTGAAAGTTGCCAATACTATATAGGTATTTCCTTAAACAGTCCTGTCCTGATAGCAGACTCGTCACCGTTCAAAGCTGAATTTGGTTGAGAGCAGCAAATTTACAGCTGAATGCTGTGCTGTAAGCCTTATCATTCGCTTGCTGTGTATCTGCTCTTCCACCCTGTTCCGATTTATCTGGTGTTTCCTTTTTTGTATTCTACTTAGCCATTGCACCAAGCAGCCTTGGGTATCGCCAGACCCAGTTCAGGTCCAATAAATATTATTTCAGACCCCTTTCTTACTAGCTTGTTTGCTTCGTTGCCTGCTATGCCCTTATGCCCCGGCACCACACCAAAGTAACTTTGTTGTGTTTAGCCAGGGTTTTAAGGTTATCCAAGCAGTTCCCAGTTAATTTTGAAATAATATGATAGAGATATGAAAATAGGATATGAATCAGCTGAACTCTGTGTTGTTCCCCCAATGCTCTACGGACAAATGTCTCTACTGCTAGTATTTCCGTTTGGTAAACGCTGATGTTATGCCCTAATCGTGCATATTCTTTATGATTCACAATCTTAGCATACATATCAGCTCCAGGACCTATGATTCGTTTCGACCAATCTACGTCCTAGATTTGGTTTGGAATCCTTTTGGAATGCTCTCCGCTTATCCCAATCCAAGACAACCTTAAAAGGGATTACTTAGTTCAGGAACCATCGTATCACTACCTACCAAAAAATTGAACAAACACTATAAAAAAGAAAAAATATAACACATCGTGTATTTGGTCCATCTCGAAAGCAATCAATAAGCCAATTTTGGATAATTTACTGACAGCGTTAGCCTACCAAATTAAAATAAACAACAAAGTATACCTATTCTTTTTTCTAACCGTAGGTATTGCCATCTTCACGATTTATCAATGTATATGGTATCCCTGTCTATGATGTAGGTTAATACAAAAGTACACTTCCAAGAAATTTTCCAGTAAGAATTTCTTTCAATTTTAAATTAATAAATTAATATTAAGAAAGCATTAGTATAATTAAATTATTAATGATTGAGAATTTAGTAGTAAAGAAAATAGTAATTAGATTATACAACATTACTTGAAAGACATATTTATTTTTTTTTTCGATATTGTTGTAACGCTAGTAAAACTTGTAGAACTAATTAGACGAGATGACCTTTCTTCCCGAGATGTTTCCATTGAGCAGGAATACTAACAAGCTAACTGCAGGTTTTAAGTCCAATAAAATGTTCCTTAAACTTTTGAATTAATCAAGAAGATGAGCTTTAAAAATTTTACGACTCCATTGAACTTTAGGGTCGTTTGTGCAACATAATTTAAATTCAAATGAAGGGAAAAGTTAAGAGAGTATATCAGATGCGGTTGAAAGTTGTAAAAGTCTAGAGTCGCTTTCTTGTTTCAAAAAGGAAGGTTTTAGTTGACCCTAACATGTTTATTCATCTTTCGTAAATTATATTATTAGTGCATACATTAAACACTTGCAGCTAAAGCGCCTGGTGTTAATAAAATAGATGCGCCCGTGTGCATGTAAACCAAAGTAAATGAATTTACTCTTGCATCTACATAGATCTAATGCATAATATATATATTTAGGCAGCTATAGCGTTAAAAATAATGAATAGGTATGTGGAATGCGGTAACTCTTAATAACCAACACTGTTAATTTAGCGGCGCTGCAGCGTAACCAAATTATACGAATTAAAATACAAAATTCTTAGAAACTCAAATTTATTGCACGAGCAGAAGCTTCGCTGCATATCTACTTGACAGAACGAGTCGGATGTAAATCATTGCAACACCACATTGCAATACACGCTATTAAAACATTAAAAATAATTTATTACAGCAATTTGATCAGTTAGAACGACGTATAGCTTATAGCTTATTAGCGCAACTACGGATCTAATTTGTTGAATACAATTTGTCATTTAAAAGCTAAGCTATAGATATAGAAGTTCATTAAATTATCGCCTTGTATAATTGTCAAACATACTTAGGTTGGTACCTTACAATTGTTAATGCAGAGAATTTTGTTTCCCCAATGTCTTAAAAGAATTGAAACTAAAATATACTCTTTATGAATAACATCACTTAAACGTTTTTAGCCTAATAATTACATACATTAAAGCCTAAACAATAATATGCTTCTTACGCACCTTCGCTGCATTAATCAAATGATCTCTTCATCCATTGTCGCGAATCCGAAAGAATCCGGTTAAAAACAATTGATCTGTTCTTGGCAGTTGAACTGCTTGCATTTTTATGGGTGGTCCATTGCATTTACTTTCCTTTATCTAGGCATCGCTTGATTTATAAGTGAAAGCTAGGTCTCTTTTGACTATTTACTGTGGAATCTCCCTGCTATATTAATCACGGTAATTTAGCTGAGGGCAACCCAGAAAGAGTTGATTCGGTAAATTTTATTATTAACTCAAATAGATGCATCATTAAATTAGTTATATTTAATAGTTTATTATAGTATTGACATAAACCATAATTAAGCGTTTATTTAACGTTTACAGTGCTACTTGGATTGTTACCAGAAATGCAGGTGATTTTATATAGAAGTGATGGATATAAAAAACTGTGCAAATGCACAGGTAAAACATGATGCACAATAGGTTTCTGATTTATCGATTGTAAATTTCAAATGGGCATAATAGAAATCAACTATAACAAAAAATTGAAGATCAATGATTTAAGTCTGAACGTGTCTTCCTTGATTTTTCTTGCGTTGTATATTTTTATTTCTCTTCTTACAATGCCCTTCTTTATTGTAACTTAGCTGTCACAAGAGCTACAAAATTATTCTAATTATAAACTAACTATTAAGTAAAGACTGTAGTTTAACCTATAAGAAGTAAGTAACATTTTATTTTTAATCCCTATAAAACGCATAAAGTAGATAACTCTACTCGCTACCAAAATGTAAACCTCATAAGTTCAAGGTCAACGGTTTTTGTGACTCATCATCATTACCAAAACGTATTCACTTGAAAGGTAGGAATCCAATATCGAAAAGGAAAAGAGCGCTCCAGCCGCTAAAGATTGCTTTATTTGCAAATGCTATAAAAATGATATATCTACTTCAATTATAAACACAAAATGGGCTTGAAGAGGGACGTTTTTGTCATCTAATTATATTCATTATAAACTCATGCATTTATTTATATATTGTTAGCTCTCATTAAACATGAAAATATATTTCGAACAACGTGTGCACACATGTTGTTTCATTGCACCTTAACCATGGATTCATTTACAATTCTAATTCGCCTATCACGCGCATATCAAACAAAATAATTGTTTATAATATCCTTTTAGATAATCATCTCGAATAATAACGAGACCCAATGTGGAGTTTATTTTTCTTTTTACGGATACATGATCAGAATGAACCGATCGCGGCTTATAATAATTATCTTGTTTATTATTTCGCTGGATGTTATAGTTATTCGGTTCGGGCTAACCAGTTGGCGTTTCACTTTCAGGTTACCTTCGACTTGCCGATGGCGAAACTGTATGAGGCGATGGAGCCTCCCGTTCGGCCGACCGGGAAGTGCCCTAGACGAACCAAACAGGTTTCACAGCCCCTCGAGGTTGACCGATCAAGAATTTGAGATATGCGATATTCACTAAACGATAGAAAACAGCAATTTAGAATTACAAGGGAACCGTACGTAGTGTGTCTTATGCCTTCAGTAACACGTGAAATTAATTCGATACGTAACTGCGAACAAACGCTAACGTCTAACAGTTAATTTAGCTGTAGACGAGCAAAAAATTTACGAATATAACAGCGGTTGTGACGCAACACAACTGGTTCTTTAAAAGAATGCCAGTCGCATTATTCTGAGACCATGTTTTGTCGAGGTTTTATATACTATTTGGTCTATTGTTTGTAAGGATATATATAAAAGATGTGACAAAAATACTCGAAACTGTAGCACTGAGAACACCAAATACTTTATAATATAAAAGCCACCCAGCTTTTTTTTTAATTTATTCATAAATATCGTATATAATCATATTGCACCACATGCATAATTTCTCTGCACTAATTGGTGCTTATTATCGGTTATGTGTATATAATCTCAACAGCAGTACTTTTTTATACCTATTACAAACATTATTCAAATGCAAACACAATTATCTTATTTGATAAAAAAAACTGTTCTGGCAATTTTTCTCCTATTTAGATAAAAAAGTAGCATCAAGCGGAATACCAAAATTGCAACTACAAATATTTTAATTAAAAGTGTGAAAAGCAACAGTAATTATTAAGAGATGCCGCTTTCCGCCTTACCAAGGCTCATCAGTGCTACTAGATGACATGTTGCATTACACGAGGAAAGTCAGATAATAATAGGTCAAGAATTACATACATACTCCATGTTCCAACAATTTGTTAACCTTTGCCGACAAATTGCGGAATTTAAATCAGAATAATCGATGGGGCACTTCAGCTGCACAGCCAGTTTGTGCCGGTACAATGATTATGTGGTCTGTTAATCGCCATAACATGAAAATAATTGGCGTTAAGAGTTGACATATGTATTTATGTAACCAGTGTAAATTATGTTATTAAGTTGGAAATATCTCACACAGTGAATAATTACCGGGAGTGTAAATGGCGGACAAACGGTTTATATAAACTGTTACGGCATATATGGATACCAACCTGTAATTGAAAAAATTGAAATACTGTATTTGCGGCTTTGTGAGGTATTTTCTATTGACGTGTCATATTTCCGATTTTAGAGAGTTTAAATAGTCATATGTTAATGAATAGTCAAAATCCCCACGTATCAACAATCATATTACTGAAGAAAGTAAACATCAATTAAATAATGAAGATTTATTATGTATGGTCTTACCTTATTTTCAAATATTAAAAAGAGAAATGGTATAATTAATTGTTGGTAAAAAAATTAGCCTTTTAGCTTTTATGTTGTATAATCTATTTCAAAATTAATTTTCAAGTTATTTAGCAAGAAAAGTAGAAATGGAACACAATCAGAATCAGGTATAGTAAAATCCACACAAATAGCGTTGAATCTCATAGAACATGTAATAGAAAAACAACAACTTAGGAGTAATAAATGTAATCCGTCGGCCTTTAAATTAAGGAGTTGCAAATTTTTCTGCTGTCTGGTGACATACAAATGTATTTCACAACTTGTATTTAAAAAATGTTAAATTTTATCACAAATATGGGAAATGTCAATAGAGAAATTCGATTGGTATTTGTAAAAAGTGTTATAATACTTCAAGGACATACAATACATGATGACAATATTTTTTTCTGTTTTATAGATTTTCAGCAAGGTTGCATTTTCTTAGAGTTGTGAGCAGAGCGCATTTCACAGTTCACGCGCTGAGCGCATTTAATCTACTGAATATGTATTATTGCAATATTCTTTTGATTAACAGATGGGCTTTCAGAAAGTAATTTATGGAAATTGAGAAGAGTAAACCCCGAAATAGATTTTTAGCAAATATTGGGGTAATCGTAATATGTGTTTACGATTCAATAGTTTTCCGATTACATGATAACGGTAAACAGATAATGAACTACAGTATATTAGATAAAAATAGAGAAAAAAAATTAAAGAAGAAATTGTAGACCGTCCCTTCTCTTGAAAAAATAGTTTAGAGTAAATTGGCGTGGCGGCATATTGAATAGAGAATTGAGGTGTTCAGCAAATAGGATCTAGGAAAGAGTAAGCAAAAGGGAAGTACGAAAGAAAGAAAAGCCACGAATTACAAAAAATCGACTTCCCCACGAAGCGAGTTCTAAGACTGTCTACGATAAGTTAATGATGTGACATCATATTTATTCAAGAACTATGAATAACTAGTTTTTGTCAGGGAATAGGTAATATCTGCTTTAAAAGGTATCATACTCGTTCTCTTTTAATTATTTGTAAATAAGATAGGGTACGACCAAATACATCGTCAATAATTTCACGCCATGAGAATATTCTCATCATCAATAATGTTTATACTACATCAATTTTTGTTTGAAGATATAAATTTGGATTACCTTTAACAAGGTGATTATGCTCCCTATCCCATACCACCCAACCTATTATCCTCATTTGCTAATAAAATCATTTTGGTAATAAACTCAGCCATGACATTTGTGTGGTTTTATTGGTGTCTACTTTGGATTTTGGTTTGGAAGGTGTTGGAGGTAGAGATTGATTTGCTTCATTCATTTCAACTACACTTTTACACTTTGCTTGTTTCTTACTGATGATTTTCCATGGTATGGATGGGTACATCAGGGACGGCACAATAAACATATGCAGGAATAACAGGTCTCAGAGGATAAATACCTGTCGCACGAAAGTCAGAAGCCCCATTTTTAGAAGTGGCTGCACGAGTCCAAGCATTAGCAAGGAGATTACCGAAATGACGACGCTCAATACGTTTATTTGGATTTGCTTTAACAAACTCATCACAAGCACTTTTGAAGTACGTTTTCAACGGTTTAAAAAACGAGCGGTCAAGCGGTTGCAAAAATGCGTGTTGTGACTTGATAAGCAAAGTAATATGATAGAACGCTTTGCTGCTGTCTCTAGGATTTGGCATGAATTCATCTGTGACACATGCCCATCAAGAATTAAAAGGCATATCCCAGCCGGTTTTCTCGGCATAAAATGGTTTTGAAGCCAACCAATAAGTAGTTCTTCATGAATATAAGCTGATTCTTCTCACATTCTTGTAACTGCCCCAGGCGGCATAGTTTCTTTCCAAACCTTTTTTTTTTTATTCACTCCCTTAAAAATACGGTAAGGCGACAAAGAAGTACCGTCTGCATTGCAGCAAGCTACTATTGTTATTATTTCTCTTCTATCCTGTGCCTTTATCACATGTACATCTTTACTTCCTTTGATAGCGGTCACTTTTCCAGGTTCGTTATTTAATTGAAGCCCACCCTCGTCCAAATTGAATATATTTAGTGGTTTGTTGAATAAATTTTTCTCTGTTAGTAGCGCCGTTAGTGGTTTAAAATGCTTTAACAGTGTCTTCAGTTCTGGATAAAGATAAATCTTCAGATTTGCGAACAGACAACCTCGGATTTCGCTTTAAGAATAGTTGTAGCCAATCATTGCCAGCTATTTTCTTCTTCATATTAAATCGTCGGTTTAGTCCCATGACTTTCGCCAAATTGAATGCTAGAATGCGAACTGTTTTTCTAGTAGGTGCAAAACCGGACAACTGTAATTTTTTAATGTGTTCACATAGTTTATTTTCTGCATCTACTTCTAAAAAGGAATGCCCATCTTCTTTGGCAATTTTTTTTTTGCTAGCCGAGCTCGCAAAATTCGTTCAGAGATATCATTTTCGCGAGCTGCTCGTCTGATAAGAGTACAATTTATAGTTACAGATTCTACTGCTTTAAGCAGCTCCTCCTATGTCCATTGTTCCCTATTGGTTTTCCTTGCACCATAGAGTGTCGGCATGTTAAAAAATAAGGTATGTGATAATATTATCTCCGTTAGCTCTCCCAAATTAGTATGTGCCATCTCTCTCAAAGCTGGGGGATAGACTACACATCTGTTTGCGAAATAATTGTAAGCACAAGCAGTACCGCTGCATCGTCTGTCGTCTGCTGGATGAATAAATATTATTTTTTAAAACATTCTTCGGATTGTGAAGAGTTCACAATGCCATAACACATACAGGGCATGAAAGTTTAATAATAAATTCGTACGTAGAGTATTGATATAACACGTTCTTGTGAGCTGCTTTAAAGTAAAGCATAAGGTGCAGCATACATTATCGATATTCGATAACCATTTTAAGTTTAAGAAGCTTTGAACAAATCGTATATATACCCAAACAAAGTTTGCCTTTATCTAGCATCTCATATGTTTAAAAAATTAAAGATGGCTGTATCCTTGTTTTTATATCGAGAGTAACCGTGTAGATCCGTCTAGATCCGTATAGAACATTATGCTCTCATATACTTTAGAAAATATTCAACAAAATATTCGTAACAAGGACGGTAATTCTCTAAACATTCTTCACCAACGCTTTCACAAATTGGGTGGATGCCCTACGATTTTAAACTAAAAGGAATTATATTTTCTTCAAATGAAGAGTCAAGTACGTTAGCCCTGGAACAATTAAAAGTAGTGCATATTTAACAATAAAGGAGAAAATGTTGTCAAGTCGTATTGATGAGGAAGTACCTAGATTTTTTATTGCTATTTCTACATCCTCTTCTACGATCTACAATTGGGAGTGTAAATAAAGAATTATATCATTCCAATCTATTTTATCATCCAAAATATATTGACTAGCTCCGATTGGGAGAATTCCTCGCAACATATTATATGTTCTAAAAATATATATTCATTATTCATATTAAGTGGGTTTTATTTAGAATAATTGATGTTCTGGTGGTACAAGTCAATTGTTAATTCATATAAATGTTATCTTTGATTGCAACAAATCCATTAAATTAATGCGACATGAAGTAGCAAAGTTGTGGGCTTTGTATAGCTTGGGTTTATCAGCCGTGGGAATAGTAATGCTAAAGCTAAAGATATAAGATAAATTGCATAAAGGAGAGTTTCGGACTAAGCGGCAGTTAGAGTTGGGATTTATAAACCTCGGGAAAGAAATTCTACGAACGCCATCGTTTAGTGGCGAAGACGCTTTATCATTCCATATAACTAAAGACAAGAGTTGCGCTTGTAGAACGCATGTAGCAGAACGGTCGGCACGATTTTATCACATGACAAATTTCAGGTAATCACGACGTAATGCATATGTGTGCGTAGTACGCGTGCACAGAATCCGTGGACCCGGATTCTCCAAGGACTACTCAAAGGCTCGCTGTAGAAGCAATGCCAGCGGTGGTGGTGGCAGCGGCGCTAGCGTCGAGGACGAGGGCCTCCGATTTCGGAGCCCTGTCCTCTACGCACACGCATACATACGCAAGGCCACGCGAATATTCGAAGGGTGCCGTTTAGCTGCTTTCAAGGGTGAGAACGTGGAGGCGGAAGAGAGAAAGAACGACGACGCGCAGCAACATCCAGTAGTGCGCGGGAAAACTGGGCGTGAGTCGATCGATCGAGCATCAGGGACCTGCAAATCCCCACCCATCTCCTCTATAGGATCCCGACCGTGTCACAACCTACTGTCACAGGCCACGGCTTCGGTTTCTGTCAACAAGATGCGCGATTGTTGTTTGGGGAAAAAATCGAGTGAAATCTCATCAACACATATTTCCGTAGCGCCGAGAGGACGACAGAACAAGACGTTTCCGACGGCGACGACAGAGTGACGGGTCCAATTAGCACGTGCGACGATTTCAAGGTACGAAAGAGTGAACGCATTTCTTTTTGGTTCGTTAAACGTTTAACGGTCGACGCCACTCCGTTTAAACGGTAATTAATTTTGTTTTATAGTTGTGTGAATGTGCAAATGATACGTTCGTTACCTCTAACATAACCTAATCTATGCTATTTTACACATATCCTGCCAGTGTGAAATATTTTAATTGAAAGTTCTGCTTCTTAATTTAAATATTAATGTACAAAAAATTAGAAATTTTCATTTATAAAAGCCCTAGCAGCAAATAGAACCAAATTAGAATAATTATAGTTATGATAAAATATTATTATAAGTCCTGAGTGTAGTTTAGTTGATTAGAGAGAAACTTTGTGCAATAATAATTACTCAATATTTTAAATTTTGCAAATATATGTAGTAAATCAATTAGAAAAATATATGAATAAACTGATAAAAGAACAAGAATTAAAAATAAAAAATTAATTCCAGATACTTGCAGTAATAATAGGAAATAAGAACCTTATACTATATTCAGATAACAAGAAAAAACCTGCATGTCACAGATAATTATAGTAAAAACGGAATACAGAAAACTTGAAAAAGCAAGCCGCAGTAGATCATTTAAAAGCTTAAAAAGATTTTCTACACAAATCTAGCAATTTTGAATGGCAGTTTCTAAAACTTATATTATAAATCTTTCAGATAGATGATCACAACTTTATTACATAAAACTTAAATTTTCTTTAATATTGATAATTTGTTTAGTAGGTCACGGAATGTGCTCCTTGTATAATATATATGTCCATGTCGATATCAGGAATTGTAATCTAGCAACACGGAGAATCTCATGGGATTTGAAGACCTGCGCTGGTACTAAACCACATAATACCTAGTATCAACTCACTGAAAATAGTATCTCAAAATGATATTCAGTGTACTGGGTAATAACCAGCGGCCATAAAAACATTCTATTAATTCTTAATTAAGTTTCTTACACGCTTGATGTAATGTAATTGGAAATATGTATGTACCTATTTCATTTTAAGATGATAGAGTGATGACACTGCATTACTTCTCGTGTCGTATTTTCGATAATATTTAAATTTAAAATATCACCTAACGTTTCGTCAACTTCTATGGTTGATATTTTCAAAGGATATATAATGACAAGTTGTTGGCTCACTCTATGTAGTTATCTAAATTCCAGGTGTATTCCATGATTGCCATGTAATCCATTCATGCGCAATCCGACATCGTGGCCAAGCTTCTCAAACGCTCTAACTTACCATCTCATCCCTGTTAGTTATTTTGACTTTTGTAAATTTCTATTAAGTCCCTATTCAACCGATAGTAATAGCTCTTCGTGGTTGTTAAAACTTTTCGGTGGGTATGTTATGTTCAGCAGTTGCTCACTAGCACGGACATTCATCTCATGTTCTTTAATTCTGGTGCCCATAGAACGTCCTGTGGTACCAGTATACATTTTTCCACAGGTGTATGGTACGCCATAAACTCCTGGTGTAGATAATAGTTACTTCTTTTCTTTTATTTGATGTTATAACGTTGCATTACACGTCCTATATTCTATCCGTAACGCTGCTTATATAGGGAATACACACAATATCTATGTGTTCTCCTTCATCTTCTACGCGATGTCCATTTTTTTATTTAACAACATGTATGGTACTATTTTTTAGATAACCATTCTTAAGTAATGCCTCCTTGAAATTGTTCATTTCATTACAAAGTAATTCATCACTGCATATTCTTCTTCCACGATTTATTAAGATATGTGAACGTGTTCTTTTCTCGAGCATGATGGTTCGAATTACTATCTAACTGCAATCAGTGTGCGTTGACTTTTTATAAACATTCGTTCTTAATGCTTTAAAACGTTGTCTACAAGATCATTTAAAACGTTAGCATTCCATTTTCTTCCAATTCTATGGTAAACTCGATGTTCCTATGTACACCCACGGACACCCAAAATGTCCGGTCTAAGTCACAGTGTAAGCGCAACGTTCCATGCACCCGAGTTGGACGCGGCGTTTAGACTACGCATTAGCCGGACATTTTGGGTGTCCGTGGGTGTACCTAGCGTAAATGTTCAGAGAAACAACATCCATGTATCTCCAGCAGATTGTTGGTTTTTTATTAGCTGAATTAATAGCTAGTGTTTCAAATTTCTCCAGATTGACCACTTCAGAGCTGAGTGGGGGTCCCATCGCTACTCCATCGTTTTGTTCATAAAAAAATCCATTCCAAACGAAATAGGTGGTTATAAGATTGTTTGAACAAGTTAGTGATACGATTAAGACAACATGATTATATAAAATATCAGAAACATTCAACCTGTTTTATCAGTTTAACATTTTTATACCAATTTTGGTTTTTTTTACTAATTAAGTATTTTTTCCTGTTATTGGTTTGGCAAATTTTACTTTAATCTATAAAACATCTTTATTTTTACACGAACCCTTAAAAAGAAGTGTCCTTGCTTATGCAATCATATTTCACTAATATCTACTTCTTATATTAACCTTTTCATTTATTTAAAAGGTGCTCTTCACAAATGATTTTACTTAATGATCCATTAATTTCGAAACTGCTTTGATATCGTTTCCTCTTTCGCTTTGTATACCACTCTTTTGTGTTAGCTTCAAGTGCCTTCGATTGACAATAAAACAATTAAAGGAACGCTTTTGCTAAATATTTAGTGTTTAATTAGAGAAGAACTTATTATTTTTAAGTTGCAATTTACAAAAATTAAATATATAGGAAAATATTCAAAGAAATTGTATTATGTAGGGGAAACTAGGGAGGGTCGATGCACCTAATGTTCAAAGTTACGCATTTAGCTAAGTGTTAACGTTATATGTATTATTTTGCGTGCTTTGTAGAAGCATTTGATTGCAAAGTATAAACTGATCGTTAAAAGTAGTATGTTGGACGTATAGTTGGAAATATTTATTTGTTTCCTTTGAAGTGTAAAGTGTATCAATCCTACCCCACTACAGGAGGCTTGATACATCATACGGGAGCTTTGATACATTCGAAATAAAAATAAGAATTACTGTTAAACATTTATTAACCATTAAAAGCTACGAACATATTTAATTAATGTTGTGGTATTTTTCGAAATTTACAGGAAACGCTAACTTTTTGGTAGCCCTAGCAGTGCCACCTACTGAGTACGGTGGTGGCAACTTAATAATATCCTCAACGGCTACTAAACACCGATCAGGAACGTCAGGATAGACAAAATGATAAGCAGGCTTCTTAACTCTCTTGAAATGTATTGAATATTCCCTATCTTTTGAAATGTCCATAACTTGTCCCACAAAATGTCTGACTTTTTTTTTGTAGTAAAACGTGCAAGTACGTAATCATTAACGTTTATAACTCCTTCGAGAAAATTTATTTCTTGTTTTTCAGCTCCAAGGCGTTCTTCTACATCACTTATGTCATTACTGGATGATGAGCTAAATTCAACAGATTCACATTCAGATTCCTCTTCGACAATTTTTTGGTTTTTCTTTTTGTTAGTTTTGATTTTTGAAAACGCGCCTGTAAGGTTTCTTTTTAAAGGTTTCTTGGTAGGTTGTTTCTTTTCTGAATGCTTATTTTTTATTTCATTCATGTTCGGTGTATCAGTAAGGATTTGCGTTTTAGCAGGTTTTCTGCATTTCATCTGTTTCTTCCTAGGCAAGGCCTGAGGTAACGGTTTTATTTCTTCGGGAGTTTTATAAGAGAGTGAAGTTCCAGGGCTATGTTCCGGTGTACACTCTCGCCATGAAGGGTCAGGTCGATCTGTAACTTTTGAAGTGAGAAAATCATCTTCAGAGAAGATGTGGGAATCGAATGGGTAAATACCACTTTTAGAAAACCCTTTTCTAATATTTAGTGGGGTAAAAGCTCGTTGATACGCAGTATTAACTAGTGTTGCAATATTTTTCAAACCAATAGTTTGACCAGGATTCTGTACCATAAAATCATCGGAAGCTTGATTAAAATAAGTTTTAAACGGCCCATATACGGCAACGTCCAAAGGTTGTAGTCGATGACTAGTGTGCGGAGGTATCGTAAGTAAAACTATACCATTGTCTTTACAGATATCTAGTCCCTTGGGAGATATATGGGTATGATGATTATCTAATATTAATAAGACCTTTCTTTCTTTACTGCATTTAACAAATTTTATAAAGTGCATCAAATACAACTGAAAATTATCAATTGACATCCAGCCACTTGGGTGGGTCACTGCTTTTGATCCTGGTGGAGCCCCAAGAGTCATATAATCTTGCTCACGTACACGTGGAAATACAAACATCGGGGGAATTGAATTTCCTATCGCATTAATAGTGCAAAGTACTGTAACTGTCTGTCCACGTTCACCTGAAGTAACTTTAGACACTTGTTTTTGTCCTTTTTGGGATATTATTTTGCTTGGCGTATGGACGGTCCGAACTCCTGTCTCATCGTAATCGAAAAAATCTGGTCCGAATTGCTCTCTGTTTAATATTATTCGAAGATAATTTTAGAATTCTCCAACGGTATGCTCGTTGAATGCAGTTCCACGGGAGAGGCTAGTTGGTTCAGGTGTTCTTAACGATAACTCATTATTCCTATGCATAAACCCCCGGAGCCATTCATGAGAAGCTGTTTCATTTTTACTCCAATTTGGAGGTATTTTCTTTTTATTTGCAACAGCATATATGTATGCGAATTTTCTTGTTTCTTTGGTTGAAAATCCATAATTCATTCTAGCAGCAGTTACCAAATATTTTGCTAAGCTTTTTTCCTCCTCAAAATTAAATATTTGTGAACTCGCAAAATTCGGCGAAAAACTTATTTGATCTCCTTGCTCTTGGTATTTAGCAACATATCTACGCAGTGTCATTTTATCTAAATTATATTTTGTAGCGGTACTTCTAAGTTTGCCTCCGTTGAAAACCCCTTGCACAGCTTTCTTCATTCGTTCCGGCGAAGCAGGAGTCCTGTCTGTCTTCTTTTTCCATTTAAAAGACATCCTAGACATAAATATTTTTAATATTACTAAGTTTTTGAGTATGTGAGGAGGCCCCTACGTTAATGTATCAAGTCTCCCTTACACGACATCTTTGAAAAATTGTGCATTTCAAGGCACTTAACCTTAAACCTAACCACTCGCTTATATGTTAAGGTATAGCTAACACAACATATTGTCATCGGCTAATATACAAAAGTAGACTGTATTACTACACATTTTATAAAACGCTTATACTTACCTTCCCAAAATGTACAAAACCAGCACCAAAATTTTACTTTATACTGTAAAATTCACAAATGGACTTCGCAGGAAAACAAACTGCTACAATATGTGTGAACATGCGCAAACATCCTTTTGTTACCAACGGCACAAAATTCTAATATATCTACGCGGCAGACTTCAAAATGTATCAAGCCTCCCAGTGTATCAAACCTCCCAAGTTTCCCTTATTACAAAATCATGTTGCAAAGCCAAAAAATATGGAAAATAAAAATAAAATATATTCCATTTAATCGAGTTGACCATAACTTTTCGGTCCAAAAACTTTGATCTTATTATGTCCATGTTCACTACTTTTATGAATTAAGTCTTACATTTACGACCCAATGCAAATGGTCACAATAGCATCTCCCAACGCCAGGAGTTCCACAAGAAAGCGGTTTGACCCCAATGTTATCTTTAATTTACTTCTTTTATTTTTCATTTTCTTGAAATTTAATTTTATAGTGGATGTTTCTTGGATCCATCAAGCTTCCGTCAGAAATGTCTAACATGAAATTATTTTTAATACTTGTAAGGGGTTTGTAAAATATTTCGACTAGTTGGGCCTGTAATCTATTAGAAAATATTGTACAGGTTATTTAAAAAATCATCACTTTACTCCAAAAGGAATTTGAGTTTTTTGTTATTTAAACTACAATTAATTTATTCAAGTGAATTATAATGTAAATAACTTCTCACTTTTCTTATTTAGTGTTATAGGGTTTTTTTCTTTCAGTTTATTCCAGTAGGATAATTGCAAATTAGACTTTTGGCATATTTAATATTGACCTGTTAAGACATATTCAAACAATTGAAATATATGCATCGTTTGGATTTAAAAATAAAAGTATGGACAGGAACTTAGTATGACACAAAGAATTGATCGCTGTTATATAAAGCAGTAACAGATTCAAAGCTTTATGAAATCCTAATGACTCAAACAAAAATGGTGCAACTTATAAGAAAAAAGTAAAAAAATAATTTTGACGATTTCGTTTTTGAAAATTTTGAGTTGAAATTTAGAAAGTGTGCAGCTTCCAGAGGTGGAATTGTAGCATAAAGACAAATCTTAGTAGATTCCACGCTTTATAAATAACTTCAAAGCATATTTTGCATGACTAGAAAACAGAAATCCAAATATTCTATAAATTTATGTACATAATCTTTACGTTCATATTTTGCG
Organism: Cetonia aurata; assembly: GCA_949128085.1. NCBI lineage: Eukaryota > Metazoa > Arthropoda > Insecta > Coleoptera > Scarabaeidae > Cetonia > Cetonia aurata. The sequence goes on along the minus strand of OX421886.1, from coordinate 21,530,621 downwards.
AGAACATTGTTTTCGAGGATAACGAGAAAATACCTTATTTACTATTCATAGCGCCATGCGTTTATATCTGCGTATTTCCTTCAAACGTATTTACGTATTCCGCGTTCGTCCCTCTAGCAATCAGAATTTAATTGAATCGTATGAAGCTATCTTCTGTTACTAGGACTATCAATGTCTAAAACTTCGTAGTTAAAACATTGTACGGGTCCTGAAAATGTCTCGGTCACCTAATATCACGAATGAGACTAAATACTCCTCAATATTTCCAACACGAATAAAACATAAAGTGGGAACTCGTCAACTGTTAATTAATTCTTAAATCTGTTAACGAAGCGAACTATAAATTACAAAAGAAATTGCTTTATTAAATAAACTTACTCCGCCGTTAATTGATAAAATGTTGCCAACAATCTAATCAACAATTATGCCCGAAATTAAATAAGTTAACATGAATACGAAACCTATAAGAACTCTTGCATTTATGGGTCGAATTAGTAAAACTACATTAATATTAGTTTCAAAACATTACATTCTCTAAAAAATTATATTTTGAACAATCAAAATAAACTTCATAATATCAACAGATGTGGTGTATACTTATTGTGTTGTGGAAAATGTGACGCAAAATATGCCGGAAGAACTTACAGATCTTGTAGTATTGAATTAATTATAGTTAAGTTAAAGTCCCAAATCAGATAATTTAAAAAGAATGGAAATTATTGAACAAAATTTATTATTTCTTATTTAAATATGAACTCACACCGAGTCTTCGATGATTAAAATTGCTTTATTTGTTCTCGGCGTATGTCATCCTATAAATATCATATCCTGTAATGTATTTCCTTGACATTTTGCATGCACTTCATAATAAATCATACCTGCCCTATACACCTGAGCTTGTAGATGTATATGTATATGTATACAAGACATGCAACCACGGATTGAAAGTTTATGTTTTCAAAAGCAATAGAATGAATTTAGATACGCAAATACATACATATTTGTTGAAACCACGGTGATTTGTTATAAAATATACCTAAAGAATTTACCATATAATTATTGGGATCCTTATTGTTTATATTTTTGTTTTAATTGAACGATATTGGCCCATGTTAAAGAAAATTCGTATTAAAGTACACACTTAGATATTCATAAATTAATGTAATAGAAATTCTGAAACATCTTATTGAACAGGAAATAAGAAAAATTGTATATCCATGTTTTTTTCTCATTGCATGTTTAAGCCCAGAAATGTTGAACATACGATTGCTGAAATTGTTCACAAAAGCACATATGCATATGTGGTACATTGTAACAATAATTATACTTTTCTATATTTATTTATGCGTATACCTATAAGATAGGCTGAATAACCTAGGAAGCATACCACTGTTTGATTAGATTTTACATTATATTTGGGCGTTACCTTGAAATGTGCGCTCAAATACATTTATTGATCGTTAATATGTATCCTTACAAGAAATTAGTTGTGTGGTTGTATGTACCATATATTGCGTTAATAACAGTTACCTACATTGAACTGCTCGTTTCAAATTTACGACGTCTACAAGTGGTTTGCTCTTAGTATCTAATAAGAATCTAAATAATGGGTGTAATTCTAAACTTTATAGACAGGTTTACGTTTAAACGCATCCAGTATAAATACCTCGTATGGAAGTTGACGTATCTATGCCCAGGATGTATTTCAATGTTAAATGTAAATTGAAATTATGTTTTACATAAAGTTATCTGAGTATAACGACTCTAACTTTATTCCTTTATTTTCAATTCACTCTGTTTTATCATGATTTTGCAATAAGTTCGTATGACTCTATACACATACTTCTGTGTCTGTTGTAAGAGTTTTTGTATATCTATGCCGTATTTGGTTATACCTCTTATATTTATAAATAAATTCCTTCTGCTGAAGATTTAATATAATGTAAATTTTGCTCATAGTTACTTGGAAACTTGCAAGAAGCGTATATTATTATATTAGATACTAACTTCTTCCATTTACAGTGATGTCTAAAATTCCATTCCATTTCTGTCGACTCCTAAATCGGAAAGAACAAAACCAGATTGTTTAATATGCAAAAACAATGGAACTCAATCATTACTATTTCCAAAGAAAATATCAGTTTGATTTGGCGAAGTTACTTTTAGTACGGTTTCTCACAATCATTGTTCTTGGAACTTATGTATATACCTAATATCTAATCTTAGTTAGTATTCTGATGACATTTTATATGCTTCTATATAACCAATTCACTTTGATCTGCTCCCAATCATCTTTATTGCATCATAGTGAAATTCGAATGTGTCAATCTGAGAGCATATGAAGTGTTATCCAATCCTGCTCAATCTTTATGTGAACGACATTGTGTCTTTCCTTCACAACATCTACGCCACCGTGTATATCAATGATCTCTCAATGCTTGTAGATGATATGAATATGACATTTAACAATTTGTTGGAGGCTTTTCAGGAATGGTTTATAGAAGACAAACTTGCATAAGCACGAAGGAAGCAATATTTATGACATCACGTACGCTGCAGAGGACAGTAAATGATAATATTTTGATGTGTCAATCTACACTTGTGTAGAAGGACCACAGCTTCAGTTTAAGTATGATAGTATCAAGCGAGCTTATTTATTTCATTGTCTTCAGTCCCAAATTTCTGCGAATACTCTCTTTAATATGTTGAAATGCAGTCACGATTTCAATACAGTATCCTGCTGTTGGGTACATCGTATGAAGCAAGTTATATTTTTGTAGTGCAAAAGGCTGTTGTTTGCGCTATTATCGACGCCTGTTATAAAGTATGCATGCAAATCCATTCTGAGGACATTGGAAATACTCCCATTGTCTTGCATTTTCACTAATTGACATATACATTCGTATAATTAAGAAAGATGATCACTTGCGTGCATAGACTTGTACCCTCAGAGTAATTGGACATTTCTCCAAAAAGCATCGGGAATATAGAGTTTTGCCGTAAGGAATTGAAAAAGAAAATGTCACCTTTTCCCGCACATGTTCTGTCCTACTGAGGAGTTTTTGCATTCCTAAGGAATTATACTAAGAAGTTTGTTTATTTAATCATTGTTTGGTACTGGCTTACTTACTTAAGTAGTTGGTTTGGTCTACTTGCTTATTTTGCACTTTTTTGACTGATTTTATAATATTTTAACTATTATACAATAAATCATTTCATTTCATTTCTACTCATAACAACTTTGCTTATATTGTGCATGATACAAATTTTATGTTTTTCTAATTGTTCTGCACAACTATCTAAAAACCTGATTGTGTTTCTCCCAATACTGGATTTCGGTGGCCTATAAGGAGCTTATATTTGATTTAGATTATATCGTTGTATATTGTGGTTTAAAGGTTCTAAAATACATATAAGACAACATAATAGGGTATAATATTAATTCCTTCAAACTAGAAGGAAAACAATATCTTTTTCTTGACCTTCCACAGTGTAAAATGTTCTACGATAAAATACTGTAGGAAGGCAAATTTACACTTATTCCTCTTGGCTAAATCCAGATAAACGACTTAATCCATGCTGTCTTAAAAAAAAAACGATGAAGATTTCGATAGACGAACAACATAAATACACGTATTTCGTAATTCATCAATTCTTCTTCTACCCACACCGTGCAGACAGTCGTGCTACGGAGTCATCGACATTTTTATTGAAAGTATTATATTGTCGCGAGGTTACGTAAGCCGACGTGACGCGGATTCCAGAGCGTTGTCGCGAATAACTAAAGTGAGTGGCATATCCTATGTAGATTGAATACATTCGTGGCGATGTAAACAGCCGGAGATTCCGTGCTCTGCAAAACATCGCTTGGATCACTTTCACGCTGAAGTTATTATTAATATTATTGAATTCGATATTGGTTGAGATATGCGGAATACAGTAATAAGTGTTTGGGATTCGTCCAAATAACACTTTCGAATATGTTAATTGTGAGTGCGGAATAAAAATAATGGAAAATCTTCAACATAAAGGTCTAAACAAGTAGTAGAGTAATAATTTTTGAATACCCAAGATTCATGAGAGGATGTAGTATTGGCTTCTTTGTTCTAATGAATACTGACAAAGGTATAAACAATACCCTTGAAAGTACGAGTACATTGGTTTACATTCTGAATTACAACCATCAGTTGTGATAATCAACATGTGTCAAAAACTTGCCCCATATGGGAGCTTTGCTTTTGTAACGAACTTTTATAAAATTATAATAATACGGAAAATTTTGGCGCCATTAACTTCAGGCCTATTGAGGGCTTTATTTTCTACCATTTACGTATAAGGGCCGCAAATTAGTAGTACTTTGAGCTGGTTTATTGAAATTTACGTGAAATATTGCTGTATTTCTAGTACATTTTGTTCATTTGTGTTCTCTTCTTTAATCTGCACCTTGTACGACTGGTGCATCAGCAAAAACTTCCGTCTAAATATGCTGCTTCCTAAGTTACTCCAGAAAGCGTTGCAGCTTACCTACGCAATCCTAGATAAATGCTTTTCTTATCATCCGTGTTGAAACTATTAAAGATCTGGGGGTCGTTTTTGATAGCAAGTATACCTTTAGCAACGACTTAGCTGCTGCAGCCTCTGCTGGCCACAGATTGCTGGGTTTTATAATCAGATCTTGCAAGGATTACACCAACTTAGCTGCCATTGTATCACGCTCTGATTGTAAGTAAACTGGATTATGCGCCAGTTGTGTGGTTTCCGATTAATGGTGTAGGTACTTACACAAGAGCCCTATCGAAAGAATTAAAAATTTGAAGTTTATTTCATTTAAACTTGATAACCCTTAATGGAATAATTCCGACGACTCTGAATTATTGAGTAGATTTAATTTTGATTCCTTGAAGTTCCACAGATATCATACCAACGCTCAATTCATGAAAGATATAGTTTCTTTGGAGAAGGTGACCTTCCATATGCCGAAGAATGAGGCGAGAAGCAATGAATTAATGGTAGTGTCAACCCAGAGAATACGTGTTGTGACGTACTCCGTTGTTCTACTGTGCCAAAAATTTTGAAAATTAAATGATAGATCTTTTTGTTGCGTTTTTATTTGGAGCATCAACAAGTCTATAGTCAATCTCATACAACTGCTTACTCTTTACTTATATTTACTATTATATTGCATATCTTATTGTTAATGGTATGCAAACACGTATCACTCATTGCACTTTTGTCTGTGTTCTGTTCAGAATTTTTCACTGGACACTATTCCAGAAATTACATTTTCGATAATTATAGTATTTCAAGTTGAAACCTTTTTACGTTAAAGGATTTATTTGCTTGGAAATAACAGAATAATAAGTGAATCATTTAAGGAGGTTCCATACTGGGGGAGTACTGGCCCAGTATGACCGATTTTGGTGGCGCCTTGCCTGCTGCTCTGCTTGAGCTCACGCTCAGTTTGGGCTGGCTCGAGTAGGCTGTGGGCGAGCGATGCCACCTAGGGGAGGTAGCACAATGGGCCCGATAAGAGTGGCCTAAGTGCACGTGTTAACCACCTTCCCCGACCTAAAATCCAGAATCCAGAATCCAGAATCATTTAAGGAAAATAGATTTGACTTAGAAATGATTTATCTTTTCTGGTAATTATAGAATAGTTCCAGTTCATGTCCTAATTTATCGAGAAGATGCATTTCAATAATTTTTGATAATAATTCAACGTTTTGTAAGCATTACTGAAAATATACGAACGGGTACCCAAAAGAAACCGAACTGATTTTGTGGTGGAAAAGACGAGCACAGAAACCGTTGAAATGTTAAAAACGGCCTACAAGGATGATGTTTTGGGAAAAAAGCAAGTGTATGAGCAGTTTTCCCGTTTCAAAAGAGGTGAAATGTCAATTGATGATAAAGCACGGTGTGGTCGTCCTTCGACGGCCCGCACAGATGAAAATGATGACAAAATTCGACAAATCATCCTTGAAGATCAACGACGGACCATCGAAGAAGTTATGTAGGTGTCGCGAGTGAGTTGGAGATTAATTCAAAGAGTTTTAACGGAAGATTTGGGGTTGAAAAGGGTGGCTGCAAAATTCATGCCGCGACTGCTGACAGTTAAACAAACAGAAGTGCGCGTGGAAGCATGCTGTGCTTTGAAAGACCAGTTCCGAAATGATCCAAACCTTTTTCCAAGGTCATCACAGGTGACGAATTATGGTGTTATGGTTATGACCCGAAAACGCAGCAACAATCAAGCCAGTGGCAGACTTCCAATTCGCCTCGCCCAAAACAATGCTGATTTCTTTTCTCGATATGTGCGGACTCGTCCATTCAGACTTTGTTCTACAAGGTCAGACAGGTAACCAAGGTTTCTACCTGAAAGTTTTGAAGAGATTACGCAACAGTGTGCGGCGAAAGAAGCCTGACTTAGTGACGATCGGGCAACTAGTTTTCCCATCAAGATGACGCTCCCCCGCACACAGGCCTATCTGTGCACAAGTTTTTAACAAAGAATAATATGACTTTTCTGTCCTATCCCCCCTATTCACCCGACATTCACCGAATGAAAAGATCCATGAAAGGAAATCGTTTTGCCGACGTTCTTGAGGTGAAGAGAAAACCGACGGAGGTGTTGTCGGTCATCACTGACGATGGATTTATAAATTGTTTTGAACAATGGAATAGAAGATTAGGCCAGTGCATTAGTGCCTGTCGCCAGTACTTCGAAGGAGTAAAACCCTTAAAAAAATAGTTCGATTTCTTTTGGGCATCCCCTCGTATATATTCTATTATATTCTATTTAAAGCCCCTTGCTCCTTCTTGGAACTGCGTCTGGCTAATTCCGTACTTACTTGTATGGAGCACCTTAAAGACAGCTAGTTAGATCGCTGTTGACTTGAAGCAGTTTATTGGGTGTGGTTTCAGTCCGCACACCAAGCAGTTTATAGTATTTCCAAAATTCTTTATTCACAATCAATTTGTTAACTTAAAAACTTTTCTTAACCAGATTATGAGTAAAATATAATATAATCCTCGGAGTTTTACAGAAAACCGTTTTGTGAATTTGCTAAATGGGTAAAGCCTTTTTACTGTCTATAGTCGTCATATGTGTCATATTCTACCTATACTTCTCTAAAAGGAAAGATTTTTTAACAAATTACTTACCAAGCAGTTGTTCAAACTTTTAGAAGTTGCTTTTCGTCATAAAATTCATACCATAGTGCTCCGTGACTATTTTTTCTTTTTTTCAAGCTTTATTTTTCTTTCCATACAAAACAATTACTATAGTGGCGGATTATTTATGTGTACAATATCATTACGTTTAAGGTTATTCTGATGATAGCTGCGTAAATAACTGTATAGGATTAATATTTGAGAGTATTTAGTATTATTAGCAAAAAGAAACCAAATACAAATTCACTCACATAAATATCATAACTTTTATAGTACATCGTTTCATTGCATAATCTTATTCCGTACTTTACAATAAATATACAACGCCAATTCTTATCACGCAATCGGAGAAATTTAATTTTAATTTTCTTTGCTATTTCTTTTAACACAGCAGTTTCAATCGTATGGAATAAACCTTTCACTTCGCAACTTTGTATGGAATCATCCGTAGCTATCATTTCTTAGTTTAGTCTTAATCTACATGTGCGGTAGTTGTTGTGTATGGACTTTACACCTAATAGCGACTCTCACCTGAATTTAAAATGTTAGTTATGAAAGAAATTTTATAAGATCTAATTAATTATCCTAGCAAATTAGAGCCATATCGGTAAGCAATTAGTAAAAGCACTTAGATTTATGAAGGTTTAACTGTATCGGTTTAGCAAGAGCGTGACATAATTAATATTACAGTGTGTTAAGTATAGTCAGAACAAGAATTCTCAATTAATAAGCCTATATTGTAAATACCTCTTATGTATATAAATTCTTGAGTACAACGATGTAAAGCTCAATACATAGCGCAGTAACTCTGGCTTCATAGTTGCTTTTCTTGCATTAATTCGCAGTGCTATTTATATGTAAATACATATTGCACGAATAGAAAACCAGTTCAGCTATAAACGATCACCTAAATTTTAGTATAAGTAGATTACATGTGCATTATAGCTTATAGCACACCGAATATATATTACTGGCGGATTTATAAAGGAATTCCATGTTTATCACTCTTATAATTTAACAGCTCCAATTATCACACTCTCTTGCAGATGTATATAAGTAATTATATGATTTATCGTGTGGTGTGACTTTACAAGGTCTTGTGAGAAATATTTTTTATGGCACTGCCACATATGGAAGCATGGAAATTTAATACAGATATAATATGTATGTTTTATTAAGCTCTTTTTCTACTTATATGTAGACAGAACTTTATTCCAGCTCAGCCAAAGAAAATAAAACCTGCATTACAGTTTCCAAATAGTAAGAATAGTAGGAACAGTGATAAGCATCACCAATGATTTCCAAATAATAAGAAGATATCAATGTAGTATACTGTAACAATTAAATAATTATTAATTAATAAGGGGCATTTAAATGTAGAGAGTGAAATGGAATCTATTCAAGGTTATCAAAAGAATATCATTACGGTTGGTTGGCCATACTCCAGCCATTCATTTTAATATTCTATTTTTGTTAGTCTATTGTTATTTAATATTTGGCATGGAAGCGAACTATTGAAATTTCTGTATTGCTGTTGTGATTACAATGTAAGGCCCTGGATATTGTTGTCAAATTTGTATACTGTGTGAGGTTATTTTTTTATAGGTATTTGGAAGAAACAAAAAACAATTAGGATTAGGAGACAATGCTACGATGATGATGATAGAAAAAACAACCTTTATAACAAAATTGGTGAGTATTTTTCGAAGTTGATGATCACACCTATTGAAAAGCGGTTCTATTACACACTCCGCTTGTAAATTTATTATAGCTTCACAAGTAATTACTAATTAAGTCACGCAACTGTTTTCTTTCAGATAATTATTGTATTTTCTAAAACGCCTGCTACTTAAATACATGTCCGCTAACAAACAGAAATGTTAAAAAAATTATTATATATATCGATCAAAGTAATAAACATCCAAGAGAAAACTTTAACAATGCTCAAAAGATGTGATATTTCATAAATATGCGATTCAATAGTATAAACCAGGATATTATAGATAAGTTCGTCATGTCAAGTTTTAAAAGTTATAGTTTGGTATCCATTTCTGACGCAATGTCCACTACTACACTACTAATATCATCACATTAGCAGGCCAGTCTTATGACAAGCTTATTTGTGTGTGCATGTGTTGTATTTCTTTTGAAATTATTATAATTTTATGGGGGTAGCTACACTCGGGGGCATAGCCAAGCTTTCCAGCAGAGATGGGGAAGGTTTTGACTGATTAAGGGACGAATTAAATAGATTTTCTCATTTTCGCAATGTTTTCAGTATGGAAAATGAAATTAAATTCTTGTAAGTTTCCGAAAATGCATTGCAACCCATGTTATCGATTTTTGTCCATATGAGAGAAATCGGTACTCCTGGATTCAAATAAAAACCGCATAAGCACTTACTTTGAAATATATAAGGTTAAATAGAGCACTATTTAGTCAATGCATTAGTATAAATATAGGTATGTTACCTCGACAACATTTGTGTTATGAGTTTCTTTGCACATGTTTTTCACGAATGGAACCGGTATTTTAAGCAATTTGCTTAATATGCTGGAAGCATCTTTATTAAGTCAAAAAACTTTGGGTTGAGAAATTACTAGGGATTGTCACCGAGTATTGCTGAAACAGCAGTGTCTGTGTAGCTGTGTTTCCTTCTTCTGACAATTTCTGTTCTTTCTCAATAGCTCAATTATTCTTCGTGAGCTTTGGGCATCAAAAGAGATACTTTTGACACTACTTTGTTTCACAAGGAAGAGAAATATTTGAAGCATATTTAGTTCTGCGACACGCTTGGGGTCATTAAGGTTTAAATAAAAAAGCCATTATTAAGCAATCATCGCAAAACATTTTTCCAACATACCTCTTAGATTCTATAGCTAGATAGCACTAGCAATTTGAGCGTTCATTTGTTTTGCTAACTTCCTTTACCTTTCAAAGATTTCTAGCAGCTCCTATTGAAAGTTACTCTTTCCTGTTTTGTCAACAGTTTCATCTGCTAAAGCGCTAACGATTGGTAGCATCAGCAGTTGCTTTTATTACTCCCCCATAGATGCTGAGTGTTTTATCTTGGAACATATGCTTCGTATTTTCTTCCCTTGTGTACGCTTCATCGCCTGCATAAATTTTTAATGGTATTCAATCGGAGAAGATGTCTTCCCCTGGATTTTGGAATTACACAATGTTTTTGTTCTTTCCAATTATTGCTTAATGGTTTGGCCGTATTCAACAGTAGAGCAATCGAAGTACCTTTGTGTCACCATACCGCTGTTATTGTCATTTTAGTTACAATCACTCTTGACTTTATTCTTTGGTTGAATAACGCTATAGTAGCGAAGTTCGAACTGGTTTCTACTCACATTTGTGTTTCCAATAATGGTTCTTTCCTTTTTCTCCGCGATAATAAAATGTAATATTGAAGTACGATATTTGTTTTTCTTACACCAAATATTTAAATATTTCAGCTTAATATGCCCATTCCCCTTTATTCCTCTTGGGAAATTATGACAGGCAGTTGAAAAATTAAAACAGCGCCCATCGAACGACCGTAGGGTGTAAAAGCACTCGAAGCTATCAACAACAACATGATTTTTCCATTCAATTTTTTCAGACAAATCAAGCAGACAACCGGCAATCATCACGCGAAACTTTTTTTTTTGTTATTTCGAGCCCATGTCATGTCGAAGCATCATCGCCCCTATAGACTTTTGTGGGGGAGCAGTACTCCTAACGACAAATCAAGTAGAATGCGGGGGATGCTGAAAAGGGATGCGTTGATATTACACTGCCTTGTCAACGTGGCGCCGCGGCGGTAGAAGAAGCGCGCTTGTAGATTGGGTTTTTAGGGAAACATCTTTGAATTTAAATTGCCGAATCAGCATTTCATTATTTGTGTACGGGAAATATTTTGAATGGAAAAAGCAGCGTTGATTTCTTTTTTTATATAAATGATACTTCTATTTACAAAGATCGCATATTGGAGGCAAAACGTAACTGAAATGTTCTCACTTAATTAAAATAATTTAAACAGCATTCTGGAGGAAGATTGAATTTTTTACGCGTTTCTTTACAGAAAAGTTCTGAGAAATGTTTAATGAGTAATTCTAAAATGCTAACCTCCATGTAATCTCCCCGAAAAGCACAACAAATAAATAATCTAGAGCACGATTCAACCGAGATGGCGGATGCGCAACAGCAAGCGGGTGTGCTCAATGGAGTGAGACACACCTGCACGAATAAGGGGATTCGCTGTAATTCGCACGCGGGAAGATAGTCGCCACCACTATCTTCGTGAATCGTCCGCAAACTGTAATACAATATGGATTTCGTCGAAAGCGTGACGTATACTGCACGAAATGGTGGTCCTTCCGCTACTTCGGCTGAATCTCTTTATCATTTTCAATAAATTACTTATTTGTGCCTAACATAGATTAGTTCTATTGTAAATAAAGCAATAGTTCGTGGAATTTCTCGCTTTATTTTGAATATAGTGTGACTTTACATTATCAGTTAAATATCTTGTAACGTTTCGACTAATTAATATAGTTTTTTTCAGACGTACATGAATAGTGAATTGAATTGAAAAAAAATTTAATACGATTAATGTAAGTCGAGAAAAAATGCGTCGTGATTAATATTATTCTAAACAATTATTAACAATTACATTGTAATTGTTAATAAATTTTTATTTAATTGATAATGTGAAGTCACATTATATTCAAAATAAAGCCAGATATTCCAGGAACTATTGTTTTATTATTTAAATAAACTACTGGCTATAAACTTTGATAGCTTCCAGTTCGATAGTAGTATAAATTTATGTTCCTTCTACTCTACGTATTTTTATACCTACATACCCTCTACATATAAGTACATACATATAACGTAATCATGAAAAGTCACTATATTTTAATTTTCAACTTTCAGGTCTAACCCAATCTGGAATTTGCCACTATAGTGCAACAAAGGAATAGTAAGGACTTGTGGAAGAATTACTAAAATATGGAGCGTACAGATATCTTAAATGTATATCTAAAAATAAAGCATGAAATCCTACTTCTCTCTGTCTATAGGTTAGTATAAATATGTGTGATGATTTATTGAATAAAAAGTACCTACTTACTATCGCAAAACTAACACCTTTATCATGTTTTTAAAGCATACATGTGTTTCAGAGTAAGTAAGTTCTTATACAATTTTTGGTAATTATTACAGTAAATGCCCATATTAGGTTTTGTTTAGTATTAAAAGGTAGAAATCGCTTGACAGTATAGAATAATTGAAATTAATTGCAGCTTTACGTAACCTAGTTTAAAATAAGGAGATATATAATAGCATATCAGTATTATTAGTAAATTAATTTTGATTTCCAAATATGGATGTTACAAGGCAGTTTATAAATTTAAGGTATTCAGTAATGGCACGTCATTCAATTTAATTATTCAAATTTTATTTTTATTTCTATTATCTTTTACTTGATGTTTAGTCTATTTTTTTTTAACATTTATGTGATAAACGAGTTTTACTCAGATGTACGAAACTAATTATAAGTAAAAACACAAGTATGACATAAAAGTGCTGAAGTATTTACATTATTGGTACAACAAGGAATTAAAGTATTTCTCTTAAATGTGAAGTTTTATATCATACATTTTGTTTCTCCACCGTAATTTTAGTTAAACTTGCCATTACTTAATAAGCAAAAATTGAAATCATTTGCAGAGATAGGTGCTGGCTAGATTTTGAAAAATCAAGCATCAATTGAATTAACAGCTTTGCAATATGGAACAATCGATTCCTCAGCTATCATTTAGTGTTTTGGCATAACTATGCTATCCTTCGACACATCTGTATTAAACCAGACTATAGCGATACGAAAATGAATTAACTACTAAACCAAATTTCAAGAAAAAAGCTTCAATTATTATAAGGTAACCACGATGATGTTGACTTTATTCTAAGACCGATAGTTTCCAACCAGTCGTTTAAGCAATAAAATAATGATGACTGCCTAAACAATTTTCAACACGGCTGAAATGGTCCAAAGTATTATTAGTTAATTTGGTTGGAATTTCAACAAGTTTATCATTTCTAAACATAATCAATAGTAATTTAAAGGCTAATCATAAAATGAATAAAAAAATAAAATGTGATTCTTTAATTTGAACTGCCCTGCAACTATTTTGTAATAGTAATATTATTTGCAAACTTTAGGTTAGCAGAAATCATAAAGCGATTAAGCAAAAATATTTTGAAAGAAGTGGTGGCATTGAAATGTGAATGTCCCACGAAAGAAGACGCAACGTGAACATATTGAAGAAATACTACAATTTAAAAATGTAAAAGCATTAAGAAAAGATCAGTGAGTATCAATTTATGTGATACATATTATATATATTATATGCATACACTTTATTTGAGAAAAGTTAAATATTACAAATCATCCTAAAAACCCAGTGCTCCACCTAAAAGGTACTACACTGGGTTACCTGTTCTAAGTATTCAATTATTTCCATAACATTTCAAATTTCCCTATTCTAACTAATTATTCCACCTAATTATTTAACAAAAAAAAAAATAAATTTATTAAATTTCCAAAAAAGTACTTTTAAAAATAGCTGGCTATCAGACATTATTATGAAATTTGCGCCCGTGGAGCGACTTATATTGTTAACTCTCAGCATTCGCCTAGGAATGAGGAAAACCACGAAAACCCCATTCTGAGATGCATTATATGCATACATATAATGCATCTAAATCTTTACATAAATGTACGTTAAAGCTAACACTGAGGAGAATTTTTATTTTCTTTTCGAGATATTTTCGACTCATTATTACTCATGCACTGCTGTTTTAAAACAAAATCAGTTGGACGTAAACACGATTTTTAAATATCAAGAATTTTACTGAAAAGCTTTTCTAAAGCACCTTTGGATATATCTAAAACAATTGCAGTGTATTGTCAAATAGTTGGAGCATTAGAAAAGTACAAAATTTGACATTTCGGCCTTACACAATAACCCTCAGCAATGAGCTAGACTGCAAGCTAGGGTAACTGTTAATTATAAAATAAATGTCACACAACAACCTATCCTATATAAATTGCTGTGAGTCGTATTACGAAAAATAACAGCGGCTTCAATTGTGACTGCTTAATAATTTTTATAACCTATAACCTGTAAGTGAGTGTATTCATTGCAGTTCATGCCTATTGAGTACTTATATTTCACTGTTATCTCAATATTTAAAACTTATAGTCAACTAAAGTAGATACGTCAAATTACCAGTTTTTTGCTTTGGATAATATTTGTATTCTTAACCAAAGAAATGTGTCGTCGTTTGATTTAGGCACCGTAAAGAATGATAATGAACATGAAGATAATGCTTACACCTTTCTCTTTTTCTAAATAATAACGATTTCATAACCAGAAGTGTCCTATATGGTCCTATTTAGAGATTAATTCGAAAAAGTGAAAACAGTTGCGTAATCTAAAGTTATTCTTCAAACTTGTATCACCTTATATTATACAACACACCTATTACAATTTCAAAATCAATATTTTCTTTCACTGCAGTTATGAGAATTTTTCGCGTGCGCTGCTAGAAGTGCAAGTTCGTAAAACGTGATAAGAATACATTAACCGTTTTTCTTCATGGATACAAACTAGAATGTACGATGCCATGAAAGAGCACATACCATACGTGTACTACGACCAGAATGGAAACTTAAATTTTTAAATTGCAAAATCACCTTTCGAATATTAATTTTGCAGTAATAACTTGTGAAATGCAATGCTAATACGCATTATTTCTTTTATTTCAGAAAACAACGAATGCTGTTCCCAAAACGACGCTTCACGTTAATGCTCTACATCTACCCTGTAGATCCGAATTTGTTTGAAATCAAGCGACAAATTCGGTTCTAGAGAGGTTTGTGTGGTGCATACTAAGAAACGTGACCAGAATTCTTTACTCGGCGAACGGGAGCAATCTTCCAGGTTTGTCGCAGGGATCCAGAAGTGAAGTTGTGGTTTTCTATTCTTGCGACAATCTGTTCTTGTTGAATTAACTGTTATATTAAGTTCAATGTTGTATTCTTACTAATATGTATGTAGAACACTTCTTCTCAATTTATTTAATTAAAAGCTAGTCATATCCTGCTGTACAATTTTCTTTATGTTGTTGTCTGCATAATACTTAATGAGAATAGAGAGATACAAGAGTAGATATGTAACTAATTTACTTAGTAGAGATAAATGCATGAATTTTCCTTTAACATATCGATTAACTTTGTTTGAAGTTGCAATTCTGCTACTTATTTTTGATCTATAACTTTATTAAATCAATGATCATGTACTTAAATTTACATGTGGGGTATAGTTTTATGAGTATAACCATACTACTCAAATGCAAATATTTACTGTTTGGATGTACTTAGGAAGCAAAATATAAAGAGTAAAAGGCCTATTACGGTCCATTTATTTTATGATCTTTTTAATTGCGACATTCCGATTAGAGCCTTTAAGGTAATAAAACTTAATACGGCCAAGTACAATTAATATCAATTGGACAAGTACATTCTCGAACATGTTAAGGTAAATGTTGAAGTTCAGTTCTAAGAGATTTTGCTTATATTTATGACCTTTTATTCTCTTTTCTTACCAATTGCATAGTTTAAACGATATGATATGTACACTCACTATTATAATTGTGACATGGTTGTGATGTGGTTATTATAGAAACTACGTCTGATGCATTATTTTTCCAATTTTTTATTTTAACTTTGAGTAGATTCGGATTGGTAGTTTGTTATTATTTTGATGTGTTATTTTAAAGTTACAATGTTGAATATTTCATTTATTTTTTCAAATGAATATTTTCCGTAAGCAATTTTTATATATCTTTCTGTATCTTATCTATTTGTCCGATTATCTTTCATTGTTTTTTTTTTTGCTTTATTGTAAAAACCGACTATTCTTTATTTGAATATTGTATTGGTAAGGTAATAATCTATAGGCTTGTTCGCGGTGCAATCAAACTAATCACAAACTAGTCATGTCTGTTGAAACATTTCAGTCATGTAAAGAATCATGAATTAGGCAACCATTATTATTTCACTGCTTAAACGAAATGACTAGTAAGAAACTGCCAGGGACAGGCACCGCGAACAATGCTTATGTGATATAAATTTCACTTGGTCGTATTTACTTTTAATACTCCATTGTTTGATAAGATTTTTGGGAAGATCAAAATTTCGCAATTAAGGGCATTGGAAAATAGAACGACGACGATAGCTCAAAAGTTGGCCATTTTATTTTATTATATAATGTACTTCATCAATTATCATAATTTTTAGTAATGTAGGTAATAGATTATATAATGTTTATAAAACTAAAGTAAATAAAATAAAGAATCGGTTTGGCGAGCATGTTTGTTTGTAATTACATATATAAAATACTGTTTCTTTTTTGGTAATTATCACTAAAACCAACCAATCAAAATAATTCTTGAACATGTAGCACCTATATAACATGCTCGTAACTAACATTAATTAATAATTTGCCAGAAAATAAACTCCTACTCAAAATTAAAGCACCACTCTTATTTTTGAACTTGTGTTATTTAGGAAAATATTAATGTGTTCATTGAGTATGTAAGCATTGGAGGCTAATGTGAATTAAGCAAAAATTTGCTTGATCACACCGTTTTTCAATTTGGTGTAGTTATTATTGAAAATCACTTGCTTAATGTTATTCAGATCCGTCGGTGGCTTTCGTACCTACTATACTCAGCAATTGAATCCACACATAATTTAGCCGCATTGATAAACATATAAAAGCTTTAACCTTTTTTTGTTGTAATGATGTAATCATTCGATAACTGGTCACTAAGGACACTACAGGAGACTTAGTTATGTCAGAATAAAAAGTAACAACTACTACTACCCCAACTCGAAACTGTAAAAATTTTAGCTTGAACTCTTATAAGAGGAAGCCAGATTGCCTTATTAGCAGAAAGCTTGTTTCTTGTTCCAGATCTCAACATAGATGGTTGTGATTAAATATAATATAGCAGGTACATATATAGTAAAAATGAAAATGTGAATGCACTATAAGGCAACCATTTCATGGTGGATTAAAAATATCACTGAAGAGGTATTTATTTTGATGCACTCACAAAATCAGTCCTTATTCGTAATGCAGAATTCTATCAGGAAAACATTATTCATAACCATATAATGCTGTTCGCAACATTTATAAGAGACAGGTGCTTCTAATTTTATGCAACATAGTGCAACACTTCACATCACTGTACCTGGCACCTGTGTTAGATTACCTAAATAAAGTCAATATTCTTAAAGTGGCTACCTCGCAGCCCATACTTAAGTTATGAAACACCTTGGGATAGGTAAGCTGAGAAGATTGGTTTGGATTCATATATCTGTGCCTACAACGATTGAAGAGCATTATTTTCTCACAATGGAAAAAGACTTTTCAGACAATCACGTATAGATTAATACCAAGCCTGATTCCAAAATAAGTGAGCGATTACAAAAGCTTTACGATTCGTTAGAGTTCATTAACTTTTCTAAAAAAGAAAATTGAATCTTCATTTTTTTTGTTGAGTTAAACAAGTTTCTCTATATATATATTTTTTTCTTTTGTATTCATTAGAGAAATTTTACATTAATTCACTTTAAATAAAGCATTCTGTAACGCAATATTGTTTAATTAGTTTTATTTATATCGTTTCACTGCTAAATTGAATAATGATTACAAAAACAACATTTTCTCAAGTAGCTGAGAAAATGCCCAACATATGCCCAAACTACAAAAAAAACTTAAATCTAAGATCTAAGAAAGCAATATGGCTTTTAAATTGTCCAAACTCTAAAAATAAAGATAGCCTTTAGAACTTTAGATAGTAATTTAAACATAATAATAAAATAGTAAATATTGACGGTAATCCTTAATAAAACATGCAAAAGCAAAAACTCATTGTACATTGTACCTATAGTTTAAAAAGATTGATTAGCATCTTAATAAAAATGTAAAAATTGATGTCTTAACAAAGCATGGCAATATACAATATACGTAAAAGATTTTATAGGTAACACACGTATTATAATTGTAATGAATTGTATATTTAAAATGCAAAGAGTGTTAAATGCTTAGGCTTAATAATGCGTGAATAAATTTATTTCCTTTAACAATGTTTCGGTATAACAGTAAAAATGAGCAGAGAAATTTGAATTAACTGCAATAACAATTTGTTATTCTTTCCGAACTATTACAATTACAATTATACCTAAACAGTGCATGCACTGTAGGTAGCATGAATCGAACTACATAAATACATAATAATCATTAATAGTGCCGTTCATTAACAATACAATGCGATATAATGTTTAATATTCCAATAGCATCCATATTTTTACGATAATTACACCATCCTTACAGCTTGTATCTTCAACATGGAGTTGTTACCGTGGCATAACAAGCTCGAATGCACATAACACGTGCAATAAATTGGATTTATTCATTACGAAAGAGCCCCTGATTTTATAATTACCCTGGAGAAAACTGAGTGAAATAAAACCAAGTCGTCGGGTATTGTAGTTTAATTTGGGATTTTTATTGCAGCCAGAGTCATTAATCACAGCTTGTTTAACGTTAATTTGTATCTCTTTTAATGACGATGGCTCCCACTGCGACTTAAGTCTTTCAATCGTTCTTCATATTGAAGTGAATTAAAGTCGTTTTCACACAATGGAATTTATCTGTTTTAAAGAGTACATTTCACGGATGCTTTATTCGTTAAAATTCTGAGCCACCTGCTGACGATTGATTTGTTTCGTAAAATCCAGTTTAAATTTTTATTTTATTTACTCTTTTTTTATTATTATATTAATGAGCTACAAAACAGCAATAATATAGTTAGAATAACATACAAATTAAAAAAAAAGACTGTTAAGTAAAACATTCGTCCCTATATATTTAATAAAATTAAATTTAGAACGAGATGCAAGGTTCTGTGATCTTACCAAGCGGATGTTTATCGAACTACACGTAGTGTATTACAGAACTATATACCAGATGGCGTTTGATGTCTTTTGACTATCGAACAGAGAAGTTCGGTAGGAATCCCACCAACGAATTGTAAAAATTGATTTAGGGTCAAATAGATAAAAAACTATTTAAGTTTTATTTTCGTTTTTACATTAATTTTTTCTCTTTAGTATTTAACGAAAAAATTTTAACAAATACTTTTTTTATCATATCAAATAGATATAAATGCTGTTTAATTTTGTTTTGAATTATCAGTTAAACATTATATTCATTAATTGAAATTGGTATTATTGGTATTAGCAACAGCCACATAATTCAAAGGATTATTCCTTTTTTCTCCTTTATTAAGGAAAAAGATTAAAAGGCCTCATTATAAAAATAGCATAAAAAACGCGTTTCGTAAGATTTCAGCCTATCATTCACGATATTGGAATGTTATAAAAGTTATAAGTTGTACGTGGACAAATTAATATTAAAGTTCTCAGAGACACATTTGTAAAAGCAAGTTATAAAAAACATAAATTTTACTGACAGTAAGATATGCTGCTTTGCATATATGTATCTGGAAAAAATAATATTTAAAATTATTAAATTCTATGTCCTTAATTCATATGAAAAGATCCTTGAAGTCCTTTCATACCATTATCAACATGCTTCCTTAGTTCACTAGCAATGTAAAATAAAGAATCACTGAAATAGCGCTGGATATCTGAATGTCAAAAAGTAATAGCACTTCAAATCAAGAATTGAACATAAATTCTTTGTATTGCGCAATGTAAGATGAAGTTGGTGCAGCTTGGGTGAAAGTGCAATCAATCAAATTTAAAATCTCTTTAAAAAGTTGCAGGAGGCTGACATCTGTTGGATACAGCAGATTGTAATGTAATTTATGTCCATAACGAACAAGTAAAATAACATTGGAAATCCCAGTCACTGTTTCTACAACAGATGAGCGAAGTAGGTGCTTGCCCGACATGGTGATTATGGATCAGTAGATACGCATTAGTAAAAAAACACTCTTTTAATTTTCATGGTCAGTAGATTAGAAGGAATCAGCTTGGATGAAACTTAGCAGAAGCTTCGAAGAAACAGAAGTATGATAGAATTGAAAAATAAATTGAAACATAGAGTTGAAGCAGAACAAGACATAGTAAATAGAAAAATTAAGCAGTGTCCCTAATAAAAACACTAAAGGTGCAACGACAAATAAACTTTTTGCGGGTCTGATTGTAATAAGGAATACAGTGTTAGGGATTCTTATACTTATAAAAAGAATGTTTACTGGACTGACAAAAGGGTATCGTTTGAGTTCCAAGACCACGGGTGAGTTGGCTATTGGTTATGGGGGCAATAACATAATTTTGGGAAAATAATTGATTTCAAACTAATTAAGAAAGTACTCTCTTGTAGACCACGGGCAAATATTATAAACTGAATTGAAAGCAAGGTTCCTAATTACCTTAGGTCTTCTTTAACGAGGTTTCAATACAATCCATACTAGCCAGTCCTACTTTAACATAATTTAATACCTAAAATTAATAAATTCGTTCAGACTCTATCAAGTACACTGTCATTTGTCTTAATGGGACATCTGGTCACAACTATTAACATATGCAGTTTTATCATAAATATCGTATCACTTAATTTTGTTACCTAGGTGATAAAATAAAATTTTCCTAGCCCAAAGGAAGTAGGAAAAATTAAACTTTCCAACTGGCTGAGAGAAAATATAATGACAAATAAATATGCGTTCAACATTTTTCTTTGTTGCTTATATTATTTGATGTCCCAATATTTTCCCAAAAAAAGAGGTATGAAGATCCTGTGTAGCTGTCAGAAGATATCAAAATTATGTTTCTTATGTGAGTCGAAGGGGAACTACGATATGTTACTAGTATTAATGCAGAAATATAGTTTTTAGTGCCTACTTGCATTAAAATTTGTATAGTACAAGGAAGTTATATTTTGTAAATTCTGGTTTGCACTTATATCGTACTTGATATGCCTACAAGAAAAATAAACCCTTCTTAATTGTTTCATTTATTTCTCATAAGCGAACATTTATATAACTTTTGAGTATAAACTTCAATAATATCCAATTTAGGGTATAACAAAAACTGATATGTGAAGGTTCGACATAATAACATCGGAAAGTGTTGAAAAGAGTAAAGTATTAAGCAATTGCATATTAGGAAAGCATGCAACAAGAATCTTTCTTCGGTACAACATACCTGCATTTTTTTTAATTAATTGTACGCATGCAGAGGTCCAAGTTTGCCGCTCTGTACCTATGGCCGTAAACGCCAAAAAGACCAACAGGAGATAAGAAGGTAGCGCGCTGTGGGCACCCAGTCCGGACGTAAGATTAATGATAGGCGGTCTTAAGATTCAAAAGTGACATGAAAATCTCAGCCTCTGCATCAGTCCCAACTGTATCTTTACCAGGTTTTGTTCTAGGTGTACTTCCTTCAGGTAGGCAGCCGCAGACGCAAGAGATTTAACGTACAACCCGTCAAAGATATACCAGCGATTAGTTTTATTACGCTGTCTGTTAGTGAAACGATACGCTTAGACGAAAAAAGAAAAAAGAAAAGAAATGATAAAAACGTGCGTCCATATCGTCGTTATGTTAATGCTTTATCAAAGAATATCGCTTCAGGATAGAAATTTGAATAATAAGTTCTGTTTTTATTTCATATCGCGCATAGAAATAATTGTGAGGTGATCGGAATTTTGGAGAAATACAACAGGAATTTTAAATGTTTCGCTCTTGGAGGCCACAACGATAGAACTTTCGAAAAATCTTAATTACCTATTGTTACGCCCAAGACAGAGCGGGAAACTTTTAATTAGATTTCAGTGGATTAAACGGTCCCAACCTTGTCAGTCTGCCAACTGACTGACGGATACAGATTTCGTTTTTATTTAAATGACTGTGAGCAGTTTCAAACTCAGCAATAATAACGTTCAATTCGAAAATATATCACAAACAAGGGAAAGGATAAATCAGGCGGACACAACTTGTGTACTATTTCCAAGGCTTCGGGCGCGCAACGTGGAAAAGAAAAATCCTAATTAGCGAATGAGGTTAAGGAAAACGCAGTAGTCGACCATCGCCAGATGAGCACGTGTTCCCAGATATTATCTACAGCTAGACAGCGCGATGTTTTCAACTGTCACTTCATTCTATGTTTCCGTCACACCTCCTTCGCTACATTTTACGTTTTGAAACGTGTCTTTCGAGAAGTGTTTAATTAGTTTCCGTTTTGTGTGGGTAACAAGACGTACAGATCAGTTAAGTTATGAGGCACACTTAAAAATAGCTATATTACTATTCAATGTCGGTATATACCGCATAGCTTCAATAATAAAAGTGTTTTATTTTAGAAACTGAAAGGAACCACTTCACAAAAATCATGAAAACAATGACGAAGTAAGTATATGAAGCGCATGCGAGCAAGGTATAGATAACTAATCCACGGGATGTACAATTATTTCAAACCCAACCTTGCAAAATGCTAGTATACATAATTATATATACAGCCATAATTTTCATGTAGTTAAGTTCCTATAAATGGAGAAACGCGTAGGTGCGCTAACATCATATTACTATCTGCTAGTAATGTGCATTGTGTCTTTTTGTTTTGATTTGCGTAGGTTGTACTTTCCTGTATATTCAATATAGCGGTGGTATTAAAGGTGTAACACTTAAAAATGAACAAGATAGGATTTATGGTGTGACCATAAATACATACAAGAGCTGTTAAATAAAAAAGAAATAACAGATTTTGACTTTTTATAAACATACATGATTAGGCGTGGCGCTATTTTTATAGAAAATATACCAAGAAAGGAAAGGTACAACTATCTGGAAATTACTGATTTAATAAACCTGCTTGATCAGTTTATTAATGGAAATTGCTTTATAATATAATAATAATACACAGCTTTTAAAATGTGATACCATGTTAAACCACTTATTAATCATATCCTTGGTATACCTATTCTAGTGATCAGTAATCTGCGGCTCCTAAAGAACAGTGGCGTTCTGTTTAAAATGGGCTTCTTTTCTTTTTGGTGCGAGCCACCGGACATGAAGTCTCCAGAAACACTGCAGCTTTCTGGCTTTTCATTCTCCTCTGTCTTGTTCCCTTTAGATCCGGGGTAGGCATGCGTACCATAGATTGGTAGATTGGTTTGGCACACCACAGCCAGAAAGTTGCCGATCCCTGCTTTAGAATGAAGTCTGGTCCTGCTATAAATATAGTCAGGTCTTAATTTGTGGTAGGTCAGGGTGATCCTAAGATAGATCTGTCGATCCAATAATTAAACCCTTCGACATATCCTTGTCCAATGGCATAATTTTAGCTGTGACAAAGTTAGCATATAACTCAATTTCCAGAAAATGATCGTTTTAAGCACTGCCAAGATTAATTTGTAAAGAAAGTAATAAACCTTGTTAAAATGACACTAAGAGATTCAAGAAATAAAATTTCGATAGACGCCGGTTATTCAAAGCAATTTAGAGTTGAGAAAGGTTTAAGTCAAGACGACCCCCTCTCAATGAACCTATTTAAGTTCTAGTTTTAGCGGTGATAAGAAGAAATAGTAAGATCCAAAAACAGAATTCAATTTCTCATAAGAAATTATTAACGAACAATTTTGAAAATTTCTCCAGGGACACCCTTCATTTAGTTCTTTAAAATGAAATACAACAAGAATCGTTCAAAAATATTGACTGGTGTCTAAGAAATAGGAACATCAAGATGGCCGTATTATAAAGGTCGAACTCAGAAAATAACTCAGTCATTTACCGCTCCAAACCAATTTTTTTAAACATACTATTTGTATTAAATTATGCAAACGAGTCTTCTGAAAAAACGACTATCATGGAGGAAAGAGAAGCCGCCGGAAAAGCATATACTCTGAAGTGTTTGAACTCCCTTAAAGGAGGTTAGAGGAAAGACAGTAAAGTCCTGCCCACAAGCTATTTTTTTTTCTTGGAGCTGTTCGACAACATTATTTTCGGCATCGGTATGCGTCGGTACAAAATTTGAGATGACAATCTGCCAATTTCACGATGAAATCAACATGTGAAACTCATTGGGAAAGTCGAATTCAAATGATATATCCAATTAGGTAGCAAGAAATTTACCTGGTGAAGTCCCAAGCGGATGTCAATTAAAAAAAAAAATATGTGATTTTCCTTTTTTTAATAGATTACCACTATATTATCATGGTATAATATCCTTTATAAGATCGTGAGAATGTTTAACTAAACCATAAATTTAGATATAAAAATCGTGACAATTATCGAAATCATGTACAAAATATACAACAAATTATCGTACACCAGGTTTTGCAAATGCCGGGACTGAAGATACATATTACCTAAACTTTTAGGAATGAATCCGGTACTTTCTGAAAAGCAAACAGCATACCCGAAAAAATATTTATGTATGAAGCAAAAGACTATGCTCCCGGTGTAGCTATTGATCTGAAATCAAACTTTAGAGCAGATATCATATTAATATCGTTTTAAAAACGGAAAGATTTATACAGATGAAACATTTTGAACAGACTTGAGATTTTTTTATTTAATGTAACAAACAAACCAGAAATGAAGAAACTGAAAGGAAAATCTACAAAAAGTTATTAGTTACTGGGAGTAGTTTTAATATAAACGGACATGAATTCTTAAATTTGATGTAATAAATATTATTCAGTGAAACTGAAACTGTGAAATTTGTGGGTATAAATGATTTAGAAAATGTGGTTCCAAAACGTGTGGGCAGCACTGAGAACTTTGGTGCCAGTTCCAATACAGTGGCTGCTAAAAGGAGTTTCAGTAAATTACAGTTTTAAGGGAAATTCTCAACCGAATTCCTTTGCAATATTATGGGTGGGAAACGTGATTGTATAAAAACCAGATATATAACAGAAAAGATATTACCGTAAGAATTATTTATATTTTGAATAGGTAGACACTTGTTTGGCGATAAATATAATACATTTACATTCATTTACGTACACAGTCAAAATATACTTATGTCTTAACTTTTGTATTTAATAATCCCAGTTCATTTTTTAATTTTATAATTATTTTGTTCATGTTAAGACGTAGAACCAATAGTCTTTGTATTAAAGTAGTATTGAGCCATTAAACGTCAAGCTTCTAGGTATTTTGTTTGTTAGAAATCGATTTAAATATTTAAAAGAATATTTTAGAAATTGTTTTGTTTTTGCAATATTGCCGGTAAATGGACACAATTAAGCAGTAAAAGAATTGAAAGCTGTACCCATTGCTCAAGAATTGAAAACAATAGGTACACAGGGGTGGCAAAATTTTGTCCTGCCCGGTATATAAAATCACGTCAAAATCGAGTCGGCACTGTGTGTTGTGGGATAATTTTGACCTACGACGAATAAGCCCGTATATTTTACTTGGTTGTTTACGTTTCATAAATACATATATGCCTTTTTCAAGTCAGAAGATTTTTCAAATGCATATAATCTTAGTAAGCAAATGTGAGGTAATCAGAATCAGAAATTAGAAATTTATTCATAATTGGATTAACAATAATAAATATACAACAGTACTTATAGGTAATGACAAAACATGGAAAAAGTATGAACTTATCCAAATTTGCTTGAGATATACTAAAAATTATTATTCGCATACAAAGGAAAACGGGGGATTTTATGCCACTATTATGGTTCGCATTACTAATATTTGTATCCAAGTTCCACAAGGCTCAATATTAGGGTACTTATTCTTTCTAATTCAAATAAACAATCTGCATCAACGCCAAGATGTGCCCAATGACACAACGGTTAAGGGTTTCTTGGGAAGATTGTCAAAATTGGTAAAGGAATTTGTGAAACTTTAAAGGAAAACAATTTAAGCACAATATTTAAATGAATAAAAGAAACCAATGTGAAATCTAATTCCGGTCAATGTTTCTGTATTTTAGAAAACCTACTCCTGAAAACATACCTATTAGTTTTTGTTTTACTGCTTCATAGTTTGCGTTTGCGGTGAGTATCAATTAGGTACAAGGGGAGTTATTTTATTTTGAATAACTCTAACTAAAAGAAATTCATATCATTATATAATCCTATCCGAGTATATAGCATCTTAGGGGCTTATCTTAAATCCATCTAAAATAAGCTCTTTGAAAACGTTGAAATTCACTATCGAAAAAATTATAATAGATTAAAGTAGACATTTAAAATAAAGAAAGCGGAGAATGGAGAAACTGTCAAGCGGTCGCCGAGTGGGAACGGCACCGGGGGCTAGAGGGCGCGCAAAACGTAATCTTGAAGGGTAGATACAGAAAGAGTCTTTCCGAACGTTCGTTTCTTATATACAATATTTTTTCTCTGGGAAAACTTTGTTGTTTGAAGCTGTGCGCCGCTAAGCGATCATTAATCATGAGTAAGTTTCGGAGAGTGAGTGACGTGTCGGAAAGGAACGGGCAGAGAACGGCAGAAGAGCGGCAGCCCTGCCTGCACACACACCACACGGTCCGCGGCCCCCTCGTCTACGACAGAAAAGAACTCCGGGGAGCTGCTGCTCTCAGAGAAAATTGCAACATCTCGGGTTCCGAAGCGGGAGGGGACGAAAGAGTGTGGAATTCTCTCCCGAGTTGGAGGCCCGCCTGATCCGCGCGATGAACTCTCGAATAAAGGATTCTTCTTCTATTTGATGACGTGGCGGAACGGTTTCTCCGGGAATAGGATTTTTGTTTTATCTTAATTAAATGAACGACCCGCGTTTTCGATGAAGACCCATCTTGCTGGGCCCATTGAATTTACCCTAATAACGAGCTTATTATTAGAATATAACATGGGGCTATTAAATGAAAAATGAACATTACAATTTTTTAGAAACATAGAAGAATTTTTTACTGCCAAGACAATTTTACTTTACATTAGAAGTAGAAATAAGAAGTACCATTTAATAGAATGGAATATTTATTGCACTATTGATCACAATTGATATCAGTTTCGTCAGTCCAATTAAGATTAACAACCTCACTGTCAAAGATTATATACCATGTACAAAAACGTAATACTATAGATATGTAGGTACATCTAGTATTTAAGTGTTTAAATAATCAACAAAGCCATAAAAACATTCACTTGGAAGGTATGCCTTGACTGAGGTCTTGAATCGTTTAATATTCGTCACACTACTTATTTGTAAACATAATTTATTGAATGCCTTAATATCTCTACATTCAGGGCCGCGTTCATATAAATGTGATTTGTGAAATGAAATGCTCAGCAAATCAGCATTCCTCGTAGACATATTTGAAAGTAAATCATTTTTTTTTGTGAATACAAGCACAACCAATTCATATATTTATGTATACAAGCACGATAACTGGAGTATGCGTAATTGTTGAAAGAGTAGCTTGCAATAGCTTTTTATAGGTTTTTTTTAACATAAAACGAATTATACGCGTTTGAGCGCGAAAGACTTCTGTAAAATTAATAATGAGCCTAAAATATTATGCCCTACCGTAACAGCGAAAAGACACACGCATAATAACAGATTTTCAATGTTTCTATGTCAACGGTATTGCGAATATTAAGGATGACGAAGCAACAGGAATACCATTTCTTTTGTATCACACTATGCGACATCAATATGAATTCCCAGAAGTGTTGTACTTGGGCCAATTGCACTGATCTCCCATCCATTGTGATATACAAACTGTCATTTCTTCGATTATTGGAATGCAAGGCCACTTATCTTCTTTTCATTTACTTGCAAATTATTTCGCCTACTCCATTTGATAATTTCGTTATTTGTATAACTGCCTATGGTTTTTAGATTTCCATAAGTTCCAGATAAAATACATATCGTATCACCAAACTGATACAAGTGGTTGCTATTTACGCAATTGGGCAGTTCAGACACGTACCCCAAAAGAGTGTGGGTCCTAGGATGGATCATTGAGAAACACCTCTCACTATACTAGTCGTTGCAGATACACAGCTCCTTATGTGGACTAGCTGTTTACGATTATGTAAATCCGATTTCAAAGGATTGAGTACCTATGATACTTCTGACCTGTTTCTGTGATATTAAAATCCTAATCATGTAATATATCCCACCCTAAAATAACATTTCAAAACATATTATTCCATGAAATAACTGATAAGACGCTAATATTCTGTTTTATAGACAATGCTAAGTTTCTTCATAAGTATATGCAACTGGATCACTTTCCTGTGCAACTATCAATATGAGCCTCTCAAATCAGTTTACAATCCTGTAAACCTCTTAAAAATTTGACAGTTTCTTTGTAGACCTAGGATCTGTAAATCGATTCAAAACAAAATTTGAGGGTTTTGATTTGTAAAAAAAAAACAGTTACCTCAGACTGTACATTCGAATCATTTAAGCGTTTAGTCTCTGTCATATAAAATGAATAGAATCGGTAACAGAATAAATACTACATAAATAAATACTCGGTGACTCTACATAATATCTTAATTAGCAATTCTACAACATTCTTCAACAAATAAGTAAATATATAATGTTATAATTAATACAGAACATTTCAGGAAAAAAAGAGAATTTTTATTCTCTTTCAAATACCAATACTAGTGGAGTACTTTTTTCTTCTATCCTTGTTGCTGATATAGAAAAGATCAAAATAATAATACCGCAGTGCTGAAAAATAGAAAACCAATACTTTTAAGGTATGGAGCTTAATATTATGAAAACTAAATTAAAGAATCCTTTAAACAAATCATTTCTGGGATGACTTGGTTTAATAAGCTACTTCGTTCTATAGCAACTACGTTTTTTATTAATTTAGGTTAATTCAGATATATCTTGTATTGTATTTATTAAAAAAATAAGGTATGACTTTTTTCAATATCTTTGAATTCGATGAAAGGCAAAGTTACCGTTTTAGTCTCTACAGTTTGCTGAACCAAGAGGTTAATTGTATAAGTATGGCTGCTCAAGGCCTCAAAAAATCGATTACTTTTAAGAAAAGAAATTATTTAGAAGAGGACATATGTATTTGATACTACCAATTCTCTTTAATAAAAATTCAATAGCTTTTTTGGTTTAATTGTTCAAGTGTAAGTGATACTTACCGTTTACAGTTGTTGTTAGTTAGTTGATTGGTTGTAGTTCACTACATATGCCCTAAGTTTTTCTGCCGTTAGCTGTAAAACTGGTAAGTTGATGCTTCTTTTCATTTCCTTTCTTCTTCTCTGTTAGCTTTCTTACATTCCTCCAAGGTAGATTGGGGTTTATCTGTCCAGGTTTTTCTTGGCGTTTCTCTTCTATTTCAAGTTTGGATACAGGTTTTGTAAACTCTTCTAGTCGGTCATTGCTCTACATTCTGTGAAAATGTTCCAACCGTCCTAACTGAATTTCTTCGGATTTTCGCGGTATTGGTTTTATTTTTAGTTTATCTCTGTATGTTTTATTTCTTATCTTGTCTCTTCTTGTCGTTTCCTATATATTTCTTAAAAGCCCTCATTTTTCATTTATTTGTTCTACTTTTGTTTTTATTTAAGAGAGTTCATGATTGGCTATCTCATGGTAGTGTTGTATATGGTATAATGACTTTTGCAGGAACTTCCACTTTATTCATATTTTCTTTCTTTTACTGAGAAGCGTTGTTCTCGATGAATTATTAATCCTTCTGAATTTTCATGTTTTACTGTTAATATCTTTATCTTCTTTTCCATTTCATTCTATTATTGCTCCTAAATACTTCTTCCTCCTTCTTCAAGTTCTTCGAGGTTAGCGCTTTTAGTGTGATGAATTCTGATGGTTTGGGATACGACTATGGTTTTCATTTTATCGACATTTAGTCTGTTTATGTTTATCTTCTATATTCTTCATTTAATGCATTTATGTTTTTGTGATTTTTCTTCCGTATTTACTACGATTGCCATCATGTCATCCGCGGAGAGTAATTCTAATATTTCTACTGTTAAAAACATATGATATAATATCATGCAAACAAACTAGAATCGTAGATAACATGACTTAATACCACGCCTCATATGGTATAAACTAGTTCTTAATTAGTATTCTCACTATCTCATCTAGTTCTCTTTATCACTATTTTATTTTACGATATAGAAACATAATGATAAGCTTCCTAACTCAAAAATAATTTTACCATTAGGTACTGGAATTATGAAAGAAACTCTTCCATAAATAGTTTCTGCGGCCCTTTGAGTAACTTGCAAACTTAAAAATAATAATTTATAAGATCCGACACCATAAGCACATTTTGATTAAGCCACCGTCGACAGTAATGCTAAAAGACCAGCGGCACCCCATATTATTTATAATAATAAATTACAGCATGTGGCAATAAATTTGTAACACCGTTAATGGACTCAGGCCACCGCCAAAGTTCCAGTGTAAAGCGACGCCGTAGTAAAATGACTGGGCGTGATGACATGTCGGTTGTCACGCCGAAGATAAATTCATCATTGCCCTTCTCTGTGCTCATGGTCCTCAATCGATGACGTCACGACTCACTCGCTCACTCAGCAAAACTCTCTGCAAGCGAGCACACATACATACCCGTCGAGCGGGACTTCCTCTCTCCTGATGAACGCATTTTATTTGTGTCTATGTGAAATATGGACGCGGATGCCAAACCGTGCAGCTTGAGACCGCGTCCCTGTATCCGCAGAGGGAGGGAAAAGATGAGAAATGCATCACCGAATGTCTACCCTGCACACACAGCGCAGTCGTGTGTTTTCTTAAAAAGCTGTCGTTATTTTTTCCCTGGATATGGTATGTGTACACCCTAGGGGGATGTTCGAATAGGGTCGACGTCACGTGAAGGACTTTCATACAGAAAATTTGATTTTAACTAGTTCGTTGGGAGAGACCATTTATTCTTATTAGTGCTACCTTCGCCCATATATACACTTTAAAATCGAGCAATGACAAATTACATCGTTGAGAGGAGATTATGAGAATAATGGTCGAACATGCGGATTTGGTCTATAATCTAACATTTGTTTTATACTAATTGATGTGTATAGAAGTGTTTATAATTTGTATACATATAAACTCGTTAGAATTCGAAGGAAATAATTGATTTCAGAAGTATTTACAAGAAAAATATATACTGCAGTACGCAAAATGGGCCTCATGCAAGTTAAATGTATAAAATAAACAGAAAAAATTAGACAGCAAATAAATACCAAATTATCAGTTACCTCACGATATAATTAGAAAAGTAACAACATAGTAAAGTATTGGTTGCTTAGAAAGCTATTCCTTGAAGCTTTAGCAGGACTCCCAAGATATATTTCATTATTAAATGCTTTATGAGCGTCGGAAATTAAAGCTGAACTAAGGAAATGAGGCGAGGAATAGTAACAACTAAATTTGTCTCGACGAACCCAAGTTCAAGATCAAACACAGTCAAAATAAGGAAACACAGTACGAATGTTGCCCCGTAACGATGACTGGCCTTTTCCAGCGCCACAAGTGAAATCACCCACTGAGACCAAATGACTAGCCACATTGTCGACTACTGCACTTTATCTAGATGCATACATTATTTAATAACCCGATCACAATTTACATTGATACCCACGTGAAACACGCACAACGTCAGTTGGTTCGAATCAAGCTGTCAGGCGTCTTAAACAAATATGATTTCAGATGTATTTTATTACTCTAACCTTTTCGAATGGACGGCGGGTAAAATTTTATTAAAAAATCGCGATGGAAAGTAACAGGCACCTTGGCGAGAACCAGTAAAAAAAAAGCGAGGAAACCAATACACGGATTTCGGCTCAGAGTGAGATTAAAATGCCTGTCTAGGTAGCGTTATTAAGCGAAGAGCAACTCCGCTGCCCCTGTTGCAATAACAATATTCCGCGGGCCAAATTGAAAATTCCTGTTGTACTATCCCTGGCAGAATATCCATTACCAAATTAATAATGCTCGTATATTGATTTTATAATGTGTTATTCTTGTTTTTGCTAGGGGAAGAAATGAATTTATGCTGAAATTTTTTTCATGAGTTAAATTTAATATAACGAAATGTTTCACTAGGAAAATAAAATCAGAAAAAGATTATGTTAAAACATCACAAAACTACGTGGTAGGTTTTCAGTCACACATTGCATGTTTCTGATTTGTCAACTCAAAAGCTGTGTCGAGGATGTGTATATCAAAAATACCCTAATCGATAATAGAAAATTCAGTTACAAAGAGTACCTTGTTTTAGACGTTATTCCAGAGTATTTATGTCACATTTCAGCTATATGTGATCAAGATTTTGAAACTTTTATATCGAAGAACTTATCAATGCAAGAAGCTTCAAGTTGAAGTGGGTTTTCATGCAATTCTATATTAACAGACCTTAGTTTGTCTCAATAGGTTGAAGAAATACTTAAGTATATTTAAAGACATTACTTAAAACTTAATATTAAAGGCTTTTGAGAAGAAGAATTATATAAATGCTGCTTTTTTGGCTTAACAAGAGCATTCGTTTCTCTGTTTTATTCTCTTAAATAATCCTAAACACCACAATTTTTCAGACCATAGCATCAAGTTACTTTCAACCTTTCTTAAGGATATGCAGCAGATTGTTAAATATAATAATGATTTTGTTGAATATGTCGCGTGTTATGTGCGAAGTACCGTAAGGTTCCGTTGTGGGCCCGTTATTATTTTTAATTTACATTTAATGATTTAGAGAATTGTGATTTGACTTCAAATTTTATTTTTCTTTATGATGAGACTATAGCTATCAACAGCAATTGATCTGCAAACTAAGATAGATGAGTTTAGATTTTCTGACTACGTCCGTTAGATAGATTATGACAACGACATTTCAGTTAAATTCTGCGGGAACACACTAGACCAGACTCTCACTAAGAATAACCATTTCGATTACTTGACCAAAAACGTGTCCTCTACTGTTTTTTTTTTTTTAATATCACTGATAATGAGTAATAAAATATCTATTTTCACCTGTAGGAAGTTTGCTTTGCTATTTTTCATTCTATAATGAGCTTCTGCTATTTTGGTCTGAGGCATTCACCCTACTTGACTAGTGTTTTCTCTGCAAACAAGGTGCTTAACGCTGATGTGTGGTTTTATATGCTAGGAAGAGCTCGTTTAGAACTTTGGGTATACTCCCTGCATTCACACCTTCGTGATTATTCCAGGGGACATTGCAGCAACATTAGACCATTTTCTTTTCAGACTGAATGGAAGCAGAGATGGCACAAACTGCCTTGCAATTAAATGTGCGATTTGGTGGACTATCTAGATAATTGTAGATTAACGAATAAAGGTTTCTATGCATTAAAGGCCTTCCGTAACAAAAAGTGTGAGAGATTGGCTGAATATTGAAAATTGATGAGAGCCTGCCTGGGGCTCTACGAGACCCAAACAGATAAATTGTGTTGTAGTAGCACTGACTTTAAGATGGAGTACTTGCATATGCTTACCAAATTCTCATTAATCCATATCTCTGCAGAATTTATTGCCGATTGTTCGAAGGAGTATTGAACTTGTGTATCATCCACACGCAGTATTAATAGCATGCATTAGGCTCCAGGCATTTAAATAAAAGAGTAAAGGATTTAATATTCCTCCCTGCGGAACCGCACAAGCAGCTCAAAGTATATGCCTGATATAATTCGAATTCTCTTTTACCAAGGATGTATAACGTTACAGAAGATTTTGTCTTCACAGGTAAACCAGCCAACAAATCAAGGCATCGAAACAAGTATTAAGCGAACCACGAATTGAAAGCAGTACAGCATAGCCAATCGCAGCCGCATATTTTGTAGTAGTCGGGATTACAAACTACAACGTGTAGCGTATTAAATATTCTAATAAAGTCAAATAGAATCAATATTGTAACTTTACCTTTATTAATCTCATAGTTAAAATACACTACATCCCGCTTTGAAACCTAACCAATTAGATGGTAGAATGTTGTTATCTGTATAAATAAAAGTCGCATACAAAGACTTATAAATAAAAAGAACTTGGATAATTTTAAAACAAAACTTTTGCTTACAATCAGTACATAAATTCCTCAATTATTAATTTTGTTAATTCGCTTTGTCATTCCTATTATTTGGTGAACTTTTTGTTAACAAAATTAGTAAAATACATTTTTATGCGTTCTTCTTAGTCGATTTTTTACTTATATACAAATGTGTTGCAACAGCTAATAAATTATTATCATTGAATGATATATGAAGCAATTTGCTTGCTACAATATTTATTATGTTCACATAAAAGATTAAATATGGAGAAGGTTTTTATGTTTACCTCTACATAGGCATATGCTAGTATTAAATCCGGCAATGGCTGTTTTCCTAAAACATTTCGAAACACGACACGTCCTCTGCTAATGGTAGAGATCTTAAAGCGTATTATTTTTGCAGTTGGCCTAAATCCCTCTGCCGAAAAGAATAATAGCCGCCAATACAAAATCGGGGCACCCTTCTAAGCACCCTCTTGGAGGCCCAATGGCAGACATCCCTGGCATTTTGCACGCTTGAACAGTCTTCGCCTTTTGAAATTTCTCTTACCGCCGCGTCCGGGCCGAAAAAAATTGCAAATTACTTCGGCAGATCATTTTTTATGTCGGCCGCGGTATTTACATGTAGCATTGTGTTCCTGTTTCTCGCATAATGCCGGGATAGCTTTACACAACATATGTCTGTATGTGCGTGCATTATGCATATTTTATACGGTCGCGATCAAAAGAATATATTATTAGCTTCGGTAGATCGCCTTTCAAGGAAATTGATGATCGTTCGTACGCGTATTCGAATTTTGCTTTTATATTCACGTATTGAGTTGTATTATTCGAGATTACGCTTAGTAACGGGATCCTTTCTGTTAAACTTGTAATGTAAATATTGTATTTTATTATCCCCTTCACGCTACAACAAATTGCTTTATTATTCTGGTAGGTAACATCGTCACATATGTATGAATAACCAATATGTTTCTATACTGACGTAGTGACGTGTTGAAAACTATGTGAATTCAAACTATTTTAACCAACAAATATGTAAGTACACTACTTTGTATATTTACAATGCTGAATATGTGAGTGCACTCAGTAAAATTTTATAAATCGATTGTACCAATTTGCACCACTAACGTCATTTAAATTGCGTAGTAGATAACCTAATTAACTGTAATGAATTTCTTTAAAACTAAGTGTGAAGGAAGTAACATTTCCATCTAAAGCTTACTAGATTAAAGCGATCAATATATAGGTTCATCGAAAGTATCCTAAAGCGTTTATAAATTTACTCCTTCTACTTTTCTGATATGGAAAGTTTCCCCACGAACGAGAATATCAATATTCTAATTAACCTAGTGAATACTGGCTCCAAATTGAAGTAGGCTAGGGTGGGAATGATTGACAGCGCCGTCAGCTGTGCGGCGATAGCGTGAGCTAATAGGAAGTCTTGAGATTACGTTTGATAAATATAATTGCAAATCGTTCCTTAAATAACTTATTATGCGGACCGTCGGACGTATAGACCTAAATAACTACCATTACTGGCGATAGTGGGATGTTTTTCTTTTATAATTTGCTTATGTGATGTTTCTTCTTTTTCTGTTTGGTAATGAGAATGTGGAAAAGTCCGATTGGTGGTTGTTTATATCGCAAGCTATTATAGATTGAAGTAAAAATGGAAACTAAGTACCTACATGCTAATTAATAGAACCCATAATAGCATATAAAATACTTTCTGAAGCATAAGAAACCAAATTTAAAAATAAATATAAACAATAAAATTGAAATAATTGGACGTAATGAAACTCGCAACTTAATAATTCATTAGACAAGTTGCGTTACTAAAATGGGTATGCAATACACTAAAACTTATTTATTAATGAATAATTAGGTGCTAAGATTTTCAATACTTCATATCGTATAAGTTACAAGCTGCTCCAGTCAACTACAAGGATTAGAAGAAACAGCAAATCAAATGAATCTGTTTTATCTCACTTACATCAAAACAACATAATTGTTGAATTGATAAATATTACAGAAAATCAAAATAACTAACATAAAGAAATTCAGGAATAGTATTTTACCAGAACAGAACTACCTATGCTTCAAAGTAAAAGTCCTTGATCTTACAGTTAATTCTTTTGTAAAACCTAAGAATTTAACCCGTTTTTGCCCAAGTTTTTTATTTCTTTTGTTTTTAGTTAAATGATCCATTTTATTAATTGAAATAATGTATAAAATAGGTATACAACAGTAAAATATGTATTTCTTATTTTCTTTCCTGTTTTTCATCATGATCCGATATTGGAACACTGGGCCTGTTCATGTATACGATGTTTAATTGTATGTGAAATAAAGCACGAAAAACTTCAAAATAAATTTTTATTGGAGATATAACAAAGTAACTTAAAAATGGTCAAACAAATACATTATTTGAAATGAAAGCTTTTAAAACAAACTTCATGTAAATTTACGTCGCATTTCTCACATTTTTTTATTGAATTTTTTTTGCAAATGGCACAACGATTTTGTTTGTCTGCAGGAACAATCCAATGATTTAGTTGATCATATCGAAGTAGTTCTGGAACTCTATTGGATATAGGTTTTGATGTTTTAGGTCGACCACCATTACTTGGTGGCGTACCATATGTTCCTAGGTATACCTGCACAACGTCCCTTCTAAACTTCAAGTAGTCTACACTACTGTGTTGACGACGATATATTTGCCAAGCGTTATGCAAACTAGTATCAATACAAAAAACGAAAACAGCCCACCACCATTTCTTTGAACGAATTTCTACTCGAAATCTGTCAATATTTTCGTCCATGCGATCTACGCCACCCATGAACTTATTGTATTGGGCAATTACGGCAGGTTGAACAATTGGACACTTTTTTTTTTCCTTCGAAACCCATCTCAATGCCTGTTTACATGGCATAACTGGATCACAGGAACTTACAGTTAGAACAACCCGATTGTCATTCCAGGATGTTACTGTGGTATTAGTATTGGTATCAGTCAAATAATCGTATGTCCCCCTTTCTTTCTTTTCCATCGCTTTTCCTAATAATATTGGACACTTTTCTATCCTATTCGCCATAACAGTTCCAGTGTAGCCATATCCTATCTCTTTTAACTTTTTTACTAATCGCAAAGAAGAAAAGAACCGGTCAGCATAAATTTTGAACGGTATGTTCTTTGGAAGCTTTGATAGAAGATTCATTACTACGGAGCCACCAACGCCTAGGTCTGTATGATTTCGATGTTCCTTACCTTGATAAGGATGAAACTGGATAAGATACCCTTGGGGCTCGCATAAACTCCACATTTTATAGCCATAGCGAATGGGCTTTCCACGTATAAATTGTTTTGCGGAATGCCGTCCATAATATGGGATCATACTTTCGTCGATGCTTAGGTGTTCAGTAAGCTGAGAATAAGTAAAAAATCTGCTATTCATCATATTGATTAGCGGCCGAAGTTTAGCAAATTTGTCGTTTGGTAAGAGATTATCATTATCAGCACAGTGTGTGTATTTTTTTATTTGTTCGAATCTGTTCCTCCTCATTGCCTTCGCGACGACTTCATTATATGTTTCAGTCTTTGATTCCCACAACATACGCCACCTAGGTAGCCGAATGTACCCAGACAGTAAAAGTATTGCAATATAACATTTCAGATCCCCTACGTCCATAGTGAACGCATGATCGCCTTTTGATTTAGCATACTTTATAAACATATCCACTAAGAAATTACATACTTCCTCATCTATAAATAGCTCAAAGCAACTAACTGGATTATCTGGAGC
This sequence comes from Cetonia aurata, assembly GCA_949128085.1. Classification (NCBI taxonomy): domain Eukaryota; kingdom Metazoa; phylum Arthropoda; class Insecta; order Coleoptera; family Scarabaeidae; genus Cetonia; species Cetonia aurata. Next base: position 21,492,548 of record OX421886.1, on the reverse strand, counting down.
ATCTGGTAAAATTTTTTGATTCACAAAATCACCAAATGAACTTTCATCTAAGTCTACTTTATTCCAGCTTCTTTGTACAGTTGGAATTCGCTGAGTTCGTAATTTTGTACGTAGTTGTGCTAAAGGTATTTCGTCTTCATCGTCATATTCACTTTCATCAGAGTTTTCATTCCATCTGATTCGTTCAGAATGGGTATGAATCGTTGCAGTAGCCTGTGCCTGCAATTGCCGCCCACTAAGATGATCCATCTCTCCAGAATCTTCATCGTCACTATCTTCCTCGCTGACGTTTCCTTCTTCTGGAGGTGTAATGAAAACATCAAGACTTTGAGCATTGAATTCTTGCCAAAAATCCTCACTTTCAATTATAGACATCAACTGTTCTGTTGTAAGCGATCTGAAATTGTTATTGCATATTAGGCCCGGAGTTCCAAAATTGGAACATATAAAAATAAATAAACATAAACACAAGTAGACAAAATAAAAATTGAACATTTGCAATATAAGAAGTTACTTACATATGTAGGCAGTAAAACTAACCGTTAGAATGAAAAAAATAAGGTCTGGTTATTACATAGTTCACTTACCTTTTCATATCGGTTTTATTCATTTTGAGAACTACACTTTACAAATTTACTGAAATGCATAGAAGCTCGTAACTGCATGTACGGCATAACAGGAAGCAAGCAACAAGTGTATAGATAAGGTTATGTGTCAATAAAGCACGCACGCGTAATCCGTTTTTGCTAAGTACACAGAAAAGCGCCATGTTCCAATACTGGAACACTGGGAAAAAACGGGTTAATGTATACAAGATATTAAATAATCCCAACTTGGTACCCAGTAATACACTGAACCAAAAAGATGCGTAAATATAATAAAAAAGTACGTTAATCTAATAATTTTTTTATTAAAATTCGTCCAACGTACCCGTTTATCATTATAATAAACCACCGTTTATTGTATTAACGAATAAGTACGTTCATGTATGTAACAAAACATGTTATTGATATAATGAACTAATTTGATTAATATGTGGTAGTTCTATTCATTGTATTAATACTGAAGATTATCAAAATAATAACATTAGTTTATTGAGTTAATGCTTACTGTACATTGAGTTAACTAAAGAAATTGCTTTTTTGATGTAGCTTAATTATTATATTAAGGAACCCCGTTCGTCAGTAATAAATAAATGCGTTGTGGATTATATACACTACCGATGATAAGTTTGATCGCATCATATTGCCTTAAACGTTGTAGGTACTATTTAAAAAAATTGCCTAAATATTTTTAAGTAGTACTAAACTTATGATTGGTAGTGTAGATCAACTACTTTTTTTTTAATAAAATAGGCAAAAGCTAAATAAATCGGATGGCAATGTATATATTATTATAATTTTAATAATTCATTTTATATACTGCATATGATGTTTTAATTTTTTCAATTTCTGATTGAATTTTGTGCAGATTTGGTTTTTATTATATTGTTAAAGAAACAAACAACTTAAAACGTTAATTACTAAACACTTCTAAACCAAATTAAATTCTAATTTTCTTAAATTTTAGTATTATATGTTTTTTCAGGTAAAAAGAAATAATAACACAATGAAATAATTAAATATAATGTATTTTAAACATTATAACAAATAGAGGACAAATATTATTAATTCTATTTTAAGAAGATTTACAAATATAATATTATTAATTGAAGTGCAGTGGTACTTCCTAAGTGACTTATTTATCATGTATTCTACAAAATTATTGTGCTACCGGTTTCGGCGTTATTCAGCCTTCTTATATATCTTATATAGGTACAGAACCTATTCTAAAGGTGTCCAAAAACGTAGCGCGATCGCAGATGACGACTTGGATCAAAGAAAAACGCATAGGTAGATGCTAAAATAATACAACTATGTTAATTTATCTAAGGACGCTTATCAAGTGACCAATCAAAGGAGAAGATTGAAGAATAACTGAACCTTAGTAGGAGTCATCTTTGCATAGTAGTAGATCTCTTAACAGAACACTGTGCATTGAAACCGACCGTTTCAGAAAATTGAAATAAATATTGGAGATTTCCATTGCAAACTACGTGATGGGATAACAAACGCTTTGGATGCAAAGGCATATAGTTTTTGTCGAACCAAAAATCAACTCTGCCTTTCTTTACCAATATAGCCCTTAAGATAATAAAATATATATTACTATAGAAAAATCTTACCTCTCCCAATACTGATCTACCAAAATCATAGGTTGATTGAATTTATTTTCAAGAACTCGTTACCTTTCGTTCGTTGATATTTACTATTTATAACCGTTTGGTACACCAAACGGGGTCTCCTATCAGTCAGATTTTGGCTTTGATCATCATGGATCATTTACATGATGATGTTTTACCACGCCGATTGGAAATTAGTTTTGCCGTTTATATATAAGTATGTAGATAACATTATATGGTCTCAATAGAATTTCTGGATTAGCGGACTCAAATTATAAGATTAGTATGTGTCTATCAAAATTGACAATTTATACTAGTCAACTGCATTTTAATATTTCTTAAATTATAATTATATTTTTTGGTTTTATATCCTATACAAAAGCTTTACCATTCTGACGAGAAACTATTAAAATACTTCGAAACGTTAAATAAAATAATTTTAGATACAAATCTATAATTTGAGTCCGCTAATTCAGGAATTCTATTCAAGTATATAATTACGGATAAGAAAATCCCCAAGACTATTATATGCTCTGTTCTTCATTACTCGTTCAATTTTGTTTTGGATACGTTCAATTCCTTTCATAATTATTTCCAACTTATCATAGAAGCTGAAACTGAAAATAGCGTTCCCTTTTTGGATACAAAGGGGATTCGCACTTCTTTTAATACCATTATCTTTGATTTGTACTAGAAACCCATCTGGGAGATACTTCAATTATTTTTCAAAAAGTTAAAATTTAAATACTGTTATTGCGATGTAAATCTGAATTACACACGTATCCAATGAACAATCCTTGGAATAGAATTTAAATAAGTTAATGAATATTCTTTTTCAACATTGGTTATTCGAGAGAGTTGCTCCGCCAATTGATTTTTGATTGGGGTTTTTATGACGGTCCATTGGAGGATGACAGCAATGTTGAAATGTCAAAAAACTACCTTAGATATGTTAATAACCTTAAAAGTGTTTTTACCTATCTTAAGGAAGTTAAAAGGTCCCTCTTCCTTTTAATGTCCATTCTATTTACAAAATTTTCTGTCTTGATTATCATGGCTGTTATATTGGTCAGAGCAGCCAATTATTAGAGCATTGGATTAGTCAACACAAAGACGACTGTCGCATAGGAAAAGGGATCTTGCGTTTTGGCTAATTTTTTAGAGAGAATAATCACAAACTTAGTTTAATGCATCTGTTCGTAATATTGAAAATAACTACAAAAATAGAAACATAATTGTATAAATTTGTGATACTGACCAGTTAACTACAATATATTGTAATGTTCTATAATCCCACAGTAAGCTTTCTGACTGATCCTCGTGTATTCAAAATTGTGTTTCTTTTTGTCTATTAGTTTTGATACAAACCATGCTGATTATGTTTTATCTAGCGTGTTAGTAATTTTAATATATAACGATTAAAAAAAAAATTTAAAACGTTTTCTTTTTTCTCTCCTGGTTTTTTCTTTTAAGTATTTTCTCTTAATTGTGTTAATATAAGGTGCCTTTATCACTTTAGTTTTATGTAAATGTTAATTTTATATTTATATCGCAGATTGTGTTAATTATAGGTACATAAGTAAGTTAATAAGAGCTTGTTATGATATAACGATTAAATATGGAATAGACATCGACTATTTCAGCGATAACTGAAACACTTCCGCATACTGTGAAATTAATTCGAGATTTGGTTTTGCTCCATATATAGAAGTAAATATAATTTGTATAGGGCGTAATCTAGGTGTTGTATGCTTAACAGAGGTGCAGTTAAAATAATAATTTAGTACAGATTTACTTTAGAGTAATTAATAATGACAAAATACTGCTGAACGTATTAATAATCTCTATATATCTATTATACAAAATCTAAAAATATTTGCTGCGATTAAATTATAGGTAAGCGCATTTTTTACTCCCATCACAATTTTCTAACAAGTAATTTGCCGGAGATATTGTGCACAATGACATCATTTCTCGGCATTTCTAATAAAATCAGATTTATCCTCGAAGAGATCAAACCGTAATCATTCAAAGTCAATCAATCAGTCGCGAAAGGAAACTCAAGATGGCGGTCGATCTGATCACCAACTAAATGAGATGTTTGCTTATCTGAGGAGAAGCGCGCCCCCGCATCGATAGAACGTCTTCGCAAAACTTTAGATGAGAAATTTAACCGCAAAAGTCTGCCTCGGTAACTTGATTATGATTGATAAAGAAATGAAAGCCGGGCCTTTGTCTATAAACCGACTAACGGTGGAGCAAAATTAATTTCAGCGGAAAATTGGTTCCTTATTTCTTAGGTGAATAAATTATATAGTTCACAAGAAAATATTTTAAGCGCTCTGCTAAAATTCTGATAGTTTCAATTAACAAAGTAACTTCCGTAGTTAAGGACAGGAGTTAGTAAAATAAAACCAAAATAGAAAATTTGTTTGCATACAATTCTGACGCGAAACGTATAATCTGAGGCACTGAGTTAGTAGTCTATATATCATATTCGACATTCAGGTAAGGAGTATTATTTATGATGCACTGTAAAGTAAGGCCGCTAGGAGATAATCAAATTCTTTTACAGGAGTCAAAGGGTTATATTGCATCTGCAAAATTATGCTGCAGATGATTTATTATGCCTTTAGTTCCGGGTTTTGTAGTATGGATCTATAAAGCTTTACTCCAGTATTCGCCACTACAGCCATAGTAAATTTAACTTCTTCAAACCACAATACCTAAGAAATGAATGAGAATATGAAAATTTCAATTTTACTCCACCTATTATTTATTTTCCGCTCTACATGATATACCATGCTTCTATTATTGCTACGTAATCGGGAGGCCAACGCCATTGTGGGTCTCCATAATTTATCACTGGATATGCTACCAGTGAATACTTTACTGTGCTAACAACTACTGTTAAGAAGATCTATGTATATGATAAGTCGTGTGTGAATGATGGGTGGCTCTCCTAAGAAGGACACCTAAGATATGCTAGATACATACGTGATATATGTTAGAGGTTGTTGAATATTCCAGATAAAATTAATAGATTAAATCACATCCGGACGAGTATACATGAGTATTGCATTGAGATAAATGACAATACGGAATATCGCCTTGTACATCTAATTGAGCCAATATTGCGTCGATCTTATGATTACATAATCTAAAAGAATTAAAATAAAGTACGTAGGTTAGATTAATCAATAGTTGCATCATATAAAATACAACAAACACGCATTTAGCAGATAGACCTATTTGAATTATAAGTTGAAGCTTGTTTCTTTTTTGGAATAATCGAACTGAACGGTTTAGTGTCATACTTCATACCTCCGGTGTACTGAACAAAATTCTTTATTTTTCTGAGACATTCACTATGACTAATGTTCTATAAGCTACAAATTCTAATGGTAAAGTAGTCGTACAACCAACTGTGGATCCTAATTTAAAAATATTGCTACTGAAGTTTTGTGTGCAGTGACCAAAATGATTACGTTAGGTTCACTTTAAAGGTAGAATCAATTCTAAAGTAGTTATCTGCTTCTGGTGAAATTAGCTGACTCTTTAGCTTATTTATACATGGAAAATAGTAGACTAGTTGTATTCGTAATGTAATAAGCACACAAGAATATATGCAAATATAACATTGGCATATTAAATATATACTTACTTATATCAGATGTTGTTTACAAGCGTCATCAAGTAGCGTATGCAATTACTAAAATAGTTTGACTTAGACCTTTCATTGATCAAAACACGAAACGTCAGTTTGCTTAATTAAAGATTGCATGAATTGCTGAAAATGTTGATGCAAATTTACAACATTGTTCAATAACGCTAGATTACCATTACCTTCAACAATTTGTTGTTCAATTCTTTCCTGCAAGTTAGCTGGCGTTTCAAAAATGCTGTTTTTCATATATGGCCATAAAAAGAAGGCATATGGTGTCAAATCACATGAACGTGGAAGCTACGTAATTTCTGTGTTTCGACTAATTATTTGATGGTCAGAAAATTGTCTCAGCAAGTTCAATGTTTCAACTATACAGTGACGAGTAACGTCCTCCCCAAGGTAAAAATTCTGGATTTCGATATCGTCCATTTGTTAATAAATTACAATTGGAACCTGAAGCTGGTTCGAAGAATGACTTGGTCGAAATTAGACCAACAGGTTTTTCAAATACCAGGACGGGAAGTTCTATCACAAAAGACAAACCACAGAAAACAAAAACTTTACTGTCTACTGAAGAAAATAAGAAATATGCTAATATTAACTGACAGCCATGGGTGGTATGCCTCACGATATTTCACTTCTATGGTGAAAGGTGGACTTCCAATAGAAACACTGTTTGAACCTAATGCCTATTTGCAGGACGTTATCGTTGATTCACATGGCCTCATAATTTAAACAATGGTTATTATGGGAGGAACAAGTGATTCCTTAAGAAAACTTGATTTCAATTGGTAACTGTAAATTATTTTTTCTAATTGGATGTTGCAATAAAGCTAAAACAAACGACGACGCAGTGTTGATATGAATATTACCGCATACTGGGCTGTAATGAGATATTAACGTGGGCGGGGGGACTCTTGCCCGAACGTAATATAGGCGATTAATGTGCAAATTAGAAAAATACTGTAAAAACCGTGTGCCACAATGACTTGTAATGCTCGTCATTGTGACACTTGTATTTTAAAATACTATTGCAGAATTTATGTGTTACTGTGGTTGAGCAAGATCTTTTTTTAAATGAGTCATGTCCATTGGCAATGACATTCCCGAATACTTTAGGATTATGGTATTAAATGTGCAAAGCCCTATTCATCAAACTGAATATGTTGAAGTGTTCCTGAATAACGAAGTTTCACATGCCGTTTGCTTAACTAAGCATGGGCTAAACGAAAATGAGATAAAAAAAAAAATAAACGTTTCTGATATTTGTATTCGGTATCACTCAGGTAGACTAACTGGCTATACCTAAAATCAATAAAAATTGAAAAGAACTATTAGGAACATTTTTTTGTTACCTTGAAAAAATATTGACCCAATTATTCATTTGTAACGAAAAGCTTTCCACATACCTACTTTTTTCAGTAGATACATATATAGCTGTTGTTGAATTATTTCGTGTGGGTTTACATGGTTTCAAATTCTGTTTTGGGAATTCACAAATCCTAATAGATAAAACCACACCTTATCAGCGTAAACCGATATTTGCAGTAATTCCATATTATTGGCATTGTTATTTAACTACCTGGTTACAAAACTTAAGACGTTGGGCATATGGGCTGGTTTCAACTAGGGATAGAGTTGCAAGAGAGATTGACCAGTTGACGACTCGAATGCCCAATCGATGTTTTCGGTACATCATCCATTATTTCTTGAGTATTGGCAACAATTTCTTCAATAGGTTTTCTTGGATGCTTCACTACCAGCTTTTCGTAGGATGGATGCCACCAGTTTCATGGTAGAAACTTGCGGCTCTATCTAAAGGTTTTTTTTTAAACCGCTAATAGTCAACAGCAAAATTTGTGTTTGAAATTGTTCTTAGCAATTTTGGACATAATAAACCCATTTTCCGTTAACAGGGGTCCCATTACAATAGTAACTTTTGACTAAGAAAATTCTTTCTCTCTTTGCAAGTAGTACGATAGGGTTACACCAACAATAATTTCTTGTTTACCTATGAAAAGAGCTGATTTGTACGAAATGAGTTAAAAAAAGCGATAAAATGAAAACATTAAGGAAATAAACACACTGGAACGTTAAATTAGGTAACTTTGCTCGGAAAAACGGAATTATTCTGACAACTGTCAGGTGTACAATTATAAGGACCGAGTTAAGACTTTTGCGCTCCTATTCTATCAAAAAAATCACAGGTTATGTTACCTAACAGTTTTAAATGAATATCTGAAAAGTACGTACTTACATAGACATCACTACCAATACTTACCGGATTATCAATAAAACAATAAAAACCTGACCATTCTATTTCAAAATTAGAGTTAGTTGCAGTAGGGAATGGTACATGTCATCACCAAAACCTGCGCGAAGTGTGACGTTCAACACTTTCAATCAGGCTACCATTGGCTGTTGCTTAGCAACGAAGACCGATTACCAATATTCATTCATTGCGCATGTGACTTCATGTACCATTCTCTATTACAACAGACGCTATGTATATATGTAGTTACATTAATAAATAGTGTCAAATTTTCAAAAGTATCAATCAAGAATGCCTTCATTGAAAGAACAGGTTGGTGTATTTTTCATGCCGCACTCTATCTGATATGACAGATTCAGAGACCCATGGTCTAAGAACGATTTCTGCTGAGGTACATGTGGAAGCGGTTCTGGCAGTGTGAAATCCAGGCTATCCTAGGGAATTGCCTTCTGAGAATCTGTTGAAGCAAAATAATATATCTACCATCTAACTTACTCGCGCTCTATTTCGAAAAAAAGCGAGGTATATATCTACAACTGCATCATGCAATGACAAGAAACCAAATGCAGAATATGCAAATAGCTAAAACCTTTTACTTAGCTTCTGAAGGTAATTATCTTCATTTCATGATGATATCGGTTTTTTACCTCTTAGTACACAGTGTAAGGTGCAAAGATATTGTTTGGAAAAACAAATATGAAAACTTACTGTCAGACCAACGATTTCCAAATTATGTTTTGTATGGCCCATTTATTCTCCATTTCACTTGGTTAAAAACAAAAAATTCAACGAGGGCAACGGAAAGTAGGAATTGGTAAAGAAACTTGAAGTTTTTCGAGTTGCTCATAGAAAACTAATATCAAGTTTTTGTCATACATAATCGTAATATTTTCATTTACTGCAAGAAAAATAATTAATTTACTGTAAATTAGTTCTCCTAGATAGGTATGCCATACGTGGTTCCTCATTTCCTTTTACATTAGTCGTTTGGTATTTCTTTTTCCGAACGTCGCTTTCTTATTGGAGAATCCGTCTAAATCGAAATTTATAATCATTAGAAGTAAATCATATTGAGACTGATGAAGCACTTGACACTTTCTCATGATTTATTGTTTTCGTTGATGGCGCTCCGAGCTGAAAAGGGATCCGCAATTACCGCCTTAATTCAACCAATGAACTTTTTCCATCTGGGTCTCCTTACACCTGTTATTACGCCGAAAAAAAACTAGCTTTGACACGAGTTTCTTCAGGTAGTCATCGCACTGATTAATAACTTCGGTAATTTGGTAGTAGGTAATTAAAAAACGAGAACACTGCGTAAGTTTAAGTGCAACAGATGAGAAAGCAATTATGAAGTGTTATACTCAGTAACAAAAGAGAAGAAAAAAGCAGTACAATTTGTATCGTGTGTGTAAAATAGGTTATGTCGTTTATAAAACCTATAACATAACACTTTCTACATTAGAATATTTACATGTGGGTAAATAAACATAAGAGTAGTTGAAACGAACTTTCTAGAGATTAATTTAACGTTTGCATAATTGCAGTGAGATTCTGTTACTTTTTGGAAAGATTTTCTGGGTTGCATCACAAATAACTAGACCCTTAGGCGTTCTTAAATTAGATAGACGTAATTATAGTTGACTACAAGGTAGCACACAGTATAGAAGCAAGGAGATAATGGAGATGAGCAATTCCTGCTCAGAACAATGGCAGAGATAAATTTGCGTAGCTACTTTCAGTAATTTCTTGGATTATTGAATTAAATTTAGCTCAACTTGTTTTTGTATAATGGAATATGATGCAGGATAATAATTTTCCTGTTAGAGAGAAATACTTCTAGCACGGTACGCAATAAAAGCACACATTCGAATGTTATGGATACCCACATGTCTGGAATATGTATAATGTCACGCTCACGAGCGCGAAGAAAAATTTAATCAAGGCACAGCTAAGGAAAGAAACAACTGACACGTCATTCGTCATGTCTACATCAAACGTATCTATGAACGAAAGTTAATTTGCGGCATGTAAATGTGATGTGAGAAGCAATAATTTGCATATATATGAACAATCCTTATTCAGGTATTTGTATATGCTTTCATATTAATATTTCGAGCGTGTGCGGTTAGTGTATGGACCGGACGGCACTTCACGAGAAATATCCGTAAGCTAGAGTGTCGATCGACCCAACAAACGCGACCCGAACCAACTGGCTAAATAAAAAGAAACCATTTAACATTTGTGAATATGAGCGATCGGCCATTGATCACTGTCACTGAACAGTCACCGAAGTTATAATAGGCGTTAGGAGGCACAGGATGCGATGATAAGAATTCAAAACAGTGTTAATTTAAATAAATATTAAAATTATAAAGTTTGAGGCCGAGAAAATGATTGACGGTTTAGAATTGGGAAATCCAGCAGCAATGTCATACCTAACACGTTACCTTTTATTTTGCCGGAATGTTATAGGAATATTGCTGAGGTGCAAAGGTAGTTCTCTCTGAAGCATAAGTTAAATCTTCTAAGATAGCTTGTAATTCCTTCTTGCGCTTCTTTAAGTAAGCCCAAAGAAGAATAACTAAAACAATGCCAAAGAAAATTATACTCAAATATAGTGTAACATACAGAACAACATTAAACATTTCTACTATCAACTTTAATTCTTCAGTTGATTGATAATTGAGACCTACATGCCATCTCCACGGTTTCCTTGTGTCAGCAGAATTACTGCTAACTAACCGACCACGTAATAACTGGTACTGTGCTTGATTTTTGGACCAGTGAGAAGTATTACCACAACGTCTTCGAAGAATAATAAATTCGAAAAGGAAAGAGGTAATAGATTGGCAACCACCTATGTAGGAAGCAACATCTTTGATTGGCATATGCCTGATGAAGAGAGTTGCTTAGATTACAGGTACATACATTTTAATACAGGCGGTCTGCAATCTGTAATTGGAACTTATCGTAATCCCCGAAGAACTAATTGGATAGCTTACACCGCAGAACTAGATTTCAGTTTAAAATGGATTAAGCAATGCAATAGACCTGGCATTTGTAGCAGGGCAAATGTAAGACGCTGTTCCACCAGCGTTCAATAGTAACTGCCCAATGGTAAGGAAAGGAGTTTCCAGGAAGGTAGCGTGGTGGAATAGCAACTTAGGAAACATGACAAAGGAAGTCAGGAAAAAATTCAATAGAGCTAAGAAAACGTCAGGCTGTGATGAATATACATAGAAGGGCCCTTACTGATTACAACAAAACTTTGAGAAACTGTGACGATATCGAGCAAGCTCCAGAATGTGCCAGGCTCACTAGGATATTATCTAAAGAGCCTCCAAGCTCAATATATACTTTGGAAACAGAAATACGTATAGTATTTTGTATTTTCTCCACTTGTCCTGCTATAACAACTACTATTACTTGTTTGATTGTTACTGGGTGAAGAGTTGGGTGGTGGGATACACCTTGATACATCTATTATTGTATCAACCCTACTGAAATTTTCCAATAGGAATATTTTACGTGTCAAACACTGCCTTGGCAAAGGATTTATGGATTTACTTCCTATTCGAGAAGAAGCATATTCTGCTTTTAATCCACAATTGAAGACCGAACGGCAGCGGTCTGGAATAGAACCAGTACCTATTGGGTAAAGGATAACCGTGGAAACTGTGCAACCACCAATATTGCCAGCTTTTTTATACCCGCTTCAATTACATATTAGATATTATTTTCAGCAAATTAACAAAATTAAAATTAAACTTAGTATGCTTCGGGTGATTAATGATCCAACGAAAACCCTATGAATACATTAAACGGTGTTAAAGAGGTAGATTGTACACAAAAGGAAAGCCAACTTTAAGCAGGATAATGCTGCAAACCGGGTGGGTATTATTTTTCTCCCTACTAGCAACCGTTCGGTATTCTTACACGAATTTGCCCGGATGCATCTGTACGCACAAGGAGCAACATTATCCTTTGCACTACCGGAGGTGAACCTATTCAGTAGAACCGCACGGTTAGTGTAAAGAGTTGCTCTCAAATCCCTTCAAATCGTGAAGACCATTAGGTAGCAGAACAGCAAACGTCGGTGTCGTGAATAACCTAAAGATCATTATTTATTTGGACGGGAACGTTTATGAGACATGATTGTCTATATTTATACAGAACGCTGACCTTCACCCAATAACCCGGTCTCATTGTTAAGTGGAGGATAATTAAGGCGAAGCAGATGGTATTTGTCCAGTCGTTACGCCAGTTTAAACGTCATTGTATGTGGATTTGATTTGCAACACTAAGGTATCCTTTGGAAAGAAACATTAATTACAGTTTTAATTTCTTTGAATATATCCAAGCTATGTTGTAGCAGCCGACCGAATAGGAACCGGGAAGGAAGTGATGTAAATGTCATTAGAAGAGCAACAAAGAATTCAAATGAGTTTTACAATCGATTTCGTACCTCTTCCTTTTCTGTAGCGCATATCCAATGATTGACACAATTTTCAACCTTTATTATAATTCACTGATACGAGCAATAAGAAAAATTAAATCGTTTCATCCCTTCAATTTACTGAAACGAATTAACAGAAAAAAAAAAAGCAGTGAACAAGCTCATACTTTATTATTAAATTAACGGCCAACGATAAAATCCTAATTCATTTTTACGGAGTCATTAAGGTAATTAAATTTTATTTTCGTGAAGGAGGTACCGTCATGCTTCTACGTCGAACTATATTATGCACACACATCGAACTAGACTTTTCTTTCAGAAAGCTCCGCTGCTGTAATTAATTGAATAAAGCACGAACAGAATAGGAATAAAAAATGGAGTTGTAATTTTTTAACAACTTCCGATCTTGATTGATTCTGGCAAAGCTTCGGCGGAGGACAATTTAATAAGCATTTGGCTAATTGAAAATATCGACCAATCATTGTACATTGATTAAGGCCGATGGTATGCATGGAAATACGATAGGTGACATCGATCGAGTGAAGGTTAAAAATATCTTTTTAATATTTTAATCCATATACAGTCTATTGGCGATATCAACGTATACTAATAATAACTGTTTCTTTACTGTAAGCAATACTAGTTTAAAATAAGTATGCTCAAAAAAATTTCATTAATGTAGAGATTCATTCGACAATGTTTGTCGCGATGCCTCACAGTACATAGACTTTCTACTGGTAGACCAGGGCAGATACTGAATGCTTGGGCATTCTTACTTGGCTCTCTCTAGAAGGAGGATATCGCAAACATATTCATCTAGGCAAATCAATTACACATAAGATCGAGTTCATATTTCTTAAACTGGACCACCCCAACTTGATAGAAGATTGGGTTCACGCCCGAAGTCTAAGTATTAATAACATGTTTTGGCTACACTTTCAAGGACCACTTTTTTAACAAAGAAGACTTTAGTGTTTGGAGTTTATGACTCCATATCTACGTTCAACAATCCAAACAGGACGATATAGGATAGTTCACCAAATGAGGCTAGCGCCAGAGGAGTTCTGTTGTGATGTTCTCAAAAAAAGATATATGAAAAGAATTAAGAAAACCGAAGAAAAGTCTAAAAACACAAATAAAACAAGCCGAGCTGAAGACTTGGAAACCACATTTAAAAAAGATTACTCGCAAGGTGAGGTTATCCTTGTGGACTTGCCGAAGAATATGTGGGAAATCTTGGTGAATGTCCACAAAGCTAATTCCTTGGCTTTATGTGCTGGTAATGCGTCCAACCATAACCTACGGAGCGCTAGCGTAGTGGCAGATAGCGTAGTGGCAGAGAGCGCAGCAAGCCAGAACAATAGCAAGACTTACTCCATACAGAGGACTACAAATATGGCAGTCACGGGAGCGATGTCTTCTTCACCGTCTTTGGCATTGGACAGTCTCTTGCACTTACCATCCTTACATATTGCTGTGGAGAGAGAGAGGCCAAATTAACTACATATCGCCTATGGCACATAGCGAATCAATCACCACACACTCATATTTTATCTGTGTGGCGAAACAATGGAACTATCATTTCCAACAGTATGCTGGAAATGCTATCGGACATGATGTGTATTCGACCAATGACCGATGTATACTTCACTACCTCCTACCCAAACAGAGTGGAACGGAGGTGTAACAAGAAAACACTGACGCACCGTTTTTTTTTTACGAACGGTCCGAAACCAGAGTAAGCTGTGGGCGCAAGAATATTCTGGCGTAATCCAAGAGTTAGGAAACACTGTAACTTTGAACAACACACAACGATTTTTCATGCTGGAATCTATTCCATCGAGATGTGTGCTAGAGAGATTTTTTTTAATAAAAAGACCAGACGCAAATCAATAAAAATTTTCAGTGACAGTCAAGCGGTACTGAAATAAATACAATTCGAAGTTGATCTGGAGCTGTATAAATACTCCAAATATATTGGGGACGGCTTATAATCTATCCCTAATTTGGGTACTTGGGCATTCACTCATTCTTGGAAATGAGGAAGCAGACACTCTTGCGAAAGAAGCTCTGCGGGCAATTTCCCGGGACCAGAACCTGTCGTTGGCATAGCACCTACAATAACTAAACAGCAAATTACTGTCGGGGCATTGAAATAACTATCCTGGTTTAGTACATGCGAACCTAGTTGAGCTTGGCCGTAAAAGTTTATTAAGGAATTGTTTTAGTTTTTACAGAACACTGCAAGCTCAGAAAGCACCTGCATATAATCGAGCTCTCTGATAAGACTGAAGTCCCGCTGTGTTTGAAGAACGAAGAGACAGTTGAGCATATATTCCGCCACCGCGACAAGAATGAGGTGTACGTTTGAAGAAAACCTCATTCAAAAAGATTTTTAGCTGCTTTAGAAGCCTGAACTTGTTGAATAAACTTTAAGATAACATCTGCACTACGATATCTACCTTTTTCCCAATACCAATTCCAATGTCAAGGCTGAAGGCAACAAAAACTGGGGGAAAATTAGAAGAGTTACTTGAAGAAGAGGAAGGTAGCCTATGATACAGCACTGTAAATGATTAATAATAATAATATTCATATTCTTTTGAATAAAAGTTAGTTAAGTGGTATTTCAATTTTTTTTATTATCCCCTACTCTATCTGATGTATAGATAAAGGAAAGTGTTTTAAAACGATATACATTATTATTTACTAAAAGGTAATTATTGTTGGCGCATTCTACTTTTGTCAAAAACGTTTAGGTCATTTAGATAAGTCTAGTGTTCACAACGTGGGACAATTGAACAAACTGAAATAGTAGAATAGCTTCCAATGGTAATTATCAAAGGATCAAAAAAGGATTGCCATAGTATTGCAATGCATGTATCTCACATGTAGGAGCATGCGAGGTCTGCCTCTACGCGGATGACACGTCATTGCTGGTACGTACAGCTAATCCCTCAATGCTGCAGCGAGCGTCTGAGATAGTAGTGGAAAACGCAGAGCGATGGCTAACCGCAAACCACCTGAAATTAAATGTTGAGAAAACAAAAACTATAACGTTCTCCACAAGGAGCGGAGAACTGTCTGGCGCAAACTTTCTGGGCATTACGATCGACAGTGGTTTAAAGTGGCACCAACATATACAGAACCTATGCGGCAAACTATCTGCTGCATTGTTTGCCATAAGGAGAATAAAACATACTGCGAACAACGAGGCAGCTAAGATCGTTTATCATTCATACTTCCACTCCATTCTCTCTTATGGTATAATGTTTTGGGGAATGTCGACGGAGGCGGACAGAGCATTTGTACTTCAGAAAAAATCAATTAGAATTCTGTGTAACCTTGAATATAACTCGAGCTGCAGATTACATTTTAAGTCGCAGAATATACTTACCCTGGCATCACAGTATATTATGTCCGTCGTCACTTACACCCACCATAACAAGAGTTTATTTACCGCGAATGGTTCTTACCACGAATATGCGACAAGGAATCGGGATCATTTGAGGCGACCACACCACCGGCTCAACTGTACGCAGAGATCGGTGGACTTCTGGGGGGCCAAGCTTTATAATCACCTTCCAGAGGAAATAAAACAGCTTCCGTCTGTGCCTTTCGTCAGGGAGTTGAGAAAGATACTGATGCATGTGGAGCCATATTCAGTATCCGAATTCCTGCAGTTCCTATAGTAGTATATGTTGTGTTGTTCTGTTAGTCCCTCCTAAGTGCTCTTGTTATATTATCTTGTATAATTTTATTTATTGACTTAGTAATGTTTTTCTTGCTATATATATATCTATATATTTTTTGTTTTTGATATACTTTTTTTTTTTTTTTTTTATATATACTTGGACCAATTCACCACGTGAAAGCTAAAACATTGTGACAATTGATGTAATGGTTAAATTGCAAAAATAAATGTATCTATCTATCTATCTATCTATCACTTACTACAAATTTGCAATTCCAAGATAGATTTCGGCCTTGTCATTGTTGAATTAAGCATTTAAAGGTAAGTTTTGGTAAAATTACCTATGGTATAGGCATAGCATCATATAATAAAACTGATAGATGTCGCTAGAAACATATAACCGCATGTAACAGAGTGATGAATATAATATGTTAATGTAGAATATATCGTGCATTATTTACTTTTAGTAATATGTTTTACCAAATACGGTAAGACATATAGATATGCTTTTGTTGTAAGTAGTATGAATAATATGATTAAGTGCCATACATGTTGCGAAATATTTGGGAATGCGTGAATGTAGTATGTTCCGTATCCCATTTAGAATAAAAAAAAAAAACTGTTCTCGGTTCTCATAACAACTAGCGACTTATTTTTTTTTACTGAAACGTTCCGGACGATTTAATGCTTATTTTAATTCGATTTCGCGCTCTATCGAACACGACATATGCTAATTAACGTTACCATTTTTCTTTTTCGCCGATCTGTACGTAAATCGCAGCACCGGAAGCGGGAAGCGGAGGGTGAAAAAAGGCGGAAAGTCATCGGGACACCGAAAATACGCGCGCATTATTTATTACGGCACGAAAGAAAACATGTCAACTTCTAGAGCCGTCGTCAAATGTAAACGAAAAGATCAGACGACGCACGGAAGCACGTCCCACAGAACCGGGGACCTAAAATATTCAACAACACATCGCAAAAGTGTTCAAAAACAGAACTATCCCAAGAATCAGACATCATTTATCAAGCGTGTCGTGTGGTCCGACGACTCCCACCATATTGAATATCGGCCACCGAAGTGACATTTACAAATGAATAATAATTGTGTCCTTTTACTTTCGACAATGCCCTCCGATACGCTCTTTATGAGCCAGTACAGTTGCTTCTGCCGTTCAGAAGTTGATACGGTTAGGGAAAGTCGTCGCGATGATCAGAAAGTCGCCCTTTATGTAGGACGTCTAGTAGACAGTTGCCGATTCTGCCGAATTATCAGAGAACGACAATTTGCGAACGTTTTATACTAGTTTCAGGGACTTGCTTAATTGGTTGAGCTAATGAAGCGAGCAATGAGACTGTGAAATCTTGTTTATCGCGACTAACTAAATACCCTAGTTTAACAGTGATTGTTCCAAAGACAAGACGTAATTAACAGTTAATTAATTTATAGAATGATTTATCTTCTTCGGATGAAGATAAACAAGCATGTAGAGACAAATAGAAATAATTGAGAAAGCAATATAATATCTCTTTTACAAAATCTACGCTATGTTACCCTGAATAAACGAGTTAAGAATTAACACTACTCGCATTTGTGTTATGTAAAAAATGAATTTTCCATATTTCAGGGGAAAAGTACGTTCAGGCTCCTCCAAATGATCCTTGGTTTTCGATTGCTCATTTGCTGTTAAAGTGAGACATTCTGCAATATAATATTTTCTTTTAACTAGTAGAATATGGAGTGCTGTCTGACTGTGTCTTATCAAACAAATTATTGAAACAATGGCTTGAATTGTATGAACACATTAGCTTGACAAAAAACGAATTCTTGAATGCAGAAGAAATAACTGTTACATCTACATATTTTCAATACAAAGACCAATTGTATAAACAGATAGATGGCCTAGCCATGGTATTACCTATCTCATGTATCATTGTTCAACTCTCTCTCTAGAGATCTGGAAGAACAAAGTTAAATAAATAATCTAAACTGTACAAAATGTGTGTACATGATGGCTTGTTAAACCTTCCTACCAAAAACACACAACAGACAATAATACACTTTAATTCTTACTATTCAAATATACAGTTTACATTAGAAAGCAAAAAATTATATAATCAAATTTGTTATACTACAAATAGAGAAGAAAGTAATATTCACACAAAATGGTTCACTAAACCAACAATAGGCAGATACTTATAATGCCTATGTACCGTATAACCATAAGCAAAATATAGCCATTCCGTTCTTTAAAAAGTGCAAAATATAAGCCAGAAGCTATAACAAAATTGAAATCGATCTTAAAGAATAATGAATATCCAGAATATTTTGTTAGACATATAATAAAACAAAGATTACACAAATTATGCAACTCTACAAAAATCTATAAACCAAAGAATGAAGGAGAGAGGAGAGGAGATGCTTTCATCGAGACAAAAGATACTTGTTAGCTTAAGTATGAAGAATTTTGTTCATATTTTGTTGTGATTATCTGTAGCAATTTTTCCACCCCGACCGCTAAGGCCTATTGTAGAACGGATGCTATCTTTAAATTTCATCCAACAAGTTCAGGCTTTTAAGGTGGTTCAGAATCTTTTTGGCTGGGGTCTTTTTCAGGTATTCTAGGGAAAGGTCAATCTTCCCAAAGATGTCATAAAAAATTCATAGTACTGAACTACCTAATCTGATTCACAAAATGATAGCATACAACTAACGAGATGTAGAACACACTCAAAACGAGCAATTGGTAATTTGTAAGACAAACAGCCGAGTCTACAGTAGAACGAATGATATCTTCAATAACTTCCGTCCTTTAGGGAAGCTCAGAATTTTGCTTAATGAGATATGTTTCGGGTCTTCTAGGGGAAGACAAATGTTTCCCGAAGATCAAATACATCAAAGAAGTAACAGAAACTGCGCTTAACAGTCTCTTCGTCCTCCAGACACAGTTGGCACTCAATCACCTTAGAAATTCCGATTGGTGCTTTCTGAATCTGCATGTGTTGTAAAAATATAAATAACTTGAACACCTTTATGGTCAAGTTCAAAACAAACTAAGCAAACAAAAATTTTTCCATTAATTTGTAGAGACGCAAGTGGTTGCAAGGATATCTTATTTTCCGGAAGTCTCCGAAATAATATTATTAAAAGGAATAGTTGTGCGATCTCTCATATTTTCTGCAGCATCTCACGACATGTCCCTTTATTTATTCCCACAAATCAAAATCCGATTGGGTCAAATTGAGAGATTTATCCATTTGGTTTAAACGCTTTCTCCCGGCCAGCATAAAGTAAGTAGAAAGGTCAGTGTGCTGCCTTATTTGCATCTTATTTCCATGGTATATTTGTGTAATATTTCATCAATGTTAGTTCATCTGGACTTTTTCTTATACTTTGCAACACATTCTAAATGTTTTTTAACAATACTTAAGTCCAGTACATTGTTTAACTATAGAAGAACACCAAAATAACTCGTGGCATAGTGCACTATTTCGCAAAATGTAATAAAATTGTCCTGTTGTCTGCTTCTTTTTATTAACACATGACAAAAAAAAAACGTTATTCTTCATTGTATTCTAAACAAAGGTCACTACCACTTCAAACCAGTGCAAAAGATGAATGGTCGACCTATGTACTATCATGCACTCACACGTCTAAAATCTAAAATTATATGTACTTACCTAAAAATGTATTAGGGCATTTTTCTAGAAACCATTAGTTGTACGCATCGTTGAAAAATGTCTACAAAAGTGGTACGTTTCCTTTTGTACACACTAAGGGAATTTCCTTTGGAATTGTTGAGGTTTCTTTTTTTTTTTTACTAGTTCTTTGCATTCATTCATCAGGCAGATACATTTGCCATATATATTTGTGACCAAGAAAACCTCAAGAGAGGGATGAAAGAAGCGACTATCTTATATGCACTGATAACCAAAAGTCAGGTTGGGCGCTCTAAAAGCAAATAGTTTTGAGCCTACGGGAGTGCTTAAATAATGTAGTGTGGCAGGATATGACAAACAAAGTCATACTAGAATGGGTGCCAGGTCATTCTCATATTAAAGATAACGATGTAATTAACAGCTAGCCAAACAAAGGGCTACAGGCCACTTCTCTGGACCAGGACCAACTTTAGGTGTTTCAAAAATGTAGATTATAGGTGAATGTAAGTGTGAGATGGTGATATATAAAAGGTGGCCAACACTAGGCTAAATACTAACAAAAACCTATTAAGATTCAGCAAACATGAACTAAGACTACTCACTGGTTTAGTGGCCGGGCATTACCTCTGAGATACTAACTCAAAAAAGTGGGTAAAGCCGAGAATGACATGTGTCGGTTTTGCGAATGCGAAATGGAAACTGCGGAGCAATTACAAAAGTGCACCACGGTAAAGGCTGCTACATTACCAGCAGGGAGGAATATCCCAAATGATAAAAATGGCAGTACCAAAGAAAGCGTTCGGATTGGTAAATCTAAACAGGATCTTTCACAATGGATTACTTCAGCCGCAGTGAGAAAAGCCTTCTATGCCTCAACTTTGTTGCAATACAATACAATAGTTTTCTGCATCCAAGATCCGCCCCAAATAATCTTCTTCAATGACAGGCCATGATGTATGTATTAATATCAGCTTCGTCAGCTAACGGATTTTCAAGTCATTTCCCGTTTGCTTTTTATATGTTATGTAGATTTTCTTGAGTGACAAGTATACCTTGATTTGAACATAAAATATCTTGCTGAAAATGTCCGTACCGGAGAAGCTATTCTATGGAATACGAAACCTTGATAAATCAATATTTAGGAAGCATCATAGAAATTTGGCGTAGTGCAATGGAAGTGAAAACTATTGTCCGGTCTTGAATTGTTGACTTACACCTAGGAATAAGCTAACGCAATTAGACTATTAAGATTATCCCAATAAAGTTTTTTTTTATTATTATCTGCTATCCTTTTTAGTATTTCGTAAATCGAGAATATAGGAGAAATTAGAAATATATAAATTTACTGTATAGATAACTAGGTCGGTAAGTGCCGTAGATAATTTATAAACTACAAGGTATTGTAATCAATTTCTAATTGGGAGAAGACAGCTTAGCTTCAAGCATATTAATAATAACAAGAATAGTAATTACACTAACGACAGTATTATACAGCTACTAAAATCTTATTCCATACTTCAAATCATTATCTTGCTATTAATTCTAAGTTGCTGCTAATTAACGTTGCAATTTCAGGCATAATCAAAGTTGAACGATTTATACCTTAGACACTTTAAAGCTGTCGTTTTGCAAATCTTCGCCATTTGTTGGTAAACACTGCATTTGTTATTCGCAACCAGAGATAATTCTATTGTGCACATGACTATTAATCTACGGCGAAATATATCAGAATATGATCGATGCCCGATACGCTGTAACATGTTTACACACAACAGACTCATTTGTGCATATTGATTTTTAAAATCGATATTGTGGCGCACAGGTACCATTACAGCGTTACGAGTCTCAGGAGATTGCAAGTCATGGCGGTGTGCAACTGCAACATTTTAACAAAGGGCATGTGAAATAACCCAGGTGAACGTTGTAAATTTTCGGCAAAGTGAACGTTTTCGTTCCTGGCACAAACCTACCTACACTTCTACCCTTTTAAAATATAATATAATAAGCGGCAAGTTCTTTGCACAGCAATTACTCTTTGAAAAAATACCGCAGAAAATATAATACACAGGAAAATACTAAAAAAATTAACTATTTCATCACAAAATTTTCTTCTTCGTAATAATAGATAATAATACAATAGTTTAGATGATAGTATATTAAGAAACTATAGCTTCGTAAAACATTTTTAAAAGCACAAACTTACAAAACAAGTTATTTTAATAAATCAGTGCCTTACCGCGTTTTTTTACAATAAAGGGCATTTTGAACATTTGTTTTAAATAAAAAGAAAGAATTTTTTAATGAAAAAGATTATATGGTAAATGTCAATATAATTTTTGATTTAGTTGATTATGAACATGAAGTTGCATTGACAGTTTATTTCGCAATCAAATGATTCAACTTAACCAACCGTAAATACAAAAAACAACTTTTCATTATCTAAAGGAAAACAGTAGGCAATATAACGTTATTGATTGCTTTAATTTCTTCACACCTGTTGTAATTAGTAAACCCCATCTGGTTTAACAGTTCTCAACGCTAATGTAAATTGGTTCTACAAATTAATGACTTTGTAACTACAAATAAACAATTATTTCCGTATCAACTAGTTGGTTTATTACAACATAGGTATACATAATGCCTTAAGAAATACGTCTCTGTTTGCTGGTCGTTAACCATTAATGACAGTTTGGAGAATACAACCTTAAGAGATTTAAACTAATTCATCTTACAATTCATTTGCACAAGCTTGTTACCAGTTAGTGTTTCTATTATCATATCGTGCTGCAGAATTGTTTTTATAGTAACTGTCTTTTAAAAAATCCAGTTTTGTAAGTGAAAAGTTGTGTACCTATATCTTACATACTATTGGTGTACCTACATAGCTACCTTCTTTACATATTAAAATGACAATTTGATGATGATCATCACTGAAATTTAAATAGTTCAAATTAAATGATGGTCATCATCAAATTATCATTTTAATATGTTGCCCCTGTGAGTTATTTGAAAAGTGATTATGTATACCTATCTATCACCAAGATCAAATTTATAAAATTCATGTATGTGTAAAGAAGGTTATAACAATTAGTCGAAACATTAAACAAGATATTTAATTGATAATGTCAAGTCACATTATATTCAGAATAAAGAAAAAAAATCCACGAACTATTGTTTTATTTATAATAAAGGCTTTACGAACATGAAACAAATATGCACCGCCACCAAATCAAAAAAAAAAGCTTTGTATAATATAAACAAGAACGGTTACCAACAGATTCTGAAATAGAATATGCTATTCATGCAGTAGTGAATTATATCCCAATGTCAGAAAAGCGCAAAGATGAATTCATGAAAGCAACCCTTGAAGATGCGAAAATGAGGTTACTAATTTGTTTTGTCAATGAGGGATGGTCTAAACAAAGACATCTGATACCAAGTAATTTAAAAACATATGCTAAGCTAAAAGAAAAACTCCATATAACGGACGGGTTAGTATTTTTAGAAAATAAAATTATAGTTTCATCTTTACTAAGAAATGAAATACTTGGTATTTTACATGAAGGCCATCTTGCCATTGAAAAAACAAAATCTCGCGCTAGACAAATCTTTTACTGGCCAGGACAAGCATCAGACATAGAAACTTTTATCAAAAGTTGCAAAATCTGTGAAAAATAACCCGAAAGAATTCAAAAGAACCTCTTCTGCCGTACCCAGTATTTTTACGTACGCCACACAGAGTTACCTTGTTTTATTTGACGCTTTTTCTAACTGGTTACAATTACTCCCGATTTAAGATAAACGTGCCACTAGTGTTATTAAGGAAATGAAATATGTTTTTGCTCGTTTAGGACCACCAGATTTGTTAGTAGCTGATAATGTTCCGTGCAATGGTGACAAACTTAAAATGTTTGCTCAGAACTGGAACTTTGATCTTTCCTTTAGAAGCCCGTACTATCCGCGATCAAATGGTTTGGCAGAGAAAGCTGTGTCCATATCGAAGAATTTGTTAAAAAATCGCTAGAGGAAGGAAAAGATAGCTCTTTTAAGTTATAGAAATTCGCCATTGAAGAGAATGGGTTACTCACCATCTCAACTTCTATTCAGTAAAAGATGCAAGACGAAAATTCCTATGTGTACTGAATTATTAACACCAGAAATATGTAAAGATGTAGAAAAACGAATAGAAAAAAAAAAACGTAATTTTAATAAAAACTATTTGGACAAAAACGCCAAAGAATTAAACCCTTTAAGTGGAGACACTGATGTTACAGTTTATAATCATATCACTAACACTTGGGAACGAGGTAAAGTACTAACTGCAAATGTATCACCAAGGTCGTATAATGTCGGAGATACTTATGGCAATATTATAAGACGAAACAGGGTAGATTTAAAAGTGTCTAAAAATGTTCATGTGCCACAATTTGTAGAGCACGATGATTATAATCATGAATCAAACCAGTTGAGTGAAAGTCTCAATGATAGTAGCACAAGTGCCAAACAGTTCCAATGTCCTGTAGAAAATGATATAAGGAGTAGATCAGGGCGGATAATAAAAAAAAAACAAATAAATTAAATCTTTAAGGGGGAGGATGTATAATATAGTATTCTATAGTATACGTTAGTTTAGAAGTTGGCATGAGTGGTGACGCACATGGTCATCTATGAACGTTAGGTTAGCAGTCATCTGTTAGGCATAACCATGTTGTAACAAAAAATAATCATAAACTAATAAACTGTCAGTTGAATAGACAATAAAAAAGTGTTTTATTCTTGCTCCCAAAACCGCATTACAATACAAGCGTCACTAGATATGTTATTTTAGGTTTGATTAAAATTTATTTCCAACGTGCAGAAATCATTTATAGAATGCACCAATCACAGATAAATATTTACATTCGTATAATCTACCATTTAACCAATTAGAGATAGAAATGAAAAATCTAGATACGTTGGATTACACGAATCACAGTTAATCGCTTGTGAAATCATTTCTGTCCGGCAACGCACAACAGTGCCGTACGTAACCCATTATTAAGTGGGAATGATTAATTTGGTGCTTCTGCTATTCAGCGTCGACGTTACGAAAGTGCGCCGGCAGTTAGCAATGGTAACAACGAAACATCGCCACGTAACATCTTATTTTAGGAGGAACAGAGTGTAAGAAATTGGGGTCTAGAGCCGAATGACTGACTGCATTGAACAACATTGTCGGGTAATGAATGGAAACGATTAGAGCAAGGAAATGAAGCGAATGCGACACAAACGATATTGTTAGCGGTAGTAGCTGTTGTTAGCTCCTAATCTTCACCGGATAAGGACTCCTAAGCGACATCTTGTATTTGGATCAAGACCTTTCTATTATGCCAAAATCTTTTTATACGAGAGACAAGTATGATTTTTTTAACACGAAATTGCAGGTACACATATACGCACTTATAAACACATATAATTTAAATATAAAACGGAAAACGTTAGTTAAAATTTTCAAGTTTATAAAAGCCGGCGATGTGCGTAACGCGTATTCATACGTTAACCATAATTAATGATGGTTTTCGAGTTGACGTCCAGACACGATTCCCCGGTGACGAAAGATGTATGTTTCTTATTCAAATGTATTTTTCATGTTGTAATTTGACAGTTCTAAAATTAATTTACACAAGAGATATAGTTTTCAAATACACACATGTACCTATATGTTGAAAGTTTCCTATAGTATAAAATAATTTCTATTTTGTTAACAGAAATTGCGCGCATGCATATACAAATCTCCATATGCATTAGAAACAATTACCTATTAATTAGGCGTTAACGATATCAATTGTACGTTGCATAGTATAAGGGAAATTAAACTCGACTGTATATAAGATGCCTAATATTTCGTTAAGACCCAAATTGATCTTCCAGAGTGTTCGTAGGTTTATCTTGTCTTCAAATAGCATCCTGTGATGGGTGGAGACTGTGGCTTGAAAACTATAACAAAAATCCTACAGATATGCCTACAGATAGCCTCAGGCTAGTTAAAACTGTAAATAACTTTCGAGAATTGGATAGTTGCGAAAGTATTTATATACTTAAGAACAAATGTAAATTATTGAATGCCGACAAAGGACCTATACCCGAGTCCGGCTTATACGAATTATTGTAATTTATTTGCTAGTTCGTTACGTCCCACTAGATTTAGATAGTATATAAGCCTTGTTGTTTGTAAAAGATGTCAGTGTTATTCCACTAGTGATTTGGTGAAGAGCATATCTTCCAAGGTTTACCTTAGCCGAAAACACTATGTTTAACACTGCTCTTCACTTGTTTCTACTGAAGATGGCAACTTAGTTGCCGAAATACGTATTTAGATTTATTATCTAATTTTGTGGTAAGGGATTTTTCACCTTTCTTTTGGGATTTTTGTTATATTTATTCAAATAGCATCTAAAAAGTTTAGAAAGAAAAATGATTTTGAATTTGAAAAATTGGGAAATTGAATATATATCTACATAAAAAAGCTACGTAGAATTTTTATGCACCCACCATATAAGGATCTGTTAGATGAAAGCGTCAGTTTAGAAGGGTACCTATAACACACTGCACGTCAATAGCAAATTTGTATTTGCCGAGGAATTAATTATAATGGATTTAATGTCGCAAATATAATTTAACACTTTAATTTATCACTCTTTTAATTAATATACATCTTGAAGAAGTTATAATTAAATAACGAAATAATGATGGAGCGAATTTCTTCGAATAAACAGCTTTAGAATTTCACTTAAACTAAATGGTCCAACTGCAATTACTTTTTGTAGCTACTACTGTGTAGACTATATAAACACATCCTGGTAACTCTAGCTCAAGTTTGCTACCACGACTTTCGTGATTTAGAAAAGTAGTTACTGCCGATTTACAGACGTAGTTATTTTTGTACGCGCTCATCTCAATGTACGTTCTGTGCGCTTTAAATCAATAACAATTACCTACAATATAATGAATTAAACAGTGCAGCAGGGCCTGTATTCTAAGGCATTGGCCTTACTAATTACTTTCAAACACTTCCACACAGCACAAACTTCACTACACTGGGCACTATCACCATCAGCACTAAAGCTCAACTGAACTGGTTCAGTTTTACTATTGATAACGATAGCTTTGCAACTGAAGCGTGCATTCATAGTACAATGAAATTTGCGATGAGATGTTTGAAAGTGTGTAGTATTACCAGTCCCACGGTTTTGAATATTTTTGTCAACCTTAAAGTCTTGCTTAAATTTTCGACTTTTACACGTGACCTGGATTCGAATCTCGCTCCGGTCAATTGTGATAACCAGATTTCTCTGGAGTCATGATGATTATATAGATGTCTAGGCTTCATAAAGAAGCCCATAAGACAAAATAAACTAACAACGACCTCTTACGTAATACCTCAAAAACAATTTTCATTATTTTTTTTTGTTTAAGAAAATAGTTGTGGTAGTAACTTTAAAGCTAGGATTAGAACTACTTTATTCAACTACGGTACTTGCAGTTGCGGGTACAAACTACAATTAATTTAGTTAATAAATATTAAATGTGAAATTTCAACTACCAACCACGTAAGTACTTAATCATGTCTGCAATTACGTATGAATTATATTAGGTTAGTACTTTATTTATCGCTATTTGTTGTATACCTAGTTATTATTATTCTAACAAGTACCACAAAAGTGGCTAAGTAATTTGTAAGAAAGATCAGTTTCGAGCATGTGTATCCCAGCTTATCCTTGTGCTTATAATTTTCAATGGAAGAAAAACGAAGCCCAATGGTCTCATATTACCTTTCAACCAAAAATATTAATCGTATAATTAGCAGTAGTTATACAATCTTTAACAAAATGACGTGAAGTGGCGTTTATTACTATTAATAAATAAAACTCTTCTCCCACTTTTTCTAAAACTTGAGGTGAAATATTCGTTATTTCTGTTTGATTTTTTTTTTGAGATCACCAATATTGTGTAGCTTTGTTGCATATACTTTATTTTTGAGATTCCCCCATAAAAAAAAAAAAATTCAAAGGTGAAAGATCTGGTGATCTACTTGCCCACTCAATTGCATCTCTTCGACCTATCCATTTATTAGAAGAGGTCTTAATTAGTTTCTTACAAATACAGCAAAAAGTTCTTGCTGAAACTAAACATTTTCACTTGATAAGGTCGGATCTATCATATTGGGATATAAATTTGTCGGAACAGAAACAACGCCATTTCTAATGCGATCCAATATTTCACTGTCAAATTTCCATCCACAACAATTGGACCAATTATATGGTTACGGATGATACCTATCCAGACGTTCACTTTTTGAGGATATTGCACGCATCCAATGAGGATTCTCTGCTGACCAGTATCTACAGTTTTGACGATTTACTTCTTTGTTCAACATGTAAGTTGATTCATCCGAAAAAGTGATAGAATCAAGGGTTACCCTATTTTTTTAAATTTGTTCATTAACTCTTCGCAAAACTGTATTCCACGATCTGGATCGTATTTGGTTAATTGCTATAGAAACATTATCTTATAGGAATGAAGTTTTTGTTGATGAAAACATTTGAAACAGTTGGATGGATAACATTATTTTCTCAAGCTATTTCGCGTGAACTTGATGTTGGATTCTCTGCAACACTTAATAAAATGTCTACTTTCACATCGTCTGCCACTAAATGGGTTTTTTTTTATCGGGCGGACATATCAAAGTTCTCTAAACTGTGAATGAATTTGAAAAATAGTTCCTTATGAAATATTGAGCAATTCAGGATGCTTCTGATTAAAGATATCGGCAACTTGACTTCAACACTCATCTCCGTAACCGATGACTTTCTATTAAATAACGCATTGTTTATTAAGGACAGACTATCTTTCAAAAGGAAATAATTTATTAAAGTGTTTCTATCCCTGTAAACGATAATGTCATAGGTTATTTTTATTTTGGTGCAACAGCAATAAAGATTCGTATAAGAAATGTTTTTTTTAAAAGGATTTACACTTTTATGTAAAACTTTTTGAGTACCGTTCTTTGCTGGTATGTACTCCGATTGGGTGGCAAGCACTGTAGTAAAAAAAATATTTTTGTTGTAACAAAGTACATTTTTTTACTCTTGCGCTTTTACAAAATTAATAGTCCTCCAAAAATTTCCGAATTTAACTCCACTGAATGTAATTATTTACTAATGCTTGGCTTTGTAATACGTAACTCGCAAATGTTTCAAACCGGTACCGCCATAGCTTTATTTTACACCTACGTAAGAAGTAAGCTTAGAATATGGGAGCTTAGTTTGGAATCCATTTTATAAGACCCATACCATATTAATAGAAAAAATTCAGCGAAAATTCCTCAAATACTTGTTTTACCGATGTGTGGGCATTTACCCTCCCAGGGGGTTTGATTGTTATGTGCTGCTTTAAACATTCAACTTTGAATCTCTAGAAATGAGACGAAAAATTATCGGCATAAAATTTTTATACAATCTTCTACGCAATAACATTGACAGTGCTTACCTGTTATCACAGCCAAAATTCTTGATTCCAGAACTTCTGCGCGACTAGGTTCCACATTTTATATACCAAACGTAACAATTAACTCTGCATTTCATTCTCCGTTACTAGCTATGACGCGTAACTTTAATATTATTTCACACCACTGTGATATAAACTACAGTTCGTTATCTGATATAATACAAACATATAAAATATATTTAAATAATTTTGGTTTGTTTTTCTTTTGTGTAAGTAAGTTAACATACACCTGTGGTTTTTTTTTTTGTTTGTTTTTGTCAGGGATATTTTTTGTCCTTTATTTGGATTGATAATCTGTTGGACAATAAAGTTATATTATTATTAACTTAAGTCATAAGTGTTATAGGTCGTTGAAATCAGTTCATTAAGGGCACTTCAAAAATAAGAAAATATACAGGTTGTTCAGTTTGAAAAAGATCATCTACTTTGCGCTGTACTTACATGAATCATCCTGTATATTTCAAATTTCATTCAGAAGGCGCCCCTTTAACATTAGAAGTTGACGTGTTTGTGCTTTTTTCATAAAACTCTAGGATAGCATGAAAAATATTTTTATTCCATAAGTGGTTACCACACTGTATAGCAGTGAAGCGACACATAAGGGAATTAAATAAAATCTCCAAAATATCTGCAAGCTTGAGAAGAAATTACCTAATCAAATCTTTAGATAATCAAAAAATATTTTGCACTGGCAAGGATTCAAGCAAGGCATTCATCAAAATAAAGGACTTGTATCACAATAGAAACCTAACGATGGTTGATTAGAAAAGCTAATCGATCTAATCGGCAAAAGATTTCATAAAATTACACGAAATCAAATAAAATGGTCTATAATTGCTGCTATCCAACTAATTTGTTGGCACACCTTTATAACCTTTATGTTGTCTGCTGAAATTCTATGGATACAGCTACAAAGTTTTACCATGAAATGATAAAATCCAAAATATTCTTCTATACTCTTATTTCTAGTAAACAATAAGACAAATGTAGTTAGACTAACTTTATAATACCTGAAATACACAAGGCAATATCAGGAAAACGTAGGTCACTTGTATCTACATAAATTCTATATAAAGTAGGTACCTATTGATATTTTAGTAGCCCATTTGTACTTTAGCCATAAAAGAAGTGAGTCCATTAAATCTATATTTAGAAAGAACTAAGAAGTACATTCTATTCTGTTATATTTAAATATGGGCGTATTATATTTTATTTTCTGCTTGGTTCTTTCAGATGTTATGATGTTATGATATAGTTGAACAAGGAGGTAAATGGAAAAAATTCATGAATTTATGATGTTGTTATGACTTCAACTACGCTAGCAATACACATGTTGTGCATTACCTGAATGCAAGCAAGTGTCTGGTTCTAAATCTTTAAAAACAACATTAGATATACATCTATGACGTGGTATGTACCAAAAATGAAAGTTAAAACCGGAGCAAGGAAAGCTGCATAACCTAAAACCACAGCAAAGTTAATCACTGTAAGCAAATTAAGCATCCATAGCTCTAAATTATATCTACACAAAACTGTATACACTTAGCTGTTTTATTGCTAGGCGATCAATTGCTTCAGGAAATTGCTTAAATGATTGCACATGATGAAGCTGCAATCATGTAAGATTAACAAACAACATGAAACTTAAACCCCAATTACACAAATATGCAAACGAGTATTATTATATTAACTATGTAGTATCTATAAGTAAGAGTAAAGCTATTTACACTCAGAAAGTTTTGGGGCTTTTAAGGACTATGTGTTTAATAATACAAACCATCAGAACATTAATGTGACTTAATAATATCATTTTCATAGGGTCTAATAAATAAAGTAATCGTCAATTGCGAATACTAGCACTTTTCGTAGCAAAACAATTTTAATCTATACGTCTTTGCATATTTTTTTTACCAACGACTATATATATATCCCTTCTCAGTGGCCTGTAAATTCTAAAATTGAAGGATGTTAACTTCCAAGAAATCCACATTTTTCTTTCGCCGTTTTTGCCACTTTTCGATGCATTAGAGATTGAAAAGTTCGCCGACAAGTTATTGGTCGACACACTCCGATGTTTTCGAATCGGTCCGTTTGTGTTTCCCCGTCTCTCTGGTCTTTCGCTGAAAAAGAACGTTATTCTCCGGAGGCGCGCATGGTGACGGAACCGAACTAACCTATGTCTTTCCTCGTCCCACCCATAGTACGTCACGGAACTCGAGAGAAGGCATGCCCATTCCGAACAGTGGGAGGAGTAAAATACTCGGAGTAGCCCGCGGTTTTCACAAACCTCCAGTCACTTCACAGCATCGCATCTATAAGCGTCTCGTTTGTGCTTTTCCAGAGTAGAAACGTAAAAATTCTGCGATATGCTAATTTTTCTAATGAGAGAAGTGAACTAGTTTTGTTGTCTCAAATAAATAAAAAAATCCTTTTAATCGGGAATGTGAATTTTTGATTGGGAAATATCTAGAAGTGAATGATAGGAAGTTTGCATGGCATTTTCGCGGAAAACCATCTCGCATGTTTACGTAGTATAGCGAGACCGCGTGTATGAGCTCTATTTCTCATTTTACGCCAGCTGGCGCCACACGGTCGTCATCCATCATGGTCGGTGACGTTCGACTGCACGATTGGTTAGAACGTAGTCACGTGGTCTGTTAATTGGGTGCTGTGGGCGTGGACGTCAACTCCGTGCTTGTCTATAGAGTAGGGGGAAAAGGACCCTTATGTATTAGGCCAGTGCGCTCTCGCTTCCCCACCTAATATCAATCTACGCGGTGCTTATGTGTGGGTGTGTATACGTGTAACGAAGCCTTCGCCTTCGAGAGCTCAGAAAAATTAATGATCATGAGCTCGTTTTTGATGAACCCGGTCTCCGGAGCTACTCTACCTTCTAGCTATCAACAGCCTCAGCATCTAGCGGCTGGCGTCGTCGTCGACCCAAAGTTCCCACCGAGCGAAGAGTACAGTCAGAGTAATTATATACCATCGCCCGGTGGTGATCTTTTCGGGGGCCATCACATAACACAACACCAGCAACACCACCTGCAATATGGTTACCATAATCACCATCAGTCATCCTCCTACGGGCCAAGTAGTGTTCCGATCGCGAATGGCGGATACGGAGGTTACGGTAACTACTACCATCCACAACTGCATTCGCACCATCCTTTGCACGATCACCAAATTAGGCCCCCTATACCCCTTCATCCAGAGTCTCAACAGAACATGGTGTGCGGTAACATGCAAAGTCACCAACCGCCTCCCCAACCACCAGTTACCAATTCGCAGAGTATCCTGCAAAACTTAGCAGACATTGCGCCTAGTGTCACACAACCCAGTGATGTGAAATCAAGTGTGTGTAGTCCCGCCTCGACGGGACACGGACAAGACTCTCGCGGATCTCCTCCTGGTGGACGTTCGTTACAAGATTTGGGGTTGAGATTGGAAGACAACGTGTCCGACGAGCAGGATGACGGCGATGAAGACCACGACGGATCGCCCTCTTGTATGGACGAAGAGGAAGAAGAAGACGAAAATGGTGAAAGGGTAATATACCCATGGATGAAAAAAATGCACGTGCCTGGAGCATGTAAGTTATAGAATTCATAAAATTTAAATCCCAGAAGAAAGTTAACTGAAACCGCTCTTCTTTTCAAATCTCACCTGCTTTGAAGCAAGTTAAGAAATTTACAGAACAGTGTGACCAAAAACATAAAAATAATGCTTCTTCGCTGAAATTAGTATGCTATGTAGTCTAGAATATATACTAATATAAAGTTTTATCGGAGCATTACTTAAAACGAACTACTTATAGATACTTCTATTTGTTTTTTTTTTTTGTCATTACCACAATGTACTCAAAACCTGTGTACTACAGACGTACAATCAAGAAGAGCCTAGTACAAAATTTCTTTGCTATGACAGGTAGATAGACATGCACGTATACAAAGTGATTTATACCAGCACGTGAAACATGAAAATTCGTGTTCAAAATTGGATTTTGAGCAAAAAAATCGAAACAACGTTTCTTTTCCAATCCGCCTTTGCTTTAGAGACATTGAAATTAAAACTTGCAAACGATGTAAAGAAAGGTTCACAGAAAACTAATAGTAGGTCATATGAAGACATCACTATGACGGTTACATATGAAAAGAAAATCATTACATTAACTTACAACTTATGTTTGAAAAGACCACTGAAAAGCACTGAATTATAAACTGCAGCAAAATCTAATTCATTTTCAATTTCATGGACAGCTTTTATAATTCCTTCTCGTAATTTCATTGTGAATTTCATTTGCTGAAACTAGTTATTTCACGTGGCGCCATAAGTAAAAATTCAGTGGATTTAGATCTAGCGACCTAGCACTACCTATTAACCTTCCATTAGACTGGTTATCTAGTAATTCTACAACAATTTTTGCAAAATATGGCGGCGCACCATCGTGTTGATACCGCATCATATTACGCAATGCATGTGGAACATCTGCTAATACCTCCTGTCAGTAATTATGTAACATTTTAAAAAAGAAGGCAGTATTTAAATGATGCAGCAAAATCTGTACGGGCGAAAGACGAGGATGGATGAAAAATTCCACACCGGGAGGTATTTTGTGGTTCCTCAAGCACTGTATCAATTACTTTTTCTTCTCTTGCAGCATTGTATACTAGACTTATACCATCAGTATGACGATTTCCAATTTCACATTATTGCAGTCTTTGGAATGCATTTCAAAATACACGGCGAGATGACTGAAGTCTACTTGAAAATCTTCTTTGGCATTCTCGACAACTTTCTAAAGCACCACCATTGCAAAAACCGTAAACAAAAATAGTGTTAGCATATTCTTCATTCCTGAACTGCGCTCTTGATAAAATTTGAAGCCTTTTTAAGTTAACAATTAAGAATATCACCCAAGTATCTGAAAACTGTCAATGACCAATAAATAAGTTTTTGTTTCAAAGCAATTTTTATGGACAAAAAGTCAATAAGTGAAGCAAACTTCATGCCTCGATATCTCTAAAACAAAGGCTATTCGGGAAAAACGTTATTTCGCATTCTTTGGTTAGAATCAAATCATGAACACCAATTTTCATTTTGCGAATTCTGGTATAAATCTACATGTATGTGTGTAAGAACTAGCAAACACGATAAGATATAAATAAAATATATTCAAGAACAGATGGAGAAGGAATCAAAATGGTCTAATTCCTCACAAACTCTTTAGTGATTATGCATTATCATTAAGTGCATAATCTAGATAATTTTTACTTCTTCTACATCTCTTCCTGGAATATGCGCTCACACAGAGTCACAACAGATTATATTTATAAAAATATGTTCACTTGAACAGAGGAATAAACTCTTAGATGAAGTAAATGCAGATCTGCACCGAAAGAGCGTACCTGAACCTTAATATTTACATTGCTTAGGAATACTATTTCGTGCTAAAATAAATTCAAAATTGGTAATCCAGCAGATGTTGGAGGTCCCTTTTTAGTGTTCAGTCTGTTTAGGACCACATTATATTTGTCTCACGTCATTTGAATGAAAGTTCTTGTTCCTGATAAACGACTCCCTATACACCATTTATCAGTTAACTAAATGCATATTTCTTTTTAAATACAAGCAATGCGTTTTAATGTTAAATTTACACCTAAAACGTTATTTTAATCTTAAAAGTATTTGGTTTGACACATCTTTGCATTCATTTACCATTTAACGGTTAGATGAATGCTTAATATTTAAGACTACAAAAACTGGTGAACTTTTTCATGTCTCCCTGTGTATTGACAAAAACATAAAGCATAAGTTCTAGTACATATATACACACTAGGTAACGCTAACATATTATATTTGGGATATCAATCTCCTAATAATGGTATCTAATAGCAATTTAGTTGGTATAGGGGAAACTACACAGTTATTCAGATAATA
Organism: Cetonia aurata; assembly: GCA_949128085.1. Taxonomy (NCBI): domain Eukaryota; kingdom Metazoa; phylum Arthropoda; class Insecta; order Coleoptera; family Scarabaeidae; genus Cetonia; species Cetonia aurata. Next base: position 21,457,089 of record OX421886.1, on the reverse strand, counting down.
GCTTTTATTAGGAACTTTATTAGGCTATTGAAATACCGGATTTTAATAAAATATGACCGACAAGAATCAATACTTTTCGAAAAGTTTATCGTATTATGTATTCGATTTTGCTCATTAGTTATTCACCATTTTACATTATCAATTTCATATCAAAGTTCTCTTCCTATAAAATGTGGTAGATCTCTTCAATTTAAGCGTCTATGCTATAAAAAGTAATTTTGAGACATTATCAAGATTCGCTATTTCTTGTTGACATTTTCAGCCTGGAAATGCTTGAAGACTAAAGTGACAATGATTTTGACGATAGAATTGTCAGCATTCAAACCCGATGCATAGCACTTAGCAATAGCAGTTAGCTATTGTAGTTCCTAAGGCTCCTTAACCTAACAAATTTATAATAATATTCATTTTGACATAAAATATTTGTTTGTGCAAAGCATGCATTCAAATTTATTCAACGGACGATATCTAGATGACATGGACTGATTCATATCTTTATATTGAATATAAAGGAATAATTAATTATATACAACTTGTACTAGCAGTTTTTATTAAATTTATATAATACTAATACTATTCGTATTAACATAGTTGTTATTTCGTTTTCTTTGTTTAGCTTTTTGAAGAAACAATACCTGCAGAAAGCAGTTTATTTAAAATCTTTACTAAATACTTTCGAATACCTTACCACAAATTTCACTACACTGGACGCACGTTTCAGAATCAAAGCTATCATCATCAGCAGTAACACTGTGTTACTGCACTTTATGGTAAGGCGTTTGAAAATGTGTAGTGTTATCAATACCACAGTTTTTAGTATTTTTGTCATAAAATCTGTTGTATAAATTAAACAATTAATAAGCTGGAGTAATAATAAAGTTGAATATAATATTCTATACAAAGTATTTACAGGGCATACATACATCATCCACTATTGAACTTAACAACAATGGAAATAACTCAGCAATTCAAAATATATTTTATTGGCACATACGAGTAGGTAATATGTCTTAACCTAACTAACTTTCTTCCTTAAAGATATCAATACTAGTATTCTCCAAATAAATTCATACTACATGTGATTAAATTTAATTTTAAGCGGTTATAATTAGTTATACAAGTATGCTCATAGATGCTTACATATTTATGTATGCGTGAACCACAACTACGTTTATTCTATGCAGGCAAGATTACTGCTAGAAAAACAACCCATTGTATGCGTTGAAAAAATACATAAATTTACAAGGCAACGATTAGAGGTATTTGATCTCAAATTGTATGAAGTAATTTTTATATTGTATGCACGTACAGCCTTATGTTCACCGAATACATTCAACGCTATTTTCTGTAATTATGTTGTCAACTGTATTTACATTAATCGTGCTCTTGACAGACGTTGTTAGATCCACTAGATACATTGTGAAAAAGACGTGGTAATATAGCGTATTCCAAACGAATTTGTGTGAAAAAAAATCAGCAGCTAGGTACGTTAATCTATATGGAAAACTTTGAATAGCTACTAAGTTACATACGAACCATGACTTCAATAGAAGAATTTACCGGGACATTTTGTATGTTATTACATGCACAGTAGGTTAGTTAGGATTTATTTATCTATTCGTTAAGGTAATCGTGAAGGCATTACAATAGGGTCTAGTAGTTATTTATTTATTACTAATCCAACCATAAAGACCAAAGACTAAGGTTTTCAACTAAGGCTAGATAATTCTGCAATAACCTTCCACAACGTTAATTTTATAATACCTACCTTTCTCATTAATGATATGCCGAATAGAAAGAGCTGAGTCATTTTGTTGCGAGTATAGCACATACCTGCTGCTTTGTAAATATACATAATACATAATATGCATAATACTACTAAGGTATGCAGACATTCGTTTGCTATAATATATATTTGGGCATTCCACCTTACCAAGAGGCTTACTTTGAAAGTGGCAAAATATTATTGTTTCTATATCAGTGAATTGTAAAAACTAAGGAAAATGAATAAATATTGTGTCCCATAGGTATTGACACAGTCTAACATATAATGGCACACCAAAAACAGGGACCCTCGACAGAATTCCATAATAGGATAGGACACATTAATGTACTGTACTTTTCTAATACTGCTTTGATATTTTAATATGTGTATCATAAACGTTTGGGCATTCACAATACCACATAAGTATACATAAGTATATATAATGCTTTCAAAGATCATACATAAATCAACTAATATGGTCTACATGTTTCGGTAGTGATATTGCCCGCAATGCAGCGAATTATCCGTTTCTGGGCAAGGAAAACATCATGCGCATAAGGCAACGAACCCCAAAAGATAATACCATATGACATTCTGGGGAAAACCTGTCCATAATAAAACGTCACTAAGCATTTGTAACCCAACACCACTCTCAGACTTCGAATTTGGTAACAAGGCGTAGGTATTTAAAGTGAGTACTAATTGACGGCAATGGCTATACCAACTTAGTGCCTCATTCAGAACAACACCAAGTAAATACAAAAAATGGTTTTGTTTCTGCAAATCAATATTTAGGTAAGCCTTGTATGCTATAGTATTTTGAACCATATTGGCATGTGTATTGTATGCTTTCTAGAACAGGGTTGTGATTTTTCTTATGTGCATTGTATACTTTCTTGTGAACATAAAACGTTCAATTTAAAGTCAGTTTGGCCAAAAGTAAACTTTTTACGTTCATGCAAGTATACAATACACATATCAATATGGTTTAAAATGGTGCAGCATTTAAATATACAGGAAATGGACATTAAACTTACAGCAATCATATCCTGTGCTGTTCTTCCTCCTAATAGATACTGTACATCAGTCAATATAGTATTTTATCATGCAATAGCATTAGCAATAGTTATTCTTTCTTCATCGTTTCTAAATTTTACTAAATTCATCCGAAAATGAACATTTAATGTAGGTATCCGCTTTTTATTCATTTCACATGCATGCATATAATCTGCATATTACTGCATCCTTATATACTGCAACCGCTACAAATGTCAGTTATGTGATCACACTTATAACTACGTCTTAAAGACCCTTCAAATTCAAATACGTTTCGTTATCCCGTTTGGAGAGACGACAATGATCTCGGCCCCTATCCATTGTTCAAACGGCCTAAGCAGCTTACGAAACGGGATAGAAACCGAAGGCAGAAACCCCCTCGGAAGACCTCGAAAACCCCGACGACGACACCAAATAAATTGCATCTCATTTATTTCGAGTGCTTCACACAAAATATTCACGCCCAAATCTGCGTTTAACGCATTTAGATAGTCACTAAAAGGTACTAAATACTAACCGTGCGACAATGGTAACCTCCACCCGAAGACGCCGGGTGCAAACACGAGTCCTCGTTCAGGACCATCCGCGGCAAAGGAGCCAAAGAAGGGAATTACAAATTGCCGGTCGTTTACAAATAAAAGATAATAAATTGGAGGTACTCCAGAGAACTTCGTGGTCTTGTCTCCGCAACAGATCGGCTTAACTGAAGGCATCCTCCTATTATTCCGTCCGGTGTTTTGACTTCCATGTATTCGGATTTGACGGATTTTAGAGATTTTTCTTGTATCCTTTGTTGCGTGTGGTCAAGTGTGGCAGTCGGCCTTGTCTGTAATTGATAATCTGTGTACTTGAAATGGAGTTTTAATAGCACCTCATTTATTTTGAAGTCCTTTAGGTATACAAAACAAATCTGAGCGTTTACACAAACTTAACGTTCCAAAGCTTGATAAGATTAGTACTAAAAATTTTATTTTAATTGCTTTCGCGTGTATCATTATCTATAAACTAATTTTTGTAATTATATCAGAAGTTTTGCGACACAGTCAATTCTTCTATAAGCTGAATGTTTCAACATGCATAAAATGCAAGAACCGTGTCGTACTTTCTCGATACTTCGGCTTCTAATAACTATTCGAAACAGAAAATAAATGAAGTAGTTTATTATGCGTCTGAAATATATTTTATAGTACGATTCATTTATACGTTCAAGGTCAAAGGTAGGTTTTGTTAAATTTAAATTAATTTGGCCAAAGTTAGAGAGCATCTTCTAGGATAAAGAAAATCACAATAGACCTGAAACGGAAAAAACGGCGGAAATAGACATACATATATTGTCATTGTAGTCTTAATCTTAACAGTTTCATATACCTGTACCTAAATTTGATACCCCAAGATTCACTGTTTTCTATTATTTCATGTGCCTAAATTTCTTCTTCTACTTTTTCTTCAAGAAGAGAAAATTTAGCTCCATCTACTTTATCAACAACTTTATTTGGAGTTTAATGTAGTTCTATATCGTGAACTTTGTGTTTCTGCAAAATGGAACAACAGCGCATGGTTGTTTCGAAATGCGTTCGATGATTCTTTGATCCATAGTAGTTCTTTTGGCATATGATTAAATCAAGTAGGTGGTACTAGGTATAAATAATGCTAACAATAAAAATTTATTGAATAAAGACACATAACAATCGTTGTAAATTACACGAAAGGTATTGTTCAAAAAGGGGATATACTTCAAATTAAATTATGTATACAATAGAACAAGCAAGTTCTTCCTTACGCAACTCCTCCAATGTACGAGAAGCATCCCTAAAACATAACATCGCTTAAAACTAAATATAAAACTTCTCAAAAATTGTCTCCTATATAAGGAACAAGTTCATCTTTAGGCTTGATTTAAAAGCTGTAGTAGTAAGCTCTATTTTGAGATGTACAAATGCAAATATATATTCAAAGTTTTGAGCAGTATGAAGGCAAATCTCGCTGTATGCGCATTGAACACAGCATCAGTGACGTTTGTGATCACAGAAAATGTGAGTTTATCAAGTTTATAATTACTTGTTCCAGCCATCGAATATTAAAGGCAAATTATTATTATTCTGCAAATCCTACAGTTTTGATTTGTAGTAGTTCTTTAAGAAAGTATGATAAGTAAAACTGCTAGCACAATTATTTTTACCTGGCGGAGGCTTGGTAGCAAGAAGGCGTGCTCAATAGAGTGAGACAGATCTGGAGGAATATGGAGAAACGTTATATATCGCTTCTTAACAATAATACGAAATTCAGTTGTTATTGTAATATCTATTTGCAGTACTCTACGCTAGTCATTCAGCGAACTCCGCCCGCCTCTTCCAGCTCGTGACGTAACCTGCGCGTGTGGGCGGGATTTCCGCCAACAGAAAATATTGTGAATTTGTGCTGACTATAAATTGGTTGCCGACTTCATTCAGCGTAAGAGTCCTTAAGCTGGTAGCATACTCGCAATTGCAAAGTTACTAGTTACTCTTTTCCCAGTTTGATTCGGATTTATTAGATCTCTCATTCTCACTAAGACAATTTGAAATAATGCATTTACAAGTATCACTCGTTAGATCAGCAGTGTAAATACTTTTCTTCTTTTTTATATGAAAAAAAAAAACAAAACAGCTTCTATCTTGATGAAATAGTAACAATGATAAAGCATGTTTCATGTCACCAGTCTAGACTACTTATTGTCAGTTCTCTTGCAAGAGAGGACTAAAAACCGCTCACAAATAACTATTTTTAATGTTTCTCATCAACACGAAAAACTTTGATGTTTAAAAAATTTATTAAATTTAAAATCGAAATTCTTTTTCTAAATTACACAACTGAATCTTTACAAATACACTAACAACCACCAACTCTTTTTAGCTAATTCAGTTATTATTTAGGAGTATATATTGACGGTATTAACTGTCACTCATGTGTCATCAAAATTCTTAGTAATAAATATTATGTAATTTGGTCTGAAATCTAAATTGTAAAATGGTAACGACTCAAGCCTCTAACACCTTATAATGACCACGAAGAGTGAAGACCAGTCGAAACACCAGGGCTACAGGAAAGACACCCATAGATGATGCAGTCCTTTTGACAATGTAGATATTATTACTGGCTTGTAATATTGTCAATAAATAGTATAGTATAGTATAGTATAGTAGTATAAATAAGTCTGAACAAAAATTTGCATAGGTGTACTACTACTATGTAGAAATCTTACAGCAAATAATTAATTCCAGGAGAAACCATGTTTTAATTAGTTTAGTTTCTGCCAGAAGCTTTAGAGAAAACTTTCAAAATGAATGCAGGGCAAAGAGTACCTGTTTAAAAGCTATCCGTAAGCTAGAACTCAGACAATGACCATTGCAAAAGCAAACTGTCTTTGTCGTTGCACTGTCTATCAAAACGCTGACATCTAGAAGTTACATTAATCTACCGCGGATTACCAACAACCACAAATCTCCAAGGAATAATATATTTGCCGATTTTGGTCAGAGTAATGGAGTCATAAGCCCAAATTAAAATTTTAAACAAAGTATGGAATAAACGCTTTCACTTTAAATCGGCGTTTTTTTGTCCTATTTAATCTACTTAAAACAACACGAAAGTATAAATAAATGGTCAAACAATATAATTAACGTCGATCGTCACCTTTAAATAGTGTCAAGTCACCGTAAGTGAGTATATAAAAAAAAAGCTCATATTCCTTTCAACACTTCTGGGCGTGTAACAAACGATTTATTCACAATGCGTTAATTGATACGTGGTGCGAAAAAAAAACGTACACAGAAAGGTGTTAAATAATAAATATGTAGGTTAACAAATCGACTTGTTGGTCGCGTTAGGTTAGGTCAGGTTTTTGTATTACAAATTGCAGGTGATTTAACGTAATGAAGGCTCATAAATTCAAACGCTCGCGCGCTGCCTTTCCATCTCTGTCTGGTGTACTGGGATTTCTTCCTTCAGAATTGATGTATTTAGCACGTACAGTTGTTACACAGTATTATTTACAAATTATACGCGCTGTTACTTAATATCTAGGTAAAACCAAACAATCAAATTGAGTACCATATTTTATTATTGTGGTAATACTCTGCTGTCTAACTGATTAGAACAGAGAAGTTTTTGGTGTTTTGTAATATTAGAATGATACCGGATAAAACGATTGAAATAATTTATTACCTTAATTCTAGTATTGTACACATTGATTCCTAATTTACATAATATAAGAACGTGTATGCTTGCATTTACACATGTGTGACTTTAATTAAACTAAACAGTAAATCAGGGCGTTTATCCGTTGTTAATACAAATCGTTTCAATTCATTTTTATTACAAGAAAATTAAAAAAGTAGATACTCAATAGCAAGAGTTTATCTGGTTTGATTTTATACATAATTAGTCTTAAGTTATGATCACCTTGTTGAAACATAGCGGTTCGTGACAATCCCTTCGTTTAAAGTGAAACAACATTTGTATCTGCTTAATATAATAAAATATATATGTATTAACAGCCAACGCAGTTATTGGTCAACTTTTTGCAACCTAAGAAATTCCTGTTATGGGTGGAGACTGTGGCTTGAAAACTATAACAAAAATCCCAAAAGAAAGGTGAAAAATCCCTTACCACAAAATTAGATAACAAATCTAAATACGTATTTCGGCAACTAAGTTGCCATCTTCAGTAGAAACAAGTGAAGAGCAGTGTTAAACATAGTGTTTTCGGCTAAGGTAAACCTTGGAAGATATGCTCTTCACCAAATCACTAGTGGAATAACACTGACATCTTTTACAAACAACAAGGTTTATATACTATCTAAATCTAGTGGGACGTAACGAACTAGCAAATAAATTACAATAATTCGTATGGAACCTGTTGTACTCCGTAGACCGGGAAGTCATGATATCATGTGATGGGTGGAGACTGTGGCTTGAAAACTATAACAAAAAAAGATGTCAGTGTTATTCCACTAGTGATTTGGTGAAGAGCATATCTTCCAAGGTTTACCTTAGCCGAAAACACTATGTTTAACACTGCTCTTCACTTGTTTCTACTGAAGATGGCAACTTAGTTGCCGAAATACGTATTTAGATTTGTTATCTAATTTTGTGGTAAGGGATTTTTCACCTTTCTTTTGGGATTTTTGTTATAAGAAATTCCGCTAAATATTTTGGAAAATAATAAGTAGTTACCTATAATGCTCATATGATTATGCTTTTCTAATAAGTACATCAGAAGCGGAAATTACAAAAAAAAAGGTGTAAAGATATTATAATTTACAGCAACTCATTAAAAACCATTGCACTCTCAAATTTATACACAAGGAACTCGGATTATAATGCAATACATTAAGCATCATTTTTATTTAATATTCTACAATATCGTTTGGATTTAAAACTCTCTTACTCATACATGTGACAGCCAAGTTGTGCTTTCACTAACTTCATGTGAGAAAATGTAGTCACAAATAGGTTTTTTAGTTGAGGCAAATTGAAGTTATGCTTAAAATTAAATTTAACCTTGTATATAGATCACTACGTATGGGATAGCGTTAATGTAACAGGGGATATCTTTGGTCGCTGTATTGTAAATGTAGTTCTTGGTGTACTACATCAATCGATCCAAAGTAGGCCTTATTTAATATCTACTAGAATAAATGATAAAATCTTACAAAATGGCTTAGACGAATTGCTTGGCGAAAGTTAGAGAAAAATATTACTGTTAACGAAACCCCAGTAAATTTGAAGATAGTAGTCAGTGATAGTAAACATCAATACTGTTCTTTATTCAACTTTAAAACCATTTTCTGGTTATTTTTACATTATTATAGGTATTTCATCAAATTTCATTACTAGCCGTGCAACCCTTAAACACAATTTAGTTCAGTTTGCAATTCATAATTGTATTTTGCTTTAATTTCAATACTCAGCGTTCGCAATTTGTAAATATAGATATCAACAGTTGATCGATTTACTGAGTGGTGAGATGAGTCATTCCATACATAATGCGTTTCTTTACTTATTAGATATATGCAGTATATATTCTAAACAGTCCTCTTCTTATATTCTTCTTATTATAAATCGTATTATTTTCTTCTAGTTTATAGTTTTGTTTAAAGCACTTGTTGCCCTCGATTATAGATAAGGAAAAATCAAAAATACATTTAAAATAATTCCCAATTGCTACCTAGAAATTAAAAACCATGCCATGAAATTTTGTGCAATTAAATGCAAGTGCCATGACGAAAATGTATTTAAAAAACACAGACGTTTATTGGCATGAGGATATAAATGAGGTTAGCTCCCACAAAATTGCATTAACCATGCTATTTGTTATCTCTGCTTCTGTAACTTGCAACAATTCTAAATGCTACTACCAGTGCCAAACATTGTCTAAAAAGAAATTCCCATGTTTGTTCTTTTCTTTTAATAAAAATAAGTAAATACTTGAACTTCGCACATAAGTCAAGCAGATATTGAAATATTTTTGACACTGCTAATAGAATCAAAAATAAAATATACTAAAAAAGATACAAGTATGCACATCCTTTAGACAAGAGATGAAAACTAATAGGACATGCTTCTATTAGCTTTGTGGTGCCGCAATTTATTTATGCAGTAGTTTTCTTGTATTGGTTATTCGATAAAATATATTTAATACATTAATTTACGCTTTCATAATAGTCGAGCAGGAATAAACGTAATTCTAAGGTACGCGCTTCTTAAGCAACCGTCGGAAAACGTACATTGTATGTATATACCAATTACATTCTGCTTTACCATCAGCAATTTACGAGATATGGGATATCTCCAGACAACAAACACTTCTTTGCATTCATTTTCCAATAAAAATTTGTATATTATTCAAGACAAAATTACGGAACGTTATCCAAAATCAATTATATAGATTTTTAAGATTAATAATTGCACACACACCTAATATAAGACAGGTTTACTTTGCAACTAACTGCAAATATGTAGTCGTATACGACTATAAACTGAAACAAGCAAATAAAACATGGTATTAAAGCAATTTATTGTAATTTGTTCTGGAATTTATAATCAAGTGAAGTTGAATACAGCTTTCTATATTTTGCTGGTATTGCAATTAGCTTTTTCCGAACAACCTGAATATGCTACTTTATTATCACTTTTTTTATTAATTTTAAATTACCTTTGATATCACACTGTAACAAATCTAGGATAAACTAATATGTAATAATAATAATAATAATAATAGTTTATTTATCCAACAGCAACAAAATACTTATTATAGGATAAATCGTATACTATAAACACAAAAAAAGGAGAAACACAAAAAGATGCTAATATTTGTTAAATAGCTAACATAATTAATTAAATTTGGCTAACAGTAACGCTCTTAAGGAGTTTAAACTAACATTAAAAATATCTATATCATTACAAAAATTATTAACACTTCAACACATTGACAGTACCGGCGACTGAGAGTAATGACGCGTACCACAGAAGGGAAGGTAAAACGTAGCGCTATTACGGCTATGTGATCTGGGGACGTATAAGTTTAGTAAGCTCAATAAATGCGGAGCACAGGTGCTTCCTGTAATCAATTTAAAAACAAAAATAATTTGAGACATAATCCGACGGTTGCACAGAGAAACAAATCCAAATTCTTTAAGCAGATCCTCATAGGAGTAGTTGTGAGAGAGAAACACTGAATGCTCACGATAATATAAGGTTTTTAGAAGTATCCGCTGGATTCCTTCTACCATATTGACATAATATAAATATCCAGGATTCCACACAATTGCTCCGTATTCTAACTTAGGACGAACAAAAGCATTATAGGTTGAAACTAGAGCAGAACTGCTCAATTGTCCTAGTTATAAAGCTTATCGCTTTAGTTGCTTGCATACATATTTCCAATACGTGGTCATTAAATGTAAGTTTCGAATCCAAAAGAATACCCAGGTCTTTAAAATGTTTACAGTGTTTGCCCCCTACTGAAAATCATGGCCTTGCGTTTGTTAATATTCAGCGACAAATAGTTACGATCACTCCATCCGCAAAGCGCTGTTAAATCATCCTGTAGCGCATTGCAGTCAGCTAAGATATCGACATGCCGAAAGATTTTCAAATCATCAGCGTACAGTAAACAATTCGATCTTGATATACATTTTGCGACGACATCATCCACAAAAATCAAAAACAGCAACGGTCCCAACACAGATCCCTGTGGCACTCCGGACAATGATTCATAAAGGTCTGACTTGAAGCCCAGATATTCTACATAATTGGTGCGTCCACCCAAATAACACCGTAGCAAATCAATTACATTATCAGCAATTCCGAATCTATGTAGTTGCGTTAAAATCAGTCGATGTTGTACTTGGTCGAATGCTTTAGCAAAGTCTGTAAACACTACATCAACCTGATGACGTCCATCCAAAGCTTCGGAAATATAATGCGCAAAAGAACACAAATTTGTGGCGGTTGATCTGCCTTTAATAAACCCACGCTGTACCTAGGATAGCTTATTTACTACGTGAGCATATAATGGTTTGTATAACATACATTCTAAAACTTTGGAAAAATTGCATATAATGGAAACTGGGCGATAGTTGCTAACTTCACTTCTGCTGCTTCTCAGCAACTTTAATCTTTTGGATCGTAATTGTTTAGTACAACAGACTTATACAATAAAAGTGTATAACAATGTTCATTTAGTAAAATAGATAATTTGCAATCAGATTATACTTTACTTGACCGAAAAAATTCAAAATCAAAAGATATTTTGGTTGTAAGGAATCATACACTGAGTGGATGGTTGGTACAACTAACCGTTTATCTAAATTAATTAAAATTTTGCACATGCAAGTTATCTGAGAACGTCTTTAAAATATTTTCACCCAAGAAATCTAGCGAACGATTTCAATCCCAAGCGTGAGCATCCAATTTCAGTGAACACGGTCAAATGCCGACTGGCGAAAGAAAATTTGCACGCACTCGTAAACCACTGTTAGACCGTGATAACCAATTAAAAGGGCTGCAGTAGGCCCGAGAATATCGAAACCAGATCATGGCAGAATGTGTCACAAACCGATGAATCGACATTTAAGGTGTTTGGTCAAAGTGGAAGGCTGTCCGCCAATTAGAGAATGCTTCCCGAATTGTGTTGTACCAACAATAAGACACGGGGTGGTTCAGTTACAGTTTGATCTTGTTTTTCGTACTCGGTGACAGAAACCTTCAATCGAATCGAAGGAATAATGCGGAAAGAGTACTACCAGGAAATATCGGAAGCTCATACCAATCCTTCTGGGCTACGATTAATCGGCAAGTATTTTGTCTTTATGCATGAGCCCTGATCTCAAACTCGTTGAGCTGTTGTGGGATAAGCTTGGCAGAAAGGTGCAAATTGTTTATTCTCTCTCAGAGGAACAACTCTGGAATAATCTTTAACAAGAATTGAACACAATTTCCGGCAACACACTAAGAAAATTAATCGCAAGGATACCGCGAGTTGGTTGAGCAGTCATAAAGATAATCATACTTCTGTATGGGTCGGGTTTTCTCCAGCAAGAAATTAATTTATATCTCAAAAATGTTTGAAGATAGATATAGAGAAATAAACGAAAAAGTTTGACCAAACTTAATGTCTGCAGTCAACCATGAAAACAACCACGGCGTATTGCATTTAAATTAAAGAAATTGTGATTTGGTATGAGTGGCAGTAGCAACACTACACATAGGGAAAAATATCTTGGTAACGTACTCACCGCGAATATATTACCCCTACAATATTTGAGTCCATTCTCATTGGTTCTTTATATCTTTTTTCTATAACATTCACCTTAGAACGCCCAGTATATTACCATTAAATGAACAAAATGTCTGTCTCTTAACTGAAAAACATGCTTATACTTTACTAACAGCTTTAGATTAATAATTAAATAGCATGAATTGTAATCATATACAATGTTGAAACTGGATTATCACGCTCAAATATTAACATCAATAAACACAAAGAAAAAGTGGTTATATTTTGAGCAACAATTTATTCAACCAATTCCTACAATTTCTTTACAATTTGATTATGTAGGGTGGTATACTAGTTGGCTGAATAATTGTTGTCTAAAACATTCTTAGGTATTTATGTGCACAAGTAATAACATTGGTAAGCTCAGAAGAAAATACTACTTTTGCAACATTCTCGGTATAGTTAATTGTAAGCGTTTCAAAATAATAAGCTCGCATTATTTGAGGTTCTTAAGATAATTTTATTGTAACCAAATAATCTGTTTCAATATAAACGGTATTTTTAAAGAACTTGTATAAAAACTAAAACAGAATCTTGAAGATCCATCATGTTGGTGGCTAGCTACTATTACTTAAAGCATTATTTTGAAATCTAGGGTATAGGGCCACATTAGAAAGCAAACAAAGAGCAAAACATGGTACTTAAACATGTAAAAACAAAATGTACTGCCTGATTATTCATAGTCTAGGAATGTTGTTGGTTCTCACATGCTAAGTTGTTGGCAAAACTTTATTCTACGTAGGTGTGTCGACAGTAAACACTACTTAAAACAAATTTTAATGTACGTAACTAGTATCTATGTAATATTATTTGCCGTTATATCCATAAAAAAAATTAATTTCAGATGTAAACTTGATTCGTGCTTGCCAGATATTTTACTTTAATAAATTATTAATCAATATTTAATTTGGATATGTATACAACAAAGATAACGGCAGCTTTATTTCTTTTATCGCTCCATCAAATTTAATTATTGCCAATTTACTTGTTTGCTCGTTTCTCCAGAGAAAACGGAGATATTATCAAGCAATTATAATAATGATAATAATTACAAGTAATAAAAATAACACTCCAGCTGATTATACGGGTCGTAATGATCACGTCAATATCGAAGAAAAATACATGTCAATATATTGACAAATCCTTTTTCTCTTCGTTCATAAGGAATTAATAATTTCTTTGTTCGGAAATTTTTACGTCGTGGCCGTGTTGTTGCGGTTGTTTTTCTCGTTTTTCTATTGGCCGCCGTGGCTTGCCGGCGGTAGACAATAACGTGTCGAGCCAACGTTGCTTGGTCCGTCCGGTAATATTTTTTGCCTCTCTTTCTCTATCCCTCATAATTTACTCAGGGTTCCCGGGAATTTTTTAATACGAACGGCGGCCAAGAGTAAGCCAACCGATCGATATGGAGACTTCGGGGGCCCAGGCACTGACTGGAAAGGCATGTAGGAGCACAAATCAGAACACATCGGCATACCAAAACGTTGAACGTTGCCGGACCACCACCGCAAACTGCAAATGCCTTTCTGTCAGCCTGACCCCAATCACTGCCCTTACGGTTTCAATACCTTTCGTCCGTGCTGCGTCTACCAATAGACGAATTATTTGTATTCTATACTGGAAAATAAAAAAGAGGGAGTTACTACATATTCATACCGCAAATAAAACAATTACGATTAGCTGATAACAATAGGTACTTTTTAGTATACAAAAATAATGGGTAGCAGTGAACAAGATTTGCAATCAAGCTGCAACCCCAAAATTAATCGAGGCATAGGTATTTCCTTATATAAACGATTGGCAGAAACAAGGCTAAGAATACTTAAGAGGGAACGATATCAGCGGATCAACTCGACTTGAAACAAACGGAACCCTCAAGTCCCCATTTTAGTATATAGGCCTATAAAAATGACCCCTACTAGTGGCGACATACGTACATCGTATGTCTTTATTGTGTCTGTGTTATATGAAAGGCGTAATTGATGAACTAAAAAGCACCTATGAGATCGGTATCAGTCGGTATAGTAGCTAATGGTATTCACCAATATATACGCATACAGATAATTAAAAATTTGGCAATAGCAGGCCACAATCCGCGTCATACCCTATGAACTGAATTTATTTTTCACGGAGAAATAGTCGATGGTGAATTTAATTTTCAGCAAACGTTACTGCGCCGGCGTCCGTCAAGAAATTGTTGTAGAAAACGCGAAAATATTGAGATTCATATGAAATTTCGCTGTTTTTCTATTTTGTTTATTGTGTTATTAATAACTAAATTTTAACGGATTGATTTTCTAATTCACTGAATCTAAAATTAGATATAGCAAAAAAATACTGCCAGGAAAATGAATGCATTTCAATACTTATAAACATTATCATAAAGGTTTCTAAAAAATTGTTTTAGTAATACTTATGCCACGTAAAGTAAATATTAACAATAACTGGTGTGTATCGAAATCAGTCAAACATTATTTATCGAAGTTTAGTTATTTATCAAAATAAGAAAAATGCATCAGTATGAAATCACGGTTATAAAACAAATGATGTGATTTATGGCTCATTGACATATTTAGCCTAAATGGACCTTGACGACATTGTATTAAATTATTGTACATACCTAACATGGACAATATTGTTTTCACAGTCTAAAATCACACGAAACACACACTACCCGCATTTATCAAAATAAATAAAATATGTAACCATACACACAAAAAAATATAATTCCTACGGAAAATTCCAATAACGTATAAGGTCAAATTGCCAAAAATTGGGAAATTTACTAGAAAACTTTAGGTATATTTTCTAATTTTTGGTAAATTTTCCCTATACATTACTGGAATTTTCCGTAGGAATTGCAAATATTTTTTAGTGTGTAGTGTATCGTATGAATGGAAGCTCACTATTATTTAATTTGGCGCTTTATTGATGACTGGATTTGTAAAATATATTCGACAAAAGGGTACCGATTTATGATCATTACTAAGGTCTTACTATAATGGTGTCGCGCCTAAGAATCTTGTTCATGTGGTTAGGTAGAAAAGTTAGGTAGCGTTCCATAAATAACGCCATGATGGCAAACGTAAAATATTCTGGAAGAGATGCAACAAATCAATAAAAGACTGCATACTCAATACGTATATTTATAGCTATATATCCAGCATATTTTAACCGTCTCGGTGACTGAACGGTTTGCATGCTCGCCTTTCACCCCATAGGCGTTGGTTCGTTTCCAAACTGAAGCGGAGATTTCTAATTATGGATAAAAATCAGAACATGCCTTCTTCTAGGATAGGCAGAGAAGCCGTAGGCCCCAGGTTAGTGAGATATTTGGCACGTAAAAAATCCTTATCGGCGGTTGGAACTCCTTCGGATTCGGCAAAATTTCAGGTATATTTCACAACCCGAAGTTTCGCTCAGCAACAAATATACACACATATTGCATGTTTTAAATTGTCGGTAGTATGCATTCGTTATTCATTACTGCAGCACAAATTAATGAAAATCACCAAAGAAAAGTTGAAAACAGATATAGCCATTACAGTGCGCACATTTTATAAAATAGGCTTACTGCAGATTGAACATAGAGGTAAAGTTCCTTTATCGTAATGTGAAGAAGCATGTCTTACTGGATGGATGAGGCGATTTAGTTTAGTTTCTATGAAACCGTTTTACTCAAGCAACATGAAAGTAAATTCCGGTATGTTGGAGAGAACAGATTGCAATTTTATTATGATGTTCAACCGATGAATATCCATATGGAGTAAAATTAGATTTGCAAGCATTTCCACGAATGCTTTTCATACACGAAAGATTTGGCTTTCGATGCATTCAGCAGTTGCACCCTACTATGTAGGTTTATCGACAGGTATGTACCTATTTCTTCGATTTTGCAGAACGGTGGTCGCTCCAAGAGCCGAGTAATATATATACTTATTATTCGGTGTAAAAACCTAGCCGTCAACAATTTCCCAAAAATTTCGAATATCAATTTACAATTTGTAAAATATTTATGCCAACCTGAAATATGTTATACATATGTTTTCGCGGTGGTTAATCATAAAAAGGTATTTCTTTGTCGAAGGTACTCTACCAAATACTACGAATAACCATCCATAAAGCATGAAATAAATAACAATGAGCATTTATTTTACCAATGTAGTAGTAGCTTATACTACCTTAGTAGCATCATTTGTAAGAACGTGATGGAAATTAGCTGTTTATAGAATTTAACGTTGACATATTCGTAAATAATTTTATAGGGAATTTGTCTATTGTTAAAATTCTAGGTATAACTATAAATTTAACAGTAGCTAGAGCTACCTTTACTTCTTTCCGGGATGACTAGGGGTGAGAGTGCAACAAATATGCGTACAGGGGTAGTTTTTACTTCCTAAACCTGAGGTTCCGCCAAAACGAAAATTTAGCAGTTTAGAATACTCGATAGGTTCTGCAAATGTACCAATTAATTTAATTCTTTTTCTCTGATCGCTGAGCATCACCTGTTTCTTTGTTAGATTCCATTTTAGCACTGCTATCCCTCACCTGTTTGGTCGACTTCGTCTCCTTACAGCATACGCTCCACCAATTAGCAGTTATTTCATCCATCTTTCTAAAGACAATCTTGCTCTATACGTTAACCATGTAGCTCGCTGTGCCTTAATTATCCTTGTTATTGAAAGCTTCTTGTATATTTCTGTTAAGTCATGATTTATCCATTTTCTACATTCTTCACCCCTTCATATAGTACCCCCAAAAGCGTTTCGTAAGATTTTCTCTTCAGAAATTTCAAAGTTTTTCGTTTTCTCTTTTATTCATAATTCATGCTTTACTTGCGTTGGTTGCTGATGGTCATATTACCGTTTGATACTTATATTATAATTTACGCCAGTCTACATATATTTCTTGCTTTAATCATAATTTTTAACGTTCTTATCGTTTGACTTCCTTTGGTTAGTTTTTTATAATTTTTTTTGTTCTTTCCTATTTGTGTTGGTTGCTCAAATACTCCGCATGCTCGATATCTTTAATCGTATAATTCTTCTTCGTCCTGCACTAACAATAATTGGTTAGTTTTTTGGGTTTTCCTTTTTTTTGTCCTTCCCCTATAGACAATATAGAGCGTAGAAGCTGATTTTGACAAAATAAAATGCCGTACTGGAATTTGATTGCTTGTTTAGTTAATTATAGAAATTATTGTGTATTGTGGTGACATCCCCAAAACAAAAAAGAACATTTATTGTAAAATAAGAAAAACAAGAGGCAAATAATTCTGCCTTCTAGACACAGATGAGGACATATTAAAGTGACCCTTGCCGACAATTATAGTTAATCGTCTCGAACAAACATACAACGGACATCGCCAAGAACAACATTTGAACCGCGTCCCGCAGCATATCGAATACTAAAGGTCTGACCTTGCCTCATCCCGAAGCCGGTGCAATTGTTATTTACGTCTGATAAACTGCCCAATCATCCTCGGGACAATGAAATCGCTGCTAACAGGCAACTCCGACCGCTTTGAACCGTTCACCGACAACCACGAGGCAAACATTTACTGTTTATTTACTATGTCTAAATTGTTCACCGCCGAATTGTTGCAATGTGACGTGAACGGCGCGACGTTTGAACCAGCAACAAAAAGGGGACCGTCTTTCGTGCTCTCACTCACCCACTCGAACTAACTAATTAGCGTCGTATTCAGAAGAAGCCGAATTCCCTTTTTTTTTTTTTTTTTCTTGCTTTCGTCTCTCGT
Organism: Cetonia aurata; assembly: GCA_949128085.1. NCBI lineage: Eukaryota > Metazoa > Arthropoda > Insecta > Coleoptera > Scarabaeidae > Cetonia > Cetonia aurata. The sequence continues at coordinate 21,438,690 of OX421886.1, read as the reverse complement.
CATGCCGAGGCAAACACAACAAAACTAAAATATCTGTTTGTAAAGCGTAACAAACTTAGACGCTTGTTTTCTTGGAGTTGACAAGCAGTTTTCAGTAAATGTCGGCCGTTATTGAAAACAAAACAAATAAATTACTGGCATTATAATGGAAAAAAATGGATTCGTTTAGTTAGATTATTAAAAGCAACAGAAACAAAACTTCGGAGAATCGAAATTTTGAAAGCACTACAGTACAAAGTTGGTGAGCTGAATGATGTGATAAATATAGAAAAATTGTTATTTCTTTTTGCACATCATTCACTATCCTCTGTCAAAACAATGTTGAAGCTCTGTTCTTTTTTTTATCTGAAAAATATCTAGTAAAGTTATACCTACATGTTGCTCTTCATTTACCAGATCACTTATCTCGCAATCGATTAATCACTTGGTAAGTTCCATGGTTTTTCTCATATTGTATAAAGTTTAATCACCTTTGTATATACTTGTTACATATATTACATCCGTAGTTTGATTTATTCTTGTTATTGCGTTCCAGAAGCATTGCTATGCATAAACGTTGAATAAACGTAGTATTTCGTTGAAATACATTATGTACCAATAATTGGTAGATATATGGTAAATTGTATGTTAGCGTTTTCTACCAGGAATATTTGATACCTGTTGCAAGTATACCGTCTGTACTGTCTTTCCTTTCTTTTTTATTATTTACCCACTGCTGTATTCTAGTCTTCCCTTGGTATACCTCTATTTCTTTTCTTCTGTATCTTGATCTCCCTATGCATTTAATCAGTATTTTTCCCCCATTTCTTTCATATACCCCCACAACCTCAACTGCTGTTCTTCTATGTATTCCAGAATTAGTTTATAATTTAGTTCTTCCCTGATATCTGTGTTTCTAAATTTGTCCCTTAATGTCATTCCTTTAACTTCTCTTAAATACTTCATTTCAAGAGCGTAGATCTTACTTTTGATGTCTCTTGTCAGTACCCATGACTTACTTCCACATGTGAGTACCGATTTGTATACTGCATTAAATACTGCTTTAAACGTATGCTGGGTGTTGTGGAATAACTTCATAGTTTTGTTGGTCCAATTACTTATATCCTTACCTTTCCACCCAGTATTCTCCATTGTGACTCTCAGGTACTTACTGTTTCATTTGTTCTACTTGGACCCCACCAATTTGGACGTTCGTTCTTTGTTGATCTTGGCAACTACTATAACCTTTGTCCTTACAATATTAATATTCATTCTGTACTTTTTTAGTGTATCGTTCCATGTTTGCAAGTTACTTTGTAAATTCTGTAAATTTTGGTAACCTACATACATTTTCCTTGCTTTTGGTGTGATTTCTCCAGAGATATTTATAACTAAATAAAGCGATGTAGCATCAACTGTGGGTTAACATGTATGAAGTAATTCTAAACTCATTGCAAGTCGGTTCATTTTATTTGGCATGGACACGTCTTGACAACAATGTATATGTTTCTTTGTCTAGAAGCTGAAAATGATCGTATTTGTGGAAATCTTACCGCCAAATAGCAGTTGTTGTTGTATCAGTTCAACAAGAGGAAGTAGAAAAAAGAACAACAGGCATATCTTGAAACTAAATACATAAATGAATAATCTACAAACATGTGATATTGAAACGCTCCAATTTAAACCACAAAAAAAAAAGAGAAGCAAAGACCGAACATTACCGAGGGTTGAGCAATATTATATCGATTGCTGATGTATATCGCGATAAGTATTAGACCCGCCATTTAGTTATTACTTATTATGATATATTTATATCATTAACCAATAACGATTGCATACAATTTTGTTTGTTATAGATTGTCATTGTTAGAAAGTTAAAATTTTAGCGTTTACTTTCAATTTAGAATATGTTTCTAGTTTACTCCGACCTTGTTTTTCACCTTTAATTCGTTTAGGCAGAAATATATTAGCGTATCTCCATACAGGACCTCTAAAAATACTAAGCAATTTAATTCAATGTCAGAAAATGAAATAGTTCACCAAAATCCTGACTAATCATTTTAATATTTTAAGACTTCTAACCATGTAAGCGTTCCACCTTCTTGGATCTCTTTACAATTTCTATTTTCGTATAAATTCATGTGATTTATTGAAGAAACTCCTATTTTCTGTAGTAATGTTAGTACGTACATAAACAATATCCATTTATTTCACAACGATAGGCTTTCGAAAAATGCAGGTGCACACGTCAACGTACAAAATGGTTAACGTAAATGCGTTCATGAATGTGCATTTATGCATGTCGAAAAATAGCAAGTCAGTGTATACCTGCACAAATAAATAAGTTCAAGTAATTAATTTACTTACGATGTTGCAATATCTTTTACGAAAATAATTAAATTTGAAAGAACCAACAAACTACAGAATAAAACCACAACGCAAATAATACATTTTTATACAATTGGTAATATGGAAACTCTCATAAACCTAATGTTCTCAAAATGATGCTGTAATAAACAAGTTTAGCTTCTATTGAAAGTTTATTAAAAGTCTATTGCAGAATATTTATAACAGCTGCTACCGGTATTCTTGACGCAGATACTCCATGAATGATTGCTTATTATTATTGCCAACTGCTAGATAAGCAAAACATTACCTCTTACCTCGTAATTACTGGAGTAGTAAGTGTGTAAGCCTGAATTATCGACTGTTATTACTTTTAATAATAATTTTGCTTTCTGAAAGTACCCTTCAACTAGTTAGAACGCATCTACAATATTTTGCGACAAATTCTTTGCATCTGCTTGATAAAAACTCTTCCATTACCACATTATCTGGCATTTCATATATACTATCGACTGCTTTTCCATTGAATTCAAGCAAATCAGTTCCTACAATTAACCATAGGCATGTTATGCATGACAGTACAGCCTGTAGCTCCTCTCTTTTATCTGGACATTTCAATACTAATTCAATCAAGCAATTGTCACATTCTGTTGATCGCTAAAGTTCCTGTTTGTTTTGTGATATATTCATACTCTTTTTAGTCTGTGTTTTGTCAAGATTTAGAAAGAATTTGTCATCCGTTAACAAATTATCCATTTTTTATTGTTCTTCAAAGAAATATTTCTCTAAATTTAGCTTTAATGCAGTATATCCTGTTTGTTTTGCCACATATGCACATTCTACTCTCTTCATCTTTATTAGCAAGTAGCACATTATTTGCGGAAATACCTCTGAAGCTAACTCAGTGAAATTGTAACCTCAAAGATATAGGGAATGATGAATACTCTTCTCTGCTCCTAAATCAAATTCTAGATAAAATCTTGACTTACATATAAGAGGTACAAAGGTGGAACAAAAAGCATGGATCAAAATTTTAGGTGACAATTTCAGTTCAACATAAAATAAGAGCAATATATTAATATAATTTGTTGTGACTTTGTGGAAGTATGTATGTAAATATTTCAGGAACAGAAAGAGAAGAATAAAAGTGGTCTAATTCCTCACATCTTTTTGTCTTCATAATTTAATAATAAGGCGATCGATTTCGTCCTTCAATAGGGCATCATCAGACCAACTAAGAAACATAAATAATTAAGAATTGCATGATTAAGTGCAAAATTTAAATAGTAGAAGTTATTTAGTTAATAATTCATTATCCGAAATAGTTCCAAAATCAAAATATTATAGTAATTCCATTTCTATCATTTGAAATCAACAAACTATAAGTTGCAAATATGAATGATAATGAAGATAATTAAATTTAAGAAATTGCAGAATATTCATATAAGTAATGATAGAAAAGTGTAAAAACTTATAATTTATATATAGTAGTTAAGATAGTAAAATATACAGGTTGTTCGAAGTTTAGAGCGCACCATTGCTAACTTCGTTATTATTGGCGCTACGAAGTCGGTTAAATAGGCATATTTCTGGGATTTTATGTGGCAATTGTAGTGGTGAAAACAGAGAAACAATTGAGCATTGGGTTTTCAAGGTATTCACTAAAACTTAAAATATAAAATAATTTGTCAATGAGTTTTCTGCAGGCCATATTATATAGATAATGATTCCTTTGTTTAATTGAACATTGTCTCATTTTATTTTTTTAATATCGACAGATACAGCAACCAGTGTGTCACTAATCCTAAATCCAGCCACATCCTAGTTTCTATAAATTCAATTCACGGATTTTATCTAAACGATGAGAGAATAATATTGGAAGGGTACCGCCGACTATAAAAGTGTTCATGGACTTTCTTTTGTTCTAGCCAACGGAGCCTTTACACCCGGCATGGAACCAAAGAGACAAAGGACAGCGTACACGCGCCACCAAATACTAGAATTGGAAAAAGAATTCCATTACAACAGATACCTGACGCGCCGTCGACGCATCGAAATAGCTCATACTCTGGTCCTGTCCGAGCGACAGATCAAGATCTGGTTCCAGAATAGGCGCATGAAGTGGAAGAAGGACAACAAATTACCGAACACGAAGAACGTCAGGCGAAAAACGAACCCGGCCGGGGTCACGACGACGACCACCGCGACAAAGGCATCGGCCGGAAAGGTGCGCGGGAAAACACAGAATTCCACTCCGCCGAATAACAATGATAAACGGAAAAACAACAACCCAAACAACGTCGGTCGGGTGGAAATGGACGTGCTAGGAGAGAATATGCTGGATATGTCCCTAACGGGACATCAGATTCCCTCGACGATCGGCGGCCATTCGCACGGTCACCATCCGATAAACGCCAACCCCAATCTGCATCATCCGAGTATGCTGCATGGTGATCCCGGTATGCACATAGGAGCGCTTGGCAGTCACTCGCTGACCCCGCTGAATGCGTCACCTGGTTGCGGACAGGCCGCAACCCAACCGCAAATAAAATCGGACTACGATTTGACGGCGCTTTAATTACAGTGGACCGTGGTGATCGCGTAGTGACAACCTTCTCAACCAGCTCAATGTGTCCCTAAAAGTATAATACTTAAAGACAAATGAAAAGAAAAAGATATTTGACGACACCGACAATATATATATATGTATATTTATGTAAGTATATAATGTACACTGTGCGCGAAAATTATACGTTTAAAATTGAAATTAGGTGACGTTTCGTTCATTTTTCAAGCGCTCTGGAGTTTCTTTTCTTTTTTCTTTTAGGCACAAATTCTTGATGCAATTTCTTAAAGATATGTTACATCGTAAAGATTAATAAACAGCATTTAGGTTTGATGAGGAACCTGCATTAGAAAATCTTACCTATTACATAAAAAACAGAAAGCTCTTAAATACTTTTAGTATAAATTAAATTTACAAAACTATAATGTTCTCTCATACAGCTTTTTATGGCAGCTGTAATTCGACCCGGTTTGTTTGACACTATAGAGCTGATGAGAGACATACGAATACACTACTAGTTGTGCGAAAATAACAGGACCTCTAAAAACCTGAACGACCTACACTAAAGCGGCCAATCGAAACCAATTTTGCTTATGTATAACGATTCGTCTTCAAAACAAAAATTTGAACCAGTTTTGGAATCGGCTTTAATTTTTAAAACGAACATTAAAAATACATCTTTCAAGGTAACACGAACAACTGTGGAATTCCGATTTCCATGAAACTTTAGAGACTGAAGGAGTATCATGGTTTTCTACCACTCTACGCAGTTTTGTTATTCTATCGAAATGCCCGATTTAGAGAGCTCCCTCTAAAGTTTGCGCGATTTTTTCATTTTTAGGGATATTATAAATGGATATTGAAACACTTTTTCAGCTTAATTTGCAGCAAATTACATGGTACCAAAAATTATGTAACCAATCTCCGCAAGAAGCTAATAATCGGGGACGAAGTACCCCATCCCCCATTTTTTAATAATTTCGCGTTTTCTTATTCATTTCAGTTCAGAGAATTAATAATAATAAACATTTGAAATAACCAACTGATCTATTGATATATATCAAACAATTTTATTCCACTATATACTTAGAAAAGTGCGTATAATAGAAACAAATTTGGTGTAGGTATATTTATTTATTTAACGTGCAGTGTACATAGATTTAAAGCTCCGTAACTTCTTGCAGATATATAGACCATCCTGCCTTTTCGAAGGTTCGTGTTTAATTACACATCTAATGAACCTTGATATGGATTTGATTATGCATGCCATTCTAAGAAATGTTGTTGTTTAATATATTACTCTATAAATGCGTAGGTATTCTGAAGTAATTGATAGTGTAGGTGCAAAAAATCCCAGAGTGTCAACTGTAAATCTACATACCTTGCACAATAAATAAATCAATCAAAATATAAATCTTTAGTTCTACGTCCTGTGCACCAAATTTGTTCACACTATACGCACTTTCCTGAGGATACAGTGGTAGAAGAATTTTTATTATAAAATGTATAAAACGCAAATGAACTTATTTAATAAATCAGACAATAGATAAGTTTAGTTATTTTAAATGTTTATTATCTTTTTTCATTTAATTATTATTATTAATTCTGTGAATTTGTTGTGTACATCATTTTCTACGTACAAGCGCCTTTTTTGAGAAATAATGAAAAAAGGAATTATTAAAAAAAATGGGGGGTTTGGGCTACTCCGTCCCCCATTATTAGCTTCTTGCAAAGATAGGTTACGTCATCTTTGTGACCATGGAATCTGCTACAATTTATTTTAAAAATACTTTTCAATAGCTGTTATATTTTCGGCAATATTCCCAAAAATTAAAAAATCAAACTTTGGAGGGGGCTTACCTCTAAATCGGGTGTTTGGGCAGAAAACGAAAATTGAGTTTCTACCTTGATACTCTTTCAGTCTGCAAAATCTTATGGAATCGGAAATTGACACTTGTCGGTGTCACCTTGTTAGAGTCAATTTTTAAAACCAATTTTGATGCTCATTTTAAGAATACATCTTTAAAAGAAAGATTTTGGCTTGTTTTTAAATAAATTTTATATTTTCTTATTCATACTATAAGGATTCCTGCATGGAGTAACACCCACAGATATACCTGTTATGTAATTATTTAAAGTATACTTAGAGCGATTCAACTCTAAAATCATACATTATTTAATGAGAATAACGTTCTTGTTCAGAAATAATAACTGGAAAATAAGTTCACAATATTAATACGTAATAAAGGCTGAGAAAGCAGTTATTCCCTTTTAAAATCGCCTCTAAAACAGGCTTAGAAATCGCTTTTGAAACGCGCTTTAACTGAAAATCGACTATTCGGTTCGAGTGAAACCAGTATTATTATGAGGAAAATCAGTTAACCGGTTTTTAATATCTGGTGATTTTCGTAACACTAATGTTATTTTCGCACAGATTTTTGTTATTAATAGGCATATAAAACATACGTAAAACCTGTAGGCGATACTTTATAGATACTGTAATTATCGACTAACTACATATTTTTTCTACTTGTTTCTTGAGATTTGTCGATTAGATCAGTTAGTGGTTTATTTAATGTTTACATTAACCCAACGAAACGATTTGAAAGGGTGGTAAACAGAAGTGTGTGCTGTATACACTACGTAATAATTTATCATATTTATTTATAATAAATTCGGTAATCGAGAAGGCGGTACTGTGTTAGTTCACAGTATGAATATATCAACTGGCTCTTTTGTTCAAATGAATGTCATTTATCATGTAACTTTATTATTTCTGAGCCTATTCTTTTCTTCGTAAGCTAGTACTTGAGTAAATAGTTATAGAATAATGAGAAGATGTCAACGTTAGTTTGTTCTTTGCAAACGAGTTCGTTTCTTCTTGTTTGTTATTTTAGCAAGTTACTCTAACAAGGAATGATCCTGAACTCGGAAATTCAAAAAAGATATACTAGAAATATTTAGAATATACCTACATAGGTATAATATGTAATTTATTTCTTGTACAGGTGCTCTACTAAGAAAATTAAAAATTCTCCAGTTTTCAAAGAGGTATTTCATCCCTTTAAAGTAAATCTTCGTAGAAAAAAAATGCGTATTGCGCCTATATGCTTCAAATATTTCTAAAGTTTTATATTTTTCTTTATTTTAACGCTTATGAGATGGTTTTGTAATAATACTAGAAACAAATTAAATACAAATTTCAAGTCCTTCAATTATGCTTCCACATAAAAAAATATTCAAGCAATTGTCAAACTAGGGGAACATATAGAATACATATATGGATGATACTGGATTATCATCTCTACTGCGGAGATTTCCTCTGAATGGGTTATTAGTTCTTCAATATTCACCTATTTTTGAATTTGCTTCTTTGCGCTCCACTTTCAGCGCTGAAGAATTAAAATATATACCTTGTGTAAATGTGAATACGTTACTCAAAAACCAAATACACTGGTTTGAAAATCCAGTTTTTAGTGCATTTCCACAACAATATTTCACACATTCTCCTCTCTGTTCCAAATGCGATGCCAACACCATCCTACAGGGCGTAAGCCGCGCAACTAATGCGAGTTTTAAATATTTATTTGAAGAATTGTTTAATGTTTGTCTAGAATCCATTTTTCCTACTGTCACAAATTGAGAAACAAAATGCCATGAGTTCGTCTTTTTGTTTTTTAATGTCATAAATAGTTCATCAACCATTTATGACATTAAAAAACAAAAAGACGAACTTGTTCTCGAATATTAAATTTATTTATTACAACGTTTCTATTCTCACCTTTCTTCAGTCGCTCGATGATTTCCAAGTTCTGACTGATGGTAAGAGTGACATGTTTTCGTTTCTGCCCCATGTTAGAATGTTTGTTGCTTGTCGACGGTTTAGAAAACATGTTTCCAGTTTAATCCTTATTAAATGTACATAATACATACGTACACATTAAATTACACTTTTAATTATTGTAATAATTCATCACAATAACCAATAAATACAATACAATAAATACAATAATAGCTGTTTAAGTGAAGCTATTTTATCAATTTCTCTATATAAAGTTAAGATGTTTCATTCTAATTCGATTTATTTCTTAAATTTTCCCACTCAAATTGTAAATCCCCCATGTTTTGTTTAAAACTTAATATTTATTTTCTTTTAATTACAGGTCTAGTTTGATATCGAATTTATTATTACGGGTACAGTTACAGTTGAAAGTAACTTTTTGTTATAACTTTAATGACGTATGTGGTATTCTTAACGACAAAAAGGTTGTCGTTTTGAACTTACGAAGAATCAAGTAGGAAAAAATTATTTAAATAGAAAGTAAGAAGTAGTAACGTTTAATATAGCACCCTAGAAGAGTTTTAGTTACGCAGAATACTGCAGAATATAGGTGGAGATACCAAGTTTACACAAAATTTTGTATTGATCCCTTTATTTATCCTTACGCAATGATTTTGCTATTGAAGACGAGTCTTGGTTATGCATTTCTTTCAGGTTTTCTGTTTACTGCGTCAGTCTAATTTTCCACTTGTTACTTCATACCGTAAATAATCCTAATTGACCATGAAGCTTTCTTTGGCGTTGCTGTTAAAATTGCATATAAAATTTATTATTTATCTTTAAGAAATTGCATTTTTACTAAAAACATATTTTGCTATTTCTACTTATTGATACATTCGTCTACAATCGTCAAAGGATATTTTTGTAAAAGTGATGCGTGGATTTTATAAGTGAATGAAGAGAAATTATACGTTTAGATCTTCTGTGCCATTTCAAATTTAGCATATTCTTCACTTGCTTTATTGTTTCCATGTGCGATGTATTATTTTGAAACGCTTATGTCAAGAGATCTGAATCTACGATAAACCAGATAAAATTAAAAAATAAAACACAAAGGTGCAAATAATAAGGTGAAAGTACTTTATTTGTAACGATATATATGTTTAAAACTAGAAATTACTATGTAACCATCACACATCCAATAGATTAAAATCCAATTTTATTTTTTAAAAATGCATTTCGCATCATCAGTTTCTGTTGAAACATGAACTCGTTAATTACATCACATAATAAGTTTCCTATATTTAAACAAATCTATGGTTTTATGTTTCCGTTACTTATAATGGACTTCAATAGGGCGGAAACAATGTAAAGATTGTATAATAATACTTCGTTTTGTTCATATTGTGCATGTATTTGTAAGGTTAAGACCCCAGTGTGATCTTTTGAAAATGTAAAATTAATTGAGTAGGTAAATTTAGTCTGTAAATATAAATATTAGAAATAAAATCGTGTTATACTTCTATTAAAATGAGTTTTATTCCTGCTATCATCCTCCATTGCCCTTAATTAATATTTATTATATAATATTAATTAATAACACTTCTCACGAGCTATTTCCTTATTTTACGTCAAAAGCAATTACAGAAATATGATAAAAAGAATCAAAAAATTTATAAAACAAAGTGTATAATCACCAGAGATGGATTTGAATTTAAACCAAATAAATACCAACACTTATTTCATAACTGACAGTCTATTTTCAATGCTAAAACATGTGTAACTCTCGTCAATATTACGATAAGTGTGCTCTGAAAATTGTAGAATCTGTACAGCCATAAAGTGAAGCAACGTTATGTTCTTGTTAATATAAACGGAAGGCAGCAAAATATATAGGGAAGGCAGCAGCAACATACCATTTTCCTTAAAGAATGGCCTGCATGATTCGGTAGCGCCGACGCCTACTGTACAGCGAATAATGCCCTTCTAAGCAACAAAGGCATCATGCGCGCGAGTAGATTACCCCAGATAATCCCGTAAGTTATCATGGAGAACACCTGATCATAATAAAATGTTACTAAACAATATCTGCTCAGTGCACAGTTAAGGCTCCTAGTTTGATATCACGAGAAGTAAGCTCCCTATATAAGCTTCCGAATATGAAATTACTAACTAAGTGACTCGTCCAACTATTCTTAGAATCTTGAAGGAGCTCTGATCCGCCAACAACTCGCGGTTTAAGTGAATGTCCACATTTTAATCAGCTTTGAACTGGGGAGTATGAAAAAAAAACATGAAGAATGTGAAAGATTAATATGAAGTTCTTTACAACTAAACTATTCACAGAGCTGAATCAAGAGGATGTTCGCATGGTCACGCATACGCGTCAGGGTCAGCTCCAGAAGCCACAGCACTAGTGTCATATATGCGTACAAAAACAAAGAAAAGTTAATAAATTCTACAATGTCATTAACCCATAATGCCCAAATTATTATTTTTTTAATGTTTCATACTGACAAACACATAGCCAGTATAAAGTAACAAAATAAAAGTAAAATTTACCCGATCCGTAGATAGTTCACTGGGCGTTAATACAAAGAAGAAATACTACCGGGCCAAGACCTGGCCCCTGCGTCATCCCAAGATATGTCGGTAAAGTGGAGGATTAGATATATTTAGTATAAGTTTTTGATTTAAAAGGTACCTTGACATACTGAACACGATTAGATAACCCCTAGATGCTCTTCTCGTGTTTCAAATTGTTCTGTCAACAAAAGCATTTTTAAAATAATTAAAATCTTTCATAGTTCCAAATCATTCTATGTGAAAGTGTGATGTAGTAATGTAGTAATTTAAACGTTAGAGAAAACTATTTGATCATTAGGACCCGGTTTATCCACACAGATAGTTAAAAAACTTAACTGGGAAATAGAAGCAAAGAAGTGTTTACCCTATTTAAATATTGATCTGTAAAATATTGTTTCTTTCAAGTACTTACCAATTGAACATTTAAGGAGAACCTCAGGTGAATACACTGTTTCCATGTTTTTGTGGAATTCAGTGTGTTCAGGTACTATAATTGTGGTTTATTTGTTCATATACCTATGCTGTAATAGTGTAAGAGTTTAACAAAGACAACAGAAACATATATTTTGTGATTTCCAACTTATTTATATTGAATATCTACTAAAGAATAATCTTTTTGTACCTGAAACAATTAGTTTTTGCTTATATTGCAGGTCGAGCAATAAAATCGTGTAGTTTAATTCCCAATTCTTCCAATTCTGCTCTATACTTGCAACTAAGTTAGGTGAGAGTTATAACAGTATTTCAGAAATCATTCTTTAATTGCTCCTGTATTAATAAACTCAGCTTTAGGCTTTCTATTGTAGGTATATAATATATTTTCTTGTCAAGTATTTTGCTAGAGTATATAAAAATGGTAATATTCACTACCAAAATAAGTCCTGTTCTAAAACTCTTACTGAAAACACATAAACCTGAAACATAATACCAAAAAGAAAATATTAAAAAATGTAAATTATGGAGACAAACTAACGAATTCAGAAGCAGATTATATACATAGGTCGGCTTTAACTTTGTACTACACAAATAATTCCCTCTGGTGCAGTTTTCAACTGCCCAACCCTTTGGTCACTACCGTTAACTGGCTACTGGCTACTCCCCCATGATTTCGACGACACGGCTGAACTATGCGATAATTACAGAAAAGCCTTCGAAAATCCCTTTGGACACGGCATAAATTTGTCAAGTATTATATCTTATTACACTATACAATGCGTTGCGGTAAATTTCACTTGAATACGTTGGTAAAGGATGATTTACGACACATATTGCTTTGGTGAAATCGGAGGTGTACAGAAACTGACAATAGGTGAAAGAAAAACGAAGAGTTTCTAAAAACAAAGAATCAAGTTCTTGTTGTTTGCAAATATACAATCGCGCCTATAAATTGAAAAATGTTCAAATATATAAAATTCGTGAAATTGGTAATATTTTAAAGTAGAATATTTTCATATTCACGTTATATTGCTCTTGGCGTGTGCATTCTACTTTACATATAAACTTCATTTATTCCATACCAGCTTTCAAGGAGGTTGTGACAGTAAGTAATTGCATTTTTATTCATAACTGTAAGTACATACATGTGCATGCGGTAACATAATTATAGAAGTTGTGGTAGATGTATTTTAACATATGTAATTAATGATTTTTAAAGAGTGTACACTATGTGGCGTCAGTTTCCCTCTTGATTGTTGTTTTATACAATACCTAACATAATATATCTACTGTACCGCTTGCACAGTTCTATATTTGAGCGAAAATACATCTTAAGATCGGAAATAGTATCGAGCACCACTACTAGCAAATGTGCTGTGTGAAGGAGCGAGATGGATCTAAACAGAGGGGGAAGAAGAGGAAAATCTCGCTCTGATCTCTCTACATTTATGTATGTTTTTACGCAATTATTTCAGAACAATTATATTGTAATTGAACCAACATTGACAGCAAAATACAACTCAATCTACTTATCAAGGAGTATTTTTTTTAACAAGTGACATATTTTTTTGTTACTTTTTATAATGGCCGAATCCTGTTAAGTTTGTAATAATAGATAGAATTATATACCTACTAGGAATTATTTATCGTAACTACAAGTTTTAACGATTTTAAAACATAAAGAACTTATCCGTTTGTTCCAAAAACAACGACTCTCTCTTTGCTCTTCCTAAAACTGTACGATTTTGCAAAATTTCTCATGAAATATTTGATAAAAGTGTTCTTAACGGTGTTTTGATGCATCCTTTTTCTATTCTTTCATAGTTTATTGGGCAGGCCCGCTGAAACAAAGCTACTGATCATATCCCCGGAAAATATCCGGTCATAACAACTGACCAGGGTAAGAATTGAACCTGCCATAGTTAGCAATACTAGAATCTCTTTTTTTGCGTTAAAAAACATTTTACTGCTGAACTATCAAATGTTTTGAAATTTGAGAATTGAAATTTGTCATTCCTTTTAATCAATAAGTTACTACTTATTTCCAGCTTGTTTAGCTGCTTTGGACGCAATAAATCGCAAGTAATAAAGACATGACGCACTATAAATTGTTGGGTGTGATACATACTAATGAGCTGTCGTTTTGATTAAAGGACCCTAAATTCCAATACGTGCATACTACCGGCTTACAGCCATTTTGAAAACTATCGGTATATAAAGCACTTTTACTGACATATTCATCATTCGATAACCCAAATTCTTTAACTTAGGAACGTGAAATTCGGACTGTGCATTGCTTCCATAGTGTGGGCATCCATTAAGAAGTGATTTTTAAAATTTTTGTCTCTGAAGAGGTGAAAAATAGGGGGGCAATACGTTTATCTCAAATCCTGATGATGCTGCAGGGCGTGGAAACCGAAAAATCGAAAATAAATAAATAAGCACATACTTTATTATTTTCAGAAAATCTAGTTAAAGGTGGTGAAAATGTAGAGCGATTTAAAGAGTTGTGTACAGCAGTAAGAGAGATATAAACTGTTAGTCAGTCCCTTAGAGAAACTAGGTATTCACGAATGTTATGTATAACTGTAACGAACAATCTAATTATGTGATAACAAATTTTTCTTAGTTTCGATTTTCTTGCATGCATTCTCTATGGTTTAGTTGTAGTTTATTTTTGAGAGAATTGAAAACCTTGGTCCTTATATATTATGTAACTGTACTTCCTTCCATTTGTTATTGTATTACTTTTGCTCGAACCAATAAATTTATACTTATACTAAGAAAAAATGTGCTTCACAAAGCCAGTTCTATGTAAACTGTAGATTTTACAGCAAGCACATCTCGTAATAATCCTTGCACCTGAATAGATACTGATGCTCTTTGACAAGTATCTCAGTAAAGAAAATGTCATATATTATATAGAGTTTAATATTAAAGTAATTATAAACAGTATGTCAAATATAAATAGGATGTTAATAGTACACTATTTCTTAAAATTAATGTAGAAGAGCAAGTTATAAACTTCTTATCTAAAATCCAATCTAGCATAAAAACATTTATGAAAAAAGCCACAGAACTAACGTGAACATCCAATATTAATGCCAAAGAATAATACTATAGTAGAAAGCATGAAATTAAATATTCAAATACAGAACAAAACTATAAAACGATTGAAGGAGACATATAATATCATAATCCATTAGCAACCTTGAAAGCCTACGCAGTGTTCCTTTAAATATTTTTGGCTTCTGGTACAAATTCTACGTGATTATTGCAGAACTTCAACGTACTAAAGCCTTTTAACGAAATAACATAACGATAGACCTATTCACCGCAAGCTAAGCTGCTAATTGGTTCTTTTCCACACAGATGCTTAACCTTAATTTTTTTAACTTTAATCAGTGTCTTGATACAGTTGTGTCTGGAAATGATACCTGTCAGAGTAACAGTGAACTAGAAGTGGTCAACGTGTTTACATATCTCGTGCTTAAAATCGATTCCAGCTTCCTGTAGAAAGAGCAAATCGCCACATTGCGTCAAAGGTTAAGACTTTTAGCGCATAGATTTTACTAACTGTCCACTGTTCGTACCCATTAGAACAATGTTCACTATCTACTACTCCCTGGTGGAGTCGCTAGTATCTTACGGGATTGTTGTCTATGGAGGTGCTCCCAAATATCTCACTGACAGATTCATTGCTAGTTCCGTCCAAAAACTAATCCCAAAAAAATATGAGTGTAATTCGTCCACACGGTGTGAATTGGTGCAAGGAGCGAGCCATGCCGCCGATCAAAAACTTATATCGTTATAAGCTTCTTTTGAAACATTACTTTCGTGTGTCTGACCTGCCTAGTATTTGTTCGAACAACTTCACCAGGGCTTCGGATGCTAAAGATCTGCTGGTGCCAAGATGAAACAATAAATATGGTGGGTATTGCTTGTGTGTAACACT
The DNA here is from genome assembly GCA_949128085.1 of Cetonia aurata. Taxonomy (NCBI): domain Eukaryota; kingdom Metazoa; phylum Arthropoda; class Insecta; order Coleoptera; family Scarabaeidae; genus Cetonia; species Cetonia aurata. Next base: position 21,423,042 of record OX421886.1, on the reverse strand, counting down.
GCCAAAGTGTTTTTAATGACTTACCAACGAATCTTTGTTTTCTGAACTCTTTGAATGCACTAAAAAGAGAACTAAAGTTACATTCTATTTCATAACCTTTCCTCATTTTGCTCTTTTGCATTAATTTATTCTATTGCTGTGCAGTTAGAACGACTCATTAATATTTGACCACATACCTACATTATTTTTTTTCTACCAATAAGCCTTTCCTTTGCTTAGTGGTACTTTATGTTTATTAGCTTTTATACGTTTGCGTTGTTTGTTTATTGCGTAGTTTATGTGGTGTAGCAAGATTTGTTACGCCAAGAAACTCACAAAGTTTAATATAATTTATGTATTAAATATTATAATGGTTAGTGTAATTTGCTCTGCCTGATTAATAAGAACAGTTATTTAAATGATTATCACATACGTATTTACAAGATCACAGACATGTTAGTGTAGGTATTAATTTCGTTCCGGAAAAAAAAATACCCACTTGAATAATCTGAACTGTCTTCACCAGATGATTTATCAAATCGTTTTACATGTTGTTAGAAGTCTTACTATATGCAATCCGAAGATTATGCAAACCAGCATTTATGTAAAACTCATCCTACGCCCAGCGGCTGCGTAAGAACGACTATTCCCTCGATCACGTATATATTCGTCTTCTTGGCTACGCGTTATTACCATAACTGATATTTAAAATTGCCTTTTGAAAAATAACCTTTTCAGCGTGCCCGACGCCACACGAAGCTATCCCCAATATAATATTCACTAGGGTTACAAAAAAATCTCCTTTGTTCGGAATGCCGAACCGCCATTTTAGATTATACGGCCTTGTTGTGTAAAAATAGTTCAGTCAAGCATGTTCCCCTAGATTGGCAGTAAAAGAGGGTCCGACCGCGCTGCTAAAATGGCCTGTTGGACCATACGGATGGGATGGATGAGGAAGCAAAGAGGCGGAAGGGCCGCCGACCATTGTTGGCTCATCTACCAACTCAGACGGAATATTTTCGTCATCGTACAAAAGGTTAGTCAATTTCACTATCGTACAGAAATTATTAAAATTAAAAGTGCCAACATAATCTTAAAGATATCCACAGAGACCTGCTTGTAGTTTAACTGTTATACAGTAATTTTTTGTGGAAATATCAGAACTAAATTACAGTTCAATAATTATAGTGGTAAAAATTATTTGTTTCCACCAGCTATGAGTTCTTAATCTTTCTTATCGTAGTTACCTATTCTCTGTAGCAGTTTTATTGATTAATACAAAACAATTTTGTCTTTGGGTTTTTAATCATTTTGAATATATTCCTTTCGGAACCAGTTGCTTACAATTTAAATAAAAATACGATTTAGAAAACGTGGTCACTTAATTTACAAAATTACAGAGGAAAAACTTTTATAATACTAACAATAAGTTTATACTAATTTACACTCTAAATTACCTTAGGGTGTTGTTCATGGTTTAGTTACAAATAAAATACAAATTGAATATGTCAAATGTTATCATCAGAAATAAAATGAAAAGGAGATCCCTAAATATGCCCAAAATTCAACTTTCCTAAAAAACCTTGAAAGAGCATATCCTCATAATACTAAAATATATTGATTATTATCAAAGGGCAAATACTAATATCAAATGTAAAGTATAAACAAAATGTAAATATACTATTAATTAAGGTATTACAAATTGGGAACCTTAAATCTTTTACATATGAGTGATATGGCCTGCTGAGCATGAAGCAAATATTTCTATAATATATCACTCAAAACTATTTGATGGCCAAAATGCATTTTACGACTCGTATAAAAACTAACATTGCTTGTTTTACAATGTAATTGAATATGCATAAATTTAAATTGGCTACAAAGAAGAAAATCAAGAAATAATTGATATTATAGTTACATTTTACTTAAATGTACAAAATAAAAAAAAGTTTTACAAATTGCATGTTGTTAGCAAGAACAAATCCAAAGATAAACGAGTTACGAATTTAGTGGCAAATGTATTTACACTGATTATGTGCAAGACTTTGGCAAAATGCAGAAGATATCATAAAGTAACTGCACATACAACATAATTTACATAAGTGATACACGAGAACTCTCTCATTTTGGTTCTTAGCTTTCCAAGAAAATAAACTTTCTTAATTATAAATAGTAAATATGTACGCAAACCCTATATCTACGTAAACTCATGAACTCGTAAACTTATTGATTCACACCTTGAATTTTAATCGATAATCGATTCTAGACAGAACAATTTTCCTGTCGAAACCTCATTGCTCTTTCTTCCATGAATATGAATAGTAATTTAGACAAAATACAGAACTAAACAAGCATTAAAATGGTCATCTGTCTCCCAGAAGAAATAAAAAGGAACAGAAATCGACTAGTTTTCCTGGAAATGTGTTTATCGATTTTATGTGGTCGAAAGTATTCATAAGCTTTTTCTGTCCTGTCACACAATAAGAAATACGAAATCTATAACGGTGTAACTAATATATATCCGATAGATTAAATCGGTTATCTTTTGAACAATTTAATAGTTCCGAGAATTTTAATACAATGATATAGTTGTTCGAATGTTTCTTTCAACTATATCTTAATTATTTGGTAATGTCTAAAGACACGCATTCATTGTAGTAATCGTCTAAAAAGATGATACGAAAGAGGTTCTCAAGGAAATTACCAATATTGTTTTATAAAGACATGTTCGAGCAAATACTATTTTTGGTTTAATTTTCATTTGGAAAATGCTGAGTACAAAATATTTTTTTTTTAATATCATTTAACACTCTTCTAATTCTAACTGAATCACCTCCATTTAATTTAAAAATCCTAGACACATTATAGAACAAGTAAAGCACACAATAACTTAAATTAAATTTCTAACGAAGACAGGAATATAAGGTTCAATTTTATGCTGAGATTGCATACGTCAAAATATCCTCATAAGAAAAAGTTCCTTCGGTTTATTAACTTCTACTTCCATTTGAGTCAAGCTGACCCTGTTGTTTGAAATCCGATGGCGCGGAGAGAAATAAAGGCAACCAATTTAATGTTTTTGAGTTTGTTTGCGCCAAACAGGACGGTCAGCCAGGTCGGGATCTATATATTAAACCAGACGCTTTGATATGTCTGCATGCCGACCAATTATGTCTGGGCAGTGTGGGACGAGCCCGCCCGCCTGACTCCTCGAAGGCTTCATCATTCTCCGCCGTCACAGAAAATATTAAATTAGCTTTATTTAATTTATCGAAAACGCCATTATTATCTAGTAATGGAGCGAGGTATCAAAGCTGAGATCCATCTTGAATGTGGGAAAATTGTAAAAGAGGAAGTTCCAGGAAAATATTTATTAATGCAAAAAAAACACCTGACTTGTTTAAGGTTTCGTTTTATACCATCTACGATGGTGCAAATAGAGTTTGCATACTTTGATTATAAATAATAGTATTTCAAAAATTTACTGCAAAAGTATTCTAACGTATTGGTTTTACAAACAAACAAAAATAACTTGTCAAAATTCCACTTACCGATAAAAAACATAAAAACATGGAAAACATATTATTTATGATGAAAATAAACGGTATATACAAAAAAATAATAAAATATCTAGAAAGTAAAAACATGCTAAAGAACAGCTTCTTCCAAACGAAGTAGATTTTAGAAAATTTGAACGATTTTTTCCACAAATGGATAAAGCAGTGCACTTGGAAGAAATAAAACATATTACTAGTTGTATGAATAGTAAAATAACACAACAATATATGTCATGGGTGTAGTTGTTGACTATCTAAATTATATAGACCATGTACTAATAAAATACTACTTTTCACATACCAAACCATCAATAAGTTGGTACAATTTGACGAGGATCTAGTCTGTGCCTGCCACCTTTTATATATATATATATACAGGATGTCCCTGAAATAAGAGTACAACGTATTAAAAATGGGAAGCCCTAATTTTATTACACCTTTTATCTAAATTAATTTTTCCAAAATTCCCACGCATACGTGAGGAAAAAAATGGCAAAGATATTTATTAAATATCCGTCACGCCACTGGTATTTGAGACACTACACTTCTAACCAACGAAGGTAGGGCAGGCAACACGCGACGTATAACTACGCTCTGAGTCTCAGTCTGTCTGGATCCTTACGCATGAACACATCGGATATGGCTTTTACCACACGCGAGTTGTTCGATATGATTTATGTCTACGGCGAAGCAGGAGGAAGTTGTCGAAGAACTCTACGTATCTACCGGCAGCGATACCCCAATCGTAGAACCCCGTCTTACACGTGTATAAAGGATACCGTGTTTAGATTAAGAGAAACTGGTCGATTGCTACCAAATTACGAAGGTCGCGGACGTGAAAGACCACGTCGAATTTTACGAGCCGAAGAAGAATTGCTGGATATTGTGAACAGAAATGCAGGTGTAACAATTGATGTGTAACAATTGATGTGTAACGATTGATTATGAAAGAGAAAAAAAGAAATAATTACGCACATTACCTTCGTCACATCAAATATCAACTTTTAACAATGATGTTTATTTCAGAGAGCTGTCATTGATCAGATTACGCACAAGTGAATAGAGTTATTCATTAATAGATTCCACATTTTACTTTCAATATCTTCTTTGAAATTTGCTTTAAATTTCGCGTACGTAATAATATTGGAGTCGTTGACTCGTATCAGCTGCATACAATGATTATCTGTATATCACAGCTGTATTTACAAATGACCTTAAGATATAGTATAAACACAGATAGTGGATCCATGGGCGGCACATTCGTGACGTTTCAATGAGTTTTTAATTGTATATTCGATATTGCAATTGGCGTACGAATTTTTGGATACTTATTCAGTATAATTTGGGTTTCCCATTTTTAATATTTTGTACTCTTATTTCAGAGACACCCTGTGTATAAATAGCACTTTTATAATATCCTATTTCGCAGCGATGTATATCCTACAAGTTGATGTTTGAGTTGTTTTCATCGTCTTTGGGAATATTTAAACCCAGCGTTTCGGCAGTGGCTCTACTATCGTGTTCTAAATAGCCCTGAGAATGTCTGCCAATTAAATCCATGACAAAATGCAAGTGCATATATTTCTCGATGATGTGACTCCTTTGATTGTTATGCCAACTATCCTGAGGTATAATGAGGTCCTTTCTTCTTTCGGGATTCTCTTATATTTTTCTTGAGTATTCAAAGAAATAGCAGTCAGTAAATCATTATGAGTATATAATTATACAACAAATGGACCATGATTTAAATATAAATTTGTACAGACTTGTTAAAACTATTAAAATTCACAAATGCGTTACCTACTGCTCACCCTGTATAATATTCTCTCAAATCAGATAATATTGGAAAATACCATCTAATTTTTTCCTGTTCAAATAAGAAAACTTTTTTTTTTAAATTTAATAGCATGCGCTGTGTGTGCAAATCAATATTACAATTAGGGGCATTATGATTTATGCAAGTTGAATAAGCCCTTAGTATAAGTGAAATAAATATTTAGCGTAGCATATATACTTTCATATCAAGCAACACTGAGGATAGTATAATAAACGATCAAATGTACTCTCCATAAACGCTGTATAACCGTTGATAAGGCCAATATAATTAAATAAACGTTGAAATCCAGTTTATAATACACCAGCTATTGTTGTATGGTAAACTACACTCCGCCAAAAAAGTATCGCATAATTTAGTTTTGAATCATAAAAGTATCGCATAATCTTTGTTTGTAGCATAAAGTTGTAAATATACTTTAATGCGCTCTAAGATATAATTTCTATGATTGTTTAAATAAAATACAGGCCAAATAAAAACAAGAACTCATACTTGAGATTTTTATTAAAACAAGAAATTATAATTTTGGAAAGAAAAATGTCATAACAGTAGCTTTTAATACTGAGTATTGCCACCTCTGGCTCTTATGACCGCTCGCATACGGTTTGGCAGAGATTCGATTAACCTCCGTATATAAGCCTGATCCAAATTCTCCCACTCGTCACGGAGAGCATTTGCTAGTCCATGCAGGTCCGCTGGGGCAACATTTTGGGTTCGTATCCGTCTGTGAAGGAGGTCCCACACGTGCTCGATAGGGTTCATGTCCGGACTTACCGCAGGCCAATCTAAAACTGGAATACCAACATCGTTAAGGTATTCCTGGACGATTATTGCAACATGCGGTCGTGCATTATCGTGCATTAACATGAATTCGTTTCCTATAATTGGCGCATATGGTACTACATGTTCTTCTAAAATGTCCGTTATATACCCGTGGGCAGTCAGTGTACCTCTGTCTACTGGTACTAACTCTGTACGACCTGTTAAACAGATGCCTCCCCAAACCATAATAGAGCCACCAGCGAAATTAGGTCTAGGTCTGATATTACACTGCGAATAGCGCCCACCGTCTCGTCTGTACACTGAGATACGCCTATCTGAGGTGTAAAAACCAAATCTTGACTCATCTGTGAAGAGTATATTGGCCCAGTCATTAATGTTCCAATTTACATGTTCTCTGGCAAACCTTGAGCGAGCCACTCGGTGGTTCCTAGTGAGACGAGGGGCTGTTACAGCTACTCTAGCTCTTAATCCACTCTGTCGTAACCTATTCCGAATAGTTTGAGTACTCACACGAGTATTTCTGACTCTAGCCAAGTCGTTCTGCAATTCTCTCGCAGTTGCATGTCTTCGACGTAATGCTTGTAGTAGTAAATAGCGGTCATCTTGGCGAGTAGAAGATCGTGGACGACCTGGTACAGGTCTTCTACTGTAAATGCCTGTTTCCCTATATCTGGATACGGCTCTAGAAACACTTAACTGATTGATGTTCATCAAATTAGCAACGTATGCTTGAGATCGTCCATCTTCGATTAAAGCAACTATAGCAGCCACTTGTTCTGAAGTTAAATTGCTCATTTTAGTTTTAAAAGGGTTGGTACAGAACTCTGACTTCGCACTTTAAAGTTTGTCCGTATAGGAAGACTTTCAATAAACAACTGAACAAACCTTACACATATGCATTTTTCTAAATGTGTTCTTTTAGAGAAAAAAAAAAAGTAAAAACGCTAAGTTCCATTATTTTGTTAGTGTTTTTATAGTTCACATACACGAGGAGAATTCTCCCACTCGTCACGGAGAGCATTTGCTAGTCCATGCAGGTCCGCTGGGGCAACATTTTGGGTTCGTATCCGTCTGTGAAGGAGGTCCCACACGTGCTCGATAGGGTTCATGTCCGGACTTACCGCAGGCCAATCTAAAACTGGAATACCAACATCGTTAAGGTATTCCTGGACGATTATTGCAACATGCGGTCGTGCATTATCGTGCATTAACATGAATTCGTTTCCTATAATTGGCGCATATGGTACTACATGTTCTTCTAAAATGTCCGTTATATACCCGTGGGCAGTCAGTGTACCTCTGTCTACTGGTACTAACTCTGTACGACCTGTTAAACAGATGCCTCCCCAAACCATAATAGAGCCACCAGCGAAATTAGGTCTAGGTCTGATATTACACTGCGAATAGCGCCCACCGTCTCGTCTGTACACTGAGATACGCCTATCTGAGGTGTAAAAACCAAATCTTGACTCATCTGTGAAGAGTATATTGGCCCAGTCATTAATGTTCCAATTTACATGTTCTCTGGCAAACCTTGAGCGAGCCACTCGGTGGTTCCTAGTGAGACGAGGGGCTGTTACAGCTACTCTAGCTCTTAATCCACTCTGTCGTAACCTATTCCGAATAGTTTGAGTACTCACACGAGTATTTCTGACTCTAGCCAAGTCGTTCTGCAATTCTCTCGCAGTTGCATGTCTTCGACGTAATGCTTGTAGTAGTAAATAGCGGTCATCTTGGCGAGTAGAAGATCTTGGACGACCTGGTACAGGTCTTCTACTGTAAATGCCTGTTTCCCTATATCTGGATACGGCTCTAGAAACACTTAACTGATTGATGTTCATCAAATTAGCAACGTATGCTTGAGATCGTCCATCTTCGATTAAAGCAACTATAGCAGCCACTTGTTCTGAAGTTAAATTGCTCATTTTAGTTTTAAAAGGGTTGGTACAGAACTCTGACTTCGCACTTTAAAGTTTGTCCGTATAGGAAGACTTTCAATAAACAACTGAACAAACCTTACACATATGCATTTTTCTAAATGTGTTCTTTTAGAGAAAAAAAAAAAGTAAAAACGCTAAGTTCCATTATTTTGTTAGTGTTTTTATAGTTCACATACACGAGGCAAACTTTTTGTGAACGTATAAAAATATCTTGGTTCATAAATGCCCTTTTTTAGTTTATGCGATACTTTTTTGGCGGAGTGTATATTTCTACGAGATGTTTTTACGTGTATTATACTAAGCATTAACCAATATGAAACGTTTATTGCTTTATTTTGTACATTATAAACAGTTATTCAACGTTCCTGGTGTTGCCTGGGTAGTATACTAGGTATAAACTAATGTTAAACGTTTATTTTAACTACTTGTGCCCACATGTAACATTATACTTTTCTATATTATTGGTATAAACCAAAATTAAATGTTTATTTAACGTTTATGGTACTGTAGTTCATATCAAACATCAACGAGAACTTTTTAGTGTAGAATAATTTGTAGAAAGGTTTTAGTTTATAACACGCTTCTGGTTTTATTAAGTTTAGTTAAAAGAAAAATTGGTAAAACTGTGTCTCACTTCAATAATAAATAAACGTAGGTACTTCTTTCTCATATTTGCTCACTGTAGCAACCACTATAATGCAAATGATTAATACTTAATCATTTAATAATTTTAGAAAGCGAAATAAATTGAATTGTAATTCCGCATCTGCCTAAAGTCCTTTAAGATAATATTATGTTATTTTTTACATTTATCCGTAGTATAAGAACCTCTTCATCGGTAAAGCAACGTAAAAGCATATTCAGATATTATAAAAAAAATATGCTAAATAAAAAACATATGGTTTTAATGTGAATACATATACTTACAAAGATAAAACCAAAACAATAAAACGCTTGATTGCTTACATCGCAGTTTCTAATTTCATACTCTACTGTAAATGTAAAATAGGTGTAGAAGCCGATATCTACATTTATTTTCCCTTAATAATATGGAACACTATATTCCACTCCATTTATTGCTATAAGAGGAGAATGTGCAAACAAGACACACTAATTTACAAGAATATCTGAATGATTTAACAACTTCTAATGCCATAGTGGGATAATTAGAAGTTACTGATGCATGTAACTACATACGTACTACCATGCGAATTTAATGTATCAATAATTTATACAATTATTTGTAAATTGACTTTCTAAATATAATAAATTAGTTGCATATGGATATATTAATTTATAAGCTTCATTTCCTACTTGACTAATTTTAGAAACATCTTCCGCAAAATCAACTCTGTCTGCGCATATTAAATAACAGTCCCCATTGGAATTCGCATTTTCGAAATGAAATTTTAATGCAATTTACTCGAAACGCGAGCATAATGGCCGACACGACTGAGTTACGCACGAAAACAGCCGGTATACCATGGCGATATTTAATAAAGTTGTTTGATTTTCACTCATCAGATTAGTGCAAGCACTGGGTGGAAATCACCGGTGGAATGACGGATTTTTCTATCAATCATCATTTAAACTGTCTCTGCGAAATCGCCCGTTGTTAATTTAATGTAATTACACGTTACAATACACGTGCGCTAGCACCCATCTCACAATGAACGTATACGAATGTATATCAGCGAGAGCATCTGGTATGCAAAATGTTAATTCGTTTCCGCTGGAAGTGTTCTTTCTCCGCGCGGTATTCGGGATGGAAAAGTTGAGATTGAGCCCGCAAAGTCGAGTTAGTCAATAGATAAAGTTGTAAATTGGTTTCCTTCACTAACAACAGGCATTTAATGAGACGAAAATAGAGGAGAGATTCGATTTTACAGATGTAGATGTAGAGAGCAAAGGATTTTTAATTCTTTATCTAAAGTTCACATTGGTTTATGATCTTTTTTTATTTAAGGATGTTGGTTTGTCGACTGATTAAATGAAAAGAATACTGCAATGTACGGAAGCAAATTTTATCTTGTAGATACAAAGATATACTAAAGTAAACCAAAGGTTGCATGGAAAAGACGCAATACAAAAATTAGGAAAAAACAAAATACAATTAAAATAATAATTCTGTAACCGAGATATATGCTTTGCTAATAAATAATGAACAAATAATAATAAATTGACCCCCAGATACAAATGCAGGGTGTTTTGAAACATCGTTTAAAGATTTTAAGGGCATGTAGTACGATCGAAAATAAGGTTAAAAGTCATAATAAACATGTTCACAAATCAACCGTTTACGAGATAACAGCGAGTGTTCCTAGTAGTACATGAATATAACATATCCCAGTAAACAGGTGCTTATCAGCTATTGTTTTATGACAATTTAATTTGACGTTTTGTGCAATTGGTAGCAATTACAATGGTTGCGTATTCTAATGCTGAAATGAGCGATATGGTGTTCATGTACGGTCGTGCTAATGGGAATTCTTTACAAGCACGTCGCTTCTATGTTGAAACGTTTCCTGATCGCCAACTGCCTTCGCATGTGATGTTTCAGACGGTGTTTCAACGACTAAGAGAAACTGGTTCGTTTGAGAAGCGGTCTTCTGATACTGGACGGCAGAGTTTAGCATGTACTCCACAGATAGAAGATCGAATTTTGAATATTATTGATGAAAATCCCGAAACTAGTGTTAGAAGAATTTCGACTCAAGTGGGTGTAAGCAGCAATCTTGTTTGGAGAACTCTTCATGAGCAACTCCTATACCCCTATCATATCCAACGGGTACAAGCCCTTACTGCTCCGGATTATCAAGCGAGAAGGGCTTTCTGTGAGTGGTTTTTGCGAACAGCTGCTGATCGGCCAGATTTCGCTGATAACATCCTTTTCACTGATGAAGCTGGTTTTACTAAAAATGGAATATTTAATTTCTACAACAATCACGTTTGGTGTGACGAGAATCCTCATGCTACCGTTGAAGCTCGGCACCAGCAACGTTTCTCCTAAACATCTGGTTAGGCATGATAGGGGACGGTTGTTAGGACCGATTGTTTTGCCACAACGCTTAACAGGTCCTGCATACCTCGAGTTCTTGGAAAATACTTTACCTGAACTTTTGGAAGATTTACTTATAAATCTAAGACTGAACCTCTGGTTTATGCAAGATAGAGCTCCACCGCACTTTACGCGTGCTGTTAGGGAACATCTTAACAATGAATTTACTGGGAGGTGGATAGGGCGAGCAGGTCCCATTGCTTGGCCTCCAAGGTCTCCCGATCTAAACTCGTTGGACTTTAGTATCTGGGGTTATTTGAAAAGTTTAGTGTACGCAACACCGGTAAACGATCTTCCAGAGTTGCGCCGACGAATAGAACACTGTTGCCAGATAATACGAGAAAAACCCTTGTTTTTTGAAAGAGTGCACGCTTCCTTTGAAAGCAGATGTAGATCCTGTGTCGAAATGGAAGGACGTCATTTTGAACTTCTTCTTTAGTTATAATCTATTTTATGTTAAAATACAATAACATCTTAATAAAACCCGCTAAAGCAAACTTATTCTGCATTTGCGATAAAATCGCTGTTATCTCGTAAACAGTTAATTTGTGCACATACGTTTATTATGACTTTTAACCTTATTTTCGATCGTACTACATGCCCTTAAAATCTTTAAACGATGTTTCAAAACACCCTGTATATAAATATTGACTTATTGAATTTGGATAAATGATTTTAAAAGATTATGCTTTTGTTTCTATACAATTAATCGATGTGTACATACTTGCAGGCCATATTATATTTAGTTTGATATTCATGATGGTCTTTGTGGATTTTATTTCAGATATTTTGCTTGTTCACGTATATACGTATAATACATGTAAAGATGTATAGACAAATTGGTCGTGCTCTTAGGAAGCTAGCGTTCCCAATAGGAACGTATGTACGAGCAGGAGACGCGGATATGGGCCCATGTTAAACAGATAAAGACAATGGTCCCGTTTTTTACGAGGATATGCACGTTTCTACATTGTTTGCCCGTACGTATTGAGCACACTACAGCTTACGCAAAATTAACTAGCGGATGCGCAATAGCTAGAGGGCGTGCTCAATGGAGTGAGACACACCGAAGGCCATATCCAGAAATGTTATAACTCGCACGTAAGGACATAGCTACTATCTTCAAGATGCGTTTCAAAATCATAATTAGTTTTTATTACAATACGTATTTGCAGCCTTTGTTACTATTTAAAAGTAAAATTTCTTTAAATCAATACATATTTCTTTCAACTGAAAATAATACTATTTCAATGGAGGAAATATGTATTGACAAAAAGAGCTATGTATGTATTAACTGAAAGAAATGGTTCTCTCAAATAACGGCAAGAATCCTTTTTATCTGTGCACGATAGTGGGGCTGAAGGTCTATTGTTGGAATCGCCATACCAGGAAAAGCACTGAACTGGGAATAGCACTAGAAACGGACTAGAATTTCTGCATACAAGGTGTCATCAGGGTCACTCCAAGCGCAAATCCACTTTAATCGCTATCGCATCTCAAGCTTTATCCACCATCGTCGGCTAGGGAATTAAGAATTTAGATGTGCGTTCGCTAAGGAACACAAGATACCACCCAACACTCAAACCGCAACAGGATCGCAGCGTAAAAGCCTATAATGCAGTAACAGATCTATCCCAGACAATTTATGGATTGTCTGTCCCGCTACCATAACTTAATAAAAATATCAAATAGAAAATACCCAAATCAGTACAATTAGAACTGAAAAATGCCACCATGACTGGGCTCATGTGCGATTATTGAGCCCCGTCATCGTGGATTTTTTCGGTTCTAATTGTATTTAGGCATTTTTTCTGAATGTTTTTCTTGATGTTATTCAATAGGTTTACCGTTCCTTCTGGTTGGTAAACTGTCATTGCAAATGGGTACAGCTAAAAGAGAATATAGCGTTTGCACTATGTACTGTTAACTGTTAAGCCATTAGCTCATAAGGATCTATTTATTGCTTCAGGTTTCTATGCGCAATTGGTATTGGTTTTCTCTGGTTGACTAATGACAACAGTTACATCATCAGCATATACTCTGTAAGCCCACTACTGATCCTCATAATACCCTTCGATCAATAACCAATTCGTTAGAACCAGTGCTGTCAGTTTATAGCAACAACACTTTACTGCTTGCGGCCTGCGTAGAAATAGCGCCAGAGCCTGCAGTTACTCTTCAGGTCAATACCTCTCTGAAAGCTCCGAGAATGTTCAAGAGTGTTCAGTTTCATTTAAAATGCCTACTAAAGTTGCTATAGTGGAAAGCAAATTGGCGTAGGTAGACTACTTTATGCCTACTTAGAAATTGCACATTGCATATGTATTTCAAAGATTTTTTACACAGCTGACTGCTGATATCGTCAGAAGTGCTTTTCTTATGGATCAGAATGATTTTATTTACTTACAAACAATTTAGAAAACATGTATAGGAAAATTATCAAATTCTATAGATTTTGTGTTTGCCAGTTTCAATACAAAGCTTATAAACTCAAGCTTGGACACTAATTCCACCAAGATAGATGAGTTTCATAATTGGAGCGATGCAATATCGCCGTTGTTACTAGTAGATTGTGGAACTGCAGAAAAATGCCAATAAAATATAGTCAGGTATACATGGTATTGGTAATTTTGTTATTATTGACGCTGACAATAATAGATTTTAGTTTATCAGTATTATTTTATATGTTTGTGTCAATAGTAACATTCGAATCACTTACCTGCTTCCGCTTTCATCAAAAACGCATTGCAATTATTTGATAGTAATTTGCACTTGATGATATATTTACAAACAATGATGAGAAATAAAAGTATTTTAAAAAAACCAATTAGACACGTTGTTACAAAATAATTAGTCCAACATGTAACAAGTTAAGGTCTAAATTTAAACACGGTATTGACATTGACCATCGAATACCCGAGCCCAATTTTTGATTCGTAATGCCGGCATATTATAATCAATCTCTCCGATTTTTTTGCCGTGCCTCAACAATGACTTAGCAATACTCCGGTCTAATAGAATCACTTTCGATTATATTAAGTTTGAATAATTGCTTCATAAAGAGTGTTTCGATCATCAGATCATCATTAATTTCATTATGCTCTCACCGACCGCGCTATCTCCGAACACAGATATTGTCGCAATCTAATTACGGATTTTTTTTTTTTCTCTTTTTTCCGTTCGTTCATTTCTAAGCACGTACGCGTGTTTTATGCGGCTGGCGGCCATTTTGCCGTGCGTTAGCACACACGGCGGTGTTTCTCTTCGGCAAGACGAGGGCAACCCTCCGAGTCCGAACCCCGGTCGAAAACAGCGGGGTTCCAGCAAATTGAAAACATGATCTCATCTCACCAAGTCGGGACCCTCTATCTTTCGAGGTCCGTTTGATATGACATTGTAATTTATTATGAATCTATACGGACGATGAAGTGCTTTTCATTCTGCCCTTGTTTCTTGCAATATCCAGTACGAAAAATGCAATTAATTTCTGTTACTGAAATGTGTACGGAATACCATCTATATTACATTAGATGTTTCCTCTTTATCGCAGACATTCCTTTCCCTTTATAAATTTAATATATACCTTTTTTCATTTTCTTGACCTTTTGATTATGTACTAGGTGTTATATAAACGAAGTAAATTAAATATTTCCAGGTAGGTATCTAAATATACAGTCGCAATCAGTATTAATTATTTCTTACACTTAGTTACAAAATACAAATTCTAAAGTTACTAGTATAGAAATATGAACAGAAATAGTATCAGAATTAGCGTGATAATCATATAAACAAGAATGAATATTCTAGAGTTGTTTACAGTTATTCAAGGGGAGCTACAGGAATCGCTCCTTCGTCCTCTGTTCTTTAGTATTTACTAAATAAGTAGATAAATAATATTTATCACATTGAATGCTCTTAGCGGTAATATTACGTATTTTTACTCAGATTAATTTGGAAAAGATAGTCATTTATTAGATCTATGAATTCTCTTTACAGGAACATGTATCAAGAATTCATTTTTTTTTATTGAGTAAGCAAAATCTGCATAATTTTCAACCTTGTAATAATATACGATTAGAATGAAATGGTTTGGATTTTACTTTATTAAATGTCCCAAATAATGATCACTAACCTCCATACACAATAGCACAATCGTGCTTCAAAAGCTCTCCTAACATTTCGCATCATTTCTAGAGTTACTCGCTGGCATTCTTCCACAATTTTTTGGCGTAAGGAAGCTGAACGCGTGGCGTACACCTTAAATTTAAGATGCCCCAGAGAAAGAATCAAGTGGTGTAAGTTTCGGCGATCTGGCTGGCTATTCTACAGACCCCCTTCGAACAATCCAACGATTGCGAAAGTGATGATCCAGAAGCTGTCGTACTCCCGCAGCGTAATGTGAATATCTTTCTGAAATACTGTCTTATTCTCCAACAAATCTGGATCTTGCTCCAATTTTTCTGTGATCAAAGGATTGATTCTATCGTCCAGGGTGAACGTGTTCTCGTTCTGTCATTTTTCAGTATTTTGTCCATTAACGTTATGAATAAAAGTGAACTTGGGTTATCTCCTTGTTTAATCCCCGCTGTCATCTCAAATGTCCTCGACATCTCTCTATTAATCCGTACCCTTCCTTTTAAATTTTATAGTATTATATTATATTTATATTATTTTGTTCACATCGGCTTCCGAGTATATTACTATAACCTTCGATCTATCTTCCTTTTTTACATGTATCATGCAATTACGAATCCAGATGTACTTGTATCCAATTTCTCGTGCTCTATCCCTAACAGTTTTATAAAGCATCTTATTTTTCTTTGTTAGATGTTCGTTAATGAAGATATTGCTGCCCAGGTTGGGCAAATTGAGCCCAGGCTGCACAGTATCACTAGATCTACGTTTCGTTTTGGCAGCAGCTAAGACCTTTTCCTTCATTATCCTCGATGAGAATTTAATAATAATACTCCGGGGTCCACTATGGTTAGCAGAAGCTTGTACTCCATGCACAACATCAAGATCTTCAACCTTCAATGGACAGCCCACTGCCTCTCCGAGATCCTCCACAATCTGAACAACATTCTCACCTCTGGATTCCGTCACACCCTGCACCTCCAGGTTATCCCTTCTTGAATACTGTTCAAGGGAGTCCATCCTGAAAGTGTGTTCCCGCACGATTTCCTTAAGTTGTTTATTTTCTTCCAAAATCGTATCGATTATGGGTAGCTTAGATTCTAATAAACCGATTTTTTCTTGATCTAGATTGGTAATGTACGTCTTTAAATGATCAATCTTATCGTCGCCAGCATTGCAACCATTACAGTAACATCTAAGGCTTTTTGATTTGGAACGCGTGATCCTCGCCATGTCCTCGCTCGTAAGACCTACACAGGTGAGATGTATGCGAAGTCCGCATCCGTCGTACTTATAGTTGTAGGAGAATTGTCGGTCGCTTTACCACAGTTCGATCACGGCATGATCGCAGCAACGACAAAGATAGAAGACTCGGGACAGAGACGGACACGCGTTGTTCTTTAGGATTAACAAAAAAATGTGAAGAGGAAAATTTCCTTTAACCTATTCAGCAAACAATAAACGCCAAAATAACGTAATTCTCGATCGATGCAGACACTACAACCGCTTCCAAATGTTCAACACACACTTAAATTACACCACCGAAAAAATGGGAAATTAATATCTACTAATTACTCAAGAAATCTTGTGTACATTGACTAGCAAGTAAGTCACGTGCCGTCACGATACACACTTCTTATAGTTCAATTCAATTAAGTTTTCAGATACTTGCAAGTCTATGAACACTACAAATATCTCCTCTCCGCTTTCTATTTCCTACCTATTATTCTGATATGTTTCTGATTATGTGTATATTATCTGTTGTTTGTTTTCGCTCTCTGTATATCGCTTATTCATCAGTCCAATGTATGTCCAATATACTTCAAGAGTTTCTTTTGCGGTATCTTTGTATACATTTTAAATAAGTGCAAGAAAGGCATATTGCTCTATAATTATCACATATTGTATATTCTCCTTTTTTATATTGGAACTATTATGTTATTTTCCCACTCTTCCAGAATTCGTTCTAACTTCCATGTTTTATTAAATATGTCCACTATCCACTCTCTTCCTAACGGTCTTATGAATCTAATCATTTCTGCTTCTATGTGTTCTGCCCTGCAAGCTTTACCCAATTCCAGTGTTTTGAGTATCTCTTCCACTTTTATTCCTTCGCCCTCTTCGTGTTCTCCTGTCTCTTCATTCTCCTTTACGTCCTGTAAGTCTTATTGGTTTCTGTTTTCCGCAAATTTATCTGCGTAGTATTGTGCCCAGGTCTCAAGCACTTCTTTTAGTTCCGTTTTTAATACATTGTATTTATTCTTAATTCCTCTGATTTCTTGTTTCCTATTCCGCCTTAGTTTATTAACTACTCCCCAGAAATATCTATTATTATCCCTGTATAAGAGATCTAGGTCCTGTACGAACTCTTTCCAACTTCTTCTGATTTACTTTCATCTCATATTACTAACACGTTGAGGGAAGCAACACTGGAAATATAATAGATAGGGAGGTATTTCGAATTTAGTTATTCAAGAGAATTAATGATTGGGGACTTACTCATGTCGAAAACACAAAATATTTGTCGACGCATTTCTCTTAAACCCCTAGTGAATATGTTAAAGAATTTTTAAAATCAGTTTCTATATTCGCAAAGAGGTTGCCTGGTAAAGGCGATAATCTGTTGCCCGTTGCTGTTTCTTCAGTTTGTTAGTAAAAAGTGCCATTGATTTGGAAAGGAAATTATTTCATGCAAGGTTTCAAATTTGTGGTGGTAGTAAAGTATTAAAGTCTGTAATAGTATTAGTGCCACCGATTTAAATATCTTTGTGACATTACATTCCTTCTACTAAACAAAGTTTATACACCTGCAAAATTCAAAGAATGCAGAACTTCGTCATGGCGTCATCCATATACCTGCTATCTGTTCCAAATATTTAACATTTCTACTCTTCCTGTGAGAAATTGAAACCAACAGGCATCATCATTAGTATTTAAAAAAAGAATACGCTTTATAAAACCTTCTCAGTATTTTTTAACTAAAGTAATTTTATGAAGAACTGTAAAACAAAAAAATTCTTGCATCTAAATGTAAAATTTAGCATTGAAATTTAAATTGGTTTGAACACCCTAATAAAACCCTTATAAACAATCTTCCAGCCTACGCAGTATGTTTCCTATCCACTACAAACGCGCTAGGAGATAAAACAACAGAAAAAAAAACGAAAGAAGACGTTTAATTTGACCAGATAAAAGTTCTTCTTGCTAAGTAATATCGTAGAAAAGTTGATTAGTCGGTAAAAGCCACTCGTTGATTAAGTGCAAGAAGTGGCGAGTTCGAATTTGAGAAGGGTGCAGGAGATTGGCAGGCAATCACCTCAGTGGCTCACTGGGAGTTAGTCTGGACACCCGCTGAATTCTAATTTCGTCCGTCCCTGCCAGGCGATCCTCGGTTCCAACCATACTCACATATACACGCATACAAACATTGTGTTTGGTTCTTTTAACGCATTCGATTATTTTCATTTGGAAATCAATGTTGACGAACACGCAATATTTATTCTTAATGACAGTTATTACTTTCTATATTCATTCTTTATAACGTAAAATGTTAGCCTAAATAGAACGGAAAAGAATTTGTATCTACCTTGGGAGAATTCTTAGAAATAGAAAGCGAGATGGTTTGGGAACTATCAGGATTGAAAACTTTAAATTAAAAGTCTATATAAAGGTAGAAGATTCTTAAAAAAAAGGCCAGCTAATTACAAAAGAAACATATCGAAATTAAAAAACGTATTGTTCGAAAAGCGTTGTGAGGCATCTAAAAAGTTGGAGAGTTCCCATTAGGGATAATATTATAAACAATTAAAATATGGAGAGTGCATAATAGGGATACGATTACTAGTACAAAATGAACAAATACAATATGAGATAATGCTAGAGAATGAAATTTGAGGAAAAAGCACTTCCACAAAATTAAGCAAAAATAACAAACAAAGCTGCAAGACCCAAATGAATGTGGCAATTTTCTTCCCAAATGTGTCCTTACACTTACTATGACACTACAGAAATTTAACAACTATGTAAATTTGAACGAAGGACAATCTTAATTAAGCACAATATAAAAATTTAGATAAATATGCGAGAAGTTGATGGAATATTCCAAGACACTATATATTTGCTTCGTTGATTTATAGAAGGCATTTGGCGGTATTCAGAAACCGCAATAGCAAACTAAAACAGTCAAAGATGTACTAGTAGTGATGCTTTAATAAGACTAGGACGTTCATATAGATAACTCAAGTAACAGAAGGAGTAAAGCAGTGAGATACTCTCAATTCAATTAATAAGATAATCGACTGAATAAAAGAACAAGAAGAATTAACGTAATACATATATTTATCGTCGATTATGTGGCCTTAATAGCCGGTAGACATATTGGCCACTAAGGAAGTATCTAAAACCAAAACCAATACGACGACCAAATTACCCACTCACATTAATTGACATGTGAGTGACCGATTAGGAATGGAAGGCAGTATGATTGACAGTTACGCCTTTACATAAGCTGCGAAAGATAATTGGTTAAAGAAGCACTCTGACAAACATTAAAATTGTAAAAACGGATGGACTTTTGGGCGAAATATAGACCTTCCTTTGTAGAAACAGCCTGATATCGAGTTTCTGAAAATACTGAAGTCTCTTGGCTTTTTGTATTTAATCTCCCATTTCTTTTATACATTATTTCACATTAACCATTCCAATATTCTTACACTATGTACTAATCTGTATAAATCTCTGGTTGGTTGTACCAAATAATCCTATGCGTTTTGATTTGTCGCACAGAATGGAATATGCGGCTCCCCTCACCCTATTACACAATGCAAAAGGTATTTCCGGTATTGATTGCAATCTCTTATATGTGTCGTTTTAGTGCACAGTGTTCTGTTACGGGACCTGCTTCTATGCGAAGATGATCCTACTCAACTTTAATAGTTCTTTAGTCACTGGGTTTTTCAATTCTTGGATATCCGAGTGTATTACAGCGACGTATTGCAATATGCTAGGCTCAAATATCGATACCAGTCTTGATTGTACTTTCAATTAGTAATTCACTAATGTTCTCAGTATCGCCTGCCCTCTGATTGATTTCTATTGTACAAAGCAATGTTGCAGCACTTAGAATTAGTGTCATCGTTGTAGTTCTTGTCTTACTGTAGATTTCAGCTCTAGTTCCCTCCTTGGTTTTGCCCAACAATATAGATATCTACGTTAACAGTTTATTGGTATTATCCCTAAGGGACAGCGGCCTCAATCAAGAAATAGTAATGTAATATATACAGAACATTGGCAAATTTATAAAGCAGAGGAGAATCATGGGAATATGGGAAGAATGTAAGTCAACCAGTGAGATGATAAAGTCATTTTTGGAATGGTCATCAGTATACTCAATAAAGCGAATAGCAAAATGCTGCAGCAATTTACATGTTTTTGTGTACTTTTAGACGACGATTTAAAAAATATTTAAGACACATAAGTAGGTCGATTTAAAATCATAGTATTAAAGGTACTGGGCATACCATTTAAAGAACGCAAAATTGGCTAAAATAATTGAAAAAAAAAATTGTCTGAATAATAATTGATCAAACAATCGATTAAAAGGAAAAGTACTTATTGGTGGCACTAAATATTTTCTAATGTTATTATACATGAAAAAGAAAGGGCAAAAGAAGAAAGAAAGAAAAATTATTGAAATTAGCGAAGCCAGAATTAACGATTTCAAATATAAGTTTAGAGTTGTTAAGAGCGTTGATATGAACGCTTAAAGAAAAATATAAAAATGATAACTATATGATAATATAAGAAAAAAGTGACAATGTAAAGTATTTATGATTACTAAAAACGAAAACGTTTAAAAATCGTTCAAATACTGGAAGTACAAGAGTATTATAGTAATAGTAATACAACATAGTCAAAATATGTACATACATGTTACATATAAAATAATACTACATAAAAAATTCCTCAATTGAGTAACAGTTCCTCTCCAGAAGAAACGCCTTAAGTTTTTGTTTGAACCGATATTGGTTGGGAGAGTCCCTAATCTGTGCAGACAGATTATTGTATAATTTGCGGCCTTGAAAAATAAAACTTTTTTGATATAGACTAGTGCGATGGCTCGCTGGCTGCAGCAAGCGCCCGTGTCTAGTATCATAGCCATGATTGATTTGCATAGTTAAAAAAATATTTAGATTCTTATGTACGTAGCAGCAGGTAACAAAAATATATAAGAATAGATAGAATTGCAATAATGCAAATACAAGGAATTGGTTAGAAAGCCATGATGACAGGGTTCCTAAATGCTATTAAATAGACATACGTATATTATATTATATATATAATAAATAATATTATTAAAAAATATTATTATTCTAAAGAAAATCATTTATAGTATTCACGTCACGTTATAACTGAAACCACTCTGCTGGTACCGCATGAATTAACAGCATTTCGCTATACTCCATTTTGATATATCCACCAATCACACGTGAAAATGTAATTTCTGAAACAGACGATCCGAAATTACCAGCGATTTAAAACATTCGGAAAGCATCAGGCGGTTTCGCGTTTCCCTACGTTGGAATTGAGGTTGCTTTCATTAAGAAATTTCCTATTAAGTGTAGTCCAGCATGAATTATACGGAAATCACCAGCTGAATGTCTGCTTTTCAATTTCCGCTACGTAATGTTCTCAGTGTCGACTGTCAATCCAAACATTGTAAATTCGTACGCTGTCTAAAGTTCTCCTACGTTTCATCGGTATTGACAATTTCATTGTGTTTCTACTACGTGGGGCAGAATGTGTTAGTCATTTGCGGAAGAAATATGCCTAGAATAGTTATACATTTATACGTATTTAAATAGATCTCCTTAACAGATTTTTATTTATAGTTCCAACAGCATTTAGCAAGTTGTAAGAGATTAATCAAAATTAATTGCGTTAATCTAAATGCATATTAATCAACTGCTAAGAACGTCACGTCAGCCTACGTTGGAATATATAAAACAGAAATAAAAGAAGGAAGCTAGGCGTCTAAAAATAAAACAATTTTGCATATGCTGATACCTGATAATTAATTCGCACTTTCATAATTATATTACTAATTGCCCTGATATTTCTTTTGAGCTAAATAACATATATACCTATATTACCGTTACTTGATATTCCTTGTTGCCACAATTGTCTGTAATTATTACTTATTTTCTTATATTACACGTTATTACAATTTCCTTAATGATTGTCAAAATGACAGGAACGTTATATTTGGCTTTAGAATTCTTGGGTTTTTGGAAACTAAATTGAAACTAAATTGGAGAAATTGAACGTGAACGAAGCAAATAAATTCTACTTTTGGCAATCCTATGAAAATTTGGACGTGGTGGAAGGCTAAAGGAAGAACACCATTAGGTGATTTAGTCTTTTTGACATTTGTGTGATGTGTTATGTATGTACATTATATATTCGTATACCAAATGTCAATAAATTGATATTATTATTAAATATTATTATTATTATTAGCAGTGTAGGTTAATTCACAAATTGATTTTATTGGGAACGGCGGCGATGCTGCAAGTAAACCCCCTGTCGTGCTTCACTAAGGCGCAGCTCAAGTGGAATGTGCTAATAGTTTATGCAAAAAGGAAAATGACAACACCTTCCATACGCACCTGGTATACGGAGTATTGTTGTGGGGATCAAGCTCCTCAGCTACCGACATACTTATCAAGCAGAAAGCAGCTACAAGATGTCTTGCGGGGATTAGTCAGCTGACTTCATGTAGAGGCTTCTTCACTTCACTGAAAATATTGACATTATCGGAATTGTTTATATTGGAATCCTGCTGTCATATCCATAAACACGAGCATCTACTGCTAACCAAAAATAATAATCCTAATAATTATAACATCAGAAATCAGAAGATACATCTTATGAAGCATCATTTGAAATTAACGGCTAGTAGTCCAGAGGTTCTAGGCACTAAGGTGTACAACCGTCTGCCCAATAGTTGGAAAGCACTTACGCTGAATAACTTTAAAAGAACTCTCAAATCATGGCTAAGAACAAAATGTTTTTACTCAATCTCTGAATTTCTTAACTTTAATAAAGATATAGAGCTCTAAATTATGTTGTAGTATTTTTCTTTGTTGTATTATTTGTCTTTGTAGTTCTTCTTTGTAGTGACGTGTCTCATACCTATTCTGGTAATTGAAATAAATCTCCTACTAGTACTACAGAGACGTGCAAATGATTTTTGCTCTCCAAGTATTTGTATTATATTATGTTTTACTTAACAAAACCAAAGTTTTGATCTACTACGATAATGATATTGTATATATTGAAAAAAAAACAGTTTCCATAAGTTTTAAAGCACAAATTTACTCTTAAAGAACGACTAGGGTGCACATAATTCTTTTAACAAATTAATGCTATAAATACGTTCACTCATTTGATTTAAGCTTTAATAACTAGATTTCCCGTAAAAGTAATAACTAGCGCCCTGACACAAATTTATAACGAAACTTCAAAATCAAATATACTACCTTAAAATACAGCTAAGTGAAATACATTAAAACCCAACTAAGTACCAGTTCAGTTACAGTTTCAAAGCCCCCAAAGCATTCATAGCAATCTACTTCGAATGATACTCTTATAATAAAATTATAATTTCTAGTTTTTTATTAAAAAATATTCATGAAAATTTCTCTCTTTTACTTAGGGTTTAACTTAAGAAAGAAATAAGAAATACCTGTAGAATTATTTAAAGTTGGCTAAGGGAATGCTCACAGAACTGGAGTCGGTCTGGTTGAGGAATTTGCCTGAATATCCTTTAAGAAACTCGGTGTTTTAAAATAAAAAATAAAAGTGAAATTAAAAGGTGATCTTCATATGATACTTGGATCTAATGCAAAACATGGGAAAGCCATTTTCTTAGGTACAAGAAAACCACAATGACACTGGAAAACGATGCTGATAAAGATATAATAATGTAAAAGTTTGTAATCAAACAAACAAATTAAGAGAAGAAAATAAACAAACCTGCAACTAAGATGCACGTTACTGTGATGAGAGCTAAATTGATTCTGAATTCTTAGAATTTTTAATTTTAGAAATAGATTGCCTCCCAAGCATGCAGGTGATTCAACAAATGCATAATTATCTTAAACTGGGCACTAAACTTCCAAATATATTTAAATGAATTAAATTAAAATATTTTTGGCAATATATTTTCACCATATTTACTGAAATATATGCAACCAGTCGCACATTTTGAATTTCGGGATGTCTGATTTTAACCATAAAAATAAAAATCTATTCAAACCCAATATGATGAAATTAATAACTAAACAGCCTATATTAAAATAGGCATAGACCCCGAATTTCTGGAAATAATTCTGGCTTGAACATTTTAATTCAATTAAAAAAAGAATATTTGGCATACAGTGTATCAAACTATATTGAAACATCATTCTATACAGCCGAGAAGAGATTTAGATAAAACAAATCAGGCAAAATGGTCAAATAGTTTACAATTATTCAGTTTTCAATAACTCAGTGGTGCCGCTGAACATTTTGTTTTGTTGTTTGCGTAACTAATTTGCAAAATCAATTTACAGTCATTATAAGTACATACATACATGAGTAATTTGATCTATATTATGTAATAGAAAATCAATAGAGGTAACATAAAATTAATCAACACATTTCAAAAGATATCCTAATTTATTTTGCATTGTTGCTTGATTATAAATTATTTGAACGAACTTATCTCTCCTTTAACACGATACACTAGAACATTTAAACGTAATAATTAATACCACCAATTCTTTAAAATTTTGAATCATATCGTTTTTAAAATGTTTGTAACTAATCATCGTTGGTTTTGGAAAAATTCTGCAAAATTATATATAAGTATATATTTAGATAAATCAAAATTTTAAAACTTTTTGCCTGTTCTGGTAAACGTGTCTATTAATCAGGATTTTCAAAATATTTATCTTTTAACTTTGGTTGAAGTAATAATTGGTAACGTTGTGTTTCTTACTTAACTTTAGGTGTTGCACTATATAATACCTAATCAACCCTAAGAGTTATTTGTTTTACTCATAATTGTTTAATACTTTCTTTTAGATTAAGAAATGTTTGAAAACAAACGCGTATCTTTAGGCTTATCTATAAAGGAGAACTTCCTATATACGTATGTATATGTGCAATTCATTCCAGCGAGGTATAACCTATTCACTAGTCCGAGATTAATATTAAAACAAGCAAGCAAAACAAAATTGTGGCATAATAAATGTACGTATGCATAAACACAAATACATAAACTATATTTATTTTTTTTT
Source organism: Cetonia aurata (assembly GCA_949128085.1). Taxonomy (NCBI): domain Eukaryota; kingdom Metazoa; phylum Arthropoda; class Insecta; order Coleoptera; family Scarabaeidae; genus Cetonia; species Cetonia aurata. The sequence continues at coordinate 21,397,414 of OX421886.1, read as the reverse complement.
TTAACAAGGATAACTAGTATACAAAGACACGTGTATTGAAACTAATTTTATTCATAGAATCTTTTCTGTTTTGAAATTGAGAAAATAGGAATTTGAAACTCCTCCATCCCGTTATATTTACGACCTACTTTCCTACTTAGTATCTACTCCCATGTACGATATTCCGACATATTTACTTACCTTAAAATTGTATTGGCAGTAATTTATGATTATCTCAGTTTCGAGAAAGAGCAAGGGTTGAGAGGGACGCGTCTAGAAGAATGAATGGAGCCTTTGCAATTTCGTATCCCTAACAACAATACGATCTATGCAAATTTTACAGCGGAACCTACATTTTTTCTAAAGAATTTCTTACAATGGGGTCGGGTTATTGTAGGTTTGCGGTTTTCCGCTACTACACTTTGCAAATCATTCTCTGTACAGTTGTTGGGAATCATAAAAGTGCTGTTACGCTTAGAAAGCGTTAAGTAACTGAAACAGCTTATACGGTACCCATGGCATTTTATTCCAAGGGTTCGTAAGTAGATCCATTATTATTTGAATTTTTTATAGATATCTGCAAAAGATGTAAATGGCCGTAATGTGGAAAAAAAATAAATGCATTCTCAATTACTTGCTCTAGATTAGTTTTAGTGCAAAATTGCAATAATTTTAAATACTTAAGTTATTTAGTATAAGTGAAACGCTAAGCATAGTCTAGTAGTTTTACATCATTAGTAATTACGCATAATGCTGAGTAACTCCTGTTTACACAACAATGACAACGCGAAATTACTAGCAAATATTTTTAGATCTCTTCGCTACAAAAATTCTTGAACGACCAAAGTTCGTACATTTACTATTGAATGAATATACCCATCATATTTTTAATTTCCATTTGAACTTAATATATCACTATTTGATAACACCACGCCAACAGCTAATTAACGACATTCATCATCTCTCGTCACGATCCGTTGATACATCACGTACTGCTATTGCCTTCTACACGTTCAATATGATAGTGTATACAGGGGTTTATATTTTTAATAATCATGGTGTTCTCTTTAATACTGATAGATTAGATTTATCTTAACTTTTGCTAAGGCGGTAGCGTGCATTTGGTTTGCTTTGCATATAATAAGCAATCTCATGAGTTATCTTACATCTCATCTTACAGTAGAACTACTATCCAGATCTGGACATGCTGATCTGGAATCCGTATCCGCTGTTTGAAATCTCGAACTAGAATTCTTTACTGATATCTCAGATCCGAATCCGCTACTCGATAATGTGGATCCATCACTCTTTTCCGATCATTTCTTCAAACGAGTGGTAAAATTTCAATACAACTGAAGAAAAAATCCATATTTTATTTATTAAACACTTCCAACGTCACAAAATGATTCTTAATTTGTCTGAATTAAGGCTAACCTCTATTCACTTCGTATTCTACACTGAGAAAAATACTGGTTGCTATATCAACAATCTGGGTACTTTCCTTGAGTGAATTTTAATTGACAGAACGAAATGTTTCATTCTTGCATGTATTACCGGCTACGTACTCATCTTGTAGGTTGAGAGAATGGCTTGTGTCCCCTAAGGAGCGCACGGCTAAACTCTTTATTCCCTAACAAACGACGGAAGTAGAAACTTGAGATGCGATAGCGATGGAAGTGGGTTTACACTCGCAGTGACGCTGATGACACCTGGTAGACAGAAACTTGATTCCAACAATAGAACACAAGCCCCGCTATGGTGGAATTTTTCGGTTCTAATTACAACAAAAGTCATAAAAACGGACGTCAAATTTTAAATTGTTTTCTATTCCATCTTGAGTCAGTAATCACTAATGTATGATCATTTTTTTATTTCTTGCAAATACTACTGCTACGTTTACTGCCATCCAAATGAAATGCTAAACATAATAGAATCAATCGCTCATCGACAGTGAATTGAGCGAATTAAAATTACAAATTTACCTCTATTGCAATAAAAATGTTCATTGTATTGTTGCTTTTATTCATTCTATCGCTGAGATTTGTAAATAAAATTGGTAATTCTCGGTTATTAGGTAAATCAAATAATGTTGTTAAAACAAAACTGGTGTTCTTTACAACAATTACATTTTTCAATGAATCAATCATCATTTTAAATAACGGTTTCATGAATACAATGAATAGTTTATTACCCAATAAATTCCTTCGTCGTTTAATAAAATCCTTTTCATCCATTTAGTAAACTCGTAGTTTGAACCAAGGCAATAATGTACTATTTCAGGACCCATTTTTGGTTCAGTGTATTTTTCTGCCTAGTATGGTATTTATAAAACCATGCATTAAACCTGCTTCAATCTATTCCAGCATCAGCATCCATTACCATATTCTCTATATGATGTGTATGAGAAGGAGGACCACACAGATTCTCAAACAAAACCCACCACAATTTTTTTTTTTTTGATATGGTTTGCATTTATTTATCTTCAATACGGTACATTTTGTACCCTGATGTTGGGTATATAGATATCAACGGATGAATGCCAGGCTTTTCTTTTAAAAAATTTATCAGCGTAGATAGTTTAAACAGGGGTCGCTTGGAACCGGCTCGCTGCGGTTTATACGTCTTTCCCGGATCTCCTTTTATTCGGAGCCTTTCAGGCCAAAACGGCGATAATCAAAAACATAGCGAGTCCTTTATACGAATCCGAATATTCTCTGTGTGTATGTATCAATGTGTGTGTGTGTGTGCAGTTGCGGCTCGATGCGGGGGAACCGCGTGAAGGAGCCGGCAGCGGTGAAGGGCAACCGGAGGGGAGGCAAAAGCAGAACCGAAAGGGCCCAGAGACATGTCTAAAGCTCTACGGTTAGGAGCGGACTGACGTGCAATCATTAATCATTGCTCACAGCCGGCATTGCTGGCAACAGCATCAACCTAAATACGGATACGCGCAGCTATCCGCTGTGTGAGAAAAGTGCAGCGTTCTCGATAATCAACAACCAGTTTTAATTTGTCTAGAAATTACTCGCAAACAAGAAAAAATATAATAGGAGTGAAGTCGGGGCTATTGTACTCGCAGAAATGTGAAACGAACGCTAGACGCTCTACTCACATACCTTTAATTTTAATCAATATTGTCTATATGTCCAATACAATTAGTATATGCACTTTGTCTGCTACTTGGTAATATACCAATTCATTATCTCAGGATTTTCGTGTGCCCCCACAGGATTGTGATGCAGTATCAAATATGACAAAGAAACTGGAAGAGGTAGCTATAACAGCAATAAAAAAAGCTTCTTACAAACAGAAATGACATAAAAAATATATATTACGAATATTATGAAGAGGTGAGGTTATAGGGAATAGAACTAATAAGATAAGTTTCTTGTTGTATTCATGTTCATGGCTATAAAATTCCAAGAAAATTTCACGAAGTAAATAAACATTATATTTTTTTTTATTCATTGTTCTAAGAAGGTGTTTCCTTTTGACATTTTATTTAGGTTTTGTGGGAAATAAAGGAGGCACTTTAAGCGGTTTTTTTATTCCTTATTGATAAATATAAAACAAGGAAGCTGTGTGTATCTTACTTCTTTCATTAAGAAGAAAATGAGGTAATAGTGTCCTAATAATTCAAACAGAAAATATGTTCAATTACGTTTATTTTAATTTCAAATAACATGTTTCAGCATTACGTTATCACTAGATCTACCCATAATTTGGTTTGCTCTTATTATCCGAATTTAAAACAATTCAACTTCTCAAACATTATAGCAAACATTTCTAAATCTACTACCAACTTTTCAAAATAGATGAGTGTAGGATATGGCCATTTGAACAGATTCCCGAAATTGCTATAGATCTGATGATGGTGTAATGCCGAAATATATAATCTGCTAATCCATCTATAAAGTATAGAACGGAATTGGGCAAACAATTTTCACAAATTGTGTAACCATACATTGGCTCTAAAATGCGAAATTAAACATGTAGCTGCTGACGATCAGGAAACTGCTGACCATAAAAATTGTACAAATATTTTAGCAATTTTACGCAAAAAGCGTCAATAATTCAAAAATTTGCATTGCATTCCGTACTATAACAAAAAATATCATGTTCCATGTGGAACGAAAAGTTTTCTTAATTTAAAGACATCCATAATGGCGATAAGATTTTAAATATCCTGAATGTGGTTTAATAATTATTGCTACAACACTGAATATCTACGTCCTTACGCTTACACCATAAATTAAATTAATAGAAGACTCAAATGTCTGAGTCTACGAAATATTTGATTTTGTTCGAAAGGTTGCAAAGTTTAAAGAGGAAACCTTAATACAAGCTGAGCACAAATGAGTTTATCGGTATAAATTATAGCATTCTCTCTAGATAAGAAGGTTAAAGTTGAGAATATTTCCTTTAGCAGTTGGCCATAATAAAACTATGCTGTAAGTTCCAGAATCAAGTTCCTATTAGAAGCTCCAAACATTCTAATGAGCCATAGTATACGCTTCTTGGCTACCGAGTTGAAACCGCGTCCTATTACTTCCTCTAGCCGATGTTTCGTCAACACTTGGACGGGATATCTTCAGGGCTGCCTTTTTCGTCGCTGTTGACCTGAAACTGAAGAACTGACATATGTGTATGGGTTTATAAGTTGGTAATAATCACGGTTCAGTGGAGTGTGACGGTTGCGGTTAGATTGTTTGGAAAGCAGGTGCTGTGTATGTTCATGGATTTCAATGGATTCCCGGATTTTGGGGTTATAGTAGTGAGGATTTCGGATAGGATTTGGACGGAATTGCAATGGATTTTGTGGCCGGCCTCCAGTCAATGCTCAACAAGTGCAGACCGAGTTACGCGCAACGCCCCAGTACAACGCTCATCTTCTGCAACACGAGGGCCCACCGAACGTTTTGTTTCACCAATGTGAATACTGCCGCACGAACATGGAATTCGGCAAACACCAGGAGCTTCGAGAGCTAATAGGAAACGAAACGACTTTCCTATTAAAGACCATACTCCTCTCGAAGCCCGAAGGAGGGGAGGGGGTTCCTACGTTATCTAAAACCATTATAAATTTCCTATTTTTTAAAGTAAAGTCTCGGTTCTGTGGCTTTAAGAATGTCATAACCAACATTTAGTGTGTGTTTCTGAGCCATCGTTTTACGAATCTCATTTCACTTACGCAGTTTATTTTCACATTTTTATTTAGACTAGACTACGCAATTCTATTGAAGAAAGTTTTCAAAATATGGATTTGGCTAATCCTTTGTATACTTGATTGGTTCATATCTTCCATATAGAAAGCTTTTGGCATTATTTAATTAAGAAGAATAGCTACTTCCGGAGTCCTACATGGTTGCAATTCAAGTCCTATTCTCTTTCTAGTTTGTATAAGAGATTACCTTGCAGAAATGAAATACGTAGGGCAACGTATATTGCTACTTGTAGGAACGTTGCTGCTTATAATTATGACATTATGTTTCCATTTTAATTACACAATCATATCACTATGAATTAATATATTTAGCTGCAGCATAGACGATACGATTGCATGATCTACACAAGCTAGTAAACTGATGTCATCTCCCTTTTCTGAAGTCTAGGGTCGTTTATTTATAACGTGTTGAGAAGACTTTCATTTGGGTTCTGTATCTACCCTTGTGGCAGTGGAATTTTAAAAAGTAGAATTATACTGCAAGAAACTAAATGAATACAGTAATTTATCTCTAAAAGATATTATTTATTTCTCAATATATGCAAATATGAGGAACTAACGAATTATCTATTTAATAATTTGACAATTGCGAAAGTATTTTATTCAATAATTTATTACCGCACCTCTCACCTTTCGAATCTCTATCTCTCCTTGTAGCGGCGTGCACTGGCAAAGTGTCAAAGCAGAGGGCATCATTAAACTATAATTAATTATAGGTGATTGTAACAAAGCCAAGAGCCTTGTCGCCCGGTTTGTACTCCTCTGACGCAGCGTCTGAATCGTATGAGGAATATTGCGTCTATCGAAGATTCGGCGCCCATTCCTCTTGGGACTGCTTTCGTTCGTTGTGTTCTCTGAAAGAGCTACCGATTTACGCGTTTCGTGTAAAATACGAATAGGTCCCCTATTCTGTTGACGAGGGAGAGAAGAAAAACACGCAACGACACAGTCTTAGGGTGGATTACCTAGTATCACGTCTTTTTATCGTACTTCGCACAAGTAAACTTCCACTTATTGTAAATAAAACCCTTATAAGCATTTGAATGCATTCTTGTATACATACCTCCTAATATATATTTTTATATTTAGTTTGTGCATATAGGGCTAGTTTTAAATATTAATGTTTGTTATAAAATTTCGCGAAAACAGCACTTACCTATATATCAAATTTTTTCCGCATTTTCACGCAACATCTAATTTTGCCTGACATCATTGATGGTTTTCAAAGAAAAACTTATTCCGGGTTTGCATTAATATTCTGCTAAACGTGCTTGTACTGGCATACTCTCTCATACTGGCTTTGCGCTTTATACAAGACAAGATTTAATACACTCCGCCAAAAAAGTATCGCATAAACTAAAAAAGGGCATTTATGAACCAAGATATTTTTATACGTTCACAAAAAGTTTGCCTCGTGTATGTGAACTATAAAAACACTAACAAAATAATGGAACTTAGCGTTTTTACTTTTTTTTTTCCTAAAAGAACACATTTAGAAAAATGCATATGTGTAAGGTTTGCTCAGTTGTTTATTGAAAGTCTTCCTATACGGACAAATTTTAAAGTGCGAAGTCAGAGTTCTGTACCAACGCTTTTAAAACTAAAATGAGCAATTTAACTTCAGAACAAGTGGCTGCTATATTTGCTTTAATCGAAGATGGACGATCTCAAGCATACGTTGCTAATTTGATGAACATCAATCAGTCAAGTGTTTCTAGAGCCGTAGCCAGATATAGGGAAACAGGCATTTACAGTAGAAGACCTGTACCAGGTCGTCCAAGATGTTCTACTCGCCAAGATGACCGCTATTTACTACTACAAGCATTACGTCGAAGACATGTAACTGCGAGACAATTGCAGAACGACTTGGCTAGAGTCAGAAATACTCGTGTGAGTACTCAAACTATTCGGAATAGGTTACTACAGATACAGAGTGGATTAAGAGCTAGAGTAGCTGTAACAGCCCCTCGTCTCACTAGGAACCACCGAGTGGCTCGCTTAAGGTTTGCCAGAGAACATGTAAATTGGAACATTAATGACTGGGCCAATATACTCTTAACAGATGAGTCAAGATTTGGTCTTTACACCTCAGATAGGCGTATCTCAGTGTACAGACGAGACGGTGAGCGCTATTCGCAGTGTAATATCAGACCTAGACCTAATTTCGCTGGTGGCTCTATTATGGTTTGGGGAGGCATCTGTTTAACAGGTCGTACAGAGTTAGTACCAGTAGACAGAGGTACACTGACTGCCCACAGGTATATAACGGACATTTTAGAAGAACATGTAGTACCATATGCGCCAATTACAGGAAACGAATTCATGTTAATGCACGATAATGCACGACCGCATGTTGCAATAATCGTCCAGGAATACCTTAACGATGTTGGTATTCCAGTTTTAGATTGGCCTGCGGTAAGTCCGGACATGAACCCTATCGAGCACGTGTGGGACCTCCTTCACAGACGGATACGAACCCAAAATGTTGCCCCAGCGGATCTGCATGGACTAGCAAATGCTCTCCGTGACGAGTGGGAGAATTTGGATCAGGCTTATATACGGAGGTTAATCGAATCTCTGCCAAACCGTATGCGAGCGGTCATAAGAGCCAGAGGTGGCAATACTCAGTATTAAAAGCTACTGTTATGACATTTTTCTTTCCAAAATTATAATTTCTTGTTTTAATAAAAATCTCAAGTATGAGTTCTTGTTTTTATTTGGCCTGTATTTTATTTAAACAATCATAGAAATTATATCTTAGAGCGCATTGAAGTATATTTACAACTTTATGCTACAGACAAAGATTATGCGATACTTTTATGATTCAAAACTAAATTATGCGATACTTTTTTGGCGGAGTGTATATAAGGCTTGATAATTGGAAATAGAGTAAATGAGGAATTCCGAATTTTATCAAAAACTGGTATTGAAACTTTATCGATTCTTTTGACAATTGATTCGTCAACAGAGTACACGCAGTGGTCAAGTAGAAGTCCACGTAACCTTTTTTTAAAAAGTTTAAAGTTAGGAATCGACTTAAAGTCATCGGTAAAAGCGTTAAATATCTCGTTCCAATTGTGGAAGGTTGTTATATCTAGTATTGTATGTATGAAAGTCTGAATTTTTAGGAATTTCATGTTGAGTTAAGAGAGAAGTTCTAAAATATAAACACTCAGCAAACGTAAAATTTTAAATTTTGCCAGAAACGGTCTACAAGATTCCTAAGATTTGACATTTGCAATACAGCGGATGATGCGTTTTTGAGCAATAAATACATCAGAAAAAAAGTCGGGGAAGTCCAGAATATAACGGCATACGAAAGTCTAGAATGGAGTTGGGCAAAATAGAAAGATATAGCATGCTGAACGGACAAAATGTATTTTAAGTTTCTAATTTGAAAACATGCTTGATTGAGCCTGGGTATGATATGATTACAGTGCTCTACCCTGGTTAACTTCTCATCGACATGTGCGCCCAGGAAAAGACACAGACGGCTTGTGAGCCACATGGACGTCGTTAACATCAATCTCAAACTGGACATCCATCTGCGACCGAACCGTGCGAAAGACGATGAAATTCGTTTTGCCAACATTCATGTGAAGTCCGTTACATTAAAACTGCCGGCCCAATAAATCCAATAAGGTGTCGACCTCAGCCCGCAATGTAGCAGGATGACTATCAGAGACGACAGCCGATGTATCATCAGCATAAATTATTAATGAGTTGATGAAATTAGTGATGTCATTTTTAAATAATAGGAAGGGACCAAGGATCGAGAGATGTGCCAAAATGCGATCGAAAACGCCTATATGCATGTACCGCTGCTAGGAGCCATCATCTTTCTAATGTCATCTTCAGGACTTGATACATAATACGGCATGATGTACCGAATAAAATAAAATAAACCCCATATCTCTAACTTGCGCCGTTTTCTTTTAATAGCTCTTTGAAACTGTACTGTCTGTTTTGCAGCAACCTGTACATAAACGACAGTATTCTTTCTTGGTACGGAACTTTGGAGTTTCAAAAACGAAAATAGCCAGAATAAAGGAAACACTACGGCTAAAATTAGCTTACAAGGGAACACCGGCGGGTGTCCCCCTCCGATTTCGATGAAACTTAACAGATCGACAATCAGTGGGACTTAACATCAACGCCACTAAGACTACCTTAATAGCATTCACAAGGAAAAGAGAACCCAGCCTCAAGACCATAAATATAGATGGGCAAGACATAGACTGGAAGAAGGAGGTGAAATATCTAGGACTCATCCTGGATAATAAGCTTCTGTGGAATAAGCATGAGCTTGAAGTAACTAACAAGGCAAAGAAGGCTGTAATGGTCTGTAGAAACTTTGCAGGAAACAACTGGGGTTGCAACCCAAAAATACTGCTCTGGATGTACACAGCAATCGTGAGACCAATGATCACTTATGGGGCAGTGGCTTGGAGCAAGAGAACTAATCTGGCCATTGCGAGAGCTAATCTCTCTAAAGTGCAAAGATTAGCATGTGTATGCATAACTGGTGCAATGAGAACCTGCCCAACAGCAGCTATTGAAGTGGTACTAAATCTCACTCCTCTTCACATTTTTGTGGAGAGCATAGCTAAAAGGACCACACGTAGGATGATCAGGGAAGGAACGGCTAGGCATAGGCCTCAGCCTCTTACAGGTGACCAAATCTGGGACATGCCCCGAGATGACATGCCAAGGAAGTTCAACTTTGTGAAAGATTTTACCACGAAGCTTAGCACTAAGAGTGAATGGGATAGAGATACCATTTCGAAACTCAATAGAAACGCCATTAAATGGTATACAGATGGCTCCAAAACGGCAGAGGGAACTGGAATAGGGATATATGGGCCTAGAACCAAATATTTCGAAAGCTTGGGGATGTACCCAAGTATCTTCCAGGCGGAAATACACGCCATTGAAAGATGTGTCCAGGTCAACATTGACAGAAGCTATGAAAAGCAGGAGATTATCATAATATCTGATAGTCAAGCAGCCATTAGGGCGCTGAGGTCAAACATAATCAGCTCCAAAATGGTTTGGGAGTGTCTAGAAAAACTAAACGAGCTAGGCAAAAAGAACAAGGTAACCCTTTTGTGGGTTCCGGGACACACGGGAGTGGAAGGAAACGAAATAACAGATAATCTCGCTAAGAGAGGGGCTAGAACACCTTTTGTAGGGCCAGAACCTTTTTGTGGGATAAGTAGCAGCATAACACTGGAGAAACTGAAAAATGAAGTAGAGCAGAGAAAATCCAAATACTGGGAGAATCTCCAGGGAATGAGGCAAGCTAAAACTCTTCTGGGTACCTATAACCAGAAGAGATCTGCAGAATGCATCAACCTGAGTAAAAATAATATTCGGATATTGACAGGGATCCTTACAGGCCATTGTAAACTGAACGGACATCTAAGCAGGCTTGGAATAGCGAAGGAAGCCGAATGTAGATTTTGTGGGGAACAGGACGAAACGTCCATTCATCTACTCACAAACTGTGTTGCACTGTGCAACTCAAGGGCGCTGCACCTGGGAGCATGTGAAATCGAAGAGGGAGAGTTACCTAATCTGGGGCCTTCGGACATTCTGCACTTCTTGAAAGGAATCAGACTGGACGGCCAGCTGTAAATACAGCGAGAAGAGGGGACACAATAGATCTTTTAGGTCGCAGTGTACTATCACCCTAATCACACATACATACATACAACAGATCGAAAGAGTACCTTAAAATAAGAGACACGTATTTTTTTTTATCGGCGTATCCGCACGACTTTGGGGTACAGCCCCATCCAAAGTTTGGACGATTTTTCAATTTTTGCAAATATTTCCTAAATTATAACAGATATTAATATTCTTAACATAATTTGCAGCATATTGCATGGCCCTAAGGGTGGCGTCGTACCCCCCATTTTTTTTTACATCACATGTTAGTGATCTGTGTTATTTTTAAAAAGTTGTTAGGTCGTTTAAAATTACTTGTACACATGTACAAGAAAAGCTTATAATAAATGAGTGTTATTAAAAGCTATACTTTCCCAAACAGCGTTTATTAAATATAAAAGCATTCATTATTTTCCATTGCCAGAATTAATTTATTATATATTTCTTCAGTAATAATTCGAACACCTAATTTTTATAACTACAGCATTACCAATATTGGTATTAATAACATATTACTTAAAGTGACTGGTGGTAAAAAAAAAAAAAACATACAAAAGAAAACAATATACATATTTCATAACATGGTAGAAGAAGCAATTAATTAATATCTTTAAGGATGACTATTTATACAATTAAGTATATCGCTATAACAATAAAAGGCTTCCTTTCATAAAAATATTATAAGTTAATAAAATATTTTCATATCTATGTTCACGTCATTTAGTAAATTATGTATGTATTAATGAAATATAGCTTCATAAAACTTCGTCACGTGTCGATAAATTACTTACTGGCATACAGGCAGGCTATTTAAAGCATGTTTGGCGCGTAAATACCTCTATATGTGTGTCCTACCTACAGCTATTTTAAAGAGGTGTTGGTTTGAGAGCATTTAGATTATGGCTTAAGAAAATACGGGTACTTCATAAAAACAAAAGTACGTCAAATTAAATTACATATAGGTATGCCCGTACACCTAAGTATTTCTTTGGCGAGCTACCGCTGTTCAAATACCCACTACCCACATATGATCACTTTAAACTTTAAATGCATGTGTCTGTAAAATCGTTTAATAACACTTGTGGAAATAGCCATTACTAGCAAGTCGATTGTGTTGGTATGTTTTTTCAGATGTTAAGAAACAGACAAAATACTTATCTGGAAGTTTATAGGAACAAAAATTTTACAATGGACAACAGGTTGTCGTATATTTAGTAATTAAATAACTGTAAAACTAACATATCCTTTATCCACGGTGCATACAGTAGCTGTTAAATATAAAACACCTATAAAATAAGCAAAGATAGAAATCTTAAAACAGCTGCGCAATATATTGGGCTTCTAGACACACTTTCGAAGAATATACAGCTTTTTATTACTTTAATTGTTCTAATTATAGGTGATTACAGTATGATTTACATTCTGTATATTGTAGAATCCTCAAAATCTACAAACATCATTAATTTTAAGCTTTATAATCTGAGTTTATTTAAATTTGCATACGCTGAGGACGGATAGCAGACAAATATAATTTATAAGATATCTCTTCTGAGCTAATATTAAATTCCGTCATCCCTCACTCGACACATACGAATTTTTTTTTTTAATAAATATTTTTCGAATTTAATTTCCACCCTATTTAATGTCATCCAGAATAACAAGCGCGACTGTTCGAGCATGCGACCAGGAAAACGAAGGGTATCAAACTCAACCCGTCTCATTATCCCCCGCTTCGTATGCAGGGCGCCATCTGATCTCTCGATAAAATATTACTGCCATTTTTCATCCTCCTTCAGCAGCCTTTCAGTTGTCAGATAGAGTTGATCATTGAGGGTATTAAAAACGCCCTTCACCGATTACCACTTTTTATATATTTTGTTGGGAGTTTTCGTATCAATTCAAGCATAATTTAAATTACGTTCTTCTTTTTAATTCTAGTTAAATGTCTGCTAAGTTCATAACGATTTATCATTGAGAATGCAGTTGTTACAATTATATCAAACTGTATTCTAGATAGTTATATTAATCAATAATTTTCTATTTTGTTGATTATACGTACACGAACATAAATTCTGCCGATGTTCGAACACTTTACTTAATAATTTCATATCATTATACTTGGATACCAATTCAAATAACAGGTATTGTTCTGCGACAGGGAAACAATAGAATAGCAATGACAATCAACGCCACTAATTGACAAGCACATTTAATGTCTCACCACAACGACAGGGTATATACAATGCTGGTAAGATATGTATTGTACTTATGTCTACTGCAGCTAGGATTGTTAATGTAGTACATATATACATAAATCGAGACACACTCTAACTTTATTTTACATTTACTGGATGTCGAAATTTATAGTAAATTTATACAATTTTCGGTAATTAATAAGAATACCATATTTAAGTCAATAAACCCTATGTGCACCACATAATATCGCTTTTGTCTTTAGCTCTATAAAAGTTTTTTGAAATAGTAAATTCTTACTGTGACATAATTGTTTTTTCTTGAAACTTGTGCTTAACTTTTTTGAAACCAATGTAGTAAATTGCCATAATAATTCCATAAATATTTAAACTAATACAGCTAACATGGTATTACAATAAAACCTAACCAATAAAATAAGATAAATGACAGGGTGTTGTAGTTTAACAAAATAAGTGTACCTAAGCGTATATGAAAAAAACTTCTTCTTGTTGTTAGTAGAACCTGGATCAAAGGGCAAAATAAAAGTAAAAAAATCACCATAAACAATTTCAGCTTCCCTTGAGAGCTTATATTTTCTTTCGGTACTTTTTATCAGCATTACTTCGTTTTATTCTGATATACTTCCCAATATGGTGTAGTAATAATGTTTGGTTCAAAGAATTCTGGGAAGAACAATGAATACCTGTATCTTTCTACTGGGTATGTATATAAACTCGGCCGATTATAACATATTAATACGTACTTGCAACACGGCCGGGCTAAGTACACATGTGAACTCGGCCGGTCTGAAAAATGCAAACTCAACCGACAATCATTTGTTTGTAATTTGCAATACAATTACGTATAATACAGGAGGAGCAATAAAGCAATAACAAAAACAAAAATCGTTGAAGGCGTGAAATTTATTTCCAAACACAATCCGTATATCGAAACTGCAATATAAAATTTTCGGCCGGCCCAGTTTACATAGGGAATTAATGTTAATTTTCATAATAGGCCAAGTTTAGAAACAAAACTGCAATATGAAATTTTCGGCCAGCCGAGTTTACATGGGGAATTAATGAAGATTAGCATAATCGGGGGAGTTTACAATCGCCGCTTTCTGCTTGTAATGACATTAATAAAACATGGAAATACGCTATGAGGGCAGTCTCGAGCCCAGTAACTAGGTCAAAACTAGTTAGAGACTGCAAACAATCCCTCAACTCACTGGCACAGGATCACACGGTGTCGTGGATTTGGGTGCCGGGACACGAGGATATAAAAGGCAACATAATAGCTGAACTAGCCAAGGAGGGCTCCAAGAGCCACTTCATAGGTCAAGAGCCCGTATGTGGGATTACAAGGGATTCTGCTAAAAGGGAGATCTGGACCTGGCTGGACAATGCAAGTACAAACAAATGGAGGACGACAGAAGGTCAACTCCAAGCGCTAATAGGGGATGGGGATGCCAAGTTCTCTGATAACCTACTTAGACGCAGCAAGAAAGAAGTTAAAACCATTACTGGGTTGCTAACTGGACACTGTCCCCTGAGGAAGCATCTTTGCAACACAGACCGAGTAAGCGAACCGTGGTGCAGAAGATGTGAGCTACAGGAGGAAACGAGTTTACACGTAATCTGCACATGTGAGGAGTTGAAAACACTCCGGCAGGAACATTTCGGGAAGGCTCTATTGGAGCCCTCGAAGGTTCTCAAGTTCCCACTGGGCTTTATAGAGAACACCAAGCTGCTCGAGTGGAAGTAAGAGATTTAATAGGGATGGTACAATGAGCACCCAGCTCAAGTGCCTGGACTAAAGGTGTCCCCCTAACATTATGAATGAATGAATGAATGAACATGGAAATACCTAATACTCTAAGGATATTTGACTTTATCAAAAGAGTGCAAACATAAAAAATTCAACAAAGTTGCCAATATCTCAAAAACAGTTGAGATTAGGTGTAGCAAATTCCAACACAAACTAGCCACAGATAACTTTTCCATTTAAAATAAGAAAGTTAATATATGTAAAATATATTCTTTAAATAGATCTTAGCAGGCCAAATTTCTATTAAAAGTTCAATAAATTCTAATGAGCCATTTCGGTACACACCATGGAATACAATTATAGGTATTGTTCCGGCAAATTTTTGTTTGGTTGTTAAGAGAACATACCTATACGCTAAAATTATTTTCTGCTGGCACAAGAAATGATAAAAAAAACATAGTTTTTGATATAAATGTGTTAATAATAATAATGATATTGGGTAATTTTAGTAAAATATGTTATAAAATCGATAAATCCCTGATTTTTGCGTTCAAAATTTCGCGGCGCATAACCGACATTTTATAGACTACTATTAAATATCTATGTATAATGCCTATATTTACAGTAGAGTAAGCTACGGTATTATATTTTGGGGTTATTCAACCTTCGCCTATGATATTTTCATTGGGTAAAAGCAGTTTCTTTCAACAATAGCTGGGTTGAAACAAACGGAATTTTGACGATCGATTTTTATATACTAACTTTACCAGGCATTTTCATTCACGAACTAACATGTTATGCATACACAATAACAAAGGGAAGATTCAAGCAAACTGTGATCTTCATATGGACAATACGCGAAATAAAGAAAACCTACACACTAAAAAATATTTGCAATATCTACAGAAAATTCCAGTAATGTATAGGGTAAATTTACCAAAAATTAGAAAATATACCTAAAGTTTTCTATTAAATTGCCCAATTTTTGGCAATTTTACCTTATACGTTACTGAAATTTTCAGTAGAAATTGCAAATATTTTTTAGTGTGTACTCACTCCGAAGTCCAGATTAACATTATTTTAGCTTTCTCCTCTAGTTTTGGGCATAAAGGTAAACAATAAACTTCGAATATCGATCAAAGAACTCCACCCTCCGATTTTTAAACAGCGTTTACTTCAGCTCTTAACAAGCAAACCCTTTACAAGAGTATTTAAACTACAACTTTAATTAAACGATAATTTTAGATATTCTTTTTATCTTAAATTATTTGCTTGCAATGTTTTTGCGTTTCTTTAACGTTCTTTTCCTTTTTGTATCCTTTGTGTACTTTAAGTTTCAACTACATTTCTTTCAACAGTTTCCCAGTTTCAATGGCCTTCTGCGTTAAATGCAATTACCAAGATCAATTCGTGTTTAAAAAATAAATCTTATCGGACGCAATGAATTTAACCTTGTATCAGCAGAGAGATTTCACGGTATGCCAAATTCGAATATTAATATCTGCAGTCAGAACGCGTCCGTCAACTGCGCCCACGCACGGTCTTTCTTCTAGCGAGATCTGGGATCATAAGACCGCGCGACTGGTATTCTATTTCGTATCAACTGTCAAGTCGGTAACAGTGTGGTCCGGCCATAACACGCATTATCAATATTGAAATGAGGTGATCGCAGGTAAGAGCATGTTTGTCGCCCGTCCCGGCAGCTGACGCGGCCACCTGGGCGCTAGCTGACACCGCGCTGTCGCACCCACACCGCTCACTCCTTTCGCTGACTCATACTCGTTATTAACGTCGTCCTAAGGGTTGCCGGCGCTGGATACTGATAGCTGCCGGTATCGCAACAACAATATAATTGTTACGTTACATGAGGGATCATTCATACTACTGTGCAATTAAGATGAATCGACGAATATGGTCACTCGAACAATGGCTAA
This sequence comes from Cetonia aurata, assembly GCA_949128085.1. Classification (NCBI taxonomy): domain Eukaryota; kingdom Metazoa; phylum Arthropoda; class Insecta; order Coleoptera; family Scarabaeidae; genus Cetonia; species Cetonia aurata. The sequence continues at coordinate 21,380,647 of OX421886.1, read as the reverse complement.
GTTAAATTGCAATTTTTTTATCTCTTCTAAAAAAATTTCATTAAAGAGCATTATGTCGACGTGACAAATATTTATTGGACATGCAACATATGTGGAAAAATAACCTGCACGTATGCATGCGTATGTAACTTGCATACAACATGCGTAAGACAGATTATAATAGAATATATATAGAATAATGTTCCTGCATACTTTTCATTTACAGGTACTATACTGTACCAGCTGATAAGCAACATTGTACGAATACTGAACAAAGCATGCAACACCGTATAATTTGTTATAATGCAGACACCCGTCTGTCAAATTATGTCCTGACACAGGAGTGCGCCTGCAAAACATTGTAAGTAAAATTCCTAAAAAAGTATAACTTCAAATTTTTATACCTAATGTTACTATTTATTTTATTATGAAGAATAAGAAGTGGTCATATCAGGCAAAACAAATACTAAAATAAAAAGTAAGCTCCACGAATTGAAGCAAACAATTAACTCGAAAACTGAGACCTACAAATCGATGAAAATACGGACATCAGCAGCAAACCTTTCAAATAATTTCATTTATGTGAACCATAAGTCTTTTGCTATGAATTTAAAAGATGGAGCGACAAAAGACGAGCCTTTATCCCGGTAAACCGAAATATATATCACACCAAAAAGGATTTAACGACAACTTGTATATTAACAGTCATGTTGAGTCTAAAACAAAACTTTCTATAATTTATACATTACCGAAAAATACATTAAAGGATGAAAGTGATAAACGATGTTATTAAAGAAATGAATCGTATAAAATCCATTATTCTTATATTATACTTTGCTGGTGACTTCCTGTACACCCATGTGAATTTACAGGTCTGAGGTGTTTACTACTTCACACGGAAGAATTTATTTCCTTTTAAGATTGAGATATTGAAAGTTAGTTATAATTCGCTGCATAATAACTGTTTTTATTTTATTGGCATTTTCATCCTTATGATACCGGGAGGGGAGGAATAATACCCACGAAGTCTCTGTCCATTCTGCAGCAGATTTGTCGTTCATCAAAAAAATCAAGGTGTCACTTTCTTCGATTTTAAAGTCAGTGTTAATTAGACATAAGTGTACTACGTTTTCCAATGTGAAGTTCTTTAAAGGTTAACAAGTTATTTTATAAATTTACTAAAACTGAGTTCAGATGACACGATATCCAAAAAGTTATTTGGAATGGTTGCCTAGAATCCAATTCATGGGTATGATCAGATTTCTCAAGGGTTCAGTTAGTAGTGAAACAAATTTACTTTACCTTTCTTGAATCAGTTGCTAGTTTTTTGCATATAATAGGGTGAAAGTCGATAAATACATAATAAATAAATAAAATTTAGAGAGAATTTTATTCTTTTTGAAAATGACATTAAACATCAGGACATTTCTAGATAAAGTAAAAATAAGTATGTATTTAAAAGGCTGATACACTTTCGACAACGCTATTTCGGTAGTTCTTCCCTCTTTCTTCATAAATATTAATCTCCGTTTTAAACGTCATCATTTTGTTGGAGATAACTAAATAATTTGGTATTTATGTTAGCTTTGGGGAACTTTATTAGGAGGGATATATAACTACCTAAGTTATATCCTTAAGCTGCCCTTACAACAAAAGTCTCCTTAATGTTCCTTTTTTAAGCACTAATAAACATTTTGAGTAATTCTTATTTTTTTTTTGCATGTCCCCTTTGATGGGTTCTACGATAAATGGAGATTCAAAAAGAACCACACTTCTTTTCACACACATAATTTCTTTTTTTAGCGACTTACTGTGAAATCGTTCATTTGCTAGCACATGTATTGTGGCAAAAAAGGAAAACATCTCAATCGGTTCAGTTATTTTTGACAAAAAGAAGCATAAATGCGCAACTGGTCGATCTTTCAGAAAAAGCGATCTACTTCTTTTCTTAAAGTTTATCTAGCAGTTTCGCGGTAGTCCCAGAAGTAAACTATTCAGTTCACGAAAAGTTGTACAACAAAGAAAAACTTTGCATCTAAACATCGAAGTATTTGAATTCCCTTAAGTATAAGTAATAATAAGTATTATAATTATTGCTTGTCAATTATTTGTTTATTAGTTAAAAAACGAATTCATTCCTAAATAAAATTATTTTTATTGTAAGTGTGAATTCATTCGAACTTCTTAAATTCCATAATATTCAATCCCTAAAGTTATTTAACTAAGACCTGTAAGTTTAAATCCTATTTAATATTTTGAAGATATACTTATAATAGGTTATTAGCATAGAACTGCATGCGCCATCTCGTGTGAGGATATAAACTTATCCTCAACCGTATCTGGAATAGCTTCAGGCGCTCTAGACTTGTATATTAACGATTTTACCAAAGATGGCGCTATTAATTTTAAACAAACGCATTGAAAAAATAACATTTGGAAATATTTATTCCGCCTTCAGATTCATAATATTTATTAAATTATTATGGTTTAATTCATGTTTAAAACTAAATATGGCCACGTATTTTTCTTTCTAGTAAAACAGCATTGATAGGAATCAAGCTAGTTGATATTCGGTTCAATATATTTTTTTTTTTTAATATTAATACTAAAAAAAATAATAACAGTTGTAGGTCCATGTTTTAAAATTACTTTAAGTTTGAAATAAATTTGTTGCAAAAATTAGAAAAGGTGTGAGGTATTTTTTTCATTATGAGTATTACTACATCAATCACATTGCTTGTATTAGCTACTGCTTTCGAATCTTTTATTCCAGCGTAATTTTGTTACTTGATACCAAATGTGATTCTAGTAGAACTAGTGTTATTATTTCTTGTAAACATTGAATTCATTAGGTACCATACATCTACACATATTAATACCTTTAATCTTAATCTATCGACAATTCGTCGATTTATTTAATGCTGACACGTTGAAATGAGTACAAAACATTCCGACTAATTCAATCTGGATATCGCCATCGAATACAATGGCAGTGATTATTGCTAAACGTCGTGCAGAGCTGAGGTCTTTCACCAATCGACGTTCTATACACGCAGTTAGGCCTAGAGGTGTGCGTGCGGCATGATTGAACGCCATATTAAACTTCATCGTTTTATCTATCAGTAATTAATTAAAGCCGCAACAAAACGAGCAACAATACCGGTAAATTCGACCACAATATCTAATAACTCGAATACCTACACGAACAACAATGTCGATACGGCTTTAGTTCAGATCGCTATCTTGAAATATTAACTCAATGCCTATTAAGCCTCGCTTTAGACGTCATTTTGATATAAATTACAGAGATTTTGATAGTGTATCGGTTGCGGTATCGATGTAATAGCCGCTAACAACAAAAAAGCAAAACAAAAGTGGTCGTTATCGCTATGGTAAAAAGCAATAGCAAACAAATGAATAGGGGATATTTTATAGCTGTAATTTTCCCAAAATTATAGAGGAGTATACGTGTATATGCAATCCAGTCATCATTATTATCGAAAACGTGAATTGGGATTATAGCAGCCCTAGATTTATGTTGTTTTGACGTACATTGTGGAAAAATTATAATGAAACATTAAACACCTCCATTTTTAAATTTTATAAAATAGTTGTACGGTTCGCTCTCTCTTATTAGATACTAATTAAATACATAGTTGTTGTAGGTAAATACATACTTTACTGCGACACTGCAGCACACAGGTTTCATTTTTATAAAATACATCAATTAACAAGAAATTACAATTACATTCCTTTCCAGAAATATAAACTCTACCTACTCTTTTCTAAGTATGATAGCATGTATCTCCCACTATGCTTCATATACACACAGAGAAACTGTCTAATGTAATCTAGATTATAGGAAAAATATAATACCAGTTATAAAAAAATATTTGTACATAATGCCTCTTTAATATAAATATAATACTGCTAACACCAGCAATTAAAAATGTTTACTGATTTTCTCAGCGGCGATATAGCAAAATTTTATATCCATATAATATAAAACACAGTAGTGTAATTGGTATAGCTACATAAATATGTTGTACTATAGAAATTGTCTCCAAGATGGCACTACTCGTTTAATTTATTAATTACAAATAACTCTTTCTATACTGGGTACAACAAGGCGGTAATTAATAGTATTATACATTATAGTAAGTGGTATTAACAGTTTTGTATTAAATTAGTATAAGTGAAATTTTCTTGCTAGTATCACTATACGTAATAAAAAATAAAATGTATAACACCCGGTATTATATCTTGTAATAGGTACTCCGTGTATACAGTTTTCTCTGTGCAAAGTTTTTACTCTTAAAACGTAATTGTAGAGTTCAAAATGGAAGTAACAACATCTTTATGCAATTATTAACACACCGGAAGCGCACGTAAACATTTTGAATAGTTTTCAGTTATGTATAAGCTGTTGGCTTCCATTTTATTTTGAAATGTCTTAAATCTAAGTATACAAACCTGAGAAAATGAAATCAAATGTACGATCTGACAATTTTGTTCCTCCTTGTGTTATCCACGTGTCAGGAATACAAAAAAAAAACAGGAGTTAGCTCCATTTATACATATGTATATAACCAAATCCGTGGTGAAAGTAGGTACATTGCCTCATTTAGCAAATCTAAGTCTACTGGATCTGTTTTCTAGTTGTTTTGTTATAAGCGTCTGTTTTAATAGCCCAACTGGTTTAAATGATTTAAGGCATCAAATCTGAATAGAAAATATCAGCCCGGAACGATTTAACTATAGGCGTCCAAAGTGTTGCGTGTGCGAAATGTTTAACATAGATGTTTTGAGCAATTGATAAAAGTGATTTAGTGAATGGTCATGCCATACGCGATGCTATAATTTGCGATACCACCCTCTGGGTATTACTCTCATTTTGAATCACAAAATTAATTTCGTTAGAAACAAAAATAATTTTTCCATGTAAACCTCTTTCAGAAAATACGCTCTATTTTTTGAAAGGTAAGAAGATAAACGAAGTGTAGGTTATTGTCGCACACTGGAAGGAGAATGTAGTGCGTTAATTAATTTTTGTTGAGAAAAAAATATTGCAATTTACAACGAAAACATATGATAACGTCTTTGTTAAGATAATAAAAAGAGAGCTCATGTTTTTCGTCGGATAGTGCCTGTTTTAAAAAAATCACTTAATAATAAAGTTATTAATAGGTACACACTAAAAATTGTATGGCAATTTACATGGAAAAACAGTTTTTTTTTACTATTTGCCACAGTTTTTTTACACAAAATTCCATCAAAAGAATGAACAATTCCGAATTAAATTTTGTACTGGAATTTTACCAAAAATTTTTGGTCTATATCAGTGCCTTACTTTATAGACGTACTGTATATTCTAAAGTCTAAAACCTATAGTATAATGATCGGTTTTTGACGCGCTAAAACACCATCTTACTGTTAATCTGATAATTTAGTGAAGGAGTCAGTGTTAAACTACTAGGTAACCTAATAGCAGCTTTAATGTTTCAAAACACGACGGTAGGACATGAGTATTCTTCTTTTACTATACAGCATGCACGGAGAAAAATTACATTATCTTTCTCAGTGTAAGAAATAGAACTTGGTATTCGAGAAACAAATATAATATACACTCCGCCAAAAAAGTATCGCATAATTTAGTTTTGAATCATAAAAGTATCGCATAATCTTTGTTTGTAGCATAAAGTTGTAAATATACTTTAATGCGCTCTAAGATATAATTTCTATGATTGTTTAAATAAAATACAGGCCAAATAAAAACAAGAACTCATACTTGAGATTTTTATTAAAACAAGAAATTATAATTTTGGAACGAAAAATGTCATAACAGTAGCTTTTAATACTGAGTATTGCCACCTCTGGCTCTTATGACCGCTCGCATACGGTTTGGCAGAGATTCGATTAACCTCCGTATATAAGCCTGATCCAAATTCTCCCACTCGTCACGGAGAGCATTTGCTAGTCCATGCAGGTCCGCTGCACTTCACTATATTTTATTTTGGACTTATAGCATAGTTTTAGAAACATATCCCTTGAATAAATTGTTTTTCATAAATCAAATTTTTCAACAAAACCCTGAACTACTCTATATTCGTTGAAAATTTACATTTAAATATCTACTGTTATAAAGTATAAAATGAAATAAACAACAGAATTTATAGTTGCTCAGAAGAATATGTTTGTGTTTGAATTTTAACGTGTTTCTTTAGTTTAAGCAGTTTCTTCTTTTTACATAAGTACATATATTTTACAGAAAATAAAGTAGGTATACTTATAAGTAAAGTTAATACGTAAACGATTCCCTTTTTTGTAAATAGGAAGCGCTGTTAACATCATATAAATAAGTATACCAAAGGCAGTTGATTCTATTTATTATTAATTAATACTTTCCAGCTTTTAACAAATTTATCTACAATTTCATAATCATATCTTACGAGGAACAAAATATACACTTTATAGAATATTTACTATTACTTACAATCACCAAATATATTGTAAACCATAAGGCATAGATAAATAACATCTTCCAGGGAGGAAGTTTGTTAGTGAAGTTATTACAATCTATAGGGCTTATGTACACTTACGGATTAGTAGTGTGCTCACATTGCTAAAAAAAAAAACAAGTAACAGCTACAATTATCAGCAGAGATGTGAATTGAGGACACTTCGAACACCCGGCGCCGGCGTTCCAAATTTTATTGCTGCGAGTTCATGCATTTTCTCGCGTGTCCACCAGTCTAATCGTATCGACAAATTGGTGGGAATCGAGAGATTGTACGAAAGGACACTTTCGAGTGTTCGAAGCGTCCTAAATTCGCATCCCTGGTTATCAATATTTAATGTTTAATTTAAATTCATGTGCTTTATTCCAACACTATCCTGTATTGATAGAAAGGTAAAGAAATGTAAAGATTTATATATATATATATATACAGTATAGGTACTTCTTCAACACTTATTTAAGATAGAAGGTGTTGATTTGTTTTTAATTTTTTTGTAGATACTACAAGCTATTAGCAATTAATTGGTGTATAAACAGAAGACATTGACTATATTATAATATTATAGGTAAGAAAGATATGATATTATATGACGGGTATTACATTAGTTGTCGTAAAGATGGCGCTTATGTTATTTTACTATTTATGTAATCCATATTTACATCTAACTGCTAAAATAAATCTTCATTTTACAATTAATTATTTTAGAACTTAAAAATGTAAACCAAGTTTTTTTAAGCTGTAAGGTTTGTTCACTGATGAATTATTTGCCTTCTTCATGCCCAGTCTTAATTAGTAATATTTTAATGTGAACTATCAGTCAAGATTTTAAATTATGGAATCGTAGCGGCGACCTTCCTATTCGTGTAATATCCATATGTAAATCCAGCCCAGCGGCCGCAAATAGATGATAACGGCATAGCGGGTGTTATGTAGGCGTGTTTCAGCGGCATGCCGACACCGCTATCTGATACGTAAGCACGCACTGCGGTTGGTTTCCACTTCTTGCCATTGAACGAAACGAATGGCAGACACAGAATTGCTGCATTACTTTCTGTAAAATTACCTCTGGACATACTGAACCTAAAAGAGAATACATATTCTATTACGGTTGGTGATCGTATCAGAGAAATAAAGCAATTAGTAACCATAAGTTTATATATGAAGTTTTACTTGAAGAAAGCTTGGAAAGATTTGAAAATAAAACTTTATTAATATTAATTGTTTGTTTTAAAGTTGACATGATTAATAGTTTAATAATGGAAATCGCAAATAACATTATAACGTAACATGTTGTTAGAACTGTGTAAGGATACGTTAGTTTATACACATTTATAATGTAATAGATTGGGATTAGAAGAGGAAGTATTTATGTATAATTGTTTGTTAATTTGTAAATTTTTTTGAAAACGCCGCTGGCCAAACGACTTCTGTAAACGGCGAGCGCTCCAGAGCCATGCTCAACGACTTTCTGCTTCATCGACTGGACGAATTGGGACTGAAGAACATGTGGTTCCAACAGGATGGAGCAACGGCGCATACTGCACGAGCCACAACCGAAATTCTGAGGGCTGCATTTCCGGGTCGCCCGATTTAGCCGTTCTAGACTTTGTTTTGTGGGATTTCTTGGAGTCACGAGGCTATGTCAACAAGCCTCAAACTCTTGAAGCCCTCAAAGAAAATATCCGTCAGGGATGCAGGAATCTATCGCCAGAAGTTCTGGCAAGAGTGATGGAAAATGCCATAAATCGGGCCAGTATAGTCATCAATTATGGCGGCGGCCACTTGGCCGATATAATTTTCTCTACTTAATGAAAAAAAAAAATTAGACCTAAAATAAACACAATCCAAAAGCAAAACTAAAGTTTTTCATTTATTAAAAAACATATAGTCCAAGAACATCGGGTGACAACTTTTGCGCCACCTTGTATCTACACTAAATCAAAATTGTTGTAATCACTAATTTAATACTTTAAATACCTTTAAATTTAAATACTCTTCTTTTACTTCTACGTATGTATATTCGCTATAATATAACTTTCGCCATTCTATAATAATTATAAGCCAAATAGTTATGAAATTTTTCCTATAGTTTCAGCATTCCTATACTATATATCTTTCTCATATTTTATCTTCACAGAATAAGATAGCAGTGGTGGTAATTTATTCTGACTGTTATTAAATTGCTCCCTTTCAAATTCTTTCTACGCATATCCCTCAGGTACGCTGGATAAGCCGAGCGGTCTTCCATCCGTAAGATACCTGTAGAGACGAGCTTCTGATATCAAAATTTCTACAAAAGCCCGGATCTACAGGGTAGATCACGAATGTGCCTAGCAGTATTTGGTTTTTTGTTTCTTCTCCTACGTTGTCCGCCTTCTTTCTTTTTTCGTCCGCTCTCATTCGATTCCCGTACCTCGACCGGAGCTGGTGTTGAAAAAACTCTTCCTGAAAATTATGATAATACAATTTATCAAAATCAATGTTAGAGTTGATACACTGCTTACATAATAGAATAGAATATCGATCAGGATAATAGATCATTAATTATAAAGAATTGGTAATATATCAATCGTGCTCCATGTGCTCGTGTATATGTTTGTTTGTTACTGGATCTGCATTATATTCATTCCAGAACAATGAGAGAAAAAGCATTTTACATAGACTACCATATACAGCTTTCTGTACATGCATATATGCATGTTATGTCTTGTCTTATTATATTTCATCTGTTAGAATCGTGCATACTTTGCTTTTTTTTTATTTTAGCGATAGTACTTGAACAACAACTGGTGCTGTAAATTGTAATCACGGGCAATAAACTTTTGTACAATCTATGAGGCATGCAAAAGCTAAGTTATTATGTATACGTAACTTCTATAGAAGATTATAAATAGTTTCCCAATTATGGTATAAATTTTCTTAAGGAGTTTGTTACTAAAAGAAGAAAATATGCAAATCTTACTCAAAAAGAAGATTTGGCGATTGAATTCAAGTTGTTTTTCTTTACATTTTGAGATGTCGTGTTGCAGCACAAAACGGAACAATAATATTGTACGAATAATAAGTAAATGAATTTGTGTCTTCATCAGGGTAGTTGAACTATATAACGGAGTTAATATGCATGCTCACATGACTCTTGGTAAAACGTAGAAGAAAAATTCGATGAAGCTCATAGTTTTGGGAAACATATATCCAGGTGAATCATTTTTAAAGTAGTAAACATTTACGTACTGAAGTTACTTTTAAGTTTTTATCAAAAATCTAGTAATTGTTTGTTCGTTAACAGAGTTTCCAAAACACAAAAAAAATATGTACAGGTATTGCTGAGTGCCCATCAGATGCCCAGATTAGGAACAAATTGTGGGTCCTTCCCAATATATTCAGCATGTTTCAGTATTTATGTGCCTCCAGTGCTTTTAACACTGCCCAACTATCAATGAAAATTTTAGAATTTCTATAGCACACATTTTAGTGACATAGATTTCGGCCTGAGAAATTGTGCGTTGTCCAAGACATTGTTGGCAATGGAATGTCTGGTAGACTCCTCTCTCTCCTCTGGTGATAATGGGAGACGCAAAAATTGGGCCTCTGAGATTGGAAGAAGTACCAAGTGGCAGATATGCAGGATTCGGACATAACAATATTGTCCATCATGTGGAAGGCAGTGGAAGGCAACCTCTTACGAATGAGATCAGATCACATGATTTCGACATATCTATCTAACAGAAATTTTGAAATGGAAATCACGGATTAGAGAAGCTGGAATCAATCCAACTACATAGACAGGCTCGGTGAACTGATCTGGATTACAGACGGATCAAAAGTCGAGTATAGGACTGGAGCTGAAATTTACAGTGAGGTAAATACAATGATCACAATTTGACTACGAAAATATACTAGTATTTTTCACGCAGAGGCATACTGTGCAAGAAAAAGCAATCCGACGGCTTATAAAAATAAACTTCTGGATCTGTTTTGTAACAGACAGCCAGGCGATGGTAAGGGCATTAGTGAACCCCAGGGTACAATCATGATTGGTTTGAGAATGCATTCGAGAACTGAATGGCCTGGTAGATTACAATAAAGTTACTCTGCTGTGAGGGAACGAGGAATTAAAGGAAATCAGAACCTGTTCTAGCAGTGTCCAAAAACACAGTACGGAAGCCGACAAGGAGTTAGATCGAAGAGAAACACAAACACCACTAGAACAATTCAACCAGGAAAACTCATGGAAAGGCCTTTATCAAGGGACTATAAAAGAAGGAAAATGAAAAATTACTAAAGCTTCGTAGAAATTATCTTCGCATAGTAGTAGGTTTCCTAACAGGAGATTGTATACCGAAAGGACACTTACATAATGATATAGGTCTCATACTTTATAAATGCGAGACTCTGAACGTAAAAAAGACGTGCAATTTTTGGCAAGCCAAAATCTGGGTGCATGTTTCGATCGACCAGCCAGGGATCTGTGTAGATCAGTACAGGGCACTGGAATATTGGACTGGCTGGCATAGTTTAATGACTGAAGGAAATGAAAGATGTACTACAAAAAAAATAAGACTTTGTGCCAAACGGCTCCAACAAGAAAAGGGTTTGTTGTTCCAACTCTTAGCAAGCCACTAAATCAGCAGATATCTGCTTGCACTAACGTTTTTTGCTTGCATCTGTATTCTTCTCCGTTAGAAAAGGAGGTAGTGAAGAGAATGCGTATCAAGTACGTATTATGTTTCAGCATGCTATGGACAACAACCGTTTTCAGCAGCCTATTTGCCGTAGAGACTTGAGTATGTGGCGAATAATTCACTATGTAAGGGGATTTTGATAGTTCCTGAATGAACGACAATTATTGGGACATACAATCAGAAAGAAGGTAATTTAAAAAGTTGCAGTGGCTGCAAATACAATTGTATTACGAACATGATATGAAACACAATGAAATAATCTTCTGTTCCTTTCTTAGCTTCGTATTAAATTATAACCACAGTTTTCAGTTTCCAGTAATGCGTAAAGAGTAATTGTATAATTTTATAACAATAACCCACTTCTTTTCCCGAACTAAAAAATGAATAATATATCTTTTCTATCTTTTTTATTGCAATCTTAACAAATTTGCTTGAAAATAGTTTCGTTTTTAAATAGCAACTGGTATTCGTATCTTTTTACATCTGGAATTTGGTGTACAAAGGACCGATGGCATTTTTTCTTGAAAACAGGATATACATTTCAAAGTTTTACAATAATACAATATGTAATGCTTTGCAATGCAGATTTCACTTTCACTTTCACTAAATTGATCTTGGCTATTTTTGTATCGAGCCATGTATTTAGATGATCTTCTGCAATGATGTGAGAAAAAAATGCATTCCGTCAACAAAAATCATTTTCCTGTCAAAATATTATTGCATTAACAAAATTTTTAATCAAATTGAGCAAAAAAAAAATAAAGTTACATTAACTAAAAAAAAAATAACATTACTACATAATTTATTGTTTCGGTAAATGAAGCAAGATTCTGCATTGACACTGGATAAATTAACCGTTTATTTTTTAAATCATCACTTTTGTTTGGGATTTAGAATATTGTATGAAAGTATTCTTATTATTACCGAAACTGTGAAGATTTCTACAGTAACAACACTAATTGTGAGAAAAAAAAGTTTATTTAAAACAAAGAAATATTTTTTGTCCCTATTTAAAAGAGCTATTTCTCAACATTCTTCTGCATTAATATTTAGTGTATACGTATGTAAAGTACCTGTATCAATCTATACTGGCCGTTCAAATAGAAATCATTAGGTCTAAATTGTTAGTTTTGTTATACTTAAGATTGAAAGTTTATATTATCGGCTAAATTAAATTTTCGCCGATAGAGTTAAAATAATTAATATACACTGAGAAAACTATACAATACAATATTGGACTATAGAAAAAATATACATACTATTGATTATAAATAAAGATATTTGTGCATAGTAATGCATATTATTACCTTTGTAATGTAAATATAACACGATCTGTTTAATACCAGCAGTTAGAAATGATTAGGTATTGGTCTTGTTTATATAATAGTATAGTTAAACAACTATTTGTAGGTGTAACGGCGTCGTTGCCAGATGACGTACGGCATAAAGAGTGCTCATTCAAAAAAATTAATATATTATTGGCGGGAATAAAAACCAATATTTTAGAATTACTGATTCAGAAATAAATTTTATTCAAATAAGTATAGTACCTAAGTTACTCACCAGGTACCAACACCAGGTTGAACAACTATAATAATATATAAACAAGGGTATTGGTTTAACTCTATTATAGCAAAGCTTTATACCTGTGTGTAGCGGTATCATGGTATTTATAATTGATATAGTATAGCTACATATAGAAGTATGTTACACTACATAAATTGTCGTAAAGATGGCGCTGCCGCTTGTTTCATAACCGTAGTAATTCTTATTCGATGTAAATTATGTCAGATAAACACGGTTATGTAATATCTAGCTGATGTACGCATGTTAAGTATCGTGTAAAATGTACTGTGACTGTCAATCGCTCACAGAATGGGATGCTTTCACATCAGTACACTGCACTAATGGCTGATTTTGATCCCCCCCCAATACCCGGTATTATTTTTCTGATACCACTTTCTCTGTGTAATTGCATGGCTCCTATCATCGAATTAAATATGTAATTTAGTTGATCATTCTAATTTTTCATTTTGGGTATTAGAAAATCATCAATTTGAATGTGATAAATATTATTTAAAAAAAAAGACGCTAATTAAATCAAAGCAGCTTGTCTTAGTATTTCTTTTTATAGCAACAATCTTAATTTTACGCCTGTATAAATTTATTTCAAGCAAAAGTTAATAGTGGTGTTAAAACACGGTAAAGATGATCATAAATCGTATATTTATTTAATCTAATTTCTGCTTTTTATTTTAATTAATTCTTTTGCTGCTTTTAACATAAGACAACTGTTTATTCAATTCGAAGCAGTCATTGCCTTAACAAATTTAAGTATTGAAAATATAATTACCTTGATTGTTAAAACAATTCAAAAAATATTGTTAAATCAACCTAATTATTCCATTCAACGTTCAAATTTTGTTACTTTAACAAAGATTTTTGTTTGACTGTATGTATTTAACCAAAATTCTTTTGTTGGATATCTATTTTTCTGTTATTTTAACATATTTTCTTCTCGCATTGTCAGTATGTAGCCTGTTAGATGTACAATCCCAATGAGTGGAAGAATATTTCATGTCCAGCGCATAATCAAGTACGACACTCTTTAATATTGCAGTTCACCCGGAACACGGCATTCGCATGTAAGAGAAAATTAAATTTTCATACACAGGCCACAGCCAAACACCCCATTCCCACCCTCTTTTCCAGCAACCGTCCACCGCGCCGCAATTGAATGGTAAAGTTTAATTAACACGGCAGAAACTTTTGAAACATTATTTTAATCATTACTTTTGCGCATGTCAAAGTGTCTGCGCAACAGATTTTAAAACGAATGAATGGCGGCAGCTCACTACGACATTTTATCAGTTAATTTTTAGTCTGCAATGAGCACGAATTCTTCCATTTTTATTTTGAACCAGGAGCGAATTAAAAATTGATAAAATCTTAATGTCACGTCGAAAGCGCATGCATACTTTTCCATCGCATAACTAATTAGTTAGAAGTGTGACTCGAAAAACGAAAATGAAAAGGGGAAAAAATTAAAATAATGTCCAAAATAAATCTCTTTAATCTCACTTGCGTCACAGCGTGATGCATTAAGGCACAATTACGTCGCATGACGGCTCGTAATACATCCTTCAGAAGACATCAGAGGTTAAAAGCCGAACCCAAACGTTTATAAATTGGCCAGTCGGTCACTTCTCGGTTTGTAAAACACAGGAATACGTGAACGGAAAGACACAGAAAAATGAGTCTGGTTTCGTCTTGACGGCAGGTGTCTTTTTCTCTGTCCGTTCACCGATCACGTTAATATTTAACGATCACACAGAAAGCATGGCTATACCTACATATACCAGCGTATATGAGAAAAGTTAGCCGATCGTCAGAACCTTTGATATATGATGTGCGCGATATCGGAAATTAGTTCCGGTGAGTTTTGATAAGGGAGAATTTCGAGAACAGACAAAATAGGAATTACTTACTTTTATTTTCGCCACCATGCAGTAACTAACTGGACTCTTCGGTTTTCTATCTTCACGATCGGAACACTGTCTCGCGTTTTTATAATTACTAGCGGGACATATTATAATTACATACGGGGATGCAACTTTCAAAATGAAGAATTCGTTTCTAGTATACACAACAATGATCAAGTTGACGTGTTAGTGACAGAGCGAGGACGCTGCGGACGCCGACGCCCCTAGAGCGTCTCTGAGCATGCTGGATGCTGCGAAGGGAAGGGTAAAAGGGGAAAACTTCCCTCTCGCCATTTAGCTCTCACTGGTTCCATTAGAACAACTATTGTATTACGTTGCATTCTGCTGTTACTTCATATACTCGTATCTTTCTGTATATATTGAGTGTATTGCCCCTGTTTGAGGAATGCCGCGTTAGCATTTATCCATATATTTACTTATCCTTATGGAACATCATTTCCGTCCCATAATCCTCCATTGTAACTAAACAAGAAAAGTAAATTAAAAGAAATTCTTTCTGCAACAGTGTTAAGAATTAAGCTGAATGTAGTTAATAAAAATAAATGATAAATTTAAAGCTTTGGAAAAAATTAAGTAGAACGAACTAAACGCTATTAAAAATAATTTTACATTGAAATTAAATTTAAATACTGGGAATTATGAATATACAAGGGCCTGTTTCATAAAAGCACCTGACTGGCATTATTAGATAATATTATTCCTCTCACAAAATAATTTTATGTATTGTATGTTTTATGTTTCAAAATAAATTTCTGTCACTCTTAAAACTAAGCATTAATATTATGAGTATATTAATAAACTGAGCAATAAGAGTCGAAAGCAGCAGAAAGGTTTAGGTGTAGAGTAATCCAGTCCAACTAGCCATATTAAACAAAATACTAATGTAATGAACGAATATAAGCTAAATGGAGATAGCAAATTATTTGTTCTTTAAAATATTTAATATAAGTTTGGTTGTTTATTTTATTAAAATTGATTAAAAATACAAATTTTCAACTATACTACATTCTAGCTTATTATGTACTATCAGAAAATAATGTCTTGAATCAGCCATTTTTTTTTAATAGCTCTTACCGCCGTTTACTATTATATTAAAAGTTCATCTGGTCAACTGTTGGAACGGTTCTCTTTACCTGCGACTATTGGTATCTCTTCTAAAGGTTATAAAGGAAATTTAGTTGTGATAGTTACACTGATTTGTACGATATTGAAACAACCCAATTATATACATAAATCCAGTTAGTAATTCTCTGTTAGCCAAAAATACAGCAGGTGTGAATCGTAAAATACATATTTATAAATGAAACATTTAGTTTTCGTATTATCGTCATAATGTGAATACGGCCCAGATTGCCAAACACCTTTGTTTAAAATATTTAATTTTAATGCACTCATAATTTGATGATTAATAATAATTTAAATTGAGTATAAATACATAGCTTATTAAAAAGGTATTTCAACTAGTGGAATACACATATTATTTTCTGTCATATATAAAAAAAGGTTTCAATCAATAAATAAACAAACAAATTCTAAAATAGAAATAACACTAATAAAAATTAAAAAAAACATTCTAAAAGACAACTGCAAATAAAAATAAATATTCTTCAACAACAACTATATCGCTAATCTAATAGTATATATAGTTATAAAGAGCAGGAGATATTACACCAAGCATTATAGCATTATATAGCAGTAATAAAGTATTAACTAATGATTAATTTTGATTCGCTCTTGCAGGTTGTTTACGGAATCTACTGTTCTGAAAACTTTATTTAACACTATTGTTAGACCTAAACTCGAATATGCCTCAGTGGTCTGGTATCCACATTATGCTGTCCAAAAACTGGCAATTGAGAAACCTCAAAAACGTTTTCTCAAATATTTATTATTTAAAATTCACCATGTCTATCCACCACGTGGAGTAGAATAAAGGATGAGTGCAAGTGCTAGATTTTTGGAGCAGTTGGTTCGTCAAAATGTTGACTGTCCTGCTGTGCTTTCGCAAATTAGTTTTGTGCTGCCTACACATAATACTCGTTCTTTTGATATCATTAAAATCCCTTTTGCGCAGCGTCAAATGTACTTAGACGTGCCCCACTTACACACATGGCAGTCAACGCTAATAGATTATCTCTGAATTTATTTGTTTAATGTTTGTTTAATGCTTGATTAATTTTCTTTTTAATTTCACTTGATGATTTATATTAATTTTTGTTTTGATTCCTTTTCTAACATTTTATACATATTTTTGATATACTTTATATTTAGTTTAGAAATTGTAACACTACATTTATTTTATTTTACATTAATTTTATTATTTTTGTCCTGTTATTGGCGTTTTGCTGTTGTGCAAATAAATATATTATTATTATTATAACTAATAAGCACTCTATCTTCAGAAAAGAAACATTACCGGACTCGTATATTCTTTTTCCAGCAGGAGTTGTTCACAGGGACGTATTCATTACTTTACTATTTTACAATAATAAACTTTAAATTGTAAGCGGTGGATTATATTAAACGAAACATATAGTTCTCTGCTTAAAATTATACAGTTTTTTTTTTCCAATCCAACTCATTAACTCGTATACATATTTTCTCGGTACCTGCGGCACCAGTAAAGGATATTCCCTGATAATCCTCAATAAACAAATCCTTATATGGATGGACAAACTATAATAAACAGTTGCACAGTATAGCACTATCCAATTAAGCACTTATACCTATTAGGTTGAGATTCACTAGGTTTTATTGCTTTCCCATTCATTACTTTATTTTTAGATAGTACAATATTATTGTATATTTGACAAATTAATACTAACGTTAGTACGTAACCAAAGGTTAGTTGGTTGTACAATTGTTTAAGTTTTCTTACACCGTCTATGTTTACATCTTACTTGACACCACATTGCGAATAATTTTGCATACAACAGAGAGCAATCGTGGACAGTGAATACATAATTTCGTGTAGTAGAATGCATTAATCTGCGTTCTTTTCGATTTAAATCAAAATTAAACTTTTCAAAGGTTAAAATAGATCGCTTATTGAATTCATAAATATTATCCATGAACTCGTATGATATTCTAGCTCTAAATGTTCTCTGGCGTCGCACAATAACAGCAACTCCTTCATCACTTACTATTTGAGTCAAACATTTTTGCTTAAATTAAAAGTAATTAAAGTTTTAACTAACACCACTAAGAGTCCCTAACAACATATAAAATTTCATTGATTTTATTAGTAGCAGAATCATAAAATTTTACTATTATTTAGAATAGAATAGAATAGAATAGAATAATTCTTTATTCAATGTAATTAAAACATTACACGAAACGTCAATAAAATAAACATATAGAATATAATAGTAAAATACAAATACCAATACAAAAGAACAGTAAAAGACGAACAAACATCCAACAAGGATGAACATAACCAAATATTACAAATACATGATTATGTAAATACTTATTTTAATTTAAAAACATTAACTAACATCGGAATTAAAAAATTCTTCGATGCTGTAGAAGCTGCGATTTATAAGAATTTCTTTTGCAATTTTTGCCGCGGCAATTTTACTGAGGCCCTGCAGCGATTTAAATTTGTTGAAGATTTTTGGTCCCCAGTAATCCACATATCTTTGTGAGGCTTGCACCCGATGGTATGGAATTTTCAAGTTGTTTTTATTTCGTGTCCCATATACATGGTTTTCCCCATTCGTTGAAAAGCGGTGACGATGGTCAAGAACATACTTTAGACATGTGAGTATGTATAGCGATGGTGAGGTCAGTATTTTTTCAGTTTTGAAATACCCTCGACAACTTTCATCCCTTTTTAGTTGGCAGAGGGCTCTGATAGCGGTTTTTTGAAGAATGAATAGTCTCTTGGCAGAAGGTGTTGTAGCCCAGAACAAGATACCATACATGAGCCTACTTTGGAAATTTGCATAGTAGGCGGTTTTTGCTGCCTCGTGAGTAGCTATGCATTTCATTCTTCTTATTGTATATATAGCTGATGAAAGTTTCGTCGCCATTTCCCCGATATGGATCTTCCATGTCAGCTTACTATCAAGGGTTAAGCCTAGATACTTGACAGAGCTCGTCGGCGATGGATCGTTAATAGCACAGAAGCTCAAGTACTCAGTCTTTTCCTGATTCAAGTTTAAGCCATTCGCTTGGAACCACTTCTGGGTGTCATTCAACACAGCTTCTGTTTTATCATTCAGGTCGTCACTAGTGTTAGCAATCACAAGGAAGGAAGTGTCGTCGGCGTACAGTGTAGTTTGTGTAGTACAGATATTGAAAGGTAAGTCGTTTGTATATATGATAAATAGTAAAGGGCCCAGGATGGACCCTTGTGGTACTCCTTGTGTCAAAAGTTGCATTTTCGACGCAGTGTTCCCGAGCTCCACCATCTGACACCTCCCAGACAGATATGACGCCAAGAGCTGATGTTGGCTCCCCCTAATGCCATAGAAATATAATTTATCTAGAAGTATATCATGTCGCACGGTATCGAAAGCTTTACTCAAGTCACAGCACGCCAAGCCCACATGTTGTTGTTCGTCATACGCCTCGACTACTGCCTCAATCACCTCGTATACCCCTGTAACTGTCGACCTTCCTTGTCTGTAGCCATGCTGTTTCTCAGTGAAATACTCATTTTTCTCGAAATATGGTATTAATCTATTAACTAGTAATCTCTCGAATACTTTCGACAAAGCTGGCAGTATAGATATCGGACGATAGTTATTGCTGTCGTTTATATCTCCTTTTTTATAAATTGGTTTAACCTTTGTAACTTTTAGTTGCCACGGAAAAACTCCCTCTTGGAAACATTTATTTATTAATTTTGATAGTGGGGTTGCAATTGCATCTATAACTTCTAACAAAAATCTGTAGTGATCCCATATATATACTTTTTCTTTATACTATTTCTTATTGTAATTATTTCTTTTTCATTTGTTCCTTCTAGGTAAAAGGATTTACTAGTGGCCAAAGTTAATTTGGATAGATAGCTAATTGCGTCATTACAAGTGCTGTCTTGTTGCTTTCCCACACTTATGAATTTATTGTTGAGTTCTTCTGGAGTTAGAAGCGTTTGTTGTGCTGCTTTTTTACTTTTTGTTTCTGTTTCCTTGTTAATAATAGTCCATATCATTTTTTGTTTGTTGCTTGCATTTTGAATATCTTCGGCGTTTTTATTTTGTTTTACAGAATTTATATAGTGAAGGTAACTTTTTTGTATTCTCTATATATCCAGTAATTGGGTTTTGGAACCTTTGGTGTAACAATAACTATCACACTGACAAAAGTCAATGCTAGGTGTTAATTGTTGTTTGGTGATAGTGGAAAACCTAGCATTGACTTTTGTCAGTGTGATAGTTATTCTCTATATACTTTATACGATCCCTCATCTCCACTAACTGTGGCAATAGTACATAGTGCATTCAATATGTTCTCTTTACTTTTTATTGTCAAGTCCTTGTCAATATGTGGTTTGAATTTTTGTTTATTATGTTTCTGTATTACTTTTTCTTTTTCAGGGACCAATTCATTAAAGGACCGTGTAAAGATATCATGAAAAACATTAAAGGCATCTTGTGCCGAGCCTCCAAGAAGAGAGTCCCAGGGCATTTCCTCCATTTGCGTTCGGAATAAACAAATATTATATTCATTCATACTTCTTACTTTTATTAATTCAAACTTTGTTTCATGTGCTGTATAAAAATTACTCATTACTACAATTTGTGTCGAGTGATCCGAGATATGCATATTTACTGTTTTTACTTCATGTGCATCCGTTTCTTTATATGTGAATATATTGTCAATACATGTTTGACTATTGTGACTAACTCTTGATGGTTCATTAAATAAGGGACTTAAGTTAAAAGAAGTCATTAAATCTACAAAATTAGTTTTTTCGTATGTGTTTTGAAGGAGATTTATGTTAAAATCTCCAGTCAGGAAAAGAATTTTCCTCATACCTTGGTTTTCTATGCTATTTAGTATGATCTGTACCTTATTTAGAAGTGTATTTACATCACCATTCGGAGATCTGTATATACTTATTACTATTGTATTGCATTTGACTAATTCTAAAGCTGATATTTCTATTTCCTTTTCCTTTGACAGTGTCATTAAATTCTTACAAACAGTATACTTTAATCCTTTTTTCAATAATATGAGTGTACCGCCATGTTTATATGTATCTCTACAGTAGTATGTGGCTACTACATAGTCTGTAAATTTTATATTATTTATTTGATTTTCAGTAAGCCAATGCTCTGTGATGCACATATTATGTTCAATATCATGTTTTTTTAAAATCCTATCCAACAGTTCAAATTTATGGATACTTAAGCATTGAATGTTCAGATTAGCAAGAGTGAATTTACTACTTTTGTCAATGTTATAGCGATATGTCATTGGTTTTTCTAATTTGGCAGGATGAGGAGTGGAGAGGCTTTCTTCTGAAAATTTCGATAGTGTTTTACTATTACGTTTGTTGGCCACAATTCAGGTATGAACAATTTTTCATATTCATCTAGCTTAACTGCAATTTTAAATGCAGCTATATCTTTATTGCGTATTTCCAGTTTTTTACAATCTATTGGCGTAATTTCATTTTGTTTTAGATAATCTGTGACATTTTGTTCATTAGTTGTATTTATTAAATTCGAAATAAATACCCATTTCCTGGCTATTACAGCACTAAGTGGTGTATCTACCCTAGTTCCTCTTATTACTTTTTTGTGATTGGATTTGGCAGCTACTGGTTTATGTATTATAGAATTTCGATCTGTTTCATTTTTTTGTGATTCAGTTTTATTGAATTCGTCCTTTTTAAATGCTATTGGGTTTTTATGTGTTTTGTTAGTTATTTTCTCCTCATATTTTTGTGCGATCGACAGCGAGCGCTTGACAGGTTTATATGCGTGCGTGTGTGCTGTTCTTTCAAGTGTGGTCAAAGTATCTGTGTGTGCGTGTCGCAATTGTGTACCTTTCTCAACTAATGAACTAAGTTGTGTATTCGTGTTCGTTAGATGTTTATCTACTTTCTGTGAGTATGTTTCTACGATTTTTTAATAGTCGTGTATTTTTTGTTCTAATTGTTTTATATACAGCAATAAATTTCCTACCTGTTGTTTTGGGTCATTTTCTAGGCATGCGTCGCAAGACCATTTTAGATTTTTATTTGCTTCAATTAATTTTAATTCAGCTGGTTTGTAAACACTACATCCGTGGTGTTTTCCGTTGCACAATTTACCGGATTTTTGCACTATACGCACCTATCACTTGCGTTCGCCATTGTTGTTACGTATATACATTTACATTTATTTAACATATTCTAATATTATATTATATTTCTTAATACATTTATGAACCACACTCTAATATTTTATTTAATAATATTATAAAGAGGGTAATAATATGAGATAACAACTTTTATGAAACAGACCCGACAAACAGAATATTTGTCCTGATACTTTTAGAGTGGATTAATAAAGTAGGTACATTGGGTAAGCTTCTTATAAAATCTAGATAAATGCAAATAATACTTTCTTAAACAGAATCATTTCTT
Source organism: Cetonia aurata (assembly GCA_949128085.1). Classification (NCBI taxonomy): domain Eukaryota; kingdom Metazoa; phylum Arthropoda; class Insecta; order Coleoptera; family Scarabaeidae; genus Cetonia; species Cetonia aurata. The sequence goes on along the minus strand of OX421886.1, from coordinate 21,358,380 downwards.
TTTGTTAAGCTGAAAGTGCCACCATAAAGGTGCTTTGGTTTGTTACTTAAAATAAGGGAAGTATAATACAGCAAAGAAAGTAATGCTAATACAATTTCAACTTTTAGCTCCTGCAGATGTACTCTTACAATTTAAAATTATTAAATCTGTGGTATCATAAAGTTCAAGCCTTAACGCTTTGTAGGTACATATGTGTATTTTTATTGTAGGTATGTAAATAATCCTACCAGAATTTATGAATTGGCAACTATGAACGTTCAGTGTTATGGATGTAACAATTTTAATTGATGTGGAATGAATGTTCAACAATGATGTGGTTACTTTACACTAAGGCCAGCGGGCGACGTCCGTCATTACGTTTATGTTATGTTTATACCATAGGCATGAATTTATTAACATTATTATATACAGGATCACCATACGAATATATTGTATGTCGTTTTCCATACATAACCCGCAAGGAGTTTCCAAATCGTGTCTAATCTAATTAGTATATATTGGTGATGGGTTATGGTCTAGGATCTCGTTGCAAAGCTATAATGAGTTAGATATGTAATACTGAACAGCTTTTTATAAAAATGTTCATAAGATCTTGGATAATCATCATCTAATCCTCATTTTTAACGAATAGTTATATCAGAATTTCATCTTCAACGACACAAAAGACGATCTTGTCCGAGTTTTATAAGATTTTACAAAGTTTGTACCTGAATAATGGCGGAACCATTGCATCCACATCATAAGAACAAACTGATTACAATCTGATAACGATGTAAACGAATATTTCCGCCTGCCAGTCATATTTCCGGTCGCTTGGGAGCATACTAAAGTCTCTAGGAGAGCGCATGGTAGCAGAACGAATAATCTTACCGACCCTAAACGTACAAATCTCGCCGTAGAGAGAAAGAGCGCTTATTGATCCCCGCAGATCATGGCCGTTACAGGGAGGTGAAGAGTGTCGTCATTGCCTTCACCGCCACAGTTGGAATATCTAGAGGGGAATTACCTCGGATAGGCAGGGTGGAAAAAGGACGCCCAGGAACAGGGACGGAGATTCTTCTCTCAACAACTCTCCGGCCTTCCAGTTTAATGGTTGTAGACACTGAAGTCTTCTTGCATGTCAGTTTCACTGGATGCGAACAAGTTATAGGAGAGGTGCCGTCAATTTGGATTTTCGCAATAAATAGCGGCGTTATGATGAGACAAGATATGTGCACAGAAGTAGGTCAATGTCTAATTACATTAAGGAGAAAGGAATTCGGGAAACGTAGTAATAAAACGTTACTAGATAGATTTATATTTATGGTTCTATTAGACCACTAAATTCGGATTCTGTGTTTTCTACACTAATGTGTCTACTAAAAATTCATCTGATTATGAAAATGGAAAGACAATGAAACAAAATTTTTTTCCTGGCATTCCATATAATTTATATTTGCGAACGTGTAGTACATCATCCCTTGCCTTTTTTAAAGTAAATAAGAATTGTTAAATGGCTTCTTGTGACGTGAGGTTCTTGGCGATGGATTAAAATGTAAATTGGTGTTTGGGCTATCTCCATTGCTTGACGAGATCGTTTAGATCTGACGTTTTGGCAGTGGTTTTACTATTGTCGTCAGGGTGTTTTATATATTATAACTTATTAGCATTATCGAGACACACTTTCCAATATGAAATTCGTAAATCATAGTTCTTTTCAGGGCTATCCATGATTATGACAAATAAAAGCACCGCACAAGCGTCGAATTTAAATAATCAAATGCAAATACAAACTTATGAAAAATATGGCTGCTCTTCGGTTCTCTGGTTCTCTGCCGTGTCGAAAATTTGAATTACTTGACGTTTCGATCACCTTGTCGTGATCTTCTTCAGAAGTGAAGTGAAGTCACTTCTGAAAAACCATCCAGCAACGACGGCCGTGAAAACCTAAAGACTACTTTATGAAAAATATATTCTTAATGATAAATAAATTTATCGTACAAGCACAAACCATTTACCACGATCAATTCAATTAGTGTTATACAATATACAAGCGCACATGCGTCAACTCCTACATACTTATTAAGTGCATACTAAACAGTATTGTTCCACCCTTGAAATGTAACTATTTGTGTTTGAAACCGGGCAACATAAACCAACGAACCAGAAACTGTGTGTACTTGTGTACAGCGTTGCATGCGAATGTGAGCGCTCATGTATTGGTGAAACAAGCAGACCGCTCAAAATAAGAGTAGAAGAACACAAAAAGCTCTGAAGAAAAGGAGAAGCAGAGAAATCAAAATTGGCACAGCATGTTTGGTAAACAGATCATAGAATAAATTGGGAAAATGCTTCCATCCCATCTAAAGAAGATGGGCAAACCAAAAGGTAATTAAAAGAAACGGCATACACAGCAATAAGACTAGAAGCCATCAGTGCACCAAGCCCGGAATTGCATAGGTTATGGATCCCGTTAGTGCGTAACTGCATACAACGAGGATCTCACATTGCCAATCAGAAGATTTAATTAGGTATAAACTGAATTCTAGAATCACAATAACAAGGTAGGAGCAATGAAGAGGAATATAATAAAACTTTCTGTACAATCAGATTTCGAAAAATCTCAACGATCAGCTTCAGAGGAAAGAAAAAATCACAGAGCAGAACACTCTCATGCATAGAAGTTTCCATATATTACATATAAATATCGATTCCAAACAGTATATACCTACCCCTGAAGAAGCCAGTATACGATTGTAGGATACAGTAGTGTGTAGCAGCTATCCCCATCTACACAGTTTTTTTTTATATGTAACCACGTTATAATTAACTTAATAAGTATAACGATATTATTTAATTGTTTGGAAATTGTATCAACACTGATATTTTTTAAGATTTATTAATCAGTCAGTGTTATAATAAAAAAAATTAATCAACGCATATCAAAAGAACAATCATTTACTTATACTTTTTGCTGCAGCGGTTCAACAATAAGAGACACACTGTATAGTACATACTGATAGGTAATATTCCTAAAGGAATGTATTTTCCCCCGACACGGATGCCGTACCTTAGTACAATAACAAAAGAATGATAAATCATATGAGTAAGTGCTGTTATTGTCAACAAAAATGTACAGTGTATATTCCATGAACCAACATAAAAAAAAAAACATTAAGTAGAAAATAAATATTTTTAAGGTTACCAGATTTATCTAGTAACGAAATTTAAGAAGCTTGGGAAATATAATAAATATTCCACAAAGTTAAAAGGAAACTAGAGGTTTTCAGCTTTAATATATTGATATTGCAACATTAATATAATAATTTCTGATATATTGTAAGTAGAGTTATCTTTATTTTTGGGTTTATTTAATTTTGAATTTCGAAAAAAAATCGCCATTTTTTTAATTTATTATAAAGTTAGTTTGCAAAGGCACTTTCCGTTAAAGAATCATTTTAGAAAACCCATTAGTACAACAAGTAAATTTCTAACTTTAAGAAAAGCAGCTAACTAGTGATGCACTTTAGTTACAGAAAGTTTGAACAACTCTATTAAACTTCACAGTTTGGAAGAACAATAAATGTTAATATTAAGACACGAAATCCTAAGAAACGAGAAACTTCACAGTTGTCGAGAATAAAATTAAATGAAATCCTAATTCAGTATTGACACAATTTGGTAAATCTTATAAGCAACAAATTTTAAGACAATTCCCTAAGTTATTCTCTGAGTTAGGGTAGAAAGATGGTGAGCGGCGCCATACTTTTAGGAAAGATATTCTGTCTGAAACAACGTGGTATTTTATGAAAACATAAATAGCAGTTTCTCTCTCTGCCAGATCTGATATTCTTTGAGATCCGCGTCGTGCTTCTTGATGGAACGCCATTTGCATTTTATTGGAACTCCGAACAGCAGAATTTCAATATTGTTTGTTGCTCGAGAACGTAATTTAAATTTTATTTTTACATATTTCTATTTCAACATATTTGCCCTAGGCAAAAATGATGGTGATCATTTTTGCGTGCGTAAAAGGCACGGCTGTACTGTTTGTTTCTTATTGTTAAATGTATATATCCAAATACATATACTATATCTATTTGAAGCTTTATAAAAGAAATTTGGATACTTTATATACATTAAGAACCTTATATCAAAATAAGAATAACTTATTTAAATTTATGTTAGATTTTATAACCATTAGCTCCGCCTAGTATCACATCCACGTACAAGCTTAGTGTTAACTACAAGTAAATATTGATTAGAACCGAAATATCTACATTCACGCAAGATATATATATTTTTTTTAATTTAAGAAATACCATAAACATTAAAAATATGAAGTAGCTAGATATATCCTTTTTTTGTCATATTTTTCACTGTAAAACTAGATATTACAGGGTCCTACAGATGCATCTATACAAGTCCTTTATATTCTCCTGGCTTCAGGTATAGCGCCATCGCTAGGAATATAAGCGAACTTGCCGGTATAATACTCCACCGTTAGGTGGCGCAGAATGCAAAATTCTGATAAAGTTCTTGCTTGTTTTCAGTGTAATAGGACTAATAATAGGTTTAAAATGATACTAGAAAGAATGGTTCTCTATTTTGTTGATGTGTAAAATTAAATTAAAAGGTTAATTAACTAGGTAAACTATTTTTCAAGTTAGAGCGCGATAATATATTTTTGTAAACTTAGAAGTATTTTTTATAAATAAGAATACGATTGGAATTTATTTAATATTTTCATTCAAACTTGACCCAATAAAATGTATGAGGCGTATAACATGCACAAAAATACATGCAATTAATTACTAGACGAATTATTGAAATTTTAAATACATCATAAATTTTATTGCTTTAGTGTACAGCTAGTTCAAAAATATAAATATTTCTGGCAATAATTTTTAACACTTTCAACCTAAAAGTATTATGGTAACTGTGTAATACAAAATTGTAAAGTTATGCTGCATGTCATTAAAATAGTTGCAGAAGATTTAGATTTTATTGTTAGAAAACTAACACTATATAATTACTAAACAAATTATAATTCTTTTTATGTAAAAATTTACTTAGTCAGTGTATGTGCTTCCGATATGCTGATATGTATATTCTTTTCTCTTCGTTATTTTATCTATTTTTCTTCAAGGCAATATACTTTGTTTCCAGAAAAGTCCATGTTCTCATTTTGAACATGGACGATTTATAAAACCAAAAGCGACAAACTACACTACACTGTGAAAAAAGAATGTCTCTTCGCTGCTATTTAAGAGCTATTTCTTTCGGTTGATGCATATCATTTTAGCCATTGAAATAATATTATTTTGAGTGTACCTAATATGTATTAACTGAAAGAAATAATCATTTTAAATAGCGACAAAGAAATATTTCTTGACTTAAAAAAATCTTTTGTCGCAGTGTATATCTAAAATTCTTTAATTTTCTATCAGGCATAAATTCAACATTTCTTCCGGAGCGCGTTAGCCACCGCCCGTAAATTAGCAGTGTTTCGCAGTTTTAGGGCCTATTAAAGCGACTTATATAGAAAATCAAATCAGTCATCGGTAAAAACAGATGCTTGTTTCAGAAGTTGTTGAGCTGATTTGTAGTGAATTATAACAATTGTATCATATCCTGGTTAATCACCATGTTAAGAAATGACAGGATGCACGACTAATGTTCTTTTGGTGGAACAGCGAGGATCAATGAAGGGGTTGAAGGTTTCTTATAATGTTCAGCGTGACAAAAGTAAAATGAAAGTTCAACATTAGTTCAACTAAAAGACTCTACATTAATCATTCCATAGAGTCATCGCAAAAAATTATGCATATTTTGGGAATAATTGAATATTTGAGGATGCTCTTTTTTCAGTATTGAAAAAAATCCCAGAAATACATGGAATTACGTCTAGTTGTATCATCTTCAGGTTTAAACATCTAGAGTCTAATAAAGCCAAAAGTATATTCATAATGGCATGTGTCAGTAAGAATGGGAGAAGTGTACCTACGTGGCTAACCACCTTATCCAACCAACAATCCAGAGTTTCTCTAGTATAACTCTACTTCCATTATAGAAAATGTCAACCAAATTCATGAGTATACGAAGCTATGGTGTGCTCCTAAGCGATAAAGAATGTTGCATTCTTACAAAACAATTAATACCAAACTTACATAGGAAAACAGCTGTAGTTAGATTAGAAAATTCTAGGTAAACGTGAAAATACGAATTGTATGTATATATCTAGTAGAAACGTACAAGTAGGTACTCGCAACATACTTGCTAGTAATAACAGGAAACCTTTATGTAAAATATAGACGGAAAGAACTATTACTCTATTACGAGAGCGTATCATACAACATTCAACAACTTCTTTTGAAAGGCACCACGATAACTCCTTATCAAAAATCAAGTGCATAGAGAAGAAAACATTTGCATATTACATAGTTATCGTTCAGTTTTAAGTAAACACATATTTAAATTTGACACTCCATTTCTAACAGAATTATGTCCGTCTGTAAGGGATCATTTCTGTAGAATACATGTTCAATTTCGGCTATATGTTACCAAGCGTTTAAAGGCTTTATTAGGCTGAGAAGTCATTGATAAATAAATATTTTTTGGAATAAAAAAAATATATACCTATATCTCATATCTGTTTGAATCAAAGGTTAATCATTTTTTACAATAAAATATGTATTTAATATCTTACTTTTAATATTTAATATTTTTGCACAAAGGAAAATGGTATTTTACTCTAGTTTCACAATATTAAAAGAATTTTGTGGGTGAAAGAAGCGCAATTTACTAATCTTACATCTAGTCGTTAATCATTTAAAACTAGGTGTAAATTGGCGTGGAGCGCTGGTGGCTAATATACTGTGTGCCTATAAGCGTCTTATATAATATAGTCAAGTCATTTGTGGTTTAGGATATATAAAAAGTTACTACTTATTAGTATGAATATTTTATGCTGCCACCTACATGTAGATTGAACCTCTAGAGAATAAACGAGTGGAATATTGAAAACACACAGCTAAATTCAGATATGATTTATTATTTTAACTTATTAGTATTTAAGATTTTGTTTGAAATAGAGGATTAAGTGTAACAAAAGAGACTATTCCATAAAAACAATTTGCTTTCAAACAGGAGTAAATGCACTTTGAGTATAAAGAAATAAACTTTAACTGTTTCAATAAATGATTAGCTTCGTTACAACCCTTTCTATGAGTGTATTTAATTGGATTTAACATCAGTAGCGGGTTGAAACTTGGCTTAGATTAATTTATTTTTGCACCCAGCTAAACTACTCCTTCTTGCTTTATATTTTAATGGTAGTCAATAATATATAATTATTCTATGTATCTGCACGTTTCATATTATGAAGTTTCATATCACTTCACGATCAACAGACGATATTCCATATACTGAAGAGACCATTAGAAATGCTTTAGTGACAATCTTAAATTGCACATATCATAACGGCATCGATGTCTAATATAAAAAGCATTTTTATCTTGTTAGTGCATCTGATGCCGACAATGACTTGCATATAACCTCGCATGGGCTATTCCGGCAGGTAATAGCCAGATCAATGGGGATCGCTTCTGTAATAATTACCGGTTAGCAGTAAAAACTCCCCATCAACTGATTACAAAGTCTCCGCGTTCCCACCAAAGGATATTGTCGAGTTTCGAAGAACGGCCATTGTATACGTTTGTCAGCGAATTAAACCGAACGCGCACGTGGATTTCCCCCACTGCAGCGCAGGGGATTTTTACCATTTTTACGCCCATGGAAATTAGATATTTATTCCGATAAAGTTCTTTGGCGTAATTGATTTTTCCTCCGGTGTATTGGAACGAAGATAGAGGGACAGTTTCAGTTACATGATGAGACATCAATAGACTATTGAATTTTCATAAACAGTTAATGACAGCATCGTGCAACACATACAGTTGCACTATAGTATGAAATGTATGCATCCATTTAAGAATGATACAAATGAATACAACTTTAATTATTCAATGCACAAACAACTTATATAGAATAAAAGTTGGTGCTTGTTTAGAAACGTATTATTTTATCTGCAAAATTGCTTTGGGATGCTTGATTTTGCTATAAATCAGGAATTCGGAAACTCATATTTTTTTCGTAAGTTTTACACAACACAGTAGCAGTTTTAACTTGTCATTGATTTGAGATTCTTACTCGATACTTAATATATAAAGGTAAATGTCTCATAGCTTCGCTATCGAAAACGTTCTATTGCAAAATCCTTTTAAAAACACAACAAAAAATGTTCGGTAAAATAGTAAAATTTAAAAAGCAAATGATTTAGAATACGTTGTAAGACGCAAAGGATTGCTGAAAGAAAACAAGAAATAGATGTTTTCTTTTTATTAATACCTAAAGGATGTGCCGAACGTCATTATGAACGTCTTCTTATTAAACATTACTTATTATTGTAAGCATCGGTCCTTATGTAAAACAATACCAATGGTTTGTAGATGTTTTTAAAATTTGGTTTCGGGAACGAAAAGTAACTTTCGCAGGTATTTTATTTCCGCTTAATTGCAATCTGAGAAAGCTTATTTACATACTTCATACAGAATATAGAGAAGTGCTTGCCTCTCTTCGTAAAATAGACTATTCATCATAAATCATGCACCCGCCCGTGTTTCTCGGTTCATGCATTTACGTAATATACAAGCAGTACTGTAAATAATGCAGTTGGTTCACTGTAAATATACTATATGAGAGTCCAGTCAAGACACAAGAGGTGCATTCACAGGACTGACATATTAAAGACATTTTATTACCAAGAAAAATAACGTAACAAATACATTTGGCAAAATTTGATCCACATCAACCAGGAACTAAAGGTATTTACAAATCTAAAATTACAGGAATTGCGTAAAACGAGCATTGGAGATCTGGATTTTTCCTAGAAAGTCTCATCTCTCGAGAGGCCAAAACGTCAAAGAAAAATATCGATAGAACAAAATCCCATATCATAAAACATCCATTAAGACAGGAATCACGCTATCAAAAACAATAGACCACAAAAAGTGTAAGGTAAGATCATAATAATAATATTAATATATGCACACTTGTCGCAACTGTTATGTTGACGTTCAACACGTTTTCGGTGCCTTAACTGTCAACTTATAAGTTGACCCCATGGTACATATATGACATTGGAAAGATGATATAAGAGTTGATATGAAAGTATGCAACATACCAAAAGCTTTACACTCGCTTTTCTTTGCTAAATATGTGAAGGAACATGGAATATATAACTAACTATATGGGAATTAAAAATTGTTTTCATAAAAATAAGGATACAGAGAACCACAGCTACGTGCGATAATACAGAAGTATATGTTCGAGTATGGATCCTTGATGAGAATAAGAAAAAAAGGTCTAATTCCACAAAAATACCTCATATTGTATGCTACCGATTTCGTGAACAAACACATCATCAGGCTAGCTTTATAAGAAGCGATAGATATAAAATAAAATGATAAAATCTTATAAAATTTAACATCTCTATAATTATATATTTTTCTCATTTAGAAAATAACTTGGTTTAACTTTCAACTATGCTGGATCCACTTCTCATTGCTTTAAGTCCAACACGTTGTTACACTACATTGTCTATTATCGCATTTAGCTATGGTTTTCTGTATATATCTGTGTTTAAAAGTATATAATGTAAAAAGGAACTGTCAAGCACTTAAACAATCAGATAATTAGATTTAAGTTACAGATATGCCAAATTATAAATGTACAGTTAGACTGAGTGGATGTAAAGTATTTTTGAGTAGGAGAATTTTAAAAGGACTTTTTTTATATCAACTACAAGATATTTAATCGCATGGGGCAACTATGAGCACTAATGACGAGTTTGAAGAACAGATAAGAATGGTAAAAATGCAATAATATCGCCAGCTGATACGAAAAAAAACAAAATTCCTAGTAAAGAAGTGTGGTAGCAATGGTATGATAAATAATACTTTGCTAGTTCTTTCAAAGCCACGATCAATTGAGAATTGGGAAATAAAGGTTAGAGTAATAAGAGACCATGAATAAAAAAATCTTAAATCATTAAGGAATGCAGCCCTATACACAATTGTCACCTTCCATTCTTTTATGCAGCAAAGCTATATGTGGAATTAAATTTTTTAAGCTCTCTAAAATCAAAAGTAAATTGCCTTCACGGCGTGTAGGCATTGTTAATGTAATTTTTATCGACTTACTGTTATTACAATACTAAAAGTTTCTATTTGATGTGTGCACGCATACAACAGAAACCTGGGAAAATTTAGCAGTAATGAGTGTTATCAAATTCTAGATGTAATAGCTACATTACCATTTCTTAATTTGGAGTCAAATTGCCACGTCAGCACCATGACATATTTTGATTAATTTAATAGATTTTTGGTTACCGCACAACACAACAGTAGGTAATTAGCAAGATAGAGCCTTTTACGCTTACATTTCATTTCATCGCCATGCGAAATTATTTTCATAACACCTGAGAACTTGGGATCATTATAATTGATTCAAGATGCACAGACAGAAAATAATTTCAGTGATTTTAACACTATGTGTACTAGTAACTCATATTAAAAACTACAAGTATACCTACTTTACCGTAATAAACTTACATGTAGAGTTTATATCCAATTTTCTCGTTTTGCATCGCTAAAAGATACTATAGATAATCACTGGAAATCTCACCTAACTAAACATTATACGACTAACCCTGCAAGTCGATGAAGGCAAACTGATCTCTGCAAACTGTACACACAGTGGCTGAAGTAATAAAAGGGATCACTGAATCATTGTCAAGTGTACAAAATTTATAGCCCTAACCTCGACCTTCCTTTTCTAACTAACTATTGAGTAATGGTTCCCTCTTATTTTTGGCACCGTGGAGGTAATGCCGTTAATTCGTTTCTTTCATGGTGCAGCAGCGTTTACGTATTAGGTACTTCGCATCGTAAGTCGACCCTACGATGTTTGGTCATGTCCGTTTTTGTGAAAGTTTATGGGGTGACATGCACAAACGGAAAAGTTCCATATTAACACAAAAAAATCTATACTTAGATTTGTAGACAGCTGTTGGCGTATTTACAATTGTAATTTAGTACTCTTAAAAAAAGGCTTGAAATATAACCATAATCGCATTTTTATTTTATGAAATTCTTAAATTATAAATATATTTATAATTAATTTTTCTTAAAAAGCATTTTAATATCATCATACTTTCTATTTGAAAAGAATGGCTAAAAGATAAATTCGCAAAAAATTGTTAATAATTTTTGGAAGAATATTCTTCAGAGAGCTGCAGATAGCATTGGACAAACGGCCCGAGGGCTTCATATGACTTGTAGCTATGCTTGGATGCTGTTTAAAATTGGTAGATTCTTAAGTTAATAAATGCGAATACTTCTTTAATTAAAAAATGGTGTAAAATAAAACAATCCAAGCTGTAGATTCTATATAACTTCAATTTTTCTAGCGTGCGAGGTTTTCAGTAAATTGGAAATTACATCACTAACTTCTGGTACCTTCAAGGATTAATGTGATGAATATATTATTTACTGTTAATTGAAGGCATATTGTCCTTAAAATTAAATTGACGAAAAGGTGTTCCTATCATAGCAGCAACCTTCATAATTTCTGTTAATTCTTACGGGATGAAGATATTTTGAGCTTTCTTCAGAGGCAATAAATTGTGGGATCCCCTCTCTCCCACTGAGATTACCTTAGTAGCATTTAGAAAGAAAAAAGGAAAACCCAGTCTCAAGACCATAAAAATATATGGGCAAGACATAGATTGGAAGAAGGAAATGAAATACTTAGGCCTTATCCTGGACAATAAATTTCTATTGAATAAGCATGGGCTTAGAGTGACCAACAGAAGATTCTCTCCTGTAGTATTTTATCAATATCCTCTAACTATATTTAGATGAATTCAATGGCAATGGGGTGCCAGTAGAGTAATATTGGAAATGGTATTGATATTGGATTTTTGTTTTTGGCGCGAGATAGTATTCATGTAATTTGATGAATCGTACATCAAGAGCAACCTTTAGGGTTTATCGCAGGACAGATGTTTTAGGTTTACCAAAAAAGTGACAGTCTTCTCAAGGGCCGCGTATCTATTCTGGTAGCAGCTAAACAATGGTATATAATATACTTTATTGTCTTGTTACCCGCTGACTTTCAATTTTTTCAGAAAATTTTACTTTGTAGGTGCTTTCCGAATGTTCCGCGTAAAAAATAGACACATAATTATTTTGAAACCTTCACGGTCAGATTCGAGTTGTTCATTTCTGACATAATTTGATAATACATACTTTTTCGAATATATCACAGCGGGACATATACTGCAGTAATGGATATTTTCCTATTTTGTTCAAAAGTCTGTGGAATGTCTATGCAGTCTCTAAAATAGCTGCCCAGCAGCGTTTCTTGATAAAGTGTCTGCGTTCTCATCTCCATATCTCCTCATGTAGACTGATTTTGCAGTTTTAGATAAATTCCTAATTCTATTTATATTTTTCTGGTACTTTTGTACCATCGATTAGATTAGGAATGGGGTGGTTTTGTAACCTATTTCACAGTGACCTTACCAGGACTATTATGATCCACTTTGACCTAGAAGGCACTCTCTAACTTTGTCTTTTTAATTAGGCGTATCGTCTTTGAGAGCGGTACCTTTACGTAGACATTCGCTGTGGAGTTCTCTCTCCCTCTCTACTCCCAGTACTTATATATATATATAATCGAAATCCTTAATTATACCCTAAGGTGTTAAGGTGTTAAACTAACTATGTACAAATTCCGCCCATTCTTGTCTATTTCTTGCCTTCTTCTTTGCTTCTCTCCAGTGTAGTCCTCGTTTTTCTAGAATCCCGGCCACTGCCTCATCCCATATCTTCCTCGGTCTGCCTCTCTGTCGTTTCGGCTCCTAGTACTTATGAGGCGAAATTATTTATGTAATTTCAATTTTTCGAACATAGATGATCCTCCAACGATCAGAGTAATTTAATTACAACTTTTTTCTTACACACGCCGCGGCTAGATCGTGCCGCTCTATCAGATATGAAAGGGTCAGGACCCCAGGTTCTCCACCCTAGATGAGAAGTTCCGACCTTCGATGTACTCCCAGCACTAGAAACCTTGTCCTCGCCAGGCCCTCGCAATAGCACAGCACACGAACTGGGATTTCTTCCTCCTCTCGGCAGAATCTGCATATAGCGTCCTCTGCCAGGCCTAGGTTATACATATGCCTATTTAGTCTATAATGACCAGTCAACAGACCTACTATCATTTTGACTGTCTTCCTGTCTTTACTGAGTAGGTTTTTAGTGAACTATTATTGATTTGTGTCTATTAATGTTATGCCAAATCTTCTGTGTGCTTCTGAAAGTCGTAGACTTCGGCCTAAAAAGTCGTTGTGAATGTTATGCAAAGTAGTGGTATCTGCTGTATTTTGAAACCCTCCATATAAACCAACAGGTGCATGGTTCTTCAGTATGGTTGTATCTGGATTCTTATCATTCGTTGATGGCGTACATACCATATACAATGGCATTATCATTTGCTTGTCGTTACAAAGGACGAAAGGTATATTTTCTTCGCTTTTTTTGGAAGATTAGATATATGTCCCTCCGTAAATATATGAAATACACTTTTAAAAACAACTGACATGTTTTCTAATGGATAGTTATAGTATTACTGAAAAGTATTACAAAATATTGTGATGCCGTTCCAAAAATGCAAAACTTTTAAACATAGCCTCTATTTACACTTTCCAAACAGTTTCCTTTCAAATCATGGATCGAAACTAAGTGGCTATTCAACTAACATGCTTGCAAAATTCATTATCCTTAATTACTGAAAAATACCAAGCCGCAGCTGACCTTTTATATCCTTCCGAACAAATATTTCGTCGGACCTCGATGACACCCAAGTCCAACACTACTTTGTGAATTTATAATAAATCTTCTTAAAAAAGAATTGTCTCGTCAGGCGTCAATGTCAACGATTTAAATGCAGCCAGCGGTTCGTGATTCCTTCTTGTCATTTCTTCAATGGACTCTAGGAAATCGTGAGATATTCAGCAAGCACACATATTATACACACATACACACGAACACCCATACAAGCAAATACCTTTCTTTAGTCGTATCTCTCCTTTTCGGCTGGCTTTTTCTTTACTCCTCGCCTTCTTAATGTTTGTTGTCATATTTAATGCGCCAACATTTTATATACGTTTACCATTCATAGCGGTGAGACGTGAATTCTGCTTGAGCTTGAAATATTGTTCGTGATATTTTCTTGGTGTGGCACAAAGGAACCGGTTTATTTATTTTACCCTGATAAACTAATAGCTTCATCATTTTTAGAATCCTACGACTTTGTGTCTAAGCTTCAAGAACGTTCACGAAAAACAGGTAATTCATCACACTCCACATGTTCTACATACATAAAGACGTACTAACACAAAGAAGTTGGGTACAAATCTTTCGGAATTTTAGTAATAATGACAAAATTTAACAGCTTATTCTAATTTGTAACAAATATATTTTATATTTTATCGTTGATAATAATAACCTACAACCATTTTATGTATTCTGCAAAGGCCGTGCTTTTCTAATTATTTTAATAGCCTCTATACTTCTTTTTCAAGTTCCCAATACCTATTTATTTACTAGAAATAAATATATTTCGAAGAAAAGAATTGTGCTTCCCAATGATAAACTTGTAAATATGGTCGGAAGCAGATATGCACTTATATTAGTAATATAAATGTGTGTACTTATGTGAATGTATTTATAATTCTAACTTTCTTGATAAATATGATAAGCGATATCTTTTGTAACTATCTTGAAATCAAACTAAATCATAAGACCATAAGAAAGTACCTTAAACCTTAATAGAGTGCCACATCTGGTTATAATGAATTTTAGTGTTGTTAAAAAGACTAAGTTAAATGTTTTCAGGTTCGCTTGTTGATGTTACAATAAATTGCAAGAGCACAAAAACAAACCAGTATGTTTCCTTTGTAAAATACACAGTTCTGTAATAAAGCTATTGATCAATTACTCCACTGGACGCACTGAGAAAAATAGATAATAACAATAGTGACAGCAAACTTTACAATTAGTTCTGTTATAATTCTACTAGAAGTTATAATTTCTCTAATAAACAGTAATATATGGATAAATACTAAATATTAAATGATGTATTATTGAAATATGGAGAAGCCGTATAAGATCATGAAATTTATGTTGTTTGAAGGGTGGCATGTACCCCCACCTCCTTGAGGCAGGTGGGTGTAGGAGGCCAAACAAAAAATTTAACCGGCATTATAGATGAAGTGGGGGCTCACTTTGAAGATATTTTGTTGGCAAAGAAAATGTTTTTTAAAAAAGTTTGCTACGACTCTCTAATCGAAAGATTATAAACAAGCATGTGGATTCGCTTGACCATTTAACGAATGCAAATAAATATAAGATTAAAATATCATTTTAGGCGTGAACTTATGAAAGTGCATTACGCCAAAGTGAATACGCTTTTAGAGTTTTGCATAGACACTTCGCACTCAAACGAAACACGTGCTGTTTTTAACTGTAGACTTATAGCGTTTTCGGCTTATTGCACTTTACGCGTGGAGTATATCTATCTCCCTTACTAATATTATGTATTAAAATAAGATGGAAATACAATCAGTGGATAAAAGTACAGTAAGTCGAAAATGCTATTAGATTCGTTCAAAAGTTCTGGGGATGTTACCATACTTTTGTCCCACCCCGTAAATTTTTCTGGTCGTCGATAAGTTAACTCAATTGATACTGTGATGAATGAAGAATAAAGAATTAAATTAAATTAATATTATTAATTAAAACCGATTTGATTGCTTTTGATGATAAATTATTTATACAATTTTTTAACTTTACTAAAAGCACAATTTCCAGTAAAGCCCACTGTATCTACTATATTCCTTTTGCTTGCTAGAAGTTCTGAGACGTTTCGACACTGTGTACTACCGTTTCCCAATACTTACTCTCTATACGGTCTTACGCTTCTCTGTATCGGTGTGTGTGCCTTGTGTAAGTAAGTAAGCATAGTGAACCGTGTTGGAACCCCGTGAGTCAAGGGTGGCGGTCGAGCTCGCAGCCGTCCTCGATCATCAATCATCCTGAGACAATCGCACGGAGCACAGCTGTCGCACAGACCGACAGCCACCGGCCTACCGGGTTTCTATATTGGAACATCACACTCTCTTGAACTGCAGCGAAGACGACTACTTGCACTTCGTGAATTAAATCGTCCCGAACGAAAAATTAAGTAAAAAAAATTAATTATGTGTCCTTCATAGTATCTCATATTCGCATAATTCGACTGTTTCCCGGAAACTAAACAACAACAAACGCGAAGTACTACATACTGATACATATTTTCAGTAGTGTTAATAAAGCATCCAACTAAGAATCAGTCAAGGCTAAAAAACAATTGCGTCTGTAATTTGTGAACACTTGACACTTGCCCTAAAAATAAAATTTGAGCGTAATGATGGTATGAAATGAATATACCTAAACATTATATTCAGTGTCAGTAGTTAAACATTATTGAGACAATGAAAATTAGTAGGGCATACTAAATTTTAATTGTCAATAAATGACAATATTTGGTAATAGCGAATAATTAATTTTTTTTGCAGGCTTATTATCTTCTTTTAAATAATTTACTTAAAATAAGATTATAGAAAATTATATCTTTACATTTTATTTTGATTTCCTGTAACTTACACCGGGTTTTATTCACCCCATAGGGCTCAGAATATTCTAACCAAAATACGTGATCCTCAAAGAGTTTCAGTGTTGGGATATATGGGGGTTTACTATGGTTGCTTTTTAAAATTATTTTCATATTATACACGATATTCCAAAAATCTAAAAGCTGTTTTTAATGGAATCACTATATATCATTACTGTATATCAAGATTTATATTACCTAAATTTTAAGGTTTTTTAAATAATTTGAATTTTGTGAAATGTAACCTAATTTTCATGTTTTAAATACAAAAATAAGATCTTTAAGTGGCTATAACTTGATAAATTTAAATAGATCGCGATTTTTACTTTTAAAAAAAAAGTCGTGTTATCACCACGGTTTTTAGAATATCTAATATAGTTCAAAAGTAATTTTTAGATACGCTTCTCAATGGCTAGTTTCGCCACGTATGTAAGGAAAACATTTCACTTCAATAGCAAACAAGTAATTGAAAATCGGGGTCATGTGCAAGATCGTAGAGCTGAAGAAAGAAGTAACCTAACGATGTGAGTCTGTGCGAGCAAGAGTGCGAACATCACCTCTCTTTGATTATTAAGTACCGATATCTTTTCTCCTGCTCGCTCAGGGTCGCACCGTTCGGATATTTTTTTTTCTAACAATACATACATGTACAGCGACTGAAATAAATAACCGGACACAAATATGAAATCGAAAAGTTCCAAATATAAAAAAAGTATGTTCATGTTATCCTTAGTAGAATGGAGTAATAATCGGAAAAATAAACGTCAAATGGAAAAGATTTTTATTTGGCCTTTATTCCTCAAATAGAAAAAGTAATTACATATATAAAGTGGCTATAAACAAATGTTAGGCTTTATGTGAATAGAATTTTTTACTGCTTTATAGCAGAAAATACCACAAATTTCTACATATATAAGGAACAGTTCAGTCCCAATAAACTAACCGAAGTAGGGAAAAATTTATATACGTAAACTATCTACGGTATCTTACTAACTATTTTATTTTTTTGGGTCACCCATTATACTTTTTTCTGTTTCTTGATTTGTTTTTACTTTTTTATAGTTTAACCTCATATCGTAATAATAATAGGTAATAAAACAAATCACCAACACCAATTGCTGACAAGCAGCTTTTTGGAATCAATAATTGTTCATGCTTGACCATATGAGTATCAAATTATGAATTTTGTAATATTTTAGGCAAAAAAGTGAGAAAAAGCGACCGTTCTTCGAAATCACAACTTAAAATGACGTTGCAGAACTGGTCGCAAATAAGTCAAGAAACTACATTCAAATTACATCTACTACATCTATACTCAATAGATCAATTTACTATATTGCGGTGGAAGTAGGTTGAATTTGCAATATATCTTTTGGAAGAAAGAAAAGATTAAGCTATAATTAAAAGAGATGGAAGGACTTGAAAGCTAAAAAATCACACGCAATCATTATAGGTTTTTCTTGCATTAAACATTATAATTATTTATTAAATTATATTATTCTGTTTATGATATAATAAATATTCACACATCCGCGCGTATTCTTTAAACGTCTAATTTTTAGAAGCAGCATATTCCGAACTGATATTTTATGCATTTGCTCTTATGAAAATGAGGAGGCTGCCAGTTCAAAAGCATCGTGCGGCCGAATTGATTTGAATGATGGCCGCTGCGCGATCTCCTAACCGCCGCCATATATCATCCCTCGCGTTTGGGGTGAGTGACGTCACCGCTTCGCTTGTCATCGAACGCACGAGTTACATTTAACCGTATTTACTTATTTACTAGCGCTTTCAGATCTATATCTTTTTCAATTTTTCTCAAATTATGTTAAAGAAGAAAAATACGATCAGGTTTCTAAAATATGGTAATTTTGAATTTTACTGATCTTTAAAATTCCTGTAAGAATCATAACATAGATTTTCTACTAAACACCAAGAAGATAACCTCATTCACAAGGCTATGATAAACGTTAATTAATTCCAAGTGACTCTCAGTTACTCCAATTGACTTATCCTTTGAAAACTTATTATATTCAGGATTATTATTACTGAAGCAAGTAGCAATTACATTGCAACATATAGTCCAATATTTACCTAAATTATGCGGGTACTATATGTACTTTTACAGTATATTTATTTTATGGGTTATCTTCACCTGTCCCATGCTTTAAAAATTTATTCTTGCAGTTACTCTAATTAAAACCTATAATATGCATTCCAGGAACTATGACTTAATTTCAATACTTGACTTTAATACGAATATGATTTTCAGAATTAGCTGTTCATATAATGTGTACAGACCGTATTATTTTATAAGATTATTACTTCTAATTCCAATAAAAACACAATATTCAACTTCGGAATAATTTTGTAGGTTTTTTTTTGAAAGCTGTATATAATTTTGCGATATAATACAAGTGTCTCTTGCAAGAGTGAAATACATAACTTAAATATGTATAAATCTACGATGAAATAACTAAAGAGGCAACTTAAAACTAGTTTATACAATAAATTTAGATAACATCAAACTCAAACTAACTATATATATGTAGTCCATAACAAGCTTCAAGTGAATATTAATAAACAAACAATACACATATATTATTCTAGGCAACAGCTAATATTTCACGTCTTAAATTCTTGTATTTATTCTAGTTCTTTCAAGAAAGTACACCTATACAGGCTGGCCCACGAGGAACTGCATCGATCGATAAATGAAAGAGTATACATTGGAAAATTCTCGAAATTTCGCAGTATACTAAAGTCGACCTGCGCTATTGAACTAAAATATTTTTAATAATCTGACGCATCCGGTTATACCGGAAGTGACTGTCAACTTTTTCATTTTAAATAAAACACCGTACATATTATTACATTTTTTAATTCCTCGTTCAATTTTAAAGTAAGTTTGATAAAACTATGTTGTTATTTTCAACCATTTTTGAAATATTTGTATTTTTTTAAATTATTGACAAATGGACGATTTTCATCTGAACTTACTATTTAACTTGGGAAATTGAAAATTTGCAGAACTGTTCACCGTATAGGGTAGCATTCGACACCGAATGAATTTTTTGAAACTATTATACAGCGTGTCCGAAAATTACGGTTAAACTTTTGAATTGAAAAAGTGCCAAAACTATTTTTTTTTCAATACCAACCGACCTATTAAAAATTTTCAAAATTCTGTATTATTCGTTTAACTGTGTTTGGTGGCGGCTTTTGCTTTTGAGGATACCGAGCGGTAAAGCTATCACATGTTCTTGATATTACTTTATCGCATTCTCCATAAATAATAAACAAATTTAAATAATCTTCGTACTGCTGTGTACTGAATGTACCAACAAAAATGTCAAATGAAATTTAAAAATGAAAAATTAAATTAGCTAACTCAAATAATCAAAATTTTTTACAATGCGCAAAAGAACAATTAAACTCAGGGTTACTATCATAAAAAGTAAAATGTGGGTGAAAGAAATCTGACTTTCTTTTAAAAATTTTAAAAGATTTAATTAAAAACAAAAGAACAGTATTTTGAATGACATAAAAATTCAATAATTTTATTATTAAAAAAAAAAAAAAGAAAAAAATTAATTACAAACTTTGCAGAAAAAAAACCTTGGACAAAAAGGTCCTGGTCTAAATCAAAACTGCATTTGACTTTAAATTACAAAAGCATCATTCAAAATCCTTTTATAAAGCAACAGAAAACAAAAAAGTTCAGGAAGATAATAATTTTTTTTTTTCAATTCAATCCACGTGGTCTCAATATTAAAACAACTAAACTAAACGTGGAATTCAAGTACCTTACATAAATGAAAACTAAAAGCAAGCACAATGCTTTTATTCACCCAACCCGAGGTGATTAATAAATAATTACAAATCAGAAAAATTAACTCTTTAAACTTAAAATATCTTCCTGCACGTAAAAATAATAACAGATCTTATATCTAAATTGTGTACACAACAATAATAAATAATATCAATTATTATTAAATGAGTTCCGTGATGAACGAAATAAAATCAGAAACGTGAATTCAAAACTTGAAATCAATAATCACAAAATGTCAGCAATGAAATACAATTTTATATATCTACTTACTTTCGTATCGATCAAGGAACTGAACTCGCAAGGTTAAACAATCGTATAAGTATAAAAATCTCAGATGCGTGCGATGCAACGCGCACAGATCTGTCCGCAAACGGACGAACTCGCAAAACAAAACAAAATATACACACTACCAGTGAACGCAAAATGTACACCTGACTGAAATTAATATAAACAACTGAACAATAAAATAAACAAATTAAACAATCCAAAACATTAACTAAATCTTATTTGAAAATAAAACAATTTGAAATTTCTCGCAACATTGACAAACGCTTAACGGAATGAACAAAAAAAACTGAATTTACAAAAACCCGGGGTGCCAGACCACAGCAGTACGTATAATTTGAACGTGCCAGCATTATTTATAATTGAAAAGTAAGTGACATTTCATCAATCCTGGATTGTTTCTCGAATAGTCATGACTAACTTAGACATACCAAAGCAGGATGACATTTTAAAAAGCTCCATAAGCTACTTTCATATACAATATAAACATATTTTACTAATTATCTTAAGCAGTATCCATTTTAGATGCATAATGAATATGACTTTTTTTGCATTTCTGTAAGAGCAGTTTGATGAGAAAGAGAAAAATAGGTAGTTGTATTTAAAAGGAATTAGTTTTGAAACCTTTTCAATTCGAAAGTTCAACTGTAATTTTCGGACACGCTGTATAATGGTTTCGGATAATTAATTCGGTTTCAAATGCTACTATATACGGTCAACAATTCTGCAAATTTTAAATTTTACAAGTTAAATAATTTTAGAGTTGCAGAAATTGAGATGCAATCGTCCATCTGTCAAAAATTAAAAAAAAAATGGAAATATTTAAAAAATGGTTGAAAATAACAACGTAGTTGTTTTATCAAACTTACTTTAAAATCCAAGGGGGAATTAAGAAATATAATAATATATGGGCTATTTCATTTAAAATAACAAAGTTGACAGTCACTTCTGGTATAACCGGGTACGTCAGATTATTAAAAATATTTTACTTCAATAGCGCACATCTACCTCAGTATACTGCGAAATTTTCATAATTTTCCAATGTATACTCTTTCAAATATCGATCGATGCAATTTCTCGTCAGACACGCTGTATATAACATATTTTCTTTAATTATTTACATGAACTTTGTCTATACTTTCATGTAAAGCCTGGACGATCTATAGATACTAAGGATTAGGTCATTGCCTAGGCTATTAACTTCAATTAACTTTTCTTTCATTTGGGATTATTACACAAACAAACAATGGTAATCCCTACTTAAAGTGAAGTATTACCGGCAGTATAACTACTTTAATTATTGAGAATACCAAGTTCCTTCACGTGTGTTTATTTACTTTAAGGATTAACTTTACCTATCTACTTGGGAAATACAACACCACTTTAGATACTAAACCTTCATGTCAATACTTGACTTTAATTATCCCTAAATATCATAGAAGTGTAATCGTATGTGCAGTGTGTTGGAACCTTAGCGAAATTTTTCATAGAATTGCTAATTTATTGGTTGTAGTATTCAAATTCTTGGCGTATAGTATTTATGCATGCCGGTTTTTTTTTTTTTTCTAGTACCATAAAAGTAAAAATAAACCTTTGAAAAGAATAGTTTATTCTGTGAATATTTCATCCTATCTCACAATAGATAAAAACCAAGATTAAATGTTTGCTCAACCTTTCTGTGATTGGGTTCCTTATACAGCGTGTGTAAAAAAAGTACGCACGCAAAGTGGGCAAAGTGGCACATTTGCACATATTTTAAGATCAGCTTGAGACCCTTTGAATGCAAGTTATTTTCTACCGTACCTATAAAGAGTGAGCACTTAAAGATAAAAAAAGTTTTAAGAATAAAGTAGTTTTATTTGTTTACCATTTAAGAGGAAAATATTATTAAGGGAAGTTGTTAACAGCTGTACTCAAATATAAAGTCATAGCTTCCTATCTCAAAAGCAAAAAGATGCCTTTATTTTCTGGAATGCATTCCACATTAAAACATCTAATCTCTCTAAAGTATTCCTTATTGAAATAACTAACAGAAATAATGTGAATTGATGGCAGATACTCCTTTGTCTTGTTAACACGAATTATTTAGTTCATTAGCCCTTTTTTTTGGCAGGAAGGCTGGATAAATCAAAGAATTAAATCCTTTAGAACGTTTCGACTATATTAAGTCTTTTTCAAATAAATACATCTGCAACAACATTTTTTTATAATCTAAATGTATAAAATTTAGATAAAACATGTTTAAATTTAAATACACATGAATAGCTTACTATAAGTGTTTTATTAAATTGTAATGAAAAAAAAAATACTTTCCACTGTGTATTGTATAGACTTATGATAGAATATTGTATACTAAAGAACCAATTTGTTTGACAGTACCAAAATTTACTTAAGGTAACTAAATAGCAGATTTAAATGTGGAGAAGCAAGTATGTGATTTCCTGAACACAATTATTTGTTTGTTTATTTAAAATAATAAATTATCTTAATTTTTTTGGGCAACATTGTAATTTGTTGCAGTAACTAAATAGGATTTTTAGTGTGCTGTCATATATTTGCCACATTTACACGGTGCAGTTTGGTTATCTGTAAATGCAAATTTCTCTGATAAGTATCGTGTGATTGTGTAAACATGTGAAACAAAATTCGACATCATTAACTAACAATGACAAAGGTTACTTACTAAGCTTGAAAGTCCTATGTATAGGTACATATGTATCTATTTGGAATATAACTAAAACAAATGTTTTAACTTATTTTATCCAGCAAAGAATTCAAAAACGGAATATAAATAGTTTCACATAAACTATTTGTCCGATTGAAACATATTATCAACCTATTACGTAATATTTTGCATAGATACATCTCACAAAGTATATTTAAAAGGTGTTAAAATAAGATGGGGCAAGATTAAATTCTTAAAAATGCATACAACTCCTTCCAGAATGCCGCTAAACAATATTTGTTAACTATAATATAGAAATAACGATTATATACTATGTCTAATATATATGCAACGAATTGATCCTGTCAACTTTCTCCACCAAAAATTACACAGATACACAGATCCACTCCTTCAACTCTAAAGTACAATATTGATGCTAGTACAGTGTTAGAGATCTAGATGAGTTTGAAAACTTGAATTGTTACAGAAATGTTTAAAAGACTAGAAGAAGATACTGACTTGAATTTTAGGACAATACAGGAGGAGTTTAGTGGTGATTTTTGGAAAAAGCGAACACCAAGCATTACCAACAAACATCCGAAAGTGTAAAGAAATATATACCATCTCATGATTTTATTAAAACTCGGTTTTTCTCTGAACAATATAGAATTAAAATTAGCATTGACGGTAGAATTACCATTTTGATCACAGTTCGAAAACCAATAGTGGTATTCCTTTTACCAGTTTTAAGTGCGATTCTTATCCCACTTCACTTTTTAGTTAAGCTAATAGCTACTGACTACGACCTTGGTTACTCAAATTGTATAGGTGCCTAGTTATCTTTTAAAAGGGTAAAAGCATATTAACATGTTTTATATTTTCTCTCGACAAAAAAACCGTTACGTGTTTTTATTAATTTGCTTTCACTATTTACATAAAATCTTTATAATACCATAAAGGTACAGTTTATGAATCTTGGCTCGCATTTTTGGACTCACCTTGTCTTCATTTATTTTCTGCTTTTCTGATTAAGTTGATATATGTAATACTGCGGTTGTTTGCTGTGAGTTTTTTTTTTTTAGTTTGCTTTAGTAAATGGTTAATGAAGCATTATTCTCCGAACTCTCGTTTTGGAAACCGTCTCTTGCCTTTAACAATTAAAAACACAGAACTAACTAAAATATGACGAGGTAATAAGCAAAAGAGAACAGAAACCGTAAGCAAATGTGTAAGATAATCCGTATTAAAAATCGACATTACTGGCACCGTTTGCTTATGTTAAAGCATAAACCTTGTTGCATAAATTTATGAAATTTATATACACTTAAGGTGAAATAGTTAATTTTAGAAGGTTCTTATGGCAAATTTTTGAGCCTTGGCAGTTAGTAGTTTCTAAATTCCAAGAGCGTTATTTGTTAATTCTAGCTTACAAATAGGTACTATATTATCTAATTAAAAAAACTAATATAAAGATTATTTCGTATTTGCTGTTATGTTCTTTGGATAATTATAGTAACAATAACTGTAAATAGCAACGACAGGAGTTGATGATAATTAGGATCCGTTTGTTCTTAGTCCATTCAGCTAATATTATACGTCCAATAAAACTAAAAATTAAGCGAATGAATGTAATATGAAAAGGTTCGATTTACCATCTACAAACATAAGTTTATAGAAAACATAGTTCTAAAGTGTGGAATATATGCTTTTATCTAAATTAAACAGCAGTATTTTCATTTCCCGCGACCTCCTGCAGGAGATGTTATCCTTCAGGAAGCAGCGCGCGTCGTCCTGGCATCGTCCTTCCGCGATCTGCCGCCGCCCGACAACGCATCAACTCTGCCAGTATCTCGCCCGTGTATATTTCGCACCCTACGTAGAAGACGCGGGCGACACACACACAAAGGCGCATGCATAAGCGCGTCGGTGGATCGAGAGAAGTCAAAAATACATTAAAGTACATTCTAAAAGTACATAAATTCCCTGCCGTTATTCCGTAGTATTGACAGGTCGACCGAGCGAATGTTCACGGGGAACGAAAATAATATTTTTGTTCTTTATCTGAACGGTATATCGCTTGAAGGAAAAAAAAATACGCCTACTCAAGGACTTCCACTTTGTATAAACTAGAAAGTGTATTACGAAACAATGTAGCAAATGGTAAGATTGTATGAACCAAACACTTGTACACAGAGGTGATAGAAATAAAGAAGGATACTATTACCTATCAATAACGAAGAAGTTGATAATCCGCTCGATGTTGCAAATATATTTAACAAATATTACCAATCAGAACCGCTCAATATTATAGGCAAAATTGTAAAACTTCCTACGGTTAAGAACTTGGTGTCTGATTTTCTCCCTAATACAATGTTCATTAAACCATTCTCAGAGTGTGAGGTAAGATCGATCATTTTAAGATTACAGAATAAGTGGTCCAGTGGTCCTGATGAGGTGCCTGCTGCAGTCATTCGGGAATGTGTGGATGGTTTGGTTGCTCCTTTGACCTACTTGATAAATGCTTCTATGGCGGAAGGAAAATTTCCCGCAATTTTGAAAACTACCTGTGTGAAGCTATTACATAAGAAGGGCTGAGAAGTTGGACGTCTCAAATTATAGGCCTATTGCTCTGGCTTCTTCTTTTTCTAAAGTTTTTGAGTATGCGATGCTTGACCGCCTTAGTGATTTTTTAAATAGTAATAGAATTTTAAATGATTCTCAACATGGTTTTAGAAAGAATCGCTCTACCATTACCGCTTTGCATGCCTTTTATGAGAAATTAATAAATCACCTTGAAGACTCCAAGCACGCTATTGGTATATTCTGCGATCTTAGCCGCGCGTTTGATTGCGTGCAACATAACATACTCATGGATAGATTGCATAGGTATGGTGTGAGGGGTGTTGCGGCTGACCGGTTCGCGTCGTACTTGACTGATAGGTCGCAGTTTGTTGAGATCACTTATCGCTCCATTTCCATTAGGACTTATCGATCGGCAAAGCTTCCAGTGGCTGTTGGTGTTCCACAGGGATCCATTTTGGGACCTGTTTTGTTTATATTGTTTATTAACGATATTGTCGGGTTTTTAGGTGATTTCCAAATTCTCATGTATGCTGATGATGCTTGTAGCTTGATTTCGGATAATGATCTTACGGCATCCGCAGTTGCTTGCAATAATTTATGAAATGATGCTGCAACTTGGTTTTCCAATAATGGTTTATATTTGAACAGTTCCAAAACTAATTATCTTTTAGGAATATTCATAATAAGAACGATCATGATTTTAATTTATCCATATTGAGTGAGAATATAGTGAAAGTAGATTCAACTAAATTTTTAGGTTTAAAAGTAGACAAATATCTATCATGGGAGAGTCATTGTATTAGTGTGATTTCATGTTTGAATACTGTATGTTTTCAAATGCGAAGTATGCGTGAAGCGATTGGGCGAGAGTCTATGCTCAAATTCTATTACGCTGTTGTCCATTCACGTTTGTTGTATGGTATTTGTTTGTGGGGTTCGTCTGTTCACGTTGGTGATGTTTTTTTAGCGCAGAAGGGGTTAGTACGTTGCATGGCAGGAGTTAGGCAGGATGTTTCTTGTAGACGGTTGTTTCGGGAGTTTGGATTGCTCACTCTGCAAGGCATTTTTATTCTGGAGCTTTTGCGGTATATTCATGCAAATAGATCCAAATTTATAACGCACTGTGGCATACACTCTCACTATACACGAAACAGAAATAATTATTGTATTCCTTTTGCAAAATACCGGGTGGCATCAGTTTCTCCTGACTGCTTAGGTTTGAGACTTTACAATGCTCTGTCGGAGGAGTATAAAGCATGTCAGACGGCTCGCTTATTCAAATCCAGAGTGAAGAATCTCCTTTTGGAAAATGTTGTGTATTCCATTGACGAGTTTTGCGCTTTATCTGAGTGACGTTGGCTTACCTGCAAATATATATATGTATTTTTAATGTGTTCAATTGTTCAATTTTTTTTCTTTTCTATTTTTATGTATTTTATAATTAGTTATGACGTATCCAATGTAATATTTTGTATAGCCTAATGGATCTAATAAATACATACATACATACATATATCATATATATGTCCGTTCAACATACGGAAGGTACAGCCACAGATAAACAGCGGTGGGCAATATAAATACACGACATTATAACAACACGCCTTCATTATAACATTCATAAAAAGTTAAAGGAAAAGCTAACGGGGTTGCAAAACCGATAGGCATTGCACCTTAAAATATCTTAGTACCTTTTAATGTATTTGTAGGTATTGGAATTGGTTTTGGAAAGCTTCTCAAAGATCAGATATCTAATTCTCGTAGCAGCAAAGCAGTAACAGAAGATTTGCTCAACTGTCTCTTCGTCCTATAATAAAATACAGCCGACATCCAGTCTTATCAGAGAATCTAATTTTGTATTAGTGCTTTCTGCATCTGCAGTTATCTTTAAAAGTAAAAACACGCTTTTACAGTTAAGTTTAGGTAGTTCCTTAGTTCTGGCAGAGTCGGGCAAAATGCATTCGTTCACATGTGCCAAACAAGAAGAATTGTTCCAATACTGGAGCGATCTTTGGTTTGCCAAAAAATTAATTTGCTTGTTAGATAGTGCAGGTGCTATGTCAATAGCAAGTTCTGATCCCTGAAAGAGCACCACAGCACCTCCTCCTGTAAAGATGTTGGCTTCCTAATTTCCCTGAATGAGTGAGTGTCTACCAAACTTAGGGATGGAGTATTAGCCCTTGAAAGTATTGAGAATGTTTTTTTTTTTCAAGATGCGTTTAAGCGCTATAGGCAGCTTTTCATACCGCTTGGTAGTCGCTGAAAGTTTTTATTGATTTGTGTCTGATGTCTTTATTTAAGCCTGATTTCAGCCTGAAATATCGTTGTGCGTTGACGAAGGTTGTAATATTTTCTGACTCCTGAACTGTGTATTCTGTTTTCGAACCGTCCATAAACTAGCAATATCTACTTGGATTAGTGTTTTTTTCGTTACATCTCATTTTCCGCCTATTTGGGCAGGAGTTACCGTTTCCGTAGTTTGTTCCCCATACAGAGATGAGTATGCGGCGATTGGTTCGTCACGCGCTACATACGGAATGTAGTTAATCTGGGTTCTTTTATTACAATAACAATGGAAATTCTAGAAAAAATTTAATGCCAATGACGGAAAAGAAGACGTTCTATATTCAGTGCGATTTTTTATAGGGATGGATGTAACTTTTGCGGTGGCTTCCTATCACCATATTATCTCTTTGTAAATAAGAAGTTGACGTACTATCATCAGCTAAAGTCTATGATCTAGTTTGGGAATCTCAAAGATTTTCAATATATCTTTCGATAGATTTGATTGTCCGCTCCTTTTAGTGCAAGATCGGTAAGTTTGGCTACTTGAAATGCATGTTGGTGTATATGCAGTCGCGACCCAGTGAAAGTTAACACCCAGAAGCGAAAGTTTGGCAAATGCTCCTGCTATCGTTAGTAAAGACAAAAAGCAACCAGAAAGTCGGAATAATCCTACACCAAGCATTCGGGCTCTGTCGTAGGTGTTGGTCTGTATTTATGATAGGAAAAGCGTTCCCCGAATTCTTGCTCCAGGTTGGTAACTTTCATTGTGTCGCGGCTGTACAAACATTCTGTTTCCAAAGGAAATGAAGTTAAGCTAATTGGAGGAAGGAACAAGGGTGCGTTCACATTTGCCAATTTTGGGAAATGCAATAAAATTTTAATGTATTGAAACACATAAAATATGTGCTTCTTCTCTTTAGTGATGTGGGTATCTT
The DNA here is from genome assembly GCA_949128085.1 of Cetonia aurata. Classification (NCBI taxonomy): domain Eukaryota; kingdom Metazoa; phylum Arthropoda; class Insecta; order Coleoptera; family Scarabaeidae; genus Cetonia; species Cetonia aurata. The sequence continues at coordinate 21,328,976 of OX421886.1, read as the reverse complement.
AATGTTCCAATGTACAATAATAGCAACTAAATAAATTAAACAAATTTAAAACGAAAGTTTCGTTTTACATTTGTTTAAATTCATCAAGACGAATTTAATCATCACTTTGGGCGCTTTAAGAACTTTCATAATTATTAGAAAGTAAACATTACGTAACAATTATCTTTTTCACCGTTTCTGATAATATTTTTCATTTATATTTACCAATACTTCAAATTATATTTTAAGATAAATTGTATCATAACCCTATACATAAGACAAAAATTAGTGTACCTGTTGTAAATGGTACTAATTGTAGTTATTCATTTATTAACTTATATTGTTTGTTACTTGGAAGTTTAGGTAAACAACCCGTGAATAAAGCTGTTATTAAATTTTAGGGTTGTTATTGCAACATAAGCCGGATATTTATTAATAGTTACGTTATTATAGTTTTAATGCAAAAAAAAGATTATAGAAATTATGTGTTATTAAAGTCGTAATCCAGAAAATGTAGATACATACTACATAAATAAACTATATTGTAAGTTAATTTAAATTCATTGTTTTCTCCAATTTTATTAACTTTTATCATGCCTATAACCTAATCTCGCCTATATACCTCATAAAAGAGGTAAGCAAACTAATCCTTGATCAACATCCTATTTTTCACGATTTCTCAGTACGTAATAATATAATATAATAATATAATACAAGGTAGACATATTCATGGATATTATCACTAGTAATAAGACCGAAAATTTCTTTGAATAAGTAAAATGTAGGCATTTTACTCTTACACTTATTTACCTAAGGTAAATTTATCAACACGAAAATCTTTGTTATTGGAACAAGTGAAATTTCGAAATAAGTTGCGTTCTATGCCGAAAGCAATTACGTCAGACTTCGATAATAATTATTTTCCACTTATTCTGTCTTTGTACGCAAATTTCTAAGAGAAAGCGAAATCCTCGCGTATGCATATGCAATATCTTTCATATAGACTTTCAAATCAAGAATACGAGCAGGACAATATATCAACAAAAATGAGAATTGCTTAACGAAAGTTGTCTAGCCAAATTGTCGTCATAAATGACTGTTAAATATAGACATTCCTGTACATTTCATGTATACAGTACGAATGAAAAATAAATAAACTCTTGCTTATATCATTTCCAGTCTGTTTTTTGCAAAGTCCTATCTTGCTTTTTAAGGGCGATAAATTTCAGTACTTTACTTTAGCTATTACTTAGATTAATTTAATTCTTTTATTTATTCTACGTTTTAAAGATTACTTTTGGCATAATTCATACTTTCAGTTTTAAACGTTACTCCCAATGTGACTCCTTTTTATTGGTCTTCCGTTTTTTTTTCCCCTATTTTTAAAAACATTATCGTATAATTTTTGTATTCTCTTAAGTTTTGCAAAAACTTTCCAACTTTCAAATTTCGCAGTCCTCTTTGTTATGCTTGAGTTACCAGGAAAAAAAAAAAAAAAAAAGAACTAAAGCAAAACTGTTTAGTGATAATTTGAAAACAGTTCCTGAAATACTTTTTATTTTTGAGTGTAATGATATAGTCTAAGAAACTTAAAAATGCCGAAAAGTTTTAAACCTCTTTCTGTTTCAAAAGATAGAACTTCTTTTTATAAATAAAGCTTTATAAAAGAGTTAAGAAGCAACTAATTACTCATCTTAATGCTGGTGAGACAACTTTATTGGATGTGAGATAAAATTTTATCAAAAGAACGTATTCAGGAAAACTAGACCTGTTCAATAGATTATTTAAAATTTTCAGTTTGTATTAGTTTCGTTGATTTATTTTAGTCACGACATCAAATGACGCATATACAATATACACACACATAAGCCATTCCCAGAAGGAAAAATTGTTGATATCGGCTCCGTAGGGTACGACATTAATTTTGCAATTCACTGTACATACGTGAGGTTTTACTGGTTTTTAAACATTATTCATCTGGAAATTTATTAGCTCATGCAATAAGCTATATATATAATAATGCTTCAACAATATGTGTTGCTTTTACGGCACAAAATAAAAACGTTGAAATTCATAATATAAACTATTATATTCTCAAACCTTGTATAAGTGCACATAGTGTTATATTATTTACTTATTGGTGACTCATTCTTAGTACCTAATCATAACAAACAGCTTTTGAAAACAACTACTATTGACACATGTTCAGAAAAACAAAAATTTTGGTTGAGAAATTTATTCTTCGTTTACTGACAGATAATAAACAAAATAATCAAGTTTATTGACTTTTCTTGGCATAAATTTATGAATGTCTTCTGTTTATAAGTTTTGCATTTCCATCTTAGATAAATGCCTTTTACTGGCTGCAGAAAATGTATATGTTGTTTCTAGGCGGATAGCAATTTTTATCTTTGTTTGTAAGATAATATCTAGAATTCTTGAATGACCTTTGAGGCGAATGCTTTGTGGAATAGTAACGATATGCATACGTATTTTATATTGTATCTTCATTTAATTTTTGTTTAATTGGTGCTTTAAAAACTTTGTAAAATTTTGGTAGTAGATGTAGAGGTTTAATTTTATTTGAAAAAGGGGAAACAAAAATTCCCGAAACGTAATAAAAAAAAACAATGAGCTAAAAAATAGTTTTATTTCCAACTAAATCAAGTAAATCAATGTATCACAACGGTCAGACAAGAAGAAGATATTTCAGATATTTGTCACCTTAAATGAATAGGGTTAGTACTTTGACAACCTCAAGCAATCTTCGTAAACGCCTAAGTTTCGAGATAAAATGAAGATTCTATAGATGTGTGGACTGTTAAACCTGTTATAAGCTTTCGGAAACACATTAAATTTTTGTAACAGATTCGTAGCACCCTAATTATTCACGAAATTCACCATACGCAAAAAGTTGTTTGCTGTCATAATAGAAATCAACAGATGTCACCATCAAGAGTATTTAGTTTATTTGTGTTACATCTAGTGTTGAAAGCCACATATGGATATACACTATAACTATAACATAATCATGAATAAGAATTTCCTTTAAACAAAGTAAAATATGTTGTTGGTAGTCTTCCAGATTTAAATTATTTCAACAATTCACAAATAAATTGAAAATATACATAGGTAATAAAAAGGATTTATAAAAGCAACTAAGTACCAATCATGCACATTTCCTTGATTTTAGAATAGAATTAAGCTAGCTAACTATAATTTACTAATACACGGTAAAAATAATTCTGTAGTAATGCAGCAATAATCCTATTTTATTTTACAGGATTATTACTGTAAGGAAAGTTTTTCCAAGAAAATTACCGCAGCTTCATGGTTTCTCAGTAAATAATCAAACAAGAAATGTAAAAGTCCAAAATATTGTTGTACATTTTTGACAGGTTTTAAATAAACGGAAAATGGACCTTAAATTTACGGCAATCATACTGTGCTTTTATAAATATTTAACTGTAAATTCACAGTTATGCTGAAATTTTCTCTGTCATCTCAGGAATGTTATTGTTAACTTTTTTTTACAGTGTTTCCTTTAATTACTTCACAAAAATTTCACATATCTACAAAAAGGGTTTACTTATAGTTCATTGTCGTCTTGTATAAAATATACTTCCTTATAAAGGATGCTTTCTTTATAACTCACAATATGAAAATTTTAAATTCTGTTTTTTTTTTATGAAAGGAAAATATTACAACGTTCTAAAGCAATACCATAAATGTTTTATAGACGTTTAATTTTGGTTTACCTCAATAATATTATAAAGTAAACGTTGAATAACCGTTTACAATGCACAAAATAAATGAATAAACGTCTCATACTGGTTAATACTCAATATAATAAACGTAAAAAAATTACTGTTTTATTTATTCTACTGTTTTCATTATAAGCGATTATTTGACGTTTATAGAGTATACTTTGACGGTTTATTATTTATTATACGACACTAAATGTTGCTTGGAGTATTACAAACTGTTTGTTTAAAATTAGCAAATTTTCCTTAATGAGATTTGTCAAATTAAAATGGGAACAATTAACTAAATTATTATAAATTATTATGACTTTTTAATGGTTCCACCAAACAGTATATCTCATTAAGTTTTGGTAGTATATAAACGAAAGTGTTCGGGCTAGAAGTGACCACTATAACTCCTAACTTTGGAAACATGCATAACGTTTGTATTTTGCTGTTGCTTCTTTAATAGTTATTTCGTTATCATTTAGTTTATAACTTCATTCTAACGCTATTTAGTGGACTATGGCACTGGCAAAAACAAAAATGGCCACGCGTCTTGGCATATACCTGCCTAAGGATGTATGTAAACTACTGGAGATACGGAAAATTTTCTTCCATAAGATGTTAACTTACTTACGTTATTCTTATCCTATAAGTAATCTTCATATTCTAGTGAAAATATTAGGTAAGAATAAACATGTGTCATTATGTTAATTACCCCATGTTGTGACACAGGCTTGGCTTAATCCCTACATTGTTTACGCTTAAGTGATATGGTACTCGAACCTGATTGGTTGAGCGCTTTGGCAAAAGGGGCGGTAATTTTGCGGAAGGGGTTATAAGCGTAATCACGCAAATCGAAGGTACAGATCGAAGAATTCCTTTATCAGTTGATAACGAACTGGTCTAAGTGAAATCGTGCTCGTGCAAGGTGAACTTCTTACGCGTGTTGAATTAGTTGAAGCAGTTCTAGTATGGCTTACATTAATCAAGAGTGCGGCGTTGCGGTCTTAGGACTTGTTCAAGACCAAACTCAACAGCTGTCACCTATTTCTGATACGCCGAATATTCAGTATCAGCAGCACATGGAGTCCGATGAGAGTGCAGTGAATAATCATCCCGACGAAGCGCTGAACGGTCTTAGTTATGTAACTTTGGAGCAGAATCAGCAGGTAAATATTATTAAAAAAGAAAATTGGTAGGTGTGAGAGAATCATTTTTATGTATTTGTTTTTTTTATTTGTGTAGATGGACAATTTGCATTGGGACCAAAATTTGCAAGGATTTGATCCGGCACTGGTAAATTTCCAGCTTGGTGTCCAGCAAACGCAGATGGATGACCTGCAGATCCCGCAGCAATTGCAAAGCAATATGCAACAACCTCATGAACAAAATAATCAGAAACCACAGTTTAACGACTGCATGTTCCAGAATGCAGTTTCGACGCCACCGGTGCCCAGCCCACCGCAAAGTAAGTTTTTATTTTAATACCTAAAATCATTTTTTAATTAAGTATATTCCGAATTTTTAATTGTTTTATATCAAAAACATTCTCTCATCAAGAAAAAAATTCTGACTAATCGATATTAGAACATACAAACAGTGAACTATTTTTTAATTATAGATACTCACCACGAATGTTGATGTATTTCATTATATATTCTTTACTTATTTTCTCTATTTGTTGTGATAAAAATTTCGTGCCCGAAGACATTAAAGATCCACCTGAATATTTCCCACGGGCGTTATTACTGTCTTTTATCATATAGCCAATCTAATAACGTACTAAACTCCCATGTTATTCACGTATTCTCTTGCTTTAAATATTTACGTAGATACTTCGTGAAAAATAGAACTGAAAAATAGGCATGTGATACACCTGATGACGTGGCATATATAAGTTATTAAAAATTATTAGCAAAATTATATAGTTTATTGCCTATCAGGATTAACTGTTTTCTATAAGCGATACTAAAAAGAGGCTGAATAGATATATTTTCCTTATTTGCAGAATTGTTAATAATTAAAATAAATTCATAATAATTAGCATTGATATTTGGCGGTTTGTAGTTTGTCTTAAATATGACAAATAAAACACAGGCAATGTGCTCGTATTTTTTTCTTATATGTTGTGTTTTTATGTAGTCCCTCGTTGTATAGTCATAAAAAAGAATCTTTTATTTAAGAATACTTAATATTCATATCAAAGATTGTTTATTGCTACTGTACTAAATTCAAAATCGTTTATTAAAGTGACACTTTACTACATATATTTGAGACTTCAAAATACTTTTTCTATGATTATTCACTTACTAACTAAATGCGAAAAAATAGTATAAACACAGCTCGTAATGAAAGCAGTTTTACTAAAATCATATAGCTTTTAAGTTACTCACTCGCATTAACTCAAAAGCTATATCCATTCAGTAAAACTATACTTTTCTAAACTTGTTGTTTAATATACTATATAACTAGAATCGCTAACTTATTAAGGCATTCAAATCTATGCGTTTATAATCATAATAGCACTAGTGTATTTATAAGTATACGAAATATCTAGTTGTTTTAAGTTATCACGTTTTTTCCCTTTTATTAAAAGAAATGCACTAATAACGTTACCTACCTAAAAATATCATAAAAAGAACGTTTCAGACAGCTCACTTCTTAAAAAAACATATCTTTTAAACTTGAGTTCGTGTTTTAAATCTGATTTTTAATATATTACTTTAAAGCACCGATGCACAGACCGCGGGCCGCATGCGGCCCGCCGCGCCGGTCGATTACTGGTGGCCCGCCGACAGCAAAAATAAGCGTGTACTCTCGTACATTCGAAAAATATTGAATTCTATTCCAGAATAAAACCAAAAAAAATATGTTCGAAAAGTAATTTACAAAATAATAAATATTAAAGTACTTTGTTTCTTTTGATATTGTGAGCGACGTCCATAAAACTTATGAAAATCATTCAAATACCGCGCCAGTTCATGAATGAAACGCCTTGCAAATGAAAGTTTGGAAGCAGTTTTACGTGTTGCTACCAGTAAATTTCAGCCAAATATAAAAAAGCTTGTAAGCACTATGCAGTGCCACGCTTCAAATTAATAAATTTTCAATTTTAATACATTATTATCAATTCTTTATTGTCTTTAATTAACTATACTTCTGGCGGCCCGCCATCAGTTCATGATTTGCCCGAGTGGCCCCTAGTCTTAATAAGTCTGTGCATCCATGCTTTAAAGCAAGTAAATATTGTTTATTTCAAATTTACTAATGCAAATTATATCACTCAAAATAAATAAATATGTTTAGAAAAATTTTCTTCAGTTTATAGAAGATTTGTATGGAAGAACAAATTGGTGATATATTTTGTTTTGCTATAATAACCATATCGAGGACTAACGGCAGGCTCTATCGCCAATAATTCATATATAGTCTGCGCATTGTTCATGAGTATTACCATGCATATTCTTTCATACTTCATCACTAGCATAAAATGATATAGTTTACAAAAGTGGAAATACTATCGCACAAAGTATTTACTAAAAAATATTATGCCTATAACACTATCATCATACATGTCATGTTCCCCTAAATAAAATGTTGTTTGCATCAATTATTAAAACATTATCTAAATTTTGAGCAGTAAACTGAATTCTTTACTGCTCAATAACTCTCTAGATATAGAAAAAAAAACTATCACCATGCACACCTAGTGAGAGAAGCATATTTAAAGTATTTCTTAATAATACGGTAGGTCTTTAATATATTAGGTACAAAAACTCCTACAGGTATTTTTCCGCAATATAGTTTAAATCTTTTCTCTAACTAAATGGGATTCAAAATTACCAGGAATATTTTTGTGTATATCTAGTGCATTGTCTATCACTTGCATAGCTATCTCTAGTTTTAAACTTTGCGTTTGAAAATATCTTATAGTAGGTATTTGTTAATTAGATTATCTTCTAAATAAAGAAAATTAAATTCAAACAGCACGGAAAATAAATAAAGAAAACGGCACATAACAAGAATTTCGAGGGATTGCTGAAGCGTTGTACACTGAAAGAATAAAATAACCCGTTGGTACTTCCTAGAAAGATGACGTGAATATATCTTTTCCGGGATATATTGTAAACAGCTTGCTCTAGTGAATATATAAATTAAAAATGCTTTTTAGGTATATATTTTCGGCTTCTGGGAATAGATGAATAAAACCGGGCGTCGTATACTATTTTCGTTTGCGATTCTTGAAAGTATTCATACATTCTGGATATGACGTTTTTGACTGAATTTTTGTCATACAAACATTTTTATTTGGATTGTAAATATTTAAATTAAGGAAAAAGTTGTTTAGATAATTATTTCAAGTTAATGTATTTAACATCTATGTAATTATTACATAATCAAAAATGAAAAATTAGTGAAAAGCCCATTTCGTGATATCTGAATCTAGGTATTTATACTGACAAGGAGATGATATAATAAGTATGTAGTAATTAACGTATATTGGGTGTCCAGAATTTAAGATAACATGCAGTAACTTGGTCATTTTTCTATGCAATATTTTAAATTATTAGGTACTTATTAACTTTGCATAACCCGCATATCAAACGGAAGCACCTAATTTATTCGCGAAAAGTTCAAATTAAATAAACATAAATTCTAAAACAATTAATGAGAGTTCCAATATTCATTATTTGAAATAACTTCTAACATTCTTGATTGTTTAATAATTACATAAAGCCTAAATATTACATTAACTTGAAACAATTATCCAGGCTACTTTTTCTTTGTTAGAAGTAAAAACGTTTATGAAATCAATACACTACCATATTTTCCGCAAAATTTATATTCACGTCGTTTTACTAGCAAGCACAGCCATTATTTTATTTCTTCAGTGTACATGCGATGAACCAGCAACGATAGAGCCTGGCGTTTGTTCGTCCTATTGTCATAACCGAAAAATGTTTTGATTTGAACTTGGATTTATTATTATTAGTTTTGCAGTTTCTTCAGCTGCCTTTAAGTGCTCTATTAAATTTTCTCCAAAATATACAAAGAGATTAAAATGCTTTTATAGTTTACTTGTCTTAAACAGCATAAAAAATGCTACCAAACTACTTTAAGCGATTTTATACATAAACATAAAAGCATTTTATTATCACTAGTATATTTTAGGGAAAATTTAATAGACCATGTAAAGGCATTTTAATTGTCTATCCTATAAATCTTTATTTTCTTATTAGAATTGAATTAGTTATGTCATTGTTCATGGTTTCCAAGTAGGTTTGTGTACAAATACTATTTCTAGTGTCTATTTTTGTCAGAGTATATATTTAAATCCCGTCAAACTTGCATTTTTAACATTAATACCAGTAGCATCGTACAGACGACAAATAGCCGAGCGGGGACTTGTGTATGGATGTCACGCGATCTCTTCGCAGAGTCGAATCAATTCGCCTGTAATTGTAATAATGGAGGATAATTCCGCCATGTTCCTTTTGACACGAGAGCCGGAGTAGTCACGCATGTCGATCTTATCTTTTTTTCCCGGTATTTCTGTTTTGTACATACGTTATTCACGTATGTATGTATTTACGTGCATCGAGTACGCTTTTACGGTTCTACATATGCGCGTAAGTACATATCTACCACCTACCCAATAGAAATTCCAAGATAAATCGCAGAAGTAGAAATACCAGTTTTCGCGATAAGAATTTTCGATACGCTTTGGTTTCTTTGTTTGAAATTTTCCATTTCTAACATATATATTTAGGTATTACCGGTGTCAACATTTAAAATTTCTTTCTTATACGCTAACTACATGCAGCACATTCACCTTATTTAACCGGGATATACACACATACGTATTATGAGCGGTCGTACATATTTGTGAACTTCGAAAATGGGGTTTTCCTATGAAGCGGCGTTATTGAAATTACAGCGACACAAGTGTGATAAGGGATATGGCCGTACGCAGTGACAGGCCTCGTCAACTGTCAAGGGATGCAGACAATATGGCCGCCGTGTAACCAACCCCACTTGTACGTTGATGGACAGGTTCAACAATCGGGTGTTTATCTAGCCGTTCTCGAAATATGCCGCTTTCAGTCGCGGAGAAAAAGCGCTCCCGTATACGGATCTGAAGCGTATACGCCTCAGATCCTTTAAAAATATAATTAATTTAAAATTCAAGACAGTGTCGCCACGGACGCCGTACCATCGGCGTCGGCAGCGGGTAGGTTTAGGTCGTAACAAGCCGCACGCAGTAACTCGTCGGAACCGCAGAGTAAAATGTTTAGAGCACTCCCGGGATTATGGCAAACAACAATCTTGTAATGCCTGAGCTTTGTGTCGTCCCGTGGGCTAGGGAAAACGTGAGAATATGGCAGTAAAGTGGAGCTGTTGAAACTAGCCGCCTGTTGCATGCATCATATGAATTTCACTTATTACTACTATTATACACTTGTATGGAAACGATTGAGACACAAAAGTCATTACACATTTTTTTATTTCGATATTTATTTGATAGTATGTATCTATTATGTGATTAGACAATGTATGTGCCAAAACTAATTAAATTTAGATAGCTCGCATCAAAGCGCCATGCGCCACTTTCACAGCAATTTATGTGACGTCAAGTTCCTTAAACAACATATCTTGTAACAGTATTGGTTTATTTATAGTTGGAGTCAGCCACAAACGCTAATAAAAGTTCCTTAAAAAAAATCAGTAGAGCAGGCCATTCTTTATTGATCATTTAGAATAGGTTTTGGTTGTACTTTCAATGATCTACAAACAGTGTCTTAAATAACATTCAATAATATAGCAGGTTTTCTTTTATCAATGATTAAGTATTAATCTAGTTTAGATTAATCATTACTAATTCAGAGTCTACCAACAAACATGTCAGGGTGCAATGATAGTAACACATTTTAAAAACCAATCTTTGACATTTACCCTACATCTCGAGGGTATTTTGGCCAAGGGATGAAGTTTTACAAATATCTTAAAATTCAAGGATTATATTCTTAATACGTATTTGTCGGAAACACATCCGCCACTTAAATAAACAATGTATTAGGCACAGAAAATTTAATTGAATAGTTTATGATCTGCAAAATAAATTTGCACGGATTATCTGTTTAAACACCTATTGATAGGACGACACAAGTAGGGATTTTATGGTATCTCTTCTGTCTCTCTTTCTTTTAAGGCCTTAGCCGTATCCCCTTTTGTCATTTATAACGTTTCATGGCGATTTTAATTATTGTTTAAATATTATTGTGGCAAGTCGTACAATATAAGTAAATAAAAGTACTCGAAATGCCCCGTGGTAAAACCATAGCGGTTGCTAAACGATCCAACCTAATAAGGAGAAGGTTATATCGGTAGACAAATTGCAGGAAAACAAATATTCAAAAAATTAAATTGAAAAATACAATTTTCATTAGATTGTAATAGTTTCTATCCTGTGACGATTATACATTTAGTCCTTTTTAGTGTTAGTTGTCTTTATTTTTTGATTTTTTAAGTATTTGTTACAATTACAAACTTATGTTTGAGAACAATATCATGTAAATATATTTATCAACAAATTCTTGAAACTATTTCAGGATCGTTCTAAATTGCGTCAGATAAACTGCAATTTACTTAAGATTAGAAATGGTTGGATTATTGGACGCATTCAAAGTCGATCTCAGATTGCGGAAAAACGGTAATTGTCAGGAATCCTTAAAAACAAAACAAAGTAGGAGAGAGTATTTCATGATGTTATTTTCAAAATATTAATAAAAAATAATACAGTTTGAATTTAATAAAGATATGTTGATTAATATAACTCGTCGTCACTGTAGCATATTTTAAAATTCTAATATTATACTTAATAAACATTCCCATTTATGAAAAGTTTGAGAATGTTTGTTTCTTCGAATGCGGTAGATTTATTTTATAATAAAATGGTCTGTGCTTATTTAGTGTAGATTAGACTAACTAAGGGACACTTAATATTGTAACGAACTCAAAAAATAAATTCAGGAGAATACACTTTTAGTTACTCGATATTTTTTGCTACTTTTGCAACAAATAAATAAAGCGCATAGATACTTTGCGGAAAAACAGCCTTTGAAGAGCTTGATATGGCGAGGAAATAAAGGCAGGTGATTTTACCTTAAGAAAGGTATTCCAATAATGTATAATTACTCCATTGTTTGGTTTTTTATTGCTCCCAGACATTTAAACCCCTTGGAGTCAGCTTATATAATGTCTTTATCGTATAAGCAAATGGCAGACAAACTTCATATGGAGAAATCTCTTACCTGTCAAATTAATTTAATTCATTGCATCATAATTTATTAAAACAGAGTAATAAATGAAAGAGCATGGAATAAGTTGCCTATTGCCAAAAGGTTTAATTTTAAATGAGGTATTATTTCCAACAGAGATATTATACATATTTGATCTACCTTTAAGTTTCTTAAATTAAGAAATTTTTTTCCGCCTCCTGTATACTGAATAATTTATTTACTTACAAATCTATGGACAACATGTGTTTTCTTTTACGACACAAAAACAAATCGTAGAAATGATATCAAATTCAGTGAATTACTGTGGAAAGGAAACATAGCAAACTAATCTTTGTTTGTTTTTTCTTAATGAAAGAAATAAATTCAAAAAGAATAAAATTTTTAAATTTCTGATTACGTATACACTTTTATTTTAAAATACAAGATGAAACTCATGCGCAAGCCGTATTAATCTTTTAATTTTAACAACATTTGAAACTTTCATAGTTTTAAAGTAGTGTTAATATTAAACTCTAACATTACTATTAGATTGGTAAATACAATGTATGTATTATAAAACATGCATACATAAGTACATCAACTTAAACACCAACTATATTAATTCTTTTTAATTAAAAGCACAAAATAGATCGAATAATACATAAATACATACGTATATTCAGTTTGTTGACTTTTGTTTTATTCATAAACCTTTACTCGTCTTCACAAGCGATATCTAGGCTATCTCTCCCCTATAGTAAGGGCGTTATCCCTTATTGACTTATCCGGCATAGAACGTTTGAGCCCCGTATTTATGCCTCGGTTTACAATGCAGACGCTAGGAAATTTAAAGACGTCGATGAAAGAACGACTTTGAAAAATAGACCCTTCCCATTTCCGTCCGTCCGTGCTCCCTCATCCATTCACATCAATACCTCTTTCTGACCATCGAATAGAATATGGCAATTAACATACGTTTATTTTGTTTCAGGACCGAAAAACCCGAAAGCTACACCGATGCCTAACAACGGTACAACGAAGCGAGCTCGTACAGCGTACACTTCTATGCAGTTAGTTACGTTAGAGCGCGCTTTCGCCGAAAATAGATATCTGTGTCGCGCTAAAAGAATAAATATAGCGCAATCTTTGCAATTGGAGGAACGGCAAATTAAAATATGGTTCCAGAATCGCCGAATGAAATTCAAGAAGGAATTGAAAGTCAGAAGCAGCATATCTCCACCTTCTGATGTACCATCCTCCCCTGATTCCAGCTCATCTGGCGGTTCTGCGTCTTCAAAGTTGCACCTCAATAGAAATCAAGTGATTGTGGATCGTGCGCTTTCCAATCAAAGCGGCATGGCGTCATATAGTCGTGGTTATCCGTACGGATTAGCACCACAAGCACCACCGTACGAATTCAATGGGAGTCCGTACTGCAACCAGGATTATTCCAAACTATATTATCCTCCTGGTGCAGCTTATATGAGCTCGTTCGGCAGCGCAAACGGCTATTCTGGTCAACTGCCAAACCAGTATGCCACCTACACTAACAATTACAGCAACAGCAGCTTTGGACAGGTTGAAGAGAGGTTATATGAAAATGATGTAGTCCCTGAAAATCAATCCCCGACCGGTGAAATTAAACCCAGTGCAAATGTAACCTGGATGATGGGAAATCAATTTGAGGGCGGTGAGTCTACACCAAACTTCACTACTTTGTAGAAACTTTAAGACCTGGCTCATCACCGAAGACTATGCAATCAAGTAAGATTGCTCTAATTTTGTATATATATAACATTTGTCTTTGTTTAAGCTTGTACCTATTTTGTAAATTACTTAAATTACTTTATTATCTCTTAATATAACCTACTTAAATTAATATACTTACATTCCTATTGTGTGATCCTTGACTATTAAAGCAATTTCTGATTTCAGAAATTGTGCAATTTAACAAATAAAATGTAATTGTAATAAATATTTGAAATTTGTGCTTCATATTTTATTTTTACATTTCTGTACAGTGATGTAACAAAAAATTTGTTATCTATCGACTAGTATATGTATTATAATTATTATTATTATTAAGAATAATATACAAATTTTCTATTATCATTATTATATGTATATTTACACTCCATTGATGCAATCAATATACTGATTTTTGATAATACAGTGTTCTTATTTTATAGCCTTTTTCAACATACATAGATACAAACGTTATTAGTAATAACCGAAAGATATAAAAAAATTACTGCCATATTAGTAAGTACAACATAAGATATAAACAAATATTATCACCTTACGCAGACTAATGAAGTTCCCTTCCACGCGACGTTTGCTCTTACAGAAAAATTAAATTATTAAAACAGATCCTCGTCCCCTAAGCTCTTCTTACTCCGCTGCCACCAAATTGCACCCTTTCGGTTTTGGGGTGACGGCTGCTGCATGATTTCCATTCGCCCCGCCATCCATCTTGTTTGAGATGCTTTAAACTGACAGACAGCGAGATCCGGAAAGACTACGATGCAGGGACCGTAGCGAGGATCACTGTACTCTCCTTACTATCTGAACACTAAAAGGGTTTCTTGGTAATTTCGCGAATACGAACTAATCGAATAGATAGAGAGCTATACGGAGGTATCCTAAGCAATAGGTACTAACTCTTTCACCTGTTTCAACGAGCATGTTGCCATGCTAAATGCTTTCACGAAGTTCCCGAAGTTCAGCGAAAAACTTAAAGAAAATGATACAATTTATTGTAATTTAAAATGCAATAATGCTGTCCGTAAATAAAAATAATGTTAACATACCTATACCTTTTCGTTTAAATATACAGGATGTGTATAAATTGTCGCAAAAGCTATACATATGTGGCAATATTCTCCGTTTGGTTCTGAAAATCAAATCAAAAATTTTAATGGCAAAATGTTGCATAATGCTTCGTATGATTCTAGGAACCACTTGTGTGAAACTTATATTTGGCAACACTGTACTCGCATACCTCTGCAACAATAGCATTGTTCGCGGTGCCAGTCCCTGACAGTTTCTTACTAGTCATTTCGTTTAAGCAGCAAAATAATCATGGTTGCCTAATTTACGATTCTTTACATAACTGAAATGGTCCAACAGAAATGACTAGTTCGTGATTAGTTTGATTGCACCGCTAACAAGCCTAATACCTACCCCAAAACTATTATTTCGTGAATTTCAAACTTCGAAAGCATTTACACATCCTTGGGATTATCAGAGAGGTGAATATTTAATTTTAAATTCTACAATCTACAATCATTTGTTGTCAAAATAATAGGTAAGTATATATTGAAAAATTTTAAATTTCAATGTGTTTTATTAATAGTTTCAATGAATTTTTTTTAATATTTATTTGATAATAAATATGTGACACTATTATCTACGTAATTGTACAAATTGAAATCCTTCTGTTTCTAGACACAGTTGCAATCTAGGAGGCATCGTCTGTACTATTCATTTTCGACTTTCTGCTATAATATCTAATACTACTGCATTCATTCAATTTCTATAATATACTTTCTCTGTAATAAACCCCAAACGAAAAAATCCAAAGGATTAAGATTTGGACATTTCGCCGGGCTTAAAATAGAACCGACGCGACCACTCCATTTATCTGGGAGCTGCTCGTCCAATCACTTTCTTACATTACGAGTAAAATGAGCCGGAGCACCATTGTGCATATAAACCATGGTATGTTTAACGGCATCTAAACAAGCATTTGTTCCAATAGGCACTCATTGACATCTAGACGATTTGATAGGTAAATTAGCCCAACGACGTTTTATTTCAATATTCGCTGTCTGTCATTATCATTTTCATTACAGAAACCGTACACCATGTAGGTGCACCCGCGGAGACCCAAAATGCCCGATCTAATGTATAGTCTAAACGCCGCGTGCAACTCGGGTGCGTAGATCGTTGCGCTCACACTGTGACTTAGACTGGACATTTTGGGTGTACGTGAGTGTACATATCGGCATATTGATTTAATGTAAAATTCATTATGAGTAAACAAACTCATAGGAAAAGAACAAAAGAACCTACCACATATCAATATTGTTTTATCAAAACGTGTGAAACGTTCCCTTCATATTATACAGGATGTCTAAAAATTAGTGTTGTGTTAAAGAAGCTTTAAAGTTATAAAACACATTCTTTTCAAATAGAACATCCGGTATGTTTTTATATTATATGTAAAAACACTCGTCTTAATATATTAATGCTTCCAAATCATCGAATAATATTTTACCTAGTACTTTGACATTACAATAAATTATTGTTTTCAATAAAAATATTTCCAATAAAATTTTTAAAATTCATCTTATTGTATTTCAAGATTCTACAGGCAGACGTCTTTCAAATGCTCTAATTTTTCGAAGCAGCAGGTATGGTGCTTCGAAATACGCTAACATGTTAATCTAACCAGTTGTTAAAAAACGTGTTTCAAGTTTTTTCAATTTCTTTATATCTATTGGCAAAAAACGATTAATATGGCATATTAAATTATCGGCAAGTTCTTCTCCCAAGTGTTTGTGACAACCAGATTCCTAATTAATTTCTTCAGTATTTTACATTATTTACTCAATAAATTACACAATAATATACACTTATCTGAGCAGTTAAAAATGTAATAAACAGTGATTATAACAACAATATTTACTAACAATAATAATTTACCAGGTAAAATATTCATCAAGATTTGATAGCATTGATAAATAAAGCAGTATTTTAAAGAAAACTGGTGAAAATGAATATAATATAATGCTACAGCAAATATAGCATTCCCTGTTGGTGTTTTGTTTGAAAAAAAAATAGTTTTAACAACTTAAAAATTCTTTGATATATCGCTAATTTTTAGACAGCCTGTATAATATGAAGGGAAACTTACTACATTTTGATGAAACATTGTGGTAGTTTTAAAATACGGAACTTCAGGGATATAAAGCAAGTGAAAAATAATGAGTTACATGTAAATGTCAAAATTTTCACAAAAATTGTAATATCTTAGGCACAATTGAAGATAAATACAATTCGAGAATGTAATAACATACAGATTGTTCCTTTTAAAATAACAAAGATCATGGTGACTGCCGGTTAACCGAAAGTGGAAGATATTTGAAAATATTTTATAAAGAAAGCTAAGAAAACCAAGCTATTACAAACTCTAAATGACCACCGCCGTGGAAAGTCCTGTATATATAACACAGTTTTTGCTTAGGACAAACCGACTTTATGTGTGATCTGAAGTAACCGCACATTCGGCAATTAAGTACTTTTATACCTGTCTTTTATAGCCGTCGACAATATTAATAATTGCTGTAAAGTAATTTGTTAGTGGGTAATCCTCAAGTGCAATAAAGCTAAGAATATTAGCAGCTTTAACTTTCAATTTCTCCTATATTTTAAAGAATCCTGCAATTTGTATATAATACATATTTAGTGGATAAACGTTGTGTCAACATTTTCATTTTTAAGATTAAAGTCTTACTTACTTACTTCTGTTTACTTACGACCGTACAGGCCGCAGTTCCACATCGCTAATCCTAATCCTTTTAGAGAGAAAGGTAAACCTTTATAACCTTGATATGATATAAAGCTACTCTTTTGTTCATCTAAGGATTCGATATTGTATAGCGTATTTGTATCAGGGGAAAGGTGGTCAGGCATTGTTTTCTGATTTTCTCAATTTGGCTGCAACTTATTCATTGTAAGGTGCTAGGGGCTTGCGACTTTACCATTTTACAATTTAGATTTTACACGAAATAACTTATTAATTACAATAAATTGACGGTTCTATTGATGAGTGACAGTTATAAAAGTATAATTGCAAACTATTGGTAAGAATCTAATAAATTTGGTCACTTATTAAACACATCATGAAATTCTGCATGATATGTTTAATAAATGCTTATTATTATTACAGCTTATTATTACATTCTAGCAATTTCAAATTATTGTAATGCAAATACTTATGTATTATTAAATTGTTCAAACTATTTCACCCAAATATATCTTCTAATACAAACTCAGTGAATAACATTCGCTTGAACCTTAAACGAACAGCTAGAATGTGTTTATACTGTTAGGTATTCCGTGAGTGCATCCGCCAGTCGATATTTCCCATGCAGAATTTTAATATGTCGCCGATTTCACAAACTCTTAAAACAAGTGGCAGCTGTTTGTGATGTCGAGAGATGAATTTTATTTCAATATTTGATAGTTTTCGTGCCTTCCGGTTTGGCACTCGCCCGCACCTCACCTCTCCGCCCCGTTATCCTCCCGCACCATCATCCAACGCCGCCGCCCCCATTCGTCCTTCCAAAGGGGCATATATATCCTACCCACTCTCTCTATATGCAAAGCATTTCAAAGCTATAACTTTACTAAAACATTGAAAACACTTCAAACTTTTCTACGGAAACCTCGCAGCGTAAAAAGCGGCGAGATGGAGACCAAAGAGAAAGAAGGAAATAAACTGTCAGCTGCTGAAAATTATTCTGATTATGCTAATTCTTTCTCTTCTACATCATTCGCTGTACGCAGTGTGTCTACACCACATTTAAACAGGAGAGATTTATATCGAAGGGGTGCTCTTTAATACGTAAAAGTCGACTACTACAAATACATGGCAATAATTCATTTCTACTGTTAGGTTGAACAAAGACAAACTGTTCACTTACAGGTAGTTTAAGATTATTTTGGTTTGCCTACATAAAACCATTGATATTTTTACTGCAAAAACAAATTTGCAATGCACAGTTGTATTTTTTTTGCAATTAGATGCTAATAGGCATCTAAAGGATAATACACTTCCATCTATTGTTTTCTAATTAATTAATATTAAGCAACATGTAGATACTCTTTTCTTTCTTGTAATACCTACCGTCCTTCATTACATGATTTATGCTACTTAATTAAGTAGCATAAATCATTTTGGCATCATATGTATAATAATAGCTTTAGCAGGGTCAAATAATGTGCAGAATTAAATTAAATTAATAAAAATTTTATAATAATTTATGTATTAAAAGGTATATTATTTTGTTACGTATTTACTAGAATTTATTTTTGTTTTTTGTTAACCATTCAAAGTTTGCATGTTTATTTTTTTTTTGCTTGCAAACTTTTATATTATTGTTATTGGTATTAAAAAAAATGTATAATCAGGTCAAAGGTTGTTTTTATTTATGTTGTCAGACGTTTGGTAGTGTTTAGGGCATCTTTATTTTTAGATGTGTAAATGTCTGCTTTAAACATTTGTTGAATACCTACGCAATTATTGATTGAACACATGAGTACGTATTTTTATTGACTAATATAATAAATATGTAAAAACATAAAAATACCCTAAACACTACCAAACGTCAGACTAAAAAATAAACTTTGAAGGCAAAATAAATGAAAGTGCTGGACATATTTGTGTATTGCGTGGTTGGTCCTAGGGTAGTCTATCTAGATGCTATACTAGAGTTCATCAAATAAGTTTAAGTCCTTAAAGCAGTTCAGGGTCTCTTCAATGAGAACTTCTCAGGTCTTCTTGAAAAGTTGTGTGTCAATTCTAGTGGTAACTGAACACTGGCAGCAGATACGCATTAATGTTTGCTGGTTCTGTAAACGCGATCGGCTATCAGCCTCATCAGAAAGTCCGACTCTGTGTAGGTGCTTTGCGAGCCTGCAGTCACCTGTAAAAACAGAAACAATTATTTTAGAATTTTTACAGTTAAGTTCCATTAATACCAGGATAATAGTTCCATTATTGAAATGTTCTTCGGCTTGCACGTTTCGGTAAAAGCGGAATGTAGTTAGTGTAGTCTCTTTTTTTGATATATATGCAAGGGTGAAATGTCCAAGAGGGTTTCTAATACCAATGATGTGGAGGAAGATGTTGGTCCTGTAATTGCCAGTTTGTTTGTTTGGTCGTAAGCTTTACCGTGGCTGTGGATAGTTACGACTTCTGCCCCCATGCTATCACTTTATAGTTAAGAATTGTACCATGATCTGTTTGATATCAATTGTTGTGTTGGCCAATATTATAGCAGCGAAATTTGGATTTGCATTAAAGTCATTTTAATAAGTTCAAGTTAACAAAAAACAAACTATTGTAAAATAAAACTAAAGTAAGATGAAACTATTTGCTTTTGTAATCTCCGTTTCTTTTTGTTTACCTATTTTAGCCCTATGTTAGCCATACTCTATTTACTATTATTTTTGCATTAAATAATACGGAAATAATTAAAAATCGTAATAAATATCTGCACTTAGAAGATTTTGGTGATAACATTTAATTCAATGTGAATTTGAATTGATGATCAGTCGTCAAGCTGGCCGTGGATTGGACCTACCTCCTTCATGTAAAGTAAATTGATTTAGGGGATAGCTCTCAAATGGTGCAGCTAGAGAATAAAGTATACGAACTATGCGAACATGTGCGAGAAAGATAGAATATATTGGTTCCCTCCCATTACCCGGATCCGAGATCTTCTCTCATGCTCATTCAGGCTTACACAGTTTGGAAATTCTCCCATTCGGTACCATACACTGTGTGGGACAATTTCTTGCATAGGTTTGCAAGTCTCTTTAAATCTACAATTAGCTAGGAACTCAACTTAAATGTTAAAATGACTTCACAGGTTGTTATCATAAAATCTTGTCCTTTCATTGCTTAGATATACTCAATACTCCATGCAGATTGAGGTAACAGCATGTGGTTGGTTACACTTTTTTGGTTGAAACAACTTATGAGAAGAGTGTGGCTACTAATATTAATAATAATAAATAGGGATTTATCCCCACAATGCTGGCGATCCTTTAATTTCTCTGAAATTAATGAACAATAAAGTGAACAACAATATCTACTTGTTGGGCATTAATCTAGTATTAAAGATAATAATCTTGTATTTTTCACAGTAAATTTTATTCATATTGACAATGTGAACTATTATACCAACATCCGTTCACTGATATAAAACTTTACGTGTTTCTTTTGCAATTACAATAATATTATGTCAATTCGGCCCACCAAACATGACCTGAATTTTACTTGTGCAGTTTAATGTGTGTGTTTAGAATTTAATATTTTGAAAGAAAGAAACTACAGTACTATTTTATCCAAGTGTATACTATAGCTACAATATGAATTGCTGTCAAATTGGCGTTAATAAACAAAACATATGCAATGTGACGCGAGCAGTGAATGTTATGAATCTGTTCGATTGTTTCCATCTTACGCTGCCGCTGTACCACCAAAATACATAGCTTGATTTGACAAAAATAATTTAACATAAAGTTGCATGTTGTTTGAAAATGTAGCGCGTGTTGAATAAAGATACTTGGCACTGTTATCGATTTTTGTCATCGTTTACAAAGACGGTTGCTATCAGAAAAATCTGAAAAATAAGATAGGGATCTATTTTTTTAAATCACGTTATGAATACAAACTGATATATACGTGGGTGTATAAGGTGGCCTTTGCAACATAATAAAATCGGATCACAACAACATAAACATAGTATACTCACGAAGAAGCACGCAGCGAATTCCGTACAATAATTTCCTGTAATGTTAGGCATCCTCATTGATCATACATTTTCCGTTTCCAGTATATTTACCAGTCGCGTTATCGCATCCCCGTTATCACAAACACCTATTAACCGCTCTTCGCCTGCACTTGTCATTGATCCCGATTCGGAGCACTCTAGATAGAGACTTGCTCATTACTCACACCCCGGGACTCCTCATTTCCCTTCGCAGTCTCGACGCCAGTATTTAACGTGAGGGTGTTCTCAACGGCTGCTTATCTCTCTTGATTATGTTACACGTAACCTCAAAGCTAGGAAAATTTACAATGTGTACTGCTAATATCGCGCATACTTCGCCTATATACCACGATTTTTATGGTGACTGTCGGAGGAGACGACGAAGACCAGAAATTACTTTTTTCGCCTAGAAGGAAAAATCGGAAGTTTAGATACGTAAAAAGATTTGAGCGCCCAAAACTAAAATAAAAAGGTATAAAAAATTATTTCTGACAGGATAGATTAACAAAAAAATCTTTATTTTTTCTCAGTAGTGATAATCTAATTATATACTTTGCAATCAAAAAATAATCTTGACAAACTGCTCTGATCTTAGGTAAAAAAATTATTTCCTCAATAGCAATAGAATCACATAAGGATACCAATCTCTACAGATATCCATTTATTTATTTGGGTTGCTGTGAATGACTTAAACTTATTCACTGACGCCAATAGCTATAACTAATGCTATTCACTGAATTGATAGTTAGGATATTTAAAACTTAAATGGATAGGGTCAAATGTCTGTTACATAACCAGTAATATTAGGTCGCTTGAAACACAGAAGAAACGATTACCTTGATGTCTCGTCTACCAATTCTGATAACCTTCCATCAATCTATCTAGGTTCTTTACCTGGAAAATGAGACCCCACAAACATACAGTATGAGTTTTCGTTCCATGGTCACCCGATGTGACCTATGACTGGCTCATTAACTAAAGATCTCACAAATGATCAAGGCTGTAGGAAGAACACCGTCGTTTGATATAGTCTTTTTGACAATGCATTATAGTACTACAGGCTTGTATTGCTATTGTCAATAAATGTAATTATTATTATTATTATGGTTATACGAAGTCCCGCTTTAAACGTGGTCCAATATACCTATTACAGTTACAGCCCCAATAGATACGTTAGCGTTTCAGGCACGGCCTCGCTCTTGGATTTGCGACGATTGCCGATTACGCTAGAGGTGACCATAGGACGCTCGCTCTTACGGTATACTATGCTGCTTAAAAGTATGTCTACAATTCTCTGGACTAGATAATCCAGAAATAATGCGCATAAACCGATTTTCCACGAAGAATACTTCCAGTGCTCCCACAAATATACCATAGCTCAATCTAAGCCTACCTCACCATGGTAGAGCGCCAGCATCCGTAGTTAGAACATTACTTCAATTTCTAAACATTTAGCATAAAGGATTTTATTTATTTATAAGATTATCACAATGAGTTCTCTAGGTGGGATATTCATCATAAATTAATCTCAAAAGTTTTGTATTATTTATATTTGTTATCAAAGCCAAATTCAGGCTACCGCCAGCACTCCGTGTATTATGAAATTTCATAGTTATGGTTTATACGTTCATATACAAAATATTGTTCACGCACAAGTCAGCCATTAAACCCAAGATTTTGTTACAATTCTCGCTTAAACCATCGTTGCAGAACCTAGCTGCAGAAACAAGAAAAGAAATGACCATGCACAGCATCAAAAATTCATGATTAAATAATGAATCCAAATCGTTTATAAAAAAAGAGAAACAAAAGTGGTGGACCCACCACTGAACCTTGAGGGACTTCCAAATTAGTTACTTTACAACTGAAATTAAGCGACCTAACTGAGCCATTAACATTACGATTAATATTCACATACTGCTGTCTATCCCTCAGAAATGGTGAAATCCTTTCGTATACAACCCCTTTAAAAGCGTAATTATATAGTTTATTCAGCGACAGAGAATGATCGACGCAGTCGAATGCCCTACTGAGATCACAAAATATCTCAATAGGGTACTCGTCAGCCTCTACGTACACCAACAATTTTCTGTACGTTTTGCACTACACCACTGGTCCAGAGCAATTATTTTTCCTGGGATTTTGTCTCCTCTTCGATTGCCTTCTTTAAAAATGTTAATATCTTCAAGTTCGTCGGTGGATAAAAGTTATTCGGTGAATCTTATTTGATTTGTTATTAATATTCTCAAAATTCTCATCTCTCTCAATGTCTTCTTCCATTTCTCGGTTTTCCCTTTTTTTATTAACATACCATTATTTTGTGTTCCCTATAGTGCTTGCTTTTGTTTTTTCTCCATTGGCTTTTGTGCATATATTCCCTTCTCTTATAATAACTCATAACGCTTGTAAAGGCGTACAATAAGCTTAAATATTTATTAGTATTAATAGCAACATTTGAGTAACCCACTAGATTTTGCAATCTGTTTATGAATAGAACAGTTAGAAACAGTTAAATAAAAATAAATATGATAAATTCTTATTATTCATTAACAATTTCTTTATTTCTAAGTAATCTTTTACATTACAAATATTGCTGTAAAAATTTGCATTAATTGATGATGTCATTAACTAAATAATTCGAATGGAAAAATATCTACCATCACCGGAGCCACGGTTTTATTATTTTTGATTTTGCTCCGTTCCTTTTTTCGAAAAATATTTCTTATTGAATTCCTATAAGCATGAACCGAGGCGAGGGAAAAATAATTTATCTGCAGCGGTAGTAATATCTGATTATATATTTGCTGGGGCATCGCCGCGTCGATTTTTAAGGACTCGTCATTTGAGTCATTACTTGCACAGATAACACAGGAAGCGCTGGTATATAAAAAAGTTAACACGTCCTTCAGATAAATGAAAATGTTATCAGCGGAAAATTTCTCGTTCAAACTCTTACGTATAGAATATACTGCTGCTCTATCTACACTTAGGCAACCAATTTCGCTTACCTTTACGTATTCGTGGTAGACCAGATAACTCTTCATTAAAAATATGACATAAAAGTAATTTATTTTTCCATTTAATTTTTAATATTATGCTTTAATTGTGTTACCCTATTTATTTTAATTAATTAAAAAAAGACAATATAGAATATCTAAATATACAGGGTTTTCCACGGTAGCCGTTCGTTAGAAGTTTCCTAGGTTAGAAAAAACCTGGAACTCTGAATTTTTGGAATCCGGCGCTATTCAAGATTCTTTTTCATTTTAAAATATTTTCGGGGTCTTACCACTTCCGGTTATACCGGAAGTCGCCATAAACTTTCTTATTTTAAATAGAACACCCTATATATTATTTCATTTTTAAATTTCTGAGAAAATTTTATGATGAGTTCTAATAGGTTTCCCTATACCTATTTTCAACTGCTACTTAGATATCTTGATTTTTTTGAAATTTTGAACGATGTAGCGTTATTTGCAACACAGTATCTTTTGCCCATTTTCGACTGGTAATAAACACTTCTAGGGTAGATGGAAGCACAAGAATGACACTTTCGAAATCCACATTGACAATTGATTTGTCGCATACAGGGTGTCCAAAACTGCATGACCAATTACAAAATCTTCAAAGTTGAAAAAGTTCTCTTTTTCAAATGGAACAGCCTATATATTATTAGATGATCAGATGCAGAATTTAATTCTGCATCGATTCGCTATGACTTTCCCTATACCTATTTACAACGGTTTTCCTGTTATGTCAATATTTTCTGTTTTAATTTGATTTTTGACAGAAACTGAAACATCGTATGTGTTACATTTTAATTAGAAAATGGAAACAAAACGGGAACATAAGAAAATTTGAAACTTAGTAACAAATGAAAAACAAAAACTCTATCATGTACTCCTCGCGAAACCGATCTCCGAAGTTCGTCTGAGGTTATATTGGTGAACGCATTGTGAACACGGTTCAATAGTTCCTCTCTCGTTAATACAGGTGTAGAGTACACTTGCTCTTATATGCGACCCCACAAGTAAAAGTCCAAGGGCGTCAAATCGGGTGATCTGGGTGGCCAGTGCCAGGGTCCCTGGGGACCAATCCACCGATCCTCGAACATCAACGTCAATTGTTGATGTACAGCCAGGGTGGAGTGCGCGGGAGCACCATCTAGTTGATACCAACTGTTTGCTCTCTCTCCTGGAGGTAGAGTATTTAAAAAACACTAACAAATACTCTAAGTATCTCTAGATATCTAGCCCCATTTAAACTTTCATCGTAGACTTGATAGGCTACGCTATTGTCCATAACCAGAAAAAAAAAACATTACAGCTAAACCGGTCCTGGTGATTATTCTCCCTTAAGACGTGTGGATTATCTTGCGCCCAGTAGTGAATATTTTAACGATTTATAATTCCTTGCCTGCTGAATTTTGATTCGTCAGTCCAGATAATTTTATAAAGGAATCTTGGATCTTCTGTCATTTTTGTGCACATGAACTCGCAAAAGGCGACGCGTCTTACCTCATCACCAAGGCGTAAGCCTTGTACAGTTATTTCACAAAAAGGATGCATTTTGTGTTTTTTTAAATCCTATGAATTGAAGTTCTTGATATGCCCAATTCCAGCGCTGCTGCTGGAATTGAACTCCGTGGATAAGCTTGAAAATAAGCCAAAACATTCACCTCGTTAGCTTCATTATCTATTACTGGCTTTCGGTGATTACGAGTTGCCTTTACACTCCCAGTTTCCAAAAACCGAGCTTCAATTCTTGCAAATTTTCCAGGAGTCATTGCTGGTAAGTCCGGATATCGCTCGTTAAATAATCTACATGTGCGTCTGACAATTCGTTCACATTCACCGTGCGTATAAAACAAATTTAGCAGATCATTATTCGAATATTCTTCAATATTCTCCATTATTAACTGTATTTCATAAAATTAGCAAAATAGAATTGTACTACTTTGACATAAAATCAACAACTGTCAAGTCACTTGTTCTAATTCCTCTTATAATCAATGCTACTGGATACGATTTTGTAGTTTTATTAGATTTTAGTAAAAAATATGGAATAACAAGAAAACCGTTGTAAATAGGTATAGGGAAAGTCATAGCGAATCGATGCAGAATTACATTCTGCATCTGATCATCCAATAATATACAGGGTGTTCCATTTGAAAAAAGAAGTTTTTCAACTTTGAAGATTTTGTAATTGGTCATGCAGTTTTGGACACCCTGTATGCGACAAATCAATTGTCAATGTGGATTTCGAAAGTGTCATTCTTGTGCTTCCATCTACCCTAGAAGTGTTTATTACCAATCGAAAATGGGCAAAAGATACTGTGTTGCAAATAACGGTACATCTTTCAAAATTTTCAAAAATATCAAGATATCTAAGTAGCAGTTGAAAATAGGTATAGGGAAACCTATTAGAACTTATCATAAAATTTTCTCAGGAACTTAAAAATAAAATAATAAACAGGCTGTTCCATTTAAAATAAGAAAGTTTATGGCGACTTCCGGTATAACCGGAAGTGGTGAGACCCTGAAAATATTTTAAAATGAAAGAGAATCTTGAATAGCCCCGGATTCCAAAAATTCAGAGTTCCAGGTTTTTTCTAACCTCGGAAATTTCTAACGAACGGCTACCGTGGAAAACCCTGTGTACAACGGTTAAATCAAATATTGCACATTTCAATGCAACTTTACAACCTTACATTTCAATAAATGCGGTAAAAATCACGTTTTTAATCTTGGACGCTAAAAGTTCATTTCAATGGCAGAGCGCCTCTATTCTTGTATTAACATTGTTTCATTCTAACGTAATTAGCGTCACAATTTTACTTGACAAGTCTGACTAAACAGCTAAACGCCTTATTTCCAGACTGTCGAAAGATAATTTTAATTTGGCAACCGTTCTACTAACTCCCCGTCTCATTCTAAACGCTTTGGTTCCTACTTGCGGGAAAAAGATAATAATAAAAGTCATTTCCTGTTGATCTTGGATGACACCGTACGACATTCCTATGCAGCAATAATAGTTTCGTTAACTATTCATTTGCGTACGCCATAACAACTTCTAGTAGGTACACTCAAATTCGATCCGTTTACACTAACTAAGAAGATATACTCTGCGATTTCTACGCAAATTTAAATTGCATTCTGCTAAAAAATGATAATAAATTCATAGGAAACACGCCGCGTTTTAAAAGCAAAAACACCCTAAAACAACGATAAATTATATAGCGCTATATGTTTGTGACTTACGAATTTATTGTTTAGCAAGAATCCAGTAGCGCAGAATAAAAAATTAACGATTCTAAGTTTTTCCGGTCGTTTAATTGAATTGAATTGCACGAACAAGCGACGTTAAACTTAAAAATCTTTTCCAACAGCGGCTGCGTTTTACTGCGAGCATGGACTTTCTTCTTGACATGACCTCCGATATCTCCAAGATTTTGTTAGAATATGATATTAAAAATAAGAGTACCTACACTATATGTGTATATGTGCAAG
Organism: Cetonia aurata; assembly: GCA_949128085.1. Lineage (NCBI taxonomy): Eukaryota > Metazoa > Arthropoda > Insecta > Coleoptera > Scarabaeidae > Cetonia > Cetonia aurata. The sequence goes on along the minus strand of OX421886.1, from coordinate 21,300,894 downwards.
TTGTCCCACCGAAGTCTGAGACATTGATTACACCTTTATTTGTTATTTCAGACAGAAATGCTTTCTATGAGAATGCTGCATAACCTAAAAATATTTCTAAATATACTTGCAAAGTATTCCAGAAATAGGCTAACGCATATTTAATCCGTTATTTTAAATAAGACACCCAATACTTTATGCCATTTTTAAATTATACGCCGAAAGATAACATGACATCATACCTATAAGTGTGCTATAAGTTACTTATATGTATATCTTTAAAAACAACTTTGTTTAATCCAAGTAAGGCAATTTGACTTTCTTAAACAGCAAACTATATTTTTGCTTATCCTGAATTAACTCCAACGCAAAGACCCTTGGATTTATACTAAATGCCTCATGCAGGATTTTATAACTAATTAATGATTTTAAATGAATCTAATGACAAAAATTGCTTAAACCAAGCATATCATTTCTGGTGCACTGATTACTGGTTAGTTTATTAGTTTGGAAGCACTGTACAGTATTTTTCAACAGAAATAAATGCATGCCAAATTATGGATGATACGAAAATGACGACGCAACTATACTTGGAGTAAATACCCTCGAAAATTCTCGTGCAAATAAATTCAATATGAGCAAAACCATATGACTTGATGTCCTGGTGTGCTACTTCTTATCTGGTATCCAGAACTATTTAACGTTGATCTTAAATTCAGATTCCATGTTACAAATTCATTGAAATTAATAGTGGAAATAATTAGATCTGTTGTATTTGTATCTCTTGAAGTACCTAGTGGTTTCTTTTTTCATATTGTGGGTATACCAGATAGAAAATCCTTGTAGAAACAAGAAACAAAGGCATCTAATATGGAATTGTTCTTACGTCTAACTACATAAATATACATATATAAAAAAAGTTTAGAAACACCATTATTTCAGTTTTTACTACCTGAAATCAATAATTGGTAATTATTGCACTGTTTATTATTTTGCTAAATAAACCAAAATAGTAACTACTAGTTCCAAGCGTTTACTTATGCTAGGGCAAGCACTTTCTTTCATCTACGTCTGCTACTTTTGTAAGTAAAAACTTTTAACTAGTAAGGCGATAGGTACCTCTCTTTGCTCTTATGGCGAGCATTGACTTCTATTCAGGCCAATCACAGTTGTTTCCTTCCAGTCTCAAAAAACATCCCGTATCAGAAACACGAATATGTTTTGCAAGTGTTCAATTTATAACTTTCTCGATTTTGCTTGCCACATCTTTAACAGAAGTAGGAAGTCGCGATACGCGCGAACATTTGAAACAAAAACTACCGCCAAAATAGACGTTCGTATAAAGATAGCATACAAACCTAAGGGCAGCAAACACCCTGAACAATGTCAACAACGCAAACAACTAAACAACCAACAAGTTGGCAACCCCAGGATCGGTGCAAGAAGAGCAATCCATCACTGCTTACGTCACGAGTGGTGTAACGTGCAGTGACAAGCCACTGATTGCCTCTTATTGGATAGTTAACATGAAATGCTACCGCTACAGTCGTTGAAGAAGAACCTTTCCCTCGGTTTTATTCATTAAATCCCATAAATGAGTACCAAATAATTTCCGCCTCTGTTTATAATGGAGTCGTAACGTTGTATAGAAATAGAGCTATATACCTAATAAGGTATAATTTAATCAGTGACTCTACATTTACCTAGAGAATTAAATCATTAAAAATGATAATTTTTAGTGAATGACAAATGAATCAATAGTTAGTTCTAATAAACATAACCTCAAAGAAACGCTCATGTTCACAATCCCTTTGATAAATTAATCACGTATACATTTATGTATGATATTCTAGTTTCTTAACGCCCTCTACTGATTGAGGCTAATGGATCTAATTAAAAATAATGTATACTTCACGGAAATAATAATAATAATAATAATAATAATAATATATTTCCAACAGGTTAAAAAACACCCAATTACAGGAAAATACAGAAGAAAAAGAAAAGTACATGCCAAGGAGCATTAACAAAGTAGAAAAGTATATATAATTCATTCTTACAAACTAAGATTTAAGTGTAAAAGAAAACAATAACAACTTACTTACATAATTCAAAGAACAAAATAAGATCATGAAATAGCCAGCAAAACAATGAAAAAAAAAACAAAAAAAAAAGAGAAAGAAAAGAAAATCGACTATAACTGATTGAAAGAGGCGTAAGCACACTTTACAATAGATTGCAAGCCATCATTGTTGATGTCGCATACATCTGAAAGTCTATTAAAGTGATCACACATTAATGAGACGGGAGATCGAAGCAGCACATTGGATCTATGTTGATCACAATAAAATGTAGGGTGATAACGGCAATTCAGCCTAGGTATAAAAAAGTTAAGTTTATGTAAAAGCCACGGGCAGTCGATTCTATTATGCACCAGGTTAAATAAAAATTTAATCAAATTAACAATTCTTCTAACTTGCAAGGATTCAAAGTTGAATCTGGCTAAAAGTACCCCATAATCAAAACCCCTTAGGGGATAAGATCCCTCAGCTAAAAAGTAAAGAAACTTTAAAAACTTTCTTTGAACCGATTCAATATTATTTATATGAATTGAGTAAATAGGAAACCATATTAAAATTGCATATTCTAAATTAGAGCGTATCAAAGAAAAGAACAACGTACTCAACGTCCGGGTATCACGAAAATCTCTACAATTACGGTAAATAAAACCATAAATTTTAAAGGTACGTGCGACAACATCTGCTATGTGATGAGAAAAGGAAAGTTTGGGATCAAAAAACACTCCCAGATCTTTCGTTAAACTTACAGAGATTAAAGTAGTACCGGAGGCAGTATAAGAAAAAGTAATGGAGTTGATCTTTTTAGTAAAAGTCATAGAATTACACTTAGAGACATTAAGTGAAAGCCTGCATTTACTACACCAGGAGACAACAGCGTTGATATTAAATTGAAGTAGTCTACAGTCCTCAACGGAATCAATAGAGGCAAACAACTTTAAATCGTCAGCAAACATCAGTTTTTGACAGGATATATCATTAAGAAGGTCATTAATAAAAATTAAGAATAGAAGTGGTCCTAAATTCGAGCCTTGGGGGACGCCTGATGTAGGGATAATGAACTTAGATATGAAATTACGGTACTTGACACATTGTTTCCTATTTAGTAAATAAGATTTAAAGAAATTTAACAGGGAGTTAGAAAAGCCGAAAGAACGCATTTTAGCTAAAAGAACATGATGATCTACCTGATCAAATGCCTTCTGAAAATCCAGATATATTACGTCGACCTGTCCCCTGTTATCAATAACTTCGGAAACAAATTGGGTGAAGCAAGCCAAGTTAGTTACCGTCGACCTATTTTGCATGAAACCATGTTGTACTGGGGATATTAAATTACAAATTGAGGGATAGATGTGCTTATATAAAACAGTTTCAAAAATTTTAGCGAAGTTACATATTAGTGATATGGGTCGATAGTTATGAAGCTCAGATGGGTCACCCTTCTTCAGAACAGGACTTATATGCGCTATTTTCCAAATTGATGGCATTTTAGAATGTTCTAATATTAAATTAAATATGATGTGCAAGGGCTTTGCAAAAATGCCTGCGCAATCTCTAATAAGAAAACTGGGAATGGCATCAAAGCCAGTCGTAAAGGAATTTTTAGAACATTTCAAAGCACACTCGATTTCTTCCACTGTAAAGTATGGGACACTAATAAGCTCATTTGACACATCAGAGAAATTAGGTAGGTCACCAGTAACGGAATCTATATATACACTATTAAAGTAATCTGCAAAAGCATTTACTATGGAATCAGGTGAAGAAAACTCATTGTTATTATATCTAACAACGCCAGGGATTCTGGTAGTACCTCTTTTATTTTGAATGAAAGCCCAAAATTGTCTGGGGTCGCAGTGTATTGAATTTTCGACACTACTAATATAATCTCTGTAAGCAATATTAATAAGAGATTTCGCTTGAGACCGCAAATACTTAAACTGGTTATACCAATATGATGACCAATCGGTTTTAAGCAAAGTATTATACAATACGTGAAAATTAGCCCTCTTGAAATTAAATACTTCAAGTCGGTTATTCATTCTAAAGTGGGAGGCACACTCTCTAATGTAATTAATGTTAAAAGAAATAGCAGGATGATGAGAATCCTCATCAACTAGCGGTGATGGTTCGCGACCCACTTCAGAATCAAAGCTACAGAAAACCAAATCTAGCATATGTCCATAACTATTACACACTATATTACACTGCATTACATTATTAAACTCTTTGAAGTTATTCAACACAGTAGTATACCTATCATTAATGTCTAAATTGAAAGAAGGTACATTAAAATCACCTAAAACTACGATTTTATTAGCAACTAAACAATCCATTGTATTAAAAATCTCAAAGAATAACTCAAAATCATTAAATGGCAAAGTTGGTGGTATATATAACGTAAACAAAATGAAATTAACATAATTAGCAGTAGTGAGTTTGACACCAACTACATCTACAGCGGGAACAGCATCAGTAAGCAATGACACATCAAGACGCGCACACAGGAAATCAGATTTCACAGCAATCAGAGCACCGCCTCCTCTTGAAAGACCAGTAGCCAAGAAGTTGCGATCCTTGCGGAATACAGCAAAGTGATTCGGAAAGAGTTCACTACTAAGTATGTCATCACCTAGCCAAGTTTCGGTTAGCGCAATCACATCACAACTGCTTGATGAAATGGAGTTGTAAAAATCGACAGTTTTCGATCGTAAACCCCGAACATTCTGATAAATGCAGTGAAGGCCGTGGTAATTGGGTGAGGCAGCTAGTTTAAATGAACGATTGTAGGACTTCCGTTGCGATATTTGATTTTAAGGTTTTGCTCGCCAGCAGCCAGGCGCTCATTCAAAACACGTTTCAAATCCCTATATAGTTCCTGCTGTCTGGAGGTCCTATCGTAACTGAGAGTAATGTTATTAAAATCTGGAAAATTCCTGAGATTACCAGAAAGACGAATCAACTCAGTGACGTCTGTTTCACTATTCAATTGAAGTTTTAAAGGTCGCGGTCTTTCATTATTCTGGTTAAATCGTCCTAAACGGAGTAATTTCAATCTAGTAGTTTCAAAAGTTGGTTTGATAGTAGAAATGATCTTACTAACATCTATGCGATCCTTTTCAGCCTTCCGTTCACTTGAAAGCTCACTCGACTGCTCGGAAACTCCAAAGATAATTATATTTGTTTTTCTTAACCGTCGCTCCTCAACTTCCCGAACAACCTCCTCAAAATCAAGCACGGGCTGCGTTGACTGCCGAGGCCCAGATGAAGCTTTCAAAGCATTGAGCTTAGCATCAAAGTCATCTCGCAAAGTATTGAGAGAAGACGTAAACTCATTACGCATTGCGATTAGAAGAGCTTTTAAATCCTTAAACTGTGCCATGTTATTGTTGCACATACTGCAGACAACCTTAATTGCTTTAGATTTAGCTCTAGTAAATTTAACATCACTCTCAGACAAGCCCACACAGTTAAGGTGAAGGGTTCCTTGACATCCATCACACTGAATACACAATTCAGATTTATTACTGGATCCTCCACAATTGACACAAGCAGACATGGTTAACGGGAATAGGGATACAAGTCTTCTGCACCCAGGGGACGATCAGATATTGGATAAAATTAAACAAATGCTCTCGGTATTATTGTATGAGCCCTGTATATAACAGATCGCAAACGCACACACAAACAAGCCGGCAAGAAGAAAAAGAAGCACGGCAAAAAGCAAGCTCGGCCGGGCACACACGATATCCCAACGGAGAAAAATACTAATTACAGCAATGGGATCAGATGTAATGCAAGATTATGCATCCACATACAATTACCGAACAATACCGAACACGCGGTATGAGAATAAATAATTAAATCACGATAAAAACCGCCGAAAACAACAAGACAGAGGATAAGCGACTCGCCGACACGCACTCTTCCCTCAACGATTTATATATATATGGAGCAAAATGAAATGCTTAAATGTGCACTCAACTTATTTGTCTTAACACAAAAAGAGAGGAAACTTTTAATTAGCTGCATAACATAGAATATTCACGAAGTTTTCTTTGTATATTATAGGAACAGAAATCTTATTTTTGTAATATTAAAATGATCCTGAAGTACCTATAATATAATTTATTGCGCAATAACAACTGATGTGACAGATATTTAAACCAAATAGCATTTGGAAAGACAGGTTGGTCGTGAAGGAGAATATTAAGATTGTATATGCGTCGTTGAAGTGACGAAAATAAGACAAAATTATTATTTTAGGATTTGGTACGTGCATTCTATTGTACAGATACACTAAAACTTGTTTGGAACAAAAAGCCCGAAATAAAAATCAAAATATTTGGGTTCGTCCTAGATAGTACCTTTTCATATATTGTTTGTAATTTTATAGTGAATGTAGCCTTGTTCCTTGATATATTCAATTTTTATTTTGAATCAACCCAAATACCAACAATTAAGTGTTATTTTAGGACATCGCGTGGCAGTAAATCTTCCTCAAAACTATTGGTATCCCTTGCTATCACAAGACAGGCAGCAATCGGTTCAAGCAGGCTCATATCGAGTGATGACCTGAGGTTTAATGTACTGGATTGTACGTTTCAATAACAAAACTATTATCATCAGCAGAAAAATTGAAATGAAGTGAAGCGAAGTGTGGTGAAATCTGTTGTGAGATATTTGAAAGTTTGTTCAGTGCCACAGTTTTGAGTTATTCTTCTTGAAATGTGGGAAACGTATATCCAATTTTATCATTTTGAACAGATTTGTCGAAGTTACAATAATCGTATATAAGTCAATACTGGAATCGCACTTATGGTTCAGGTTAGTTAAACAAATTGCTTTTTCCCAGCTGATTAGCACTGAATATGCTGTACTATACGTTGGACTAGCTGGAAGCAATAACACTGAAAAATAATAGAACTTGCCCGCTATTCACACAGGCGTTAGCAAAGTATAGCTGTCAGGTCCGGCATTTAAATAAAGTGTGTAAATTTATTGAGACCATTAATTAATTGTCTATAACCCTAATGGAGAGAAGGTACGAAAAGGAATTGATAAAACGAAATAAAAGGACAGACATGACATATGAGAAACATTCATAAGCGCAGACAGAGAAACAACCTCTCATCAAATCTATGCATTCCACTCAAATCATGTTTACGTCTTATAATTACCTTCAGCGATACAAATTACAAAGTACAGGATGGGTTTTTGTGTCGGCCTCGACGAGCAAGGAAATACATTTGTCCAGCGATTGCTAGATACTTATTAGCGGCTGACATTCGATTTGTCTTGTCTCCGGAGGAACTGAGCGATTGCGGGCGGAGCTGAGGGTCGGCGAGGCTCTCTCTTAGGTCGATGCCATAAACTTGGCTCGTTCTTGCGGTTCACATGCACACGGCGCTGTGTACAAAACAAAGGGACGCCTATTTGCAGAGGGAAAAAAAGAGGAAATCGGTATTAATTGCATGTTCGACTTCGGATGTGTCGAGAAAAAATACGCAGTGACCATGGACATTTTTGCGGTTTCTTTTCTGTTTCAAGGATTAAGCTCTTGGTATCAGACGAAATTGCATAATTCGTAAAGAGAACTTTACAAAACCTTTGCTCATCACATAACACACAAAAATTCCCTCGCTAACATATTTTAAAGGTGTGAGATTATTGATTCAGAATTTAGGGACTTAAAGATAAAAATGTATAATATAATGCAGAATTATGCAAATAGCAATTGTCAAATTAACAATTACTTGCTTAAAGTATATTTTCAGTGCCCTGAATACGTGCATTTTTTACCACCTAAAGAAAGCCTGGGGCTTGTAATGATTAGCTAAATGAAAGCAAACACATGCAACATGTACTTACTGTATCACACGCCATAGTAACTAAAAATCAAATTATCAAATCAAAATTACTAAACCGTCACTATCATGACAATCAAAAGATGTGATATGACTAGGTAGGTTAATATATCCTACTAACATTAGCAATATTAGCTTACCTACATTAATCTTGCATTGCATCAGGGAGGTGGAGCAGCAAACCGATTGTTGTTCGTTAAAACTGTCACCATACCCTTCAACAGTTATTCAACACTAAAATTTATTAATCTCCTAAATGTTGAGTCTTTGTTTGGAATTGTGCAAGAGCACCAAATGAGGTGAATACCTAAAGAAAATTGACATTGACCTGGGTATTCAACCACGCAACCATGGCGGGAAACAATGTAGCAGATAAACTAGCCAGGCGCGGATCGTGAACACTTTCCATTACAAGTGGCACGTCCTTCGCCCTAGAAAAAAAATCTTTTTTTTTTCTTTTTGTGGGAGTCGTCTGACACAGGGTCTCCACAAACACTACAGCTCCTAAGCTTTTTGTATTTAACCTCCCATTTCTTTTACTCATTGAGTCATGCCACTCATTTCAATATCCTAGTGCCCTTTACCAATCCATACAGCTCTCTGGTTGGTCGATCAAAGATCCTTTGGGTTCATTTTTTGACTTACCAAAAATTGCCTGCCCTCTTTCCGCCTAGAGTTTCGCAGTTATACACGATGTGGTATGAGAGACTGCATACCACACACGATGCCGTCTCTGTCATCTTATTACAAAGCCTACAGTGATTATCTCCAGTGTTAGTCCTAATTTTCTGTAGGTGTCTTTTCAGTACACAGACTCCCGTTGGTTTAGCTTTTTAGTTTATCCCAGGTTTAGTAGCTGCCCCGTCCTCTTTTTTGATAGTCCCTTAGTAAAGTTATTTCCATTAATTTGCCTGGTTGTATTATTCCAGTGTGCTTCTCTTGCACTTAAATCCTTGCCTGTTCTCGTGCTGTGTTTTTGGACACTTCTAGAAGAGGTTCTGGGCCTATATATGAAGCCACTAATCTATGTCTTGTTAACGCCCTCGGTAAAGTGACTTTTTGCAATCCGCCAGGCTATTCAGTTCTCCGGTACATTCCCAAACCAGTCTTGATTGTACTCTGTGATTCACTAATGCCCTCAGTCTCGCTTGCCATTCTCTTATTAATTCGCTCGTTTTTATAAGCTCTCTGATTGATTTCTGTAGCACAAAGCAATATTGTGTATGTCTCTCCTTGAAAAACCGTGGCATATTTTCTTATTGTCAGTGGAAGAGTGACGTTTGTATTTCTCACTGTATATTCCAGCTCCATTCCCGTTCTCGGCTTTTGATCTGTCAGTAAACTATATCAATCCACTGAGCCTGTCTCTTTGATTGATTCAAGCTGTTGGATCCATGATTTCCACCTCAAAATCTCTATTAAATGGATATGTCGAAATTATTTGATCTGATCTCAAGAGATTGCTTTCCACATGATGGACAATATCATTATGTCCCAATCCTTCGTATTTCTTGCAATCTGAGATGCCCCATTGTTGCCTATCCCATTATCACCAAATGAAGAGGAGGAAGGCCTAGAAGGCATTCCATTGCTGTTGTAAGAGTAGTCCTCGTTGTTCCTGTTACTTCTAAACATACAAGCTCAGTTATGGCGATTTTACTGTTGCACCATATCAGGGATGTATAAGATGATCATGAGTCTGACCACCGTGGTATAAGTTCAATATGTCATATTTGGTCTTAACTCTCATCTGCTTCCATTAGCTCCTCTATTCCAAATGAGTGTCATCCCCGCCCCTAGTTTTAATTAATTAAAGGTTGAACAGCTTTATTTCCTTATGCCGAAACTTTTGCGATTCTAAACCATCTAACTTTCCTCATTCCGTTAAATTAATATTACAGTCGCTTTGGAGAGGAGTTTATGAGCAACTCTTGATCTTCGCACAGCTGATACACCTGCACATTCATTTCTATAATATAGACTCAAAGTGCTTTTAATTTTTAAGCCAACCTGTACTCCTGTAAAGTTGGAGGATAAAGAGTATATATATAATGTAGGTATCGCAATAAATATTTCACTATAACTTTGCGGAATTTTATACAAATCGGTGAGTGACAGTCATTCTGTGTTCTTCTCTTGTTAAAGAAAAAGTCGAGGTACACATAATTAGTTTAATACTTTTCCTTCTCTTTATAAATTTGGTCTCTTCGCAGATGACACTAGCATCACTTGGAGCAACCCAAATACGGAGGACCTACAATGTATTATATCTAAAGACCTAACCATCATCAAACAGTGGTGTAATTCCAACTGCCTTTGTTATAACAAAGACAAAACGGTAGTTGTACCTTACAAAGGTGCACTGCAGAAAGCTTGTCTATTCGATAATGATACCGTCAATATGGTCCGGTAATGTACTCAAAAGACCTGTTCATAGCTACGCTACAAGACTCTTGGAACTTGATCTTTACATACCTGTACCCAGTTCAGATTTAATTAAGAACCAATCTTCTACGACGCAATCAAGCTCTATAACCTTCTCTCAATTCAACTCAAATCGATATAACATATGTCAAGTGTCGCACGAAGGTAAAATCATACCTCCTTCAGCAACCTCTTTACGCTGTTAGCGATTTTTGCGGAGGGAAATAACATTTAGTTTGTTTTTCTTTCAATCTTTCGCTTCCTCTTTTCTTTCTTTGTGCGGGAAGTGCAATCCTCTGACTTATTCTTTGATGACTTAGTGTATCTGACACTTTATATCTGTGTTTGTTGTATATGTACTTTTTTATTATTAAATTTGTTAATTACACTTTTTACTCTGCTTTGTCCACAAAATTAATTTATAATTTTTAATGACAATAAAGCACATTATTTATTTATTTAGTTGAAGGTATTAAATAAAATTACACAAAAGTATAAACATTATAATCACGTTAACATTCAATTATCTCAAAGAAAAATATCCGGGCTGTATTCTATAACTATTTTTTTTTATTTAATTGTATTGTTTAAAATTTTTATACAAGTTTCTTATCTATCACCTATGATTCAACAGAAAAAAATTTTAAATACATACTTTTTTTTTTATTCTTTACTTTTCTTTATTTATATTTAAGCAAATAATTCTGAATAAAACACAGTAACAGTAAATGTAATTTTTCACCGAACATATGAGTAGCAAATTTAAGTTCGAAATCAATGTTTGCTCGCGATCGCAACAACAGCTTTCCACATCCATCCGGGGCCTATATAGCACGTGTCGTCTCTCTGCCGGTTCTAGTTAAAACCCAAATTGGAATTTAATTGAAAAAGTCTCATTCATATGCGGGACGATGTGAAAAAAACGAGATTTGCCTGATTTTTAGAGTTTTATTTGCGAACGCATCGCTGAATGCCAATCGTCGATATTTTCCTAACCGGGGTACCGGTAAAATTTCCATTTTCCCGAGTCGGAGGCGTATAGATTACTGAACGAACTCGCACGCACACATATTACGTATTGACGTGTTACAAATAAAAAAAAAATAAAAGGTAAATTTCGATTCGCAAACTGCTTCTGAAATCGTTCGTTCGAATAATTCAGGATATATTAAAGAGTTTTAGAAGTCTCTCTCGCCATTAAAATCGAGGCTGGATTTTCGAGGGATCCTCAGTAAAAGTGAAGGGCTGTTATCAAATCATTTCATATGTAACGCCGAAAGCTCCCCAACAAAAAAAATAACTTTACATTCGACGTACACAAAAGCATCGGGTATATGTTTCATTTATAATCCGGGCGGGAATTTTTTTTTCTTCCCTTTTGGTCTCCTTTAAATCGTAGTAGTAACAAAGTCGTCAACAATGAAAGTCTTCTCTCTCTCTACGCTAACTGATGGAATATCTCAGTCAGTCACTCCGTGTTTGTCACATAACATGCAAAGACGTGCTTTTATCATCTTTATAAAGACGATTTTTCTTGGGGTTTTTGTCGAGGCGACCCTGTTTCCACTCCACACTCGCTCCGAATCGAGTTCCGGTGGCGGCGGCGGTGATGGTGGGACAAGATTTCCTCCCCTCCTCGGGCACCCTCTCTCTGTCGCGCCCGTTTTTCGGCGCGAGGCGCATCTTCTTCGCCTCTTCTTCGGCGCGCCGGTTTTCGGTTATCCGTTGTTACGAACCCGCATCAAAACATCCTAGCTGAGCCGCAAGCGATTTGAAAAATGATCCATCTCACGTCAGGAGAACCGGAGTTTTTGTACTCGTGCCTGGAAGCGATCCCGTCTACACATACACAGTATACCATGCACACTCTTCGAAGACAAGACGTTCAGTGCGGTAGAAACAAGAGACGCAGACTCGGTGGCATTCTTCCCGTGTATCGTTGCACTTCAAACGCCATCCCAAAACAAATCCCTGCAAAGGAAAGAAAGGAAAACGAATTATTACACACAGTTTTCTTTATATGGACACTTAGTATACCAATATGTCACTTGCAACCTATACTACACAGAGAAATTGCGCATGATGAAGTGGAAATCCTGTTAAAGATTTTTCGACGATCATTTGCAATTATTACCACTGCACAGAAAAAACTGTCTAATAGCTAGAAAGAAAAATATTTGCACATACTAATGAAGTTAATCATCTCCATAACACAAATATATAACGAACGGTTTAATATCAGGAATTATAGCAAGGTTTTATACCTCCGATATTAGTAGGAGTACCATGATGATACTACAAAAGTTGTCGTAAAAATGGAGCTACGCTTATTCCAGAACCGTTGTAATTCTTACTCAATATAAATTGTGTTCAGTAAACGCGGCTACGTAATATTTATTTGGTATATCCTAATATCTAAAGGTACTGTGATTGACAATCGCTCAAAATACGAGCACGAGTTGCTTCCACATCTGCAGTTAACGGCCGGTCTGATTTCCGCAATCACGCCCAATGGGACGGCAATTTGCGCGCAATCGGAGGCTAATAAAATTATACGCAACTATGGTAATTATTGGTTCGACAGTATAGATCAACACTTTCCAAACTTTTCTTTGCGCTCCCCTAAAGGGTCGCTATACCTGAACAATGGGTATACCATTCAAAACCAAAAAGTAATAACTGGAAAACATGTAACTATTACATTACAGCACAAAAACATTAATTATTCCATTCTATTAATCGAATTCTTTTAGAAAACTAAGACATCGGTACCAGAAGTTTTCTCCTTATCCCATAATATTAGCAAATCCACCAAAATGTTGTGCCAAGCAGAATCAAACCCTTTTGCAAAGCTTAAAAATTTGATATCCAATGGCACCAAATACGACCAAGCTTACTCCACAGCTCCAGAAGGTGAGACGGGCAGCAACGTTGATATCTCAGATCAAAACCACCAAAGTTCTATTGCAGTTTGATAGAAGGCGTTGAAATTCGCGAGAAATATTTTTTGTGAAGTTGTGAACTCTGTAAACTGTCAATGTATCGATTAGATAAACTAACTGAACTATGTGTTCAGGCTCTCAATGAGACTTGAAGCGATTCCGAAGCGTATCGAAATGATTCCGAAGATACCTAATGATACCCGAAGTTATTTCGAAGGTTTTCAACCGTACCAGTGATTTCGAACTTGACCGACGATTCTCAAGGTGATTTTGAAAGTACTTAAGCATTCTTAGGCCAATCTCGAAGGTAGCCCATAATACCGAAGATGATTTTTCAAGAATCCGATGATAATGTTTTAACGTACAGTGCTCTATGCAGATATAAAGAAGACATTATATACGGATGTACTCCGCGCAGCTCCACGAATTTAAGTTTATTTCAAACAGGGCGATAAAAATTTTATCAAACTACCTTTCCACCGAATTTCGAAAGGTATAGACGGCATGTGTAAAGAGTATAATGTGAACACGTTTCACTGCACAAAATACATTACAAAATTTGTTAGGTACTGCGAAGGATAAACCGACCGCCAATGAAAGGTCCGGCATTTATAAGATTGGCTGTGGGCACTGCAATAAAGTTTATGTCGGACAAACAAAGCGAGCAATGGGAACTAGATTTAAGGAACACACTGCACATTATCGGTACGAGAGAGTTGACTCGTCCAGCGTGACACAGCACGGGTCATAAGATCAACATTGAAAACCTCGAACTACTAAAAAATGTAACATCCCCGAGAGAATTATCCGCTTTTGAAAGCATTTATATCAAAAGCTGATGGATTTATTAGGGTAAAAAACACATTTCTTTCGCAGTGACATTTTGTATGAGTTCGGAATACACACACTGAGAAAAATGGATTGTAGAAATTAGATTGTAAATCTCTTTATGTTAATTACTAACATAATTATTGTCAAAACGACAATATGTGGCGTATTAAGAGTAAAATAACCAGATGTTATCATGCTTATAGTAAGAGGCAAAATCTGGATGTTACCATCTACATCTTATGGATGTAACAATTAATATACTCTATTGCTGAAAGCCTATATAATGACGTTGATTATATAGATAGTCGCTGGGATGGACTGCGATATTATCAGGTATTCGATGCATATTCAATTTATAACATAAATGTTTATAACGCTCTTCCCACCCCTTGCTCTATTCATTGTCGATCTTTACCGAAGAAATCGACCAATCAGCTGTTTTGCCACTGACACGTGTTATGTACGTGTGATACAGGTGTACGTATTCGTGTCGTCCTCGTTGATTGTTGTGCATCGTGAGCAGAAATGGATGCAAACGTGGAAAACATTTTAATCGAGTGCGGGTTTCCAGAGTTAATTGATATATTCAAAGGCAAGTAATAGATATTATATGCATATACTTCGTGGTGGGTACTTTATGCTTTGATAGCACATTAACCTAAATCTAACCTACTAGTGATTGTTATGTTAATGAAAGTAATACACGTTGGATTTTTGTAATAATGGTTTTAAGGTCAAATAAAAAAATAAAATCAATATTATAGTTTTTATTGTGTAATATTCCACTTTCCCTATCCATGAACTGAGTAAAACCTTGTATAGTACTATATTTTAAATTACAGGTAAGTATCGCTGTATAGTGCCCGCATATGATCCATTATATTATTGTTTACTATCTACTATTTTAAATGCTAAGAGACGTTAGATTATTATAGTAGAAAATAATATTGTAAGTACTACAAGGCTATATAGTAAGTATGAGCTTCATGTATCGTACATAGTAAAATATTACATTATACTGGGTACAATAAAAAATTTAACAGTTATTATCAAATATAGTCAGTGCTACTAGACATTTTTTTCACATTTACTAACATGTATGCTCAAATTAATAATACAAATATAGTACACCAACTTACGACTACCATACGAGTTAATAAAAACTATTCACAGAAATTTACTATACAGATATTCTCACCGGTAATATAAAATATGATTGTCCCTATAGGAGCTATAAAATATATTAAAGTATACTATATTTATGTTAAAGAGTACAATCTATTTCTCTCAGAGCAGTAAAGAAATGTCACTGTAATTGTTGTACATGTCCGATAAATCAGATAATAATAATATTATTCAAATGACATTTTAGATTTTGGTTGAATTCTTTTTATTTTGTACAATTTGCAAGGTTAAGGAAACAATTGCCATTGCGAAATGCCTTACACTTTAGAAGAGTAAACAGAAGTGGTACTTATGTATGACAGGAAAGATAAAGGCAACAGAAGAACTGCTAATCTTTTTAATATGCATTGAGAGAGATGCTTTTCTCATAAGTATTGTGCTTGAGCTTGTTAATAATTTTTTGGAAATTGGATCGATTGATAATAAAAAGCGCACGACTAAAAGCATCTTTACTGAAGCGTCAGAGATTGAGTCCGTGGACATGTTGGAATGAATCAATGTAATTCTGTACGAAAAGTGGTAACTACCACTGTTGCAACCATTAACTGTTCTGTACAAAATGTCCGCACGTTTAGAGAGAAGTCCGTATACGATACCCGGTGAAAATAAATGTCTGGGCTGGTATTTTAGGAAATGAAATGATAGGCCCGGTTCTTATCGACCAAATATTAACAGGTCAACTACTATACTTGGAACTTCTCTAAAATGTAAATGATTCCCTAATTGCCTAAACTGTTAAAAATCATGAAAATAAGTTTGAATTACTAATAAATGAAAAAGCATTGTGCGTCCAAAAAGATTTTCCTCCTCATTACCCATTATCTATATGAAAGAATGACTGAGGAACTGGATGGATTGGTAGAAGAGAAACAATCTAATAGCCCGCTCGGTCTCCTTTTGGTCCTTGATCCTCTTTGGACTTCTTCTTATAGGATCATATAAAGTCACAAATCTATAAGACGCAGCCTTTGAATATTGCATACTTAAAAAATAGAATTTGGAGCGATTGTCGTAACATAACCGACGAAACTTTTCCGAAGATAACAAGAGAATTCCCAAACAGCCTCTATTTCTGTCTTCTGAATAGGGTGATGAGAAAAAACTGATCCTAATAGGTTTGCATAAGAGAAAAAAAAAGATATGGAATTCAAAAGTGGAATAAAATTGAAAATACAAATGATAAGAAAGTTACTATAAGTTATCAAAAGTAAATTCCTTATAGCAAGAATTAAATATTTATTAATATGCCGCTCTCATAATTTTATATCTAACGAACAAAATTTCTTCTGTAAAATATATGCCTATAATAAAATGATGAACCTAAGCATATTTCGGATACTAGTCGTTTATTTTGAAGTGCTTTGCAGCACTTTATTCATATATGACTTTTTTAGAATCTACTCCAATTTCCTTCGTTCTGTTATTTCATTTAGAGCTTGTTTCGTATTTACTCCTTCTTTTTGCTATGAGCTTCGCAATTTTTTTTTAGAAAAAAAAAATCTTCGTTTAATTACACTCTCGAACTGGTAGGACAGGATTTACGCATAAAGCATGGCTAAAAAATGGGAAAATTACTTCTGTTTTGCAAACCAATTTTGCGCAAACCTACATTGACGCGTGGCATGACATGGATATGCAGAGTTCCATTCCTTTTTCTTTTTGGTGCAGACCTCGATTTTGCTTTTGAACGGCTTCACTAGAAAATTATTCGAATTTACATGGATACGATGTATATACGTCCAGTAATAACAATTCTTCATGCTCGGTGGCTAGCAACGTACTTGTATAGAACGTTTAGAAATACATTTACAAGTAACATTTGTTCAAATCAAAATATACATGAGTTAAATAGTAAATATTTCTCGGTTTGTTTATTGTAAAAATTAATTTTTGCCTAACTTCATATTTCTTTATTACTTTTGCAATTTAAAAACAATTTTGCACTACTTTTCGGAATTTTGGCTTTAGACATTCGCGATCTTATATTCTTATTGTTAATTTTTTGTATCCTGAAAAAGATGATCGAATCATTTCGAGCAAAATATCCTTTAGCATATCCAAAGCTGAAATTTATCTAAAGCTTAGGTATTATATAAAGATACTACATCCCACTCTTATGAAAAGCAAAATATGTGAACGAGAGCCAACCTAATGCCGAGTATTTAATGAAATTTATTCCGAACAAGTTTTATTAAAGTTACTAAACTTGTTGTTGTATTTTAATAAGTAAAGGAAACGTCCCGCGGGACAATATTGATACAGTTTCATTATTTTGTGCCACTCACAATGTTTATCCACAAGACACGGAGGACGGCCTCAAAACTTCTACTAACTACTTAAAACTCTTTCGCCTTTCCATTTTCTGTGACAGCTTGTCGCTCAAATCGGCTCTCACTACCTTCCACTCTGCTCTCCTGTACACTTCTATATAACTGAAATTCCAAGTCGGCATTTAGTAAATTGGTTTTTGTCTGTGATTACTTTAACGCTAGGGTAAAAAGAAATCAATACACATTTGAAGCTTTTATGTGAATGCACTCACATGAATATTAATCTGAATAGCCGCGTGGAAAAGAACCAAATTGAAAATCTAAATTTCTACCACCTACCAATAAATAACACGGCCAGCTAATTTACTTCCCTTGTATAGATCACTGCACCATAGACTAAAATAAAAAAGTCTTTTTGTTAAAATTTTTGTCGGAAAAAAGCAGCTCCGCGACCGACAATGGCTTATGTTTACTGTGAGTATAGTGCGCAGCGTTGTCTGCAATTTGACGTTGAATTAAAGATGGGAAATGCATCAACATCGTCGACAAATACGAATTAACTCGTACGGTCGATGGTTTCCAATAATTACAGGTTAGTATCTCCGGCGAGCGGTTGGTTGGTTGCTTGTTTCTTGTTGGACGCGAGCGAGGATGCGTGACTTGGGCGGGCTCACCATGATTCCACTGTCACTGTCACTGTTCGTGACTCCACTACGCCTCCCAAGTCCGCCTGCGAAGGTATTAAATATGCATAAACAATAGTGATGGACGTGTAGGTCTCGCTTTTCGAATAAAAAACGCTTTTATGCAACAATATATATTTAGTACATCTACATTACATCAGTTTGTGTAGTGATAAGCCTACTGTTATCATCTAAATACGGCAGCATTTCGTCGCCATGTTGAAATTTTTATATACACTCCGCCAAAAAAGTATCGCATAATTTAGTTTTGAATCATAAAAGTATCGCATAATCTTTGTTTGTAGCATAAAGTTGTAAATATACTTTAATGCGCTCTAAGATATAATTTCTATGATTGTTTAAATAAAATGCAGAAACACTGATTTTGCATTACTGTAAATCGGCCGGAAACATAGCATTCTCCGGCCTAGGTCGGCAAAAGATCACTAAAAGTTGGCAACACTATATTAAAATTACTGACATTTCTGTGAGTAATTGTAGATTCGATGACAGATGACAGAATTTTCGTTACACAATCTCTTAAATAATTCAAATTCTTTCCAATTCAATTTTGGAAGATTTTAGAAGTAATAGATTGTTAATAACTTGTTATACAACCTGTGTAATATGAGCTGGGGTCTCCATTGCCCTTATTATTGATGAATATCAATATGCACCAAAACTAACCAAGAAAATTAAAACGTCAAAATACTAAGGTATCTTAATCCTGGTTTCAAACTCAAATGTCAGACGTAACATGTATTGCCAACCTGTACTGTTAACGCCCTAGCGTCAATTTTTTTATTATTATTATCAATAAAATTAAGATTTGTCGACGTAAAAAATTGTACTCACACTCGCAATAACTATTATCGAATTTTATCTCTTGGAAAAGAAAACTGAACCCTGTTTTTGAGTAAGTACTTAGTTGCTAGTTACTTGAGCACAAAAAATTACAATATGTTTGTATTAATGTGGAATGCAGACAAAAAAGACCAGAGAGTTCCGATATGGTTTCAGAAAAGGACGGTCAACATTGATGCTATAAAAGTGAGAAGACAAATACCAAAAAGAAAGTTATGAATCTACATAAAACAAATATGTATTGGCTTTAGGCATAGAATAAGAAGAAAGGAATTATATAAAGATTTCTGGAATATACGTAATCACACCACCTAAAATTGTAAATGTAGTAAGTATGACAATGAAAAAAAACCATATTTGCTGTAGAAGCAGAGAAGAAAGGACAGACAAATTTGCAGCAAACAGGAAAGTAAGACAAGGAGACGCTTTATCAGCAAGTTGATTAATTGCAGCGTTGAATAGCATAATCAAAAATATAAGAAAAGCATATAAACAAATGTTCTGTATAAATAGCATATGCGAATGATTTAGTTATAATTGCAAATAATAACAAAATTTAATGTAACTTTTAGAAGATTGGAGGAAGGCGTAAGTAGAAGAGGACTAAAAGTAAATAGGAATAAAACTAGACAAATAATTGCATTATTGTAGAAAGAGCAAGAAATTGAGTGCATTAAAAATGTGAGAGTACAGTTTTTGGGAGGTAGAAACATTCAAATATTTAGGAATGCTAATACATAGAACAAATGAGAAAGCACATGTAATATATTATAAATTCCTAATTTTCGGAAATAATAGAGGACACTAAAATACGAATATTTTTATCTAGTGTCTGGAAATTTCTCATTGTCAAGATAAACTAGAAAACCATTAAAATTGCCACAGGCAAGAGTTAAGTTAAGGAATATTTTATTAGAAATAATACTGCATTAAACTTTATAAAAATTGTTTGAACTTATGAGCACCAAATAACTGAGAATGTTTAGGAATATCATCAAACACTTGAATAATTCAAGCCACTAACTCTTCTTCTGTATTAACAGATATCTCATAAAC
Source organism: Cetonia aurata (assembly GCA_949128085.1). Taxonomy (NCBI): domain Eukaryota; kingdom Metazoa; phylum Arthropoda; class Insecta; order Coleoptera; family Scarabaeidae; genus Cetonia; species Cetonia aurata. Next base: position 21,280,712 of record OX421886.1, on the reverse strand, counting down.
CAGTGATTTAATATGATCCCAAATACAAAAATCAACCCACTTCCGACCCATCTGTTTGGAAATGCATTTTAAAAATTTCAGCAATTTAATTCAAACTATGCTGTTGCACAATCATGCTGGAAAACAATATTTCTTTGAATATTAAGTGGGATATTTTCAAGCAACTCTGATAGAGTATGTTTGAGAAAAATGCTACACAGATGCAAGCGGATGCTTCTGGTATTCCTGCAATACCCTCCATACAGATGTGTGACGCGTACGCCTGGGTAATGGCACGAGTATGTCCTTTCGGGTTGTTTTCAAATTGTTGCAGAACTTGATCCTCAAACCTTGAACCTCTTTTCTTTCCTTGGATTTCACCAGTGTCTGGAATACGTTGATTCAATCTTGAAAATGATGTATGACAAGGAAAGGTAATTTGGGAATTAAAGAAAAAAAGGAGAGAATTAACATAGGTCTTTGATGAACATGAAAGTAGAAGAAATTTCGAAAGAAGGAGACATAGTTAGTTAGAGTATATAGGATCGAATAAATTCATTAGTAACGGACATAAATAGCAAAAATGGAAAAGAGATCATTAAGATAGTGACAGAAGAAAACCAGGTAGAATAATTAGTGTTTACTAAATAGATCTTTATATTGTGTTCTTCGATGGAGACCGAACACACGACGAAGCCAAGATTTCTGCTACTTAAAGAATCTGTGAGCATCCACAGACGCACCCCAAAATATTATTCCGCAGCTGATTTTACTGTGAACATAAGCGTAATAAGCACTAATACCAGCATCGATGTTAGTGCTACGAGCAATTACGCGAAGAGCATAGCTGAAGGATGCAAGCCTCGATAGCAGAAATTCGATGTGCTCCTTCCAGTTATACTGGCTGTCAACCGTAACCCCAAGGAATGTAGTCCTGCCACATGTGGTAACTACACTCCGCCAAAAAAGTATCGCATAATTTAGTTTTGAATCACAAAAGTATCGCATAATCTTTGTTTGTAGCATAAAGTTGTAAATATACTTTAAAGCGCTCTAAGATATAATTTCTATGATTGTTTAAATAAAATACAGGCCAAATAAAAACAAGAACTCATACTTGAGATTTTTATTAAAACAAGAAATTATAATTTTGGAAAGAAAAATGTCATAACAGTAGCTTTTAATACTGAGTATTGCCACCTCTGGCTCTTATGACCGCTCGCATACGGTTTGGCAGAGATTCAATTAACCTCCGTATATAAGCCTGATCCAAATTCTCCCACTCGTCACGGAGAGCATTTTCTAGTCCATGCAGGTCCGCTAGGGCAACATTTTGGGTTCGTATCCGTCTGTGAAGGAGGTCCCACACGTGCTCGATAGGGTTCATGTCCGGACTTACCGCAGGCCAATCTAAAACTGGAATACCAACATCGTTAAGGTATTCCTGGACGATTATTGCAACATGCGGTCGTGCATTATCGTGCATTAACATGAATTCGTTTCCTATAATTGGCGCATATGGTACTACATGTTCTTCTAAAATTTCCGTTATATACCTGTGGGCAGTCAGTGTACCTCTGTCTACTGGTACTAACTCTGTACGACCTGTTAAACAGATGCCTCCCCAAACCATAATAGAGCCACCAGCGAAATTAGGTCTAGGTCTGATATTACACTGCGCATAGCGCTCACCGTCTCGTCTGTACACTGAGATACGCCTATCTGAGGTGTAAAGACCAAATCTTGACTCATCTGTGAAGAGTATATTGGCCCAGTCATTAATGTTCCAATTTACATGTTCTCTGGCAAACCTTAAGCGAGCCACTCGGTGGTTCCTAATGAGACGAGGGGCTGTTACTCTAGCTCTTAATCCACTCTGTCGTAACCTATTCCGAATAGTTTGAGTACTCACACGAGTATTTCTGACTCTAGCCAAGTCGTTCTGCAATTGTCTCGCAGTTACGTGTCTTCGACGTAATGCTTGTAGTAGTAAATAGCGGTCATCTTGGCGAGTAGAACGTCTTGGACGACCTGGTACAGGTCTTCTACTGTAAATGCCTGTTTCCCTATATCTGGCTACGGCTCTAGAAACACTTGACTGATTGATGTTCATCAAATTAGCAACGTATGCTTGAGATCGTCCATCTTCGATTAAAGCAACTATAGCAGCCACTTGTTCTGAAGTTAAATTGCTCATTTTAGTTTTAAAAGCGTCGGTACAGAACTCTGACTTCGCACTTTAAAATTTGTCCGTATAGGAAGACTTTCAATAAACAACTGAACAAACCTTACACATATGCATTTTTTTAAATGTGTTCTTTTAGGAAAAAAAAAAGTAAAAACGCTAAGTTCCATTATTTTGTTAGTGTTTCTATAGTTCACATACACGAGGCAAACTTTTTGTGAACGTATAAAAATATCTTGGTTCATAAATGCCCTTTTTTAGTTTATGCGATACTTTTTTGGCGGAGTGTATATTGGTATTGTATGTAATTCTATAGGGATTTCCACTAAAGTAACTAATACTTATAAGGTTTGAGATATTGATTTTCAACGCCACGTCGTGGATATCAAAACAATTTTCAAAAGTTCTTAGTGTGGTAGTTACTTCGTTTTCAAAACCTATTTTAGTTCTATAACAGATGAGCGTCGTTTAATATTGAGATATTTTGAAGAGATCGTATCGAAAATTAACGAACGGTAGTGAAAGAAGCCTAGACGCTTCACAAATTGTAAAGAGCAAAAAAGAATGGAGAAGGTTTCTGATCTGCCTCGTGAAGAAGACCTGCAGATTTTAGATACAAACAGTCGATATTTTTTCGGAAATAAATATATTCATAATTTTTTTGTTAGATAGATATTTCTATTTTTCTAAAATCATCTTGCAACAAGACTTATTTCTGGAATAAATTAAATATTTGCATGCTTTAAATAATGTCGCACACGCTCAAGTATTATTAAACAAGGATTGTGCTAGTTACTAGTTCTAATTAATTATAGTTTTTCAATTCAAATCAATGCACTTTTTGAAAAACATCGGGTGCATCTAATGAAATAACAAGAATTTCTTTCCCTAAGAAATAGCTAATCCCATTTGCACTTACAGAATAAACAAATAATATACCTGTAATATACTGTATTAAACTCATCAATTATATTAACGAATAAGCATTTAATTGTACTAAGGTTGTAACTTCGGTTAGACCAAGAAAGCACTTTAACGGCAAATACCCCCAAGCAACTGAAAATGGGAAAGTACATATAAGTACTTAGTTTATTCCATAAGGTGTCAACATTTTTTGTTATACCAGCGCTGCATACTATAGATAATAATGTATACATTAGGTACATTAATTATTATGAGCAAGCTGAAACACAGTGCAAACTAGAATGACATACCTATATTCAGACGACCTGCATAATAATTACATGACGTTTTATGTCAAGCGTAGGCACTCACGCATCATAATAAATGGCTAGATAACAAAAAAATTAGAGAGCGTGCAATCAAATTGAAGACTGACTTGCTTAGAAACTGCTCCGAGCACTACTTGATATTAAAATTATTAATAAACCCTATAATCTCATGAAAATCTAGGCAACTGCACGCGAATACAAGTTTGTTGCCGTCTTTGCGGGCATCACGACAAATTCTTGGAAAAATGCCGGCTTGCAATCAACTAAGGTATGTAATTTACTTCTAAGGCTATTATTTGCATAATTACTTCTGATTATCTGCCATGCACGTACGTAAACTCAGGTTGCATTTTTATTTTTTTTCTTTTGTTGTTTCCCGAAAAAAAAAACCGCAAAGAAATCTTCGAATCGGTAGTAATTTCTTTTATTACACGCTACTACAAAAAGATTGTTCTTTGTGTACAAATTATGGACAATTTTACAAATATATCGAAGAGGAAGTATATTCAGATCAAGATCTTTCAAACAAAGCGCGCGATTCCAACACTGAAATAAAAACGAAAAGCCAAAAAATTGAACGCCGACGTTAGGATTCAAATATTCACGAAAATCTACCGCAATTGTCGTTGGGAAGAAGTAAGGATTGTCTTAATCCACTCGGAATCTCGGCTTTTAGATATCGAAGGGAGTGAACAAAGCCCATCGTCGTAAGAAAAGAACGGAATTGATTTTGCATAATGTCTTCAGGTGGAGCTTTTATTGTGTTCCATATATCTAGTGGAAGAGCGCCATATCTCCGGTGGAATAGCCTGCAAACAAACCAGCTGTCATTGTGCGGGGTTTCTTCTCTCTAACGCGTCTTTAATATAACGGAACCTACCTCCGGATGTACTGGTCGAACGGTTATATTCAGGCTTGATTTAATTCATTCCGGAAACAAATAAAACGACTTTGGCTGAAAAGGAATATTTCAACCCTGACAAAAATGTACACTATTATCATATCTTCGAATTAATACTTTTGTTATAACAAATAGAAGCTATACTTCAACACAATGGCATGGACACTACAGCAGGGTTATTTGTACTACAATTTTTTCAATAGACCGAATAACATATACTTAAAGTTACATTTTTATTCCAACAAGAAGTTTATCAAGAAATTTATGCGAAAACACGAAATATGGATTCGATGTTAATATCAACGGAATAGATTGTAAAATATTTTCAATAATAAATAAATAATGACAATAACTTTATCCGAAGAACATGTCAATAAAAAGAGAAAATTAGAAAAATTCTAATGGGGAAAAACAATAAAAAGAAAAAATGTAGCTAAAATATCATCATGTTTTAATATACACTCCGCCAAAAAAGTATCGCATAAACTAAAAAAGGGCATTTATGAACCAAGATATTTTTATACGTTCACAAAAAGTTTGCCTCGTGTATGTGAACTATAAAAACACTAACAAAATAATGGAACTTAGCGTTTTTACTTTTTTTTTTCTAAAAGAACACATTTAGAAAAATGCATATGTGTAAGGTTTGTTCAGTTGTTTATTGAAAGTCTTCCTATACGGACAAATTTTAAAGTGCGAAGTTAGAGTTCTGTTCCAACGCTTTTAAAACTAAAATGAGCAATTTAACTTCAGAACAAGTGGCTGCTATAGTTGCTGTAATCGAAGATGGACGATCTCAAGCATACGTTGCTAATTTGATGAACATCAATCAGTCAAGTGTTTCTAGAGCCGTAGCCAGATATAGGGAAACAGGCATTTACAGTAGAAGACCTGTACCAGGTCGTCCAAGATGTTCTACTCGCCAAGATGACCGCTATTTACTACTACAAGCATTACGTCGAAGACATGTAACTGCGAGACAATTGCAGAACGACTTGGCTAGAGTCAGAAATACTCGTGTAAGTACTCAAACTATTCGGAATAGGTTACGACAGAGTGGATTAAGAGCTAGAGTAGCTGTAACAGCCCCTCGTCTCACTAGGAACCACCGAGTGGCTCGCTTAAGGTTTGCCATAGAACATGTAAATTGGAACATTAATGACTGGGCCAATATACTCTTCACAGATGAGTCAAGATTTGGTCTTTACACCTCAGATAGGCGTATCTCAGTGTACAGACGAGACGGTGAGCGCTATTCTCAGTGTAATATCAGACCTAGACCTAATTTCGCTGGTGGCTCTATTATGGTTTGGGGAGGCATCTATTTAACAGGTCGTACAGTTAGTACCAGTAGACAGAGGTACACTGACTGCCCACAGGTATATAACGGACATTTTAGAAGAACATTATAGGAAACGAATTCATGTTAATGCACGATAATGCACGACCGCATGTTGCAATAATCGTCCAGGAATACCTTAACGATGTTGGTATTCCAGTTTTAGATTGGCCTGCGGTAAGTCCGGACATGAACCCTATCGAGCACGTGTGGGACCTCCTTCACAGACGGATACGAACCCAAAATGTTGCCCCAGCGGACCTGCATGGACTAGCAAATGCTCTCCGTGACGAGTGGGAGAATTTGGATCAGGCTTATATACGGAGGTTAATCGAATATCTGCCAAACCGTATGCGAGCGGTAATAAGAGCCAGAGGTGGCAATACTCAGTATTAAAAGCTACTGTTATGACATTTTTCTTTCAAAAATTATAATTTCTTGTTTTAATAAAAATCTCAAGTATGAGTTCTTGTTTTTATTTGGCCCGTGTTTTATTTAAACAATCATAGAAATTATATCTTAGAGCGCATTAAAGTATATTTACAACTTTATGCTACAAACAAAGATTATGCGATACTTTTATGATTCAAAACTAAATTATGCGATACTTTTTTGGCGGAGTGTATAATAAAATCATATCATTGTTTTATTATCTTCAACCACACCACCGTTGTGTAATTTGTACAGTAACCCCGATGAGTGACATGGCGATTGTTAATAATAGATATCGATAACAGGCATATACCTAATTAGAAAACGTGTTTCATAGCTCTATTCATTGTCAGTTATATAACGATTATACTGGCCTACACATACTTTGGTGCATGAACTTTGTTACCTGATTTTTCTTTGCCGAATTAAAAAATTTTAATGGTACTTCATAACAACTAATTTCTTTTAAAAATAACTTGATTTACATTGTCTAGTTTTAAATAAAGCTTGTGTTGTGCGATAAAATATAAATATTAAAAAGAAAGAATTTTATTTTATGAAGAATGTATAAGTGACGTAAATGAACAGTTGGTATGTACTCAGAAAACTTCCTTCAGCAGTTTCAGAAGAGGCTCGGATCGGCCTCTTACCAAAATCCAGCAACAGTTCGCCAACATAGATGTATTCAGTCTTTCCTAATAATGATTCTCTGTCATTATTTTATTCTGCTGAAATATTTCACCTTATTCTTCCCTGATATTATCAACATTATCGTTTAAATGATCCAAATAATTGTGCAAGCAATGTAACTTTATGTCCATGTTGTAACCAAGAGCCCTGAATTTATTAAGTAAATCCTTCACTTTTTCGACGTATTCAGCAGATTTTCTGTTATATAAACAGCTTCTTGCAACCAAGATAAATAATTTCCACGCATCATGCCCAGTTTCTAGAACGGGCATCTCGGTTAACTTTAGTAGAAATATATATATATATATATATAGACAGTGCCTGATGCCGCAATTTAATATTGTGTTAGAGACGTAAAAAGTCAAAGCTGCTATAGCCTTTGGCAGCCAGTCAATACTTAAACCGATTAATTCCGCAAGTACTGATCCCAAACTGGTTTGGGAAGATGTAAGTCCATGAATGAATGAATGAATACATAACTATCTCAGAGGGTGTTGACAAAAGCAAAAGAATAAGCAAAATGGTCAAAAGAAAAGCGTTAGATGCTATAGTGATAATCATTACTACAATTTCTAGTAACTTATAGTTTTCATTGTTTACTGCGCTACAGCTTTTTACCTCCAATTCTTAATTTGTAGCACAACTTACGAGTGCATATTACAAAGTGTTGCATAGTTTAGCGTAAAAATTACAACAACTTTGTGGATTCAGTCTTATTTGTTTTGAGAAATTGTCTCGCAGAGAAATTGTATAAAGTATTACAATATTGTAGTAAGCTCTCTTAAAAATAAAATTACCGTACTGACTATATCGTTGTCGCAAATTTTTTTACAAATTGTAATACACATTCTTATACACGTTAGACACAATTTTGTGTGACTTTTCATTACAAATTGCGCCTGGTGCATATATTACTGTAATTTGTAGCGATATGGAATACAATTGTAACAAAATTTGCAAGTTTTTTTTTTGGGTGTGGGCTTAGAGAAAATGATAGATCTAATCGGGAATGCAAAATTAGAGTGCGTCTCTGTGATAAAAGAGATCACAATAAATCTGAAAATGTCGCTGTACAACGGGCCTTTATTTAATCTTGCTCAGCTTCACTCATAGAATCCACAAAGAAATTGAATCATATATGTATGAGCTCTGTTATCTGAGGACCATCAAAAATTCCAAACTTTGATCAGCTTTCCCAACAGAATTTTACGTGCTATGTACGCAACGCTTATAGCGTTACAAGCTACATCCTCTGCCTTAGCTTTATATGCTTTTATTACGTTGAACTAAAGATTCACCGAATTGCATTTCTTTCCGCAACCACGATTTCTGTCATGGTCAACTGAATTCAGTTTGGTTATGAAAACCCAGAAATACCACAAGAAACTTGGTGTAGGTGACTTTTCAGAGAAAGAATCAAGTTTATTGTCTTTATGCCCACACAAATTACCAGTCGATGTTGTATTAAAGAAAATGGTTTCCTAATTAATTTCTAAAAAAAAGGAAAACAAAATTAAAGAAGATCACTAAATTACTTATTGTTAGACATTAATACATTTAATATTTAATTATTTAAGGGTGCTGTTTCTTGAAAACTAGAACTGATAAGAAAAAAACTGCTCGTATATTTTAATTCAGCAACACCAAGTATAGCAAAAATTAATTCTAGCATTTTACGCAGCAACTGCTTTTTCTCTTTTTCTTGACCTTATCTATGATGTTACCGATATTGTATCAGATCTCCATCACTTGGACTAACTAAATAAATAGTTTCGTAGTTACAACTGGAAATAAATGATAAAACAAGTGAATTTGATTACTGACGCCAGTCCATTATCACAAACGCTCTGCAATCTATTAGGATTGTACTTATCACTATTGCAGCAAAACAAGTAACGAGTATACAACCTAATAAACAGTCTTGACCTGTATCTTCGTACGTCTCCACTTCCTCATCGGGGGAGATGATTTGTAATTAACTCTGCGATAAAAGTGAGAACCATGAAAGTGGATTTACCTTCCCAAGAACACTGATGACATCTGAATACAAGACTCCGTCTTTAATGTTTACTGCCATTTTATTGCTTCTGTAGGAAGGCTGGTTCTTATAATATTTAATAAGCTAAAATTTTGTTTCTTAATAAAGAGATGTAAACACTTTGTCATGTATTACACAAACATAAAAAATAACTTACAAATACTTATTTTTTTACTGTTCATATAAAATAGAGTTCAAACAAATTTCCTTACACCTATATATTCCTTTCAATGTCTTCTTTTTTTCTTTCTAATAAATATTTGGTAAATAGTATTAAAGAGTAATTAATTTAAAATTAATTGTCAACACCAAGTTTAACAGTAATCATCAAAGCTTACACAGAGTAGCTTCCTTCCTTGTATAGAGGCTTATTATATACTATTTATTATGGTTGCATCAATAATTATAACAGAATACCACTACGGTTATGGTTGCAGAATAACACCGCATTTCAACTGAAAAAAAGGAAATGCATGTAAAAATGCATCGTTCCTTGTTATTGATGCAATTACCGACATATAGGAAATTGGCCAGTTTTTTAGTACCGCCAAGACATATCATAACCGTTCATCAAAGTCGCATCTGACGGCAATTTAGTGGAGACCTTTAACTCAGCGAATCGAGCTCCGAGCTATGATTTTAGAGTCGTACGTTTCTACCTTACTGCGGCGCTGTTTTGTGCCGCAGACGGCATACCGGTCGCTATAAACAGTGCCGTCGTTGCCCATGCGAAGACCATTCATTTACAGCGACCAAACTACCAATAATAATTTTTCTCCATCAGACTATAAATAGACGATTTGATATGATCGCCGAAACGGACCAATGGGAAAGACCGAAGGCAAAAGCACGCACCGTATTATTATGGACTATTATGTGTTATTGCAGCTAATACGCGTGCAGGAACCGCATGTGACTATCTTCGATACCTAATCTAAGACGTCCAGGCTAAATATCGGGTTCGTTCGTCATTATACCACACGTCAGATCCTAAGGTAACCGAGCCCGTTCATGTACGAACTGTATTAAGGCCGTGATACACGCTCGGTCTATTATCGTATATATTTAATTGAGGTTTTAGGCGCAATTTTATGATAATTGGACCATCAAATGTTACTTTCTCAGCTGAGATTATTTAAATTATTCTCTATAGTAGTTCCCAACTACTTTTGCGCAATATCGGGGTGATTTCTTTATTATAGCTTAGAAGTATGTTTACCCTAAATCGATTTTCATTATTTACGTCTGTAATAAATACCAGAACAGTTCTACCCAAATTTACTAACCCCCACTTCAGAATGTGATTTTTAAGGAGTACAGGTTTGTTTGCGAAAAAGAATATAGTCGCATCTAATAATCAGCTTATCGTATAAAAAAAAATGAGGTATCTACTATACCTACTATATTTTATATTTAAAACAATGTACATATACAGTGCAAAGTATTTTCAGTGCCAACCTCATAACCCATAAAAACTGTAATGCTCATAAAATTATGGAGAGTAGAAGCTCAAATAAAATATTCTTAAAAAACGTTACCCAAGTTAAAGAATGTTACAAAACTTGTGAAAAGATATATAAATTAATTCCTTAGTTCTTTCCAAATACTTTTGCATAATAGCTAGATGATTTCCTTATTACAGTTTAGAAACATGTTAACCTTAAATCAGTTTTCGTTAAATAAGTCTTTTGCTATTTTTTTTTTACTTTCGCCATGATCTGTTTATCTTAAGAAGATACCCTGTATTGCTCTTTGTGGTATAGTGGTGGTTCCAGAATTATTATTATACCTGACAAGCTTGCCTGATTACCAAGTCCATGTTCTATGCATTTACACACTAACGGCATCCATACTCTGTGCAACTCCACACTTGATATACTACTGGTTTCCGGTATGGTAGCCTTGTATGCACCTTCCTTCAATTTTTTTTTTGTGTTTGGCCATCTTTTAATTGGAAAAAAGTTTTTCCCAATTTATTATCTAGCGGGCTTTGCAAAGATACTGCAGCAACCTGGATTTTTCAGTTTCTCCTTACCTGTAAATCCTTTTTTGATTTAGAGTGTCTCGTTTTGTTCTATAGTTTAACAGTCGTTAAACACGTGATGATGATGTTATAATAATAATAATATATCTTTATTGTCGTAAATTCTTAGAATATAGACATTGTCAAGAAAAGAAAATATATAAAAGTAAAATTAAAATATAAATATAACAAAAGACATACAAAAGACAAACAAGCATTCAAGTGTATATAATGAAAAATTCGTCCATGGTGTAGAAGCACTTCTCGAGTAACAGCCTCCTAAGTTCAGATTTGAAAATGCTAACATTCCTTGAAAGTTGCAAATTCAAAGGCAGTCTATTATATATATATATAAACCTAAATGACTTGGAGCGTTAGCGCCTACTTTATACTTTACTATAGGAAGATGAAATTTGTTTCTATTTCTGGTGTTAATATTATGTAATCCGAGTTCAAAGGAAATTCATTTTTGTGTTTGTAAATATAGACGCATAATTCCAGTATATATAAACAGGTAAGAGGTAAAATTTTGTATTCTCTAAACAATAATCTGCAAGAGTCCGCATCACTAACTCCAGCCATTCTTCTAAGTATTCGTTTCTGAGAAATAAAGACGCTCCTAGCAAGTGTAGAGTTGCCCCACAAGCAAATGCCATAGCGCAGATGCGACTCAACATGCGCATAGTAGACAGCAAGTAGTTGATACTTTTCTAAATTATGTCTCAAATTCATAATCAAATAAGTTACGGAGCATAGTTTCGAAACTAATTTGTTACAGTGAAGTTTCCAATTTAAGTTGTTATCAAAATGAATACCCAAAAACTTACAGTCATCATTACTATTCAGGACATCAGCGCCAACAGACAATGACATAGGCTTAACATCATTTTGCCAATTATGAAATTGCAGAATACTTGTTTTGGCAGTATTAAAAGATAAATCGTGACAACTGAAAAAATTAATGGTCTCAATTATTGCGTCTCTACAAACCTTCTCAGCATTATCCTTGTTACTATTAATGAAAAATCATCAGCGTAAGCAATATGCTGAATACTATCAGAACACAGATCAAAATCAGCAACATAAAGTAAAAAGAGTTATATTGGTTGTCTACCTTTCTCATTCTTGCTGTTAGGCCATTTATTCATGGAATTGTGGTGGTGAAGTATATTTCGTTTCCTTATCTGGTCGTACTCTTGCGCTTTGATGAACATATCTGGATCGTATAAGTTACTTCTAAGCGTATCGGTGATGGTTAGAATTCCCTTATTTATATCAGTTGAAAGTGAACATAAGAATTCTTGCTCTGCAATACAGGAACTTTACGACCGTAATTTTTATGTGTTAGAGGTGGTTGAATAGGTAATGTTGATATGGTTGCATTTCGCTGCCAATAATAACGACCTACTTTGCAGTGCTCAAATATTTTATTACTTTTTGTTTGTTGTCGAGGGAAGGAAAGGATACCTATTTATAAAATTAGCATTTCAAAGTCCGCCCCTAGATGAAAAAATAATAAATAAGAAATTTTCAGATTATGATATAGCTAGAAACGAAAGATAATTATTAAAATTGCTCAGTTATATAAGAACAGCCTACTTCTTCCTCAAACTGTTGTTCCAGACTTCTGTTTGCTATAGTGTCCGACTTTGACGAACCTTTTTTTGCAAACTAGAAAAAATGTAGTTCCCTTTTTTTATCCGCTAAGATAAGGATTTTTATTTTTTTAATTATTATATCCCAGGCGTTTGCTATAATAATGCAGCGCGGTAGGAAGTTGTTAGGACCAGAGCGCAAGTTGGCCGAGTCATATCGAGGTGCCTATGAAAATGCGGGTGATGACGACATTACTCACAGATAAAATAAATATATCTAATTAATGATATATACATATTGTGATTCAATCTATACGAAAAAGGAAAGCTAAGAAATGACAACAAAATTGAATTCTCCCAACAAATCATGTCTCCTGAAAAATATCTTTTCTTAACTTTAAATGTAGCTTTCCCTGCAAACAATTTATTTTTGTTTTAATTAAAAATGATTTTATACTATGTGACTTGAAATAGTTTTTAAAATATTCTATATATAATTCTAAATGATATTAAACATTGTACCTACCAGGGCTGTTATTTCTCAACTCCACTTCTGTTGCCTTTTTTCATGTATTTCATCATTTCCTTTTCAGTTTCTTACGTATTTTGCATTTCCCACATTACACAATACCCGTCGCCGAATATACAAAACAATTGCATGATTACTAACACTAATACCGACAATACAAAGCAGCCGCTCTTTCAAGTAAGCACAAATAGAAGAGAGCGTGTCAATCTAGTGTTCTTTTTTTTTTTGTTTGGTTGTTTTGAGTCCGTGGGGGGTAATTGTCTCAGCCGAAGGTAATATATCAAATTTGCAGATCCCTTGGTGTTCGCCGGCCTAATAGGCATCTAAATGGAGCATTTAAAGTGAGAGTTCCAGGTCTTAATCGCTGAGTACACCCTGTGGATTTCGGTGAGTGCGGTCACCCGAAAGATCTTTTCGTTCTGCTTGCGTCGAACTCGGACAAAAATTTATTGCAGAAGTAAGGGGAATACGCCCACTTCGCGATTGCATTCGCTACAAGTTTTCCATTAAAATTGCAAATCCAGCCCGCGTATATCGTTTGCACAGCCTCATATGCTAAAATCAGGCATTGCAGGTGCATGAAAGCAGTTCATTAACATTCTCTTCTATTATTTTATTAGTACGTTTTATAATTAACGTGGTAATTGCCAATTAACCACAAACATAAATTAATAGTGCATTTGAACTAAACTCTAAGTTTATGCTTATATATTTTTTTTTGCTATAGGTACTTATTTATTAAAGGAATATTCATACCGGTAAAATACCGGATTTTTTTTTTCGTTCTCAATTTTAAGATTAATTAGCGAATAATACTTTGTATATATTGTATTATTTTGGGTATGTTAAACTTGCTCCTTACTGTTCTGTAGGCATGCAAAAGCCTGCTTTATAAACATAGATCCTTATATTGCACTGATAATACACTGATACTACTGATACACACTTTCAAATACCTACTGTTCGGTTTTAGTGCTAATAATGATAGCTTTGCTGTTGAAACGTATGTACATCCAGTGTAGTGAAATTTCCAGTACGGTGTTTGAAAATATCTATATTACAAAAAAAAATCAATAAAGAATATAAATGTACTTTTGTTAACCCTCACATACCAAGGTTAGCTAGATCCCAAAACTACTTACTATTTTCAAAAACAGCAATGGAGTAGACCGCCCCGCTAGCCAGACTGAATGTTGCCCTAATATAATGAAACACCGCTTTCTAATCTAGAAGGATATGTTTTCCTATTTGGACTAAATATATAACAAGAAATAGTTATTTAAGCATCATAGCTGCAAAGTGACGTTTTGTGGAACGAGTTTGGAGATTTCGAACCGACAACAACAAACAAACGATTTCGATAAGACACTTTCGAACCGTGGTGCGTACAAATTTCTTTCAGCTATCACATGATTACCACTTACTAAAATTAATTTTTGCGCTTCCGTCCAGAAACACTGATTTTGCATTGCTATAAATCGGCCGGAAACTTACCATTCTCCGGCCTAGGCCGGCAAAAAGACCGCTATTGGTTGGCAACACTATATTGGCATTACTGACATTTCTGCCATTAATTATAGATTCGATGACAGATGACAGAATTCTCGTTACACAATCTCTTAATTAATTCATATTCATTCTATTTCTATTTTCGGAAGATTTTACAGGTAATAACTGGTTAATAACTTCACACACAACTTCTGTAATATGAGCTCGGGTCTCCATTGTCCTTATTATTGACGAATATGTAGCAAAACTACCAAGAAAATATAAACGTCAAAATACTAAGGTATTTTAACCTTGATTCCAATTCAAAATTCATACGTAATAAGTATTGCCAACCTGTACTGTTAACTTCCTAGCGTTAATTTCTTTTATTATTTACAACAAAATTAGGATTTGTCGGCTCAAAAAATAGTGTGTAACACACGGCCAGAAACTCTTTTGCGAGTATTCGCACTTGTGGGACCTCGGCTTCGCCTCGGCCCCACAAACCGTACTCACACTCGCAAAACTATAGTTTCTGGCCTAGTGATACAAATAACTATTACTTGCATTTGTGGTGTTCAGAATAGAGATCACTAATATATATTTGAATGACAGATTGTTTGACAGCTATTTTGACAACCGAACCCAGAAAAACTTTAGAATCTCCACAGAGGAGTACGCCTGTGGAGTACGCTAAACTAACAGAAGTGACTCGTTGACAATTCATTCAATTCATAGTTCAATTCGGTAAAGTGGCGCTTTCTATTCTCGAATGATAAAACTGTACTTTCGGATGTGATAGTCGAAGAACGGTATCTCCTTACGCGCTCATCACTAGAGCAAATGCAAAAGTGATATGTTTTATTTCTGAATATATGAATTCATCATATTCCTTTTACAAAGTGTCTCCCGCCACATTTTTAAATTATCCCTGAGATGCGCATATGCCCAGTTCATTTCAAATGCGCCCTCTATTAGTCTTAGGTACTGTTTTTTTTTTGCTTCTTTATTATTTTTTTATTATATTGCTTTTATGCACTTTTGCTTAATCTCACCTAATTTGTGTTGTTTCGCAAGGTACAACTGTTCCCTTTTTCACCTATATTTCTTTGTTTGAAACTTGTCATGCTATATAAATACCTTAGTATTCTACCAGGATCGTTATCCAAGTCTAAAAATACTATGTAGATCACTTTGTTACTTTCTTTATCATTTGCCTTAAGCCTATGTGCGCAAATGATTCCAAGTCGTGATTACCTGTGAAAGTTGTTGCTTCTCGCAACCAAATAAATGGGGAGTAGGACAATGGTTTCGAGAGTTGTTTAATCGGAAATTATGGTAGTGTAAGTAATATTTTTCCTGAAAGAAAAGAATTAGGACCGCAACGGTTGGTGGGTGTGCCCCAAGGGATCCGTCCTATACCCACTTTTGTTCATTTTATTTGTCCATGATGCTTCTCCGAGAATGTTGTTAATCAATTTGCTGATGATACCATTCTGATTGCTTCTGGTAAAAGTGATCGAGACAAGTATTTGGCTAGGTTTGACAGTATGTCTTTCTAGGGGAGAAAACGTCAAAAATAACCTATCCTTGTTAAATTTCAAAATTTCTCAACGTACTCCTGACATTTACCACTTATTTGCTTTCACAGTGAGATTGCACTTATAGCAACGAATGCCAAGTTTTTGGGTTGTTGTGTGGATTCGGTGCCCTTTTGGGACTACCATATATCTGAGCTATGTGCTAAGCTGTGTTCTTTTAACTATGCTTGCACTATGGAATTATGTTTTGGAAACTATCTTCTGACTTCTGTCTTCGTTTCATTATACAGGAGTGTATCATAAGGATAATGCTATCGATGCAAATGACTGATTCTTAGAACCCAGTACTTATGAAGTATGGCATTTTGTTCCTTCCTTCTTTATTTCTGTATACATGTGCTGTATATGCTAAAAAAACACAGCACTTACTTATATGATTACATTACAACGCATGACATCTTAAAAAAGTTAACTATTTTATACAGGTTCATAAAAAGTATTTAACAAATTGCCATTGGAATTACGGGCATTGGATATCCTGGACATAAAAAAAAATTAAAAGTATTCTTTAGCGAGTATTGTTTTTACAGAAGAGCAGGATATTTCAACACTTGTGGCTAGGATTGTATTTTGTTTTATATTCTCTTTAACATGTACTTTGACGAGAACGGCATCTTTCTGATTTTATGGTGAATAAAGAGTATTACTATTATTATAATTATAAATTAGAGTAATACTTCTTGAATGTTGCTTTTATGCCTACTAGATCATATTGTGCCTATTTATTTGAAAAACTTTTCAATCTACAAAGGCGATCGATATACTAAAAATAGTTTTGTCAGACTCTGATATGTCATATTTCGCACCATTTACATCAATTTTAATTTGAGATTTTCAGAATCACCTGTTTGACTATTATCCGGATCTTTAGATATTCAATTTAATGCTTTTTCTTTCTATTAATTTCAGAAACAAGCAATGCAACTGCTCAAATTTTTAACAAATATTCATTCGAGAATAAATTCGTGTTATAACAGTAATAACAGTTTGATGCACAGAAGCTCAAAAGGAGATATGCAAAGCTACTCTGTTTATACCGAACCAAAATATATCTATTAAATCATTATTTCGTAAGCTTAAGGAGAATCATGATAGGAAAGGAATGAAAATAAGCCAATCTTATAAAATGTAAATGTAAATATAATTGCTGTTAGATTGGGCTAGATCTTCTACTATTCCTACCACAACATAATATATGTATATATGCACCTGCGTTTACATGGTTTTGAAGTATTAGTTCTCTTTTTTCCCCATTGAGGGTTGACTTTTACGCAAGAAGAAACTCGGATCAACGAGCATGACTTAAACAATAAAAGAAAATCTAAATTCACCTCAACACAACCAAAAGTTCAAACCCAAAACAGCACCGCTAAATGAAATACATTCATCCGTTTAGGAGAACGAGTGTAGAAATAAGTTTCTCGATTCGAATTGCAAATATAATAGCGGAATGTTTAGTTGCCTAGTCGTGTGCGGTGGAGAGCGGGAACTCGCGACGTCTTCCCGTTCAAACTGCTATCTCCGTTCCGCGAGCGCCTGTGTGTGTGAGTCGATGCAAACACACGTCTCCGTATAAGTGCATGCGTTCGTATGCGAGAGGGTACGAGACGGAAAGGAAACGGATAAACTCGGCGGTGAGATAAAGAACGAGGCGCAGGGAAATGAAGTGTGTGTGTTCGCCAACAATAAACTTATCTTTTCTGCGACTGGAGACTTTCATGGCGCGGCAAAATACATCATTTGTATGTGGAGATACCTAACCGCATGAATTTAAATCGCACACAAATGTCTATCCGCTAAAAAGTCTCGGGGTTCTTCGCGTTCTTCTCCGTCTTTGGGAGGCTGGAGGACACTCGCATACCGACGAATAGCTAAGCCCGTGTTCGAGCACAGGTACGCCATATATGCGCAGTTTTGTAGCCTCCTTCCGCGATATTACAACCACTATGTTAAACAGAAATAAAAAAGAAACCACGAGTGTGATTAATGATTTCCTTGCAAGAATGTATTTGAAAATATTTTGCCATCTGGAAAGGACTGATAAAAAAATTCGACTGTGGTTTCTCAACGTGCGTTGCACATTTTCTGAAAATGTGTCGCGTAAGAAAGGAAAGACCTGAAGCATCAGAAAACATTTTAAAAGCAATACCACCCATGAAAATTACCATTGGAACATTAAGTTAATATCCTTAGTTCATACAATTGAGTTCACTCTTTTACATAACACCGGGCAGGGATTGTCGCATGGGTGCGACTTTATCCCCACTATTATAGTCGCTACTCGTAGACGGCTTACTGGTTATAGCTGAAGCTCTCGGAATCGAGGTGCAGGCCTATTCGGATGATATTATAATATTTCTAAGTGGATCAGGGGAGAAGGAAATTTCTTCAACCCTTCTACAGGTAATAGCGCCATTTGCATTTGGTGCAGCAGGCAAAACCTGGGTATTAACTCGAACAAAGCCACGATGGTACGGTTCACCAGGAAGACGAAAGTGGAAAAGCTGGTACTTACAAGCCACTATCCACGGTGTGAAACTTGAATTTACAGATATTGTCGAATATTCAGGCGCCCTATTTGATAAGACACTAACCTGTAATCCACATGTGGAAAAGATTACTCGCAAGGTAAGATTATCTTCATGGATCTGCCGAAGAACATATGAAAAATCTTGAGGGAATATTCCAAAGCTAATCCGATAGGATGGTGTCGGCAGACGTTATAAGCCAGAGCCACAGCAAGACTTACATCCATACAAAGGATTGCAGATATGGCAAACGGAAGCAATGGCTTAATCCCCGTTATTGGCATTGGAAACTTTTCTAGACCTACCACCGTTGGACATTGCTGTGGAAAGGGGGGGCAGATTAACCGTATTCGCCTAAGGCGCATTGTGAATCAATCGCCACATACTCATATCTGTGTGGCTAACAAGCTTCCGACGGTATGCTGGGAATGCCATCAGATATGATGTGTACTCGACCAGTGATCGCCGCAGACTTAACTACCTCCTTTCCAAACAGAAAGGAATGACAATGCAACGAAAAAACACACCAGACAGGCAGACACCTGATTTTTTTACGGACGGCTCGGAAACAGAGCAGGATATTGAAGCAAGAATATTCAGTCGTAATCTAAGAGTTAGAAAATACTACAATCCTAGACTACACACAACGATTTTTGGGACTGAAATCTATGCCATTGAGATGTGTCCTAGGGAGATTTTAATAAGAACATCGGACACACATCAATACAAATTTTCAGTGAGAGTCCAGCGATGTTGAAAACACTAGAAGCGCATAAATGCACATCGAAGCGGATCTGGAACTCTAACAATACTCTAAACATAGTGGAGACGGCAAATAATATATTCTAAACCTGGGTACCTGAGCACCCACTCATTCATGGCAATAAGGAGCCTCTCGCGAAAAGTATTTCCAGGGACCAGATCCTGCCAATGGTATAACAGTTATGGTAGCAGAAATGAACGTTAGACAAATCAGAAAGTGCTCCAATATTGGAACAACTGTCCTGGTTGGTACATGCGCAAAAATGCATTTCGTCTAAAAAACTACTTGAACTTGACTTGTAATCAAAGTAATTATTTCCGTCTTTACAGTTCCCTGTAAAATCGGTAAGCACCTACACAGAATCGGACTCTCTGAGGCGACTGAATGCCGACTGTGTTTGGACCACGAAGAGACAATTGAGCACATTGTTTGCCAATGTCCCGCCGGACGAGAACCAGGTATGCGATCTTTGAGAAGATTGACTTTTTTTCCTAGAAGACCTGGAAAATACCTCATTCAAAAAGATTCTGAGCTACTTTAAGGGCCTGAACTTGTTGGATGAACTTTAAAGATAATATTCGCTCTACAATATGCCGTAATGGTCACAGTGGACGGGACGATTAGTCGAACCATGCGGATACTATCTTCTTCACAGTACAATACAATTAGTTAATAGAAGCATCGACTAAATGCATAAAGCATATTGTAGTCAATATTACACCTGTATCGATGTCAGTTTCTGAAATCATGCTCTAATATATCAAAGCCTGGGGTGAACTCATTTTATCTTAACACTCTTAAAGAAAAGAACTATAATCATATCTTTCTTGCAAAATGTATGTTTGGAAACAAAATATCTATCAAGACAGGGTAGGCAAGAGATTAACTTACGGTTTATAACTAAACAGCAAAAATGTAAGTATAAAGCAATAATTTAGGTCTATACAGTAAATGGCTTTACTGTAAAACCTGTATACCAAGGATCTATGGGTTAACAGTAAATGAAGCAGAGACAAAGCAAATGGAGATGGAACACAACGTTACCAGTGAATCATACATTATTTTTAAGACAAAAGGAGAACCATATAATTTTAAATTCGCAAATACCGTCGAGCACATACCTAGCGGTAGCAATTATGTACAGTGTAAATAAGAGTTCAAATGTCCAAAAACGAATAGCTTAGGGCGGCAAAACAGCATGTGTGAACAATAAACTATTCAACACCAAAATGGTTTCTATATTTTGAAAATTATGGTCATAGGAAATAATTATACGCCCGTGAGTGACATACATAAGTAAACTATGGATAATGGAAATGGAACTGAAAATGCTCTTTCACATTTTGTTAGATTTATCATTTTAGGATAACAAATCAAAGGAATTGTTATATAGTTTATAATTACATGTATATAAAATATTACCTTTGCTTGGTTTAGCAATTTATTGTCTATTTTCAAAAAGTTATTTAATAAAGGGTGTAAAAAAAAACTTACTGCATAACCTTAATTATTAGCAAGCAAACATACAGATGACAGCACAAAATACTCATAACAAACAGCTAAAAATGTTCATATAAACTTAGCAATAATCAAAATTTTCTTGGATAAAGTAACAACTATAAAAGTGAGTTCTTATTTGGAAATATTTATTTACACTGACATTGATTACTCTTTGATTCGAGAAAATTCTCTGAATAGTAGTAAGAGAAATAGTCTTTTGTTTCAAAATAAAGTTTATTTGACTATACTGAAAAGTAACGCAGATAATGTGCATTGCTTTGAATAGAATATGGTATGAAATCTTTTTAATTAATCTTTAATGTAGATCCGAAAATACCGAAATCATTGAGAATATCACTACCAAAAATGACTATTCAATGTAGGTACTGCATACGCAAGTGTTTAAACCAAATGATATAAGAGATAGAATTTATCTTTTTATAATTCAAAAATTGTTATTTTTAATTTTCCGAATCCAATGCTTTACGGATAGCAAGCATACGCACGGGTTGACAATTCGTCGGTATTCTAATAATTCAGCACAATATCTCCATCTTTCTCCTAACACAATTCTATACATAGGAGGTCAATAATACGGGAGAAAGGGCGATGCAACCGACCAGTGCGGAGGTAAAATTTACGACCGGCCAAAAAATTGACAGTAAATACATGTAAGACGACTATTACGGAGATTTATCGATACATAATTCTTTACGTTAACAATATTTGTCAAGTGTTTAGAGATGAGTGTCAGAAATCAAGCCATAGATCATCTCCACAGTCAACAAGAGTGAATTTTGCTGCAATAAATAACGAAGGCACGCGTGCAAGTATACAGGTGGTTTATGATGGATGGTTGGCCGATGACCAACACGGCCTATTTATTAGCTTATCTTGCGTCTTATATATGCGTAAATATAGAATGATTCTTTGTCTAGAGTCAGTTGAATTATTCTTCTTTTAAGTTGCAAGGCGTAGTGTAAATTAAACTTTCTATTTAAAAACGAAAACATATCTGAGGTATTACTTTTGCATTTATCTAATTTTAAGTTACTTATCTTCAAAAGAATTAATATCTGACATTATTATTACTGTTGGCATTACGATGAAGTTAAATTTTGTTCACATAATTATTCAGTTTTATGTATTTTAATGTATTATTATAACTTAATTTACAACTATTTCAGAAACTATTTCAATATTAGAGCAAGCACCTTTATTGTTTCAGCGTACTAATAGGAAAAAACAGAAAAACAAGAAAGAGAAATTGAAAAAAAAAATTAAAACACGATATAAGTATGCCACATCCTAAGTAAAAGACCGATAATTAAAATAGCGGAAACAAGAGAAAAGCGGTATTTAAACCAATCTTAACTTATAGCTGTAAGGCATAAACACTAGCACAACAACAAAAACCTAAAACACGAGCAGTGAGGTAAAATATCTCAGAAGTGTAGGAGGTGATAGACTTGAAACAAAGAAATAAGGGAGGGTCTAGAAACTCAACCAATCCTGAAATTTATAGAACAACGCTACTTAATCTGATGGGGTCATGTACAATGACTGGAAAATTACAGGCGTGTGAAACATATTCTGGAAGGTAGTAGAGTACCTCTAAGCAGAATGCCAGGTCGACCAAGAGAAACATGGGAAGTAGCAGTAAGAAAAAAAACGAAAATTATGCCAAGGAGCAAAATGGTTGGTCAGAGGTAAAGGGTAGTGGTGCAAATTTGTATATGATTAGACATACACAAACTTCTTACCATGCCTGCAAAATATTAACGGAAGCCAATTCCACTATGGAGTTTCTTGATATAACCCAGTATGTGAGGTTTAGGAACATGCTATTGCTTATGCAAATTATTGATAGCGTCATGAAAAGTAGCCCTAGCGCATTCAATGAATTTAAAGAAAAGTCCTGTGGAAACCTGTGCTGCTGCACAAACACAACTTTATGCAAGGAGCAAAAGAGATAGCCAGGTTCAAGCCAGGCGGACAACGCCCACAGGAGTTTATCCCCAATACTATGTTCACTATAACTAAAAGATCTTGCGGCTACCATTGAAGCTCGTGAAGCCAATGCACAGGTCGATGCCGCACTACTTTTAAGAGGATCAGGTGAAAGAAAAATTTCCGCAATTTTCCAATAGACGCCTGACACTATTCGTAGTTGATGCAGCAGGAAGAACCTGCTCATTAACTTGAGCAACACCAAGCGAGTGCTGTTCATAGAGAAGAGAAAAATAGAGCGGTAAATAGAACTTACTATTCAAGGTGTGGAATTCATGTAAAGTATCTAGACGTTCTACTTCACAAGACACTAATTTGGAATCCCACGAGCCATGATTTTTTAATGGATTTGCTGCAAAAAATATATGGACAATTATGAAGGTTATCTCCAAAATAATTCCGTTGGCTTTATGTAATGGTAGTACGTGCACCATTGCATATGGAGCAATGGTTTGAGGGTAGAAGTCGTAACAACCCAGAGCAGTATCAAACTTGCATATACACAGAGGATTACAAGCATGGCAATCACGGGGGTTATGTTGTTATTGGCTATAGAAGTGCACCTAAGTCCCAGCTCTTACATATTGTAATGACAAAGAATCACAAACTATACCCTACTTATCCGGAATATGCTCATGACTGTGTACTCCTGGAAACAATCTCATCTGTCAGCGTGTATGATATGTAGTCTATCATCAGCAATGCATTTTCCATCAGAGAACAATGAAGATGAATCGAAACCACAATGACGGAAATTCTTGCTGACTTATGAATGGTTAAAAACAGCATTTTGTGGAGACAGGAAAATTCTGTCACAATCCAAGATTTGATAAAAATAAAACCTTGGCCAACAAGCAAAATTTCTTCTATACCTATACCATTGACATGTGGACTTTTTAGGTTTAGTTTAAAGCAAAATTCAATTTAATAAGAGAATCAAACACAGATCAGTCAAAATCTTTGCTGAGAGTCAGATGGGGTTGAAAGCACTAAACAAGAATAATTACAATGAGAGAAATATAAAAACATTCTAAATATATTGAGGTTAGTTACTAGACCGTTCCGGATCTGGGTACCTAGGAAGCAGATATTCTCGCAAGAGAGGATGCCAAGGATCTATTTCAGGGACAATACCTACTATTGGTATAACACTTGCCGTAACTAAACAGAAAATCAACTTCTGAGCAAACCAAACAGCATGGCACTGTAAACTTAGAAAACCTCTACATAGAATCGAGTACGCTAATAATACTGTATGACGGATTTGTTTCAAAGACGAGAAGATTATAGAGCGTACCATGTGCTACAGTTTAGTCGCCATCAGATTTAGCTATATAATCTTTGGAAAGGTTGACATTTCCCTGGAAAATCTGAAGGAGGTATCGATGTTCTGAACTACCTTACTTGAAATTGATTAATGAAGGAGATGTAGTGGTCTAGATGATAATTGAACCACATAGGTACAATCCACTATTTGCGATAATGCACAATTAATCATCTACGAGTATATAAGGTATTACCAAATACTTCATAACACCTAAACATAGCCAAAATAATTGTAGTAATAAGTCCTATA
The DNA here is from genome assembly GCA_949128085.1 of Cetonia aurata. Taxonomy (NCBI): domain Eukaryota; kingdom Metazoa; phylum Arthropoda; class Insecta; order Coleoptera; family Scarabaeidae; genus Cetonia; species Cetonia aurata. Next base: position 21,256,303 of record OX421886.1, on the reverse strand, counting down.
TATACATTTTCTTAACAAATGCTACCTAAATGATTTTATTGAACTCAAATCGCACCCCATGTTACTGCAAATGAATAAGCAAACAGAATTATCAATAGGTAAGTGCCTTGCACTCATTTATTGCATTTCCAGAAGCGTATCGTGTGCATGTTTTTAATAAAACTATGTATCACCGTTCAGTGTTACTACTAGACTCAAAATTGATGGTACAAAGACTTCGTATGCGCAACCGGTTACATATCAAACCAGAATAACAATATTCTGGCAACATGGTCCTCACAAAGTGACGCCATCAATCTTGGGGACGACTAGAGAAGACCAAAGGCAACAGAGCCGTGCCGGCAGTTGTTATTACTTCCCATATAGTGGCAATAAATCTAAATAATATGCTGCATAAAATATTACCAACTTATTTTACACACCGACACAAACGGCGCGCGTCCGCTAACACACGTCCGTACCCTTTCCCTGTCGAATATTGACTTGGACGCCGGGGATGTCCCCAAAGTGTTTTTAAATGCAAGAGCGGACGCAGAGCCGTCGATAGTAATATGACCTTTACGTATCCGCACATATCGGTACGTCAATCTCACCATGCTAATTCGCGTAAATATTTAAATTTTAATCCAAAATACAGGACCTGTAGATCTAATTCGATTATAATCCCTTGTTTTTATTGATGATGCGTATTTTTTAATCGTTGATAGCATATTTTTTCACTTAGCTTTTTATTGAATCACAACTTCAAACGATTTATCTACGGTTCTCAATAACATTACAATTTTATTCTATAAATGTGTAAACTGAACCCCCCTTCATTGAGAATCAAACCAGCCGACATTTAAATGATCTGGTCTAAATTATTTTGGTAGAAACCATACACAATATGTATCAGTTTACAGGCCCAATCTGAGCGAAGTAAACGACGGCGAGCGAGGCACTAGATCGCAGAAAGCAAAGCTTATTTGGGAGACCGAAAGGAGACCCAGAGACATAATTTAGCCACTCGATGACGGACCTGTGCAGATTAGTGGAGGAGACCACCATATTAGAGTGGGTGGCCTGAATACACAGACGTGACACAATAAGCCTTGAAGGCTGCAGTGCCTCATCCGTGACCAAGGGTCGGACGAGTCTGGTTTATAGGAAGAAAAAGAAGAACGATGGAGAGACATCTACTCTCCTACGTTCCCCCATACAACACCTAACAGCGATGTAGTAGGGCAAGATAGTCACAGGCGAAGTATGCTTCTGATCTAGAGCGTTGTCTCTGATATTGTGGCATTAAATGGCATGCATTCAATGACGATTTTAACTCAGTGTGTTCGTGTTGACAATATTATACTTCATCGTATCTGCCCATAAGATCTGGCGTCCCGCAAGGATCAATTTTAGGCCCACTTCTGTATACAATCTATACATACAACTTTATTAAATATATAAACAAGTGTAAGTAAAATTTTTACGCTGACGATACGCAACTGTATTACTCTTTTCCTGTGCAGGAGACTGATAATGCATGTTCCTATGATATTAACTCGGACATTGAAAATTTAAAAATGGCATATAGAAAGCACTATCTTTTCTTGAACTCTGCAAAAACCGACTTAATTTTATTTGGCCCTAAAAAAACTAGAAGTGATTTGACCGCTCGAGAATAAAACTCGCCGTTGGTGGTAGAAGTATTCCATTAAAAAGTACTATTAAAAATTTAGGTGTTTTACTCTAGATGATAATCTAGATTTTGCTCATCATGTTAATGAATGTGTTAAGAGATCATATGCTGCCCTAAAGATAATTTACGCTAATAGAGGTTTTTTGTCTGAAAAAATTAAGAAAGTACTGTGTGAATCGTTAGTTTTGTCCCATATGAATTACTGTGATTCTTTATATGATCCTTGTATTACGTCAACGTCAAACAGTATTCGTAAAATTCAAAAAGTACAAAATTCTTGTCTCGTATTAATTTTTGGTATTCGCTCGCGAATATCACATAAGCTGTCGGAGATTAAATGGTTGAATATGAAGCATACAGCCATACTGTTTCACTCTGTCATACATTGCCAAAAACCGCCATATCTATACAGGAGCATAACTTTCAGGACTGATGTCCATAACGTAAACATTCGTTTTAAGGGAACACTAACTCCTCCTATGTACCACTCTGCAAAGTTCAAAAAATGTTTTACCTACCGCGTAACCTCTACATATAATTCTATTCCCGTGGATATAAAAAATGAATGGTCCTTAAATACATTTCAAAAGAAATTACTTCAGCACTTATTTACTAAAGAGATGGGTTGATAGCTTGCGTGGCCTCTACTTCTTTTGTGATTTTGCCATTTAGCTCTATTTAAATTATTTCCTACGTTTAATTTAGTTTCAGGTTATTTGTTGTATGTACACATTTTAATTATCTAATTGGGTTGAGTGGAAGAACAGATGCTGCTATTTGTAGCCGTAAATGAACACCGCCCTTTTTCCTACTCTTTGTTAATATTGTATGACGATGTAGTGTAATTACTTTTGTAAGTACGGAAAATAAAGGTATATTACTATTATTATTATTATAATGAGATTTTCATAATCAGCGGTACAAGATACAAGTTGAATATTACAACAACAACTTAGAATATAGTTTAATGTAAGAAAAGATTAAGATTAGTTATGAAGAAAACGTTGATAAATAAGGAATAGAAGTCTGGCTTTAATACTTAAATAGCGATACCTCTATAATTTCATAAAACGTAACTAAATGTAAAAACAATATAACAAGGACTAGCCTAACTATATTCAATCAATCTCACTTACCTGATTTTAAATTGTGCAAATATAATGATCCATCCTGATAATAATTTATTGTGAAATAGAAATGTATGTGCAGCATTGCTTGCTTTTAAAGGAAACAACTGTATATTATTGTTTTCAAATAAGTTTTAATCTCAAAGGTGTTCAAAATATGCACGGTTTATTATGTCGAGTCCAAGCCAATGTAAAATTCATTCCTAACATTTCGTAAACTGTTTGGAGATATTTGCCAGAGATATCGTGTTTAACACATTTTTTCAATCTGGCAATTTTTTTCTAGTTTCTCTATACAATCTTTGCATTACATGCGTCCCCATAACAAAAAAAAAAAACGAGAAGAATTAGACCAAAATAACGTGAGGGCCGCTCAGTTAAACTTCTGCTACTAATCCAGTCACCTTGAAAGATTTTGAACCAATATTGACACACGTTCCAAGTTAAAAGTCTGGTGTACCATTTTGTTGAAACCATATCCTTTCGTCAATCAAATCTACTTGACTTAGATATATGGTCAGAACTATAATATCGTGCTCAAGAAACTCAAAGATGCTTTAATCCGTTCAAATTATTCTAGATAAGATATAGACATTATTTGACTGTCCTATATGCCAGCTCAAACATTAATTTTAAAGTGAGTATGAATTTTCCTTTGTTCACATTTCACCAATTGGTAATCACTAAACCAAATACTGCGATCTAATATCTTTGATGAAACACTTCAAGGAGATACCACAAAGCTTACTTCTTCATAAAAAAGACAAACATAAATACGTAAATCACTTTAAAATATGGAAAAATTTTGTAGGAGGTATATTTTTTTTTCTTTTTATTTTGGTCGTATTTTATTGAATTTATTCCGGTTAAAATCATTACGACTTAACAATCTTGCACATTCCAAAACTAGTCGAATTTTAACCAGCTTGTTGCTTTTTTTCTTACTTATAAAGAAAATGACTGCTTAACCTGAAAAAAATGCTGCATCAACCGACACATCAACAAGTTTCAATTACTTTATTGGTCTTCCGCGGACAACAATACATCACATCGGTGACAATGCCGGATCCAACAGAGACCGACCTTTGCGTTCCCTTCGAGGGTCAGAGTTGAAGAGTTGACCAAATAGGTGACGTCACAATCTCAGAGGGACCGCTTATCTAGACAGAAATTACCTTTTTAACGGGACATATAAGAAGTGACCATAGAGGCTCGCACGTCGTGGGGCAGTTCCAAAGAAGATTGAATGCTCCCGATGGACTCGTCGTCCTCCGTATATACGGAAGCAGTGCGGTGACTTGCAGTATTCTGTTATTGTATACTTCCGATAGTATTTCGGCAGTTTTAACTTAAGTCAACCGTATGCAATAAATAGAAATTACGATAAACTGTTCCACTGGAATAATAGAGAAGCTAATAGTTTGTTTTTATTTGTGTGGCGCACAATCTTTTAAGCTTAATTTTTTGTTTGCAATGCCTTGATTAACTATAAATATCACATTTAGAGCTAATCCAATTTAGTTATTACAATATGTCAAATTAATGCCTTTGTGGAAATTATATTTTTATATCGACATGAACAGATTTCTTATCGAAACCACGCGTATGATAAATTTGACATTTTCTTGTGATATATTTCGTAAAGATACACGGTTTTAAGGCAACTTTTCATGGATTTAAGTAAAGCTATGTTAATCATAAGTCATTATTTTTACTTTTATGAGGAGTATTACTCCTACAAATATTCTTACGATGACGATAGCAACAAAGTAAATTATGTAGAAGATTAGCAAGGTGTTCTTCAAGGTTCGGTTCAGCTACTACTTTCGCTTTATGTCAATGATCTCTCTAGAGCTTTGGCCAGCTATAAAAATGATTTGAAGAATTTTTTACGAAAATAGACAATAACATAGTAATATTAAACAAACAACAATTTAGAAATTAAGTTTTGTAAACCAAAAAATAATGTACTAAAGGCTTTGGCGCCTATAGTGTGAATATCGTACCTGCTTTAAATGGTAATTGTACGTATATGCATGCAAGATGTGTGGAGTGATATTTTAGAAAAATCGACCGAAACCTATTGGCGCAAAAGTGAAAGCTTGTGCCACGACGATTTTTGGATTTACAAAAAGAGCCATTTCAACTATTTTAAACAAAGCACGTGCTTATATTTCCATTTTACTTACACATTATGAGATGTGGGCTGTTTGCAAACAAATATATACTTTTTCAAATAGTCTCAATTATTACATGAAAAAGAAATCTAAAAGGTTAGACATTGACGGCTTGCTACTACCTAAAAGAATTAAGAAATATTTTGAAAGGGTTTTATGTTAGTGATTATAAATATTCAATGTTATACCAAATTTTGCATTAAAATGAAAATCAAACAAGAGTTTACAGATGCAATATTGTACATAAAGGATTTCTTCCCGAAAAGACATTTTAATACTAAATCATTATTTTTTGTATGTTACTTACCTTAAATATATGCATATGTTATCTCTTTCTTATACATATCTTTCTGTATGTATATACCGGTATAATCACTGCAAAGTCAATTCAGTTTCATTCTTTATTGGTGAATCATTATCTGTTCGTTAATTGGACGACACACATTACTTTGCTGTTGCCCTACTGCATCGTTAGTAGTATTTTTACCATGTTAAACGCCATAGCTATATTTAGTAATACTATAAGGTTACCACATTGGCCAAAATCATATGGATCATTGCAATTTACTTCAATGTTTACTATGGATGCAGTAGATACATATATGTTGATGCGGCCCTATTACTTCTCTTACAATGCATTTAAAGGTGAAGCAAACAAGAGAAGAAATAAATTTTCGAGATAATCGCCTACATCATGAAATTTCTCCATCAATCCCTTTACTATGTCTGGCAACTCTCACTACGCAATTAATTACTACAAAAGTCGCTCCCGTAAGAGTACCTTTAGATGTAGTAATAGAACGTAAAAATAGTGACTTGTTAGTATACTTCCGCAATATGATTTCTTACTTCAATATCATGGATAACACTTCGAATTCACAGCATAAACTAGTTGTAACTTCACAACATCGAAAAACATACATTAAATTAAATTTCTCATCTGCGTATACCGAGTATGGCTTACCATTACTCAATTTTATGCTCTTGATATAAAACCCTTGTTTGGATAGTCCGCTATTGAAACGATCATATTTTGAAGGGACAAAAATTAAAAACATTCAAATATTTAGCGATCTAACCCTTTACCACCCTCAGCACCGTATATTGCTGACCCTTTCTCAAACTGTGTAAAATAACCCGATATAGGCATCATCAAGCCTGTATAACTAGTATTGTATTTCGTACAAACAGTAGTTGAAAGTCTAATTCTTCAAATATAGATTTTTATTCAATACAGTTTTCTATAATGCCTAAGATAATGATAATAAAAGAGTATTGATGAAAGAATGGTACATAATTGATGATATAATTTCTCAGGAATCATGGAAACCTATTTTTTTATATAAATCATCCAATCTCACATTAGAAACTGATATAATGATTAATTGATAAAAGTAAAACTTCAGAAATTTTAATTTTACATAATTGATAATTTAAACTTAATTTAAATACTACGATACCTTAATAGTAAAAAAAATGGAAATTGGTGTTTCTGAAATGAATTTTAACTCAACCAAAACCCTCTTTGAAACAAGAACAGTAATTCCATTTTTAAGTAGACAAACCACACGCATTCATAAATGCAAGTTTACTGCATGCAAGTGAAACATTAATAATCACCTGAGATAAAGATTATTGTACAATTCGTCTTATACATGTAAAAATCGTAAATTCTTACATTTTGAAGTTGGGTGTCAGCATAAGAAGAAGAACGAAATTTTAACAAAATTTCTTCAAAATGCCAGCCCATACAGTTACGAATATACAGCGTTTCTGCATTTAGAACAACAAATAATGAAAAAGATTACTCACATTATATCAAAGTCGATGGTAATAGTATAAAGCAAGTTAATTAATTGCACAAAATTTTTAGAACTAACGGTTGATTGTAGGTGTAGTTGGAAGAATCACATCACATCACATCTGACGCGCTAAGCAGTAGACTAGCTAAAGTATGTTTTGTCTCACCTTAAAGACGAATTGAGTTTTGATGCCCTCAAAATGTATTATTTTGCACACTTTTACTCACTCGTGTCCTACGGAATTATCGCTTGGGGAGTTTCTTCTAAAGTAGGACGAGTGTTTAGGTTACAGAAGAAAGCATTGCGTATAATGGTGAGCATGCGTAATGGTTCCAGCTGTCGTAGGTTGTTTTCAGATATCGGGGTGGTGACGTTGAGTGGTGCTTTTAGATTTCAATTGTTAATGTATGCTAAGGACAATATTAGCGATATGCCAAAATTAAATCAATTTCACTCATACCACACCAGAAACTCACACATATTGGAAGTACCGCAGCATAGACTGACACTTAGTGAGCGAAACCCTCGTTATTTGGCCGTAAAGGCTTACAATAAGCTTCCAGCATGTTATAAACAAATGCCACAAAATATGTTTCGCTGTAATATTAGACGTTTGGTGCTCTCCAAGGGTTACTATACATTTAAGGAATACTTTGACGATTTGAGTGTGTAGTTCTTGGTTACATAGTTGTTAATTCTTTCATAATTATGTTTCTTTAAATTTACCTGTTTTAAGTAATATATCTAATGCTTCGGAGATCTGCATATATATACAAACTGTACATTGTTGCATGTTATTTTTTGTTTGTTGTATGCTCATCCACCATTGAATGATGTGTTCTATACTCGAGTTGTAGTCTACTGGATATATATATTATTACTATTATTATTATTATTAATGTAGTTTTATTGCCCTAATAGCCAACCATATTAATTTCATCTTTAACTTTGACTGGTCTGTTTTGGGAACCCTTCCTTTTCTTATGCATATCAATACCCCAGACGTAAACCTATAAGAACAATTCGTCGTTGTTAATGAAACGAGAAACAAAGCAAAAAAACTTCGTGAAAGAGAAACTAGTAATGATGCAATAAACTTATGCTCTAAACATGAATGAAACACAATACCTGAACTTTGCTAAGAATAGCGAAGAGGAAAATTATTAGCACTAAAGTCCTTGGACTGAGTGTGGGACGTTAGTTATAATTGGTTGATACATGACGAATTAACGAAAAAGTTGTGTCCGCTAATTATAGTGCAATAAACATTAAAATTGTTTCTACACATCACGCGAACATATTGACATATTTCGCAAACCTTCAGTAGACTGTGTATTTCAATTCTACTCTCTAAGAGCGCATGGATAATTCTAGCAACTCTAACAAATGAGCAATTAGATTAGATTCTATTAGGGTTGGAGTGGCCATCCGCACCTATTTCAACCAGACCTCAGATCTATTGTGATTCGCTTTGTACTTTTTTTTTTTTTTTTTTTAGGGAGACGGGAAGAATCTTCAAAAAGACCTGCGGCCCGGTTCACAGGTAGTGTCAGATTTCTACTGACTAAAAAACCCCTCTCACTACCATGATGCTCTTCTCTACCTGGGACTGCGTGGGCATTTCTTCAAGTAGAGGTATGTAAGTTGTTCGGGCACTCCTTACTCTTTTGCTGCGGTTATTGCAGTCGCTTCCTAGCTCTTTCTTCTCTTTCTTTTGTAGCCAAGATGCTGTTTGCGAGCTCGCTCACTTTCGTCCATGCCTCTTCGCTCGAGAGCATTTTCGTAACGATATTAGTTGGCTTGAGGTTACCTAGAGCACTCTCAGCCGTCGTTCTCACATGGGTCCAGCGAGGGCACTCAAAAAAGGTGTGTTCTACAGTGTCCTGCATTCTGCAATAGTGACATTCATCCGTGTTGGACAGCACACACCTATTAAGATTGGCCTGGAAGCATCCATGTCCTGTGAGAAGCTGCGACGTCTAGTATCCCACCTCTCCAAATTTCCTGGTGTGCCATGGGCGTATCTCTTTTGTGAGCTTCCGCGTCCACGCGGCTATCCCATCGTCCTTCATCCACTGAGCCTGCCAGCGATCCAACACCTTGTCCAGCGCCGTGGTCCTGCTCTCCGTACCCTCCTCTCTCTCTCTCCTCAGTTTGGCCTGGATGTCTATCGGCGGAGTCCTGGCAATCACCAGCAAGGCTTTCGTAGACGTCGTTCTATATGCGCCGGTTATTTTCGCTTTGTACTAGAGGGCGCTCTCTAACTTTGCCTTATTAATTAGATCTATCATCTCTGATAGCGGCTCCTTTATGTAGCTGTGAGGTCCTCTACCTCAAATACTAGAAACCTTTTCCTCACCAGGCCATCGCAGTGGCACAGTACATGAATTGAAGATTCTTTCCTCGGAGCGTCATCTGCCAAGCCAACGTTTATACATATGCCTATTTAATCTACAATGACCAGTCAACAGAGATACCATCATTTTGACAGGCTTCCTGTCTTTACTCAGTAGATCTTTAGTAAACTCAGACCTCTGTTCATTTAAAAACTCTTTTGCCTGTCTTTTTGTGTTGCTGATTTTTGCCACAATTCTTTGGACTTATTTTGTATCCATTCATTGATGGGCATTTTAAGTTGCGATTTGGTAATGCCAAAAGAAGGGCCAACTCCAACGATTGACCTTGTCGAACCTCGTCTGGCGAGATCATTCGCTCCCTTATTTAACTCCACGCCTATGTGGCTAACCAATGTTAATTTTCTTTGCGTACAGCAGTGACAAAACCACGCACTGGTTAAAGAAGGTATGCTCACTAATTCTAGGTAAAAATGCAAAAATTTAAAGGAACAGATTGAGTTAACGATTACCACTTATTATTCGGTGCAATAGAAGACTACTTACACGTTATTTATTAACACACACATATTCTATTTTATTTTATATACAGCTACATATTTATTACCTCATTTTATGTCATTTCTATGATTTTCATTGAAACTTTTATTGCCACGACTATACACATTACTTATCAACTTGTTGTTTCGATGAAGCTGCAAGTATTGTGGAAATTCATTGACATTCTGACAATAAATCGCAACATTAAGGAACCGCTATTACAGGTACTGTTAGCATATTAGTTTGTACTTAAATACGTTAATTGACAGCGTTTTAGAAATTTGAAATTACCTACAATTTTTCGTCAAACTAAATCAATTTTTTTAACAAAAAAATAACGTTGAAAGTTGTTTTAAATTCTTTCTCTACGATTATCTGCAAAAAATGACAACATTAAAAACAATTACACACACATATAGAATCGATTTCAGCAATTATTTGCCGCTATTACTTTTTTTTACATACAACGATTATCCAAATTCGAAACAAGTATCCTATAGTACCAATATTTTTAAGTTTACGGCGTTGAACTTTGAAACAATAGCAATTAAGAGAATACTAGTAAATATGCGGTTTTGTGGAATACAATTGCGCCGCACAAGCAGTCCGTCGCGTCGTCTTTATGCATAATGAATTAAGTATGGGTTTTCCTCCTCGACAAGTTTGGAAGTCGTAAAATTATGCACCTAATTGCTTATGTCTCCCAGAGCGTTAAGACTTGTGAAACCGTACCATGAATCCGTTTAATGAATACAGTTGCTCTACATTTTAAACACTTGGTTTAGTCATGACCCTACGCTATACTACAACCGAGAAGAACGCGACAATTTCTTCTTCAGTTCCGGCGAGTTCTTTTATCCGTCATTTAATCTGCTTTGGTTCTGATCATAAATTTTGTTTTAGATGGCGTAGTATAATCGGCGCATCTGATAATGATAATTTTTAAATGTTCTGATAAAATATATAGCATATGGATGTAACATGAAAAAAGTCATTACGGGCAGAATCTTTGCAAGGCTTTCGCGATGGAAATGCAACTTTGCGAAAGAGATCACTGGTACGTGGTGTTATAAAAGTTACGATACTCTTCAGCGAATAAATCTCCCAAGAAATACAAAATTTTAATAATTTCACGGGCGAAATTTTCTTTTTTCCGCCGCTAATTCTCCTGGCCGAGAAAAAAATCCTTAAATACGGTTAATTTGCCTAATTTATACGGGCAGCATATGCAGAAAATATAAAAAAGTCGTCTAATTTAATTAAAAACACAAAAACAGATGCAGAAACGTCGTTCCGCTAATGTCCCTATATGCTGCTTCTAGCTATGTATTTAGCTACCTGGCCGTTTTCACTTATATGTATGTCCCCACATGTTGCACTATAGTTTCGCAATTAACTTGGGACTACCGCGCGCCGAATGTATACGGGAAGAGGCGAAACTCTCTTAATAGTAACCCTTTTCTCCCGAGTCGAATTTAAATTGCAAATACGGCCGCCAAAGAGCGCTAACGCAAATTCGCAAGATGAGATTTATAATTTGTGATAATTAAATCGCACATTTTGGAAATGCAATTGGATGTTTTCAAATAAAGACGTTATTCTGCAAATCATTTAACTATAGTTACTTCATGTTTAAGTAGGCATATACAATTCTTCCATTTCAAGATAAATTAATCTGATGTATGTGGCTAATTATTAATTAGATTTGTACATAAGATTTAAACCATTCTTAAGATATTTTCTAAAAGAAAAATTCTAATAGTCTCCTTTCAAGCTTTAAAGCTGGTGTGGATATCAGCATATAACCTCCAACCCCGATAAACCAATTAACAGGCTTGCTAGTATTTTAAAGAAGTTGATGTAATGCAAACATATAAAATTAAAATCAGAAATTAACCTAAATATTGGAGCGATTAGGTATATAATAAACTTACGGTATATAATTTGTGAGTGTTGTATTGAGAAACATTCATATGTTTCAGTAAATCAATATGATTATGTGACGAAATTCATCTACTTATATTTTAACACAAAAATAGTAGCATATCTTTACATTTTACATATAAATTTACACATTAATTACCTATACAAACATGAAAATATTAGATATATGTAATTAACAGCATCCACAACCTAACCTCATATGAAACATACGATCAATAAAAAGAAGAAGAAGGCAAAGATGCTGCTAAGGGGTTAATAAAATAATACGATAGAATAAAACCAGTCAAAGAAGTCAAATCAAGTGATAAAGTGCTGGCATAAAGTTTTCTTTTTTCCGAAAGTATATACGGGACAACCTATAAAGAGAAACTCTACACCACAAAGTTAAATCAAATAATAGAGAGTAACGCAGTATAGTTAGGACAGTGAAAATATTTTCTCAGAGTGCTCGTAATAAGAAACAAATACAAATTAAAAATAATACCACCTAAATTTCTCTAATCTGTCAAGAGTTTCTTCCAAGTATTACTGAGGTGATTTTCACCCTTTTGAGTGAAGGAGTTATTTTTGAATTTTTTGAATAGCGATTCTCGCATCAACGTTTCTAAAATTGACTTGAGATATGTTACATCATCAAAAATATTTATAGCACATTTGAGTAAAACTTTTAATAAGTTCATGCCAAAATTAAAGGATTTTATTTGCGGTGCAAAATTGCCTGCAAATATATTGGGGGTAGGTAAAAGCAACAATACTAAATTGTCTTTATTGCTATAAAAAAAACAGAAATTCTTACTGAACAAAACATTACAACATTGCTTTAAGAATATTCTAATCATAATTATCATACACTTATGTAAACGGAATTCATTGCATTCTTCTTTGCATATTCATCAGCTTAAGCAATGATATAGCCAACGCGCGTGGTTTTTGACAGTTACATGCAAAGCAAATCACTGAAAAAAAAACCTTCAATTTTACGAAACGCCTATGGGCAGATTACATTAATTACACATGCAATTTGCCATGCTGAATTATAGAGCTCCCGTGCTACGCTAGAGTTAAATTTTTATCGCAATCCGAATAATTTATCTCGGATTTATCTGTAAGAATAATCTTAATTAAAATCGGGCAGCTTCTCCGTTCGTTAGTGTCAAGTAATTAGGTATGAACATCTCAGAAGCGCTTGGGTGAAATCGAGCTACTGAAGAACCGCGGTGCGTATACGCGTGAAGTTGTGCCAATTCCTGGATACAAACAAATATAAAGTTAATTACGATTTCTGTTAATAAATTACGGTAGAATTTTACGATAAGAAAATGTCAAACTTTCTACAGAAAAAAGAAACACATTCACATATTATAAAAAGCAAGAGGACACAAAATTTACACATTATAAATGATATTTTTATGTGGCGTAAGGTTAAGACAATATCTTTATACCATATAAAAATTCTCGACCTTACCCTGTTTGCTGTGTCATGTTGACAGTTAAGTAAATTAGTTAATTCGCGAGAGGACGTGTTCTGGCTTCTTGGCCGCCTTGCTCCTTAAGACAAAAGCCTTAAGCTAATCAGCCAGCGGTGCCCAACCCAAAAGATAAATTTATTAATATGCTAATACTAAGTGGTACCGTATCTGAGGCGTTGGACGTTTGATTTACTTAAGAGCCTTCAATTTAGTCGGGCAAGGAAATTAAAGTTACACACGGGGAGATCTATTTGCTAATTAGATAGTGATAATGTATACATAACGAGGAGTACCACCGTCGTCGCAAACGTCAGAAACGAGGGTTGCCACGACGAGTCCATCTGAGTTCTTCTACACTTTTCCAATTAGAGCGAATGGAGGAATCCGATACATATTCAAACACTAATTGAATATATTGGCGATTGGCAAATAATATATTATATTTAACATTTACACGTTGCTGCATTTGTAGCAAAATATAATATCCTGTTAATTTAGATAAAACGAGTTCTTAAAAATTTACGGTAGTTTCTGCTAGTTTCTAGTAATGGTTACGGATAAATATATTTTGTAGTATTTTTAAGATTTAGTTTACAGTGAACTTATTTATGTACGCAAAAAGACAATTTTTGCAGTATGAGACATTCTCGAATTGCATCTAGTTCTATATATATCCAAAATATCAGTGATGATCAATTTTTCAACCTAACAGAAGAAAGCATTACATAAGAAAAATCAGGAGATTGTAAACCATGTTATTATTTCTGTCAATTGTTTCATAATTATCCCAAGAAGAATAGAGTATACCGGAGTCTCAGCTCATAGTTTCGGCCAGTAACTTATTTATAAATAATTTTTTTTTTATAAAAATGGGAATGGGCTATTTACTGTCAATTTTATTATAATATAAACTGAATAATTGGAACTGATATTATAGTTTTCTATTACTTTTGGTTTTACCGTAAATAAGAACAAATTTAAAATTTTAAATGAAGTAGCATATTCCATATACAGCCTGTATATTTTTGTATATTCGGATTATGCGTAATATTCAGATTTTTTGAGTTAGGAAACATATTATTGTTGTCTTCGTTTAGCCCTTGTTCAGCAAAATTTGTAATTTTTATGTTTCAATCTAGAGTGCCGCAAATACGTTAAAAATCTTTGTAAAAACCTGCGCTTTCCTTCCACAGTGAAATGAAGCTGTAATATTAGTTTAACTCGCTTTAAAGTACCCTCAAAATCATGTCTCATTAGCTTTGTAAAATTATAATTATCTAATCCGCGTCTACAGATAGTATTTAGAAATTATACAAAATTTATTATTTTCATTAAAGTATTATTTTCTGCTGGCGGATGCCCAATAGCATGAGGGCGTATCCAATGGAGTGAGACACAGGACGACGAAGGCATATCGAGAAAGATCATAACTCGCATGCGAAGTAAAGGTATTCCCTTTATCTTCGCGATTCGCACAAAATCCGAAATTCACTTTTTATAACATGTATCTATCTCGAGTATTGCACGCCAGCCAACGAGAGGGCTTCGTCTGCCTCTCCGAGCTCGTAACGTAGAATGCGCGTAGGAGCGGGGTTTCCGCCAACAGAAAATAAGTCTACTGTATTTATTTAATGCTTACTGTGATTCTTTTCAAATTATTCAATTACAGTAGCCACCATTACACAAATGGTGGCCATACTGGTACCATTGACCTATCAATATTTAGATTCTAATAAAGTATTTCAAATTTTTGAATTATTCGTTTAGTTTGTCGTAATTTGTTGTAATTAAATTTGTAACCTTTTTATAAATTTGCGTTGTCCATCACATTAAAATCTTTGGTTATTTTCCTGAATTTGGTTCAAGGCATAACGATTTTGACCGACAAATCCACAGCCGTGCTCCAACAAGACTATTCCGTTGGGGCCGTATGAGAAACCCTGAAAAATGTGCGATGTCCGTCCATTCAATATTTAGCGCCATACCGTGTTGGGCGCATAACGTTATTCCATATTTAATACCTAAATGAGAAATGTAATCTTTACAAACATATTCAAAAAAGAGTTCCACCCTTAGGTCCTGCATTTATCAATTGGGGAAATTTTGTGAAATTTATTTTTTAAATTATTTTTGAGCAGATTGTGGTGTCGGTCGACTTTTATTTTTTCTTTTTAGAGCATTTTTCAAACCTGATGTCGACAACTGTGCTTTTTCTGGACTGGGTGATAGCACGGACGTAGAACCTTTATCAGTTGTACGCATTTTCAAAACGATATGTATTTCGCTACATTCATTTGTCGGATCAACTGCCTAATCATTATTTTCCTCAATGTCTTCTTTGTCTGTGAACAGTTTGTTTTCCTCAGGAAGTAATATGCAAATTTCATATTCATCAACTGAACTGTAAGGATGGTCAAAATCAGACAATATGTGTAAATAATCAACAGCTTCGATTGTTTGAAAACATCTTTCCTCCATCATTGCACAAAAATCACACAGTAACGAGATCTATGGTTGCAAAACAAGAGGAAACTGTTAAAATTATGATACGGCCATATTTTAGAAAAAATTAACAGTAACTTATGTAATGCAGAGATTTATTACATGTATGTATACTGCTTAACTTATAGTAGTTGAAATGAATACATAAACAAATCAAAAAGCTGTAAATATTGCATACAAACAACAGTAGTTACTATAGCGCGATTCGCAGTTACCTAGAATGAAAATAAAAGCCGACGACTCCAAAAAACACCTGCAATTATTCAATATTTGGAATATAAATACAAAAATTGCGCTAAGATGTGTTTCTTTTGATGTTTCTAAATATTTTAATGTAAGTAATATTGGGGAGGAAGGATATAACACTGCGGAATCTAATTGGCCGAATATGATAGTTTTAAAATATTTTCAAATAATGCAAAAAGTAATAAAAAACTGAAATAAAAAGTACAAGTTTTCAATTATTAGAAAAAATTTAAGGTTAAACATTTTTATTTTAAGAATTTTAGATCAAAATATTCATTTATTGTGACCTTCCATTGATTTTGACTGTCGTAAAAAACCATTTGGGCATCAATGATTGTATAAATTAGAATATGAAAAGGATGAGTATTTAATCAGTTCTAATTCTAATTGATCAACCATAAAAATAATTTATTTTTTTTTAAAATAAGTAACACAAATACGTACTTAAAAGTAAGGTCATACACGAAAGTACATACCTACTACTTATAATTGCGATATTTGAATAATGTGATATTTATTATTTCTCCTGAGAAACGTCATCTGAACTCTGCAAAATCAGGTATATTAAATAAACGACCTTAATTCAGCAGCGTCATTAATCTAGACAGAAGAAACTATGGGGTTCAAATATTTTAATTAACGTGGCTATTTTAAAAGGGTGTCGCGATAATATTAGAGTGGTCGTGAGTGGGTGGGTCAGCTTCCTCCGACTAACCCCTTTTCTGCTAACGGACCCGCTCTGGTGGTCAGAGTGTGTCCAACACATGTAACGAACGCGGGAATATTAATGTCTTGGAGCACCGCGTTCTTAACCGCCCTTCCACGAGTCCTGACCAGGACATAGATCATGTATTCACCCCAGCGGCGGCGGCACAGCGTTTGTTCTCTCGTTCGCCGTTCCTTCGCCCTCTCCACTCCGAGACCCGGAGTTCTCCTCCGCTCCACACACAACCCACCCGCCTGATTTTATTGCTTAACCAAATATAAATTAAATTAACTACTGCTTCAGTAAGCAATTAAGAATTAAGGGAGTTTAGTGCGCGGGGAAATAAAAAGCGATTTAGGTGACTTTTATTTTGAATTCACAAACAGAAATATAAATAAGTCCGTTACGCGGCGCTGTTTCCGTTTTCGTTCGCGGTTCTTATTCCTCCATATACATTACGGAGGGGTTTTAACGGTTTTAAAAAATGTTTAGAGACTTTCTCGGCTAAGACAGAGAGAAAAATAACGAAAGACAATACTTTAACTTTGAAATTTATGGTCACATGGTTTTTACGTATTTACACAGAAAATAAAACGAATGCGATTATTACCTGCATTTAACGAATACAAAACAGCATATAGCATCGTAGCATGAATATTCACTCGCTGTATCTGTATCAGAAAACTGTCGGCTTTCTATTAAAAAATATAGGACTTAGAAAACCAAGCAATTTAAATTAACTAACTTTCCAGTACAACTTAGTAGCAGAATGTTATTTACTGAAAAAAAAGTAGGCCAGTTACTAAAATTAACAATAATAACAACAACAAATTTTTCAAATTAGTACATATTCCTCCATTACGAATGGAAGATTCTTGAAGCTCAAGAGCTTTCTATAGTATTTTACAGTGACACTTTACAAAAATTAAAAATCGTTGATAATCTTAAAGACAGGAAATGTAACATTGTGACAAAATCTATACTGGCCAGAGCTCCCAAATACTCAAAAAACCACTTCAAAACAACATTGTGACATTAGCACCGACAATTGCTGTACCGGCATTTCTAGCCATAGCATCACCACTGGACATACGTTTGATTTTATTAGTCCTGTCATTTAAATTATGAAGAGAAATTCAAAAACATATATTATCTGAGGTTATTTATATTAAGACCGTTAAAAATTGTAATTTTAGGAATGATACAGGTATTTTTAGCGGTATTTATAATTTCTTTTTGATTTTAGCAGTGTGTAGTTATTTACTGATGGTTGCTGGGCCAGCATATGTTGCCAGCGTTTTCTTTTTGCGTTGTCCGTTGATCTAAATTGTTGTCCGTCTCTTTTTACTTTTCGGTTTTGCTGCCTTTCTATTTTTACTTTGTTCTTCCAATGCTAAATTACGTTATCATAAAAAAATTTTACATTAATCGTTTTTAGCCCTTTCATTTTGAACAAAGCTATAACATATTAATTTCAATAACCACAGGAAAGAGGAAAAAACTACAGATATAAGAAAGGTATTTATATTTTACGTATTCCTTCACTTCTCTTAAATGTTTACACAAAACACTCGGTGTAATAAATATTATGATACTCAAGCAATAATATTAAGTAATAATTAATGTACCTAGAATTTTGAGTAATAAGTAACACAACCAATAATTAATACTCCCAGTATATTGTATAATATGGATCCTAACCAATATGTAATAACTTAAACTTTTCATATATTGAAGAATATGGTACATAGCCAAAATGTAAGAATCTTTGCTTTTAATATATTGAATAATTAGGAAGACAACCAATATGGAACACAACCATTATGTAATAATTTATTCTTTTAATATATCGAACAATATGGTACACAGCCAATATGGAACAATAAGGTACACAGCCAATATGGAACACAACCATTATGTAATAATTAATTCCTTTAATATATGGAACAATATGGTACACAGCCAATATGTTCATAAATATTTAAGTAGGTATATTCATGAAAAACAATTGTTTAGTAAATTATGACTTGTCAAGCAAGAGTGTCAAAAGCCATCTCGTCAGCATAACTATTAAAACCTCACACATTCAACTAAAAGATGCGCCTACAACATGCAACAATTCAAATATACAATATTGAATAATTAGAAACCCAGCTGCGATTGTCAGTAATTCAAACGTACTTGTACTTTCCTCCAAAAAGCGCACACTCTTGGTGGCGACACTAATTATTTTTTTCTTTTAAAATTGCACGCGTGCAGACGTCGCGACAGCACTCACTTACTTGCACTCTTCTTTTTTTCGTTGTCACTGTCACCTATATGTATATCATAAGCCTACTTCAAAACGTTTATTAAAATGTAGAACAAACCCTCGCCATTTTAATACATTTCCATTTACTAACAAAATAACAAACATAACCAAAAAGACAACAATAAAAGAATCCCTAACACAAGAATAAATATATATTACCTCATTTAGCCGCTATCTTTTTCTTTAGAATTTTGTTAAGCAATATCAGCTGTTGGGTTACATATACAACTGTCAAACTAACAAAATGCGATAAAAAAAGAATGCAAAAGACAGGCTTTTTACTTTTTACAAAAAAGTATATTATTGCCCACTCGCCAACACCCAACTCATTATCATCATTCCTTCAAACCTTCAAAAATTATTTCCCTTTAAGAACTTAAGTCTCCAAACTCATCAAAATTTCTAATACTATCTTTAAGTTTCTCCACTAAATTCTTTCATATTCCTC
Source organism: Cetonia aurata (assembly GCA_949128085.1). Lineage (NCBI taxonomy): Eukaryota > Metazoa > Arthropoda > Insecta > Coleoptera > Scarabaeidae > Cetonia > Cetonia aurata. The sequence goes on along the minus strand of OX421886.1, from coordinate 21,237,002 downwards.
TTATTATATGTCTTATGCTTTAGTTCTTACCTTGGACATTACACTTCTGTTTATCCTAATGCTTAATCTGCCCACTAGAACTAAGAAAAGGGTACTAATATGTAGAAACCTACCACGCAGTCAGTAAATAGAGCAATGCGGACAACTACTTACTTTCCCGGCAAAATACCACTAACATGTCCCACCATGTATGTTAGAATTAGAAAAATTTAATGCAAAACCCGGAGGAAACATTGAAGTTTTGTGATTTCGAAATTGCGAGAGCTAACTTGCTTTGTAAACGCCATATCTGGTATACTATGGGTAACACAATTGTCATAAATATTCAATTGGTGTCTGCTCTCGAGCGACATTTTAAAATAAGTGCTATTGCTATTGTTACTCTGGCAAAACAAAACTTATCCCTATGCCACGTGGGTCAATGTTCGGGCACTACTGAACTAGATCTAAAAATGCAAAATTATTTCGCTATATACTCGCAGAATATGAATAGGTCAGTAAAAACCACAAGCATGTAATTTTCTCAAAGAATATTTGCTCATGATGGCTATCACGAAAATATTTTCCGAAAGGTACTTACATTTTACATCATTAATCAAACAGAATTTGAAGTGTTAATGTTATAGGTGGCATCTTAGAAAGCACACAATCCAATATTGCCTGTATAAATTGCACCCGCTAGATAAAAATTAAAACAAAAACCAATTTAATGTTGTTCGAAGGCATAACGAAACAGAAAAAGCGTCAAAGACCGTGGCGGCTGAACCTGTTGGGACCTCGGCGTCTAGCCGATATTTTTCTTCTTGACATACTTCCACGGAGATCGTCAATCCACCTACCTGGCGTATTCACCATCAAATTAAACGGAACGGCTATCGCCTTCTCTCTTGAACGAATCCATAACATAAAATTATAATTTCGGACTACTATCGATCACCGGGAAATAAGAATACGCCCACATTTGAAACATATACTTCAAGAATAGTCAGGTGAAGTTGAAACGAACTGAAACTATAACGTACTAAACTCACTGGTGATTATATATGTATACCTAAGATTTGGCGTTTAATTAAAGTTAAAGGAATGAATATTGGTAATTTTTTGTATGTAAATAATTGTTTCGAGCGATCCTTTCAACAGAAACAGGCAGAGATTTAGTGTTGCAAACAAATATAAAGAAATAATATGCATTATATCATTGTCAGTTCTCAGATTACATTACGAAAGAAAAGTAGTCACTTTTCAAAGAAAAAAAGATCCGTGTCAAACTTTAATTTTTCACAAAGCAAAATGACCAGAACGCACATTTAGTGTAAGTAATGTGACAGTTTAATGACTTTGCGGTTTGATGCTCTTATATAGTTATGACTTATTGGGTACTAGAACGTACACACTAACGTTAGCACATGATACTCGCCTAGCGTTGTAACATCTGTTTCTGGAGGTCCAAACGGAGAAGGAAAGAAAAGGACAGCGACCAACCCGGAAACCACAGACTGGGACATTGGTCATTATAGAAAAATATCGTATGAGTATGGAAAGGGGTAACTTGTATAAGTTGCCGCTAACTGCCCCCAGTCTTGCATGCTTGGAGACCGCAAAGATCCATTCGGTACTTGCAGCGGGACGGCTGTGAAAGCTGTGGCGCGCTGTAAATTCTCAAAATTACCAAAAATGCTTCATGTTGTAATCGCAGGCAATGTAGTTGATACTAAATACCAACAAGCAACGTTTAAAACCATTATTTACTAAGTTTTTATTTAGAAACGCAATTATAGTAAACTATAAAGTTCGCTTAAAAAAAAGTGATTCATATACATGACAGTAATATAAGAAATAAACAGCAGTAGTTTATTCGATACTATTGTTATCAAAATACAGCTTCCTTTAAAAACATTGTATTTATATTTTTTAGAGACAATAACATTTACTAGAAAACAAAGGAAATAGTTGCACTTGTAACAAAGTGTGGTAGTTCAGAACGCTGAATCATAAATAAGATATGCAGCAAGTATTTTCTATGATTAAGTACTGTTACCAAAATGTACTTACAATTACCGTTCAGTCCTTTTATGATTATATATGCATTATCAGACTTGTCAGCATTATCAATATATTTAGTGCAAGTAAATACATACATGCATTGATACGCTCAACTTTAGTTAACTAAAAACAGGAAATACTGTGAATAAGTTATCCTATGCTTCTGACATTATCTGCAATTCACTTCCACAATGGTGCTGCCCGTGTTGGAGATATCTTCCAAAATTTTAAAATGTAGTAAGATTTGTTACCAGAAAATTGAAATTTTACTTGATTTTATTGGTATTAAAGCTCATATGGTGGTTACATGGTATATCTAATACACTGTCATTATTTTCTGATGTAACAGCAATATATACCTATATATATATTGTGTAGAACATTTACATTTAATTTATTATCAGTATATGACCCATTAATAACTAAAATTGGTTGTACGTTCGTCTTGAACATTTGTTTTTAATTATTCCTTAATATTTTTAGTATGTTCGTAATACTTAACGAAAATTTATTTCAGGTACCAAGAAGCCTGGGTTATAATCAAATCCCTAACATATCTTGATCTATACAGTATTTCACATCAGTAGTTAAAATAAAACACATGAAAACAATCTCTCTAATCTATAATCTCATAAAAATTATAATAACAATAATATTAACTCTTTATTGGTGCTGTATAACAATAACATAAATTTATATATTCATATGAACCAGCTACAAGTAATATACTACATATTAGGAGAAAAAAACAAAGTTAATACGGGTAAACAGAAATAAACTTGCAATATGTGCATACAAATAAAAGATATAAAGCAACCAAAACTTCAGGATCAGCAACTTAACGCCAGCCCCTGATCTTCTTCCTGAACACCTATACTTCCTAAATTACAGAGCAAACAAAAAAAAAAGCAGAACTATACTATGTAAAGTCAAGTCAACCAAAATCAAAATCAAAACAGAAGCATGAAAAATACTTTTAAGCAATAATTACAAAGCTAATCTAGGGATGATGTCGATAAATGCAAAGAAATGTCGATGGATGCAAAGAACGCAGTTCATATGGAATCTCATTATATAACTTTGAGATGTTGTAACTAAAGGATCTTTTAAATATTGCAAGGAGATGAGCAGGAGGAGTCAGAAGTCTCTGAAATCACATTATGAACATCAGTTCTAAACAAAACTTTTCTGTAAAGATAACTAGGCGTTCTATCAAAAATAATTTTATGGAAAAAAACCATAGAATGAAATTCAGATCTAACTGATATTTTAAACCACCCTGCCCACCTCAACGTGTATGAAATACGGTCATACTTTTTCAAGCCATAAATAAATCTCAAACAGAAGTTCTGCATACGCTGAATCCTTCGATCAATCTTATCTAAACAATGGTAATAAACACTCATACAAAACCTAAATCTAGATTATACTAAAGAGTGACAAAGAGTCTTCCTTAAATTAACATCTTCAGATCCTATTGCTATGGCAAGCATTGTAACCTTGATACAAGGTGGTCGAGGAAAACGTGGAACTGCAAAAGTGGTTGGTAAGGGCCTTGGTGCTGTACAAAAAGGTGTATCAACTCTATGAGGAGACTGGCCTATTAATCAGAAGGACCTGATGGAGAAAGAGTCATCACCTAAAGAAATGTTTCTTTGGTGACCGCAAGTTTACGGAATAAATCTGCGGCTTTGCAACGAAATCAAGAAGTTAGAGATGTAAGTGTTAGTGAATGCACCGTTAGAAGAAGGCTTCGTGCTGCTGGATTGTCTGATAGCGGGATGGCTACAGGTCCATCATTGCAACGCCGACATCGTGTTGCAAAATTGGCCTTTGCACGAACTCACTGGGCAAGGAATGATGAGGACTAGAGTAGGGTACACCACCCTACTACTTCATATAACCCGCGTTTTTTGCCTTAATGGGTCAGACGAACGTCGGCCAGTGTAGACAAGGAGAAAGATACGCTGCAGTTTGTATTGACTTCCATTTGGAAGAGGGTCGGGTAGGAATCATTTCAACACTCACAGAGTTGGTCTTTATACAGTTTGGCTCCCTGATAGTTCATATGTACACAATGGAGGTTCTAGAAGATCATGTTATGCCCTTCATGTTCACTATGGGCGAGCATGGTGCATTAATGCTAGATAATGCAGACCTAACGTAGCCAGAGTTGTTAGAGGATACCTGGATGAAGTGGAAATTACGCAGTTCAATTCATCAGTCTGGACATGAACCCCATCGAACACTGAAATATTTTTTAATCTTTTTTGTTCCATTTTTGTCCTAAGAACAAAAATCGACTTCGTTTAAAATGTTTTGCTACTGTTTCAGAATAAATTATGAAACCAAAAAATATGCTTAGCCATTCAACACTCATTTTTAATTTAATCTACAAAATAGATACGGTGTAATAGTTTGCAATTTGCAAATATATATATTTATAAGGTTAAAACAGAAAATTCAAACAATACTTGTAAATTTCAATGTGACTTTAATTTTTTTTCTCACACGTGTATATTAACCGAGACATTAATTAAAAAATATAACGTATAATACTGCAATTAAGTGCATTAAAACAAAATATTTTTTTTTCTAGTTCATGACAAAACTTGAAGCACAAGAAGTAATGAAATGCCGGTTTATTAAACATTTCGTTTCTTTTCGCCCGCAGTAACTAAACCCCCGTAACAAAAATAAATTACTTTTAATAATAAAGGCCGGAGTGGAATCTCCACCGAATACAATCAATCACCGGATTACAGCTAATAAAAACATTTCGCGTTGCAGTGACTGTCGGCGCCTACCCCTTGCAATTCCGGGCCATCTGTCGCGTCAATGCATATTTTTCATTCTTCATTTGATTCCGTGTGTATCTGGCGCACACTGTCTGAATATTTCATTTCCGAGAAAAAGAGGTTTTTCTTCTTTCGGTCGGTCGCCGTAGCGAGCGAGCGGTGGGACGCAAAGGGACGACAGCGACGCAAGTATAAGTGAGCAGCAAGGGTTTCCTTCCATTGCGTGCGTCCGCTCCTCTTAACATCACAAAGACTCTCGTGCGGCGCTCCATGGCGAACATCTTTTCACCGCCGTTTCTGCACCGTGCCTCCTTTGAGGTGCCGTGTGCGGAACCTCATCTACTATGCTAATGTGTTCTAAGAAGTTGGCCGCTGAACAGACGTCAGCTGGCCACTATGAAGTATAAAGAGTACCAAGCAACTTCGGGACTTGCGGACTTGACTCCTTACACCCTGAATGCTTAATTAAAAGGTTTCTTTGGCCGGGCGCTCGGAGCGAGACTGAATTTCAATTCCTCTATTAAATTAAATTAAGCAACTCCGGGTACGGAGCTTTGTCCTCGGTCAGGACGTCTTCCACTTCTTCTGCGTCTTCTTCTTCGAAAAAGGTACAGCAGCTTATTGAAACCCGTAACTAGGAAACTTGTTTGCTTCTGGATCCCAAGCAACTTTTGCTTGTGTATTAGACTTGCAAGAAATTGCTATAAAGAGAATCACAAAATCTGATCTTTTACTATTTGAAATATTTTTCTCGGGAAATGTTAAAATCTTACTTTAGCAATAAACTCCCAAAACAGTTTGCTGGGTATATTTTTACAATTAATATACTGTTTCTTTTTTGTAATTAGATTTGACTCTGGTTTTTTACTTGGCATTAGCAGAGATATAATATAATAATAATAGTATATTTTGACAATATATTTCTTCTGTTTGCTATTGAATCATATAGTCGCAATGAAAACACTTTAAAACTCAATGAATACAGCTATTGTTATATTCAATCATCACTGAAAAGAATATTGCTTGTTATTTTATATAAAGGTTTTTGTTTGTTTAATTACTTTCAGTTTCTTGTACAGTTCTTACTGTATTGGTTTCTTCTAAAGCCTTACTATGACTTAAGCAAGTAATAACGCTGGCTCTGCAAACTTATGCACAGTCAAACATCAATTAGCAAGCGGCCCGGTGCTGACTATAAAAAAAACTACTAGAGGAACTTCAGGAGCGTCATTGCTTAGAAACTCATCCTAGATAGAAATTGACAGGTTATAGAACCAGTTAAGAAGGACTGGGAGCAAGGCTCTCTAGTTAAAGTAGACTCAAACTGGTATACAGACTGGTGTCCTAGCTAGATGCGTTCAACGTGCCTAAACAAACTCTAGAAACCAAACAGATCTGTCCGAAGGAACGAACGCGTATCGCAACGCAATTCGTATCCAGTTAGGACTTCGCCTAAAATCCGAAGCGTTCATCGTATCTAAGAAAACTCTACACTGAAAAACTGATTTGTTTGACATTACCAAAATTTATTTAAAGACACTAAATGGCAGAGTTAAAAATGGGCAACAAATATTTGATTACCTGAACAAAATTATTTGTTCACCTTAACCTTAGTTTATTTGAGACAACAAAATATCTTGTTAAATAAACTAAACCTTTCTTGACAAAATATATTTTGTTATTGCAAATAAATACGTTTTTCAGTGTAGAAGCCAAAAAAACACTTACATTTCAAACTTGTTTATCCTTTTGACGTATCCATCGGACACTGTATACGATGAAATCTTTAATCGCGAAAGTACATATATACTATCTACTATGTAGTCAAGACACCTTCTACTGTCTTTCTTATATATTCGTGAAACATTCTTATGTCTAACTCTATATGCTGGTATAAATGATGAAATTTGCCAAAGATATATCAATTTCTGCAAAATTGCATGCACTAATCTTCACTTTCTTTCCCTCTTCTTTTGAAAAAAAATGTTGTTTTTTAAAATAGTATTTTCATTCGAAAGTACTTAACATTGTATACTTGTCAGCGATATATGCATTTGTAAATGTATAATGAATCATTCCCTTGCATTCTTCGGATTTATGTTGGACACCATCGCAACGCACGCATTTGAAGACTGATACGGCGTAAGAGCCGGCATATATTGAAAGATTCCAGGAAAGCGCTTTCCATAAGTTTTAGCAAGGACACAACGGCATTCCAGGCTAAGGCTGCTGCCATTCATCACTGTATTAGAGGAATAGAAAGATGGACTGAGTTAGATAAAAGCGTCGCTACTTTCTTTGACAGCTAGGCAACACTTACAACGACCAGTTCCGTAAGTAATGAATTAAAGCTGGTTTGAGACTACACAAGCGCCCTAAATGAGGTGGGCTAACTTTGACCTCGGTTCCCGGCCACACGGTCGTGAAAGAAATTGAGGCGACGAACGACCTAGCCAGACGAGGTTCATCAAGGCCATTCGTTGAAGCTGGCAGTACCAAATCGCAAATGTCCAAGGAATGACAGCAAGTATCACCAGGACAAAGACAGGCAAAGTCGTTCTTGAGGAACAGAGGCCTGAATTTACTAAAGACTGTCAAAATGATAGTAGGTCTGTTGACCGATCATTGTAGATTGAATAAACATATGTATAACTGGCAGATGACGCTCTCTGAAGACCCTGCAATGAGGAGGAAGAAACGTTAGTTCATGTACTGTGCTACTGCGATGGCCTGGCGAAGATAGGGCTTTAGTACTAGGCATAGAGAACCACATAGCTAATAGCTATATAAACGAGCCGTTCTCAAAGATGATTAAGAAGGCAAAGTTAGAGAGCGCCTTCTAGGATAAAGAAAATCACAATAGATCTGAAAAGGTCGCAGTGAAATAACTCAGTATGGCCACCCCAACAGTAATCTAACCTAATCTAAATGACACTTCCGATCCTGCCTTTCCGCTAGCTCCTCGTCGTTGGATGGATATTTTTGAGCAATTCTTTCTGTATTTTATTATAATTAAATGATGGATTACCCGAAAGCGTTTTCAAACGTTTTACTTAATTAGGGTTTATGTACAATCTAAAATTATAAAGAGAATATCTGCACATTTTTATAAACACAGATTTTTTTCTGATTCTCAAGAGTTTTTTAGAAAACCTCTTACGAGAATGTCGGTTTACTGTTGCTTGGACTGTAGAAAAAGATTAACTCGATTCGTTGGGTTGTTTTGAGGAAAACGAACATGAATGCCCCAAAAAACTACTTTCCAAGAGAAGCGATTTTTAGTTTGCATTTGAACTGCCTATAAGCTATTCGAAGAACAAGAAATGATAGTTATCACTATACTTCCAAGAACCTGTATATCACTCTTGTCCTTCACTATTCTGTTTAGAAGTTTAGAAAATGATTAGAAAATGACAAAAAAAGAAACTAGATGTAGAAGTAAACAGTTTTTGACTTACTTTTCTTTCCTTTCTACGAAGAACAATCAAATATTCTGTTTCCGGTGGTTAAATGTAGTAGGTACCAATTTTTCATCAAAGAACTTAACTAGCCGATTTGCTACGACAATGGCTGCCTTGATTGGACTTTGTTGCCAACGTTTTAGTAATGCAATATGAAGATGTTGATGAAGATTCTCTATATTCTATTCATTCGAAAAAGAAGTGCATGCACGTTAACCAACCGTCGCGCGTCGTGAAAGATGTGTCACGATTTGTAGGGAATCTAGCATGAAATCACTTACCTTTAGCATTAAGCATTTGCGTCACATAGAAATACGCACATCTCGTGCAGTAATCCATCAAAAGTGTCCTCGCGTTGCGAAGAGATCGACCCCCGACCCCAGTTCACACACGAGTACACGCGTTAAAACATGCGCAACACACACACAAATAAGATTTATTGAGGTATTGTGTTCCCGTGAATTTTCTTGCCGAGGTGAGACGATGCAATTCCTCCGTTCGCCTATGACATTTACTTGCTATTTGCATGATCGATTGTGTGAAAAATTGACGTTCTTCGGTCGGAGTTCGACTGCATCCGCGCGGCGAACAAGATATTGCGCTCTGCACAATACACAAACATCCTCAACTGTTGTCTCGCGGTATTAATTACTGCATAGTCTGAATCCACCTATACTCGTAAGTCGTACGAATAGATTCCTGTACAACCATTATACTGATAAATATAGACAGATATGTTCTGAAATGTTCTTTGATGCTCGGGTACGATGCAGAGTGAATGACGAAGAATGACTGAACTCTATATACTACACTACTAATGCCAGTGCCATCATCAACTGCTAATTTAGAAACCCTTTTAAACGAATTATCCTCCCGCTTCACTAATGTGCTTTTGTGTTGATGTAAGTCTAACTTATGTATGGTATATGAATGTATGTTGCCGTGGTCATCAGTTTTGTTATTATTACTACTCTGTACATATGCCAAGTTATTGGCCGCGCCATAAAGTAATGATAATTAAATTATCGAGAAAAGACAAGGTCACTAGAACGGTTAGCAATTTTACCATAAAAAATGCGTACGAACTTATATCAAATTCTCTTATGGACTCTTACTGTATTTATATTATAAAAACGTACCGTAACCAACAAGGAACAAAACTACACGGTAAATTATAATTATCAATATTAATAAGGCATGTTCCAGAGAAAGTTTTGAAAAAATAATAATGACGATATTGTGCAAAACCTAAATATACTTACAAGTCAAGCAATGCTAAGGATAGTATTTTGTGCATTATCTGTGGTGACAGCAAACCTCTCCGTAACTCTAAGGGTATTTATAATACATCGACTGGTAGGTACATATAACTTTACATGTTGCGTTTAAGATATCATTTCAAAATAAATCGCTTTTTTTCCTTTAGCATTGCCGTGATAATAGTCACTATAGATTTTGGTCCCCCATCAAGAACTTCGTCAGCCCGGTTCATTTTTAAAAATCCATCTTTGTTAATGATTTTATGCCATTAATTATCTTCTGACTTTCATTATATATGAATTTTGAACAAAGAAAAGAACTCTGACAGACAATTATTTAATCGAGTTAGTTTTCTTCTTAAAAACTGCAAGTGTTTTTCAATCTGAAAGTTGATTTTCTAATCATCTGAAATTTGAACGGCGACTGCTTTATACTATTATCTAAATCTTGTCTGAGGCTTTTGACGAAAAAATAACTGACTTTCTACATCCCGGGAAAGAAGTCAGTGATTTCTTTCCCTCCTATTTGCCCTAACCATTTTTCTATGGGCTCTCTTAAAAATACGGTCCGATATCGAATCAGCGCATGAGATAAAAAGCAAAATTGCAAACAATTAAACCAACGACACCACTTATAATCAACTTTAAAAGTAATATCACCTTACGTTGCTTTTTCTCATGAACCAATGAATATTTTTTTAAACGATTTTTGTTGTTTTATTCCAAAGAGTGAAAACTGTCCCGGAAGATTTTTTCAAAGTTTGGACCTATGGCTGTTTTAATGACTTAATCGGACATCTCGTTTTTTTCCACACTGTTTTGTGCACACAGAATATTTTTTCTTTAGTTATAAATACTTTTGTAAAAGAATTTCCGGGAAACAGTTCATTTCCTGTTCTTGTCTCAATTGTAGAAAGAAAAATCAAGTGTAATCGTTCAATTGCTTTCCAGAAGCAGACGTTTTCTATTGGCCAAAAATGACAAACTTCAAACATATAATTCAAGAACTGTCCTAATTTACTAAATAGAAGTTATTGAAGAAACGTATTTTTCAAATCTGAAAGTGCCCGAGTGCCTTCCAGAATTATCAATAAACAGCTTCCGGTATAGTAGTGTTTCCAAGATGGGAAAATAGTATACTAGGTTAGTAGGAGTAGAAAGCGCAGTTTTGTGCTGAGCACAGAAGATTGCAGCCGAGACGTGAGCCAAAGTCAACCAATCTGATCGAAGCTTTGTGCTCCGATTGACATATATTATTTTTTTTAAGCACCGACTGGCACAAAATGTGTTTATCTAGAAAATGATTGCACGTTAATCAATGAAAATGACCAAGCATTTAAAAAGTATTTACGTGATTGTCAAATGCGTACTCAACCTGTGCACAGAAGAAATGATTTTTCGTTTTTCGAAAGTAACTTTCGAAACTTACAACACGCTTTTGAAACGTACATACAACGTTTTCAACTGTCTGAATTTAGTTTTGACATTTGTAATCAAAACAACAGCAAGCGGCGCCACCACTTGTAATGCGCTTGCACTAACGTTACTAGTAACATAATCTTTTCCATTACTGTACTAGTAACCTAATGGAGTAGTTCTACTTGGTGTGTTCAGTAACAAAATATCAGAATGATAAGAGGCTTGAAAAAAACACATTTTTTATGCCAACGTAGTCCATGTTGTATAAGGATTTAGTAATCACGTTGTTTCTTAAAAGCTAATCAATTACTGTGAAGGAGAGCTACAATTGATATTCATTCGGTTAAGGTATCTAAAAATCTAAAATTACTTTTCTTTTAGTTACATGTTTGGAACGTACTTTTAGTTCGATGTACGCCACTTTTTCATTCTTTTGCGCCCCACAACTTCGATATTTTTCGATCTATATCTTTTTTAGGAACAAATAGAGAAAAAATAAAAGTAGCTTTATTCCTCATGAATTTTTTAAGGTTTCGTCCTTCAACGGGCATCATGAGACAACAATGTATAGCAGTTAAAATGATCAAATACATAAACTTATTATGAATTGTACAATTGCAATGAATATAACAAATAATTGCACAATTCAAATTAATTTTATATATTTGACCATCTTAACTGCTATAAATTCTGACCTGATAATGTCCTTTAGAAGACGAAATCGATCGCTTGTTTATTGAAGTATTTGCGACGAATAAGATTGCTTTCTTTTCTTCTTTGTTTGTTACTGAAATATGTACCCACACAGAGTCACAAAAGATTATAGGTACCTTTTAAAGTTTATTACAAAAATATTTTTTTAAAATTCCTTGCTATACTTGTTTCGTTTTTTCCTTATATAACATACCATCAATAGAATTGTAAGCGTAAATTACCTGAACATAAAATGCAAACTACTTTACAAAGGATATAGAAGCCAGAGACAGTAATTTAACGATCAGAGTGTGATGCAACTCCCCAGACCATTACAGTTTCTTTTCACATATTTTAGGTTTTTCGGATATTTTACAAGAAATCTTAATTTGTACCACGATGATTTGTATCAAAAGCTGCTCATTAGTTTTAAAAATATGGAAAAAACAGCAAAGAAATGAAGCTAATTGCCTAAAAGTTAATGGGTATTAAATCCACCTACGTTCTTATTATAAGCATCCACAGTTCCCTGTGTCTTACAGTGACAAACATAACTTCTTATTTCAGAACATTGGTCCACCTTACCTAAGCCTTCCAATCAAACAAATATCGTGCAGATAATGCAGTAGCAATTAGTTATTGTTAGTGGGTTAAATTAGATTTGGGTTGGATTGCCATACAGGTCCGTTTCACCTTTTCCGTTCATTATGATCGATTGTCAGCAAAAATCGAACAAACACAATTTCTGTCTTCAGTATATAACCTTCATTGACATTAGCAGAAATTGGTCTGCTTCAACGTAAGGATTTGACATTCTAGTAACATTAAACTTTAAAGAACGAATGAAATAAGAAAATATCTCCCTATTTTAATAAATGAGCGTCAATAGGTCTCAAATGATTTCTATGTAAAAAAACACAGGTAAATCTATAAGCTACCAATGGGTTTCCTTCGTTCGAATAATACTCACATTTCAGGAAGCAAAGAAATTAGGATTGAACTAAATTAATAAATAGATTTCTTGTATAAGTACCAACGGGAGATACATGAGGCTTCATTAAGTAGATAAAGATCATCAAAATTATGGTTATAAAAATAAAAAATTAAATACAATATATATACCGTAGACAAAGTGAAAGCGTTTTGACGATACGACCGCTAAAAAAATATTCTTGAATAGTTTATGAGTCTAATATTGTTTCCAATCGTTCTCACGTTGCGCTGTATGCAATATCTTCAGTAATATTATATATAGTCTTATGGACAGAGACAAAACACCCAAGTGAGTTTATAAAAAAGGTATTGTATTTTTTTATAAACACACTTATTTCTTGGCATTTTAAGGCTTTGTGATTTCTGCTGTATTATTAGCTGAGAATGTTATGGGATTTATATAAAATTTTAACGTATATAACATCATAGTATTTCGTTATTTATTCTCTAAGAATATCTTTTATGTTATATACAAAGGTGATCGTAAGTTAAATTCAATAAAGTTCAACGCAATAATAGTTACATCTGATGATCAAAAAGGCAGTTAAGTAAGAAATTGAAGGTATTTTATTGTTGGTGGGATTATACTTGATTAAACACTCCAAAAGAAAGCTAATAGAAGCAATTCCAAAATAAGGGTAAAAGGTATCGATTAGACTCTGCTAGAGTAATTACTTACTAATAAAAACAACAGAAGCATGTACCTGTACCTGCATGTATGTACGTTTGTATATGTGGTTGATTTATTATGATCGCTATCTTGTCAGTACAATAAAAGAAGTATATGAAATTTTTAAACGTACCACGCTAACGCAGTAATAGCACGCTCTATGCAGCGTATAATTAATTTTTTTATCTTAATTAATTCACGTACGCACCGAAAAAAAAAAATAACGTCGTGTTCGTTCTAATTATGAGGATATTTTTCAAATTTTCATGTCCCTAGAGCATTAGTTCGTGGCTATGTCGGCCTTTGATTGTAATTGCCTGCAATTAAAATGATCGTAAAGTGTACGTGATTTTTCATTCGCGTTAGGTTAAACATAAGGTAATATTTTTATTGTTATGTAACACCTTATACATGCAAGGTCTATTTCGTTTCAAACAAAAGAAATAAATTGTCGAATAAAGAAATATTTAAAAGAGAAGCATCTGGATAAACGCTGTGTAGGATCTTATTTCATGTAAAGCCAGCTCCATATATATATCTGATATGCCATAGTACTACACACAAAACAATGACAAAATGCATATTGAAAAACCGATTTTTCATTGGAAACAACACCCACGACAAGAGCAAAAATAGTATCATTGTAGATGTTTCAAACACTCATTATATGACATAAATTTTCTTTAATGCCTATTTGAATATTTTTTTTTTTTTGGAAAACCTCATAAAATGCTATCCCTGCTTAGGTCATGGATGTTTCTTTTTCAATGCGCATCACAGGATATACCTAACAGAATTTTTGCTATTTCTTCGTGTTTTGTGTTATGACATTACACACATATGTGGAGCCGAATTAAGAGTACCTACATGTTTGACATTATACTACCATGAAATAGTAGCAACAAAAAATAAAATCCAAATCAAATAAGACAAAAAAAATAAAACATACTATCGAGAAAAATATTAATATTGTTAGAAATTAATATATTGTAATCTCAGGCATTGCCGTAGACTTTTCAAATTATGAAGCTTTGTAATAAAGGGACCATGTTTTATCACATAATCTGTGTTTCTTATTATAATTAAGTATAATAAACATTTTTGTGGAATTTATTGACTAAGAAGCCATTAATGATGCATCGGAGGTTCATTCTCAAACTAGAACTTATACATCTGAACATGTTCTATTCAGTAATGTTTAATACCGCAAAATTTAAAAGCTGGCATTTTCCAAAAATAATTCAACATATCTACAACGTTTGCACAGGTCAATATCAGTGGGATAAGAATGTGAACAATATGTACATACATTTTAAAATATATATAGTGAAAAAAGAAAACTAATAAGTAATCAACCAATCACTAAACGGTAAAGATAAAGGTAATGAAATAAGATACCTCAACGGTATAGAATGAATCCTCTTTCAGAAATTTTTTCAAGTAATTACAAAAATGCCGTTCTGTAAAGTTTCTAACAGCTAAGAAAGGCAATTTCTATATTATTTTTATTCCCGGTATCATATAGCTGATAGATTTCTTTGAAGTGTATTTGAAAGTGATTCAGATACATATATGTATATTTGATACGGAAAACGGAAAAGTGAGGGGTTTAATAAATAACTGCCTACAATGTTCTCGGTAACCCAAACCACACATAAATTGAGGCAAATTTTTGTAATCTAAAAATATTATATAAAGTAAAATGATCCCACAATAAAATACCATACTGAATGTGGCTCTGAATAAAAGAAAAATATTTAACTGTTAAGTAAGTATATGATTAATAGATTAATAGAAATGTTTCTATTAATCTATTAATCTTCTTTAGGTTAATCTCTTAAGTTCATCAGCGACTGACTCACAAGGACCATTCCACAGCATTATAGAGTCAAGGCCGAAGCCGAAAAACTTACTAATTCAACTAATATCTGGTACATTCCTCATGATGAAAGCAATTGGTACGGTTTTTCCCATATTTAGATATAGACGATTCACACAAAACCACTGTGAGACCCTTTGCCGTGTGCCCTCATCATAGCTCATGATCTCAAAAACGGTTGCACCAATATTTAGTGCTGTCGTGTCATCTGCCAATAGTGAAATGTTATTAATATATAAAATTATTTAAATGATTAACAGAATCGACATAAACCGAATGTCTGACGGTAGAACCATGTAGTATACCAATACCATAACTACTGTGACATCACCATAGCAGTTGTTAAGATGCAACTACGCTCTATTAGTAGGAGGTGAGTTCAGTAATGTACAAGCACTGAGATGAATATTATAAAAATGCAGTTTTCTGGGAACTCTATCATGCAATACGTAATCAGAAATTTTGCTCAAATCAAATAAACTGACAATTGAATTACCCATCTCCTCAAAATATTACAGCGCCCAGCTTCGTGAAATTCCAACCCGTCACAGCCATTGAGTGCTTTGCTTTAAAGCCATATTGGTTATACGATAATAGATTATTAACCTTATTATTTATTTACTGGACTTGCACAAATATATTTTATCATATTCAGTCTTCTTTAACTTCCTATTTCATAACTATGAAATCTGAAATATAAGCTTTCGATTGAACCCAACAAATAAGACTAATGTGTGTTCAAGCATCAAAAACCAGAAATGAATGTTTTGAATTCAAATAACCAAAAATTAGTAACAAAACATTTACTACAAAAATTCCTGATAGAATTAAAGCCTCTTCTGTATGTCTTGATGATTCATTCCGCTTGTTTCTTTTCTTAGGCTAGTTGTTTATTTTTGTTTATCACTCGTCTAAGTGCTTTCTATTTCTTTCTGGTCCTAATTCGTGTCCGCCAATTTTCTGCTCCCATTGTCTTTATGGCTGTATGCATTTGATCTAGCAATTTTAACTTCGGTTTTCCCTAGTTTCTATTCAGACATTTTCATGATAAAATAATTCTTTTCACTCCTCTAAATATGACCAAACCTTTCCAACCTGTAGATTTAATGTATTTCTTTTGTTTTCTCCGTCCATTATTTCCTCGGATTCGTAGTGCATGAGTTGTCTGAATTCCTTGTCTATATATTTAGGTATTCGGATTTTTATTAATTTTTTTTTAAAAAGTCTTCAATTGGTCATCTCTTCTTGTGAGGTTATTGCTGCTTTTAACTATTTTCCTATTTTTTGGTGTTTTGTCAGTGTGTGTATGTTTGTCATATTTAAAAAAAAATGGGATGCTTTAGGAAAGCCTTTTAAACTTTAGCGTAAATTCTAAAAATAAGTAAACATCAGCAGCACAGCAAATCTATGATCCAATAAAAAAAATTTTTTGCCCACGATCACAAATTAGATCTGAGGTAAAAACTAAAGAAAAAAGTATTTAAAACTACACACTATCTCAAAATTTCAATAAGTATATTTTTGAGATATGACTGTATTAGATGTTATATAGACACTAAATACTAAACATAGAATCGCTCCTGATTGCATTCCTATAATTAGTTATCAACTGCTGGCCATTTGATTCATAAAACGTGTTTCTTTAAAAAAAAACAATAAAATACTTCTTGTTATTTAATATTTCTTTCACTGAAACCGTTTCAGTGTCTAACGTATTCTCGTGAAATTATATCTTTACATTCAACAAGAACAAAATAAAATTAATACAAGAGTATATTCACGCTTGTATGCGTGTTTATACAAGGGATCCGGAATTTTTTTTTATTTTTGGATAGCAGAAAACGAACCGTCAAAAACAGTAACAGCACGGAGTAGAAACTAATACGGTTTGAACATTCATAATCTGTGTAGTGCCCCGCGGCCTTGTTATTAGACATCATTAATCAAGTGTTGGTCAGGAAATGAGTCAACCCTTCGGCCCTTCACTAGCCACACCAACAGCACTTTACATACTTGCTACGGACATTGCGGCGACCGTCTCAAGACACATGGTTACGGTTCTGTGACTCTTTTCAGCTATTTAATGTGTTAAAGATGTGGAAGAACATGGATGAAAGAGTTGGGAGCTTTGCTTTCGTGGATCATTCGGCTCCTGGGTGGCTTCCACAAATACACTGACAAGAGGTGTTTATATAATATTCATGCATATATATGCGCGTACAAATACAACGAGAGAAAATACTAATGGTTTTCATATTCTTTTATTTGTATTTCATTGTTGGGCTTCGGACAATGCTCACCCGAACTTCATATAATGGAAAGATCCGAGCTGGTTAATTGTTCTGTCTAAATTTAGCTTTCAGTTACTAATTTTAATTCAGATTAATGTTTTCGGCATACCTTATTTATATAATACCAAGATTGTTTACATACGAAAAAGCAATAATTCAACTATATCAGATTTATATCTAGATACTCATGTAAAAATAATTTGCTGAATGCAAATGTTTTACTTTTTATTTTCATACACATTTATGTATTTTAGTTCCACTAAAAATGAACAGTTTTACGTGACTGTGTCAGAGATCTACTATAAATAAATCATAATTTGATGTATAACTTATTTTCGATGTTGTGCTCTCATTTATTGTCTTTTTTTTCTCTTCTTATTATTATTTTATGGTTTCAATCAAATCGGCTATTAAGAAGAAATCTTGATTGTCTTCAAAGCAGCAGGGCTCCAGGAATTAGTAATTTATTTCTTAAAAAAATCTCGTGATTTTCGAACAACTCATATAAGAACGATTTTTATACACAAGCATTTTATTTTTTTATTTACAATGAAGTTCAAATTTCGGCGAAATACCTTTCGATTCCTTTGCAATATAAAAATATTTGGGAAACGGAGTATCATCCTTTTCTAAGATTATCTCAGGCAATATAATAATCTTAAATTTTTTCATGACTTAGCTATTTAGCACTGATCATATAGGTTTTCTCACAAGTAACAGTCATCTATACATATTGATTTATCTGAATGAATTGTAGATAGGTATAATGAATTTGTACCAAACAAAATTATTTTTTGGGTCTTTGATTATTTATGTATAGCTCTTTTCGATAGTTTTCCATAGTTTCTATTTCAATTGTTAGGATTAATTTGTTCTGAAGATAGATACTGAAAAAGTACCTATAGCTTGAAAAGATGCATGCAACATAAAACCATTGCTACCAATAGTAAGATAAATAAATGAAATACTACATCCACTTAATTTTTGAACTTTTACTTATTAATTACTTCAATTACTAGATACAGAGCGCTAAACTGCCATGAAACAAAATTACATTGCCAAAATATGAAATAGCTACGTGCGTTTCCAATTTTCTAAGTATCAGATATTCACAGCTTCTGGACTAATACAAAATGGCGAATTCTTTAAAATACAGAAATGTACTTCAATATTCTTCTGCAATGAAATTACTCGCTAGTAATACAGGAATTGTCAATCTGTCGATGCCCTAAACCATCGACGTTTTCACAACAAATCTGCTTTAATTTATTTCACAAATGCATATAGCGTTTTATATTCAATATATTTTCTTTATTTTAAGATTTAAACCCATTCATAATTTGTTCAAGTTTAGGTAGATTCAAAATTATTAAACCTTCATTGAATATTTTTATTGAAACCTCTTGAACACATATGTTTTATATATTTGTCATGATTGCCTGTAATTCCCAGTAAATATTCCTTCGAAGAAATTAAACCAAGCCTTTTTGGTTAAATTTACAGTAGAACTCGGTTATATCGAATGCGCAAAAGGAAAAAAAGTTGTTCGTTCAAAGCAAGTGTTCGTTATAAACGATTTTTAGTATTTTTCATACTTTGTATTTAAAATAATATTCACTAGAGTTTAATTCATGTAAACATACTTAATTTTCACATAGAACTAAATAAACATACATACTTACATTAAGAAAGTATAACTGTAATATTAAAAAACATCATTCAGACAAAAAATAATTTGTGATTTTTAATTGAGTAGATTTTTTTGTTAACATCTTTTTCAATCTTACTTTGTAACAGATTAAACATGTCTTTTATACTATGATCTACATCTGTAAAAGTAATATAAGTTGATAAAACATTCAAGGCATTATACACTTCTCCAATGGTAGATAGTCTCGCTGCGTTTTCTTCCATATGTGAATCTTCCATGACCTCTTGTAAATCATCTTCAAAAGAATTTGTCATTAGTTCTGCATCAGATGGAGCTTAAGTAGTTATTAATGCGCTGTCAACATTTGTATATCTGGTCAAATCTTCATTGTTAAATGGATTATTAATGTTATTTCTATCTATCCACGTTGAAAGAGGAAGGTTATCATCATCTTCATCACCAGCATATTTTAAAATCCATTGTGATAACGGAAGATCATCATCCTCATCAAATAACGCATTATGCAGAAAACCAGCATGGCGGAAACAGTTTTCAATAGTTTTTGAAGTTACTCGCGTCCAAGCAGTATTGATCATTACTATAGCGTCTAGTAATGAAATGTTTAAATTCTCTTTATTTTCAAGGCAGTTAAATAACCGAGTCAAAAGAATTCTTTTGTAATGTGATTTCAGGCAGTAAATTACTCCTTGATCCATCGGTTGTAGTATTGCTGTAGTACAAGGAGGTAGGAAGACCAGCTTAATGAATTTAAAATTTTCTATATGGGGATGCGCTGGGCAATTATCCACCATTAATGAAATTTTTCTATTTTGGTTTTTTAATTCCTTGTCCCATTGTCTTCCTTGTCTCATTTTCGAACAATACAGACGTCATCCACGCACTTTTGTTTGATGCATAAGAAACGGGTAATTGATTACAATTTTTAAAACATCTAGGAGACCTCGACTTTCCCACAACTAATAGCTTTCGCTTTTCCGATCCGGTCATGTTTGCACACACTAATACGGTTATGCGTTCTTTACTATGCTTACCGCCAACACATTTTTCCCCTTGATATTTAAAAGTTTTATCAGGTGTTACTCTGTAAAATAGTCCTGTTTCGTCTGCGTTAAAGATATCAACATCTTCATATCCTCTTCTTAAATTCGGCCAAATGTCTTTAATCCAGGAGCTAACACTTGCGGCTTCGCCATGTATTTTTCCTGCAACGATATTATATCTTTTTTTAAATCTGTCTATCAAGCCGCTGCTACATGTAAAATTAGTATTCCGGAGCTTTCCTAACTTTTCTGCTTTTAATTTTAATATTTCTCCAGTAATTGATGCATGTTTATTTCTTCGGTAGCTAAACCATTATCCACGTCTTTTCTTATAGGTTTTCTAATTCTTCTTAATTTACTAACATTTAAATTGATTGCTCCATTTAACTTTTCTTTATTTTTTTTTTTTAATTGTGGACACTGTTGATTTTGGTAAATTAAATTGCCGGCTTATATCTGAAGTTGAACGCCCTGCTTCTAATTCCGAAATAATAGATAATTTTTCTTTTATCGTTAACACTTTTCGTTTCACCATTATTATTTATGTATGTATAAACGTTAGCATCTATGTATGTATATCAGATCACAGTTAAATTACAACTAAAGCAAGAATAACATCTGAGAATTATCGATCCTACGATGTAGCTATACATATACAACGGGGAATTACCGAAGAATAACCGTCGCGATAAGGGTATGGTTCGTTATATCCAAGCGTCATTGCAGATATTTCTCTTAACAACTTGGTCTTTAAAAGCGAGAGTTCGCTACAAACGAGTTCGCTATAAGCAAGCGCAAAATATATTGCGAGCATAGGATATTTGATTTAGGGTACGTTATATCCGGGTTTGACTGTATTTGTATTCAAAGCCTAACATAGGTACTTCTTTATTTTAATTGTTGCTTTGAAAATGTTTTCTCTTCATGGCCAAACAACTTATTTACGAAACATTTTACAACTCTCTCCCAAGATTTAATTAATTTCTCAGATACACAACAAGGAATTGCTATTTACTAAAGATTAGTGCTGTAGATATCTAATAAATTAATATATGGATATTCAGAATTGTTATAATAATAACAATAACTCCATTTATTGACAATATTCCGAGTCCATTTATTTATGTATATTGTGAAAAAGACTAGGTATATCACCCAACGGTGTTATTCGTATAGCCTTGGCCTTCACCTCTCTGAGCCAGTCATAGGTATAAGGTCTTCGGTAATTACCACTATTGCAATTTAGATTTTCTTATTTCGACGAAATTGCTTATTGAATACTGATAATTTTGTTGACACTTTTGACGTGCGTTACTATCATATTCTAGAATTCGGATCTACCATTCAAACCCGCTCTATTTGATTCTCCTACTACTAAAGAGCAACCATTATTTTACTAAATATTATTACATTCAAAAGAGGAAACTCTGCAATATATTTAAGCAGCTGCCTTAGCTTTTTTCCTATGTTGGATGTTTCGATGAAAATAAAGTTTCTTGCTTCAGTTATTGTAAGTCAAAACTTTATATACATACTTCGCTGTCACTCTTTGTTGTTCAACATTGACATATTTGCTACCATAATTGTTCTCATGCATATACAAGTAATTTTCTAGTTCAATAGATCATTAATAACTGTTATTATTCCGAAAAGTAAAATGGTGGTGGTCGACTAATGAAATTTTTCTGAAAGATTTTATGGTAGAGTGCAAATATTAAATTATTTTTTATATTTGACGCCTAGACACCCCTTAAGGGTAAAAGAGGGATTCAATTATATATATTATTGTTTTTTTTTAGAGTTTTCTGATGCTGTCGAGGGAAGCATCCAAAACAAATTATAGGTACACATACTAATTTTCTGATTAAAATGCATAAAAATTTAAATAAAACATTATGCATAATTTAATGCTCCCTAACACAGAAGAGAATATCTCAATTTAAAATAAAGAACTCAAAAATTTGATATTTCATTAAAGTGAATATGAAGTAATTATAAACGATAAAGTAAATTTTGTGTCCGTTCTTCTGGCATATATTAGAGCTAGATAAATTCGTTAACTACACTTCTTATAAAATAAATTGTTAACAATCATGTACCAATAGTGGCCATAAAATCACAGCCTTCTTACAAGGCAGAAATTACCAGCACATACTTTAACACGGATCAGTAATAAGGCTTATTAAAATAAATCAGTTAAAAAACATATTTTGGTGCTTATTTTAAACGTTATTTTGCGGTGTCCAATAAATTCGTATCAATGCTCTAAGCACAGTTGATATTTTAACTCTAAAAAGTTGCATTAGATGTTTAAATTAGATGGTTTAAGTGTAAGAGAATGACAAAGGACGATGGTATATCTTTTTATTTAGGCTTTGCATACGCAATGTTGTATGATATGCATGTATAAATCGACCAGTTTTAATTCAAAATTATCAGATGTCAACCTTTCCACCGACGTTTAACGTACAGATTTTAAGGACTATCAAATGATAACAGACACTTAACGTTGGTAGGTGCGTCCCCTCCTTCTAGCATCGGGACGCGCGCGTCGTCGTCAACAACGACGGTCTTGGAGGAGCGTCCCTTAGTATTTAACAGCGATACGTCAGTCTGGCGCTTCATTCAACTTTGAATCGTGATGTCTTAAGGTGGTAAGATTAATAAAACAGGCTACATATGAGATAGTTTATATCAATATTGTTGTAATGGGCGTACACATGTTTTATTATTCGTGTTTATAGTGTGAGAAACGAATGAAATATGATTAGTAATGAAAGAGAGAGAAAATTAGCGTGAAGAACTGCATGAAGAGGCCGAGGGAGACAGATGCGTACGATATTCGCATCGTAATGCAAAATATTAATATTTAAAGTGAGATTTTTCCATATTTTTATAAATACCGAGCGCTGCGTTGTATAATTGCCAGGAGAGCCTGTCACGCCAGTTTGAGCCCGCCTCTTGAACCGGTGCCGGCCCACCCGCCTCTTCGGAGAGGGTTAGGTAGTCAGTCATTGGTCGGACGTGGTACCACGTGACCGGCCATCATCCTCCTCAATGGGAAAGAAACAAAAACAACCGTCACTAACAGTAACTACTAACATACACGTAACAATCGTTTCCTATTTCTGGTCACAGGAAGAATTGGTCGAATTTTGCGGGCTTCAAGACGACGGCGACGCGACCGCGTCGGTACGATTGCGATCATGGTGATGTCGATGAAAATTCAGAGGACGTCGTCGCGTCATTTTTAAAAAAAGGAACCCAAACTGTTTTGCGAAATTTCTGTAGAAAATTACCAACGCATCTTCGTTTCGATTGTTCGCCGTTTCGAACAGCTAAGAGAAAAACTTAGAGAAGAACAGTTATTATATATGTTTGTTATATATGAAAGTGACAGTTCGGTTCAAGTGTTATTGTTGTGATGCGAAGAGGTCGTGTGATAAAGGATCGCGGGAGGGTCAATGAGAATTAAGCATCATATCCGGATGCCGGCGGGACATTTGGAGGAAGACGAATTCGTGGTTGTTAAGACGAGGTCTACGACGCCCGAAGGTTCCGGGGCCGGCGGGTTCTGGTTGTCCGCTGGTTCGGGCGCTCAGCATGCCGGCCTCCCCATAGACGGATGCAACGAGACGGGATTCATCAACAGTCAACCGTCAATGGCAGAATTCATGACAGCACTGCCGCATTTGTCGAGCGAAATGCCGCACGGACCGCCAATGAGTCCGCAACATACACCACCGGGTGGAGGCTACCCCATGGACGTGCCTCATGGTTTGGCCTCACCCGGCGTCAATGTACCTGAATACCCCTGGATGAAGGAGAAGAAGACTACGAGGAAGAGCAACCAACAAGGTAAAAACACTGTTTTGAATATAAAGCATTAATATCTCCAATTATATTCATTTTATCGTGTACCATTTTAAATATATACCATTAAACGTTCTATAACATCAGTGATGTTGACTAAATAGCAGATGAAAGATGGTGTGTGCTACTATTTGTACACTAGATCCACATCTACCCAAACATATGTACAAACTTTGTCTCCAAGATACCTTAAAATTTCGAATTTTAAAAATATTCCATGTTCATTTTGGAATGGTTGTCTAAAAGTATTTTTTCAACTCCTCCAATAAAATTTCTATTCAAAAGATAAAATTTTGCAATCATAAACGTAGCAATCTAAGAACGTAAGCAGTAGGCAGAAGCAAGTAAGCTTCTTCTAAAGTTAACAATAAGGCAAAATCTATATTATAATAACTAAATTTCGTATGATATGCATGCCATCGGTATAACCTCCACGGGGCCAAAATGAAATATTTCTTCTGGTACAAGAACAACACCAAATAGGTATTTATGAATTATCAATGGAAAAAATTTAGGAAGGAATTATTTTTTTCCTTGGTTCAGGGTCAAACCACGAATTATTAGGTATTACAGAATTGGCCCACTTAAGAACCTGAAAAAGAAGGCAGACAGATTTGCTTTTAAAACAATACCTATCAGCAGAGAATTGCTAATTAAAAATAATAGAAACCAAATAAATTTCTAATCAAGTTGGTGAAGATTATAATTTCATTGCAAATAATATTTCAAAGCTGGTGGTATATTTTAATGAACCCAAATGGCTTCTGATTTCATGAAAAGACTTTTCAAACTTCTTGGTTAAAATAAGTGCAGTTTTGATCATTAACTGATAATTATTATAATTTTATTATAGTTATTAACAGCAGCACTGAATCAAGGCAATAGTTACAGCAGGAGTTTTATGGTAGCATCATGGAAATGATAAGTAAACTAAAATGGTCAGTGTTGTAGAAAGCTTACGAATTTAATATGAAAGTGTTTTGTAATGAATTCCTTTCTTTGTTCCGTAGAATAAAAAAAAATATGAACTCCACAAAATCAAACAAACTTGTTTTGCAAATTATAGCTTTAAACTTAGCCTATTCCACATGCATATGCTTTATAACTTAACGAATTCAAAGAAAAATTGTATAAATTTAGATACAAGGAATTTGCCCTGCAGTATCTTGGATGGGTTCGCCATTTTCCATTCGATACTAAAGCATGTATCAAACAGAGATTTATGTAAAGTTTCATCGTTGATTGGGTTCATTTGAACACCAGTGGGATAAAAAATGGGAAAAAAACCTGGGATCAGTACACTGTAATTAGACATACTGTTTGGAAGTGTAATGTTGTTCTATATATAATTCTCATTTTTTAGCAATTATTGTTGACACACCTCAGCAAATGCCTACCCAAAAAAAAATTTACGAATTTCAAACAACTTATAGCAACAGAATTTATCTAAAATTAAAGAAAAGCTTACACAAGCAAACACAACAAACTTACAAGTGTCTGAAACATCAATTTTTTATTGCTATTTAGACACTGACATTTGGTGGCAGTTTTCATTAATTTGGTTTACTTATTTAGTCATTCAGAAGGCTTTAACATTTTATTTGTTTGATGATAAATAATCAGCTTAGTTCTTCCTATCTTACCATCTTAACAAAACAGCTATTGCCAACTTCCACATCCATATTTTAAATGCAAACAGCAAAACAATTATGTATGTTTACTTTTGACCACCTTATCAGAGACCAAGCATATTCTTAGGCAACACCATAAACTTTGAATAAACGTTTATCTTGAGTTTATGTCAATAAACCAATAATAATACAAATGGTAGACTATCCAGGCCATAAACGTGACATAATCGTTTATAATCAGGCGTAAATAAATTTAAAATATCTAGTTGAAATATAGTTTATCATATACCTACCAAGAACCGGTATACGATAAACTATATTTCAACGTTTTATACTGCGAGTATTTCATCGTTCATTATACTTCGTATAAAGAAAAATAAAATGTTCATTCAACTATTTTGTCATTATAGATGGTTATTTACTATTTAGAGCCTGGACATTCTACCGTTTATTATACGACACACAATGTTACTTGAGATCGCCGCAGAATATTGTTCTTCTCACAAAATAATATCTTTTGATAGTGGTAATATAATCCAATACAAATAGCCTTTCATTGATTAAAAACCATTTTTGGTTTGGCATACCTACAGTTATAATGAACACGAGGTGCTCTAAATTAAGGATGACTATTATCAACTTTGTTATTATTAGAGCTACAAATTAAATTAAATTATCAAACATTTTCATATATTTGATATATTTTGAGAATCAATGCATTTTGTGATGTAAAAGTCTTAATATACGATATCTCTAATATTAATAATAATAAAAATTACAGTAGATTTCAATTTTGGCCAAATACATAGATTATTTTTTTTTACAATTGCATCATCGTCACTAAAAATACCTGATCCCTTTAATCAAACTTGCAGCTTTAACAATATCAAGGTTATCTTAAAAAAAACACACAATTCACACAGTTTTTATGTATATATTTTGCTAACTAAATTTAATCTGTAAATAATTTTGGCTTTGGGACAACACCAAACCCTACAGGATCTAAAATATAAAGCAAGAAACAGTAACGATAATATTATATCTGACTATTTTGCATCGAATTAAAAACCTTTTGAACCACTTGGCAACCTGAAAATTTTAATAATGAGCCGAGAAATTTTTATTGTAATGAGAAGTATTGTGTCTGATTTCACATAATATGTATAAGTACATACATATTATAAAAGCCAAAGTCTTTACTTTGCACAAATTATATTCATGATTTATGGAATTATTTCTTATTCTACTAAGTACTTTTTCTTTTTTGGTCGTTAAGTAACATGTAAAAGAAGATTTGTACATTTCCTGATATTCTTCACCTTGTCTGTTTCCTTCTCCTGTTTCCTTCTTAATTTTTAGTTCATTATCATACTTAAAATCATTTGATTTATTAAAAGGATTTTCAGGTGCTTCTCTATAATACAATCCATGCTAGTACATATTTAATACTTCTTGCTGATGAGCTGTTTATGCCAATAACCAATAACGACTAATATTCTATAATATTGAACAATGAGAAAACTGAAAGATTTATGTGTGTGTGTAATGTCTCTTTCTTTAAGTTAAGTTATTTTTAATATTAATTACCACTTTAACTAATTTTATGCTGAATAAATTAGTTAATAACTTCATCTACTCAATAAAAGTATTAATGTCTAATAAAAACTGAATGAACCCAGAATTGTAACCGAGAAATAACACTATGCCAAGAACGCATTGGCATACCATGATGGATTGAATAACACCTTTTATCCTCCTATAAAGAAACAATCATATGTCAATCATTCTGAAAGTAAATTAATTTCTATGATGATTCCAATGTTGAGGAAAAACGGGCAAACTAAAATGAAAATTTCAATTTTTAAAGCAGTTACAATAATTGAATTACTGCCCGAGTAAAACTTTAAATATAATGTGAAATCGTGACATTTGCATTACTGCTAACCCAAAATTTCAATTAAAAGTATTTTACGATTTTAATAAGCTAATAGCTAAATTTTTACATTTTTTTTCGAAAGTTTTACACTTCTATGGAAAGCAGTTTGAACTACACTGAGAGAAAAATATCTTTAAAGCAATATATTTTACCTCAAGAAAATATTACTTGCAAAACAATAAAAACTATTTTTGCTCGGATCAAAAAATCAATTTTCTGTAAAGAAGTACTTTCAAAAAAATAATCCCTCCTTGATAATAAAATATTAAATCTAGACATGAATTATTCCATCCAAAAACTGCTTTTTTCAGTAGCAGGAAACGTTCTTTAGGCATAAGGATACTATAGGAGTTCTGATACAGATTCGTTTCTTGATTTAATGCTCTTCTATTTAATTAATTCACTACTATTGAGAGCATATTTTAATATAAAAGTATAGCCAAACAGAATATGTATTTCGTTATAAATATGTGTTTCTTTTAGTGCTTTGAAGCTAAGGAATATGTTTATTTTATTTTGGTGTAAAATTGTTTCTATGGGTGTAGCACATATTTTAACATTAAAAAATCTACTAAAACTACTAGATTTGTCTTAAAACTAGAAACTACAAAAGTTATCCATATTCAAAATATTCACATTATCAAATCACAATATTTGCACTGTTATCTCATAACTTCAATTGTTCAAGAAAAAGAATAAAAAAGCATTATTGCTATTTAATTCAGACACTAAAATGATTTTATTTGAATTGATAAGTTAAATGTGTTCGTTTTATTTATGACTAAACATTTTGTTGAATTTGCTAACGTAATAATATGTTTAACGTATGCCAAATATTCTAATTATATCACGATTTGGTAATTTAAACTATGTTTATACGCAAATTTAAACAAAAGAGGAAGTAAATTTCTTATCTTGCATATACGGCTGCATCTATGTGCACCATTTTAAGTAATACGAATGTTACGCAAATTACAAAAAATTGGTACAACTTTAACAGCGATATTTACATTAATATCATTGATTAATCATATTTTAGAACTACTTCAGATTACTGTGAAAGTAACCGCCTATTGAACTTGCCTTTTTTATGTGCTTACAAGAAAACATATTTTCGCGCGTATAACCAATGGGTTATAAAAATTTCACATTTATGAAAGAAGTCTAGGTCTTATACAATGCTGTGGCTTATATTAAAAAAAAAAAACAGAAGTAAGTACAGGAAGATGAGACATGTGCAATATTAAGAATAGTTTTACTTTAGAATCAAACAAGATCATTTTTTCGTATTTTTAGGTAAATTCAATTTCCGAAAAAAATAATCCTGCTCAAGGTAGATTTCACAATGACACAACTGCTGAAAAGCAAGCAATTTTAAGAACGAATTAGTGAACTGGCAACTAACTGTGTAATTTCGGTTGCTTTCAATCTTATTATTCGATAGTAAGTTTTATATTATCTGATTGCATAAATTACTAAAAATATCTTTATTTTTATTTACTACAAATACTTAAAACCTGTTTACTAACTTCAGTTATATAATTGAATATCTTAAGTTATTCAATAAAAATGCAGATTAAGTATTAGTAATGAAGACTCCAAGAGACTAGCAGGCTACATATTACACATACAATGCATCCAGTTAAGTATGAGACTGATGATTTTGATTGTATTGATTTATAGAAAGATGCTTCTTTAAAAAGATATTATTTTAAATTCTTTTCTTGAGTATTTTTAAAAATATTAAATGTTTCCATTAAAATAAAGAATTTAAACCTTAAATGGGTACATTCAAAAACCATTTTTAAAAGGGGCAATAAAAAAAACACATTTTTGTACAATATTAGTAAATTGTTTTGTGTTATAAAGTAAATTTATGTTATTTGTCTTGCGATTTTTCATTGGGAAGACAGTGGCGTCGACTTAATGGAAACAAGTGGGGATCGTGGTTCTTTGCTCAATCCATGATATTTTAATCATCGTAAGTGTTAATAGTGTACTTACTCTTCAATTTTGTCCGATATTTTCATTACACATAGTCTAAGTTTTTCATTTTCAATCCTTGTCAAAATGCGAATTCATGAACGTGATCGTGAGTATCATATTGTAAAAACAAATATTTTGTTTTTATCGGTACTGTTGTAGAAGATTTCAGATTCGCGATATTTTTAAGCCCTGATACACTCAAAAAGCATATCATAATCTGTTGAACGAATAACGGAATAGGTTTTTATTTTATTGATGGATGAGGCTATTCTCATAATATCTAGTATATAAAAAAAATTACTGGAATATCGTATTATTTTCATTTTTCGGTTACATGTGAAATATGCTATTTCGGGGATACAATAAGTAAAATCCAGTTATAAATTCGACATCAGAATTGTGATGTGACTTTAATATTACTGATCAAAAATACTTTTTTACATAATTAAATAGGGAAAATACAGGAGGATATATTTTTTCCTTCAATTTACTCCTTAAAATAGGTATCAACATGTTTAAAAATTTAAAACACTTACTTTTAATGGAGCTTTTCGCTACCTTTAAAAACTGGGATAGTGTATACCTTAAGACAGTTCCTTTTTCTTTTTAGTTTATAACTACCCAAGACTTTTGTGGTAACTTTTAAACACAGAAGATATATTTTTAGTGATTAATAAAAACTGTTTGTCTCATACTTAAGTGCATAGGTACATTGTGTACCTTTAATTTTTTATTTTCTCTAAATATGTTTTTATTTTCAGTACGTCTTACTTAATAGTCTGCTACTATATTTATAACAAAAGTATATCAAATTTTGCTATGCATGATTTACAATCAGAGAAATAATGTCGATAATTGATCCGTCTATTATTTCTGCCATAACATTTCTAATGGCCATATCTCTCTATTTACTGCACAAAATTTAATATAAATTTGTTTATTTGTGTTTATACTCATTAGTATTCGCATTGAATAGAGTCGTTTTCCTATTCATTATAATTAACAAATGAAAATCTTAGAAGAAGATATAAAATTACCCTTTAAAATTTAAATAGGGCACAAGTTTTGAGCGCCATCAAGCGCCGTGTCGGAAATGGTTTTGAAATATCCTCTAGGCTTCTAACTAAAGATTAAAGTCAATTTCAGGTGCGGAAACCTGCGGAATGCCTTCTTAGTTTACATTTTTTTGGTAAGATAAACCTCAGTGATGCACAAATTCAATTTGGTATGAATACCATCCCTTCACGTAGGTACATACAGTTTGTTGTGAGCTCGGATTTTCATGAACAAAAAATGTAACAAATACGGGCCTATATATGCCACGTTTTTTTTTTAAATATACTTAAGAAATACTCATTTAGAATTACAAACTTTGTATTTAATCCATTGAGCCTTAAACTTAGAATAAAAAATATGTTTTTGCATAAAATTTAACTATAGTTATAATAATTTCCTTTAGTTTTCCTTTACTTTTCAATCGGCAAACACGTTCTATTCTTAATAAATTCACAATGTGTGTTATTAATGTTTCTTACTAGGAACTAGTGAACGTTTTATTAGAATGTGACCGTAATGTAGATAAATGTTTAGAATCCATTTTTGCGAATAATCTTTACTTAATGGATTACATTCGAAAGGACCTGACCAAAACATTTATACCACATTTTAATAAAAGGTTATATCAAAACCAGAAATTACGTCAGAGTGGGTGCAATGCAGTCGGAAGAATTTTTGACTAAGCAAGGATTGCGACAAGGGGAAGTACTTAGTCCTACACTCTTTAGTATAGTCCTTGATGACATCTTGAAAGAGATTAAAAAGAAAACAAAGAAATTACAGATAGGGTATAAAGATATGAGGATAGTGGAAATCGCTGAAAGTGCCTTTGCCGACGATTTGGTGGTGTACGCGGGGAACATAAAGCATCTGCAAGCAAATGTAAATATTTGGGAAACAGCTCTGAAAAAGAGATATATGAGGATAAATATAGAGAAGACTAAAGTTATGTCAATAGGGAAATACGATCGGAAAATAATAATTCATATAGATGGAAAGATTATAGAACAAGTAGAAATATTTAAATATCTGGGAATAAATATACATCAAGAAGGTAAAGAGGAAGCAGAAATTAACAACAGAATTAAAAGTGGGATAAAATTATATCACGCAATGAACAACGCTTTTATAAGGAAGAAGGAGATTTCAAAGAAAACAAAAATAACAGTGTTTAACACAATATTTAAACCTATGTTGACGTACGGCTGTGAGAGTTGGATCTTGAATAATCAAACTAAGAGTAAAATACAAGCGTTGGAGATGAGGTATTTAAGAGTGGTTAAAGGGGTCACCCGAAGTGATAGAATAAGGAATGAGAAGATAAGAGAAGAAATAGGAGTAGAGCCGATTATAGAAAGCATAGAGAGACAGAAATTGAAATGGTACGTATGGAAGAGGAAAGACTGACGAAAAGAGTATGGCTGGCAAGATCAAGATACAAACGAAAGAGAGACAGGCCAAGAAAAACATGGGATAGTACAGTAGAAGAAAGTTTGAGAAAAAGAGGAATATCCTGGAATGAAGCAAGAAGAATGGCAAAAAACAAGAAAGAATGGGCAGCGTTTATCTATAATAAGAAATAAAAGTGTTTGTGTATAGAATTTACCTTATAGGGTAATTAAGGTTACTGATTATATATATATATATATATTTAATAAAAGGTGAAAACAAAAATCAAAAGCGCTCGGTTTACACGAAGATGTTAAAAAGCTATTGTTTAAGTTATTTGTCGATTTAAATAGTAAATGTAATGAATTTTAATATGAATACTTATATAGTAAAAAGAGTGTAGTTCTGTCCAATCTATATTTATTTAGTTAATTAAGCATATTCAGGCAAAAAACGTCAATGATTTGAATTCACAAAAGTGATAAAACGTCAAAATGTGTAAAATGATAAAAATTTTGTAATACTGAATGAACTATAAAATATGATGATATATAAATTAATGTTGTCTATATTTCAAAATGATATATATATGTATACTATTTTTCCTAATAAAGTGTCCTTTTACATTTAATTATTGACCAACAATTATCTGGACTGTTTCTTAATCAAAACGGGTTTGCTGCATATCACTCGTATTGAGAAACTTTCTAAAATATATTCAAATATATTGAGAAATTTGGTAATATGAATGTCTATATAGATCCTATAAACGTATGAAAGCACAAAATATCGAAATTTGTTTTAGGTTTTACTAGTGTGCACCGTATTTTATATTTAATTTTTTTCTCTTTTATGTAATCCAAATCCCCTATATTTAATTTCATTACACTGAAAAAATCATTTAAAAATTCCAATTCTACAAAAAGTTACAGGTTTTTTCCCCGCAAAAGCGCTATTATTATCGAAAGCAAGTAAATTTCAAAGATATTTGAAATCAATATTATAATATTTGAATAACGGAAAACACTCTAATCCTTTTTTATATTCTTTAGATTGTTTAAAGAGGAAAAAAGATTAGTTGTAATCGCTTCAAGACATTATATCTTACTACCAAAGCTTCAAAAATTCTAAGACCGTAGTTGTAAAGTTTTCAATTCCCTCAAATGATATTCTTGCATATTGGTTTCGAATTAGATCGATTTTTTTATCAACTTAACATTCTTAAACGTAAGTATACATTTTTTCCTCAACAGTAGCACGTAAACAATAATTATTTTAATTACATTTATATGGAGAGTGTATGTATTCTTGAACAGAAACCTATTTTTTCCTACAAACTGAAATAGTTTTAATTTCGATTAAAGCCTCAGATAATGTACGTGGCCTACAACAATAGCTTATTAAATAAAAAAAAAAAACAGAAGCGGAGTAGAAGGAAACGCCGTATGCCTTTGTAACATGAAATAATGCGTGCGGAATTGTCAACGCCCACTGTATACGTTGCATGTCAAACTGTAGTAATCTTTTAATGTTCATTGAAATGCAATGCGCCGACCGAAGCAACTGTTAGGGATATTAGCTACACGAAATGGGCGCCTGCTTTTTTCGTGGCTAAAACATACATGTGTGTGCGTCTTCTTTCTGGTGTGCCGAAGAAAAAGGAAAATCGTTCCCATAAAACTTTGTTATTTTTAATCATGACAATCGAGCGGGGTCTGACGTGATTTTGATTGATGACGCTGCCGACATCTTTTCATAACGTAATTCAGAATACAATTATTCGGATGTGTTCTCGTCAAATTTGAAATGTGTATCGAGCATATGTGCGTTATGTATCTGTATATGTACACTGACAACGACAGGAAGAACAATGATGAAAAACTCTGACAAACTGGCTAAGGTCATCTGCTTGTCATATTTCCCTCCTGCGGCTTAGCAAATGCTGTTTTACTTTACACTACAGTCTATTCGAACAATTTCCGAAGCTAAGGAAGATAAAAATTAGAGTGCAAAGACAGTAAATTATTTACATTAGATTTCATTGTATCTAAGAGCATAAAATGGAAATACATCTTACAAAAGCTAAAACCAAGATCGGAATAACTTATTAGTTTCTCATTAGGGAAGTTATTGCATTTATATTTTAGGCTCAGCTCAGTATATTATTTTTTTAATTTGGTTCTGTTTTGTACCACTCTTCTTCCATTCTTTAAACTTCTAATAATGAAATTGTAATTGCACAAATAAATGTGGTTTAATAACCACTACCATTAAAACACATGTATTAGCACTATTAAAAATTAATTTATATCAGTTTTGTTAATGCACCAGATATGAAAAGTAACTTATGCGGGAGAATTTTAATTAAATAATTAACTGCAATAAGCTACTACAGCCTAGTTTTTTTCTAAAGAAAATAATTTGTAATTGCAGAATTGTACTCGCATGTGTGCTAATACTGAGCATATAAGTTTTCTGTTAAATGTGTATAGCTCATGCATGTTTTTGTATGCGTTAATCTGTATGCGGGTTAATTACACATACAGGGTGATCGATAAACCGACGTATATCTGTGTGAACGGCACCTCATTTTCATTAAATTTAGCCATGACTTCCACAATGATAAACCTAACCATTTCTATGAAATCCTAAATATCGTATTTTTGCAAGATGAAAATGAAAAATTCTACACTTCAAACCGATATCCATAAAACAAAAATTATACAATCTGTACCGACATGACGGAAGATTTTTTAGAACATGAAACATCAAAATTTCCCCTGTTACTCTTTAATTACGTATAAAGTTTCAACAATTCTTTTCCCAATAAAGTTTAAATTGTTAACCATCGTCCCATCATCGGGAAAAATATATGGACATGTTCGAATTTTCTTCAGTATCTTTCAGTTGCTTGTATATAAATGTTTTAATGCGTTTTCAAATTGACTGCCTCCATTTTATATGCACGGTTTCTATTTGCAGATCTTGTTATTTTATTAGACACATTGTTTCGCAGGCTTACTATAACTTGTTCTATTCTACTAATTAGTTATTATCGCATTTGTACCCTAAATCATATATGATTTCTCCCATGTAATCCATTAGGTGGAAATTCAGCAGCGTAGATCAGAAGTATGAGTTCTCGTCAACCAATTTGGAAACCACATTTATAGATTAATTTTCGGATAACATGACTATAGCAAGCTAGATACTCATCATTCTGTTATGTAAGGTTAATTTTATGTGCTAGTGGTAAATGAACTTTCATTTCGTGGGAACCTTTAATACGGTTTTTCATTAAAATTACTAGGTAAAAATTCAGAACCGATTCAGTTAAGAATACCTGCCAAGTAGAACTAATATGACGAATACCCTAGCTCCAAAAATTGTCCGATATGTGGTTATCAAGCACATTGGTAATGAAATATTGTTTCATTTCTTGGTCTTTCTAGAGATCCTCATTCCATTGGATGTTCTTGTTTGATGTCGTATATGGTGCAAACGCGATAAGAACTCTTTTGGAAGAAACCCAAACAATTTTCACAGAAAATAACTAAATTTGCAATTAGAAAATCATGCGTCGGTCAGAAATACAGGTAGCCAATTTAATAATGCCATGCGCACATTTCTAAATACATAAATAGAACATAATTTTCCTGATTTCCTGAATCCCAATTATATTTTCACTAATAAAACCACATATTTTCACACAATTTCTTCTTTCTTTTATTTTTCTTTTTCATATATCAATAGGTATTATAATAACTACATATTCGAAGATTAAAAATAAGGTACCGTCATGGCGCTACTACCAGCTTAACCAAAAGCTTGGTTTACACTAAAATAGTTAGTAGAAGACACTGGATTAATTTTTCTCCTAGTTTGGTAGTCTTGCTAAACTAAAAGTTTACACGCAATTTGCTAAACGTTGTAGAGTAGAATTTGTTATAATATTCCGTTCTATACCGTATGCGCGATGCAGATATGGTTCCTCCATTGCAACGAACGTCACGCAATAAGTAGAAAATAAAGGTAGAGCACCAGAGGACACGATAACAGTAGATACCAAATTGATGCGTTACTATAAACAATCTGTTGCTCTAACAGCTGTATCATCCTCTGTTATGTGGGGTTAGTGTGTCATCAAGTGACCATGCTTGTCTTTGGCATTTGGTACACCTCATGGTAGCCTAATATTCTTTGGATCATATTAGCTTCAGTTTTAAGCTACGCTCTTGTAAATAGGTGGCCCACTCAGAATTGAAAATCAAGCTCACCTAATAAAATCTAAATCCTTACTAAATTGGCTCTCGGGGCTTAATGTGTTCAACCCGTTCGTGTGTTGAAGATAATGTGCTCGAAATAGTAGTACAAACTCCATTAAACCTTTCATATTTTTGAGAGGATATAGGTAAAACACTTTATGCACACATTAATTAAGCCAATTATACCTATAAACATTTTAAATAAAAGTAAATAGTTAGCAGACTTGATATTTTCAAAATTGGAAAAGAGAATACTCCTTTTCTGTTCTCAAGATAACAAAATCATGTTAATTTACCGTGGCAGGTGATACAATTAAGGAGGCTATCAGCAAAGCGTCGAAGCCCATAAATAAACCAATGAAGACTGAAAGGTAACAAATGATTCGTTATCAAGACATTTAACGCGAAGGGAGCAATACTAGGCGCAATAGACGCAGGATGTTAACGAGACGTGGTGGCCGATGCAAGACGTTAGGCACAGTCAAAGCCTACCGGGAAGATGAAGTGGCGGCCGGCGTTTGGCGGGCAGTGGCTCGCCCGGAATGATCTGTAAATGGAGTGTCGAGTGTCGACGGGCACAAGCTATAATTCATGACGTCGGGACGCCCTGAAAGAGAGAGAGTTAGAACTCCGCGACTCGGCGTAGCGGCGGTCCTAACGGGCCACCCCGCTGGCGGGCGCGAAAACCTCCCGCTGGGCTAACCGAAGTCCCGATGCGATGTTTAACGTTTTGTTATATGGACTGGTGGAACTACTATCGCCATTCGGGGCACGAGGGACCAAGCGACATGATTTAGACACCCGACCGTACATAACCTGTGGATTCTCATATTATTATCGTGAAAGCAGACTGTTTTGATTGTCATGGGTCCCATAGATGTTTAATTGTTTGTTTGTGTGTGCAAACGATTGCTCTTTTCGCGTACTCACACACATACACAAAGACACAAAAATACGTTCGCGATTTGAAAACCTAACGTGACGTCCAGGACAAATCAGAACCAATTCCGTTTGTTTGTCGCGACCATTAATCATTAGCTAACGACTATTATATAAATGACAAGAAAATTGTTATTGGATAGTCATTTAGATACTATGACACGCTGAATTTATTCACATCTCTCTTGAAAATATGTTGGCGCAATTAAAGGTATACAGTGTTGCCTATTATTACGACATTTAAATCAAAATATATCTTTTTTCCATTATGTGAAAGAAGGAGATACAAAATAGCATTGATTTAACAAACATACATACATCCTCTGGCCTATCTTAAATTGCTAAATACAATACGACAATGACCAAGCAAGGAGTTCTGCTACTTATGTTTACTACAAAGCACATTGCGATTTATTTCAACATTTAACAATTTGAATAATTAACAAAAAACCAACTTGCTGTCGTATTATTTGCGAAAGTAAAGAACTGAATAATTCCCAATTTTAACAATTAAGTTTGGCATAAAGATGGTAATAAGTGTATGCTTTTGATATACCTTCTTCTCTAAATTATTCTATCTTTATATTATTACAGTAATATTCCTGGTAATTGTACGCCAGGAATACTACTTATTATAATTTTACAAATGAGAGAGAAAATTTCACTATAACTGTGTGATTTACAGTTAAATATAATGTCAATTTCCCCTACATTTAAAGCTGTGAGAAATTTACATAAATATTTTAGACCTTTACATTTATTGTTTGGTTATTTACTGAAAAACGCTGTAGTAATTTTTTGTGAAAGTTTCCTTGCAGTAATAATCTTGTTTTATTTTACAAAATTCTTAATTTTGTCAATAATTTGTGGTCTATATTTTGGGCTAGTTAGTTTGATTCCTCTATCGATGAGTGCTATAACAACATTTTTTGTGTGCGAGACAAGAAGAGGAAGGCATAAATTTGTCGAAACCTCTTGAGATTGATTAAATAAATTTGTTACAATAAAGAAGTCTAATAATTTCCACGATTCCAAGTTTTATTTTGTACTAAAAAAAAGGCTAGGAAACAATCCACTTTCGGAGAGAAAAGATTATGAAACATACAATTGCATTAGTCATGATGGACTAAGATCTAATCCCAAACTTATAGCCAGTTACTTGAATCAATTCTTCATCATTGTAAAAATTTCCAATCAATTATCAAGTATATCAGCTTGCAATTTCCTTTCAAAAGTACATATTTTTGAAATCCTTTTCATTTTATGAATTGACTAACATTTTCAATAAAGGCAATTTTCACGGCATTTGTGCACCCATTAATTAACTTCATTAATTTGAACAGGAGAAGCTTCCCAATGTACTTAAAAATGGTAAATTCGCACCCATTCTTTAAAATGGCGAAAATTGACACTTTGTAGTTCTCACATCTTGTTTCCCGAAAATATTTGAATATTTATTTTAGACAAATTGCGAACATTTATATTTGGCTTTAATCTTAACTCTGATAGCCAACAAGGTTTTGGAAAGAATCATTCTACTTCCATTGCTTTTAATACAATGGACTACATGAACATGCTGTTATATGTTTTCCTCCCCGCCTAAGAATATTCTTAGGTATAAATAAAGTGTTTAACTGCGTTTGCTATAATATTATTTTAAATAAAATATAAGCATATAAGTTGATATTAGCATAATTACATTAGATTAGATAAAGTCTTTAATTCTAAGATTTTTTTACTAATATGTTTGAGTACCACAGGAATGAATTTTACGTCCAACAGTTTTCTAATTTGCTCTTGATGATTTCCCTTTAATAACTAACAAAGCGTCAGCTGCATTATGTATTATACTTCATTAAGAGAATCTTTAATTTTGGTGTACGGTTGATTAGGCAAGTATTATTGATCCCTGTTCGTAGAGATCATTGACAGTTTCCAACCATATATTGCATGTAAGCAGCAAAACCATTATAGCTGCCTAAACATAATTCTTAACTCGGCTAAAATATTAAAATAGAAATTTGCCGTAATTGGTGTAGCTACTCTAAATATTTCATATTTCCCTATATTTCATGTATTTTACTAACACTAGACAATTGCACGCCATATTACACATATTCCATAATATTATCTTAGAAATAAACCATATCGTGATTTAATTTATCACCTTAACTGCATCTTAGCTTCTATTATGAGTTTAATATTCGAACAAGTACGTTTACGCTACACACATTACAAATAAATAATTTTAAAAATCCAGTTAGCTTGGGATATTGTATAACTACACCACGAAAGTCGAATTTAATGCTTACAAACACACCGCTCGTTCGATATACTGATTGTCACGATGAATTGCCGAAATGTAATTTAATTTGAACCGCTAATCGGGTTTTTCACGCCTCCGATAGAGCTCCGTCTTTCCGATTCTTTAAATCAACGACACCGTGCTGATTCAACTAATTGTTCCTTAAAAAAATGTACGGGTTTGGGGTGGCACACAATGACGGTGCGACAAACGTTGTATGCAATATGAAATACTTAAATAATATCACCAGAGAATTCTGTTTTGTTTTTTTTTGGGGTGGCGTATACATTCCGTTGGAATATGGGAATTTGAAAGGGAAAAATAATATGTAAGTAAACAATTAAAAAGCAAGATTATATTATAGAAATCAAGAAATAAAGAAATTAATTAGTGCGCCTAGATAGGTATACGCTTATTAATGCATTAGTGCCGATTCAGTCGGAATTCCTGGCAGCCGAATTATCCGCGAACATCCCTCACAGAAGGTAATGAAGGAGGATGGAGTGAGATATGGGAACAACGACAACCAATGAGTAGTAGTTGGAGCAGGGATTACGGCGGAGTTATCTCTAATTTGAGACGGATTTAGTGTTCTGGGAATCCTTTAAATTGGATCTTGCTCCCGTGTGCGCCGACCGCAGCCTGCGCCTTTCCACGGAACGACAGATACATTTTTGTAAAGTCGTTATTCTAATCTCTGCTCATCTAAATTTATATGGAATATACCGAGGAGAGACGGCCAAGTTGTACGTAGGCTAATGTAAATTAGATACGGAATTTAATACTACGCTGTATTTCAAAAAAGCAGGGTATTCGTAACAATTGTCCATCGACTTTGGCGTATTTTGAAACAATTTTAGCTATAAAATATTGCGTTTCTTAGGACTTGAGCTCAACATAAGTAATAACTAACCAAAACCAAATAGCAAGAACAAATAACTAATATATTATAAATTATTATTATATATAAATTTGTTTAGCACCTGTATTTATATGAACCATAAAATAAGCACTGTAACAAGTTATAGTAAAATTGCATTACTTGTGATAAAAGAATACTGAATTTCCAAATTCTACATTTTTAGATTTATAAATGTGGGAGGGAACGTGTATATTACGCTTAGAGAGAAGGTGACTGCTATCTATAGCTCCATGCAGAAGCTTCCAAGCTAAGGGAACCACAATGCGTTTGTCTTTGGTCGGTGAGCGATTTATAGTTATGGCGAGTAAGCAAAGAATTGTAGTCAATGCCTCTTGCCGGGTACTGCTTATCAATTTTAAGGGAAAAGTATTTTAGGAAGCGGCGCTGTATTTTTTCAATATCCAGCTGATGGCAAATATAATATGGCGACCACACTATAGAGCAATATTCCAAACAACTCACAACATGCGAAAAGAAGAGAGCTTTCAAAGTATTTAAGTCATGGAAATCCTTCGCGTTTCGAATAATAAACCCCAGTCGTTTAGAAGCCAACGAAGATAGATGATTAATATGAGCTCTAAAACTCAATGCTCCGTCAAATATTACTCCTAAATCCATGAACGTGTCAACTCTGGATAGTGCTTGTTCATCAATCTCATAAGACATTGAAAAGCTTTCGGTTTTTCTAATGAACGTGAGTACCTTACATTTACTGACGTTTAATTTTAATTTGTTTATCTTGCACCATTCTGAAATTTTGTTTATGCTACTTTGCAAGAGATGACAATAGCTATCGTTGGTAATAGATGAATAGATTTTTAAGTCATCAGCATAAGCTAGTGCAGGACACTGAAGATTGCGAAGAAGATCATCAATGTACAGAACAAACAGCAAAGGTCCCAGATTAGAACCTTGTGGCACACCAGACGTAGAAGTAAATGCAGTAGAGTAATATCCGTTGTAAAAAACTTGGTTACATCGATTAGTTAAGTAGCTACTCATAAGTCTCAGAAAATTTGTGGAAAAGCCAAAGGCACTGAGCTTACTAAGTAAAATGCCATGATCAATGGTGTCGAAGGCACTAGAGAAGTCAGTGTAGACGACATCTACCTGTTCCCTATTGTCCAAAACTTCACTAATATATTGCGTGAGTGTCACCAAGTTCGTCACAGTCGATCGGCCAGGCGAAAAGCAAAGAGAAAGATGGTAGATTTGAATGAGTGTCATTGGTGGAACAAGGATTGCTTTGTATCTGACTGGACATAAATAACTGCGCAAAAGCCTCAACAATCAACTGTGGATCGTCAATGTCGACATCGTTGACAATTTAATTAAAGAACATAGCATCTTATAGCTAAAATCCATTAAAAAATGAGACCAAGCCCTTGAAGTACCTACAACAGAAGAATATTGTTCTGTCAGACCTTGCGATCTTCCAGAGAAACGACAACCTTTCCAAAGATTATACCTATGATTTTGGTGACAAGGGGGTCTTGAAAAAAATATGGGTTACTATCCTCTCGTCCTTGAAACACAACCAGCATACAATCTTACTAGTTCATCTGCTTCTGTGTATGCTATCTGAGCTTTCAGTAAACTCTAAGAACAGAAAGAATTATTTTGGCACTTTCACACTGGTACAAATATTTACTTAAATTGTTCTTTTCTAGTGAAGAAACTAATTTATAAATTACAGAAAATGGTCTTGTTGAATTAAATATTCGATCTTTGATTCAGTGACCTAATTTACTCATATTCTATGTTAATATAACGAGTTCTGATATTATGTAACTAAAAATAAAGTCATTATTATTATTAAATATACTAATGAAATACATACCTAAAATGTAACTAAAGTTCGTTATTCTACCCACACAGGTATATAAAAAAAATAAAAAATATATATAAATAATAATTTACTTTCAAATAGCTGAAATTTTGGACTTAAGTAGAGTAAATTCAACGGTACCTAACCCAGTGCACAGCAACAAAAAGCCAGCTCACGTTAAACACTTCTCAA
Source organism: Cetonia aurata (assembly GCA_949128085.1). Lineage (NCBI taxonomy): Eukaryota > Metazoa > Arthropoda > Insecta > Coleoptera > Scarabaeidae > Cetonia > Cetonia aurata. The sequence continues at coordinate 21,194,462 of OX421886.1, read as the reverse complement.
CATCCGTTAACAACTCCATTATTCTCACGTAACGTAGATAATTACTAAAGGCGACAGCATGGAAATCTGTGTGGAATTTCGTGAAAATCATCGCACTTCTAACAATAATCGTAATTTTTTTGGGAACTGTCACGTTTTAGATTCGCCACACTACACCGATTTCTAACTCTCAGACGGTTATTTCTTCTCCCAGAATTCACGTAGATGTTAATAGGAAGACAAAGGAGCGACGCGAACGTAATTCCATTTTTCTTCAACATGTTTCGTCGAATAACACAAGGCGCCGGTCCAATTTCCGAATGGAGATGTAGACCCGAAAACCTTTTGCCTAAATGGTAGACCGTCTTTAATGAATCTTTTTTTTTTCGGTGTGAAATCCGTGGAAGAAATAGACTGACGGTTGAACTGAACCGTCCGAACAGAGTCAATCTGCCCATCTTTCTTATAAATTTCATTATTGACGCTGATTTATCATGGCGTTAAATTAGTTTTGCCTTTTATTGTGTATTGATCGGTAATTCAATAATAGAGCGTATAACGTCGGCTTTATTTATGTTAAAGTTGATGCGGTGATTATATGCAAAAGCAATCTGTGATTGATCATTGTAAGGCCGATGTTATTTATCTACGGGCAACGGATTTAATTGATTACATTCGATTAATAATAGGCATCGAATTAAACTTCTTCTTGGAATTTAAAAAGTTAATCTAATTCTAATACAGTTGCGTGTTATATGAAACCATATCGAACGGCAAAAAAGACCTTTCACGGCCAAAATGTTGTGAATACTGCCCGTCATGTTGCGTACGACAAAAATTAAAAAAAAATATATGATAACGGCATCTGCAACACACATCGGTATGGGGGAAAAACAGCACGGAGAAGGGTAGGTCAATGATGTCAATATGATGACGCGTCACCTTGCGGCTACAGATTGATTTATGACGGCTCGTGGATTAATTAACGGCACCACCGACTATAGGGACAGATCCCGCATCAACCGTACCAGAGAGATATCCGACAAACATTCCGACCACCGTCGCAAAGCGCTCGTAATTGTTTCTTGCACGTTACAATCCAATCATCAATCATTATGGGTAAAGGTAGTACCCGGAATACACAATTATGCCTAGGTACACGAGTAAGTATACATTTCCATCGACAGGAGATAACAAAAGGATACCGTCTTAAGATGTGCATACGTATTTACAATATTGTGTATGTGTTGTCACCAACTCATTTCTGGATCTTCCCAATTTATCTTGTGAGAAGGCCCTCAGAGTCTTTTCTGCTTCTTGTCAAACAATATTATTAAATTAATATAAATATGAAAAATGCCCAAATAAAATAAATTTTGTATTCTTCATTCTGACATGAAAGCAGCGCCACAGGGATAATTCCTGCAACCACCAGAGTCGCTGATACCGAAACGGTACAATAAGCTGAAATCACCAGCAACGCAACCCTCCATTGAAGTTGGGCTAACTTCTTTCGATATAACTTTTTTCTAATTGGATGTTATAAAACTTGTACTCGCATTACATAAACGTCATAGTGACACTAGTGTTTTAAAATACTATTTATCAAGCGCATCCGCCTACACTTTCGATCCGTACAGTAGCGCTGATTCCACAGTCATCAACAATCTCCTTCTGCTGGAAATAGGACCCCCAGTGTTGGTCATCAATCTACTTTGATCGGCAGTCATTTTCGCCGCTTTGGCTGCAGTATAGAAAATCTGAGGCCAAAAAGTCATTTTGGTATCTACCATAATACCAAGATTTAACTGCAGAGCTCGTGGTTACCTCCACTTCTCCAACTCGCAGGGGTATCATGGTGTTAATTTTCTTTTTAGAGAAAATTACTATATCTGTTTTAATTTGCGCCAATATTAACAACAATTATTTGGCCGAAAATTATTTGAAGAAGTGAATTATGGAAAATCAACCAAAGAGGTGAAGACGATAGCACTACAGGAGAGAAAGGTATTGAGAAAAATATATGGAGCAGTGGAAGAATACAACTAGTTGAGGCGTAGGACTAACGAGAGACAACAAATTTATAGACAACTGGCAATTACTAAAGTCGTAAGAGCTCAAGGAATATATGTGTATGACATATCGCAAAGCTTCCAATCAAAAAACATCAACAAAAGAAGTATTAAACCAACAAGAAAACCAAAAACGAAATGGCTTGAAAAGGTGGAAAAAGATCTCATGAAAATGGTAGTTAGAGATTGAAAGGAACTCACGAAAAATAAACCTGAACGCAAAAAACATGCGACAAAGTCATAAGCCGTAGGGACCCCCAGAGTTATGTATATCTTCTACAAAGATATCAGAAAAAGTACAAAACAAAAGTTGTATAAAATGTAATAATATTAGTTACAATGTATGCAGCAGTAATCATGTGCATATCCTGAAAAGAAGATGATGATATATTAAGATAGTTTTAAAAAAAGATGTATGAAAAATACTCTAAAGAGAAAAGAGAATATAACCGCGAATATATGAGGTTAATGAGCTTTGAGATCGATAAAACTTTTATCAGAATTTAGAAGACATAATCAGATGAATAAAGCTGATATTGTTTGGAAACATAACTAGAAAAAAAAAGGAATCAATGACCAGAAGAAACAGAAAAAAAGAGTGATAAGATGCAGTAGAGGATCTGATCGTCCCGACTGAATCCGTTCAACTGCGCAGATCTATTCAAACCGTGTTTAAACGCAAATCTATTTTTTTTATGTGCTATCCTAAGATGATAGGGCCAGATTGTCGATATCACCAGGACTATAAGTATCATGAAACAAGCAGAGAAGATCCGGTAGTAGTGGAGAGAAATATACAAAAAAAAAAACACGGAGAATTAGCAATTTCTGATAAAAGATCGAATATTTAGTAAAGTGACCAATCACTACCCAAATGGTTTCAAGAACTTTAAGTAGTCAATTTTGCAAAGAACAGAAATAGTTCCCTTGACACTTTTACGGTCAAGTTCAAGTAATTCCTTGATTCTGACATGATTTGATGAAATGCACTCTTTTACATGTATCAAATCAGGACAATTGTTCCAAGATGTTTAGCCATCATAGGTACAATTCCAATAGCAGGTTCTGGTCTCGGGAAATTCTACGCAAGACCCATTTCTTAAGAGCATCTGCATCCTCATTTCCATGAATCAATTAGCGCCCAGGTACTCAGATTAGAGATAGAGTATTAAGCTTCGATATATTTAGAATGTTTTGGCAGCTCCAGACCAGCTTTGGATTGCACTTATGTGCCTCTAGTGCTTTCAACATCACCTGACTGCCACTGAAAATATTTGTTGATTTGTGTCTGACGTTTTTATCCAAAATATCACACATTTCAGTGACAGCCAGCAAGTCACTGTGCGTGGTTCAAAGTTGTAGTATTTTCCGACTCTTAGATTTAGACAGAATATTCCTGCGCCCAGACACTGTTCTGTTTTCGAGTAGTCCGTAAACACGCAGGTGTCTGAGTTATTATTCATTTTTTTTTGATGCATCTTCATTCTACTCTATTTGGAAAGAAGACGTTCACTGATGACGTTTCCACTATGTTTTCTTTTTTCCACATTATGGTTAGAAATATTGCTATAATACTGTTTAAACTCAACAAACATGTTTAATTAATAGGATTTGTATTGTATTTATACTATAGAAGCTGAATTAATAAGTATTTATAAAACATATTTTACCTGGGGTTACTGTTCATTCATATTCATGTTCATCAAAACGCCTGCCTACTATAACAATAGCTTTGACAGTTTTGTATCTGCAGATTCTAGAATCTGTAAGTATTTTGTGAAAAACAAAGAGGATAAACGTAAGTACCACAATGATTTCAAAATAGTTCGGTTAAAGTATAAGAAAACATTGTATTATTACTACTACTAGTAAAAATTATTGCTCTATATTAATATATACATAGGCAAACTCGCCAATTAGAATCTAATTAATCTATATGTACAATATATAAAGAAAGAAAGACTCAAGTTCTATACAAAGTACAAATTGTTTCGTGCAAAAATTGCAAGTAAACTAAGTACTTCGAATAATTCAAAATTAAATTATTTCTACCTTTCAAATAGCAGAAGCACTAATTTCTTTAAATATTGCAATTTGTATGTGAGTTAGTGAATAATTGTAATTATCTTCAATAATCATGTCCGTGCATTTATGCACTAACACCTCTAATGTTATTAATGAATAGATACCACACTACTAGACAAGAAAACATAACTGTATGCATGTAGTCGTGAACTTGAACAATCAACATTTTTTTTTTAACATCCGCAATTAACTGAGAAGATGAGAATTCGATAAAGTAGAATTCCTATGCCGTTACAAAATAAACCACAAGGTTGGGGTCGTGTTGTTTTTATGTTCTTGAATACCATTATGAAGCAATGTAATTAAATTCACCTTCGTGATTAATTATTTTTTCCTAATAACTGTGATGCATTTTAATACATCTCTTCGTGTACAGAAACAAAATAAGACGCGCAAATATGTGTTTTTATTTATAGCCGCACGCAAGGGAATTTTGCAATGGCGTTCAGGTTTTCTAGTAGCAAGTAGTATCCAACCTTGACTTCTCACGCTATATAATTTCTTCTAGTAGGTAGACCCGGCGATGCGTTCACTTCTGCCGTACAATTTTTATGTGCACGATGTTAATAAATATGTTAATTGTTTAACTACGAAAATTGGTAGAGGTAATAATATAGTTTCGGAGGAAGTTCAGGAGGCAAAATGCACGTTTTCCTCGGAGAGCATGGAATTCCGACTGATTTAATTTCGGATCTGGCCGTCTGAGTTGTCCGACTCGTTTCGTAGAAGCATATAATTATTGTGGGTTGTTTTCTTTGGCAAGGGCAAGAAAACGTTGCTTGCATGTAATTGGTTCGAAAACTGTGAGTCTCGTAATTTCCTGTTATACACCATTTACGTTTATGCCCGGCGAAGCTGGAGAGAACATGGCGGAAAATGATTATGTTTCAAATGCATACACCCACCAACGTCATAAAAATTGAAAATCGTTTGAAATCCTTGCAACAATTTGCTTCAACCACTTTAAAGTTTTGAAAAACGTGCTATTCTATTCGTTTTGATCTACCTAGTACATTAGAAGTAAAAATATACCAGCTGGTGAAATACAGTTTATCATATATCAATAATTTTATTTCATCGTTTTACCCCACAGATATTTTATCCTTCATTATAATAAGTACCAACTAATATTACATGTTTGTTCAATCATTTTATGCTTTATAAATAGTTATTGAAGTTGCTTAGGAACTAAGCTAATAGACAAAGCAGATATTGCCCCTAGAACATGGTAACAAAGTACACTTTTACAGTGAATAATTATGTCGTATACTTGATCAGTTATTAGCCAACACCCTCGTATGAATAATTGCACGAATACTTCACCATTACTAGAATATTTATTAACAATAGCGATAGGGCACAGAAGTCGCTTGCAACTTCAGACGTGATCAGTATACAACATCGCCGGTGCACTTTTTCATTCCGCCAACGGTCATATTATATTTTTATTTCGTTTTGACATTCGCCACGGCTCATTTATATTAAAAATGAACTGTCTGCAGCACTGACGACAAGCCTTACCATTCAGCTTGCCCTGATTTAATTTTTTATTTAATAAATCACTTTCTGGCGAATGGTCATCTAGGCATTTGAATAATCGCTCCTATTTATTTTCCCCTCTCAAGCGTCTGATATATGAATTACATGAATTTAAGTTGCATATTTACATTTAATTACTAGTGAGCAGTAAAGTTGAAGTTCGCAAATACAGTTTTTTCATTTTTTATATTTGCAATTACTGTTTAGTGGTTCTATAAATCGAAATAGTAATATATAACTGGAATTTTTACCTACAAAGTGAATAATAACAAAGATTAACCCATACATTAAAAAGAAATATGCGTTTGAAGCTACTCCGAATGAATTGAACGTGTACTCTAAAGATCAAGGAAATGTTTTCTCTTTCATATGAATAAACTTGAAACTCAAAAACGATTACCTACATGAATTATCGTTTATGTAAAGAGGTAATAATGTGCTGGGAAGCAATCGAGACTAGTCATTTCAGTAGTTCCATCTTGCTTTAATAGAATGGTGAGCTTTGGTAGAAAATATTAGCAAAATGTTTTCATTTTAATCGGACAAAAAAATTTGTATAACAAAATATGAAGATAATTTTAACCCAGTCGTACCTGTCAGCTATAACAAATTGGATTAGCAAGAGTTTTTAAATTTATTAGTTTACTAATACGAAATTTTATACCCTGAAAGATATAAAACTTTCTAGAAATTTTAACCCGTAGATATATAAATCTAGCTTTGGTTTCTATTTGAATCAAGATACAGCAATTTTATAGATCTTTTGAAAGTTTAGACCGTTCATTTTATTTCAAGATAGTTAATTCTGTTCTCAGAAATAAACAAAAAATCCCAACGAAAAAAGAAATGCCAAGAGGAATGAAATTGCCGTTGAAAAATTCCTCCTAAGATATAATCAATTATACATCCATAGACGATGGTTTTAAATTTTTCTGAGTACCAACATGCCCAGAATCCCAACACTACGTATTGGGATTCTTTCTCAGACAATGTTAAAACTATTGCTTTGGTTTCCATGGAGACAAATCCTGGAATACACAGTTTATGAAAATTGTAGCATCTGTAATTCCCTGTTTTATACATTGCCTTCCAATATGTACACCAAGATTAATTTCATAGCTTATCGATAGGGACTTAATTAGAAGAGCTGATGTGAAAGTGTTTCATCCATGCTTTTTGCTTTCTCTCAATGTCACTTACACCGCCTCTTGATGAAAGCAATCAAAATAATCTTGGATTTTACCTATAAGTTTCACGAAACAACAATTGGATACAAAAATTCAACCAGAGCGTCACAAGGACAAAAAAAAATTAATCATAGTATGGATTACACCAATATTGAACAAAACCCATGCGTTGAGAAATAATAAGCCTTGGTAATATCCAACAAACGTCGGCTTTGGATATTGCCTAACATACGAAAACGTGCAGATCAGCATTGTGCCATTGTTTTAAAAATATAGAATTAGGTATCAATAAATATATTTGCAATAAAGTGACAATTATGTAGTTGAAAATACACAGTAACCAAAATTTTCTTAAAAAATGTTTCTTGTTGTTCCAGTAGGTTCACAAAAAGATTGTTGATGTGAGAAATACCTAAAGTTGTTACCGAAACACTGTATACTTTGTCAGAGGTTAACAAATTCTTTTTAGCAACAATTTAACAATTTTGGAACGGCAAAGACAATTGGTGAAGTTTCTCTCATGAACTTGTAAAATTCCCTTCTTTTTTTATAAAAACAAGGAATTAAATTGGTGAAGAAGAATCATACAAATAGTATACCAATACGCAACTGTTGTTCTTATTACTCGAGATTTTGAAAAATTAACAAATTAATTTAGTTAATCGACAAAAAAAATGTAACAGATAATTTTATTTTTATTAACTTGACATATTGCTTTTATTGCTTTACTAAAATGTATTTATTACTTCTGCATTATCTTGTAATTGTAGTAATAGTAACTTATAATAACTAATCCGATCGCTTATTCTGTTTTGGAAAGGTGACACAGCAATAATACAAAAATTTGAACATAATACATTTTTATTGATTTAAAACTTTACACTAAAACTACTTCATATTCTAAAACAATATATAATTTACATTTAATCTGTGTAATTGTGCAGTCATGTTGTGGTCTAATCATCAATCAGCTTTCGATTGCATCCATGCCAATCCAGGCATCCATTCTGCTTCGGTTTGCGTCCAGATCGGCCTGAATAGTTCATTCGTTAACTTTATATCCATTACATCATTATATTACCTGATATTACCTAGACGAGTGGTAATTTTAACACAAAACAACATTACCAAGTTGTTTCCTTATTTGAAAAATAAAGTATTTACACAAAAAATAGTAAAACATATCCTAACACTGCTATGTGATATGTAAATGCAATTAATTTAAATTTCAATTTCAAGCACAATCTAACGAAGATTTGGCAAAATTCCTGTACCGTTTCGGGGCAATTATATTATCCCGAAACCGTACAGGTATTTTACTTATGCAAGTAAAATTACTTTGATGTGAAAATTCACCAAGGAAATTTACTACTAGTGTATGAACATTACTAAGTAAAATGAAATTTACTGGGTACTTTCACATCAAAGTAACTGTGTATACAGTAAAAACGAAAAACTTTGTTCTTATCATGTTTATGCAGTAACACCTGAATATTTTAAGAACTCCAAAGCACTCTCATTGAAAAATATAAAAAATTAAAAAAAAAGAATCCTTTTTATGTCAAGAAAAATATCAAATTTGGTACAGTTGTACTCAAAATGTTATCCCGAATCAAAATATCGAAAAATATACATTTAAAAATCGAAAATCAAAGTCATTTGTGGTAAAACCGAAAGTACCAAAAATTTATTGACTATGTCAAAAAATGTAAATTTATGCCCCGTATTTAATTCCCAAATTTCGTTTCTCTATCTCAAATACTTCAGAAATTATAGAGGCGAGCCACCTCCCAGAAACACCCGGTATGCTACTTATATTTTAGGTTTTCAGAACGTAATATTGCGTTATTACGAATGGGAGTTCCTTATTTTCCTTATTTTTAAATTCTCATTCGTAGATATAGCTTTAATGAATATAGATTTATAGGAATCAAGTAATCTGACATAACCTTCACCGTTTTAACAAAAAAAAATCAACAGAATTTTAGTCTAATTTTTCTAGAGATTTAACGACATTGAACACTAATTATTTTCAATTTTTTTCTTGATTCGTATTAAGAGTCAGGACTTCTCCTTTAAAACCAAATTAGAATCTGAACAATAGCATAAATGATTTTAAAGCAGCAAAAGGCTGAAATAATGTTATGTTTAACAGCTGAGTGGATTTTATTTCTTTGCGCACTGATAGAAAGAACTCTTTAAACCAAAGAAACAGTAATCTTAAACATATTAAAGAACTATTACAGACAATATTTTTAAACTGAATAGTAGTTTAAAACGCTTCTCTCCATCCTTTAAAACTACTTACATAGCACACTTTACTAGATAAAAAAAAACAGCTTTTATTTTCCTTCTTCATCTCCTTTCTATTTCTTCAGAACCAAGAACTTTGCTATCTAAAGACGTGTATAAGACTATACTTTAGAATTTTTCTAATCTATAAAATCCAATACGAATAATATTGTATTGTTGCATCATTGTTATTTTTGAAATTTCTTCTCAGAAATTGTTTCACATATAATCATTACAAAAAAAAAATAGCAGTTGATAAAAGATTCTGGGAATATCAATTTCCTTAGTGAAATTAAAACATATTCTTCAATCGTCGCACCACACCGAGGCATTGGCCAAGAATATAAAATAATTTCTGCGTAACTTCAACAATGGCAATCGTAATATAGGACGATAAAGGACGGCTATGTCGTCGTAATAACAATAATAATAATAATCTAGTGTGCGAGCGCGAGATGCGTACAAAAACTCCTAGAAAACACCCGAAGGATCTTATTAAAAAATGAATAGGAGACATAATAAATCTCATATGATCGTCCGAGGGAATAAATGAAAAAAATGAATGAGCGGATTTCGTCGGGGAAACGGATTGTAAAGGCTCCCGCGGTCCAACTCGGTCATGATACGACAATTGAGAGTAGGTGGTCCGGTAGGAAGCGAACGTCGAGTCGTTCTCGGCCGATCTTTGATCTTGCTACCGCGTGACTAGCAAAATACGCCGATGGACAATGATATAATAGGTCCACCATTACGGAATCATGCATCTGTAATACCTGTGTATTAAATTATATACGCCGTTCTACCGCTATCTATTGGCTTTGTACTGTTGTAATCGGCCGCTTCCGCTTTTTATATCACACATGTGTATCTAGGTACATACCTGGAAATTGTCATTTTACCCTAGCATTCGAAATCAGATAGCTGCAGGTATAATTAGCTATAAAAATACATATCTGAATAACAGAAACAATTATTTTTCTATAACACAGTTCTTCCTGCTCAATTTTTAGGAAATATGACATCACGGGAATTCAGCCATGAAAATTTTATCGTATAACTTCAAATACAGAAGCTATTGGAGCGCAAAAAATATAGAACAGAGCACACAATACTACATCAGCGATAACATTCTGTGTACCCACGTGCCTAAACCTTCATGAGTCTATAATTATTTACATTAGAGTACGATAGGAGTCATTTACTACGCAATAATTCAGTGCCTGAAAGAGTTGGAGCGCTGTAAATAAACGCATGACATAGTATTAGATTTTTTCACTAAGAAAATGTTTAAAAAACTGCGTTGTAATGTAACACTCGATGGATGTGAATCGGTAACATTACATTTTGACAACTCGTCTGTGTAAAAGTGAATCTCTTTATGATTATTCTTCGATAATAATAATTAAAACAGCAATAAAAATACCGGTAAATGTATTTCCGTTTTTACCTGAATTAAAGGAGATTATGGGTGTTTTACATTGGAGGTAACGGTGAAATGAGAAAAAATGCAATATATGTTACCGGGGTACGGTGAAAACTTTTCTAATACATATGTAAGATATTTTACCGCAGCACGCAACTTTCGACACATGGTGCTTCTGCCTCTATGTGCTATAAATAATTATAATGGATAGAACTAACATGTTTATCTGTTGATATAAATACTACTTTTAAAATTGAAAGAATTCCCCTATACTTATCTCATTATTTTCATTATTTACAACAGAAATTATAAATACAACACCATTCACATCATTAGCTAAATATGTCATAGTAAGCTATGTCAATTACATTAACGTTTTCTGTTGTCTGTTACAAATGTGGCAGATTTTTTATTTCTATTAAATATTAATTTCTAATTATTGGTTGTTGCGGTTGTGGTAGCGAGAAAATTTTGATTGTAGTCTAAGTTCCTTTCCATATTCTCGGTAGGTTATGGACTTCAGCTCCGCTCGGTCCACAAGCTGCCACCTCAAATAAAATAGTACACTTACCTACCTCTACTTGGAACGCAAATAACTATTACCGCACTAAGGCGGTAAAATAAACCTACTGTTGCGTTGGCTGACATGTTTACAGTTGACGAGGCCAAAAATTATTTTTGAAATAACTTTTAGGTAGCTATTAAATGAAACTTATAAAACTAATTCCATTTGATTGATACGGAGGCCGTTATTAATTGGATCTTACTTTAACACTCAGAAATAAAAGTTTTGCTGAATACAGCTGTCAATTAATTCATTAGTATTTCCATCAGTATTTCAGACGCACAAGATCTCGATTGTGAATCTGTCATTTACGAAAGTCTTGGTGCGAAACTGTTCTACAGTAAATATGTAGGTCGTTAGATTAGATTTGGAATGACAATGTGGGGCTATTTTAGAGCGCGTCTTCACATACGTTATTTTACTATAAGAGACTCTCTAATTTTATCTAACAATAAGTAGACCTACAATACTTGATAGAAGCCTCCTTATGTAACTAGCTGCTTTGAGGTTCCCGATACCTTGTTCTTGAAAATACATCTCTTGCCGTAACCAGCGGGATCAGGTATTTAATTTCGCCCAACTTAGCCCTCGGGGCCTAAAATACATTTTCCCTTAACAAAAATCAGATACTGGATATTAAAAATTAAATATCATATTGCCAGTGCATAACCGGTGGCTAAAAGATTACTCTACCCAAACTCAGTATTTAATCTTCCAGTGAGTATATGTGGATTCAATGTCGAGTTCACTACAATAGATGCTAGTGGACGTGCCTCTCTCAAGACATTTCAAATTTCGGGCGAATAAATAGCCATTCTTGTTTATTTGCGTTTGGTTTATAGTTTATGTCTATTATTCAACCATATTTTCAAAGTTTCTGGTGTCTTTTTACAAATTTTTACAAATAATAGTAACAATAATAAGTGAAAAAATTTTATATTAGAGACCAAAAACTCATTAACATTGGTGCTACATCATATTTTTTTTGAGAAGATTCGCCAGCCCTGCTTCTCGCATTTCTTTTTCGTCTTTGAAGAATCTGCAAATAACTATCCTAGTATCATTTTTCTCTCCTGTATTAACATGCCTTAACATGCTTGTACAATCCCGAACCAGTTTCAAGGCAATATTGGCGGAATTAATCACTTTAAGTGTTGGAGTTTATGTCAGAGAATACAACAACGGTTTTACTACATCGCTTCATCTCTAGTTCTCTGGCATGATAATGCAACCGCTGCAATCTCAGTTTGGAGCACCGTCGTGTCTTTTGCTGAATCAAATACTACGAATAGAAGGTTATAGTGTAGTGAGGAATTTGATAATCACCTTTCCAGATACAATTAAGCCCCGCCAAAGAATGTATCGGAGGACTGAATGAACTGGCAGGTCGCCATAGAATCGCTTTACTGTGGGTGCCCGAATATTCGAGAATAAAAAAGAATCAACGAAAGTATCATCGCTATTATATATATGCCAAAAACCTATTCTAGGAGTACCTAGAAATACTACCCCAGGGCAGGTAAGAAGTTGGAGTAAAACATAAAGAATACTGAAAGAATACAACCATGCAGATAAATTGAAACATCTTTATTAAAGAACAGTTAAGTAAGAATACATATTGGATCATTTATTGCATGCCCATGGGGTTCACATCTTGATGATTGAAGTAGACTTGTATCTCTACCAATATGGAACCGGGTGTTGTGTTACCTATATAAAAAATATGATAATATATGATCTCACATTTTTCTTGAACATTATCTGCATAAGAAATTGTATTTATAGATGTCTGTAAGAATCGTAAGGAATGGGAATTTCTTGCGATCATCTAAATAAAATCTTGTCCAGAACATTATTAACCCACCAGAAAATGGAATTATTGGTTAGATAATGCTGATTACAAACCTTACTACTGGTTCCAGCAGAGTCAATTATCCTCATATAGTGAACTAAGATTCCCTAAGTGTCGTTGTAAAAAGCAGTCCACTGAATCAGTGTCCCTAGTAAGTAGTAGCGCTAATAGTCTAATATTTTTCTTCATTAGGCTTTGTCTGATTGTTCATTTATAAGACGCTACATTTGAATTTGATGCTATTTCATTATTTAAACTCTGATAAAATTACAATCACACATCTGAAATAGAACATAAAAGATTCTTGCAAAAACGATTTCTTGTAGAAAGGATAAGTTAATTGTGCACTAACAATATTCTTGACTAGTACATGTATTACACCTAATTTGTAAGTATTTAGATACACGTAAACGTTAAATTTCGCTGATAATTTCGAAGGGAACAAAACAAGTTTAGACCTGACCAAAAGGCAATTAAAGTTACTGTTGTTTGGAGAAATGAAATGAAATGAAACGAAAAAAGCGGCGATTTCCCGTAGTAAAGTCACCTTCTCGTCGAAACATAAAAATGACATTCCAGTTTCTTAACGGAACACTGCATTGAAATTATAGCCGTTCCCATAATCAGCACAAGTCATTAAGTTCCCACTGTTTATTCATAATTCCTTAGTGGAGGGAAAGAGAAGGAATGCCCAAGGAAAAGTAAACGTCGTAGCGCACCGTCTCTCTTCCCTTCCCAGTCGGAGCCGTTTTTAGTATTTGGACTAATCCGCGGTTTCTTACCGAATAAACGAGTTCAAAATAGTCCCTACGCCAAGCTACAGGGAGAAATTGGATCGGCAAAGTGCAAATCCCGTTTTTAAATGTTCCAGTGCCGTGGCGCGGGCAGGCGCGAGCTTACGCAAAGAATTAAAGTTGCTGGGTAATTAACTGCAATATTTTTAGAGAGACGATATTTCTTATAAAATGTCACGCAGCCAATAAAATAGCATGGTACATCAACCACTTAGCCCAAACGCCGCGATACGGCGGCGTTCTCATCTCAATCGAAGAAGAACCGTTCTTTGCAATTAATATAAAGGGAAAAAGGTTGAAGCCATGCCGATGTCGGTCTCGTAGGGATTGTTTATTATGCCAGTCTTACTTTTGCCCTTGTTTAGGACACATATATGCACTTATACTTTCAATCCGTTGTTCTAATAGAAGTAAAGCAGGTGCATTTTTATATTCATTAAAATGGTGGCCGATGATTCAATCTTTCCAATAATCATAAAACGGAAAGCAAAATATAAATTGCATATAATTGCACATAATTAATTCGCTAATGAACATGACCTATATAAAATCGTTGGTATTTAATGTTATTTGTTAGTCACTTCTTTGAAAAAGCAAAATTTACAGAGCAGCAATTTGTAAATAGTTAATGACCTTTAGGATAAGGTACTTCCTAAACTTTTAAACCCTTTTACTTCTTCGCCTTTCAAAGCTCAAAAATGCATAGATACTCTGATATAAAAATATAGTTCTCTGGTTATTTAAATAAGCGTTTCCTCAAATATTTATCTAAGTTGTAAATTTAAAGAAACGTGTAATAATATTGAATAGCTTGCCTAAATAAAGTGCAATGCATTATTCGAAAAAAATATTAACTAAATTATTATTAAGATGTTATTAAAATCTTCAATAAACGTAATACGTAACTTAGGAATGAATCGTCTGTATTTTTTCACAGAAATGAAAGGCCTATCCTCAGTTTGTTTGATAATCAGTAATGAAAACAGCTTGTAAACATTATATTTTAGAAAATAAACAGCATTGTGCTGTAGATGACACTCGTAAACAACATTGTTAAAGGGCCGAAAGACAAAAACCCTTTTTATATGAAGTCTAACAAGTACTGTGATGATCTTACTTAAAGAACATTTTTATTAACCCAATGTGCTTATAGGAAATTAACTAAAAATCATTTATCAAAAGTGCATCAAAGAGATACCTATATATTAAAAGAATATTCATCAATGCTAACTTGAGATATACAAATAATTAGTTTATGATCATGTTACGGCATGCAAAATACACTACCATCGTTCGTTATTGCACTACCTCACAACCCAGGTATCAAAAACAACTGTGTAATAAATAATATATAACTTTTTGGCTGCTTGTTGCACAGGAACATGCACTACCTTGAAAAAAACTTGCCTGCAGCGCAATTAAATTTGAAACAAAACGTGAACTTGAACGGTTCTTGCGCTGGACCCCTTAATTACTATACTTACATATTATATACGAAGCTTTCAAAAAGATTGCAAAGTTCCACTTTAATATGTCCTCAAATAATAAGTATTGCATTTGAAATAAAACTGCGTTAAGGTGATAATGCATATACAAGAACAAAAACAGATTTTGATCATTTTCGCAACGACGACTAGAGACACGAATCTTCCTCATACATATATATCGAAGAAACGGAGGAAACCAAATCGCCTAGAAAAAGAACGGTCATAATATGTACGATTAATAATTGTTCTGTATTCCCGTGTAATCTGTATAGGGTGCGTGTTTGCGAGGTGGGATGACGCTGCAAGTCCACGACCCCTCTTCTCTAGGGCATAATGAATTGATCCTGGAGCGCCCGCAGTGACCATAGCCTACTACTACCACCCCCAGCCGGGCTCTCCGTCTCTATCTGCTGAACAGGCGGCGATCTTTCACCTCTCGAAACTCACCACGCAATCCCGTCGCGGGGGCTTATCTTCTCATCCGGGCAATTTAAGGGCGAAGAATATCATTTTAATATTTTTATTGCTCCAAGTTAAGGGTGAAATTTTCGACGGTGCGCCGTAATGAGTGTGCGACCGGAAGAGAGAAAAAAGTCTGCGCGATTCACGACGAGATCGGTACGATAAGGAAACGAATGGGTACACATTTGGATGAGAAATAGCATTGCCTAGAACCATCAACTGCTTACACGAAAGTAATTCATATCTGTGTATGTACAAAGTGTGTTAGGTACTGGGCTGCCATTGTAAGTGCAATCTTAAGCTGTGTTCAAACATTTAAGACATCTATTTTATTTCCAATCGTCCTATTCACTAAAGCATGTTATTACAAGAATTGCAGGAAAAGAAACAATCAATATTTCTCGGAAAATGTGGTAGCTAATTTAGAATTTATTAGATAAAGGAGGAAAGCCAAACCGAAATCACAAAGTTGAATATACAGTGTTAAGCAGAGAGGACAGACGGTTACTTCTGAGCGCTATGTGAGGAGATCCAATGTCGAATCCCGATGCCCAACTTGTTTCTCATCGGAGGTTATTGTTCAGATGTATGCTATTGGATTTATGGACTTGTCCGTTGCGTCATTAAGTACGTAGTCAAGCAAAGATATACGCAAAATGTCCGCAACTGAAATTTAAATTGCATTAGAGAGAGATGCCAATAGACACTTAAGTCTGGCTTCAAGGAAACAAACACATAGGAATGTTTATTTCTGTTATACTGAAGTGGGACAAGGATAGAATAGCAAAAAGTAAGTAGTATATAATTCATACTGATATGTCGAATCGATCGGTTGAATGTCAGTAAAGAAATGTCCACTGTTATTGGTTTATATCATTCACCGACCTGTTCTTTGAAGATTTACTTGTAGATTTCGAGCATTATTGAATGTGAGTAATTAGTTTATTAGTAATTATATGGGCTGATGTAAAATCCTATTATAATAAACATGTTCGATGCAATGGTTATGGAGATGCGGTAGTATTGAGTTTATGGCAAGAAGCACTGGACCAGTGTGTCAAGGATAAGTGGAGAAACTGTATCCGTCACACAAATGCGCTTATCTAAGAATGGTATCAACGGGAACGATTTCTAGAAGATGTTTAACCTCTCATAATATCGGTGAACCAGAATGAGGTTACTGACAGCGACAGTGACTGATACTTTCTTGCTGTTTTATTTCTTGTTACAAATGTAGTTACAGTTTGTATTGAGTGTGAAAAAATAAAATTCATAAAACACTTGTTTGTCGGTATGGTTTAGGCGTGGTTGTTATGCACAACCTTAAATTATCCGAAATCCGCAGCTGCCACGTTTTTTAGGACAAGTTAAGCGAATTTCGCAGAAGTATGCATCCACCTTAATACCAAACACTTTTCTGAATTTATTTGCAGGTGTTATTTGATTCATATGGATTTTATTAATGATGTAACGGAGAAGGTCTAAAAATCCAATAGTACATAAAAGTGTATGACAGTTGTGCGATTTGAAACTCTATTTTTGCGAAGACTTTTGCTAATTTGCCGATTGAAATTTAAAAATTCTGTCTCAATTCGAACACAACATTGAAATTGTTTTGACATATAAATAAACTACATATAAAATACATATTTACTGAAAAGTATGACTGAAAATGTGTATAATGATACTAAATCTAAATATGTACAGGTTGCTACCTTACCGTTGGTGCGTTTCGCGTTTTCGCGACAACGTTTGCTTGATTATAATTAATTTAAATAATCGAATGATATTCTCAGTAGCGATATTTTCTTTCTATAATATCGTAGTATCGATACCTGCTTTCGATACTGGTTCGATACCAAATATCGTATCGACAGGAGTATCGGAACATCACCCTAGAAAAAAGACCATGAGAGTGAGGCTTTTTTGTACTTAAAGTCTCTATTTCCGAGACTAAGTGAAGCCAAAATAAAAGAAGGTGTATTTTATTTTCAATCATATACGAGACATTGAAAATTTTTTTTTATATTTTTATTTCCAGGCATTTTTGTTGGACCACAAATCCGAAAAATGTTTCTTGATGAAAATTTTACGAAATTGTTAAATGCAGTTGAAAAGAGAGCATGGATTAGTTTCATGTCATTGTCGGAAATTTTTTTAGGTAATAAGAGAAGCGCTGACTACGTTCATGTTGTTAATGAGTTTCTGGAGGCTTACGAAGAAATGGGGTGCAGAATGTCTATGAAAATACATTTTCTGCATTCCCATTTAGATTTTTTTCCAGAAAATCTAGGCCAATTTAGTGACGAACAAGGCGAACGTTTCCATCAGGAGTTATTAACAATTGAAAAGAGATTTGAAGGAAAAAGTCAAATCAGAATGCTAGCTAATTACTGCTGGTCACTAAAGCGAGAAACTGATGATTCGTATTTTAAACGTAATAGATTAAGTAAACATTTTTAAAAAAATTTCATGTATAAATTGGTGATACAAATATAAAATTCGTTAAGTTTCATTAGATTAAAGTTATTTTATTAAATCATGCTAATCTAATCGAAACAGGTTACTCTTTTGTTCACAAAAAGTACTATAACTTCCTCATCTCTCAACCGATTTCAACAAATGACGTCTCATTTTACTCAGAAAAATACTGTCTTTAATATATTTGTTGTCTTTAAACTAAATTCGGAAAAAAGTCTCGTAGAAATTTTAAAAGTTTAAAAAAAATTAAAAATTTTCCATATAATTGAAGAAATCTATGCATATTGTGCTAATATTGTATGAGAAGTATATATATTTAAAAATAACAATTATTTTGCTTTCCAAAACCGTTTGAATTTTAAAAATCGGTTAATAAAAAAGTTATAAATGTTTAAAAGTAGCAGCCTCAAAAAATTTTCTTTGGCCCATAACTCGGGAATTTTGAGGTATATTGAAACTTTTAAACCCGAATTCGTAACATGCTAACCAACACCTTTAACGCACACTAGGTCATTTCAGAAGTGCTTTTTGAGTGTAGCACAGTGTAATCGTTCGATAAGGCAAATTTTGCCTACAAATTGGCCATTGTGCAGCAGTTAAAAGCAAAAGATTCCGCATAGTGGCTAAACTTCACATTTCAATTGGAAGCAATTTTTGAGCAAAATGAGAACCCAATTTTGTTCATGAGTGATGAAGCTCATTTTATTTTGATGGTATAGTGATTCAATATAACTGCCATTATTGGGCTTCTGAATATCCAAGTAAACTACACGCAGGATCGCTGCACAGCCCCAAAGTAATGGTTTGATGGGCCATGAGTAAAAGAGTCGTAGTCGTTGTGTATCTTTTCAAGCACGATTATGGGACTATTTCGAGATGATACGTAACTTCTTTTTGCCACAATTACAAAGAAACCGTGATCATATCAGAGGGATTCAGTTTCAACAAGATAGGGCAGCACCCCACATAGCCAAAGCACCAATGGACGTTATTATTACCATAGGTTTGATGACATTCTTTGGCCTCCTTGGTCCCCTGATTTGCGCATATGCGTTTTTTTTTTCTGGTGGGGTCACCTCAAAATACGCACGTACGAACAGAAACCCTGCACATTGAAAGAGTTCAAAGAAGCAATTCGCGTGGAAGTGTCCCAAATTGAGCGATTTTGGAAAAAGTGTTTGAAAACTTCGTGGAACGCCTCCTGAAATGCATTAATGATAAGAAACACCACATGCAAATGTCTTCCACACCTGATTTTGTCAAATACCTTTTTCTTAAGCATAAGGTATCAATTAACGTTTTAAAAACGCCAGTCCTTTCTGCCCAACCCTATACTACTAGCAAAACGTGAAGGCTGATATGATATATCAACATCACTATTTTGTAAACTATCCATGCCAATGCACACTGAGCAATATATATTTATTTTGACAAAAATAGACGTTTAAATAATTTTTTAGCATAGAGATGTGTTTTGGCTACATGCACAATGCTTTTTTAAGAACTTATTGTGGAAGAAAATAGAGATTCATTCATTTGTAATCTATAAGACGTTAAACACACGGAGAAAAATTGATATTGCTGCGTATTATAGGTATAATAAATGGTGTTAACGCAGAGATAATAGATTTTAGGAATTAGATTATCTAATATTCAGTATTTATCTATATACTTGTATTTATTAGAAAAATTATACACTCTAATAACAATAACTTAATATTTTGGAATTAACGATATTGCACATTATCTTCTACTGGTGTTGTAATTGATTAGAAGAATATGGAATCGTATCGTATATGTACTTAGAGGCTGCCAACAGAACAAGGCATAATATTTATAACTTCGATATACTGATGTTTTGAAAGATATTGAAAGATATCAATTTTAGTTCCTTTTTTCTAACTATGACGTCACCGTTTGTTTATTTTTTTTCTGAACAGCATTTTTTTCCAATTAAATTAGAACTAAATATACTTTTCTTCGAGTACCGTGTTGCCCCATACAATAAGTGATTTCCTTATGGTTCAAAGGATATGGATGTCCTTTAAGAAAGAGAATTGCTTGAACTCAACAACGAGATAGTTATTCTTGACATTAATTTGCATTTTTCGCAATTGTTTAAAACGTATTCCATCAGGAAATTGACAATCACCAAGCTCAAAGATTTTGGACCAACCGTTCACTTATTTGAGAAGCTGATATTGTTCATTCTGTTTGGGTATACTGAAGATTACATTTCATATTTAAATATTTTTTCAAAAACACTAGAACAACATTTTTAATGGGACACATATCGTTCAGCTGATACTAGTTCATTTTGTGGTGTTGCTTGCTCATTGGATTCTACTTTATTAGGCCGAACAATTTAAATGGTCCAATTTCAGTCAATTAATAAATTCAAACCGGGATGAAAAGTATTAGTTCAAAATGATCTAATAACCCCTGCAGAGTGCCAAATTTTGAACAATTGCAAGAATTATTACTACTTCCACTTTAGAGACTATTGTATATGCATTCTTTTTTTCAGAAAACACCCTGCATGTTGTGAATGGTAGGCAAGTGGCGCACATTGTGGTGTACCATCGTAATAAGAAAAAATGCTATTGCAATATAAAACCTGACGTCATAACAAACGAAAACACCAAATAAAAAAAATATATATAACAACAAAATTTACATCAATGGATGTATAATAATGTATAAAATATCACTATTTTAATTTTAGTGAAATGTTTGATATAAAAAACAAAGCAGCAAAATGCAACTTTCATAATTTTTACTGTTTACTTTACTACAATCTAGGTATGCTCCTAGCTACTGGATGGCACACTAATTGATATGTTAATTAAAGTTAATTATTGAACAGGAAAAAACGATATTTTCAAAATCTAAAAGAGCGAAACCACAAAATTGTATATTGCACCTATGGGAAATAAAGAAAGTAAAACCTGTTGAAGATTATCACAAAGATAACTGATTTAAAGAAATACTACCAAAGACATATGCAGTATCGTGCATGTGGTTTATAAAAGAGAGTCGGTCCTTATAATATCATCTACATGCACAATACTGAGTATTGCCTATCTAATATTTTCACGTCTGGATAGTTGCATACTTAGATATTTATTATAACTTTACATCCCAATCGATCAAAGGGGATTTATGTGACATATTTCCGCACCTCTGAGAACACTTCCTACGTTTCCTTAGTCCGTAAACGTTCTGCTTTAGGGGGCACTTTATACCCTAAACGTGGGAATAGAGGGTCATCAAAGAACGAATATCCAATTTGTTCATCGCTTCCGGGTCCAAGAACCTAAATTACCCTATTTGCCACCCCAGTTGCGTATGAAGTCTATAGCTATGTAACTCTGCTAATAAATGCACTTCTTACGTTTCCAAAAGTTCATGTAAATTCTGGTTATAAATAAATTATGATCTAGTTAGATAGATAAAATAATTCTAGAGACGTAGTGTTTTAGCTTTTTGCATTGCATGGCTGGTTCCTTCGAATAAAGTTTTCTCGGTATATATACGGTGGATTTTTATTTTGATAATTTTAATTTGATTAGAAACCCATTTACTATATATTTTATGAAGAACAAACTAAACTAGAGAAGAAAAATCACAAAATATTACGCCAAGTTGACGACATGAAAAGCTACTGTCTTTCAGAACCAACGTACAATCGCACGTACAAAGTCGATTATACGCTGAACTGTTTCCTAACATACCAACACCTATTCCGCAAAAGTAATCTCCGCTCTAGTAATCCGTGGACGAGAAATTGTGTACTGCAAACACGTCAAGATCGAGATGGTGGACCTGGCCGACACCAACGAATTTTGGATGCCAAAGAAAAAGTCTTAAATCTTGTCGAAGAAGATTCTTTTAATAGTACCCGAAAAATATTTAACCAAGTAAATGTATCGCATCGAATTGTCTGGCGAACACTGCGCGAGAATCAATTGTATCCTTTCAATGTACAAAAAGTACAGGCTTTACAACTTGAAGTTCATCCTTTACGTTTACAATTTTGCCGATGGTTTCTACAAAAACATGCAGAAATTCTAAACTTTTCTTGCATTTTTTGGCGACTGATGAAATAACGTTTATACGTAATGGCATAAATAATTATCGTAACTACTCATATTTCGACTGTGGAAAATCCACATGCTATTCATCGTAATCATTTCCAGCACAGATTTTCGATAAACGTTTGGGCCAGATTGGTCAACGCACAACTTATTGGCCCATTTGTGTTGCCAAATCGATTGAATAGGTTATCTCTTATTTTCTTGCAAAATCATTTCATGAAACTATTAGAAGAAGTTCCTTTGAATGTACGTCGACAAACGTGGTTTCTTCACGATGGCGCACCGCCGCATTTTGATCGTTTAGTTCGCCAACATTGAGATAATGTGTTTGAAAATAAGTGGATTGATCGAGGTGGTCCTGTGCCATGACCTCCTCAGTCACCCGACTTTAACCGCTTTGATTTCTACTTATGGGGCGTTATGAAGACCATAGTGTACACCAACGACATAATTTATTTAGATGATCTTCGTAAGTGATCTTCGGAGTATAAAAATGGCGACAAAGCAAACGTATTGTTGTATTAAGTGCAATGTTAATCTCAATTATCCCAGTGATAAACTGACTGATAAAGTGGTAAAGTGTTACAAAGAGTGTGGTAATTGTATACATGTAACTTGTAGTGCTTTTAAACCTGGTGAAATTAAAATATTAGAGACTTACAAAAATAACATCAAATGGGTATGTGACGACTGTTCCTCCGGAACGACAAATAAAACACTGGATCAAACACTTCAGTTAATTACAAAACTTACTGAAAAGGTCGAAAACTGTATGAAACTTATCCAAGAGCAATCCGATAAGTTAAATAACCAAAACAAATTAATATCAGAACTTCACGAACAGAAAATTGATAAAATGCAAGAAAAGAGACCGATAACGCGCTCTTCCGTAGCGAATACAAACTGCACTAAGCCAGTAAAGCCATCCCAGTCATACAAGGACGCAGTGTCTAAAGATAAAGACACCAATATCGAAACAGATATTTTTAAAAAGGACATAATAAACGAAAAAACCATAAATATACCAAAGGAGAAAAACCAGCAGCAAACACCAAAGAAAAATACGGTGGAGAATATTCCAAATAAGAACAATTCCGGTAAAGAAATTGATAATCTAAAACAATATAAACATAAAACAATTATTGGAAGGAAAGAGCATACGACACTGTCGGCACTTGAAGGCAGAAAATGGGTATTTGTGTCGCAATTCAAACGCGATACTACAGAAGATAATGTAAAACAATATTTATTGGAAAGCAACATAAACGTACTTGACTGTATAAAATTAGAAATTAAAAATACCAATATTGCAGCATTCAAAATAGCCATAAATAAGAGTAGCGTTGATCAGTTACTTGACGCGGATCTATGGCCAGCTAATACGATCATTAGACCGTACAGAAATTTTCACCGACAGGCGGTTTCTCTTCGAGAAACATAGATATTAGTAGTCGAAATTATAAATCTACAGATAAAATAACATTATTACACCAAAATATACAGAGTATAAAAAATAAAACTCATCACATATGTACTTTTCTTGAGTCGCAGCACACGAATATTCAAATTCTATGTTTGACCGAACACTGGTTGAAATCAGGCGAAGAGAAGTTTGCAAAAATTGATGGTTACACACTTATCTCTTGTTACACTCGACCAAATAGGTTTCATGGAGGATCTTGTATATATACAAAAATAGGATATGACTTTGAAAATCTCTTAGATATTGAAAAAGAAAATTGTGAGATGGTAATCGAATGTAGTGCCATAATATCATGTAAACAGAAGCTTATAGTCTTAAATATTTATCATCCTCCACTAGGTGATATAAATATATTTTTTCAAAGACTTGAAAATATTCTGGAATTAATATCTTCCAAATACAGCACTTACACATTGACTTACAACAATTCGACGGCAGGACGATAGTCTATTGTAAATTATACCAATTCATGGATAAGTTGAGCGAAACTGTGCGTTCAACAACATGGCGACAACTTTAAACTATCAGTGTAAAGTGGATTCCATGACAAACAAATTGTTTAATTTAATATGCTTAATCAGGGGTTAAGAATATAAAAAATAAAAATTGCAATTTTTTTTTTTAACATTAATATCTCTCTTATTATTATGCAAGAAATTTTTATGTTAATGTCCTCATTTTAAGATGTTTAATCACCCCTTGAAAATATAATCAAAACACCGTATGTAAGCATGAATGTTACGAATAATATTGCAAATTATGCATCCATCAGTTTCTATCGGGGTTACTAATGGGTAATCAAAATCTCAGATGGCCACTATCGTCGAATGGGCCTGCCGATCTTCGATACTGTGCCAGTAACAGGAACACATATACAAGGGGCACAGAAAGAGCATATAGTATTGTAAGGCATTGTAACGGCGTCCGTAGCCCATCCATCAGTCATTCGGACAGCATTCCCAACAACCATGAAAGAATTTACTTTCAATTAAAAAAGCCTAACGTATTTAGGTGCGTTCGCATTACACGCGTTCACACACAGAGAGAACGCGCACCGCCTGAGCTTTCCTTACTTCCTGATTTCGATGGTTCACGTTCACGGGGCATTTTATTTACCGAATGCACACATTTAATTAAATTAGTTGCTGTCGAGCGCTCCGTGCAGTATCAACTAATTCACTTAGGTACTCGTTCTTGGAAGTTACCTTTCAATTTTTTATACAGAGAACAGTTCCATTACGAAACACTGCGTTCTATTCAAACTAATAAATAAATGCACCTACCCTCAGTAAGCTTCGATATGCATAGACCTCAAGAAAGTATCTGCATAAAATGTACACAATATTTTAGATAAATTACAAGCTGTAAAGCAGTCATGAAATTAAAAATTACCTAGTTTTATGTATTCGAAAAATATAACTACTATTGAAATGCATACTACATACACCTTAAACAGCTGTAATGACTGTGGGAAGTCTCCATTAATGAGATGCATGCACACCTTTAGTTTATATAATAATTATTTTAGTTTAAAATTATTCTTGCAATATTTAGATCTTTTTAATGTTTAAGATTTCATAAACTTCCTATAAATTTTCCAAAGACTTGTAGTGACACGGAAATATGGCCAAATCTCTCACTAAACCACTACACATTCATCAGCAATACATTTGATCAAAGTATTGACTTATTACTGTGAATGTCTGTAATAAGCTTATTTATTAAAACTATACACAGTACCACATCTCCTTAAGTCCGACTTTAAAATTATTAATTTTTAGCTGTTTATTAAATTACTTAATGCCTAATAAATCAATGTATTCTCTAATAAAATCCGGTCATATACTTCTCGTCACGGAATAATGACCTTTTGTACTTTGCATAAGTACATCTTAGCATGATAAATGGCCGAATAATAAGGTTTTGACACAGTCAAATTAGCGGACTATTAAATCATACGCCTTCAAAGAATAATTAGCCGTATACAACTAGCAATTATGCTATTAGAGCTAATGATCGTCCACAATTAGCTATTAATAATATATTCAATTTAGTATTAAAGATTCCGTAGCTCGTGTCTATACGATCGACATTTAAATATTCCCAGATAAATCTTGAGTATTTTTAGTAGAATCAGTTACGTAAGGAAACAGATTAGAAATTCTTTCTTAAATGCGTGGTTATTTAGTGGATGTGTCGTAGGATGGATTAATCTACCTTTGCCTCTGATATTACTATGCTTTTTTTAGTGTCGAATGTTGATTGATTCCATTCTGTTCTATTTCTTACAAGTATTTCTCACTTCTTTTAAAGTATTTCCATTGTATCTGTATGTATTTCCTCGTTGGTATGCCGCTTCGCTTTTTGGCTATGCTTCCCTCCATTGCCATTCGTAAGATTCTGTTTTCATTCTTGATATGTGTCCACACCATTGCAATTGCTTACTTTTTATTTATTTTTATTATTGGTCTGATGCTTGCGTTTTCTGTCCTGTCCAATCTATTTTTTTCACTTTTCTTTAAGTCCTTCATTTTCATTTTCATTGCAATCACCTCCAATATGTCCTTCTTTAGCAATATCCAGTTTTTGCCAGGATTATGTATCTTCAATTTTACTTATATGCATATCTTTATATTATTGGTATTGTCTTGTTTAGATACTAGTATATTTTCATTAACTAGTTCGCGCTATTTGTTGTTTCCGGACCTATTTTCTCCGTAACGATGCATATATGTATGGATGGGTAGTATCCGCATGACTCGTATCTTTGATGACGCCTGCCTATCAGGTGCCATCAGCGTCCCTTCGGGTACAAACTCAATTTCACCGCTATCGCATCTCAAGCTCTATTAACCGTCGCCTGTTAGGGAATCAAGAAATTAGATGTACGTTCCCTAGGCGACACAATCCACACTCTGAATCCAGAAAACGACCGCAGCCGATAATGCAGTCACAGATATAATTCGAATAATTCATAGACTGTCAATTCCGCCAGAAAGTTCGAGTAAAACGAGAGCACGCAACTGCGTATGTAGTGATTCCAGAAACGGCTTGTCATGACATAATAACAAAATCAAAGAGAAAATAAATACAATTACAACCGAAAAATTCAACCAAACAATGATCGCTGACAATACCGAACTTCTAAATGCCTGGTAACAGAGGCAATATGGTAAACAAAATATATCACTGCGCAGAGGAAGTATTTTTATTATTAATATAACAAACGTTTTCATTCAACCCATGATGGAGTATTATAGAAATGTAAATAGCTGCATTTCAATTATTTCTATTCATTAGGGCCGTATTCCTTTATATATTTAGTGAAGGCGTTACCTATTCTAACGTATACTTTTCATCAAAGTATGTTATCTATTTGTTCTTGCAATAAATTACAAGCCATTAAAACAACGGACAGGAAATCATTTAATACTTCATTGCGTTCATGTGATGAATAATAATTTTAGGGGAATTGTATGTAAACAATAACAATGCGTATACATTTCCTACTCATATTATGAACAAAATTATTTATAGCACATATGAAAAAATAGCTACTCTAACAAATATTATTATTATGATTTGTTACAATACTGATAACGTATTTATTTCACCAATAAATCTTGTTATTACTTAATCAAAGATTGTAAATAATATTTTATCATAAAAATGAAAGATTTCGTTCTGTCAATAAAAATTCACTTAATAATAATAATAATAATAATAATAATAATATTCGTTTATTCACTTAGCCATGTATACATGGATGTGAAAAGTCATAAAATTTGTTATAAAACTAATACATATAAAACATAGATAAAAACACTTTATGATGAAACCTATACCGAAATCAGATCACTGTCAACAAAAAATTCATCATACGAATAATAGCACTTGGGTATCAAGAGATTCTTAACGGCAATTTTAAATTTTTTGACATCGGTCATATTTCTCACTGACAGAGGCAATCTAGCATACAGCTTGGAAAAGGAATACAAAGGCGATCTCTCAAAACCAGCTGTTCTGTGCTGTGGAAAGTATACATGAGATTTCCTGGTGTCATAAATATGCGACGGCAGTTTAAACAAGCTTGAGTTATTTTTCACAAATACGACTGCTTTATATATATATATTGAGGGAAACGTTAAAATCTCGTGATGCTCAAACTTATTTTTGCACGAATCCCTAGGCCGGCAACCAAATATCAACCTCAGTATCCTTTTCTGTGCAAGCAGAACCCTAGCAATGTTTTTAGCGCGACCCCATACTAACACATTATAGGACATAACAGAGTAAACTAGCGCGTAATAAAGGTTTAAAAGGCAATCCGTACTTAAGCAGCTTTTTAGTTGTAAAATGGCGAAATATTGTTGGTTAATTTTTTTGCAAACATTATCGACCTGCTTTTCGAACGTAAGCCCGAAATCCACCTCAGTCCCCAAAAATTTAACACCGTCGCTGAAACAGATATTGGGCACAACCAAAGGAATTCCATTCCGCGCGAAGCCAACACATACGGTTTTACTATCATTTAAGATTAATCTGTTTCGCATGCACCATACGGAGAACTCTGACACTACCCGTTTTATATTTGCCTCCAACTCCTCTTCGCTGTCCCCGCATACAGCTATTGAAGTGTCATCAGCGTACATGATCATGTGACCCGTTCTTAATTGATATCTGAGATCATTTGCAAATAGGACAAATATGAGGGGTCCGAGGATCGACCCTTGTGGTACCCCTGACATGACATTTCCCGACTCCGACGTACTGTCTCCAACAACAACATTTATTGTTCGTCCCTTTAAGAACGACATTATCCAGTCCAACACATTTCCCCTAATACCGACAGCAAACAGTTTTGAACGTATGAAAGTAAATTCCAAACTATCAAACGCTTGGGATAAATCGAAAAAAACCCCAGCAACCAACTTACCTTTATCCAGTTTCTCAATAAATGTAGATTATTAATATTACGACCAGCAGAGTTTTCAGTGCAAACATAAATTGTAATAGCAACCCTGAAGATGCCATACGATAAGTCAAAACGTGCCGTCTTAAATCAATAAAATTGAATGGAGGAGAATCAGTTTGGAGTTATTATAAACAATTTCTTTACTTAATTTTGACTATAACAAAAACAAATAAGAAATAAAATACAAGGAGGATACGTTCCAACGTCTTCATGGTAAGTCCTACACTTCACGAAGTCTTCATATTGTTTATTCTATTGTAAATTTATTTTGATTATATTTTCTACTTTGACTACGGCAATTTTTATATTAAAAATTTCTACATCGTGTAGGATTTGAACCCCATATCTCCCATTCACCGGATGGTTGCTCCGGGTTGCTCTGCCAGTTGAGCTAACGAGGTATACGGGCTCGACACAAATTGAATGTCTCAAATACAGATCTTAGAAAGCCGGCAGGCAGGCAAATATGCAACGAATGCAGTTCTTACAATGTGAAATCATAAAAACTGCCTCATATTAATTACAATATTAGCAGAAAAGCATTTACTTCATGATCTTACACTGTAAGAAGTGCATCCGTTGCGGCTTTCTAAGATCTGTGTTTGAGACATTCAAATTGTGTCGAGCCCGTACAGTTCGTTAGCTCAACTGGCAGAGCAACAATCCGCTGAATGGGGAATATCGGGTTCAAATCTTAGACGATGTAGAAATTTTTTATATAAAAATATTTTGCGTCGTATTAATTACAATGATTAGCAGGGAAGCATTTATTTAATAACATAAAAATTCTCACTAGAACAAATGATACGAATCCCTCGATACCAGATTCGAGAAGAAGTCGTATTTTTTTAAGGGAGTATATAATATATATTGATGCTTGTCAGGCACCCTCGCAGAGCCAAATCTTCCTCCTAGTCATCACTGCGACTCCGGAAAAAACCTGTTATCGTAATTGACCAGAGTGAGATTTGAACCCTGGACCTCACGACTGATGGCCAAGTGTTCAAACCACTAGGCTGTCAGCCGAAAATCTTTGGAGTGTCTTTTCAGTGTCTCGTTTTTATAGTTAATTTCTTTGCTAAATCGATTAGGTACCTTGTTTTTCATTTATGATTATTACTTTAGTTTTCTGCTTTCGTATTTCTTTCATCTAGATTTCAACTAGTACAAATATTTTTCTAAACATTTTATGCATTATTGATCAGTTTCTTTAGAGACATCTATAAATCTTTAGCATTTAGGTCAGCAACCTTGCAAAACTCTTACATGAAAGCGATGATAAAGACTTTTGTGAATGTATTTCTTCTACGCGTACGTATTTATCCACGGTACACGAACTGACGGAAAATCTGATGGATGGAAGAGGATGACACGGTATATGTCGGCGGCATATCGATCACTGAAACAACAGGAGCCAAGTGACGGTGAATGACTTGCACATAACACACCACGTCACACCACCAGCAGACACCACTATTAATAATACTATCATCTCCCAGTAAAACATCTATGTTCACGGCGTTGCGCTCCGATGGCGTTGGAGATATCGGGCCCGCTTTAAGGGATGTACAAATTTTATTATCTAGCCCCGCCGATAATTAATCAAGTTTCAAAGTGGGGTAATAGGAAAACAATGCCGTCTCAGCCCATAAACGACTTGCGTTAAATAATGAAGTGATAGCATTCTTTTCCAGTGGAGAGGAAATATTCCCAAACGTTGCGTTTACTTAATAAAACATACTTTGGTGGCCAAAATATGATGTTGCTCGTCTAGTTATCGCAACAATACCTACCAGTGAAATATATTTTACCACCCGCCAATATAAAACGCATTAATCATTAAAATTCCTCAAATACAAACGAAAATCTTTTAATATGCTATAAAATTATTGAATTGCCTATCACTTGAGCACAGAAGAACGTTTACTTTTCTCGTAAATTCCTACTGGGTGTCGAATTAAAATTCATTGCAATACGTACTTTACCCAAAGCATACTTAGGTAGACATGCTACAATGAATTGTTCATAAAAAAAAACTTAACACCTATAGAATCCCAGCTTTCCGAAGTACAATATGAAACAGATATAAATATAACGAGCTCGCGTCATGGCTCGGTGCATTTTCAAACCTCTGGCGGACAAAACTAAAATATTTAATATGTAGTTTGAAAACATCAATTCTCCATACTTAAGCCTTATTTTAAAATCTACAGTAAAAATTTCATTTCGCTTTGCTTAAGCGGGTTCGCTACAATGACATCCTAAGGGATCCAATTTTGAAAAGACTCAATACAGAAATAGTTACAGGATAGCAAACAATGGAAAAGGTTTATTATTTATGTTAAAAAAAAAGTACTGGCTGTTCTCGTCAAGCATCCGTTCAGTTGTTTAGATCTTTGTTTATTGCTTTATTACTTTTTCTGACAAACCAATCAAAAGCTGATGATTTGTTTTATAATTGACGCAGAAATATAATATAATAAAGAACATCACTTAGTAATAAACAGTAAAAACCATCATAGTGTTCAATATAAGTTAAAATCGTTAGGAGTTAAAATTAAAATGAGATATAGGCGGAGTGTAAATATAACGAATCACATGAAGACCCGCGCCAACACCAAGTAGATTTTGTGTGGTGAAGTTTGCAACTAAAAGTCACTAGATGCCCAAGGAACTAACCTGAGGTACAGGATCAATCAAGTGAAAACCTGCAAGATAACAGGACAATCAACAACTCCAACATGAAAATGAAAGCCCAACAAACAAACGCGGGTTGTTCAACCATCGTCTCATATCCTTAGATTCTTAATATCATTCTTCTTCTTCTTAAAATGCCTATCATCAAATAATGTTGGTACCCACATTAGCCAATATACTTTTATTTACAGCCGTTCTGAATAAAGTTCATGCTCTCAGATTTTGAAGCGATTATATGCAACGTCTTCCATGACCTCTTTGCCCTTCTACTTTAACTTGTAATATAAGATGTAATAGGCGATATTTCTTATCGCATATAAGGTGACCAAAGTATTCTGGTTTCTTGTGTTTAACTGTTGATAGAAGTTCTTCATCTTTGCCGATACGTCGCATTACGATGTCAATCTTTACATGGTGTATTCATGAAACTCTAAACATCCGTCCATAACACCATCACTCAAGTGCCTCAATACGTTTACTTGTTACTTCTGTTAACATCCACCTGTCTACCCCATATAATAGTACAGAAAAGACACTTTGTAACTGGAATCCTTATATGAATATTTAAGGATAGATTTGTTAAAATATTTTTCATGTTTCTGAATGCACCTCTTGCTATGTATATGCTTCGTTCCTGCTCTTTATTCAGTAAGCATCCTAAACAAGTAATTTTATCTGTTATTGGAAGTATCGTATCATTGTTAACTAACTGTGGATTCCAGTTGTTATTTTTGCTGACTATTAATATCTGTATTTTTGAACATTTCACTTGTGCCATACGATTTATCAATTTTTGTACACCGTCTGCACTATCAGCCATTAATACCGTATCATCAGCATATGTTAGGTTGTTAATTACCTCGGCGTTGATTATAACACCATCTTCGGTTCATGAAATATTTTTCCTGAGTACACGTTAAATAAGAGTGACATGTACATTATTGGCCTGGCGTACTTCTCTTTTATTCTAAATTCTCCTGATAATTGATTTTCTACTCGAACTGTGGCCTTCTGTTCAAGATATAGGTTCGCTATTACATATAACTCTTTGTCATCTGCCCACTTTAACGCAAAATTTCCAGAAGTGTTATATGTTGAACTTTATCAAAAGCGTTTTCAAAATCTGTGGCATATATAGAGATATCTTGATTAATATCGAAGGCTCATCAATACCTGTATACTAAATAATACCAAAATCATGTCTGAAACCAAACTGAACCTCGCTTATATTTTCTTCTCTCTTTTTATATATTCGTTACGTTAAAAATATTGTTAATGCATGGCTTATTATGCTGATGACTCTATGATCTGAACATCTGGTACCATTTACTTTTTTTGGGGTTGGTATAAATATTGATATTAACCAATCCTTTGGCAGATAACCTTTCTCATAAACTTTATTGAATAGTTTACTGAAGATATTCATTTGGCGATATTTAATAATTCTAATTTACTGTTACTTAATACTATTAATTACAATATTGATGTGATACATCTCTAAGAAACGTCTCTAAATGTGAACTATTCCATAGACATACCATCAAAGTCAAAACAACATCCAATAGTATTATAGTGGTCAGCAAGCGCAGATTTGTCACAGCTTACGTTAGATACTGTAATGTTTGTCTTATATAAATTGACTCACATTGCAAGCGAGAGATGGAATTTAAATAGTAGTCCAGGGAAATAGCTGTCCAAACTTCGAGATCCATATCAATATATTGGTACACATTATAATAATTATTGTGTAAGTCAATCGTGCAAACTGTTTAGTGACTAACCTACAACTTTAATCACTGAAATTAATTTTACCATTAACAAATAGATTATGTCGTATTTGTCCTTATTAACAAACCGAAATGTCAACATAGCGATGGGCACATCAAAATATACGATATATGGAGTGCACAATTTGTCTGGACTTGCTTATTACTATAAGTAGGTATCTAGGGAATTAAAAAAAATGGGCTTTACTTTACTTGTAATGGGTTAATAATAACTTACTGTAATTGCTGGTAGATATGTGGTCTAAAAATTAGTAATCGATTTATAATAACAAGAAGCTAGACTAGAATTATTTAATTACACATCATTTTGTAATTACCTTATTACATGTAATAATTATCTGTTATTGTCTTCAACAAGCTGTGATCATAACTAAATATAAATAGCAAATGAAGTTGTTAGACTAATATTAAATTATGTCAAATTCATATAGGTACTATCTATTATATTGTTTCTGTTCTACGTCAATGCCTTAATAAAGGTATTGCTGAATGGTACATTCCAAGATTAATTAATGATGCTTAATAGTAGTTAGGAATCAATGGGTAAGTAGCCTCACTTTTCTTTTAATTGTATAACTATGAAAAACTATAAAGCTAGACATTATCGATGAATACTTTTCCTATTGCTCAATATCCCGCAGCTATTCACCTCTATTAACGATAGTAAAACCATTCTCCAAATTTTCACTTCAGTAACTGTCGCGTGTATATAATAATAAATAAATAAAATTTTCTTTTTAATAGATTCTTGCCAGGTAAAGAGGATGTCTAAGAAGTTATCATACATATATCTGCAAACTGATGGTTTGACTTAAAAAAGAACCATCATGAGCAGACCTTGAAAGCATCTACTGGAAGAAATTCAAAGAAAAATTAGCCAAACATATATATATTTATAATCAACACTAGAGAATAGAACTGTAGTGTGCAATTCTTCAAAGTTCCAAATGGAGTCCCTTAACCAATTTTTCGAACTACCAACCTTAGACACACAAGATATTAATTCGAAACAATTGTTTTAGAAATTCTTAACCGAAGCTCGAATTGATATCTTTGTACCCATCAACCTGAAGATTACCCAAGATCAAGTGCAATTTTTTATTTGGCTTTGAAAAAAGCATTTTACTGTATTCAATATGATATACTCCTACAGAAATTCAAGTCATACAGGTAAGACTGCTACATGATTTACATCGTGCCTACAATTTATCTGCAGAATTCCATTTGTTTGAGTGCGGTTTAAAGACTTGAATGTAAGAGTTCTGCACTTTTATTCAGCATGTGTGCCAGTAGGTAGCAGTGTGGCATAAAGACCAGTGCTTTTTAAACTACTCATTAAAAATTTTGCTATTTCTTGTAAAACGTCTTTCTCACCATGTATACTGACTCAATTTTTGCTGAGAATTGTAGTTTGAAGATGAAAAATTTTATTTGAAAAAGAGTGCAGGCATACACATTATTAAACCTTAGAATTGTATAAATAGTTTACACTTTTCTACTTTACACTATTAGTAGTAGTAATACTAGTAATAAACTATGATAAAGTTCGATAATAGTAAACGGTAGCTCAAAATTTAGGAAAAGATAACATGTATTTGAAAGGACAATTCTAAATTTTAGTTATGTATAAAGCAAGGCTTCAAAAGTAGTTACATATCTTTACTTGTTTGTTGGCATCTTGGTTAAACATATTTTTTTTATTGAATTCAAAACCCTGGCTGGTCAGGATTAAGTACTTGATCTTTATTACGTGAACCGTTGTTTGTACTTCTTTCTATTAATCATCAATAGAGGCAAAATGTTGCAGCAAATTCTGTTGATTTCATTGTTTGTTTAATAACATTTGTTTGTAATAACTTTTCTCCATTTGTTGGAAGCCTCTTTGTAAATTCAGATAAATTTCTTCAATTTATACAATTGAAGCATTTATAATATCCTATATAAAACATCAGGTTTATAGAAGGAATACTATGGAATGCCATATAAGAAACTAAAATTACCTTAGTTTAAAGTTAATCAAAAACAAATACAAAACCCAACCACACCACCTTGATGAAAGGGGGGAGGGGGGATGAATCGGGTTTTCTTCTTAAAAAGAAATAACCATTATTGTATTATACATAATTATTAAAGTTAGGCGTATACTGTTTATATAAAGTTAGGTTATTTTTCAATTAAAAAGTGAAATAGCATATAAACTGTTTATTTAAAGTAATAAAATAGATATGATTTCTTTCTACTTTTGGGATACCTCTACATATTCAGAAACAATCCTCCAACAAAGATCGATTAGATTCAAATATTGTGACAATTACTACTTAAGTTGCTGACTTATTTAGAAATTATAATAATAAGTTTCGTATTGAAAACAATGTTATTCAAAATGTTAGCGAAGGCACGTTTATCCCACATTTGTCGTTAATCTAGCATTTCGGAATAATAAATCAATATTCATGCTTTTCGCTCCAATGGTTGTTGACAATTCTATTGAACGTAATGACACGGTACTATCTTCATTCTTCTAACCTAAATACCGATATAAATTGTGTATGAAAATCAATAAAACCTGTATACGTCTGATTCTCAAAAGTAGGTGGTTAGTTGTGGGAACATTGAATAATTATATAACTGAAATTTTATGAGAAAAAGATTATGAATGCTTAAACTAAATAAATTTTCTGTAGGTACACACAAAAATATAATATAATGTTTCTTTAAAGTGAAATTTCTAGCCACATATTTCGTATAATGAAATGTAATAATTAGTTTGCTGACACGTAAATAGATAAGATTTGTTTTTAAATCACACACATATTAAAATAAGTTTAATTTGAATAATCGGTTTTTTAGAATGAGCAAATAATAAGAATTGTTGAATATCCAGACGCTTAAATTGTTTTCTAACTCTGTTTGTATCCAACCGGAATGTAAAAATAACGCATTCGATGATTAATCTGATAAATTTTAAAATAAATTGAAGTGCAAATAAAACTCTCAACGCCTCAACACTTCTACCGCATTTCACGGAAAAGCGAGAACAACTTATATAAAATAGAAATCTCCTTCGTTGGGATATATACGAAAAATTTATAATACGAAAGCGGGGAAAGATCATCAGTCTGGTAGGAGAGATAGTTGGCAGCCCTGACAAGCGACAAGAGAGCTTCAGGGTAAGCGGCCGTGACTTACAGATACGAGATGAGTCCTCGCAAAAACTGACATCTGACATCACATCTTCTGCTGCTGCCTGACTTTTTAGGGGTATTTTTCTCCAAGAAACATCATTGACGTTGGCCGGCGTTTTTGCGTCCGGGGTAAGTCCGGTTTTGATCAAAAAGCTCCTCCGGGCGAGAGACTAAAATTCAACGACGGAGATCGATTTCAACGAACGCGCCCGGTATTGTTCTTAAGCTCTCCAATGACACAACGGGTTTGTTTTTTATTTCCACTGGCAATCATGGTGGGTATTGATGAACGCCTCTTCTAATCGATTTCCGACTAGCATTATAATTGCTAAAAATACTGGGAAACCTACTATGGGATCCGTATTCTTCGAATAGCTACTTGAGAAAAAATCTGTTTTAATTTTCAATTCTACTCTGCTAAGAGCTGCACCCAACTCAACTACAAAACATTTTTTTTTTTGAGTGAACACACGAGTTGAAACTTAATTCTGAAAAATAGTAGTCATACTGTAACTATCATAATCTAAAAAATGTGTTTTAATAAATTACTGAATACATTATACAACTACATACTACATATTTAATAGCACAGAAGAATTTGCCAAGATTTGAAGGGTACAGGAAGATATAAAATACAACCGCAAAAATATATACTACACGTATAGGTGTGCAAGTGAAGATTGAAACTCTGATTATAGCCTAAAACTGTTTCTAACTATTCACTTTGGTATTCGCCCAGCTGTAACTTTCTTACTTTTGAGAAAACGTATAACAAACCATATAACATATTCGTAAATGCCGATCGATGACAATATCTATTGGATGGGATCATCAATTTCTCTTTGCGATGACATCTGTCAAAACGGAGATGTCAACATTTTTTTTTTAATCATACCCTGTATATTTTTTTGCACCATTTGGTAGGTATTGTATTCCTGATTGTGAATATATATCGAACTCTGTACTTTTGGGTAGTGTAACGGATATATATCACTAAAAATTGTGAGATATAGTAACTTCCAAGGAAAAATAGATACCTACACATGGAAATAATGTCAATTAACTTTAAGCAGTCAACAAAAAGCATCACGGTGCGTCATTTAGTTGAAATTTCTTTAAAAAATAGCTGTGTATTCAAACCAATAGAAGTTAGATATGATTTTAATCTACGGCGAATGCCAAATAAATAGTAAGGCCGCTAGGCGAATGTACCAACAACGCTATCCGGAGAGATCATTACCATCTAAAAAGTTATTTGCAAAACCAGCAATTTGTGCGCATTTGGAAGTTTCAAGATGAAGAGAAGTGCTTTTAGACCAAGGACTATAAAAAATGAAGAATTAAATTGCAGCATTAGCGTCTTGATCCCCATATAGTCATTCGACAAATATCCAATGAAACTGATATTTCTTTTTCGTCAATTCAACGGATTTTGAAAGATACTAAAGTGCATCCGCTAAAAAATTCACTTATATCAAGCTTTGCTTCATAGAGGTTACGAAGAAGGACTGAATTTTATAACAATGCTCGCGAAAATGGGGTTTTAAATCTTATGAAAAATGAATCGTCACAATTGCCACTATTGACCAGAACATATTCTTCAATGGCTTCTGGAAACCAATTTTCAAAATGTTAAGGGAATAAATGTGTGATGTGGCATCCTTAATGGAATATATTATTATTGGACCCAAATTTTATGAAGGCACACTTACGGCACCGGTGGAAAGGGATCTACAATTTCTAAGGGAGAAATTAGCTGGAGGAAATTCCGTTAGAAATACGCTCGATACATTACAACAAGATTGCGCACGAGCTCATAGTGGCAGAATAGTATTTAAATGAAATTTATACTGGAAGATGGATTGGAAATCGTGGTGTTGAAGTAAGACCGTCAGGTCTCCGGATCTCACACCACTAAATTTCTTTTTGTGGCCATATCTTAAGGGGAGGGTTTATAAAACACCTCTGTTTGATTTGGAAGATTTGCTAAAATTATTAATAAAATTTTCAAACATTTGTTTTCATCGTTATCTACTTTTTTCTGAATAATTTTTTATTATTTCTTTGATGGTTTTCTATTATTTTATCATAGTATGATAAAATAAAAAATAAATACCTATCAAATGGTACAAAAAAATATACAGGATATGATTTGAAAAAAAAAAAATGTTGACAGTCACGGTTTTAACAGATGTCACCACAAAGACAAATAGATTATGCCATACAATAGGTGTTGCCATCGTATTTGCAATGCGTGGGCACATACCAAACTGAATCAGCTTGTATAGAATTTCACAAAAGTGAACCAATACCTATTTACTCTAATATTTATATAGAATTATTTTGTTATTCTACCTGAGTCTACAGTAAACTACCATACTTCTATCTTTGATAGTAGCTAAGCTCTGAGCTTGATCCTTGAGCCTGGAGCTTTGAGCTTGATCCTTAAGCCTAAGCCTTAAGTTTGCGCCTTCAGCCTGAGCTTTGAGTTTGATCCTTGAGCGTGTGTTTTAAGCTTGGGTATTGAGCTTGATCCTTAAGCGCGAGTCTTGACTGTGAGCCTTGAGTTTGAGCCTTGAACTTTTAAGCTGACCCTTCAAGCTAAGATTTTGACAGAATATTTTGACATGCCATCCATATATTTGCTCGTTGATGATTAAAACTGCGTAGTAGCCATCTTTATATCCTTATTTAGTCCAACTTTTTGACATTAAAATAGTGGAATTTAGATAACAACTACTAAACAGAACGAATAAGGCACCTTACATATAAATAATTACAAATTGCACAATAATTTCAAATATGGTTTATTATTTCAACATGAAAGGGTAACTCTTTATTTGCAATA
This sequence comes from Cetonia aurata, assembly GCA_949128085.1. NCBI lineage: Eukaryota > Metazoa > Arthropoda > Insecta > Coleoptera > Scarabaeidae > Cetonia > Cetonia aurata. The sequence continues at coordinate 21,155,172 of OX421886.1, read as the reverse complement.
AAATATCAAATCTTACAAATATAATTATTCCAGCCAAGTAGCTGATTTTTCAATAGAAGTGAAAATGTTCTTTCAACGGTAAGATAATGAGATTCCATTTAAAGGCTTTAATTACCCACTTAAAGTTTTTTTTTTAATTTAATTAATTTATTCAACATAAAAGAATGTGGTCTAATTTGAAATAAGAATCCTAAAAAAATTGTTTTATTAGAAATACCAAGCAAACAGATATATTCAAAAATTTATTTCATTGGTTTAAAGAATCTTTCCTATCAGTCTGTGATCTAGTGTGCGGAAAATACCTATCTGTGCTCAATATTTCCAGATTTACACAAAATATTTTATATTTATTTTATTTACTTGTTTACCTTGCTTTAAAAAGGTAATATTCTACATTTAACAGTGTAATCAATACCCCTTTTACTGAACTAATCTAACTTATTCCATCGAACACTTTCCAAAATATGGAATTTACAAATGAACCCCCTTTAAATTTTACACAATTCGACTTTGGGATTATAAAAATGTAAATAGAATCTAAAAGAAGGTACAAGTGAGGAGATAACCAGAAACATAACATAATCCGGTCATAAAGTCACACATGCATCTTTCTGTTAGATCGTAAAACGTTCGAGTACGATATCTAAATAGCAATTTGGGAGTTGTTAGCAGTGGTTAGTAAAGTGGCGCGGGTGGTTGTGTTGACAGCACCGGTCTGGTGGGGATTTATGGTACTATAACTCTGAACCCGGAGCTGCTAACGGCCTAACCGGAGCGCGTGCCTGTATCCGGATCTACAGCCCGACAATATGTACTCGTAGGTACCAGATTGAGATGATATCCTTTAAATTTTATTTATTTCATCCACATGAGATGTTATATGTCAGCAGCTTATAAATCACTGAACCTGCTTCACCGAGGAGATGATCGCATGTAACATTTACGTTAGCGGTAAAATTGGAAGACGTTACATAAAGTGACAGCAACTACATATTAGTAATTACGAATGTAATTATCGATGCGATAGAAATCTCTACGAAAATCAATTTAATTTCATTTTAAAAGCAGAGAAGTGAATGTCTTCTAGCAGCACTAAGAAGTTATTAATAATCTTCAAATTTATTAAAACCTCTGATATTATATCTAAGCTGAAAATTAATGTTAATATTCGTTAGAAAAATATATTCGTGTTAGAAAGTATATGTTGTATATATGGTACCGCTAGTTTCCTTGACGCGGTGACTTCCAAAAACTAGTTAACTATTCGCTGTGTGTTAGCTAACACACAGTGGCGTGAGTAGGCGGTATAGTTAACGTGATAAAGATAGTGCCCAATAATTTAGTAATAATGATAAGGACATTTCGTTTTAAACATCAGTCTTTAACTGACGTGACTACAACTACTTTCACTCATATTCATAATCATTGCGACTTATTTTTCTTGTGCAAAAATTGTGAATATACTTTCACCGTAATGTATAATATCATTCCAGCATGTTTTCTGTCTAACCGGAAATGATTTGGACATTTCTTAGTGTTTTATGATTTCCTTTTTTTGTAACATCCTATATTTTCAATGTTAAAAGAAACCTTTCAAGGTGAATTACCTTTAATATACCTATAGTTTTTAGAAGCAACAATTTTCACAGAACAAAGTACAGCTATACACAATTATGGGGATAATCTTTATCAGTGATTTGATGACCAAAAACCTTTTTACTCAAGCCATGCATAGGTCCGAAACATAAAACTAATAAACAGATAGTCTCGAGGGTTTCTGCAGAGAGAAACTTGAAAGATCAGTGTTTAAATGCTACATATTCTAATAACCTAGTACGCAAGTCTGCCTTTAGTTCTAGAAAAATTAAGGACAATTGAGGTAAAATCACGAAGCTTTTGCTTTTCATTTACAAATTCGAAGCGGCCATATTTATAAAATAGGTTTGCAAACCCATATTTGATCTTAAACCTGCCTATTTTCGACGGTAATTTTACATTCTTTAAAGTTAACTTCTACGGCATCTTCGGTATATTTAATTCATTCGTCATTCTCTTTACCTTCTTCTCAATCACTAGAAGAATCTTGTATCCTAATGTTACCTAATTCTTCATCTACGGAACCTCCTTACTTCAAACATATCTTTCAATATTATCTTTTTTAGACTTCAACTTTTTGGCTTCTTCATTTATGTGGCAATCAAAGTCATTCGGAACTTTCGCCTATCCTTAACTCTTAGATCTCAGCTTTGCGTTTGGGTATGGATTTACTTGTTTTGGAGAAGAATTAGTGTAGGGAATTAACTTATAGAAGTGAAACGACTTGTAGAACCTTCTGGAAGGGATGCAATAATAGGAGCTAAAACAGTAATGGTCCGATCAGCTTCTCTGAACGCAGACTCATGTTCTGATTGAAGTATTGTGGTCAAGAGAGTTCGAGGAAGAATTTGGACGCTCAGAGAAGTAAAAACCTACTCTTGCAAAATATTCGTACCAAACGATAACATATCACATTTCTAAAACCCTGACTTGAGGTTTTTAAGTGTGTTCACTTAATCCCAAACCCTGTAGCAAAGCTCAGGTAGAGCGCGTCTACAATATCTTTTACTAGTGAAGCCTAAATAATAAATTAGATCTTTTTTGGGAACATTCATAAATATTTCCCTGTTAGTTACTCTTAGGTGTAGAAGACACAGAAGAACATAACGGTTCATTGTTTCCCCGCGCCATGAATGGAATTCTGGTGGATAAGCTGCGTGGACAAAAAAGATTTCATGTAGAGAACTATTATACCGAGTGCCCCAAAGGTTTGAAGACGGTAAAATATCTCGAGAAATACAAATCGAATCAAAAAACAAAACAACACGCCTTTAATCATTTTCAAAAATCTATCCAAGGACACCAAAAACAACTCCTACACCCCACGGTATAGGGGTAGGACGGGCGATTTTGGTATTCCATCCCGGTATTTGGTCTCAGTATTCGGTTTTGGTATTCGGTCTCGGTATTCGATTCTCAAAAGTTCCCGATTCTTAAAAGCACTCTATTCTGTCCAACGCTAGTACAAATTATAATAACCCATTCTTTCTATTCATTCCACACATTAGCACATGGTTTGATGCTTACATTCACGAACTTCAGACAATCGCACAAGAAATAAAAAAATCTCCTGAAAGATATGTTGGAAAGTTATAATTTTAGTAATTATAAAGTAAAAACCGCGCTATTTGTTTTCAAAATTATTGTCGTGCTTAATCCAAGGTGACTTCTTGCCATTAAATGCAATTACAAAAGTACAGTAAGGCAGTTAAAAAACACACGTGGCATTCAAAGCTTGGTTTTTTAAAACAAGAAGCTGTAAATATTAAAAAGTGTATGCAAAGTTTTTATTAAACTGTGGATATTAAACAAGAAAATTGATACATATTCATAATGTTGTTTGAGCATTTTCTTAATTTGTATGGCATCAACTGCAGTTTAACAATAGTCGCCAGCATTTTATGACAATTCGACATCATTCTAGTGTCAAATCATCAGAGGCCACAGGTTTTCAATAACATAAAAATTGGGTAATGTCATGCTATGAAGATAACGTTTGAGCTGTTGCTAAATAAATTGTGAATACCAATACGAAACGTCCCCAATATATTCAGTTGTTTCCTTTTTTCTTGTTATTTACACAAGTGCAAGTAAATCTCTTATTGTTACGCTTACATGATAAGTGTACAAAATACAAGCAAAAATATTACTCAACTACAATTCAAACTAAACAAAAATCTCATTGGAGCCAACAGCAGCGAAAACGGTATTTAAAATTATGGTATGTTCTTTTATAATGGGATTGAAGTTTTAAATTAAAATAAAAATTTTCCATCCTCTTAAGAAACTTACAATTAAACATTTGTGTAAAATGACAAAATGGCAAAAAGCTAAAACGAAACAATTCATTCATAAAACGTTGCGGTGAAGGGCGCTATACAACGGAGTGAATTTAAAGTTATCTATCTCAGTTGAGTAGACATCCAAAGTATTTGACGGCACTATTCCGGATTGCGGCACCAACGGCCTTACTTGTCATTTCAAATAGTGCGCCGAGATAAGAGCCGCACATAATAACGAGAATGTTGAAGTAAGGGTCCGGCAAGAACGGCCATCTAGATTGTACATGCTAATAGAATGACCGGTGACCGTTCTGCAACCCTGAGCACTGTGGACGCTCGCCGGACCGGATGCAAAAACAAGTAAAATGGATATATTTCCTTTTTGTTAGTAGCCGCCGACGCCAACTTATATATCACGAGATCGGACCCCTAGATACTACAAGTAATTGAGAATTGTGCGAATTGAATCAAACAATTAACGGTAAAACATTAGTTGAAGTAGAAAATGATAAAGCCTAAGTCGCTTGATTAATGGCAAAACACCAACTGAAACGATAACGGGTACCTTTTATTAAAATTAATCTAATTTACGAGCTAAATTCGAATGGCGAAATATTTTCGATCCTCAGATGGAATATATCTATTTCTTTCTGGTACTTATAATAACTATCCATAGTGCCCATCACGAGTATAAATATTTCTCTACTAATATGGGCAATCATCACTTAAATAGTATAGGGAAATAATATAGGTGATAAATATATAATTTGGAAATTGCATTTTTGCATTATGATTTGATATTATATGTACCTTATACGTCGAAAGAAATAAAACTTTAATTAGATAACTCCTTAATGTATTACAAACTACACTAGGTACCCAGTATATTGAATTTCGTGGATTGAGCAGACATTTACATAACTAAGCAGTGTAAAACGTAAAGTACATACATAAGGCACGCATATGCAGTTGAAGACTAAATGAATCACATTATTGTGTGTTACTCAAGTTGGAATAATTATACTAATCAAGAAAAGAAGATTTTAAACATAAATAGCTTTGAATAACTAGAAATGATATACATATTTCACTAAACCTGTTTGATCGTACACCACAATAAACACTATATCCATATTTTTAAAACTATTTATCAATTTATACAATCATTTGTGGATGCATATACCTAAATAATCTGGAACGACAAAGAAAGTATGATCAATAGTAAAAATCCTAAAGTATATACCATCTGCAATTGGCAAATCTCCACAATATGGAATTACTTGATGAAGTTGTACCCTTCTGTCAATTCAAATTTTGCTTGGAACAAATATATTTATGGATTGTGGCGTAGATTAAGACTATTGGCTAACAGATTCTTCTATTTATCAGATTTTATGCCACTAACTACTATGTACCTACACAATTTATTCATCATTAGTGAAGTCAATTATGGATTATGTAGCCATTTATGGTAATGCTTCGGAATACTTAATCAACATTTAATGCAAAACGATAACTTCCAGCTAGAATAATTTCCTAAAATTGCTAGTAAAGTTGAAATTATTTATTTTATATAATGGCTTGCCTATAGCATTTAAAATCCTATAAAACATCTAATTGATAATTTTCAATTTATATTTTTACATCGTGTATATAAATTTCACTTTTACGCGTACTTGGTTTTCTAGTTTATTATACTAAATTCCACACATAAGCAATTATTTGCTTGGTGGATTGTTTTACTTTAATTACATTTACAATTGTTAGTACTGTTTAATTTCACTTATATTATTGTTAAACGATAACTTATTCGTATTATGAAGATAGCTGTGTTGTTAATTACCTTAGTTATTATTATATATTAGGGATTTTTCTCTCTGCCCCTATGTATTATTTAAGTTTGTGTTGCAACTATGTTATTAACTTTAACAACAAGCATTGAATTAAATATTAACAGGTATTATTAATATTTATCATTAACAAAATTGACAACGATACACGTCTTACCAAACCGTAATTGCTGCTAAGACAATATTATATATTTACCTCTTCGTTAACAGGAGGGTAAAACATATCGAAAGTTGGGATTTTCAACTAGCATGCCACCTGCAAATTGGGGTCTGATTTACAGGTGTACTTGTTAAAAAGTATTACAGATGATTCTAGGAGGTATTTAATTGAATGAAGCTAATATTAAAATTCTGGAATATATAATTAAAATAAAGAAATACTGTCTACGACATTTGAAGTATAGTACGGGCAATTGTAGCTAGGGTTTTCTTAGCTAATATATAAAAAACTGAAAATGTTCTATAAATGAAGAAATTGAAATGTTTATTTTATCCCTCTGAGAATTGCAAGGATTAATCAGGAAATAGACGGTAAATCTGAAACCAGTTGTTAAATATAGCTTAGCCAGTAACGGTGTTCGGTTAGTACGGATAACAGGATCGCCTTCAACGTACAACGAAAGCATGGAAACCTATTCTGAATTATCTGAAAGCTCATTTATTTTGCGGCGACCACAAGAACCACCGTAAAACTTTTAAAACGCTAAAGGAGAACGAAAGAAGAGGAACAGAAAGGGCGAGAGATACGCCCGAAATAAGAAAAACAAATTCCTTGATAATTTGAATATGTGGCTGAAGAAGTAAATCTTTTGCTACAAGATGTTTTTATCGTCCGCGCGGAGTCTTTGCTCCGGAGTTTTCCGAGGGAGACAAGAAAGGAGGAGGGCTGAGGCCCCGTGCATGTAGATTAAAATCCGTCGCAACGAGCCACCACCGAGTTAAATATCGCTGCAGTGCGCCCCTCAGCCCACCCCTATATAAATCTCAGCCAGGTCCCACTCCAAAAACCGCGATAATATTTAACTAAATTCTTGCTCCATATAACTTGCCAACCTGGATCTTTATTTAAGTAGCCATAAAACATGAACGGCTTTATTTTATACACGCATATTATCAACATATAGTTAGAAATTACATTATGTAAACCTAATTTTCTAGACACATACCGTACGTTACCGCACTGACTTGTTAACGATAATTTTGGGATTATACTCCAAATTATTATTGCATGGTTATGCTAAATATAAAATATTCTCATAGCACCACTTCCTCACATTCAACAATCAAAAGTAATACGAATTTATAACAAACTTAGTTGAAATAAATGTTTTAAAAACTAAATTCATAAGTAGGTATATTTTTAATATACATCACAGAAATTTCCGGATTTAAATAATGAACAAACACCAGTTAAAAAAATCTAATTTTTTTAAAAAATAATGAAAAAATTTTGCTCTCTCACCCAGAACTAAATAACAAAGTAGGTCAAACACACATGAATGTATATTTAGTCGCCTTAGAAACCCTACTTTTAAATATATATATTTTCGGCTACCACGAAACGCGGCAAAAGTACAACCTTCCTACACTCATTAAAAGATAGAAGGCACCACTTTATCGAATTGAACGGTCAACACATCAATTTCATCACCTTACCGTCCATGGACGGTAAAGTACAATAACATACCGAGTTGAAGTACCAATATGTTACTTCCGTTACTTTACCGTACTCTTCTTTGAAGTTTTTCTGGGTTTGGTTGTCAAAATAGCTGTCAAATAATCTGTCATTCAAATATGAGTCATCTGTATTCTGAACAGTACAAAGTAAATTGATTTTAGCCATCATTAGTCAAATCATGTGCTAGCCGCCAAAATTTTGTACACACCACGGCTGGAAAGTATCTCGTTCGGTTGCTCGCCTCGACTCGCGATCGCCAAACTCGTTCGACAAAAGGTCACTTTCCAGCTTTGATACGTAAATAACTATTGTTAACAAGTTAATATTTGTATATTGTTTTCACTTAGTAACCCCAACACACTTGGAATACCAGAGGTTATATAACCATTTTCGCATAGTATTTCTTGTTGAAGTTGTCACGTTTCCTTTGTTTAGGATTTACTACTTGTTAATTTTGGAAAAGCATGAATTAGTTACGGTTTTTTGTTATATTACTCTCTGGGCAATTTCTTCAACTGGCTAATACTTCACTCTCAAAGCATAGTGACCATAGAACTAAATATACCTAAGTTTTATTTTTGTTGATGTTTTACTATGAATAATAGCTTTTTAATTTTGTTCCACAAATGTGCACGATAAATTTACTTATTGCTTCGTATTTTCTAATTGATTTGGCTATTATATGGAACAATTGCTCTAATTTTCTAATTAAACGCCAGGCATGCTTACCGATACGTCATTCTTATTTCCTATAGATTGTTTCTTTTTAGTGTGAATTCATAGAAACAAAAAAAAAAACATAAAATTTTATACATACAGATAAAGATGTATTATCTACCTACAAGATTATTTTATTCGAAACTCAAACGTTTCTCGTGAATTAACAATTTCGATAAAATGCAATTTTATCGTCCTGCCTAAAAAATAACTATTTTGTCATTTCCTGTTTCATTTGTTCTTTTTTGTAATTAGAATGCCTTCTTTTTCGACATGAATAGATCCTTTACTCTTTTCCGGTAAAATAATACACCACACTGTAAGTCACCTTCCCACCACATATTTACGAGATCCAGGATATTTTCTGCAAAACAAATACATTAAACTAACAATAATTATTCTTAATAACAACAACTTTAAGACCTAACACGGAAGTAGTTTTTACAATTCTGTTACAATATCCCTTGAATTAACTGGTCCTTTCAATAGATTATTTTCGAGCTGATATTTTTTATTTCGTTTTTAACATAATTAAAGCATTACGTCAAATTATTTGCTGTATTAAAATGTACCCTGTGTCATCGGTCCTAATTTGCATAGATGGCAGATCTTCTCCAAAATGCACAACCGCCAAGTCTCTAGTGGTTATAGCGGTGGATAGCGTTTTATCTTGGAAATATCACATTGAAAATACCTACTCGTAAAACCATTGCATCTTCTTTGTTTGCCAGACTTGTGGTTAAACAAAATATTAGTGTAGATGTAATAATATTATACAACAAAGCATGCATTGAAACACTTTAATAGGTATGGCATAAGTGTGTGGGGTCGATTATGCAGACTCCAGAGACTCTTTATCTAGCAAAAAGGATTCTACGCACTGTACTCGACTTGAGGCGTAAAGATGCATCTAGAGAACTCTTTATCAATAATAACAGTTTAACATTAGCGTTCTTGTTTATAGTTACACGGTGTTTATTAAACATACAGTAAAAATAATGCGGCTTATTCCTTGGACTATTCTAAAAATATTTTGTCCCAACAACTGGCAATTAAACCGATGCAAGACAAGATAGTAGAAAGACAATTAAAATAGTATGGACATGTTTGTCACATGCCAGAGTAACGAATTGCGAAAATGATATAGAAAGCGAAGATAATGGGAAACAATGTAAGGGGTAAACCAAGGAAAACTTGGAATGAAGTAATAAAGGATGGAAAGAAAAAGAGAAATATAAGGTGGGAGATAAGTAAGAAAATAACCCAAGATAGGAAGGACCGCAGAGAAATTTACAAAAGAACAGAGTAACATAGTTTACACCTAACGATAAATAGGTTTTGATTAAATAATAAATGAAAAAATATTTATTATAACGAATATTATTATTTGTTATAATAATGTTATAATTTTTTTTTCACTAATGAATCTTCCTATTGCTTAATCAGAGATTGTGAATAAGTTTTTATTATAAGAATAAAACATTTTGTTTTGTCGATGAAAGTTCACTTAATAAATGTAGATTATTGATATAACGATTAGTATTTTTCTCAGTATATCTTCTAAACAAGAAGAAAATGACTCATAGTATTATAATACTCTGAATGGAGGAAAGAATTTGCTTCTATTGCCATTGCCATAAAAAAAAGAGAGTTAATGATGACGTCACAACTAGAAGGCAGAAACTGAGAAACATTTCCCTACTAGTGCTTTTTATAAAAGTAATTGTTTCGGTATTTTTCAAAAAAAAAATCACTTAATAGCGAGGTTATGCGTTATTTTATCAACACTCAATTTCGGCAATACCACAAAACATTATCGATTTTCATTTGGATCTACGTCAGCTATAAAGTCATCATCCCACTGAAAGGAATCTAAAATTTTCTACTTACACGTTTTCGCTTTCTGTAATCTCCAAACCTTTATCCCCGGTACATAAATTTGTATTTACCCACCGCATTTCATTTCTTCTTCATTTAAGTTTCCCATTATAGAGGCGGTACGCCTCGTCGCGAAGAAGAAAGTTCGCTCATTCGATATCAATTTCAGACGATTGTGTTTTTTCAATATTTCATCTCGCGCGCCGAAGTATGAGTTACTTAAATCGGTTTTAAAAATCGTTTAAAACGGGAATTGAATTTTCCCCCACCTCGTTCCCGCCGCCGTCGAAGCCCCGTCGGTCGCGTCGCATCGGTCGGTTTGCGAGCGAACGGATGCGGGGATGTTTTTTAGGCCCTGGGGTGGTAGCGCATGCACGCCGGCCCGAAGTACGCATTTCCATTTAATTTTTATGCCGAGCATTAAAACCTTAAAATCGCGGGGAATAAAAATATTCGAAATACATTGCGGCGCGCCCGCCGTGGATCGAGGGGTGAAGGAGAGACTCGGTATCCGGTATCGGAGACTCCCGGCGTTCGCGGCGAGGCAGAGAGGAAAAGGCGGCGCGTACAAAACTTTTTGATTGACAGCTCCGTCTGTCCAATCACGAGGCCGGAATACTGATGAGGAATACGTCAATCACGCAACTACCCTGTCAAGCGTTTCGGAGTTTTCCCGATGCCCCCGAACGTTGGCGGGACGAATTTAAACGGATCTGGTTTCCGGTTTGCGTTAGGCGCTGCTGGTTCTATTCTGCGCTGTGTTCCTTCTTTTTTTCTATCCGTGTTCGAGCTACACAGCGCCTCTGTTATAAAAGCACGCGTGAATGCTAAAAGGAAGATGAGGCGGCTTTTGGTGTCGGTAAGCGATTGGGGTTTTTCCTTGGTCATATTTTTTCTCCGTGTTTTTCATGCACCCCCGGCAAAATGAAACGGCTTCTTAATTAAGATGGAGCATTTCGCTTCCCGCCAGATATCAGCGAAGAAATTTTGCTATCGCCAATTCAACAGTAGAAAATTTTAATTAAACGCACGTACCTAAACAATACCTCTTAATAGGTTAAGAGATATAAGAAATTGTTATTTCAAACGCCGTAAACAAGAAAGTACATTTGAGAGAGTCCTCAGTGTATTCCTATTCTAATTTTACATAATATAAACCAGAAGATTTCGGTAAAACAAGAAACTGAATTGATTTTTCAAACAGATTTTTTGTCTAACTCTTTATAATGTCAAAACTATAAATGGTTTTTACAACAATCACTGTTACCCCAGCCGTTTTACAAACCAACGTCATCTATTGTGTGACATGTAATGACTGTGATGATGACAGTACATGAAGAACAGATTACAGCACCACAACTTAGATTGTACTCATCAAAATTATAACAGCTCTAGGTGAACATAATGATCATAAATTTAACTTCGAAAATTTCATAATATTACACCAAGAGTCAAATTGATCTAAAACACTATTCTTATAAATATATTATTTTAATAAAAATAGAAATTCGATTAATTATCAAACCCATGTCAACAATCTTAGCAATTTATACTCAGACAAAAATGCCTAATGATCCTCATATCATCACGAATGATGACGCTACTTCACTGAACCAAAAATGGGTCCTGAGACAACAACAGAATTCATTGTTCACTCGCATTTTACATTCAAATTGGTCCAGAGAACAGAGTTCTTCAAATAAATGAAAAAGATTTTGTTTAATCACGAAGGAATTTATTGCACATGAAAACTAAAGCCATTGCAAATGAAACGATAACTTGGTGTGCTCAATGAAATATGTTAATGTTATAATGAGCGCCAGTGTTATAATGAACGTTTTCATTCAACCAACGAAAATAACAACGCATATTCATTTGCTGTTCGTATTATCAACAAAATCATTTATTGAAATATTTCCTTCTGTCAATAAAAATTCACGCAATAAATGTCGTTTATTAATTAACGACCAGTATTTTTCTCAGTGTTAAATCGTTTGGCTTATTATTTTTGAATAGAACTGTATCTTTAACAACTTTGGTGTTTTCATTCACGTTGGTACTTGGTTTACTTTTACTTTGCCTTTTGGCCGTTTCGCTAACCTCAACTTTGTTGATCGGCACGTGTCAATGCTTGTAGCAACTTCGATATTTAAAGTTTATCGTAATCATTTATTAAATTGATTGATGTCATTCAGTCTTTATTGTGTCATTCAGTCTTTATTGTGTGTGTTTTTTATTGTGTTTGTTAACTTTCTAAATTTTAATGTGGTTATTGGTGATTTTTACAAAATTGAATTATTAATTACTGCAATTGAATCTACAAGGTTATATTTGTAAAATTTGTTGTTGTTTGAACTTGCCTCTAATATTTATCAATGTGAGATTACACACATTTTATTTCATCTTTAAGTTTAACATTTGTAACCTTATACATTTTCATACTCACTTTGTAGAATTGTCTCTGATGAATTGGCAAATAAAATCTACGAAAGCTTAAACATTTAAAAGAGAAACTCTCTTTTTATCTTTTGGCTGCATTTCCAAATTACAAACTTATTTATTTGATTTTTTATATGCATTATAAAATACCTATATAATTGTGACTTAGTGGATCTTTTTTTTAAATCACATTAAAAATAATACATAGAATCACATTCAAATCATGGTTCATATGCAAGTATTCACGAACAATTCCGAACCTCACTCAAACGAAAATAAGATACAACAGGATAGTGGAAAAAATACTTACAAAATAGACATGCTAAACGCCTCTGTAATGCACTGAAAGACGTGAAAAATAAACGCGGTCTCAGGAAACGAAAGAAATGCCGGCGACAGATTTGAAGTCAACATGACACTGATTACACTACACAAACACTCACACACGGTCGCACAGCTTCGCAAACCTATTCATACGAGTAAAAGTTGTACTTTTAAATAGCTCGGGATAGATTTAGAATGGTGAGATAAAATTAACACCCAATATTTACGTTTGTGTTGCGGTGTAACAATTTAACTCAAATATGTAAACTTAATTGTGAAGTAAATGTTATAAAAATTGTTGCCTCTATTATATACATCATTTTTATTTATCAGTATAAGCTTTTGATGAAGAGAGGTATATGTGAAACCAATAACTGACGGAAACACTTTGTACAATATTTAAATATATAAATTATAATAATAAAAGTTTTTAATTGACTTAAGAAAAGTAAATTTGACGTGCATGTGAAGGCAATATAATTTGCCACTGAGTTTTTGTCTAGGAAAAATAATTCGGGTTGATTTGTTAACGCCTTGGCCGCAATTTATCATGCACATCTTGTATTGAGCTTATAATTTTTTAAAGAACTTACTTTCAGCCGTTATACATGTTTTTGCTCTTCTTTAATTCTGTATATTAAAGCTTCATTGGTTTCTCACATATATTATCTATGGCTAGCCTTTTCAAACAATTACTCAATTTTTGTCTGCTTAGAGTAGGCACGTTACTACGCGCCCTGGTGGTTATGGTTTTCTTTATACACACTAACACTATTACATAAACTTACAGTTTTCATGTAAGATTTATGTCCACGATGTATGCACTGCCAGCGTTTCACGTTATCTGAAGGTACTTTATGAAAATTATATTTAAAAGTGTTAAGAACTAACATTGGTTTTCAGTTTTCGCTCAACATTTCGTGCACTCCTAACGAATTCATATTTAACAAATATATTCAGAAACACGCCTTTTGTACGAACTTTTCCGGTATAAATGTAACATTGCAGTATTCATAATTGTTACTGTAACAGACTCCTTAACTTGCCACACTTCTAATTACAACGCTTACCCGAAATCACATAAGATTTTGTAAGATTAAGAGTTCCAGACCAAATGAAACTGTCGCTAATAGTGCCAGTGTATAAGAAAGGAACCTAGTCAGAGATCGAAAACTACAGACCTATTTCTCTAATTTCTAACATGTCAAAGATAACATATAAAGATAACTTTATATGTAAACATGATTGAATCACCTACAAAGTGGTTATTATTAAGCAGAGATCTAGCATCCGATCTATATTCCAACGTTTGCAGGAAGTAGTCATTGGACTTGAAGCAGGCGACCATATAATTGGTACTTTCATGGACTTGTCAAAGGCTTTAGATCGTGTACATCACCATGTCCTGCTAGATAAACTAGAGATAGTTGGATTTCGACGATTGTCTTTGAGATGGATACATTCGTACCTCGCCAATAGACGACAGTGTGTGTACGACACAATGGGAGTCTACAGCATGCGGAGTACCACAGAGCTCAATTCTTGGCTCTTTGCTATTTTTATAATATGTTAACGATTTACCTGTTATTGTTCCTGACCTAGCGATAATGTTTGTGGATTACACGACGACTGTTACTCGCGCGAAGGACAGCTCAGCGGCTGTGAAAATTTTGGAAAGCAATTTACTGCTGCTAGGAGAGTGGTTTGTGTATCACAACCTAAAACTTAATATTAACAAAACAAAATTGATAGAATTTCCTAACAACGTAAAAAATAATAGTGTTAAATTCAATGACAATACACTTACCTGTTCGAACAATACGATGTTTCTGGGCTGCAAATTCGATTCCGAGCTTTCCTGAAAGCCACACGACGAGTACATTTCAGGAAAACTGTGTAGTGCGTGTTACAGCTTGAGAGTTATAGCCAGTTTCCCTCTATGCCCCACAATTTTTTAGCCAATGGAGCAATCTGAGCCTGAGGTCCCTGTCCTAGAGGTATCCGCTGCTGAACACCAGGTGTAACATAGGAACGATGCAAAGGCAAGCCTCCCTGCATTTGACCAGACAGATGACCAGACACGTACATGACTTGTTCGTGAGCAAAATTCTTATTTTGATTGAGATCATAAAGACCGGACATTCCGGGATTTGGCCCTAGTGGGTGTCGTCATCTTGCTATTAACGGAATACTTCCATTTGTCGTAGTTATCAATAATACTGTCATCTCCGCGTGTCCAACGAGCTTGCGAGAAGGGGCTCTTGTAGCATATTACGCAAACGTCTATTCTCGTTTAAAGTACGGTGTCATTTTTTGGGGAAACCCTGTTGAGGCGCAGAGATTGTTTATCCTACAAAAGGCCTGCGTGAGAGGGATGTTTGGCAAGGGTCGTCGTGATTCCTGTAAAGAAACTTTTCTATCACCACCGGCGACACATTTAACCAAACTTCAAAGACCAGCACTATACAAATGTACAAAAATCTATAATCCATTTCCCATATTCTAAGCATAAAACAGCTTCTTTTCGAAATCTTAATTCCTACTTTATTTTCTTGTTTCAAGCGATTTGCTATTTTCATCTATTTAAAGTAATTAAATATCCGACTCCTTTTAAATATTGTTGATTCTATATTGCTGTTGTAATTTTTTATAGGTTAATTTTAAGTGTTGTTCTCCTTTGCATGACATTTTTTTTTTACCTAATCGGTATACGGTTTGTATACCGATCTGTGTATAATGGAGAAGAATAATATCAATGTAATTTCGTTCAGAATTTTAGAAACAAATTATATCAGAAGTTGTCTTCTTTTAGCTTGAGAGCAGGAATTCCTTAAATAATTTTTATTTCTTTTAAGAATTTGCAGTGTGCCTATACAGAAATGTTTGAAAAATTTTTAATACGTGAACCAAATTTTTAAATATCTTTCAGTTGTGCATAGTTGCACTTTAATATACTGAGTGTTCGCTTTCATTTTAAATAGAACCAGGCTGTATATGTTTACATCATTGAATCCCTATTAATAAAAGTACTTCTACTTTAGATAGATACAGAACATGCTTAATAAAACTCAAAGCACAGGTTTATTGAGCATGTTCTGAATCTATCTCTAATTTTCTAATTTTCGTGTAAAGAACTCTGAAAGTGTAAGTAGATCTAGTAGATGTACTAATGTAAGATATTTTAAAATTGAAATTAACCAGTTTAGAACTAAGGTATGATTTACCTTGTTTTTTTTTTAAATTTACTGGCGCTTTTATAAATACAATAATATTGGCGGTATTGTATTTAAGAAAATGAATTATAAGACGGCTAAAAACAAATTTTCGTAGCCCTTTGAAGGAAATTTAAGTGAACGTAAGGCTTAAATCACCTCAGAAATGTCGTCAAAATATTTACACAACACTCCTAACATACAAACAGTTCCAACAAAAGTCGTTTGCAAAGTAGAACACTCGAATAACACTTTCAACAATACATCATTCTTTCCGCATAAATTTACCCTCCGCAGCTTTTATATCCAAATCATTGCGAGTCAACTGACTCTTTTGGCATGAAAATCCCTAGCTCCATTTATCAAAAAAAAAAACACGACGCCTTTTTCACAAAACTATTTACGCCTAATAATAATAATTCTAGGCATACGAGAACTTGCAATATAATGCAATTTGTTTGAATTGTACCATATGAGCAAATATTCTAATAATCAAAGATAATTATAATTAATTTACATTTTAAAATAAAAAAAAATAATATACAGGTGCAGAATATTAGATACTAACTAAACACGCGTTAATATTCCATTCCTAATAGGAAAACAGGACGAACTTTGTATGCGAAGCTAATGCATTTTTTGCCAGGCGCAGTAATTTTATTTAAGTCGCTGGATCGATACTGTTACCGTGAAAATTGTCGACTGGAAACTATAAGCAACATTGACGGTATCCATCAGAATTGATGAAGGGATACGACGAACTCGGAAACTCGAAGTTTGTGCACCGACAGGAGACAGTAGGGCGATATTAAATTTCACCTGGTGACATATGTTGACGTACTTTATCACCTTGGAAACGATGAAACATGACAGGAGTTCTAAAACATTTCCAAAATGGAATCTCATTCCTACTAGATATATATGCACACGTACTACTAGATGCTCTCACCTTATGTAGCCTTCCTTTCTTCTATCGTCTTGCACAGCGTACATGTGTTCAACACACATACCTACATACATGCAAATATAGCTTTCGTTGTAACGAGGATTCTCATATTTAACACATACTCATTCTTTTCTAGAAAATGGACTTCCTAGGCGATTGAGGACAGCGTATACAAACACACAACTGCTGGAGCTGGAGAAGGAATTCCATTTTAATAAATACCTTTGTAGGCCCAGGAGGATTGAAATAGCTGCATCGCTGGACTTGACAGAGCGTCAAGTAAGTAATATTTATAAGATTTACTGCGAGAAAGTAGTTAAACTAATAGAATTGTAAATAGGAATTCCAATTCAGCAACTAAGAAAGATTTAAAGCAACCAAAAGAAAATAGAAAAAAAATTAATATGGTCTAAAGCAGCTAGCAGTTCCCAATAACATTTATAAGGTTCACGCTGTTCACTGCAGGTGGATTATTAAGATACATTGGCGTATAGGTCCCGCAATTAAATTAAAATGACTGCATAGTATGCTTCCTTAATGGCCTCACTCTTAGGTTTATAATCTACAGGCACAATTCCTTAAGAGTCCAAAACAATTGTCGCGTTGGTAAACTTTGAATTTCTTTGGGGTTGGCTCACCCTTCACATGCCACTACTTTAGACTCTTCCTTTGATTCAGGATTATAAAAATAAACCCAAGTCCTACCTGCCTGATTGTCCTCGTTATACACTAAAAATTATTTACAACAATCGACGCAATGTTGTTTCTGATAAGATGAAAGGTTTCGGGAGACCCAACGTACAATGACCTTTGACATTCCAAGGCAGCCATGAAGAATTCTGAAGGCAGTTTCGAACAAATTGAATATATTTGCTATCTTCTTCAATTTTTAGTCGACCCTTTTTCATACTGGTTCATTTTTTTCATACAAAGTTCAACTTTCACAACAATTTCGTATGTCTTCCATGGCATTCATCATCTGTGATAAATCATGGTTTTACCAGGGCAGGTATCTCTCGTTTTATATAAAATAGTAGGCACCTTTGCTTTTCCTCTGGTTCGTGAGAAATTTTATAATCGCGGGACACTCGATATTTGACATATTTCAAAGTATTTGATGATTTTACTTAAACTTTTAACTGCAGCAAAACTACCGAAATTTCGTTTGTACCCAGAAATTATTCATAATTAATAGTAGAAAATAAATCCATTGTGTTTGTATTTGTCGGTTCGGATTTTCTTCTGGTTGGTGTTATTTTTTTTTGTAGAAGTACCAGCTAATCGTACGTGAAGAGATACTTGACGTTTATCATCGGTTTCTATTTTTTCGTGTCAACAGAATCAGCTTAAAATATACAATTAAATTTTAATTTTTCTTGAACTCTGGAATATTTACATCGACATAGCCACTGCGATTTTGGTGTAGTGTATGTATTCGGGAAGCTTATTGTTCGATAACTGTCTCACACGTGTCTACTTGAATTTGATTAATAGCTCATGTAATGTTATTCTTTAAAGCAGCAATTGTTGTAGGATTATTGGCATAGACGCGTGACTTCACATAACCCCACAAAAAGAAATCTAATGGCGTCAGATCATATGACCTATTCGGCCAATTAGCATCACTACCAAGCGAGATTACAAAACCATCAAATATCTCTTTCAAGAGTTCAATGGTTACTCACACGGTATAGCGCGTAACATCGTCCTATTAGTACCAAACGTTTCTTAGGTTTATTCCTTTCAGTCGAGGCCAAAAGTAATCAGTTATCATGGCACCATATATTTCTCCATTAACAGTCACAGCCTCTCCCTGTCCGTCTGGATAGAAGTAAGGACCAATTACTCCTCTGAACCAAAAACTACAACAAACGGTAACTTTTTTATGATGAAGTGGAAGTTCTTGCACTTCCATTGAATTCTCGCTGCTTCAAATGCAGCAGTTGTGTTTATTAACAAAGCAGGGTCAACTTCCAATTGTTCTAGAGTCGGGTTATCGTTCCCATGATAGTTAGGCTTCGATTCTTGAGTTAGAACAATTTTGTAAAGGTGAAGTCTCGAGTAACTGTGCAGAATTCGTCAGGTTGTGGTCGATGAAAGGCTCAGTTCTTATGATTGACAGGAAATTGATTGGAATGGATTATCGCGAATACTCTGACAAACAACGGCAATGTAGTACCTGATTGTTCTCACAGAAAGACGATTATGTAGACCATAAATTTCATATAATGCAGAAGATATTTGGCGAATAGAAAACCCATTATGGTAATAAATTTTAACAATTCCTAAGCGTTGGGGAATCGTGTACTTTTCCATAGTTAGATATTTATCAACACTAACTAAAAGCACCTATTAAATATTATCGCTGTAGGTTGACAACTATAGCTATCAGGCTATCAGCTATCAGCTACCAAATATAGGAATATTGGAAGATCCTTTATCGTCATTGATTCTAATATCTTTCGATATTTATTGCAATTGGTAATTAAAAGTTATCTATATGTTTCATAAGTGTATGTAACCAGGGTTTAAACTTATTTTTATTATTTTTCTTTTCAGGTTAAGGTGTGGTTTCAAAACCGCAGAATGAAACATAAGCGGCAAACATTAGGTAAACAAGGTGACGACGGTGACGACAAAGATTCCGTTACAAGCGATGGAGGTAAAAGTAGCAAGCTATCCTCGGACAAATTCCTCGATGACGAAATGTCGAAGAAGAGTTGCCAAGGTTGCGAAATGCCCGCGGTGGGCTTGTGTGGATCGCACGACGAAGTTCCCGATATCGGCGCGAGCAGAGGAAACAACAATAACACACCAAGCGCAACAAATAACAACACAAGCTTTAATAATAACAGCAACGGAGCGAGTAGCGTAGCCAGCTCGGGTTCCTTCGATAAGATGCTCACCGAAGAGGACTCGAGATCAAACGAGGACAACGGCGCTCATTCGTCTAGATTACCTAAGAAGTCCAATAATTCGAGTTCCGTTACCGTAAAAACGGAAAATAAACGAAACTCCCCAAATTCGTCGGATAGGAAAGTAGGGATTAGTAAAATGTCGCCGAATATAACAGTTAAGGATCAGAGCTTGTTGTTACAAACTAATGAAAATATAAATAAGATAATTTCAAAAAATGTCAGTTCCACAGCAGGCGCAACGCCAATTCTTCACACAAGTCCAATTGGAATGAGTGGTAGCAGTAATATGGTGTATCCCCAAATGCAGCGGTCCTCGCCCACGACTGCTACCGCTATAGCATCTGCAACGGTGACTATACAGAACGTTCCGAATAATGTACCCCCCTTCGCAGCTAGGGGTACAGGAAATACGTTTCCACATCAGTATCAAATGGGAAATCAAGTAGATTACAGGCAGGAAAGGGTGCAGAATAAATACCAGATGCATTCACAACCCGGGTATACATCAGGTGATATGTATAATCCTGAATCAGTTAACGATGGGCAGCCGTATTACAAAAACCAAATGCACAGTACGAGCCATGTTAGGTCCTCTACATTGCCTGGTCGCAGTAGACAAAACTATCATTCCACTTATCCAAATCAACACTACTACAATTATAAGAACCACGCAGATTACCAACACAATATGAACCAGCCCGGTTACGTACAAGGA
The DNA here is from genome assembly GCA_949128085.1 of Cetonia aurata. NCBI lineage: Eukaryota > Metazoa > Arthropoda > Insecta > Coleoptera > Scarabaeidae > Cetonia > Cetonia aurata. Next base: position 21,134,617 of record OX421886.1, on the reverse strand, counting down.
TATGATCACTCTAACAATTACAACCACTATAATTATCCAGCGGCGATGTATTCAGCGGATAGTACGGAGAACATGCATGCCGCCAACCATCCGGTTCATATGGGCCACGATAGCAGTTATTACCAAGGAGATGGCATGCACCAAGTCCATAAAGTCCAAAATTCGGAATATCCCAACAAAATCGGGTATTACGAAAATAGCACCTACAACTCACCTCAAATTCCTTCAACCACCGCAGACTCCAGCTATATGCCTACAGAAATCTACCCGAATACCAATCCAACATCGACAACCATGGCTTCGGCTGCAATTATGACACCTCCTACCAGCGTCCAGACTGATTCCAGCGACAACTATAATTCTTTCCACCAATTCTACTCTGGCGACAATCAAAATCAAGTGGCACCATCTGGCGAGAATAGCAACAGTTCGGCAGACTTTAACTTCTTAAGTAACTTAGCAAACGATTATACTCCAGAATATTATCAGATTTGATTGGATGCGTTTGAAAACCATTAACAAATTAAATTGAATCTGAATTGTGATTTTTATATTTGTATATTTTGTTTGTAAATAATAACCGTGAAAGATAACAGTTTACAAATCTAGACAATCTACGAATATTTCCGTTAAAAAAAGGCAACAATCACATATTCATAAACTATAATATATAGGAACTTTTGATATTTTTAACTTCCTCATCCGAATCATGACAAGTAAGATACCACATGTCTAAGTTCGTTGGTGTTCAGACATACCAAGTAAATTAAAAACGAATAGTTCTCGAACGGAAATAACTTACCTATTTACATGTTGTCGTGTAAAACAGTTTGCTTTTGCACAATTTCGGAAAGACAGTTAGTTATGAATGTAAATCTATGTACAATTAGTTTGAATAAGTAGTAATTCGTTGTTACATGTATATAATTTGCAAAACTGAATGTAATTTTACTTATGTACAGTTAGTAAAAAAAAATACACATTGGTACGTACACTTTAGCATTCGACCCAATAAATATACGATTTAGCTTATAACTGCGTTTTTTATTTTATTGTATTAGCATCATTGATTTCCTTTCTGTTATCACATTTACTCTCAAGTTGTAATTACATATCCAACCTTTGTATTTATTTCTGTTGGAACAAGTATCTGTTCATTATAGTTAGCCGTTACTTAAAATTAGTAACATCGTGGTGTAAATGAAACACGTTTGAAAGATTTCGTACAATAAAATTACACAACAGTTCATATATACCTACTATATAATATTCATTATTTTTAATTGGTTACTAAGTATTTAATTCACCAACCTCTTTTTAATGAGAATAAATACTTTAAATTCATTTAAATTACTTGTAATACATATATGTAATTTATTCGGGAATAAAAGAAAATATGCTGTGAGAATATTTATATTTCAGGATAACGCATTACAATGTTTGATTCATTGCGTAAGCGCAGATATACATTTATTACGGAAAAGTATTTCGATCATTCTCGTTATTTTAGGAAAGGAAATATTTATACAGCCGAAACGAGCAAGAATGAGAAATATACATATTGGAAATCATAGAATGGTATATATTGGAAATAAGGTGTCTGACAGTGATGAATTACCACTGGAGCTGAGTGAGTCATCCCAAACCCTGATCCAGCGCCCTCTACACCCACCTCCCTTTCACTGGCGCCGCATCAGCTGATCACTGATAAAGTGCCGTGCGTATTACATCCAGGGGTTGCTTGCTTACCGAACACGTTATTTACATAAACTAAAACAAATGCGTAGATGATATTTGTACAGATCTATTATCTTTTCCTTGCGTAGCGATTATAGAAACATCACCGGTATGTTGCTATTACAGGTGAATAAACAAATAGAAATCTTGATACACGATAATGTGTGTGTTGTTATTTTTTGGATAGAATTATGATTATTTCATTATGTAAAATATGGAAAGTCTACTAAATGAAAATGCACTTGAAAGATAATATTAACAAAGAATGTGGGGTAACATGTTTACATGTGAGTTTATAATTAATAAAGCAATGCAAAATAATTTAGAAAAGTTAGTGATGGCATCGAATATTTTAAAACACTTTAACAAAGACGTAAAACAGCATTTTCAAAACTATACACTGATAGCTGATTCAAATCAATAATATATTTTAGATCAAAAAGTTAAAGTTAAATATTTTCTCTTTTAAACAATGAAATATTACTTACTTTAAGTAAATGATAAATAATGCAAACAATATTTCTTTGAAAGAAAAAAAATATGTGTACGAATAACTTTATACTTAGCTAAATGCAACAGAAACCTTTCTGGATAATCTACTACTTTTAAATGAAAACTATAATAATTATTGGATAATTTTTGAAGAAGCCAATGTTGACATTGGCGAAACGCCAAATAAAAATTTAATTTCTACATTCAGAATTTTATTAATACAAATTTCCGCAAAACCAAGCTATAGTAAAGGAATATATGTAAATATGTTTATGTCAGAAACAATTAAACACAAGTTATTTAGAACTTGCTGAGTTGCACCCTGAATAATTTCTTTCCTTAAACTCTTTCAATTGCGAACTCCTGGCAAAAACCGATAAATTTTATAATGTTACAAAATAAATCCTCTTTAAGAGTGCGTTCACAGTTCTAGGGTGGGAATTCAAAATACTCATATTCTGCTATATGTTATATATTTTGTTGAAACTTCTTAAATAAATTAGAAAAAAGTAACATTTTTGTATTTCAAATATCTAAGTTGAATACAGTCAAGAGCTTGATCAAGATAAATCGCTACGCAGTTAAATGGTGGACAATTTCTTTTTCTGTAATTTTCTTGTTATTAACTTTTTCTACGTCTCTTGTCAATCAGACTTTGTAATAGTGTTCTTCATGAATATGTTTGTTATTTTTTATTGATATCATTTTTCCATAAAATGTAATTTTTTTCTTTTGAATTCCTACTATAGAATTGTAAACCCTTAAAACTTTAATAATAGCAACTCTTCTACAGATTTCTCGTAAAATGTCGATTCTAAGAAGATTAACTTGTATATCTACATATAGGGTGTTTGGTGTACTATCTTAAAGCGCCAATTAAAAGCCCAACAACTAAAAACTAGCTTCACTTTTTTTATTACAATGTAAAGTTGAGTTTAAAGTTTATTTTTACCTCCTCCAAAAACTGTGTGAGTTAATAAAACGAAAACTAGATATTAGTTGTAAGTAATTCGGATTTAATTGAACCACACAACAGTACACATAAATATTAAACTTAAATTTAGATGTGGTTTAAGAGTAAATAAATAATAGAATCTTTTCCATTCGCTGTGTTTCACAGTTATTTATTACAGCAAATAGAAAGGATTCTATTGTCTATTCACTCTTATAGCACACTATTATACTTCATTCTTAAGGATTGCAATGAATTATATGTAGGTGCCGTAAATATAAACTTTTTTTATTTAATTTTAAATGTTGAATTTTGCAAAATAAAAATTAACAAGTCGACATAAAAAAAAAAAACCGTGTAGCCAATATTGAGCTATTGAGTCTCAAGAGATAGCAAATGACCCCTTTTATCGACCAATTTAATTTGCCAAAATGTATTGAAAGTGACAGTAACCTGTTTATGTCCTTTATAAGCTTTTAGTGGTTATACGTTGTGAGTAACAACTAAGCGCATCTATAGCATTGCAAAGCTTATCTATCGGAACTACGTAAATTAAAACTAGATAATGCTCGGATTCTGAAAGTTTATAACAGCACTTAGCTGTTCCATACCAAACAATTTAACACAGACGATTTTGTTTAATTAATATATGCCGAACAAATAAATAGGTATTATTTTCACCATTCAGAAAAATAACTTCCAGAAATAATTATCTTAATGGCGTCATCTATCGTTTAGCTATGAAATAACCTATCACCCCTGTTTAGATAATCAAGGCTACCACAGTCAAAAGCAAAATTCTATATAACTGCTAGTTCTATACTTAATTTCTGTTTGACATAAAAAGTATAAAAAATATTAAAATATTGGAATATAAAGAAAACAATAATTTATTACTGAATCAAACAATGTCAGAGAAGCAATAAAAGCCGAAAGAGAACAACACTGTAAAAATGATTACAGTTTTCTATATCCAACATTCTGTAATAGAATAGTATTCCCAGCGAGCGAAAAAATTATTGAGTGCGCTTGTAGCATTGAACTCTATACATATATAGTTAGAACTCTTTATATAGGACATTAAGTATATAGTTCAATGGCGTGGCGTGGCGCAAATGCACCACAAATGTGCGCAGCATCCGACATATAGATGACGCGTCAAATCTTGAGGGATCCCTATGAAATTCGGGGCGCCACCTACATGCTGAATTGTGTAAAATGAGGTTAAATTCCTGTAATAAATCGTGCTTTCTAGAACTCTTTTTGCTTCGAATTAGCAAATGCACAAGTTATCTCTGTAATACCATCTGGGCAAACTTGATGTGCTTGCTGCTAGTCCCACTAGTGGCCAATAGATGGCAGCACGATATTATTTCTTTAATATTGACTAAATAATTTATAATAAAGCGTATAATACCATATAATACCTAGTTTTATATTATGTTTATAAATAATATAAATAGCATACTAGTCAATCCAAACAATTTTTATTTTAGAGCAGAATTTTAAAGTTACCTATCAATAAATTTCAAGATTAAAAAGTGAATAAACCGTTTCTAGTTTGCTTTTTTCCGGATTTCAGTTATGTTCAGAATAGCTTTCTACATTATGAAGGATGTTAGATGATATTTATTACCTTTAACCAGTAGATAGCGCAGCAAGAATCCACATATCTAATGTTCCATCTGGGCTGCGTTCGAAATCTGAATATATTAGGTAAAGTGTATACCACAAACAATGAAAGCAAATAGAAATATTTGAATGCTTGAGAGTGACAGCGGTATATACCTTATACTTGTCTCACCTATTTTCGAACGCGCTCCTGTATTTTCAATAATAATATAGCTAGAATTTAAAAATAACTACATACCTAGGTAAATTACTTTGAAGTATTTAAAAGTTAAATGTGCATACTTCACCCCTTATTGCGTCTACAATGTTGCCTTAAGCAAATAATGCACTCAAGTTTTTTGGGATGCGTGCATACTGCTGCACTTCTAACAATCGTCTACATATTTCTTTATATCTTCTCGCCTATTGATGATGAACGATGACAACGCAATTTATAATAGGTACCTACGTAGTATTATAACAAGATATGTATCTATATAGATCTGCTAATGAGTACCAACATGTGCAGAAAGGACGAACGGTTTTAAACAGACTAGTACTGATCACTATGTTGGGAGACAGTCTTGCCGTAGATGACGTTGGTAACTGAGATTGTAGCATTTTGTGAAAATAACTGTCAATATGGTGTCAAAGGAGGCCACAGCTCAGCGTAAGTTTCTTCGCAATTTCAACGTGCATAGAAATATTATAAATAGGAGATCTACTTCTAGCATTCATACACGCGAAAGGACAATAAAAAGTAGACACCTGTCAAGTAGTTCTACCCGGTACGCAATCATTTAATCGTGATAACAAGTAAGGACAAACTATTGCATTATTAGCTAATTTTTTAAACATTTTATGTGGTATGAAGCTCAATAAAATCAAACTCCACACCCAAGTCACGAACAACACGCTCCCTCAAGAGTAGTTCGGAACCAACACTGTAGGGATAATTTATCTGATTCAGCTTTCGTGTAAAAGTCATGCACTTACACTTTTGTGTATTGATTTCTAAAGAGTCATTACTGCACCACTGTACTATTCTATTGAGCTGCATCTGTAAAGATTTGGCAGCATCAGCATTTTCGACGCGACAAAAAATTTTAAGATCGTCGGCAAACAATAATCTGTGACAGATAACGGAATCAGGCAAATCATTAATGAAAATGAGAAAGAGCAAGAGTCCCAGGTTGGACCCCTGCGGCACGCCACTCGTAGCCTCAAACGATGATGATCTGCATCCGCGATACTCCACATGTAATGATTTCAAATATATAACTTATCAAGAATTTTATAAGTAATTTAAAAACAAGAGTTATGCAATATATACAAATCCTTGACTCAAAAAAAATTAAGAGAAAAAGTCGCGTAAAATTTTGATACATATACATTTGCACCCATATTTTGCATTTAATAAACGAGATTAAACTGAAAATAAATGCCGAAAGTACCCGTTAACATATGTATTATTTGTTTGTATACATCTAACAAATATAATACCAACTTAAAACTGATTGTTTTAAGTAAAGCATATATGGATGTTATTTATCAATATGAAACTTTATTAGGTCTAATTCTATTCTTATGTTTGAAAATAATTGAAATGCATCTCATCAATATTTTAAGGAAATGTCGTCACACATAAAATCCCTTGTTATTCCTTATTTGTTCTAAATACGCCTAAACTAAATATTAAATAAAGATCGCTTAATTGAAACGCAACAATTTTGAAATAGTAATGCGTAAATTTAAATCTAATTCAGCCAGAATAGAATAATTTTTTATGCGTAACTCTGTATCGGCACTTCTGTCATAGATTGGCTCTCTTTTACACAACGGCTCACCATGAAAAATTCATCCCCAGTTGCTGACAGGAAATTTGTAAAGTCAGGAAGAATAAGATATCGAAATAAGAGAGATAGAACGGTAGTCGAAGAAAAAGACACATGTCAAGTATGGAAATGGGGCGGCAATGGATATTTCCATTTTACTGATTGTGTTCATTGAACATTCGACAGGCCAATGACGGAGTGGCTTAGCTTTTCAGAGGCACGACAGAACACTGAAAAAAAGGTATCTAGGGACCGACGGGCATTATTCAACATATAGACGTCCTAAACGTCCACTGATATATAGGTACTGTAGGTATAACGTTTTAAGGATTGGTTTTTCTGGACAATATATACAAAATAAATTTTTTTGCAAGCGCCAAATGCAAAAGCTTTTTATTAACTTATTTACCTGTTTGTTGCAAAATATACAGGGTGATTTATGAGCTCACCGACAAACTTTGCCATATGAAAGCGCTTGGTATTTTAACAAAAAAACATTATAGGAACATATATCCGATTTCAATTATTTAAGGAAATAAAAGACTGCAAATTTTTTTTTATAAACACTTACATATTTAAATAAATTGCTCAAATCTCAAAATCATGTGAATAGTTAATTATATTAAGTGTTCAAAACGTCCTCCTCCCGCTTCAATGCATGCTTCACAACGACGAACTACAGAGTTTTTCACCCGAACAAGAAGGTATGGTTCATTTCGAATTTGTGTAGCAGCATTTTGTATTCTCTGTAATAACTGTGGTCGTGTATTAATCTCCTCTTGATAAACAATTTGCTTCAGGTGTCCCCACAAAAAGAAATCCAAAGGATTTAAGTCGGGTGATCGCGGAGGCCATGCAATTGGACCATTATAACCAATCCATCTGTTTCTAAAGTGATGGGTTAACCACTCAACAACTACCCGTCCGCGATGTGGTGGAGCACCGTCCTGCTGGTACCACATAGTTGCAATAACGTTAAGAGGTGTATCTTCAAGAAAGTCAAAGATGTTGTTTAACAAAATTCTGTAAGTATTTGCGTTCAAACGTTCTTCCAGAACATGCACAGGTAATAAGGTATCGTTGAAGATTCCACCCCATACGTTGATACTGAATCTTTGTTGAAAATTACGTTGCCTAATCGCATGTGGGTTTAGTAATGACCAAATATGATCATTATGGTAATTGTTTATTCCGTCTCGTGTAAAGCATGCTTCATCGGTCCACAGAACATTTGTAAGGAAGTCATTATTTTGAGCGTGTTGCTGCAATAACCAATTACAAAATGCTAGCCGTCGCTGAGCATCTCCAATTTGTAAACCATGAACATTTTGTCGATGGTAGGGATGAAGGACTTCGCGGTTCAAAGTACGCCATACAAAATTTTGACTTACATGCAGATTGTTTGCTATTCTCCTAGTACTAATTGAAGGATTGTCAGTTACAGCATCAATAACAGCTTCTTCCTGTTCTACATTAACTACATGAGGTCGAATAGCTTTAGCAGGAGCAGGATTACCTGTTTCTCGTAATCTACGGAAAGATTCCCCAAAAACTGAGTGATGCGGTAGATGACGAAATGGAAATCTTTCTTGATATTCGCGCACCGATTCGCGTGCATTTCCATTGCAATAACCATACACGAATATGATGTCGACATACTCTTCAGTACTGTAGGCGTACATTTGAAGAAGGAACAGAAAACAACGATTGAATACTGACATTAAACTGACACAGACTGACAATAATTGTGTTTGCGCTTCTCTCTAAGTACACTTTGTTTTCTTATTAATAAATCATATCAATAGGCATTATTCCCAAAGTAATAAAAAATTAAAATAAACTGAGAAGTCTTTTATTTCCTTAAAAATCTGAAATCGCACATATGTTCCAATAATGTTTTTTATTAAAATAACAAGCGCTTTCATATGGCAACGTTTGTCGGTGAGCTCATAAATAACCGTTATTGTGTTCGTCGTTGTGAAGCATGCATTGACGCGGGAGGAGGACATTTTGAACACTTAATATAATTAACTATTCACATGATTTTGAGATTTGAGCAATTTATTTAAATATGTAAGTGTTTACAAAAAAAAATTTAAAAAAAATTTACAGTCTTTTATTTCCTTAAATAATTGAAATCGGATATATGTTCCTATAATGTTTTTTTGTTAAAATACCAAGCGCTTTCATATGGCAAAGTTTGTCGGTGAGCTCATAAATCACCCTGTATAGCATGCAATTTTTTTAGTAACTTGAAATTAATATACAAAGTGTCCCAGAATTGTCTGGCCAAAATGGTATCACGGTATTCCTTGGATGAAAATATGAAGATTTGGTACGACAACCATTATGAAAAAGTGTCTGGTTTGACCGCTGTTGGTGGTCAAAACTCTTAGAAAATTAAATGTTTTTTGCAATATCTTGAAAACGGCTGGATGTATTTAAATAAAACCGGATGTGCATTTTTTCAACATTGCAAGGCTTGTTTAGATGAAACGTTCATGTCCATCCGCAAGAGGTAAGTGGTAATTTCTTATCCATCATGGTACAAAAATGTGCAGAAAAATTTAATGACGGGGCAAAATAAAACGATTTTTTTTCTGGTGATGCGCTGATTATTTCCGAACATTTTCGATCTCTTTGTAAAGTTTCGCCCGATGCGCCGTTTAGGCAGAAAAAATGTTCTCCTATCTCGGGAAAAGTATCAATCTTCCATTACTGTGACAAGTATTCAAGCTATGACATCAATGTCATAAAAAATAATAGTTGACGTTTTTAGCTTGACGTTTACTTGAAATTTTAAGAATGGCTTTCTCCAACGAAGAAATGACCGATATGGTCAAAGTTATGGGTTTTTGTCGCGATAAACTTCGAGCCTGTGTCCGAGAGTACGCTGAGCGCTATCCGAACCGTCGGCGTCGTACACCTAACCGACAAACTTTTGCGAGGGTGGAAAGAACTCTCCGTGAAACTGGCAGGTTTGTTCCTTTAGGTGCGAATCGTAGCCCTCATCGTGTCCTGAACGCAGAGATGGAAGAACAAATTCTCGATAGAGTAGCTGAAGATCCGAACATTAGTGCTCGACGACTGGCATTGGAATTGAACGTGTCGAAAAGTGGTGTCAATCGTTTGTTGAGGGAACAACAGCTTTACCCGTACCATGCGACTAAAGTTCATGAGATCCTACCGACTGACTACGATCGGAGACTTAATTTCTGCAATTTTATTCAGAACAAAAGAGTTGAGGACCAGAATTTTCACCACAAAATTTTATTTACTGACGAAGCTGGATTCACGCGTACTGGAATTTTCAATTCTCACAACTTCCATGTTTACGCGGTAGAAACTCCTCATGCGATGGTCGTCAAGCATTTCCAGACAGAATTTCGCGTGAACGTTTGGGCTGGAATTATCAACAATTTTATTCTAGGCCCATTTTTCTTGCTACGCCGACTGAACGGAGAAAATTATTTGGCCTTCCTACGTGAGGATCTGCCCGAACTAATAGATGATGTACCACTTCTTGTTAGGGCTAACATGTGGTTCATGCACGATGGTGCTCCACCACATTACACCCTCGACGTACAGCAATTCCTGCATAATACGTTTCCTCAAAGGTGGATTGGGAGAAGAGGGCGGGGTGTGCCAGTGGAATGGCCGGCAAGATCTCCAGATCTTAATCCTCTGGATTATTTCTTGTGGGGGGCAGTGAAAAATAAAGTGTATGCGACTCCTGTGGGTAGTGAACAAGAACTAATTCTTCGCATTCAACAAGAGTTCAACATCTTGAAGAATGATCAAGAGATGTTGAGGAGGACTCAATTCAACTTTCTCCGGAGAGTGCAGTTATGCATTCGTGAGAATGGTGGTCACTTCGAGAACCTTCTCTAATTCTTACTACGCAATTCTCCACAAATTCACATCTTTACTATTTACTTTTACTTTACTTTTTCGTTTACTCTTCACATCTTTATTAATAAAAAAAACTAAAACAAAAGTGGTTCTTTCATTCACGTTTTTGACTAATTTTTGGCCAAGAGATTTTGACTTATTAAGACATTTTTTATGACATTGATGTCATAGCTTGAATACTTGTCACAGTAATGGAAGATTGGTACTTTTCCCGAGATAGGAGAACATTGTTTCTGCCTAAACGGCGCATCGGGCGAAACTTTACAAAGAGATCGAAAATGTTCGGAAATAATCAGCGCATCACCAGAAAAAAAATCGTTTTATTTTGCCCCGTCATTAAATTTTTCTGCACATTTTTGTACCATGATGGATAAGAAATTACCACTTACCTCTTGCGGATGGACATGAACGTTTCATCTAAACAAGCCTTGCAATGTTGAAAAAATGCACATCCGGTTTTATTTAAATACATCCAGCCGTTTTCAAGATATTGCAAAAAACATTTAATTTTCTAAGAGTTTTGACCATCAACAGCGGTCAAACCAGACACTTTTTCATAATGGTTGTCGTACCAAATCTTCATATTTTCATCCAAGGAATACCGTGATACCATTTTGGCCAGACAATTCTGGGACACCCTGTATAAAGAACAAGCTCACCTATCATCAACGAAATAAAACTCTTTGGTATGCGTCAAATTTTAAGTAATAAATACTCCCTCCGTTCCAAACTAATTTAACCAAACCATTTAACAATTTGATAACTATAAACTGCCAAGTTCCTGACGAGCTACTTGAATTGCGGATTCGGAACAAACTACATTGCCTAACAAGGTTCCTTGCAAACCCAGTTTGCTCTTGCTCATGTGAGGAAGCTTGTAATCGTTGCCTCCTTCATAAAGCATTGTCAATTCCCAACACTTCTGCAATGTAATGAAAACATTGTTTAGTTTTTCCGCAGTTATTTCGTTCCATGTTTTATACGCGGCCGCAATGAGTGCATCAACACTCAACAGGGAATCTTTGTGTTGTAGCGATTGAATGGCGGTAAAGAAACCCAAATCTAGGACATCGAAATCGGGGCTGTTTGGTGGTTGACAAATCATTTTTATGTTCAATTCATGTTCTGTATCAGCACGAACAACTTCCTTATCATCAACCCTGCATTGTGGTCTACTACTATCTTGTTGGATTTTGATTGGCACGGTTCTACTACTAATAGGACATTTTTTTATCGCGGAAATTAATTTCTCTGTAATTGTTCGAATGTAGATTGATTGAGTAACTTCGACGGGTGTTGTCACCATAGTACCACGGTGACGATTTTTTGAGTTTCTCTTTGCTGGTTCTTGCACCACAAAAGGCCAAATACCAATTTTTTCATTAAAATCACATCTTCGATGAGGATCATACCACGGTCGTGCAACACCGGCGAGGAACATAACTTTGGTCAAACATTTTTTACTCTTGCATGATCGAATTGGCATATCCTCATCAGGAGAAATATAAAAGTTAGTTTTCACTTTTGTCAAGTGAAACCATTTTTCGTCCACGTGAATGTATACTCCAATATTTCTTTAAAGTCAAGCATAGTTTAACCTACACTTCTTGTTTCCATCTTGCAAGAGCGGTTTTCAATTCGATGCAGAGTTCCTGGCGGCTCGCCAACTTTGAAACTCAGATCACGAATTGTTGATCTTGTGATTCCACATTAGATACTGAAGTTCTCGAAGCATAACATGCTTGTGCTCTATTCCAAATACGATTAATGGTTTTTGAAGAAAGATGAAAATCAACACTGATGCGTTTAATGGCACCCTATTCTAATTTTCAGTTATGAAGGGGTTTCCGCAAAGATTGTAGAACACCTTGCCGCTGGTGGCTATTTAAATCTGTGGAAGTATCCCCTGAGGTATTGACAGCTTCACCGCTTTGTTCTCTCCCCTTTACAAAATTCTTCATTAAACCATTATGAGTAGAGGGCGCAAACGAATCTTGCTTTTTTGTACCAGAGGATCACGTTAAACATTTTGCTGTACGAGATTCCTTTTAGAGACCAGAACTTTACTTTATAGTGAGAAGACCTAGCTGGAGTGTGCCACTGGCACAGGAAACAGTAGTACTTGATGTATCCCAACTGCATGCCCAGCAATGTTGCAACGATCTTCAAGCCTCCACAATTTTGTCACTGATGGTTGGTGTATTTAATTGCTGTCAGAAGTTCTTTCATATTATCATAGGTTTCTTTCACGTGGACAGCATGGCCCATAGAAAATGAATGAAAGTAATGGCCATTGCGTAAAAGTACAGTTTTCAAACTGTTTAGCTTTGAAGGATCTATGAACAATCTTCAGCCCTTTGAATTGTACTCCAAATGTAAAGCTGTCATAAAACCGCTCACGTTACAGCAGGCAACAAGAGCGTTTTTTTTTTTTGAAGTACTGACTCAAATCTTTTTGTCGAGTCCTGTACGCAAACACTTTGACATTAGGTTGTAGAAGATTCCGTTCTTGAACCCTTGCTGAAGAAGTTCTGCTTTGTATTTAGGTAGGTTCAAGTCTGTAGTTAAATCACTTAGTTTGATATGGCTAAACTTCTACCCTAAGATAAAAAAAAATCAAATAAGGAAAAACAATTATCAAAATCTCTTTTCGTGTCCGAAATATTCGAGGTCAAAATTTTAATTATGATGGGAAATTGTCAATATCGATAAGTAAAAGGAACAATTGTTAATAAATTTTTCACACCTAAATTTGAGTTAGCCCAGTTATCGATAATCAAACCTAACCAAAACCCTAGTCAGTACTGATAGTGCCCATCACTAATTACCAGTTATTTCAGTTTACATCAGCGAAAAACTACATCGCTCAAATAATTTAAAAATCAATTTCGTGCTATTTTAAAAAGGTGACCGTCAAGTATTTCCACGGGCGGTCTCAGCTTTTTTCTTTCAAGTATTCGAGGATATCCGTCACCAGTAACGCAACCATCAAACGGATTTAGCGCACAGGGCACCAGGCAGCATGCATTGTTATCTCGATTTCAGACGGCATTTGCTGCTGAACCATTCGAAAAAAAAAACTCCTCCGCTGGGATAATTCCAGGACCGATAGAATGTGATCGTTCTTTAATTTAACGTCCCTATATAAATCTGATACTGGAAAAGTTAACGCAGATAAGGTAAATAAAGGCAATGAGCTTCAAACGTGAACAAAATGCTTTATTTATATTTGTTTAATTAAACATAGCTATCTACTTTAATATTAAACGTGATATCTTCGATAAATTAAAGTAAAACTATTGAATAGATAAAATAAACATGAATACTACACACTGTTAAAAATTAGAGATAAATAAATAAATAAAGAATTTGTCTAATTAATACATTTCTGTGATTTTTTCTGGAAATACCTTCTCGTAGTGGTATTCAGACATACCATTATACTGCCTCTAAATGCAACGATAAACAATACAAATATTACAGAGGGTGAATGTATTAATTAAGATAATTAATTAACAATAACTCTAGGTGTTTTTTTTTTGTAATTCCGAAAATTCCTTGATCTAAGTACTCGAAGTCTTTCCTTATATTCGTGTGTATATGCATCTGGCACACACGCACACACATAGATGTTGTCACAGTCTAAGTAGAAAGGTTTTAGCAAGCGGTGGCCCTAGCCCGATCCATCATGGCTTGTCAGGGCCGGCTACTCATGCCACCCTCGGCCCCATACCACCGTATGAGCCGGCAGCTTGTCGCGTCACAGCACAAACCCACGATGTCGACCCTATACATCCACTACAATAACGTTATTAGCAACATTTAATCCCGTAACTGTGGAAAAGCAATTGCACGCCATTCTGTTGTTTTGTCAAATTTCTTATTGTGATATACCTACCCACGGTTTTAACAACTTTATTAATTCATTTTTAACGAATACAGCATTCTCTTATTGGTTTTTTAATTATCTGTGATGATGTTACATAAAATTCGGTGGAAAACAAACCATGACTTTCAAAATAAAACGCATACTTTTATAACTTTCCATTTAAAAGCGAATAAAATTAATTAAACTTGTACCGTCCTAAATAAACAACATTATTACGATTGCACGATATTTTAGAATGTGTTCGTTCACATATAAATACACATAAACACATATTTATAGCACGCTCTGTTTTTACGGATAATTAATTTGTATACCTGCGCGCATGTTAAGAAGAAGCTTTCGAAATAGCGCTCGTGTTTGGGTTTTTTATCGCTCCTAGATCGAATAATTTAAAAATCAAGAGTTATTAACAGCCCTATTAATCACAGTGAAAGACAACCGACAATTTAGACGTGACCGGTAACGTATGTCGGCCGCATCTAACAGTAGGGTTAAAGACAATTTGACACCTTCTACTAGATGAATGAGGAGCAGTTATGATTCGCAGCTTATGTACACAATAGCTTTGTGTCAGTGCTTGTGAAGCATGAATGTAACATGTAACTAGGAAGACGGTATTGTTTTAATTTCAAATCGGATAGTCATGAACCGTAAAATTATAGATGTCTATTTAAATAAACTACCAAATCGAGAGGGTAGTTACAAAGCAACCCAAAAATTCTCAATTTATGAAATTGCAGATACTGAAAGAATATCTTGGTATAAAAGGACAAAACAATAGTTTTAAATATAACGGCAACTATAACAGATATTTTTTTAGAAAAAATATGTGTTATAGAGTTTTAGTACATTGTTACGTAAGTACTTATACAAGGTCCTGCAAAAGTGCGTCAAGCTTCCATAACCCTTTTACGAATTAGGTTAGGAACTTCCATTCATGTCAACTTATACTATATTATAGGGTGTATGTCATGATTTTTTTTTAGTAATGGCGGACTTCCTGTTATACCGGAAGTAGATATCAACTTTAATATTTTGTATGAAACAACCTGTATATTATTGCATTTTTTAATTCTTTGTTAAATTTAAATGACACATTGTTAGGCATACATTGTATCTAACTCGCATGGTTTCTGAATTACATGACGTTCTTTTTTTTTTAAATGACATTTGCAGCGTTTTCGAAAATTGAAAATATCTCCGAAATTCTAAAAGTTAGGAAGATGCTGTTTTCAATTTTCGCTTAAACATCAAAGAGCACACATCTTTTATTAAGAAGTTGTTGCGTTTAAATTACAGGGTTATGAAATAAGGATTTGTAATTTTCGAACTCTAAAATCATGTTTTTTTGTAAATAAAACGGTGTAGATATTCCCGAATCTTCAGTTTTTCACGATAGAAACCTATTGATAATCTATCTTCCTCTCATATTTCACCAGGCTTTCAGCATACTTACAAAGTAGCCTGCAGAATACAATTGGATCATTGAAAACAAAGAAAATAAGCGACATTTTTAAAGTTAAAGTAGGCTTGGAAAACTACATTTGAATTAACATTATTATTAAATAAATTTCTTATTTTAACAGATGTTTGAAGTGTCGTTCACCTTGTTCAACGCATTTACCAATCTTCACTTGAAAGACCGTTTCCGTATTTCTAGGCATGATATATCGCAATATTTGTTCAGTGGTTGGTCTCCTTAAGCCAGTTCTTTTACATACTTCCGTAACAAACTCTATTTTTTGTTAAGTCGGGCGACTTCGCCGGCCATAGAACTGGTCATCCTCTTCCAATCCTGTGATTTTCATATTGATACATATAGTGCTCTGACTCGTTTCAAGAAATGGACTGGGGCTCCATCTTGCTGTAACCACATATTTTGTGCCTGGATGTTTACAGCCGAATTTTTAATTAATCTTAGTAACTCATTTACTAGATCAGACTAATTCTAAATACATTTACCATCGTCGTTAAGGTGATCATTAAAAAATGTGCGCCAATGTTCTCCGAAAATTGCTCCAAAAACGTTTATTGACAATTGTTGTTGGTCAAATTATTCTTGGATTTATGTCTATTGGCGCATCCAGTGTTATGAAAAGTTACTTCGTCACCCATAAATATCGTTCATAAAAATTCTACTAGCAAGAAAACAGCTTTTCTTGGTCTCACCCAATGCGAAACTCGTATCAATGAGTTCTTTCATTAAATAATTCTTTTCTTTTTACCGAATATTATTCATTTAGGTACACCTACTTATTTCAGACAAGAAATGTCAAAGTAGCTGTCAATAAATGACATGCTTGTTTTTCCATGGTAGCGTCTGTTTCTTCGCAATACATTTCCATCGTGAGAAACTGAAAATTGGTAATATCTACAAAACCGTTGGAGATAGACACAATGATACCTGTATAAAATCGAAAGAAAATTCAATTTTACATCCAGTAATGTAAAAATTGTTATACCATTCTATTTCAAAAAAACCAAGTTAAGGATTTAAAAATGCTTTAATTTAAACCCAACATTTTTCTAATAAGACATGTGCTCTTTCTTGCTTAAGCGAAAACTAAAAACCATATGTTTTTGACTTTCACAGTTTTGACGGTATTTTCACTTTTCAAAAACGCTGCAAATCTCATTAAAAAAAAAACAAACATCATTTAGTTCAGAAACCAGGCGACTTAGATCCAATGTATGCCTAATACACTCCGCCAAAAAAGTATCGCATAATTTAGTTTTGAATCATAAAAGTATCGCATAATCTTTGTTTGTAGCATAAAGTTGTAAATATACTTTAATGCGCTCTAAGATATAATTTCTATGATTGTTTAAATAAAATACAGGCTAAATAAAAACAAGAACTCATACTTGAGATTTTTATTAAAACAAGAAATTATAATTTTGGAAAGAAAAATGTCATAACAGTAGCTTTTAATACTGAGTATTGCCACCTCTGGCTCTTATGACCGCTCGCATACGGTTTGGCAGAGATTCGATTAACCTCCGTATATAAGCCTGATCCAAATTCTCCCACTCGTCACGGAGTCCATGCAGGTCCGCTGGGGCAACATTTTGGGTTCGTATCCGTCTGTGAAGGAGGTCCCACACGTGCTCGATAGGGTTCATGTCCGGACTTACCGCAGGCCAATCTAAAACTGGAATACCAACATCGTTAAGGTATTCCTGGACGATTATTGCAACATGCGGTCGTGCATTATCGTGCATTAACATGAATTCGTTTCCTATAATTGGCGCATATGGTACTACATGTTCTTCTAAAATGTCCGTTATATACCTGTGGGCAGTCAGTGTACCTCTGTCTACTGGTACTAACTCTGTACGACCTGTTAAACAGATGCCTCCCCAAACCATAATAGAGCCACCAGCGAAATTAGGTCTAGGTCTGATATTACACTGCAAATAGCGCTCACCGTCTCGTCTGTACACTGAGATACGCCTATCTGAGGTGTAAAGACCAAATCTTGACTCATCTGTGAAGAGTATATTGGCCCAGTCATTAATGTTCCAATGTACATGTTCTCTGGCAAACCTTAAGCGAGCCACTCGGTGGTTCCTAGTGAGACGAGGGGCTGTTACAGCTACTCTAGCTCTTAATCCACTCTGTCGTAACCTATTCCGAATAGTTTGAGTACTCACACGAGTATTTCTGACTCTAGCCAAGTCGTTCTGCAATTGTCTCGCAGTTACATGTCTTCGACGTAATGCTTGTAGTAGTAAATAGCGGTCATCTTGGACGACCTGGTACAGGTCTTCTACTGTAAATGCCTGTTTCCCTATATCTGGCTACGGCTCTAGAAACACTTGACTGATTGATGTTCATCAAATTAGCAACGTATGCTTGAGATCGTCCATCTTCGATTAAAGCAACTATAGCAGCCACTTGTTCTGAAGTTAAATTGCTCATTTTAGTTTTAAAAGCGTTGGTACAGAACTCTGACTTCGCACTTTAAAATTTGTCCGTATAGGAAGACTTTCAATAAACAACTGAACAAACCTTACACATATGCATTTTTCTAAATGTGTTCTTTTAGAAAAAAAAAAAAAGTAAAAACGCTAAGTTCCATTATTTTGTTAGTGTTTTTATAGTACACATACACGAGGCAAACTTTTTGTGAACGTATAAAAATATCCTGGTTCATAAATGCCCTTTTTTAGTTTATGCGATACTTTTTTGGCGGAGTGTAGAATGCCATGTTAATTTAACGAGGAATCAAAAAATGCAATAATATAGGTAGAGCGTGTTTCACTTAAAATAATAAAATGAGTACAACCAGAAGTCCGCCATTACTAAAAATATTTTCCTGAGATGTACCCTACAGTACAGTATAAGTCGACATGAATAAAATTCCTAACTTAATTCGTAAAGGAGCTATGGAAAGCCTGACGCACTATTGCAGGACCCTGTATTAGATACTTAGTCTCAATAATGTCCCAAATTATTTTAAAAACAAACTAATATCGGCGAATCAAATTTTCCATAACTTTCTTTTATGCACAAATAAACATTCAGAGTAGAATAAGTAAGTTTTGACCGTCCATGGACGGTAAAGTAAAATATGTAGAGATATTAAGATGCGGTTTTCACTGAAATATCAACAATTTAATATAGCTTGCGACACTGGTAATTGTATAGCACGGTCATACTTAATATTTTCTTGAAATTTACCAAAATATGTAATCACTAGAGAAAACCCCCGCTAGTTTACCTATTTCAAACTAAATATTAGAATGTTAATTTTTCTAAAAAAAAAAAAGAAGAACCATAAAGTGCTCCATAGAACAAGCCCAAAAATATTCAGATTGGTTGAACGATTCAGGAGATATTAAAATTTTCATATTGAGCAATTGCTTTGCTTCTCCGTTCCTTATTATCGCAGATACGAAAAAAAGGCAACAAATAAAATAATGGGACATCAACTCAGCTTTCGAGCAATCCATTCAAAAGTATAGCACAACCTGCAATTTTCTGAGATAATACTGATTTTATGATTGAACATAGCAGGTACGCCCCCCAGCTGGTGAAATTTCGAATATTAAAATAATTTTCGTATACTTCTATTATCCACATTGTTCTCTTTCCAGCACTTTCCGAGATACAGACGGTTTCCACCCTTACTGAATCACCCGGTACATTATTTGAGGCAATTAAGGCACTACTTCCTTAGTGACCCTTTTGGAACATTATATACAGAACCATGTTTTCTATATATATCTAAAAAAAAACAGTAAGAAAGTACTGCACCTTATGTCGACAAATTCATAATAAGTGAAGCCAATAAATACAAATTCCCTCTTAATTTATATCCATTTTAAAGCTGTTTCTATTATTTTTTTTTATAATATTCATGGGAAGCAGGAACTATATACGCAGTCAGAAATAATGTTTGCTCCACTATTTTTCGAATGATCCACACATAAAGTATTAATTAGATGATACAGTTTCATGCCAATCATCAAATTTATGAAGAATAAAATGCGAAAGCTAATAATATTTTTCTACCTGTAGTTTTTAAGAAGCACGATTCAATAATACTACCACCAATACCGTTTAAAAGATTTTATACCATTTTTCATCAGCAGATTGGTATAGGCTTTGTATGACGCTTTTTTTTCAAATTTCTTTATTCTCTGCCGCTCCATTGGACGTTGACGTTGAAATCTCGACTTAGCTTTTTTCCGGCGCATTTTAAACCCATGCCCATGGCTCGGGAAACAATTTTTATGTGACGAAACATTAATGGGGGATGCGAAGCTTTCAAAGTGAGGCTTCCGGTGTTAATCTGCATGGAGTGTTACCGTCCGCATCACGCTGCGTCCGTACGCTCCCGATGGCGTTTCGGTACACTGTTTGCTCAAGGGTTCCCACCAATCCATCAACTTCGCCGTCACTACCCATTAGCACGCTCGCATACTTCTTGGATCTGCACCGCGTTACATTTCGAGCTACGCGCCAACCACCCCCATTGTATTGAATTACATAAATATTTATAACGGCCACGCGGACTTGTTTTTTTTTTCTTACCCTCGTGAGGAGTTCATTGCAGATAATCGTAAATTTGCAACACAAAATATGTATATATGCAACACATTATCTAAAATTGTGGGAGACGTGCAGTTTATTTCAGTTTATTCTCATTGTTAACAAAAGTTGAATTTTAATTAATAAGTAAGAATAATAATAATGATTTATTTTGCGCACGAACAAGATCGTTTATAAGGCGATCATTTCAATGTATAGACTAAAGATGGTAAGACAATAAAAGATATTTAAAGATACTCCGGAGAAAATGACTAAAACAAAATTCTATTTTAGCTTGTATCAGCAATATTTTATTCCACGTAAACCTAATGTTCTTAATTACTTATTTCTGTTTGCAAAAAGAATCTATTTTCATTTTCAGGTATAAAACACTAATATCTAGGGTTGCAAATAACGTTAATATTTATATATTCTTCCTAGTACTTTAGTTACCTCCAGATATAGATGGTTTTCAGAATTGCAACAAAGCCAGTAGTAGCATACACGGCAGTTCAATGCGCGCATACTAAACATACTTGTTCCGATACCAATACCTCATTTGTTTAGCATCAGTACAAAAAAAAAACGCAAAAAGAGATAGAGATGAACTACTCGATATTGCCAAAAAAACGAGACGAAGAGAGAAATAGACGACATAAAGAAAATATAGTATACCGGGTGTTGCTGGGAGGTGGCTCGCCCCTATAACTGAAGTATTTGAGATAGAGAAACGAAATTTGGGAATTAAGTAAGGGGCATAAATTTACATTTTTTGACATGGTCAATAAATTTTTGTCACTTTCGGTTTTACCGGAAATGACTTTGATTTTCGATTTTTAAATGAGACTACCTGTATATTTTTCTATATTTTTATTCGGGATAACATTTTGGGTACAACTGTACCAAATTTGATATTTCTTGACATAAAAAGAATTCTTTTTTTTAATTTTTATATTTTTCATTGAGAGTGCTTTGGAGTTCTTAAAATACTCAAGTGTTACTGCATAAACAACAACAAGTTTTTCGTTTTTACTGTATACACAGTTTTTTACACGTATTTGTACGTCCAAAAATGTAGTTTTTATGATTTAATTTAATTTTTTCAAATGGGAACAGGGCGGCTCAAGGAGGTTGATGTTTTAGCATATGTAGAAGCGAATGTAACAGCATCAGTTAGAGAAATTGCCCTAGAATGCCAAATTAGTAATTCATCGGTATGGAGCATTTTGCATAAACATAGTTATCATTCATACAAATATCAGATACATCAGCATCTTTAAGTATTTTGAGAATAACAGATTTCCATTCACAATTCTTTATAGAGACGAAAGTCGATTTACGAATGCAGGCATGTTTAATAGGAAAAACAGAAGGTACTGGGCTCAAGAAAATTTATATTTAATGGAAGTAGGTAATTTTCAAGAACGTTTTGGATTTAATTGTTGGTTAGGTAGGCCACAAAACTACATTTTGGACGTACAAATGTGCGTAAAAAACTGTGTATTCAGTAAAAACGAAATCCTTTGTTCTTACCATGTTTATGCAGTAAAACTGGAGTATTTTAAAAACACCAAAGCGTTCTCGATGAAAAATATAAAGTTTAAACCGAAAATGACAAAAATTTATTGACTACGTCAAAAAAAAAATTATGCCCTGTACTTAATTCCCAAATTTTGTTTTTCTATCTCAAATACTTCAGAAATTATAGAGGCGAGCCACCTCCCAGAAACACCCGGTATATATAGCAAGAACTGATAGCTGCATTAAGACGAATAGCTGAAGCTAAGGAAAAAAACATTGTAAATGATGTAAATTATTTTATTAAATAGGAACGCCGTGATTAATTTTATAACTGTTTAGTACCTATCATAATAATTATCTTCCTCTTATTTTATTAGCAATTTGCCTGCAAAATAATACCATAGAAGCATTTGCAATTTGTATAAGATTCAGGATTTTCAGTTGGAGCTTTTATTGGTAGATATATTCCATCAATTGCTCCTACAATACCTGACAATCCAACAATTTGTTCAAATGTTTTCTTTATTTCAACTCTTTCGAGTCCTGATGGCCACTTTATCACTTGTGGGGCAATTTCATTAAGGCATTTATAACTCTTTTAAAACATACAGATAATGAAGATTTACCCATATTAAAACGCGAACCAACAGACTTGTATTACAATAAATCTGTTTAAAACCTTCTCTTCTATTTAAAATATTGAAGCTGATTTTAACATTAAATTATGGTAAGATGTTCTTGAGATACGGAAATGTAACTGAAATGCCTGATCTGTAGTATTAAGCACTGTTATTTCTAAAAAAAAATTCAATCCTTACTGATATTCTCCTAACCTAAGCTTCATTTTCCTCATCACTACCGCTCGAAGAAGACATTTGAAACATTTTGTTAATTACTAAAATATCACCTTGTTAATATTTCTAATAAATATATTATTGCGACTTTCGCAACCTAACTTTACAACATGCTCATAACATGCTTCCAACAAACAAGTTCAACCGTCCGTTCGGTTTTACGGTGCGCCGGACGAAGAACTACAGATTACCTTGTCGACCGTACGCTCCATAAATCTGAGCGCACCCCAGAACCACCAGAACGTTATTCGGCTTCAAACATGTGAAAAAGGAAAGGACAAATCGTTTAACTTGTCAAACTATTGACATTTGCAAAATACTTAAACATAGCTATACTGTGGTGTCAAATTAAGCAATAATTCATTCTGTTTACAGTTCTACATTTATCATTTATTGTGGCAAATTTCATATTACATAATGAATGATGTAACGGATTGATGAGAGAAAGAGGAAGACATTCGTAAAAGTATCCTAAGTGAGACATTTGTCAGGTTATGTTTGTGTATTAATAATAAGGATCATTTTTTATGACGAATTCATAACAGTAATTAATTTAGGATTTTATCAGCGAAGGTATTCAATTACTATGTGAGTTATTATTATAATCACATTGTCATTGGACTAAAGCCCTCACCAGGTTACATGCAGAAACATATTGGATATTAAAGGGTATCTAACAACTTACTGTAGTTCGTTAGACGCAATGCTTGTTAAAGTGATATAGCTCTTGCTGACAATGATCTGGTGATATTAAAATGTTTAAACAATCATCTATGTAACATCAGCAGTGGTCGAAACAATCCAATAACTTGAACAGAAACATCATTTGTTCTTTACTTAATAGCAATCATAATAGTAATATGTGGTAATCTTCAATTCTCCAGAATCTTTTTTGGCGTTGTTCTAAATCGGTTATGATGGGCAATAAATTTTGCTTTCTAAGCATATGCACTAGAAGAAACACCAATCACAAAACAGTCTTCTTATACTCCGTTATTCACCAGGATGTTCTAGCAACATGTGTTCGATTTTGTTATTAAATTGATCAGCTGTATTAAATCGCTTAGTTTATTGCGCTACAATTTCAGGAGTTTCTCCAAACCGACGAAACTGACCAAGACCAAAGTCAGATCCCTAAGTTGTGCCAAAGTTTTCCAATTAGTTTGAGATTTTAAGGCAAAAACTGATAGTCTCCTAAAAAATCATGAAAATTAGGAACAATTTATGATCATCAGAGATGATTACTGGCACTCAATACAAAACTGCAGAACAGAAAATAGTTGCTGCATAAACTTCTGGTTACATCTAAAAGCCTTTAAAATGAAATTGAAGCACTCATCTGCCAGCATTGATAAACGCAGTCTTTCACACTACATAAAATAGGCAAGTGGAAAAAGTTTTTCGCTCCCATAATGAGATTTCATGAGCAATATGACAAACGAATTTAACATTTCAAAAACTAAAATTATTATTGGATACTTCTGCAAAACCATTTAATGCTAATTGAAAGTATTCCTGCCAATACAATTATAGAGTTAACCGAAACACAACGCAACACCGAACTCTTTTTTTAAAAGCAAGATTGACTTTTATAAACCACTGAAGAAGGAAGCAACATCCACACTCATCGTGCAAAATGCTCAAAGATTGATGTCAATGTTGTAATCATCATACATCTACTATTCGAGAATTACAGATTTGAACCCAAAATATGAAGAAATCATAATATCACGAAGTCAGTTTCATGGCTCATATACACTCACTTTCAGCAAGGATTGATATGTGTGTACAAAATGGTTTTGTTGATAAACTTTATCATAAATTCATGGGTTTTATTTACTAATAAAGTGGAACTAAAGATAACTACAAGGCAATTTGGCCTGACATTGTTTTTAACCCGGCTCATTACTGAAAAAGTTTGAGCATGTCTGGAATACAATATTAAATTTTTCAATTAGCAGATATAGAAGTTGAACTGAAGCAACTTTTTAACATCGACATAAGTAAAAACAAAATAGCAATTACCTGCAATAACATTAATACATAACAAAGAAAAAGTTTCACTGCGTATTATAGCAAAGAAACGAGTTATTCGCATTTATATTCACAACCACGTAAACACAATCGTGTTCTTAACAATATAACCGCAGAATTAAATTATTACTTGAACGGTAAATCACGTGCTGTTGGAACATCATCAATTAAGTCAACATGTCATCAATGTCTAAGTACACTGATTCCGTCACCAAAACATGTAACCCGTTGAGCGATTAGGTGTAATTAATTCTGCCTTTATATTATGACTGATTAACCTATCAAGTAGTCAAAAGTATCGTGAAACGACTATATGCTAACGGCGCTTTACAGTTGCTTGGCTCCCCCAATTCACCGTACCCTTAAATTGCCCCGAAATTTACAACGAATTATAAATTCATTTCATCCCTACAGGAGTAATTACAATCTTATGAACCGATTAACATTATTAACTTCTCAAACAACGTGTTAAACGACAATTTCACCAAATAATCTTAAGATAATGTTTGCGAGTTAAAAACAGGCGGTCATGTAACAAAAACTTAATTTATGTCACCTCCCAAACTTCGTCTTGACATTTATTCTATGTCATAGCTTCCAGAACTTTGAAACATGTTAAAATTTACTACTTCTGTACGAAGAGCCGTACCAAAAATTAATAACATAGGTAAATTCATATTCTAAATAATTATATTAGCATTAGTGTATGACTGACACGACTGATATTCAAGAAGTACCTTTTGTAGATGTCAAAAATTTATCAAAATACGTATCAGGAGAACCAAGTGGTCCTAGCGTTAAAGATTTAAATGGACCAGCGAACCGGAGAATGAAAAAGGAATTATCTACTATGCAGGTTAGTACACATAATTTGAATTCATGCACTTTGTTTTTGTATCCTAAACAACTAATATTTAATCACCAAAAGAGAAATAGTCTATAGCTATACACGGTGGCCAGAAAAGGGCGGATAATCGCCAGGTAGAACGATTCTTTGTTCAATTCTGAGGCGATAATCTTAATCCAAAAAAGTTATACGGTCCTTTCTTAAGGCATACGAGGCCATCAAACCTTAAGATGTACGGCTAAAATTTAGCAAAATTCGTCAAATTTATCTATGTAAAATCATTGTGGTGAAATTTAGAAATGGAATTATCTCAAATGCATTGATATGTAACTAATCGATTAATACCAATGGTTTACATTTTTAACATTTCTTCATTGGCGTTTTCAACGGCGACATCCATCCACCAACACGTTCCGTAGATTGGATCAGCGACTGAGAGAAACTGGCACCTTTATACCGAATTATCGTAACAGCGGTAGACGTAGAGAGCGTCGAACAGTTCAATTAGAAGAGCAAATATTGGATGCTGTTTACGAAGAGCCGACGTCCAGCACAAGACAAATAGCTCGGGAACTGAATATTCCTAGCAAAACAACAGTGCACTCAGCACTATCTCAAAATCTTATGCGTCCGTTTCATGCAAGGAAAGTGCAGCCTTTGTATGTAAACGATAATGAGCACAGAAGAATGTTTTGTAACAATGTTTTACAAAGGATTCAAGAAGAGCCAAACCGAAGAACCGAAGAAGACCGAGAGATGGCGTCTTTAATAGCCATAATTTTCATTTTTGGGCGGACGAAAATCCCAAGGCAGTAAGGGAAATTGGACATCAGAGAAGATTTTCGGTAAATGTTTGGCTGGGGATTTTAAATCTCCGAGTTGTTGGACCAATATTTCTTCCAAATCGTCTAAATGGAATTAAGTACGTTAACGTTTTAGAAAAAGTACTGGATAATATTCCATTGAATTTGAGACCCAACATGTTCTACATGCATGACGGGGCACCCGCTCACAATGCCAGAATTTCGAGGGATTGGTTAAACGAACACCTTCCGAATCGGTGGATAGGGCGTAACGGTCCAATAGCATGGGCAGCAAGATCTCCCGATATTAATCCTCTGGACTTTTTCGTTTGGGGGTTTTTAAAGGAAAAGGTCTATGCAACGCCTCCAGCTAACGAAGAGGATGTAATTAATAAAATTACAGCGGCAGTTCGATTAATCACCCCCGATATGTTGGAGCGCGTTTTGAATTCGCTTCCTCGAAGATTGGAATTATGCCTGGAAACTGATGGCTACCAATTTGAACAGTTGTTATAATTTTTTCATATTATCTTCAAATTTCAATAAAATTTTTATCCATGTTAACATAAAATTCTTGCTAGTTTGCGTATTTACCTGATTTACAGTAAATAATAAAATGATTACTGCCACAGTACTTGTCTGATTAGGTGTTGCCAAATTTACAATTGATTTAAGCTGCTCGTGTGACTTAAGAAAACACTGTACTACTTTTCTCAATTAAGATTGTCAACTCAGAATTAAACAAAGATTTGTCCTGCGTGGTGTTTATCCGCATTTTTCTGGCCACCGTGTATAAAAAAAGATGCACATTTACGTGTAATAAGCCACGAATATTCTTAGCACCAATAGCTAGATACTAAATATTAATATTTATTCATTGTTAAATTAACTTATTTTATTTGAAAACCCAAACAAATATTCTTAAGGAAATTGTAACGAGAAACGCTTCCTCTAAAAGCACAATTCATGGTCAACGTATAGCTGTATTTATTTACCTCACACCAAGTAGTTTGTTTATGGAAGATAAGAAGAGGAAGTTTTGCGTAATTTCACACGATAGTTGTTGAAAAGTAAAAATAAAACTCATTATACACCCCTAACACTATAATGGAGAAATTCCTCCAATTTTATTTATGTTTCTGTTTTAATTTTCTTTTTCGATCAAAAAAAGTTATCACCATACAAATAAATATTAATTACTATAGCATTGGTCTTTTTTTTTTTGGTAGACCGATATTTAAAAAACTAAATTAAATACAGCCTTCAACTGATTAATTTTCAGAGCATATTAAGTGTGGATCGTTTTATAGATCTGGATCGTTCAGTGGGTAACTATTTTGTAGACGCTGATGGAAACGTCTTTTTAGATGTTTACATGCAAATAGCGTCTATGCCATTAGGATATAATTTCCCATCCTTAACTAACGTCTATAAGGATTTATCAAAATTGGTGATTCTCTCATTTAAACTAGCCTACCACTGACATTAATACCCTGCACTTTTTAGAAATATATAGTTAATCGTACAGCTTTGGCAGTCTATCCACCTTCTCACTGGGCTGGCCATCTGAAAAGGATATTCTTGAGTGTTAGTCGTTCATTTCATAATTGATACTGTTGAATCGCAAGTGTGTTCATTTTTAGGTTGCGCCACCAGAAATGAACTATGTTTCAACGCAAATGTGTGGTACTTGTTCGAACGAACAAGCTTTTAAACACGTTTTTATTTGGTACAATAAGGTACGTAATAAAGGTAAAGACTTTACTCCGGAAGAACTGAAAAGTTGCATGCACAATCAACCACCGGGATGTCCTCGTTTAGCGATACTATCGTTTTGGGGGGCTTTCCACGGGAGAACTACCAGCTCTCTAAGTGTCACCAGATCTAAACCAATCCACAGGTTAGGTTTTCCTTTATTTTCCGATTGGCCCGCGGCCCATTTTCCGCACTATAAGTACCCATTAGAAGAAAACATAAGAGAAAATAAAGATATAGATCGAAAATGTCTCGCGGAAGTAGAAGAATTAATAGAGGCAAATCAGAAAAAAGGCTGGCCTGTGGCTGGTATAATACTAGAACCAATACAATCCGAAGGGGGAGATAACCATGCCTCACCGGAATTCGTGAAGGAGCTGCAGAAAATATGTAAAAAGAACACCATCGCGCTAATAATGGATGAGGTTCAAACTGGATGTGGAGCTACTGGAAAGATGTGGTGCCATGAGTGGTTCGAATTGCCAACGCCGCCTGATTTAATGACTTACAGCAAAAAAATGCTTGCAGGAGGTTTCTATTTTACTCAGGATATGCTGTAGGTATTCAACAATTGTTAAGCATATACTCTATGTGCCCAAGACATTGGCCGTATCTTTTACATTTCGACTAATACGAAATTACAAAAAAAAAAGATTAATAAAATTGAGCCTATTGCTACACACATTCTATTTAATAATTAAAATAAATCTTCAATTATCCATCAGTGAAATCTTTGTCGGTAGATTATTGTCAACTACTACAAATAGATTTTGTGAAGGAAGAGACCCATTTGTGATAATGACTAATCATTGCCTAATACTTAATACCAAATGTATTGTCTTTTCAGACCTGATATAGCGTACCGTGTATTTAACACATGGATGGGCGATGCTGCCAGAGTGTTCATGTTAGAAGCAGTCCTAATAGCTATTAGGGAAAATAATTTGTTGGAAAATGTACGTAAAGTGGGCAAAATGACGTTAGAAGGCTTGCAAACGTTAACAAAGGAAAACTCGAGCGTATTACATTCAGCTAGAGGAAGAGGAACGCTAATAGCGGTGAGCTGTAAAGATGATCCTACAAGGCAGAAAATCTTAACTTCTATGAAGAAAAAAGGTAAGAAAACGTTATTGTTCACGCAGTAAATAACAAGTTGCTTAAATTTTAGGAATAATGGGTGGAAGCTGCGGTCCTGATTCAATTCGTTTAAGACCGTCTTTAATCTTCGAAGAAAAGCACGCCAATATATTTCTAGATAAATTTAGGGAAGCTTTAAAGGAATTATAAGAATCATTTGTATACAATTTATTTTCACATTACGGAATAATATTATTTTAATATACAAACCTAAATGTAGTTAATTTTGGTATTAAAACTTGAAAAAAAACTATAGTCATTTGAATAATTCCTCTGTTAAACTTGCTTTCACCTGCGTACTTTTTGATTCAGTGGTAAAGAGTATTTATTGAAAAATATCTCAAAAATCTCAATCAATTTAAATAATTGTCTGCATCTTTCGCTTTTTTTGCGTTCGGCAGCGTGCTGATTTTAACGTTAAATTGTGCATGCTGTTCCGTTTTAAGCTTTTTCTTCTTTGTTTTTCCTATGTTGAAATATTCTTCACCAAAACTTAACCTAACTCAAAAATCAACAATTTCTATTTTCACTGAAATCCTCATTTTCCCAATCTACGCATGTACTTTTAACTCGATTCGACAAATGTACAGCAGCAAGTACTATTTAACGTTGTTTTTTAATTTCCTTACTGCAAATGGGTACACCTCTGGCTGCAAATGTTAATATTAAGTTTCCTTTATTTGAACTTCCTAAGAAATTGCTTTAATTATAATGTCAAACTGTTTTAAATAAAAATCTGAAATTCGTTGCACATATTGCTAAAGCAATTGGAACAAGCATTTGTTATCCCGGAAGTGTGGCAAGTGGAAGGTGAAAGTGTCATATGGAGAAGTATAAAAGATAAAAAAACGACAAGATATTTAAGTTACATACCAACCTATAACAGGAATTTTTTTCTATATTTATTAATGATAGATACTATTGATAATGACCATCGAATACCATGAATTAAAGTAACGATTGATATAATCGGCGATGTCAAACTCGTCTCAATGTTAGGCTACATTACTAATCGCAGTACCCAACTCGTCTCATTCTATTTTATGTACCCTCAGGGCAGTGTCCATCTCGTCTCATATGGTGGTATAAGCCGTATATAATAAAACCAATATTTTGTCAAGAACTTTATTAATATATACAATTCAGTTACATATACGCTAGTTATTTACATATTAGGTGCATTTATACATACATATATGTACACACGCTAGTATGCATATACATTTTAATTACATGTTTCCACAAAAATGTGACATTATTTTAATAAAATCCAAGCGTGAAATTCTTTTGCTTTTGTTATCTTCAATTTTCTTAACTAATAATTCATGCTTCTTTTTTGATTTGGTGTTTTGAAATGTATAAGGGAAGTGAATACTATTAAATTTGATGTATGTTTCTGTCTGTATATCTGTTAGAGTTTTAATAAAATGAAATATCGATGGATGTGTAAAATAAAATGAATTATTTAGATGAGAGTGGTAAGATTCGCAAGCATTCGTTGTTTTATTTAATGCTGCGGAAGCTTCAGCCCATACATGCGGCGGAAACAGTGATTCGTGTGACACATAGGTATCTACTAGATAATTTGCAAAATCTCTAACTCTTTCGCCTGCAGGCATTGTTTCGGAAACTATGTATTTTAAATCACTATAACTTTATGTACTACAACAATTTTGCGTGTTTATCTATTGAAACTCGCCAAAGAACTGTACTACTACTACTGAGAATATGTATATTATATAGTACACCCAAGTAATGACGTTTGTGTAAACAAACAACTTATATTCCGAGTTTAAATGTCCTGAGACGAGTTGGATAGTAGGATTATCTGATAAGGGATATTTACCCCCCACGGCGGCTTAATATGAGACGAGATGGGCACTGCCCGATATAATTGTCGATAATAATTGTGGTTAGATTATCGAATTAGTCGAAGCAGTCGCAAAAAATGTCTCTTTTTAGAAAACATTTGCAGCTAGAATAGTTCAATATCGATAATAAAAAGCAACGATAGTGATTCCAACACTCATTTACAACTTTATTGCATGCACTATTTATTGCAAAAGACTATTCATCTAACAAAATTATAAAAGAAGGAAAGACAAATTATAGACCACGAAATGAAACTATATTAGAATTGATACCGAAAAAGAATAAAGCGATAGAACATAACAATGTGAAAACTTTGAAGAATACAAACCGGCAGAATATAGTGACAGTGAGACGGGATGACAAGTGACAGCGAACTGCTGTTGCTAGTTTCAGTTGGTGGATGTTCACGTCAAAGAGGTACGTCCCGAGAGAATTCAAAACTTCCAGGGTCGACCATTTGCCGCACGTCGTCTGGAATGCAGGCATTTCTTATGTAGTACTTACTTCTGAGTTACTCAGAAAGAAAAGATAACCCTTTGTTATCGAATTCTAACAATGGCAAAAATATACAAAAACATAGTATATGTATCTATCATTATTATAAAATCTTATTGATTTATTCTTTCATTTTACATGGATACATAAATCTACCACTGATTTTGATTGCTTGAAAGTTAATAAAACAGAGCAATCTCCTTTGCTACTCTAGTAGAAATAAAGCTTTTTCCACAATCCTTTGCCAATTCTAAACATCACCGTACGTCAATATATGCCGTTGTAAACTACATGAGATGTTTGCACTGTACGTAAATGTTTTAATTTGCAGATGAGCTGTGTAACAGTCGGCAGGACCCGCTGCGATATCGAACGCTGTTATCTCCTAACTTTGACAAGTTAAGTCTTCAGTAAATATTTAGTACTCCGGAACCTCATTACCCAATGCACATAATAAAGTCAGGTCGCCGTGAATCCAATATATTCCAACGTCAGTATCTATAATACAACCTGACAATTTGGTACATATTAATAGATATATTTATGACCAGTATGCCACCGTTATAACAGAAGTAATATTGTTGATAAAAATATACACGCTCAAATGCTTGTTCACAAGTAAAAAGGAGATGTATTGACTGCATGTGATACTAAATTATGGTATGGTGCCATATAATTTATTATAGTTGAGTTTTAGGTGTAATCTACATCTAGATACTTCATCGGAAGCTTTCTATTTATAATGAAGGTTTTTCATCTTAGAGAAGAAAAAGTGTTTTAAAATTTTAGATTTCAATTAAAGAAAATGTACCTGGCTTAATTTATTTAATGCTGAAAACGATTTGGAGAATGTATTTCCTTTCAAACAATGAAATAAATCTAAAATATCTAATCAATATTTAACTCAGCCCTTAAAGAATTGATTTGCCAAAATAATAAGAGAAACCGGTTGTATACTTTAATGAAATTTAAATAGATGCCCATCTCTTAAAATCGTGACGTAACGTTGCTAACGATTTAGAATCGTTTGTTTTTTAATGCTTGGACTAATTCCACCATTTGTTGAACAAAAGGCAGCAAATCTACTGGTCCGTTTAAGTTGTCTCGAAAACAAAGGTTATCAAACGAAATCAAGTAAGTTTATATCTACAATTACTGGCCTGCACTAGCACTCAGATTTATCAAAGAAAAGTAGAAAACAACACCAGTATACATAAAATATCGTACATGCGAATGTTCATTACTATTTCAAGGAAGATAATGCAGCAATTCTGGGCAAAGAAGAAAACTCAGTTTCAACCGCAGTTTCAAAGGTTGCAAACACATCAAACACATAGAAAATAACAACTCGGATAGATGGATAAACAGACCACTTTAGTCAGGACCGTACAATGGCTCCAAGCCAAACTCGGACACTGGAGTAATAATATTTCCCTTATGAAAAATATCCAAACAGAAATTTATAGAAGAAAAAAGTCAATAGTTTAGATATATAGATTTTTAATAGTTTATTTAATGTGTTGCGAAAAACCAAACACAAGATATAAATTTATCCTTTATAACCAGTCGAAACACCAGGGCTACAGGAAGAACACCCATAAGTGATGCTGTCCTTTTGACAATGTAGATATTATTACTGGCTTGTAATATTGTCAATAAGTAGTATAGTATAGTATAGTATAATAAAACAATATATCATAACAAAATGTTTAACAAAACAGAAAAACGATACTTTGTTTAAAAAATAAAGGTAAATCGATTTTAAAGCTGACCAAAACTGGCTATTATTACCGAAAATGAATTAGAAAAAGAAGCTAGTGTGTCAACTATCAGAAACGTGCTTCATGATGCAGATTTAACTGGCAGAAGGGCAAGACAAAAACCACTAATTAGCAAAAAGGACCAGACATCAGATTAACTAGCAAAGGAGCTCGAAAATAAAGATTTTTCTTTTTCGAAAGCCATTTTGTTTACTGATGCAAGTAAGTCTAATATTTTTATCGAGAGAATAATCGATCGAAATGTGTATCTAGATGTTTTAAGAACCAATTTACCTCGAAGTGTGCATAAACTATCTCTTGACACCAACTGGACACCAAGATATCGACCCTAAACACAATGCTTGCACAGTACTTTCCTGGCTCTTGTACAATTGTCATTATTTCAGGGAAACACCGCCCTAAAGCTCGGACACAAATCTCATCGAAAATTTGTGGAACCATTTGGATAGATACTGAAGTTCGGGAAATGGGAAAAAATTTCGTCCAATTTTTGTAAAAAATTGATTGGGTCAATGCCCAGCCAGCTTAAAATCGTTGTAATTAACGACGGTCTTCATACTAAACGCTAGTTATTCAAAAATATTAAATTTATTTTGGAAATATTGTTTACTGTCCAAGTTTGGAGTGCCTAATTTTTGCACTGCTTTCGTTTTTTTTTATATATATATACCTATATTTTTTTTATTATACATATAAGAAAATATTATTACTCTAATGTCAAAGTTTGACTTGGAACCAGTGTATATCAACAAGAACGCACAACATAAAAATTTGACGGCGTGCAATCACCCTTCTCTAGTTCATTCTAGTTGTATTTTTGGATGCCGACGCAATTTGCCCGATTCTTTTTGACATGTTCGTTGACTTTACTATGTATAATCGCTGCCACTACAAACTCAGACAGTTTGAGAAATAGAAAATGCATTTTATTTTAATTTTATTGTAGCACCGTTAGCATCTATGTCAATTTGGTGTTTCATCAGCATTGACACAATTGTGCGTTGTACATAATCCACAAATATTTGCCGCCACGTAAAAGAGATACTTTGAATCAATTCTTAACGATTTTGAAGCAAGATTTTATTATTATTAATTTCTTCGGCCATTATTTCCAAAGAACGGGTAGAACTGAAGGTAACAGTGCTTGCTACAGAATATCTCTATAACTAAAGCTGTCAATCGTTCTTCCACTATAACACATACCTATTCCCGTTCCACGAGAACTCCACCTCCAAACATTCACAGAAAAACGTCCATTGCTCATAATATTATGAACACAAAACCATTCACTAACTGATCTATACACACGAACACATCCATTACTGCATGATTGAAAAGTTTTTTCATCTAAAAAAACTATGTTTTCCCAAAAGTTGACAAAAGCGAACCGAAAGACTGCTTCCAACTCAGAGGTTCCATCCTAGGGGAGTACTGGCCCAGCATAGCCGATTTTGGCGGGGCCTTGCCTGCTGCTCTGTTCTAGCTCATGCTCAGTTTGGGCTCGAATAGGCTGTGGGCGACGCTACCTAGGGGAGGTAGCACAATGGGGCCGGTAAGGGTGACCTAAGTGCACGTGGTTACCACCTTCTCCAGAATCCAGAATCCAATGGAAGAACAATTGACAGCTCTCTTTATTTGCTTCTGACAAAAATATCTTATTGGCCGCACTTCGATTTCTGGTTCTTATGGAACCGGGAAAATTGGTTTCCACTTTTGCTCTTATTGTGGCACTAAACGCATATCTTCATCGTGGGTTAATATTTTCTACCACTCTGAAACAGTTTACAACATTGGAAGATCATCTCATAAGATTAACAAAATGCCTACGTTGTTGCTTTCTTCTAATAATTCCAGTTTCCTCAATGTTTCGTTTTGCCAAAATGTTTTACCAAAGTTTATTTCATTCAGTTGTCTAATGCGTATGTCGTCCTCTAGCCTAGTTCAAATTATCGACTTATAATTGAGGCATTTTAAAAATTGTTTACGCTTCTGATTTACAAAAAACTGATACATTGCCATACCGACTAAAAGTCAAATTTAGACCAAGACATTGTATGTAAGTATGTATATGTATGTTGTTGCTGGGCGAACCTTCGAGTTGTGAAATATACCTTGACACTTCTAAGCACTGACATCCATTTGACGTATTGTACCAACTTACAAATTTTTTGAATTTGGCAGAATGTGTCAAAAGCCGGTGTCTGAGTTTGTATGGGTTTGACATCTGTCAATAATATTTACTGATATTTTGAATGAAAGGCGTTCAGAAGGTTTTATTGACTATTTTTGTTCAAGATCAAATTAATACATTTACAGAAAATTTTCTATTTTTTCTATGGGTTAGCTTATATTGAGTTTATATGAGAGAAATAACTGTATAAATATTTGCGTTATTACTTATTTGATACTACTACTTTAATTTAATACACAATCTGTATACGACTAGTGCCTAGTCAAACGAAAAAAGGAAAAATTAGGCAAACAAGGTAACCCTTTCCAGTAGGCAGGCTTTCATAAACATATCGGAATCTTTTAATCTTTCAGCTCTTATTCGAGATACCAACCATAAAAGAGAAACAGCGGTCTAAAAGCTAAATTTTGCAAAATTTGCGATTTTATTCTTTTCGACACAAGTTTGTGGACCGATCATCAGCAAAACTTCTTGCTTGTGTATATAAAAAGCATAATGCAATCCTTATCGACGATTTTATCGAATCTCTGATGATGTCGAATAACTTTTCACCTAGAACTGAATACTATATTTTATGCGCTAAAGTAAATATCTATAGCAACTTGACGAATCAACTGAATTGCTTTTAAACCGTCATAAGTAACAAATATACAAAAATGGTCGCTCTGATATGAAGCAGCTTTGGCATAAACTACTGTAAACATATTGGAATTTACACGGTGTTCTGAGGATTACGTGGTATCACAATATCGAGAGATAAACTATCATTGCCCGGTGATAGCTGAAATATCTACATATTACATTGCCCAAAATACAGGGCACACATTATTATCCGACCAATAAACATGCAATATTAAATTTCGGTACAACCTATTGCTTTTTTCTATCGTTAGCAGATAAACAATTATAACGCCCAACTTTTGGTATCAGTTAAGCCGACCGACAGGTGAAACGAATAAATAATGTACATATATCAGGCCTGTATATAATGGACAGAGGGAGCCAGCTTTTGCGAGCTCGCATTTTTTTAACTTGAAATTGTTTCTGTTTGTTACAAAACGATATAGCTTTATGCCTTAAATGAAAATACTTCATTAATGCACACAGAACGAGTAAACCCACTTTCACTATTCACAATCCAGTGTTGGAGTATCTCGACTATCGCAAGAAACGTCACATTTCTAATTCTACTAATCTGACCCACTAAAATATCTCGTTTATAGTAGCCACAACTAATTAACAATTGAGATCAATACAAAAGACGTGTTCGTTTCATACTTCGATACTTTCTGTATCTAACTACTGGTAACTTTCCAATTAGGGCTATCTATATCCTCCAGTTTTAATTAACCAGCGTCCTTCATGAGAATGTTACTCATTAAAACGCATTCAAGTTCATATAACGAAGTAAAAGTTGATTCCTTGATGAGAAAGACTTTACTTAACAAGTCAAAGCAAACAATTCTTGATTTCAAATTAGTATAATAATTTTCTCTTTTAAAATACATATTAGTTTGGGCACATTCAAATCGATATTAAAAAGTAAAACTGACTTTATGTATTGTTTAACCTAAACGTAAATATTTATCAATACAATGGAAAAACAATATGCTAGCCTTAACTTACTAGCTAAATTGCACACCTGCATACAAACAGATATTCATTGATTTTATTGTGAAATCTATCAATTATGAAAGTATTAATCTATTTTAATTATGTTATGTATTGTGACTGTAACACTGACGAAAGCATTAAACTTCGTAGCGTGCGACATTTACCCAACTAACCTAGAATACTCTCAGGGTACTTCATCTGTGTATATCTTGCTGTGTATTTTCATTGACATCTTCAGTAGACATCTGATCCAAACATTTTAGAACAAAAATAAAGCTGATGAAATTAAATAAATGTTCAATCAAATTGGCATTTATTCTAAATATATTTTTTGATACACGTTTTAAAATGTGAGGCTCATGTATATGGAGTGAAACATGTAACAAAAACTATATTTAGAATATATTTAGAATAACCAATTGGATTAAATATTTATTTAGTTTTATCATCATAGTTATCCAATTTTACACAGCGATCAAACTCAAAGTAAACGTTCATAAGACAAAATCTATTTCCATCCATGCACCAAAGCTTCAGCCCAATCGTGAATAATAAAACTTTTGGGCGTCACAATCGCTCATCCTTGAGGTAAAATCAGCATGTGGATGTACTGGCGAATATACTTTGGATTGCACTGTTCGCCATTCGAAGAATTAAATATATTACAAATCACATAGCAACGAGAACAGTGCATTTCGGTTCACTTCCATTAATAGCCATCTTACTAGTTCTGCCGGAATTACTCTTAAATAATCTCACAAGAAAAGTGCAAAAATACTTACAGAGTATGAATATTACAAAATCGAATTTTGTGCGATTAACGATTTTATTCGCTTTGTTTGTCACATTACTGCTGTTAGTACTGTTATGAAATAACACACAAACAAAATGAAAATGTTTGAATGAAGAATTTGCTGTGCCGTCGGGGTCTTTAGGAATGATGTAAGTTTGTTGTCTATATGCAAACCGAAAAGTTTAATTTCAGTAGACACCTCTCTTTTATTAAGCTTTCATCAAGTCTAGATGTTGTGTTTTACTGATGTTAAGTTTTAATTAATTTGCAGTAAACAACCTTTCAGCTTCTGATATTGCAGAGTCGGTTTTGTGTCGTAGATTATCTTTATCTTTATCTAGAGACAAATAAAGTATGCAGCAACGTTAACTACTAAATCATTCACATATATATGTAAGGAATAATGATGGACCTAATACAGATCCTCGCGGGACGCCGCAACTTAATACCGTCAGAGTAGATATCTTTGAGCCAATATCTAGGTAGATAGATATTGCTTCCTATTAACAAGAAAAGAAACTGACAAGCTAAATTCCCCCCATAGTAATACAATTTGTTAATGCACTGTTAATCGACTTCTGAATAGCTTTCACCGATTGTTCTTTTTTTCTTAAATGTTGCTTTTTTAACTTCATGGGGAGTGAAGAGGTTTCTCGTGAAGTTGCCGTGTATTATTTTCAACCCAGTACCGACAATTTTGTTTATTCACCGCCCCACAAAGATAAAAGTGGGCCTCGTCACTACTGAAAAGAGTTGCCTTCGCGTGGATCCGGTTCAACATTTTTTGGGAGCGATTCATGCGATTTTCAGGACTTGATGCATGAAACGGCATAATGTACTGAATAAAATAAAATAAACCCCATTTCTCTAACTTGCGCCGTTTTCTTTTAATAGCCCTTCTAAACTGCGCTGTCTGTTTCGCCGCACCCTGTAGTAACTTTGATATAATACGTACAAATCAATCTACCCATACATTTTATTGAAACTCTTTGGGAAGATTGTACAAGGAAACATAACAACTCGTATTAGATTCTTCACACTTTGTATTTCTATATCAATTTGAATCTGTTAGTCTTGTAGGTAGCTTTCCATTAGCAGTAAACAAGCTGCGAAAAATGTAAATGAAGCTAATACCTAATGATGTGTGCTGGTGATTTTGATTAAATATATTTTTATAAAATATAAACAAAGTAATTGATAGATATATAAAGACTGTCACTTACAACGGAGCAGATGTACGATTTGCGTATTTGCATTTAAGCATATGCGCAAGTGTATATGAAACCAAATAAAGGATTCATTTGAAATGTTTATCGATATTACGCTAGAAGATGTCATAGTAGAGGTGCGGTGTATCGGTATCGCGCCTTCACATAATATGTTAATTTATAGTATCCAGTAGATGCTCCATTAATAATCGATGCGTTAATATACCAGACAACGTTACGATAAACCCGTTCACTCAACACTTCCAAGATCAGATACAAGAGCGAGTTATTAATTTTTACTCGGAGGAGAGAGATTGTCACCGTCACCGTGCACCACTTTATTTCCACGTTTTATCTGATGTCAAACGTTGTCAGTGCATTTTACGATCCAATAAATTGATAATATGGTACACAGAAGAAAGATACATACGAGTGTGTATTCTTTCATTCGAATGATCCTGTAGTGTAGAAATAACTACACGTATATTTTATGTGTGCAAATATTCGCATATATCCATACCTAGTAAATGTTAAACTACTATGCTTACGCTTATATGTATGTATAAATTTACTGGTCAACGATTCCCAGTAGATTGCTTCGGGCAAATTTTAAATATTCCTGTGTCATTCCTTCACTGATTTTTCCTTCCCAGGACTCCTATCAGATAAGACACACTTATGTAAATTTTATAACCCACGTGATGTATGTTATACGTAGTGAAATATATAAGTTACCTAACTCAATCTGAAGTTACTTTATTTGTATTAGTTAAACAAGTTCAGGCAACAGTGGTTAACTATATACTTGGTACCTTCAAGCAGGAGTTTTAAATCAATGCTAAAAAAAACAATTAAAACCCCAAAATTATAATAGTAAATTGTAGATGAGTTTATGTGTACCACATAAGTAATAAAGATGTCAGCAGTAATTTAACAACGCCATCTGTAGGTAACACAGACGCCATCATCCTTAGAAGGATAGCAATACTTCTGTTAAGTAATGTTTTTAAAAGAAACATTTGGAGAGGAAAACTGTTAACCTCAAAAACGATGAAATTATTTGCAACGGGATCTATTCCGTGCATGCAAATGTGTATGTATGCAAGATAAGGCTAACTGTATAACACATAATATAAATTTACGCCAATTACGTTACAAATTTTACTTAGTTACTATGTATTGATCAGTGATTATAGTGTTCACGACATTATATAATTTTTTTTTTTCTACAAGTGCAGTTTTTGGAATACCTTAAACCTGAACCATAGCTTTCGGTGACGGAAATCAAATATTATTCACAAGCGAGATAATATACAGTAACCACAAATGAGTAAATTCGTGTCGTGGTGTTTCGCAAAATACGTCTCATGACTCGGAAGTATATTCTTGTAATTTTATAACTGATATTACACTGTAACTAAAAAAACTAAATGGTTCCCTATTCTTACTGCATTTTTTTTTTGATATTCCTTTTAAAAGATGCAGGATGTAAAAATACACTAAGTTAGCTAAAGTTTTCTCTTCGATTTCTCTTGCTTCCAGGTGCAGCTCCCTTCAGTTTTGCCTACAATGCTGCGCAATTTAAGATGAAGTGCAACGACTTAATTATAATGGTGGATCTGTGATGGTATAGGGGGATCTCTGCCGAAGCTCATTTGGACTTGATAGTGATGCAAGATGATTAAATAAATAGCAATAGATTTTTTTTTTAGCATCGTTTATTGGAAATGTTTAATTCTGACGGATAATAATGCACGATCGCAACGGGCTAATATTATGTCGGAATTTCTGAATGCAGTCAGCATTCAAAGGATGGACTGAGGAGGAGCCCTGGCCATAATCCATTGGAGCACATTTGGGACATGCTGGGATCCCAAATTAGACCACATGTGCCTGCTCCAGAAAACTTGGAAGAGTTGCCTTGATATGGAAGCAATTGGATCAAAATGCCATTGAACATTTAATAGGAGGAATGCCACAACGTTTCCAGATTTTTATTCGAACCCGAGGCGGCAGTAGCTATTACTAATATTTATTCATTCATCATTAGTTTTCAATTCTATAGAATGAGTAATTGAATCAACAATTACCTTTTTTCTCATTTTAGTAGACGCTTTTTTTCCAAAAAATCACATTTTTCTTGCAGTAGTCCCTAGGTAGGCTAAAACTTTAATTTACACATCGAAATACAAGAGCAAATGCCTTTAAGATCATAAAATGTTAAAAATATGAGTGACTCACTTTTTGTGAAAGTCAGTATCTTTGAGTCATGTGACAGCTAGGTTGCAGTGGAAGTTATACTCCACTGTTCTCTCATCCCCCAAACACAGTCAACACTCATCGTTATCAGAGAGTTTCGATTCCATGTGATTACTTTCTGAGTCTGCTCTGTACCAACAAAAACAATTACTTTGACAGCTTTATAAGTCAAGTTGTAGTAGGTCCTTTGTTCTGACATGGTTGGTGGTAATACACTTTTTCACATGTATCTAACGATTATTCCTGGTGCTATACCACTGGCAGGCGCTTATCCTTGAAGTAATTTCTCAGCGTCCTTCCTTATATAAATGTCTGTTTCCTCATCTCCAGAAATTACATTTAAAGCCTATTTATTCATTATTTAAATAATTTTCAACAGCAGAGCTTTCATGTTAGGCTATAGCAAGTCTAACACGTTTCTAGTCTGTTTTTTTTTAAGAATTTGTTTGGGAAAATATTATGTTTTTATTTGAACAAATGAAGTAATCTTCTTGTGATCTCAAAGTAGCCTTCTATAGACAATGTTATCGTTGCCTGGACCGCTTCTGCATTAAAAGTTTCAATTGACCTTTTTTATAAAGTTAGTTGTTTCCAAATTACCTCGATGGTTCAATATAAATGGACCACCTGTATATAATAAGTACAGGTGCTCTGCGCATTACAAACACGTTACTTTCATACACACAATATTACTTATTACAAAAAAAAACTGTGACAGAACATCACGGTGTACTGCATAAAGTTATCATAGAAATTATCATTTGCATACAACCATCCCTTGATAATAGAAGTTATTGGCAATAAATTTTCATTTTCATTCGGTATATACCTCTTTACACCAAAGATAATTACATGTAGAGCAGCTTTAGGTTTTCAATACATCAATGTCAATCGTTAAGACATGCTGGTGGTATATTTTGCATATTAACAAATAAATTCTTAAGTCAATTTAATAAATTGACTTTTCCGGAGCTATTTCATAAGACGCTCCAGCAATGACAGGTAATTTATACCAACAACGTAAGTGCAAAATTTATTATTCAATTCTTTGTTACCTCATCTAAATGTGAAATATTTAATATTATAGACAAGGAAATATGTAATAATGTTCTTGTACGTCAATATTAGGTAAATACAGAAGAATAGCATATTTCTTGCAAGATTTATACTTAAGCAAATATTATTTAAAACATTCCGCAATGACATTAGGTGAGTTGTAGTAGC
The DNA here is from genome assembly GCA_949128085.1 of Cetonia aurata. Lineage (NCBI taxonomy): Eukaryota > Metazoa > Arthropoda > Insecta > Coleoptera > Scarabaeidae > Cetonia > Cetonia aurata. The sequence continues at coordinate 21,091,764 of OX421886.1, read as the reverse complement.
CAAATGCTTTTAAACTGTACCTATTACTAGTTCAATGAGCAGAAAATGTATTGTTAAACGGATATCCCGCACAGTAACAAACACCTCACGGATAATATTTAAATTAATAATGGGCAACGCTTGACTTGTGTCAATCATTAAGCTGACACACATTGTAAAGGTAAAATACCTGCACAGTCTCTTATTTTGGGTGTTTAAGCCACGGTGGAGTTGAGATCTTGAAAAAAGGTATTCTCCGCCTGAGATAGACAATCTGTTTGTCTAACAGCCAAGCTCCTCATAATCCAATGTTTACTGACAACTAGACGTCTCCCGTTGAGCCATTGTATCCCATAAACAAGATTTGTATGTGAAGTGAAAATGGTTATGAATGAGTTGAATGAATATAAAGCATTATTAAAATTCCTTCGAATAGAATTTCAATTACACACACTTGAAATGGAGTTGATATAATATTTATAATTGAATAAATTGCTCTGGATAAGACATCGTATAAACTAATAATCAATGTCATTAACCTCTCTGTTATTAAGAAGAAATTAGGGAACATTGTTTATGTTCCTTAAGTGTGTTTTATATCCAATAGAACAAATTCCATGGGTTAACAATACTATATTTACCAAGAACTGCACAGTATCTTAGGCTAGTGCAAGGTACAAATGAGTTTTATAATCTAAAAGAAAATTATTCTAAACAATCTGTTTCAACGCAAATTACAATAAAACATCAACAAAACTATTGTAGTCAATGTATTGTTAGTGTAGTAGTTGTGTGTAAACTCAGTACCAACCAAACACAAAAAAGAGAGTGGTTTTCAAATTCATATTTCAAGCTATCGAGATGTACCGTTGGAAACCAAAATGTGTATAGCACATACGTCTGATCTCCGGTTTAAAGACTATTAGACTTCTGAATAATTTTTTTGTTTCCATCATCGGTAAAAAAGGGCTATCGGGCGCTATCTTCACCCCTAAAAAGAATAAATGTACAACCAACTCATTCAGACCCTACAAATCGCCTGAAGAGAAATATATATTCGTTACTCTTTTACAGAACAAACAACAATGACAAAGTTGTTTAGGGACAGGCCCATAGCTATATGCCACAAACGTGAAAAGGCGTAAAAGTACTTTTTATCCCAAAGGCTGGTGGCAGACCTACGGAAAAAGGAAAATCCCACCCATCAATGTACCCTCTTTTCTGTCGAACGCAATGAAGAATGTCATAGACAATTTTACCAAACGGTATATCCACGAAAATGGCTGTACGTAATCTGATAAAGATTTTGAAAGAATCCTTTAGTAACAAAGACCACTATACATGGACCAAATTAAAGGGGGCGTTTGACCATATCTCTTGTGAACCAATCACTAAGGCTGCAGAATACAGAGGACTCAATTCCACTACTATCAGATGGATTTGTTTCATAGTGAAAAGTCGTAAGGTATCTTTTTTATCGCCCGTGTCATGGTATCTGGTTATTGTTGACCTAGTTAAGAAACTACAGGAAGCAGGATACAATTATACCATTATAATTAGGGGCAGGTACGATATAATTTTATCAAAGTTAGCAAGTTGTGTTTGGAATAAGAGCTTAAAAAAAACACTAATAAAACTACAGTTGTACCATTCGCAAACAAGAAGAAATTAGTTTTAGATAAAGTATTCCTGAAAGATGACTAAAATACTCCATGAAGTCTGAGAGTAGTCTGGGCTTCGACAGGAAACTTAATTGAAACAATTAGATAAAATCTTCCATAGAGCGACAATAGCATACTGGTTCTGCCAAAGACTCCTTGGGAAACCTAGCGTCTACAGCCAAAAATGATATATTGGCTATATCAGGCTGTTGTGACACTTACGGCCACTTAGGCTTTTATAGTAAGGTGGCCAAAATTAAAAGAAAAACAGCACAAGCTAAACTGCAGAAATTAGAGAGAATGGCCTAAGTACTTGGAAATCACAAGAGCACCTACCCAACATGAGCAATGGAAGTAATACTAAATATCACACCCCTTCATACGCAAGTTAGGAGGATGACGGTCCTCAATGCTTACATCTTAAAGCTCACAAACAACTTTAAATGAGGTAACCTTACAGGATACTTTGCAGTCCTAAACGACCTCAAATCAGGGATAAGATCACTAGAGATACCTACGGGCATTATGCTGTACTGATTCATAGTCGAAAATTTTGAAAGAGTATCCTTGGTTTGGTGAACAAATAGATCCAAGAGGGATGGGAGACGGAGTTATTGGGCTGAATTGCCGTCTCTCAATAGCGTTGAAGCGAATTCCAACCATCTTTCAGGCACTGTGCCTAAACATACCGAAGTACATTGTCCAAATTTCATATTAGCTAATATTTTTCTTGTGATATGATATTATGTTGTAGAAGATGACGTTATTATGATTATAATTCTTATTATACTAATTAGGTATTAGGTGAACTATAAATCATAATATTCCGAAAATTTGACACCCAAAACTGCCATAACTATCTATTATATCAATTTTTTTTTTCAGTTATTCATAGATCTATTTTTAACTTATTGTTAGTAGAGTATCAATATCGGCATATATTGAAAAATATCTTATTATCGTTAGTATCTATCAACAAAACCATACATAATTGTGTTAATTATAATACGTACGACATGAATAATTATATAGGTAGGCGAGCATCAGAGCAAATTTTTAAAGTGGGATCCTTCAATTATTGTTATTAACTTTTTCTCATCCATCATTAGTATTACAGGTGATAAAGCTACCGCCTTTTTTATTTGAGCAAATGTCACTTCGGTACCACATTAGTACAACTCCTTGTCAGAAGATTTTGAAGTTATCAGCGTCTGATACCGCGATAAAAATGATTAATATGTCTATTTTTTCGTAAATGGTGAATTCCGACGGAACGGAATCTGAATCAGATCTACCCATTGTGTACACAAGCCAGGCCTCCACACTCCTTTGATGTTGCATTTTGGAATTAAGTAAGATCGTTTTTAATGTTTGCACAAATATGTAATTTTTGCTATATAAGTTTTGGACAACCAGAAAGTCCACATGCAGATATACAGGTAGTGTGTTGTTGTTCTTGCTCTAGCAGTATACCTAGCCATACATAACACAAGTTGAACGTTGCTTAATAAAAATATTAGTTTATTATACTTCAGGAATACATCTATGAAAAATTTAACATTACGTATAAAACAAAAATGAAGTATTGTAATGAGAAAAAACTAAAGCATAAGAATATGATGTATACTTCATTAATATGGAGTGTTAATTCGAAAGCATCAAAGACTAATCAATTGAATGGAAACACCTTTTCAACTTAATTTCAAAAAATCAAAGTTTATTTCCTGAAAACGCAAGTTTAATGTAAGAGTATTTTAAGTAAAAGTTTAATTTCGGAGTAACAAATTTTTGATTATGTTATTGTTTGTAGACTTTTAAACGCCTCGTTAGACATGTATAACTTTTATAATTATCGCTAGCATTATAGGTATTACGAATGGAAAGTACAAATGAAAATGACTGAAAAGGACGTAAAATTAAAAATCTCAATGTTGTCAGCCTTACAAATAATTCTTCAGGAATTATTTGTAAGGCTGAACGGTAGATGTTAAAAGACGCTAGCCATCACCTAAAAACCGCATAGGATTAGTTAAGCAAAAGGAACCAAGAATCTCGGTAAAAGTGTGATGGTAAACGAAGAAGCATTATTTCCGGAGATATCAAAGAAACGATAATGACCTTTAGCTTCTTGTAAAATTGACAAGTTTCAAATAAATGTCTCTGTTTATCAGTAAAATATAATCATCCTCAAATAGAGCTATTCAGTAAAACAAATTGACGTTTTGATTCAAAATCATTGCAACTAAATTGATTTTGCTTGCGTATTCCTTTTACACAAAAATATAAAATGACACGATACAAGAATACCATTCCGTCTTCAGTTGAAAATGGAAACCCAAAAATTTCCGAAAGAATTGTCCCAAATTAATAAAATCGTTTAGAGCTGAGTGAACGGATGTCTTGTGTATCGAATATTTTTTTTTCTCAAAGAAAATTGCTTGACTTGAAACCTACCATTTCTTTAAATGGAAGAAACTTATCTAGCAGTTTGTGTTACATCTGTAGAATGCATTCTTTAAAAGTTTAAATTGCTCAATCATACGTTCAAATCCGTATTATATTGTTTCAATAAAGCTATTGTTATTTTTTTCAAAATCAAGACATTATTATCTTTATTGCTCCATTCAAACATAAAGAATCAATTACAATTACTAAGAAAACATATATTTGCTAGTATATGTTATTGTAATTAGGATATTTTTATACAGGATTTATCTGTCATTACATTACACGTTTACAATCAATATTTAGTTCACCTTAAATTCAACAATGACAATGAGACAAGTGGCCGTACAATAGACGTCTTTTTCTTCTTAAAAATGGTATTTCTTTAGCAACCAATCGAATAAATTTATATTCAGTAATATCTGCAATAAAATAGCACAACAAAAACAAAGTTAAAATTTGATAACCAACAGTTATTATTAGCAGACTTTGCCTTACCAAGGCTCATTAGTGCTACTAGTTGACATTATAAGAAGAATAAGTAGTACTGATAACAAGTAAAAATGATATGTGAGAAAGACGGAAAACTTAATTTCGTAAAGATATTATGCTAAATTGTCGAACCATTTCTGCAATATGTTTCTGTTATCAAAAATAAAGTTGTTTTGCCGCTGACAATTGGTTTAATTTTCTCTTTGTTTGCTGTATTTTATACCAAAGAGGTATACCATAAAGCTGGATTCGCCAAAATTATTCTGAACTATTGAATAACATTTTAAAATGACCATTTATTTGTACGTATATACGTAACGAAAATGAATTGATTACACGGAGAAAAAAGATTCTTTAAAACAAAGAAATATTTCTTTGACAATATTTAAAAGAATAATTTCTTTAAATTAAAATATATTTATTTCATTGAAATAATATTATTTTCAGTATAAGTAATAAGTATTAACTAAAAGAAATGGTTGCTTTAAATAGTGGCAAAGAAATATTTCTTTGTTTTATAGAATATTCTTTCTCAGTGTAACTAATGGTGTATATATAGATAAATAAATTATTATTATGTAAAATTCTCATTATCGTAATAAAAATAATAAAATATGAAGGCAAAAATTTGACCTACTATACGGTCGATTTATTCTGCAATGATCTGCGGTGATTCGATCCTCCCAAGATCTTCCTCAAGCTTACAACATTATGATTAATAACCTAATAATTAAAACTAAATTACAATAATATACCAATGGAGTACAAATAGTAAATACAACCAAGTGAAACAAAATTGATAAGAACAAATACAAACATGTTGAAATAAATATAAAATAATGTAAAGAATTGAAGCTGTTGTACCGGCGTAAAACTTTGCGTGGGAATAAAAAAACAAATCCAAAAATCTAGACCTAACCAAATAAAAACAATTTCGACTTATAATAACTTTTTTATTATTTAATTTAATATAAATAATTTCTGAGAAAAGTCGGCTGTTATAATTAGGTTCAATGTGCAAAATTTGAGGGCTACTAAAATTAAATTTATGGCCACTTTTAATAGAATGCTGTGACAACCCTGTAGAAACCTTACAGCTAAATCATATTTATGTTATTTTATATTTTTCTCCAAAATTTGGGAACTTTGTCCTATATGTGATACAATGTTAACAATTAATTCTATCACAGCATGTCCGGCCGCAAACGAATCGGATTAAAAAATTCTCATTAAAAATATGAAAAAAATAGCATCAGGATTGAAAAAGACAATAAACAAATTCGTGAAATGTATACCAGCTTAAAATTCCAATAAAATAAATAAACAACTTGTAATTATTGACTAGTAATGTTACTGTATATTATAATTATGAGTGCATGACGACGTGTCTTACTTTCGTCAGAAGTTCCCGCCAATTGTTCCTATAATAACTGGTGATTTGACGCTAATAATCTAATAATTTATGTAGATTCATTCCTTATCACATCCTTTACGATAACAAGAGCCATGACATCGACATATTAAAATATTATTGATCATCATCACTCAAGATTTACATTTAATATCCAGTTTCCATCAATGAATTCTTAAAGTATCTGTTCAATAATCTTCATAAGAATAAAACAGAAAGTTGATGTTATTATGCACGTTTTTACATGTTATTAGATTTTATTAATTATACTCTTATTTTAGCTGTGCACTGATACTATTTTTATAATAGATAAAATTATAAAGCAACTAACAACTAACTGTGCCTTAAATGTTAATGTGCAATGTGATGAAATTTTTCCAACCATCAGAGACTGAAAGTGTTTATCAATTTAATAGTAAATTATTACAATTGCAAATTATTACAGGGTGTGCGTGTTCAGACAGGTATGCAAATGCATTTGAATAAACAGATAACTATCAACTAACCGCGACCTATTAGAAACGCTACAAGGGAACAATACAAGGAAAACTGTCATGTCACACACGGTAGCCCGACATTCGCAACAATCACCAGTATAGAAATGTTCCAGCGTATAAGCAATAACAGCGGGAGCTACGGCAGCAACAAAAGGACCTCACAATGATGGCTGTTCCCAGGCCAATCCGTTATAAAGGATCACAGCATCCCAAAAATCTCGCGTTTCTATTGGCGGCGTTTCAGAATGCGCAGGACACGTGTGTTATGGCCACGCCCACTGACACACATCAGTCGGAGCACCACGTAGGGGACATGGAACCGTATAGACAAACTAGTTTGACTCACAGTTGTGCATATACCTGGTCACGGCAGTCTCCGAGGACTCACGGACACTCCGTGTGTAGTTTGCGCGTTGTGCGTTCCGATATCACGTTGGTGATGAATTGAACAGTCGCATTGATAAACGAGAAACAAAAAAGACTTTAACGTCCATTGACAATGATGATGATGGACATGGGGATGTACGGGCACGGACATCACAATCAACACAACAGCGCATACGGTTCCGACGCGAACTTTTACAATTACAATCCCGATTCGGTTCAAGCTCACCATCCAGTGCAAGCGTCTCACTATTCCTCTTCTTATCATTACGAAGAGCCTTACTTATACGCCTCAGATAACGCTGAAGCGCCACCGTCTCCGCAGGAAGTTAACTACTATCAACACCAACAAGTGCAAGAAAACCCTATTATCAACACCGAAACCGGGTTGAGTTACACCAATTTAGACTATGGTAACTCAAATTCATCCATGTATCCTACGATCGGTCACCAAAATATCTATCCATCCGATTCTTATCAAAGAACTCATTCCGATGTCATGTTAAGGCATCCAGAAAACGTGCAAGAAAATCATCACGGTTACCTGCACGAATCGAAATACATCCCCCATCAAGTGGAAGGCGACAGTTATCACCAGCACGTTTTAACGAATTCCGCATCGTCATCCTGCATGGAGTACCAACACCACAGGTACAAAGAAGAAAACGTCCAAAGTGTCGACATTGAAAGACATAATCATAGACAACACCATATCATCCATAACATGACTAATGTTCCTCAACCTCAGCCTGTGATACCCACCTATAAATGGATGCAAGTCAAGAGGAACGTTCCAAAACCAGCTGGTAAGAATTTATTTTGCCTATATATCTCTTTTATCCAATTAATTAGGTAGCGTCAAGACTAATAATACCTCACACTTTCGAAGCAGCTAGTGCATGTAAACATAAGCCAAGTCAAACGTAACGCAAACCATCCATATTTATTATTTGCTCATTAACTTCTTGTTAATGTGCAACTACATAGCGGAATATATAATATATAATATATAATTTTCTCTCTTTCAAAACTGTGGAATCATAAATGGTCATTGTATTTTCTCTTTAATCAGAAATCTTGTATGGTATTTGAACAACAATCCTTATACCACAGATGTTATCGATTTCGAAATCAGCAGATCAGATAAATTATTTTCCTAACAATCAAGTAAAACACACATAAATGTTGTAAATAATTTTTAAAGTTAATAATTCCAACTAACTATCACACTGACAAAAGTCAATGCTAGGTTTTTCCACTATCACCATTGTTTGGTGATAGTGGAAAAACCTAGCATTGACTTTTGTCAGTGTGATAGTTATTGTTACACCAAAGGTTCCAAAACCCAATTACTGGATTAATAATTCCAGTGAAACAAAAGCGTATTTACTGCTACCAAAATATTTACCGTTGTTATCTACACATTTTTAATTTAAATCGGATAATTTTAAAACGATACATCAGATTTTTACACCTGTACTACGATTCTGTATCTGTCCTTATCGATATCTCAATTGAATGTCCGCAGATTAAAACTACTTGAAACTAGCGCGGTTTCTTTCAGAAAGTTTTGAACTTGTATCTTCAATTGTATTATCAATATCTAAGAATTCGTTTATGATTAGTTATCAGCTGCATATAACATCGCCGTTATATAACGCAATTGTAAGTAGTTAACATCTGAAAAAGTAACGTTCATTATCGGTTAATTCTTTGAATCTCGGCTACTCCCAAATTGTTTTGTGATTATGCGATTCTCAAATGCCCTGATATAACTTCCTTGAATTACTCACAAATTATGCCAAATTAAGTACCAACGCGGTTAGCCGTTTCCTGAAAAGGCAACCACTTTGAATACGCTGAATTATTGCAGTTATTATATTGTGTCTTCTTGGTGATATGGAGCGTTGCCTTGCTACTTTAAAAAAGTTATCTGCCACTTTATAGGGACGATTATAGTCGAGAGTTTCTAAGAAAATTTCGTACGTACGTACAATACATCTATGTTCATTTTCTTATAACCATTTGAAAAAAGATTGTACTTCTGCAAATTTTCTTTTTCACAAAATATCCGTGAGGGTAATATGCATTATACTAGGAGCCAAATTAATATTTAACAGTGCCATAAAAATTACCATTTCTGTCAAATTTGGGAAACAGCAACATTCACTCAAAACTACTGAAACTGCTTTTATTATTAATATAGTAATAAATAATACTTCATATATCTCTTTCATATTCTCAAAAATAATATTTTATGGTCATTAGAATATAAATGCATAATTAAATTTTATGTATCATTAGTTGATACAAAAATATAGCATGTTCCCAAAATGGGAACGTTGGCATCTTCCTGTACTATTGGAGTGAGGTACGTTTATACAAAACAACGATAACAATATACAAGTGTGATAGTATTTTTATTTAAATACTTTACCAATACAAAATTAACAACTATATTACATTATCAAAAACAAGAAAAATTATTTATTTGTATGGTACTGTTCAAAAAAAGTAACTTTATGCAAACGCTTTCCGCACTTAGTCCAATGAAGTCTGGTATTTCTTTGGCAAACGACACATCGGCCTTGACTAGTACCAACAGGTATGTGATTTATACCATCGTACCTTATATCCCCAAATACAGAAGCAGATGGTCCACCTTTCCTCTTCCGCTGAATTGAACCAACTTTCAACAAAGCCATTGCCACATCTCGTGTGAAATATTTTCTTGAGGATTTATATGTTGGTAAAATCTGAATCCTGCTACAACACCTAAATTAAGTGCGTTGGAGAAAAGATTCCACCACCATTTCTTTGATCTCAATCTAGGTCTATAGCTGGCACATAGGCGATCAGTAAGGTCTACACCCCCCATTCCTGAGTTATATTGCTTGAGAAGATTAGGTTGTACAATCTCCTTCTTATTTTCTTGTTTTACTCGCCTGGTCGTTTTCTGTAGCGGTGAAACTGTGAAATAATTGCTTGCTATAGTGACAACCGAATTATCATTCCACTTCACGCATAAAACAGTACCATCTGATCTGTAATCATACGCACCTCTACTTTCTTTTTTCAAAATGTTTGACGCAATGAGAGGGCATTTATTTGTACGATTTTCTCTGATGGTCCCACAAGCACGAATGTTTCTTTCTGATAAACTTTTGAGAAGGGCGTAGCTAGTAAAAAAGTTGTCAAAATATATGAGATGGTTGTCAGGAATACCAATCACTGATAGCACTGATTATTTACCACTTGTGTCCCTAGCGCAGTTGAAGTATTACCGGTCTTTCCACAATAAATTTCGAAATTATAGGGGTAACCATCATTGCCACAAAGCATCCATATCTTGAAGCCAAATCTAATCGGTTTATTTTTTATAAACATTTTAGCCGAGTGATGTCCGTGATACGGTACCATGGCTTCATCAATACTTAGTTGTTTGTGGAAAATCCCGAATTGCTGAAGATTTGCCTTTAGCTTATCATAAAGCACCGATACTTTTGCTACCTTGGAATTGCTGAGATTGTTATTATCAGCAACATGGAGATACCGCTTTACTATTCTAAATCTTTCCCTGCTCATGGTTTTAGCAAATATTGGTGCTTCCATATCTTCTGCCGTTGACCAGTAATCATTTTCAGAAGGCAAATTGTGATAGCCACTAATTAGAAGTAAGCAAAGAAATTGCCGGAGTTCTTCTTCAGATAAGCTGAATAATTGGTGGTTTTTATCTCGCCGGGCATAAAGTTCCGTTTGCTTTCGTATAAAAGCAATAATCTCCGAAGTAAAAAATAAGGAAAATATTTCGTAATACGATTTGCCGCTATGTTCTTCCCCTACTTTAGGAGGTTCACCAACCTCTTTTGTAATTCCAACTCTTTCCGTTTTCTCCCATACACCTATTCTTGGTGCCGCTATTTCTTCTTGTTCTTCAGAAAACTCACTTGCATGCACTTCTATTTCTCCTGGAACATCCTGCGGCAGGTTGTGCATATCCATAACTTCATCGTCATCTATTTCTTCATCGCTTGGAATGTTTTGATCTCCGGAGATCGATGGTAAAATTACTATATCAACTAAGTTTTGAGAGGACGAACCCTTGGAATTTATATTAAATGTATTAAATAATTTGCATGTTATTTTCTGAAAATTGACAAATTGTTTCGAAATGTGTACATTTGATAATTATTTTCACAAAATATTAATAGAAATATGAAAGATGTAAATTGATAAAAATCAACTACGGTTCGTCTTATATGTAAATAAATAACCGTAAATGATTTTCCTATATCCGTTTTCATTCAAAAAAATATAGAAGTTATGTTCCCAAAAAGGGAACGTTGCCCTTTAAATGGTTAAATGGAATAAATAATTTCTTATTAACCACTTGAGGGAATCCGTTTCAAAAGCATTTATTCTAATGGGAAAAACTCATTACCTCTCTACGAAAAGTACAAAACTGATTTGCGATAAATGAAACCTTTTACAAATTGTTTACATTTTCAGTAAGCAAAGAAAAAAAAAATGGGGATGTAAGAATTTTTTGGCCCAAAAACCAATAATTAGAATAACAAAATTATTATGTAATTTGGTAAGTCATTATGATGAATTACTAAATGTGGACTGCAAAACATCGAATCTTGTAGAATACACTTTAAAGCAGAGAAGATATTCACCTTGGTCTCACTTTATATACTTACCATCATTGTCTATGTACACAACAACAAAACTCTCTTCGGACTAAACGGAAATAATCAAGCCTACGATCCAAGAAAACGAGACCACTTGCGAATACCCTATCATAGGTTAACTACGACACAAAACAATATAGACTACTGGGGGCTCAAACTATATAACAAGAACTGAAAGAATTACCGCCCACTAAGTTCAAAATCAAAATTAAACAATATCTAATCAATGAAGAGGTTAAAGAGTCCGGTTAAAAAGTATCTATTTCAAATATTTATTTATTTTAAGTATTTATTTAATTATTCTTTTAATCTCTTGTTTGTCTGTAAGTGTTATTGTTATTTTGTCATTTACACATGTTAGTATTAACTTATAAAATCCTGTTTTTATTTATTCACTTATATACATATATATTTTTTCTCCTTCTTTTGACAAATACATATGTGAGTAATATATATTAGCATAGCACAATTTGGACGATAGTGTCATTATCTTATTGCAAAATAAAGAAATATTATTATTATTTTTATTATTATTATTAATTAGAAAATTGCTCTTACAATTAATATAACTATATTGTAATTGTCCGTAAAATTTTTAAGAAAGATGTATTGAATCTCTCAAAACGGCGGTTGTAGTATTTATCAAATAATATATTAAAATTTAATAGATTTACAATTAAGGCCTCTATCCCAAGCATTTTATTTAAAAATAGATCCATATTGGCCAAGCAGCAGGAGATAAATATTTTGCAACACTAAATTATATTAGGTACTTTATGTAAATAAGTCTAAACTAGCAGCCCCCCACAATTCCGTCACTTTTGTAACTTCTATTAATCTAACATTGAAAGCGAATAATAATAATTATTAATACCATGCAGAAAGAGATAATTATTAAGAAATATAAAAGAAATAAAATTCGAGAAAAAATACAGATGGGAATAATAATAATAATCATGATCATCATGTCATATCTCATGAAAGTTTTGATAACCAAAAAATTAATCAATCGAACAAAGTATATATTCTTCCAGTAATTGGGTTTTGGAACCTTTGGTGTAACAATAACTATCACACTGACAATAGTCAATGCTAGGTTTTTCCACTATCACCAAACAACAATGCACAATCTCTCGACGCGCGTTTCGCTAACCAAGTTAGCATCATCAGGAGATGATTAACAGTGCTGTTAATCATCTGTTAATGCACTGTTAATCATCTCCTGATGATGCTAACTTGGTTAGCGAAACGCGCGTCGAGAGATTGTGCATTGTTGTTTGGTGATAGTGGAAAACCTAGCATTGACTTTTGTCAGTGTGATAGTTATATATTCTTCGTGAAAACATTAGAAGGATGTTATTTAATAATCTAACTTAAAATGTACAGTAATGCAAGTATTGCAACAGAACGATGCATTTTATCGCATTCTAAACAGAAAACATTGGCAAAGATAAATTAATTAACTATTCGCGGTGACTTGTAGGCAACAAAGTTTGAACTGCATTGTCATGCGGTCAAAATTGAACCAACCAGTTTTATATTTTTTTTTTTGTTTTTTTTTAGTTTTAATAGTTATTTTTCAACAAGGGCGATTAATACCAATACTTATCTCATTCATGTAAAATATTATCGGAATTAATATATATCTTTATTTGTAAGTTTTTGAAACCATTTACTACTTCCTAAATTTATTTATTAGCAAAGCATATACCTTATACATATATATGTATACAACAGGAAACGTTGAAAGAAAGAAATGGCTATATCAGTTATTTCATCGGGTAGATACATTTTTCACTTTGACATAACAAAAAATCATCTTTTAAATAGGGACGCAAAGGTGTATCATTGGCGTTGGCCCGTCTTAGCGAACCCTGGCGCCGGGGCTACGTACCCTAACAAATCTGTCAGATTGACGATTTTATCAAGAGAACATACCTCGCTGCCTAATTTATAATAGCAGCTCAGGCTAGACAAATATTTAAAAGCGGTCGAACTCGTCCTGGCTTTGGGCGAATATCCTCTATCTCTCGAATTATGACACCTAACTTCCTTTCCCCTGCGGGATATCTAAAACTGTAATAAGCCTTATTTGCCGACCGTGAGTCCGATAATGCTATTTATGGTACTAGGATAATTTTTCTGGTAGCTGCAATGGATTTAGAAAGAATGATATCTAACGGATTCTCGAAAGCTATTTTTTTAATTTTGTTTTCAAATTATTATATCTGTGCAATAACAATCACTTTTTTAAGAAAGGTATATGGGTAAGCATGTATTTTATTTTACCTATTTTTCTTAAAAAAGTTTGAAAGAGCATAAAATAATATACCTACCTTAAATGCGCTCCTTTTATTATTACTGTCTTAAATAAACACAAGCAGAAGCTAATTAAGCTTTAATTAAAAGAACACTGCGATAAGATAAACTGCACATAAAGAGGATGTTGTGTATTTAATGAAACATGCAATAGTCTCTGTGAAAACATTCACCTTCTTCACGCTAGAAGCAGAAAAGTACATTAAGCGAAATTCTAATATCAAAATGATTTTTTTTACCAATATTAATTGTTGTACAAGAAATTAAAAGATAAAATTTAGTTATTAACTAAATGCAAACAACTAGATTTCCAGATTTTCTGACAAATCAGTTTTTTCTTAACAATAAGAAACAATGTGATAACCAACAAACAAACAAGTTAAAATATACTGAAAAAATCAAAAATTATGCAATTAAGTAACAAGAGAATTAAATCAATGAGATTTTTAAATTTTAATCTTAATGCCGTAGGTATATTAATTTTTTATTAACCCTGCATAAATAATATCGTTTATATTTTTGCATTACTATATAATGCATTTTATATAGTAATATAACAAAAAACTATCCTTTTTGATATTATTCACTTGTACCTTCAGTGTTGTTTGTCTCGTGTGTAAAGTAATAGTTAAAAGCCTTTTTAACATTTTATTTTAATATGTTTGTAATTGTTTAATTCTTAGACCCAGCCAATTTATATTCATTGTACAATGTTCTAAATCTTTAATTGTTATTGATTGTTTAATAACTTAATTCAATAATGATTTTTTGCTTGATGGTGACGAAAATATTTTTTGTTGTTTGATCTTATACGCAGTCTTCCATCTGTAGTTCAAATTGTAAGCAGTTTGATATTTAATTTAAGGTTAAAGAAAGGTATCACTTCAATTTTTTTTATTTTATGCCTTATTTAACCCTGATGAAGCTATTATTAAATAATAAAGAAACTTATGTGCTGAATAGTAAAATTTTCTACTGAAATAATATATATAGAACACTTTGTCTAATTCACACAGGAACCTTCAAAAGGAAACTAAAATTTCTTACTACATTAACACATTTAAACAAACAGTAGCTATTAGGTTATTACAGATAGTGGTAAAATAAGTAAGTTGAAAGACACACTAAAAAATATTTGCAATTCCTACGGAAAATTCCAGTAATGTATAGGGTAAATTTACCAAAAATTGGAAAATATACCTAAAGTTTTCTAATAAATTTCCCAATTTTTGGCAATTTTTCCTTATACGTTACTGGAATTTTCCGTAGGAATTGCATATATTTTGTTAGTGTGTATCAGAAAGCAAATTCTAGTTTTAAAAGAATGAATAAGATTAGCTTAGTATTGTGATATTGCAGTATTTTTTACAAGAAATATGTATACCGTACCTTCACCCCACATAAAGAGAACAATTGTCGAAAACTGAAATTTTCATCTACACATTCCTTTGATGGCAAAAACAAACAGTACTTTATGGAAATTTATAAATCCGGATATTTTCTAGAGAATTTCAAAATGTAATCTTAAGTCGGGTTTATACATTCGTGTTTTGGGATAAATCTCATAATACGCTATTTCTGCTCGCTTTTTGAAAGACACACAAGATATCCGATTACTCCGCGCTACATCAATTTAAATTAATTGATGACGGAATGATTTCGGTCTTTGGTTAAAAATGGAAATTCAGGAATTTCCGAAACAATTGTGCCGAATTAATTTAAATTGATGTAGCGCGGAGTCTTGTGTGTCTATTGCTAGGCTACAGTCCTTGCATATCTCACGCTTTTTGAAAGTTTGCGGAAGCAAAGACTGTTTTGCAACGCCCTAAATGAAGCATTTACCATTGTTTTGTGTTTCGGCACGAAAGTGTAAAACCCAATTTAAACAATGTGAAGTAATAAGAACAAAAAAAAGTGAATTACTTGAGAATATACTGAAAATATCTCTTCCTATTACATTTAATCAAATTTTTACTACCTTTCTTCAACTAAAACCAAAAAGTGTATTTGCTCCTTAAAGGTGAGTGGTGATAACTTCATGTTCAAAGAAAACTTTAATATAAAGTTGTAATCTTTAATACATTATTTAGAACTTGTATGTTTTATTTTAAGAATGTAATAATAACTAACAAGGAAGTTCTCCGAATGTCAAATTCAAAATTTAATGGAAATGAAAAAAGGACATTTCTTATCGGAGGAAATTTACTTTAAAGGGGTGGAACACCTTTTTTTCTGTAATTCTCGAACAATAAGCTGTATAGAGGTGATGTTTTAATAAAAATTTACAATCTTCTTAAAATCGTTGACGTATCTTCAGTTATATAGAGCGTTCCAGAAACAAATAACGCCAACCAAGATATAAGGTGCACTCAAAACGTATCTTTATTGCTAAATTTGAAGTAAAAATAATTTATAGGTATTATACAAAATTGTTTCTACCACTTGTGTATGCAATGTAAGCAAACAGTAAGAAATAAAATTCGAAAACACGACAATTAACGAAATTGTTAACAACCTCCACAAACATGTACAAATGAATCATTATGAAATATTAATCATGCAGCAAAAGTATAAATTACAAAGACCTGTGACGTAAGTCGAAAACTGCTTGCGATCTAAAAACGAACTTTATAGTTTCTTTTATTTTGTCAGCATCTTTCACCATCGCATCGGCTAAAATGTTTTACAAAATGAAAAGTTAACACTTAAATAGAAAGGCAAGAAAATGATGCCCCTATGTACTATTAACTCCTGCAATAGCCAAGTTTCTTAAGGTCTTACTTGATTGTTAGTGCCTAAACTATTCCTAGTGGTCGCTAGTTCAAAACTCGCTCTGGTCAATCATCGGAGATGTCTGATAGGTATACTGTGTTCAAGCTTTATCTGCTCCATTTGAAAACAAAAATAAAATTCTATGTGGAATAAGATTAAGAAAAAATTCTGAATTCTCCAAACTCATCACATAGCTAATGTAGCACTTTTTCTTTGAACGACCTTAAGTCGATTTTCTATCAAGTGAACTAGTCGGGTTTAGGTTTTGTTGCCGTGACTTAGCACTTGAATAAAAAATACAAAACTAGAGCTAATCCCAAAGCTTTTTTCTGCCACACTATACTTTGCTATAGTTTTGTTTCTGCCTTCAGTTCATTTTTCTTTAATATTGAAATCAAGATACTAACATGAAACCACTTTGGAACTAGAACCACAACATAACGGTTGTGACGCTTTCATTACGGAAACCAGACACAAAACAGAAACAGTCGCTTAAAACTGGAGTTTTAAAAACGTTTGTAAAACGTTACAGTTCCCTTCTGTTTAAAATGAGTTTCTATTTTGTTTCTAGAGTCTATCCGTTTGTGTGTGAATGAAAAACCAATAAATCTGAACGCTCGTTACATCTATATATAAAATAGTCTCCATCTTTCAACAGAGCCCATACAAATTATGTGGATATCCAGATTCTAATAATTCTGCATGGCTTACTATAGTGATCCGATATCTTTCTATTAATGTAATGAAAAAATTCTATCTTGTAAAATATTTAAAAGTAAAATCTAATACATATCCTACTTGTATGTGCTTTTCGCAAGCGTTTATTAATATAGCCCTAAAATTCGTTTAATGAAATCGATTACTATGCGCTGTGGCAGCTTCAGATCTCGGCCTTTGATAACGTACGATCAAGCCACACTTGACCCTCCGTCGTGATCAGATCCTTCGCACGAAACCAACCGGTCGCAGTTTGCCTTATTAGACGAGTATGGAGGTAAATATTCGGTCGATTTCTATAGCATTAAACGCGCTAATTTGGTGTGAACAACACCAGATTCTCAAAAATTCCCGTTCGTCCCGAGCTAAGGATACCGAGCACACTCCAATTCTAAATCTAAACTATCTATGGATCAATTTTTAAGGTGTGTAGACCTTCTGCAGCTGGACAATTAATACTCTACACCTACATTACATACTTCGAAAGGATTTTATCATCGGTATCAAAACGAAAGAAAGATATTCCTATTAATAGCAGCTCTATAAGTTTACCAGAACTTTGAATATTTTCAAATGTTATCTAAGGAATGTCCTTTTTTATCACTGTTCCCCTAAGAATTCTCTTCCTTGTCTTTGTCCTAGTGTCACACTTTTGGAGTTATTGTGTATTTATTCATTGAATGGCGTTATCTGTAATTTGGTAATACCAAAAGAAGGATCAACTCCAATAAAAAGCCTTGACCATCCTCGTCTGGCCAGTTCATCTGCTGCCTTATTCTCCTTCTTGTTCACTGTGTACCTACGCCAATATTATTTTTTCATAATCTTCGTGTATCCACCTCATTTAGAGGACTTTCGCTCCACACCATATTAAAGCCAATACTTGTAGAAATAATCAGTCAGTAAACACCCGTACGACTGGATACATAAGCCAATGTTACGCTTTTTGTGTGACCACATAGTTTAGAACGCTATGTAATTCCAAAACTAGTTTGGAATTCAACATTTGAGGACAGTGATTAAATTAAGTGTTGACTACCTGGCAGGGGATAGCACGACAACTTTACTTAAGAATATGTCGGTTCCTCTATCTATGTTCTTGACGCAGGATGTAATGTAGCTACTATAGCAAACTCGGCCTAGAGGAATACTGTGCCTTTACTAAAACTAGAGAAGGCATCTATTCTGGGCTTTTCGCTCTCTCGTAAACTTTATATTTATGAACTGGAAAAACATAAGCGTTTGGCAATATTTTTTCTGTATGAACAGCTACCTAAAACTGTATACAAACGTTTATGGCAAAACCTTTCAATGATTAAAGAAAAAAATGGTTGGTGGTATTGCCATACTGAAAGTTTACGTCATAACTCTCACAATGTTTTCACTTCTCCAACTTTTAAAACATTCCCACATAGGGCAATATGCATAAATAGCAATTTAAATGTTGGTTCAGAAAAAAAAAGAGTTTGGCTTAAAATTTCTTTCTATGGTCGTCATCCCGATAAACATAGAAAAGTGTTAGTTCTTAACAGCCAATATTCCTTCTGATTAATTTGGTGTACATATATTTAATAAATTCCAGTACAGTATGCAAAGTATGTATTAAAATTATCCTGTGCCTAATTAGCTATTCATTTATAAACAGTTTTCATTTGTTAATTGTAAATCATGGAAGTAATCCAATAGGTTGTAAATAAAACAAAAAAACTTCTCTTCTTCATCTGGTAAAATAATAATAACAAAAGCAATTACACATCTAAAATTCTAAATTAGATATTTAAAATAATAGTTTGACGAATAACATTTTTGTAGAACACATGCAGTAAACATGACACATTGACGCATTTATGACAGCACATCCACAAATAATAAGAATAAAATTCATATTTTCCAGGTCTCGTTTTAACTCTTGCTTTCTTTCTCGAATGGTAATTGTCCATAAATTCAAAGTCATTTTATTTTGCTAATTAACACTTTAACTTGTTAAGCATTTTCTATGCAAACTTGCACGCAATGCACTAAATCCTTCCATGAACCCATTCCAATGGGTACATGCATGGAACATGAAACTCATATTCCGCAGTTACAAAGATCAGTTTTACCCTCCAATTACTTAGATTTATGAAACACTTTCTTCATGTAGTACCTAATTAGTAAGTGCATTGCGGCGAAAACTAGCGAATAAGAAAAAATACTGCATCCAAATTACTCACACATGCATGCAGACTTGAATTATACGAATGCTTTTTTATTCCCTTTCAATGATTATACAAGCGTATTTTCTTTCTTTCGCCGCTTTCGATGAAAAGTCTATGCTTGGAGAAATATTGCGGTAATGCATTTCAAATTGGCAATGCAATTAATAATTTAAATAGATTCGTGTTAATTGTAAGAAGACTAGCAGTTCGCCTTTATAAGTTTCACAAATTCAGGGTTAAATACAAGATGACTTAATCATTCTCGAGTTTATTATTTTGAACTGACCCGATAGTTAGGGGCATAAAGAGTGGAAGTGACAGGAAAAACGCGTGTCACAGTAACCAAGTATGCGTGGGCTGTTGCCCATCTACTCCAGACCAGTTGCGTGTCACCGAAGTTCACGGAGCTGATGTCTGACATGCAAGGGTTGGAAATACACCGGGTTAAGGTATTTTTATAACCAAGGCTACCGTTCAAAAATCATAAGTTTATTGCTTAATTTGGTAGGTCGTATTGTTAGATAGGTATACATTAAATACAAACGTATAAACATAGAAAAGGAATTCTACAGTATTGCAGTTAGGAACATTTAGTACGGTGCACGATAATTTGTTAAAAGTAAAACAAAAACAAAATTGAATCTGTACAATAAAATAACATTAACATACTATAAATATTAGCATACATATTTGTAATTTACAGTTTCGATGAGAAATGAAAAAATATCTTTTATATTGCTCTGTCGTTTGTATGTTTGAATGGGGAAATACTATTTCTAAGGAATTACCCAAAAATTATAGAAACGTGTTCTAACATTTACCCCATTTAATATTTATAGGAATATTTAGTTAAAAATTCCGCCAAGGTATTACACAGCAAGAATAAACTCCCATCGAGTGATTATATAAGAATGGTCCCAAATTCCTCCAAAGCTCAAGCAACAATACCATATGAAGTACAATAAATAGAAAGATAACACATTGACTCACATCAGTTTATAATGCCAAGATAGTTAAAAGTTTAATCCTGGGTTTAACTATTTTTTGCATTATAAACGGTTATTCAACGTTTATGGGACATATATTCTATAGTTTATTGACTGATTGTATTACTCACAAAAACCAAAATTAAACATTTATTGTGTAGCTTGGCGGTAAGCAAAATCTAGAATCACTTCCAAATCGTTGTAGAAGCTAATTACTATAACTATTTCTTTCATTTAAATAAGCAAATTATCCAAAAGAATACTGCAGTTGTGCTGTCTGATAAATATAAAGTATGATACACTTTTCTCAATCGGACAGACAAGTATGTTTGCTCACCTTGCTATGAGGTAAGAAAGTCTCTTTTCTTTTCTCAGTCCTTTTATTATTTTTAATATGTTATGTAGGTGAATTGTAATTAAACTACGAAATACAAAAAAATACGTATAAAATAAGTAGTATCTTCACAAATTAAAATCGAAAGAAAATCAATTTTCTGTCCTTAAAAGTAAGATAATATGTAAGCACAGATGACTATCGCTTAATATTGGTGAAAACATTGTATTATTTTCGTAACACGTTATAGATAAGAACGTTTCTTTTAAAAAAAATCATTATCTTATACAATTTTCAAAAAGAGGCATGTCAGAAAAGTAGAAGATTAGGACATTGAAAAAAAAATTAGGTAAAGTGCAGATTATCCCTGTAGTTGCACAAATTTTTATACTGCTTTTCAGATTACGTTACTATGCGATTCTATGCTAATCTATAATAAATATTGATTGAAATACAACATTCTATCACAAAATTCAATTATCTAGAACAGAATATTTTAAAAATGAAGATACGACTATCATAATGTTATCGTAGATAAGTGTTGCACTAATAGTAGTATTGGTACAAATGATCATCTCTGCAGATAGCAATCTTTTCTACTCAAGTCAACATAAGGACTTGACGTCAAAATAATTTTTGTCTACCTAGATGTACAAATTGATATGACAATCACACGCAGACTAAAAAATAGGTATCTAACAATATTAATCCCCATACACTGATAAAGTGTCAAAAAAAAAGAATATAGAATAAAATTTAGGCATGTGAGAATGATGTCGTTTTCCAAAGCTGTACTTAATTCTGACATTATTATGACTTATATATTCACTGGATTTTGATAAATGATCTATTTAATGTCAGTGTATTACGACTAACAATGTATAAGTATTAATTTTTATTGGAAAATTAGAATACTACTATAAACGATAGAAAAACGCCGAGACGTATTGTCATTATAATTACTCTAAATTTCTATATATTATTTTTACCTAATAATATAAGTATTTATTTCAATATTTGTGAACGAAATGCTAGGATACAATTGCTAGGCTGAGATATCTCATTGTAAATAAACATTACTGTAACCACGAATATCTCAAGAAAGATATGTTCGGCATGCTTTCAAATTTATCCAAACATTGACTTTGTAAATAGATTCATCGATAACGAGAATACTTTTTCGCACGGTCGTGTTACTTGTTTATGGTTCTTAATTTATGATGTTTGCCAGTTAACCATAAATCATATTCACTTTGCCTCCATCAACTTTTACACGCATTTCATTTACGACACACTCCAATAAATATTAAGTTATAAATATTTCATTATTTATGCGGCATAACTACACACGTAAACAAGTGTGGATATTAAAAAATGCAGAAAAAATAACATGTTTGAGGTATATAGTATTAGGTTCACACGTAATTAAAGATTGAATTTATTTTGGTTTTCTTATTAAAATGAAAAAGTGTTCGTGATTGTCCTTGCAAATATTTAAATTTTAAATTGAAATGATAACCCATTATAAATCTTTGCCGTCAGAAATATAGAAAGCGGTAATATGTACACTAACGTCCATATATATGAGGACGACTACAAAATTGACCTTTTTCTTTTATTTAAACAGAAATATAGAGTTGGTTTGTAATAATATTTATTAATTTGACATGTTGAATGTTCAACAACAAAACAGAAACACAAAATATTACAAAATAAAATTTACATTGATTTTTTTATCACCACCACCTCGAAATTTAATAATGGCGGCACATATTCTTGGCATTCTTCTAATCAGAGATTGCAGATAATCGCCTATAATTTCAGTCCATGCTAGCTGGGGCTTCTGCCAAAGATCTTGTGCGCTGCTAACTCCTTTTTTCCGAATACTGCGGTCCAATTCATCCCACACTAGGGAGATTGATCAAAACGGATGATTTTGCCACCCCAATCTCCAGATCTGTCAACTTGTCTTCTTCCTCAAGTGACATCAAATAAGCTCTACATAAACGCGATGAGTGTTTGGAATCGTTATCTTCTTTAAAGACGAAGTTTTGGCCACATAATCTTTCCCCACTCGGCACAGCATTTTCCTGAAAGTTTCTCAGATAACCCTCCGTACGCCGGATCCCATCTATTTTTAACAAACTGCCTACAGCTATACCAACAAAACAACCCCAAACCATCACACTACTTCCACCATGTTTCACTGTAGCAGCTAGACATTGTTCACTTGCTCTTCCTCCAGTCTGCCGCCTTACAAATGGTCGATGATTTAAACCAAAGGTTTGGAATTTGAATCCATTTGTCCATATACTTTATGCTATTGCTCAAGCGTCCAATCCTTGTATTGAATGACTTATTCCCCTTTTTCTTGTTTTGTTATTTCAGCAATGGCTTTTTCACAACTATTCTTTGGTTAACCCTGCTACAAGAAGTCTCCGCTTAACTGTTGTATGAGATATTGGTGTGTTTCTCGAAATATTGAGTTGCTAAGTGATGTTCTGGGCGGTAAGAAACCTATTTTACTTCGAAGTTACTACTATAAAGTGATCCTCAGTGGCTGTCGTTTCTCTTTTTCACCCTGACTTTTCTATTGCGATGTGAACCAGTTTCCTGCGTTCTCTTAAGAGTTCTGAATACTGCATTCTTTGACACTTTCACTTTTGGCGATTTGTGCTATTGAATACCCTTCACCACGCAATGTTATAATAGCTGAACGTTTTTGAATAGATACCTCTTGGCATAAAGTATTATGGACAGATGAATCCAAATTCCAAACCTTTGGTGCAAAACATCGATCATATGTGACGCGAGTGACTGGAAAAAGAACGACTGAACAATGTTTCGTTCCTACAGTGAAACATATCGGAAGTAATATAATTTGTGGTTGTTTTGCTAGTACAGTAGATGATTTGATAAAAACAGATGGGATCCTGCGTAAGGAGGGTTATCTGATAATCTTGCAGGAAAATGCCGTGCCATGTGGGAAAAGATTATGTGACCAAAACCTCCAAGAAGATAACAACCCTACACATACATCTCGTTTATTTAGAACTTAGTTGCCTTCTAAGTTGACAGATCTAAGTGACTGGGGTAGCCAAATCACCCGCTTTTGCCAATCTCCGGATCTGTCGCCATTAGAACTAGTTTGGGATTAATTGTACCGTAATATTCGAAAAATAGCAGTTAGCAGCCCACGAGATCTTTGGCGGAAACTCCAGGTAGCATAGACTGAAATTACAGGGGATTATCTGAAATCTCTGATTAGAAGAATGCCAAGAATATGTGCCACCATTAGTAAATCTCGAGGTAGACATATTGAGGCAAAATCAAAATTTTATTTTGTGTTTCCGTTTTGTTATTAAACATTGTTTTCGCAATTTCAAATACATATTACTAAATATTACTAGAAACCAACTCTATATTTCTGTTCAAATCAAAGAAAACGTCCATTTTGTAGTCGTCCCCATATATATGGACGGTAGTGTATATATAAAACCATGGTTCAACTATACCTACAAATGTATATACATATTGATTATGTTATTTGTGTATGTAAATAGTAGTTCAAATATGTAGTAGACAAGATTTACATGACAACCTTGTTTCTTTTTCTCCCGGATACAACTTTGAAAGATAATTTTAACCGCGTTGCGCCTGGTAAAAACTTGAAAGGCATACTTAGAGAAAAGATTAATTTTGAGGTAATTAATATTTTTTATTTGATAGCTCAATGCATCTAGCAGTATATTACCTTTTCCATAATGAATTGTGTTCAGTTATTCATCCTTCATGACTCGTAAAACCAACTATATGTGCAACTATGCAATACCTTTCCTAATTAGTTTTCAATTATACAGAAAATCTTTAGGAACCTTGCCAAACGTATATTCCCACATGTAAAAATCGTGCGAATCAAAAGTTATATAGGATAGGTAATATCACAAACAGTTATATATATTGCTTTTTAACTCAGTGCAATAAATAAATATTCGCAAAATAATAATGATGTGTTATTAAATACCATTAATACTGAATGCTTTATGGCTTATTAATCCCATATAAATATTGCACAGCTGTCAAAATATTATAAAAGCATTTAGTAACCCAACTTTTAAAAAAGTATATAAAACAATGGCAAATGAAATGTTTTGTAAGAAAAAGAAGTATGACAGTAACGTGTGCAAATGTTTCATCTTTATATTGTTATATTTCGGTGAAAACATGGAACGGATAATGGAAACATAAAAAATGCGTCTATTTAAAAAAAAAAAGAAAAACTTTTATTAAGAAAAAAATGCATTTCAAACAATTTTGTCTATTTTTAGAGGCACCCTTATAATTTTTTTTTTTTTTTAGTTCTAAGATTTGAAATAAGCAAGTAACCTGATTTAATATCAAAGATTTGGTGGAAAAAATTTTGGATTTTTGAAATTTTTTGCACCAGGATCAGCAATTTACTAAATTAAACTAAAAAAAACAAATTCTAAATAAGAAGAAAAAAAATTTAATCGTATTTTCCGATTTTTTAATTAAAAAAAAAATATCGATTATAAATGAGGGAAAAAACGATTTAATCATACGAAATTTTTATAAATGTACCTATATATGAAATGAAAAAGTAGAAAAATAATTTCCAGGAAAAAGTCAAAAATAATCCTCGAAAAGAGCGGAAATGCAAAGAACACCTGAGGTTGGCTCATTTTAAGGACCCGAAATTATCTTTTATTATTACGAAATGAAAAAATTCAAAAATATTAAAAACAGAAATTCTCACATTTTAATAAGAACTTTTCAATTTATTTTATATGTCGTAAAATAGTTGCATACGACCTTTTTGTTTGTCTGCAATTTCGAAATTCTACTTGGTTTACAAGCTTATGTAAATATATGCCTATCTTTTATTTATCTAATATATGTTTATACACATACTTCAGTAACAGCTGTTTCCTAAATTGTACCTGCGACAGAAATAAAATATAAACAACAAATCACTTTATCCACACACAAAGGTGCAAGACTAGTAGCACCAATACACGTAACTTCATGCGGCCGCAGGCAGATATGTAGCTACTTTCTTTGTGTGCCCTTGTTATCGTGTATGATGGACAGAAATCATCTTTAATTTGTAAACAATTTGACGTACGACTGGACAACTTCCTCTGTGAGTACTGTCAGTCCATGTCAATGATTAGTTGTTACGGGCAGATTTAACCGTTTCATTGAATCGCTCCAGCTCGCACCACCTTGTTTATTAAAAGTACCTACCTATCTTATCTGTGCTGCCCATATATTTCAGACGAAAAAAATTCACACCACCGTATTTACTGGACACGTTTCAGTTTTCATAAATGTTTATCTAATCTTCACATGTACTCCACGGTGTCATAGATATTCACGTAATAGACTCGTAATTATAATATAATGATGACTTTTTACTATCCCCAATATGCATAGCTGCAATATGTGGTAACGTAAAGACAGATAAACAATACAAATACAAGAGATAGACACACGTAGGCACTTCCAATTGTAATTTTAAGTTGACACACACTTGTGTTAGAGTGGATGTGGTGTTGTTATTTATGATGGGGAAGGCACAGTAGTTCTTGAATTACATTGAGTGGGTATACGGGGTTTCCCAATTATAGCATCACCATTTCATTTAAAAGAAACAAACGTTTGAAAAAATTTAATTCTTAATATCCTACTAAAAATATTTTTCGCAATACACAGTGTCCCGAAAATAGGTAAACACATACTGGCTCCTTAAATAGAACAGCCTATATGTTATTCTATTGTTGTAATTTTACGTAAAAAATAATTATTCAATTATTATTTCCTTTAATAATAACATTGGCGTCATCCGATTAACAAGGGGAACTCTCAAAGTGTTAAGTTCAGAATTTGTTGAAAGATATATATGATAAGAATATATCGTTGTTCACTAATATTCCAATAGATGAAACTGTCAGCATCTTCCGACAACGCTCCCAGGAAATCAACATGGAAGATGACATCATAGATTTAATAGAACTCTGCGCATCTTCAACTTATTTTACCTTCAACGGAGAATTGTATGAACAAGCAGAAGGAGCCGCCATGGGATCACCTTTGTCTCCAGTATTAACTAATATTTTTAAGGAAGCATTCGAGGACACCGCCATTGCATCAAGTGAACTAAAACCGAAATGCTGGTATCGATACCTCGACGACAACTTTGTCATATGGCCGCATGGAACTGACAAATTACCTAAATTTCTGGTACACGTCAACAAACAACACAACCAAATACAATTTACCATGGAACTCGAAGAAGATGGCTCCTTACCTTTTGTGGACGTGCTACTCAAGAGGACGGAAAACCAAACACTGGGACACCAGGTTTACCGAAAACCAACCAACACGGATCGCTATCTTAATAATGCAAATTCTCACCATCACCCAGTACAAAAACGAGGAATCTTAAACACATTGGTGCATAAAGCTAAGACGATATCGCATGAAGAACACCTTAAAGCCGAACTCCAACATCTCAAGAGCACACTACGACAAAACGACTACAGACTCAAAGACATTACAGCTACCATCAACAAACAACCAAAACAACAGGAAGAGACAATAACCACTACTGGAACGACTTGCCTGCCATACATCAAAGAACGCACTGACTAAATCAGAAGAAAGCTGCGCAAACACAACATCAAAGTAATCTTCAATTCTCCAAATTACCACAAAATTACCTTCACCGAAAGATCGTACCTCGCCGCTCCAAAATCCAAGAGTCTACGAGATACCCTGCACTTATGGAAAGGTATACATTGGACAAACAGGCAGAAACATCAATATCAGATTAAAAAAACATATACGAGATACAATACACAGACAAATCAGCACTAGCAGAACACTCAACAAAGACGAAACACTGAATCAACTTTGACAAATGCAGAAAACTAGCAACGGAACCGCATTACTGGAGAAGATTGTACAGAGAAGCTATTGAAATACAGAAGAATCCGAACAATATCAACAGAGAAGACGGACTATAATTACCAAGTATCTGGAAATCATTCTTCACACCCCAACGGAGAGCAACGGACACGCGTCAACAGAGCGGAACGGTTACGCACCAAATGACACACGATATGTTAACTCCTGATCGGAATAAACCGTAGTCACTTCAATTCTGAAGATCACGACAAGATGATCGGAACGTCAAGCAATTCAAACTTTTTACACGCCAGAGAACCCGAGAACCGAAGAGCAGTCAATATACATAGCCTGTTTCTGCTTTGTTCTAGCATGGTCTTTGCTCTTTTCTTACTGTAATTTCCAAAGTCCCAGACCAGGGAGATTCTCCTGGAGGGAAGCTCTGAACATCTCCTCCCTGTCTTTGAGTTCCTTTTTATAGGTGCTTATGCCGCAGAACCGTTCTAGTCCCACAAACGAAGTTGCGGCGGCCCTCCTTGCTAATAGATTAGCTTCCTCATCGCCGCTGATTCCAGTATGTTCTGGTACGCAGCATAGTGCAACTTTGTTTTCTTTGCCTAGGCTATTTAGTCTGCCACGACATTCCCAGACTAATTTCGAACTGATAGTTCAGTGTCTGCATATTTACTTTAATATTTAAGAATTTTTTACTTAACTGGAGTGATAACCACTTGTATCAAGTAATCGTTTTTTTGTGTCTACCATTATTTATTATTATACATAAAATTTGTATAAGTAAAAAGTATTTTACCTATTTACAAATTTTCAAATCTAAATTACAATTTTTACATTAACCTACATAAACTACCTCTGTTCCACAACATATTTTCGCTCTCCTAGTATATTCGCGGCATACACTTTTTTGTGGGTCATTCAATTGAGAGACTGCTTCCTGTATACGCGTCTTTAATATTTCATTTAATATCATGTAACAAATCATCAGAGTACTTTTGTTTTAAAGTACCCCAAAAGAAAAATTCCAGTGGTTTAAGGTCGGATTATCTAGCAGGATAATGGACTGGGCCTAACCTATCTTTCCACCTTTCACGAAAATAATGTATAATCGGATATTATCGGGTTATATGTAGAAATGTAAATTGAATGCCGTGTAGTTAGTTATATACTTGACATCATTTCGCGCATGCAATAAATGCAATCTAAAAATCAGGAAAGTTAAAAATCATTAAAATATTATCTGAAGAAGCGACTGATTAAGTATTTATATAGGGCTGCTACGCACGAATATTTTTATCGCTGCGTAGGAGCGATAAGTCGAAAATAAATATATTCTACTAAAAATAAGGTAGCAGTCGCAGCCGCTGCCACAAAAATGGATTCGACCGAACGCACGGTAGCAGCAAAGTTCATAAAATTTTAATACCGCCTAATCCCCATTATCTAATCTTCTAATCCTACATCAATCCAACGATACCAACGATATCATCATAAATTTTCGTAACAAAATATCACAAAATCACTTCTGATAATCGAGGACCATATAAAAAGTAATCTTCACTATACAAAGCTCCCGATTGAAATGGAAAGCGAGACAGAGGCAGGCCGACTAATCTGCACCACAAGAAACAAACAGCTAGGATTTAGTCGGCTTATACCTCAAAAGAATGTGCAAACGCACCGTGTACATGTTTCTGCATTGACTTTTTAATTGATTTCATTAAAACAGATAAAATAAACTTGAATCGTTTACCGCAGAATAATATTTTTTTTAAATACAATATGTACCTTTTATCCTTACGATAAGTTATCTTATTGGTATTACTTTTAATACTTTTTCATAATGTTAATACCTTAATGTTACTAACTGCATATAACTGTATTATATCATGCAGTCATAAATTTAAAATAAAATCTGCACTGAGGATTTTCGATTGCATGTGAGAAGTAGGTACTGTATATTAAAATGAACTTTGTGTCCATTAGTATCATGCAAAAATTTCATGAAGTTCAGAGGTTTTAAATCGAATTAAAAAGTCTTTTAAATAATATTAACAACAACGTATTTTACAAAACTTCCTTATTAACTGGTATTTTTGCTAATATTTCACGCCGCCTCTATGTGACAGCCATTCGCAAAATGTTCTAATTCCAATGCACAAAATTGTTAAAATTATTGTGTATGTAAATGATACGTATTTTTTCTAAGTGGTACAACAAATTGGCACGAACAAATTACAATACTCCGTATTGAATTTAGATTTAATAAATAAGTTATAAAGCTTAGGTTTTCTTGACAATAAACATTCTGAATCATGCCGTCCTAAATCTATGTGAATTATTTGTCACGCATCGTATTAATATAGTCACAAATAAATTTCAAATAATAATCATATGCAAGAAACAACGTATAAGTCAAATACTGATATAATAAATATTAAAAATTAATCAAATAATGCTCAGCGTATGCAGAAATCTCTTGTGTTTTCAAGGACAAAATATTCTTATTTCTTATTTAAAAGAATATCGGCAAACAATTTATTAGCAGGCGAATAAACATAGAAGAAATTACAATATTGTTGAAACTGAGTTTATATTAAATGCTGTAGCAACCCGTTCACAACTTTAGGGATTTCAATTTTATTTAAATGTTTATAGAATAAAAGTCATGTATTAGGTAAGTAAGCATACATATACCAACTTTTAGTGTGAATCGACTTCTCAAGAAATCAAACAAGATGTATATCCAACATTTTCTTCAGATACGAATTTAAAGCCATACCATAATGCTACCACTGTATCTTATACTAATCAAATAATATGTTCGAGGAATTAAACATTCACAGAAAACGAAAGATTAAAATTGGTTGTCCTTAAAATAAAGCGTTCCAGCGCCAGTTCACAAACCTTATTGGGGTCTTTTTGAGACGCTTTCACTATCTTTTAATTAGGTATAAGTCAACCCAAGATGCAAGATAATTTCTTACTCTAACGGTGACAAAAAATTAATTAATAAAGACAAATATACACATAATAAGTCTTTCCATGAGTTTGCCTGGTTGTGTTGTTTCGGTGTTCTTTATGTTTCCCTTGGACCCAACTCCTTACCTTGTCCCGTGTTGTGTTTCTGGACACTCCTAGAATAGTTTGTGGGCCTATAAATGATCCCTTACTTGCCAACTCGTGAGCTTTTTTGTTTTCATCGATTCCAGATTGTCCGAGCAATAAAGTAACTTTATTGCGGTCTGCCAGGTTATTGAGTTCTCGAATGCAACCAGTCTTGATTATATTTTGGGGTTCACTGATGCCTTCAGTATCGTCTGGCTGTGTGTTGCTATACAGATTCGTTTGTTTTTATAAACCCGCTGATTGATTTCTATTGCACAATACAGACAGCAGTATATTTTCATAGCGAAATGTAAATGCTTGGTTACAACATGAACATCAATGTGTATTTTATTCATAACCATCCTCCAGACTTTCTGAAAAATTTTGGTGCAGTTTGTGATGAGCAGAGTGAGAGATTTTGCCAAAATAAGAAAATGATGGAGGCATTACCTACTGCCTTTATTATTATTTTTGTCTTTCAAGTGATATCACAAAATCATAACTTATTGTTTATTCCACAAACTTTTGAGTTTAAGCTCATCTTTAACTTTAACACCTAAATTACTTTTGGAGCAATACAAATTAAGTGGCTCCCACCATAATGTGAGAAGAATTAGGAAACAATACGAAATTCTCTATTAAGTTAGGCGTTTACGAAAAGGGACCGACATAAATCAATATCGTATTATTACGTGATTATGTGAAAAACGCCAGCGTTTTCTCCCGTAAAAGTGTATGTAAATAAAAACGAGCCCTATACATGTGGCCGATGTCAAAATTGAAAGGCCACTTTGATGTGATCTAGGCGGCCGCTGATCCACGCGAACTGATAACCCGCTCACGACTAAAAGCTTTTCTAGAGAGGCCTTATTAAAACCAAGAACATATATGTATATAACTTAATATACTAACTATGTGGTATTCGTAATCGAACACTAGTACCGGCAGTATTTAAATGTTTTCTCGGGGATTTATTATAATACCAAACCGAATGAAAGAATCTCTTGCAATGTGAATGGGCTGCATACCTACATGCCAGGTTGTAGATAAAATTATTTGGAAAGAGTTTTGGGGATATAAGTACAAAATCTGCAGACAGAATATTGCCGCCAACTGAAAAGATAAAAACAAACAAAAAATACGTAGATAACATACTACACAGAACAATAACACAGAGTATAAGACATACTTGTGATCCAAAGAGCTCTAATGATGAATACTTTAATGAGATGATTCCTACCAAGGTTTGGCAATTCTTCAATCTTCTTTTCACATGGTCCACTAATAAAGCTCTGCTTATGTGTCTGCCTTGTTATGTTCTCCCAGTATTATTTATGTTTTTCTTGGACTCAACTCCTTATCTATCTTCTTGTTGCGATTTTAGAAATCCCTGCTTCTGGGCTTACGTATACATTCCATAGTGCTTTTGCTTGGTAAGACATTCTCAGGCTATCTCATATTTTTTTGTAATTTCCGAATGTTCGGACGTACTGCAATGTGCAACTTTATTATAATCTGGTAAACTCTAAATTTTTCGTATACGCACAACAGAACTATAGGTTATTTCAATAAAAGCTCTTTTATTGGTTTTTTAATGCATATTGAATACTCCAAATACTTCTGCTTCATAGACAGTAGTATATATCATATGCAATCCGTGTATCTCACCTTACCATAAATTCCAACCCGTTTTCGACTTCAAATCTATCTGTGAACCAAACCAACTCACCTAACCTGCTTCTTTAGTTGAATTAATTGCAGGTTAATCTCATATTTTCCAAGGAGAGTTGATAACGCCATAACAATATCTTTCAATACTAGTAAGATTTACAATCCCAAAACTAACCTAATCAAAGCCTCCAAGTCTCCATAAGTATTAATTCATCCCAATTTATTCTTTTTGGGTCTTTAAATATGTTATTTAACGATCAGCAACTTTTAATAAAAAGAAATTGGTTATGTCAATGGACAAGCATCTTGATCTTCATGACACCTCCTCTTACCTTATCCGCAAATCCGTAATCTCAGTCTGTGGAAGGCCGTGTTCTCACCAAAAACAACTGACAACGGCAATGCAATTACAATGCAGACGGAACTTCAGGTGAGTTGTTCTTGTGTGCTTAACGAAATCAACTGTATTGAAGTCTGTTGTTTCGGCAGTCGCGAACAAAATGTCATCTTCCTTAGATGAAAATATAACCTCTGCATATTGGCTGATGAAAACGCGTAAAAAGAACACTTACCTACCGAAAACTTTGAGTTAATCCTTTTTATTTTCAGCAATTTCTCCCCTGGTTTTTTCTTTAATGTCGACACGTGTCCAACAAAAACCACGAAATTCAAAGGTTTTGCTCTCTCGTCCGTCATGGCACAGCAATTTTTAGCAACCGTTGATCGCAAATGGCGACGGTGCGCGTTGCAATTGAGTTATCTTTCAGTAGGTGAAAACACATTGGTGTCGATTCTCGTTGCTGTTGCGTTGTGGTCACAGTTTACTTTTGGTGAGAACACGACCTAAAACAATATTTCCTAAGTAAAACTACCAAACGTCAACTATGCAAATCCTTTCTTGTGTCAAATTTCAATATGCCAATATAATACGCTAAAGTTGCATTACTCGAGAGGACTTATGCCGAATACAAAAATCCAACAATCGTGTAACTGGTTCGTCCATGGTCTCCATTGCAGAGTGAGCTTAGCTGGTATCAAAACAATGAAAATTCACAATCCTCATAGATGTCTTAATATTTTACCAATATATTCTCAGAAAACAAGTACCAAAGTATTTATACTGAAAGTTGGAGGTCCCACAAGCTAAACCACAGTATTATGATCCATAGAAGAAAGCTATGAAAGATCCCCAAAAATAAGGCCGAAATATTTAAGTTCAGCTTTTTTTCGTCATTCAATGAATTCATTTTCTATTCTTACCAACACTGCAGAAGTATAACAGTTACGTGCAAGCCGTGTGGTGAAATCTACAACCTCGCACATAAACGTCTGGTCTGTACTTATCTTTCATATGGGCTAGAAGCCCACATATTGAAACTAGCACAGTTGCCAATACTTATACACAAGCGCAAGTATTGCCAGAGAAAGGGTCTCGTAAGCTATGATCGGCAGAGAACAGACAAACACGACGAACAACATTAGAATCTGTTACGAACATAGGATCTCATATTGATTATATTATTTTTATTATTGTTCATATTTCTAACATTCTTTAGCATCTTAAGTTAATGTTATAAGAATATCTTTAGATTTGATATTTGTGACATTAAATTTACTTTAGTGTTAACTTCGTCATTCTCTCGTAATGTAAGGATAGATTGCTTTTTTTGGAAATAGGCCTGTGCTTATAATACCTTTAATAATGATATGACTATTGTTCACAAGTTCGAAGCTATTGAATGTGTACAAAATTGTTGAAAATATAATAATAGACGAACATTTTTATTTCTTTTCCATTTTTATTTACTGTATACATTTAGCATATTGTTACACTATATTGATTTTAGACATAGTGAAAATTTCACTGAGACTATTCGCAAAGTTCGTGGTATTTTTTGTCGATATGAATCACCTTCTCGCAAAACCATTGCAAAGCGAATCGCAAATTGGTCAAGTTACTGCTATAAAATTCCCAGTTCGGACTCGTACCATCAGATCAATCTAAATCATTGCTGCTATACCTGAAAGTGTTACAGAATACCTAGATTTGTTTACCCCAACACGTTCACTGCAATTAAGGATCTCACGGACCAGCCTTCCTCATATTCTGCATAAAGATCTCAGCCTGCATGCATGAACAACGCCTAACCTTCGTTTCTTGTATGCTGGAAATGCAGGCGGGTAATCTTGCCTTTTTTTAGAAAAATCATTTTCAGCTACAAAGCCCATTTCCATCTCACAATCACTGGGTTTATCAATAGATAGAACTGCCATATCTGGGATTCTCAAAATGCCAGAACAATGGTCGAGAAATCTCTTTATCGCCAACGAGTTAGTGTTTGATTTGGTTTTCGGCTCGGCAAACTCATCAGATTCTTTGAGAATGATGCTGATGCTGCGATTATAGTAAACGCAGATCGCTACCGTCGAATGCTAACCCTCTTTCCTGTACGACCGGTGGTGCTACGAGCCACATGGCCATGAAGTACTTGCAGTGCTGCGCTAGAAATTTGCTGGGCGCGTTATAAATTATAAATTGATCCCCCAGATCGTGCGATTTAATTTGGCCAGACTTTCTTCTTTGGAGCTACGTAAACGAAAGAGTCTACGCCAATACCTGGCAATCAATTCCAGCCCTCAAAGACAATATTCGAGCTGTTATTCACCAAATAGAGCAAGAGTTGTGCGAAAATGTCATGCAAAACTTCCCGAAAGAATAACCATTTGCAGATGGAATCGAGATGGGCAAATGGTTAGTTAGGTTTGGAACACGATATCCAGTAAGTACTGGATGTCGTTTCAAGTAATAGCAGTGTTTTATTTTGAATTTAAGTTAGAAAATTATTTTTGTATTGCTCTAAGTGTGTTTTCTTAAATGCCCATAAATTAGTTACAATAAACAAAACAGTACCGATTTTAAGCAATTAAACAATATATGTTTTGCAGCAGTTGCCTTTATATGTTGCAAATTCCTGCTTACACTTTAATTCCCTATAAAATTGGCATGTACCAAATTAAAATTTGTAAAATGCCCAGTTATGCATAGGATTAATTTTTCCCATCAGGAAGTTAATAACTAACGTAAACTAATAGGCAGTGGTGTTAGCAATTCATTTTTATATAATAAATTACGCAAGAAAATAAATGGTTGTCATTTAATACATATTAAATGCATAATATATATACATAAGTTGGGTTTAATGAGGCAGCGGAATGAGATGTGGAATGAAAGAGAAACGTATCATTCTAGAATAGTTTCATTCCTCTTGTAACCATTAGCCATATTATGAACTGCTATTTCAAATATCCATATACATAATTGCATAATTGAAACTCGCCCAGTGTCTTTCTTTTCCCTGATACTTGAAACTTACACTTCTAAATGACACGACATTCTTTTTTAACTATTTTCGACTTATTAAGTTATCTCATTACCTCTTCCTTTCCAAACAATTAGAAGTTGAAGCAACAGTTTTTAAATTAACATCAACAAAAAATATTTATTTTTTTGCAAGAATGACCCATCTATATCTTGAGCAACCCTCGAATAAGATTAAATCTAACTGCATGGAATTCTAGAGTGGCTTTCGGATTACACTGTTTGTATGGTGAATTTAATATCTGGTGGCAGATGATGCAAGCTTACGCAGGAGAGAGTGAGTGCCCTCTGTCAACAAGTTACCCACCTTATTGACTTACCGATCAGCTGTGTTTGAACGTTTTTATATTGTCTCATCACATGGACCGATGCCATTCTCCAAACTTTTGTCAACTCCTTATTATATGATGCTTTTATATAATAGCTTCAGTCTTTGCGAGATAGTTGCACTTCTGTGTCTAGCGAGATTATTTTTTATCATCACATCGACACAATGTTGTTTATATAGTCGCGATTTATGTATCTTAATCACCCCAGATTAAAATATAAATTTAATGATTTTTGTTTAGTTACTAGTAATTATTATTATTATAAAAGCTTCAAATCAAGAACATTTATAAAAACTTTTATAGAAGTATATGTAGGTAATAATAATGCGTAAAGTAAAGCTCTCATAAAACTGCAAATTATGCTTGAACCATACAAGAAATAAAATTAAAACTTAGGTATCCAAATATAACAATGATTAGAACTGCAAAGTTTAATAAAAAGTGTTCCGCTTATTATTGACAAGGGATCGTTCAGGTACACATTGCTTTATTTTATTTTACTAAAGGGCCTAAGGGAAACCTTATATGCAAATATATATTTTTACGAAGTGAACAGCAGAACACGTTTAAGAATTAGCTCCGTAAAACTGAGTGGATCCATTCAAGGTGTCATCCGATATACTTGTATATTTCAGGTATC
Source organism: Cetonia aurata (assembly GCA_949128085.1). NCBI lineage: Eukaryota > Metazoa > Arthropoda > Insecta > Coleoptera > Scarabaeidae > Cetonia > Cetonia aurata. Next base: position 21,054,803 of record OX421886.1, on the reverse strand, counting down.
GCTATCACTGTACCTGTCTTTTTTTGTGACAGCTCAACCGATCGTGTTAAATTGCTTCAATGAACAGATCATTTCCATTAATAAGATACCACTCGAAAACGGACAGGCCTACGATTTGGGCCGACACGCACACTATAAAAGTGTTTTATGTCTAGATTTAGGAAGATACAAACATTATAGAAACACATAAACTGGGTATCGTAATATATGTATTATTCGCCGGCTAATGATTTAGTTATGTTGTACAACTTACAATTAGTAAGCATAGTTATTTCTACGGACTGATTGTAAGAATATTCAGAGTGTGTCACACTTATTAACTTCTTTCTTCATTACCTGCTATAAGAGAGTAACTCGTATAACTGCTGACACAAGTATTAATTTAATGTAAAATAGGTTCTACTGAAATATACTACAATGCAAACACTAAGCTATGTAATGAAAGTATATAATATCATGTTTAAAAGGAAACCCCTGGCGTAGATCTTTTTTTAAGCCAAACAACATTAATCTGTAATACATTAGCATACATTTTAGGCAATACTTATAAATAAGCTAAATCTTAACAAACAATATAATTACTTTCAATGGCAGCGTTGTCTTTCTTAACACAAAGTCAAATTAATCAGCCAATTGAATAATTCATAAGACTGTGATGATCAAATGACCATTTGGTTGGTCTAATATAGGCATTGTAGTGTTACAATATTAAATCAAATAATATACTTTTGATTCCTTGATCCACGTTTTATTTGAATGTGGCAACATTAGCAATAGCAAGACATATATTACATATTCGGCAAAGCACAAAAAGAGGCCATACGCAGTACCATAAAATTGCAACTATTAATACTGAACATTCGCCAATTAGTGTAAAAAAGTACTGTTACTATAAATACAAAATTTAAAGCATATTATTTAAGAAATATTGATATTTTATGATTCTTAAGAATAAGTTATCAAACCAAGAAGTTTTTTGTGTGACAAATATTAAAATTTTCGAATGTTAGCAGTTATTCAAATATTTCTTGTTCCTTCTGATATTTAAAGAAACAATTTTTACGGAAAGGAGAAATTCCCGGTGTGTGGGACTGTCGCCCACTAAAAAAATCCCGCTATTTCGGACCTGGGTCCACCTCGGAACCGTTTAACACATATATTCAATGTGGTATCCCGTTTAATTGTCTTATCCATCTTACTTAGATTTCATTTTTGTTTAATTTTTAATATTTTTTCAATATAGAAAGAAACCTTATTCCACCAGTGCCTTTCAGATACTCATATCCGCTCTATCTATGTTCCAACATCCACATTCGAAAACTGTGATATACATTATCCATATCAGAGTCCTGATACGGGCATGCAACACTATCTATGTATTTTCTTATTCCAAATAGATACTTGTAGAAGTAACGATGCTCCATCACTACCACTTCTCCATGTTTCCTATCTCTCCACGCCGAAATATTTTTCATTACTTTGTGTGTCCATCTTCCAATAATCTGTTTACCTCAACGCCTCTGCCAAAGCAATCTGATATGTTTGCGCGCTTTAATCCTTGTCTTTTTTTTTTCTTGTCCTTTTTCCCACCTCCGTCTTTTTGCTATAAACATATTTCTTCTCTTTAGCCATTAAGTCTGTAGGTGTTGCTCCAGCTATTACCAGTACAGCTGCTTCCGAAACCGTTCTGTACGCACTTTCAATTCGCGTGGCCCCTCTTCTTTGAACTGGCGACATTTTCTTCCTATAAATTTCCTTATCTAATGCTTCCGCCCAAATCTCACCTTAGTAAAGAAAAATAGAATTGATTACATACATGAGCAGCCTACGTTTACATGAAGATGGCTCACTAATATTTGTCATCAATCTGCTTAACGAGCAACCAATTGAGCGGCTTTCCTAGACAACAAAACTATATGTTGGCAATACGTTATTCAATTATCTAGGTGAATTTCTAAGTAGTTAACTACTTTTGAAGAAGTAATCGGTTCAGTACCTACACTCATGTTGATCCTTAAAGCCTTCCCACGTGTAGTCATTAGCACTATTTCTATTTTATGAGCTGCTAGTTTAAATCCATGCTCCTCCATTCAAGTTTTAACTAGCCTCATAACTTGATTAGTTTTTCTCTCTACATCTGCATTGTGTTTGGCAACAATTACTACTGCAATATACATAACAACACATCATCATAAGCTACATTTCATAGATCAGGCACTCTAACCGTTCCATTCGACGTTTTATACCAAAGCTTTAGCTCGGTATCTAAAATAACTCCTTATCATTCTTAAAAGATGAAATAAGATTATAAACTTATTTTCAAGAGTGTCCAGGATTACACGTCACTTCGCACTGTTGAACGTATTCTACACATCCAAGATGAACAACGTGACTACACCCCTACTATACTTGTTTTTCTTCTGCTGTTGAGATCTACAAGGCGAAACTTGAAGATCTGTACCACTTCTTGTACAGAGATAATTGTTGAGTATCCCTTTCTAAAGAAGCATTACATAATTATTTTATTCACGTAATGTAACATGCAATTATGAGCAGGATTTTGCAACGAGTTACATAAAATTTAAATAGTTATTCTTTGTGTTGTCTAACCTAAATCGTGTTATTTAAACCTTAGGAGCGGAATTTTTTGACTGAAAATAGCAAAAGTGGTAGAGTAACTGGGGGGAATACGCCATCATCAAGGGAAATTCCATTTCTCTGTCAAATTTGGTCATATAGGAATTGGTTTTGCACATTGATCTCTTACATCGTATCGTTTGTACACTTTCACCCACATTTAGTATAAGAAGAATACACATTTAAGAATATAATTTGTAAAAATTGTTGAACCTGCAAAGTGGCATATTGCCCAGTGGTGTGGGTAATATGCCATCCCAATCGGGGTAATATGCAATATGGAACAGAACATGGATAAACATTAAAACAAAAATAGTTGACCTATAGGTAATCTGTAATTTCCTAAATTTTATTTATTCAAGTACAACTTGAAGTAGGTATTTATTTTTTCTTCTTAGAAATTTTGGATTTCTTAAAGGATTTTCCTTGCTTATATTTGTTTGGGGTTAGTTTATCTTTAGTGGTCTGTTTTGTTCGCACCTTTTCCCTATTTTCAGATGATGTTAATTCTTGTGCATAGGCTTTTTCAACTGTGCCAACTAACAGGCGAAATTTGATGATGCATAATCGCTTCTGTTCATGGTAGCATTTGTCATTTCCTCAATATTTCCAGCCTAAACAATGGTATTTTGGGATACTTCGGAAGCGTTAGGTATTTCAAAAGCATGCTCTAAAATCCTTTGAGGATCATATGGAAATACCCACAAGCTCTAAAGCCTACTGTAGCTGAGCTAGCTAAGATTTCAAGCGCTATACAATAACTTTCGAAATTGATATCTTGTTAGTTTTCTTCCAGGATGACTGCTGATCCAACTTGGAGCTGCGTTCTGCCAATGAGTTTTTAGCGGTTTGAAAAATGACCTATCTAATGGTTGGAGGCAATGTGTTGTATGGTTTGGAAGACATAGCAATATTATTCCGTTTTCAGCTGCAAAATCAAGAACGTTAATATCTGAACAATGAGAACTGTGGCCATCCAATATTAATAGGACGTTTCCATTTTCCTTACGTGGAAGAACATGATCCCTCAACCAATTAAGCCCATCTTCAAATTCAAGCTTCTCTCTTTTACCTTTGAACATGCAATAGAGAGGCAATAATTTTCCCTCTACATTACAACAAGCTACTACAGTTATAGTTTCTCCTTTTTCTGCTGAGGTCACATGATGTACACCTCGCGTACCTTTGGTTGCAATAACTTTCCCAAGATCATAATTATATATTTTACATGGTTGAGTTAAGAAATCGTAATCCTCACATATTTTCAAAAAAAAGTTCAAAGTACATTCGTTTTTCTGGTGTACAATCGAGGAATGGTCTACTCTGCAATGTGCATGAATTTTATATTATATGTCTTTCCTTTTGTTGTATTTGCGTATATATATATAGTACAATATATTAATTTGCGTATTAATTTACACAACACCATCTTATTGTTGACTACTCAGAAATAGTTATTTTCATAATATTATATGCAAAGACAAGTGATTGCAGCTTCGGGGTAAAATTTTATCCTGACTTTAAACTGGCATTTTAAAGTAGATGTCTATTTTACACAATATGGGCAGCTTTAAAATAAAGCGGTGAAGTGTACAGTAGTCCTATCCTAACCTATAAAATTATAACTACACCACGCTAGAGCCCCTGCTTTCATAAATTTTACAAAATTGCTTACTATATCCATTGAGAAAATTGTAAAAAGTTTCCTTTAGACTTTGCTTACCTAATTAACAGAATATAATGCAAAATATCGTTACGAACTGCACTCCCGATGACCACATAAACAGTATTGAAGTGTATCAACTACTTATATGTGCAATCAAAGCGGCAGTCTCACTAATTCGTAAAACTGGCGTTTTATCCTGACTGGCATATTTCCCCAGGTTAAGTCAATTCTGTTCAGTTACGAGATGTTACTGGGATATCTGATAGTATTATTTTTTCTTTTCCTAAATGAAATTATTTAATAGTTATTAGTTATTTAATAATTATAATAGCACCAAATACCTTAAATGAAACTAATGTATAACTCTATCTCATTTTGGGAAAATATCGAAACTTTTCAGTCAACTAATTTTACTCCTCGTTAAAATCCAGTAATTAAATTTATTTCATAGCACGTATGTACCTACAAACTTTTTTCTCCCAAATTTTACACATTATTATAATGTATATAGGTTCGTGTACAATATACCGGTAGATGCAGGCCCCGGTAACATTTTACTTTCATTAATTAAAAAGTTGAAATTGAATAGGTGAAATAAAATATTAATGGAAAGGTAGTGGTATCTCAACGAGTCCGACCCTGATAGGAGGTGCGAGCCTAGGGAGACATTCATTAATCTGTTTTGACAGCGCAGTGTTAACTACACGCTATACCAGTAATTACAGATGACGGACCGCTACATGACATGTGAGACTCATCTCGTTTCACTTATACCATAGTACCTGTGCACACAAATACTGCTACATTTTACTCACAAAATGAGCTTAATTAATTATTATTTGATAAAAATTAAATAAAATCTAAATTGGACGAAACCCTGTAAATGGTGAAGATAGATACATCTATATAAAAGATATGAGAATTGATCAATAAAAAAAGATTCCTTTATCAAAGCGCTAATTAATACTTATAGGTACATCATTCCCTTTTTATTAAAACAAAAATGGCGTTTCATCATAATAAAGAGGCATAGATAAGAAAGGTTAAGCACTACTATTGGATATAAACGATCAAAAATTCCAATAGTTTTTATTATGACTTCATCAGGATGACACTGAAAATTGTACATTACTAATGAAACATTCAAAACTCAGAACGCAAAAAAAAAGAAACTTACGTTCGAGTTGGTCATTAACATACCAAAACATTAGAAAGATTAATATTAAAAAATAAAACACATTAAAAAAGTAAAACGACTATCGTACAACAATTTAAAAAAGAAATTGAAAGTTATAAACTTAAAAAAAGAAATTCGCCATCTTTCTTACTAACAATAAGAGCAGCAACATCGACGCGTAAAGTACGAAAGTCGACTAAAGACCAAAAAACGGGTAAGATGAAGGAGGCAACCATCCAGGTGACCAACTAAGAAATATACAGGGACCAAAGAAACAGCAATTTGGAGAGAATGAGGATAAAGATTAGTTTAAGTTTTTTTTATTTAATTGAATTAAATAATACTTAAGTCATCAACGTCACTGAGAAAATTGACAGATTGGGAGTACTTGTTAATATAATACATCTCTAGAAACAATGTTTTTTTTATAGTGTTGTTCCGAATATAATATCTCCGTGCTGGGGAAGTCAAAAATGTGTCCGTGGTTACTGCAATGATCCACTAAACCTGTTTCTTTTATTTTTGTTATAGTTGGGTATGTGAGCTACATCAGTTTTATGTTGTTTGAGTCTAATGCGGAGGTGTTGTGAAATTTTGCCAGTATAGGTCGACCTACAACTTGAACAGGGGATGGAATATACAACGTTGGATAACCACTCTTTCGAGTCAATATTCCTATTCTTAGCCAAAAGGTTATTAATAGAATTCAAAGTATAGAGAACCAAACAAATGTTAAGGCCTACTGCAGCCTTTTTAATCCGCTAGTCGGCGTTTGACCGTGGTAGCTGAAATCGGATGCTGGCGTTCCAGTCATAGAATCTTTAATTAAATTGTCTTAAATTAATACTTTGTTTATTTAAGTGTACATATTAGGATTATCATCGTTGAATGTAATAAAACTTATTAGATTAAGGTATTTTTAAAACGTTCTTCCTTGTCCAAGTTTCCGTGGACAGTAGTATACCTACCTAAAAAGGTACACGCACACTATATAACATATGCTGAAAAAGATATAGATCTCCAAAAGTTTAAAGTCACCCATTTTAATTAATGATTCTTCTTGACTACTGCTTCCTTGTTTTCAACGCAATGTGATGACGCTAATATTTTGCTTTCTCCTTATTTTCAGAACCTGTTAAATTGTATGAGGACCGTAATAGATTTCTAACAAATATGGGTAATTATTTTTTTTATTATTTGTTTTTAATTTTATTTTGGCTATAACTAGAAGGTATTTATTTTTTAAACTCCGTGCCTTAGATCTTAATTTTTTAGTATATATTATACAATTACCAAGCAAATACTACTCTTGAACTTCATAAATTAGGGATAAAAGGTTATTGAGGGCCTCTAAGAATATATTTCTACTTAAAACAACAAAGAAAGAAAATGTAGTAAATGACAGACCAAAAGCTCATAATTACATAACGTACTGTACAGAGAAATCTGTCTAACACAAATTAAATTATAGGAAAATTGCAGCACTAGTTAGGCATAATATGTTTTATTAATACTTACTATACTGTTCCAGATAATTGACTCCAGAATACAAATATAATGCTTTATTTAATACTAAGTATTAAACAATTAAATATGTTTCTTTAATTAGTTAAACCAATTATTACACGCCATATAGTTGTTTGTATTGTATTCTTAGCTTGCTGAAAAGTGTTACCATAGGGGCGGGGCTCATGGTCTGTTGTTAGAATCACCATACGAGCAAGAGCAAATGAAAGGGGAATACCACTAGAGACGGATTTGAATCTTCCTCTATCAGGCGCCATCAGCGCCACTCCGAGTACACTTTTACCGCCATCGTATCTCAAGCTATATCCGCGATCGCCTAGTAGGCAATCAAGAGTTTAGATGTCCGCCCTTTAGGGGACACAAGCCAAACCCGCAACCCACAAGATGAAGCCGATAAAATTTGGGTAATTGTGTTTAGGCATTTCTTTGATGTTTTTATAATGCGTCATGGCAAACCGTTTCTGAAATCACTGAATACGCAATCATGTGTATTCGTTTTACACGAGCTATTCAGCCTCCAGCCAAACTGACAATCCATGAATTGTCCGAGCTAGATCTGTGACTGCATTTTATACCGACTTACCTTAGATATTTACAAATATCTACAAACTTTTCGAGACACATATGAATGAATTATGTTTGAATTAAATCTATGAAACTGTGTTTGTGTGTATAGTTGATTATTTAAACATTAGAGATGCAACTATTTTATGAGTATACACTGTATTTACTCTAAGTACTTGACCTTTTTTTTCAAATTCAGCCAATTCAACAAAACTCCGTCACTGATACTTGTACTTTTCTATATTTAAATTCATTAGTATTACAATTTAAAAATAAACAGACACGCATACGTGTATGTATTCATCAAAAGAAATCTAGCAAATATATATAATTTTACAGTCGAAAATATGATTTGTTTGATTCTAAAAAAAGAATACTTTAGATATATTAAAATAGTCCTTAATCAAAGAAATACCGGCACCGAAACATATTTCTTTGATTTAAGAAATCCTTTTTATGTGTGTGATACGGGACCTATGGTTTTGCATCCTACTCGAGAAGAAGGTATATAATCTGACTTTTATCTAGATTTAAAAACCAAACCATCTCAGCCGGGAATACAAATAACAGAGTTTTCAGAAGATCATTCAAAACCATTCCATATTAATCATTTATATAAGTGCTTGTTATACATTTTATTCAAATTTACTACTTTAAACACCAAAGGTAGGTAGCTAATTTTCTACAACCTTGACTTCGCATACAACACACAAAAGTATGCGTGCATAACCATCTTTAAACGACGCGTGTCAAGATGTTTGCGTGCACAACCCTTGATGGGATGTGTCCGTCCAAATGAGATAATCAGTGATCACACTCTTACACAGCGGTCAATATGGAGATAACACTTACAAATTCATGTGCTATACAAAATGATGATTTAATCATTTCCGTGTTTGCCACACAGGGCAATTATGTTTTCGTTATTTACGCTTTTGGTCTGAAGAGTTTTGTAAGTCTCCTGAAGTGCTGACATACATACTGTGAATTTTTATTTTCAGTTGAATGATTTAAAACTATATTAAATTCATTGCCCGGTAACTTAATATAAAATTAAAAACCAAGCACTATCCTGAAATAGTATATAGGTATAAAATTCTCAAAAATAGCATTTTTTGAGATATATTACTGCGTTTGTGTGTGTTTAACCTAATTTTAAACAAAGTTATCATTTCTTCTATTGTTCTTTTTAAATTAGGTACTTGATTAAATGGCAAATTCACATTCTTTCATTGTGACTAACCTTAAACCACTAAATGTTTCCTGCAGTCATGATATGCTTTAAAAGAATTTGACACTAATTATTTTACCCTGCAACCGTCAAAGGCATATTTTTATGTTAGAGGACGAATATAGCAAATTTTAGCGAACTGACAGGATTGCTCTTGAAGAAAAAACACGCTCCTGATGAAGTACAAACACCAGAACTATTTATTGTAGAAATGAAGAAGGCCCACTAGTAGATAGATACGAAAAAAAGCTGAAGATATGGACAGGACACTTCAATAACCTCTTAAACAATGCAGAGGAACAGCAAAGACTTCAAAAAAACTGCAGGCACAGTGATGGGCAATGAAGAAGAAGTAGAAGAGGCTACAGAACAAAAAATATGAAGTTATGAAATATTCAAAGAACAATAAAAATGCTGGAGAATATGAATTTCCTGCAGAAACATTAAAATAAAGGGGACAGAAATTGCAACATAAACTAGATCGCTTGATATAAAGAGTGTGCAAAGAAGAAATAATGCTTAAAGATTAGAAGAAGGGTGATAAGACGCAATGCAAAAATTACAGGGGAATTGCATTTTTAGACATAGTATACAAAATCGTTGTCAGGTTAAAACGGAAAAGATTAGAGAAATATGAGATTAAGGTGGCAGGGGAATATCAAAGAGATTTCAAACGTGGGAGACCCCTAGTGGACCAAATTTTCGCATTAAAACTTAAACCACAATATGCTCTTTATTGACTTCAAACAGACAATGTCCAGACACATGTTGTATGAAGCACTGGCACGATTAGGAGTTCCAAAGAAAATAATAAACCTTGTGAAAATAGCGTTAAGAAACTCAAGAAACAAAAATTTGATAAACGGTAGTTTATTATTTATTCAAAGCAATTTCAAGTTGGGGAAGGTTTAAGACAAGGTGACCTCCTTTCGAGGAACCTATTTAAACTAGTATTAGAAGTAATAATAAGAGATAGTAAGATCCAAATAACATGATCAATTTACCATCATAAAGTGCAGTGCAGTGCAGGAACTCGAGAAAGCTCTCAAGAACTTTGAAAAAGGAAACAAATTTTAACTTCAGATAAACAATGAAAACACAAAATATATGCAATTAGAAGTAGAAATAACAGAGCAAAATAAATATGCCAAGTTCAACGTAGCAGAAAGAGTGTAGAATTCGAAAAATTACCCAGTTCGAACTGGGTAATTACTCGAATATCTAGGGGTAACAATAACATCGAAAAACCAAGCAGACTGGGAAATAGACAAGAGAATCCTGAAAGAAAACAAAATAGTAGGGACATTATCAAGAATTTTAAGGGCGAAAAACCTATCCAGAGTACTAGTTAAAATTAGAGCTTATGAGACAATCATGAGACCAGTTATGCTCTTCGTCAGCGAATCATGGGTAATGACAAAGAAAGACGAAAAAAAATTGGAAATCCTCTTTGTCTTAGGGGGCCTATGTCTATTTAACCTACAGTATCGATCAGTCTACTATAATTTTCAGTCAATAGAAGTCTTCAATCAATACCATCTTATTATAATAATTCCTCGTATTTAAAAATTCTGAATCCTGTTGAATCACGTACTTAAGTTGTTATGTGTTTAAATAATTTTATTGTGTCACAGCCAAACTAAGAGGCTTTTTCTACTTACTTAGGTTATCAATTAATAATAATAAGTAGTAAAACCAGAATTTAACGTTTAAATACCAAAGATATAATAAGACAAGGGTATTATGTCTTGTCTGCTTTATATTTTGCAGTTCGTGCACTTCCACTTACCGCAATATTCCAAGTGGTTAAAACAAAACTGTCTGCAGATAAAAAGTTTGCAATGTGTAATCCCTTTTACAGATCTACAAATTATTTTTTAGGAATATGAGAAGTTAATTAAGTACCTAACACAACAGCTGTTTCATTCAATAACATTCAAACGAGTGAAACTATTGAAGTACTCAAAAACGCTCAGGTTAATATATAACAAATGTTTGCATATTTACATTTTTGTGAAAGTCATGCGCACATATGAGATAATCAGCCAAACTATTTGCGATATGTTATATCTACGCTGTTATAAAGAAGTTGAAACGTTCTTTTTAAATTAACAACGAGCTTATGATTACCATGCAATTATCCGGGTGCGAGTATTGCCTTGCAGCGCCCTCTCAAGGCAAATGGTCGAGTAACTTACACTATGCTTTCTGAACGTATGCGCTAGTATCTACGATATATGCGTGCATATGTATTCGCGTAACACCAAAAGATCTTTATCACCTTTGACATGAAAAGAACTGACATTCGTGCCTGCTTCCGGTTAGGTTTGCCTACCACTATCGAAACCCCGCAACACATACACGTACGACATACGAAGCTGCAGTATAAATGAATTCTAATCAAATACGTTTATGTTATTAAAGGGCCTAGGCATGTAATCTATATAATTACAAATTTGGTATTCTATTAAGGAGTTTTTTACTTTTACATATCTAGAAGGAATTACATAAAAGTGACTCGGTAGATCATAGTGGAACCTACTAGCTATGATTTGCGCCAACATACATATTTAAATCACTCTAATGAACGTCTATTTAAAAAGAGGCAGTAGCTTATACGAAAAAATACATCACCCAAAGGGTATAATAGGTAAATGATTACCTCGAAATTAATTTGAGAAATACCTGTGCACTAAAGGCTTTTAGAAGTTTATTTTCTCAACATCATTTCCAGTCTATTGAGATTCCTTTTATCGTAATTCTGTAATTTTAGCTTCTTTATTAGACCTATCACTCTTATGTAAGACATTGGAAAAACGTTGGACAATTAAGCAACATCTCTTTCTTTATTTCCTGAACATGTAATTACAAACACTCTGACTGCAATCGTTACAAATACAAGTTTGACTCTATCACTGGCGATGGTACTAGCCTACTGCTAGTAGTCGTCAACTGTCCATAGAACTTCTAAAGTGGTCAGCTATCCACATGGATGTGCCTGCTCATACACAACACTGGCAGATTTGTTTCCACTGAATTCCCCGTACAGTCTGTTCCGCAAGAAAAGAGGCGAAGTTTCTTCGAAAGCTATCAAGCTATTTATTCCAATTTTCTTTTACACAAGTAAAATGCAAGAACGCAATTGACTAATATACAGTATAATCTGCTCCAGCATTAAGAATGGCCCGACATCACCGAGGCATACTTTCAACGCGCCGTATCTTCCGAATCACCGTTGAAAGCTGCTTCAAATTGTGAAGAGGCCTGCCTGCAAGCTGACGCTTCATAATGGCCCACACGTTCTCAATGGCGTTTGTAAATATTGAGCATTTTTATCGAATCCAAATTTTGCGTGAAGAGCTCCAAACAACCAAAGCTGTGCGCTGAGAAGCATCCTCAGATATTTAATTTTACAGGGTGTTTGACGTGCGCTGAACGAAATCGGTGCTACTTCTTAATCAGGCACGTTTCACCGGAACCCATGCCCAGAAAATCGCTTCATCCGAGAAGATCACCTTCGTCCAGTGGCGATCTTGGTTCTCGCTAGCCCAGCTCAAGCGTTTCTCGATGTGGGTTACGCTAAATGGAGGTTTCGAGCTCGTAGGGCGATATAATAGTTTTTCTTCGTTCAAACGTCGCCTGATCGTGTTGAGGCTAACACGAATTCCCTTCTTCGTTTACCTTGGGTTCACGCAGGTGCATAGTGGGATGATTCCTGAACAACTGGACAATAACTTTGTCGTGCTTTCTAGACGTTGCTCTCGTTTTACCGCTTTCAGGAAAATCATCAACATTTTTTAACTCTTCATAGCGCTTCACCCAAATCTCAACGAACCTCTTTGATTTTTTAATAACTTTGGCTACAGCAACATACGAGAATTTTGGTCCTTTTCTATGTGTGCACAAGAAGACAGCCTCAAACCGTTTTTTATACGCGGAACTCATTTGGCCAATCGACCGCTCTCTTGAACGTTTCGAGCAACACTGACCTGAATTTGTAATGGCGTCGTAGCCCATATCTTTCATTTTGCTAGCAAAAACCTCGCCTCCTTTCTTGTGGAACAGACTGCCTACGCTCATACACAACCCTCGGTGTGCGACTGGGCTTGTCAAACCGAACGCCTGGTGTATGACTAGGCTTGCTTACACAACGAAATGAAACGAAAAAGTCCATGTACTGATAAGAAATGGGAGAATTTCTGTGGGTCCAAGAGAAGCACACAGAACACTGGAACAACACAACCAGGTAAACTCATGGAAAAAATTTTCTCAAGAGACCCTCAAATAAGAAGCGTGAAGAGCTACTAAAGCTCACTAAGAATAATCTTCGCGTAGTAGCAGGCTTTCTAACAGAACATTGTGCACTAATAAGGGGACAACTACAGAGAATGGAGATCAACACTGCAGATACCCAATAAAGAATGTGTAAAGGAACGACAGACACTGCATCGCACATCCTTTGTGAGGCAAACAGATAGGCAATTTTTGGCAAGCCAAAAATGAACCCGGAGGATTGTTTCGATCGCGATTTTATATATTTCATTCATTTCTCTCGATGCGTAAAAAATTTACTGGTGTGTATTTTGGTATAACTCATGGTTCTGAATTTAAGTTTTGTTCACGGCTTTCGATTTTCCGTTTTTCAAATTCTACTGCAGACAAACACGCTTCACGTTCCAAAGTGGAACATCGCAGGGCCGATGTAATGTGGAATTTATCGCTTATAGCAAACACGGTACGTACCAACGTATGTGTATATAGAAAAGAGGAACGTTATAAATGCAAATTGATATTAATATTTATGCAGTCGCGGCCTGCACGCACTTTCGCCACGATCAAACGGGGTGCTTGCGGGTTGTTTGTGTTAGAATTTTTCCCCGTTATTATCGTCATCTTCCTCTGATTAATCCATCCTAAATCAATACAGTTTCCAACGTTGGCGGTTTTAAATTTCACATTTTTCTAATGGACTGTGAAGGAACCGGACCTGTCATCACGTTATTACTTTTACGTTTTCGAACAGCGTGGCATGCTTTTAAAATAATAAGATCACGAGAAGCTCGACAGTTTTTGCGTCGATAGCGCTATATACGCGGCAGTTATCAAGTTTGGCTATTCTCGGACATATGGTCGTGGCGTGGAACCATCAGCTTGCGCTTAGTCGGGGAAGAAGATGAATTGCGGAAAGAATTGAATTAACGGTGTGTCTGAGTTGGATTTCCGCGTGCTAATAAGAGACACGATCTGTCTTCTTTTATTAGACCTTACCCTAATTAGTTTGGCTGTCGTTTTTTTTTATGTAACAAAATTTACTAGATATATATCTAGTGAATTTTTACAAAAGTTGCAGCATTAAACTTTTGAGATACAAAAATTAACTGTTTAAATGTAAAACTCTAACATCACAATATTGATTCTTTAAGGATAATAGACCTAATTACAAACAAAGATAAAAACAAATATTTGTTATTATATCACAAACACTTCTATAGGACAAAATTCGCTAAACACAAATGGAAAGTGAGCCAATCCACTTGCATCTAATAATTTCAACCAAACACTTCATCGTAGTGATTTAAATAGGTATCTGTTTATTATGTTGACTATTGTGTGCAAAGTCTTGTATATAAATATATCTGGACGAAAGGGTTGAATTTACTTCAAACACCGCAGTATTATACGGGCTTAAGCTGACAGCTGGCCAAGCAACTGGACATAGCAGATTAACGCGATGGAAGCAATTGCATCAGATTTCCCCATTATGACTAATATACGAAACGTTAAAATTAGCACGAAACGTGATACTACCCCTACCAAAATCGATGTTAACTGCTTCAATACTTACAATTAGTGAAAGGAGATATGTCAGAGATCAACTATTCATGTTTAGACAAAACAATGGAAAATGTATCTAATATAAATTGCAAACAGCACTTCCTAAATTTTTTTATTGTTTGTTTGTTAATTATTACATTGGCTGCCGGATTCGGCTATATACAGCCTCATCAGGCGATAATACTTATAATGTAGATAAAAATTTGAATAACGAAAAAATTACTAAATTAATAATTAAATATAATTGTACTTTCTAGGTTTTTACAACATTAATCGGCACAGTAAATAATTGGAAAATAAAAAATAAACAATAAAAACCAAAATTTCACGTCGCTCTTCGCTAATACACTAAAAATTATGAAAAAATTGTGTTTTTATTTACTTCCTTCTCTTTTTCTATCGATGTTCCTCCTTTCTTCTGCAATGTTTAATTGATGCAATTTTCTATTTTAGCTTATTTTGGCTTCCCGTACTCTGTTGACCTGTATGTCGATGTTCATTCTCTTTAAGGATGCTATGGGCCCCACAATTTATATTCTTTCTATTTTTACTTTCAACGGTTTCGTTCCTGATTTCAATATTTCATCCATCCTTGTAAGCGATATAGAAATTCGAGTATGTGCTTTAGTTGAAGTAAATCCCACTATGTCATCTCGACAAATTGCTCGCGAATTAGGTATCTCTAAAACAACGGTTCATAAGATTT
Organism: Cetonia aurata; assembly: GCA_949128085.1. NCBI lineage: Eukaryota > Metazoa > Arthropoda > Insecta > Coleoptera > Scarabaeidae > Cetonia > Cetonia aurata. Next base: position 21,039,460 of record OX421886.1, on the reverse strand, counting down.
TACGTACTAATAAATATCGTTCATACAAATTTACAAGTTCACAAGTACTTCTTCCCGATGATTATTATCGCCGAATGGAATTTTGCGAAAGAATGATAAATAAATATCACGATAACCAATTTTTTTTAACAACGTATTGTTCACAGATGAAAAAACATTTTACCTACACGGGCATCATAACCGCCCAGTTTGTCGTTACTGGTCGCGTAAAAATCTACATTTAAATATACCACCGCGAACGCAGTATCCACAGAAGCTAAATGTATGGGCAGGTATCATTGGAAATCATATAATTGGGCCTTTTTTCATTGACAGTAATTTAAACGGAAATAGATACCTACAGTTACTTGAAAATAATATTATTCCGGCAATACGGGAGCGATTTAATATAAATGAAGTTTGGTTTCAGCAAGATGGTTGCCCAGCACACAATACACGCATTGTAACAAACTTTATAAACGCGGTTTTTGAAAACAGATGGATCGGTAACTCGGCCCCTATTAAATGGCCAGCGCGGTCCCCTGATCTAGCTCCAATCGATTTCTTTTTATGGGCCTTTTTACATAATACAATATACGGATACGGTGATCAATGGCCATCAAACCTAGAGGAACTGCGCGCAAGAATTATTGAAATCAGTAATACTGTCACAGCAGATATGTTAACAAATGTTCGTCGGAATTTTTATGATCGGTTGGGTTACTGTTCTTATCAAGAGGGAGGTTTATTTGAACACTTAATAAATTAATTTACTTCAAATTTTATTATTGTTTAAGAATAATATTCTCTGGTAGCTGATAATTTTATTTTAAATCTCTATCGTATTTACATTAAAACGCATTAAAATTATTCTACATTTGTTATTCATTCTATACTTGCAAATTAGATGTGAAGCATTTTATATATTATACAGGGAATCTATTAGTAGCAGGAACTTTTGTATATTTTATTTATGTGTGGTCCAAATTGCTTGTCCAAATAGAGCATCTCGGTGATCGTAGGTCCTCTAGCTAGGTGACAGGAAAAAAAGAGTGCCCACGTCCCGATTTCTTTTTTCTTAATATGCTCAATGTCGAAAACAAATTTTTTTTTAAAGTTATAGCCAAAAATTGCGTTTGCCGGACTTTTCGAGAATATCTACTAACTCGCCTGTCTTTAACGATAGGAATAAAACGTTTTAACATTACTAAGGCATCTTTATGAATAGAATCGACTAGTTGATTCAGATTGTTATTTTATGCATTCGTCTTTGGCCTGCAGCATAAAGCTGAATTTTTTTAATGTTAATCGTAGTAGGCAGTGGTGCTTTCCTGTCTTCAAACAATCAAACATATATAGTTTATGAGGTTGACGTCTACCACTTTAATAATCTTCTTTTTTGCATTTTTAATTTAAAAATTATCAAATTCTCTAGTAGCCCATGACAGGAAAAAAAGCTGCAACAGTAAATTTCTTCTATGAAAGTCAAGTGCGTTTTGAAATGAAATTTAAATTCTTATTAGAAACTTTAAACTTGTTAAAAGCAATCAAATTCCTAACTTATGAAGTATTTAATTCTTAAACAACAAACTATGTCAAGAATCAATTTTAAATTTCATTTTAATAATTTGTTCCAGCTCCAAAGGTAGCCTCGCAGAACATCGCGGACTACACATCGACTGCTTCGTCTGGAAATTTAGAGTCTACCAACATCGCAAATCGTACTGCCTGCCTTGGTTCTACCACCAGTCTGACTTCCAGTATGTTGGGCTTAAACTGTTTAAATACCGGCCGAACGAACTTCACCAACAAACAACTGACGGAACTAGAAAAAGAATTTCATTTTAATAAATACTTGACCAGAGCGCGGCGCATTGAAATCGCCAGCGCGTTACAGTTGAACGAGACCCAAGTGAAAATATGGTTTCAGAACAGGCGTATGAAACAGAAGAAGAGAATGAAAGAAGGTTTAATACCCGCGGAACCGGTCAATAATTCCTCGAGTTCCACTGCGAGTTCATTGAGTCAAACAGAAAATGCATTAGCAGGAAGCAGTGAGAATAGTAGGGAATCTAATTAATATCCTTCCGTGAACATTTGGAGTAAAAAATTATGTATGTACTTATCGCCAAAGAGAAATGTAAGAGATAGTGAGGTACATAGATGTAAAAACATGTATAATATCCTGTTGACCTTAATGTTATTGTCCTTGAAAAGAAAAACAAATATTTCCCAGAAGTGTGTGTAGTGAGAGATTAAAATAAGTTGGTATGTAAAAATATGTAATATGTATTTATTTTTAATATGGTGATAATATAAGTATGAAATTAGATTTTTACTTTTGAATCTAAATTAATGAAAATTCGCGTTTGTAAAACGTAAGCTTTAAGTGAAAATTCTCTTTGAGGTAACAAAACTTTGTATTATTAATTGTGCAGTACAAGAAAGATACTCACCTTTAACAATAAATTCTGTTTTGGATTAAATTTTTAATATTGTCATTTAAATATCTATTAAAAAACTATTAGTACTTCAAGCAAATTATCTTATAATTATAGGTACATTTATTTCGGCGAATTCTGGAAAGAAAAATAAAGATTAGAAAAAAAAATTTTATTTACTGTCATACACATACATTCCCCTTTTGTAAAAGTATTTATAATCTGTAAAATATGTACATAAGTATATAAGTGTGTGTTAGTTGCGTTTGCTCAGGGATGTAAGTGGATGTACCCTAAAAATGTGTATTACAAGAGAAATACATATAACCAATAAATTATTGTATCCTACCTAATTTGTTTATTCTTCTAAATTATATCTAAACCTTAAACATAAAACCAAGCATTGATTCCATGCTTAATCAAAATTATAAGCGTGAGCGAAATCAGTGACGCATTAAAGAAGGAGATGCAAACTGTCGAACCAGAACTCCAGCCGCATTCTAATTCAGTTTTCAATACATCTATTAAGGAATTATTGTTCTTGTTAATGCACTCTGCTAATCTCATGTCGTCTTCAGTGTGTCTGCACCAATAATCCGCTACTCTGGCTGTATAAGGACTACTTGGACTTTTTCCGCATAGATATTGACGACGTTTCCTTTGCCAAGTTTCTATCCACCTAAAATAAGTTTGATGTAATTAGATAAAATAGTGAAATCTCGCCACTAAAGGTTTAATCAAGCAATTCTCAATATTATTTTACGTTTTCTTAATCATCAAAATTTGTCTGAGTTGTGTACTAATTCATTACTAACAACAGTACACAAATAATTTATTTTGATTCAGTCGAAGAGTCCCTTTTAGAATTAAATATTTTACTGTAGTAGTGTAAATAGTTTTGCCCTGTACAGAGAAAAAATATAGAAAGAATATATTAAATATTAGACGCATTTGTTCGCCTTCCCGAGTTAAATACGGGCGTGTACAATATAGAGAGGATACGCAGCAATTTTTACTTTAAGAATCGCGGGGAATAACAGAACAAATACAATCTCTCTGTTTTGATTGAGGAAATAATTTACATTTCGGAACCTACCTACTGGAACTCGTTTCAAACAAAAGATGTTCAAAACAGAGGATCCGTATTTCTCTCCGCCAAATCTTTCTCTGTCTATAAATATTTTCTAGCAACTTATAACAGTAATCATATTATTTCTCGGCTAACACATCCGAAAAGACAACCTTACTACACTCATTCGAAAATAAAAAGCGGCACTTTATCGAGTTGAACTATAGTCTGTCCATCGGTATAACGATTTGACTTTTAATGATTATTGGGGATTATACGTCGTTCTAAACCACCCGTGCTCGAAAAGTATTATAGCGGTTGGGTAGCATTTATTTTCTGAAAATTGGGTGCTAATAAATAAGTCAAATCGTTATATCTATGGACAGACTATACCAACGTATCATTTCCGTTACTTTACTCTTCTGTGAAGATTCTGAAGTTTTTCTGGCTTCAGTTGTCAAAATAGCTGTCAAACAATCTGTCATTCAAATATGAGTGATCTATACCTATTCTGAACACAAATGCAAGTAAATTAATTTAAGTGGTAATCAAGTGGTAGCCGAATTAAATTTTGGTAAGCACCACGGCTGGAAAGTGTCTTATCGAACCCATGTGGTTGCCCGGCTCGGCTCGCAATCTCCAAACTCGTTCGACAAAACGCCACTTTCTAGACTTGATAAGTAAATAACTATTGGTATCAATAAATAAAATGGTTTTCTGCTTTTACTGTAATTTTTAATATGAGGAAATTTTCTATGTTAAAAATTGTACCTCCTGTCGGATTTGAACCAGGCACCTCCCGTTTGCCGGACGGGCGACTCTACCAATTGAGCTAGCGGGGCGCTGGTTCTAGGTATGCTATTTTTATAAATGCCAGCCGCTAGCATTATTTTTAATATAAAGTTTCTAATGAGAACAACTTAGTCAGATTTGAAGACTTACACGTGAGTGTAACATTTCGCATCGGCTGGATTATTATTAGGAGTATGTCCAGAAAGGCGGTAGCCGGATAAGAATGGGTTCCCACCTCCAGAGGAATTTTTGGCTGAAACTTGAGGTATATGTTTGACATCCTGGAGGTGGCCTTACGCAAGTATTCAGCTGTAAATATTGAACGGTCTTCTGGTAAAAAGATAACAACCATTTTTTCTTTAATTTATTTTGTGATTGGAACAAAAAAAGGAAAATATACAGTTCTTTGGAAGCTATCAAAGAAAGAAAAACATAATCCGATTTCCGTAGATTCATTTTTTTTTCTTGTTTTTATTTTTGACTTTTTTTGACAAACTAGGTAGCCAGTTTGGTAGAAGCACCAACATTTTTGTAAATCTTCTCTTACCAATCTCCCCGGTACGTACCTCAGCACAATCTGAGTGGTGAGGTGTAGTAAATAAACATTACATTTTTAATCGTTTCTTTTTTAGAACAGAGGGCCATACATACTTTTAATTAGTAATCAGGCTTATAGATAACATGTTACTTGGCTTATTAATTATTTGTAACTCTCTCAAAATAGTTGCTTTATTCAGTGTAAGTAAGAATCCAAAGTGTCTTGTGGAAAGTTGGTGAAGATAGCTCCAGGGACATCAAAGAAGATAATATTATACTAGCTGATATAGACGCATAGGTACTTTGAACTTTTACTTCACAAAAAGGTATATATCGGTAATGTTATATGTGAAAAATATTTCGCAAGTCTGAAAACAAAAGAAACTGAAACTGTTGTAAAAAAGAACGACAATAATAGTTGAATTCTTTTCACCGTCTGGAGCAGCTCGCTTCGCTTTTGTGAGCCAAGATGCGAGCTACACTACGAGCGTAGAAACCAGCCATATACTTATGTAACAACAAATTCGTGGTGATTGAGTAGCTCGTAACTTAACTCACAAAAGTAAAGTCAGCTGAGCCAGAACGTGAAACGAACGCTACTGTTATAGCAGCACTGGGTGAAAATTCCCAGTCAAGTTTTCAAAGCCGAATTCATCTTAGTGTGTGCATCTTCACCAAGAACATATGACTCATAAGTAGGTACAAATTCGAGTACATGCCTCCCAAGACGATACAACAAATGCTGAGTTCATAGATGTCCAAATTAAGAAAACAGTGGCCACGCATAGATATTGTGTTTGTTTTGCTACTGAAAATATATGTATAATAGTTCCTCAAGATACAAGATTCAACAGATAATTTGGTCAACAAATTATCTGTTTAATATGCGCTCTTACTTGGATGACAGCATTAAAATCGCTGAGATTATGCGTTGAGGAGATTTTCAGCTGAAAACGAAGTTCTTCATATTTTATACAAAAATAAGAATTGAGGTATGCTTTACGTATTCTACTTGGTTAGGTCCGAGAAAAAAACTGTATTATTTGTGTCAATAAATATCCCATTAACTTTATTATAAATCTATATCCACACTCAGAAAACTGCAGGGGTTAAATGGACCAAATTTTGATGACGCTAATAATGTTGCGAGGTTAAGTACAGTCAAAGCAACAAGTGTTGTTACCTACACGTTAAAAACACGTTTGTTACCATTTTATAGTCAGATTAATTAAACATTTTAAGTTAAACTGAACAAGTATTATCCATTATTTCAACTACGTATTTCTGTTGTATTAAATACCAAATTGTGTTGAAAAAAAAAACGCGTCGTAATGTTTAATGCATTTAAACAAATAAAGCAGTTTATTAACAGCTGCTAATAATATAAAGTGTAAAATATTTTTATGATTAATTCTCAGCGGTCAAAAGCCGCCGCCGATGGTGTGGCAGAAGTCGCAGTTTTAATGATCATACCTCATATAATACAGGACATAAATAATCAAGTTGTCGTACATCCAATTTACGCAGGATATCGATTATTGCCAGTGTCAAATAAGGGAAGCGTCATTTTTACTACAATTAAAAGTATGTATTTGCTGTTGCATACATATAGACATATAATTCAGAAATGGGTAATTTCAACTTCATAATTAAGTACATTCAATTAACTGCAATTTTGGTTAGTCTAACCTTTTTCTTAATACGACTTTGTTAAATGAACAGTATTTACTGTTCAAATAAACTCAATGGGTTTGTTAAATTAATAAAAGAAAAGTAACAAAATACTATGATTGCATTCACTAGTCTGGGTAAACTAGAAGAATATGGTATAAACGGAATTCTCACTCTGATTAATTAACTGGGCGTTTCGTTTGGCCCATTGTGCATTATTTTTTCTACAGTGAACTATGCGCAGATACAAACAAAACATAAAATCCTGACCACAGAGAATAACACTAACAAGAAAACACCGGCAACCAGAAAATCCATATTTCGATGAAACTCTAAAGACTGAAAGAGTATTATGGTATAAGAACAATTTTCTTGGCGGCCTGAAAATACCTTCAGTTCGCGTTTCGGTAATCATTTCATCATTCCGCGCATGTTATAAAAATATTCTTGCATATAGATACTAACATATCTTCCATTCCAATCTACATTTAATCTACACATGTTATATAAAACTCATTGTATTCTTATACAAATTCTATAAAATAGAGCAAAATTGTAAGTATGATACACGCAGTAATTAATACATAGGAAAAATTCAAAATCACTTAGAACAGTAATTAATAAAAAGCTTACCCAAGTGAGCAATCACATATCCATTTTGTTTCGCCTAACTTCAGGTTTATCAAAAATGGCTTTTCATCCGGCCTTTCCGTCTCAAATACTTTCTCAAGTATGTTAAGCTCTTCGTTGTCGCTGAGGTCCAAGCTAAGATTTCTCACGTTTCCTATGTCGTCGAAGATATCGCCTGAAATTCTCGACACACTCGTATTCCTTAGGCAAAATGTTAGTGAAGGACTTCTAACTCCCTATAGGTTCATATAAATTTACTAAGCCATTTTCATTATGTGAACCATATACCTGTAGCATATCGAAGTCCAAGTCCGTAAGACCTTTGCCAGACAACACAATGGTATCCAATTCAGAAGGATAACTACCACTTACCATACTATCGAAGCCTGGTACTTCATTGTCGACCTTCCAGGAACAATATACGGAAATATTTTAGCGCAGTTTATATTATATTTTAACTGACTTACGTTAATTTCCAAATGTCGCAATCCATCGTTAAATTTTAACAAAGTTGGTATATTAAATCCTCTTACGTTCTCATAAACGCTTATGTTTAAAGTACGCAAGGCGTGCATTTTAGATAGAACACCAGTCTATTAATGAATAAATTTCAAGCGCTAATTAATAAGAAATTCTTCGATACACTTACTTCCAAAATATTTAAATCGAAATCAGTGATATCTAATTCCTCCAAATGTTGAGCAACTCCCAAGAAACTAGTATTACTCAAGGCAGTAATTGGATTGGCAGACATAGACAGTTTTTGAAGCTTCGTTAATGAATGCGTAACAACTGGTACTGCTGTTAAATCATTGAAATCTAAGTTTAATCGCCGCAAAGAACTCATATTTGCAGCCATTTCCGGGGGCACTGTAGGCAACGAATTGTACGCCAAGGATAATGATATCAAATTTGGCAATGGTAATTCAGGCACCTAAAACAATCCAACAATTTTGTTATAAGCGAGATTGGGAAACGATGTGCTTGTTAACGTACGTATGTCAAAGATACGTTGTCAAGAGCTAAATGTAACAAAGTATCCTCTATTCCATCGAAGGCTCTTCCATTTTCCAAAATTAATTGCGTATTGTCACTCAAAATTAATGTTGACAAACGAGGCAAAAAACTAAACATACCATCATCGATTTGCACCAAGCGATTACCAGATAAGTCGAAATACATCAAGCTCTATATATAAAAAAATAAATAATAAAATAAACTTTATAAACACTTTTCAAAGCCTGAAGCTGAAATATGTGTTGTAAACTCATCTATTGTCATTAAAATAATAATTACTATTATATTTGAAAAATCATACCTTAAATTTGCCAAAAACATCAGCATGTGGTACTGATGATATACTGTTCCAAGACAAATCTAACTCACATAAAGTCGCAGCTGCTGACGAAGATATAGCCGATATATGTAACCTATTTAAAGTATTATGAGAGAGGTCTAAACGTTCTAAACCTTCTTCTTTGAATAAATTATCTGGTATGCTCCTTAGTTTATTGTGGGAGAAGTCCACAATTCGCAAATTTGATAAAGACCTGAATAGATCGTTGGAGAGTTCCCAAAGATTATTATATGATATAAGAAGAACCTGTCAGATAAGTTATAATATAAAATTTGCTACGTATTTATTTTCCATCACGAACCTGTAATTTACGAGTATTTCTAAACGTATCGAAATCTATTTCCGTTAACTGATTATGTGAAATATCTAACACTTGTAAGTGAGGGATATTTCCAAAAACATCCTTGGTAGCATTCCAAATATTATTGTTGCTTAAATACAAATGTGTTAAAGACAAAACGGCAGGTTGAAAGTATTGCCTACTGATCAAAGTTATGTTATTGTAGGATAGATCCAAAATCTTTATATTAGAATGGAGACCACCAATACCTGGACAAAATACACAAACTTTTCAAAACATCGTATTTGTTATATTTCAATTAAATGATTTGTTTAACCGTGCCCAAACTTTTTTCATCTTATTAATTGCTACTTAAAATATTTTTACAAAATCCTGGAATTACAAGTGACGATGTTTGACCACAGTTAAATTTGTGCGCTTGCGACAGAAATAATGTTAAAAATATTCATAAACACTCACCGCTTTCATGGCTAAAGCTGAAACTGAAGTTTACACTTAATTCTGTTATTTCGTTATGGCTGACGTTGACCTGCAACATTGATAACGTTCCTACCTGGTCGAACATTGAAAATTCGAAATTGTTCATATCATTATAAGACATATCCAAGTCCTCTAATTCGGGAAGATTTTGAAATGCTTCGTAAGAAATGGTATTTATACGGTTTCCTTTCAGATTCAATCTTTTCAAATTGCCTAAATTCATAAAAGCACGCCTCTCTATATTCTCTATACGATTGTCATCTAAATGCAGCTGTTCTAAAGAAGCCAAATCGACAAATGTATGTTGTTGTATATAAGTTATTTCATTGAAAGAAAAATAAATAACTTCCAAACTAGAATGAATATCGCCCTATAATTGAGACATATAAAAACTAAAATCATTGCAATAGGTTTGTATTTTACCTGAAATGTTCCTTTGAAAACATTCTGTATGATGTTGTCTTGTAATTCTAGTACCTTCAACTTTTTCAAGAAATGAAATGATGTATCCGGTAGTATTTTAATTCTGTTATTACTAATATCCAATTCCTCTAAATTAACTAAAGATTTTAATGGTTCTAACGGTAATTCTTGCAAAGAGGACGCAAAAGTATGTGATAATATTAATGTTGTTAATGAGAAAATAACCTGAAAGGAACAAACGCTAATAACATTGAAGTAGACACAATACAATGTTTGATTGAATGAATATTTTTGCAATTTCAAGAACGGTACAAGTTAAAAAATTTTAATATTTACTATATTTACAAGTTATAGTAAATACATATTGCAGAATCGCATTTGACTTTACTTTAAAGAATAGGTCATGTTCAAAAGTATTTCCAACCACCATTCAGGATTTAATCAATCAAAACAACAGCGAAGGAAGTTAGAAAAAATTGGCTATATTTTATGAGGATTTATAAAATATAGTCCACTTTTTCTAACTTCAAAAGTCTAAAATATCAAAATATAACTTTCAATCAAACGTGATAAAATTTATGACCAAATAATTACGTCATCAAATGCGTCTGGTTCTATCGATGATATGAGATTTTCTGATAAATCTAATTTCCTCAAGGTGCGAAGGTGTTGAAAAACGTTGTTCTTTATTGACTTCAAGTTTGCGAAGTTTATACTCAAGTCCTCCATGTCCCTTCCGAAGTCTTGGAATATTTCCGGCACCAGATCTACTTCTTGCATTCTGGATACGGATAAACTTCTAAGATGCCTCATTCTATCGATATTAGCTTAAATTATTGGTTAATATTAACCACGGAAAAGCAAAAGCACCTTTTGAAATCTGGAATTGAGACTACTGCGTTTTGCATCCCATTCAAATCCAATTTATGTAACGTATATTGAAATCCATTTAGCAACTCTAGTGGATTAAACTCTTTAATAGGATTATTCCGTAATACCAGAGTGCGTATAACGCTGAATCTGTGAAATGTCTCTTCCGGCAATGAACTTATATTATTGCCAGATAAATCTAGAACTTGTAACGTATTTTCCAAACCGGCGAATGCAAGAGGTGATATTTGTGTTAAACCGCATTTTCTTATATATAGTTCCTTTATTGATACATGCGCAAAAGCATTTTCCTATAGTTAAAAGCTAAAATGGTAAGAGCATTTTGGAACAAAAAATGTAAAATTACCTGGATTTCAGTAAGCTGATTTCCATCGAGATAAGTTTTATTAACTACATCAAAATATTGAAAAGCTCCTGTTTGTATCACTTCTAACTCATTAAAATCTAACCTAAGTGTATCTAATGATAAATCATAGTTGAATTGTTGATTTTCATTATGCGGATCAATCTGTGCTTGCATCTTATCGATTATATTGTGACTCAAATCTAAATGCTTTAGCAATTTTAGAGGTTGCAGTGCTTGATATGGTATCAGACTTAGCTGATTATCCGACAATAGTACACGAGTAAGCTTTCCCATGCCGTCTCTGAATACTGATGGATCGATTTCCCTCAAATTATTGCCGCTCAAATCTAATGTATCGAGATGTGGTAAGCCGGAAAATGCGTCCGCTAGCAAGATATTTAGGGCATTATCAGACATGATCAAAACTTCTAAAGAATTTTCCAAACCACGCCAATCATCAGGCTCAATTTCAATAATATCGTTCCCTTCAAACATACAAAAATTGCTTAGTGTATTAAGCTTTTTATAGGTATGCATCGAAAATGTTAATCAAATATCGAAGTGCATACAAATGAATTTTTGCCAAATTTAAAGTGAGACTTTTATTGGTTTCCTAAAATACTTTATTAATCTACACTTATATCTTACCACTTAAATCTAGGTGCCTTAATTTTTGTAAATATCTTAAAGACTTATTGGGAATATCTGTCAATTCATTATCACTTAAATTCAATTCCCATAAAGATCTTTCAAGTCCAAGGAAAGCTTCCTCCGGTATAGACGTAAGTAAATTATTAGTAATAGATAATTTATATAAACCTATGGAAATAAAGTATTAGAAAATACAATAAAATGCATTTAGAAAGAAAACTATATAAATTCTTACTTGTACTTTGTAAAAAATATGGTTCAAGATGTCGCAAACCAATATTTTCCAAATAAAGCATAAAAACTTTGGATGCGTTTATAATCTGAGGTACGAGAGGCAAATGGACATTTCTACACCTGACAATGCCTAGATCTGGAATTGCCTTCGAACAACTACATAAAGGATTGAAGTAGCAAGGTGGATACTGAGTTCCTTCTATTTCTTTCGCTTCACTCAGTGATACCCAAATCATAAGAAAATAACTTACAATCACTAGTATGTAACCGAATTTAATGATGACGTATAAACCCTGAAAAAGACAACAGGTAAAAGTTTTCTGCGCAATATCTCAATTATATGATTAAAGATGATATAAAGTATATGATGGGAACTTGCAAATATATGAATAAAGTGTTATTTGATTTTCTATAATTTACTTGTGCGAGTTTAATGAAACATAAAATTAATTTTATGACGAGAAGTTTCTATAAATATTCGTGATAGATAGATTCTTTCGTTATTGGAATATATGGTTTTGGAATTAGTGATTTATCGATGCGTCAGACACATTTATTCTGCTTCTTTTTTTGTTGCTGAACCTTTATTAAATACGATCTGATCAATAGGCGTTTTATATAAATTAGTAACTAATATCTTAAAGATTTGACAACTAGACCTATTCAATCTATGACGGTCACTATTCTACTAATAGTTTCATGTTCTGAAGACTTCATGTTAATTTAGAAAAATATTAACTATCCTTTGTAGGTCTTCACAGGAACCAAAATCGTACCGACCCATCAGTCTATCGTCTTTTCTGCTGAAGACAACAACAAAATTCTTGCATACCACTTGTAGGCCACTCTACCGACACCAGGTAAATTCACTGAAACGGTCCTACATACTCTGAGTCTACTATCAGATAAATATGCTCCATGATGAAGGTCGTAAGGTATCTGCGCAGCTGGGCAATAATTTATTGACCTTTGGAACTGAGGGCGAATACCCTCAGGATGGGGTCTTATCGCCCCTGCTATGATCCTTAGTTATTGATGACCTGCTCAGAAAACTGCACAAAGAAGGATACAATGTCCAGGGCTATGCAGATGACCTGATGATTGTAACTAGGAGCAGGTACGATAAAATCTTATCACACCCTCGCCCTCGACATTGTTAGCGAATGGTGCTTGAGCAAGAGCTGTTTAGAAGAGCTATTGCTGTTCTGGGTGGAGGGGTGGAGGCACTCTGCCTGGGGGTTTATTTTAACGATACCTGGGAATGTTATCGGCTTGTGGTTAAGGACATACAAGCACTAATTGATACAAAACGTTTATAATTCAAGTAATAGATACCAAACAGAAATTAAAAGAAACTTGTAATATCGGTATTATTAAAGTACAAAATCTCTTTGAATCTGAGATGCTGGTCTTCGATTAGTTTTTAAAAAAGCAGCTGACGCCAAATCAAGGAAAGCTATTTGTGGATTGGAAGCCATTTTCCAATAGAGTCCTTGGCGAGGCTTCTATTTCATCAAAATTAAAAAAATATCTGGAAACCGAACGTTATTCCTTTGGATTACACCTTCCAATATGTCAATGAATTCGGCCATTGTTTCGTTGAATGCAGTCATTCTTACAAGAGACGTGTTTCAGACCATGGTCTTCGTGGTCTTCGCTATCGTAAATATTTGAAATGATATTATCCACTGACTATTTAATAATACTTTGGCCACAGATTAAACGGTCATAGAAACGAATTTCCAATTTTTTTCGAAAGAGATAATTCTCGAAATCGGAATTGCGTTGTAGAAGTTTGCAATATTATTTACATTTTCTGACATTTTCGAGAGAATTCGGAATTCGGCAATCATTAGACGTTCATTGGAATAAGCTTGTATTTTGACTGAAAGTGCACAATTTGGACATCTGCACTGATAGGTATATACTATACCTTCATTTCATTAGTATATAGGTATCAAATGTTTAAAATGGTGTTCTTTTAAAAAAAATCGCGAAACTTACTGCATACCTATTCCGTAAAATATAACATAATGTAGTGTAATAAAGTAAGAAAGAAACTATTTTAACACAACAAGTTTAATAGCAGATCAATATCAACATATTGTTTAAATTATTAAACGCTCAGTCAACAATTTAATTAAATCGGGCTAGCTCAAAGAAAACTACTTTCCATAAAAGTTAGAAGAAAAACAAAAGAAAGATATAATGTTTTTAACATATAAGCATTTTATATGGGTGAAAATTACTATATAATGTCGCTTTAATCGTCCATCCTATTTATTTTCTGAAGAAAGTCACTGCAAAGTAAAACAGCAAAAATAATTTTATTACATAAAGTTTTTATTCAAAATTGTATTTAATTATTTTTTCGACTACCGCATCCGAAGGTATAATCTTACTACACTCGTTCGAGGCTAGAAAGCGCCACTTTACTGAATTGAACTGTGAATGCGTCACTTCCTATATCCTAAAATTAGGCAACTATCTTTACAACTCAATAGTGTATCTTTTTAATTTCCATTAATAAATTTCAATAATAAAAACAATGCTAATCTATAAATAATACCTTTCTCTATAAGACTTATTTGATTTTATATTTTGTCAAGAAATACTTTTTACTAAAACAATATTTATACTCGCCATTCTGTTATGATTCTTTGCCACCCTAAGACTGCTGCCTCGACATACACTGCGCCACAATAAAACACTATGATCAAAACAACCTTAAAACATGTTGAAATACAAATGCTACGTCATGTGCTAGTAAACTTTTAAGAGACCTTAGAAAATGGAACACCACAAGGGCTTCGCGTAACCAGATTACGTTCGCTCTGTACAGGAATATTTGATCTACTTCCACTACATAAAATTTTATTCGTCATTATAATTTAATTTGCCTAGTATTAAAACGCCGTGCGAAAATTTAACTTGCGCAAAAATGTAGCTTGTTTGCCAATAAAGACGCGAGTCATAGTGGGCGAATATAATTAAAAGAATACACCGTCAATTAGCTTTATCAAATAGAGCTGCGTAGATATATCTACACTGCGTCTGAAAAGGAGAATACCTGAACTATTTTTTTACGCTTAACAGTTTCCCTGTTTCATTCAAATTGATTACTAATGATTATAGACAAACACCTTTTTTACGTTTTTATCAAGTATCTATATTATAAACAAAATCGTCGTGAAAAGGTATTAGTTATAAACTTACTTTCAACTATTTATAAGTAAAAGATCAAACTGATCCCATCTTTAGAGCATATAAGTAAAAAAGAATCTTATTTAAAGGATATATCGGCTGTCTAGCATAAAAAATGTCATTAACAAATGAATACTGATAAACAAAGCAGTAATCACTCAATCATCAAGACTGGGCGAGCAACGCCATCGTAGTTGTTTTTTATCTTAGGATTTAAAATTTAAATCTTAAGATAGTCCTAAAAGCGCGAAACCCAAACAAACCCAGATAAGCCACTCTGGCAGTAAACACCTCAATTCAGGAAGGGAAATCACAGATTTTAAGAGGGAAAGAAAAAACAAAAACAAAAACAAAAAACCACACCCCAAGTAGCACTTTGCAACTACTTGTGCAAGAAAGGAATAAAAGAAAACTGAAACGGTAACTTCCACCAGACAAGAAAAGCAAACCTTATTAGGACAAGAAAGAGGCTACCTATTTAAGATCATTTACATTAACAGACGAGCTACGTCATCACTCATCACTTACAATTTCGGGTCGTGCATATACAGCGGGCTGAACTAATTAGACAGTCGCAAAACAAAAACTTGTTTCCGCAGAATTTGTACAACGACTTAGATGATATCAAATTGCAACAAGGATAATTCGGTAGCTTATTAACGCCCCTGCACATACAGCTAGGTAAAATTGTATATTTCTGCAGGAATGTTTTCCAAGCCCAGTCATTGGGTAGCATCGTTCGCCTCCAAGATCACCAGTCTTTGAAACTTTTTTATCTGGCCATTTGAAAAATAAAATTTATAGAAACGTGTTGAACACAGTTAACGAATTAAAAGAAGCAATTACTGCTGCTGTACGAGATATAAAAAAAGAAAACTTGAGTTGTTTGTAATTACATCATTGTTTCATCGGTAGAGTAAAGACAAGCGTTATATCTAAAAATCGGAAGCCGACGTATATATACACAAGCGAAATAGAACTATTCAACGACATAAATCGTAGGTACCTACTTAAAATACGTCATAAACAAATATGGCCTAACTACAAACATTCGTGATTTCAAGTAGTATTGGGAAAAACCGATTTATTTCAAAAACCGGATAATGATTATTCGAATAATATTAAAAGCCGAATGATCATTCAGATGCTTTTTCACTCAGATGTTTATAACAAAAATGCAATAACACATTATATTTGTTCGTTGCAACTACATCTGTAACAGTTCATATTTTATCCTTATCAGATACATAAAAATGTAATCTTTAATACCGTTTCATTTGCAGTTAGTGTCGCTTGCGCTGCTTATGTGAGGTGTAGACGCACCGAACAAACTTATGGGCTCATCGCAGTCGTGATTTTTTCTTCGGTTATTTCCATAACCGAATTATTTCAAACACCGAATAATCGTTTACTTTTCATTCGAATAATCCCATCACTAATTTCAGTGCTAGTCAATGTATGTGAAAATTATGAAACGTAGAGCCGATGTCTGTCTGGAAGCTTAAAGTCGCAATTTTCAGCACTACTTTTAATGAAAGTTAAGTTGGAACACAAAAATGAATAAGCGTTTTTTAAAGAAACTTATTTTGAACAAAACCAAAAATTTTAATTTAAGTAAGGGCCTGTTCATTATCCTACTATGTGTTTACCTGTAAATTAATAACTAAAACCAAGTAAAATTTGAATTTATATTTATATATAAACACAGTAAGAACTTTTTATGAACAAAGAAAATTGAAGAAATTGCACCCTTTTACGAGCGTTTGAATAATTTTAAAACAGAAGACTAAACGCCATTGACATATGCAACCAATATTACACATGTAAGTTTAGGTTGCATATCTTATCACAAAATAATAATGGCTAAAAAGCGGATATTCAATGTTCGGTTTAGCAGGGCCGTAATAGCAGTTTTAGCCAAATGGTAATTATTATATATGTACATACATATAACTTCTACGAAAATAAGTTTTTTATGACCGACCAATTAAATCAATCTGTATATAATATAAAGCCTTCCGACCGGCAAAATCGCTAATATACTTTAAAATTCTGATTGCTTTTAAGGTAATCTATAAAAAATACCCTTAAGAACTCACACATAAAATAAGTATTACTAAATGTAAATATATAAAAATTTATTTTCTTTGTTTGACAACTTAAGTATTACATAAAATCACCCCTTACAATCTCTCAGTAAAATTAACCATTTCTGTAACATAATAAATATTGCCGTCATCCACAACAGGTATATCTATAAAGAAAGAAAAAAATTAAAATTAAAATCAAAATAAAAATGAGTAATGTAACCGATGAACTTACCATAATTTTTGAAAATAGATGGAGGGAACAAAGGCTTCAAACTGTGATGAAATGTTGTAGATACAGAAGATCTACCATATGTAGATGTTAACTTCACATTCCAAGTAAAAGGATCTTTGCTACAACGGAAGGCATTACTAACCATACATACCAAATTGTGATGCATTTAACTAACATACCCATGCAGAGACTTCACATCATTCGGGTGTAGTTTTACTTTAATTTCCTCCAGCATGCAATCAGAAGAATTGTTCGAGAATGTATTATGCTTCAGTACGTAGTCATTAACAGATTCGACTAAAGCACTGAAGGTTTCTTTTGTGGAGAGCTGGACTGTCGTCCCCAAAATCAAAAAGTTACAAGCGATATGCAGCTTTAGCAGGCAATTTAATTTTCTCATTCTTTCAGAACTGTTAACTAAGGAAGTTACTGCCTGCGTGGTTAAACGTATTCTCCTAGCAGTTACTCTATCTGAATCTGGTAGTGTTAAACGATTATTGCAAGACATATCCGCATTGGGTGTGTACTGGTCAGTTGCTTTACTATAAGAAAAATAGCTAGTAAAAATGTAATATGCCAGTTATCAGGTTTACCTCCAATAATTTTCAAATTTTTCATAATTTAAACAGTCAAAATGATTTAATATATAAGAGTAATCTTTCTTCAATTTTTCGATGCCCAACTCAATAAGGAAATGTAATGCTTGTGTTAATGACAGTGTTGGAACGGCCAATTTTCCTGATGATACTTCATTTATAATGGCTGCAATAGAACTTTGATTTTCACTAGAGATCTGCCGAATAACAAATGTGCACGTTAATATAAGATGCAGGTTTAAATTAGACATAACTAAAAATAAATAGTAGGTAAAAGTCATAAATATTTATTGAAGCTATAATAGACAGAACGTTATTAAAAATTATTTTGTTGTAGTACTTTGCCATCGATAGGAATATGTTTTCTTGTCATATCTTCCACCCATAAATTTAAGACATTTTCTACCTTAAGCAACACTTTATCACGTATTGTGGTTGCAACTTTTGCAGTTTGGAGTGCACTAGAAAAACTAGCTCGAATCTTATCTTTGTTTTTTAACACTTCCCGTATCGAAGATTCGTTTTTATTGTATATTTTAGCAACAGTTGCAATAGATTTTTTTTCTATTGCAATCATATTAATGATTTTTATTTTTTCACTAATAGTGAGCATTTCACGTTTTCTTTTTGGTTTAGAAGCCATTTTAAAATTTTTAAATTTTAATAAGGCTCGAATGTCTTTATTTGTTTCTGTATTGTACTACTGTATATACAATTTCAATCAGTTATAAGTAATAACTCATTGCATAGCGCTATAACGAAAACAAATAGAACAACCGCAAAGCTACAATTATCTGGGATTTGTGACTGAGAGTAGTGTTAGATTAAGAAAGGCGATTTTATTCAACTTCAACACACTAACGTTAAAAATCTTTACAAATAACGAAGTACACAAATCCGTGAGGGTTTTAACTATGCCGTTATCCCCGATTACAATAAGCGATATTTATTAAGAATATTGACTTACAATTGGTTTAAAAAATTCCTTCGTAACTAATTCTTCAAACAAACTATGAAAACAACTCTTTAAATCTCCAACATTACTGCATGCTGTAATCAAAAATTCAATTAGTGTACAGGTATTTTACGAAGAGCTTCATTACAATTAAATCCAAATATTCTTACAGATCATTATATTCCAAAGACGGTCAATTAGGTCTTGTTGGCGTATATTATTTATATCCAAGTTGTCCTTCATCTTCTTTTTCGAAATAGTTTTTCTGACTCCTTGAATTTCTGCGAGAAGACAAGTAATATCTTCGCAGATTTCAATATATTTTTTTGGATTATCAGTTAAGATAGTGTTCTCAAGATCAGTCGGCTGTTTATTCAGTATTGCGCCATATATCCGTAAAAGACTAAATTGTTCCCACAAAACTCGCATTTCAGATTCCCTGTGGCCGATAATAGTTTGCATCGTCTAGAAAATTAAATGCAATACAATACAAGAAATCACGACGATTTGTGTACACGAATCGTACCATTTCAGCAGAACGTGCATATTCTGGTACTTCATACTGGTAGCTATTCCAGGAGATATTATAAAATATGCATGCTGTATAAGGAAGATTGTCGCAAATAATATAGTTCCTTAAATTGCTTCCATGCATCAGATATGTGGCAACTATCAAGGAGTTGATCTAAAAAATAACGCGCCTTCCATTATACGTAATTAATATCATATTTACGATATAATTTCTCCTAATGTGTCATCCCAGGATTACACCCCTAGCTGATTGCCGTTTTGGCCAGTTAATCAAATGTTTATCTACATTATGTATTTTTGTATGAAAAAAGTGTTTCGTAAGCATATTATAGGCCCCGGCCTATAAATTTGAAATTATTTAATCTAAGTATACATCCAAATTTAAAATTTTAACTGGAACATCGCATATGTTTCTGCATATGTATTTGGACAATATAAATATGATTTCTTAGTTTTCATTTCCTTGGTTACCAAAAATTTTACTATTCGATGTAGAATGCCGTGAATAAGCTAGAAACATACTTAACTGTTAACACCAAAAAATTACAAACGTTACATTATTTTGTTTTATACGCCCACTAAGGACACACAAACCTAATAAGTTCTAGGTTTTTATCAGTTTTACTTGGATATTTTCCTTTTGATACATTATTTATATAGCATAAACACAAAAACTAAATTGACCAAAACCATTAAAAAATAAATTGATATTCCAAGAACGGCAACTTCACCGTTGTTGCACCTTTAGATGTAAACAAACCATTTAAGAAATATACTCTAAGCAGCGTATTTATACTATAAGCTATTATTTTAATAAATACATACTTGACCATTTATAAGACCAGCATTACTTAAATGTTGCTCCTTCATTTTCTCCAAAGTTATCGCATGATCCTTTTGGTGAAAGCAACCTTTGTGGTATATCTCAGTGCAGCCCAAATAAGAATCAGACTGACGAGCACCAAGAATTAAACAACATCTTTTATCGCTTCCATCACAAACACAATAAATATAAGAATTAATACCTCCCGGTTGATTTGATTTCCTAATAAGCTTATTAATTATTCTTCTACAAAAAGCTTTAATAAGATTTTTTAATAAAATAAGAATAAAATAATAATAACTTACCTAGCTGTGTTCAAGGGGAAAGGATAATGGTGATTATCTTCATGTGACCAGAGATTTTCTTCCAGTGGTATTACTGAAACATCGCTGCTTAAATCTACTGGTAATGGATTTCCTGTTAAATCTAAACCAATATCAGATACTTCTGCTTTGGTATTTAAATTATGTTGGATATTGCTTATTTTCGTGAGCTATAAATTCCATAAATAACATTAAACAGTTTGAAAAGGACACTAATGAATGAAAATAAAGGTATTGGTGTTTGATACAAATAATTTAATTAGTGATGTACAGTGAAGACTTACTTACCTTATGATAAACCAAATAAATATCCTCTGAACATTTCAAAATGTCTTGAATATATGATGGTGGTCTAATATATACCGGTTGAATATCTTCCAAAGAAGGCATATTTTTTTCAATTTCGTGTTTAAATTCCATTTCGTTTGATTCGTTAATCAAGTGTCAAGTTTAAAAATCCAAGTTGACCAACACATAAAAACTTAGTTCCCCTGTCAAAATCACGTTTCTGCATTGAGAACATGAATACAAACGGAACGTGAAATTCGTATAAATGTTACTGCTTTTTACAAATGCAAGAGACAATATTATTATTAATTCGAGAATAATCTATTGAAATTTCATCGGCGTATAAACACCAAAAAATAAAAATAACTTTTTAGGAAAAATTTATATTTGCTTATTTTATTTAAAAATTATTGCATTTTTGAAACATTGGAAATTACCGCCATTAATGACTAGTCTGAAATGTAGGCGTAATTGTGGGTACAAGAAATTTATTGCTCGATATACATTAGTGTAAAATCTTAATTTCACTATTTTTGTTAACCTACTTACCGTATTTGTTATTCTTACATATCAAGATATTTTAATTGATCACTATCAGTGGGATACAGGATTGAAATAACATTTCTATAATTAGGCAGCAGCAGTAATCATAGTAATTCTAAATCATCATTATAATAGGACTTGCATTCCCCCGGCAATTTGTAAAATTTAAATTCCCCGCCATTATTATGAGTACCTTCAAACATAAATTTAAAATACATCTTGGTTATTTCACGTCTTGTTTTTAAAATAATTGCCGTAAACTTAAACTTTCCTTAGAATTACCTTCAATCTTCCAAACGAAAATGTCAGGATAAATCGATTTGGTATATTATGTCAATTACAAGAATAAAGAAAAAATGAACTCAAAGATTTACAAAATTTATTGTATTTTAGTCTAAGAAAATGAAAAGAACACAAAATGGGATACATTTCTAATGCAAAAACAAAACATTACTAAATACTACCATTATTACACATTAAAACAATTAACAAATAAAAATCCCATAGGAGTAAAATTTTTAAAGTGCTAAAATTACTTACTTCTCGTCAAGGCACATTAACAGAATAGCAGTATCTTTTTATATATTCGTATATATAATATAGATAATTTAAACAAATTAAAGAATATCTAGATTTTTTTAAGTCTTATACTGCAATTACAAATTAAAACGATAACGTTGAAAATAACTTCCCAACATTATGGCAGGTAATAAATGTGCCGAACAATATTAAAACACATTATTGACACATTATAATTAAAGTAATTTTGTACATTCGACATAAACACATTAATAATTCTAAGCCGGTTGAGTATGTGCCCCTTTTTTACCAATCAAAGATTTGTGAATATGTGGAATCACACCACCACCAGCGATTGTTGCTTTAATTAAACTGTCCAATTCTTCATCACCACGGATTGCCAATTGTAAATGACGAGGTGTTATACGTTTCACTTTTAAATCCTTAGAAGCATTACCTGCCAATTCCAATACCTAAAGGAAACAGAAAAAAAATATTACTCTCTAAATACAGCATTTATAAACCAAAATAAAAAGAATTTGGGTTTCTTACAAAGCTAACCTTACAAGCAAAACAAACATGGCGGCCATTTTATATGCTAGCTTACCTCTGCTGTTAGATATTCGAGAATAGCGGCAGAATATACAGCAGCCGTAGCTCCCACACGACCATGACTCGTTGTACGATTTTTAAGATGTCTATGAATTCGTCCAACTGGAAACTAATAACGAGGTACGACTTACAAAACATTGGTATAACCTTTACGTTGCAATTCGCAGGTAAACAATTCTACTTTTATAATAGAAATACACAACAAATGCCTAAATCAACTCTAAAGCATAATAAATATACAACATACCTGCAATCCTGCACGCGCTGACCGAGAAACAGCTTTGGCTTTAGCTTTTCCGGAATCCTTGCCCGCTTTACCGCCAGCCTAGTTAATTTAATAAAAAAAAATGATATTACATATAAATCATGAACGGAATGATTACTACTGATTTGTATACGTGTATATCTTCATAGAAAAAGTACTGTGGTAACTATCAATTAGTTATGAAAACAAACTTACCATTTTGTTATTGCACACGCAGAGCACGAAGTAACACCAACAAACAGCTCTGAGAAAGTGAGGTACGCGCGCCAAACGGCTACAAAATTTTTGTGCGCAAGCGTTGACGCGGTCACATGTCGACGAACAACCAATAAAAGTTAGAAATTCATAAGGATCAAGATGGCGATAATCGATTTTTTACCGAAAAGAACAAAACGGTTGGCGTCTGCCTAAAAATTGGAGGGAAAATGTTTAACGGTCGTTTTATCATTTCCTATAATACGGTGAGATATGTAGCTTGCCATGTCATTGGTATTTGTATTATGTGAATAAGATTTTGTTAATGTAATGCACCTATTTTATTCGTAATTTTTGCTATCAAAAAACGATGGGTAATTTGCGACTATTCTTAAATTTTTGTAACTTATTAAAAAAATATAATTATGTGCTTATGATTCTTATGAATTTAAACATCAATATAAAAATTCAAAATGTCACCCATTTCATATTTGTATTATCCATTTTAATATCCCTGTAAATATATTTAAGATTTACTATACAACTGAAATATTTAGTAATTCCAATAAACGAAATTAGGTTAATCATACCAAACGATATTGATTTTATATTTCGTTCTCATCTTAACAATTGGCGAAAATATCTTCTCCTATTTCTTGTTATTGAAACAGCAAATTTTGTTGTGAAATTAGTGTTAATAATTTATACTCCAAAACTATTACATTTTTACATACAACTATATAACGTGTGGGGCTTATATGTAAATAGCAAATAAAAGTAAATTACTGCTTCTTCAGAACATTATTTTGTACAGATAGGTGATAGAAAACTTTGTTGTTATAATCAACCAAAAATAAGCTGCTGAGTACCTATTTGTAATGGTAAACATATATTAAATAATTGAAATACCAATTTCCCGGAGTGACAAAGTGGAAGCTATTAACATTGCTTTTGATTCTCAAATACATATCTAAAAGATTTTTTTTCTTTATTCTTTAGTTTATAGCTAAACTAGCCTTTTATAGTAATTCTTAGCATAAAATTTATAGGTACTAAGAATTCATCACTTTTATTTTTGTAAAATCAATGAGTTTTTTTCCATTTGTTTCATACTTTTAATTTTAAATGCATATATATGTACAATCATGGTAAGAAATTTTTGGACACGCATCGAGCACCGAATCTTTTCGTAGCTATAGTTGTCTCTCTCATTCCCCCTCGCCTAAGTTCTGATACAATGGTCGACCTTGATAAAGCGCTCTCAGTCGGCAGGTAGCCGTCAATGCTAGGGTTTATGGTTTTGTGTTTACCTCTTTATAATTGCTTGTAGGTGTAATGTGAATAAAATACAAAATATACCGCACAAACTACAAAAACTTATGCACAGAGTTATGTATGAAGCGCGCGCTTCCGTTTGGAGTCGAGGTAGTTTCTGCAGCATATACATTTATAGTAGGAATATGACTATTTTGAGAAAAGTAATTTATAAAATGACTGCAATATATTATTGGATTGTAAGGGGTCTCGGGATGGCAATAATAAACACTTGCACTAATCTGCTGTAGGACCGTATTAAAGTTTGATGTAGCATTTTAACGATGATGGATCAAACCTCTTTAAACAAAATAAAAAAAAAAGAACCGAAGAACAATAAGGGGCAAGCTATGTATTGGATTATTAATGAACTGGTATGACGATAGGAAATTTCTCCTACTTTAAAAAATATGTATATAAAAAAGAAACTAGTCCCACAGCTGATTTCCACAACAAATATAACTATATTGTAAATTTTATAAATAAACAAAGTACATTTAATGAAATTAATTTTATTTAAAATTGCAAAGTGTGGATTCATAGGCATTAAAAAAAATACGTTGGCAAAAATATGTAATATATTTAAAAAAATGTAAGTGGTCATTATTTCCTTGCCGGTTACAAACTTTGCACCGACTTTAATTATTGGTACTATTTCCTGTAGGGTAATTGTTCTTAATTATAATATAAAATTCCTTTCTCTTTTATTTTAACTTTTATAGTAGGATTAGTGGAGCAATTGTTGTTTGCCAATAGGAAGTGTGAATTATACCTCCAGAATTAAAGGGGCTAATAATACCTAATACCAAAGTGTGTAAATTACCCATGCCCTTACATTGATTACTTTTTTAATTAATGTGTGTATTTATGTATTATTTAGGTATTCTAAATTAACCCCGGACTGCAATAAATATATCCAAGAGCAATTATTCAGTAATTACATTGTAATGCAATTAAAATAATATTAGGATTAAATTTCTTTGTATGCATAAATACTTTAGAATTGTGACTGGGGAATTATAGAGATTATTGTATATTTAAGAATTGCTAAATTCTTTTTTTTCTGAAAATCTTACAAAATATAAGCCTTTCAGCTAAGGTTTCCAAGTTAGTTAGAGGTCAGTGGTACTGTAGTTAACATGCGCGGTCCGGAGACAAGCATAGAAATAAGGGCAAAGGTGGTTACCCTTTGGGAGCGTGGTTTGTCTTATAGGCAAATTGCTGCGGAAGTAGGTTCATCAGTAAGTATTCTCTTTACATATCCTTAATTTACAAACATCGTTTCGGTTTAAATGAAACGAAAAAAAGTTGTTTTTTTTCTGATTATACACCACGTGAACGTTATTTAATATACTGCTGGTTTATTACAGAAGTCACTCGTTCATTATTGGGTGCATCGATGGCGAACTGAAAACGAAAATGTAGCGCTGAGAACTAGGCCAAGGCCTGGGCATCCACGGAAAATTACCCCTGACGTCGGAAATACAATCCTGGAGTACGTATAGGACAACATCCAATCTGTACATCTGTGGGGATAGTTGAAGCACTGCATTTAAATTGCAGTGCCCGTCTTGTGAGAAACTTTCTTCACAAAAGTGGGATTCACTGTCGGCGTCCGGCGAAGAAGGTAGATTTCTTGGAGCGCCATATTGTGAGTCGACTAAACTTTGCGCAAGCAAATTTAAACCGCAACTGGGATGTGGTTATATTTTCCGATGAGAAAGTATTTTCAACCTCTCAGGATGCGAGAAAACTGGTATGGCGCCCTAACAACACTAGATTCGAAGAAAGCAATGTTGTCAGAATTCGGCAAAGTAGCCGAATTAACTTGGCGTATTGGGGTTGGATGTCCAGTGCCGGACCTGGAGAATTGACCCGGATTGAAGCACGCATGGACGCCATCCAATACATTCGTGTCCTGGAAGAAGTGTTGCTTCCCAGTGTCCGAATTATATACCCTGCACCTCATCGGATTACACTGGTGCAAGATAATTCTGCAGTCCATTCAGCTCGGATCGTGAGGGATTGGTTTGCGGAACATCGCAATGAAATAGAAGTCCTTCCCTGGCCAGCAAAGTCCCCTGATCTAAACCCCATTGAAAACTTGTGGGCGGCTATGGGAAGAATGTGGGATCTACGCGATGCACCAGTTCCGCGAAATCAAGTAGAACTTCACCAACACGTTACCGAGGTGTGGGAACGCTTTAGAGGAAGGGAAACTTGTTCGAATCTCGTGGCGTCCATGCGTGGACGATTGGAGGAGGTTATAGATCGGAACGGGTACTGGACGCGTTATTAATAATTTTTTTATTTGTTTTTTTTTTAAATTTTTTATATTTAATTGTTTTTTTAGAAGAGGATTTTTTTTTTTTATATTTTTGTTTTTTTTTTTGAGGAAGTTTGACAAAAGTGATATTCTCACTGTTTACCCATCTTAGTTATGATTTAAGTTGTGTTTTTGTAGTTTTTAGAATTTTTTTAATTTTATTGTTGTTATAAGTTTTATAGTTATTATTTTTTTCTTTTACTGTTCATGCATGTTTTCTTGCTTGATCGTTTTGAAAAACGTTTTTTTTTTTTTTTGTAATTTCAGACATGTATTTTTAGTGGTGACAACTCTCAGAGTGTAGGTTTTACCGTGCTTTTCCTCACTCCTAGGCGAATGCTGAGAGCGAACATATTAAAGACGCTGCGCGGGCGCAATTATTAAACTCTGTTTTAAATTTAATTATTTTTTTTTTACCTTGTTTTCAACCTATAACTATATAAGAAATACACTAATGAAACGATATTGGAGCTATTCGCCTTCAATGACTATTGTCCCATCGCTTTTTAGCGCAAGTACAAAAAAGATCCAGTATCTGTAGGATAATAGATATTTTGCCTATTTATAATTTCTTTAACTTATGCGAGAGATGTTCTTCTTCATCGATATTTTTCTTCTACCGTTTATCCTTTAATAGTAATATTTTAAAGTGTTATTTTTCCTTTTTTGGGTATACGGTAGATATAATTCAATAAAATTTTACATATGTTTAACTGTAATTTATTATTCTAACACTACGCCATCATTTATTTAATTGATGGGGATCTTTTCTTAGCCGTGCTTGTAAATGAGTGTATATCGGGCAAATTGAGCAGTGCTTGTTATGCGCTCAAAGTTATTGCACAAAATGTGAGCATTGAATCAGCTCTTTCAGTATATTATGCCAATGTCTACTCTCGATTGAGATATGGGATTGTCTTCTGGGGAAATTCCATCGACGTGGGGCGAGTCTTCATCCTGCAGAAAACGTGTCTACGATCAATTTTTGGCATACGAAGGCGTGACACGTGTAAAGACATTTTTAGAGACTTTAGTGTACTTACCGTTCCGGCTATTTATATACTTGAGTGCGCCTTGTTTGTCAAAAGTAATTATAATGATTTTTTTAAAAAATTTGAACTTGCACATAGTCATGGCACCAGAAATACATTAAATGGTTTCTTGGTGCCACCTTATACGCACTTGACTAAATTACAGAAAACTGCATTGTTCCAATGCATACGTATTTATAATCATTTGCCAAATACTTTAAAAATCCTGCCTTTCATAACTTTCAAAAACAAATTAAAGAAAATTCTTAAATCAAATATTTTATATAAAATTGAAGATTTTTTTGCAATAGAAATACGTTAGCAAACACTCAAGTTTTACATTATTTGTTATCGTAATGTGATGTATATTGTGTATGTGTGTATATGTGTATTTCTTTTAAGTCCAATTGACATTGACTTGTTCCACACACTTTTGTATCTATGGAATGAAATATATTATTATTATTATTATTATTATTAAATTTTTTGGTTTTTGTTTTTTTCTCTTGATTTAGCGGCTTGGTTTTTAAATTTAATGAATTATTCAATAAAACTCTTCATGACGTTTCGACAATCTTATTTTCCATTGTTGTCTTCCTCAGATTATTTTATATAATTCCCGAAATTTTGTCTAGAAATTATGAATGGATTATGTTATTAACATTTTTACAACTTTTTTATGCGTTTTATACTTACAAAATTAAAGACATTCACACAACATTTTAAAATAGTATTAAACATTTTTTTTATCTTTTCATTTTTCTTAAACATATACTAACTGTTAATTGTCATTTAAAATTATTATGCATGGCGAAACATTTTGTGTGAACACTGGAGAACTACATTTAAAATAAACCGAAAGGCACTCTCAGCTATGGGCGTTTTTCTCCTAAATTGTTGTACTAAAAATTGTTTATTTGTAAATTTACCTATATATATATTACTGACGAAAAGTATGTTGAAATGATTGGTGCATAAATTTTTGATAAGTTTTCTATTTCTGTTTTGTCGTTTACTGCGTTATTTTGTTTTTTTATTTGGATCATTTCTAATATACATCGCGCTTTATAATTTCTTTCTTTATTTAAAATACTTGTATTATTAAAATTGAATGTGTGTTAAAATTTTAAATGTAGTTCTCCAGTGTTCACACAAAATGTTTCGCCATGCATAATAATTTTAAATGACAATTAACAGTTAGTATATGTTTAAGAAAAATGAAAAGATAAAAAAATGTTGAATACTATTTTAAAATGTTGTGTGAATGTCTTTAATTTTGTAAGTATAAAACGCATAAAAAAGTTGTAAAAATGTTAATAACATAATCCATTCATAATTTCTAGACAAAATTTTGTGAATTATATAAAATAATCTGAGGAAGACAACAATAAAAAATAAGATTGTCGAAACGTCATGAAGAGTTTTATTGAATAATTCATTAAATTTAAAAACCAAGCCGCTAAATCAAGAGAAAAAAACAAAAACCAAAAAATTATTTATTTAATATCAGATAGAACAAAATGTTCCAGTTCGATGGGCCCTTACAAGAATTGCAAGACCTGCCGCAATTTTTTCTTGAATATCTAAAGTTACATTCCATTAATTTTGGGAAACTTTTTTTTTCAATTAAAATTTATAGTCCGTTGTTTATTAAATGTTGAATAAGTACCGCAAGACATTATAACTAAAACAAGATTAATTGTCATCATTAGTTTATATCACCTCTTCATATTATGCAATTATACCTTACTTTTACAATAAGAAATTAAGGACACGGTTAATACTTTTAAATAGATATATCGTTTTTAAAAAATACTAAAATTGTTTTCAAACGGTGATTTTAATAATAGCTACAGAATTAATTACATATTTTTAAATGTTACTTTATACATACAAAACTTATCTCTTTAAGCTACCGAACGTTGTTATATTAATTGCATTATGTTATGAATAGTTATGATTATAAATATTGTATTTCAATGCTAACTTTGGAACGGGTAAGCTTCCGAACGCACAATCTGTACTGCATTATGCCTTCATAAATCCTATCGCTACTGTTTCCCGTTTTCTATAAATGGTTCAAGTTCAACATATAATAAATTTGTGATTATGAGAACGAGCAGGTAGTAGTATAGCGCCTGCGGCAAAATTTGCGGGGTAAAACGGGAGGAAGAGATAGCAATAGCTACGAGAAAGTTTGCCTCGATGCGTGTCCTAATATTTCATACCGTAGCTGTACCTACTTACGTGGTCACTCGTAGAGCAACTTATTAATAATAATGTATTAGCTTTTGTTGGAAATAATTGAAGACACTGTTTGATACATTTATTTGTTTTGTAATAATAATAAAAATAACTAACATTCGTTGTTTTATAAAACACTAAACTTATACAAATTTATATACCCTTCTGCAAAATTAAAAATTTAGCGATAGGTATTACTTTTTCGAAAAGAAAATACGTACCCCATATCTAGCAAATGTTTAATTCATGTATTTTATTAATATCTTACATTAAATCAAGGCAGTGATCAATACATATACATTAGATACATATTATGTTACATAAAAAGGATAAAATAGCAATATGAAAATTACAATATTTTAGTAATATTTATTTTTAAAAAAATAGCACCTTTGTATTCTGCATATTACATAATTATTTACTTGCATTAATAATGTACAAACTATTTAAAGATTCTGTGCCAATGACTGTTCTATATCTTCACACTTATCCTCAAAAACTTCCTGAAAATATATTCTTGATTCAGTATAATCCACAAATCAACATTTCTCGCCTGGTATTGATACACTTTACATTATGCGAGCTTAACGATTTTGCTTTTGGGTTGCCTAGTTTCCTCGTTCTGCTAATGCAGTACACAAATATACTTGATAGATAGACTTACGACAGAGTTATAAAAAAGGCAAAATAAAGCTAGTTTGGTGTAGATTGTACCAACAATAGGCGTTTTAATATATATATTGAAAACAATATATTACTTATTATTACCTCATCGATTTCTAAACATTTCGCCCATTCCTGTAAAGTAATTCGATGGTTACTATCGGCATCGCAACCGTCCAAAAATGGCGCTATACAGTGTTCAAGAGCCATCAATGGAGCACGGATTGGGAAAAGCTCATGACGTGATACAGTTCTGTAACAAAGTAATAATTTTTATTTGAAAGGAGGTGTGTACGTGTGTCTATTACCTGTCATGAGGATGTCCATCTAAGTCGCACCACTTCCAAATGACAGCATTTGTCCATCGGCGAGCATGATTTAATTCGGCCTCTTTTTCCAATTTCTTATATTTTTCCGGTAATTCTTGACGATCTGCCAAATCACGCATAATGTTGAAAAGCCAATCCCTCATACGTCGTGGGAAATCCACCATTTCTTCTTTGGTACATTCCTTAAAATTAAACAAATATTTAAAAATGTGATTGTTTTATATCAGAGTTAAAAAAGGATCAAAGTAGAATTGAGAAAGAATATAATATTTTAGAAAAACGTATTTATTTCATTACAAATATATCTTACCGCCATTTCCTTACATTCTCCATAATATTCAATATGAACGTGTTTATAGTGATCTGCTTTGCACTTCTCGTCACCTACATCACACCAACAACGATGCTGGTATACGGCACAATCGGAATCCCAGGTTTCATTGTGATTAGAACAAACTTTACGTCGAGGTTCTATTTCCATAGGACAGTCAGGAATACAAACACATAAGGGTTCATCGTCGTCATCTACTTGACAAACCCTGCCGGCACTGCAATGGACACTAGCACAGGGATCTGTAAATTCAAAACTTGTTGTAAAAATGCGCTACTCTGTGTATGACCTACAGCAGCGACAGATAATATCAGGACACACACTATAGCGCTGAATCTTCCTCAAAACTATTACTATATCTCTTGCTATCACGAGACGATATGGAAGAGACAGCAGTAAGTTTAGGTAGGGTCACATCGAGTGGTGTCCTAAGACCTCTCTCTTTGAGCCTACCTACAAACGGCACTCGATTATCAATTATGTCGTGGTCATCAACTTCTGGTGGAACTGCTTCTGCTTCCCGAGAAAGTTCGCCACTATTAACTGCATTGGATATGTTCTCTTCAATTTTAGCTTCGGATGATGTTGTCTTCTTATGTCTCTTCAATACTTTCTTGTGCTTTCGCTAAAGAATTTTCGGTTTTACGTATATTGTTTCAAAAAAACGTTCATTTTCTTACTTACAGGTTTTTCTGCTAATCCTTCACAGAACAGAACTGCTAGGATTATGGCTGCCACCAATAGACGAATCTTCATTTTTGAACTTAAAAGCATAGGCACACATGTTAAATACTCATAAAATATTAATTATGCTGCTATCTGTTATATATATATATAACACTTCTACAAAGCTATATTGTAATTTTTACTACGGCAGATATTAGAAAAAGTCAAATCGCCATGTATGTATGTAGTATTTCATTAAAAAAACTATTTAAAAGGATTTATCTTGGTAACATGCGGATGCGTAACGTTTAAGTAACAGATATGAAAAGAGGTCAGAGAAGATTAATGATATGAAGATATCATTTAGTGAGTATACATATATACATATATATAATATTTGTCTCAGCTTTTCATGCAGACCAAACAAAAAAGCTTCAATAAATTATCGTTTTTTGTAAATACAATTGCTATCTAGTATATAATCCGTCGACTATTAGTGACAAATAATTATTACTGCACTTTCTATTTTAAGATAACTTTATTGACCATATGCTTTAAACAAACGGTTTCTACATTTCCCGACTGGATGACATCATTGCTTATTCCAAGTCACGGTCGCCAAAATCAAAAGCCGGCTGTACATGTGTAATACATACACATACGTATGCAGTCTATACGTTTATATACAGAGATTACATTACTTATATGCACATAATATGCATGCATTCAAGTTTCTCTACATATGTACATATATTTGCATGTAAGTATACATATGATATTACGGATCATACAAATCCAGCTTTTGATTTCTAAGAAACTATAAAACGAAATCCTACCACTTCCTTGTTTTAATATTTAAAATTAGTTCATGAGCTTTGTTTATTTATTGCAAAAAACAAGCTCGCGTTAGCAGCGGATATGCCACGAAATTAGTTCAGCTTATAATTACCGTAAGTGTGAGTTTATGTTATACAGGCAATGTTTATTTATCTAAAATGTCTGCTGTGATTGTAAATGTCAATCTGTTCAGACGATGGGGTATATTCTAACAGATGAACGACTGTGAATATCCTAGCATAACATATAGAATCATGTATACGCCTGGTAGGGTTACTTTATTAGCTATGGTTTCATAGTTTGGATCTAAATAATCATTTATAGTGCTCCTGTATTTACGTTTAAAACCGTCAAGTATTGCGATAAACTGTATACAGGCTGGTGCGTAAATATATGCATTAAAGACCAATTATAAGGGCGGATGGCGAATGCATGATTTATGAATGAATTATTGATAGAGAGACGAGAGTAGTACCTACTGTATGTATAAAAATGACTAACCAAACAGCTTCCCTCGTTTGGTATCTTTAAAACGTTTTTTTTTTTAAAGATAACTTATTCTAACACTTTCAAAAACCGAAGGGTTTCAATATCTCAATTCCCCTAATAAATTTAATAAAGCAATTGTAAATATTGGTATTCAAAAATTAAATTAGCAATCAGTTGCCCTAAATATGTTGCCTTGCAATCAATATATTATCTATAACAAAACTTTTAGACAATAAGTTGATACGCACCCATTGATCGAGAAATAGCCTTGTAAAATATTTTTCAATTGCTAAACCTTTTACAATTTCAATAAGTGCTGTCCTTTTTGATTTAAATAAATCTTTATGGCACTTTGAAATCATTAATTTCCCTATAATATTTTTCTTAACTAAATTTCATTATGATCTAAACGCCATCAAACAATCTGTCGACGATTTGGTTTTTATAACGAAAAAGTTTATACTTCCACTATATGAAATATATTTTACAGTTTCATGATAATTTCCGATCCTGAGTGCAAACAAAATCAAGGTTACATAAATAAATCAACTGTTGATTAAATGTTCTCATTAAATGTTGTCATACAAATCAGAAATATGCATGAGTAAGTCCCACGATCTCAACTCGGTTCTTATTTCCCATAGTTTGATTCTCGGAAACTCGAGTTGTGTATGTAAATTTAGTATATATGCAAAATTTGCAAAGTGTTTGGTGGATTATATTGGGTTGCCGTTGATGTATATATTGTATGTAAAATATTCATTCATCAACAATATTCATTTTTACGCGTGTCCATTGCATAATTAAATATTGTATATCTATATATTAACGGCAAAAAGAAGAAGTTTTAATAGGTCATTTAAGTCGTGTAAATAAATATTTAATGTTTTAAAGACGTAACAATTTTAGCTTATCTTAAAATTGTTAGCAAAACATTTAGGCATAAACAATATATATAAGGAAGGACGAGTTGTATAAGTTAATTCCATTTATCTGTTCTAAATAAATGATGCCATTTCCTATCATGCACATAATATGAACATTTCCTTTTGATATAAGTTGAATTCAATTAATATATTAGTTAAACATGCGCAGACTATCTTAACTTTATTTCCACACAAATATTAAAATGCAACGAACATATTTGCTAAAAACAGTTTATAACATGTTTATGTCAGGATTTATTTGCAAATACATGCGCGTGTGTGCGTACGTATACATTAGATATATATTAGAATATGAGCTTTTATATCTGTTTAAGAGTTACAGCATATTATATTATTATTATTATATAACCCTTTTAAAATAGTATTTTAAAAGGGTTAATATAACAAATTCTTACCAGTTGGTCAGCTACTTCTCCCGAAGAGAGGTAAACTGTACGAACTCTTTAAACTTTGCTTCTGCAGTCGCAGCCTCACAGCACGCTACTGAAGATCCCGTCAAGGCTCGAGAAGTATCTGAAGCTCTCGCTCTCGTAAAACCGAGCCGTACATTTCAGACAAATGACGTGCATCCGATAAGTTTTCTTCACTCCTACTAGTATCATCTCTTTCTAAAGTATCGCGGTTATACAGATTAAAATCAGGAAACCTGAAGAATGAACATTCGATTTCGATTAAGTACGCATGCCATAGTGACCTAATTGTTTTCGATTTACTTTATGACCCCTTAAAACATGTGTTGTAGCCAGTTTACGGATTACATATGCATGATTTATGATTAAATATGTATGTTAGTTAGTTAAAGTTAGCTCAGTTATGATTAATCAAACTTTATAACAGTATATTCTTTTTTTATATTAACGCAGCGTATAAATATTAATAATCTACAATCTATTCATTCAGGATATTCGCAAAAGTGGTATTTGAAAGAAATAGATGTTGGAAATAT
This sequence comes from Cetonia aurata, assembly GCA_949128085.1. Classification (NCBI taxonomy): domain Eukaryota; kingdom Metazoa; phylum Arthropoda; class Insecta; order Coleoptera; family Scarabaeidae; genus Cetonia; species Cetonia aurata. Next base: position 21,004,359 of record OX421886.1, on the reverse strand, counting down.
AAGATATTCATGTTATTATGATAATAAAATATTTCCAATTTATGCGCTCGCCACTGTATTGTAAACATATTCATAAACAATTTGATTTTGGCTATGAAAGGTACTTTATGCTTAACCGATAGAAATTTATTCTAAATATAAGCGGAAATGGGTGCTTAACTTTAAGCAAATATTCGTAAAAAATAATGTTTCAGTATTGGCTATATCCTATATCTAATCGTGTTATTTATTTTTGTAGAATATACACACATAATGTGACCTTTATCTATTTAGAAAAAAACATGATTTCATATTCTTCATAGCTTTTGCAAAAAAAAAATTATTTCTCTAAAAAGATTCAATCTGATGATAAATTACAAATATTTATTGAATGGAAAAATAGGATTTTAGTTGTTGTTATAGCTAATACGTTTGTCTATAGTAACTTAACTGTTCAATAAAGTTAATGTCGGTATTTGCAAATCCAAAAATTAACATAAAGCAAAAATTTCTCGAAATAATAATGTTTCCTTTACGGTGAATATACCGTGCTGATAAAAAAAAACTCCTGGAGTCTGACTTTACATGGAGAGTTGCCAAATTATATGCCTGTAGGCTCTTTCGCTTTATAATAAAATATATTAGATTTTCTCGAAACCCAAACAAAAACTTCCCTACACGGTATAACATTATATTAAAGGTATAATAAAGGTACAGTATATAATTATGAATATTTATTCCTCAAAAAAAGCTATGAACTATAAACTCTAAATAAGTATTTAGCACACTTAAATAAACTTAAAATGAAGTTCCTGAACCATAGGTTGAATTCCATCTTAGATATTGATCTAAATCATTAGGTGATACACTAGATTTAACTCTTGTAAATGCTTTTTCAAAGTCATTCATATTGACAGGTCTTACCTGGAATAATTGTATTAGTATCACAACCTTATATCAATGCAAAAACAAAAAATATTAACAAAGAACATGCCTCTTCTGTGCGAATACTGTGTATTAATCTTATGTCAATTGATCGTACTGGGCCCATTGTTGCATCGGCGCATAAATTTTTCATATCTGCCCCAGAATAACCTTCAGATAGTTTAGCTATTTCCGTTAGATCTTCTTCTTTCAATTCGTGTTTTTCAGTAGACATGAGTTGCTCTACTAGATGATGCCTAGCCTTAAAACACAAAAATTCTGCGTTAACGAATTTCATTATATGAAAGTTTTACTTTCAGTTCTGGCAGTGGTATGTACAGTCGTTTTACAAATCGTCTTCTAGCGGCTTCGTCTAATTCTTGTGGGCGATTTGTAGCTCCGATGACAAGTAATTTTTCATTATTATCTGTTGTAGCGCCATCTAATTGCACAAGAAATTCTGTTTTTATGCGTCTAGAGCTTTCATGTTCGGTGTCAGATCGTTGTGATAGTAATGAATCTATTTCATCAATGAATATTACCTGTAATGTACAGTTATATTAAAAAAAGAAGCGTACTGGACATTTAGTCTTGCAGGTTACCGCTGGTTCGTGACATCGAGCAACTGCGAATAAAGCACGAACCATTTTTTCTCCATCTCCTACCCACTTTGATGTCAAGGAAGAAGCAGAAATGCTAAAGAACGTCGATTTGCTTTGCGAGGCTACACATTTTCCTGCAAAAATTAATAGCGACTAGGTACTAAGACCACAATCGTAAATTTGCAAGGGGATTTCACAGATTTAAGTTATAATGGTGTAAATCTGTCTTATTCACAAACTAAAACAATATCGGATACGCTGGATTGCGAATAATTCATTTAAATCTTTTCTAATAGATACCAGTCAAATCTCTACCATGCTCATATAACTTTGTAGTACCGCAGGTATCCACATTAGGACCTACACTTTTCTTTGTTAATTTATATCAATGGCTTTCTGCGGCGTCTTCTATCATCAATTAGTTCATCGATTTACATGGATGATATTAACTTGATGATAAGTATGATCTGATCGATACACCCCGTTAAATTTTCGTGGCTGTAGAATAGTGGATGTTTTTAATAAACAAACTAATTCTTAACACGATAAAACTATGCATTTTATTTAAAAACAATAGCAAATGCGAACTCACTAGATTGTTTTTAAAAGATAATTTTCCATATTTTTATTTTCGATAGCTACCCACGTTGATAACGCATTTCTTAGCACCCGGTACACATTCTATAACTTACGTCGGTTTTGCATTATACCCGATGTAAGAACCTTTTATTTTCTACGATTTTTTTATTCTAAACTGAAATATGAACTTGTTCAGTGGAGATATTGTTCCGATGCTCAACATGTTTCTCTTCAGAAAAAAGCAATTATTAGATTGATTATAATTTTAGTTTGATGCGGATCCTCTCTTGGTATTCAATAAACTAACCAATTGACGTTCTACACGATTTGAATCTTTTATAAATAGTCTGCCGTCTGCTTTATCTAAAGGAATTAACCCCATTTAGATGCTAATGTAGCTTGACCATCTCAATAGTTTTTGAAAGAGGAAAGATCAAAGTTTGTACCATTAGCACTTTGATAATCGTTTCTACTAAAACTACTTTGAAAAATGTATTGTCAATAAATTTTAAATTTATGATACTTCGTAGATACTATATCTAAGTTATGAATAAATAAATAAAAATAAATTGCAATGAACATTTAAACTTTGTGCTACATATATTTCAAAAATATATTTTTTATGTGCATATTAATTATACAAGATAGTTAATAACATTTCGTCTTCTCACAGTAAATTTCTTTGCTTCTCTGATTTCACTCTTAGCTATATCTATTATTGAATGTCTTCATAAGAAACGTTATACCTAATACACAGACCTGTATTTTTAATATTTTACATTTGCATGAAAAACATGACTTTGGTGTTATTGAATTAAGAATTAATATAGTATAATTATATTTGAAGTATGTGTATTTATGTTGTTTATATTTTTTGCGCAGGTTTATGGTACTCGTACAAATATTTACAACTGTAATAGTGATTAAATCTTTGATACACAGCAGAAACTAAATCGACCCAAAACAGTAGTGACACTGATGTACGTTTCATAATTCACCAATTGTTCCCAAGACTAGCGCTTCTGGATTATTCGGGTGTTCGTATTTGGAGTGGCGGCAACTGCATACGCATGCCCATATTCAAATAAAAATTCTCAATAAATAAAGATATTTAAAATTATTTTCTGGGCTGTCCTGCCACATTAGCTATATAGTAGTATATAGCTCGCTGTGCCGAGATTAATGGGGCGAAACCTTGTCAACAAAATCAAGCATTGAGCTTCCACTGCAAAGTTACAACTTTACAAGATAAATAAAGGGATTCAAAACAAATAGGTTATTTCTATATGTGCTGCTATACTTACGTTGAAGTACATAAGTAAGTACGACACTTTTTGAAGAATTTGTGTTTGATGGACTGCAAGTTATAAAATATACCCTCAATAGCTATAAAAACCGTAGTTTCAAAATGAGAGTCAAGTTTGATTTGCATAAATATCTGATTTCTTCTATAGAATTGTTAACAAATCATGTATCTTTATCAGATATCAAATTTATGGACGAACATTGTAAAAAAAAGTAGCAGCAAGAAGTTAATACAAACTGTTGTAAACTAAACCAACATTAAGCAGTAACAGTAGTTCTAGTCTATGTCATTCAACTGCTAACTCTTCTCTTAATGTTGGTTTCGCTTGTAAAATTTTGTATTAGCCTCTTGATGGGCTCTTTTTACAATGTTCGTCGTTTCTTTTTTATTTCATAAATTGTATATCTGAGAAACCTTAAAATAAATTAGCGAACGCTGACATTACATATAAAAAGGAATCGTTTTAATCTTCAACCTTTGACTGCTCTTTCCAATATTATCATCAAACCACCAAATAATTTATTGTAAGCTAAGGTTTGTTTATACATTTTTTTATAGTTTCTCAATCGCTGGAAGTACTTTTAGGCAGGCGCGGCTCGTGCTTACGACAGTCGAAGGCTATGACATTGATCGTACTTCGTCGTATAACTTCGTAACATATAAATATATAGAAACGTATTTGATGAGAGCATATGAAGAACTACGATCATTGTCATAGCCTCCGACTGACGTAAGCACGAGCCGCGCCTGCTTTTAGGTATCTATCAGATGGGGCATGGCGCACAGTGGTTACAAATGCCAAAAATGTGGCCAAATGCCCAAAATCTAATTTATTTTTCACATGATTTTTGAGGACAGTAAGTTTGAATCTGACATTTTTGTAAAATTAAATAGCGTATCCAATATGGCGGGGAAAATTTGAAAATATTACAGAAACCGCCAATTTCTTTTTGAATTAGGTAATTAAATTAATGTTTAAGAGGTTTTTAATAATAATTCTCAGAAAAATCTAAAGAAATAAATGTTTTTATTTATAAATTGTGGCATCTGGATGTCCCTAATACTAAAAGAATTTGTTTTCTATAGAATTGTCGGAATCATGGATGACGTTCAGTGTTAGGTGACAAAATAGCTACACGGTTTCAAAATATAAAAGAATGGCAGTTATTATACCTATTAAAGTTTTCCCTGTACCAGGTGGACCAAATAATAATATTCCTTTAGGAGGTCTACGGAGACCAGTAAATAGTTCAGGCCTTAACATCGGCCAGACTACAGCTTCTTTAATGGCAGATTTCGCAAACTCTAGACCAGCAATATCATCCCAGTCAATTGTTGGGCCTTTATCCATTATTTCTGACTTTATTAATTCAACCATTCGAGGTTCTATATTCTTCAGACGAATATCATCAACCTGTTCTGACCACTCTTGGCTTTTTGAAGAAGATTCTTCATTACTAAAATAACGATAACAATTTGCAAGAATTGCATCTTGATTTTATAGAATCAAATAAGAATGAATATACTATTCAGAAACACAAAATATGTACCTTTCATTAGACAACATAGGAGATATAAATTTGCTTCCAACACCTCTTCTTGTCCCTAATTTTCTTTTTTGTCCAGAAACATTTGTATCAGCTGCCCCTTGTTTCCTCTGTATGCTCATTTCTTCTCTAGCAGTTTTAAAGAAGCTCTTACTTGTTTCTGATATTGCATCGGTACTTAAGCAATGTGCATCATTTTCATCCTGGTTAATCAGTTTTTCGTTATCTCGGGAATGTTTTATAGTGCGTCGTTCTTTTGCATTGCAGGTTTGAGGTGCAAAATTCTTAGCAAATGTTCGCTGCCTTTCTATCGTTGCACATTGATTATGTTTCTCACTAAACAACGAAAGAAATTCTTGAAAATTTTCTTTAGTAACATGTTCCGATTGTTCACAAATAGGTTTCTGCGAACACGATAGCATTGCAATTGTAGGTTCAGAATCTTCGTTTTGAAAACTAAATTTCCTATGATAATTCCTTGTGTGAATCTTATGTTCATTTTCCTGGTTCATTAAATTTTGATGACATGGTTTTCTTAAATTATAGTCAAGTAATAAGCAATTGGTCTTTGCGTCCATTCTGAAAATTACACACAATAAAATTTGTTTTTTTTTTAAACTTACCTAAAATATACTAACAAATTTGAAGCCAACGAATGGTTAAATACAATTTCCTTTCTTATCTTGTTAATTTCATGAGAATCTTCTGGTTTTTTAATTTCATAATACACATTTAATACATCATCGTCTTTTAGCTGCAACATTTTCAATATTTCAAAATTTCCGTTTCAAATTTTGAGGTTATTGTCATGTTATTGTTTTGCATATTGTCAAAAATTGCGGTCAGTATGGCAACCATAGAAATAGAGTGGGGAGAACACAGTTTGACGAGTGCGTAACCTGTTTTTAGAGGGAGAGGGACGAAGTGGTTGTAACATGGTTGTACCCATTTTGAAAGTTGTCAATCACAACCACAACTTACACAACGGTGTTTGTGGAAAGCTGTCTATATCTTGAGGAGTATTTTCAAAATTAGCGCTTTTTTAATCCTAAAATTGAGACTTGGATAATATAAAAATTGATTTATGGAATATAATCTTAGTTTTCGTTTATTGAAAGTTTGTATTCAACTACAATTGATCAAAGTTGACGAACATAATTTTTGTATAAAAAATGTCTATTTGGACTGGACAGTGACAATGCTATATCCCCACCATATTCATACTCTCTTCTATAGCTGGTTTAGAAGAGCTTTTCTCTGTAGTAAATTACACACAATTCAAACGCGTTTTAAATCCCGTTTTCTTATCTATTGGGCATACTATATCTTAGAAATGAATTACAATCAAATTGAGCACAAAAAGATTTATTGTTAAAAAAAAAACAAATCCAAACAAATTTGATTCGTCGATTAAACAGAATTAAAGTATAACACTAAACTTTTATAAACGTTAAAGGTATAAGACAAACGAGGGTAGATAATTTATCTGCTTTCTTTCACTTCAGAGTTCTTGGATCTCTGCATCTGCAAATCCAAAATGTGATAATTTATCTATCCTTTTCTAACTCAAATTAATAACTGGATTATAAAAAAGCGAAATTATGAAACAGAGCTAATATATACATAATTGCAGTTCCACGGCGATATCTATACTTCTGTTTTCCCCACTATGGACTTAGAGGATTAATAGAAAAAGTCATAGAAGTAACAAGTTCTCTTTAATGAATATTATTTTAACAATCTCACATTTTTTGTTTATATTTTAAAGAAGACAAATAAGTTTTGAACACTATATGTATGTATTAGTGGAACCTGCACACTTCCCTCAATTAGTTAGCATGGTAGTAAAACTCGACCGGAGAAAGGTAAAACATATTTCACTAATAGAGTGGAATTCAAAGGTAAATATCACAGGAATTAAAAGAATAAATACTGTCCATCGATAATTCAAATAAAAGATCAGAAATAAGGGATAAGCTAATTTAAAATAAGATAAAATAACATTCCACGTTTAAACTAAAACATAAAAAAACAAGAAATTATAAAATTAAAAGACACTCTCACACTGTTAATTGAAAATTGTATTTATTATATATAAAAAAAAAAACAATATTTCAGCCTTAATGTTTATTTCATTTACTCTTAACTTGAACCCAAATTCATTTTAATCGTAATTTATTTTTGAATAAAATCATTGGACATACTCTAAAAATAAGTGCAAGCTAAAAATAAATGTTATTAAATTAACATTCTAGACAGAAATCTATAAGAATCTCGATACATATTCCTTTTTTGTTTCATTGATAAAGGCCTTTTTGAAAAATACAGATGTCACTTGATTCGGTCAATTAGTTTACAAAAACAAAAATTTAATCATGTATAAACAAAATTTTAACCACTGCGTAATAAAAGAAATTAAATATCGGTGATAAAATAAGGGTATATTACAAAAAAATAATAAATAAGAGCAGTGATCAAAATTCCATAAATATTTATTGAAATATTTATAAATTTAGAAAGCTGATTGATTATTGGGAGCATGTTTATATATGAACAAATAATACAGTTAAAAAGAATCAGCCAAGTAATATATTATTTTGACCGGTCAGTGACTAGCAGTTATTCATAACCAAACCATTGTCATGGAAAGTTAGTGACTGAGCAGAAATTAAAAAATTCACTTTTTATCCCAACACTGTAGTACATTCTAAATAAATAAAAAAAAAAAACTAAGGAGTACCCCAACGTCAACACAGCCAATAAATTCACTTTTTTAACTACTACTGATTACTAAACTCGGTTGTATAGACACTTAGACTGCATGATGAAAAATAGGATACGATCGATTTTCAAAAAGAAAACAAAAAATGGTTTGCATACAAATAGACTGCAAATCCGCAAAGTCACTATTATTATTGGCACTAATGTTTCAAGTTAATCGGCTCTATTTCCTTCGGACATAAGAACACTGTACACGTCCCACGTTTTTATAATATATCGTCCACACGTACTAGATTAAAGTGTCTGCGTCCGCCTGGGCCGTGGCTGAACGTTCAGGCGCGGCAGGGGAGAGTGGATTAAGAATAGTAGTTATGAGGCTAGCGGCGATTATACGTATTGTTGGGACCGCGATTTGGAGGCCCGCCCCCACCTCCTCTGTTGAAACTATTTGGCCTATTGCCTTGAAGACCCGACATTCCAGGGCCGCCAGCAGCTCCACCTCTGTTGACGCCTGTACCTCCAGGTCCACGTCTTTGACCATTATCGCGAGGTCTTGGGACACCGTTGTTATCTCCGACTGGGCGACCGCCGCTACCGCCACCGCCACCACCACCAAATGGACGATCCTTAGTTTTTTTCTCCTCGACATTTAGTTGTTGACCATGACGATCGTTTTTCGGGAAAAAGTGAGGCTAGAAAAATATAAATTAAAAATATATTGTAAACACATACATTAGGGAGGGGGCAAAATATTTCGAAAATATCACTCGGAATTCCCGAGATAAAGATGCGACATACAGTTCAATGCAACTTGCTTCATCATAGTCTCGACACAAAAGCTACCCTATCACTGACCTTGAGAATGGTATTCGTTACAATGTCTGCCAGAATGGTAGACAAGAGCTACTCATAAGGGTATAAATTATCCGAAGGTAATAAGTATCATTGTTGAGAAAATAAACTGATTCGAAAACCCATTCGAGCTAAAATACAAAATCGGACTTGGGAATGTTTGTGTTGGTCTCAACTAGAGATATAAATAAAATGAATATCCGTTACATAATATTCGTTACTCGCCGGGATCCGAAGTAACGATTATCGGCGGATAAAAGTATGGGTACTAAAGTAACGAAAGTAACAAAAGTATCAAAAGTAACGAAAGCAACGAAAGAAACGAAATTTTACGTTTTTCTTAGTATTTTAACTCTCAAATGCATAAATCCCGTTAAATATACAAATAATTCCTCCAATATAGGTGATATATAGGTATATACGCATAAAGATCATCCCACTATATCGATACTAAATAAAACTTGGAATAAAGATTCGTTAGGCTTTCATCACAACGGTCTAAACAAAATATTATTTGAATTATTATTGGTTTCTCTCCATCGGTAGGTTTACAAGATTGTTAATTATTGTATTGCAACAAAAGTGCTGCGTATTTAGAATATATGTACAAACATATATATATATATAGGTATGGATATTCCTCAACACTGTTATAGTAAATTATAGTAAACTAATACACTAATAGAGTATTAAAAACAGATTTTAAACTACGACTTCAAATTTCAAATTAATGAGTGCTCTTACGAATCGCGTTTTTGTGCTAATATTGTTTGCAACTGTTATCTAATGTTACATCCTTGTCTATGGTAATAATTATATCCGCCGACATCTTCGACATCCCTCAAGATTTACATGTTGTCATTTCTGAAGTTGATGATCAAACTATCAAACTTGTAAAAATCACATTTATTTTTTCTTCCACAATAACGAATGTCCTTCAAAAATGGCGGGTAATAAATACCTACTTCTCGAACCGATAATTTATATAATATCTTACGTAGTGTAATATAGAAACCTTTGATGGTAAAATATCTTTTGTAAAAGAAGTTTTAGTAAAAGTTTTATAAAAGATATTTGTCAAAGAACTTTTATAGTGTAATGTGCGCATAATGTATATATGTTTAACCTCTTGATTTAGCGGATTATATAAATGTGAAAATGCAAGAATTTTGGGTGCTGTAATAGGTTACATTTGTTTTCGATAGCAGTAACTAAAGTAACAGAGTAACGAAAGAATCAAAAGTATCGAATTCAAAGTAACGAAATCTTACATCACTAGTTTCAACCAGTTTTCCTCTATGTTCTCAAGACGCAAATCAAGGGGTATATTAGTAAATAAACTGACATCATCGAAGGAAACACGCACATGTCCTTCAAGTATGTTGATATTACTGTAAATTCTGTAAAGATTATATTCTGAAAAAGATGATTTGAGGGTCGCTGCAAGAATCTAGTGTGACTATCTATATTGCTAACTATCGGCCTAAGAGGGACCTCCGATTTATAAATCTTAGGGATACAATAAGTACAAGGTGTGGCAGAGTTGCTTGACAAAGATAACCATATACAGCGCAGCCGTATATGGTTTGCCAAACATTGGTATGCCGTAATTTTTGCGCAAGCTTCAATTTTTTGAGTTAACACCGTCTGTTTTTTATCTTCTACCACATTTTTTATCTTCTACCACACGTGGTTGCCGATTGGTTTACATCTTTTCTGTCAGATAGGACGCAATTTGTTAAAGGTAAATTCAAATGTAATCAAAATATTAAATCATTTCATTCAACCTGTTTGCCTCCCAAGATGGGGGTTCCGCAGGGATCGATCCTTGGCCCTGTTCTTTTCTTATTATTTATAAATGATATAACTAATTTTATTGACTCACTAATCATTTACGTGGATGATACTTCGGCCGTCATTTCTGATTGTCGTATTGAGACATTGCGGGCGAGAGTCGACTCCCTGTTGGGCCTCTTAGACCAGTGGTTCGGGTGCAATGGACTTCATTTGAATATTGCCAAGACGGGCTTTACAGTATTTCGCGCTGCTCGATCGAGGATGTAGCCTTTTGATGCTGATGTTAATGGCGTACAGGTTGCTCAGAAGTCGTCTGTGTGCTTTCTGGGCGTGCATGTCGACGAAAAGCTAACTTGGGCAGAGCATTGTAATCACCTTGTATCTAGGCTTAATCAAATATGTTTTCAAATTAGAAATTTAAAATACATTTTGCGTATCGAACATGTCTTGGCTTTCTATTACGCCGAGGCTCATTCCAAACTTTCTTATGGTATCATATTCTGGAGCTCTTCGAGTTTCTCTTCCAGAGTATTTATCAGCCAAAAACGCATCATTCGCTGTATTGCTAATATAAATTCTACCGAGTCTTGTCGGCCGTTCTTTGCCAAATTTAAGATTTTACCTTTACCAAGTATTTACATTCTGGAGGTTCTCTCGTACATTCACTCAATCCAGTATAAGATCCCAAAAAATTAAGGCTACCATACATACAATACGAGGTATAACGACCTGCTTAGGACTTCTTGCAATAAACTGTCTTTGACTTAGCGTGGCCATCTGGCAATGGGTACCCGGCTGTTCAACGTGCTTTCAAGCGATTTAAAGGCTATTCAAAATCCTAAACTTTTTAAAAAAAGAGTGCGTGGGCTTCTTCTGGACCATTGCGTGTGTTCCATTGATGAATTTCTTGTAATTTTTGACAAATAATCTAGACTTGGCGCTCATTAATCGATTTGTTAAATATTGTCATTTTTACTACTACTATTGTTTTAATTATTATGTGCGTGTACTTCATTATTGAATGTCTTGTAATTTTTAACAAATAATTTAAACTACGCTCACCAGTACATACTGCATTATCACAAAAAATTGCTGCTTTTGTATAACCTTTGCTGTAACGTTGACAATGTCAATATCGTAAGATCTCTGACAATAAAATTATCTATCTATCTATCTATCTATCTATCATTAACAAACTTGGACGTGATAATATCAAATAAACATTTTTTTTCAAATTCTTTGAAGTTACGCGATCTGGATTTTATTTTTTAGTTTTCCAATGACATGCATTGCACATGATGTGAAGACGACCAGCTTAAAAAAAATAGTTATAAAACTGAATTATTTTTGTCGGGTGCGAAGTGAAATTTCAACGAACTGTGGAATTCACGTGCACAAGTTTCAAATTTCCGACTATAATATTAAAAAATAAGTTTTCAATAAAACAATATCCATCTATTGGCAACTGGCATAATTGTTTTATCATCTAATAACTATGGAACCGTTAAATGATGAAGAGGTTGCTTTCAGAAATAGTCAGTGATTTTATCGGTTCGATAACTTTATCGAGCCAATAGTTATCGAACTCATAAGCAAATTTTCTAGAAACCGGGCATTTGTTGGGGGGGTAGCAAAATAAATCAAGTTGGTTTTAGAAATATTGGTACCAACCATTGGACAAGTATGTGCAAGTATGTGTATCATGCTTGGCGAACAAGACAATACAGATCTCAAAAACTGGGGCGCAAGCTACGTTAGTGAAAGTTCAGCGAGGCCTCGATCGTAAGTGAAATGTGTCGAGTGAGTTAGCTTGCGTTAAACTCTAACAAACACTGACACCGATTACAACAGATTATGATACTATTTACCTTAGCAGCCAAACAATCTTGTACTTGTTGCTGGGTTTCGTAAGTAATGAAGCCATAGTTGGGTGGCACTCGTCCCGCAGGTCCAGCCTTATTGTTGGGTTTGCTGTGAATACGTAAATCGACAATCTGCCCAAATTCCGAAAAAATTTCACGTAGTTGCTCTTCAGTTGCAAAATGCGGCAAATTTCCCAAGAATAGTTGATGATTATCTCCGTGAGGATTTCCTTGAGACCTTCTACCGTCTAAATGAATGTTAAAAACAAGATCAGCGCAAATTTTTAGGCTTTTTTTTATTAAGATAAATAATTGAAACTAATCTAAGGTATGCAAAATCTATATTTACCTTCTTCATTCAAACTAAGTCTGCCAGGACCACCCCTGGAATCCTGCCGGGGTGGCCTAATTGGATTTCCACGAGGATTATTATTTCGATTCATGCTGTTGCGTTGACCCAAAGAGAGACTTTGATTAGATTGCTGGTTAGGAGTCATTTCGCGGCTGTCAAAATGATTTGAAGGTGGCTGTAAAATAATAGATTAAAACTGCTGAAACCACTCGTTTAACAGATCTTACTGGCGACACAGAAGGTTGTTGTACAATGGTCGTCTGAATTTGCGATGGCGCGTTGAAGTTGGAGGAGACACTATTTCCAGATTTTAATAACGTAGCATACGTTTTAGGTTCATTTGAAATAGTTGCTGCAATATAAAATCAAATAGAACAGTTACAGTTGGTTTAATTATTTCAACTAACAACATACTAGGTTCTTGAATAACTTCTTGTGGATCCTCCTGGACAGGTTCATCGGGGTAAATATTCTCAGAAGGGCCGTCTCCCGCACCTTCATCAACCGATTGCTGGGGCTGGGGCCTTTCATCTACAGGCATGGGCACTACTATGGGAATTTGCGTCATCGTTGGTTGCAAAGCAGACAGTGGAGTACCCATAACAGGAGGAGTAGCTTGAGTAGATGTTACATGAGGCGGAACAGGAGCAGCTGAACATAATATTCATACACATACATAGCCACATATCCACATATATAAAAAAAAAACCACTTACGAGGCATAACATTAATTTCGTCTGGGTGTATAGCGCCGTTGACAGTTGGTACTGGTGTCGGTTGTGCCTGAGGTGGTAATACATGCTGGGGTGGTTGGCCATGATGGTGAGGCGGCGGTACCTGGGGCATAGTTCCTTGAATTGGAGCGGTGTTAGGACCATAATACGGTGGTACAGGTTGCTGATTGATCGGCTGCATGTCTCCAAGAGCTGGCCGTTCCTGATTGATGTCATCCTCTACATCCGAACGAGATTCCGGCTCACAATCTTCGTCTGATATTATTTCATCCTGATTACATAGTACAATCTCATTTGATATATGTTTAGTGTAAATAACAATCGCATGAAGACTACCTGATAACGGAAGATATCGTTATGCACGTAATACTTCTTCGGACTTTGAGCTGCCAGGACAAAAGTTTGGGTAAATCTACGCATTGGTTGACCAGCATTGGATAGTTCTCCAGTTACTTGTACGACGACCCCGTTCCCCAAAGTAGCTTGAGCGTCCACTTGCGCAATCTTAGCATGGCAATCGCGAAAATTCAGTTGTTGGATTTTTTGATGGATTTGCTTTTGACCAATCATGGGACTGGTTTCGCGATTTGGAGGATCAAGGCCGCCATGAACGAAAGATGACTGATTGTTATAGAATCTAAGAAAAAAAGAATAAATAAATTTTGTGAGAATACTTATTTCATATCTCCCATGATAGTACAAATACGATGCGTTGCACCCTGTAAATTTTCTCTTTTAATGTGTGTAAAATTGACCAATTTGCTCGCGAATTGATTTCAATGGTGATAATGCGTTGTTTTATATAATAGAAAAGGGTTCCATTTTATATCCATTTATGATTAACTGAACAATAACGCAGACTTTGTGTGCGGTGTTTTATCAAAACAACTTTTGCAAGTATTGGACATTTACATTAAAAATTTGTTTTCTAATCTTGTTACGATGAAAACCAAATATTACTCCACTATTCCATCAATTTACCTCTTCACAATTTTTTACCAGAAATTTATGCTGTTACCGCCAGGAGCGTGACTGAGATATAAACCGAACATTCGTTTTCGTGGTTAGCATAGTAAACCTAAGAGGAAGCCCCATAAATATATTAATTGAAAGTCTGAAAATGGGACAGGAACATTCTTGTTCTCGCTCGACCATTTCGTAAATCAGTACAATCATGTCCGAACAAGAACTTGCACAAGTGTTTGCGCCACGCATTATTAAGAAGCTTCTGACGAGCAAAGGTGTTTAGGTCGGTGCAGTTCCGAGTAGATTGAGTATTAAGTTTGGAGATACGTCACATATTCAAGTGTCTGTTTCGGCTCAAAAATGCGTCATGCGTAAGCTAAGAAAATTCTTGATACTGTCTCTTTTGTTTGAAAAAGTGTACTGTTTATACTATTTCTACATTAACTAAGAACACAATCTCCTCAATAGATGGCAACAAGAACAAAAGGTGTAAACAGCCAATTAGAAATATGGTGAAAATAACCGTATCGACTCCGAGGTAACCTGGACCAGATGCACTGGAAACTGTATCATCCGTCAAAGTTCAGGTCTATTTCCCCATTTGAGCGGACATTGTTTTCAGAGCAATAAAGGAGTTTTTGGGTAAACGATCGAACACGTCTCCATACGTCTTATGAACAGAGGACCCACAACTTTCCATACATTGAAAAAAAAAGTGTAACAGTCGAAGGAAGTTGTACAAAAAAAAAAATTGGTTCATGATTTTATTTTGGTCAAATAAACAATAACAAAAATCTGTTTCACATCTGACTGACGTCCGTAGAAATTACCAATGTAATTATTTACGTTGTTTTTATGATATAATATAATAGTTATTACATTCCAAAACACATATTTAAACAGATACATACTTTCTATACCTCGACTTTTGTATATCACAAAAAAATATTTATTTATATGAACAAATATGAAGAGTTCCTGTAAATAAAAAATTCTGTACAGGGGGATTCATTAAGGGTGGCCACCGGCCATAACTCGGTAACGGTAATTTACAAAAATCGAATTATCTTTGGAACGCCACTAGATATCAATTTGCGGTTTAAACAGGTTAAAGTGCCATTGCATTCTCATTCTCCTGGATTGATTATAGTGATATCATTCCATTGTAATTTTTCAAGAAAATCACATAAATACAGGGTGCGGCAGGGAAACTTGCTGATTTGAAAAGTCAATAAAAGAAAAAGTACTTCAAATATCGATTTAATTCTTTTTGTATCGTATAGTATACATTCTGAATTTTTGTTTTAAGTGGTTTTAAAAATGACATCGGGCAAATGGCAGCCCTCATTCGTGATACACTGATCAACCCTAGATTTAAAGTTGCGCTCCACTCTTTCGAGCATATCGACGGGAATATTGGCGAAAGCTTGGCGGATGTTGTCCTTCATGTGTTGCAGGGTCCGGGGTTTGTCGTTGTAAACGATGGATTTAAGATATCCCCATAAAAAAAAATCGCAAGGTGCCAAATCGGGGGAGCGCGGCGGCTACGGTACGTCACCCCTCAAGGATATCAGGCGCTCGTGAAAGTGTTCCCTCAAAAGCTCCATCGAAGTTCTCGCTGTGTGCGCCGTGGCTCCGTCCTGTTGGAACCATACGTCCCCAAGATCCATTTCTTCAAGTTGTGGAAGAAAAATGTCTCAATCATTTCTCTGTAGCAAACTGCATTCACAGTAACAGCGCGTTCATCTTCCTCGAAAAAAATGAGGCCCTATTATTGCAACTCTCGACAATGCACGCCACACAGTAACACGTTCACAATGAAGTGGAATGTCATGAAGTTCGCGAGGATTGACATTACTCCAATACCGCATGTTTTGTTTGTTAACACAGCCGGAAATGTGAAAGTGGGCCTCATCACTAAAAAACACGAGAGCGTCGTCTGGCAAGTTACTGAGCGCTTCACATGCAGTTTGACGAGAAGCGAAATCGCGTTCACTCAACTTTTGGACCACAGCCAGTTTGTAGGGATGAAACTGGAGTTCCTTGTGAAGAATTCGTCTCACTGTGCGATCAGAAATCCCCAGAGCAGCAGCGTGTTCACGCGCCGAAAGCCGGGGAGAGCGCAAAAACGACTCCCTTACCCTTTCGACGTTTTCTGGAGTTCTGGATGTCCGTTGACCTCCTGGGCCTTTTTTTCAACACTCCCACTTTCCCTAAATGTGTTCACCCACGAAACAAGCGATTGCCGGCCAGGAACGGGACCCGCGGGATGAATATCGAACCGAGTTCGGAAGGCACGTTGGGTGGCGACCACCGAATGACCGTTGGAAAAATAGGCCTCGACGGCGAACGCACGCTGTTCCTTTGTCCAACGCATGATGACAAATGTCATTTGGGGTAACAAAACTTCAAAACCCCCTCTTTCTGATGAGACCCTCCCCACCCCTTTCTGACCACGCCTCGCTCATTGGCGTCCAATTCAAATCAGCAAGTTTCCCTGCCGCACCCTGTATGACAAACTAGTAGATAACGCCATCTACCTAGTTTCCAATTAAAGCAATAAAGCAGACAATATTATTTACTCTCGCCTACTTGACGTTCTCATCACAATGAGTCTAAATTTTTGAAAATCGGTTGACATTCACTAAAGTTACAGGAGCTAAAAGTATGCTTTCCCTACCACTTTACAATAGGTGCAATCTCAAAGTGTCATGAACCAAACTTATAGATAATTATGAGCTTCTTATTTTACATTTATTTTTCACTAACTTTAATAAAGGAAAATTGCTAAAAAGAATAATAAACGTAAAAAAGAAAACAAGTTACGCCAACTTGTGGAAACTTCAGAAACTTAAAAATATTTTCCAGGATACTTTCATACATTTACTAGTACATTATTTCTTATAAGCTCTAGAACCAACCATTTCTCTTATATTATATTTTTACCTTTTATTGTTTTAATCTGTTCTAATACTGAAGGCAATAATTCGATCATATCCGATATCCAGTATGAGAGTTGTCAAACTTAACTTACCTCAGTGTAGAATATCAGTGTACTAAATGAAATAAAGTGAGAGGGACGTGGATTTGAGACGAGTTATTTTAAAAATAGGCGTTGGAATTAATGATTTATTTATTGCATGGGTTTTGGTGTTAAAAAAATAAAAACTACATTCAGCTAGACGTGTAACAACACGACAAAAAAACGCATTGAATGTATAGTTTGAACGAGGACCCAATGTTAAAATATGATCTTCCATGTTAGGTTTGTTTAGCTATTCTACTCAAAATATACACAGACGAAGAAAGTGGGTGTCAAGTACAAAACAACAAGTGCGCAGTTTTCGTTCATAATACACAATTGCTTTACTCTAATTACACAAAAATTCGGAAGCACAGTTTATTCCATATAGTGTAATCTACAATATTTAACCAGACTTTATTTATATTAATTTACTATAATTCTTATAAATAATGTTCAATTTATTTGTACCTGGTTTACTGACGCACGATAAAACTAGATATAACTATTTGTTAGAAAAATATGCAACTTTTGCTTAATCTAAATCGAAACCAATACAATAACAGCAGTGTATTTAAAAAAGGAATTGAAATTTTAACTATAAATGATTTGTAGTGGAAGAGATGTCATAATTAAAGAAATAATTTGGTCTCTGGTTTGGTAAAATATGAGAAAATAAAATTCATTTCTTTGAACAATAAAATATATATTGAAATATGATTGATCCAACGACCACCGCTGGATTGATTGTTCATTTTTCAAATAGAAATAAATATTGTATTCCTATTTTAACATACTTGTGAGACCTACCACTAAATAAGTACAATGTATCTTTCCAACATATGAAAGAAGTTCTCAACATATGTATACATGGCAGTATGAAATATATTACCCAATTATGAATTTAATCCACTTCTCAATTAGCTAATTTTAATTAGCATTATTAGATTATACAAATAGTTAAAGAAATAATAATATAAAACCACAGACCTGTGCAGATGTGCAGGAGCCTTGTTCAACAAAGTGTAATATTGTCGAACAAATTCTCGTCCAACACTATCTGGTGATGGGGGAGCCTCCATGACCATTCCTGATGCTTAAGTACTTGATATTTAGACAGCACAGAAAGCTTGCAAATAGAATCTCTGCCCTGTAAATTTTCAATCGTAAGCTCAACCATATATTTAGCTACATACATAACTACATATGCAAATAGATAATTTCCTTGCAAAATATTGAGTATTACATACTAATGCAACACAATAAATGCAATAATATGCGAAATAGTTGATCTACTAAAAAAAATTGCAAAGATTTACTGTGCAAACAAAGAGGTTTCCATTTCTACCACATGGAGTCGTTTATAAATGCGAGACGTAAACTGCATCACGGAATGAACGTTTATTCATCCATAAATTTTCCATCATCAAAATGCATAGATAATAAAAAAATCTGGATAGATTTAAATTGCATGTAACTTTTGTGTTATATGATGTTAGCAACCATTCTCGTGTACTTCTCGGCGATATTGCAAAAATCCCGGTTTTAATAACCAAAATGTCA
The DNA here is from genome assembly GCA_949128085.1 of Cetonia aurata. NCBI lineage: Eukaryota > Metazoa > Arthropoda > Insecta > Coleoptera > Scarabaeidae > Cetonia > Cetonia aurata. The sequence continues at coordinate 20,985,553 of OX421886.1, read as the reverse complement.
AGAAATTATAACGTTTTATAACTTACCTTTACGAATAGTTATCAGAGTAGATGAAAAAACATTAAAGCTGAGTTGTAAATATTTAAATAATGCACAATAGGGTTCAGAGAAATGAAATTCTAGAAACACCGCAAAACCACGGGTGTAAACTTCATAAATTGTCGTTGGTAATGCACTTTCAAGCCGTTTTAGATGGTGGCGCTGGCAACCAAGGTTTTCAAACTGTAATCTCGTACCCAAAGCGTTTTTAACAGGAAGTGGGGTTCGAGATTACGGCACATGCGCAACTGAATTTGTGGCATATATGTACAGTGGCAGACAACATAAATACCACCTTACTCTAAACCAGCCCTTTTCAAACGAATAAAGATCGATATAAAAACCAGTTTTAAGATACCTATTGCATATGAAGATACTAAAATTCAATTTGTATAATTATAACATAACTATGGCTGAAATCATCGTGTGAATTACTTACTACACTAATTAAAACCCGATTGATTTTGTTAGAGGATTATTTTATAATTTGAATTTGGCGCGCTAAAAATGCGGGGATATTAGAGAGATTATTCTAGAAAAAAGGGTTATGGGTTGTCTTATGTGTTATGTGCATGTTATGTGTTTGTAGTTTTAAGAAAATAAAACGCTTTAAGAAATAGTAATTAAACTAGTGTGTTTTAATTTACGAACAAACAGAAAGAGAGAACAATTTATAGACAGGAATTTCTTAAATGAAGCCCATGAATTATTTTTAAATACGTTTTGCCTGATAAAAATAAATTATGATATTACAACTAAAAACAACCGTTTATTCAAGAAAAATAAAAAAGCATAAATATAATCAATAATTTTGTAACAATTGAAGCATAAAATTAGCAAATTTGCATTCTTATATTACATATCATTCTTAGGTATTTCAATATATATTTAGACTATTTACTAAAAATAATTGCAGAGCAAACTTGTTTAGGGAGCTTATGGCCAAAAGGACAAATCTTTTGAAGTTTATAATATTAATTTAATGCTCTATTCTCAAACTGAAATTTGTACGGAGACATATTATCCAAGCTTTGTTAATCAAGTTCACTTTTTTACAATATAAATTCACCCCCTATTTATAGTTTATTGCGCCATTTTGATGTGGAAACTCGACAACTGATTATAAATATTGTTACTTTTCTATTTAATGTTCAATTAATCATTGCAAAAATTACTATATGATTCAGTAAACCGTGGGTAAAAGCAATGAAAAATAACAGTCAACTTATGCAACACGCATCGATTAATAAATGAAAAAAAAAAAATTCATATTATCAGTAGAAAAAATCTAATCCAAAATACACGGTTCAAAATTTTATTAATAGCCACTTTAATAAATTGCGAATGTATAGTTGTAAACATAAATAACTTTTTTCTGCCTATTATGTATAGTAGTGATCAATAATTGTGAAAGCTTCTTGTACTACAATCTGTAAACGTACCTCTAACAAAAACAAATTGCTTTTGAAGTGCACTGCTATAGATTTTTTATATAATATACAATACATATGCTAAATCTTAAGTTTTATTTTCTATTCTTTTTATAGTAACAAAAATACCTTGATATTAAAATGTAGTGCTCCAATAAAAATATTTTTTTGGTTTAAAAAATAAGGAATGTTTATTAATCGGTAAGTGCTTTACGCACATATTGTAAAAATGTCATGTAGTTTCTTACAAAGGCATGTAATCGCATGTATATTAATGTAATTTTTAGTGGTATGAAACTGATACACACAATGAAGTGTACGTTCTGTGATTATGGTTTTCTAATAGCGTTTTCAGCTTACTGCACTTTTATGCACTGATTGTATATCCATCTTATTTTAATACATAATATTAGTAAGGGAGCTAGATATACTCCACGGGTGTAGTGCAGTAAGCTGAAAACGCTATTAGAGTTAAGTTAACCAATTTTATTTTAATCGAATGTAAAATCTAAAAAATGTGGTGATATAGTGGTTTGACAATTTTTGAAAATAATCTTAAATATGTTATAATGTACTTACCTACTGTTCTGTTTTGAGCTAATATTTTAGAGGCTTCAGCCCAGATCAACGCAAGGCGCAACTGCTGACTAATGTTGAGCTTTTGAATTCGAGCTATTACTTATTTTACTTTATCTTTTTTTACGAGGAAAATAATTCTTTATAATTGATACTGCTATACAGCTGCACCAACAAAAAAAATCCACCCACTTACACAATGGATTTTTAATCATACTATGTTGTGAATAATAAATACTTACCCTTTTATCGCTACTTTTATAAAATGAAATTCTCTTAAATTTCTGTATATAAAATTTATTGAGTTCACATAAACATAAAATCCTTTATACATTTTAGAGGTCTGTCTATTGCTAGTTGACCTAAAATTTTCTACCGTTCATAATTTTAGTGAATGGGATAGTAGTTATGGCTTTATATTTTAAGTTATTTAAGAATAAATCTTACTATATACACAAATAAATTTATTAAACACGGAAGTACAATGCCCTCTGCACTCTTCATACAAATACAATCATTAACTTATTCCTACTGTTCTTTAATTCTAATACAGAAGGTAAATAACTATTACTGTTCATGATCATTCAAAAACCTTTACGTTACATTACTAAAAATATCAAAAAATAATATTAAAAAATTATAATAACATTTAAATGGCATAGAATGACAATAAGAAAAGTATTTTAAATTTCGTATGGACAAATTAGCATTGCAATGAATATTGTCAACAAATGGAATGATTATATTAAATAATCTAATTTGTATTTTCAGACTGAAGTAAATGAGATGATACACCTAGAAAGAGAACATGTATAAGTTCATGTATACAAAGCACAATTTTTTTTATTACGTGCTAATTAATACTGGTCAGAGATTACTAATTACTTCAAAAATTTTCAGAAGCAGAACTGGAATCTTTATTTCATCATATTGAAAGACAATTGAGAAGTATTGAATGTGGTGACTACATACCTATGAAAAGATCACAACTATATAACTTTAATAGGGTTGATGCCTTTGATTGCGGCCACCACCTCCTCCTCCTCTCTGTTTACCACCTGTATAACCACCAGATCCTGGAAAATTTGAGAGAGAAACGTATATAACTCACTCGAATAAAAACAATTTATGTTATAGCCATATTTTTGAACCTTTATAGTGAAATACATGTAATACCTTTAAAAAGTGAAGGTATTAGCGAAATTCAATCCTTTATCCAAGTACGTGTTATACAAAATGTTAAATAAGACGGTTTATGATTAGAAAATTAACTTGTATCATTTTAGTAAAGGATTGTTACGACTTTCGGGAGAAAAAGTAAAAATAAAGAACAAAACTAAGATTAAGCACGAATGATGCACAATTGCAACTGTATTTTGTACCTTTGCCGCGAGAGCCGCTTCGTCCACCGCCATAGCCACCATCATAGTTACCGTAGCCATAATCTGCTCGGCGCATAACAAAGAATATTAGTTAACGCCTTTTGATCAAAAAAGTATATGTAGAAATGTGTTTTAAATTTGTAATGTTTTTTTTTGTGACCGTAACACCAAATTTTGTGCTCTGCAATTTAGAACATGCTCAGGATCAAGGTTTTAAATGACTGGAAAACATTATGAAATTAGTTTAACAAAACGCTTTATTCAAGCCTTAGATATTTCACAATGTATTCCCATATAAAGGTCAACATGCAAAAAAAGTATAGGAACAAACAAGTTGTCTATAATGTATATATCAAATTGGTGTATGTGCAAATACTCTGGAGATGGCAATTATATATTTTACTTAAGAAACCAGTACTAATTCTACGTTGGCATGCAGTAACGGCAGACGGCAGCCACTCACTATTTATAAGTCTTTATATTAAAAAATAATCACTTTTGACTACTGTACGCCAACGCTACAAAACTTCATTTTAATAATGCCTGTTAGAGTATTTACCATAGTTGCCATAGTTCGAATAGTCATAGCCACCATAACCTCCATATCCGCCACTTCCGTAGTAATCGTAACCGGCCCCATATCCGCCATCATAACCGCCCCCGTATCCTTGACCATAACCGCTGTAGGTTCCGTAGCCTTGGTTGTTCCCCCAATTCTGGTTGCCGCCATATCCGCCTCTTCCTCTACCCCTGCCGCCTTGACCTCTACTGCCCATCCGTCCACCTCTCATGGTGCCCATCGCGTCTGGTTTTGGTGTGGCTTTCTTTACATCAACCTTTAGCAAACAAACAAGTAATTAGCATTTTTACACCAACGCAATACCTTCGACATACTTCTTTATCCTTTATGGTTTGTTTGGGCGTTTTCAGTAGCTCATTAACTACTTGCTCAGATTCAAATGTGATAAAGCAGAAACCTTTTCTTTGGTTCTTTGTCTTATCAAAAGGCATTTCTACTTCGATAATCTGGAATGCATACAAATGAGATAAAATCTCTTTTAAAACAAATTAAAAGAGAGCTCACCGTTCCAAACTGGTTGAAATATGATTTGATATCGTCATCTGTCAGATCATTTGAAAGTCCACCAACAAATATTTTGCCATGCCTCGCTTTGGCTTTCTTTGGATCCACTTTCTTATTGTTAATAACATGATCACCAGCGGCCACTACTTTGTCAATAGCTTCTGCACAGTTAAATACAATAAAGGCAAATCCTCTGGACCTGCCTGTGTTTGGATCTGTCTTGACATTTATACTTTCTATTTCACCGTAAGTTCCAAAATATTCCCGGAGTTCCTCTGCAAGAAACCAAAAATTATGTATCAAAGATGCTGAATACTATCGTTTGTGTATACAATTTTTGGACTTAAAAAATGCATAATTCAGCGATTCTTTAATATTTAATAATAAGCAGCAAAGCTTCCGCTCTCAATTCACAATTTTTGTTTAGTTTGCCTGAACACCTAATTATGCAAAATTTTTGTTCTTATAAATTAAGGCAATACTTACTGTCTGTAGTTTCCCAACTTAAACCACCAACAAACAATTTTCTGTGAACAAAATATTAAAAAAAATTAGATTTATCGCTTAACAAATGAATCCTAAGCATTACTACAATCGTATTTGAATGCTTATGAAGTATTATATAAATTACTAGTTTAAACAGAAAAAAAAATGTTAATAATATAGAGCAGCAAACAAACTGAACTGATCCTTGTTCAATCAAATGGATCTGCAATCTATAAACTGTAAGTTTAAAGTTATCTGCAAATTTAAAATTGTGTGTGAAATTTAATTCATTTTGGAAACTCTTTAAGGTGATTATACTGTTCAAAATTTATATTAATGTAACAATAGGTTACTAAGTTTTTGGCAGAAGAATTGCCCAAGGATAAATACCATGGGTGCCGGATGATCCACTCCAGTCGTCTCATCCTCCTTTACGACAATGGTTGACACACCTGAAGGAAAGGAAGCATGGTTAATGCATATACATCGCTTGTTAACCCTGCTAGCCTACACCGCCCAAGTTTGTGCGAATTATTGTTGAAAAGTTATCATTTCTAATTAAATAAGAGAAAATATCACTGAAAGACAAGAATTCGTTTCTGAAAAAAATTAGTTTGAAATGGACTACTGCTGAAATTAGAAAAAACCGAGTGATTTATCACTAATACAAGAAAAACACAATTAATCACTTAATATTATGTTTATGATCCAAACTCGCGTCGACCCAAGCCGATATGTGCTTGGACGCCATTTTCTTCTAGCGAATGACCAACACAAACGATTTGGCGTATTTAAGAATTCTCCAATTAAAACCAATGTTACAGACAAAAATAATACAAACCGTCATTACATTTTTGATTTGTACAATATCAACTACCGTAATGTTGATAAACAAAGCCTTTGAAATACTGATGAACCTGGATTAAAATACCCGGCTTGCGGAGACAAAAGATCAATAACCAAATTGACAAAATTAAACTACTTTTATATTCTATAAATAATTTAACTGTCTAATAAATAATATAAAATTACTGGTGTAAAAAATACAACTTACCTGTCATCATCTCGACCAGGAGCATCAGCACTACCACTGTCCGCGGGAGCGTCACCTCCGCCGCCGTTTTGGCCATTTACATGGGAATCATTTTGAACAAAATTTTGATCGGTGGTTTTAACGTCTTGAGAAAAGTCTTCACCGTTTTCCATCGGACAATCTTGATTAGCCATTATTTGTTAAATTAAATACTACACAAGTCTAAAAAATTATAATAGAAGAACACGTCCACTCACGACAAACGCACGTAGTGAAGAGAATGCCGGAAAAGGAACGAGGACCGCAGCTACCCAATGTATTGTGGGTATTAGAGGTGTGGAGCAACTGACCAATAGAATGTTAGCATCATGCACATCAGAGCATGCGTACTAGTGACAGGCGTTTTACTACAACAATGCGGGAAAATTAAACGTCTCAAATACGTCGTTTTTAAATATTAAACGTCAGCTTTTTTTTTTTAGAAATTTCTTGTCTATTTGGAGGATATAATAATAAAATTGAAAATGCATTGCAAGGTAAAATGTTTCTTACATAGAATACATACAAATTCAAGTATTTATTTTAGGAAATAAAATTATTAAACATATGGAGGATATGTAATAAGATTCGCGCCGCTATATTTAGAGTGGGAATTAATCTGTGGGATTATTACTTACCCTTAGATCCGAACAAGAACTGTCTTATATCCGGTAGGATAATTTGCATTAATATATATTATTTTGGGCTATAACAGAGTACGGCTTTTATATAACGTTATTTTTAGTATTTATAAATACCACATTGTTTCAAGCAAATGAAATTCACTTATTTGTATATGCCACAAATATGTGACTGTATTATTCTTGTTATTATAGAATCTCAATTCGTATCTGTTCTATCGGGTCCTTTGAGGGGAACAATAGGCCTCTCTGATGAAGAGATCAGTGAATTGGCAGAATATTTTCGCGTCCAAGATGGCAGAGTGTTTTACACACAACTTTGTGAAGTCATTCACGATAGCGGTATCTGAATTATAAAGATATTACAAATCCAATACTGAGTATTGTGTGATAATAGTTCCAGATTTCGCGAAGAACGCTCCTCTTGTTACCGGATTGGAATGGGAAGATCCTTTGCACGTTAATAGACTAAGCATAAGTGAGGAGAGGCGCCTGAGTTTGCTCATCACCAAAATAGCTGCCTTAGTTAATCTAAGGAAGCTGGTTTTGAGGCCATATTTTCAAGATTATGAGCTTGTACGTATAGACCTTTTATTTTGAAATGAATTTTCAAAATTAAAATATTTATTAGTCATGAGTGTTTCGTAAAATCCGTTTAGGGCGTTTAGGTACCAATTTTAGTGTTCCTTCCTTTATTTCCTAATATTTGTTCGTTTTAAAATATGTCGTAAAATGGGTTTATTTCCCCTAAAAATAAGTTCATTTGTGTATCTGCTTAATCGAAAATACTTTTATATCATTAACATACTCTTCCCAATGTTCTAGATAGCGAAAAATAACGGAACTGTAACAATAGCACATTTTGCTCGTGTGTTAGACTATTTAGGTATTATGGTATCGGCGGATGATTTTAATTTACTAGTTAAAAAATATTTGAAAGACTCCTATACTTTGAATTATATAGCCTTCGTATCAGCTGTAGACGCTGCCGTCCAATTCATGGAACAACATGGGATGTTAGATCTTGGCGGGGTTAGTTGTTAAACATTAATAAAATATAAATGAACTTTGTGCATTTGTATGATCAATTTAAGGATATACTTAATCAGTTCCCCGGACGAATAATAGATGCCGAATTACCCAAATTACCAAGACCCGAAATAGGAGTAATTATGGCCTCAAGCGTATTTGGTAAGCAAAGTATTTTTCATCCTGCTTTAAATGCGCCTCCAGAAACCCAAGATTTGGTAACGGTAATTCGAAGAATCCAAAGGCACGTATTAGAAAACCGATTGAGGGTTCATGAATTTTTCAAGGTAATCCACCTTAGTATACCTACCTATAAACTTAGATACTATAAAGCCTTGGTTCGAAGAAATTATATTGACCCAACTTTATTTACTTGCTAAATTTACATCCATCGCGCCAAAGATCGACGCTGAGAACGTTGTTTCTCATATTCAAATAAATGCACTATTTTCATTTTATTTCATATACAACTCCTATTCATATTACTTAAACATTCATTCATTATTCTATTATTATTTCAAGCTACAAATAGTGTCTGTAATTTTAATGCGTTTTAAATTTAAATAAGCTGCTAATATTCTATAAATTTACATAAGTGTTCCTAGTAATTGCTAATATAAGATTGTAATTTAGAGAGGTACAAACAAATATTGAATACGGCAGTTAAATCTGGCAAGCAGCGCTATGTTATTTCTGAGTTATTTACATTCATTTTATTTTGTTTCATATATTAGCTTTTCAACTCCTTTTTATTTAGGAAAGCCTGTTATTTTTAAATTATTATTTTATTATTAAATACCATTATTATTAGGTTTCGGAAATTTATTTTTTCCTTTTTTTAAAACAATTTTCTATACATATATTTTAATTCCATTTTTTTTAAGTATATGCCACATTTCCTTAAACAACCTTTTATAATAATTATTTTCTACGCTAATAATTTTTGTTTTATTAAACTTGAACTTATGATTGTTGTCTAATGCATGTTTTGCCAAAGCTGTGGAAAAATAATTATGTGTATTTGTCCTTCACCGTTCTAGCAATGGATTTTTCTTTATTAATTGTAATTGTAATATGGCTCTTTAGTTTGTGTAAAATGGGCCTTATTATATACTTATGGTATAGATACATATTGTTTGTGTTTTTCTTTATTTTGTTGAAAGATTTTTTTTTCTTGATAATTTGCTTAATATTGTGTTCTTCTGTAAATGCTATGTACACTCGAGAGCAGATAAATCGACACCGTTATAGAATTTAATAGCCCTTGCTAGAATTATGGAAGGAGGATGCCGTAAACTTATATATATGGAATAAAAATTTGGTCAACTATAAATTTATACCTAGTAAACAAACGATAGTCTCTAGATTTGTGATATTTTTATCTATACGTTTAATCTGCGAACAAAAAAGGATTTTTATAAATACGATATTTTGAAATGAATTGCATTTAAAATTTGTGATTTATTAATAAAAAGCTTTTAAATTTATCTAGCAATAGTAATAACTATGAAGTGGCTAAATATAATTATTGGTCGATTCTATTAAATAGTACATTTCTCAATTTACTAGATATGTATACATAAGTAAATTTTTTATTGTATTATTTCTGTTATTGAATAGTATTTACACGGTTATGAGGTAAAGAAAAATAAGATCCTGGTACTCTATAAGTATAAAATCTAATTGTAAGACATGAAATATATAAAATATGTGTGCTGCAGATCAAAATAATGTAAATTTGTAATTGAGTGTTTGAGAGACGGGATTTTAAGAATTGAAAGAACAGATGACCCTTGCAAATAAATACAACGATAAGAAAGGGATATAAAACTTATACCAGCATTAATAGTGTTTCCCTTCCTCGACCATTTCTTCAAACTTTCAATATTTACTTCATAAATTATAAACTTGATATAGGTTTTAACAAGTTTAAAGTCTGTAATAAAACTTCAAATTTCCCTTCAAAAAACACTTAACAGGCATGGTTCTCAGACTTATACCTAACAGACACAGCAAATATATACCTTTAACCTTCATAGAAGAAATTTACTATTGAAGCTTTTTTTTTCTGTCATGAGCTACGAGAGGACTTAATAACTTTTAAATTAAAAATGCAAATAATTAGTTATTTTAGAAATAAATCTCATAAACTATATATGTCTAAAGAGAGAAAAACACTCCCTCTAACTACGCCACTGCCTACTACGATTAACATTTCAAAAAATTCAGCTTTATGCTGAACATATATCTAATATGTAAAAGCACTCACATATATTTAGAAAAAGGGAACAAATACGATAAAATATTTGTAGAAAATTGATTTGAACAAGAAAAAAAATTAGTAATTTAAAAAAAATAACAAAACACAGATTTTCCCAAATTATAAGAAAGTTTTCCGGTTAAAGAAAAAGAAAACATTAGGTTCTATATTGTTTCTATATGGCTACTCTTTTGTTAGTGTGTTTATAACAAAGCAAAAGATAAGAAATTAATTATAATAGATTAACGCCCAGTGCCTGTAATAAAGCTAATGTAAGTATCTGCTTTCCGTGAATTTGAATTTATATATAGGTTTTAGAGATCACACGATCACACTACAAACAAAATACTTTCAATTTTGGTAAAAATTATTAAAAATTTATGATTGTGCTATGAGTACATGAATTTCAAGTGCATATATTGTAAATAGCTGAGCTTGCATTGGAGAATCTAGAAAAAAATGTAATCTTAAAACTAAATTTCCTAATCTATACTTTTTATATAGGTACGCTATTGCTGATAATTGCATAATATGCATACCACACCGACACACAAAATAGCCTGTACTAAAAAAATATCTAGCTAACTGTCCTCATCTTCAACTTAAATTCATAACAGAAATAGAAAAAAATTCCGTAATAAAGTTTCTAGATTTAATATTAGTTAGAAACAAAAATAAATTTTAACCAAATTCAATCAAAAACCATGCAACTAATAGATACCTAAATACCCAATAAATACAACAGACAAAGCTGAAGTATACATTAAATACCTATTACTTCTGTGAACTCGTTTATTAGTTTATGAATAAATATGCATTATCTATATTTACCTAAATATATATTCCAGGTTAACATTAATGTAATATAAATAAAATTGGAGGTTTATTATAAACAATTGTCTTGCAAAGATATAATTTGTATATTTGTTTTGAGGATTAAACGTTATTGACATTTCGTATAATCATCATCATTAGGAATGAAAGCAGAAAATTAACAAAAAATTAAATAAGTACTAATAGCAAATTAGTTTAGGTTCCCGTTATTTTAATATTGTTGTCCTTTATAATTAGATATATATGTACTTAGTTTTTCTTCCTTCCCTTTATTGGCTGATTATGTAGGCTTGTGCGATTGAATCAGCCTTAATACCTCTAATTTGCATTTCGAACACTTGCCAGATAGATTTTATTTATTCCTTTCTCTAACCTTTTGTAGACATATTTTTTAATATAAAAAATAACGCAGTAACAAAAGATCCTCGTTTGTAATTTATAAGATATTTATAAGAAGTTTCATATCACCACGACGACGGCCAAATATGCTTTTCAAATATATGTTACTCCCTAGACTTCATTAGGTACACAAAATTCTAAAATTTTAAATTAAACCATACATATAAGTACTAAAGCGCATTCCTCTAGAATTTTTGATAATCCTAAATTGCTAAATATTATCACCTAAGGAATGGGATTTTTATAGCAAATTTGCAGTTTGGAGTATACCTACCTTTTAATCTCTAATTTTTTTACATGAATGAAGAGAATCTTTTATTATAACAGAGAATAATTCGTATTATTGAGCGAAAGTATAATAAACTTAATTGCAGGATTTTGATCCTTTGAATTGTGGTAAAATTACTTTATCTCAATTCCACCGCGGTTTAGATGGTCTTGGAATTAGCGGAATTCAAAGGTTGTACCTTTCCCTACCCGAAATCGAATCAGTTATGATACAATACCGAGATCCAGTCGATCCAACGAGAGTTTGCTGGAAAACGTTCGAAAATGACATCGAACAAGTGTTCACTACTAAGGTAGAAATGTATATTTAATTTTTCTTTATAAAGTCCTTTCACTTCTTTTCCTAATTACTATTAGGAACTGGAGAAGTTCCCTTGCTTATGTGTAAACACACCACCGAGGGAAGTCGAAGAACTTCAGAAAAAAGGAGCTAAGGTTTGGCAAACCGTCAATTCTAGCATGCGTGAATTATGTGAAGAAGCTGTTGAGAAAGTGAAGCAAAAAGTAATGAGACGCCGCATATTGTTAAAGCCAGTATTTAGGGACTGTGATAAGTTAGAATTAATTAACGAATAAGTAAATTTATTATTTAAATTGTTGCTCGTATAGGCACAATAACGGTCACGTATCCCGTGCGCAAATGAGACAATGTTTACTTTCAAATGGTATTTTATTATCTGACGAGGAGCTGTACGCTCTGGAAGAAAGATTCAACGACGACGTGGGCTTCAACTACTTCTGGTTTATGAAAGAGGCGGAGCCAAAACCGTACGAGGAACCATTGGTGGCTACTCTAATTTTTCCTGATTTCTTACAGAAACATGCACGTTCTATTCCATTTTAGTACGCTGGATTCGTTGCCGATATGCAGAAATTGAATAAACCTAGACCACCACCACCGGTTAACAGACGGGAAAAAGACATAGTTCTGATTTTGGCCAAAATCAAAGGAAAAGTTGTTAGAGAACGCATACGTGTTATGGAATTCCTCAGCGACTTTGATCGCTGCAATGAGCAGCTCATCAAGAGAGAAGATTTCAAAAGAGGTTTGTCAGTATGTAGATTCGATTTGACAGAGAATGAAGTCGAGACCCTTATGGACGTGTAAGTCTGTGGAAGAAGGGTGAAAAGAGCATTATTTTGGCATATTCAATTTGATTATTGTAACTTAATTACAAGAAACTTTTTTGTTTAAATTAAATCTGCCCAAAATATTTTTTTCATTTTTCACCATGAATTTAATCATTGTTTAACAATTGATGCATTCAAATATCATATTTTCTAGATTTGCTTCACCTATGAGACGAGACTGCGTTGATTATAAACGATTTTCGGAAGTTGTAGAGGAATCGTTCACCCAATCTTGCCTAGAGAGGGCACCATTGATTGTTCCATTGCAACATATCCCCACGAAGGACTGCGAGAGGAACTTCTTGAACTTCGACGAACGCTTAACTTTATCCGTAGCCATGCAGAAATTGTCGAAGAAACCTGATTTGCAGATGAACTTGATGTCACTATTTCAGGTGGGTTTATCATTTTTGTTTTGAATTTATTTATATCCTCAAATACTGAAATTAGATCCATACCACCTACCATTCTTTCCCGAAAAATAACAATCATAACATCCGTTTAGATCAATAATGGAGAGGTCATCAAATTTTCAATTTCACAGCTACCTTTTCAGCGTAGCTCTCTGTTCTGGGATTTCCCGAGCCTAGTAATCAGAAAACTTGAATTTGCCATGTCTTCCTTTTGTCAGAATGTTAAAATGACATCTTCTCAGGTTTATGTTTCGCATATGACTGTGACTAACTAGTAGCAGGTTTCCCTCTACCACATACGACATGGTCGGGCTCTAAACTCTAAATCCACCTGATCTTCAAGCAGGTTTGGTTTTGTGATTTCTTCCTTTGAGAATATTTGCAGGTACACTAGGGCTGTAAATAACCTCGGAGAGCTCCAATATCAGTAGATCAAGGATATCATGAAATCCAAGTTTTCAGAGATGTGTTAGGTCGTCGCACTTTATTTTAACACCCTGTATACTATGAATCTGCATATGAAAAATATGTAGTTACTTATATGCGTAACTTATCTTTAACTCTCTTAGTCTAGTTATTCTAAAAGGATTACAACTCGGCAACCAGCATTAGTGAACATGTTCATAAGTAACTAATGGATTCTGTTTGACCTTTTACGAGCAATTAATCCCTCGTCTTCTCCGTTAGTTCCGTAACTTAGTTAAAATTTACGAAAATAACTTTGAATACCAACTACTAAACAGTTGGTTTATGTATATAAATTTGTAAACATGTAATTGCACTATTAAAAAAAATAGATGCCAAAAAGTAGCCTAGTAAGTTGATTTTACGCAAACTTAAAGGCAGGTATGTAGATAACTATACTTAAATTAAAAAAGAAAATTGAATCGTCATACTTTTAAAAAGTCGCTAATTAAAGAAAAGTTGTAAAATGTAAAATAAACCCTATTTTGATTAATTTGTAAGGAAGATGCTGAAATGTTTCTAAGATATTCTCTCTTGTATATTGTGTTGACACAGCGGTCGTAACTTTTAATAAGGTGACAAAGCACTCACCAATACGTTGCGTCACTGCTTGGTGTATTCATTTACACCTACAATCAGTCTGTGGCAAGCAGTCAATCAATATTTGAAACGAAAAAGACATTTAAAAAATCCTGGGCTTAAATTTGTGGTAGTACCTAACACTTATCTTGCTATAAAAATTATGTGTCACATATATAAAATATAAATTTTGTAAAACAATCTTTAACCTAAACGTATTACTTTGTTCGCTAGGATTACGACCGAACTAATTGTGGTACCATATCTCAAGAGTTGTTCTTGAAAGCCCTTTCCGTTAGAGGAATGTACAACCTAATATCTAGGACTGAATTCGATATGATTTGCAAGTGCTTTAGTTATGAAAGAGGACTTCGAGATGAAGTGGATTATCGAGCATTTATAAAAGCCCTGGATATTTTGCATGCTACTGATAAATACAATCCATTTTAATTTGTTTTGTAAGTATTTTCTTCTTAATTATATGATTTAAAATTGTTGTATACAAGCGTTTAATTTCAATTATTTCTTACAACACCTCAACTGATATCCAAATGCTTAGCAAATATGAATGTTAAAGTCTGTTTGCAAAAAATAGAACTGGTGAAAGTGAACAAAAATAGTACAGGTAGGTAGGTAAAAGATGACGGTTACAACGCGGAGTTACTACCTGCATTATCTATAAGAAGGATCTCCAGCCAGGTAAGAGAAGTTCAGGTAACCATATTTGAAAAAATTCAAGTTGAAAGAACAAACATTTCATCGTGTTTTGAATATTCTGAATTAATCCAAAGACGAATAACAAATAAGTAAACGATATAAATTAAAATTAAATTAAATTATCTTTGATTTAATAGTGTCTGTTCAAACAAATCGAAAGAATCGAATCAAACAATTAAAATGTAAATGACACTGTGAATAGTTAATATTATTTTTAAGTTATAATTTTGAATGTTAGCAATAAAAGCTAATTGCAATGCATTTATTTATAATAAAAAATAAAGCTACAAGCAAAAGTAGTCTTCGCAAAGACGCCTCTACTAGGTATGCCAAATGTATTATTATTCTGTGCTAATTAACTTTTAATTTAGTCATTAAGTGCGAAAGGGAGCAATATTTATCAGTAATAGTAGTCAATCGCCCCAGTAAGTAGATGGCTGTATATTGTCGAAGTGGAAGAAATAAGTGTCGGTTTATATTACCACAATAAACCAAGCTAATAAATTTTCAATTGTCGAGTTACGTGAGGTGCTTTTCCTATTAGAAAAAAGCAGGATTTGGTGATAAATTAAGAGAGGAAATTTTATTGAATAGAGTTTCTCTTCTCTTTTTGCTGCACATGTGCCGAAAGTGAACATTTTTAAAAGATATTTAAAAATGCGTACATTAGGTATATGCATAGAAAAAATCTTCATTTCTTTTTAGGAAATAATAATTTGCTATAAGAGCTTGATCCCTACTGATTAAAACTCATTTATGGAAATTTTTTTTGGTTATCAACTGATTTAAAATGTATAGAAGTGCCGTCTTTTCCACATCTTTTAAATAGGTTGAACAAGAAAATAATTTTCATAAGTAAATGAGTTTTAGTGTGTTAAATTGTTTTACTTACTTTTTTGTACGGAATCGCTAATGTGTTACTTTAATTTTGATTGTTTATGCATATTAGCTATACTTAATAAATTAATATGATGAATTAGGCATATAAAGATATCTGGCAAGATATTTTTGACAGTTAAAGAAATTTTAGACAATTGTTATGAAACTTGCTAATTCATGACAGGTATACATTTGTTTGTTTATAACTATTTCTAAGCCAACTGAATTTAAATAAATTGTATTAAATGTAGTCCTCGAAAAAATGAAATGCTAACCGGAAGAAAACTATTCATGTTAGGTATAGGGAACCCTAATATAGTTTGAAAGGAAATTAAATTCTACGTCGGATAGTAGCATCAGATATAGAGTGTTCTATTTAAGATAATTTACTGCAAAAGTCATCAAACTTAAACAAGCGTTTTTGAACACTCTGTATAACTGTGTGACTAAAATTCCACTTCATTTCATTGCTTAACCTCTTAGCTGAATGATGAATGTAGGTAGCTGTGTTTAATGTTGGATTACACAGTAAAAATCAAACTTACATTTTGTACTGCAATTTCATAAATTTTAAAATATCTCGAGAACCGATGGTTTTAGGAATATGGAGTATTACATAAACTTGCCCTAATTTGGTCGTTAGATTCCAAATATGTCATTATATATTGGGTGTTCTATTTAAAAAAAGGTAACTTTGTTATGGATCTTTTTTTTCGAACAGCCTGTATAATTGAAAATAATTTTAAATTGTACATACAAAGCTCTAGCATTCAACCAAAGAAAAAAAATTTCAAAAAATCATATGCTTTTCCATATAGAGCCCGCGCCGTATGAGTTGGGCCACCTGTATATACATACTATAGGCTTTCAAATACAATCAAATGCATTAATTCGAAATATTTTAAAAAAATATCTCATGAAAACTGTATGGGAGATGGGAGCATAATATGGCAGCATATTCGGATTGATATTAGTTCATTGGCGTAGTAAGGGGAAAAGGGTGGGGAGTAAAAGGCTAGCTACACGGGAAGTGTTATGATGGCAGAATCTTATGTACAATGTCGTCCAAAATACATTGGAGTTTGCTGGGTACTACTACAACTCTTTATCTTCATTAGTTTCCGAGTAAATACATGAGAAGATGGATGTGAGATCTTGTATACATGTACGACATATATTCTTATATCCACACTGAGAAAAATAGATAGTAACAATAGGGACAACTAACTTTATAGTTGGTTGTATTATAATTATATTAGCGCGTACCATCTTCCTAATAAACAGTAATACATGGATGAATACTGGGTACTAGATAACGTATTGTTGTCCTTGAGTTAATATCATTCATTATATTTATAATACGTGGTAATATCTTTTTTTCTCCGTGCATATATTCATTATTTCATACTATTGAAGATGTAACGAATGTTCAAAAGACGTTCTGAAGACATTGAAGATATTTAAACTTTAAAGCTAATAAAATTGACGTAAACTCAGTAAACTTATTTTCTTATTAAGTTAAATTTCCTTCTTCTTAGAGATAATTTCAGATATCTCTTAAGTATTTACCTATAACACGTCCGAACATTTACTTGATGCGATTAAAAACTTACAAAATACAAATGTTGTTTGATGGGATAGTGTGAATATTAATTAATAGCTGACGTAGTATATAGTTAAATTTTTAGCAGATATACTAAGCAAATCAATATTTTTGGGAATATTTCCATTGAGTCTAACAGTTGCAAAGATTTTTGCAGTTTATAAAAAAAGTTATCTCTATGGATATATCCGATATTAATTCTTCTGTCTGCGGTGGACTTCATAGCTTTCTTAAGAATTTCTGTCCTTCAGCAGCATAAATGAAGAATAAAATAAGAAATTCAGCACTTCACTGAAATTTATCTTTTTTCTATTGTTTGATTAGGCAGAGGTATCAACAATTGTTGATGCTTAAATGATTTTCAATAATTACCCGGAAATATACATTCTTTCTTTTGATATTTCCACGTTTCTGCGTATCCAAAAGTATCAACAATGAATTTAATAGTGGTCTCAAAGTAACCTCAGTTTTAGCTCTATTACATTTAAACATTATGCAGCAGAATCAAACTGTATTATAATATATCGAATTATCATTTTTATAGTATAAAGGTTTTAGTTCGATAAGTATCATAATAATTCTATATCTATATTCAATTTATTGCTGTGGTATATTGCTTACGCCTTATTCTCATGTGAATCTCAATTATTCTGTCAGCTTTGAAGGTTTATTATAGGCAGTTAAACAATAGCCAATAAAAAAATATGTTACTGTATCTTGCGTAGGTGCAATTCCTTCTAAGTGAAAAAAAAATATCAGAATTGAGCCCTGAGTACAGAGCAAAAGTAAAGCATAAACGCTTTTATGCCTTACACACGTTTCGACATCCTAAAGGGATAATACAAATCAAACAAGTAATATCTTTTATGGCCCTGACAACTTAATCAGATTTGTTGATCCTTTAGCGCGTGTATCTTTTTTCTTTTTTTCATAGATTCGTAACTAATGAGAATTCACAGTACGGAAATTTATGGCGTCAATTGGTGACCACTGTTTGCTATTCAATTTATAAGAAGTAATTTTTGTATCGGAATTGTTGACCTCGAGGCGGCTGCGCCTTGATTTTGCCACCAACTCCTCTTGAAATGGTGGAGGCGCAACATAGTTCTTTTCCACTATCCCTTTAGGATACGCAGATGTTTATTCTGTCGTGCTATACGACGGTTGTCTTTATAAGTCTCGGTTCTATCCATAAATCTCAGTTACGGGTTCATTTTTAAGGGAATGGTTGCTCTTTTGCACATGTTCTTACCGGTATCAACTGTTGCTGTGCTATGTGTTTTAATAGATATTTCAGATGGATCTCCTCGTGACAATGAATTGGACATGGTCTTTAGGGGAAGGTATTACACATTTTATAATATCTGTTTTTTTTTTTAAAGTAGAAATATGCTTTATTTGAGCTACTGCTTAAATGCGCAACATCTATTCCTTTTTCAAAATTTGTACACCTTGAAAAAACATAAACTTTAAATTAAATTGCACAGCAATTCTTGTTGATTAGTTTTACTTCATGTATATTAAGTTTTACTCAGATCTTGTAAATTGAAATTCATTAGTTTATAATTCCATCGAAAATTATGAAAGCGAAAGAAACTATTGCATAGAAAAATCTACTTCTTGATTTACGTTAATAGTGAACTTTTGTAAAAACAAATATATTTGTTTTACAAGTTTATATCGTCAAAATTTATAATTTTTTAGGAAATCTATACACCAAGAAAATAATCATTAACGTAAAATTCGCTAATGAGAATTGCGTCAAAAATATGTTGCGAAGCAATAAGATACAATTTATCTTTTGACGTACGCGTTGAGATATGTTTTCCGTCGTTTGCATTTATCATTTTTAATCAAAGTAAAAAACATTGACAATTAGTTTATTATGAAGTACAAAGCCGTTTAATTTTTTTACTTTTTTCGGAATAATGACAGATTAAAAATTTAATATCTTTATAAACCTACGTAGTAAATTTTATTAGTAAATTTCGTCACTTCCATTTTTCAGAGTATTAAGCTCTCATGTCAATAAACTGCTGCAATAAAACACCCACCACATATGCTTCCTTTAGTATTTTATTGGTAAATAGGCATTTTTCCCCTCACAAAAAGTTAATGTCTTCGTTTTTCAATTCCAGAACAAAATCTGAATGGGAAGAAGCTTGGCATAGGGAAAAGTATATTCGATGCAGAGATACGCTGATGAGTCATTTGTATTGGGCTTGCGAAAAGGACATTTACCGCATAACAAGGAGAAGTAAACTGGCAACAGAACCTATTGAATCCGAAATAGGTGAGTGAATTATGTTTATTATGTACCTATATTATTTGTAGAAATCGTCTAGATTTAAAGGAATGGAATTCATATGATAAGTAGGTATAATAGGTATGCATAATTAAATGGTATACAGTTCATGTTTTGGTTTATTTGGATTAGAGTAAAAACATAAACGTAAAGTGCTTCGAACCCAATTTGTAGATGATTATTCTGGGCTACTCGATATATTCAATATTTAACGCAATTTTGTTTTCTCCGGAACATACTTGCTGATATAGTAGGTTTATAGTTTTATTTTAAGATGTGCACGACGTCATCAACACAACTTTCAAAATGAGTAATACATCAATTATTAAATATCTATAATGTCCTCTATTAATAAATGCTAGGCTTGATATTCTAGGTTTATGCAATAAAAATAAAAGTACAATGTTGACACATACATACATTCTCTTTCTTGTATTTTACTTTTGTGAGTTGAGTGTGAACCAAGAGCTACTGATGAGCGAATAACCTCATGACGAATTCAGTCTGCCTTATCCAATACAAACGTTTTTGCGTACTGATGACGTAACGTACTTCTCTAAATAATTGAACTCTGGAAATAAAAAACTTTTTAAACTTTTATTTTTGGGATGTGTACTTCCCCCTACTTTAAATAGACTGATTGTTATCATATTTTTTCACAAGAAATTGTTGTACGAAGATGAAATATTAATTAGTTTCTTTCCAGTAATGTTTTTAATACTTGTAAGGCTTATTTCAAAAAGCTAATGAATTCGTTTGAAATAATCTAGATGGTAATTTTTTTTAACATGGGATTGTAATGTCTTTTTTTACAACTAGCGTTTTCTTATCCTTATCACGTTATCACCTAAGCACTCAAAACATTTGGTGATTTCATTTTAGTGATTCCTACTCATGAATGATGAACTACAAACAGTGTGATCCATTTGAAATGAAATCACCCTTGTAGAATCTATATTTTACATTAAAATAAAATGAAAATGGATCTAAAAATACACTTCCACATACCATTTCAGAAATCTATCTAAACTCTCAAGACATAATACTGTAATTATTTCTCGAGCTCGAAAATAGCAAAATGTTTTTATTGAAAATCTAACTATACCATTGAATTCAGAAGCTCATAAAATGGTTTTATAAAATTTCAATAAACATCTTTTCTAATACAAATGTTATACGATAATTTCTTTTTAACTTTATCATGCCATTATCTCATAAATCCTCTTCTTACAACATCACTAACCGAAATTTATTAAAAAAAAAAAATTATGCAAATAATCATCTTTTAAAAATAATTTGCTGCCATATCTTAAAAAAAAATGTTTTAATTATTTATAGTAATTTTTATTTCATTCAAAAAATACAAATTTAAATATCTGATGAAAATAGGTTATGATCTGGGTACTAAATGTAGGCTGTGACATTGACTGGGACATTAGAATACTCTGTGATATTTAACAATAAGTTTGGTTAATTTTTAGTTTCTTTTTATAAATTGTAACCTAACTTAGATGTTGTAAAAAGAGGAAATGTGGTAATAATGCATGATAAACTTGGAAAAATTACTTTGTCATAATTTTCTTATTAATAAACATATTTGATTGAAATTTTAGTTACAGCCGTTTTAACAGCTCCTGAATTTAATGGTGTAGTGAGAATTTTAATAAAAAGTAGCACTAAACGCCGTGAAATTTTAGATGAATTTCTGGAAGTTTATATGGAAGTAAGCTTCTGGACCTTCTACGCGCTAAAATTTTAATGTAAAATGTAGATCCTAATAAGGGGTGCCTCCATTTCAAATGGGGTATACTATATATATTATTCTCTATATTATCAAATTTGGGTTTTATTATTAAAGAGACCTTAAAAATGCTAATTACAAAAAAAAGTCTAAACATACATTCCCTATGATTTAAAGCACTCAATCCATTAAAAATATATCTATATATATAGGTACCTACTTACTGGAATATATTTATAAAGGTATAAAACTTGTTTTAGACATACCTTGGATATCGAAAATGCGCGCAAAAGGTTATCTTCGTAACCGTAGAGGATATAGCTTACGATCTGGGTCATCTATAACTGCAGAATGCTGTCGATCTTCTGGATGTACATGGGAAGAGTATGCAGAATATTGTCCAATCAACAAAAGATACGTCTAAGTTCCAGTATAGTATTAGACCTGTTTATTTTTTATAATCCCTGAGTTTTTTATGTACTTTTATTTTTTTATTTTCTGATTATGACTGAATGTAATATTTAGTTGATGATAATGATAAAATAAACTGTACTCGATAACTGCTTTGTTTGTTTTTATTTGAATGCAGTAGATGTCTACTGCATGCTTCGTACCTCTTTATCATCAAGTCATAACTAAGCCATAAGCAAAACACGAAGCACAACGTAGCAATATGAACTAGGTATGAATATATAAAATACATCATAATGTTTTTGTGGTAAGGAAAATAAGTTTGGAATCAAACCGGGTTGTGATACACCCAATACATTGTTCTTTCACCCTTGCACGGCACTATGCTCACATCTGCTATTAGGTATAGAAATATTTCAGGTCCCTGGAGAATCTAGTAATAGTCGTAGTGTCCTAATATTGTTTTATATTATTTTCATAGCGACATTTTTTAGTGTAAATATTAGAGAATTAAACACCTTAAATCTAAATTTTCTACTGATATTTAACAAGACAAAATTAATTTTTTGGTTTTAATTACATTTAAATGACTGAGATAAGGTCAAATTAACTCAGTAAAATTTGAAATTAAAGGTATTAGGGAAGTAAATTTGCGATCTACCACATAATAGCCGAGCGTCGTCCGTGCAAGCAGGCCAGATTCAAATCTCGCCTGCATCCACCCTCGATTTTCCAGGGCTGCAGTGTTGGTAGTTCAAATTTTTTAATTATATAACTTGTTAAGGGTCAATCACTGGAGTTCCAATAACATTAAAAAAGCATAAAAGACGCAAATAACTGAAAAGCACTAATATTAAATTTTTCATAAATCTTTTATCATTGATAACGTGGGTTTTAAGAAAACTAGAAGCACGAGAATATCTGCACAAACATGTACGTAGATCATGTCATTCTGCAACCAACTATATATACTCGAACGGGTTATTAAATAAAATAATAATTCAGCTTCCTATGTAATGTATTTGTTAATTATAGTAGATATTAACACTATTTGGTTTTTAATATAAAATTTATATAATATTTACACCACGAATAGATTACACCTATAGAACAATACACCGAAACTAACATAAGCGGTAGAAACGGCAATCTAACATTTAATTGAAAAAATGGATGTATAATGTTTTCATATAGAAATAATGGAATTAAACCAAGTATGTATAAGCTTTCATATAAGTTTAGAAGAGGTAAACTCAATTTGCATTTCTTCAATGGATATAAATTACATAGACTGTAAAACGCAGAACCACTATAAGTTATAAGCAATGTAGCTTTCAATAACAACAAATCATCAGAAAATAACAATGGAAATAGCGAATAGAAGCCTGTTGTACTAAGAATTAAAAATATTCTTGCATCCTCTGCATCGATAATGGCCAAAATACTGAAAGATAAAATTGTTTAATTAAATACCAGAGATTATTTTGAATTCAATCTAAGCCTTTCATAAAAAGACATAGGTATATGTTCCTAACCAAGAAAGTTAGAATTCGTTTTACAAGCTTAATTAGAACATCACATCTTACATTGGATTTCATTTGATTTACCTCAATGGCACAATAGGCATTAATATTGCTTTTTCATGCACATGCCATCCAAACAAAAATGATGTCAAGGCACATATGATCAAATATCTGATAAAATTTAAAGGTGATCTTCCTAAATTCCACAGTTTTATCATTCCTGGCACCGTAAATAATGCTGTCGCTCCAATCGTCATTACAGGCGTAATTGTGGGTAAAACAATATGCGAATATTCTTGTACCAAACCACCGGTCATGCTTGCTGTTGTATTTGTGAAATTAAAAGAGAACTTATTCCCTAAAATATTATAAATTCCCAAAAAACTACTAACAAGTAAGTATATCTAAGTTTTAAAGTATAATATGCTCATTTTACGAACCAATAAACACAGCCAATTTATCAAGCATGTTATAAAGAGCCCAAATGTTAGGTGCCCAATACGCATGACAGAGTCCTCTTTTAAATGGGAACATCCTAGAAAAAACCTGCAGCATGTACAGTTACGAACATTCAACGAAGTAGGTGCTCTGTTGAAACTAAAGAATTTTTATAAGATAATTCCAACTTTGTGGGAGTATATTTATATTTTATAGTAGCTTTTCGGCGATTTTACTAAATTTTGCCTGGCTTCTCGAAGAATTTTCTACTGTTCTTGGAAATTAATCTGTTTGCGATCACTTTTTCTTCTCACTGTTTGATTTTGTCGAATCTTTGCCGAATATTTCCAAAAATATGTAATATCCTTTTTAACGCCTACTTCGAGCTGCTGGAATACCAACAACTCAAAGAAGTATGTAACTGCAATCGAAATCAAATCTAAGGGGGCTAATATATGGCACATTATTGTCAAGGGAAGCTTCCATTTTCAAGTATTGCACAACATATAAACGATACCGGCCATAAAATTAACATTGAGAACCTTGAACTATTAGAGGTAAATAGAATTTTTTCTTAGTTACATATTTCTTTTTGGCATTCCAGCAGACGTTAAAAGTAGTAGAAGTAGACGTTAAAAAGGAAAAACTACTTGGAAATATAGGTTAAGGTAGGGATAACAAGGTATAGTCAGATATATCGTTTTCTTAATTCATTCGATCTTCGGTTGAAAATGGAAATGCACGAATTTCCGAAACAACTGTCCCGAATTAATAAAATTGTGAAGCGCAGGGTGATCTTGTATGTCTAGGATGGTTCAATTTATCATAGCAGTGCAGTTTGGTGCGTAACCAAAACCAACTCATATTGCGCAGGAACAAAGTTTATGTCAACTGAATGAATTTATTTTAATATTTCTAGCGAGATTTTATAAAATAAAGTACTAAACGATCAAGACGTGTAGCAATAGATATAGGTACATAAATTGATAAATAAAAATATTTGGCATTTGTACAAAAAATACCATACAAACCTATATATTTGGGTACACCTACTTAATTTTTTGATATATAATAACCCTACGAACCGCATTTTTTTTCCCGAACCCGCTCAAAATAACAATTTTCTATATTGGAACTGAACTGCTAATATCATTTTCTATTTTTGATAGACAAGAACAGAACAATTATTTTTATAGATCTGAGCCCTTTGCAAACACTATAGGCCAATCAATATATATGTATATGTTAATGTTACTCTAGTATATAGATTAAACTTTGTTCACGTTTGAATTTTTTTGTGAAAAATTCCTCAATTTCCACAGAATACATAATTGAATGTTAGTAACTGTATATTAACTTAACAAATGTATCAGTTTTGTATCCTTACCTGGTAGATCTGATTAGAAAAAGGAATAAAGGTAGCTAAAAATATGCTAATAACTACACCACCTAATTTCAGCAAATTTATAGACGTTAATGAAAAATCTGTCTTCCCCTTCACACAATAGTTTCTCAACATATATATAAAATATGCAGGTGCCAAATATATAAATATATGTTTCATATTAAGTAGAAGCGTGAACAAAAAAGCACTCTGGATATATTGATCCTGAAAAAGATCATAAGTTTAATAAAAATCCAAATTTCATTAGTCATTCCATATAATATATACCTTCAATAATTTTGTTATTGATAATAATAGCATGCCAAATAAGATGCCATTGTATTGGAAATGAATATGATCTACCATTAAAAAACCAACATTAGCTAAAAGTAAAACTGGTAAAACAATTGCGGTTTGCCAACTCTTAGGTAATATATCGCAGCATCTGGAAAAGCATAAATGAAATCCATATAAATTAAATTGTGAAATCAACCTACTGCTTTACCCCATACACATACACAAAGTCTGTAATTATAACTGATATTCTTTGAAATAATATTGTTTTAGGCGATTGATAATTTAAGTTTTCAATGACCAACATATCTTCATCAAAATATCGTGCAATCAATGATAAGCAATATTCAAACCAAGCAAATATTGGTGGATAGTCTAATGTCCATTCTGAAGTGTTTTCAAAATACCATTTTTTTACAGGTAAATTGTATGTAATGGCTAACCAATTTCGATGAACTTCAAAATCTGTTGAATGGCTGCAAGGCATACGTTATTGTAGATAAGAAAACCAATTTTTAACTTACTATGAAGGTATGAGTAAGATCTTAATACATGTAACAAGCGTTGCTATTAACAATACCATTTTGCAACAATTATGGTTAACCTAATATTTTAATCACAGATCAATAAATGTCCTTTAATTTTGCTAACATATGCAATCATTAATTAGCGAATAACGATTGCATATATTGCATTTACTTAAAAAAATCGCATTTCGTTAAAACACGTAATATTAATTGCAAGTGTTCACATCTATTATTTTTTTTATCTTCTCACTCTTTTTATTATTTTGTTTATCCACATATTCATCAATCTGTCCAATCTAGAAACTTTATGTCTTTTAGGTTTACGAAAATTGGGAAAAATATACATATGTACGACCACATTATATTTACCATAAACTTACTTAAAAATGTAATTTATTCTCTACAAGTCATCATACAGATTTTTTATTATCCTGCACTTCATATACCAGC
Organism: Cetonia aurata; assembly: GCA_949128085.1. Lineage (NCBI taxonomy): Eukaryota > Metazoa > Arthropoda > Insecta > Coleoptera > Scarabaeidae > Cetonia > Cetonia aurata. The sequence goes on along the minus strand of OX421886.1, from coordinate 20,959,173 downwards.
AAAATTCTATAACAATTTCCTGGGGTTATTCTCGAAACAGGGATTAGACAATTCCTATAGGAAACACGTCATAGTTCTCATGAAAATACGATGTTGGTATTCTTGAAATTTTTTCCTATAGGAAAGTGTAGAAAAATTCTCTCAAGAGATTCTCATGGTTTCTTGTAAGAGAAACGTATGTTAGTCACATGTTAGTGAGTATTTTCACGCTTTCAAATTCAGATTTGAGGTTATAGTAACGGTAACTGCAGCTTAACGTGACAGTAATAGTCAATTTTAGTCCGCATTCAGCAACATTATTAATTCATTATATTATTAAATAATGGATGATGAAATTGCTTGCTTACAAGCTATTGAAGCAATAGAGGAAGTAGAGGGAAATGTTCGTGTACCCCGCCGAATATTTGATCATAGAGATCCCTTTACTTTAAGTGATGCACAATTTATTAGTGCATTTTAGACTAATAAGGAACTGGTGCGGCAATTAATTGTCGCAGTTGAACCGTGGCTTCGAAAATTACCACAGCATGTGCTATATTACATAACATGTGCATCGAAAATGGAATAGAAGATCCCCATGAAGAAAATAATATAGAACAGTTAGAGGAATGCGATATTGGACAGAGAGCTGGGGGACCTCCTGACAGAGTTAACCCAGATCTTGTTGCTGGAAGAAGGATTCAGCAGCAATTGATACGCAGTCATTTTACTTAATTTAATATGGAAATCTAGTAAGATTTTTATGTTTACATTAACTTTAAAATTATGTGATCACTAGTTATGAAATCATGTGTTTTGTAATTATTTACGGCTTCTTACAGAGGTCACAGTGGATATTGGATAGAGATGACTTGGAAATAATCTTACGAAGCCAAGACTCGTGGCACAGAGTCCGCACCTTCGTAAAAAAAAACCAATGAACAGGCCATAAATAAGCGGCACCACCACAGTACCCAGATGGAGTAATGTTCAAGAGGAGGTTTTTTAGTGGGTGTGAGTCTCACACACCGGGTTTGTCGTCCGAAGGTGCATAATGAATGTTTCCTCCAGACCAACAAGAAATTGTATAATATATCATTTATTGTTTTAACTGAAAATTATATAGTGTATTTTATTAGGTGATGGTAGAAATGAAACAATTACAATTCATAAATAAAATATATTGTTATAAGCTTACTTATTAAAAATTTATGAAGTAGGAATATATATTTTGCAGTAATACAAGTAATATTAATAAAATAAAATTAGGAAACTTTTGTGTTTTTTGTAATTACCTAAAATCCACAACAAAAAACTTAAATTAATTAGGTCAACAAAGAAAAAAATTTCATATCAATTCTGAAAACACATGAATCAAATTTCCAACTTTTTGGGAAAGATCTTTTACTGCCGCGACAAGCTCTCTCTTGTATAATATTCCGTGAATATATTATTTCTGTCAGTTGTTGCTGTGACCAATGCATTTGATGCAGCAACCGTGTTCTCAAGTTTTTTTTTTAATTTGAGAGGCAAAAGTCTAAAAAAGCAGGTAGAAGTGACCATTTACAATTATAGGAACAAAACATCTGTGTTGCATGTGTGCGGTACATATTACATATGTATTTCGCGCTCGTAGGCATTTATATATTTTAACATTATCCCGCCTTCGTAGCTAATACGTGATTGGTCAATGAGCAAATTGTTTCCGAACTAATCTACGACCGAGAGAATTTCTCACTCACATGCGCGTTCCCTTCTCCTGCCGTTCAAGAATAACGGAGATGTACTCCTATGAGAAACTTTTCGTAGGAGAACAGTTTTCTCTCACAATTATTCTCATGGTTTCGAGAATAGCCTACCTGGGGATAAGTTTTAGAAAACAAAATTGTAGGGAATTTAATGTTTCAATGTTTAAGACATTGAAAATACATGAGGACAATAAATTATTGAAAAAACCTATTTGAAAATTATTTTATGTTTATTTTATTTAAGGATGTAATAAATATAACCGAAAAAGATTACAGGTGAATAGGAATCTCAAAATTGACACTTCCAAATTTCGTGTGTAGCTAATTTCATCATTATTTTCTTTAATGCCGTTTCATATGGTTTTTTAACATGAATTAAAAAGCAGAAAAGGAAATACATGTCCTTTAATAATAATATAAACGAACCATGTCATTCTAAATCAATAATTTGGTGAGTGGTTTTTTTCACGTTCTGTATATAACCTATAACCATTATATTTTTACAGATTTTATGATCCCAGAACTCTTACATTTACTTGTAAAAGATGGTTATGCATAGGGCAATTGTAACATGGTTTATATTATTAGTGTTCTTTATATTACTTTGTTTACGGTTAGAACTTAGAACCCATTGGAATTGGTTTCTTGTATTCTTGCCGTTATGGTTATATGACATTATTCTAATACTCGACGCTTTATTTAATATATTTATACATTGTAAAAATGAAACATTCAAATCTATTTTAAAAAATAAAAATACTTTACTTGTAATAATAATAATGTTGAAAGTTGCAGCACAAGTGATGATATGTTTAAAGCTTGAATTTAAATTTTTACAGTTAGAAGTGCACCACGTTTTAATACCATTGTGGATTCTATTGCCAATTTTAATAGGTGATGTTACAATTACATTATTTAATAATTCTTGTAATGGTGAATGGGCTACCAGATTGTGCTAATTTTATTTGTTTTGTTGATACTTTTTTTTTACTTAGAATAGGTCTTTATCCACTTTTAATAAAATTTTGTATATGAAACTATTTCTTTTTTTAATTTTGCCTCCACAGAATACGTCAAACAGCTGATTTGTGTTTTTTAGTTTATTCATTCCTTCATTCATGCATGATTCATGCATAATACATATGCAATTTGACATTTGTAAACAAAGAAATTTTGTTGTGGGGTTATGACATGACTATACTGACTATACTTATCACGTTTTAAAATTAATTCATAAAAGTATATTAATAAGTTTACAATATTACAATCATATATGATAGGAATGCTAACTATTTAAATCATATTTTAAACATGTCTAATAATAAAGGGATTGTTAATATTAAATTTAATCAAGATCAAGGTTTGTATACAATAACGACTTTTCTATACCCTAAAACAATGATTTTAGGATGCTTCGTATGCTGTATGCAAACAGGATTACGTATTTATAATGTGGAACCATTAGTGGGAAAAGCGCACTATGGTACGGTGTAGGAAACAATTTTATCAAAACCATAACATTACGATTTTTTTAGATATTGATTTAGTGGGAAGTATTGGACAATGTGAAATGTTATATCGCACAAATATATTGGCTATTGTATCAGGTGGTTCAAGACCAAAATTTTCAGACAATACCTTGCTTTTATATGACGATGCTATGAAAAAATTTGTTCTAGAGTTGGTATTTCCCTCATCTATTAGAGCCGTTCGCCTAAGGAGAGATAAGTATGATATTGGTTAATTCTACTAATTTATTCTATTGTAAATGGTAATTATTACAGGTTAGTAGTTGCTTTACTTACTCAAATTCATGTATTTTCATTTCCCACACCAACACAAAGACTGTTTTCATTAGAAACTAAGGAAAATCCGAAGGGGCTTTGTGAAGTTAGTCCTTTAACATCGGCAGAACGTCAAATTTTAGTTTTTCCAGGTCACAAATTAGGAAGCATAGAGATATTGGTATGTGTTGCATATTATTTATTATAATAGTTACAGCTTTACTAAAACTGGTATTTAACTGAAACTTGTTTTTGTAATGCCGATTTTGTTTGACGTGATTAATTTTCTTAAAGCAAACAGCATAATATTCAATATCGGCTTGAAAAATCCATTTTGATATCAGCTGTATATACTGATATCTAAAAGAAAATTTAGAAAAAGAACATAAATAAAATATCTCTTAAAATATACTTACTTGCTGTTAACTGGCAAGAAATTTTTTGTTACATAGCCATTATATTTGTTATGATTACTAAAATATTTCGCAGGATTTATTTAATACAGAAATAGGTGTATCCAGTTCTCCTGTTACAATACCTGCCCACAGAAATGATGTTGGTTGTATTGCCCTTAATCAACAAGGTACACGAATAGCAACAGCATCAAATAATGGCACCTTAATTCGTGTTTGGGATTCAATATCAAAAGCACGACTAGTTGAATTGAGGAGAGGATCAGACCCAGCCACAGTTTACTGGTAAACTAATTTTTATCAATCCTAGTGGGAAAATCTTCTACTTATTTTATTTTAGTATAAATTTTAGCAGAGATTCAGATTTCCTGTGCTGTTCAAGTGACAAAGGAACAGTACATATTTTCGCTATTAAAAATACAAATTTAAATAAGCGAATGACGTAAGGGGTTTTGTTACAATTTTACAAATTATAAATATATCATTTGTAGACTCTCCAATTTAGGTATTCTTGGAAATTATGGTGAATCACAATGGGCACTCGCAAATTTCACAGTTCCTCCCGAATGTGCTTGTATTTGTGCGTTTGGTTCTAGTAATTCTGTGATTGGTATGTGTTGTTGTATTAGTGGTACATATATATACATACATTAATTTACAATCAGTTTAATTGAAAATTAACTATACCTTTAATTTTAGCAATTTGTCTAGATGGAACATTTCATAAATATGTATTCAATTCAGATGGAAATTGCAACAGAGAAGCATACGATGTATTTCTTGATGTGTGTGATGACGATGAAGATTGTATAATTTAATAAGATAATTAAGATTGGTATGTGGTACTAAAAACGAGAATTTTTGTTTGAAAATTTTTTACTTTTCGCATTATTGAATGTATTTTGTAAATAAATATATTTTTAATTATTACTACATATTTACAAATGAAGAAGTACCTTACATTAACATCACTGATTTTTATTTCTTCCTGTCGAAAGGATCACTCCATATCTTCATATCTGCAAAATTAGTGTTAAAAATTCTATAAGAAAAGAATCATTATATATTTACTTCCAGGTTGAATTTCATCTTGTTGGATCCCTTTTCTAGTATGTTTTTGTATTTCCTCTAGAACAAACTTTGGTTTTATCGAATATTACTACGTATATGCAGTTTTATTTACTGTATTTGTCAGAATGAAGAATTGGATATATTATTATTGGGTATGATGCTAATCCAATCAAACCAACTAGTCCACCAACAAGTACGCCAAATCGCCATCCTATTAATAGGGACATCGTTTGTATAAATAAATAACGGCAATAGAATGCGAAATCGATAATGTAGTTATATGCAGGTTATGTCACTGGTTAGGAAAATAATAGCTTTAATTTTGCTCAACTCAAGTGAAATTAGCCATGTAGTTGCGTGAGGTTGCTGTTATCCGGAGAGTTGTTTTATATGTATATGCGCGAGTTTTCCCAACAGGCCGAGTGAAACTTCTGATTGTTGTCTATTCTGTGATGCAAGCATACCACCCGTAGATATAGCATAAGTGTTGTTATATATATTTATAGTTATTCCCCCGTGTGGAAGTACAAAAAGATATCTCTAGATGACGCACGATGGTAATGTAAAACCCTATTTACGCAGTGCGCCAGCTGGAAGACATCTTGTTATGGGTATTCAGTTCTAGCCTCTCTTCACAGAGGACGCATGTAAGCAATGCTTGAAATGTGTTGCCTAATCACCAACTTCCTTCCAAAGAGATGCATGATTTCCATCTTTCACAATTTCATATCAGAATGTATTCAGTCAATTTGTATTGCCTGCCGTAAGTATGTATATCTGTTATGCAAATAAATAAGGTTACATACAGAGGTGGATATGCTTAAACGAACTAAAATGCAAAGTGTTGCATCTTTCCTGTGTGTAGATTTACTATATATTTTGCGCAAATCACTTGTATTACCTAAGCTATTCTTTTTAGGTTTTTTAATTTAATAATTTACATAAATTTACATCATAGATGAGCTATAACATATGTATATATAACAATAATATAAAAATAATTATATCTTAGAGTTGGGTAAGAGTAAAATCAAGTAAATTACATTATTTATTTATAAACTAGCTGAAGAGAAGTCAACCTTGTTTCTGTAAATAATAACATCAATTGTAACATCATGAAGAACCAAAACCGATATTTTCATACCTCGTACTTATAATCAAATTCCGGGTTATTTTCGACGCCAACAAGGTCGGAATCTCCACTGTCTATGCTCGCGGTATCCTCATTTTCCGGAGATTTTATTTTGTCTTCGTTGTATGCTGGATTCGACCCTTCGATAGCATGTTTATTTGTTGTGGGCGCTTGTCTTCTATTTGAAACGGATTCTTGGGAACCATAACGGATTACAGAGAGTTTATTCAGACGTCTTGAAAGACTGAAAACGTATTCTATTGTGTGATACTGGTATACTTAATAAGCAGTAGGTGTACTATATAAGAAAGCAAAGTTGAACGTTTGCCAAGTGACAAAATAACAGCAAATATGTTGTAGGTGATATTGAACCTTGCACCCATTCAGAGTTTTTTTTTGATATAAAGATTATCAACAGGCAGCATATAAAAACACTCTTATTCATTCACGGGCGATTTTTATAAAAGAATATTACTCTTAAGGCCATCACAAATTTTGTGTTGGATTTTCGTCTGAAATATAAACAAGATCTCGTGGTATGTCCCCGTCCTGGTGCAGAAAGACTTTCCTCCTTAACTAATATTCACGGAGTTTCCAAAATCTCAATTTCTGGATCAAAATTTTCAGCAATGATATTTTGAGGGAATTTTTGTAAGTCTGGCGTGTTATTTGTGGTACTAAACCAGAGCTATTCTCCAGATAGTCTTTTTTCAAATTTGGGCACCAGTAAATTTTATATTTAGAAATTCTTTTTAGAAAATTCAAACTTTTGCTAACAAAACAAAAGCAGTATACGTATACGCATTTGATGTAGTATTTTAAACCATCTTGATGGTTTTTGTTTGTGTATACAAGTATGTACATATCTATACATACACAACTACAATACAGAATACGATTCCAGAATTAACAACAAAGACGGAGCTTTCTATGTAAAAAAGAGACATACAGTATAAGACCATCTTCAACCGAACAAGAAACAATATTCTACTATTCTACTAAATCCTGATAATATTACAAAAACAAGGATACAAACCTCCACAAGTATCACTCAACACCCATTAACATAACATATTATGCAAACGAAGGAAACACCTAATAATAGGTGATCTCATAAACATAATGGATAAAAACAACACTGTCAAAAACTATGAAAACATATTCAAAGAATATAACTACAAAATACTAAATAAAAGAATAAATAAATATGTATATATTATACTCGGACAAATACTACAAACAATCACAGGTTTCTAGATCAGGCGATTACAAATATTAAAGATAAAATCAAAATAAAGATAATACCAACAGAAATATTCGACCACTATGCAGTGAGAACAACGATAGTAAAAACACCACTGACGCTGAAATACAAATATTATGAGAAAACTGATACAAATTACAAAAATATAACACCAAATATCGGATATCAAACAAATGAAGGAAATACTTTCGAACAATTATCAGTCACACAAAAAATAATTGAAAAAACCAAACAACAACAAAAAAATCAAAAGGAAAGAACAATATCCATGGATAAACGAAAACGCTCTGAAACAAATTAATAGAAGAAACAAACTATGTAGAAAAATCTAAAATTGATAAAAAGAACATGTGGTTGTAATTTTCATAGATATGAAAAAGAATTTTGATACTATATCAAATTCAAAACTTATTAAAAAATTAACCGGATTGGAAATCAATGGCACTGAAAGAGAATTAATAAAAACATACCTAACGAATAAAAACCAAACAACAATAGTGCATAACACTGAGAGCCAACTACTTGCTGCAGAATACGGCATACCACAAGGCGGAAATTTACCTCAATAATACATAATAATAATATATAATAAACCATATACAAATGACGTTTTTAATATTAACACGAATGGGGAAATATATGCATATGCCGACGACTTGTGTGTAGTGTAATCTGGAAAGCACAAACAAATACAAAAAATTTATCGTGATTTAATAAAAATCGAAGAATGGTATCAAGAAAACCTGCTAACTATGACTATTTGGTCTCAATCAATTTTAATATAACTTTCAACAATCAACCTGTACAAGGAATAGCATCAATAAAGTATCTTAGATTAACAATACAAAATAACTTAAAATGGCATAAACATATAAATACACTTATCAGTAAAAACGCAGTGGCTATAGGCATCGATAAATAAAATAAAAAATATAATTCCCAAACACATGAGAAAACCAATATATCATGCAGTTTTCACATCACATTTAAATTACGTTATAAATGTCTGGAGTAACACAACAAAAAGGAATTTAATGAAAGTACAGAGACAACAAAACAGAATACTAAAATTTATATATGGCATTCACAAACGAACCCCAACAGTAGATCTATACCATAAGACTCAAGAGTTAAATATTCAACAGACAATAAAACAGAACAACGTTGTGTATACCTACTGTGTGCATTGTTGTTAATTCATACTGGCAAATAAATAAATTGTATCTACTTACCTTCTGGTCTTTAATATGAACGCAACAAGTAGTAGTACACATAAAGTGCCTAAAACTACTGTTATCCCAATTAACCAAGCTCTAAGAGCTTCTTCCATATTCTCTCCAGTATCTGATGTTTCTAAAAACCTGACTAGCGTCAAGCCGTATCTTTGAAACTCTACGTGTAAATTCCCAAACATTTGGATATCATTTGCGTAGCTAGAAATATTTTAAATTAGAAATAAGAACATGTGATCTAATGTTAGTAAGCATACACTTGGATTACATCTTTAAGAATGGGTGCGTGTAACTCCAAATTAATGAAGTGCACTGAAAAAATGGTTTCGTCCTGTATAGGTAGCCCGTTCTCGTCAGTATTTTGTATAATTTGGTTTTCTATACAAGTGTAATTAAATTCTTGTCCAAGAACTCTCAGAATCTGTAAGTACATTTGTTTAAATTTATGTTATGAAATAAATTAGCAAAAATATACTTCATCCTTTCCGTTACTGATTGTAGCAATATCGTTTTTAAAAACAAACTCGACATTATGCTTGTCTGACACTATATATACGTGCACAGTAGCTTCGTCCGAATGTTCTACAAAATTAAAAAAATGTAATGAGATTTAATTAATTTTAATTCGTCAGCAATAAATGTTACCTCCGTCAGAGACCTCTACAGTAAAGAGAAAGTACCCCTCGGCATTATCTAGAACTGTAATGTCTGTTATAAGTTCTCCGCTTGTAGGATTCAATATGAATGGCTTATCAGTGTTGATAAAACCAGGAGTTTGGGTATAGCCTGTTATCGAGTACGTCAACTTAGGTTCGAAATCTAGATCAGTAGCCTACAGAAGAAAATATTATTAGGCGAACACTCAACTCATAAGTAGAGGATAGTGTAGGCGTTTTTACAAAAAACGTATTTATTCATGCCCACTTCATAGGCTCTTCGTTCGGGAAGGTGAGCGTGTTACTATTCAGTATATACGATGTAAAATAGTAATTTTATCGCGACGATGTATTTCAGCTGCGCGTGTTCTTTGGTTGAGTAACTCTATTTATCTGATTGTTATCTCCCCAGTTGGCTTATTTAGATCGGGTGGCACATTTGTGGACTTGGAAAAGGCAATGTTAGAGCTTCTGATACAGAATCACTTTCTAGGATGTCAAATAATGAATAACTTCTCAGAGGGTAGTCGTGGCAGTCCACGTTAATTTGAGATGCAAATGTATAAAACTTCTAATGACAGTACGGCGATACTGAAAGCACTAGGGGAGCTGATCCGGGTTGTAAAAACACTGAATATATCGGACACGGCTAATAATTGATCCCTAATCTATGCACACTGGTGGTATCTAATCTTAGCACATGCATCGAGGCAAACCTTTCCGTAGCTATTGCCATCTCTTGTTCCCGTCTCACTTAGGCGAAGGGGAATGAGAGAGACAGCTATAGCTACGAAAAGATTCGAGGGTCGATGCGTGTCCTATGATAGATATCACCATTGTGCCTTAAGTTAAACAGCAAATAAATTTCTGGATAAATCTGAAAGTGCTGCAATACTAGAACAATTGTTCTGGTATGCTGCAAGAGTGCATTAAATGTACTCTTAAATTTTAATCCAATCATGTCAGAACCAAGGAATTACTTAACTTTGCCGCGAAAGTGTCAAAATAATTGTTCGTGTTTATAGATCATTGTAGAATCAGAAAACACCTACACAGAATCGGGGTCTCTAATAAAACTGAATGCCTATTGAAACTGGCGGGCGAACTAACACGAAAATCAGGGATGTGATTATTGGTCTGAACTTGTCTGATGAACTTCAAGATAACCTCTGCGCTATAATAGACTCTATTGCCAGCAGTGAACGAAACGATTATTCGGATGGTGTTTGTCTAATCGATTACCAAATTCATTTGACAACAATAGTTTTATTAAAGCTACATAATACTACAACATTCATCTCTAATATCCTATGAAATATTAAATTTTATTTGAAAGAGCGCAGACGTCAAAAACTCAACAAAACTGCACATATGTCAAAAATGGTTGAGTTTATTGATAGCGAACCTTACCACCAACTCATCACAAATAGCGGGATAAATCCACTAAACTGATAAATATTGTAGGATTATGTTTAAAAGAAGAAAGGTAATATCAAGATTTTACAGTGCATGCATTTTCGGCCGGCAGATGCGCAATACCAAGGGCGTGCTTAGTGGAATGAGACACAGAAGAAATAGAAGGAATATGGAGAAACGTTATAACTCGCATGTAAGAACAGCCCCAAAATTCAGTTTTTATTGTAATCTCTCCGCTAGCAGAAAATGCATGTACTGTATTGAGTGAGATATAAATTTGAAAATATTTTTCGTATATAGAGATGAGAATGAGAAAGTTTGACGTGACACCTGTATAGTGAAACGCTAGCTTTTATATTTTATTTTATTTATTTTAGAATTTAAAGTAAACTGTACTCCTTATCACGACCAACTAATAGTATAAATAATAATGTGATTAATAATAAATAGAACTACCTTTTCTTTCCATCAAAATTTTTGTTTTGTTTTAATAAATTCGATATTTAAAAAATCATTAGAAACACTTTTAAGTAGTGATTCGTTACTCACGTGTAGATATAAAATATGGGTTCCTACGGTAAATGTAGAACCAAAGCTCCCAAAATATTGCTTCGTACTAAAATTTGGAGGGTTATCATTTATGTCTTCCACCTGAAATCAAAATTTTCATTTGCAAATTGATTGAGAAATTTAATATCTTTAAACGGTTATATGTTCAATATTAAATTAATTGCCGGCCTCAGCTTTTGGCCAAAAATTGGGCTTAAATTTGTCCCCCCCCCCCCCCCCCCCCCGTTTTCAGTGTTTATGTTTCAATATTTTTGATGAAGTAGCTTACCAAATTTTTGTAACAACCCTTACTTACGCTGCAACAACCTCTCTTGGGTCATATCTTTTGTTTTAATGTTGTTAATTAGTTTATTTCATTCTATTAAAAAATTCCATTTCTTTGATGATTTGAATAAAAGAAACCTTTTCATAGATTCAACAATTTCATCCTTTAAATATTAATAAGTTAAATAATATATTTGTTTCCTACACAGATAAAAAATTTGGTTTTTTGGTTATCACCGAAAATGTAAATGTTCCCCGCGGTTTAGTACAATCAACACCTACTCTATGTTAAAAAACACCATTCTGAAAAAGAATAACCAACTAGCAAGTAGTTGCTTCTTTTTAGTACTTATACCAAAAGGTGAAAAGCTTTACCTTAGTTTATCTACGGAGTTAAAATGATTCGTTTTTAAGATCGCAAAGAATATATTTTGGACATGGGGGAACTACCAATGGCATTTCCCTCAAGTCCAGATTTAACATTGCATTTCTTAGTGTGTATGTAAAATCTTACTTGAATAGTAAGTGTAAGAATACTCTCTAACTGTGGACCAGCTATACCGTCTGCCGTGCGGGATGATTGTATTTGAATCGTGTAAGATGGTATAGTTTCTCGGTCCAATACTTGAGTGATCGCTAATTTATTGACTGTATTATCCTCAATTTGAAATTGGCCTCCATTTTCTCCGTGGATTATGTAGAATACTACATACTCATCAATCAATTCTACTGGAATACTGTCAAAGAAAGCACTCTGGAAATCTGCGCTTAAACCGGTTGTATTTTCTCTGAAGGATATAGTTTGGGTGGATTGGCTGAAAATAGGCGGTGCGCTTGAATCCACAAATTGTACAATGATGGATACCTCGGTTGTTAAAATGGGACTAGCGTCTTCGGCGAGTGCGGCAACTCTTACCTGGAATGTCATATTTCATTAATGCTTTGAGTTTCGTAGTATATTTCATTGTTACTACAGCAAGATTCAGCTGAGTTGGAAAAAGCGCAATAGCAAGCGGGTGTGCTCAAAGCAATGAGACACGCCCGAAGGAATAAGGAGAATTGGTGTAATTCGCACGCGAGGACACTATCTACACGATTCGTACAAAATCCGTAATTTAGTTATTCTTGTAATATGTATCTGCAGTAGTGTGCGCTGTTTCTTCCGCCAACTCAACTGAATCGTGCTGTAAGTAATATCATTCAAAATTAGAAAACACTAAAAAAAATGTTTATAATTTTTAATGCCCCACCCAACATGTTCATTAAAGTTTTACTAACACCTAGTGAGAATTTGATTTTGAAACTTACAGAGCAGTCATAATCGATTATGATATATTTAACAGGAATATTTGCAGCTTTATGCACAGGGTATTGGTACCAACTTTCTTATTTTAAAAACAAAGGTTATAATGTCATTTTATGGCTAGTTTGTATTAAAGTTCTTGGCCTGTTTTTGATACATTACCAATTTTTTACGTTTAGTGAATAAGATCAAACATTCCTTATGATTTTAGCCAGTCAGGTATTTTACTAATGTGGATGCAAATCCGATGGCGTAGGTATTCAATGTTGTGGCTTTTACCCTTAAATCGTAAAAGGATATTCGGGAATTCATCCCCAATATACATATTTTTAAGTGAACAAAACTTTTTTCTCAAATGTAGCATGATAATTTTTATTATATTATCAATGCAGCATTGCTATAGTTATTATCGACAGTTTTTGAATTTTTATGACTTAAAATATGTAAAAACTCTTAATTCTAGCAAGTAAAACATTTTCTTTAAAAAAGTTGCAAAAATTGATACTAATTGAAAAAGAGGAGGGGTTAAATATAGAAATTGTTAAGCTACATGGGTACAGAATTCTAAATATTATAATTTCAACATACCTATTTTACTACATAACCTAATAACGACCTCATTTAACTATTTTAAGATAATTTACAGATCATTCTAACCACCGAAATTAGCAGTACATACATAAATTAAAATTTGGCAAGGAAATAAAGAGCAACTTCAATATACTCTCCAAATTTAGTTCACGTAATAGGAGTAACATAGAAAGAAGACATAAATCAATAAAAAACTGCTCGAAAATGTCCAATATGACCCTATTTCATTCAGGACACATTAGTAATTTCATAGTTTCCTTCTTTTATTTTGGTTAATATAAATTTTCAAAAATTGAATGGAATTTACTAATCGAAACTCCTAATCATAAATGCAAACAATGCAAAAATCAAAATCTGTCTTCCTAAAAAATGTTATGCAGTGTTGTAAGAAAAAGGGCAAGTTTACTTGTTCCAAATTAAAAGTTTTGATTTGGGTAATTTCATGCAAAAGTATTAATGTTCCCAAAAATTACCAGGAAGATAGGTATAAATACATTAAACCGATTAAAATTGTGTGATTTCATTTAAAATATGAAAGTTGATATCACCATCCTGTACCCTATATTTTCTATAAAATTGAAAATATTTACTTTAAATAAGTCGTAGGTGTCAGTTAAAAATGAGCACAGGGTATACAAGGTGGGCAGAAACGGTATCGACAAAGGATTACAGTAGATTCTCGACACGATTATAACTATAGACATATTTTACCCAAGTATGCGTCCTAAGAGAGCTAGCGCGTTGTGAAGATGATACTTTGACATTAATATGATCTGTATATCTTCCAAACATTATTATTTAAGAAATTGAAATTTGTCGTACCAATTAAGCTTCAAACGCCAAATCAGTCACTGTCATTTAGGGAGGGCCTAATGGTTTGTAGAAACTTTGCAGGCAACAACTGGGGTTGCAACCCAAAAATACTGCTCTGGATGTACACAGCAATCGTGAGACCAATGATCACTTATGGGGCAGTGGCTTGGAGCAAGAGAACTAATCTGGCCATTGCGAGAGCGAATCTCTCTAAAGTGCAAACATTAGCATGTGTATGCATAACTGACGCAATGAGAACCTGCCCAACAGCAGCTATTGAAGTGGTACTAAATCTTACTCCTCTTCACATTTTTGTGGAGAGCATAGCTAAAAGGACCACACGTAGGATGATCAGGGAAGGAATGGCTAGGCATAGGCCTCAGCCTCCTACAGGTGACCAAATCTGGGATATGCCCCGAGACGATATGCCAAGGAAGTTCAACTTTGTGAAAGAATTTACCACAAAGCTTAGCACTAAGAGTGAATGGGATAGAGATACCATTTCGAAACTCAATAGAACCGCCATTAAATGGTACACAGATGGCTCCAAAACGGCAGAGGGAACTGGAATAGGGATATATGGGCGTAGAACCAAATATTTCGAAAGCTTGGGGATGTACCCAAGTATCTTCCAGGCGGAAATACACGCTATTGAAAGATGTGTCCAGGTCAACATTGACAGAAGCTATGAAAAGCAGGAAATTATCGTAATATCTGATAGTCAAGCAGCCATTAGGGCGCTGAGGTCAAACATAATCAGCTCCAAAATGGTTTGGGAGTGTCTACAAAAACTAAACGAGCTAGGCAAAAAGAACAAGGTAACCCTATTGTGGCTTCCGGGACACACGGGAGTGGAAGGAAACGAAATAACAGATAATCTCGCTAAGAGAGAGGCAAGAACACCTTTTGTAGGGCCAGAACCTTTTTGTGGGATAAGTAGCAGCATAACACTGGAGAAACTGAAAAATGAAATAGAGCAGAGAAAATCCAAATACTGGGAGAATCTCCAGGGAATGAGGCAAGCTAAAACTCTTCTGGGAACCTATAACCAGAAGAGATCTGCAGAACGCATCAACCTGAGCAAAAATAATATTGAAGAATAATATTGACAGGGATCCTTACAGGCCATTGTAAACTGAACGGACATCTAAGCAGGCTTGGAATAGTGAAGGAAGTCGAATGTAGATTTTGTGGGGAACAGGACGAAACGTCCATCCATATACTCACAAACTGCGCTGCACTGTGCAACTCAAGGGCGCTGCACCTGGGAGCATGTGAAATCGAAGAGGGAGAGTTACCTAATCTGGGGCCTTCGGACATTCTGCACTTTCTAAAAGGAATCAGACTGGACGGCCAGCTGTAAATACAGCGAGAAGAGGGGACACAATAGATCTTTCAGGTCGCAGTGTACTATCCCTAATATCACACATACATACATAGGGAGGGCAACTGACATTTCTACACCCAAAATTTTTATTTTCGAGCTTTTCTCTGTTTTCATTTCACATTTAAATATTTTAGAGTTTTTTCAAACATTAATGGATTGCCTCCTTATCACTGCGAGCTTTTAACTCTATTGAACTAGGGTTATGGTCAATATACGGGTACTGATAAAAAATGAAGTAGCTGGAAAAAATAAAATTGGTAGAAGTTACGCAAATTTTGCTTGATGCCTTAAGAATGTAACTGCTACTATCTGGCAACGTTATCAAAGAGGAAGCCAGTACGAAAAGTCTGGTTGCAATCATTGACGATGTCTTGGAACCATGCATCATAACGAATGGGGAGGACAGTGAAGATTGCGGATGTTTGAAATCATCAGGATAATCTAGAATATGTACCTGAATAAAGTTATATGAAGTTAATTTGATTGGTCAGCATCACCTTATAAGATTATAAAAAATCTTTTGCATATAAAAATATTCACATAATTTTTGAACAGTTTCTAAATTTATAATAAATGTTTATATCCCAGTTGTACAGTTTATAATAAATAAATATGTTAATGTTTATTATTTTTTTATATGTTGACACAGTTTCATTCTTTATTATTATTTTGTACGGTCCAGAATACTAATTTCAACACATAATTTTAATTCTGGCTTCAATTGGGCTTATTGCTAAAGAATTGAAACTTAATCCTCGGTCCCATATCGGTATTTTGCTCATATGAAAATCACACGGAAATATTTATGATGTGTACTTTCGGCTTGGGATTCGTTCAGAAATTCGTGTCTCTCTTTTCAAGCAAGGTATAGTCAAAAAAAGTTTGCGTACAAAGACGGCTTAATATTAAACTCTGAAATAAACAACGCTTAAAACCATTTTAAAAGTTCAAATGCAACTTTATTTCATTTATTTGGGTCTCTCATGTTGACAGTAATAAGACCATTGTAAACTGAGTTTTTCCGCACATTTGGCTATACACCCTCAAGCGATCATACTACCACCATGCCTCGTCGTGGCCACAAGATTGTCCCTATTCAAGGAAGTGTTGGGTTTCTTCCATAGTAGTAAGCATTCGTTTGTTCCAAAAATGCAATATTTGCTCTCATTGGAGAAAGGTACTTATTACCAGAACTCTGAGGCAAGTGAAATAAAATGCGTTTTTTGCGAGCTACAAGGCTACTAAACCCATTTCTTTTTAAAATTTTAAATACAGTGTCATCCAATATCTTCTTTTTAAACATTTCGTTAATGTCCCTTGCGACTTTGAAAGCAGATGTTATGGGATTTATGCACGGACTGCACAATAAAGCGTTTCTTCTTATTATTATTTTAAATTAACGCAAAGAAGCTTTTTAAAATAACTTAACTAAATGCTTCAGTGAGAAGCTCAAAACACAAACTCGAAATATCGATTTTCCGATTATATATGAAATTAATTCAGTAAGGAACATACGTTTTTCTAGTTTAAATAAATATCATCATTTCAAAAAGTTAAACATTGTAGCTTACTATGTAGGCAGACTTTTTTTGCTAGTATACGAAAAAGATTGATGTCAAGGCGCCATCTCTAGAACGCTTTAGCTCTCTTAGAAAGCATAGATACGATAACTTGATGCCGATCAACATGAAATCATGTCTAGAATCTGCTGTTTTCGTTCGTTGGTAGCGTTTCTCTCAATCCTGTATATTTGGCCGATTCAAGTAAATATGGATGTGATGGGAGCTAACAACCTGAACTCACCGTTCAGAATGGAAAAAAATAATAAAAGTACATATACTCACTGTAAATGGATCTTTTGTGTCAGCAGGCTGTGCTTTTAGTTGTAATTGTGCTTGGTTCTTATTTCTTGAAACGATGGTAAATACTGTAAATTAGTAAAGAATAATAGAAATTGTTCTTGATTAATCTAAACTTTGGGTAATACCCAATAAACTTTTGTATATGGATTGTCATATATATAAAAATCTTGGATCTACATACTGTTCGAATTAATTATGCTAAAATTAATGCTGTATTTGTCCCCTTGTTGGTCCGTGGCAAAAATATCTTCTAGCGGGTCATCGTTATATTGGAATAGTTGGGAATCTGTGATTTGGCCCTGCAAATTTTAAATGAATTATCCCAACTAATATGTACCCCATTCGGGTTCTATGATACCGTTCGTAAAAGAAATTTGCTGCCATCCTGTATATTTAAAAACTTCGGCACATAAAAGTTATATTTATCTATTTCTACAGTAATTGTGTTAGTATGTTCTTGTGGAGTTTCACCCTCATCGTAGGTCTATAACGAGAAGCAATAAACATGAAATTGCAAAACTAATCAAATGATTTAATCATACCTTAATTTCAATTTTATAAATACCAAAATAACCTTCTAAGCTTATGCCGGCTATTAAATCAACTGTGCCTTTATCTGGTTGTTCGTTTTCTATCTGAAACAAGTTATTCGGAGGGTCTTTTCCAATTTCTGCAACTATCTTTGTAATTTCGAAATGAATTCTAGAATTTGGTGTATTTTCCTCGTCTTTATCTTTGGCTAGAACTTCACCGATTTTATCGCCCTATTAATATGTACAATATCATTAAATATGAATGGTATTTGTTAGCTTTTCTGTAAATAGTTAGGTATTACTTATATTATTACGAGAGGGTCTTACCTCTTTAAGATTTTCGTTTGCCTGAAATTCTATCGTCTCTATGATTGGTGCATTATTATTTATATCAAGTAATGTAACGAAAAATATATGAGGTTCACTAATCTGTCGGGCATTTACTGCAAAATCAAATTTTTATATAGTATATTCTTTATTTATTGGCTAGACGTACAATTTCCGTCTAATGCTTCAACAATGATCATATTTCTTATTCCGGGTTTGGCGTTATCTCTATCCAACTTATCATCAGGTCTAGTGTATTCAACAATAAAATTGTCGTCGACAACACTAAAATAGTCCCATAGATCAGGAGACAGAGTACTGCTAAATTGATAACTAACTTCATTATTCGGAGCTGAAAATGAAAGTACGCTTTAATTAGATTATCTTTCTTGTTGACATAATTAAATAACTGTAACTAATTTTGCAGAACTGCGGCACTAGTTTTCATTAACCTAATAAAATTTTAAATATTTAACGCTGTAGTGCGATAAACATTTCTTGAAACAATGAATTACTATTTGTTCAAATTTACAGGTAACTGTAATTTTCCTACTTGTTTTTTAAACAAAAGAATACATGCAGCCCTTTTGACCAACAAAATTGTCAAATAGAAAGACAGTCGTTATATGATAAATCATGCAAAAAGGTATTAAACCAATATGTTATGCAAATTTATAGCAATAATTATGTATACCTAATACAATAGGTTTTAAAGAATCACCGTCCAAAAAGTTATTTGTTCATTTCATCAAACATATCAGGTACATTTTCATGGCATGAAGGACATTTCTAAGTAACTTTATGCTATTATAAATGTTAATTTTTGGAGGATTAACAATGTTCTCATCATTATCGTCACTAATTTCTCCAGATTCCTTATTTTATTTTGTGATTGTAATTTCTTTACCTTTTGTTTTTGTGTTCTCACCCCATCATCAATTTTCCTTATCAATTTTTTTTTTTAAATTTTGCTTATTGTTTATAATGAACTAATAATTCAAGGAACAGAATTTGTAGCTTTCCTGATTTGTCCATACCAGCAACTAACACAAATATTATTGCTGCTTTTTATTCCAAAACAGTAGTCATTTTTATAGTAAAGGGTTTTATTTGAAAGGCCCGTATAAGAAGCAGATCAGCTTCATCAGAACTAAAAATGTCTTTTAGTGGTTATTTTTCCATTAATTAGTTTAAGATTAAATACAAAAAGTTGGAATGTTGCAGCAACTGTTTGAAGATAATATCTTGCACTTACGCATTCGTCGTACATAGGTTTTTTCTCTTTTTCCTGTGAATTCACACCACCTTCCTTTAAGTATGCAACCATCTGTTACAAGCCTTGAAATGAACATTATCAAATTCCTGCAAATTTACTTTCAAGTACTTGGAGTGGTGCTGATGACGCCTGATAGGCAAAAACTGGAGTTCGTTTCTAGTGCTATACCTCTTCCAATGCGTTTGTTGGAATGGTGATTCCAATGACTATAAGCCATGGTGGCATTTTCCGGTTAATTGTTTAGATATTTTTCCTTTTAATGTTTTTTTTTTTATATTACGCCATGGCAAACCGTTTCTGGAATCACCACATACGCAGCCGTGTGTACTTATTTTATACGAACCATGAATTGTCCGAGCTAGATCTGTGACTGCACCACCGGCTTACGTTTGTGCTGCTTAGAGGGCGTACATCTAAACTCTTGATTCCTTAGTAGGCGATCGGGAATAAAGATGGAGATGCGATAGCGATGAAAGTTATTAGCACTAGGATCATTATCCGAAAGAGACAGAGAGGGAAAAAACCCCCACACTGGTAATTATATCCCCCTACGAATGGTACAAACACGGACATGATTTGTATCCGCCATATTATAAAGATCTAGAACCTACGAAACTTTTTTATTCGCCGCAAATTTCAATCTCCGAAGTACCCCTGCAAAATTTATTGAATAAAACTTGTGGAAGCATTTTAAGAACGAGATAGTTCATTACTATTATTGCGTAAGTGGGTTTTGATGGCAGTTTGGGATACACCGCGTATAAGATGCACCACGTGCATGTGAATAGTATTTTAAAACACAAGTGTCACAATGACATTTATGTAATGCGAGTACATGTTTGAATCTCGAGCCGGGTAGTGGCGAGAGATTCAAAGTACGAGCATTACATGTCATTGTGGCACACGTTTTTTACAGTATTTTTTCTAATTTGCACATTAATCGCCTATATTAAGTTCCGACAAGAGTGCCCCCACCACGTTAATATCTCATTACAGCACAGTGTGCTGTAATATTCATAACAGCACTGCGTCGTCTTTTGTTTTAGTTTTATTACAACATCCAATTAGAAAAAGTATTTTTACGGCATCCTTGGTTTCGCTCCAATTGATCGATGAAAAAACCACATATCTTATATGGAAAAACCCACGACTTGTCCCCAAGAGATATTGTCGCGCAATAAGACTTCAATGAGCGCGTAAAACTCCGAATATTTGAGCACAGGAAGAAGCAGTTGTGAAAAGTGAAACTGAATATATGACCCTATATGACTCTCCAGTAGGGCAAATCAATTTTAAATTGTACTTAACAAAGGTGGACGAAAAAGTGTGCAATGCGCTGACATAACACTTCAAGAATGATAGATAATAATAATTAAATGTTCTGTCCAATCAATATTTATTTTAAAAATTCGCTGTGCCTACCGGTTTCGGCCTATTGCCATCATCTGGACACACAGTATGTCTAAAAGGAATTAGGTACTATGTAAAGAATGACATCAAATACAGTATTTGAAGTGATTCAAATCGTAGGAACCTGTCGACCTAGTTCGCTCAATTGGCAGACCGCTTGTCCGGTAAACGAGAGGTGTCAGGCTCAAATATTACACGAGGTAACATTTTTCATATAAGAGATAATTTCTCTTAATTTGATTATAGTGATAGTTGAAAACGCATTATTTCCTTAATGATTTCACACCACATGCACAAACTGTATGTATACATTTAGGTACGTATGATCCTTGTAGAATTATCTTAGGTATTGGTCAAAATACATAAATAAATAGATAATTATTATACATTTCTGTTGCCTTTCATTTTTAAGCAAAAGTCTGATCACACAACTTTGGTAAGTCTATTGGGGTTACTTCCACTCTACGTGTGATGTTAGTTTGATGCAAGAATCTAATTTGTATATACGTTCCCGGAATTACGTGCCAACGGGGTAGACATATTAGTATTATTTTATTATCATTTCAATTATTATTTCTTTATTATACTGGTAATTTATAGAAAAGAAAACAAAATAAAGGACTTACAATCTCTGTCAGCGTCTGTAGCATTTAATGTAGTAATAACATAACCATCATTTTCCTGTTCCAGGACATAAAAATCGAGATCAGATTCCTCAAATATCGGACTGTTGTCGTTTTCGTCCAGAACATGAATCGTAATCTACAATAAATTGGACCATTAGGATTCATACAACATCTGCCTAACCAATCAGTGAAGAGCATTAATATAAATGTCAGAAAGTGTTTGTTAATTTATCCAATCAAGCATAATTTAGAGAAACATAACTGAACTCCGAAGGTCTATAGAAAATATCGAGTAATATAGGTATAGCTAGATGTTATTTGCAATTTCAAGTTAGTGACTTTTAATTTAGAAAATTGTAAATAATAAAACTAATTGTAAGTAGCAAATTATTGAGAATATATACTTCGGCTGTTACAGGCTCTGTTTCTAAATCGGTAGCGGTTACAGTAAATGTCATATTGTAAAGAGGAGGACAGTCTGCATCAATATCACCAGTAACGAAAATTTCGCCAAATTCATTAATATCGAGAAGACCTTCATATTCGTCATCGATTGCACTACACAGAAAAAAAAAATTAAAACAATAATACATACATTCAGTTAATACATCTTTCAATTTAAAATAATAAACACTTATGTATTAGCTGAAAAAATATATATTAACATAAAGAATCACAAAAGGTATTATGATGGAATTATGCTCTTACTTTAAAAAATAATGTATATCCTGGCTATCTTCGTCGGTAGCTATAATAATTGCTATTGTGGTACTTATTTGTGCGTTTTCAGTGACTCTTTTCATGGAAGTAATAGTGCTTTCTGTAAATTTAGGTCTCTCGTCGTTCACATCTTGAATATATATAGGTACAGTTACTAAAATTAACAAAATACTTGTTGCACATCTAGTTACGCTGTAAATATAATTGGAAAAGTTTACCCGAATGTTTGTTTTCCGCCACCTCAGGATCCTGATCTAAATCAATAACATCAATGCGAAGGTATAAGATGTCGAACAGTTCGTAATTTGGTGTATTTAATGGTTCCACTTCGTTTATAAACAATTTTGCTGCAGCTGATTTTCCTTTGCCACCGGTGTTTATAGGTTCAGTTTCTATAATGATACAGCTAAAACAGGTGTTTTATTTAAATATTACGTTAGAAAGCAATCGAGCATCTGGAGGTATGTAATGGAAAAAAAGTGCTTATAATAGATTGATCCATTTCTGGGGTAACATGCAAATATTTTAAATACTGATTTTCAAATAAGGGTAACTCTTCTTAAGGAATTAAAGTCTGCGCATTGGTGCTCTTAAAGTAGTTACAAATCCTATTTTCAAGGTATGTATGTACAGTGTTCCAAGCTGGATCTTTGATAACGGCCCATATGTTATCAGTTCTTTTTTCAATTCTATACGTAAAGAAATAACATGATTTTATATAAACTACTACATATCTATCTTTAATAACAATTGGAATGGAGGTCACTTTGACTTGTAACTCATTTTATTTCTATTGTTATTAGTGCATTCAACCTGTATGTAAGGAAAATTTTGAAACCTTTAAAATCAGTAATATTAATAATAACCATTGAAAAAGGCAAATCATAAAAGAACAATCACTTAAGCAAACGATCGACACCACATCTTCAGATCACTGACATATAATATTCAACCTGCATGTGGACTTTTTACATGTTAGACATTTTTGCTGAAATAAAAAAATGAGCCATAATCAAAGACGACAACCAGTACATCTCACATAATGACACACATGACATCTTAAACTATTTCTTTTTGTAAAATTTTGAGAGGATTTTGTTAAGTAGGCGTGAAAGTCTGTCCAGTGTTATTTCTGCATGTATTTAACGATTTATTTACACTCTGCAGTAAGTGGTCGTGGCGTGACCAACCTACGATTCCGTCGTACAGGTATAAAATATTTTAGGGATTTGTGTAGCAGTTGTTCCTACCCAAATGGTGTGTTATCATGGTGTCCAGTGGTCTTGCCGTGGATTTCGTTTTAATACGGCCCTAGTTTTGAAAAAACATTGTTGTATTTTTATAATGGTGTAAAATATTTGCAATAGAGACACGACATTTAGGAATCAATGAGTCATAAATTCACACTCTTTGAGATAGTCAATAAATTTATATTATATATAATTTAATTTTGTGGCCAACGTACGATTTAACTTGAAACCATCATCTCTGTTAATATTATTACCGTTCTTAAATATCCCAATTGCTTCCCTGTTCATGCGATTGTAGAAATGCCTAGTATTGGTTAAAATCTTTGTTTCTTCAAATTTGATATTAGTATAATTTGGTTCTGAGCAAACATGTTACTGCACTCCTGGTGTTGACAGGGGATCTCTTTTAGTTGCCGTAGTAGGGTGGTCACTTTTTGCGTGGGTCTAAAAATAAACGCAATATCTCCTCTGCGGAATGAAAAGCCTTAAAACTATTAAAGCAAGATGAATGTGACGATAATAGAAGCAGACAAAGGAAATACCACAGTGATAATATCTACCGAAGAGTATAACCGTAAGACGAAAATGCTATTCGAACCTTAAAAAGATCCAACTCTGCAAGGTACTGCAGTATGTGAATGAGTACAATAGGACTTGGTGTGCACTTATAGCAATTGATGTCAGAAATTTCAAGACAGGAAGACATCTAAGTATCTGGTAAACATTATACCTAAGGAATAACGATTGTGTTGGATGGCAGTGAGGCCATGACGGTGCGCGTCCCACAGGAATCGGTGCTGGGACCGATGTTATGGAACATTATGTACGACGGAATAGGGGGCCTAGAAACCAAAAGGAAGCGGAACTCTGCAGCGCTGTGCAGAATATCTTCTTATATGGAGCCTTTATTTTGTACAAAGTGCAACAGCACCAGAAATATAGCCAACTGCTACGGAGAGCACAAAGGGAAATGCTTCTGCGAATTGTTTCAGCTTACAAAACTGTGTCGGGAACAGCTGTACAGGTTATTGCCGCGATAGTACCCATAGACTTGCTGGCAAAGATAAGATAATGTATATACTTGGGCAGGAATGATGAGAGACGCCCCAATGCCTTCAGTGTCAGGGAAAGATCTATCTTTCTTTAATATTTTCTCAGCCAAAAAAATCTAATACAAATATCCCGTTAGGTCATTTACGGTGCTGCAGTGCATAACTTAGTTGTCGCACCGTAAATGATACCTACCGCACTCTAATGTAAATAACTATTTAATACCTATTTTGAAGACGGTAAAATAAATTTAAAGTTTAATTTCATTAATAATTTTATCGTAAAAGTAGCTATTTGTTTATTTATTTTTTTCGTATCTCTGTTGGAAACTGAAAACTTTGGTTTTTGCTTTTTTTTTTCGTCCGGTTTATCCAAACTCAAAGTAATGCTTCATAGATCATATATTAGAAAGTTCGGCTACACAAATACGTACACCGAGACACTAAACCTCTGTGGTATTATGGTAGGCACACTCACCACCTGTCACGCCATGATTGCTTCCCTGCAGAATGTAAATAGACCTTAATAATATTTACTTTATATATGGTGCAAATTCTTCTTCTGTTTTTCTAGCTCCAGTTTTTGTAGCATACGTGTTCTCCCAGTCGATTTCAAACTTAAGATCGGCGTCCTTATCATCGTCCGTTGCAGTTATATATACACCCTCTATCTCAGTTTCGTCGTCAAGATTTTCTGGGATTTCAATACGTTCCGGGCCCTAAATTATTGATAATGATTTAGTTAGAAATCGTAATATCCTAAATAATCCTCTTTTTTTTTCATATTGAAGGTATATTTTGGTCATTTGAATACACAGGCTGATTTAAATTAAGAGCACGCCATTGCTATCTCTGTTATTATTGATTCTAGAAAGTAGGTTGAATTAGCAATGTATTAGTGTCTCTAACGTTGAGGGGCATGAAGTTTTCTGAACTTATTTAATTTTTGTCAATAAAATTAACAGTAAATTGTTTTGGAACAAAGCCTTATTTATTGCAAGAAAAGTAAAATAACTTCTGTATTTCTAAAATTCTTTATTTAATAAATTGACGACCCGTTTCGTACAATTCGATACTTCGTTATCAGGCCAGAAATATACAGTGTGTGAACTAATGCGGTATCCAATAGGAAAAACTTTTTTAATATCAATTTTAGGAAAAGACAGCTATTCTGTATAATGTTTTTTGCTTGATCTAAAACTAACAAAAACGCTGTTAAGTTAAAAATAAATTTGCCGTTTTTCGAAATAACGATAATATTTACATTTTGTTTGCAAAAAAGGTTAAAGTTCCAGTATCGTCAGCTTTATAGCCTTCACTTGTCTGACAGATGTCATAACTCTGGTCATAACATTCATTCATCATAGTGAATATACATTAATGAAAAGATGTTAACATCAAATCAAAGGAGTTACCTAAATAAATTCTATGGCATAGGAAATGTTTTATTTAATTATGCATTAATAATGCAAATTAATAAAGAAGTTCGATGATACAGAATGCGTTACTGACAAGAAAAGTTACGGAATAGTTACAACGAGGGAGATGCTGCTACTGTTATGGCAATGATGTACGAGAATACCCAAAAAAGTCATTGCGCCGAAGAGCTGCTGAAATAAATTGTAGCCATACTTTATTACAAAGAATCTTTAAATCTAACAAAATTTATCCACATAAACCCCAATTTAGGCATACTTTAGAAATTGAAGACTATGCATTTAGATTAGATAGATAGATTTGTTTATGGATAGGTGAAAATGTTATGAACCATCGCTTAATCTGAAAAATTTAATGTTTAGCGATGAAGCAACAATTCAGTACTGACGGCATCGTATCTTCCCAAAATAGTAGATTTTGGGCATCAAGAAATACAAATTTGAACACTAGGAACCAGCGATATGAAAAAACTAATTCCCAAAATAGTACATTTTGGGCATCAAGAAATACAAATTTGAACACTAGGAACCAGCGATATGAAAAAACTAATTTTTGGTGTGGAATTTATATAACAGGAGTTTAGAACCTTACTTCTTTCATGGAAATTTTAACCAACACAACTACTATGAAATGATATAAAATTTCATGCTACCATCACTGCGCAAAGACGAGGTAAATAGAATTTATTTTCTGCAGGATGGATGCCGTGCAATTTAGTGCCTGCCAAAAAAATTCAAACAATGGTCTGACTGTGAGGAAAAAATGTTATAACCGCAAAACCGCTAAAGTAAGGGATATACCATGTTACATAACAAAATAAGTACTCTTGAAATGATATAAAATTTCATGCTACCATCACTGCGCAAAGACGAGATAAATAGAATTTATTTTCAGCAGGATGGATGCACATGGCATAGTACTGTTAACGTTCGGCGATTGCTAGACAGAAATTTCACAAATGGACGGATTGGGCGCTATGGATCAATACCTTGGCCTGCAAGATCACCTGATTTAACCCCAATGGATTTTTTCATTTGGGGTTATTTAAACCCATATAAAGTACAAATACCAAATGATCTGCAATCATTAAAACAGCGAATTCGAGAAGCTGTGTGTGTGTGAATGGTGATATGTGAAGTAACGTTTACACAGAATTTCATAATAGAGCAGAAAAGTATGTGGAAAACGGAAGCTAATATGTTGAATAATTTGCTAGTGTTTTACGATAATTTTTTAATGCTATCAATTATTCTTATTTTATTGTGTGTGTATTGAACAAATAAACGTGTTAATTTCATCCATCATGATTAGTGATTATTTTAGCTGTTCTTAGCGAATTTTTTTTTTGTAGAAAATGTAAATATTACCGCTATTTCGAAAAACAGCAAATTTATTTTGAATTTTAACAGGGTTTTTGTAGTTTCAGATCAAGCAAAAAACATTATGAGAGAATGGCTTTTTTCCTCAAAATTGATATTAAAAAAGTTTTTCCTAATGGAAACCGTGTTACTTTACACACTCTATATCAAAGAAGTTATTGTCAAATTTTAAAATTACCAAGTGTGACAGTTATAAAAATAAAATCTTTGAATATGCAATATACCTAAATAAAATTTAAAACCTTATGTCACATGGGAGTTATTTACACTTTTTTTTTTTTTTAAAAAGTAGGTATATTAAGACAATATACATACGCGTTAAAAAGGCTCAATCACAAAATTTTTTGTTTCTTATGAAAATGTTTGTGTCAGTATTGTATTAATTACTTATTTATTAGTTGACAGTTGTCAGCTACTTTGGGTAGTGTTCTTAATTTTTAATATAAAAATACATGTATGTAAAAGTTCAGCAATGGGGATGTGCTGATATTATTTTTGTTTAGGTACGACTTTTGCAACGGTAATGCTTTAGTTTACCTCAGTTTTTTCTTTTACAGCATTGACGTAAACTAAATAATTACATGTAGGTACTTAATTTATTTTTTATTATTGTTTTGTGAACTTATAATTTAAAAATAGTTGTACCCATTTGTAGATTTGAAAAAAGAAAAATGTGAAATTGCAATCACCATTTTCTAAAGAACACAACTATGTTGTTGAGTAATAATAATAATAATAATAATATATAATAATAATATATATTTATCCAACAGCGAAGGCCAGTTACAGGATAATAAATACAATTAGAAATACAGTGATTATACATTAAACAATAACAAAGGGAGTAACACTCTTCTGTACTCATCTCTGACAATACGTAACAAAAATAAAAAAAAACATAAACAAAATAAAGGAAAGGAAACAGGAGCAAGCGGAACAGGTTATGCATGACTCATAAATCTATTATAGTTGCTTGACATATGTACAACGGGAGACTTGCGATGGACATTGGTGTTTGATCTCGGAATATGTAAAGGTAAAATGGACCTGGTTCTATGACTGCTAGGGACTGAGAAGTTAATCTGGGACAAAAGGTCTGGGGAGTCAAGCTTATAATTAAGTAAATTACATAAGAAATTACAACTGTGTACATCACGGCGATCGGACAAAGATTCAAAATTATGGCGCGTCAGTAAGCCAACGTAATCCGAACCTCTGTCTGGATATATTCCATCAATGCGATAATTCAAGTATTTTATAAATCGTTTCTGAACTCGTTCAACAGTTATTTGCTGGTAAGTATATAAAGGATACCACACCACGGATGCGTATTCCAATTTAAAAAAATATATATAGGTATATACCTGTAATATTTGTTAAAACAAGATAAAAGCCACACTACTTCACACGTTCACTGAGAGAAATTACTCAAATAACTTGTATACTTATCATTTATATATTTAGAATAGGTATTTTTATTAATTGCCGGAAACTAAAAAAATCTTGCAAATACCATTTAATTTGGAATAAACAAATGGGATTGCCTAGACTTGTGTTTTAGAAAGAAGTATAGTGTTCACTTGTTCTAAATATACTTCTATTCAGTGCTATGCAGTTATGCTACAACTCCCTTTGCAAATAAATTTTACTAAAGGGTTCTCCAATAAGAGGTGTTATTTTGAATAGCCCGCTATTTCGGTAGATGTCACTTTTGAAGCTGTCATTTTTTGACATTTGACAAGTAGAAACTACGCCATTAATAAAAATGGAACGATACACGCTTCAACAACGCATTGAAGTTATTAAAATTCACTATACAGATGGTGAAAATTTGGCAGAGACGGTTCGTAAAACTCGAACATTTTTGGGTCGTCGTGAAGCACCTTGTCGGACCGCAATACAGAAATTGGTGGAAAAATTCGAGCTGTCGGGACAACTTAGTGATGTGAAGAATAAAACCCGTGCATGTCGCTCAAGAACAGCCAAGAATATTGCTGTAGCCGAAAGTGTTGAAGAAAACCCAGGTTTGTCCATTCCTCGTCGTTCTTTGGAATTACGCATTCCACAAACGTCATTATACCGTATTTTGCAAAAAGATTTGGGTCTTAAGGCTTATAAAGTTCAGTTAACACAAGAACTCAAGCCGGCCGATCATCAACAACGTCGTGTCTTTGCTGATTGGGTCGTTGAAATGCATGAAAATGATCCGGAATTCCGTCGAAAAATCATCTTTAGTGATGAGGCCCATTTCCACCTCGGTGGCTTCGTCAACAAGCAAAATTGTCGCATCTGGGGCTCGGAAGACCCAAGAGTTATTGTTGAAAAACCTCTCTATCCTCAACGTGTGACTGTTTGCTGCGGTTTATGGTCCGGCGGAGTCATTGGACCTTACTTTTTCGAAAATGAGGCAGCAACAGTTACGGTGACTGGATTGCGCTATCGAGAGATGATTAATGATTTTTTATGGCCGGAATTGGATGGTATTGATCTGGACAACATTTACTTTCAACAAGACGGCGCTACGTGCCACACAAGCAACGAAACCATTGATCTTTTACGGGAAAAGTTTCCGGACCGTGTTATCTCTCGAAGAGGTGATCACAATTGGCCACCGAGAATTTGTGATTTAACACCTTGCGACTTCTTCCTTTGGGGCCACGTGAAAGAGAAGGTCTACGCCAACAGCCCAGCGTCGATTCAAGACCTCAAAGATGGAATTCGTGAGGCCATCGAGAACATAGGGCAGCCACTTTGCGATTTGGTTATGGAAAATTTCATGAAAAGGATATGGTCCTGTAGGCGTGGTCGTGGTGGTCATTTGTCTGATGTTATTTTCCACTATTAACGGCATACGTTCCTCTTTATAATGAAATAAACATCCGAACATTTATATTAAAAAACGGCATTTTTCTTTGAATATCAAAATAACACCTCTTATTGGAAAACCCTTTATTTACGTGAAGATAGCTGAATAGAAAGTATAGCCACATCGTCGCAATAGGAAGACATAATTTAAGCAGGATATTGTACCTATCGTTTATATACCACCAAACAATTGTATAGAGGGGTGACAGCGATTTCAAATAGTCAGTAGGACTTGGCCTGTTTGCGCATATTTAGTTCTTACCACTGTAATTCTAGGTGTTTCATCGTTAACGTCGATTACTGTGATAGTTATTTGTGCAATGGCTGAATTATATGGTTCAGCGAGCGTATCAGTAGCTTGTACTTGTAAAATTACTTCCTCTTGTGTTTCGTAATCGAAGGTGTTGTCGTTCGTAGTCGTAATTGAACCGTCTTCATCTATAGCTAATATACTGTTGATATATGTACCCAAAAGAGCATACCTGCAACGGGGATATTGTACAAAATGCTTTTAGACAATTTTACATTCTACTATACCTAACTTCGTCATCAACATCCTTATCATCCGCAAACACTTGTAGTACCAGTTCATCAGCCCTAATCGTCTCGTTTACGGAAGCAGTATAACCGCCGCCTTGCATTCCTTCGAATTGAGGTATTTCATCATTTAGATTTTTGAGTTTGATAGTTATTTGTGCTGTACCATTATTATAGGGGTATGTGTAATCCATTGTCTTTATCTAAATGTTTTGTATTTGTTAGTTAATATATTCACAGTAGAATGCAAGTATATCATCCCTTAAGCTATGACACCTGGCAACTTCAATATTGCCGTAATGAAACTCACAGTTTAAGCGATAAGATGTGCATTTTTTAATTTACTACATAATTTTATTTAGAAGAATATGTGTTTGTTGAAATCTTTAATTATCTTGGCAAAAGTTTAGTAGTTGAAACTCTATCCAACACTCTTTGAAATGCACGTGGACTTCGATGCACTCTGCCAGGATCCTTCTCAGCGTATACTCGTGACGCCCACAAACAATTCTTGTAATATTATCCCAGAATAAACACCATGTCAACCATTTCTTCTTGAGTTTGAAGCATTTTCGCAATATTTATCAGAGAACAATGTTTCTATTGTCACTTTATTCTTATTTTTACCGTTTTTTTTTTGACAATTGCGCTTCTTTTTTCTTATGACAGAGTTAATTTCGGAAAAGACATTTTCAGACAAACTGCCATAACAACTTTTTCTTTCTTAAAAATTTCGTTATGAAATGTGTACCAATGAGAAATTTGGAATTTTGTTTATTCAGCGATGTAAATTTTTTTTGAGGCGTGCCATTTGAAATTTTAAAAACAAATGACAATTTGAGAATGCCAATCAAAAGTCATCTTCTCATAAATCACTTGAAAAAAAAATTATATGATAGTACAAGAGGTCTTAGTCTATCCCTAAAGTCGAAACCTAAGCGGCCGTGCAATTTAGTTCCTGCCAAAAAAAAATCAAGCAATGGTCCCGACTGTGAGGAAAAAATGTTATAACATCAAAACTGCTAAAGTTAGGGATATACCATGTTACATAAAAAAATAAGTACTCTTCAAGATTTTTTTGCTATGAAATACAGGACGTCCCATTAAAAAAAAAAACATAAATTTGATACGCCATTGGAATGCGGCATGCCACTGCTGGCTAGAAGTATTTTAGAAAGATGACGAATTATGCACAATTTTGCTGTTAGACTTTCTTCGATAGCTTGTATGGTAGCTTAGGTGCTACACCCTGTATGTAAGCAGAATATAGTCTTAGGCCGTCAACTTAAAAGTTGTGCAGAGTGCACTTATATTATCCCTTCTTCTCGTATCAAGTGACGTAGTAGAACTAAAAATACGTAAGTCAGAAATAACAGATCACATTTTATTTGTTGATCATGCGCTGAATTAATAACATTCTAATATTATTCCTATCTTATAAAGTCGTATTTTTTATTTATTAATAATTGAAATATATAAAAAAAAAAGGTTTGTATTGTTGAATTGTAAGAGATAGTTACACTGAGAAAAATGGATTGTAGAAATTAGATAGTAAATCTCTTTATGTTAATTAGTAACATAATTATTGTCAAAACGACAATATGTGGGGTATTAAGAGTAAAATAACCAGATGTTACCATGCTTATAGTAAGAGGTAAAATCTGGATGTTACCAGGTATTCGATGCATATTCAATTTCTAACATAAATGTTCGTAACGCTCTTCCCACCCCTTGCTCTATTCATTGTCGATCTTTACCGAAGAAATCGACCAATAAGCTGTATTGCCACTCACACGTGTTATGTACGTGTGATACAGGTGTACGTATTCGTGTCGGTGCATGTTTGTGTCTGCACAGAGAAAAATCCATGTTGTAATATTTACACTTCACTGTTTGACGGAAATTGTAGTAAGAATTTCTACTATTGTGCAAAATTTTAGAACAACGGCGTTGCATTTTCCTATATCACGGTTACAAAAAAAGCAATAAAATTGTTTAAAAATATTGTGTGACAATCTTCTACAAAATATAGTGAAATGTTTTACAATATTTTACAACAAGTGAATATAATAAATTGCATATAATGTAGTGAAGACAGTTATAATAACAGGTGTAGCAAATTTACTGTGTTGTGTTTATTTAGGTTAGGTTAGGTGCTTGCAACAGTCACCTTACTTTGATTATTGAAAACGGCATTAATAATGAGATGGAATGAAATGAATGCTGTATAGTTTTATATCTATATAGTAGGAATATCATAATACTCATAATTGGGTTAGCTACATAAATATGTGATACTACAGCTTTTGTCGTAAAGATGGCGCTACGCTTGTTTCATAATCTTTGAAATTCGTACTCAATGTAAATTGTGATCGGTAAATGTGGCTGCGTAATATCTATATGATGCTTATACATGGTTAACGTCGTGTAAAAAGTACTGTGGACAATCGCCCACAGACGAGAATTACGAGGCGCTTCAATACCGGTAGTACTCTACAGTACACGGGCCGGTCTGATTCCCGCAATCCTGCCCGATATGACGGCAATTCGCCCGGCTGTCACCGGCTAATCAAATTATATTAATTAATTATAATTAAAAATTATTAAACTATATTTGTTATAGTTTTCATTGTTAACAGTTATTATCAAATATAGTCAGCGCTACTAGACATTTTTTTCACATTTACTAACATGTATGCTCAAATTAATAATACAAATATAGTACACTTTACCATACGAGTTAATAAAAAGTATTCACAAATATTTACTATACAGATATTGTCACCGGTAATATAAAATATGATTGTCCCTATAGGAGCTATAAAATATATTAAAGTATACTATATTTATGTTAAAGAGTACTATCTATTTCTCTCAGTGTACTATTATAGAAAAATAGAAGTAATTGTTATGTATACTATGCTAGTATGAGTATTCATATACCAACTTGCTCCACCCACAATGCTTGAAAAGCATTAGATTTTTCGGCACTCAAACGAAAAATTGTCAGCAGAGTAGAACAAACTATTTAGATATATTTTAAGAGTAAGATAAAGTATTACCGTTAAAGTGAATTCTCTCCAATCTTCATTTTCATAATCTAGCAGCCTATAGTTTGTAACATACATATAGATCTCTGTGGTTTGGTAGCCTGTAGATGGAGCTACAGTGAATGCAGCAGTATGGTCGATGCCTTCATTCGGTGCAAGAGTGATGCTATACATTGCATTTTGCCCCTGCAAATTATAAATTAGCAAAATGGATGTATAACTTGTAGTCCTTCTTATACCAAGTCTAAATCAGTTGCGGATATCATGATACCTAAGTCTTCGTAGAAATTTTCATTAATCTCTTTATTGTGGGGCTCAATTGTAATCTCTGGAATCTGATTATTTGTGTCGGTTACTAAGAAAACAATCTCCTGCGTTATACATTCTTCCGGCATATTCATTTCACACGCAGCAATCTCAAATGAAAAGATTTGTTCGTTTTCTTTGTCTCTATCGATTGGCTCAACTTGTATTTCTCCCGTGATTTCATTTATTGAGATGTACTGAGCCCCTATAAAATACATTTAAAAAAGCATGTATTAATAAATATACTAAACAGCAGGAGGAGAAGCCAAATACATTGTCGAAAGTTTGCTATTTGTGTAATAATAAACAACTTACAAGAGTTTTCTTCCATTTTATAGAAGATGTCGTCGTTAACACCTAAATCTCCATCTCTGGCGGAAACGTTAAATGTCTAAAAATTAGAAAGCTAGTCATATTTATATACATCATGTCCAAAGTTATCGGTGTGGTGCCAGCGTTATTTCTGAAGTTAGGATTTTTATCAAATTACCAAGATATATTAGCACTTTTTAACGCTGCTTAGTATGTAGTTAATGAAAACAAAAACAAATGAATAACGCATTTTCCACTGAAACTTCAAAATTGATGTGTATTTAAATGGAATAGCCCGTAGATTTTGAAAACTTTTAAATTATAGCTTTATTTGTGATTTGTTTCAAATAATTAATACCACCAACATATTGACAAGGAAATGCATCCAAGTGTATCCCTCAGACTTTGATCAAATTAGATAGGAATGTAAAACATGGAAAAATATTTGACACTTATTTTTCTTAGTGACCTCCTCCCAAAAAAAAAAATAACATTTTTTGCAATATTTCCGAAACAAGAAGAGATATCGACATCGGCTAAAGATTAAGAGCCGTAGCGTTCATTCTTGGGAGCCGTAGCGTTTAGGTTAAAAAACAATAGTGACACATCCACGAGCTCGTTAGGAAGTTAAGAATCTATCATTTTTGCTCACCCCTGCTGTTGTATATTATAAATTTATATATTTTTTTGTTTAATATTTAAACTATATGAAAAAAGAGGGGAGGGTTATCACACCTCTCTACAGTCACAACTTTGAAATGAGTTAATAGTGCTACTTAGGTAAGTAGCACTATTAACGCATTTCACAGTTGTGATCAAATAGAGATAGCTGCGGAGCAGTTCCATAACGCCCTAATCTCTGCATATCACAAGAACTGTCCATTACAGATAAAAAGAGATAACAGAGGCACACCTTGGTGGAACCATAACCTCAGCCTCCGTATAAAAGAAGTCCGAACCCTATTCAACCGGGCTAAAATATCTGATAACTGGGACCAATACCGTCAAGTTTTAACGGAGTATAATAAGGAGATAAGAAGAGCCAAGAGAGAGAGAAAGAGTCATGGAGAAAGTTTTGTCCGAGATTGTCAAATACACCCTGATACAGCAAAGATCCATGAAGTACTCTCAAGAGATCCGGTGTAAACATTAGCTTCGTTAAGACGAATGGATGGCGCGTTTACGAACTCGGCAAAGGCAACGATAGAGCTTCTGGTACAGAACCACTTCCCACGATGTCAGATGATAAATAACCTCTCAGAGAACACTAAAACCCGCAGTATCCAACGTCCTAAGTCGACTGATTGGCAAACAGTGAGGAAGGTAGTAATATTCAATGCGGTTAGCTGGGTGTTACAGGGTCACATCAGAGAAGTAATGAAATAGGCCCTTTTACTTACACCAATATGCATATCAAGCAGGCAAATTCACGGATCTTGCGACTTTATGTGATGGTAGTACGCTCAACCATAATCTATGGAGCGACAGCATGGTGGCAGTAAGCGCTGCAAGCCAGAGCCACCGCAAAATTTGCATCCATACAAAGGATTGTAAGTATAGCAATCACGGGAGCAATGCCTTCTTCACTGTCATTTACATTGGAAATTCTTATGGGCCTACCACCCTTGCACGTTGTTGTGAAAAGGGAGGCCAGATTAATTACATTCCGTCTATGGCACATTGCGAATCAATCGCCATGTATACTCACGCGGCGGCAAATAACCTATCCCTAATCTGGGTACCTGAACTCTCACTCATTCACGGCAATGAGGAAGCGGACACTCCTGCAAAATGCTGCGGAGCATTTCCAGGGACCAGAACCTGCCATTGGCATAGCACCTGCGGTAGCTAAACAGAAAATCAATGTATGGGCGCATCTGAAAGTGCTCCAACATTGGAACAATTGTCCTGGTACGGTACATACATTCGAAAAAGTGTATTTCCTATAATCATGTCAGAACTAAGGAACTACTACAACTTGACCGTAAAAATGTCAGAGTAGAAAGCACCTACACAGAATCGGACTCTTTGAAGAGACTGGATGCTGGTTGTGTTTGCAGGATGAAGAGATAGTTGAGAATATCTTTTGCCACTGCCTCGTCGCAACGAGAATCACGTATGCCAACTTTGGGAAGGTTGACCTTTCCCTGGCAGATCTGAAAAAGACCTCACTCAAAAAGATTCTGAGCTTAGGGGCTTGAACTTTTTGCATGAACTTTAAAGAGAATATCCGTTCTACAATAGACCTTAGCGACCGCGATGGACGGGACGGATAATCGACCCATGCGGATCCTATGTTCTCTGAATACTCAATATGATGAAATAAAAATTACCGATTCTTGAATTTTTTTCTAAAAGCAAATTTTGGGAAGTCATTGTCATTTTTATGTGTCCTTACAGAAGACAATTTCTCTTCATATTTTCGGAATTAAAATTAATGTCGCATTGTATTCAAATTAAAAATTGTTTGTTATATTAGAATACAAAAAAGTAATATGGTACATAGAAAAAGTAACAGCCGAGAAAATTCGTAAATATAAATTACTTTCCGACGTCTTGGCAAACCAGTGCGTTTATGATTGCCACTGTACGCAAGTAATTATAAATAAAGCTTTAAAAATGAAATTACATTTGTGTATTTATCACTACCTCTATAGAGGTAAAAAATACATAACATATCCTGTTTCTCTTCGTTGGTATACGAAATTTTTCTATTACTAATGCAACGATAAGTGACGAAAGTTTGAAATTTCATGACCGCCTTATTTAATCTTAAATTGGATTCTTCGTCAGTTAAAGTGTACTATCAAAAACTTTTGTCAACATGTTACACATGGTCGAAATCAGAAAAAAAAAACTCTTTCTAGCGGTGTTAAAAATCAACATGAGGCTCATAAGAAATAAGAAAGTTGATGACCAGAAGAAAATCAAACGTCGTATAAAAATTTCAAGTACACTATTCAATTCAATAGAAGATTAAAAGTGGCCTTGAGAATGTGTCTTTAGTTTTCCTGTGTAAGGCTAAATAAAAGAGCTAGAGGTAAAATAAGAAAATGCGATTTTTTTTTAATCTCAAACATCATGTATCCTAAGTCTACTTTCTTTTCGAGATCGTAATAACCATAAAATTTAGTAACTTTGCCAAATCTAAACCCAAAATAAACCTCTATGTTCAATAATAAGCGAGATCCCACTGTATATTCCAATTATCAATATTTTTATTCAGCTAATAGTTATCTAGCAAATGCACTTTGCAATTTCAAAAACTGATCCATACGGCCATACACCACCTTCCTGCACATAAAAGACGTTATTTTTACATTCTTTAAATGTTTTGGTTTCCAGTAATCAGCGTTAAAACACTATTGTTCTGCTGATAGTGCACCAATAGCTTTGGACACGGTCTATATGAACGATTTAATTGGGTTGTGATATGGGATTGCACTGGAGGTAACCATTTTACTATATGCAATTACAATTTGGAGTTTTATTTAACGCAATGAACACCAATGATGGTGCTTTTGCTAATAGTTGCGTCTTAAAAGTATAAAATGACTTCCGCCCAATGCGTGCTATGGATCTGCTATGGATACCTGGCCTTCTAATTCGTCGAATGTTTTTGATGCGAAAATGGTTGTCCACATAGGAGGTTCATCTGGAAGATCAATTACTTGTACTACTATTCTTGCTTTGTCTTCGTTTACTCTATCTTCGCCTACTGCAATAGGCGTATCCTTGACTGTTAACTCCATTATGTGCAACGTAGCCGTTTCATAATCTAATGCTTCTATCACTTCTAACGTCAAAATAACTTGAGTATCCTTCTCTGTCAGTGGTTCATGAACAAATTTGAAAAACTAAAAAATAAATGCATAACATACCCGCCTTTTAGTTTAATTATTTATGTTTACACTGTCTCCGTCATCTGAAAGTGTTAGTGTTAGGTCCTTATGTAAGTGTCCATCTAGATCAGTAATGGTATAGGTGCAGCTTGTTACTCCTAACCCAACCTTAGTTTCCTGGCGAATTTTTAATTTATATTAGTGATGCGTATTATCAACAGTTTTAACTATCAATAACTATCGATAGTTGTAAACCTCGACAACAATCGGTAACTATCGATAACCATTTATAGTAGACTATCGATCAAAATTTAGAATTTGAGGATGTAAAATAGGAAAGTTAATCGATGTTCTTCACGTGTTTGCAAATACGTGATTTTCAGCATTTGATTCCTCGTGCAAATAGAATATCTTGAGCTATACTGAAACCATACCGCGACTTTAATTCCATAATTTTCTAACCGTTAATATCTTGAGAAGGATTACAGCTAGTAGGAGGACGCCGTTCGATTTTATCTCAATTTATCGTTAGTTTCTTGGGAGTTTTAAAGAAATTTTCGTTAAAAAATAACGAAATAATTTTGCTAAATTGACAAGGGTGTTGCATATATTAACAAAGTCCTTCTTAACAAGCCTCGTTCATCGTACAGTTTGTTAAATCAACCATTATTGTATGTTACCTCAACATAAAAAAATTCTGACTAACAAATTTTCACACACGACCAAAATTTTCTTACTGTGTAGGTAACTACCTACGTGTTCTTTTTATATTTTTGGACGTAACTTTGGAGCTACAAGAGCTTGAGTTTTGCATGACAGTTCAAGCCGTAGTTTAGGTCCAATTTTAGGATTCTATGGTGAAAAATAAAGAAATTTAGGATTTTCTTCACAATTTTGCAAATATCGCAGAAATAGTTAGAGATATTGGCAAGTGCTTTTCAGCACTAGATTTTCCGTGCAAATACGCTGTGCTTGGGCCATAGTAGAACCAGTAGAACCATAGATAAATTGATGATTCATTCAATGTTGTGTTTTTGGTCTCGATTTTGGATAATAATATAATAACAATGTAAATATAGCTTCGTTTATGCACCGTCTGCATTCGGCTGGATTTGATTAAATACGTGTGAATAGCACATGCTAAGTATGTTTAACTATAACTTTGTTTGGAAATTGTAAATCTTCTCCTTGTAAAACAAAAAGTTGGAAACTAAGTACTTATTATATTAAAAAGTTGCTAATATTTTCGTTTTCTAATTAGACAAGGTAGCTAATCGTTTACTTATTTATGTATAGTTGAAAACCTCTTTGATTGTGATGCAATCGATTACATTAAATTTTTATATAATTTTTTTTACATAATATAGAAAATAAAGTGGTAGATAATAAAAAATTCTAGCCGAATAAGCATGATGAACTCGCTGACCCTCAGAAGAGATTTTTGAAAAAAGTTCTACATGAGTTTTGCCAAGTCCTAAGAAGGTAATATAGGGGCATTTTACTCCCTGACTGCTCTCGAAATAATCAGAAAAATGTGCCCCAAACTGTTCTCTTTAGAAAAAAAAAAAACGGCGTTGCCGCCATCTATTGGAGATTGAATTATAGTGTACTATATATTTTTTTAAAAAATTTTTATTCATAAAATCAAAAAAAAATATTTTGAAAGTGACAATCACTAAAAAAAAAAAAACACAAAATATTACCTATTATATATACTATAACTTCTATAAGTTTAATTAAGAAATAAATGGTGCAACATATTTAAAAAATAAATAAATTCCAGTTATGACCATTTGTATGCTTATTATACCTATCTGCTGTTGTTAATCTTTTGTGCCTGTAATATCATGAGTCCAGTGATAATCATAAAAAATATGAATAGTTATTTGCATTCTGATTTGAGATAAATTTGCTTTTTTATTCGAGGTGGCAGTTTGTGGACCGAAATGAAGCTGGGGTCCATAAGTCACCGAGAATAAAAAAGGAATTTACCCTACAAGAATGCGTATTAATTCTTTCTCGCTGCCAGAACTACAACACTCAATAATTATAAATTAATATTTAATAAAAATAAAGAAAACTGAAACATTTGTGACAGACAACATAAGTAAACGTCAGTGTAACTGGCATAGCGACTGTGACACCATGTGTGGAAAGTTACCTGCCGCGATAAGTGACCTGCCATGGTAAGTGGCCTTGCGTAGTAACCTGGTGATAACTGACCTTCCGCGGAAAAATGTATTTTTTGGTCCTTAGATACAATCCTAGATACTACTCATTTGGTTACCTGATTGTGTTACTTTTCATTACTGTCGACTTTTTGACAATGTAATGTCAATTTACTAAACTGGTTGTGAGAAAATACTATTGTTTGCGTAGTCATATAGCTTGTTTAAAAGTAATGGTGGTAATATTCAACAACAAGCGAGTTTGATGACCATTAGAATTCCTATTATATATATGTATATCTACTGCATTATGTACATTTTGTTTATCGTCACTAAAGTGCCTTTAAGTATATAATTTCCAAGTTTCTTATCTTTACAATTAAAAAATAAAAGAAAAGCAAATGTAGAAAAGTAAACACATATTGTACAAAAATCCGAGTTCTGGGCACGGTGTATACTGCTTCATCCAGAGAAGCCGTTTGTCGAAGTGGACTCTTAGCTATTTTTCTTAAGAACGAGTACTTATGTAGGATTTTATTAAATATCAATAACGGATTATTCGAAAGAAAATTTCTGTTATTAGTAACAGAACACGGTTACACATGCATAATAGAAGTTTAGGCTTGTCAGTACTTTATTAGTTAAAGTTAGTATTTTAAAGCTTCAGCATTATTACTATGACTGATGTATGAATCTCTTAATCAAATGTCATTAATAATTAAAAAATATATAAGAAACGTACTATAACATATCTACAGTACCTAATCAAATCCTGTAAATAAATTAAACAAAACGTATGAAGATGTATGAAATATCTTACCTCAATTTCGCAAGTGGAGGCATCTGCTTCTATTAATGGTCTATTATCGTTAATATTTACCAAA
Source organism: Cetonia aurata (assembly GCA_949128085.1). Classification (NCBI taxonomy): domain Eukaryota; kingdom Metazoa; phylum Arthropoda; class Insecta; order Coleoptera; family Scarabaeidae; genus Cetonia; species Cetonia aurata. Next base: position 20,917,717 of record OX421886.1, on the reverse strand, counting down.
TTCAAGCTTATGCTAATAGTCCCTGAAACAACAGTTTGAACTGTGACTGAATACTGAGGTAACCCTCCAAAAATGCCGGCTTCGAAATCTTGTCTATTTAGAATCTGTAACTCAAATGTGTTGGAGCCAAGATCCACAAAACCTATTTGCAAGTTGCTCGCAGGTCCAAATCCAACCGAATAACTCAGTGTCGGTGTACCTACAATGAATAACTTACTATATATGACATTAAATATACGTGACTTGGAGAGAAAAGTTATGGATTATATTATAAATAATTTAGCAATAAAATAGCAGAAGATAAATTTATTATTATTTTTTAAAATAACCAAAATTGAAGGAATTATTGGGCATCTATTGGGAAATTTATTAATTGTTAATAGGTACCTGCGGTCACAAAGGTCCCTAAAATAATTGGAGTTTCCATTTCCTCCTGCATATTTATATTATAACGATCGCTCACTACCTCATAAGTTATTTTGTCGCTTTGAACAATATCAAGATTCAACGCGACGGATTGTGATAGAAATAACCACAGAAGTATGTATACCTTTGAATCCATGTTGCTGAAAATAAATATAAACCTTCTTAGTTTGCCGGGTATTACTTATTAAGTAATTAAAATCTCTAATGCACGTTTTCTTAACTTTGTTCTTGTTCTTTGCTCAAATATGAAAGATACGCAATATGATTTTAAGATAAGTATTACTATTCTTCCTCACACCTTAGGGTAGAAGAGGACTAAGATTATATATATATATATATATATATATTACTATTCTTAAAAAGATAGGAAAAGTCAATTCTAACATTTTGCTCCAAGACTAATACGTTACTTTTAAATGCAAGTAAACGATATTCTTAAATGGAGATTAAAAGTAGTTTCATCCAAGACTGCTAACCTCTTACATCAAGATTATGCTGTTTAGACAATTTTTTTCTTGCCTGAAGAATCCAGAATCGATCCAAGACAAATTTATTTAAGGTAAGCATGCATTTTGCTGTGTGCGCACCTACGTAGAATTATTAATTAGTATTATTCTTTACTTGAACGGATGATGGATAACAGTTTTTTAATAACGCACTTTCTGTTCAACGATATTAATTTAATTGTATCAATTTGCAATACATCTTTCTCGGAATTAGTGTTGGTTTGTTGTTTTCATGTTGCAGCTATCTGTAATTTCTGTTGTTTCATTATTGAAAATCTAAGAAAAAATGCCCAAACACAATTAACCGAAAAATGCCACCAAGTGTCAACATATTCAGATGTAAAATTAACTCGCGCTATGTTTAATGGTAATATACAACATCAATTAAGAAATATCTAAGCCGCATTTGTGAGTAATTTGTTGTCGATGTTTTACTATAGTTTACTGTAATTTCACTTTTCGCGAGCATAAATTTCACTAAAAATTATACTAAAATAAAACTACTTTATTTATAATATGGACTTCCTCTTATTCGTCCTATATACATAGTATTCCACATGTATATAGCAAACTAGACGTACAGTTTGCTATATTCATTACGCTAATCACAAAATTACCAGTTACATGCTGATACGTCTATTATATTTCAATAAGAGTCGCATTAAATATCCACAGCATCTATATAGATTTATAATTAAAAATGGTGCGTGGTTTGAGTTTGATTTTTCTTTGTATTTAAAAAAAAACTATTATCGCAAAATGTTAATGAGTTCCTTTACCGTTGATTAAGTCCAATAAAAGCAATTAATAAAATTGTGTTCATTATCGCATACAATAGACAATTGAGTTAAAAAAAATATTAAAATTATTCGGCGAATCGGAATTGATATTTTCATTATCTAAGATTGATTACAGTGAGATATTAAACATAGATATGTAAAAAGCGCAATTATATATTTCTTTTTATTGATATGCTTTGAATATCAGTTCTAGTATTGTGCCTCATCTGCCAACCAACAGTTCCAAATCTACTATTGAAATAGTCTTTAAAAGCATTTCTGTTTTGAAATCGTAAAGAAATACGTATATAGTTTTGTTGTGTATTAAACTTAGATAATATGCATTCACACAGGAGTCGTGTTGATCCAAATTCTAATACATTTTGAGAAAATAAATTTCTTCGAGCTAAGATTACTTAACTTTTCCAAGATATTTCAAAAATCTATGCATGCACGTATAACATTTTAGAAATGTCACGAAAACTTGGTATTTACGATGCACATTTTGGGTTTGGATTGTATTGGAATTCATTGGCTAGCAAATAAACCGAATCTAAATTCTACCAAAAAGGTTTGGATGACGTAAGCATGTTATATGAAACTAAACCATCAAAAACAAGAATGTTCTCATTCTTCAATCAAAAGGTGTAAGCGATAATTAGTCAAAATAGAAAAAAAAAATTGGAAGTATTCTATGGGTTTACTTACGCTTGAAACTTTCAGCCTTATGGATTTAACTTAATTTGTGCGACACTAATGTGGTGTTTGAAGGTTTGCGACATTAACCGAAATCAATCGTAACACTAAAACCACTGTATCTGGCTATCGATGAGAGAATACCTCTAATATCGTTTATCTACTAGAATTTTTAATGTAATCTTATCACTTTATATAGAATGGGTAAATTATGCCCAATTGTAGTGTATTACTAGAGATATCTTTGAATCATAGATTAGATATTATCGAAAACGAGATAATATTCTTAAAACATTGATGTTGAAAACGTTTGGGATATTATATTTGCTATTTATATTGGATTACTTTTAGATATAAATGCATTCTAGTTATCTACTGCGGCTTCTCCGTAATTCTTTCTTCTAATTTCGGATTCACAGTAGCGGAAGGATTAGCCATATCCCGGAGATGTCTACAACACCTCGTTACCTCTTACACCAGTTATATACAGTCGTTCCTTTTAAAGAGTTCTTAGGTTCTTTGTTGACTTATTATGTTATTCCTCTAAAAACCCCAGAATAATAATAATAATAATAATAATAATAATATATTGTCATGAATTCCACAGGAACGTTAACAGTGTCACATAAAGGTACAGAAAAAAAAAATGTATAATATATCACAAACATACACCAATGAAGTATACAGTAAACATGGACAGAATGTATAAATAAAATAAGTAAAAGTAAGTCAGTAATATAAAATATTGTACATAATACCACGAAATTAAATGATATTACTGGCTACATGGTACCTAGCAATGCAGAAACTCACCGACAGAATAAAATACATTAGTTCTCAGGTATGATACTAATTCGGTTTTAAACCTTGAAAAAGAAGAACACTCTTTTATTATTGGAGGTAAGCGATTATAAAAAGTTATCGCCCTATATCTGGGACTCGTTTCGTAGAGGTGAGTGTGATGGTGAGGTATAGATAGGTCGTTGCGATTCCTTGTCGACATGCTCTCCGAAAGATCGCTGTTTCTAAGAAATAGAGCGCTATGTTTTTTATAAAACAACAGTAATTCACAAATATATAGAGACGCCAGGGGCAATATTCTTAGTTCTTTAAAGATAGGTCGGCACGATGTTCGTGGACTTACTCCAACCATGCATCTAATTATTTTCTTCTGAAGGAGAAACAGCCTGTTGACATAAGGGGACGAACCCCAAAAAATTAGGCAATACCGAAGGCGTGATTCGACATAGGCGTAGTAGAATGATTTTAGAGAACAAAGGTTAACGCAACCACGCAAAACTCTAACGCCATAAAGTGCAGAAGACATTTTTTTTTCGATACTTTCGCAGTGGTCTTTATATTTTAAGCGTGTATCGACCGTTAAACCCAAAAAATTGTGGTCAGGTAATTCCGGAATCACCGGAATGGGCCATTGTGGGTTCAGTCATTTTAAAAGTTTATAGTTAGTGAAAGTTTAGCATACTTCATGTTTTGCTTTTTTTTTACTTTCATTTTATTCACTATAAACACATTTCTGTAAATTCACAGAATTGCACATGGGTTATATATGTGGCCATAGTGGGTTGTGTAAAATCAAATTCATGTAATGTAAATTTACAGAGTATTATGTAAAATTACAGATCTTTTCAATTTTATGGAAAAATAGGTGAAAACTCAAGTATAGTTACATCAATTTTCCTCAACGGCCTGAGTATAATATGAAATTTTAACTGTAAGAAACTGCGAATTAAATGTGTTAGTACACATCACGTAGTAGTAACCGCTATTTAAATTTACTGCGGTTTGATATACTAATACATTACATATATTGTGAATTTAGGCATTGCAATGACTAAAATAACTATATTTATTCTGTAATGTTATGCGTATCTTTCTCTCGTATAGAATGTGTAACTGAAGTAACATACAGTGAAGCAAGAAACAATTATCATATATCATATACCTACCTACTACCTACGTAACGTAAATCCTGGAATACTTGAATATTATTAGATGTAAGTACATTCGTGAAAAAGTGTTCTCTACAATTAAAATTTTATGAAAACTATTTTAAATATGGTGTTTGGAAATAAAACAAATATATAGGGCGCGAAAATGTAATTTAGCTCACCACAGAATAATAAATTAATGTTTTTGTACCTTCCATGTTATCTCTTTGTCATCATGTGTCGTATAGATATTATATACCTATACAGAGGTTACGAAATTCGCGGATACGGACTATTGGATGACATTTAGCATCAAAAACTAAAACAAACGTTGCTTTGCCATATTTTACTTTGACCAAAACCTTTTGTTTTATTTAAACGACACTTTGAATTCACGTATTAACACTAACGACATATACGACGGCGACGCTTCAAAGACATAATGAGTCTCTTGATGCACTGTGCATGCGCACGACAAAAACTGCGCGCAATTACATAAATGGTGGCCTAAGTTTACCGTAATTATGTGATCTTAAGGAAACCAACGTAAAATTATGTGATTTTATGGAAATATAGTAAAAGTCGTATTAAATTTCTGTATATTTTCACATTTTCACATAATATAAATTATTTTTATCATTTTGTACTTTGTAAGTGAAATAAGAACACAACCCCTACTTGTAAAACTTCATTCACGCGACATGTGTTTCTTTTGTAAATTTTATTTCTTTTTTTTATAGTGTTGAGTTTCCAGTCTTCTTTGGGACTAATTGTTTTGGTGCTAATTGTTTTTACTTTACAAATGCTAAACATCACATATTTACTTCAAAATGTTTTAAAGTCGACACTAATAAATCGAATCTGTGCAATCTGACATTGGCAGGCTGAAAATTGCCTTCGAAATTTAAGCGAATTTCAGTTCGTGTTCTGATATGAGAAGTGACTATATCATACACCCGGTAAGTTTTTACATTGTTTGGTGTATAATTAAATTCTGTAAATATTTGCTCTGACATTTTCTATTTTACCGAATAGCTATGATTTTGATGCTTCGATATATTTCTGAGAACGAATTGCACTGGTTCCGTCGTTGGGGCATTTTTACTGTAAATATTTCTGGAACACTATATACACCTACGGTGTTAAGAATCGGAAATATTTTTCTCAAATGAGTTCTCACTCTACAAGTGTAAAAGAACGCGTGCCTCTATTTGGTAAAAAAAACAAGCCCTGGATGAATTTCACTTGGTATATAAGTCCTGAAACTGTTAGTATTGAATTTATTAGATTTTTTGATTACTGTACATTGTATGTGCTTTATAGCAAACCAATTGCTTGATGCTTTTAAAATTAATAATTTATTTTGATTCTTATTGAGATTAGTTATAAGATCTCTTATCATTTTATGATTGTATATTATTGATCATATTATATTAGTACAAGGCAAAGATTAGTCTCAAGTTAGGAAAGCAATTAACTTATCCAGTGTTCGGCAATCCTTACTCTACGTTTATAATTATTAGTAAAAGCCTGCAATAAAATGAAAGGCAATTTTTAAATTACTACATGTTTTTCTCAATTTTTATACACACGATTTTCTTGTATTTATTTAAGATTACGTGCTATACCTAGTCCGTGTTTATCATAAAGATGGCATAGGGCACGCGCAATCAGGAATCAGGGTCATAGAGCATTGGTCAGAACAAGGGGCATATGAGATTACTATTATTCGTTTAGTTCTTACTCTCAAGAAAGTTCAGTTTTCTATAAACACCGGTAACATCCATTTGATTACAAGTAAGTACTTACAACTTTGTTCTGTATTTTTATGGATTAGTTTAATTTAGTTATATTTTAAATTCTATACCCCTCGATAATATTTTTCACATTTTTTTGTTGCTATTACATAAAAATATATTTCTGGTATACTCTTGTGGGTGGTTAAAATATAATAGAAACATCTGAGCATACTTGACACCTCTTGCCATATACACATTATAAAATGAAGAATTTTAAGTGGTGTGAGTTAGTGGTACATAAGCTGAAACAAATTTAATCTACCCAACAGGTGTCAATGGATATAATAAAAAAAAAAATTTTCAATGTGTTTTAATATAAAAATTGCTCATATTAAAATTACAGTGATAGCAGAAAAGCATTTATTTAAAAAAAAATGTTTTTTGCTATTTTCACGAGTTTTTTTTTGTCCACAATCTAAATATAGAATTTAAATAATTCCTAAAAAATAATTAATGGAAATATAAATAAAGAGTTAAGCATGCAGCGTCATTACAAATTTTAAAGTAAACTTAATTGAAATGTTACGCATTCCACCTAGAAATTAGAACTACTTATATGCAACTAATTTCATGTGCAATATTGTATGGTGGCTGACATTTATTTATATTACTATAATGTAGACACAATTGTGAATTATCATATTAGATATTATTAGTTGAAGTTATTTGTGGATGTCCTTATCAGCATTATAATGTAAATCGTGGTTATGTAGTTACGTCTCTTAATAAGTAGGTACCTAAATACTAAGGAACTACACTTGGAATCAATTTAGAATTTCCTATATTTAATTTAATTTATGTAAATGTAGTAGATGTGCAAATAGGATAATCACCAACTCATAGTTGTAAATATGTTGTATATATATTGTATAGGCTATAGGCCACATAAAAATTGATGTACACAAACTGTCTGGTTTATCACTTCTTAATAAATTCCTCTATATGACATATATTTTTTACTAAGAGTAGACATCCAAAGTACACATTCTCTTTGCGATAATTATATGAAAACAATTCCACTGTGTTCAAAGGGTAATTGACTCAGCATCCGCTTGTTGGGTGTTTAATAAAACCGTTAATTTCAGTTATTTAATATAAGTTCATATCTATTTCTTGAATAATACATCACGATTATCTGTGTGTTGCATAATGGAGTAAGTCCTGTGATTCAATATGAAATGTTAAACTTTTATTTAGAGCTAGATTAGGATTAGAAACGTATGCGTAATAAGATGCATGGAAGATTTTAATGCGCTGTATGTACACCTAGCATACAGCATTTGCGTGGCTGGTCGTAATGAAGTTTCATGTCCTTTCTTCATATTATCTTGCACAACTTCAATTTAAAAATATTGAGACAGTAGCTACAAGTATTGATAATTTATCGTAAACCTTAGTTCAATTAATTATATTTCTTTCATTATGCTAATTTAATTGATTCCTGTGTTTACACTTTTACGTGTTATCATATCTGCTGTTCTGATTCTCCTTTTTTATAGAATGTTTTATTCTCTTTTCAAAATCAAAGTCAAGTAAATATTACTCGTTTTTAATATTTCAGTGACCGCCAAGAAAAAGCAATTGAAGCTACCGAAAATGACATCGGTTGAGCGCATAATTAATATTCCAATCGTGGAGTCTGGCTGGAAGTATGCCGGCAATATATACAATATGATAAAAGTATGTTTCTATTAAGCATTATTGCAATGCTGATAGGTACCAATCTAATCAATTTATTTATTAGAGTTCGAATAATTTATTTACGTGGACGCTGGATAAAGCTGAAGATTCTTTTTATAATGTTATCGATACCGCAGCTCCTGCAGTTTTCTTGATAGAAGGGCCTTTGAACGCTATAGATAAGGTGTTGTGCCGTAGTCTAGATATAGTAGAACAACAAGTTCCTTCTATAACACTGCCGCCGCAAGTGGTGAGTATATGTTGAGATGTTGCTCATTCCCACATTAGTTCATAAGTTGTACATTTGCCTCCTTATATTCACACTTTCTTAAAATATCAGCCTGTTAAAAAAAGGTTGTCGGATATTTTACAAGAAAAACTTTATCATCGTGAGCTACATATTCATTCATCTTCCTCCAAGCTCAAGTTAGCAGTCGATTGTTTACTTAGATCCGAAGCAAACGATGTTGATGGCTGTGCATTATCGATAGTTTTGTCGACTTTTTCAAAGAACATTGTTATTGGTAGTTGTCGTTTTTGTCTTTTCATTTCAATAAACAAATCCTCCAAAGGTTTCAAGGCGTCTGTTATAGTGCGAGTAATTTTTATACTGCGTTCCATTATTGGATCATATTCTACTATCTGTTCGTTTAATTTTTGAACAGTTCGAAATATCGCTGAAAATTTTTCAAGCGTGCATGCTGGCGGTTCTTGTTGACCCTCATCCTCATCGTCACTCGCTTCTGGAGAAGATTTCACAAGGTCTACCAATTCCTCGTTGGTGAATACTTGATCCTCTTCGTTTATGTAATCACTGAGTTCCTCTTTGGTTATATCGTTAAATCCTTCTCCAGCTATTTTCTGCGCTATGTTAAATATCGTTGTTAGATGTGAATTAATATCATGTGTGTCTTCAGAAGTAAGAACGATGTCATTCCACAGATTTCTCCAACATGCTATTATCGTTTCTGACTTTAATTCCTCCATCGCTCCTTTGATAAATAGAATTGCGTCAGCAATTGTAAATGACTTTCAGCATTCCATGAGCCCCATATCAGAGCATTCGTTAGCCATTGTTTACAGCATTTCGAAAACCTGTCGAATATATATGGCTTTAAAGCATCTAATGACACCTTGATCAACGGGCTGAAGCAATGAGGTCGTGTTAGGTGGTATAAATACTACTTCAACATCTTTATTTTCTGTGCCTAGTGACACAGGAGGCCCAGGAGCATTGTCTAGTATCAGCAGCACTTTAAATGGTAATTCTTCCTTTTCCAAATATCTTTCCACTTCCGCAATAAAGCATTGATGAAACCATTGTGTAAATAGAACAGTCGTAACCCACGCCTTTCGATTTGATTGCCAAAACACAGGCAGGCAAGCTTTATCTTTATATTTAAGAGCACTTGGATTCTGTGATCGGTAAACGAGTCCAGGTTTAATCATATGACCAGCTGCATTTGTACAAAATATCAAGGTAAGTGTATCCTTAATTGCTTTAAAGCCTGGTGCACTCTTTGCAGTCTTATGAAATAAGTCCGTTGAGGCATTTTTTTTCCACATAAGACCAGTCTCATCGCAGTTAAAAACTTGCTTAGGATGATAATTCTTTTCTGCAATAATTTATTTAAATTTTTCTGGAAACAGGGCAGCAGCTACATGATCAGCGCAGATTCGCAGATTCTCCTGTGATTTTTATATTTTTTAGATTAAACCGAGTTTTAAATCTATGCAGCCACCCCTTACTTGCTGTGAATAATTTTCCTTCCTCTTCAGTATAATCTTGGGTCTGCATATCTTCATATAAAACCAACGCCTTTTGTTGTAGCACTTTGCCATCGATAGGAATATGTTTTCTTGTCATATCTTCCACCCATAAATTTAAGGCATTCTCTACCTTAAGTAACACTTTATCACGTATTGTGGTTGCAACTTTTGCAGTTTGGGGTGCACTAGAAAAACTAGCACGAATCTTATCTTTGTTTTTTAACACTTCCCGTATCGAAGATTCGTTTTTATTGTATATTTTAGCAACAGTTGCAATACATTTTTTTTCTATTTCAATCATATTAATGATTTTTATTTTTTCACTAATAGTGAGCATTTCACGTTTTCTTTTTGGTTTAGAAGCCATTTTAAAATGATTTTCAAATTTACTTGCTTTATTTAAAAACTATTGCTAGCACTGTCTTAACCGACAATTCGAATAGTACTAAACTCATAGTTAACAGGAGCGTTTATATGTACAAGTAAAAGCGAGTGGCACCTTAAGCATGTTCCAACTTGTTTAACTTATCATAAGAGAGCGCCGAATTCAGGGGATGACTCATATATACGACGATATATCGACAAATGCTCCTATAACTTTTAATAAGGCTCGAATGTCTTTATTTGTTTCTCTATTTATTGATATAACGCGTTTTCTGCTCATCATAGGTAAATCGCGGATGACTGAAACCGCGGATACGGAGTCAGCGAATAACGGGGTACTACTGTACTTTAATTGTAAATAATCTCTTCTTTAATGTATATTTAACCTATAATATTGTTTCGGAGTTTAAAGATTTGCTTTCCATATATAAAAACGAACTAATACAGCAATTCTTTAATTGATGCAAAGTCAAAAAGGTATCTCTACAATTTTCATTTAGGGGTTTAAACTTTTTAAATAGCCTACAAGTAACTTGAATTCCATTGTATAGCATGGTGTCATTGTCATTTAACATATTGTTGTCTGACATTAATAATTCGAATTTGGGGATAAATTATGATTTTGTATTTTTTTTTAAAGTAAGTTTGAATATAAGGCAGACGCTAGCTTGCCCTGGGATAGTTAGCTCAATATCTTTCAATTCTGTTTTGCATTTCCTAGATTTATTATAACACTAAAGAATATGTTGTTCGTCCTGTATTAAAACGAGCGGATTCAGTAAAGCAAATTGGAAATTCGGTTTTATCCAGCAAATATACAACGTATGCTGCTGACAAATTGGATGGAGCTTTGGATGTTGCCGACAAATATGTTGACAAATATCTCCCTGATGATGTGAATGATTCTCAAGGGAATGAAGGTAATACACCTAATTTTGTCTAGTATCTTTGTATGTTAATAAAATAACTCGAAGATAATACCATTTTATACAATTTGCAAAAAAATCGGTTCTTATCGTTAGTTGTTTTAATCGAAGAGATATAACTTATTCAATGCATTAAAAGAATATATCCAATGCACTTTATTGGAATAAATTATTGCTTTTGCAATGCATGACCTTCTGGAAGCATCAGATAACAGTTTTTTTTTATGTATTATTGATTGGACACTTAACTACAGACACCAAAGTGTTCTAACTTTCATGTTTATTGTTGAGAAAAAAATATTATCAAAACTAAAAATAGAATGATTAAACAACTAATAAATTTTGTATTATATTCTTCCTATTTTATCATCAGTATCTGTTTCATTTAATAATAATTGCAGTAAAGTAATGAGCGTAAATATAAGCTTAACTATTCGTATTAATTCACAGTTTATGAGACGGATTTTAAAACCAGTTTGAATGTTAGCCGTATAATCTAAAGGATTGTATATAAGGCTTAATGCAGATTATGATTGACTCATTATGTTTTTAGAAAGTGAACCCAACAATGCACCAAATAAAGCCTTACAGACCATTCAACATATGGATCGTTTGTCCCGCAAACTGCAACGCAGATTAACCAAACGTACTCTCGCCGAAGCGAGAGCCCTAAAAGAACATAGCGCAGAAGCAATACATGTACTCGCTTACGTTGCAGAATTAGTAAGGATCATGAATTTTGATTTGACCAAACTGAATAAGTATATTAATTCCATGTTTTTAGATTGTAACCGATCCAAAGTTGGCTTTCCAGAAAGGAAAGGAATTGTGGTCTTCTTTAAGTCAGGACGAACCTGAAAATCAAGCAAGGCCAGACAATTTGGAGCAATTAGTGGTTTTGCTGACGAGAGAGTCGGCAAGACGTGTGGTTCACTTGGTTAATTTCACGACCAACAGCGTTGGAAGATTGCCGCGAGGTGTCATCAAGTACATGAGGAGATCTGCGGATGCCTGTGTTCAAGTCATTAGGTCTATAATAAAGGTAAATTAAGTAATTGTTTTTAGTAGATTACACGCTTAAGTTAAATGCTATAACTAATTGTTTGCACCAAGATTGACTTACCTCGCACTTAAGCTAAATTAGTTAGTTTATTGTTGGTGAGATTACAAATGAAATCAATTTATGCTAGATATAATTAAATAATAAATAGAATAACATTACAGTTTACACGAGGACAACAATTTGTTACTACTTCTGTAAGCAACTGTTCTCTAATTGTCTAAAACTGTGTTGTATAGCTAATTAAAACTCCAGTTTGATTCTTAGAATCTACCGTGTGAAGGCATAAGTACCTATAGTACATCGAAAATGCTAATTTGCTCTAATTTATCGCAATGAGTGAACATTTAACATGTTCATTCTTGTTTTTGCTATTTTATCGCTTATCGCTAACAAATTAATCTAGTTAAAACTATTCACAATAAGCGTACAACTCTGTATTAGATTAAATAACATCTTTAATGCAATCCTTTGGGTAAATAAGTCTTATTCAACATAACACACACGTGTTTCTATGTATGCATGTGAATGTCGTCGTTTGGGGCAATATAAGTTTTCTTTTTAGTTTAAACCATTAGCCCAGAGTACAAAACCTAACAGAACATACAGTTTCACACTATTACTAAATAATGCTTTGCGGATTCACCTGATTGTTGTTGGCTGCTTCAGCTTTGACGGAAATTCTTGTTGATCTAAAATGTGACGCCTATTATGTCTTAGACTTTGGATGATCACCAGCAGACAACAACGGATGATGCAAAGAACACAACACACACTCTTCTAAAACAGATTAATATTTATGCTACAAACACCTTGGTAAGTTAATAACGCAATGTATGTGCTTCTTGGGGAACAAATTATTGTTAGTTTTTTTATATTGGATAGTTTGTCACCCTACTTATTGCATTTGAGTTAAAAGTATACATTCTGAGCCGTTTGCCATTAATCAAACATAATAAAATGGATATAGAAGAGAATAGAGGAATGCTGGTGGGGTGACAAATTCACTATATGCAATTAAAAACGTACTTTACAATTTTTTATTTTCATGTGATTCTTCATGAACAACATTTGATTCGTTACAGGGAAGATCCAGGTACATGTACTGAAAAGATAACATTGATATTTTAACTTGATCATGCAAAAATTGTATTAATTAACATGTAAACATCAATGATTTATTGTTGGAGAAAGAAATTATAAATCAGATCAAATCCTTTTTTTTTATCTGGCCCTAATAACGTTGTCAATAAGTTGCATCTTTCAATGAGATGAAATAGATAAAAAAATGTCGTCTTTTCAATAAGAACAATTGAATTCATAAAGCCAAATATCACCAAATATTTTTATTTTTCAAATGATAATACTGTTTTTACATTTAATACTTCTAATCTAAAAATATCGCCACTAAACAACCTGTCGGCTTTTATATTTATCATTTTGATAAGGAGATTGAATGAACGCGTTGTTATAAACACAATTCTATTAATTAGTATGAGTAATTCGCCACTTAATGTTATAGAAGATAGCCATTATGTCGATGTCATAGAATTTTTAATAGTAATAATGAGGCAGAACTAAGAGATTTTATTGTCTTTTATTACATGTACTAGAATACTGAAATTATCATTTGAGTATTTTTGTTATTGCATGTTGCTTTGAGAGGTCTTTGACTAATAGTACGTTGTTTATTTATAAATAAAAATAAATAAATCTGCATTCATTATGTGCTTCTGATTTCACTAATACATACATATTATGTTAACGTGTATATAATTTGAGATGTACTACATGGCTAATTTCTTTTACTATTATTAAGGAACATCTGGCGTCGATTCTTGCTGAAATTCAACAGTCGGCAGAACAACAAGAACATGACCATCAGAAACAGCCAAAGAAACAAACAACCATTAGAATTACAAAACCCACTAACCAAACGTATCAATTAAGTCAGGATTATGAAACACTGCAGCCTCCAACATCGCCAAATGCTCATATTAAAGCCAGACACATAGCTAACGGTATGGAATGCGCAGCTGATTAACTTTATAATTTTAGCTACATATATACATACATAACTCATACATAGATTGTTGCATCAGCTGGCATAAAATTTGCTTTTAAGTTAGATTTATTAAATATCCTCTAACTGTTTTGTGTTTATTTTAGTGTTCCTAAGTTGTATCTTTTTATAAATAAAGGGATTCGTTTGTGCTGTCCAATAAAATAATATTGTTTTTAAATGTGTTTATACGCATGTATATCACATGATCTTTTCCTTGTTATTTTCTGATTATAATAGTTATTTAAAAAGTTGTTTGAATAAAATAAGATGAGTTAAGCATACATACTTTATTAATTACGAAATCATAATTTTACACATCTCCTTCTCCTTGTTAAAATAATATAATAAGAACTACGATGATAATTTTATAGGTAGATATATTAACGTTCTAATCTCGGGATAAGATGTTAAATAAAATATTTTATTATACACAAACATATTTATTTCATATGTACAAATGTATACAAGTTTTCTATATGTTTCTTCTTCATGTGCTTTATATAAACTGAATACAAAACAATTTATTACCTAAAAACTAATTAAGTATAAAAAATGAGTATTATAACTAGTAAAATACTTAAAAATGACTTGATATGGCTTCTAGTTTTACAGAATTGGAAAAATTACGTTATGCACTACATAAAGGAAAATAATTTGTTGTTAGTTGGTTTCGTCGTCGAGTCAAGGAATTGTTCCTTCATTCAAAGGTTTCGTAAACAAACATTATGAAGTCTTAAAAACAAAGGCAAACGATACCGATTATGTATTACTTTCTCTGGAAATATGAAGGTATGCACGCATAAATTGTACAATCCAAATTGCGAAGGTAATCTGTTATCGTCTGACCTTTGGTAACATTTATGTATCTACAGTTAACTTAGAGTATTAAAATAAATATTATCACTTTTCATTTTTAATATTCACATACGTGTATGTAATGTATAAATAACTATTGTTTGGATAAAAATTGCTTTAATAAATAAGATTAAAGAACTAATTAATTTCAAAGAGTTCATCAGACAAACTAATATCTATACGTTTTCACTTAGGTAAAAGATTAGCACCAGATATTTCGAGCTGTTTTATGCATTGCATAATACTCCAACGAAATTATTTGCTCGAAAGATGAAATGCTAATAATTAACAATGTGTATTGTCTTATCACCACGTTCACTCGCTTTTTATACAAATTCGGTTTATATTAATTCGGCAACATATTCCGGTTGTCCGTCGTGATTGATCGTCAAACCGGAACCTTTAAATTTCGTTCTGAAGCCATCGTAGGAATCACTATTATTACCCGCATGTTCCGGTACTTGGAATGTGGATCCTTGGAAACCCATTGCAGCTTCGTAGTACTAAAAATGGCGATGGATAAAGACTTGCACTATTTCAAAATATTTTAAAAGTAAATAAAATAGATGGAGATAGAACTCACATTGGGTGCTCCTCGCAGTGAACTGCTGGCGCTAATAGAGTGGTGTGGCATTCCGGATAATGTCGCATAATCCGCCATATCATCAGCTATGGATAGAGTCGCTATGTGCGCAGATCCTCTCCGGTTTGGGTGTTGTATCGTAGCGTACGTATTGTCATCCTAATATAGATTCAACAGGAAGCAAATTTACTACAGCAGCACTTTTATTAAATGTCTTACTTACCGGCACCAAGTCTTCGCTATCTCTTCTGGTTAAAGCGTTCTCCGGTTCGTTGAAAACTTGCATCGTTAATTCTTGTTCTTCGTAAATCTTGAGCTTCCTACAAGCATTACAATAAAGCAATTAGTATAATATATTTACATTTGCTATGTATCACTGACTGTTCAATCCACAATGGATTTTCTGTCGTATTTAAGTCGTCGATTATCGCTTTTTTGATCAAAGCATCTTTCTTCTTGAGGTTCGCGGGAGTAATTGCCCAGTGCCTTAAACAGCAACAAACGACAATGAAAGTAATTACGCCTACGAAAAGAACGATTAATAGCGCTATTAAGGCGGCTAATGCTGGATCGAATGGTTCTTCTTTATCAACAATCAAAGCCGGCAAAACGTTCTCTATGTAGTAACCGGAGTAATACTGTTTTAAGGAGTCGTATTTGGTATCGATCACCTTCAAGGTTTCCGGAACTGGAAGTATGCTATGCGTAATTGGATCCACAACTAAGATATACATGTCAGTCCTATCGGGAAGAAAGAGTGTAAGATGTAGATGGATAAAGTAAATTGTAGTTCCAATTACCATTCTTCTCGTTTATGTCCCATGTCGTCAGTGTTGAAGCGAATATCAACTATGATAACCCGGCTTTGTGTGGCGTTGCTTAGTTCGGCAATTATTTCCTCTTTCTCGTGCATTATTTGTTCTACTGGTTTGGATAGTATAATCCTTATGAGTTGACTAGGTCCAAATATCCATATCTATAAAAAAAAAAATGTGTTGCTGTGTGACTGGATGTGCGTTAAAATAAGTTTAAATTAGTGTTACTATATTATGTGAAAATTAATGCCACAATCCTCCAACTTGTTAGTATAGAAAAACAATTGATACTTTTAAATTTTGAGCCATAACTGAGGGTTTGCCCTCTAAAATTTGAAAAGTCGGTTAATTCTCGTATTTTTTATTTTAGTTAACCTTAATCCTAAACGATCTAACCTAATGACTTAATTATATATTATGTCGATCAAGGACATTAATGTGAATTCAAAATGCGTTTATTTGTTGAAATAATAATAATATAATATATTTATTGTAGCAATGTGTTGTGTCCGAATACAATATAAAATGTAGATAGTAAAGCACATACACATAATTTAAATGTGAATACAACGTATCAAACTACAACTAAGAATGTGATATAAAATAAAATACAAACATAGATGATACCTATAAATTCAAATACAAGTATAATGAACTATTAGACAGACACAGGCATAACATTAGTGTCACATATTAAAAGCATATGATGTCAAAGAACAATAAAATTAAAAATCTATATTGACGGTTAGATAATAAAATTACAAAATTAGAGAACTCCATTGTTAAAATATTCATCCGCACAATAAAAGCTGTACTTAGTGATAAAAGCCTTTAATAAGTTTCTATAAGAGCCTGAAGTTGAGGCGTTTTTTATATCTGAAGGCAGTGCGTTGTAATACATTATGCATATAAAGTATAGACTACGCTTGTAAAGGCTTGTTTGATGTGCAGGAACACTTATATTATTGCAGGACCGCGTTGCCATATTATTATAAATATCCTTGTTTTTTTGTAAAAAGCTCTTCATTACGCTTATAAAACATTAGAACTTCGAATAAATACAAGGACCATAGAGGTAAGATCCTCAGAGTTATAAATAAAGAGCGACATGATTTCGTGGTTCAGGCACCAAGCATACAACTAATAATTTTCTTTTGAGAAATAAAAATTCTCTCTGCACACGGCGCCGATCCACAGAAAACTATTGCGTACCTCAAGCGTGACTCTACATAAGAGAAATAGAACAGTCGAAGAACATCGGTACTAACAATGCTTCTCAAGTTCCTCATACCAAAGTACGCAGAGCTTAATTTACGCTCGAGGTCAGCGCAGTGACTATCGAACCTCAGGCTGGGGTCTACTGACAAACCAAGAAATCCAACAAACTCACTTTCTGGAATGAATCTACTACCATACCTAAATCAGGCTAAAACTGACGAAGTTATGAATTTTTTAGTTATATAATACTTCTATATTTCGAAGATTCGTAATTTTTTTTATATATTACGAATTAATGCATTTTTATTGAAATTCGAATATTTCTTGTGATTCTCTTCAATGATTAATAATAAAAACTGCTTTTGTTCCTCGTCATTGGTTAATAGGGTATTAAATTCTTCCATTCTGACTTTTCGTTCTGAAACATGATTCACAACAAGAATTTTGTTAACAATTTCACGACCGGCAATATAATCCTGATACTGGTGCCATATGATGTCTTCAAATTGCAAGAAATTTGTTGAAATGTTAAAACTTTTAAAAAGGATTTCGTATTTTTTGAAGCAAAGTTATCCACCGTTTTACTTGCAATAGAATTAACACTATTTGGTTGTACCACTTTGCGATAGTAACCGTAATTATATTTGTTAGGGATAGTAGCTGCCTTAGTCATAACTTCTCCCATTTTCTTTCTTATATCCAATCCCCAAATGACCACACATATCTATTATTTACAGTAACAGTGGATATATCTTTGTCAATACGGCTAGATCCATTAAAAAATTAAAATCGTTCTATGCAGCGACTGTTCCAAAGTGGTGCCAGAAACCAAAATTTTCCATAAAGCCTAAGAATAAATTGACATAGATTTATTTCACGGGTGGTTAAATGAAATGTTTGCCGAAACAAATATAACATCCAACGGGCATTTTTAATGTATGTCAAAGGTTTGGTTTTTGGAACTACTTAGAACAGAAAATTAAATCTTTAATGGATCTATGCTCCTATAGCCGCATTGACAAAGATATATTCACTGTTACCATAAAGGAAATATGTTGCCATTTGTGGTGCTTATCAGAGGAAGCCATATTGAATTTGAAATAAAAAAAGAAAATGGTAGAAGCTATAGCTGATACTACAATTAGCTCTAACAAATATAATTACTGTTACTATTGCAATGTGGTACAACTAAATTATGTTCATTCTATTACAAGTTAAACGTTGGATCACTTTGTTTCAAAAAATACAATTTCCTTTTTAAAACGTTTTAACATCTCAACCAATTTCTTGCAAGTTGAACCCATCATTTGTTCCTAATGTCAGGATTATTTTGCCGGTCGTGAGATTGTTAACCAAAATCTTGTTGCCAATGATGTTTCGGTACGAAAAGTTAAATTAATGGAAACAATTCTTACTCTATTAATCGATGACGAGAAACAAAAGCAGTTTTTATCATTAACCATTGAAGAGTATGGCAAGAAATATTAGAATTTTATGAAAAATAAGGGAATAGACCAAATTTTTCAAACATTAGAGGGCTAGCGCTGGGTTACACCATGTTTGATATTGCTTAAAATGTACAGTTATTAGTATTTTATCCATACAAACAAGATCCTGGGTTGTCTCGTTCATTTTAGCATACTACTAAAATAAAGACCACTTTATATCTACTTACATGTACTTTAGTCATAACTTCACGTTCTGGAAATGCAACTTCTCTAGCGACGACATCAACGATAAAACGATGTTGATTATTCTCTGCTAAGTATGTTGCAGTATTCAGTTGCCCCAATTGCGAAATATTGAACGGCGACGGTATAATCGATCCAGAACTTTTACTCGAACCGTACTTGTACAAATGGGAGGCCTTTATGTAGTACGTTAGAGTACCATTGATTCCAGCGTCATTATCGTAAGCAGTAATGTTCGCAATGAAATCGTTGATATTGGCCATGGCGTTGACGGCAGTGTAGTAAACCTTTTGCTCGAATTTAGGGACGTTGTCGTTCAAATCGTTAATGATTATCTTCACCTTGGCTACACTGCTATTGTGGGCTATCTCGTTATCGATGACGTCATTACGCTCTTCGCCGATCATGAAAAAGTCGTCGTCATTTGTTGCGAAGATGTACAAGTCGTATTCTTCTTGGATTTCGCGGTCGAAAGACTTATTTGTGAAAATACTTCCGTCAGTTTTATCAACGTAAAACGGTCTATCGTCATCTGCCCAGAGTAAATAGTAAAAGACTTTCGCATGTTGGCCTTCATCTTTGTCTATTGCTTGGACTTGTCCTAGATCGTAAAATGAAATTATTAGCCATTTACCATATAAACGTTGAATGGATTCTTAATTTTGGTTTATGTGAATAATATCATAAAGTAAACGTTGTATAATTAACGTCTCGTATTGGTTAATACTTCATAAACGTAAAAATATCCCGTTGAAATACAGTTTATCATACACCAATAATTGGTATATTATAAATGGTATTTCAACGTTTATTAAACTATTATATATTATTATACGACGCTTAATGTTGCTTGGGTAAGAAGGGAATTACAAATTGGATACGGTAGACAGCTTTAATGATCTTCGGCCTATAAGCATACTCCCTATTTTTTCTAAATTATTCGAGAAATGTATTGCGAAACAATTGGAGGAATTTGTTAACGATAACGACATTTTGCCACCCAACCAGTCGGGTTTTAGAGCGGGATACAGCTGCACTTCGACCATCCTTAGTGTTACGGATGACATACTCAAAGCGACTGATGGGGGTAAAGTTACGGCACTAGTTCTGCTGGACTTTAGCAGGGCATTTGATACGTTACACCACGATACTCTGCTCGAGTCATTGAATTGGGCTGGATGATCGGCAGAGGCGTGATCGTATCTGAGTCCAGATCTCAGAGGGTCAGAAGTGGTTCTGATGTATCATCGGAGCTGCCTATATCATGCGGAGTACCGCAGGGAGGAATACTAAGTCCACTACTGTTTTGTTTATATACCTCGAACCTCCCGCTTGCAATAGAGCATTGCAATTGTCATCAATGATACTCAAATTTACCTTTCTTTTGAGTTAACGGAAATTCAGTCTGCAGAGAAGCGGATTAATGAGGACTTGGAAAATATATACAGGTACTCTGATCAGTTTCATTTAAAGATTAATCCCACAAAGACTCAACTCATTTTATTCGGACCCCGCAAAGCCAGGAAGGCTGCCTCATCTGCTTTGAATATTCAGCTGGCCTCTCACAACGTAAGATCACAGGATGGCGTTAAGAACCTGGGTATTTGTGTGGACTCTGAGTTATGATTCGTAAAACAGACGAACTTTATGGTACAGAAGGCCTTTAGCGCATTGAAATCCCTATTCATTAATCGTCGCCATTTTGATGAACCTACTAAATCTCTGTTGTGCGAGGCACTGGTTTTGTCTCATTTTAATTACGGTGATGTAGTGTATGCTCCGTGTATTAACAAACAGTGGGTAGCGAAGATTCAGCGTGTACAGAACTGCTGTGTAAGATTGGTGAATGGTTTGCCTAGAAGATGTCCAACTTCGCACTTGTTAAAAACTAATTCAAACTTGAACATGGACAATCGACGTACCCTGCATACCATCACCTTATTTAATAATATCTTGAGAGAAAAAAGACCACGGTATTTATATAATAAAGTCAAATTTCGCAATCAAGTACATCCACGTATCGTTCGCGGTTCTTATTTGATTAATATTCCGAAACACAGATTGGAGATTTATAAGAGAAGCTTTTCCTATAACATTGCCAGGGTTTTTAATAAATATCTTTCTTCGGTGGGTGCCTTATCTGCGAAGGCGATAAAAAGTAAATTTAAACCAATCCTTCTGCAAAAGCAATAAACTGCCATGTTAACTTATACTAATGAGTGCTTTTGGTTCTGTCCTGTCCGTGTTTCACTTTTAACAGTTATAGTTATTGCTTTTCGCACACGTCGGGTGCACGTTTACGACTTATTTTGGGTGAATAGTTTTCTTTTTTTCTCTTTATTTCTTTATTATTATAATTTATTTGGTTTTCACTGTACAAGACTATAGGAAGAGCGCCTTTGTGTATTACGCAACGGCGAATTAGTCTTTTTGGCTGAGATGATGTAGTTTTTTTCTCTATTAGAGCATTTATGTATGTAAGTGTATTCGTTTTTCAGCCAATAAATCGCTATTATTATTATTATTATTATTAAATAGTACTCACCGATTTTCTCGTTTCTCGCACCATTTTCCGTCACGTAAAACATATAAGGATTAGTATTCTTTGAGTCGGGAAATTCTGGGCGGTTATCGTTCATGTCAACTAGAAGAACATTCAAGGAACGTATAGTTTCGTACCATTTTGGACTGCCGTGATCTCTAGCGACTAAAGTTAACTGTAAGGATGCTAACGTTTGTGTCTGGTAATATACGGGAGAATACATTCTGGGTTACCTCATATTTGGCTTGAGCTTCTCTATCTAGGTATTTCCTACTTCTAAGTTCCCCAGTATCGGTATCAATGGAAAAGTCATCTGTTTGGTGTACATTTTCTCCATTTACTTTAAAATGGTACGTAATGCGACCATTTTCGCCGACATCTTTGTCGACTGCCTTCACGGTCATAACTAAATAGTCTTCTGTGGCAGCGTTCTGATATAAAGTAAATAATACATTTTCCTAGTCTAGCATACTAAATAGTGATAATACCTCTGTTACTTCTACGGTGGCGTTCGAGAGAGCCGGTAATATAAACATGGGTTTATGCTCGTTCACGTTTAGGACTTGTATGTTGATAACTGCTCGATCACTCAATGCTGTGGGTCCTTCTCCATCTCTAGCTTCTATAATCAAATGAAATTCTTCGGTTTGTCCGATCAGCGCCTTGTGTGGGTATAAGATTCCAGTTTCATCTCCCAAAATAAACATCCCTGAAAAAGCAGGAGTGAGTTGTGATACTCAGTCTTTTCTTTCTCTGGTAAGTTTACCTTTTTCATTGCCGCTTACGATTTTATAATGAATATTTCCATGGATTCCGACGTCTTTATCAACCGCATGCACTTGCAGAATCGGTAACGGTGGGTTCAGTCTCGCGTTTTCTATAACGGAAGCGTTATAGACGGATTGATTGAATTTTGGCGCGTTGTCATTGACGTCTAAAATATTTATGTGAATTGGAACCGATGTAGAACGTTTCAGGTTTCCTGGTGCGCCATCAGACGCTACTACTTGGATTTCAGTTTCATTTAATGTTTCGTGATCTAGAAATTCACTATTGGCAACTGTCACTTCACCAGTTTCCGAATTTATATGAAAATTTTCACTGTGTTCTCCCGTCAGATTATAAGTTACAGTGCCGAATTCTTCAGCATCGCCATCGGTTGCTCGCACTGTTAACACGTGCGATCCAATAGGGTAATTTTCGCTAATAGAAACGTTGTAGACTTTTTGGGAAAATACAGGATCGTTATCATTAATATTTTTTACTTGGACCAATACTACCGCCGAAGAATTCAATTGAGGTTTTCCGGTATCCATAGTAACAACAGTGAAATTGAGCGATTGGATTTTCTCATAATCTATTTCTTTTTTAATTTGTACAATACCTGAAAAGAATTATATTTTGTGAAAGCTTTAAACTTACATATTTTTTGCTATAGGTACATGCCTGTCCCATAATTTATTTCGAAATAATCACTAGGTGGATCGATCACGTAACCAGCTATATCATGATCTTCATCATACGCTGCATAGGTTGCCACAATTGTACCTACTGGTTGTTCCTCCCGTAATTCTAGATCGTAGTAAGGATGCTGTGGAGTCCAAGGTTGCGTAAAGTATGGGGGAGAATCATTCACGTCAGTGATCGTAATTATGACCATACCTATGAGTAAGTAAAAATTACGTCGTAAATTATAAGTTTGTTAGAAGGATTAAGTAACCTGTTCCTTGCTGTATAGTAGGAGCTGTGATATCCGTGACCAGTACAGTTATTCTGATGACGGCCGCGATGTCTCTTTGTAAATGCGTCGCGACTGTGACTTTGCCGGAATTTTTGTCGACGGAGAAAAATTCCTTAAATACTTCACTATCGAATACTTGCCTTCCGTGTTTATCCAATGCCGTAATCGGTTCAGTAGCTGCGAAATTCAATGCTTCTGATATGTTTACATCAGGATCTAACGCAACCAATGTATGGACTACGGTGCCTATGCTAGCATCTTCCATTACCTAAGAGGTTCATATTTTTATAATAATAAAATAATTAATGTTAATTTAATTAAGAATATACTGAAAAATATTATCCAAAGGACACAAAATACGACTTATATGACACAGAAATAAACATATGGTAGATAAACGTTGTAAAATCAGAAAAAGTAGTAGAATATGTATCAAAACAGATCATGGCATAAGCATTTCAGCCAGCTTTACAAACGTCATGATCCAACAATTGCACCAGGAGACAAGAGCAGTCTAAAGGAAATATTTTATCCAAATAGGTAATGAAGCTAATAAACGATGATCAAAAATAAACCAACGTAAGAGCATGTATATGAAAATTACCAAGAAAAAAATGAATAGAAAAGAATCAGAGATAAAAATAAGAAATTATAAAATTGAAACTGTATTATTATTAACCACCTAAGGGATCAGTAATAAAATTATAAGAACGACAAATCCAGTCTCGATATAATATACAGATGTTATGGAATAATTACAAAAAATAAGCAGAAACTCAGAATTGAGAATGCATCGAACGGCAATAAAGTCGGTTACAGAATATGCTTAAGAGATCTTGCGTTTAGCTAAAAATTATAAAAAAAAACATTTGAACAAAAAAATAGAGCAAAACTATTGAAAAAGAGTTAACGAAGGGCAAGATATAATAAGTACGAATGAATATGGTAATATAAATATAGAGAAAGACGATTTGTTAGAAATGAAAATTATAAAATAGAGTTGAAGACCAAAAATAAGTTGAGAAATAAATAAGTTACAAACAATCGAAAAAAATGAAGATATTTGAATGGATATATTAGATGAAAAGGAAGCAAAGGAATGAAAGAAAGTTGCAAAAAAAGCAAAGAGCAACAGGAACCTATGAAAAATAACAAACCAGACTCACAATATTGCTAAAGATTTAGGTCTGAAGATTTAAATTTAGCTGACGCCAATTTTAGAAGAAATGTATAGCCATGGAATATGGACTATACAAATCTCCAGAAAATAATAGAAAATGAACATTACAATAGTGAAAGGTTTGAATTATTCCTAAATAAATCAAAGTGGCGGAAATTTCTGACTTAGACTAACAGACGGGATTTGAACAAACACTCTCTAATACTTCAACCAGAATTATTAAAAATGTAAGATGTAAAATAAATGTCTAAAAGTCCTTTCCATTCAATTTAATTTTTTATTTTAAGGGCCGGTATTTCAATCTTCTAATAAAGTTCCTAATAAAAGTTATTAACTGTATAGTTGAAATAACTGTACATTTTTCCTAAATATATTAGCTAAATTGTTATTAGATACCCTTATTAGGAGATTGAAATACCGGCTCTAAATTAAATATACTCCATTCATCTTTGGATAATTATGAATATGAAGAATCAAAATATTCGAAAAAAACTCAGTCCAGTATTAGTATACGAGAAGTTTCATTTAATTTAAAATGGATCGTATGAAGAGTCAGTAAAAATAAGAAAGTTGTGTTACATCGAATCTTATATCGTAAACATAAGACAATTTACAAAGGTTTTTGCATAAATCTAATATGATTTTGATCAGTTTGATGTAAACTAGAATTGGGAGGATCTGTTATTCAACAAGAAATGCGCTTGAATTAGCTCGGAGTTTAAGCTACAAATAATTTTTATGCTGCGGTAAGTTTTAAAATCAACATAAAGAAACTGAATTTTTGCACGTAAAAATCTGGCGTTCCTAATTAAAGACGACGGTACAAATCTTATAATCTTATAATATAGGGGCTTCCTCTAGGAGGCTCACATCTAAGTTCTTAATTCCTTAATAAGCAATCGCAGATAAAACTGCGATAGCGATAAAAGTGGGATTACACTCGGAGTGACGTTGACGACGTCTGATAGGCAGAAACTCGAGTATGTCTCTATTATTGCTTCCCTTTCATTGCTTTTGCTAGTAGGGCGATTCCAACAATAGACTACGAGCTTCGCTATGGTGACATCTTTTCGATTCATATTTTAAATTACAAAGAAAATTAAATAATCAGCAGACAAAAGCACAAAATCACAAAGATAAAAGCGAAACACCATCCTAAACATTACACAGCAGCCACATATAGCTACAACAAAATTAACATTTCACGTGCTTCCGCCCGCACCTCAAATAGAGAAAAGTTTTTCCCTCTTGATCCTAACGGGCATCATAGAGGCGACAGATGGAGAAGTGAAATTTTAAGAGAAAGATGCAATGTATAGGATGAAGTTAAAGGAAGAGAACAAAGAAGATAAAAATTGAATGGCTTTGTAGAAAAATGTGAACCAAGAGACTAGCATACATTATGATTATCTATGGAATGTAAATAAAGATCTGGTATAAAGGGGAATCCATATGCAAAATAAGAAGAATCAAAATTGTACTTTCGTTTTTCGTAAACCAACACTAAAACGAAATGTGTTGTGTTAAAAATATATAAACCCATAATTTATATTCCTGTTTCACTCTTCCATTTTATTAAGTTTCAACTCAACTTGAAGAAATCCTGTAGCAGTACATTTTGAAATAATTACCTCAGCTTTTTGTGTAGTTGGTACGAAGTAGGGTAGCTTATCGTTTGCGTTAATTACGTTTATTGTAAGTAAAGTTGTCCCAGACATGCTAGGAGTTCCCAAATCGCTTGCTATAGCTTCCACATTGTAAGTATTTCTCCGGTCGTAATCCAGTTTGGATGCAATATAAACAATTCCCGTTTCGTTATCTATTGTGAAATCGTCGAACGCTCCCTTTTGTAATTTGTAACGAACTTCGGCGTTAGTTCCAATGTCCGCATCGGTGGCTCTTAGCTGCACCACGCTGCTACCTGTACAGATACAAGAACGGTTTATGATGAATGGGCAAGCTTCGGTCGTGACGAATGTTAATTACCAACGGTCGTATCTTCAGAAATTGAAACCACATAATTTTCTCTTTCAAATATCGGCTCGTTGTTATTCACATCGCGGACACTGATGTTTACCAGCGTCGAAGCCGTGAACTTATTGTCATTTGCCTGCGAAAGCAATAGTATTCAGAAATCGGTAAAGAAAGAATCCGTTGGATCGCGACGTTATACCTCGATAGTCAACACGATGACGTTATCTGTTTCGGTGTCGTTGGATAGATCTAGTCCTTTGTTGCTCGTGATTCTTATCTTTCCCGAATTGGGATCGATACTGAATAAGTTGTCTTCGTTGCCGGCTAATATGCTATAGGTGACATGGGAAGTCTTGTCTAAATCTTGGGCCATTATTATTAGTTCGGGATCGAATCTGACCGCTCCCTCGTCAACGTATACCCTATAAACTGGTTGACTGAAGGTTGGGGGATTATCGTTACTGTCGACGAGGTTAATTTTTAATGGTACTATGGTAGTTTGACCCTTTCCATCATCGTCAGATGCCTGAAACATTAAAATTATTACACTCAGACAACGACAAGTGTTATATTAACGAAATTTTGTTCAGTTTAACAATATCATACGGTTAAATACAGTCAAAGTCGCAGGTTTTCTTACTTTAAGAGAAACACGTTTTTTTTTGCCACTCTGTAGTTAGATTAATTAAACATTTTAAGTTCAAATGAAATGTCATTTCAACTATGTATTTGTATTGTATTAAATAGCAAATTGTGTTGAACCTAAGCAGAATTGTTTTCCAATTAATAGTGTTACGGCAAATAATGTTAAATTATTTCTACTGTAACAGATGACACTGACCGAGAAACACCAGATTATGACAGTTATCTTTTGACTATACCACTGTTTGTTTCACTCTGCATCGTTTATTATTTTAACAAACACTTTGCGCTTTTTAAATTTGCATATCTTGGCGTTAAAGTTTTATATTGTACGGAAAAGCTTGTGTTGTGCCAGAAATACATGACTACTCGTTTCTACAGTAGACAATCAGAGGAAATGTAAACAGAATGTGAAATGGCAAACGTAGCCTTGTGTACAAAATGCCACTGTACGTGAAAATACCGCATTTAATGAGATGTTGCAAAATGGAAATTCTGTAAAGGCATGGTTTGATGTAACGGGAACCGGTAAAGTTCAAACAATTATTGCAAATACAGAAGTAGTTATGGACTGCGGAAATGTGTTTAACGAAAATGCATTGAGAAGATTGTCCAGGCTACTGACAGATAACGTAGTTACCTGGTGGTTCGGAGTTAGAGGCGGGATTGGTACATGGGCCGAAGCTATCTTGCTTTTGGTAAGAAGCGTGAAGCTTTCCAGGTGTATCGTGAACTTTTCCGAATGGAACACAAGAAAGAGATACCAACTGATATTTTTAATAGTAAATGCCGTGCGTTATTGTTCGACATTTCGGATAACTTAGAAGAAAATTTCAGCTAGCGATGCTATATGGTTTACTTAATCGAGATCTTAGGAAACGTATACCACGTGAATCAATTCTTACTTTTAATGATTTATTAAAGAACGTTAGGATCGTGGAGCTCTCATTCGAAGATAAAGCAGGATATACTAAGAGAAAGAGTTCTGAGTTGGAAACAAAAACATGGGAAACTAAAAGATCGGTGTAGGAATTTTGGGCATACCATTGATACTTGTCCAACATTGATGCGAAAGCGAGAAAAGACAACAAAATATCCGGAAGCAGCAACTTCTACCGCTTCAAGTAAAAGTGATGTTTCTAAACAAACCATAGCAGGTTACGGATGCGGAAAATCTGGAGTCATAAGAGAAAATTACCCTGCATGTAAAACGGGTAAAGTTAATGTACAAAGTTGCAACTTTTACTCTGTAGGTGTTGACAACTTAAAGCGACTATTGCTACCTATTACTATTGTCGAATTAAAAGGTGTCGTACCGATACTGGAGCAACCAAAAGTATCATGGGTAATAACCGTTACAACTTGCTTAAACATCGATTGAAATTGCCTGAAAATATCGTAAGTTATCCTTGAGACTGTCCGTTGGAATTCCTAAATGGTATCGTAGTGCGAATGTAGCATTAATGTTAAAGAAGAGACTGGTACGCTGGAATTTATTGTTTCGCCTGAAGATCCAAATAGTTATACATTATTTGGTAAAGATGTTCTAAACTTAAATATTGGATGATGGACAAGAAAACTGGCTTTTGCGCAACACACCAAGCGAACCACATCAATTTATCGAACAACGATCATCGAAACCTGATGTAGTGTGAGCATGTGCTGATATGGGAACCGCGTGTCTAAGAAAAGGCGAAGCTCAACAGCTCGCTAATGCTCAATGTTCTTAAATTAATAACCTAATTGAAGGTAACTGTGTAATCTTTGAAGTAGAGGTAGAAGCCACAACGGCGATCAAGCATAACATTCATGTCCAACCAGATCCAAGTGCCGATTTCACTGCCACTCTATTGACTTACAAAGATTTTACGGATATAAATTGACCGAATGTTAGAAATGAAGGTGATAGAAGAATGTGATTCGCCGTTGGCTGCTTCAGTGGTCTTGGTAGACAAAAGTTACGGATCTGTACGCGCATGTCTGGACTACCGTCGTCTTAATGCAGTTACCAAAAGCAGCCATTACCCTCTGCAGCGTATAGATGATTTATTTCACAAAACGAGACAAGTTGCCATTGTGTCAACCATACATTTATGTTCTGGTTATTGGCAAGTTACCATGCGTGAGTGTGACCGCGATAAGACTATGATTATTACACCTTTTGGAAATTAAAGTACCGGACGATATTATAATTTTATCAACTAGTTTTGAGAAGCATGTTAGGGATTAAAGTTTAAAGCTAAAATGGAATAAATAAACGTATCAAATTCTTCCCAAAGAAATTTTACAGAAAATTCTGTTATACAGGCTTACTAGTCTCGGTTTCAAAATCAAAGCCCTACTCTTGACTTATTACTATCGCTGCTCTTTTGGTAATTAAAATATTTTTATATTACAGACCTGTTGTCGTTACATTTTACCGTCCTACTAAAACAATAACGGTTAATTAAATTTCTCTAACCTTATATTGTAACATATATTCATTTTTCGCTTCGTAATCCAAGCATGGCTCTTTTCCTGGCGTTGCACAATCACCAACAGTGATCGCACCAGTTCGATTATTCACGACGAATTTTTCGGCGCCATTCCCAGCCAGCTGGTATACAAGACCATTTTCCCCAAACTTTCCGCTATCTCTATCTTTGGCAACTATAGTAGTCACCAATGAGCCAGGAGATGCCATTTCGGAAATCGTTGCGCTGTACCCTTCTTGATCAAAAGTGGGGGAATTGTCATTCGCGTCGGTGACTGTCACTTTAACTGTGGCGGTAGAGGATAGCAATAGGTCCGTATGTAGTTCTCTAGCTACGACTAATATAATAAACTGTCTCTGATTGGGATTTTCGTAGTCTAGGGAGCTGTTTGCTACTCGAATCGTAACATCAGTGGATCCAGATGCCATCTCAGGTTCTACTGAGAAGGCGTCCGAAATATCGTTGAGGGATAGTGAGAAAATTGAATTTTCACCCTGAAACAATAGGAAGTGGTCGTCGATACAAATCGTTGAGTTTTATTATAGTACCAAATCAGGATCTTTGACCGTCATATTTAAATTGGGTAATGCGGATCCTTGCGGTATGTCTTCTGGAATTTCCACCAAATACTCCCTCTGATTGAAAGTTGGAGGTTCGTCATTAACATCTTTAATTATAACTGTAGCTTCTGCTATGGAAATTATGGATGGATCATCTACTTTCGTCCCGTCTACTAATTCCCTAGCCTGATTCAACAAAAAATAGAAAGTGCACATAATGGGTGATCTTTTAATTGCTTACCTTTATATTAAAGGTAAGAAGACCAGCTGAATTTTCTAAAGCCTCCCTATCTAGCGGCCTTGCAGTTCTCAACTCCCCTTTAACTGCATCCAGCAGGAAGTAATTCATAGGATCTGATAAGGGAAATATATAAATTTGTATTTGCACATGCATATAACATTTTGTAGTAGGTACTCACTGTTTACTAACTCGTAAACAATTTTCCTGGGCATCTGTCGATCACCGTCTTCCGCGTGTACAGTCATGATTAACGTATTTATTGGAACATCCTCGTAAACCTCCGCTTTTAAATCCCCATAAAATTTAGGCGGTGTATTCTGTACATCGCCAACAGTGATGTTCACCAATGTAGTATTATGTAGTGTCCCATCCTAAAAATAGGTACGTTAAATTTTAAATCGAGAGCCAATTAATTAACGGATTTACTGTAGCATTTAACATGAATATATACGATTCCTGAAGACTATAATTTAAATGAGTCTGTAAGACAATTGCTCCAGAGTATTTATCTTGCTCCGCGTCGATGGGTTCTATCCTGAATGTCTGACAAGCATTTGGAAAATCTGGCACCTCAACGCAGGTTACCTCTAGAGTTTCTCCTACAGAGTCCGCATCCATCAGGTTCACATCTGAGAAAATTGTTGTACCTACAGGTGTGTCTTCTTTAACTTCTAAATTATATGGAGCCTTAAAGAGTAAAGAAAAACTATTGCCAATAAAACATTATACTCACAATCAGTTGGTAGGATTTTACGTTACGGAAAGATCTTATTTCCTTTATACCTGTTTGGGATTACATATGTATGTACAAAATAACAAACAGTAACTGCTGGTTCGAATACAATCATTTAAATAAGAATGGACTAGTGCGTTAATAACACTGCGTCTTCGTTTGTTTTAGCTTTATTCTAACATCAAATTAGAAAGTAGTCTTTAGGGTTTCACGGCCGTCGTTGCTGGCTGCTTCTCGGTTCTCCACTTCTGAAGAAGATCACGACAAGATGATCGAAAAGTCAAGCAATTCAAACTTTCTACACGGCAGAGAACACGAGAACCGAAGAGCAGCCATCAAATTAGAAAAATTAAATTTACTGAACTATTGAATGTACTAAACCAAATTAATCCTGTAATAATAAATAATATATTTCTACAAGAGTTGTTGAAGCTAAGAACCACTGTTCTACACCATTTCTTATACGACACGGAATGTTGCATAAGATCGTTCAATGTTTAAATATAAACTCTTCTAATCGACAATTCAAAGTAATGTTATTTTTTGTGGATTTGCTATATATATTTTTGTATAATACATGTTTCGGTTTGTTTTATAGGAGAAACAAACTAATAATAGTAAAATAAATTTTAACAGACCAAAAATTTTTATCGATCAAATACTTACACCCTCAAATACCGGCGCGTTATCGTTCTCATCCAGAATTATTACCGTGTTCAATATCTTAACAATGTTATTTCCTCCCACGGGAGCATCTTTCACTTCGTCTTCAATAGTAACGTTAAAGTTCAGTGTGTCGTTTACCTACGGCATGGTATCGTGTGTAAAATCTAGGATAATCTAATTTAGAACAACATTGTACTTCTCGATCTAACGGTTTAGCCACTCTGACTAGGCCTGTGTCCCTGTCGACCGTTAACAAATCCGTTCCGGATATACCAAAGTGTACCGGTCCTTTTTCAGGATCGGAAGCTTCTAATGTCCATACTGCCTCTCCGACGGCAGTGTTTTCTGACAATACGGCGTTGTTCATGTCCACTTTGAATACAGGGGGGAGGTTGGCCCGACATTCTGAAATAAACAGAAAAAAGATTTATTCATTTTATATATGAGATAACATCTAATAATGTCTGCAACGCAACGATCGATAATATCTAATTTATTGCGAAACGCCAACGCGAGTAAACTGCAATAAGAAGTAATTTAACAAATCTGGATACGAATTGAGTTTTACAGCAGAACCTAATCCTATGTAGGTATTTGAGAGGAGCGAAATATGTAGTACTCGCTTTTGCAGATTACGTTATTAAGGAGGTGTGTTGACATATGAAGATTACGAAGATTGAAGTTTATCTAAATCTCCGCAAGCTATTAAAGAAAAACTGGTGCTAAGCTCTAAAATATTCTGAAGTGCTCATAAAAGTTTCTTTTTATATTCACTTATTTTACTAAGTTTTCAGAAAAGGTAAGGGATATTTGTAAATACAATAAAAAAAGCACTACAAGTCAGGAAAATGTAATTTTTATTTTTCATCTTTAGACAAAGTTTTGGAAAATTAAATACCAAAGATTATGTTGTCCAAATGATGACCCTCGCACTGCTGGCACTCCTGTAACCGACTCCTCTCTTGAAACGGCGGCCATTTCAGTGCGGATATTGTGCTTCAATTGCAGTAGAGTTTCTGGTCTGTTTGCATACACTTTCTGTTTAAGGTATCCCCATAAGAAATAATCAAGGGATGTAAGATCGGGGCTTCTCGAGGACCAATTGATGGTGCCTCGAATAGAGATCACTTATTCCGGGAAAAGCTGATTGACAACCTCAAGTTATTGGTTTGTGATGTGGCAAGTGGGCCCATCTTGTTGAAACCATGTTTCCTCATTAAAACCTTCAAACTCCTGCAGTTGCGGAACCAAACCCGTTGACCGTGGACCCGTTGACTGTTTACCGTGAGCGCTCACCCTCGCTGGTCTCCAAAAAAATAAGGCCCAATGATGTCTTCACCAAACATGGCAGCCCACACAATAACTTTCGGACTATGTAATGGTCGTTCATGTTTCTGTCTTGGATTTTCGTTGGGCCAGTAGCGACAGTTGTGTCTGTTTACATGACCATTTAAATGAAAGTTCGCTTTGTCACTAAATATAATGTTTTTGAACTTTCGGAAACGTTGAAGCATTTTATTAAATTCTGCCCGATATAAACGTTGAGTTGTGACTATCGAATCGCCATTGCGATAATAGGCGCGTATGCATAAAGCCCTATGATCTCCCGGATACACTTCCACAGCTACTAAATCTCCGAAGAGCAGTGCAACAACCTATCATTACTGCGCATCCCCAAACCGCACCGTTACATGGATGCTACAGATACAAATATCCCCTACCCTTTCTGGACACCTTGTATTACCCGAAAAGAATTATTATGATCATTCTTCTATGATAGCTTAAAGGAGTAAAAAAACGTTTTTCTTTTTCTGATTTACACTTTAATTTGTTTAGCAGGTAGACTGTTAAGAAACTAGTGAATTAAATATACTAAATGAGGTCAATCGCAAGTAGAAGGTGAAGAATAACTGAATGCATATACAGCTTTGTTCATATGTATTAAACATACCCACGATTTATTATTAGGGTGGAGTTTTGTCTCCCTGACTGTGGCCCACCGTATGTGTGGGACGACTTAATCCGGAAACTCACGAGAAAGGGCTTTCAATGCCCGGGGTATGCTGACGACCTTACAAAAGTTGTTAGAGGGCGGTTCTCATAGAACGTATGCAAATAGCTCTGCACTGAAGCAAAAATGGATGCTGAGACAATGAAAAAATTCATTGAATTTTACATTAAAATTGGTCCGCAGTTGATTGAACATGCTGATAATAAAGTGTTAGTTGCGTTTGATGTGAGTTCACTGTTTCCCAGCGTATCTGCTGATATTACTTTGGTTTACTTAGAAGAATTCTTGAAGAGTAACCAGTTTGGTAATGATGAGGTTGATAGTTTAAAACTTTGCATGGAACAATTTTTTAAAAAAACTGAAGGAACGGGTAACGACTTTTTTCCTTTTACAGCGAATCTTTGTATGAGTAAATTTGAAACTGATGGTGAGACTACTTTGTGACAAATATTCATATTAGGACCAAAGTTGAAAGGTTACTGGAAAGGCAGCCAAATTGATCAAATTAAAACGATTCCTTCATACATTAATCTGAGCTTTCTCTAATTCTTTATTAGCTTCTTCAGAGATACTATAATTGGAATAAAACGATATACGCATAAAACGACGTACAATCCGAAATGGTTGTATCTCTGAAGATGCTAATAAAGGATTAGCAAAAGCTCAAATTAACATATGAAGGAATCGCTTTAATTTGACCAGTTCGGCTGCGTCCCCAGTAACCTTTCAACTTTGCTGCTAACATAGCACAGCTAGTACTACCACTTCTCTTCGATATTGATATTGTTTGTTACTATTTATGCCCTAAATATGTACCCATTACATATTTTTCTGGAGATAAGATTAAATTTATTGCACTTATTTGGTTTCAAAACAGAAAATTAATTAACCGGGCCGATTTTTCTCATTTAATTGATTTCCATTATTAATAAAATATGATGGCATTCTTCAGTTACACAGCACAAAATCGCCCTACTTTATTTGGTGATATAGAGATTGCATTTTTTGTTTTTGTATAAACGACGCCCTACTTGTAACATTTTATGTAGATTCAGAGATAACCATGATGAATTACTGATACAAAATTTGGTGATAAGGTTTTATGATTGCAAACATTTTGGCATCAAGTGCGTCAAGAATATCCCGAATAGATGCACGCGTCTCGGATATTTTTGTAATTTCAACTAAATTAAAGAGAACCATATGTAAAGAAGTTATGGAATCTCAATTATGTATAGTTCTACTAGAAACACGATCTTCTTTTTTTAAGGTAAAGATTATCTCGTGCCGCAACAATTAAGAATACCATGGTTTAAATATTGTTTGTGTTTTATTTCAATAAACCCTTGGTTGCAGTTTTCAAAATTATGTCTTAATTTTTTTAAAATTAAATGGTAAAAACCAGTAATTAATCAAAGCTGTAACCAAAATTGCGAAATCATTGTTACGCCTAGGTAGTAATAAGGAAACTAAATAGAAGATTTACGGAAAATGAAGACGAAAAAGCTTTCTTTCTTCTAGAAAC
The DNA here is from genome assembly GCA_949128085.1 of Cetonia aurata. Classification (NCBI taxonomy): domain Eukaryota; kingdom Metazoa; phylum Arthropoda; class Insecta; order Coleoptera; family Scarabaeidae; genus Cetonia; species Cetonia aurata. The sequence goes on along the minus strand of OX421886.1, from coordinate 20,882,226 downwards.
TAATTTTTTTTAAGGAAAAATAGTTACCTTAGAAGAACGAAGAAGACCTACCAAGGAAGCTACAACAATGGCTAGATACACAAGTCCTCCATTTAACACGATATTATTTGCATATGTATTGCTATCTACACAATTTCTTGAGTATGGTTCCATTATTGCTATTTTAATGAGCTCCAATTTAATGGGCATTTAATGTTTTTTTCATTCCTTGCGGTAGATATTCTTTGCCAAGAATTATTATTTAATAATTCCTAAACAATATATGCATCTGTATACCATATTCATAGCATTTCTCAGTCGTTAATAATTGTATGTGTATGGTATTGTTATTTATCCTTTATATTGTTATGGCCCTTGTTTCTTTCGTCGTTCTTTGTGTGTCTTCCTTCTAATGGCTGACATATATAATTGATACATGCTTCGTGTGATAACATCATTACAATCTAAAATTTACATAGTATAATCTATACATGTGGTAATTCTTAGATTGATAGACGATTCTTTCAGATCCTAGAATAATTACCTTCTTAGATATACAAACGACCTTTTGAAAATCTCATAGAAATATCTTTGAATTACAGATATAGTAAATATAGGCTATAATTTTTAATAATTATTACATTTTGATTTTATCGAAAAATAAAAATCTTGTGCATCCATACTACAGATTGATTTTGCCATTCAACTAATCGATCCGTCTCATTTTCAGTTAATTTATCAATTTTCCGACTATTGCTGGCCCCTGCCTACGGAATGAATACCTGCTGCGGTACTAATGCCATTAGGAAATGTGCACGCGATTACATTAGCATCTATCTGCATATTTACCTACACAGGTACATAATTCAGCGAAACATGAAGTGTTAGTCGTTCGCAATTTCATTTAGAGACTGTGTAGTAGCGTGTATATTAATTGAATCTGGACATAAACATGTACATTTGCGCCCCCATATCGCATGAACTAATCGTCATTTCAACAGTGCCGATGAAACCGCTTCTAACCAACAATTTGACCGTAACATTGTGTATGGACGACTATCGGTTGATATTGTAACATATAGCTGGTTCCATGATCCTACAATGGGTATATAATAGATATTATAAATGACCAGTTTGCCTCACGATCTATAAATCGCACTGGTACGATTCCAATTATTAGAATTGCCGAAAGGTGCATTGGATATCAGCGCATCAAGCGGTTATTTTGAGTGCACATCGAAATAGAACAGTTTGTGTTTATAATAATCCTTATTAATTGGAGCTACAAAGGCTATGAATTGGTTTCCAATATGATGTGTACTATTATGTTATAATAGCAAATCGACAACTTCAATATATTTTTTATGGGGTGCTTATTTTGGATGGCTTGAATTCCTTTAGAAGCAACATTTAAACTCTTAGACAAAGGTCTCTTGCGTCATTTGCAGTTGAAAAAAGATGAGTGGTAATTTTACCGATGCTGTTTTGTATTTCAAATTCTATTATTACTTATTCATAAAATGCATTTACCTCAATTGCTACTTTTAAATTTTAATGTTGGAAATGAGTTAACAACAAAAGCGGAGAATTTTATGCAATGTAAATTATATTTAATTATATCTTCTTCTTCTTCTTAATCTTAGGCCTTTGTACCGTTAGGTGTAAGGCGGTTTTATCTTACTTGCACTTTTCCTTCCATAATTTTCTATCCTCGGCTATCTTTCTTATTTCTTTCCATCGTATTCCCTTGTTTTCTGCTGCTTCTCTTATTCTGTCGTCCCACGTTTTTCTGGGTCTTTCTTTTCTCTTTTTCCCTGGTACTCGCGTCTCAAATACTCTTTTCGTTAGTCTCTGTTTTGGCATACGGCATACATGTTCAAACCACCTAAGTTGACCTTTTATTATCTTCTCACTTACAGCTTCTATCTTTAGTTTTTGTCTGTATACATCGTTCTTTATTCTATCTCTTTTAGTTTTATTTTCTATGCGTCTTAGGAATCTCATTTCAATAGCATCCAGCGTGTTTTATGTTTATCTGCCAAAGTCCATGTTTCGCTACTGTAGGTTATTGATGGTCTTACTACCTTTCTTATTACTTCTGTTTTTATGTCCCTGGGTATTTCCTTCCTCCCTAAAAATGTAATCTTCATCATATGAAATGGCCTTCCTGTTTTTCCCATTCTATCATATATTTCTCTGTCTATCTTCCCATTGCTCTCGATTATTGATCCTAAGTATTTGAAACTTTCCACCTGTTCAATTTGTTCTCCATGTAGGCGTATGTTATGGATTTTCTTTTCTCTGGACATTATCATGCTTTTTGTTTTCTTTATATTTGTCACCATGTTTATTTCATTGAGTTCATACTCTAGCACCTCTAGATTATACTGCAAGTTCTTTTCCGAATCCGACACTATAACCATGTCGTCTGCAAACAACAGTTCATTAATTTCTGTTTCTTGCATTTGCCAGTATCCTAATTTCAGTGTCTTCATTTTTTTCTTAGCTTTTCTCATAGCTTCATCTAGTACTATGTAATAGTAGGGGGCTTAACACACATCCTTGTTTTACACCTACCTTTGTTTCAAATTCTTTTGATTGCTCATTGTTTGTCCTTAGCATGTTCTGATTATTTTTATACATTGATTTTATTATTTCAATTATTCTGCTATGTATATTTCTCTTCCTTAGCGCTTCCCATACGTGCTCTCTTTGTACCCTGTCAAAACTAGATCTATGAAACATATGTGTATGTCTCTACCTTAATAATACATATTTAACGGTTAAAATTACTTAATTAAAATTAAATGGAAAATATAGTTTTAACAACTTCGTAACTAAATTATATTAATATAGTAAATATGGTGGAAATACACTACATTTAATGGCCTACCAAACTACGATAGCTAGTTTAGGCACAAAAAGTAAAAACGGTCGACTTATCTTTTGTAAATGCGTATAGAATTAGGTGAAATAAAAAATTGTTTGAAAATATTCATCAATTTGAATCATTCTTGACATGCATATAGAACCTTAAAGTGTTGCAAAAGAATCATTGACATTATTATAAGCAATAGATTTAACTTATATATACCGAAATTTGTCTTTTATGGGTGTTAAGTAATTTTAATTTATATACAGGCTGTTATTCTTATTCTCTATGAAAGAGGAATGTTTAGATATCATCAACTTATGAGACCATATCAGCTCCATTGATTACCGATTGAAGTGAAAGATAAGATATCAAAATATCACTCACTGATTTAAAGGAAACATAACGTAGATTTAGGAACCTGTCGAGTTTCGTAAATTGTTAGTTTTAAAATTTCGATCATTTTTATTATGACTACATATACAGGCTGTTCCTAAATATCATGTACATAAGGAAGGGGGTAACTATTTGGTTTATTTTGTGGCTAAAATTTCATATAAACATAGGTCTGCAAACGCTTCGTTACCAATCTGCAGGGTGTTAAAATTTCAAGATTTTTTCACTTTTTACTGTATAGCTCCTACAGTTTTTGAGATATTTTGCTCAAATTTGGAAGGTAGGTTACGCTATAAGGCCTGCATCATTAGCCATGCCAAATGATGATGTAAATCTACAGGGTAATAATTTTTTCGGGGTCATGCCCTCTTTTCCCACCCTGAACTTTTTTGCGATGCGCCACTGCTCGATTCTAAAATATGCAATAAATTTTCTGTCTTGTTTAGATACTTTTTGATCTATTATATAAAAAAATATGATAAAAAAATAGAAAACAATTTTCTGTAATTCGCCAGAGAAAATTAAATTTTTTAAAATGGTCTAGCAGGCTCTGGCTTTATTCAGATAATCACTTGAGTTTATTAATTTTAAGAGTTAAGGTGCTACTACCTGTTAAAAATAGGATGACCCGGTTTTCGTTGCATTGTTTTTTTACAATACAACGTAACATAACTAATAACAATAAAAACCCTAATTAATAACAATGACAAGGAAACTATGCTACAACAATTGTTGAAAGTGTCCTCCTCTAACCCTTATACAGGCGTCCGCTCTTCTTCTCATTGATGCTCGCACTCTCTCAAATACTCTTGGAGTATTTCTTATCGTTTCAAATCCATCGATTATTCGATTTCGTAAGTCATCAACAGTATTCACAGGTGTTGTATACACTAGAGATTTGAGATGTCCCCACAGGAAAAAATCTATACTATTTAAGTCAGGGGACCTAGGGGGCCAAGGGTGAGGTCCACCTCGTCCTATCCACCTATTCTCATATACTTCATTTAAATAATCCCGAGCCAAAATAGAAAAATGTGATGGGGCGCCATCGTGCATATACCACATTTGATTTCTAAGTAAAAGGGGCAAGTCTTCAAGTAATAAAGGCAATTCATTCTGCAAAAACAGCCTGTATGACTGACCAGTAAGTCGACCAGGCAAAAAAACAAGGACCAATCAAATTATCTCCAATTATACCACCTCATACATTTAATGAGAACTGTTCTTGAAAATGCGTTTGTACAATTTCATGTGGATTTTCATCTGCCCACGTGTGGTTGTTGTGGAAATTCATAATTGAAGTCCTTGAAAAATTCGCTTCATCGGTAAAAAGGATTTTACAATTAAAAATGCGGTTTGCTGCTAGCTTATTAAGGTACCATTGGCAGAAATCAATCTTTAAAGGAAAGTCTCGGGGAAGAAGAGCCTGCCGCCTTTGAATGTGGTAAGGGTATAGCAGGGAAACACGTAGAATACGCCAAACAACTTGATGACTAATATTTAAATGTTCACTGATTTTTCTGGTGCTGGTGCGAGGATGTCTGTCTATTTCATTCAGAACAGCCTCTTCGATCTGTGGTGTTCTAACAGTACGTGGTTTACCTGCATCATTAGCATTCTTTTTAAAAGTTCCAGTTTCTCCAAGACGCCTATGAATATTTGAAAATATTCGATGATCGGGTATTATTCTATTGGGATAGCGCTCAATGTACAGACGCCTGGCTTCTCTTGCATTTCCATACGCAAGGCTGTAGATAAAATGCATGTCAGCCATTTCAGAATTGGTGAAATTTGGCATATTTACAAAATTATAACGAGTATTGAAAACACTTTTACACCTTACGTTTGCAATTTAAAACTTTACTTATACAGACACAAGTTACGATTTCTAATGTCAGTTGTCAAATTAATAAACTCAAGTGATTATCTGAATAAAGCCAGAGCCTGCTAGACCATTTTAAAAAATTTAATTTTCTCTGGCGAATTACAGAAAATTGTTTTCTATTTTTTTTCTCGATAACGCTCAGAGATAAGAAAAAAATACAAGAGATCAAAAAGTTTCTAAACAAGACAGAAAATTTATTGCGTATTTTAGAATCTAGTCGTGGCGCATCGCAAAAAAGTTCAGGGTGGGAAAAGAGGGCATGACCCCGAAAAAATTATTACCCTGTAGATTTACATCATCATTTGGCATGGCTAATGATGCAGGCCTTATAGCGTAACCTACCTTCCAAATTTGAGCAAAATATCTCAAAAACTGTAGGAGCTATACAGTAAAAAGTGAAAAAATCTTGAAATTTTAACACCCTGCAGATTGGTAACGAAGCGTTTGCAGACCTATGTTTATATGAAATTTTAGGCACAAAATAAACCAAATAATTACCCCCTTCCTTATGTACATGATATTTAGGAACAACCTGTATATGTAGTGATAATAAAAATGATCGAAATTTTAAGACTAACAATTTACGAAACTCGACAGGTTCCTAAATCTACGTTATGTTTCCTTTAAATCAGTGAGTGATATTTTGATATCTTATCTTTCACTTCAATCGGTAATCAATGGAGCTGATAGGGTCTCATAAGTTGATGATATCTGAACATTCCTCTTTCATAGAGAATAAGAATAAATATTTTTATTTTATTTAAGAATACTTGTAGGATTGTTGACATTAAACATGAAACATATACCTACCACTCTACAAACGGAAAAGTGTTGTTACTAATGCAGAAAAAGAAATGAGAATTAAACCAAACTTTTGCATACTAGGATATATATCTTTAAAAATCAACAAAATTATTTCCTTTATTTTTAAAGCAAAATATTTATTCAACAATTCATTTATATATCTATTGGCAAATAATTATGCTCGTCAGGAAAAATACCTTATTTATACTTATGTCATTCGATTGTTTCATTAGACAATCATTTGCGGTTAAACTAAAACCGATCTAGGCAAGAAATTAATTGCTTGTAGAATTGTAAAGCATGGTATACGAATACAAAATTAATACTCACCACAAAGCTTTGTAACAATACACAAACCCGCTAACACAATTAGATTTAATAACTATGCAACTGTATATAAAGCTGGCTAAAACGTTCGACTGTTATTTTGCATGAATATTATTGGTGTATAGCAGAGACGTTTCAGGACAAAAATGTCGAGGTCAGGTTTTGGTAACGTAATGTATTCTTTACTATTGAAACGAATTCTACGTTATTAATATATTTTAAATCAAATTAATTTGTATTAAATTCAGATACATATCCAAAATTACTCCATCCCATTTTTTCACAAATTCATTACGGGTCGGAAATTGTTTCCATCATTTTCCGCAATAAAATTATTTTAGCGATAACATAGCAAAGCATTCTTACTGTATATCGCAAATAACATGTCGCCCTTGGGTTATTAAGACTGAAATTTAAGTCCTCCTCTTGATGGAATTAAATTACGATAAAGTACAAGGAGTTTAGGGTTGTTTGGTTGTTAATTTTACGCGCTGTTGGACTTTCTGTTTCTCCTAAAAATGCAGATTAGCAACGTAATATTCTCGCTTACGGGTAATTTGTATTTGCCCCGGTACAGATTTATCTTTCCTGAAGGGATGGGCAGACGTAAATGTCTGAATCTACGGTCCCAAATAAAAACGCGTGTAATTTGTATTCTGACGTGTAACGTATTGCATTGGCTTTAATTTGCATATTATAGTCCCTGTTTTAATAGATTTTTTTTGTTCTGATTTTGGAGAAAGGAACAAAACAATATCTTTCAAAGGTGGGAAAAATTGTAAATTATAAAATACAATCTATAGTGTCCCAGGGGATTGGTGTAATGTATTTTGATATTAAAATAATAACAAATGTGATATTCGTTATAGACCATCTTCTGCCAATAAAAATGTCAAAGGTATGTTGTATATAAAGATTGATGTGTCAAAGTTTGTAGGTGCATTAAGAGAGTAATTTTGATTTATATATATATCCTAAATTTTAATCTGTTTTAACTACATTAAAATGAAATTATTAACGAAAACAAACACATTAAAACGTGAAAATATAAATTCAAACTATCTCAGATTATCACACAAACGCTACGGACTAAACACAACTGAATGGCCCGAATGCCAGCCAAGGACGCACAAAAAAAAAGTACTCTCTTAATGCACCTACAAATTTTGACACATCAATCTTTATATACAACATACCTTTGACATTTTTATTGCCAGAAGATGGTCTAATAGACCGAAACATGTCGCAATAAAAGATATTAAAAATAAAAAGGATTGGAATACGAACTCACATTTGTTATTATTTTAATATCAAAATAAAATACAATGTTCTGAACGTTTTGCTGAAGGCAAAATTGATAGATATATTTATTCCTTCTCGGAATAAACGTGATAATTGAGTGCAGTTAATATAGTTCATTAGCCGGCGGAATATTCAACCGAATGTTGAAATGAAATTGCATTAGAATTTCATTTCTCTCAATTTCTTTTTGAAAGATTTTGGTGCCTACAGCACCCACTGATAAATCGAATCAATGATAAATCTGCATTAGTTGTTGACTCCTTACTGTTTATTTATTCAATAAAAAGATGTAAAAATATACATTTATATCGTTAATTTAAACACTAAGTTTCGTTTCTTTGCAAATATTGGAGCATGAGCGCTGAAATATGAAAAACGAAATCATTATACTCTTATTGATCGCACAAGATATCTGATCACTTCGTGAGCGCAAAATTGGATACCAAACGCTATTCAAGACACAACTTTCCTCTTTTTCATTAATGTTATTCGAATGTTTATATATCTAAGACAAAAGAGCTATTATAAAAAACGCTGATGTTTGGTGCTACAGCCTACAAGCTAATGGTTACAATAAAGAAGAGGTAAAAAGGATGTTACATCACAAAAACACCAAAAGAACACTAATAGAACGCCAATTGGACAGACAAGGTACATTTTTTCGCTATAGATATGTTAAGAATACAACAGATCGAATGGGAAGTCTACTTGAGCGACATATTTTGCGAATTATTTTACAAGTCTCGATTACGTTCCGCAAAGGACCCTAGAGATCCCTTGTTATCTTCTGGCGTTTATAGTATACCGTGGTCCTGTAGATCAGTTTACATTGCTACCACTAAACATAGTATTGAAGCAAGGATTAAACGACACAAGGGAAATTGCCAACTAGAACAAACTGATAAATCAGCAATTGTTGAATATACTTTGCAGGTTGGAAACCACCTAATCTGTTTCCACAATACCGACGTTTTGCCCACAATATCATAGTATCATCCCCGCCTTCACAGATAGTCTATTGAGATATACAAATGTTCTTTATAAAAATGAGGAAAGTTGTATCTTGAACAGAGTTTGGTATCCGGTTTTGCGCTGTAGAACTGTCTGCGGCATACATATAAACATGACTAATGTTTCCAACAACTAAACTTTTTTTATTAGTTGTCTAGTTCGTTATAAATATTCCTCATCAGAATAACTACGGAACCAATTTACTATTTACAAAAAAAAAAAAAAAATTACCAATAAGTAAATAAAGTCATATCGTGAACGCAATATCTTGCGTCTGTCTTTCATGAAATGTATTCACAAATGTATACACGTTCTAGCCGTGAAGGCAACCTTGTCAATTCGCTTAATTTATTGTATCGCTTCGCACTCCAATATTCACGCTTAGCTATGCAGACGAATGAAAGCTACATACGTTACACTACCAGGAACTTCACAAGAATGACATGATACGTTATTAAATCGAAATATCCATCAACGTAACTGGATTCTATTTAATTTAGATTTATTTATAAGAAGTTTACCTCGAAGTAACCTTTATAGATACTTGCAAAAGAAGCATTTTCTAATTTGCAAAGAACCGGAAGCGTTGAAGAGATCTGAGTACGATGTAATGCAGAAATATACCAGCGTAGTTTTAATGGCGTAAGAAATTTATATCTTCCGCAACTCGCTGCACTAACTAACAAGTTTTAATGACTAAGTTGAATTGTATGTAGTTCAAATCGAATGGCGCAACTTTCGAAAACTTATAGGAACTGGTAAAAATAAAGTTAAAGGAGGTTTCCCTACTATTTCAGTTTCCGTGCGACAAGACACCGTGGTATCAATAGTTAGCTTACTGTACATTTTATCTGAGTGGAATATGTGTATTAAAGTTTTGGAATATTAAATTAGAAACTTCTATCTAACAGCGGCTATACTACTAATGAGGATGCTAAACGGTTTATTAAGGTTCATGTATGTACATTGCATGCTATTACAGTAAGGAGCATAAGAACATCTTCTAGATTGCAAATAAGTGCGATATTATGGTTCTATAAAGAATTTAATCTAAAAGAGCAAGTGAAAAACGGTTGTGTATTGCGTGCTTTATTCAAAGCGTGTATATACATATGTGATTACTACAGAAAGGTGCTGCAATGCCTTCTTGAATTTTATCGCCTGTTTGTTTTGAGTAGAAGTAATCCAATGATAAAGTTTCCATATCAGAGGATCTGCCAACATAACCTCCTATTGGACACAGCCGTCGTGTGATTGCACGGAACATGTTCTGTGCCAGGTCCGTTATTCGTTTACAAAAGTTTAAGAAAAGTGCAGATTGTACTGTGTGTATCAAGCAATAACCGAACATTAACTAATTGCAAATATTATAAACTCACACATATTAATATTACCGTCATCGCTACAATGTATGACGAATTCTTTTTTATTTTTGTCATCGCACAATAGAAGAAAATCTATTTTAACTGTTGTTAGCAGTTATGGCTATGAAATGAACACGAATGAAGTTTCTAAATTTACCGATGTGATCGAATTTTGGGAGTTTCCTGAACTAAATGTAAACTAGATTTTAGAATCGATCGTTGAGATAAAATTTGCAGTGCAATTAGTTCAGTTCCAAGTTGTTCTGATGAAGTGTAAATATGCGAAGTTACTGCAAATAAGTGGCATGTAAATGAAGCTACATATTTTATTTGGTAAATAGGGGTAATGTGTATCTTGTAAATATTCACGGCTTGTTACATAGGCATCGGTAATATATTTCTTTAAAAACCAGAGTAACAGTGTTAATAAATATTGAAACACACTTGTTTTCTATCACCCAACAACTAACATACCCAACAATATGCTGAGTATTTGATATTGTTTTATTTAATGATATACCTTTCCTAATAATACTAATATCATCTGCATGTGTAAATATGTTGGTATTAAACTTAGATGACAAAGAAAGCAAATCATTTATGTATATTAAGAAAAGGGTGGGTCCAATGTTTGAACCTTGCGGGACACCAATGTTAATATTTACAGATTTAGAAAGTGAATCATGTAATTTAACCGGTTGCCAACGATTTTTTAAATATGATTTAAACCACTGAAATATTAATCCCTGTATTCTATACTGATAAAGTTTAAACAACAAAATTTTGTGATTAATGCAGTTAACTGTCTTTGATAGGTTTAAAATATGTATGTTACTGTATGTATTTCTTTTTACTAAAACTAAGTTTGTAGTATATAAAAGCTTTTATTCATACTTAACCTTTTTTTTATTGCTAAGTTTATACAAATGCATTTTCATTAGAAATTTATTCTTAAAAATTACGAAATCAAGACATCAATACAATAGGTACACATATAAAGGATTACTCTAAAACAGAAATTTTCAAATATTGTATTGCAATGTATGTAATTAGAGAATGTATATCAGAGTCATCGATATAAATGCAGTTTTATGAAGATATACAGATGGTAATAACAATAATTAAAGACTAACAGCTTTAATAGTTGTACTTCAATATATAGTTTTAAAACGGAGGTTAAATAAATGCCTGACTATTATCACCGACACCAGCTAACATTAGATTTTACTAACGACCTAGCAATAAAACGCTAATAGTGCTCTTGGTAGATTTTATCGATTCCTTTTCTTTCCTGCTTTGTCTTGTTCGGTATGGCACATAAATTATAACAGCGTACATTTACCAAATTATATTATATACATAGTGTAAAATTTAAATGTTGCGTAGAAGTTGTAAAGCAGTGATTTAAAATTATCGGAGCATAAAATTAATATGTTTTTATCTAAAAATCTCTAAAAAGAGTGTTATTTTCCCATTATTTTGAAAAAGTCTTAATAATTTTACAATAAGATGTCATTGATATATGCCAAAATGAATAATGTGCTTTACAATTCTATTGCCTTCTTAAAAAATCAACGATTGCATTACAAATTATTTCATTTCTCTTTTTCTTGGTTTTTAGGTCTTTAATAATAAAAGCATGAATGACTATAACGACGTTTCGCTTTATTAAAAGCTTTTTCAAGTTATAAATAAATGTAAAAAGTGTGATAAATAAGATGTTTTTGTTTAATTAAACCAAGAAAAAGAGAAATGAAATATATACATGGTCAAGATTCAAAGATTTAAAAATTACAAATTATGTTTTATTATTAAGAAGAAAATAGTGCTTCCAAACGTGTCTTTCAGTAGATATCGTTAGATGATTTGGAATATCAAATATTGATAGTAATAACTTCCAATCAGTGTTCCGGTATCGAGATACAACTTTAATATTCATAGAATTTGTTCCCTCGTAATTTCATACCACCAAGATCAGCTCCTTGATAAAACTTAATCGATTTTGTAACATTATCGCCTATTTGCATATTGATTAGTCAGTTCGCTACACCGAAGCACGTCTAATACCATTACCTCCATTCAAGAAGGTGTAATCCTGTCAAGAACGGTAGTCATTGTAATCAATCAATTTCTTGCTGCCCTATTTCCATAACCGTCCGTGCAGATAGCACAAGAGTAAGGCGGTTTATTTGTTACTGACTTGTTGATGCGTTGCAGAATTGATGTCTAACTGGGTAAAATAGAAACAACTTATTTGCAGATCGATAAATTTAAGTGAAATATTGCGAGGGATCTCGAATGGAAATTTCGATGTAAATTTTTTACATGGTCGCAATAGAATCCACATATAATTTTTCCACAATTTATTCTCCACGGTAAAGATATGAAAATATGTAAAAGAAATAGAGATTCTTACATTATGCATGAGGTAATGTCGGGAGATTCTAAAAACACTGTCGCAATAGCAGTAAGATATATGGTATGTATGTAGGATCTACGTTCTGTCATATGTCCGACTTTCTTTGTAAATTGCGACATATCACAACCAGGAAAAGATATACAGATATCAAGTGGTTGTGTTATCGCTACTGGTGGAACTCAGAAATATATTTATTTTCTCGGCTTCAATTTTGATCAAACCATCATATTTTTCATATTGAAATTGTTAATCGAATTACTATAGCTAATAAAAACTAGAATTTGCGTTAGTCCCTAACTCTAAATGTGTTTGTGACGCTCTTCAAAGGGTCGTTAAGTTTTCTAGCTGGTAGAATTGTTTTTCTTCTTTTTTGAATTGTGAAAAGCGATGGAGGATAATAGGTACTGGCCTAAAAAATAATAACTCTCAATTAGTGAAATGAGGTAGTCAAATTACTGTGATACTCTAGCTATAATCTAAATTATGAAATATTTTACTCAATTCAGTGTATTAGTTATTAAAGGACTATTAATTAATTTAATTATTACATCTCCGTCGATTGCGAGGGGCATTCTTCAAGGTTCTAGAATAATATAGTAGGTATTTCCTAATTATTAGGGACCCTCAAACAATTTTATAGGCGTGTCAATGCCTAAACAAAATTATTTATTGCATGGATCTATACGTCATGTTGGCCTTTAAAAACATGAAACAAAAAATACAATTTTATTAGAACCGAAAAATGCCACTATGTCGGTGCTCATGGTCTATTGTTAGAATCACCACATCAGCAAAACCAACGAAATGGAAACAGCTTTAGAAACAAACACGAGTTTCTGGCTACCAGGTGTTATCAGTGGAGTCCGAGTACAAACTCACTTTCAACGCTATCGTATCTCAAGCTTTATCCACCATCACCTGTTAGGGAACTAAGAGTTTAGATGTGCGCTCCATAGGGGACACAAGCCAAATTCCGCCTATTAAAAAAAAATCTACCATTGCCAGTCATTGTATAAGGCGCATGAGAACTAAATACATCTACACCAGAACAATACATAGTATAAAACAGTGGAGCGGCGAATCAGTGCAATAAAAATATATAATAAATTATCAGACTCCATGAGAAACCGTTTAGAGTTCTTAACTGGTATTGGGTGTTTGCAGAATATTATCTACTACAATATTTATTCTTATGCTTGAAAATGCTTATATCTTTTTAGGATATATAGCAATCCAGCAGGAATATAAAAAATAATTCACACTTGTTCGACTTTTTTATCTATAGGGACAATGTTAGAATAATTTTATTTTGGAGAACAATATTATTCGTTCATTATTTCTATAATCTTAATAGTAATAATTGCACGCTTGTACGCTTTAAAAATATGAGCAACCAAATTTGTCAAATTTTACCTATTAAGATTTGATATGGATGAAAAAAGCAAAATTAAAAAAAAAGGGAATGAAAATTTCGCAATTTACAAAGCAATTTAATTTCGGAAAATAGTCGACGGACATTGTTCGTACATGATATACGCTAACCACATTATATTACTGAAAAGCTCGTCCATGCACTGAATTTTATAGCATGTGTAATTTAACAGTTATTGACTCATATTTTCAAATGTTTTCTTGGTGTCCGTTTTATCATTGCAGATTTTCTTTATGCATGCTTTCTATATTTTTAAATACCTAGCATTAGGAATAGATGTTTTATTTGTTTACTTGTCCAAAAAATGTATTGATCCTTAATCACTTATACTTTCGGAGATAGCGCTAGTAGTCGGTGTACGCCAACTGATACTGGATCCGATTTTACGTTTTGTTTTTTATTTTTTTATTATTCTACAACCTTTATTGATTTTTATTACTTAAAACATTCGCATACAAATTGGTAATTTAGTAAGATGGTTTTTCGAAAATATTAATGTATCCATTAGTGTGGCAACTGCAGGTTCCATAATTATTAACGATATACTGATAACTACACTTTAATCATAGAAGTGCTATGATTGGCTATAGGTGTGGTGTTTTATGGTGAGTTCTATATTGAGAACTGAAGATCGTACCTAACTAAGCTTTTCACTCCGAATAGTGATTAGTAAAGCTAGCCAATTATAGTAGGAATCATAATACTTTCGGCATTTCCATTGATGTTTCAAATCTTATACTTATCTATATTTAGTGGCAGACTGTTTTCATTCCACCACCCGTGCCGAGTGGCTGATAAATTTAAAGAACTTTGTACAATTCAATTCATTTCAGTCTAAAATATTTATTTCTTTTTCTTCTAATTCTTTACTCCTTAAGTAAGTCCGTTTGTTAAGCGATATACAGCACAATTATTTTAAAAAAAGCAGATGCGCGATAGCAAGAGGGCGTGCTCAATCGAGTGATACATACCTAAGGAAATATAGAGAAACGTTTCTCCATATTCGCACGTGAGAACATGGCCACCTCCGCTATCTTCGCGATTCGTACAAAATATGCAATTCAGTTTTTATTGTAATATGTATCTGCGGCACTGTACGCTATTCATTCAGCGAGCACCGCCCGCCAACAGAAAATTATTATGCTTTAGAAAATTAGTTTTATTATAAGTTCGATTAGCTATTAATCCGTCGGTTTAGGTACATTAGATTAGGATTGCGGTGGCCATAAAGGGCTGTTTTAACACGATCCTGTCAGATTTATTGTGATCTTTTATGCTAAACGACTTCCTTACGTCGCTATCTAGTCTGGAATTCTCCAAGTCCAGAAGTAGGCACCTTGTCCTCGTCAAGTTATCGGACTGGTACAGCTGGTAAATGCTTTAGGGTTTCTTTTTCGTCTTAGCAAAAGCTTTACCAGGACTATAGTGTGCCGGTTAGTAGATCTACTACCATTCTAACAGCTCTTGTTCGTTTGCAAATTCGGTCTTTGTTCATTTAAGAGTGGTTTTACTTCTCTTTACCCTGGTGACTTATGCCACCACTCCTTGGCCTTGTTTTGTACTCATTCGTTGATGGATTTTGTTTTTTGTGATTTGCTGATGGGAGGAAAGAGGCAGTACATCAGCCTTTGCATTTTCCTTCACGCCCGCATAGGTAGGCATTGAGCCCAATGTTATTTTTTTTTTAGGTGCTTACCTCAATTTGGACGCTTATGCCATCCTATACCATTGATTGATTTGGTATCTCGTCTAGTAGTCTGGTTTATTTTCTAGTACCATACGCGGATAGTTTATTGCTGTTCTTTATGTGTTCAAACTAGACGTTTGTTCGTTTCATGTTCCGCTTTCTCAAGTGTTTTATTTTGCATATATTGCGAATCCTTATACGTATATTACGTCTTGGAAAACTCTGAAAATGGCGATGTAGACTTTAGAGTTGAAGTCGTTGAAGGTTACATATTGTGGTTTATTATCACGATAGAAAGTGTGAGAAGACAGGCGTTTCAATTTGGGATGAATTAATTAATCCACTTGATTGCACGCCTTGATGAGGTGTGTGTATAATAAATTTTAAACAGTTGGCATGATTTATTATGGTAGCATACTTAAAATCTCATTAACCCAATACTTTCAAATTAGAAGCGGTCGGTCCATTCGATATGAAGCTGTGCTGAAATTAAGTGCCTTATCTTTTGATCATGAGGATTATAATTATAGCAGTTATGTTAGCTACTTCCTGTTTGTTTTTTTTTTAAACAGATGTTACTAGCATAGGATTGCATATTTTGATTTTATCTATACCACCATAATCTTTAGGTGAAATAGGTCATGTCCTGATTTCGGTTTTTGTAGGGCAAACAGAGTATTGTCATTGGTTATACTGGTAGAAGGTCTTTTCAGTAGCCTAAGATATATTTCTTTTAAAAAATAAGCCTACTTAACTTAGATTGTCAACCACCGGTTTGAATGAAACTTGGCACATTTATGGTACCAATTGAATATACTAAACCACTTGCTAAATAAAAAAAAAATAAATAAAAATCGTAGAAACAGAGAACCACAATTTACTACACTTATGGGTATGACAAATGTGCCAAATCTCATTAAAATTCGTAAGTGACAGTCTTGGTGGTTTCCTTGTCAGCACAAAGTTATTTAGTTTAGGCCCTTCTACGGTTCTGAATATAATATTATTATAAATTTAAGCTTATGTAGTTTTGCTATATTGACACAATCTTATGGCATAACATACCTATAAAAATTATGAATAATATCATTCCATATAGCCATGGAAAATTCTTTTTAATAATTGCACACTTCAAATATCTATATCAATGGAAGAAAAGTGATCTAAAATTCAGATTTTTAGTAGTTTCGAACATCTTAATTACTTTCATGATTTTTGCGAAATTTGTACAGCGCGTTGCAGGAAAGCATACTCACCTTCGAATTGCCATAACAAATTAAGGCTTTGATCAAACTTTATTATTTCATAGCCAATATGTGTGTGAGGGTGAAATTACATTATTAAGGTGTTGTATATGTTCATCATGCAGTTTTCTTAGCGTGAAATGGGCTTTGATTGATTTACTGAACGTTCCTACATTCACATGCTGCATCCAAAGTTATATGGTTAACTTACGTATTTCGAATCGGACACAATAAACTTTGTAAGTATTATTATTACAGTAGGAAATTTTATTTAGCCAGGAAGTAGTGTATTGTAGACGAAAATATTTTTTTGTTGGAAATGTGGCTGGTGATTAAATAAAAGATTTACATTTTTAACGTTTCGGCTTCTTTATTTATGTAAGCCTTCATCAGAAAACTGATTGTCGTCACAAATTTAAAACAAATAATAACAAACAATTTACATGTTAAAAGCGTTGTAAAAGACAATAAAATTACAAAACATTAAGGAGAACGAACAAACGTTTGTATTATTATTTAAAAAATATATAAAAATATGATGTGATAGAATATCATAAGTTGTCGCAAATATTAAAAATAGTTATTGTCATTCATACAGTAATATGAACCTACGATGGGTACACTATTGAATCCACTGCCCCCAAAGCAGTCCCTAGTTAATTGTTTAAATCAAATAAACTTCAATTCACTTAAACGAAACAAGAAGGAATCTAGAATAAACTGCGCACAACCTGATCTTTAGGCTTTTATTGAGGGGTCTCGTTGGTTAATAATACCTAATAGATACAAGGAAAAACGTTCACAACTTCTTGGAGGTGGTTTAGTATTCCGGATGCGAGATGCCGAGCTTCCGTTTCAATTAAGGCGAGAAACTGTCTCCGTCAACCCTTGATTGGTTGTCGTGTCGGACCGCCAAGATTAAGGACTGATTGCGTGACAGTTCTGCGGATTATTTGCTTTATTTAATTTATGTTTCCTGGTAGCGTGGATGTCGTGAAGAAAGCGAAACGGTTGGGAAGGACTTCGCCTTTACAGGCGGCTCTCATTTCAAAATTCAACGGGAAGACAATTTTTCTTGTGCGATATTTATAAAGATGATGAGATTTCCATGATTTAAAACGCAATGACCATTTTAAACATTGTATGTGTAGTTCTTAAGGGCATTCCACGATAAGCACTCAGAACTTGAAAATAATTTCAATTTAGAAACATCAAATTTTTAAGGGGTGAACATTTTAAATAATAATTATATTGTATTATTATTATTTTGTATCCGTTTTAGGTCTCAAATAACCATCGTTAACTTATGGCATTCGTTCCTAAAAAAAATCTTATGTATCTTATGAACGATAAGAAAATGAACAATCACATTGAGTATCAGACTCAGAAGACAGCATTATTTCTGTTAGAAAAATTGTTGTTGCTATTAAATAAACACAAAAATTAAAACGACGTCATAGTTAGAAAGCAGAAAATGAAAAGATTTTTTTTAAGTAACACCTTTTATACAAATATGGCAATTCTAGTTTAAACGTTTTCTAAAAGATCATTTAATAACAAAGTTATGACCACTGTGCGTTATTTTATCGACACCCTGTATATAAGCATAGATACTATTATAATTTTGGATTCTCGTGATTAGATTTTTCCTTTGGATTCCACATTATTATCGAGCCTTTTATACCTTTTTCCATAAATTAAGAAAAATATCTACAGTGATAGATGATATGACAGGGCAGCGCAGTCGCAGAGGAGATGTTTATCCGTTTCAACCTTAATTGGCAGCCCCTACAAATTGGACCGGTCTTTAATCGTAGCTTAAAAAGGTGCGCTCTTAACTCTGACAGTTTCCGGCCAGATAGTTTGATGCCGTTCGCTTATAGTGATATGATGAAGTACCTCTGGCAAGACGGCATGCGTTGTTGTCATCTCAGGCTTTAGTAAATTGTTCATGGGTGATAGTTTTAATCTGGTCCCACAAGGTAGATATGACAGGGTCATTACAGTCCAGGGTACTGCCTGGCCTCATAAACAGTCCAGGGTCGTGAAGGACTAACCCGGAGCTACGTCTAGCCAGCCTATGCGCTTTGTCGTTGCCCAGGTTACCTTCATGCCCTTTGATTCACTTAACTGTGACCTTAATTTGTTCTGTCCTCTATCTTGAGCTCAGATATATTATTGGCCGCGAGTGTTGTCACTTCTGTTTGAACAGCAGACAGCCCATCTCTGAGCGGCCAAACTTTTTAAGGTGGAGATCCCTGAAATTGTCCACCGAAACGGGCATGGAGACCACATCGTGAGCATCATAAAGTCTGTCATCGACCAGAATGGGGGATATGTTGTCTGTGCACGGGCATTCTTTTGCAGGCGATCCCGCAGAGCTGACGCCGGTCTTCCGAGCCCCACGACAATTCCAAATATATTTTTTAAAAGTTTTTACTTTGCAGATCACAAGTTCGCAATTAATTTTTTTGAGTCAGTTTTTAATATTTTGGGGCGAAGACAAATAACAAAACGTTAAAAAATTCTAAACGTCATTTGAAAAATTACATGAGAATTTGATTTTCCAATAAGCTCATTTAAAAAAAAAAAATGTGTTGTTACCTTTAATTAATTAATATATCATGTCTGGTTATGCTTGCTGCAACATGCACGATGTTGGATAGATATCATAGTCCCTTTGATGTATCTTCCTCTATGAACTGCAGAAACGCTTTCCTTTTTTGCTTCCTCGACTAATTGACTTTCCTTCGGGACAAATTTATCCCCTTTGCGCACTTCTCATTTACTAAAAGGTTTTGTAATTACCGAGAGCAACCAGCCAGGCGCCGAATATTAAAGAAGAAATAAAAGAGACGAGAGCATTAAATTTCTATTATTAATCTCGTTTTCTGTTTTTTATGGGGTGAGTCCAGCAAATATTACGGGTCGAAATTGCAATCAATGACAATTGCTATTATCGTGGAATAATTGTATGCTTTCGTACGGATAAATTTTCTATCTATTATTATATCTGAAATCATTTTCACTTCACGTACCATTTGCAATTAAAATTCTATGAGTTTTGTACACTCTAGCCGAGTAGATTGGGGGCGATATCATGAATATTTCAAGCGTTCGTACAATATTGATATATAATTAAGTTTGGGCTCGCTGGAGAATATCTGGACGTAGCGAGAATGTTAATTCGATATCCCGAGCTTCTAATCAAAATCAGTGTATTCGTGCCTCGTACAGTGTAGCGTTAAGATTGTGATGTAGATAACGTTACTGTTAGATATAGTGATGTATATGAGATTTTGAGAACGAAACTCGTTAATGGTGATGACTTAGAAGATATTTTACCAAGAAAGTAATTCATCATACATTCCCTTATTGTAAATGCATCGTTTTTCTTGAAACTAAAGAAATGTTTTGTTTGTATTCATAAGGGTACTTAAACGTTTTCGTCAGTATCAACAACGAATTTTCTTTTCTTTTGATGTTCTTGGTATTGCGAAATTTCCGTGATAAAATAAAGTTTCGGATTCATTTCCCAGGATCTAGAATCATCCATTCATCACTGCTAGACTGCAACAAGGCAGAACTAGAACCCGAGCTGCAGGCATACAGGGAGTGCTGGTAGGTAGCAAAGAAAGTGGTAAATGTGGAAACTGATTCAAACTATATAAATTGCTAGGATCGGTTAATATTTATCCAATTATGTTACAAGAGGACCCGGAACTTTTGTTGCAAAAACTTGGTATGTTATTCAGGGGAAGTCCCACACTGGGTTACATACCAACTGCCTGGAGGCTGATCATTACTTTCATTCTAAAACTTGGCAAAACGGGACAGCATGGAGCAAAGTCTCTCAGACCAATAAGTTTGTTGTCATTTATGCTGAAGACTCTAGAAAAATTTCAGCCACAAAAGGGGAGATCTATTACCATTTCGACCCCTACATTATGAACAGTATGCGTATCAAGGGCGGAAATCCACAGAGACCGCGTTATACCAGCTCGTACAGATGACTGAGCATGCTCTGCTAACCCAGAAAGTGCTTCTGTATTGTAGATATAATAAAGGGATCGATTAAACAAGTTGCAAAGACTGCATACTTAAAGGGAGATCGGTTTACACGACCATCATGAGAGAAACATTGGTGGTTGAAGTCGAAAGAGGGGTCCGATAGGCTGGTTTGTATCTTCTCTGCTGTGGATACTGGTGATGGACGAGCTACTACGAGGACAGGACAATGAAGGGTATAAAACGCTAATATACGCTGATGATTATTCTGATCCAGAGTAAATTAAACAATGTAGTGCGGGATAAAGTGCAGAACGCTCTATAAGTTGTACAAAAGTCATGCACGCTCGATAAAAATAAAAATATTTCCTCTTCCCAGCTACCGCATTGTTAAAAAAGTTTCATCGTTTCAAATTTTCTTCAAATTATTGTTTCTCGGCCTCACATTAAATAATTTTCATTATTTAAAAAAAAAATTAATAGCTACATCCTTCCTACCAATCCTCACCCCTGATATTAAAAAAAATATCCCTTTTCCTTCCGGCGTTACTAAAAAATACATTTTATCATTTAAAAAATCAAATCATTCCCTTCATCCAACCCACAGCCTCTGATACTACAAAATGTTTCCTTTCCCAGCGTTGCTAAAAAAAAATCAAGGAAAAATTTATATTTTGCGCATTAGGCTACAGAATAAAATCTCTTTTCTTACCCGCGTTTAAAAAAAAATAACGTGCTTGCATCCGACAATCCCCTTCCGAAAATCTGTTAAAATAAAGCATAGTGCATGCCCATTTGGAGAAATGTAGTTTTTAGATTAGATTTTAGTTTTTAGATGTTTGCTTGTGCTGGACGAAGCTTCAGGTTGTGGAATACACCTTGATACTTCTAGGCACTGACATCTATTGACGTATTATTATGGCGGTTAGATATCGATGACTGCGCTAAACTCCGCGATACGGTAATGACTGTAAATAAAACTCTGGTAGCCCCAGAAGCTGTGCTGGTGTAACAGACAGGGAATAAGACGGTCGACGTGTATCAGAAGCTTTGCCGACACAACAGCCAGAGCGGAATAGGAGGGACTCTCTCTCTGAATGCTTGTGTTAAGCGCGCGGTTTAAATACACTCGCGGTAAAAAAGTTACGCATTTATTTTTATTACTATTCTGAACAAAAGTTTCCCAACCCTGGCGTATACATAAGAAAGAGAGTAGAATATCTAGCAGACTGTCTCGGTAGACATAAACATTCAAGCAATATCACTGCCCTTAAGAAATATATCATTAATGAAAACCACTTTTTCAACTCTTCTCACAAAAAAATAAAAATAAAATTAATTCTAACAATGGAAAACGCAGAAAAAACAGTATTAAAATTGTCCTCTTCTTGCTGAAGTTTATAAAAATAGGGATTCTTTTAATGTTCCTCTGGCACTTCCACCATTTTGTCCTAATACTTGAAGAGAGGAATTCTTATGTTTTACATTTGTTTTAATCTAAGTTATTTGTGCAATTGTTTTTCATAGTATTCTTGGCGTTCATATGTGAACCCTATTGTTAGTGGTGATAATTCAGTAACTCGGCAATCTTAATTCGACTTGCTGAATACAAATGTATGTATATAATAATTAAATAATATTATAGGTATAACACATTTTAATGTTTCAATTTCAACCAAATTATGTGCCATATCAATGTATATAATCAACATTTTTTTTATATATATTGTGGCAGCCGCCACGTGCTCTTAACCCATTAAATTTGTTTATCAATTAACAGGAAAGTGTATTTGTCCAAGCAATGGATATGCTGAATATCTGTTAAATTGGTGTTTATCCGCATGCTTAACGCACATGTAGGTCACAAATGCCGCATGGATGCGGGCTTGAAGTAAATATGTATACATGTGCCTGTAAAATAAATATGGATTTGAATTTAAATTATTCTAAAATACATTTTATTGTTATTATCCGATGGATATAATACTAAAGCAGGCAGTTTATTGCGCAATTCAGGTATTTGCTTTGTGGTAATTATTTACATGTTTAAATTAGGTAAAGTAGTATAAGTGTACAGAAAAATTTAAATAGTTTCAGTTTAATGGTTAATTAAAACTGCAAATCAAAAGTAGGACGTTTAGATCTTGGGAAAAATAGTGAAACTAGATGCTTGGTGATATTCTAGAAACTTAAGGCCAATAATTAAAGAATAGAATTTTATTTTGAAGACTCCATCTTTTATTTATACTCCTTCTCGTATGAGTGTTAGGATTTTACTGGCACCGACTTTATTTGCAGCTACCTAAGCTTGCAAAGGTACACAAGGTTTTGTTTTTATTTTCTATGATTCGAAATGTTTTTTTTTCAATTGTAAAAGAGTTACAGTGAGCATTGCCAGCGCTACAATCAGACCAAGAATAAGAGGCTCGGCGAGTATCAGTAGCTTTGCCAACACATCAGCCACAGTGGACTGGGAGAAAGTCGGGAACACCCTCTCTCGTGCTAAACGCGCGGTTTAAATACACTTGCCCTTCCCTCAACGCAGTCGCGATGGTGGGAGTTGAGCGTGCGTGAATCGGGCGTCGTAAACAATATTAACAAATAAAAACTTAACGGAATAAAATAACATGCGCCCATGGGAAAATCAATCAAAATAAAAGGAATTAATGATTAATACAAAATAAACTTAAAACTTGACACTGAAATGGATTTTCCATGGAACGGTACGTTACAACGCTGTAAATTACATTGTTTACTAGTGTCCTCAAGTTTGTCCAACGGGTTTCTCTTTAACTGATTTTAGCTGTTCTGGTAAATGAAGAATTTACTAAATTCTTATTACCATGTTTTTTTTTTTAAGATTTTTATACGTTGTTTTAATTTATTTTCTTTCAATAGGTTAACAAGCTAAAAATGCTAGCTTATCGGTTACATTATACCGTGTTAATGTTTCAGTATATATGTACTTACATATATATAAAGAAAACTGTTACCGATAAATGAGTTTTGAGTTTTAGTCAGTGACACAAAGGTTTCTATTATTAGTTTAGAAGTTGTGTGAAGTGATTATATAGGGTTTAATAAGCTAGATGGAGCAACTATAAATCGTTGGCTTTCTTAAATAGAATTTCGTGCATATAAAAGACTCACATGAGCACAATCACGTTGTGATACTGTATGCAATTAAATATTAGCGTCTAGAAAATGCATTCAACACGTGTAATACTTGAGATGAAGATTGTTGGAGAAAATAGGGGTGAAAGAAAATTGGTCCTATTACAATAGTTAACATATGGAGCTAAATATAAAGAGAGCGAAGCACGCTGGATATACACTTAAATGTATCATTAAAGTCTGTCCGAGCTCCGGGTAGCACAATGAAGCGTCTCCACTTCAAGACTTGTCCGTTTTCACTTAGGGCATTATATGAATGGAAACAGTTCCTAAGAAGTTGTATCATATACGAGTACAGTTTTAAATAGTGCTTGAATTAAAGGACGTACACAGGAAACTATCCATGGTCATTGTTAGAACGATCTTCTACTGTACTTGTTAATTGCAATTAAAAATTTCTTTTTATACATATTTTAAAGTGTTGTCTGCTCGAAAAGATATATGGTTTATATGAAGAAAAAATAGTATATTTGCAGATCGCTTGACTATTATGAATTATTATTTAATATTTTATACAATTCATGAAAGCAACTTTTTACATTTTTGAAACATTTGTTAAGATATTTTTAATTGTGACAAGAAGCTTTATAATTAGGTTCTGGTATTATAATTTTATTAAGTTATATAAATTTTCTAATAGATGTGCCTTAAATATATCATCTATTGTATTTGTAATGTGTGATGATACTATATTCATTTTCCCAGTGTACGCGAAATAAACGTTGATGGTCTCATCTTTTATTTTTCTCTTGTTTATTCAAACACACAAAGTGGTAGTGCATATAGAGCAAGTAAGTACATACATACATAATACACGTTTTTACGAATTTACAAAAGCTTACTACTGATTCGATAAAAGCACGTTTGAATGATTCGGGTGAATGTAGGTTGTGTTCTCTTCTCTCCCATTTGAAATTATTTGAATGGTGTAACGTGGTGCACATAGAAGCGTTCCTGCTTGCTTTATGCCGATTTCATGAATACCGATATATGTATGTTTTTGTTTGAAAAGTGTATACAAACGTAAAACTTCTCGTGCGAAACAATTCTCGTATCGCTCAACAAAGAATGAATGCAGGTCCAATGCACATACGTATACGTACATAATGATAAGTGTTCTTAAATAATTTTGATTATACATTATTGTATACATATACTGCTACGAAACTTGTAGATAAATCTTTTAAATTAAATAAGCAACTGTTTTAATTTTACTAAACACCACCCGGAGTCATCTGTTATGCTCTCAATAATTCCAAAGATAAGTGAGATCTCAAATGATAGATACCACCACCGAAAAGGAAAACTACATGGTATTCAATAACACTCGGAATATGGGAGGGTATCGTTCGCTCTAGCTAAATACTGCTTATAGTATCAACATAGCATATAACATTTAAGTATCTTTAATGTGACTGTATAGTTATTAATTAGTGAGGTTCTTCTATACGTTAAATAATAAAAAACAAACAGTGAATATTAGTGAAATTTATTAATTGTAGATAGTTAAAAAAAAATAACAAGGAAATGAAACTGCTAAAGATTTTCTCAGGATAAGTAGACTCCTTTTACTATATAGATGCACGATAATAAGATTTCTACAATCTTAATCCAGACTAATACCTAACTTATATTTGTCGTTTTAAAAACATAAATAAAATTCAAATCTCCCGCCGAATGCCCATCATATAACCAAACACAGAGTTCAAAAGATGATAACGCTTACTTCTGGTACGAAAACTGCTCTAGTATACACCAGATAATCTTTCCGTGTTAAAAAGAAATCATTTCAGGATCTCACAGCCGATACTGCCTCGAATGTTGTTCTTCAAAACTCCAGGATTAGATGAAAGGCCTCCCCAAATCTCGAAATAACTGGATACCCATCTTCTTAGCACAAAACATGTAATACTGTCATCCTAGTAAGTAATTACAGCACTTTTTATAAATTGTATAGTGATAAATAAAATAATTTCTAGATACTGGTTCGAAAAGCAGTGTCAGGAAAAACCGAAAAAGAAGTTCTCTCCAAACAAACTCCATATTTCCAAGACAAAGGTACCCCGGCAACTACCACAAAGAAATCGTTTCCAACGATGCAACAGAATTAAAATTCCCACGTCGAACATTCATCGAAAGACATACACATATCATAAAATCCATGGTTATAAGCATTAATTGAAAATGATACGTAGTTCATATCCCTAAAAAAATAGATCTTACTAATTTGCGTACCATTAGTTTATTGCCAACACTGAGTAAAGTACTTGAAAAGTATTGCATGAACAACTTGTAGACCACTTCAGTGCCTTTAACATATTGCCCATATGTCAATCTGGTTTTAGGCCTCATCACAGTTGCGGTACTACTCTGTTAAAAGTAACAGATGACATTATCGAGGCTCGTGATAGAGGTCAGTTAACCGCTTTGATTTTGCTCGACTTAAGCAAAGTTTTTGATAATATTAACCATAAGATATTATTATCCATATTACGCGATATAGGCTTCAGGAACGATGCCGTGGAAATGTTGGCATCGTATGTGGTGAGACGATCTCTATTGGTGTTTCTACTAGCTTAAGTGTTAATAGGAGTGTACCACAGGGATCCATTCTTCGGCCCAATTTTATTTTGCATATATACGAGTCAACCACCTACTCGCGTTTTTTGCTCTAATATCCAGATGTACGCCGACGACACTCAAATTTATAAGAGTTTTTATGTCAGGGATATTGATGTGGATGTGGATCTTATTAATCATGACCTAAAACAGATTTATGACTTCGCATCGGAACAAATGCTTAAAATAAAATTTAATTACACACTTTGCAGAAAAAAAAAACCTTGGACAAAAAGGTCCTGGTCTAAATCAAAACTGCATTTGACTTTAAATTACAAAAGGACAATTCAAAATCCTTTTACAAACAACAGAAAACAAAAAGTTCAGGAAGATAATAATTTTTTTTTTCAATCCACGTGGTCTCAATATTAAAACAACTAAATTAAACGTGGAAAATTCAAGTAATTTATATAAATGAAAAATAAAAGCAAGCACAATGCTTTTATTCACCCAATCCGAGGTGATTAATAAATAATTACAAATCAGAAAAATTTACAACGAACAAAAAAATTAACTCTTTAAACTTAAAATATCTTCCTGCACGTAAAAATAATAACAGATCTTATATCTAAATTGTGTACACAAAAATACAATATCCATTATTATTAAATGAGTTCCGTGATGAACGAAATAAAATCAGAAACGTGAATTCAAAACTTGAAATCAATAATCACAAAATGTCAGCAATGAAATACAATTTTATATATCTACTTACTTTCGTATCGATCAAGGAACTTACCTTACACGGTTAAACAATCGTATATGTATAAAAATCTCAGATGCGTGCAATGCAACGCACACAGATCTGTCCGCAAACGGACGAACTCGCAAAACAAAACAATATATACACAATACCAGTGAACGCAAAATGTACACGTGACTGAAATTAATATAAACAACTGAACAATAAAATAAACAAATTAAACAATCCAAAACATTAACTAAATCTTATTTGAAAATAAAACAATTTGAAATTTCTCGCAACATTGATAAACGCTTAACGGAATGAACAAAAAAAACTGAATTTACAAAAACCGGGGTGCCAGACCACAGCAATACGTATATAATTTTATAGTAGGAGTTTAGTTAGAGCGGAATAATATATGTAATATATATAATCATCACAATTAAAATCCTTACATATAAAGTAACCATAAAAGTTTAAAGATTTTATCATTTTCTAAAGAATAAAGCACACAAAAGGGTTCAGGGTATGATGGATGATATTAATGGTTTCACCGTTGTTTACACGTTTTGCACCCGCACTTCAAAGCATTTTCGTTTGAGAGACCTATCTCCTTATCTATTTAAAAAGCTTACGTTACTAATTCTATTAATACTTGTTATATTGATTATTTTGGTTTAAATTGGTTCGAAATTTTAGGTCTAAAAGTAGCAAAGAGACCCTTCTTTGATGATATTTCTTTTTATATTTTTAACCTCTGCTACACTCGAATTCACGTAGTCGCTTGGTGCTCTTATCTAAGAATAAATGTGATAAATTGATTCTAATTCTTATGGCAGCATATGGTTTTGACATAAACTTATGTTAAAACTTGTACTGAATACTTATTTTAAAGTAATAAATATTTTAGATGCAATGGAATTAGGTTTAAAGCACACGTAATTTAAGATTTTGTCACATTCTTTCTGAAATTACAGCTACTTCAATTTAGGTACCGCTAATTTCTCTTTTCAAAATCAAGGCATCCGCGTCTTTGTAAATACTTAACGGAGCGAAACAAATGGTTTTAATTAAAAGGGAAGTGGAATGAAACTAGAGAATTATCCGAAGGTATCTACATTAAAATTGAAAGCGTTATATAGGAATTTGCACCAAATATGGAAATTATCAGCTGCTATTTATAAAAATAGCACAATGAAACAATCAATATGACCTTAGAAACAATTACAGTTAAAATTCTTGCACCTAATTGTAAAGTAATTAAATTACCCCAGAATAGAAATCAAAGCGAATTTAGACCTGGTAGAGGAACTATATTTTTAACTTGCAATAAATGATGGGTAAAGGTATTCAGATAGATAACGTTCTATATAAGGCTATATTCTGTGTAAATAATCAATAAATACAACCTCTAAATGTGAAAATAAATAAAATAGAAATAATTAGAAAAAATTAAATTATTCTTCCGAATATAATAAGTTTCAGAATAAACACATTAATATTTCCTGGTTCTCTTTCTCCATTGGGTATGTGCATTTTAGGTTCTTTATTTGTAAACTTTCGACAATTTTGCACAAATCCGGTTAGCTTTAAACTTATGAACAGTACTCATTATTGTTAGTAAAATTTTGAATTTGGAATGCGAAGTATCATGAAAGATTCTTGTGAATTCTGTTAGTAGAGTAAAGATACGGGAGCCCCAATTCTTCAGGCCACCCGGAGCACCTTATCTAATCGTACCGGATCGTAATGTTGTCCGCTGTGTCGGTCTGTCGTCTGGCGTTCGTAATTCGTAGTGTACCGTTCTTTACAAGTCTTGTGCACTGGCGTATAAATATTGGCAACTGTGTTCGTTTCAATACATGGACTTTTAATTCGCATGAAAGGTAAAAACAGGTCAAACGTGAAAATCTTCTGTATTTGCGCAGTTTACTCAACAATAAGGAATTCGCTATAGTACGCTTACTACGGATAGTAAATGGTGTGCTGTTTTCGAATATAGACGAACAATACATATAATATCTCTTACATGCGAAGCTCCTAAAGCTAGACATTATAAACTTTTACGTTAGCGAATCCACTTCGGTAAATTTAAATAATAATGCGGAAGATGCGAAAGGAGAAAAACGAAACATGCATTAGTGGTATTCGTTCGAGTAAATAATCATTTCGGCTCTGGGTTTGGACGCAAGAGTGGAATAAAGTAAAGGATTATGCAAATGCAAAAGGTGGCGCGAATGCAGAGCGGGTCCCCTTCGCCTTGCGACACTTTCAAAGGGAAGCAAATCCATCTTCGCGAAGCCTCTCTAAACAAAATAGCGAAGAAAGCGCCGCCATCCGGAAAAGAAAGGAAACTAGGTTATATGAAAATCTAGGCGCGAATTAGATAGACGATGGGGTTTACTTTCGTAATCCTTTCGGTTGAATTTCCGAAAGTGGAGGTAATATGATGGAAAGTTCGTGCTAAATGGAAATTTTCATTAATTTTGCGCCGTTTTACGTAGAATAATATCTTATAGAGTAATTGTTTCGAGAACATCAGAATAAATATGTCTTTAAGAAAGATTACGCATGTTATTGTGTTTTTTATATTTTCCGCCTATAAATTTGTATATTGATCCTCTTACTCTAAAAATCTGTACGCAGTTTTACTTCTTTAAAACTCTGATTTTCTTATAGTCGATTTTTCCATAGTTCGGTAACGTTACTGGTTGGCTGATGGTCCAGTGGCTTGCACGCTTGGCTACTCGAACCCCAGGGCCTGCTCTCAGAGTGAGGTTTGAACTGTTAGAGGATGTGAAGGCATGGATTATTATTATTATAGTTTGTTTAATTAAGTTCTTTTAATTTATTCTTGTTTACCACGCGAAATATCGTCTCCCTTCGCACACGTCTGGCTTCCACCGTCGTAACCGTGCGGGGATCGCTACAGTGTATATACACCGCGCGCTCGGGGGAGTGACCTCCACACATACCTGCTCTGCGAGTTCGGTGCCGGCAAACCTCGCTGGCACGACACAACACTACCCTCTGGGCTGTGAGTTCGGTACCGGCAAAGCTACTTGCACGACGCAGTACCGTCTCCAACCTATGATTTCGGCGCCGGCAATACCTTCTGGAACGACACAGTCCCAACTTGCTTACTTGCTTACTTTAAAACCGCCCTTGTACTTTTGATTACCAGTTTTATTATATTGTAAATCGGGTAATTAACATTTCGCGACTAAATTTAGTAGTTCCTCCACATCCTTTAATTAGTATTTATTATTAGAATACAACACAATCACAAGTTACGTTGTTTCGACAGCTAACAATGTGGGCAATCTAAAGTAA
This sequence comes from Cetonia aurata, assembly GCA_949128085.1. Classification (NCBI taxonomy): domain Eukaryota; kingdom Metazoa; phylum Arthropoda; class Insecta; order Coleoptera; family Scarabaeidae; genus Cetonia; species Cetonia aurata. The sequence goes on along the minus strand of OX421886.1, from coordinate 20,851,685 downwards.
CTGCTCTCCTAATATAGATTCATGGAGCATTTGTTACAGCAACTTCATAGGAATTTTTGCCATTCAAGGTAGCTATTTGGTTTCTGTTTTCTAAGTGTGAGGTAAATAACATACGGGCATTCTCTGTTCACATTTATGTTATAGATGTATAACATAAATGCTTTTATATTATAGCAATATTATAGGAACTTCTTGATATTTACACAATAACCTATTGGCAATAATTTCTCGTTTCTTTTCCCAATTACTTCTTCAAAATCTAAACTCTACCTTTGTATGATCATCCAATAGATACCACGTCATCCAAACAAGTACATAATATTGTGTACTTAAGCAATCAGTATATTCCAGTAGCTTATCAGAAATCGTACAAAAGCTACACTACCTTTAGTGATTCAGATTCTGAAGATTCAATAGTAGACCAAAAGCCGTTACATATTTTTTGTATGCTACCTTTGTGCTTCTGTAAGTTCTTTGCTAATAGCCTGAGCTTTCTGTATGCGTTTCTTTGCGTTTTTCTAAAATAAGCATGAAAAAAATAGTTATAATATCGTTTTTGTTTTCCAAAATTTTGAAATTTTAAATGGCCTTTTCTACAACCTATTTTAAACTAATTCATACACATAATATGTGGGAAGTAAATATTAACTAAAACACGTAACTTTTCAGGAGATATCTTTAAGTTTTGCCGTTATCCACTTACGATTCTCATACACGTCATCAATGGTGAGAATTTGGCACTTACCACATTTCTACCTGAAGGTCTTCAATTATGATTTTCCAAGGTTGCACAATATAATATAAATACGTTCAAATAACTTGTAATACGACATGTGTTGATTAAAGCTGATACAAATCTATATTTTTACATGATATAGTAATCGATTAGTTATCAGCTTACACAGATTGATAATTTTACAAAATATTTAAACCTCAAGGTAATTATGGCTTTTCCGGTTAATACTATGTGATAAGAATCAAGGTGAGTTTGTTAATGAAGGCTAAAGTACGTTATATTTTTCAACAGCTCATATACAATTTTAAGCAAGAATACAAGTATTAACAGTAGACAGTAAATAAATAACTAATAATATGAAATATACTATAAAATGGAGTTAACAAGGACGTATGTGGCGCGATAACATTTTGTTAACGTTTGCCTTTTATTGTCAGTCGTTATGTATAGAGAAGAACAAGGGTCCAATAAGGAGTTATAAATTTTTCTCTTTACTGCGGGCGAAAAACGTTGTTAAATCTAATCGCTATCGCTTGTGTGTCGTTAGTTCAAGCGACACTAAAGTCTGGCACCGAAGTCGTCATATTTTACACCACAGATGTTAGATAAAATATGGACTAGAGCGGGAAACGTCAAACACCATATTATTACTCAAAGGAAAAGCAAGTGAACCTATGCAGGTTAAAGTTTTTGCAAACGCAAGCAGGAGCGAAATTTATGGTTGAACAGATACGCTTATTCCATTATTAATATGTACTAGTGTTCTCGTGTTCTCCGAAACTTCTACAATTCGAAAGGTTGATATTTGCTTTTCTCTCTGAATACAATTGCTATCCATTAAAGCATATAAATTTCATTTATTTCATTAAATTCGAGGTCGCTTAATATTGATATTTCTAATAACAAAAAATATTTAAAAATCTTTGTTTAAATAATTATCTTTTCAAGTCGGAGTAGGATTATTACAGCTTTATAGCTAAGAAGATGGAAACAGGGAAAGTGTGCAATTAGAGCATTGCGGAAAATGTAAAATAACCTTTCGTCGCCACTCTCGATAATCGATTCAATTTCGTCGATTGTGTAAGGGAAGCTCCTGCGCCAGCTTACCTTTTTTTATTGTGAAAGAGAATGTTGACAGTTTTAGGTTACTAAGATCGATTGCTCTCGGTATAGCTTTCACATCAGAGAAATTATGGTAGTCAATAGGCTTATCATTCCTTCTAAAATTATACTGAAAGGGTGACATTTCTTTATGGTTATTAATAATAATTTTAACATTTTTAACGTTTTGAATTCAATGCATTGTTCGTGTTTAAAATTGAGAAAGTGTTCATTTCGGGGTTTTATAATTCATTTAGCATATCTTACTATTACCATAAATCAGGTACTAAGGATAGTTACAACTTTAAAATCCTATTATTTCGAGTGCTTCCGTGGCGGTAAACGCCGCGAACTACTTACGTTAACTGAATATCATACAATTTCACAACCTCTTCGGTCCCGCAAAACTGTTAGAATGTATTAAGTTCAGAACATTATACCCTTATATAAGAAATAACTATTTGCTCGTCGAAGTTGTGCAGTGCAAGAGTCGAATGTAGTAGTCTTGAAAATCTAATTCAAAACTCAACGATGTCGATTCTTGTAAAGGCTTGCTCGAATACCTAAAATCTAGTAAAGGTTTTCGTTCATACATACATATACGATGGTAACTCTAGAAGAAACTCAACTATTTTTTTAAGTTTGCGTTTGTTTTTCTACCAAACATAATTTTTTAGCGACTTCTTTTTGGTTGGATATCTGCTTTGTGCTAATTAAAAATACAGGGAAGGCCAAAATAGAGTACGCAAATTGAGGTGGTCGCTATTTATCATGTAATGTGGGAAAAAACAAATCAAAGGGTTTTAACTTTATTTGTGTAATGGCTACCTCTAGCTGAGATGAATAATTGTGCTTTTTTTTTTGTTTGAGATAAAATATCTGGCGTTAGATCCGCTGTTTCTTGACGGATATTATCTTTTACCTACCATTCGGTTTGAGGGTTATTAGCGTATACTTTTTCATAGAGGTAGCCCTAAAAAACACCAGGACCGATCAAATCTGGGGAATTGGCCGGATATGCTAAATCATCAAATCAAGAAATTAGGCGTGTAGGAAACATATTCCTCAAAATTGCCATTGTCTGTTTGCATGTATGGACTGTTGTTCTATCTTGTTGCAGCCATATATCCTCCTATCTATAGCTCTTCTGATTGGGGTTCCAAAAAAATTCTCTATAGCGCTTTCCGTTCGTTGTAACACCAAAGCCTTCATCATCCTCAAAGAAATACGAACCTAGCATACCACGCCGTGGTTCGTTGAGGATGTAACGGTCTTTCCTAGAGAAAATTAGGGCGCTCTGTGCCCAAATTCATTTAAATCGAAATGTTCTTCGTTGGTCATAATGAGTTTGTGTGGAAAATCACAAATTATGTTGTGTGTAAGTTCACACAATCCTGACTGTGTTGCTGGGATTGGTGTCGGTTTCTGGGTTGTGTTACGTGTACCGTATGGATATGTTTGGAAAAGTATGCAAATCTAACCTCAAAATTTCCCTCAAGAAAGCCGGAGAAATTTGTAGTTGCGTAGCCTTCTTTTTTATTGATGTTCTTGCACCCACTGTGATTTTTATTTCCACACGCTCAATATTATCATTTGATCATATTGTTCGCAGTCTTCCACTATGCTGTACATCAGCCGTTGTCGCACGAAGCCGAAATTGTTGGGTAAACGACGTATTGTCTTTGCTGTTGGAGTCGAGTGGCGTGAATAATTTCGACGAAAATTACGTTCCATGGAGATACCTTAGTTGTCATTTTTAATGAACAAAATTACAATTTCTGAACGTTCCGGTGGTGAGTATCGATACATTATGCGGCTTGGACATATACACTGCACGACTGTCAAGATTAAAATGACGTAAATAGTACGATATCAAAATGGTGCCAAATTCAAATCAGGTATTGTAACATGTTAAAAATCTTTACTGAGTATTGCGACATTTCTAAAAACAGATTTTTCGTTGTGCCGTCTACTTTCAGAGTGTCATTTGCCCGTATTTCTCCAAGTCGACGTTTCATCGGCTCAAGACGCTCATGTCACAGCTTAGGGCGGTTATTATTTTGCAAAGGCTATATAAGGAGGTTACGCGCGAAGACGCTAAGCCCTCATCCCTTGCATTTATCGATGCACCGACGTTTGATCGCCAAAACACAACATTTCTACATCCTAATTTGCTGGCTGGCATAGCAATTTCTGTGCAATTTATTCCTATAGAAGATCATTCTTATCGATCATATCTTTTGGTTGTAGTTCTTTCTGAAGTTGAGCTGATCGATTAGAATACGTAGGTGTTACGGAATTTGCTGCTGTGATTCTCGTGCTCTCAGTCAGCTATTTCACGGAGAGCATGAGACTTTATGTGTGATAAAAATAAGAAACAAACTTGAAAGTGTGTTCAAATAAACCGTATTTCTTATTATAAAATGTGTAGCAATTATTTACCCAGTTTAAGTTAGTGCAGGCTCGTTTAGGAGTGAGAAAATGGGATATGTATAATGAAAACACAGAAATAATTTATTTAATGCCCCTAGTCTCTACTTTGTTAAATCTGTGGCGGCTATATGCTGTCTCTCCACTATGACGTTGGCACACGGTAAGACTCTCAAGCGGTGTATACGGTATTATCAGGGCGTCACTGCATGGAAACGACGTATCGCTGGTTGGTCTTACCTCTTGAGAACCACCCGGAGTTTCAGTAAAACAAGAGGAAGGATCTAAAGATACTAAACAATAAAAAGGATTGGAAAAACGAACATTTTCCTGTTATTATTTAATATCAAAATTACATCACACCAATCCCCTGGAACATTATAGATAGAGGAAGGATCGTTGCGATTATTAATATCGTTAAATTCAAGATTACAAAGTATTAAAATATTTATTAAAAAAAAGTGCTAACAAAAAGTCTTAATTGACAGTGAGATGAGTGCTTACTGTCTTCGTGTGCAGCGCACAACCTTCTTATATAGCCTTCGCAAAGTGATAACCACCCCCGGCGGTTTGGGCCAATTAAATGTAAGATTGGAAAAATTCGGGCAAATTATTGATAATGACGAAACATACTTCGAAAGTAGACAGAACAACGAAAAATCTATTTTTCAAAATGACACAGTGATAGGTTTTTAACATGTAACAGTACTTTATTATGGTCTTTCCTGCATGGATATATTCTGTTCCGAAGGTGTGATAAAAGCTTTCTGACGTTATGAAATAGCACTGCTGTTACAAGTAAAATTTCCATTTGGTTATCCGCATTCATATCAAATAGAACCCGTACAGTTACACTGCACATTTGTAACGAACGAGCGAGGACGCATTTGTTCGTCCTGCACAAACATCCCAACAAAGCTGACACATTCTAAAAACTGGAGCAAACAAGGCGACCGAGAAATGGAGAAATGTAATCGTTCCGTCATTCACTTCAGCGGTAACGTCAATGGCACCGTCGAGAATAGCTTCCAAGTAATACATAAAATTCGCGATTTTTCAATGGGGAGACCCGCGAGAGATAAATCCGAAGAAAGCCGAGAAATCATTTTCACGTCAATGCCGAAGATTTGAGGGCCTTCAACATGGGAAGTCACTTATCTATCATATTCTTAGCTCGGTAGCATAAAAAAAAACCTTCCACGTTGCTAGTATGAAAAGAACCTCAATAAATGTTTTTATGCTCTATATATTCATACGTAATATAATACTGCGCTATGAAACGGTTTTTGATCTGTCACCCATTTAAATATTCTGTATAATAGATTTCAAATGCAAGATGTGATATGCTTTTTTTCTATGGAATAATATTTTTGGTGCTCGTAAAAGATTCATTATTAATAGGATGAATCAGAAGAGAAACAGCCAACAGTAAGTAAACAAAGCTTTAAAATAATTTTGAAATATTTTTAGTTCGTCTAAAACATATTGCATATGTATATATTTTATACGTTTATAGAAGGCCACAAATATTAATACAGTTTTGATTAGTTTTGCTGTAACTGAACACAACATTTTAAAAATAAATTGTCGATATCAATTAAAATCCAGTTACTAAAATATAGCATTTTTTTTCCAAGAATTCCAGGATAAAATAAATTTCACTACTGTTTTTTTAATTAAAACTAGATAAAATACCAAATAATATTATAACTAATCCGTAATTCATTTTTAAACTTGTAATAGCAATATTTTATGGAATTCTATTCGGTATCTCATAAATTCAATTTGGCGAATGGGAATTTGTAATAAAGGTTCAACGTGGCCTAATAAATAAAGTTCGGCATTTCTTTTTTTTATTCACGTGCCAGTGCTAAGTAAATTAGACAGGTATAATTTGCAGATCAAATTAGCTATTACTAGAAGGGAATTAAATTAGAATCTTTGAACAAGAGCCTTTAAGCGTGTTAAGTACATATCGTGGAAGACTAGTTTAGAAAGACTTTGTCCTGAAATGATCAGTACAAAGTACTATACGCTGATACGCTACACTTTCGGGTTTCATACAGGGATGCTTAGTAATGAAGCTTACTAGGTCCGTGTTGCGTTAATAGTCCCAAGAGGATCTTAATAACAACAAAGCAGCAACGAGCAAATTGGCAATAATGTATTCTCTTGATATTACGAGCGTACAGAGAGAAATATCAACTATAAAGGTCCATGGTTATGGATCCTCAATAAGCACATATAACACGAAATAGACTTAAACTATAAAAGAAGATGCTTTTTACATATTTTTCTGGTATATAAATCTTTTGTCGATAGCTGGCAGATCCATCCATTAAGTTTTTATTTCAATATACACATATCACCATTGACATGATCTTAATTAGTAGCCACAACATATGTGCATGTATGTCTTTGTTATATGAACAGTATAACTGCTGAAGACGTGTGAAATCGGTGAAGTAGTTATCGAAACACGGCGAAATAATTCACATCGCTTATGTAGGTGCATCAGGTAGCTAAGGATTTGGCAATGATAATGTAGGAAGCAATTCCTTCAATGGATACGAAGTAATGACAACAATAATAATCTTTTTAATTTTGTTCATACCTTTATTAATAGCAATGACATTTCTTTAGCACAAAGCTCTTATGTGTATATATTGTTTATTCTGTAAGAAATACAACACATGAAATGCATAACAAGACTCTCAAGGTCTCACTTGATATAATAATATAAATTGTAGTATTCTTTTTGGTAGAAGTTTCAAATGCATGTTTTATTTGCTATATTTAGCTCGGGGACGTGGTAGTGAGGCTTTACACATGTCTGCATTTGTCCAACTTATTATCAGCTAAATGGCGGTGTGACGTTATTTGAAATTTGAGACTGGTCCTAAAAGTTTTGTCGACAGAATTAATTTATATTTTTATATAAGATTTACTTTTCATTTAGATACGTTTCCAGTATTTTATTGCTTATGTGATTATGTGTTACAAGCGAATGCAAATTGGAATAAACGAAATTTGTAGTCAGCAGCGCACCTTAGTTACATTAGGCATATTATAATATATGTAATGTACAAAAGGAACTCAAGGATTCAACATAGAAGCAATAAAATATTCGCAAAAGTCTGATTCAAATTTCTCAAATTGCTCGTCTCGTAATAAGCGTAACAAAATTTATTTCCTAAAGGGGAAAATGTTAAATTCATTGTGTCGGAGGATTGATAAATAATTAATGGTAAAATAATAAAATATAGAAGTAACTGCTGATTGAAATACAATGTTTAATTAATTTAATTTAAATTAAATAACACAACGGCTAATTAAACAACTTCATAGGTTACCATAAATTTCGATTAATCTCTGGTCTTTATCAAGCTAAAATTGATTAAGTTGCACAAGTCTAGATGTGCAAATATACAAATTTGTTCCTGGTGTAACGGTACAAATTTATCTTAGTTTTAGTTTACTTTACTCAGTATTGTAAACTTTTATTTCCTTTTGTTAACTCTTATCCATTTTTGGTACTGCAGATGCCATCTGTGAGTTGTCTTATAAACTGGGAATATTTTTAATACGATTTATAATTATTAACTTCATTATTTCATATTACTCTTGGGTTTTATAGTAATTTCAAGTAATATTTGTTTGTTGGAAATGTGGCCAAAATAGTATAAACGATCGAACTGATGTTGCATTTTTATCAAAAATTTATTCCCCCTTAATAACAACTTTAAAATAATACCTTGTATACTAACATTTTTCTTTCTTCATATATTTATGGCCTTGCCGATTTTTTCGTTACCATGACCTTGCACTTGCTTTGTGATAGCGATCTCATTTTTCATACGTTTGTAATATTTTACGTTTGTTCGTTCTCCATAATGTTTTGTAATTTTATTGTCTTTTACAACACTTTTAACATGTAAATTGTTTGTTATTATTTGTATTTAAACTTTGACGACAATCCGGTAATAATTTTTATATTTTATCCATAAGTATTAACTACTTTATAACTTTTTCCTTTTCATCGCAGTTTTCTGATGAAGGCTTACATAAATAAAGAAGCCGAAACGTTAAAAATGTAAATCTTTTATTCAATCACCAGCCACATTTCCAACAGAAAAATATTTTCGTCTACAATACACTACTCCTGGCTAAATAAAATTTCCTACTGTATTTCAAGTAATGTACGACTCAATTTATCAATTGTCAACCTTTTGTTTTATTATTAACTCGTTAGCCTTTTATTATTACTTCCGACTTAAGTGTTCGCGCGTGCGTCGATTTTCTTCGCTTTCCGCATACGTAACAGTTCAGTTTTGCCGTAACTGCGTAAGGAAATAACTTGTAAAGTTTTATTATTGCGTTATTGAAGTAATTGGAGTTTTTGGAATGTTGGTTGGCCAAGAGTTGGTTTATTTTGACACAGATTACTGGTTCGCCGAGATTTTGTTACTTCAATAGGTTATAACGTTATGTTATTGCGAATGATTCCGAATTTGGAAGCGCATTGCGAAACTTGCACCACGCATCTAAGGCAATTTGGGTGCCGTGTTCAAAATAGATTCCGTAATTTAATCTTCGGATAACTTGAACCACGCGTCTCATTTTATGCTGATTTAAAAGGGGAAAATTACGTACTAGCTTGAGAAGGTTCTGGAATACCTAGTGAACGGAGTTAATCGTTCTGAGCCGGAGATCGACTTTCCCTGACGTTACATCATTACCAGCGAGATAAGTCATCTATCAAAAATTTAGTTTGAATCTTCTTATTGTTTAAAAAAAAAGTGTATTAACTCGACGTTACTTAACTTTAACGTTTTTTCTTTTTTCTTCTTGTATTCATAAATTTAATGCATTATAACTTCATGTAACCTGGTGTTTAGGCCTAAACCAAGCCTAAACTGGTCTTGTAGAGAATGTTGTTATTCTTTTGATTTTCTTAGTTGTATACACTGTTGCTCACTTAACTAGAAACGTACGAGTATTATAAGTATACGACATTTCTGTTGATTAATTGTTTTCATTCTTTTCAAAGATATTTGTTAATATACAGTCAACCCTCCTATAACGCGGTACTCTCAGAACGCGGTTTCCATAGAACGCGGAGCTGAAATTGCGACAGCCCTCCCATAACGCGGTACTCTTACTGCGCGGTTTAGGTTCAACAGAATTATATTGGAAAAAGCTACCATCTAGGACCTTCATTCTGAAAAATTTTAGGGGGTTTAAACTTTCAAAAGAACGTATCACCCTTTATGTGTGCAGCAATCTATCAGGGAGCCTGATGATAAAACCAATGATAATAAATCGTTCTTCAACTGCCCGTGTAATGAAAAACATTAATAAGACCTAATTGCCTGTATTCTGACGATCTAATAAGAAAGCTTGCATGACTCAAGATTTATTTAAGGATTGGTTTTATAATTGTTTATCCCAGAGTGGGAATCTATACGATGGAACAAAATTTGTATTTCAAAGTTTTATTGGTTCTTGATAATGCTGGTTGCCACAACATAGAACTGGATCATCCAAATGTGAAAATTGTCTTCCTTCCTCCTAACTGCACGTCATTAATACAACCTTTGGACCAAGGAGTCATTCAAACTTTAAAAATGTACTACACACGCCAACTTTTCCAAACCATTTTCGACAGATTAGAAAATAGTGAAAATAAAACTTTTACTCAAGTGTGGATGGAATTTTCTATTTTAGATTGTATTAGAACCGTGTCATCGGCTTGCGCGGATATTAAACCATCAACGCTTAATGCGTGTTGGAAACCTCTTTTACCTCAAATGGTTCAAGCAATACAAGATGATTCTACAATTTCACTCCCAGTTACAGAAATAGTAAACATTGCTTCTCGTTTAAGCGATGAAGAATTTGCAGTAAACCATCAGGATGTAAGAGAACTAGTACTCGGGGAAGAAACTTTAGATGAGGAGGAACTGATGGAATTAATTGATGCACCCACTTCAAATGCATTAGTAAACGAAAATAAGGAAAACGAATGGGTGCCAAATCTCGATTTACAAGATGTGAAAAAAGGGCTAAATTTGGCTAAAGAATTAGAACTTCATTTCATTCAAGCTGATCGTTCAACGGTGCGCAGCGCAAAGTTTAAAAGAGAGTTAAGAAATTAGCTTAGCTCCCTATAGAGAGGTTTTAGTGGAGTTAGAAAAAAAGCTACAATCGAAAACCAATGTGAAGAAGAACCAAGTGAGGAAGACATTTTGCCCATTAAAAGAAGACGAGTTAGGCGACTCATATGTGACAGCGAGAATGAGTGTTGAAAAATAAATAATTTTACAAAAGTCTTTCTTGTTTTTGTTGGAAAACAGTCTTTTAGTTTAGTTTTTGTTTCATTTTTTTATTAATCCTTATATGAACTCTTCAATTCGATAAAAACAATTTATAATTTCTATAATCTTGTCTTTTGTATTTATTGGTCTCCATATAACGCGGTACGAATGATGTGATTTGTACTAATTCCGAGTTTCTTATAGCGCGGTTTCCATATAACGCGGTACGCACTCACCGCGTTATAGGAGGGTTGACTGTATTCATAGTTTTAATTTTTCTTAAATCTTTGGTTTATTTTCAATAAATTAATGCCTTACCCAGACGAACCAAGTTCTCCGCTTAAGCACAAATAACTGTAAGACGTGTAAGAAGCTAAACCGAAGTGGCGCCCATTTTAATTAGGTTTCAAAATCAATTGTTCAATTTAACCCACCCCACTCTCCCTAGCTGCAGGGCCGTCTTACGGAATTTGAACATCAGCGAAAGGTAAGCGCGATTTTTTTTCCGCCTTGTAAAATTTTTGCGGTAAAAGAGCCACAAGTCTTTTTCTTTTTTTGAGATTACATTGCACTGGTACTAAAATGGATCCAATACATCCAAGGTGTACAAGTATTTGGGGTGTCTGCTCAGAAATGTTTCAGATAAATTCAAGCTTTTTAATTCGAAATTGAGGTGCTGCATCAAACAGAGCTAAAGGTGGTCTATTTCCTTTCTTTTAATTTTATATAGCAACGAATGGAAAAATTACACAAATAAAAGTCAATTTAATGTGATATGTGATGCTTACCCTTGCTGATGAAAAATAATATACCAAGAAGGTGCACAGTCCGGTGGTGTATCATATTTCTGTAACAAAAAAAACAACACAGAGCTTAGTTTCATTAATGACGGGAAAAGGGGAAAAGCATAAAGCAAGCGTGTAGATCACCTACACGCTACATTGAAATAAACAACACGGTAATACGCAGAGAACAAGGGCAAAAGGGTGAATTTAAACAATAATATTTCCACGACACCGTAAAACTGCCGGTTCGAGCAAAAAAAAACGCACACGCAAACAAATGATGGTCGACGAAAACAAAAATAAAGGAGATGAGAGCCGCCGGGGAAAGAATCAGAGCAATAAAACTGTAGGGGGAGTTGAGCACAATATGTAACGTCAACTCTGAAATATCACCTGTTCTTTCGAAGGTGTTTCGGCGCACTCTTTTTTTTTTCTGTTTGGCGCAATTTCAGCTCACCGCGTTTTATCCGGCGTGTTCGTCGAGCATCAGGCGTCGCGCCTGTTAGATTCGTATTAATCTGAAGATGACGACGGCCGAAACACGGCGCCGGTTGCGTCTGCTCCACGGAGATACATATTGTAATATCTTAGGTACACCGAATGCGTTCGTTATTCTGTCGTATTCTCCCCGTTCTGGGGTTAACCTGATTTCTCAGCAGCGGTCCTCGAAGACCTGCTGTGTAGAAGGATGCGGTAGCGACTAAGTTTAGCCCGACGTAGACAGGCAGTACATGTGTTACTGAGGATTTCTGCGATCTGTTACAGAAGCCCTATGTCACGAATTGTTTACGGCGCTGCTGTGCAGTCTTGGTATTAATACGTGCACAAGTAAATATGTATACGTATATTGAAGTGGTTCGCGCAGATGTGTTTGTTTCCGTTGTATTTTCTATTTATAAACCAACGCTACTTCGGTTGTGGTGTTGCTTTCACAATCGCTATAAATTAGTTCAACAATAATCTGGCAAGTTTATTAGTTCGCTTTCTCTTTTAATTGTTCATTTATTGATTTTTATATTACATTTGTAAGAATATGTTAAGAAGTATATGTACGTTTACGTCATATAACGTAAGTAACTTCTATACTTCTTCACCTGTTTTAACTTCTTTTAAGGTATTGATTTTGGATAATAAAATGTTAAAATACTTGTGGCGTTCGATAAAATACAGTATGTAGTGTACGAAATCAAGTCTTCGAGAAGAACTAGTTTAAAGTTTTGGAAGATGTAAGAGGAGTTTTAAGTAGAAGAAGAAAATCTGTAATCCTATAATTTTTAAGTCCATTTGAGTTAAGCTGTAATTCAGCATACTAAAAATAACTTTCTTAAAGTTTTCAGCTAACTATTTTAGCATTTCTGGAAGTTTATATATTTATAACCTAATTATTTTATTTATTATTAATAATTAGGTTTTGTAATTCTTGTTAGATAGTAGAGTAGCTAGGACAGTTCTTCAGACTAAAATCCAATAAGAAATAACATACGGGTCTGAAAACACCAATTTTCCGGATGTCTATCACTGTCTTGCTGACAGCTCAAAGAGCTAGACAGACAGCTTAAACAGGTAGACAGGCGGTTTAGACAGGCAGACAGATGACTTAGACAACTACACAGACAGCTTAGAGCTTAGACTATCTGTCTAATTGTAAGCTGTCTTATATTCTGTATTATTCCAGTAGTTTAAACGTTATTGATGGATCTTTTCCGTATGTATCCAATCTAATTTTCATGCAAAATTTTGTTTTTAACTAAAAACTAGATAATCCGCGAGACCAGGATGATTGGAGGGACCGACTGGGCATTGGATAGTATAGGTGCCTGGTTTGATATTTCGATAAAGATTATGTTTTTGTTAGCTTCTATGATTACAGACAAATTTGTTTAACAATCTCCTTTTTTGATTAAGAGGAAACTATTTGAAACGCTTTACACTTCTCCAAACAAGGGAAGCGATTTAATTGCAATGGATTAATTCATAGATTTACGCCAAGTTTGTTTTTAGCAGTTATTAGAGTAAAAGTTCTATATTTATCTCGTTTTTAAAACCGTTATACAAACTGAAAAAGTTCCAATTTCTGCGACGTACTTTTTACGTTCAGGCACTGTAGCGAACTTTTTTAAATCCACTAAAGGCACGTTTTGTTTGAAATAACAGACCAGTTTAACTGTTCATGTTTATTCCATGGTTTGGGTAACCTTTCAAATAATAGTAACTGTTTTCTTTACCGATATCCAAGCAATATATCACGTGAAATTTACGTTCATTCGAATGTATAGAGAATCATCAAGAGGGATTGATAAATAGTAGGTATTATAACGAGGATAATAGAAATGTCACCGCGTTTGCACTGGAAAGAATAATCACTCTTTACTTTATCCTATATAATTTCGGCTCATTAGTTTTGTAATTCTTTTGTTTTAGTACGTAAGTAACATAATACACTAGATTTTCTACAGATTTCATTTGTAATCTTTGAGCTGACAAAACCGTTACCGTCCACAATGAATGCTTAAAACGCCGACTGGCAAGGAACATGTTTACTACTCTTGATTGTTGTAATCATAAAATCATCAAATAAATAACACCGCTCGAAATAGTACCAATATAGTTAGAATTATTAGGAAAGAAGAGAAGAAACATGAAATAAAGGCTATTAATTGTAAACTAATACTTGTAAGTTTTTGAATTGTATCAAGTTTTTTATAACATCATATATAATATGTTGGTTAATATCCCTTAATTAATGTCGTTCTTTAGAAACAGGTTAGATTCCCTCATAGCTTGTGATTCAAAATTAAGGCAGGCCAGGTCATTACGGGGCGAATTATTAATAACATCAACAGTTTGCCTAATGTCGTTAGTGTTTTCGGAAACTATTGAAACACTCTTTTTACATATTTTACCTATGTGACTGGTGACTGGCTGTAGAAGTTGTAGCACATTTAGGTTTTCGTAGTTCCACAGCGTCCACCAGTTATAATCCACAATACGACAAAACGTCTTTAACTAAAGTAAGTGTGTAATTATATAAATGAACCTATTGTTTGTTTGTTGCTGGGCGAAGACAAGAAGAAGGATCACTTGTAATTTGAACGGGTCCGCATGCCCAATTTCCAGCGGTAATTACAGCACTCTGTTAATTTACATAGAGGGCGCCACTGCAGCCATTGTTTTGACGTTGAAAGTCGTTGAAAGTACTTATTTAATTTAATATAAATTTAGTTACTTAACTTTTAATTACAATTCATACAAGAATGAATTGTTGTGTGGTTGGAAGTTACTCATCGTAAAAGCGAAAAACTAAGAAACATATCATTCGATACGTAAATAATTTTAACAATTCCCACCGTGAGTAACCGCCATTTTTAAAAAAAAAAACCTGAGGCATCTGGTGCTAAAATAATGTATTAACGCTGTCGGTCGTTTTTTTTGTGACATAAACATCAAAGGCGCCAACAGGAAATGACCCTTCTTGTCTTATATTTCGCTGTTCTAACCTTCGGTAGGGATATTTTACCATACATTGCTCTGACATGGGATCTACAGCTTTACTTCCTATCTGAGAGAAAAGCATATTCTAATTTTTGTCCATCTCGGCCTGGAATCCAACCAGCGCCTATCGGGCGAAAAAAGAACATGCATACCATTCAAGCACCAACACGGTTTATTGAAGCAATTAATGTTACAGGTAATACTGGGACCTTGAGCTCGGATACAAAACGACAGAGGAATGCGTGCCTCTGCAACATATCGTACGACAGTATTCTACGTATGGAGATGCACAAGGATACGTAAGTAGTTGGTTATAAGGGGGTTGTGGCCGCGAGGGACACGGAAGATATTTAGAGACTACTAAACCAAACTATGAGAAGAGTTATCACATGGATGGACAACATGGATTACAACTGGCGATGCAAAAGACTAAGATTACGGAACACAGGATTCCTCTCCATGTCGACGGCCTTTAAGAACTTGGGAGGCTATTTAAATAACCGAACGATGTTTCGGGACCACAGCTGATATGCGGCAAACAAAGCAGCTCAAATAATGAGGTCCTTAGTCACCTTATGGTTAATATCAGGGCACCCACCGCAGACAAGCGACGATTTCTAATGTCAGTATCCAAATCCATCTTCCTCTATGGATGTGAGATATGGCCCAACGCGCTCGATAAAAAGAAATACCGCTATAAGATGGCTGCGGTGCAGAGGAGAGGGAGCCTGTGAGTTGCTACCTCCTATAAAACAGTTTCCGAGGCGGCTATTCTAGCAATAGCAGAAGTAGTGCATATCAATCTATTGGCAAAGGAAAGGAAACGCAGGTGGAATCTGAAACCAATGGGAAGAATTGCTACCCGAGAAGAAAGAGAATGTAAATAGCCTTCGACTATGGCAGGAGGGATGGGAAGCCAGTGGCAAAGGCAGGTGGACAGTTAGATAAATTAGAGACCTATCGCTTTGGGTTAATAGACGTCATGGAGAGACCGAATATTTCCTCACTATGTTCCTGTCCGGACATGGGTACTTCCACGATTATCTGTTTCAAATGGGGAAAGTGGATAGTGTACGTTCTTCGTACCAGGAGTCTGTAAAAGATAATGCCCATCACACATTCTTTGAGTGTGCCAGATGGAAAATAGAAAGCGATGCTGTCAAGGATGATGCGGAAGTATTATCGCCCGACAATATTGTTCGGAAAATTATGGAGAGTCGAGAATCATGGTAAAAGGCTTCCTCATAAGAGAGCTGATCACTAAATACGGAACACCACTTTGAAGAAATGTGTTAAACGATACCGAGATGGATATATGTCGATGAGGGAGTTATTTTTTAGTGGGGCTAGCCTGAAGGTGCATAATGCATCCCACCGCCTCCTCCCCCCAAGAAAAAGAAATTTTAGAACTTTTACCACTAAATCTAAAATTTGCTATTCAGCCCTGTAGTGGACATGTTTGGAATTTAAAAATATATTCGTTAACTTCCCTTTGCCACTTATGAATTTTTGTCCCACCACTATGTAGTTTCCAAGATATCATCAGTTCCTGCTGTTATTTATATATAATTATTTCCTGGAATTAAGCACCTGCGTTTAAGTTCATGACTAATTCACGTATACCTGAAGTATATATTAAACGAAAATGTGGAACGGACTTAAATATAGACGCGAGTTTGCGTGTCTGGTCCTCAAGGGAAGCTCCTACTTCGGCTTGCGTACCGAAAAGTGCGGCAATAAATTAAGTTATCCGTACATTTCCTGACATTATTAACGTCGAGCTACATCCCGTATCGATAACAGCTCGCTCGTATACTACGCAAGTTGCCTTGCGCCGTTGAATGAAGCGCACGAAAAGATTAACCAGGCCCGCAACAAATGCTCTCCCCATTCTGTAATTTACAGTCGAAAACTAAGATCAGAAACGGAGAAAGTTTGCTTGCTCGGTGATGGAGCACGTAAAGAGGTTTGTATAATCAACAACGTGGTAAAACGAGCTTTCGAAATCCGGGAGCTTGCAGACGATATCTTCTTCTTCCTCGCAGCAGCGCAGAGCACGGTTCGATGATTTAATTTCTGAACAAAGACTTTGGCGCCCACATACCACTGGGCACCAGAATTGCTAAATATCCATCCTAATTTCCAACCGAGAAATTAAAGGGTTTGCTGCGGAGTGGTGTTTTAGAAGCTGCTTGACTTCTAGATAGGAAAAAAGGTATTTGGCGAACGATTAGGTTGACAATCGGGTGAGCTGTACGAATTTCGAGAGATTAAGACTACGCTAATGCGGATCTCCGAATAGGAAAGGAGAATCCTAAAAAGAACCGAGGAATGGTAATCAGCAAATTTATTGGAGTCATAAATGTCAGCCGACTGTTTCAAAAGGAATAAATTTCGCATGGAAAGAGATGGAAAAAAGATATAATCAAGTAGAGATGATAATAAAGTTTTAGGAATTGCGTTTTATAAGTTTTCACAGGATATGATCTAATAAAAGATTAATTTTAAGTGAATGATAGAGGTGTTGAGACAAAGTACCTAAACCGTGTTACAATAAAACCTACGTGTTGTGCTTGTTTTCTATATATAGTATCTAGGTTTATTGATTTTCTTTTCAAGCTGTATCATATCCTTTTTTTTCTGGTTTATATTTAACATCAAAGGTATCTTTACTTGTTTGAAAATAATATATACGATGTGAAAATTCATACTTAGCTTATGGCCAGCAGCATTTACAACCATAATGCATTCGAAGATAATTTAAGAACTTTTATATTCCTCTTACTATCTAAATAATTATATTTCTGCCACGTCATTTCATTTGTTAAATATTTAGATAGTATGACTATTCTTTTTACCTTTTATTTATATTTTATAAATTCTTTTGGTAAATATTGCACTGTCTATTCTCTAGAAATGCTTTTGTCATTTCAAATGTCTGCCTATAATAAAATGTTCCATATTCTCTTATTGGGTTATTTTGTTAATCAATCGGCACCTTGGGAGTAGCCCACCTGTCTCTGTATTTCGAATGAATTTAAGCTGCTATACACATTTCACATCTCGTGGATTATCGACATAACTAACTAAATATAAGTGATGGTATTATAAAGAAAACTGTCACGGGTAAATAGGTAAACTCACAAGGGAAATCTAAGGATAAAATAAAATTAAATTCATTGATTTTTCAATGAAACGAATCAGCCAGAAAAATTAAAAATAAGCAAGCAGACAAAAGAAAACAAACAAACTGTTTACCTTACTCTAAGATTGCAAAAATTTAAAATATTTGAATTTCATAACGATATTTAGTGATACTTAGGCATCATAATAAGCAAATGTACCGAATTTTGGAATACGTTGAAACTTCAGGCGAACTATTTTTGTAAGGTAGTATCTATATAGGGATTTTACTTTGTGAGCAATATCATGACTTCCTGACGCTGGCGGTGATTTCTAGAAAGGTTTATTTTTTACTTTTTCATTACATGGATGTACCTGAATGTCCGTTAATAAAATAAAATTTTGTGATAATATCTTCTACTACTTGTTAAAGCAATTATTAATGTAACAATATCTGACTGAGTTTAGTGTGGTGCTTTGAGTGTTTGTCTTTTAACTACAGCACTTTTTATATCTTCCATTCACTGAATCTACAGCACATCCTCAACCAATACTGCTTTTGGAAATATTCGTAGAAACAATTAATTCATCCTTGTGATGAGCCAAAATGTGTGTGAAAAATACTTGTATGGTGATCGGATAATAATCTGTGTACAGCGGAAATGAAATATCTTGTGGTTGAATGGTTTCGAAATACGATAGGTAATTTTACATTTTTAGAAATATCGTGTAAATGTTGTTAGCAGTTAACAATAGAGGTGATTGTTTTCTCTTCCAGTAAGGTGTGGTTAATTTTAATAACGATAATCTGCACAGTTTTTGCACAGTATTTTTTTAACTTTATTATATATTTGACTGCAAGAATCGTTTTCTAAGAGCCTATTTAGGATTCCGTTGTTTTAATTTATACTGCATTAATTGGTGGCGATGGCACCTACAGTGATATGAAGTGGTTTATTTTCTATAATGTTCAATCTTTGAAAATTCTTTGTTACAGTGACATTATATAGTATGAAACTACAGTCCACTACTTATCTAACGTATGCTCTGTATACATTTGAAAGTTCGAATCAAATCGTACTTACAGCTAGTAACAATCCTTAGTAAGTGCATTCACATATTTTTTTAACCATATACCTTAACTTTTACTACACTCATTCGAAGGTAGAAAGCGCCACTTTGCCGAATTGAACTATGAAATGAACTGGCAACGCGTCACTTCCAGTACTCGGAATGGTATAGTACAATAAGCACATAAAGAATTGAATTACCAACGCGTCACTGGCGTTACTTTAACGGGTTCTTCTGTGAAGATACTGAAGTTTGTCTGGGTTCGGTTGTCAAAATAGTTGTTAAACTATCTGTCACTCATATATCAGTGATCTGTATTCTGAACACCACCAATGTAAGTAAATTGATTTTAGTAAGCGGTAATCATGTGGCATTCGAAATAATATTGTACGTACCACGGCTGGAAAGTGTCTGTATCGAACTCGTTTGGTTGCTCGCCTCGGCTCACTATCTCCAAACTCGTTCGATAAAACATTACGTTCTAGCTTTGATACGTAAACAACTATTTCCTTTTTCGGTGACAGCATGGTGCCGTTGCACACACATCGTCGTAGGAACATTATGGTTTTTAACGATAGAAATTCATGTGCGTGCAAGCTAAGTATTGTCAGACAACCAAATTTTTGCAATAAGCAGGATTTTGGAATGATCGTGTTAGTTGCTGCACATTTTTGTTGTCAAAATACAGACAATAATGTTAACATTTGGATCTGGTATTTGATGAAGGTCTTGTACTTAGGCGTTGCTTAATTTTAGCACAATAAAATTTCCTAGTACATCCTAATTAATTTATTGCAATCGCTAAATTTCGTACTACAATTATAATAAATTAATTAGGAAGTAATAGGAATTTTATTTTACCACAACTTAATAATAAAATTAATTTATTCAAACAAATAACTATTCCAATTGGCTTCAATACATATTAATTATTATAGAAATTAGCGCTAAATTATTCTTTGGAGTACTCTAAAAATGTGGTGCAGCAAACATTTAAATGTGAGAAATGAATAAAGAAAATGATTACTCAGTATCTGAATGTCGATTAAATATTCTGTTTGTATCACTATATAAGTTTATTATATAGGAATTTGTAATAAATACCTAAAGGAAATATTTATCGTTCAACATTTTAATTAAAGTAAATTTCCATGTCAGAGAATTTAATTTTCCTTTTCAATTTTGTAGCTGTTGTTCTTACTATATCTACAAGAAACAATCCCGGAAATTCAAAAAAATTATTAAACTTCGGGAGCATGCAGATTATATGTAGCTGTATACTACGCATTTTTTTTTCTGCGGAAACACGCTCTGATGGAGTGGAATGAATTTTAGAAAATCGAAAATTTTCCATACTGTGTATGGGCATAATTCTTTAGTGGTAAGAGTCAGAGGAAAAGTTTTTAGGCAAAAGCTGCTTATCTGAATGAGTTTTATTAAGCAAAAAAGCAAACGAGAAAAAAAAGTAACGCTATAGTACCAGATGAAGTCTTAAAATTTATATATGCAGGTATATGATTTATTTCAACTTTCGCATTTCATAAGGAATCCATCACCTTTGAATATATAAACTACATGCGCAGTTCTATTACTTTTACATCGGTTTAAAACTTCATACTTGCAGCGAAGGCATAAAGTAAACATCCACCTTGTACTTATTACCCTTTGACAAATCGCCCCTACCGCGTGTGCAGTCTATTTTTCATGAAGCTGTTACAGAAACGCCTGCAAGTTAAAGTCTTGAAATATTACTTTTTTTTTTCAGAGCGGATAGTGTAATCCCAAGAGTGCATCAGGGAGCGTGCCTCGTGCCATTTCGAGCTTGAGTGAAAGCATGTTATCGAATGGTGGTATGTCGTTACATCAGAGAAGGCTCCGGCAGAGACGACACTGCACAGGCAGAACGCTCTGCATTACAAATAAAGCACTTACTCTTTTATTTGGTGCCGTGATGGTAGTACATTCTCGGTTTTATTTCTACTGAATACTACCTCTTCGAGTTAAATATGTATTTCGGAATGAGAGCTGTTTAACAATAGCAGATTTTTCTTTGTTAAAGTACAATTGTAAGAAGTGCTGTCACTTTCAGTAACCAGAACAATGGTAAACGTTCTTGTCTGTTTATATTTTGTTGATATTGTGGACAAATGTAGGTAGTAACACGATTAGAATTATAGGAGCAGATTGCTGCATAAGAAGAGTATTATACAATTATCATACTTTACCGTTTTTGTTATGGATATTGGAGATATATTAATTGGTGTGGAATAATAATAATAAAATAATAATAAATTTTATTTATCCCGTAGATTATAAATATATGGGACAAGTCAAATAAAAACATATGAATTTATTTATTTATTTATTTATTAATTCCTGTGACCATATAAATGGTATGGAACAAGTCAAATTTTATAAATAATAATAAAGTTACAAAACAGATAAAAACAAACAAGAGTAGATTAACCGTAAAAGGACATAAGTACATTACGACTACAACAAATACAGTTCAGACGTACCGATCTGAGATATGCCTATCGCTCACAAAGTCACTAAAAGAGTAATAGCATTTAGCAATCAACAATTTTTTTATCTCTAATTTAAATTTCGCTATCGGCAGACTCTTGATACTCATGGGAAGTTTATTAAATGAAGTTATCGACAAGTACAGTGGACTCCTCTTATAAAAAGACAATCTATGTCTGGGCACCTCCAAAACATCACCCCGTCTCGTTGCATATTCATGGCGATCCCCAACTTTTGCATATCGATGTAAGTTTTGTTTGGCGTACGTTAATAGTTGGTAGATAAAAATACACGGTACTGACATAATATTTAACTGAATGAAGTAGTCTCTACATGACGCTCTCGTACTTATACCCACCATGTTCCGTATTGCTCTTTTTTGCATTCTAAAGACCCTCAAGCTCTCACTTGAGGAGCCCCATGCAACTGTGGCGTACGATATCAAGGAGTGAAAACTTGCATAGTAGTATTTTTTTAAAATATCAATATTGACAGAATATCTTAATTGTTTCAACGCAAAGCAAACCGATCCCAATCTCTTGCACAGATCGTCAATATGACTCTCCCAGTTACATCTCGTATCAATAGTTACACCTAAAAATGTTGCTTGGTCATCTTGCGTAATACTACTTTCACTTGTTTTAACTAGGTAACTGTATTTTCTTTCTCGATTTGACGCATAAAAGTTAACAAATGTCGTTTTGCATGAATTTAGGTATAAATCATTTTCATTGAAATACGACTCCAATCTCCGCAATTCTTCAGTCGCCAATGCAGCCACATCATCAGTCTTATCGCAGGCCACAAACACCGTTGTGTCATCGGCAAACAGCAAAGCCCTGTCTGTAGGAACGTCATTCACATATATTATGTATAAAAGTGGGCCAAGGACGGATCCCTGAGGTACACCCGAAACAATCGACTGTTGCCGAGATCGACATCCACCAAGCTGTACATATTGTACTCGGCCTTGTAAGTAACTTTTAAGCCACTGTAAGGGTATTCCCCTTACACCATACCTATATAGCTTTTCCAAGAGCCGCTCGTGGTTAACATGATCAAATGCTTTGCTCAGATCTAGAAATATAGCCAAACACTCATTTCCTACATCAACGCTATTATAAATGTTGTTTAATAGTTCGACTATTGCATGCATTGTTGAGCGCCCCTTCCTAAAGCCATACTGCTTCTCATTCAATATGTTACATCTGTTTAAGAATGATAACAACTTATCAGCAACTATCCTCTCAATAACCTTGGAAAATGTAGTTAGCAACGAGATGGGTCTGTAATTCTGCATAAGGTTTGCATCGCCTTTCTTATATATAGGTATTATTTTAGCAAGCTTCAAGTCGTCTGGAAATACACCAGAGCTTAACGAATTATTTATAATGGTGGTAAGTGGCATAATAATATAGCTTATACATTTCTTGATAATTATAGAGGGGATTTCATCATAACCTGTTGAGAAACTTGATTTTAGCTGAACAAGTGCTCTGTGTACTTCAGACTCAGAAATTGGATCAAAGAACAACGTTAAGTCATTCATTGAAAATCCCAATTTACAATCGTTAGACTGATTTCGGGACATACCACAGGCGGTATTTACAAAGTAATCATTGAAATACTCCGAGACTACCCCAGAGTCTGAAATTTTTTCATTATTTACTATTATTTTAATTTCTTTACCATTATTAATCAAGGTTTTACCCTTTATTATCTCCCAAGCTGTTTTGTTTTTATTACTTGAATTTAACATTAAGTTATTGTTGTACATTTCTTTTGCTTTCTTAATAACCGAGGTATATATTTTCTTATACCGCCTGTATTATTATTATTTCTTAAATTATTATTATTATTATTATTTCTTAAATCCTTTGGGAAGTGATTATAGTATAGAATGCCTATAATAGTAAACTCTGCCATTCAAACTCACCCTTGTTCGTCATTTAATAAAGTGATTCTCGATTTTTTAATGTCCCATTTAACATAAATTTTTGAATAAAAATTCATGTTAGCTTCTTTTATGATTGATGTTAATATGACAACCGGATTTGCTGTTCTCGTTCTGTCACTCAAGGCCATCGATAATCATATTTTGAAAACGGTGTTAGCAATTTTATCATTTCCGTAATCGTTTCTTCTTTCTGCCTATGTTTTGTATTTAATAAGATATCAGAACAATGTTGTCTAAATGCAATAATAATGGTACCTGCATATACATGCACTTTTAAAAGCAAATTTTTTTACCTTTTTACCACCTGATGCAAGCTCCCTTAGCTTTTCTAGGACTTGTTGTCGATGTTCAACGGCGCTGTTTATCCTGTCCCGATGAAATTTTTTGTTTCTGCGATATTCTTTGTCATTTCTTCTATTGCTTGGATTAATTTTTTGGCACGACCATCCCCAGATCATACATTATTGAAACCTGCTTAAATGTTTTGACGATTTTTTCGAGCTATTTATATGCTGACGGAAAGAGGTTTTTAAATCAAAGAAATTATTTTTCAAGCATATATTTTTATTCCACAGTGATATTGTTTAGGTTAAAATAAAACATGTATTTTCAATCAAGAAACCTTTCCGTTTTCAATTGCTCCTTTTCATTGAAAGACCATGTCTTAAATTAAAAGCTCGTAATTTCATTGACAGGAAGTTTGTTTCGCATTGGCTCGCAATTTTTGTGAATTATATAAAATAATCTGAGGAAGACAACAATAAAAAATAAGATTGTCGAAACGTCATGAAGAGTTTTATTGAATAATTCATTAAATTTAAAAACCAAGCCGCTAAATCAAGAGAAAAAAACAAAAAACAAAAAGAATGTAGATTACTATTATTTAATATTATGGATTCAATTGACAAAAATCGATAAAATCTTGAGCATATGCAATCAATGCCATACACTATTCTATTCTATTCTTATAACAACCTTAAATGCCTAAAAATCTGCGGCTGTTGTGTTGTGACATTCACTACAGCATAGGTATAACTGGTATAACACTATACCTTTATGTGGTGCCACTAAATTTATGGAGAATAGTGAATGTTTAGTGAAAAAATTGGATAAAGTATATTTATTGGATTTCTTTTGCAACTTTATCTACGCATCAATAATGCGGTTAGTTATGTAATTTATACAGTTGAAAGAAACAGCTTTTATCTGATTTACATATTTATTCCATGAGCAAATGTTATTTGTTTTCTTGTTAGACACAGAGATTATCAAGCTAATAATTTGTTGGTGTTATTCTTTTGTAATATAAGCTACACAAGAATCCAATTAATGAAATGTGTTTTTTTCATACAAATGCTCTATTATTTTGTGTGATTGATAGACTGATTCACTTTTTTTGCGTTAAATTTTAGATTTGTTTCATATCTGATACGTCGGTTTGACGTATAGTTTTAGTTAATATTGTTTTCACAATGCAAAAATTATTTATCGATTTAAATGCAAATTAACTTGAGTTTTATCTGCTCTTTCTACTATTTTGTAATCTCATTTGGAGCTCACGATTTAGAATACAAGCCTGTTACAAAAATACACATACCTATTTACTAAATTTCCTATTAGTATGCGACCCGAAATCCAGCAACAATTATCGGATATAATCGAATTGTTGCCAACACCCGAACGCGCAAAACCGATTACGTTTGTCTCTCATAAACTGGAAATATTTAATTTATTATATATTCAGTCAGTGTCACTAATCATAAAGTTAAGATGTCAAGTCGAATTATGAGGGTAGCGTTGTTGCGGATGTGGAATTGGAGGTTCAGCTATCTATTAATCTCATAATGCTACCATAAACCTAACGCTGTGCTGTTTAATTTCACGTCTATATTGTTTGCATATGCAACATTTGTTGTTTGTCTTTGATGGCGTGATTGTGTACTGAATAAATTTCTCACACTATTTGAAATACGTGCAGATTACGATAAGTTCATATTCTGGGGTTCAATGGGTACAATATTTATAAAATAAGAAATAATTTTTTCTTTTTTTTTTTACTGAAAAGGTTCTGCGTGAATTTTTGCAACAAATAATACTAAATTTTAACCCCAAGTTAGTATTTTGGATGTTTATAGTTGTTATGTCGGTTTGGCAATCGCGACATGTTAGCTTCAAAGACAAAATACAATAGTAAACAAAAAATTTCAAAGGTTTAGAAAATATAGTATGTTAAGGAGGGCCGGCAAACCTCGGTAAAAGAATCTGTAAGACCGGGTTCATACTGGATGCTTGGTAGGTACTTGCGCATTCGCAAGCCAGATAGAGCCCTAATATAATTAATTGTGTAGTAATATTACCATAACCTATTTAATTAAGTAGCGTTTTTTTGAAAATAGAGTTTTCGCGAAGATATTCCTTGTTATAGAAACGTTACTTACTCACGTCCTGCTATAAGAATATGGCGAAAATATGAAAATGTGACATTATGAAAATGTATTGATGTTGTTCAATAACGAGCAGAACAGATAGGATGAGCATTTGTGTCGTTCAAAATGCATTTGCATTATTTAGAAACGATTAGAGTGGGTTGAATCTGCATTGATGGTGTTGACAATGTGCCGGTGTTGTTCAGAAACCAGTAGGGAGGGAGTGATGAGCATTGGTGTTGTTCAATACGCTTTGATGTTATTCAGAAGCGAGCAAAAGGGGTGGAATGAACATTGGAGTTGTGCATTAGTGTCGACCGGAAACGAGCTGAATAGCTGGGATAAGCATTGGTTCTATTCAGAAAGGATAAGAAGGAATGGGATGAGCACTGGTGTTGTTTAGAATGCCTTGATGTTCTGATGAAGAAGGTGTGGGATGAGCATTGTTATTCGAAATGCATTGTTGTTATGTAGAAACGAGCTGACGCGATACAATGAACATTGATGTTTTGCAGAAACGAACAGAAGAAGCAGAACATCCCTTGATGTTCTTTAGAAATAAGCGGAAGAAATAAGGGGTGAATTGGGCATTGGTGCAGTTCAAAATGCGTCGGGGTTGTTCAGAAACGAGCAGAAGAGACGGAATCAACATTGGTGTCGCTTAGAATGAATTGGTGTTATTCGGAATCGATCGAAAGAGGTGGCGTGCGCATTGGTGTTGGTTCCGGAATAATACAACCAGGCAAATTCATAGGAAAACCTTTATTAATGGACCATCAAAATAGAGGACTGAATAAACCTCAGCAGGAAGTGACACCATGCATTGAAAGGGCATCTACCGAAACTTGTGATCTATACGGAAGATACCAACTGCAGACTGTGTAATAGGATGACAGAGACCGTATATTACATCATATGTGCATGCGAGACTCTGGGCCCGAAAAGACAGGCGATTACTTCGATCGACCAGCCAGAGATCTTTTACTTTCTCTTTACTACAGGACACCAGGATATTAGAACGGCTGGATGAAAGAAATGGGAGATTAAATAAAAAGAAGCCAAGAGGCTGCAGTGTTTCCGAAGAGTCCATGTCAGACGGTTTCCACAAAAAAACAAAAAAAAAAATGTTGTTCAGAAACCAACAGATGAGATAGGATGGGCACCACTGTTGTTCTAAAAGCATTCCAATACTAATTCTACCGGATAAGAGAGGCGATACCACGTTCTTCAGGGTGGTGCGTTCAAGGTGGAACGCGGGCTTACTAGTATAAGTAATAAACCTTTATTAATGCCACAACTAATGCCATTTGCCACAACTAATAACATTTACAGAGTTTTAAAGAAGGTAATAATTATTAGTTTTAAGTTTTGCTGTTAATGTATTATTAACATGCATGCACTCGTAATTTATGCACGAATAACTAAACTCTAAGCAAGTATATATATCCTGCAGCTTCATTCATATTCAGTCCGCGTATGTTAAGTCCTCCACATGAAAGAAACGTTATTCAGCATGGATAAAAACGGATCATAAATATCGCCAACGTTCTTGGGATACTAATGTTCTTTTTAAGTAAGTTAAAATATTGGATAAACAAATATACTGCTTCTGGACGTATTCCAGTAACGCGAGTGTTTCATTGAGTTAATCCAGATAAGAATTTAAGCACTACGTTCTAAATTACGGTTAACACTGCGACTGTTACTACCCCAGATGAAATTGCACTGGTGTGGGGATCTACGTTTTCTCTATAGTTTAAACGAAATTTAATGAAGACGCATTGGTGATCGAGACCTGCATTTGCCTTCTCTGTGTCGTTTCCTAACGGGAATTAAAGAACGAAATTACCCCCAAAGCTGCAATACTCGATGCTAATAATAGCAGTTTACATCGTACATATATATACGTAAAAATTATTGCTTTGATATGCCGATTGGGAGTTGCCCACTGATTTCGTAAGTTACAGATGTTTCAATTATATCAGCCTAAGAGAATAAATTTTTTTTTACGCAAATGGAATATTTCACTTACGATGTCATGTAATAGTTTTCGTTACGTGTAATATTGCTACCTGACGGTCAATTATCTTGGAGAGTTTGTAATTGTAGTTGTTGCTGTGGTTGCTTTCAGAAAAAGTAAATTTCCTATTGCAACTCGTTAATATCCCCTGGGGATTATATAGTTACAGATGTTTCAATTATATCAGCATTAAGTTCGGATGATCAATAAACTTACATTAAAATCTTCATTATATGCATTTTCAATGTTATTACTTTTAAGCATTAAGTTCAATAAGAAGTTATATTTTATAACTATAGATAGATAAATAAAGTATCGATCTTATTCCAGGAGGCAATTTTTAAGGGCTTATTTTCCCTTCTCTTCTTTTCTTTTTCTACGAAAACTATGTACCATTCTAGTGCGAACTCGTTAAAGTCTCATTACCCACGGTTCGATGCAACCGGAGTAAATTACACTAATTAGTATTCCATTAGACTTGTCGGAAACAATACAGTTAATCTGAGATATTTCTTTTTTTAACATGCTGTTGTTTAGGGTGAAATGTGAAAATTTCTTACTTGATGCAGAATATAGATTTCCCCTCAGGAACGTTGTGAAACGTAATTAACTTTCCGCGAAGGGCACGCCTAATATTTCTGCTATTTGTTATTCAAATGAGGACATTAGTGCGGTATTTTGTTCCTGTTTTGGGTAGAGAGGGAAGACACATGAGCCAGAGTTTTCTGTACAGTGAACGTACGTACATGTGAAACCTTGTTATTTGACCATAGTTTATATATAATCAATAACTCCTTCTACCTCAATTAAGGTGTAGGAATATTTCTTTTCTTTTCAGCTATGGACGAACCTCTTCCATTCTCTTCTATTTTCTGCCATCTTCTTCGCTTCTACCCATTCTTTGTTTCTTTTCTGTAAAATTTTCCCTATTACATCGTCCCAAGTTTGCCTAGGTCTTCCCGGCTTCCTATTTTTTTGTATTCTCGCCTCCCATATCTTTCTCACTAGCCTCGATGCTTCCATCGTCAATAGATGTCCCCACCATTCTAACTGCTTTTCTTCTATAAATTCTAAAGTCGATTGTATGTTTAGGTCTTTTCTTATATCTATGCTTCTGATTTTGTCTCTCTTCGTAACTCCTCGAACTCTTCTCAGGAACTTCATTTCGACTGCTTGTATCTTACTTTTTTGTTTTTCATTTAGTATCCATGATTCGCAGCCGTAAGTTAGGATGGGTCTAATAATTGATTTAAATACTTTAATTTTGGTTTTTTGTGATATTTCTTTTTTATTTATGAATTTAGTTTGCATAGTATAGTACAGTTTCATTGTTTTTTCAACCCTTTCATTTATTTCTGCTTCTTGTGTTCCATTTTCGTCTAGTGTTACTCCTAGGTATTTGAAAGTATTAACTTTTTGTATATTCTCTCCGTCAATCTCTATTTTAAGTTCTATGTTTTCATTTCCTATGGCCATCACTTTTGTTTTGTTTATGTTTAACTTCATTCCATTTTGTTCAAGTTCTTTATATCATACATTAATATTGTGTTGCAAATGTGTCTCGTTTTCGGCAACTATAACGATATCATCTGCAAACACTCCTTCCGAGATTTCTACTTTTTGTAAGTTGTAATATCCAACACAAAATTTCTTACTTTTTTTGGTACATTTCTTAATAATATCGTCCACAAAAATTATGAACAATATTGGACTTAACTTGTCGTAGTCCTAATTGTGTTGTGAAGAAATCTGATACATTATTATTTGCTATTACTGCGTTAACATTGTTCTTATACACTTTTGTAATAGTTCTTATAGTTTTATCGTTTATGTTCCTTTCTTTTAAAGTATTCCGTAGTTTTTCTCTTGGGACTTTATCGAACGCTTTTTCGAGATCTATGAAAGCCATTAGGACCTTCCGCTTTTCTTATATTGCTTTTTATGTAATTTGTTTAATGGAAAAAATGTGATCTTGTGTGCTATTACCGCGCCTGAATCCACTTTGGGATTTTTCCAAGGTATCTTCAATTGCTTCTCTCAGGTGTTTCTGTAGTATTTGTTCAAACATTTTCATGGCTGTGCTTATTAAAGATACACCTCGGTAATTATTGCAGTTCTTTTTATCTCCCTTCTTGAAAATCGGTGTAATCAGCGTCATTTTCCAATCATCAAGTAGCTCTTCTTCTTCCCATATTTTATTGTACAAATGTAGCATTGTTTCCTTTGCCTTATTCCCCATATCATTTTACCGTTATTGTTTCTTATGTCTTCTCCGTGTCTTTCTATAGGTCTGCTATATATCTCGTCCTTCCTACCTACTCTACTATTAAAATCCCCAATTATGAATATCATTCCTTTCCCTTCATCAGTTGCTTTCATTAAGTCTTTCCAAAAATGCTCTTTATTTTCTGTTTTGTGATCCTCGTTAGGTCCGTAAACCACTATTACTGTTTTTATTGACTTGTTCGTTTCTCGTAGTTCTATTGTTAAAATTCCCTAAATTTCAACTCCCGCAGCAGCTCTATGATCCTCTTGAACGCCACTGTATATCATTACATGTTCTTCTTTCGTTTTACTTAGTCCCTTCCCTTTTTTCTTTGTTTCAGTAATACCCAATATATCTACACCCATTGCTATAAATTCCTCCTCCAACTGACCATAGTTTATAACGGTTTAATTTGCAATTAATATATCATCAGCAGCAATATAGAGATATTCTAGTAATGTATCTAGAATGTTTCTGATAAAAAATATATTTATAATGATTTTAGTGAATCCAGATCCATTATTGTCTACATACATTTGTCTTGGAAGGCGCTCTCTAATTTTGCCTCCTTAACAGGACCCATCATCGTTGAGAGTGATCCTTTATGTAGCTGTTAGCTGTGGGGTTCTCTACGCCCATGACTAGAAACCTTGTCCTCGACAAGCCATCACAGTGGGACAATATATGAACTGGGGTTTCTTCCTCCTCATGGCAGAATCTGCAGAGAGCATCATCTGCCAGGCCTATGTTATACATATATTCAGTCTACAATGACCGGGCGACAGACCTACTATCATTTTGACAGTTGTCCTGTCTTTACTCCGTAGGTCTTTAGGAAATTCAAGTCTCTGTTCCCTTAAGAACTCTTTTGCCTGCCTTGTCATGGTGATTTTTGCCACCATTCCTTGGACTTATTCTGAGTTAATTCGATGACGAGCCTGGCCAGCTCGTCCATCGCCTCGTGTAGCTGGGAACCTAGGCCAATGTTCCTTCGAGATCCCACCTCATTTAGGGCACTTTTGCAGTCTCAAACCAGCTTTGAATCAACACTTATGGAACTAATCGCTGTAAGTGTTGCGTAACTGTTTTACGTAACTCGGTTCATCCTTCTACTTCTCCGATACAGTTATGAATTAGAGTTTGGAATACTGCCATGTCTTTGGTGAAACTCGAAAACTCGAAAGGATCTTTCTGGGCTTCTCTGCATATGTGCCGATGTTTACGCCGTAACCAATCTTAGAGCCGGCTGTATACCAGTCCCTCTTATCTAGTGCTATAACCTGATAATTTCTATCTAGAATGAATTTTTAAATCATGGCGACACTTGGCATCCCCATAAGGACGCGCCTCCTTAATTTCATGCAGTATTTTTAATGATTGGCACCGTGCGATTTACTTGTCGCTGTTTGACTGTGCATAAGCCTGTATACTCCATTTCCTTGTACATAAATTTGGAACGGTGGCAGGTTTAGCATTACGTACCATTGCATTTGTCAGTCGTTGTATGCCATCGACCGCTTTGGCTGCCCCCGCCTGTCGAATCTTTGGCCGCCATACTACTGCTCCGTATGCTATCACAGTTTTAATTACCCTTGTATATAACCACCGAGTCATTTTGGGGTGAAATTTCTTCCACACAACCTTCTACACCTGCCCAGGGCAATAGCGGCTTTGTTGGTTGTTTTCTGGAGATGTGTGAGTCTTTGGTCAAACCATACCAAGATATTTCGCCTCTTTAACATATGGAATCCTTTCGATTCCTAACATTAGTGGTTGTAAACCCTCTGGCAGCTTCTTTCTCGTGAAAACTTGGAGGGTAATTTGACCATGACCGCTAGAAGTGTTCGATTAAAGGAAAATATTTGCAGCTTTAGCTTCCTTATTTTGCGGAGGGTACAATTATCGTCTATCTTGAGAATTTATGGAATCATATGTGACCAATTTGTATTGACGATCTCAATCCTTACACTGAATTGAAATTTTGTTAATTTTGAAAGCTTTCCCCGATACGAATATTTTTAAAGGAACACCCGTTTATTTTAAATGAAACATAAAAATATAAAAAAAAAAAAAACCTAAAAAGGAAGGTGGCGCTGAGGTTCAGGGTTCATTGTTGGAATCACCATACCTTTATCGTTACCACGTCTGAAGCTTTATCGCCATCCATCTATTAAGGAATTACGAGCTTAGATGTGCGCGCTCTAAAGGACACAATCCAACTCAAGAGACGACTGCGCAATCCGGTGATGCAGTCGCTGATCTAGCTAGATAGCTCGTGTGAAACGAGTACACACTGCATGACTCTAACTTATAACACAATTACGAGTAATCTTCAGCTGGAATTTTAAAATGGCATGTACGTACTTTCCCCCAAACTGCACTTGTCTAGAAACAAAATGGTCACTTATTAAATGTGTTAGTAGTTTTACTATTTTACGCGCGGTATGTTTTAAAATGAAATACGGTGCATTACCCATGTAACTGAACACCTTTTGCCAACATCTCGATTGATATACCTTGCTAAACTTGATAGATCGTAAAAATAGTTATTATCTCTAACGAATGCTGCATACGTTTAAGGAGATGTGCAATTTCACATAAATAAAAGACCTATTAATTAATTACAAGTGTTTCATGGCATACCTATATGTACACAATATTTTTCGAAATCAATAACTTTCATCAGGGTTTCCAATGTTGGGGTTACTAATCAAATTGAATGTTTCATTCTAACGATACAAAAAAAATGAAATATCATTTGTCTACCCTTTGATATAATTTTAAATAATACTTCGAAATAAAACGACATCAATACAATACACTTAACACTAAACAGGGACAACAACGGGCATTTGAATTTCCTGAAGCGTAATGTGATACAAAAATGATAAATATCCATTTACAAAGTAATAAATAATTTAATTAAAAATACAATTCATCGGAATACATCTGTCATCAATTTCTAATTATCTTTTCCTAACTCGCTTTGAATAAAAAAAAGGGAAGAAGTATTGCGAATCACCTCACGCAGGAATTCATTTAATTAAATTCTGATCAGAGTTCTTGCTTAAATATAAACACGACATGGATGTGTATAAGCAAAGGAATAACAAGAGTTTCGAGTAGATTAAAAAAAACCAATAAATTATTCGAATTTGTTGCGTAGAATTACGTCGTTCGAGGGGCGTCCCTCTCTTTTAGTAGCCGATATTGTCTACACAAATAGGGTGCCGCGTGTACTAACGACCGTAGCTGTTTGAATTACTGTACGAGTGGCGGTTGCCATCACTGTTCGCGCAATTGGGACACTCTTACAATGTGACGATAATGTTCCTGTAACACGGAACATCTCACACGTACTTCAATTGTTAAACGTCGTTAGGTTGGGTATAATGCAATGGAAACAACGAGATTACAGATCTGAAATGTACCTTAAACAAAGTTGCCTAGTGTAGATAATTTAATTTATTAATAGTTTAAATAATCGATGATTTATGATATCTTTCAAGCGCTGTGCGTTCTTACAATTAAAAGTTAGGTGTGGTTTTTAGATTAATAAGCAAACGCCGGATCATCGATAAAGCACAGGGCAATTGCGCAATATTTTGATTGCATGTTTGACTACTACGGATTATTATGAATCTGTGTATACACATAACTGAAATGGTTTATTGAAATGTCAGCATTTTTTATTCTATATTTGTTCTAATAAATTACGTTTGTTCTAAAACGTTTCGACAAATGGTTGTCGTCTTCTGCAGTAAGGACAGTTTATAATCACTGGCAAAACTAATTTGCCAGGGGAACTTATACTGTTTAATAACTGCGTATGATTATTTCTTGTTTGACAAAATGGTAGGTTTAGTAAAGTTACTACTATTTTTAAAGCATTATTTGAAAAAGGTGAGATATGATGGAGCGCAGCAGCAAGACCTCAAAAGACTTATGCTGGGTTAGTGGCAGAATAGGTGGACACCAACATAAAAAAGCACAGTGGACAAGAGAACTTAATCCTGATTTGGAGTAGTGGATCGTATGCGAACACAGGAGGGTGGACTACTACCTCTCACAGGTATTGAAAGGGCACGGAGTATTCAGAACATACATGAACAGGATAGGCAAAGTCATGTGCATACTGCGGTGACACCAATACCGTAATTACTATATTAAAATCAAAAGAATACTGGGATGAGACACATGGAATGATAAGAAAGATAATGAAAGCAAAAGAGGAAGAGGAAAGACTGAGACAAAATAGATAGAACATGGAAATACAAGCGTTTAGTAGGTGCATTCATGTAGATATCAAACATGATGGTTCAATGAATTGCACTAGGTGAATATAGGGTGGCTTTAGTGAGTATACCAGTCTTGTATTCACCGACTGGGAGTCTCACACTATCACGTGCGATAGATCTAAGCACTTGATGGCCATAAACGATTTCCACCCTCCAAAACAGAAATATATAGGTCATAAATATGGGCATGTCTAATGCGCCACCAATCGGTCCGCCCTGTGGTAATAATAAATTAGAAAAATTCTTCAGTATAAGTACCTACTCTATTAATTTATGGGTTTATATCTTTGGAAATAATACTATAATGTATATATGTTGTCTATGTAATTGTAGGAAGAGAATTAAATTTGTCAAGAGAATATCTACAGAATGGACTGTTACAATTCTGAGAAAGAGCCAGAAAAACGGGTCTTCATATTTATTTTAGCCAATTTAAAAGTATTGGCGTTTTACATTTTCTAGGTTGTCACCTTTTTCTTAAAACAAGGACACATGCTTTACAATTATCCTACGCAAAGCCATAAACAGAATTTATGATCATTAATTCTGCTTCGGTTCTTCACACCTCGCCTTGTAATTTTCTTTCCATTATTTTTCTTTTTACGACGTAATTGGAACTTTGAATTATAAATCGGTGGTGTTTTCAAATTACTGCCACGTAAAAACCATGAATTTCAAAGCCTACATTTGCATAACGACCTATTACCGCGTAGCTGTGTTTGATGTGATATCGTGTGGCATTACGTAAACGTGAATACATCCATACATCTATGCATGTATCTCTAACAAGATTCTATTACATGCAAATGTAATTCTAATACGTAATAACTTCACATTGGTGGAGCTGCAAAATATAACGAGTGAAAAGCGATATAAGTGTAACTGTAATAATCGCGAATTATTTTTTTTTTTATTTCTACTGGGCATTATCAAATTTTAGTTTATCTGGGATTATTTTATTATACAAGGTGGGGCAAAAGTAATGTCATAATATAAATTGGGTGTCATATTGTTAGAAATAAAACATATTAGGGTCTCTTTTAACGGAAAGTTTATTTGAAGGTGTAAAAATGATATGGCTCAAATGATCACCTCCTTGAGTTAATGCACATTTATGCTCGTTTTACAACATTTTCAATTGTTGCTGGCAAAACATGTGGCTCCAAATTGGTGATTTCTGGCCCTGTCAGGTGCGACGACCTGGCCGACCAGTTCAAATCATCAAAGCGGGAGATTTGAAATTGGCGCCCGGAAATTGATGTTTAAAAATTTCCATGGTTGCCCGAGATGTGTGAACGGTTGCTCCGTACTGCTGCAATCAACACTGCTCGAGCCAATTCTGGAACCCGCGAGGCAGGCATCCAGGGAGCACTGGCATTTAGAAAAGAAACTTGTAAATGTGGAAAAGGTGAAATGGGCAACGTACTGGTGGTTATTCACTTAGCAGTTATACATATATTCAAATCAATAATCTTTCAAATTCCAAACTGTCTCTGCAATTACATTAATATACCGAATAACTAGTTCTACAACGATGTAATCAAACATATCTCGTGAACAGGAATGAACCGTATATGTAGGTATAATGCAATTTGTACGGTTCGTGAAATAAACATTCCCGATCAAAATATGTCAGGCGCAGCCGTTCCACAAAACAAAACTAATTTGTAATCTCTCGCAGCAGCGTTAAAATTTTAAATCTGATGGTGAAATGTGACGCGTTCGAATTTTATAAACACATCCAATTCTACGTAAATATACGTATGCAAATACAAATTGCCTTGGGTCCGTCTACGATATGCTTTGCATCTAGGAATGTCATCTCGCGACACATATGTCGGTGACAGGTAGACCTTTGTTACGCTCAACGAGCAGAGGCTATTACGAAACGTGACTTCCGTATAACCACGTAGCGAAGTTCTTGGCTTGGATTTTGTTCGAGTGAAATTGTCGATATCTAGGGGGTTTTAATTCATTCTCATGTATTTTCCTACAAACAAGCACTCAATTCCATTGTTCATAAATATATGTAGGTAACCATATGAAATTTAGCTAATTCTGCTAAGTTTGTTTTTTTACTTACAATTAGTAAAATTTGATTTAAAATAAATGCTCTTGCCTCAGAAGGTGAAAAACCTTAATTTCTTTGAAATACTGTTGATACTAATGATTCACCATTGGTATTATATATATGTTCAATTTTACTTCCTTTTTTAGTTTTTATTGTGGACTATAACATGAAATTATCCACCTAAATACCTAAAAGCTCCGATATATAGTTCTTTCAGAACTATTTTTAAAATTATGTTTTTTTTAATTAGTGCGTCGTCAGATTATTATGTTACTTTCTTTAATATCTTTTTCAAACAAAATTGTTTTGAAGACATTAAATGTAATCTATATTTACTCTGCATTCATATTTAATACTTGCAGGATTTAAATAAAGTGTTTTAAAACTGGAGACACTCCCTAATTTGTAACGAAAGTTTAGCGGAAGCGGTCGGAAAAGTTTCCTATGTATTAAATTTGATGTAAATTTAGGAGCATCGTGTTTCTAGTGCACTTAAAATTGTCAAGAGAACTCCATAATCTAATGGAATAGTTGTGAGCGCATTAATTTCCTACGTTTTATAACAACAATCGACTACAAAAAAATACATTCAGCTGTATCTTATCATTAAAGATATAGTGTAGTAAACCTTCATATAATGTTATTTTCTACGAATTATAATAACATAAGTAATAGAGAAAGTCATACATGTAGTACAGACAAACTATTCGGAATAGGTTACGACAGAGTGGATTAAGAGCTAGAGTAGCTGTAACAGCCCCTCGTCTCACTAAGAACCACCGAGTGGCTCGCTTAAGGTTTGCCAGAGAACATGTAAATTGGAACATTAATGACTGGGCCAATATACTCTTCACAGATGAGTCAAGATTTGGTCTTTATACCTCAGATAGGCGTATCTCAGTGTACAGACGAGACGGTGAGCGCTATTCGCAGTGTAATATCAGACCTAGACCTAATTTCGCTGGTGGCTCTATTATGGTTTGGGGAGGCATCTGTTTAACAGGTCGTACAGAGTTAGTACCAGTAGACAGAGGTACACTGACTGCCCACAGGTATATAACGGACATTTTAGAAGAACATGTAGTACCATATGCGCCAATTATAGGAAACGAATTCATGTTAATGCACGATAATGCACGACCGCATGTTGCAATAATCGTCCAGGAATACCTTAACGATGTTGGTATTCCAGTTTTAGATTGGCCTGCGGTAAGTCCGGACATGAACCCTATCGAGCACGTGTGGGACCTCCTTCACAGACGGATACGAACCCAAAATGTTGCCCCAGCGGACCTGCATGGACTAGCAAATGCTCTCCGTGACGAGTGGGAGAATTTGGATCAGGCTTATATACGGAGGTTAATCGAATCTCTGCCAAACCGTATGCGAGCGGTCATAAGAGCCAGAGGTGGCAATACTCAGTATTAAAAGCTACTGTTATGACATTTTTCTTTCCAAAATTATAATTTCTTGTTTTAATAAAAATCTCAAGTATGAGTTCTTATTTTTATTTGGCCTGTATTTTATTTAAACAATGATAGAAATTATATCTTAGAGCGCATTAAAGTATATTTACAACTTTATGCTACAAACAAAGATTATGCGATACTTTTATGATTCAAAACTAAATTATGCGATACTTTTTTGGCGGAGTGTATTTTCAAAAATGTATATCTTAGTTTTGAATAAAATTTGCAATACAATTATGTAGTAACTTAATTTTATGTAGGCACTAATAGGATTAAATTAAGATTAAGTCAGATTATTTTTCTACTAAAGGCTCTAATGGCTATCCATACAAATGGGTATTGTGCTAATATACTGCTTGGCTTCTTTTACCGGAGAAACCGCGTCCTGGAACTTCCTCTTGTTGACGTTTCGTCTACACTTGTATCGGACATCTTCTGGGGTGTTTCTCCCGACGCTGTTAATGTGAAACTTTCAGTACGGTTTCAAATCAACAGCGATAGAACAAGTTGCCCTGAAGATGTTTCATAGAATTGCGGAGAAATGCAAGGAGAAATTCTAGGATGCAGTTTCAGCCCTGACACCAAGTAGCATGTAGCGTGGACAACGACCGCGGATTTATTCTATAGTCTGTGCTGCTGCCTGTGTAGACAGTTGGTGGTATAATAAAACCGAAGTACACGCTAATACTAGAAGTATACATAGTAGATATTTCAACACTTGTAATAATCTCGTGAATATGACTGAAGTATTAACTACACTTTGAAGTACCGACTTCTTACAGCTAAGAAATATGCTTTGGGCAGTTGAAAAGCAGATTCCTAATGTTAAGCTATACAGTCATACATAAAACTCATATATTATGTGTGAATTTATCTTACATAATTGTGCCAAGTTTTTAAACGATCCATATGAACAGTTTAAAGAGATTAATGTAGAAGAACAACTAGTCATACCTGCATTATATGCTGAACCAATGCAAGATGACATGTTGCTAAGAAATTGTTATAAGTGTTCTGATTAAATTAGAAGTTTTAGAAGTTTTAAGTTCACCACAAATTGTCATATTCTAGAATTAAGCATTTTTATTTTGCAAAAATTTTGTCCAGGGATGAAGCAAAAATCCTACATTGTCATGTCAACATGCAATGCAATATCTACAAATCTTACAAACATTACACATTGAATTTTGAAAGCAGTATTAAAACGATACCGACCAAGTTCTCTTTCATTATGTATCTTATATTACAGCTTCCCTTTTGTTCAATCAACATTTATCATTTATATAGGTAATTATGAATATAATCTACATGTAATATGCAATTTGTTAATGATCGACCCGAATTTTCGAAGAAGTTAATTTATTATCTGCAGATATCTGGAATATAGAATATTTTACTTGGGTTTCATGTACCTTAATAAATTGCCAACGTTGTAGCTAGAGTTAATTGGAAATGCCAGGCAAGGCGGCACTAAATATTCAAAGCTATAATTTATTACAGCGTAGCTTTTACATTTTTCAATAGAACGGGCCTATTCCCTGGTTTGTTAGAAGTGCGCAGCTTCTATTATCGTCCGTAACTCACTATATAAGTAACGAACGTGAAATACGGATATAGTAGACGTATCTGTCTTTTCGCGGCACGTAGGAGAAGTCGTCTGTATAGAGTACAAATTAAAAATAAAGAATTCATAAACCCAAAGACGGTATTATACAACTCCACGTCGTACTACACACCGCTTTTTTTCCAAACTTTCGGAAACCAGACGTAAATCTCTTCTAAATGCGATATAATGGTGGAAGTGAGTTTTTAAAGTTTTACGAAACAAGTTCCAGAAATTATTAAGCTGTCCCGACGCGGCGTCGAGTTTAACTTTTAAAACTCGTTATTAAAGTAATAATTTACAATAATGCCAACTTATTAGTCGCACACTATACATTAGTTATGAAAACCTACTGTTTGGATGAAACTTCAAACTTAATTTTTCTAATTAATTTAACCACGGCGGTAAGGTTATTTTGTTAAGCTCTTTTCTCGTAATGATCTAATTTAGGTAGTGTCTAGTTCGGTGTTCAAGAAACAATAAATCCTATTAGCAAGTTTTAACAAATAATGTTTGTCTGACGTAGGTTTAAGATATAAATTATTTACAAGTGCATACGTGAACGTAGAAACTCGTTAGTAACTGTTAGGTATTATCAGATAGAGAAAGTAACAAATCGGGTTTTACTGATACTGCCGTTGTTATTGACGTTAATAGGAACGTAAATCTGTTGAATGTTTCACATAACTTCCGTGTATGCGCCAACCTACGTGGTCTGAATTTCATATTGGATATTAATCGCCGACACAGAAGCCGAACGCAAAGCACCAGGATTACTTCATGTGGAATATGATGGTCACCCAGATCGTTCATGAAACGTTTAACGGTATTTAATGGAAATTTGAAATCTTACGTCTGCATAAAAAAAAATAATTTCAGTATGAAAACTCGTCCTATTTTGTGATGATTTATAAGACGCTAAATTAATTATTAATACACTTTTTAGAATTCTCGATTAAAACGGTTTGAATATCTGTATATAGTTTATATAGTAAAAACTATTTTTATATTTCACCTAATGGAGTTAAAAAACCGTTCAATATATTATTTTAAAATGTGAAAACACATTACGTAGTTAATATTTAAGCGGAATTTAACTTGGCATAGCCGCTGGTTGCTATATGACCAAAATGTTCACATGATTTGGTTGTAAATATTCATTTTATCACTTTAAAATTCTTATTTGTGATTACTTAGAGAATTCCAATCACTAAGAAAGTTATTACAAATTTTAACACACTCTTAATATATCAACAATACTAGGAGAGAGTTGCAAATTAATCTAGTCTCTTTGAGAGATTTTTCTCGGCAAATTCAACGAACTGTGGCCAGTTTTGAAGAAACTGGAAACATAAGTGCCAGACTTCGATCTGGAAGAAGACGGGTTAGAGATGACGATAATATTGATCTAGTTAGGTAACATATGCTGGAAGAACCTACCTTATCCATACGTAGATTGACACTAGCAACCAATTTAAGTTATGGGACGTGCTAAACCATTCTTAAACATGACTTGAACATGTTTCCGTATAAAATGAGTATGTATCCAGAGTTACTGGCACCAAATTATATGAAGAGGGTATCATACTGGACCTGGTTTAATGATCACATCGTCGATTTAACATTTTTTACAGATAAATCTTATTTTTCCATCTCTGGATACATTAATACACAGGTCATGCGTATGTGGAGTCAGAATAATCCTAATTTTCATCGAGAACCATACCGGCTGAAAGATATAGCAATCAAATACTTGAGGCTATCATCGAGGCTCATAATGGATACTTTCGGCAAGATAACGTGAGCCCTCATGTTGCTCGAGCAACCCTTGATTATTAAGGCAATTTTATGATGAAAGATTTTGTGATTTGCGTCCTTTAGACTATTTCTTATTCCCATTGATGAAGAATACTATTCTTAAAACTCCGGTCCACACATTAGAGGAATGAGGGACACCTTTCAACAATACGTTCTTCTAGTATTGTTGAAAAGTGTCGCCCTGTGCCACCTAATCGAGTTTCTAATAATATGCGCTGACGTGTTAACCTGTGTATTCAAGACGAAGGAAGACATTTTCAACATCTTTTATAATTTTTTATACCTATTTGAATGTCATTAATTTAGTTTTTCTTTTGCTGTAATGAACTTCATTATTTTAATTAGTTATTAAAGTGTTGTTTGGAAATTTGTGTACTGCATTTTCTTAATAAATGCTAACAAATAATACAAAAAAGGACTAATTACCATAACCTAAAAAATATTTTATTTTTTGTTGTGTGTTATGTCATTAGCGTGACATTAGCGAGAAGCTACGAGCAGTAGAAGTAAATAATTCTATAGATGGTTTTACATTCCAGGACTATCGCGAGCCAAAGACTTTTTGATCTAACTATACATAGCCTGCTGTATTATGATACTTTTTTCCAATATTTTGGTAGCGCTTTCATTTCGTTTTCGTAGAATGAAACCGGGCCGGTATCCAACCAGTCTTGCACGAATGTTTCCACTTGATCATTGGTCTCTAATCGCTTGCCCCCCAAGTGCTTCTTTGAGGGATTCAAACATGTGGAAATCGCATGGCGATAAGTCTGCGCTATAAAGTTGATCACTAAGCGTTTCCAAGTGCATTGCTACCAGTTTCACCTGCTGTGTGGGGTCTGGCGTTATTGTGGAGCTACAGTACCTGGTGGATGGGACAATATCGTCTTTTGTGTCGATACTAAAGCCAGCTTGATCCAGGAGGCCGCAATAGTAGTTTGCGTTGATGGTCTGAGGTCCGTGTAAGAAATCCATCAATAGCGCACCCCCTACCCTCAGTCTCAAAAAGCCGTGGCCCACAATTTTCCCGCAGACAAGCAAGATTTGGCTATCACAGGGTTTCCTTCGCCCTTCATTCACCATCCATTCTTGCACGCTTCGATTCAGGGATGTAATGATGCACCCATGTCTCGTCACAGGTTACGCTTTTCTGCAAAAAAAGCTTCTCCTTCTCATTCAAAATTAGTTTGGACAACCGACAAATGCGTAGTCTTTCAGCTTGTTGATCATCATTCAGTAGCTTTGGGACCCAATAAGCTGGGATTTTACTGAAGCCCAATTGTTTTCTGATGACTAATTAGACACATCCACAGTTGACACGAAGTTATTTCGAAATTTGAAGCACTGTGAGGCATCGATCCCTCTAGACAAGCTCACAAACACATGCAATGTTTTTATTAGCCACACTGGTGCGAGAACAAAGGTGAGCTTGATCTGCAACATGTTCGCAACCTTGCTTCAATTCGCTGCACCAAACTTTGCCTCTCATAAAGGGGTATCATTCCCGGACTGGGCCTGCACTTAAATTTCGGTTGGTTTCATGTTTTCACGGA
The DNA here is from genome assembly GCA_949128085.1 of Cetonia aurata. NCBI lineage: Eukaryota > Metazoa > Arthropoda > Insecta > Coleoptera > Scarabaeidae > Cetonia > Cetonia aurata. The sequence goes on along the minus strand of OX421886.1, from coordinate 20,808,623 downwards.
TGACGAACTTTATTATTGTGCGTTGCTCCCAATTGAGCACACTTTTCTCACTCATCATTGCGGCTACTAAAAGAAGCATGAAACAAGGCGGCTGGTTTGGTTCCCTTACTCTAGGCATCCAATCACACACAAATACCTTTTCCTACGATAAGCCAATAAAGGCTTGTTCACATATTTCATATTAATTCATCGCCCGTCGTAAGTAGTAAGGTATTTATTTATCTTTCATTGATCTAGCTTTCATTACATTTGCATTCTATATTTGTCAAATAATATTAGCGGGAAAGGTGTTGCTACGATCGGGTGTCGTAAAAACAAGCAATAGATTACAGGAAATACCGTGTGTAATGAAGAATTTTTCAAGGCTATTGTATAAAACTACGCTTGTATCAATCAAAGAAACTTCTTTTTTTAAGTTAGGGATGTTTTATGATTTAACAAAAAAAAAAAGGTTTATTTGGGAGTTTCCCTATTTTTTTTTGTACGCATTGCATATTATATTGTCGTAATAGTATGGCTACCATCTCTTATTTGTACAAATTTATCCTATGGGGATATACGAAATAACGAAATTCTTCACTTTCATACATGGTTTTCCTTTAAATGTCTTTTATCAATCTTATTCAAAGCAATTTGGAATCTGAACATACGCCTAGATATTTCATCTGTAAGCACACGAGATTTGAAAGATCTTACAAAAAGAATGTGTTAGAATACCTTTGCTATTAAATTGGGCTTAAGGTATACTATATAGTTATTTCACAAACACTGTGCAGTTTTTTTTATTTCCATAAGAACGTGAAAACAAATAGAAAAGTTAATAGAATACTATTATTCGAAACCTAATGATATCTGTAATTTTAGGTACCTACGTAATGTAATTTAGAGCGACACTAATTAAATTAATGCCTTAGTATGCGCGCACAAAAGGCTTGTAAAGATAAATAAAATTATTAATTTGATTTATCTGCCATTGGAACTGGAATACGTGCAGTCGTAACTTTCGCTAATTACGTTAAGGGCAGCAGGGCGCTTTTAGACAAAAGTATAATATTGACGCAACGGGGACCTGTTTTATGCCGGCCGAGGGCTAATTGATGAAAGTAAAATACAGGGAAATCGACTGGCGACCCGACCTAATGCTATTCTCCATCTTATTTACATTCATTCGGCGACATTTTACACGTTTTCGCCACTCAATGTCGCGTGATTAATGGGTGGTAATTAAATGAAAATTGATTGTGTAGCTCTTGAGTTGTTCTTCGCCGACGACAGCTTTGGAAATTTAGTTATGTTCTTCCACCAAATCTGTCTCGTAGTTTGTGGTTGTTGAGAGCAGTATGATTTTCGTACGCATTGCAGAATTATGATTGATGTAATATATAAGTGTATGGCTTTCTCGTATTCGACACAAGTGACGATGTATTATGGGGTGATACTCATATATATGACTATATTAATTATATTACTTTTTCCAATCGATCACATCGTGAATTGCTCATGGTAATACATATGATTCCTACTATGAATTTTTTATGTTGAATATTGTAGTGTGCCCAATTGTTTGAATAACATTGTTATTCTAATCTATAAAAACTGCAGGGCAAAATTCAAATAATATTGTAAAATAAACGAAGAACTTAATACAGCGTATTTCAGAACTTATATACCTACGAAAAGGCAAATTTCCGGAAGTTAAACAATCGGAAATAATAATGGGATCAGTTCTTCAACCATAATAAATGATTTTTTTCCTCCTGTCTCAATGCTAAGGAATCCGTTTGCCGGAAAAGGGTCAGATATTTATTTCCTGTAGAAGGATGAGATGTTTTTCATCCGCTTTTAACAATAAATCAACAAGGACTGCACATTTTATTTCCAGCGATCTAAGATAAACAATGACGGACAGAGGAGTATCGAAGGAAAATCGAGATAAAAATGGGCGCTTGTTCTTGGTAACGGCATTGACGTGCTCTCTCGAACACGAAAAGGGATTTCGTTCTGGGTAAACAATTTATTTACGTTGCTATAAGTATTTACCGAGCTGAGGTAACCCACCAATATTTCTTTTTCTAGACACGTTAAGAAATAATTAGTACATGCTTCTCGAATTTGGTATTCTTCAATGTTGCTATGAAAAATTCCATTAAATAGAAATAAGTGAATCTAAGCAATAATAAGAGATCTGTTCAGAGATCACAGTCGATTTACCGAAATTTGATCATCGTTTTGTGAGCCATTTGGCTGGCGAAAGAATTAAGGATAAAGTATTGACATTTTGGCCATAGTCTGTAACAGTAAGAGATTAATAATTAAAGTTTCTCGTTTTGCAAGGCTAGCCCAATACCAGGTGAGTACCCTTACAATATAAGCGAGTCGCACTTGGTAAGCTCACTCCAGCGGCTATTCTTAAGATAACATTTGGTGGATGAGCCGGGTGAAATACAAGAATTCTAAATATTGCAGCTATTTCTCTATTTTTAACGTGTGCACTTGTTGTAATTAAATAAATAAGAGATCTAGATGTGTTTGTGTGTTACAGGAAAAGGAAAATAGATAAGAAGAAGGAGCTTTTGTTCTCTCCGCAGGAAGATGTAAAGTAAATTTAAATATACATGTTACATAACATTTTTCCCGTTTCTCAAAATATAAGCATAAAGAATATGTGCAGAAAAAGTGCAGATATGCTGACAATTCAAACTATTTGCAACGTCTCCTTTTTAAAGACTTGAATAGTTTTACCAGTTTTCCCTATTTTTATAAATATTAAATGAAATATTAATATTATTAATAACAGCAACTAGATTCTGAAATAGAAGTGCACAGCCTTGGGACCTTCGCGGAAATGAAAAACTTTAGGACGAGGACGTCATCCAACGTTGCCTACTAGATTTTCTTCCTATATTCGCTTGTATTATCAGAATTTTAAAGTGCACTTCCAATGTCACACTAATTAGTTATTTAGGAACATTTACATTTTTTTTTCTTCCAATAATGAACCGTAAACTTCGTTTGTAAACAGCCTTTTCTTGTTATTTTTGTTTTATTTTTGGATGGCTTGTTCATCAATTACGTGATTGGAGGAGTATTTCTTGCGCTGTTTTGGTAAGCTTTATCTTAATTATTGAGTAAGACAACATTCGCATCTAAATTATTGAGCATCATTCTTGACTAACCTGGATTAAGGGTTTTTATGTGTAATTATCCTGTAATATTGAAAGGAATTTTATATAAATTAAGGCAAGGAAATACCGGTTATCTGAATGTGATGGAATGAGTTCTGTATTAAACGATAAGCAGTAATGCTCCGATTAATATTAGCGGCACAAAGTGGGCAAACGATAATGCCTGTTCGGCTTTGTGCGCGTCTAGTTGTCGAAGCGCTTAGAATTCCAGGTGTTGACCGATGGAGTGAAGGAAAATGGGGAGTGATGAATTTAAGACACGATGAGCGCCCGCTCTTGGGATGACCATTAATCACCCGGCCTTCAAAAACAAGTGTTCGACAGCCAGTTGGGCGAGGGACAGATAGAGATGGAGAGATTAGAGACCTAGAGAGTTAGGTTGGCAAATGATCCGCCACATTGTACTGATGCGAGGCAGTAAGAACGCCGTTGTGCGAGAAAAAGAGGGAAAACAGATTGAATTTTCATTTTACGACGGACGTGTCTCAATACTTCGAAAGTAACTTTGTATTAAACGAAAACTTTTAGGAGTGTGCTGGTTGGGTGGAAGCCTTCGCGTTGTATAGAAGTAAAAAAAAAAGCATCTGGCGACGCTGAACTGATGAGGATTGTTGTCTTTCTTTCGCTGGAAGCCGCCCGATAATTTTTCATTTAACTAAAATGACGATCCCGGATTTTTCTGTACGCTCCGTCTTCCTTTGAAAAGTTGCTCGCCGATCGAAACGGCGAGATTAATGGCTAGAATAAGGACGGGAAATGAGAATTGGCACGTGAAATGGCACGGTCGTTAATACGAGTACTAAATAGGATACGGGATCTGAACAGCATGATTAGTGCGTAATGGTGCCCAGTGGGATAATGATATTGGGGTTCTTTTTCTTCTATTCCCATATACGCAGTGTCTGTAATGTTCTAAGTATGGGAAACAAAAGGCTATTATTCTCAGTATAATTAACAACACCGTTGGTTGTTTAGTTATTATTTGTTTGGCAAAAACATATTCCTGCGACTTTTGTTTTGATAAAGGCTAATTAACAAGCAAGACATCTGCCCTGATAATTGGCTCATCAGTAATAAATAAACTTCCTGGTCATAATAAAGACAAAATTATGAATTTACTATGCCCTATAACAGTTAATTCTACTTTCCGGATAAATTGCTACCCAATATCTTGAATGCAAGAAATCTTTAAAAGCAGTAAGTATTGTGGTTTTTAATCAGGAATTTGTAGATAAGTAATGGGAGTTCTCGAGTACTAAGAATCGAAAGTATTCAGTTCTTTAAAGTACTCATTGTTCTCGAGTACTTTGTTCTATCTATCCAACATTGAAAGCCAATGATAATAATATCAATTAAATATTATCACACATACAGGATAAATATTAAGAAATACCGAGGCAATAATATTTGGGAAAAATAGGTATGTATTAAAAATGAAACTAAATGATAGCGAATAATGAACAAATAGTGATATTACAATAATTATTTTTAAAATTAATATTATTACTAAAGGCGAGGTCAAATTAGATTATGATTGGGTTTGCCTTACTAATCTGTTTCATCGCGACCTTTTCAGATTTATTGTGAACCCCTTTGTCCTAGAAGGAGCTCTCCAACTTTGGTTTCTTAATTATATCTTAGGAGAACGGTTTATGTAGCTGTAGGGTTCTCTAAGCCCAGTACTAGAAACCTTGTCCTCGCCAGGTCATCACCGTGGTCTCATGGCAGAATCTGTAGAGAGCGAAGAAATATATGCAATTCCTACGGAAGATTCCAGTAATGTATAGTGTAAATTTACCAAAAATTAGAAAATATACCTAAAGTTTTCCAGTAAATTTCCCAATTTTTGGCAATTTTACTTATACGTTACTGGAATTTTCCGTAGGAATTGCGTATATTTTTTAGTGTGCAGCTTTAGCTATATCTTTCTTGGTGATTTCTGCCACCATTTCTTGGACTTATTCTGTGTCCCTGCTGTTAGGATATTATTAATTATTTCCAGCATAGCAAAACTCTTTCAATTGAACAACTTTACAGAATAAAGCCGATTTCAGGACGTGAAGCCCACGGATGACAAGATAATAGATGTTATCGATCACAGAGGAAAACGTAAGCTCATGTTAAATGTAATCAGTTAAAAGAAATTGCTTCTACCTTTACTAAAGAATACAAAAAAAACGAATAAACTTACTTTTCAGACATCATATGAATTTCGAAAATTCAATTTTATAAATTAATTCCGTTTTATAGTTCTTATTTAATCACATAATACACAGTCTAGGTATGAGCAGGTTTAAGGTTTATATTACGTATAGGATATTTAAAATAAGCGTTCAACATTATATTAAATAATAAAATAAATTTAAAGTTCTTTCCAATCAAATATTTATTTTTAAATTAATTGTATCGACCGGTTTCGGCTTGCGCCATCATCTGGACACACACAATATGTCTTGAAGGAAAAAAGGTGCTACGTCAGCGTACACGTTAAAAATTATTTAAGACTCAAGAGTCTTAAATAATTTTTAACGTGTATTGTATTGTCGTTGTGATTTGTCGTGCATTATCGATGTTTATATGTTTTGTGTTAAATCACAATTATTAATGTATAACTCCTCATATCAAGCTGACGTAGCACCTTTTTTCCTTCAAGACATATTGTGTGTGTCCAGATGATGGCGCAAGCCGAAACCGGTCGATACAATTAATTTAAAAATAAATATTTGATTGGAAAGAACTTTAAATTTATTTTATTATCACAATTCCACCAATCAAAACTTCCATTATATCTATTATATTAAATGGCACATCAAGTTATCTACATATAATATCACAACTAAGCATGCCATGCTCTAGTTACAATATCTTGGACACCCTCTCAAGTTTCAAGAACTTCCAGGAACATTGAAACCTAGAACCTAGTACAATGCCCGTTTATACTGTTTCATACATTATAACTAGAACAGCGAGTCGAACTAAGTATCTACGCCCATCAAACCGTTGCATTGAGTAGTAAAAGTTTGCATTCGTCTGACAACGCGGTAATCTTCTTTGAAGAAAATCGAGGAAACAAATATTGATTTGCTAAAATCGTTAGAAACTATTTGGGTTTATACTAATCATAATCAGATTCTTCAAGCGGTCTTGACTACCTCTTTTACTTTTAAAGGGACTTGAAATGCTTCTAATTGTAACGTTAAAGTGCGTTCTTACGAATCAGGTTTAATTACTTAATTATACCTAATCAACAATATAGTTGAAAAAATCCGTAAGGCGCCTTCTTACGAATCAAGTTCAGTTGACTGATTATAATAATAGAGTAAGTGGTTACAGTGTAAAAATAATAATAATAACAACAATAATAACACTAGACAATTCTACAAACTGAAGCTATTTCACAAAAAAAAAAAAAAAAAATAAGAAAGAAAGTAATTACAAATACATCGGTTGCCAACGAATGAAACCATAATGAGAAAGAAAGGCAAACTACAATACAAGAAAATTAGTCTGTAAACTAAATCCAAATACAAGAAAGTAATTATAAATGCAGTGGTAATCAGGTAAAAATAGAAATAATAGAAATAAAGAGAAGTGGTCGTTCTGACTGAATATATAACAGAAATAAAATTAAACGTTTCCGGTGAACGGATCAGTAAACATCTGATCAATATTTTGGATATATGCGTTAGGGGAGCCTTAAGTAAAATATTGGTGCGAGCTCTGGGAAGGGAAAACGTAGATCTACTATTAAGGCGGGGCACACTAAAGTTGAGTTGGCTAAGTAGGGTTGGTGCATTAATGTTATTATGAATTAGATTGTAAAGAAATTTGGCGCTAGCATCATTTATGCGTTGCGATAAAGAAACGAAGTTATGTCTTTCCAGCAGACTAGAATAATCGGCTCCACGAATAGAATATGTACCATCATCTCTAAAGGAAAGATACTTTAAAAATCTTTTTTGAATACGTTCAATAATAAGCTGTTGGTGCAAGTAATGTGGATGCCAAACAACGGATGCGTATTCCAATCTGGATCTAACTAGCGCGAAATACAAAACTTTTAAGGCCAAAGGATTGGTAAAATCTCTGCAAGAACGGATGAGAAAACCTAGAGTTTTGGAAGCACTAGCAGAAACATTAAAAACGTGGGGAGAAAATTTTAAGTGCGCATCAAAGAGTACTCCTAAATCGTTGAATTGCGACACTCTGGGAATGGGGGAGTGACATGCAGTATAATTATAGAGGAATGGATTAGCACATCTCGTGAAGGACAACACAGCACATTTTCATTATAATTGAACAACAAAAATTTAGTAGAATCTATAGTGAGAATTCGTGTTTCCACCGAGATGATCAATTTTTTTAGAGGATTAAACAAAAGTTTGGCTCAGCCAAATTCTATCGTTAAAGTTAACGTTTCAAGTTACCCATTCAAACACAGTTATTGCTTGCAAGTTGAAAGTGGTGACATGTATGAACTTTTCTTGACTTTTTACTTCAATTAATTTATGCTTCCTTTATAATAGTTAAATACAAAATTATTTATTTTTACATTAAATAAAATTATTAAAAAGAGATCCTCAAATATTGAGTATTGAGAAAATATAGCATCTGCATGGGTCGATTATCCGTCCCATCTACCGCGGTCGCTAGGGCCTATTATAGAGCGGATGTAATCTTTAAAGTTCATCCAACAAGTTCAGGCCCTTAAGGTATCTCAGACTATTTTTGAATGAGGTCTTTTTCAGGTTAGAATCTCATATATCTGAAAATGTGATACTAACATTTGTAGAAATATACATAAACATAAAAATAAAATGCAAGGGGAAACACTTTGAGTTCAATTACGAAAAGAAATGGACGTAGTTGGTCCTACTATTGCTAATTGAAGAGCAAAAGCACGACAATTAGAACACATATTAGAAATGTATAAAATAGAATAGTCATTAGTTTATAAACAAAACAAAATGGAATTGAAATAGGACAAGAATAATCATTTTTACGTTTTTTTTTTTTTGCTTTTGCTAAATAAAATTTAAAAGTTTTAGTGCCTCTTACAACAAAACTCTTTTACTTTCTGTACAACTTAACGTATTGCTGCTTCTTGTTGATTCATTTCTATTAATGTGTGTAAATAAAACCTGATGCAAATTTTATACAACTTTTATTGTTCAAAGAGAATCTTGATCCGTGAGAACGCACCTCAATAGAGTTGATCAACTCTCTAATGGGTTAACAAAAGTTTGATTAAGTTAAACTATATCATTCAAGCAATGAGCCATCTTTTAAAATGCAGTTATCGCTTTGAAGTTGAAATTCGTTTGAAGCGTATGAACTTCTCGGTTGATTGTTCGTTTCAATTGACATGTGCTTTATTTAGAATTGATTAAACTTATTGCTACAAATGGAGCTTTAAGTGGTTTGAAAGTATGATACTAAAATTGAAGCTGTATTCAGAAACAATTTCACGTCAACAGCGGTCATAGTAAAAGCTCTGAAGATACCTCTCGCATAAGTGAAGACGAAACGTCGGCCAAAAAAGATTCCAGGTTTCAGTTTGGAAATCTAGCCTTGTTTGTATGAGCTGTTGAGTATATACTACATTTACTAGTCAATCCTTTGCGAAAGAAATTTAGAAACTGATTAGATTAAACTTCAGAGTTTCAGACTTCAAGTTTCTATTAGCATGTAATTTAAATAATATTACTTTTCATAAGGATCCCTTTATGTAAGCTATCGGTTTTTTTATGCTGGCACATTAATAACTAGATGGATAATCAAAATAACAAAAACAAAATAGTATTTGCCATTCAAAAAAGGAAATAATTACTCCATTTTACTGATAATTACCGCGTTAGGTACGGTTCTGGCATTCACTAGTTCGTATTTGCCGAAGATAGTTCAACCAAGAAATTCGGAACTGAAAACAAAAATTAGTTGTATTTTGAGAATTCTCTTCGAAAAATCAATATTTGCATTCATTCCTTACTTTTTGCTCACACTGTATGCGTTTACAGCAGAAATTATTATGTACAATACCTGGAAGTTGTTTGGTGTTACAAATTTTTGGAACAATCCGTACGGTTGGAAATGTGTATTGAGATTTTAAGTATATTTACAGAGCGAACAACTTTTAATTCGAAGTTGCCTTGAAATGCAACACCCTGTGTGGCTGTATATTCCGCAGCACCCTGTGAAATTTTGACATGAGTAACGTTTTCATTTAAACATCACCTTTATCTATAACTGTTCGAAAATTATATAATAATAATATTTATTCCTCTCGACTCATAATAGAGTATGGGAAGCGTCAATAAAAATGTTAATACAATTCAATAAAATGAAACAGTATAGTACAAACACATATCACAAAACATCATCTAAAAGTTTTGTTACTGACTGAGTAGTAGCTCCTTTGAATTAATAATTCCTTAGTTGTTTTTTGGAATCTTAGGACTTTTCTCGCTAAAACTTAATCTATGCCGAGGAACCTCTAACGTATATATACTGGGAGTGTAGTAATATACAAAAGAACTGAAAATAAATCCATTTTCCAATGGGTGTTTTATCCTTCACAGTAAAATTCCGCCGATAAAAAATAATTCTACATGTTTAGCATGCTTTACAACTCTACGACGTTTCATAAAAATCTGAATCTCACAATTAGAGAGCTTACTGTATGTTCTATGAAAACAAAGCCGTTACAGAAAAAAACGCAAATTTTTCTCGATATCCTACAGCCTGCAAAAATGATCTAGTATGTTCAAGTATCAATTGATTTAATTATGGCAATCTACAGCGTCATCTATGCTCTTAAATGTAGTAAACAAAAATAATGGTGCTCCTAATTTGAGTTAAAGGAGATTATTCGTGAAGAAGAATGAATGTTTTGGATTGTGTTGGGTTGAAATTAATATAATTTCGCGGTTGTTTCCAGAATTTGTAAACAAGCATGTCTTTGAAGATGGGCCTATGTAGGTTTATTAAATTTCACAAGCACCAAATTTTACGCAGGCTCGTTACATAGTCTTCTAATTAATACGAAAGTTAAAGCGTATTTACGGCTTAATTTGTGCCTAAACATAGGAAGCCGCAGTGTTAATTACGCGTGCGGTAAATATTCGAAACCTATTCTCGTAAAGTTAAGCGGCGGCTTTTGTACGAAATGAGGGTTACATTAGACGTATTGTCTTGCCGCAGTGACACACATACGTTTGACTCGTTACTTACCGGAAGATGCTCTTGCGTCTGAAGAACACACGGTACATAATTAAAAGATTTACTGTTATTATGGGCGCTTAAATTAGATTTAAGGAAGTCGACGCTTAATTGTAGTGCCGGGAGTTCTAGTGTGAATACTCTCCATTGCTGGCTTCAATATTCCCGAGAGTCTGCCCAGAGAAAGGTTAACGAGTCTCCGAGGGAGGCATTACTACCACTATAATTTAAGAGGTACGCTATTCATCTCACTAATTCACTGTATTTTCTTCGGTCCGAAGGATTTAGTGACCGTTGCGAATTACCTATCGAAACCATCCCAAAAAGAAAAAAACCAAATTATAAATATTACCGCTTTAGGTACGGTTCTTCTATTCAGCTACTTCGTATTTTGCTGTAGTAATTTCTCTTCTACTGTCTCTTACTTAGCGCATTTCATTTCTTTTCTTCGGTACATTGGAGCTCACAATTGAACTACTGGTTATTTTAATTCCCTCTGAGTCAACCATCGGATAATGAGCGTTAATTAAAAATACACGGTTAAATAAGCAAAACTTCTTTATGTCTATATGCTTAATAAGTAAATAAGTTATACCTACCGGCAGCCAATTAGCGAAGAATCCCTTCCTGTCAGTATGTATACCTTCTGAGACAAATCATATAGTGTCGGGCATGCTTTATAATTGATTCAAGTAGTTTGAAACGCTAAAATGATCAGGAAAATAAACTTCTATTACTTGTCATGCAAAAACAGGTATTGAGGTATAAACGTAGTTGAAGATGTTTAGGTGTACTGTAGTTAGTTGGTAGCAGTTTTAATATAATAATAATTGAGAGCCATTACGAAGTAATTCATTGGAATAAAGTCATAAATGCTGAAAATATAATAAAGCTTCTAGCGAGAATTACCCTACAATCTTCTATTACTTAGTATCATCATCGCACTTTATTTGCTGTTCGGATTTATAAGTATCATTTGTTCATTAAGGTAATTCCGGGAGAGATGCCCTACTTAAGGTAAAAATTGAAATATAGACACAAAGTGATTTATTTTTAACTTGAAAAAAATACATATCATTTTTAACATAAAGTAAATTAACATAATCTCTGACATCAAACATAAACGTTCTTCATAAATAAAAAAAAAAAAAAAAAAAAACGCGGAACTCTGCATGTGGCCGTCTCACCCGGAAAGTCCGGGTGAGTTGCCTCACCAAAACGGTGGAGATGCCCTAGTTCTCTCTACATTTTGGACGCGACTTCTTGCTGTCTCCTCCATTCACTCTTGGCAGCTTAGGTTTTTTCAACTTCCTGAATGTTGCTGCTAAACATTCATCATCCGAAGATGAATGGGTTTTGTCGATGTTTTGCCGGGATCGGATCTGTTTCTTTACTTGGGTTTTATGATCGATTCTTGAATGTGTGGGTTTGTGTGTCATGCTTGTGGAAAGAACACGTGTCACCGTTTTTGTCAAAACTTCAGCAGATTGTTTCTTCCGTCGCTTCTGTTGTTTCTGGAACACAGGACTTAACAGACTTATCTCTACCAAAAATTTCGAAGGCGTCTTCATCCCAGCATTATTGACGTTGGCTGAAATTCTTGACGGTCCAGGAACAGGTGACTGCCCATGCCGGATTTCTTCCAGATCAACTGCAGCAATGCTTTCAGATAGTGCAGATGGTAAGGTGGCGTTTCCATCGGCAATAGCGTAGAAATGATCGGGAATCACTGTTGCATCCAGCGGAAATATTCCAGTTGCTCTAAATCCGGATAAAGCAATCTCGATTGATGCTGCTTTGCCCCAGGCTTTTCCAATTATCTCTCCTGCTTGGAGGCGACCAATCTTTCGTCCAGAATGGTATATCATCCATTGCCGTGCTTCCTTCTTTAGATGATGCTTCGAGGACTTAAAAAATGATCTATCCAAAGGCTGGAGTGCCTGGGTAGTGTGGCTTGGTAAACAAATCAAAATAACATCGTTTTCCTCAACATATTGCAACATTTCAAAACAGTTCCGATGTGATGAGTGTCCATCCAGAATTAAAATTGTCTTTCCTGGCGGTTTTCTCGGGATGAAGTGCTCTTTCAACCACTTGAAGAACAGCTGGGACGTGATGAATGATGATTTTGAGTTCATATAAACTTTCGCACCTGCAGGCAAACCGTCACCAAACTCTTTCTTCTCACGTACTCCTTTTAAAAATTATAACGGATGGAAGAAATCTTCCTTCAGCGCTACAACATGCTATTATAGACACATTTTCTCCCCTTTCAGAAGATATTATAGTATGAACATCTTTAGCCCCTTTGGTTGCTATCACAGGACCAGCTTCATTATTTAACTGAAATCCCGTTTCGTCCATGTTAAAAATGTTTTCGGGGTGGTCAAAGAAGTTGAATTCATTATAAATGTCAGAAAGCAGATTGAAAGCTGCATGAGCTTCTTCTCTGTTCATTCCTTCACTTCGTGCAAGTGATAACCCCTGGGACTGTCTGATGCTTAACTCTTTATTTCTTCTCAAGAAAGAAGAGAACCAGTCGTAACCTGCCATGCGTGTTTCACGATTGAAGCGATGCTGAATTCCTAACTTCTCAGCGAACTGAAATGCTAACGATCTTAGTCTTTCCCTATCAATTACAAATCCGGCCTTTTCCATTTTTTGGATGTGCTTAAGGAGCCTCTTTTCATTTTCCGCTCCCAACAACGCTTGCGGACCCAAGGGCAACTCTGCGGCAACTCCTGTACGCCTTCTTCGCCGCAAAGTTCGAGATGGTATCCCGTAAGTGCGGGCAGCTTCATTCACTCCTATTTCTCCTTCATTCAATCTTCTAAGTGCAATTTCTAAATTTCGCTGCGTCCATTGGCGCCTTGGGGCCGCAGTAACCTTCCGAGTGTACGTTGTAGGCATTGTACTACAGCAAAAAACAACATGGCATCATATTTCGTTACGTTCGTTGTGGGGCATCTATACTTTTGTACGGGTAAGACGCCCCGGGGCATCTATCCTTTTTGTAAGGTATAGATGCCCCACCTGTTAGCTTGGAACAGTCAAACCGAAATCAGTATCTTTAAACATAACCTCAATTTAGGACTATTTTGAACCTTCTCACAATGTATTTACGTTACAAAGTTATGATAATACAAAACAACATCTCAATCACATCCGTTTGTATTATATAGCCACGTTAATGAGATACCTTACCTTCTTTTATGTTTACCAGCAACAATACGGATGTCCCGGTTGAGTAATGGTACACACTCGATGCTCCAGTTTGTAAATAATCTCGAAAACCTGCCAATAACTCCACCTATCGAAGTTTGACCAAATTAAACATACTGGGGCATCTATACCGGTGGGGCAACTCTCCCGGAATTATCTTATATGTACTAATAGGTATTAGTAAATTCCTGAATATCTGTGGATGATCGGTGGAGTAATGAAGTAGTGAAGTACTTCTATTGACGCAAAATAAGATTAAACTAGTTCAGATTACTTATGTCAGACTGTTTTGTGAGATACATTTCTTTCAATCAATTAGTCTAGAAATTTTAGTAATTGAGGTTACAAGTTATTTAAAATGCGGTTGCTATTACTTGCATTTAGGTTTCTATTAGTAATACTTTCCACATCGTTTTCGAAGCAACGCCATATACATTGATAGACTCCTTGAAATGTGTGTAGCATTTTTCCCAGTGGTATATTAAGATTTTGACAGCAATAAGATAAGAGAAAAATAAAATAACAATATCTTCTTCTTCTTACTCTTAGGCCTTTGTACCGTTAGGTGTAAGGCGGTTTTATATCACTTGCACTTTTCCTTCCATAATTTTCTATCCTCGGTTATCTTCCTTATTTCTTTCCATCGTATTCCCTGTTTTCTGCTGCTTCTCTTATTCTGTCTGCCCACGTTTTTCTGGGTCTTCCTTTTTTCTTTTTGCCTGGTACTCGCGTCTCAAATACTCTTTTCGTTAGTCTCTGTTTTGGCATACGGCATACATGTTCAAACCACCTAAGTTGACCTTTTATTATCTTCTCACTTACAGCTTCTATCTTTAGTTTTTGTCTGTATGCATCGTTCTTTATTCTATCTCTTTTAGTTTTATTTTCTATGCGTCTTAGGAATCGCATTTCCATAGCATCCAGGCGTGTTTTATGTTTATCTGCCAAAGTCCATGTTTCGCTACTGTAGGTTATTGATGGTCTTACTACCTTTCTTATTACTTCTGTTTTTATGTCCCTGGGTATTTCCTTACTCCCTAAAAATGTAATCTTCATCATATGAAATAGCCTTCCTGTTTTTCCCATTCTATCATTTATTTCTCTGTCTATCTTCCCATTGCTCTCGATTATTGATCCTAAGTATTTGAAACTTTCCACCTGTTCAATTTGTTCTCCATGTAGGCGTATCTTATGCATTTTCTTTTCTCTGGACATTATCATGCTTTTTGTTTCCTTTATATTTATCACCATGTTTATTTCCTTGAGTTCATATTCTAGCACCTCTAGATTATACTGCAAGTTCTTTTCCGAATCCGACACTATAACCATATCGTCTGCAAACATCAGTTCATTCATTTCTGTTTCTTGCATTTGCCAGTATCCTAATTTCAATGTCTTCATCTTTTTCTTCGCTTTTCTCATAGCTTCATCTAGTACTATGGAGAATAGTAGGGGGCTTAACACACATCCTTGTTTTACACCTAGCTTTGTTTCAAATTCTTTTGATTGCTCATTGTTTGTCCTTACCATGTTCTTATCATATTTACATTGATTTTATTATTTCAATTATTCTGCTATGTATGTTTCTCTTCTTTAGCGCTTCCCATACGTGCTCTCTTTGTACCCTGTCAAAAGCCTTCTCTAGATCTAGGAAACACATGTGTATGTCTCTACCTTTGCTTATACATTTTTAAATAACAATATCCGAACATTATAATTAGTCTTGCTTATATGAAATTGAAGTTTCAGTTTATACGCCATTGACTCCATATAATTACAAGGCAAGCTTGCTCAACTATAGGCATTTCCGGTACAAGTTTATATCTTCCTACAAATATTTCCACAATAAGTATTCCATCTAATTATCTTGTAGAGGTATTCTCAACTATTATATGTTAAAATATTCATTGTAATATGCTCAATCGATATTACTGGAAAGTTTACGAGGGAATAAAAAAGACCAATTACCGTTTGTCTGAAATATGCAATATAGTAAAATGAAATGCATGTAATATCGCTATATTAGATATTAAATCGTTTTAAATTACACTGTACTGTTGTGCATAATAAAACAGAAAAAGAAACCGAGACAGTTTACGCACCAGATTCAGAAAAGTACTACATTTTGCAAGCATTGTAAGTATAACTAATAGAAGTTCGAAGCAATTAGGAGATGTAGATTTATCTTTAGTTAAAACTGGTACAATACCAGAATATTTTAGAACAAATTTAGATGATTTAGGAACCCAATTTATTTAATTACCTCAAAATTTATGTGGATTTCATGAAAAATATTCACTACAAAATTAGAGTGACATCATATTCTGTTAGTTATTTAACATTGAAAATCTTTCACCCGAAAAAGGGTCATGAAGGGAGCAATAAAAAATATCACACATGCGCTTATGTCTTATTGATGTTAAATTAAGCGGTTCTTAAATGCAACAGTAAGTCAATCAAAAGTCGAAATTAGTGCATCAGACTATTTGGATCGAAAACAGTAGAATACGTTTTACTTAGTTGACCTATTTTCTGCAAAATCCGCATAGCATCACAATCTATTAGGAAAGATATTGTAATTTCCCCGGAAATGTTTTCAAATTTATTCATCATGAATACGTTTTTCATTCATTCCATTCGTTTGCGTCGTTCCGTTCTTTAAGTATTCTGTTTGAAACCGATGACGAAGAACTGCAAATCGTAAAGACCTCTTATTTCCTTTGCAGCGTTGGGTAATAATTAAAGCGCCGCAAGCAGTGGCAATAGAAATTCTACGGACGGCATATTTTTTTTCTGGGGCAGTTATTGCTATTCAGATCCAATAATAATCTGCCATTTGAAGTTATTCAACAGCGGGACGACCCCGGTGATTAATGTTTTTCTTTTATAAACGGCCTCGAAGCTACTGATGTGTGGCCTGGATTTTCCTGAAATTTATGTAAATATGATCTCGAGCGTATAGGAGTTCATAAAAAACCATTTATTATCGCTGTTCATTTTTCATTACTAAACATGGATTTTTTGTGTGTATGTATATGCTGGGATGATTAATTTTAAGGAATTTTGTTCTTTCGATAAACAAGAAAAGTATTTTATATTAACACCCTTAATTAAAGTGAGGTAGAGGGTATTGAATAATGTCAGAGGGTTGTTACTGCGATACGATTAAATTCTTCTGCTTGTATTCTTCATTTTAATGTAATCCACTGATTGATATGTTTTGAAATTGTAAAGCGGTGAACCAATTTTTTATTCCTACTAGTGTTAACTACCAACCTACAATTGACTACCTATCGATTAGATAGCATCATCTCCAAAGAATAATGCATAAATAATGATCTAACCGTATTTAAAAAGTGTAACTTAAAATATAACAGAAATAAAAGAAAGGGTAGCGAAAAGTTACGAAAGAATATTTTAGCAAGATAGAGTAGCATCCTGGCGTTAAGCTGCCAGGGAGACTGACGGCGTCAAACTACCAAAGCCCCCGATGGCAACAAATCCGCACCCGTTGTAAGCCGCTTCTGACGTTGGCGCATATGCTTTTAAATTTTTGTTTTTGTCATCCAATAATTATGAGTAAAAATTTTTTTGCAACATCTTGATAATAAAGAAGTATCTAATAGAAAAATTGCAAAGGGATATTTTACTCTACAGAAAATGTAATGGATAGATGCATCCGTGTGACGTTACATGAACGTAGAGCTACATAGGGAAAAAGCAAAAATCTATAATTAAACAATATTATATAAAAGAATACATAAATACATATATACTTAAATTATAAAACATACAAAGTGCAAAACTTGTGCTAGCCTCCATTCGGTAAGAGATTGAAAGTTATGACGACCAGATAAAGTACTGTAATCAGTTCCTCTAGTTGGGTATTGATTACCAGCTTTAAAGCACAAATATTTTAAATTTTGTATTCTCTCCAATACTAGCTGATGGGATAAATAAAATGGCGACCACAAGATAGAGAAATACTCTAAACAGCTCACGACAAATGAAAAGTATGTTAAGAAAATGTCTAGAGTTCCTATAATATAAATCCTAAGGGTTTAGATGCTCATGACTATAGATAATCTATGTGTTCTCTGAAGCCCAATGTTTTGTCCAAGATTATTCTGAGATCCCTCAAGGTATCAACTCTGGAGAAAACTTGATCATAACATAAGCAGAAGAAATGGTTATGGTTTTACGTACGGCCTTCCCTCACCCCTTCCACGTCTACTGAGAAACCAATAATTCATTACAACATTTCTTTATTAACAATATTTCGAAAGCTTGGGGATGTACCCAAGTATCTTCCAGGCGGAAATACACGCCATTGAAAGATGTGTCCAGGTCAACATTGACAGAAGCTATGAAAAGCAGGAGATTATCATAATATCTGATAGTCAAGCAGCCATTAGGGCGCTGAGGTCAAACATAATCAGCTCCAAAATGGTTTGGGAGTGTCTACAAAAACTAAACGAGCTAGGCAAAAAGAACAAGGTAACCCTTTTGTGGGTTCCGGGACACACGGGAGTGGAAGGAAACGAAATAACAGATAATCTCGCTAAGAGAGGGGCTAGAACACCTTTTGTAGGGCCAGAACCTTTTTGTGGGATAAGTAGCAGCATAACACTGGAGACACTGAAAAATGAAGTAGAGCAGAGAAAATCCAAATACTGGGAGAATCTCCAGGGAATGAGGCAAGCTAAAACTCTTCTGGGTACCTATAACCAGAAAAGATCTGCAGAATGCCTCAACCTGAGTAAAAATAATATTCGGATATTGACAGGGATCCTTACAGGCCATTGTAAACTGAACGGACATCTAAGCAGGCTTGGAATAGCGAAGGAAGCCGAATGTAGATTTTGTGGGGAACAGGACGAAACGTCCATTCATCTACTCACAAACTGTGTTGCACTGTGCAACTCAAGGGCGCTGCACCTGGGAGCATGTGAAATCGAAGAGGGAGAGTTACCTAATCTGGGGCCTTCGGACATTCTGCACTTCTTGAAAGGAATCAGACTGGACGGCCAGCTGTAAATACAGCGAGAAGAGGGGACACAATAGATCTTTTAGGTCGCAGTGTACTATCACCCTAATCACACATACATACAACTTTACAAGTATTACATCACATCGATTTTTTATCTTTGAGATTTGTAATGAAAAAAATGTATTACTAATACTTTTCCCGATTGTGCAAGAAGTTCAAAGTTTTGGACCCAAAATGATTTTGAATATCTTGTTCAATAATCCCTGAGAAATACTCTCCAAACAAATTCGCAATGACTGTCGGGTCACAAACAAAATCATTAATCATTAATTATGCAATAATTGCAAATCTTTATTTATCTTACATTTACCTCTGACTCTATTAGCTAATTGCTAGAGTGTGTTTAGCTTATTGCATGAGTTACCTATTTTACGAGCATAATGCCCTTGATTTTATTTTCTCACGTCATTACTAACTTTTTTTTTTCAATGTTGTGTGGTATTCCTTTAAGTTATCATCACATGGTTATGTCTACAAAGCCAACTTATGTGTCTCAGATGGTCCATTTGAGTTACAAGTTCCTTAGAGGAGCTAATATTTTCCATATGGGGATTAGTATTGTCATTTATTTTACATTCTATTCGTCTAATAGCTATATTAAAACACCAAAGATATGTGTCTAAAAAATTAGATAATTTTTGTTCTCATTCAAGATATCTTTTTCAAACACAGTTCTCATTTTTCTGTATTGTTCAAAGTAAAATTAATTTTCCAATTTCTTCCAGCGATCTATATAATAGGGCAAACTGTCTATTAATAAACAAATAGTAAATTATTAGATATACCTTGCTATATATACACATATACGAACTGTATAATAAAACCATTATTAAAATAACGTAATTGCATTTAACATTTTAAAGAAGAAAAAATTTTGAATCTTCAGAAAGTCAGAAATAAACTAGTGATCTAAGAGTGTGCAGGGTAGAGCTGCATTGGAATAAAATATTCGTTTAGATATTACTGAAAGAGTAGTTAAAAATATAGAACTGACAGCTTAAGCAAAGAGTACAGCAAAATATCTGTGTAGAAATTATAGGTGTGACAGGAACTTGCAAGTTAACCGACAAGGGAAATATTGAGGGTTACCATTCTCTATTTGTAAGTTCAGAAGGTTACTGTCCTCATCGTTTATAAACTAACAACGTAGCGTCGATTTAAAGAGGCCATTTCTGAGATAAATGACAAGCTGTCTGCTAAATTCAACTTTAACCCCTAAGCAGTCGTGTTTACGAGTTCAATGCACATGCTGGTGTTAAAATGACTTTTAGACTGATAAACTTTCGATGTAATTTTAACTGCGTATAAATATAGTGTCTACTGCCATATGCACGCGAGCAGTAAAGTTTTGATCGTCAATAAAATTTATTTATATACTTTTTCACTAACATTAATTGGCAATATATATATACAATATATCTATACATTTTGCTGAGATTTGATTAATCCAGACTATGTAGTTTTCTGGCAAGTAATTGATAAATATTTGGCGGTTGGAATACAAAGTTCGCATCTGTACAAGAAAGCAAATACACTAATATCGGGAGTATAACTATTTAAATGCGCAGCTAAATGTTAAGTTTATTATTTTCAAAAATTAATACCATATGAATGCAAGGAGTAAAACCAACTAAAATTTATAACGGTAAATATAAATGCATTGTTCAGATCTTGAATTTTGCTTAAACTTTAGATGTAGGTACCATTCCAATTTTTTCCGCAGAAGAAATACAGGAGAAAGAAATCGCGTTAGACATAACAAGAAAACTTTTTATGTTGAAGTTTTATGCGTATCTGGGCGGTCGTTTTTAGCATATCCTTAAATCAAGACGATGAAGGTAATTATAAAAGAATAGAAGTAATAGGGAAAACTTGTATACCTGCCTCGTGTGACCCTAAAGAACTTGAGAGTTTTCAAATTAAATACGTCCTGAATAAAAAAATCTGTAGTTGATACAATCGCTGAGCACTTTCTTTCTAAAATTCATTGAGGGTTCTGTTTTATTTACGATATCAAACCGAAATTACTAGTATAATAGTCTTTAAAATACGCAGTAAGTCATAACTGTCCCGAAAATATATCAAATATATACCATCTTAAAAACCCATGGGTGCTTGATACGCTAAGGTAAAGAAAAAAGAAAGGCAGATATGGTTTCCGTTTGATGGAACAGCAAAAGAGTATACGCAATACTCTACTGTGCTATTGTACTGGCGCAAGTATGGCTTGGTACGTCTTTATCACACATCGATATTCCATACCGATTCCCATATCTTTGTCCGACACAATAAATTCCCTAGTAATAAGAGGATCGCGAGCAAAAATTCAATAACTTTGTTGAATGCAATTGCATATCATGTACCTAATAGTGTATTTTTAATAAAATATTTTGAGCATTTTCTGAATTATTTTGCCATTTTATATATTTCCTGCATGACATTTGCATAAAACTCCTCAATTATATATATTACCAGTAACATTAATATAAACAACATGAATGTTAATGATGCAGACACATGCTTGTGAACTTGTTCAATGAGATTAAGCGCTTAATCTAAGCTCTTATTAATGGATTTGTTCGACAAGTAATAATTTATAACGTCAACCTTGTAGACATTGACTCGATTTCGTTCAAACATTGGATTACGTGATCGGATTTAAAAAGCTTTGTATCGCTTTATTGGATGTCGATGACTGACTTTAAAAGAACATCCGTTGCTAGTAGAAATTATTTTTTTCCTTTTTATCTAAATTAATATTTGATAAGTGTCATTACTTCAATTCTGTAGCAATTTATTATTTTTCTTAATTTATTTTTAAATTTTTGTTTTTTGAATTACTGTTTATAAAGTGGTGGGATCCGTCAATAATTCCGGAATGGTTCGTATTTTTGAGCTATTAATAATAACAGTGCAATAGTTATAATATCACAATAAATTCAATTAGAAACAAGAACAGGAAATTGTTCTAAACTCCACAGTTTTGAAGTTTGATTGCATTTAGAATCTGTGGCAAGTTTCTAGGGAATCAGGCCATACATGTAGGATTAGTATTTAGAATTTGAAGAGTGTTTGCAGTATAAATCAAACCATAGAACTAACAATAATATCGGATTGAAATAGACCATAGTATTTTGACAGTGGGCAGATAATCATGGATTCATCAGTACGCAGGTACAAGTTTCTTTTATTATTTTGCCAAATATACAAACAAACTGCTGGTAACGTTTGTGGTAGATCATTTGTATAAGAATATTTACACAAGAAATAAAATTCCCATAAATCCAAAATAAAACTTCTTGTAACTTGCATACCAAGTGTGTTTAATTTTAATTTAGATATATAAAGGTATTTTCAAAATAGCACCATCCATTATTTGAGCTCCCCCAAAACACACGTGCACTGGATCCTAACATCACTCCATCGAGGGCATTCAAAGATGGTGTGCTCTGCAGTGTCTGACCGTAAACGATATCAGTCGGTCGTGTCTTTGCCAAAGCGCCTGGCATACTATCTGAAACACCCATTGGCGGCAAGAGCTTGAGTCATACAGGGTTTGTCCGGAAAGTAATAGGACTGATTTTATTCCGCCGCGACTGTACTTCGGAGCGTGCGCGCACCGACTGGAATCGGTAGAGGGCGTTCCTAGCTAACGAACGAGCGGCTGGTCAGGTGTCTCCGAGCACCTGGAGAGTCAGGACAGGCTTTTTCGCGCGACGTGTTTCTGTGAGTGGTGCAAGCCGAAAATGCAGCGTTCGTTAGAGCAGAGGTACGCGATTAAATTCTGTGTGAAGCTCGGCAAATCTGCGACAGAGACGTTTGATATGATCAAGCAGGCTTACCCAGATGATGTTTTAGTAAGAAGTGGTGTGTTTCGGTGGCACAAGGCCTTTTCGGAGGGCCGGGAAGAGGTCGCCGATGAAGACCGTGCTGGAAGACATTCGACTTCAACAAACACCGACAATGTGACTCGTGTGCGCACAGTTTTGAACTCAGACCGTCGACTAAGTATTCGTTTAATTGCCCAGATGTTAAATTTATCAAAAGCTGTGGTTCATGACATTGTGACGGAGCATTTGAACATGCGCAAGGTGTGCGCGAAGATGGTCCCAAAAGTGCTCACTGACGGCCAGAAATTGCGGCGAGTGGAAGTGTGCCAAGAAAATTCCGCAGCCGCCCTACAGCCCAGATGTGGCCCCCCCGGACTTCTTTTTGTTTCCTCGCCTGAAAAGGCCGATGAAAGGCAAGCATTTTGAGACGACAGAGGGGATCCAAGCAGCTTGCACCGCGGATCTTAAGGCTATTCCGGAGAATGCCTTCCGTGACGCCTTCAATGCTTGGAAATCGCACTGGCAGCGCTGCATCGACGCAGAAGGAGCCTATTTTGAAAGTTTTTAAAGAATTGTAACGATTGGCTCAGTAAATTTTTTAAAATCGTTTCAGTCGTATTACTTTCCGGACAAACCCTGTATAGTAGTCAACTACCCGATGCTTTCACTGGACCTAAGGTTTGACGTCTTTGATCAATTTTCTCGTCCACAGAGCGTTTTTCCCGCCGTTGAAAGCTCTTGACATCTTGCAAGTGTCATCTCTCTGGCCTCTTTGCATAGTGTATTTCATCCTCTTTTGCCTCCAGCAGGCGTGCTCTTTCCCGGATCATGAGGTCGATCGGCACAACCGTTGAAATCACCTGAAGTACCTTCCTTTGCGTTGCAACCAGTCAATTTAAATGCTTCCTGAGAGCAAGCGCCCCCATCCAGATGGGGGCCGCATATAGAATGACACTATGGAGCGCGCCACATAGCAATACCCTCTTGCCGCTCTTAGGGGCTTGGGGCCTTGGGGTGAGGGAGTGCGTTCCGGATAACATGGTCCCTTGTATGTTGTCGCCCCCCAGAGCTGGCAAAAAAATCCACCATATGATAACTAGTATAATGGGCACAAAGGAAAAGGAAGAGAGAGCCAAACAAGTTGAATCGCTGGAGGTCTAGAGAATAGTGATTAGCGTTAACTAGTAAGACACCCAGATGCTGCTTGATGTAGATGCTCCTTTAGCGGTTCCAGCAGCGTGGTTTCCTTATGGGAGTATTTTGGGGTATTTTTTAGTGGGTAGACAGACTCTGGAGTCCTACACTCCCAGACCATTGATCCGGGTCTGGCGTGCATAAAGCATTTTCTCCTAGCATCCAGTATTTAACATTCCACAACTATGACTATGATAAAATTGGACAACATGTAGGGTAGTTCTACAGCGATCGTCCAGGTTTACCTTTGTACCATGATACCTACAGATATTGGAAATAATCAATAATGCAATACACGAGTAATCCGAAGCAACTAGATCACAGCAACGAAGATGCAATTATTGGCTCATATACATACATCAAAGGCAAATGCTTTCGGAACGCATGAACATTTAGGAATTTCATTACACTATCAAGACAATTTATCATACACATCACAAATATTATAGGAAAATGACAGCTTAAATAAGTAAAGTTTAAGTAGGAGGGGATAACAGATTTCAAAATCTTGTAGAAATATTGTACAGATCTGTCCTGAAACAAATTTTATAATATAATTACGGCGATGAATTCTGCATAATTTTATTATTCTATGAACTGTGGTTAACATTTTGACCTCACGTCGATTCTCCATCTTCAACTAACCTATTCGAGCAATTTATAAGACGCATGATCAAATTTCCTGAAGCCAAAAATGTATTTAATACATGAATTCTGCACCTTTTCAATCCTAGATAAATGTGCATAAAGAAAACTGTGACAAGACAAGGCCCCACAAAGTTTAGTTTTAATTTTAGAATTTAAGAAGGCTGGTATAGATAGAGTTTATTTAAATTTAAATATGCATTCTTAATGTACTCATTTATCTACTCACGGTATCTGAAACTGTTATCAACGATCAAGCTCAAATTTTTTGTAGACTTCGGAATAAGTTCTGGAATATTTTTGACGACAATGTTAATTAAATTTTCTAGTTGATTACAGATTCTTGGCTTACCGAAAAGAATTACCTGCGATTTTGTAGTGTTCAAATGTAAATTACAATCTAACGCGCTACTGTTAGATATATCAAGGTCAGCGTTTATTTTAGAGGCTGCTGTGCGCCAATCGCAGGGTCAAAAATATGCATGGTAACTACAATGTTGTAAGCCCTGCATTAGTTGACAAGACAAAGGGAGAAAAGTAGAGGCGATAGAATCGATACCTGCGGCAGGCCCTGAGTAACCCGCAAAGGGTCTAAGATCACTCCACCCATTAGCATACTTCCAGCACTTTCGAGAATTTATCCAGCCCCACACCGATCAACAAATCTATCAACAGGCAATGGTTAACAGTATCAAACTTCTTGTTGAAATCTAATAGGACCAAGACAGTCGTTGGACCTCCAATCCGGGCAGACAAAATATTTTCGGTTACTTTAAGGAGTGCGAATCCATCAAGTATTTTGATCACATGTCTAAAAATCCTTGACAATATGGTTAGCATGCTAATAGGTCGCAAGTTCTTCAAGTCAATAGGATTGTTCACTTTAGGAATTGGGTTAACAAGTCCAGGTTTCCAAATTGAATTGATTTTTGTTAAGGGAGTAGATAAAGCCTAAACATTTAATATGCTTATCAGGTCTGGTAAACCCAAATCTCCGTTCTAATCATCGTTACGACCCCAGAAAAAACGGATTATCGTAATTGACCAGAATGAAGTTTGAACCCTGGACCTCACGACTGATAGCCAAGTGTGCAAACCACGAGACTATCAGCCAAGCTAATATTAATACCATCAACACCAAAATATGTAGAATTAATACGATTATGTTTTTGATACTATCCATAGCAGTCACATAAAATTGAGCTACATGTTCGAAATAAGCATTTCTTTCCCTCAGAGAGTCAGTTGTGTGGTTCCGAATTGATTTATAGTAATTAAGTTGATAAAGATTTTGAACCAATATTAGAAGTTTAATATCAGGGCAAGCGTATGATAATAACCAGTAAACCAAATCGTGATCTGACAGATAACACATAAATTTAGATTCAGCTACAGTATCTAGGTTACTGGCAAGAATTGAACTTCACCACAAGTCATACATACATATGTATATCCAACAGACGTCTCTTATACATACATATGCTTTCAAGGAAGATCAATAAGATCAGGAAAGATAGCCGAAAGCTTTTACCTCAATGTAAAAGAAATTGCATGTTACGGCTTGCCAGTCTTCCGAAACCTTTCATGTTTCCGTAAATAAAAAGTTTTATGTAGCCATATAAGGGTGATTTATGTCGGCTAAATTGAAGTTTAGGTGATGGCCATTGTTTTTACTTTACCTACAATATACAAACAATAGCTTTAGGACAGTGAAAATAAGAAAACTAATATAAGAAGTATGACGGTTATCTTTTCATTAATCTGATGTACAAAAAGTATAAAAGGGTTGTAAGTGTCGGATGTTTCCCACAGTACACGTAGAAACTCTGGAAATTCATATTTACAAATAAATGTTGCGTATAACGCTTGGAACTATACCGGCCGAGTAGACATACATACAAATACAGAAATTACAAGCAATTCGTGCAACTACATTCCGTAATAATTTTGGTAAAATTTAATTAGTTGTACGGAACTGGAAATGCTAACAGTGTTACCAAATAAATTACAGCAACTTTAATTATTATTCCAGCGTGAGTGGCTATGATAACTTGTTGTTAGTGCTAGTTCTGAAAAAAATGCCTGGAATTAACTACTTTATGTCAGACCGATTCTCGGGTTGCGTGATACCATCTTATCTATATCAAGTTGTTTTTTTTTCAAACAGTTTGCCGCAATAATAGATTTTAGTTTCTTCCTGACTGCTTGTTTGCACGAATATGTCGTTTTGTTAAATTTTTTAAACAAACAACGAATTTCAATACTTTTATTATAGCTTCGTTCGTTGAGCAAATCGGTACTTAGCTGGAATCTATTCGAGGTTTTCACTGCGCATGATTCGCAAAAGCATTGTAGTTTGAAATTGGTTTTATAATTTACTACGCGAACACACGAAACTGATGATAGATACTGCCACCTATGGAAAAAATTTAAATCAATGTAGGAGTAACAATAAATAATGTGATTTTTATAAGTTTGAAGTTCCTAAAATGGTTATAAGCTGCTGCCGACGTAAAATCTGAGACATCATCAGTTATGACGCTTACATTAGCTTTGTCCATTGAACTAATTGGTGATGGTTTGGATTTTGCAATTTGTGCGCTTGTCTGATTTGCAGTAGGTTACAAATCAAACCGTTTGGCATATTTCTACGAACGACTAGTTTGGGTGTTGTAATTACACCTAACTACGAAGATATTTTTTCCGAAAAGATAAGCGGTTTTTCTGTAAATGTTTGACATCTTTACACTGAAAATTAAAGTCATTTCATCTATTAGTTTTTGAAATATGGCAAATTAATGCTTTTGTGGAAAAACGCTTAAGACAGTTGGCATATGAAGAATACTTAATCTTTAAAAGCATCCAAAAATGATCTTTTAAATGATTTTCGTGGATGGGATGCTTGACGCAGGCCTCTTTTCAAACACCAGCATAATCTGCAATCACATGCACGTCCCATGTATCCTTATATCGTTCTTCCATGGTACGAAGTTATTGATGGAATATTTGTTCAGCATTAAACTGGTCGAAATTATCAGGAAATAGGTCCAAATGAGAGTTTAAATAGTGAAGTTTGATGCTTATGTTGCAACTAAAATCTCCCAGACACGATAGCATATGTTGGACTAAGTAGTTGTAGTTTAGTGTTTTAGCATTACCACCAAGAAAGTTACTAATGATTTCCATGCATTGGACTCGATTTTATTAATTGTTTTAATAAAATTTTCATAATTAACTAGCTGCCGTATTTACGGTCCATCAAATACCTTAGCTTTTAATTTTTCCATACTTAGATAAGCGAATTTCTGTGCAATAGCTCAAAACAATCACTATTTTTATCAAGCGTCTTAACAGCTGCTTCATAAATTTTATATGCAAGAGGGCAAAATTATACGATCTGTGGTAATTAGAGGAGAATCTATGATATTCAGAGGCTAATTGAAGGCCACTCTTCCCGAGTTTAATGATGTTCTCTATCTCTGCTATTTTAAAGACAAAAAAAGCACGGATATTTTTGTAAATCCATTTTGTTACCCTAGAAGAAATCCCCACATATTTCCTAGTTATGTTCATGGTATCTATTTTTTCCATAACAGTAACAATGTTTTCATATGCTTCTTTCAATGTCGTGACAAACAATTTTAGGCATCCACGGCTTGTCCAAATTACACGCTTCTATTTTAAAGTAGTCAAAGTAAGCAATGTTTACGAAATCTGTCATCGATTTTCTAAGAAAACACTGTAAAATCTATTATATTCGTTACACGTACACATAAGGTAACTTCAGTGTTGATTATTATATAAAATAAATTATCCTTCGATTCCACTA
Organism: Cetonia aurata; assembly: GCA_949128085.1. Lineage (NCBI taxonomy): Eukaryota > Metazoa > Arthropoda > Insecta > Coleoptera > Scarabaeidae > Cetonia > Cetonia aurata. The sequence continues at coordinate 20,780,450 of OX421886.1, read as the reverse complement.
GCGCTTAAGGTGTTCACTTCACCTACAAGTTGATTTTTTGAACTTTTATGTTGATATATCGATGATAATAAGATCTAAAGAAACACATAGCTTGTTCAAAATTTCTTACAAATAATTCAGTGTTCCTTTTAAATCTTAAATATATGGAAAAGCTCAAATCTTTGTTTAATATCACCAATTTTTAATGTAGAACTAATGTGAAATATGGTGAGTGTTACAAATACCATAAACACCTTCTACTCTCTACACAATTTAAGAGAATCTACATAAGTTCACTTATATCTTAGTACAATTTTCGTTCAGAGTAACAATAAAGTATACATTAATACCTGTTATTAGGTGTTAACATTAATATATATATAATTTGCGGTTCTGTGTGTGTATGGACTTATGCATAGTTTGCTGTAACCTAACCATGTTTTCCATAAAACTTGGCAGGAGCATAAACTCTTAAATAAGACTATCCAATTTTCAGTTAGTCAGATTAGTCTGAAACCGCTGGCTCGAATTTTTATCCCGATGAATGAATGAATATCATAAATGGACCTCGACCAAGAAGAATCGTAAACAGGGAGCAATATAAAAGTAACTTCGGGGATCTTATACCTGGATATCCGCTTCTATCAATACCTATCGGAATAGAATGGGAGGGATTCGAGGAACTTCATACCCCGCGGGCTTTGGAAATTTTGATCATGCCAGTAGAGGGTTGTGTGAGCGGGAAATACTCCAGAGCACACACTTAACTTCCTAACAGAGTTAACTAGTTGTGGAAATAGGTGGAGAAAATGGCATTAGGAAATTTGGAATATCATATTTATTATGATATTCTGGTATAACATTAACTGTTGAAATTGAATTTAGAATGCGCCTCTAACTGTTTATGTATTTATTTATATAAGCCTTTTTGTATAATACGTACATGTATTTGACATAAATCAACTGTATTCTTTTGCTTTATGTTTCTACACATTCTATGCATATTCTTTTGATTAACTTTTAATTATACTCAAGAAGTTTCATTTTTTCTTACATAAGTTGTGGTGCAGTGTATACAATTAAGAAACATAAAATCTTACATACAGCATGGTTATTTTTTGTAGTTTTACACTATTAGTAGAAAAATGTATTGCAATTAATCTCTATTAGCAGACACGAATGTCGCCTTTTAAAGGCTCATCAGTGCTACTGTGCAAATTTGATTGCAACTTAAACGTTTCAAGAAATCTATATATAATAATAATAATAGATCTTTATTGTCCAACAGAATACCAGTTATAGGACAATGTTATAATGAGTACATGCATGCATATACAGAGTGTTAGCAAATTGGTTTTTGCAACAGCACGAGCAAATGTAGGCGTGGAACGTGTTATATCAATATTATGTTGTAACAGAGCAATATCATAAGGACTGGCGACAGATGAATAAATCTTTAGATCATCAGCGTATGCTAATACAGGACAAGTAAGTAATTTCAGGAGATCATCAATATATACTATGAATAACAAGGGACCTAAATTTGACCCCGTGGAACACCTGATGTTGAAAAGAACAAATCTGATGAAAAACCATTATAAAAGACATAATTAGATCTATTGGAAAGATAAAACTTTATCAAGGCAATGAAAGATGGGCTTAAACCAAATGCACTAAGCTTTGTCAAAAGAATGCCATGATCAATCGTGTCAAAGGCACTTGAAAAAGTCTGTGTAGACTACATCCACTTGTCCTCTATCATCAAGATATCGACTAATGTATTGGGAAATAGCTGCTAAATTAGTAACTGTTGACCTACCCGGAATGAAACCCTGTTGGTGTATACATAGAAACGATTTAATATTATTAAAAATACATGAATAAATAATGTTTTCTTCAAATACCTTAGCAAAGTTTGATAAAAGAGATATAGGTCTGTAATTTGTAATAGCATATTTGTAGGTTTCAAATCGACAAATTAGCAAAATCATCGCAAATATGGAGTTTTAACATCCTTCGAACTCTCATTGTTACATTATTAGTAGAGAAAGTTTCACATGTTGGTAAAAACACAATATTTGAAATGTCTCTGAAATAGTTAGATTTCGCATAATGGATATATGGCCAAATTTATTGCAATTAGGTGCAATATTACGTCCTCAAAAAAATACGTCCGCTTACCTGTCATCCTGCATATTGTGCGATGAACACTAAACTTAGTTATGATTTTCCATTGTTATAGCGTGGACTTCTTTTTTATGTCTGCATTTCTAAAGCAAATTGTAAATTATCATGTAAACTACTGATGTAATCTAAGAAGTTACACACATTCACTGAAACCCCAATCTAACTAAGGGAACTATAAAAATGTCATCTGCATAGCGTTTCCGAAATATAATATAACTGGAGGAAGAATTGGATTGCAACACATCGATTGCCTTTGATTATTTTTTCTTCGCAGTTAACTAACTATAAACTTTAAAAATACAATTTTTATTATTTACTTTTCTCAGTGTGAGCAGTGCTCGCGATCTGTATTTTTCTGAACATGTGTAGGCTTCCCATTTATTGGAACTACACTATCACATTATCTAAAACACAAAAACAGCCGATAATAGGCTCTACTGAATTGCGTTATACGCATCGGTAATTTAGTGTCTGTCAACAGGACGTCCCTGGAACGAAACCGATAAAATTGCTGAACATTGCCACGATCAATGGGTTCCACACTCGCTTCTCGTGGGATTTTAACGCTTTCGCACGATGGGAAAGAAAGGCAAGAAAAGGGTTGCAGTAAATACTCCGATGGAATTTTTATGATACGGATGACGGTGTATATGATACAGATGCGTAGTCACATACATTTAGAATCGTATCTGGAATGCGATCCTACGCGCACTGGTGTGCGTATGTATATCCGCAGGATACGCTATAGAAACGAATGTAAAAGAGTTTCGCGAAATCACCTCTGAGAGTTACCGGGTCAGCTCCTTTTCCCAGAGATTCTTGAGGCAGGAGATATGGTGCCTGATGCGAAATTTGCAATTGCATGATCGCTTACCGCGCGAAACAATGTTTCTCACGTGAATTGTGATGTATTTTTAAGGAAAGCAGAAGTCTTTCTGGTGATATTTTAATATTCCGAATAGACTTTGTATACAGGGTCGTCCTGTTTTTATTCAATAAGTATTTACTAAATGTAGGCTAGTAAGAACTGCTCCGTCTTGCCTTATTCTGGTTATGTTTGTCCCCACTCCAAGGACTTATTGCGAGATACAAGTCGCTGGAATGATGTATGTCAGACAAGAAGAGTGATGTATGTGACAAAAGGTAATGAATTCAATAACGCTGATTCGCTAAGAGCTGCTAATAGCGCCTATATTCATCGAATCTAGCCTGGTGGGAACATGAAAACAGTAAATGCTAGAAGAAACTATGGGAATTAAAAATCCAAATCAACAGAACAAGAAAAAGATTTGGGAAGACACGATATCAAGTTATCATCAAGGTACTCCATGAAAAAGGAATAAACTGAAAAAAGGCAAAAATACCAGTACAATATAGAAAGAAATAGACACCATTTTCACGACATTAACCTAGATAACCAGACAGGTTTTGGTGTGAGAGCAACAGATTATACAACTTGTAAAAATGTACAATTTAAAAATGTTTCATTGAAATACAGTTTGTCATATACCAGTATCAATTACCGGTATATGATGAACCGTATTTGAATGTCTTCTACCGGTGATATTCATCGTTTATTGTGTGGAAGTTCTATCGATACACAATGTTGCTCGGATTATTAGCCTATTAAGAAATCATGCAAATAGCAATAGATCAAAAGTGCACTTCAAAGTGATTGTTAGGTTTGGGATTTATGTTAAAACATAACCAATAATCCCTGTTGCGTTATTTATAATATGAGTCACACAAGTTACGCCCAAGAAAGAGATGGAAGAGAAATCGTTTTTGATGAGTTTTAAATGAGTTTTGTTTTTCAAGTAAATTTTCTGCTTTATTGCACTTTCTTAGAAATTATATTGGGTTGGTACTAATGCACAAGCAATTTGCAGCACGAATAATAATTTTTGTTAAAAGGTAGGTAAGTAGAGCACATAAATAAGCTAAAATGATGTGTAGCATAAAATTTATTATATATATACGCTACCTATCAAAATCATTTGCTTTAGATACAACTGCTGCACCCATGTTGTGAAAAATTAGTGTCGATACTAAGAGACTATAAAAATAATTATCTTAGCTAATCTCAGTAGATTTTTTTACATGGTAAAAGCATTTAGAATGTCACAACACAATGTATATTGTTGAAAGCTATAAAGAATTTAAGTATCCTCTTTATGCCGATGTCCCAATTCATTTGTGTAATTAAATACTTCTCTGAGGGTGTGTATATGCAAATGGTTATCAGATATGTTTGCTACAGTGACGTTACTGCACTAAAGTTTCGCTGTCAAAGACAAAGCCAGATTTTCGCTGTGATTAAAAGCAGTCATAAATCAGAACAGCAACGGAGTTCATTACGTTAATAACATCATATTTCTTCTATCTGATATTTCGCAATAGGAGTACGCTATTGTAAACGTGACTTCGCGCGAGTTAAAGCCGATATCCTAAACGAGAAAGCTGTATTAAAAGGAAAACGAATCATCTGTGTGGGCGAGAGGTTTATTCGGCGAAACTGACAAGCAGAGTAAAATTATAGAATTTACCTTTAATTAGTCGGTGTTTCGTCTTCCTTCTGCGTTTAAATCATTCCGCCGTAACCTGCAACAAAGAAAATATTCAAGTAAATTATTTCGTTAAATCTTTCGGATCATCTGAAAGAAACAATTGATTGATGGATCATTCAAATTTATTCTTAAACTTGAGGAATTATTTGATGGTAATGAAATAATTTTAAACTTAAATATGAATATTTCATTTTAATCACCGGGTCTGTTCTTATATATTCTACGTCGAGCTGTGAGCGGCGCTAATTAAATTGTAATTAAATAAAGACGCCTCAGCTTGATGTTTTTAAGAAAGCCTTCCCACCTGGAGTCTCTTGAAAACGTAATGAAAATATTCCCACCCGGCCAGTTATTTCGTAAAAGGTCAAAAATTCAACAAGAAATATTTTTTAATCGTGATTAACAGGATTCGTGAAATCATGATAAGTTTGCACAGCTGAAGATACTTTAGTGAAACTTTCTTTGAGAATTTTAAAGTGATACTGTCGGGGGCTTTTTTATTCCTTTAACTACCCCAAAATCTTCATCTGAAAGGCTGCATAATACTTAAAGAAGTAATGAAATCAATAGAGATAGCATAAATATGATAATGACCATTAAAACTAGAATACAAATTTAAATTTTATATATCAGCAATATACAAAAATATAGGGTAAGTATTCCTGAAAAGAGGACGTTAGCTTATTTGAATATCTACTAAAGATGTGAGGTATGCACATTTACTTATTATAAATTCATACATTTGCGGAACAATTACTAGAATATTAAATAGCAAAACAAAAAACGATACACAAATTAAGATCTGTACGCACGGTCTACAGCTGTAACCAATCTTTTATATGGTAGTGAAATACTGATAACAAAATTATAAGAAAAAGTAGAACACGAGCATAAGAAATGAAATTTCTAAGAAGGTGAAAGGGTGCACAAAACCCTATAAAATAAGAAAAAGACAGAGGTACAAAACAAAACTAAACACTTTGAATATAAACGGGAAAACAAGAAAATAAAAATAGATTGAAAAAACACTACAAAAGAATGCATGAAGAGAGGTGGCTTGTCAAAGCAAGGTTTTATAAATATTCTAGACGATAGGAAGGTTGCTAAGAAAAACAACACCATCCTAACTGGCGAAGTGGTTAAAGCCTAAAGTGAAAAACAAAATGGGATATTTTGATTATTAAAAAGTTATAAAACTGAATATTGAAGCTCATATATACACTTTGCATCATATAATTGCCCGATATTTTGTAAAAAGTGGACATATTGTATCAAAATGTTCATAATTGCTAATTAGGGAATTGATAAAAAAAAACAGATGAGTAGTATTCAGTGTATAAATGATACTGAAAATAGATTAGGAGCATATGCGTCTAGAACCAAATATTTCGAAAGCCAAGGATCTTTCAAACAGGTCTTGGGCATTTGACACGGATTATGGAGTCCTGCAAGTGTCCATCCTCGGACCTATGATTTTTATTTCTTTTATCAACGACTTGCCGGAGTTTGTAACAGCGACTTGCATGGTAAATGATGTGAAATGACTCGTCTATAATGATGTCGGCTGATAGTTCGGGGACCTGCGAGTTACAAGCATTCAAGTGGTGGAACAGTTCCGGGACTGGTGAAGCAGGAGAAACAAAATAATTACCAATAAAAACAGTGTTTATATTTCAAGAGGGTTGAAGTACTGAATTTAAGTGATGTATCGGTCACATTCCTGGGTAGAAAACTTGACAGAAAACCTTTGTGGGATAATCATGTTTAGGAGGTGTGTTTGCTCTTGGCTAAAGCGTTTTGTGCGATCAAGCAGCTGAAATCTAAGGTACCGGTTGGGGCATTGGTGCAGACGTATTATGCGTTTGTTTATTGGCGGATTGCGTATGGCATCGTATAGCGGGGTTTGGCAGGTTGAGTGCAAGTAGGATGCAGGTATTCCAAAAGCATATTATGCGACTAATTTTTGATATGGATTACCTACAAACGTACAGACCGATCAAAGCCGAGACTGGTATCATAAGGTTAATAAATATTTTTGTTTACAAGTTATGTATAGAGGTGTATGAAAACAGGGACCAATTTACACGAAAAAACACAAATTTAAGAACTGTGAAACATAAAATGACATTATACCAAAAATCACCTAAGTATGCTTGTGTGAATGTGATTAATATGCTGCCGGCTGTTAATAAGACTGTTTCAAAACATAAAAGAATTCAAATGAGCAAAGTCTTATAGTCCACCAGCCATCAAGGTTTTGAGATCATACATAATCAGCTCTAAGATTATCCGCCAGAGGAAAACTAAATGATTTAGATTTTAGGTAATACGGATAAGATTACCTTTGTCTAAGTTTCAAGACACACATGGCTGCACAAAGTAGGTAGAAAGGCAGAAAGTCACAAAGAAGGAAATGAAAAATCATTTTCAATCCATGAACTTTTTGTGTGAGTAATAGGATAATACTGGAGAAACACAAAGGTGAAATGAGTAGACTTACTCCAAATAATGGGATATTTTCAAGGAATAAAGCAAGCTAAAACTTTCTTGGAGACCTATAATAAGAAGAGACATATAGAATGAATCAACCTACGTGAACATAAATGAGAATCAGGTATAACATCTTTGGGAACGTTAACCTTTCCCTAGAAGGCCTGAAAAAGGCTTCATTTAAAAAGACTCTGAACTACCTCAAGGGCCTTAGGCCCTCGTGGTGGACGTGACGGTTGGTTGAACCATGCGGATGTTGTCTTGATCTCAATAATCAATGACTAAAAATTAAAATTTAGGTACTAGCAAGGATTCTGTTAAGATAGTGCAAACTGAAAGGACATCTGTTTAAGCTTGGAAGAATAGAGGAAACAGAATCTAAATTCTTCCAAATTTTCTTGACTTTTTAATATATATATATATATGTGTGTGTAGATCTTCTTGGTTTTTAAAGTCATATAGTTAAACAACTATTAGATTGAGTAAGACGTTTCGGTTTATTTTCTACATTATTAATTTTTAAAAATGTAAACGATTAAGGTTTTATAAATAAACCGAAACTTCTTACTCAATCTAATAGTTGTTTAACTATATGACTTTAAAAACCAAGAAGGTCTACACATATAGAATCTAAATGATGTAGAATACGGAATGAAACGTCTATATTTTCTAAAACATTATGCAACTCGCTCCTATACCTGGGATCATGTAAAATCAAAGACATTTTACAATTTGTAAAAAAAAAAAAATTGATCTTCTAGTACTAAATGTAGTAAAAAAGGGACACAGTTTATTATCACTTAAGGGCGGAATATATGCAAAGTGCATATATTTGCATATTTTGCATATTTTAACAAATTTCACAAAAAAATGCATATTTCCGCAAAAATAAAATGTGTGTGCATATTTTTATGTTTTTCGTTTTATCAAAAGATTAAGTGCGACCCTTGCAGGTAATTGAAATAATTTAAAAGGTGGGTAGGTTTTGTCGACTCACCCGTATTATTATTATATGGTTTATTGTCGACATTTATTGGGTGTTTAGGAATTTCCAAGTAATCAGCTTGCCTAATGGAGAACAGATGTGGTCTATTCTTTTGTATTTATATTGTATAGTTTAGTTTGTCGATAGACTCCAGTGTGAAAAGAGTGATTTCGAAAATATTTAATTTCAAACGCCTGAAATGCCGAAAGCCGCTTCGTGGATTAAAAATTTTCCTGAGTTGGAGTTTAGTGGGGATAAAGTGTTTTGCAAAATTTGTGCCAAAATCATTGTTTGTGAAAAGAAGTTCCAAATTGATCAACACTTGAAAACAGCTATGCATAAAGCTAAGTTGCAGAAAAATAAATCTGTGCCTGTTCAGCAGTGTGTGCAAACCGCATTTCAAAATGTCAAACCAAAGAGTGAAAAGGAGGTGTTTCATCAAGACTTATGCAAAGCTTTAGTCGCAGCAAATATACCTTTGAAGAAACTGCAAAATACACAATTCAGAGATTTTTTGCAAAAATATTGTAATCAAAACATCCCTGACGAATCCACACTTAGAAAAAAGAATGTGCAAACAGTATACGAAACCGTAATCGGAGAAATTAAAGTTTCACTGAGCGATGAACATTTTTATATTATTGTTGATGAAAGCACAGACTCATGTGGTCGATATATCGCACATCTTATGATTGGAGAGCTTCAAGAAAATGAGCCAGGGAAACCATATTTAATATCTTCTAAACAGTTAGACAAAACAAATAATGTGACCGTAACTCGATTTATTCAGCAGTCTCTATCAATTTTTTTTTTACCAAATCCAGTTCCTGTAGAGAAGTTTTTAGTGTTTTTGTCTGACGCAGCGCCGTATATGGTTAAAGTAGGCCAAAACTTAAAAATATTTTATCCCAATATGGTACATGTCACTTGTCTTTTACACGGGATAAACAGAGTTGCAGAAACTATTAGAACAGCATATCCCTTGGTGAACAAATTAATTTCAAATGTAAAGAAAGTGTTTTTGAAAGCACCTCTAAGAGTGCAGATCTATAGAGAGAAATTGCCAGGAGTTTGTTTACCTCCAGAGCCCGTAATTACTCGATGGGGAACATGGATTAAGGCCGCGATATTCTACGCAGACCATTTTGAAGCCATTAAAGACATAGTTTTAGATTTAGAAGACAATTCGCAGTGTGTAGTGCAAAGTCAAGCATTATTCAAAAATGTAAATTTAGCTAAGGAACTTGTTTTTATTAAGGTTAATTTTAGTTTTGTACCAGATATAATAACTTCGTTAGGAAGTAGGAATATAAGTTTAAGAGAATCAATTAATATTGTTTAAACTTTTTCCGACAAATGCAAAGAAGTTCCCGGTGATGTAGGAAATCAAGTAAGAAGGAAACTCGAAGTTATTGTGGGAAAGAATGAAGGCTTTACGTATTTAATGGAAGTCAAAAATATTTTTGATAGTAAACCATCCAACGAAGTAATACCTTGGGCTTATGACTTACTACCCAAATTCAAATATTGCCAGATCACATCGGTAGATGTTGAAAGAACTTTTTCTTTGTACAAACATATTTTTACAGACAGAAGGCAAACATTTTTATTGGAAAATTTTGAAAAATATATCGTTATAAATGCATTTTATACTATTTCAGGTTGAAAATTTTCCCTATTATGTTTTTCTTTTAATTTTACTTAAAATAAATAATTTTTGTAAGAGTCGGCGTTTCTTTATTTCCATTTTTCCATGTTATATTCAAGGCATATAATTGCATATTTCGACAAATAAATGCATATTGTTGCATATTTCAGAGAAAAACGACGCATATACAGGGTATACCACGGAACCCGTTCATTAGAAGTTTCCAGCGTTTCCTACTATTTATTAATTTGAAACTTTCAGGTTAAGAATAACCCATAGCGTTCTTTTGTTCTAAAATATTTTCGATGTTGTACAACTTCCGGAAGTACCGGAAATTGCTATCAACTTTCTTAATTTAAATGGAACACCCTGTATATTGTTGCATTTTTGGATTCTACGATCGATTCTACAATACACTGTATTAGGTTAGCCTATACCTATCTTTAACGGTTTTTGAGTTATTGTGATTTTTAAGAAAAAATAGTGTTTTGTTGAGGGATTTTTAATAGCTATTTTTTTGTTCTTCTTTAAACGCAAAACCTTCATATTTTACAAACAGCTAGTAAAACCATAAGGGTTTACGAAATACATTTCCAAACTTATCGCAGGTTATACAGGGTGTTCAAAATTTAGTGGCAAAGCCGAAAAACTTCAAATACTAAAAAGTAACTTTTTTCAAATAGAACACCCTGTATATTTTTACATATTTAGATGACAATTTAATTCACGCATCGATATGCTATAGGTATCCCTATACCTATCTTTAGCGGTTTTGACATTATTAGCGCTTTTTATGAAATATTAATTAAAACTGTACTTAAAACCTATGACCATTTGAAAGTAGGCTGTGGGTATGATTAAATAAACGAATGTTTATCTAGTTGTCATTCTCATTAAAGTCAAAAGTCTTTTTTATGAAATGGAAGCAATTAACGAGTATTCCAATACTGATATTTTAAATTTATTCTACATCCATGGCGAATGCGGAAAAATTCTTAGCAGAACTTGCAGAACATTTAATGAACGATATCCTAATTTACCGCCAATTACCAAAGGTAAATTTAGACGAATGGAGTCATGTTTTTTAAATACTGGAAGTGTTATGTTAAAAAAGCACTACGTAAAACCAATCGTTGAAGCAGAAGAAAATAAAATAAATGTGCTGGCTTATTTTCATGCTCATCCCCGGAGTTCGATAGCTGTAGCGTCTAGTCAACTGGATATCTCTCCAATGTCGATTCAGCGCATTTTAAAACGTCATAAATGGCATCCCTATAAGGAAACATTAGTACAAGCTTTCCGCCCTGGGGATGAACAGAGAAGAGTTGAATATTGCGAAATGATTTTATTAAAACTTCAAGAAGACGAAAATTTTTTATCAAAAGTTATTTGGAGCGACGAATCTAAGTTTAGTCGGGAAGGAATCCTTAATCGACGGAATAATCATTTCTGGGCAAAGGAAAATCCTCACGTTTTCAGAAATACACATTTTCAAGATCGTTACAGTTTTAATGTGTTTTGTTGTCTTTTAAATGATTCTGTAATCCACGAAATTTATGATGATAATTTAAATGAACATAAATACTTAGAGCTTTTGAGGGGACCAGTTACAAATTTTCTTCACACTTTACCTCCAAACATAAGGCAAGAATGTTGGTATCAGATGGATGGTGCACCTGCCCACAACACCAGAGAGGTTTATCAGCAATTGACCGAAATGTTTGAAGACCGGTGGTTTGGTTCCAATGGACCTTGGAGTTGGCCTCCTCGATCACCAGAATTGACGCCACTTGATTTTTATCTTTGGGGGCGTATAAAATGTGAAGTTTATAGTACACCTAGTCTTAATAAGCAAGACCTATTAAATCGTGTGAGAATAGCCTTTCAGCTACTAGATCGAAACGAAATAGGCAGAGCAACAACAAGGGAAACTAAATTAAGAATTATAAAGTGTCTTGAACAGAATGGGGATCATATTGAACATTTATAGTATTCCTCAATTAGTTTATATTATTTTATTTTTGGTTTTCTAGTTTTCTTTGTCGGTAAAATTATCTTTATTTGTTTATTGTGTTAATATTATTTTGTATTTATTTATTAAATTTATTTTGTAAACGTAACTGTTTTTCCTGTTGTCATACTCACAGTCTACTTTCAAATGGTCATTTTAAGTACAGTTTTAATTAATATTTTATAAAAAGCGCTAATAATGTCAAAACCGCTAAAGATAGGTATAGGGATACCTATAGCATATCGATGCGTGAATTAAATTGTCATCTAAATATCTAAAAATATACAGGGTGTTCCATTTGAAAAATGTTACTTTTTAGTATTTGAAGTTTTTCGGCTTTGCCACTAAATTTTGAACACTCTGTATAACCTGCGATAAGTTTGGAAATGTATTTCGTAGACCCTTATGGTTTTACTAGCTGTTTGTAAAATATGAAGGTTTTGCGTTTAAAGAAGAACAAAAAAATGGCTATTAAAAATCCCCCAACAAAACACTATTTTTTCTTAAAAATCACAATAACTCAAAAACCGTTAAAGATAGGTATAGGCTAACCTAATACAGTGTATCGTAGAATCGATCGTAGAATCCAAAAATGCAACAACATACAGGGTGTTCCATTTAAATTAAGAAAGTTGATGGCAATTTCCGGTACTTCCGGAAGTTGTACAACATCGAAAATATTTTAGAACAAAAGAACGCTATGGGTTATTAATAAATAGTAGGGAACGCTGGAAACTTCTAATGAACGGGTTCCGTGGTATACCCTGTATATGCGCATATTTTAACTGAATTGACGTGCATATATTCCGCCCTTTAATTATCACCCTTATGATGATGCATAACTTCGGTATTGCTATTCATATATTATCCTATAAAAAGAAAGTTAGGTTCGTAAAAAGAGAATTCTGGCGTTTAGAAAAGAAAGTATAAATTTAGCGAATGAACTGTTACTAAACTTTTAAATTAACTATTAATGGAATGTAATAAATACTAGAAAGTCTATTATATTTTATCAATTTAAAATGAAAGGTGTACGAAAATATCTCAATACTTTTATTATATGTATATTGTGTACGAAAATGGTTCCAGGCAATGGCAACTTGTAATTGAATATGCAGTGATTACCCTTTTCATGTATTTTCACACGTATAACCTCTTATTTTGATAACATAACAATGTTCTTTCATTCATTTTGTTTTCTGTACTGTTCGACTCCACTATTGATTCAACTACATATTTCCAATTTCCACGTCTGTATGTATTTGAATATATTCTTATATGTTTTTGATGACCTATATTTTTGTATATAAGTTATCGATGCGGTCTCTATAAGAAGAAAGAACATATTTCTGCTGAAAGAGATATGAATTTGTAGCCAGGATTTATTTAAAATCCCATGAACTTATTGAGTGATTTTGGAGCAGTTGTTTATAACCTAAATAGGTGTTACGACAAATAGTTTTAGTGCATATATAAATATAACCTAACATAAAAAGTCAATCTTTGGTGAGAACAAATATTGTATTTTACTTTAGAAAAAAGAGTTCAGTTTACATAAGCTCGTAATGATTAATTTACCTTCACCTCAATCTCAATTTTGATATCTTGTTGTGTACGAAATACTATTTCTATCTACAATTTGGAATTTTTTTCTTTCAATATAACTTACTAACACTCCCTTTATTATGTGGTAGACGCTGTACTCTCATTTAATTGTTAGGGTAGGTTAGTCTTCAGTTGCAGATGCAATCAAAGGTCCAAATTTATTAGACAATCAAACGCTGTAATTTCGCGGAGTAATGTTTAACGTGTAAATTTGTACATTAGAACTTGTGGGTTGCAATTACGTACACGAACTTCTTCGTACAACATCGAATACAACCAACAGCGTACAGTATTTTAATTAGGCAAGCGTCAATTATCCCTCAAATTAAAGTCCAGTGTTACACTTCTCTTCCAATTTAATTCTGTTGTCACGGACTGGTGTAAAATTTACTAGCTGGATACAGGAAGAACAGCAGTCGTTTCTGTTGGTCCTGTGTGTTTTATGAACATGATCCGATAATCTAGCATGCCGCACAGGCATTATATTTAATTTTATGATGCTGCGGCAGTACCACAACGATATATTCACGTGTAATTAATGTTACATATACTCTTAAGTGAATATGTACGTATATTTAACTATACAAAATTATGTGGTGTATAGGGAAACCTGCACATGTCAGGTTTTTGGTATTCTTCCTTCATTTTGTATGGGAAAGAATATTTTGCGCATTTTTTGATACTTTAGAATGTTAGTGAGAGCATATAACTATAATTATAATTCTATATTAATTCATATTTTATAACGTAAAAAAAACACAAGAATGTTAAGGATTAAAAAATATATTGAAATAGTAGTCCACTACAATATTGTTTCACCACACAGTGGCTTCATCAGGTCGATGAAATTAACTAATCAGAATATAAAATTACACACTATTTATACTTTTAAACCTAGGAGTATTATTACAATTATGATTAAGTTCTAAACAATGATTAGCAAAAGTAGAATCTGTCTTCTTATCTCTGTAACTTTTAGTATGTTCATATTTTATACTTGAATGGAAAAATGGTGATAAAAATAAGAATAAGTCTGTTGTTCTAGTCAAAATTATATCTAAAAATTTCTGAGCTACATATTTCGGCTAGTCAGGGCCATCTTTAGACCCACAACGTCAAAATATTTGGGGAGTTTGGACTTAAAATGACCGAAAATAATAATATATGGTATAGTGGGGTCAATATAAGCTTTTTGACAGTCGTTGTACATAAGGGCAGTGTGTATGGCGTTCAAATTATTAAGGAATTCGTAGATTTAGGTATCAGAATATATGAAAACGCATAGGAGAAACAGGAAATTCAAAATAAAATAGCAAAGAGTCGTAGAAGGTGCTGAATGGTGGAGCGCCAATTAAAATCAAAATACTTTTTCATTGATATTACGGTTGCAATAATGTACGCCTATGGAATAAACTTACCAGTGATTGAATGTTGGTCTTTAAAATTCGAAATATAAATTATTTCAATAATTTTAACTCATTAGGTGAAAAAGAAGGCGGTCGTCACGGTACCAGACATTAGCTGTTATTCAATAAAACCAGCGGCTAGCCATTTGATTCGAGTGAGAGGAGATGGAGGATCCTGAGGGACGACGATCGTCTCAACACAGGGGTTTTCGCTGTTTTAGGCTCGAGCCTAGGCACCAGTCAGAATCTGCTTAAGGAAATCTCGAAGGAGTGGAATTTGATGTCTCGATGAATCTTCTCATTCAGAACTAACCAATGGGTTCTCAAGATTAGTCTAAGCGTTCTGTTTTGAAGTACCTCAAGGAACTTCAAGTTTGAGGGTGAAATCGATGCCCATGCAAAAGCGCCGTAAACCAAGACTGGGCCTAGTACTTATTTGAAAATCCATAATATTATTTAGTAGGTGGAAGGAACTCCTCCGCCTTAACATGGAAAGCAATGCTTGTGGGCAGCAAAAAATCGAGTAACGAGTTCAGTTATGTCGCTTTGTGAAGACGAGACGTCTGTTGAAGTAGACTTACCTAGGTGTCTACTTCAACCTCTTGGCTCAACAGTAACCTGACGTTTCCCACGCGGATACGTATTTCAGGATCACCTCTCTTCCTTCAGTCTTCGTCGAGAGGCTCCTGCTAACTGTGTAAATGACTGTGTCATCAGGGTATATACCTAGGTGCGTGCTAGGCTTCCGAGAGAGGTCTGTTAGAAACAGCTATGCGGTCATTTTGGGTAAATGTAAAGTTCGTTTGAAAATATTTATTAACATATCACGTGATATCACGGAGAACATGGTGCGTCATCTTATAAGTATTTTCTACATAAAAATATAGGCTTTTGGTGGTTTTTGTATTTTAGTTCATGTTACGACAATTGGTGGCTGAGAATGCTATCTTAAGTTCAATTATTAAATGTTTCAAATTAGCACTAAGTACATATCTTATGTCATCCTATCTAGGTATCTCAAATTTCCAAATTAATTCCGTTCTACTTGGCTTCTTTAATTACTTCTCTTCGTATATCTCTTTCTGAAATAAAAGCGCACGGACGGATCAATCATTATTCAACATTTACAATTCCGTAGGTAGGTATTTGCGATTCGCTTTGAAATCGAGTAAAAAGATAAATCTTAAATTGACGTTCGAGAAGAGACTACAACGAGGGAGAGGAAATTGATTTTTTCACCCGAAATATTTATGAATTCTCGAAGGGGATTGTGGAGGGTATCAAGTATTCGGAGATGAATAGCTTCCACCTGTTATTTTTAATTCACATCCGTCTAGACGTTTAAGTAATTGCTTACTAAAGTTGAGCGGAAACATATTCTTAATTATGTATGCACAAGTACGTCTTTGTTAGGTAAACATAATTTCCAGGCGGGGTAGCTTCGAGCATGAGAAGCTAGGTTATGGACGTCCTGTGCTCTCATAAAACTTTCATTAGTATTATAACAAGGTGGATCAGAAACATTATATAGGTACATACATACTATCTATTCCGACGGTAAATTATCTTCAGTATAATGAAGTTGTAAGGTATTTATATTAAAGCTGCAGTCACCTTTATAAATTACATCTTCCTCGTACATTTGAAAATTGAGGTAATTGCCAAAAGGAAAATAACTTAAGATATACATATAAATTGGCTCTTTTTCCTACATACAAGGAACAATAATTTAATTCCATATAAAAGAAATCCTTGTTATATAAGAAATGTGAAATTGTTGTAAAGGAAATGAAAAAAAATGATTCTAAAATTTAAATTTATTAAACGTAAATTACATGGTTGCTTTAATTACTCTCACATTATCTCTAACTTTATCACATGTTTAGAACATATTAAAAACTATCGATAAAACATCAAAGATACAAAAAGATACTTACATCTTCAGTACCCTTCAATTTTATTTTCTCATGTAAAGATGTTATATTAACACATAAGTAACAATAATATTAATATTGATCAAATTTTTTTAAAAAAAAAACTAGTACTAGCAGGTGTTGAATTAATCTTTTAGACTGATAGTTTTTTATTATTCTATCAGCCTGGATAGTTTTTCGCTAATTATAATTGGATTTATTCGTCGGCCTAATTTATGTTCACTTCTTGTTCATATTCTGCATTTTCTTTTTATATCTAGCAGGATAATTCAATAGCTACAATGCTGTCACTTATAATTTACTATTTACTATAATAAGTTTCCGGATTATTTACACGAAACTGTTGCCTAATGATGAAATAATTTTCGTCTTTATTTGGAATAAAACCATGTTATGAATAATTCGTTTCATTTTATATGCTGTAATTACTATTTAGCGTGATGCAGCATTTTCAGATAGAACCTTTGTTCGCTTTTGCCATGCAAATCATTGCTCGTAGATTACATATACCTTGTTTCTGAATAAAGTGGGGTGTAGAGGTCAATATGAAAAAAGCTTAGCCTTAAATAGTAACCTATAAGTCAGAGCAAACCTTTCTTCACAAGCTGCCTTCCAAAATTCTTTCTTTTTTTGTAATATTACCACATATTAGAAAATATATACCTAAATATAGATCGGTTAGAAAATTTGAGATTTAGAGTCGAAATAGTTGGAGGTCTTACACTTGAAGAGAGCTAATATTTAAATAAAACTAGGGTGCACAGTTGGTCTCTAATCTAAATTATTTTTTTCCTGTTATGTGGCAGCTTTGTGAATTCGTGAAGCCTTGCTGGATTGGGAATATCAAGAATTTCGGATTACTTGTATTCGCATCGTACATATCGAGATAAAGTCCACAGATAATGAAATCGAGATTGCATAAAAATTTACAACAATTCTGAGTTTGAAATATGCAACCTTAAGTGTTCTAGAAGGCAGATTCTTTCAACTAAATAAATTATTTTTGGTTTTACATACCAAAAGGAAAACATCTATACTGCCTCAATTTGAACGATTACGTTTCTGGAGCCGGTAATCTACTGGGTTATAATGATTAAAAGGAGGCATAAAACTGTTTAGTCTTCATCAAGCTCTAAAAAGCCAATAAATGATGCTGTAAAGCTTTCTCGGAATTTTTAGAAATGAAATTTAGAGGAATTGATGATATTCAGCAGATCAGAAACGAGAAATTTTGACGTATTAATATTTATTTTATTAAAAACATTTTCTTTTCTCAAACACCTTCATTTAATGCAATAAGTCATGGCAACTAAATATAAAACAACATGTCGATCGCCTACAATAAACTAAAAGTAACTGAGATCAATTTATTTTAATTTTATATGGAAATTTATCAAGTGTTTTCAGTAGGACTTTTTTTATTACATGTATAATAGGTTTATGTAACTTAGATTAAAATTTAGCAGAGCGGGTAATACTCACAGAAAAGTTGTGGAAAACTTGATTTCTACTACATTCAAACATTTCATAATCCACCCACAAACGGAATGGATAAGTTTTGCAAGTAAGTATTTACGGTTATATCTCGGTTTTCCGTTATTTTGACAACGTCTTCGTAAATGAATAAAACAAAGCAGTTCCTGAAGTTTTACTTGCATTGTTGCTGGTGGCCGTTTCGTATTTATGTTTCTTCTGCTCTGAAAAGGATTTCCAGCTAACATCCGATTTAATCTTCTTAATTTAAGGACTTTCGTTAAGAAATACAGTTCCACACAAACTTAATTTAGTCAATGCATCGAAATATAAAAGCGGAATATCAAAATAGATATTTGGTAGCCATACTAAATTATTTTACGAACTCTACTAGTTCTTTAGTGCAAAATATTGGTTATAGACGTAAATGCTAGTCAACTAATTTATTTCACTAGCATATCACACCAGGCCAACTACACTTGCCTTAGAATACCTGTATAGTACAAAAATGTTAATTAATTTTTGAAAAATTTTAAGTATAATATAAAATTTGTAAATAAAAAAAGTACAATGTCTGGTGGCCTTCGCATTAGTAATAGAAAAGCTACGAAGCAGTAATGGAGTGCAGGCACAACCATCGTCCACTTCTTTGTTTTTATTTATTTTACATATTAGTTAATGTGTATGATACACTCTGTTGATGGCTGTGCCCGGACTCCACTACTGCTTAGTTGTTTTGCTATTACTGATGTGGAGGCCACCAAACATCTTACCTTCACGGGTAGATGGCGTTGCACTTTTTTCATTTACATCTTATAATCAGTAGTGTATTTAGCTCCCTGGTGGAGTGTTGTTGCTTCTGTCTCACATGTGGCATACTGGTGAGAACAAATAAGTTCGAAATAGTACTGTCGATGTCTGGCATAGCACATTCGATATTCATTCCTTTGTTTTAATATATAATTGTTTATATTGAACATTGCAATAATATACGTCAGAAGCAGGAAATATCCAGCTTACTAACCTTATTAAAAAATGCTGTATAAGCTGCTCATGCGAAATGAATCTATTTGAAATTTGAAATAAAATATCATACGAATATGGATAAACAATACACTAATTAGTTCCAGTAATATATCGGATATTAGAGAAATTAAAATTGTATTTAGTTCCGTGTCGAAGCTGCACCTTCTCTTGCTCCCATCAAATCGAATATCCTCAAGAATATTTGAAAAATTTATACGGAAGTTAAACTGATAACTTGAAATTGAATTTCAACGTACCTACACCTGTTGGGATTACTGTATTTGTACTGCTCCGAGTTCTTAATTGATTTCCTGTACATTAAAACTTTTTCGATAAATTCATGATACTTCCTTCTAGACAGCTTGGATTATTTCGCTCTTTATAATCGGGGAAGTACCACATAAAAACTCTCGAATTATTCCCATTCAGAATGAATATTCTGCGCTTTACAACGAAACGCTCTACCCATTTATGGTATAATCACCATCGCAGAAGTCTTATAACATTTTAGTTAAGCTGAAATATGAAACTCCTCTTAAAATATGACGCAATTTGACCGCGAAATGCTTAGAGATATAAATTACAGTTGCCAAATTAGGCTATAAAATCTTAATTCAACTTTTTAACATACAACATTACTTTTTGTCTTAAGAACTTTTCACTGCCCTAAAAAAATGGAGACCACTGGGAATAACGTTCTTCGTTTCGGCAAGATTTACGTCCGTAACCGAAGATCGTCTCCTACGATCTTTTTTCATTCGTTAGTAAAGCAGCCTGCCGCTAAGAATTGCCTATTGGAAATTTTTGTTTTCTCCCCTCACTCCCATCTGAATAATCTGTTTCCGACCCATTGGTTCCGCCTTTTTAGAAGCAACTCTATAGTCTTCGGCGTAAATCACCTTCAGTTTTAAATCCGGCGATAATCAGTTGATGAGAAATGAGTTTTTCCTTGGATTTACTTCCAACTGAGAGAAAAATATATCTCTTCTAACTATAGGGTTAGCGAAAGTAGAAAACTGGGAATATTGTAACATATTTTTTTGTTAAAAACATAACTCTAAGATGTAAATATCAGAACTACTATTCCTGATAAAGTAACTAAATAAGCACTAAATAAATTCTGAACTATTAAAATTATGTTAACAAAAGAATCGAAAGAAATGTTTGCCGCTAGATATACAGTTACGTATATATGTAATTCCAGCAATGAAGATTGTAGAGTGAAACACACAAGAAATCAGAATTATTTTCAAGTTTACTATTTGAAAACTTTACAGGATATTTGTCAAACTGTATCGACGCATAGCATTAGGTGTACACAACTTACAAATACAGCAAGGCACTTCCTCGAGCATAAATAATCAAATAGTCCACTTCTACGATTGGTAAAGTTTGTAAAGAATACGGCAGCTTATTTCAGAAATATATGTTTCCAGGAAACAAACTAGGGAACACATGCATATTTTTAGCATATTTAAAGTAAAATATAGCAAAAACCTGCAAACGCAAGCGCCCGGTTATTAAGCTTTAAAAATTGATGTAAATATATTGTATTTCTATTACAATATTCAATATAAAAATAATCTTCAATCTAGTTTAAATACCAATTATTTTTATTGTATCCTTTTTATAGAATTTTTATGTAGTAATTTATGGCAAAGCAATATATGTTAAGAAAGAGGCAATATTTAATAATTACAACAAAAATCTACAGTTGGAATATTAGGAATTAGGCAAAGATATAGAGCAATATACAAACAAAGTAGTGATCATTTATTAATTTAAATGAAATAAAATGTAGGCCACAAAAATTTAACAGCAGGTATACCAGATTTTTTTTTGTTATTTAATTATAATTTTGATTGCTTTCGATTGCTTTAACTTTGATAGCTTTTACTTAATTATGCCCCATTTTGTGGTTAAAACTGTTGGGATATTGTGAACTATTAGTGTACTAGACGTTGTGGGCCAATGAAAAACTAACAATTATAATAACTTTATTTGTCATCGAATATTGGATACAGAGGTGATTTGAATAAATACGCAGAGTGTCTATAAAATTACGATTATTCTAATGTAATACTCTATATATTGTTATGCGACTGCGTTGTATGTTCAAAACCAGTGCAAAATTATACCGTACGCTAAATATCTATATGTAAGTTAAACGCGTTTGAATATAGGAATTTATTACGCCCTGACTGGCGACAGAGAGAAGAAAATGTATACTTTCAACAAAGTAGTGACATATTACCACAATTTTCATTCGCCAAAAATAAATTAGTATTATTTTGTTATTATTTTTGTTGTCCATGAGTATTCAAAACATAATAATATATTGCGTGAACCGATGCTTCTCTCTCAAATTTACTTCTTCCAGAACTTATAGATTCTCACCCTGATTTCGAACTGGTCCAAAACTCAATAAGTCTCTTTTTGTAATTTAGAGTAATATTATCGTCTGTCGAAGTACATGTCTCCTCGTAGTTTCTTCAGGATCTTCATTGTAGGATGATAACGGTTCGTCTTCGGCTGCTATTTCAACAACGCAAGGGCGATCCATATCTTCAAAATCTGATCATTATATAATCTCTATGCGAAAGTTGTTTCGCGATCACTTGTATCAATCAGACTTATCTCTTATCGCATCATGCAATTCTAACTAATGGAGATTGGTGGCGCTGATCATCAGTTGTCAAACGGTAAATTACAACCCCGTGCCGGTTTGAATGGTGTTGCATAATATTTACGTCGTTACAATAAATTGTTACCCCGAAATGGTAGCAATGAGTCGAAGAAAGTTCAGGGTGCGGAATACGCAACGAAACCGTGAAAGTGCATCACAAATCAAACGTTTATTTCTATATAAAAAGTGTAACAGACAAGGAATAAATTTAGAAATAAAAAAGGTAAGTAAACAAAATATGTACACTCGCAAGCCTACATAAAGATGTGCAGTGGTGAACTTTAAAATATTTACGGGGCTTCGGTGACGCTTTTGAAAACTGAACGCGGAATCCATTAGCTGTTTCGGTTAATAACGTAAGGCGACAATCTATGTACGGGGATCGGTCAATAAGTACGCGATTGGTTTTCGCGGGCTGCGACGGTTAGATATCGGTGGCTGTGCTAAATTCGGCGGTACGGTAATGACTGTAAATAACACTCTGGGAGTCCCAAAAACCATGCCGGTCAGAGCGGAGAAAAATCGGTAAAATGCCTTCGTTACGCCAGTGGGCTCTGCCAACGCTGCAATCAGACCGGGATTAAGAAGCTCGACGGGTATCAGAAGCTATGTCGACACGCCAATCGGAGCAGACTGGGAGGGACTCGGGGACCGAACTGAACTGGACTGCTTGTGTTAAGCGGGCGGCTTAAATACACTCACACATTAGCGTCGTCAACAATATGTTATAACATTCAGTTTGTGTAGTGCATTAGTGTAATTATTAGTAATAGTTCTAGTTGTTAGTATTATATTAAGGATTTGTTGTGCGCGGACCACACGCATTTTTATTATATTTTAGTTGTTCTATTTCTGTGTTTACCTTCAACGTTTATTGAACTGTCCCTTCATTTCATTTTACGACTCTTCTCAAATTTTAACGTTACTGTCTTTTACCATTACGTGTTCAGTCCCAAATTCATTGTATTACCCAAAACCTTTTTGCTGTTTATATTAGTTAGATCGTACACAATTGTAACCACCTTACTTTGACATTCACCGACAATTCTATACTTCAATATATATATTTCTGTTTATAACTTTAACACCCTCCAATCGCATAGATCCGACTGTCTTGTTTACCAAAACGCGACAGCGAAGGACCACCCGTTGCGTTCGATTCTATGAAATTTGCCGACCTAAAGGTCATATAAGGATGCCCCTTCAGGGAAACAAGTCAGAATCATCCTGTTGTCCGAACACTCCGTGTATCTCCGCTGTTATACGTGTTAGGCAAGTGATTGCAAATTGTCGTAAGTAAAATCACTCTTTTTGTATTTTGTGTAATAAACATAGTTAGAACAAGTGAGTGTTTTATTTAAACCCGGACAAATCGGTTGTGGACGAGCGGAACCATAACAAATATTAACTAAATAAAAACTCGAAATAAAATAACATGCGATAGCAACGCTACCGCCCTCGGAAAATCAATCAAAAATAAACGGAATTAACGACTAATTCAAACTAAAACCACAACTAGATATTGAAATAGATTTTACTCATGGAACGGCACGTTACACGTTGACAAATTATTTATGGAAACAAGACGTCACAGGAGATCAAATACCGTACTTTGAGAATCAGGTCTGTCAAAGGTACGGTAGATAATTTAAATGCATTTTAATATATTTTAACATCTGCTTTTTCTGTCAATATTGGATTAATTATTTTAATCCTAAATAAAAGTTAAAACATACCTATGTTTTATTATTGTCATCACTAAATGTATTATTGGAAACTGGAATGATAATAAATTCTACTTTTTCTGAAAATTTTAAATTTTTAGCATAACGCTATTTTCCATTTTGTTGATGTATCTATGAGAAATGCTCAATTGTTGGTAGCCGCAAGGCTTACACGTAGTAGTTTAATCCAGAATGTTTAGGAGTACTTTTGTATGCATAAAGCTACCTTATTCTGAAATCAATGGACCCAGATTTAAAATATATTCCGAAACAATTTCGAGATTACGTATACGGTGAAATTACAATTAAGGCGGAGGATGCCCTGGATTATATTAAATGTATGTTGTCTAGTAGCAGTCCGAGGTACTCCTAAATTGGATAAACAGATTACCATTTATGCAGATCGAGACGGTCCTAAACGCTAGCACGGGTCCGGGGATAGAAATATGCGGTGAAACAGGGGAAGTGGGGAAGTGCGGAAGTGCCAAGACAAGCTGCGTGCGTATCGGCCGTGAATCAGCAACCCGCAACCCCAAATTATGTGGGCCAGACGCATTAACAATTACAACTTGCTAGGTTTACATAATGGAGATAGAGAAAATTTCTGGTTCTAATCCCCCTAAATTGAGACGAAATTTTTAATAAAACCGAAGGTGTTACGGCAGCACTCGACTTTTGTGTCCCATAAAACGTCTACGAAAACTCAATTATAAAATTATTCACCGCTTACTTATTACCACGGTACCGTAAAATTTTTGTCATAACAGCATTTATAGCAAAGAGAGTGAGAGCTTTTAATTAGGTTTTTTCTTCCTAACGCAGAACGCAAGCCAGCATTTACTGTTATAAAGGTTCTGCCCTGCTCGTGATGTTCCTGGTTACGATATCCTAACGGTGAGCGCGTTAATTGAGACACCTGTATATCTCGGATGGCTCATTTATCTTGGACCTCCGAGTAATTTAAGTTGGGTTTATATAAAGGACTTTGAAGTAAAAATTTTCACGCAAGAAAGGACCTAAGTAATGATACCATTATGTTAACTTTAGGATTTCAATGTCATAGGAAGATTTTTAAACCGAGCATGATCAAATTTTACAGGATACTGGAAATCAAATCCTTAAAGGTCTTGGTGTATTGATATGTTATGTGGGTGACACTTTTGTAAAACAATTTATTTTTCACACCTTTTTTAATATGTATATTATGTACGTGGGTGTATTATTACGTAAATTGCTAGGAATTTACGCATTGTTTTGTTGTTGATTACTAAACTTGTCTTCTTTGCTCTTGGTCAAAGCTGGCGTGGCATTTAAAAACATAGAACCCACGCCTTTGCTGCCGGTTTATGTGCGTCTAGTATCTTCATATATTTTTGCTGAACTGTTAAGAATACACACTGTACAATATTGTTTAAATAAACGTTGTTGTCGTCACATCGCATGAACAGTTTCTACCTACAAATACTTATAACAATAATAATAACTTATTAATAATCTAATTATTAACGAATGTATTACGCAATGTTAACATGTAATAATTTACCTGAATATTTCATTCAGTAATACTAAACAGGATCAGATAATTTCAAATGAATTCAAAATTAATTGCGTTGTTCTTTGAAATCGTAATTACCCTGTTTCAAGTTTAATTAAATAGTGGGTTGTGGGATTTACTGTATAGAATATGACTTGGTAGCGCATTATTAATTTATGTAATACTGAAATTGTACCAGCCACTGAATTTTAGGGTGGAGTTTTTTTCATGCTTTACCTTTAATTTTATTATACTTACTTCTTTTACCGATATGAAATTCTCATTTCCACAAGGAAAGCAAAAGAGAATGAGAAATTAAGATACGACTAAAAGATAAGTTAGGAAAAGAACTGGTTCTAACGAATATAATACTGCAACTAATTTTATATCACAATGTTATAATTAAAATTACCTACGCATTTTGCATTAACAATTTGAAAATGACAATAAAATCGTATCAGTTATTATTCTTATTATAGCATGATTGCTGTTTCCAAGATAAACCACTCACTGAATATTAAATGTCATTGCTTCTTGTATGATTGTAGTCTTATTTTATTCAATTGCTGTTCTGTATCCCCCTTCCACCGCTTCCCGCTTCCCCGTTTTGGGGTTTCCTCTCCTTTATTTAGGCACCAATATTCAACTGTGTATTCCATCATTCTATTCAATGCCCATGCCATTTCAATAGTTTTCTTTTTTTGTTATTGGAACTACAATGTACTGAGTTTTTATTGTATGTCTTACGTGATCGCTTTTTACATGGCTCGATAAAGTAATTTACAACGACTTCTCCAGAATTACTTTTTTGATCCACCCCTTCTGTTTATTCCTTCTCTTCTCAATTAGATTATTAGTTCATAAATAATCTTTTCTTAGTAGAAAAACTAGTTTGTTAATTCCTAATTTTGACCGCACCATAGTTTTCTCTATGCAAAGTGTTTTATATGTGTATTTGAGCTGGGAGTTGTTCCAGTATTATATAGTTTTTTCTTTATCACATAATAAAAATTAAATTTTATCTTAAATGTAGGCTTAAACACATTATCATAGGCATAAAATAGGAATATCGCACGAATATGTAGAAACTCTGTACTGGAAATTTTGGTGGATGCGCCAGTTAAGTCAAAATTATTCGACCTCTGAAGGTTTTAACTAATTTCCAAGAATTAGGTATCATTTGAATTGTAGCACAGCACAATTGATGACACTTTATATATGGCAAATGTGGCAGATATGCCTCTCGAATTCATACAAAGTATTCCGCACTGTTTTATTTAAATTTTAAATGTAAAATTGTGTAAATTTGAGTTAACGGTGAACATAACAGAACATAACAGAGTTTTACTTTATTTTTCAATTGACAGACTCACCATACTACATTTCCTTTTTATAACCAACGAATATAGTATAGAAAAGAAGATCTTCCAGATCACAGTTCATGTTTTTGCACAATTCCTTGAACAAACGAGTTTTGAGACTGGAAATTGGAAACTGGATTTTTATTGACAATTGTTACCAAAATCTCGAACACTTCTTGTAAATGCTTTGGTAGCAAGGGCAAATCGGTGATTCGTGCAGTAATTTCTTTGCTTGGGGTGCTCTTTAAATTTGAACGGGAAGCCCGACAATTCAAGCATGACTGGTGCAGCATTGGGCCACACTCAACGCAAGTTATTTCAATGTAGGTAAGTCGTTAGTTTAAAAGAATGAATTTATTAGCTCCATGACGTTTTCACCTTTCCTAGTTGTTTTTAGTGGTCTACAAAACAGAAGCCTTTCTTTGAAGTCTTCCAAGTGAAAAAACGAGTAATTGGAACATGAACTAACATTTGTGAATTGGTCAAGTTAAAAGGAAAAGATAAGATATGTCTTTATTTCATATGATATTTGCTCCATCATGTCTTTGGACTTGTCTCAAATGCGTCTCTGAATTGTGTTGTTGGACAAATGCAAGTATTGGCTTAACCGACTTGAATAAACAGGGTTTCAGCAATTGCATGTTCTTTTTTCCAATGGTTTAGAATTGGTGGTTTATACAGTCACTATTAGTTTGTGAAGAAGCGTGTTTTTGTATTTTTTTTTAAATTAAACGACATTACTTAGCTTTTTTTTATAGAAGATTTCGTAAGTATTGTAACTTCTCCTATTACTTATGACTATCTTTAATTCGTCAAATTTCCTATACTATTTCCTCTTACTTCATTGAAACAAAATAGACATCCCATGTACTATTATTTATACGAAGAGTTATACGGCTTAATATCATTATTATAATACCAGAAATTATAAAATTTGCTGACGCCAATGTCTGTCAACCCAGTTGATTAAACTAACATATTTCCTAAAAGCTTTCTTTGCAGAAATTGCAAATTTACGATGTAGGATAACTGGTTGATGCATGTGAAAGCTGTGTACGAAATTCTGTTCACACCTTATGCTTTACCCTAAAAATTTCATGGTCAGTCTCGCGTGAAAGGACCTGTGTATAATGTTACCACAAGTTAATCTAAAGTTCTAAAGGAAATCAAGTAGAAAGCGAAGGAAACAGGCAAAGTTTTATGGAACTCCAGCTTATAACTTCGAAATCTTGATTGATCGATCGGTGCCTGCTATAAACACTTTTAATATATTTTGAGCCACACAAATCTCATGTTGTTCGTAAATTAAAAAAATAATATTATGCTACCTTCATTAAATTACACTTTTTGTCACAACATATAAGTTCATTTTCTGTATTTAATTGTATATAATCAACGGTTATAGGGTTTGAAAGTATAATATTCGTTACCATTATGGGGGTTTAACACCTTTGCACCTGTTGACGCTATTACCTAATAAAATGTCGCAGGAACAGATTGTAATTACGGCGGAAAAGCCGCGCATTCTGCCTAATTTAAAGTAATTTCTCCTCTCAGTTTCCCCCTTTTGTCCGATAAAAAATTAAATTTCAACTAGATTGTAAAGAGAGACGGGCGTTGCGCAAATTACCGCCCATTAAGTGTAACTTCAGAGGACAACGCGTGCCGGGTAAATTACCACAATTGGCTCCTTAAATCGTTTAAATATCGTCGTCGAAGTGAGCCGGAAGGACGCGGCATGAACACGTCGAGTGGCGAGAAAGTGGACCAAAAAAATTGCCCGCCGTGTGTTTCGAATTCAACTGGCATGCGCCCGCTATCGTAAAAGTTTTCTGCGCTAAAGAACAAATACTTTTATTATGGTCCGAATACTCCCGCCCGTAATGCTTTATGGTGGCCTATTTGGAAGATTGATTGAAATATTTATGAAAGGGGATGCCGTTGAAACAGACGGATTCCTTGGAAAACCCGATGATGTAATGAAATTGTTCGTGTGACATTAACGGCATGAAAATTTATATCCCCATTGTCTAAAAGTATCAAATTATATTCACCTGAAATAGGTTATGTATTAATTAAAATTTCATAGCTAAATGAAAATGAAGACCCGTTATGTTTTTTTATACATTTTTAAATTAACTAATTTTGTTTCAAGAAAAGGGAACAGATTTCTTACCGATATTACTCTAAAGTCATTTGTGGTGGTTGATATAGAACCAAACAAATTGTAAAAATATTTTTATATTTTTTTATCTTAGCATTTTTATTTAACCCACTACATTAACAATAAAGTTAAATCACGTGCCCAGATTCAGTTGAATCTTTTTTTATTCAGTTAGAATACTCATTACGAGGGCAAAGCAAATGTATGTAACGACTTTGGACGTTATTTATCAATAGTTGTAAAAATGCGAATGTACTGATGATATTACGGATGTGAAATGGCTTATAGATGGAATCAGTGGTTTCTTGGTTAAATAAACTGTTGATAAGTTAGGGGGACGATTAATTTCATTTAATAAGAACGGCGGTTCCGAACGGCGGAGTTAGAATATATTACATGGCAGAAGTCATGAATTCCTGGGGCAAACAGGGACCCTTGATATCTCAAGAAGCAAAAGATATCCTTAATAATAAAAACATTTTTATTAACAACAAAAAACAGTTTGTAAATATAAATAATAAGCCAATACGTATTGCTGTGGTCTGGCACCCCGGTTTTTGTAAATTCAGTTTTTTTTTGTTCATTCCGTTAAGCGTTTGTCAATGTTGCGAGAAATTTCGAATTGTTTTATTTTCAAATAAGATTTAGTTAATGTTTTGGATTGTTTAATTTGTTTATTTTATTGTTCAGTTGTTTATATTAATTTCAGTCAGGTGTAGATTTTGCGTCCACTGGTATTGTATATATATTGTTTTGTTTTGCGAGTTCGTCCGTTTGCGGACAGATCTGTGCATCTGAGATTTTTATACTTATACGATTGTTTAACATTGTGAGCTCAGTTTTTCACTCACATTTTACTTTTCATGATAGTAAAACCCCGAGTTTAATTGTTCTTTTGCGCCTTATAAAAATTGTTATCATTTGAGCTAGCTAATTTAATTTTTCATTTTTAATTTCATTTGGTACATTCAGTACACAGCAGTATGTAGCACGACAATAGTAGAAATAAAAACTCCAAATAAATGTTTGGAAAAAATATAAAAAAAAACTAAAATCTATTTTTCTTACCTTCCTACTTGCGAACACATCTATATCTACCGTATTTTAATCGAGTTTTCCAGTCTACACATTTACTTTAAACTAGGTCAAAATAATCTTCAATAAGTCATCTGTTAAGTTTTTTCACTATGAGCTGTAACTCATATCTGTAACTTATATATAATACGATTAATTATGGTCCAATTTTTCAGAGAGCATACATTAAAGATATAAAACTGGACATAATTAAAAAATGGATTTAGGGAATGCGATTTGTATCCGCTTAGTGCAAATTCTGTAAATTATGATCAGTGTATATTGACAAGAAGGCAGCAACAACAGAAAGATAGAAATCAATCACCGATAAACAGAGCTGAGAGCTGCAGTGAGTTATTGTTATAATTCTTGTTCAATCTGATGTTATTCAAACTTCTGACGAGGGCGATGTTATTATTATGCTTTTTGTGGAAAACGCTAGCGAGGATTTCAAAAAGAAAAATCTTTGAGAAGCAGCCTAAAGAATATCTGAAGGAGAGCCGTTACCGACAATCATGATACCTCACGACAGTAACTTTATTAATGTAAGATACTTTTTTATTTAATGTATAATTGTCTTATGAACAGTGAGTAAGACTGCATACTGTTATTATTACGATTTAATATTCCGACAGCGTCTAATATGATAATAATCTAAAATATTTTTTTTAATGGGATTAATTTGGTTACATATACACACATATGTATGTAATACTCATTCATAGAATCATTTAGGCATATCTATGGGATGTATTAGCAACGGTAGTAATAAAAGATTAGATGTTTTTTTTTTCAATGGGTAATATACAATCAAATTGTTTACTTTAAAAAGAGGATATTGCTAGCATTCCTCATCGGTGTCATGAGAAAAGCTCTGATGTGATTTTTCTATAGTCTTTTCACTGGAATATCTAAAAAGAATTTAATATCAGAACTCAAATATAGTAAAATCTTAAAATAGGAAAAAAATCCCTATGTGTCAAGATTTCCAAACTTGGGATTCGATTTTTGAATTTAATATGAGTAAACACTATTCAGTTGATATTGTCAATCTCTAGTAAAATCGCATGGAGATATTTCCACGACATCATCGATATGTATCTAGTAAATAAATTTATTAGTAATTAAAAATTTTCACTTTGACAAGAAACTACATATTTATCAAACATAAAATTTGGTTGGAAATATTTCTATTTTATCTTATTTA
The DNA here is from genome assembly GCA_949128085.1 of Cetonia aurata. Classification (NCBI taxonomy): domain Eukaryota; kingdom Metazoa; phylum Arthropoda; class Insecta; order Coleoptera; family Scarabaeidae; genus Cetonia; species Cetonia aurata. The sequence goes on along the minus strand of OX421886.1, from coordinate 20,749,389 downwards.
GTTATTATTTCCTGTAATAATTAATTCACTGTGAGAGATAGATATGGGAGTCTTATGTTGGAAGATGGCTGTTTATCTGTTTTAGAGGTTTGAAAATAAGTTATTTGTCGCCAAATGTTTCGTTTAAAATGACTCCGGGTATATTTATTCAATATTAAAGAAGTTAAAGCTGTTTCCTTAATAAAATTAATGATAATAAAAATATATTCACTTAAAACATCACCGTGCACCTCGCAGTAATAACTTTATCATATCATGTTTATTACACAATTAATGCAAGAAAAGTCAAATAATGAATAAATATTCCAAGAATAAAATTTAATAGCTTGTGCAGTTCGTGTTAAATTGTAAACCTATATAGGTGACTGTGCATACTAATGGCAAACAAGTTCCTTTGATCAGTCGGACGCAATATGCTTATTGACCTTAGTCAAGATTGAATATTCGAAAATTATTACCCATCTGGCAATTATGTTGTAGTACTACAACATTTTGCCAAATTTGTTCCTTCGTGATTATTTAAATTTAATTTTAAACTAAATTCGGTTGATATATTCACCTAAATAACTGGCAACTTTCCATAAATTAGAAATATCAGTCCCTAATGTTGCTTATTATGTATTTTGGCAAGCGGTCGTATAAGACAAATTGCTAGTGGTTATGCAGATTGTAATCTAAACCATATTTTCGGGTTTAACCGTAAGTACTAAAGTACTAAATTTGAAATAGCATATTCATTGCATGCAATGAAAACTAGAGCAAACTAGGAAGTTTGGTTCAAGTTAAAATATGTTTCATATATGATATATGCATGTAAAAAACTTGTTTTGCATTTCAAAGTTACTTTAATAAGTTTATTTTTATAATAACGTATATTCTTACATTGCTACGATTTTTCAACGGTTATATTATTTTGAATAATCTGATTTAGTATTTTTCCTCTACATTAACATTAAAAAAAAGTATTACGATTTCGAATATTCATAATGAATTATGTACATATATAGCGGATTAGGATACAAAAAGCAAGAAAATACAAATTTACGTACATTCAAGGCGGGTGGGAATGTTGTTCTTGTCGTACAACATACTTTCTAAACACGATAAATTACAAATTGTTCAGGTTCACAGTTAAGCGGTTTCAAAATTCATTCCATTACATCATTTAATTTTATATTTTACTAGCATGTAAAGTCTATGTACTGTGCCGAGGAGTTACTACAGCGAATGCGAAACGGCTATTGAGGTTCAATGTTCCGTGTTATAATTTTAAACGGCAACGCGACGAACTTTTAAAGATCGAGCGGACAAGCCTTGAGCTTTTGCGTCTGCTGCTATCAAACACCCTACGGGCAGGAATGTTGGATGCCGACTAAACCGCTAAAACATTCGTTCGTGAGTCGCGCGGACTCGCCCGATCTGGATCGCACACACGCTCGGTCGCACGGCCGTTGTGGGTGCCTTCGCACTCTAAAATCGTTCGCCCCACCTACGCCCTCAAACTCATCAACTCCCTCGAAAGTCGCTTCCAACAATTTCGGCACCGGAAGCTACACCTATGCTGCAATTTTCGCCCACAGTTCTGTCAACTGCTCTTCTTCCGTCATACATTTCCTTTTTATTTGATCATTTGTCTATGTTGTCCATCCAATTTTTGTGTAACTATGGTAACAAAACAGAAAAAGAAAAAGCTGCACTGAAAAACAGGATATCAGACTCTCTAAAAAACAAAAATTAAGAAAACAAAAAATATTTTCCTCCAGGAAAAAATGAATGCTCGCAAAGCATTCGGGTTGATAAATAACTTTTAAAAGCTTTATTGTCTACTTAATCTTTGTTTAAAACAAATCTATGAGAAACCCAAGACGTCAAGTATCACCCAAAAAGATTATATCTTTTTCATTGAGTCTTTTTATATTTTTAATTAAAATGACTTGAGAGATGAACGCAGTAGTCTTTTCCCGTTACAAATGAATAGGTTGCGCGGCTAATCTTTGACAGGGGATTAGATTTTAAAAATGTCTCTCTGATTAATGGAATTTTCGAATTTATTGCAATAGCAGATGCTTTGATTAAATTATAAAGCAACAGACTGTAAAATATTAAATTTTATTTATACAAGAAAATGTAATATACGTACGGTAGGCTACATTTCACATGTTTCTTGAATAGAAATAATTGCTTCCCACTTGTTTTAAATTCCTCGTTGATATTTTGATTATGTATTAATTAGAAGGAAATGATGAAATAAAATCCTTTCCTTTCAAGTTGACTAATTAGGTAAATCGCCGCATAGGAAGGGTAATAAATGTAGCAATTTGTTAATATTCCAATAATAATAAAATTTTAATTCGAGCACTCTACGTAATTAATTTGCATGGTTTGGATGTTTTTCGGTTCATTAAAAGAGACCACTCTCCGAAAAATAAATTAGTCGAGCCCCAACACCTTCATCAAAGCGGAGTTAATGTACCTATAATAAAACGGTAACGTAAACATTTCAATTCAAATAAAAAGCTCAAACGATAAAGAGGTATTCCACCCACGTTGCAGGTAGACAGGGTCCCCAGAGAACAAAAGATCATTAAAAGAAATCAACTTGAATTAACGTCACTTTAACCGACCAAAGCCTGGAAGCGGTTCTCGTAAAATAAGGTAATGATATTCTGCCCCTGGTATGTTTTTATGGAGAAATTTGTTCCTAATTTTATTAGTGCTTGCATACGTAACGTACATTAAATAATTCTACTCAAATTTTTAATTTAAATTATATCCGTGGAATTATGTTAAATGAGCAGCAAAATATATTTAAATAAATTTAATGGTAGATATATTCTCAGCTACTAATCGATTTATACGTATGGTAATCCAAATACGTGATATACACTCCGCCAAAAAAGTATCGCATAATTTAGTTTTGAATCATAAAAGTGTCGCATAATCTTTGTTTGTAGCATAAAGTGGTAAATATACTTTAATGCGCTCTAAGATATAATTTCTATGATTGTTTAAATAAAATACAGGCCAAATAAAAACAAGAACTCATACTTGAGATTTTTATTAAAACAAGAAATTATAATTTTGGAAAGAAAAATGTCATAACAGTAGCTTTTAATACTGAGTATTGCCACCTCTGGCTCTTATGACCGCTCGCATACGGTTTGGCAGAGATTCGATTAACCTCCGTATATAAGCCTGATCCAAATTCTCCCACTCGTCACGGAGAGCATTTGCTAGTCCATGCAGGTCCGCTGGGGCAACATTTTGGGTTCGTATCCGTCTGTGAAGGAGGTCCCACACGTGCTCGATAGGGTTCATGTCCGGACTTACCGCAGGCCAATCTAAAACTGGAATACCAACATCGTTAAGGTATTCCTGAACGATTATTGCAACATGCGGTCGTGCATTATCGTGCATTAACATGAATTCGTTTCCTATAATTGGCGCATATGGTACCACATGTTCTTCTAAAATGTCCGTTATATACCTGTGGGCAGTCAGTGTACCTCTGTCTACCGGTACTAACTCAGTACGACCTGTTAAACAGATGCCTCCCCAAACCATAATAGAGCCACCAGCGAAATTAGGTCTAGGTCTGATATTACACTGCGAATAGCGCTCACCGTCTCGTCTGTACACTGAGATACGCCTATCTGAGGTGTAAAGACCAAATCTTGACTCATCTGTGAAGAGTATATTGGCCCAGTCATTAATGTTCCAATTTACATGTTCTCTGGCAAACCTTAAGCGAGCCACTCGGTGGTTCCTAGTGAGACGAGGGGCTGTTACAGCTACTCTAGCTCTTAATCCACTCTGTCGTAACCTATTCCGAATAGTTTGAGTACTCACACGAGTATTTCTGACACTAGCCAAGTCGTTCTGCAATTGTCTCGCAGTTACATATCTTCGACGTAATGCTTGTAGTAGTAAATAGCGGTCATCTTGGCGAGTAGAACATCTTGGACGACCTGGTACAGGTCTTCTACTGTAAATGCCTGTTTCCCTATATCTGGCTACGGCTCTAGAAACACTTGACTGATTGATGTTCATCAAATTAGCAACGTATGCTTGAGATCGTCCATCTTCGATTAAAGCAACTATAGCAGCCACTTGTTCTGAAGTTAAATTGCTCATTTTAGTTTTAAAAGCGTTGGTACAGAACTCTGATTTCGCACTTTAAAATTTGTCCGTATAGGAAGACTTTCAATAAACAACTGAACAAACCTTACACATATGCATTTTTCTAAATGTGTTCTTTTAGAAAAAAAAAAAGTAAAAACGCTAAGTTCCATTATTTTGTTAGTGTTTCACATACACGAGGCAAACTTTTTGTGAACGTATAAAAATATCTTGGTTCATAAATGCCCTTTTTTAGTTTATGCGATACTTTTTTGGCGGAGTGTATTTACTGCCATTACTAAACAAGGAAGATCTTCGAGTAGTCAACGATTCTCAACGTTTGGTACCAAAAATCGAATATATTGAAAAGATTAAATACTTCGAGTTTAAAAGTTTGGGAGCATGCATCCCGGAATTGCTGTTACAAGAGGTACGATGGAGTAAAACTATTGAATTTTATTTTAAGATTATAGGACCAAGTTCTACTTGGTTGAAAGACAATATTTTAAATTTTCGTAAAACAAGTTGGTCTTGACATATTTTTTTTTTAATATCATGAACAGACAGTGTACCTACTATACCAACAAAGAAAATAGTTTTCATTTCATTATCAAGGCAGACTTATTTTACAAAAAATTTTAAATATTCTTAAAATTCTCTTCCACCCAAGCACAACTTAATCCTACAATCTTAAAATTAAATTCAAAAGTTGTTGCTTACACTCTTACATCCTCTTGCAACATCAATCCTGGGACACACTGTATATAGGCTACATAGTCGAAATGGAAGACAAATTAAGAACTTAAAATTGTTTTTCTTCTAGTGCAGTTATGGGACCTAAGACTTACAAAACATGAAACATATTTTCTGAGATAAAGACCGCAAATTTATACTATAAGTATCTGTTACTGCTTTACATGAAGATTTCTAGGGACTTTATATTTCACTAATTAAAAAATATAAAGTTTAATTTCGATTTTATATGCGATTCTCTTCCGTTTATTCTATCTTTTATTTGAGTTTCTGAAGGTTTCATTCATATTAAACACATATATGAGGTTTTAACATTCCTATTTTGAAAATAGTGTCACATTCGAGTTACAAACATTCAAATTCCTGGTCTTTTATAAAAACGTATCTGTAAACACACAACAGAAGGGCAAATTTATCTAGAGTTTCCATATTCCTTATTTTCTAATCATAATATATGCTTACAATTCGTACCTATATTGATAATGTAGTAAACATTGTGAGATTGAACATACTTTTTGGGATCAAAATTACTGACTTCCAGAAAAATTGCAACACCTAGAAGTTGTCGAATGATTTTATTGAAATTTTCAGGAAACGTTTATTTTCATTAAACAAATTGATGATTAAAATTTGAATAAAATCTAGCCAGTGGTTTTTTTTTGCAGGTTGTTTCCATAGCACATAGTAACTATAAATTTGAAGTATTAGACCATTTAGTAACTGTCAAGTTTGCAAATTGTTGTTGTTACGTCACAATTTCATTCTGCACTTGATAACAATGCCGAGAGTACGTCAGCATCAACATTTTGTCCAATTAAGTGATTTTGAACGTGGCCGTATTATTGGTATGAGAGAGGCCGGACTTTCGCTAAGAGAAATTGCTCGTCGTGTAAACCGAAATGTTTCAACGGTATTGAGGTGTTGGTCCAAATGGTCCGAGGAAGGGGTTCAACATCGTCGCCGTGGATTTGGACGTCCTCGAAGGACTACAGATCGCGAAGAACGTCGCTTAAGACTTTTGGCCACAAGAGATAGATTTTCAACAACTCGATCAATTGCAAATGATTGGATGAGAGGTACAGGACTCAGAATGTCAATGTCAACTGTTTATCGCCGGATAAGATCTTATGGATTGCGTTCATATCGTCCATTTTTATGTCTTCCTCTTACACCACTTCACCGTCTACGCAGACTAGAGTGGAGCAACTTAAGGGTTAATTGGGCGCAGGAATGGCATCAAATTGTGTTTAGTGACGAGTCCCGATTTTGCTTGTGGGCCCACGATGGTCGTAGGAGAGTCAGACGGATGCGTGGAGAACGTAAAAATCAAACATTTTTTGTGGAACGCAACACAGCCCTCACTCAAGGAGTTATGATATGGGGTGCAATATGTTATGGTAGCAGATCACCCTTGGTCTTTATTGACGGCAACCTTAACGCAGCTGGTTACATTGCTAATGTGCTACAACCAGTTGGCCTTCCATATCTTCAGGGGCTGCAAAATCCCATTTTCCAGCAGGATAATGCGCGCCCTCATACGGCAAGGGCTACAACACGGTGTTTGGAAGAATCTAACATTGTCGTCCTCCCATGGCCTGCTCGGTCGCCTGATTTGTCGCCCATTGAACATGTATGGGATATGATTGGTAGGCGAATAGGTAATTTACCGCACCCTCCAGATAATTTACACGATCTTCAACAACGGATTCAAGAAGCTTGGGACGATATACCACAAGCAGCTATACATCACTTGATTAATAGCATGCCAAGGCGTCTAGATGAGTGCATTACAAATCGTGGCGGAGCAACTCATTATTGAAAAAACTTTTAAAGCTTTTGTTCTTTTGTTTTTAAAACTTAATCATAACTTTGTTTCATAGAAATAGACGTTTTCTGAAACTTTCAATAAAATCGTTAAACAGCTTCTAGGTGTTGCAATTTTTCTGGAAGTCATATATATTCGAACCAACTTACACTACCGGCTGTGCCAGTCTACGCCAGTTTCGGAATATGTTGACTTAATTGGTTTCTGAATTTTGCTAATTTTTTGTCCGTCTACTAAACAACATAAAAATTGAAAAATTAGTTAATAAGTAAATGCTATACTTTCCGATGAGGCACTTCAAGTATGGTTCAACTAAGTTATTACAACAATTTTAAGGGTGAAAATTGTGGCTAACTTGCATCCCTACTTTATGTTGGACTTGCAATAAATAATCTTTTCTGTATTTTATACTAGTTTAGTTGTATCCGTACCGACTCGAACTATCGCAAATCAATACACAATATTATTATATATTTATAACAACTTCAAAACACACAACCTGTTTAATAAGTTCGTTATTTTGAAATGCTTTCGATGCCTAATAATTTCCGCTAGTTTTATTTTCCTTATGTTTGCATTTAACGTTGCAATGTTAGTTTCGAGCAAAATTGGTTTACTTTTAGCCATATTGGTATGCATGTACTGTAATGAACAGCATTTACATACATATATGCGCCAGAGGAATCCAATAGGAGTAAATATTTGGAAATTAACAGTCTGGCGTTCGTGCATGAGAAATACGAATCGTTAGTTAGAACAGGACCCATGTCAATAACAGAACATGTGAGAGGGGAAATTCTTGGAGATGCGGACCGACAATACGTCGGCACAGTAGACGAATTCACATTATATCTGACAACCAAGCGGCACTAAAGTCGTCACTTCTATTAAGTCGAAAAGTGTCGTCTCAGCTAGTGATGAATCGCCTCGAGGAATTGGTAGATCTATCCGACCAGAACAGTATAAGTCTCATCTGGGTACCAGGACATCAGGAAATTGAGGACAATGAAAAGGCTGTCAAATTCGCCAGAGAGGGTCAGAGATAAAAATATACCGACCAGAACCGTTTTTGGGACAACGAAAGAAATGACCTGAAAACATATAGGGAACTGGGTTCGGACGAACATATGAACATTGGAAAAATACTCCAGGTAAAATGCATGGTAAATCCTTAATAGGGAATCCATGGGGAAAGCGAGCTAGATAACTGCTATAGATGAGAAGGAAATGGCTCAGTATCATCACATGAACACCTGTGTAAAATTGGCGTGGATAATGGGGACTGAAACTGTATACCCTAAGTGGTAGAACCAAAAGCAGCCAAGCATATAGTATGTGACTGCGAAGCATTAGAACGCAGGAGATAAGGTTTCTTTGGCGAAATGAGAGATATACCGTAACCGCGCGATGAAAGAACTGTACAATTAGTGGAGCGGGTTGTATGAAATACGAACATAGCACAATAATCCTGTGAGTTGCAGTACTTTTCGAGTGTCATGAGTCGGACGGGTCCGTGTTAAGCGAAAAAATAAACTAGAATTGGTAAACCAATGTCACATGGGGTGTTCCTTCTTGTAGTCCAAGTAGGTTCCATTAAACACCGTACAATGCTTTCTCCATCATTTGCTACACAATAAACGCCTACAGGCTACTATCCCACATAAATTTCTATGTTTACTTTAATATGGCATCGATGAAAGCGAATATTTTTATGCTATATTTATTTGGTTCAAAAGGTATGCTGAACATGGCATAAAAATATTTGCTTCCGTTGATGTCAGAATGAAGTGTATTCTAAAAATAGATGTGTATGTAAGGCAGCACGCTGAAGGTCATTATAGTGTAGCCCTGCTTGAAACTAGAATGCCCTCTCAAATCTTCTAATTTAACCTATCGTGTAGCATTTCTATTTTGTGCCAATTTATCTTTTGCTTTTTCTTCTTACCTTGTTGTTAGGTCATCAAATTTAAGCGCAATAGGAATAAGAAGCGTTGTTGTGACATTGTGTGCAAAAATTTTTCAACCTCAGTTACCTTCCTATCCCACAATCTCACTAAATAGAATTATCCCAGTAGAGCATTGAGTTCTATAATACCTGTTCGTCTAGCGCTTATTTAACTGACTGCGTCGATAAATTTTTTTTTTTTTTTAATTTTGGACAATACTCTGTAATATATCCTCCTTTTTGCCCACCGCCCGAACCAATATCTTACAGAGAGCGCCTTTGTTTCACAGTGCTCGGGACGCCAATATGTTGCTAGATGTTTTCAATTGAATTTCTTATTGAACTTTTTATAGAGCTTTTATTTTTGGTGTTCATTGTTCATTACTCATTTCATATATCCTCAATCTTGAATTAATATTGCAATATTTCATTATTTCTTGTTTGCTGTTATATTACTGTATTAGTACTCATTTCGTATATCCGCAATTTTAAATTAATATTACAATATTTCGTTATTTCTTGATTGCTATTATATTACTGTATCAGTCTTCTGTATGTATTATCATATTATGTATTGTCCTTTTGGATTTTTATATCTGTTGGGCGTAAATATATATATATTATATTATATTATATATTATAAAAGGATATTCCATCATTAGCATATTTCCAGCAAATATACTATATTATCTTCTTGTTCTTGTTCTGGCATCTTCCGTAGAGAAATAGATCCCCCATACTCTCCTGCCATCCTTGCCAATATGCACGAAATAATGCACGGAAGTAGAATCTTCCTAGCACGATAAGTAGATACATATGTCTCTAACATCATTAATTTGTTGTACGCCTTCAGAAAAATGTTGCTCGACCTTATTTTCTTCGTTCTCAAATTCGCCTTCATCATTATCCACTTGTTACCTCATACGTCTCTGTATCCTAATAACGATGCCAATTCTGCTTGCTTGTTTCTGTAACTCATTATCTATTGTGAGATGCAAATATTTCTAAACCTATTCAAAATCTACGAATGTATATATAATTATAATAAGAGAGGTGGTATACGACTTACAGACTTCTTTTCAATTTACTAACGAAATTATACGTTTTACGCGTGCGAAACAATCCTACACACTATGGAAAGTTATGATGGAAAGGTACTGAGGCTCGGAAGAGTAAGCCATAGACGAGATAAGAAGTAATATACCAAATTATTAACGCCGTCGGGTCTGTAAGACTAGGGTTATACGGGATTCTACACAAGAAACTAATTGCTCTGGCCTTTACTACACATTCGTGTTAAAAGAAATATTGCCCATTAACATAGTTTCGCTACGAACGCTAACAAATTATTTTGAAGTATATGGCGGTAAACGTGTCTTAATACAAAATGAGTGAACGTTTTATCCCAGAATCAGCGCCTATTGTTCCCTCATTCATCGTATAAAGGGCGGTTATGTTCTTTCTAACACAAATGATCGTAAATAAAGACATAAATAATAAAAAAAGGGGCTGCCATCATCCGATACATCCAAGCCATCATTTACGTCGGCCTAAAATCGCGACAAGATATTTAGTGTAGTATAATTCCAGTGAAATATTTCACGGCGATAAATTCTCCGACAGCGCAGATCTTTATTGTTACAACTGTGCTATTAGGACGATATGATAAAATATACGAGATACGATCTCACAGATCAATGCGAGGCTTCGGCGGTTGACTGCGAACGTGCGATTTTAATGTTTTTCATCACGTCAGGAATCACCGCCCGGTTGCGGAAGTTGCATCTGTAAACAAATCGTTGGCGTAGAGATGTTTCGGTAATTCCGTAAACATAATTTGAATATAAATCGAATCCTAAGCCACCGCGGTACGCGAACGTAAAAATACAGCTTGCTAGCATGAAGAACTGCTGAACTTTCCATCGTAAATCTGTGTGAATCATTGTGTTCGCAGATCTTGTTGCAGAAAATAATAGCGTCCTGATAGCGGGAGATAAATAACACGGTCGACACTGTTGCTGTATGCAGTGCTTCTAAATGTCTTAAGGGAATTGCTGAAATTTGTTCTCCTTTCTTTGATAGGGCCCTCATTAATCAATAGGCTGATCACTCCGTAATTCTTGTAATTAATTAGATGAGAAAACTCGGGTAAGTTGACGAAGCGTCTAAGGTGACCAATTTATTCTCCTTACGTGACGTAATGCAACCGTTTCTCCGTTATGGTTTCAGCGCTATGTAAATGTTACAGATGTAAACTTTAAAAGAATTCAGTTTTCTATAAACAACATGTTAGTGTTTCGTTTGTACTAGTTTATGGTATCAATAATTTAGTAGTTGTACTCACAATAAATTATATAAACTTAAAAAAAAATACACTTGCAATCCACTGTAAGATATTAAAAATTAAGATCTAAGATGAGAAGCATGCTCAAACGGGATTTATCATAGCGAAAATCTATTTGTATGAAAATATTTCAAAAGTAACGTATGTCACATAAGTTTTGGGAAAAATAATTAAATTCTTTAAAGTAAGTGTAACGTAATTTATTCAAATGACCACTTTACCAACATTTTACCTTATATTTAAATTAAAACTACAATTAAAATAATGACAAAGGGCCATGGTCCTCAATGGCACGCAGTTTTTGTCTAACTTGTCCCATCATGTTTTGGACGATGTTTATATCAACTTCTATCATCTTTTGATATATTCTTCGCCTTAGTTGAGCTTCATTTTGAGCTTCCCACCCATTATCATATACTTTTCTGGTCAATAGTCCCCAAAAATCTTCGATGGGTCGAGCTTGCGGCACATTTGGCGGATTGTCTGCTCTTGGCACAAAGGGTATGTTGTGAGCTTCTAACCATGTTCTAGTCGTTCTTGCATAATGGCAACTTGCTAAGTCCGGCCAAAACATTATTTCTTCACGTGGATGAGTCGTAGTAATAAACTGTAGCAACTTCGGTAGGAATCTTTCGGTATAAATGTTGGCATTAACTGCCTCACCCCTCACATGCCGAACATAAGGTCGTGAAACTCCTCTCTCCGATATGGCACACCAAACTAGAATTTTATCTTCAAATTTTTTTTTGGTTTTGTATTTAACATTATCTGCACAATTTTCTATATTATCGGTATAAAAACCATCATTGCCTTTCATTTCTGAGTGAAAGAACGTAAAATATTTTTCATCGTCCATGATGATCATTTTATTGTTTGCAAAATGAGTTCGGCGTAATCTACGACAACACATTGGACTTCTTCGTAACTGGTCCTCTGTATAACGTGGACATTTATGTCTTTTACGAAAATTTACGCCTTTTTTTTCAATACCCTTCTTACAGTTTCATGAGAAACTAAATCTTCTGGATAACTTTCGGCATGACGTTCCAACGCGGTCTTTTGCACTTTCACAGATTCGGTTGGCGCGATTTTCGGTTAACATTCCGGGACGTCCGCTTTTTGGTAAATTGAGGCATGGTATACCTTGTTCACATTCTGCAATTGTTCTATAAATGGTTGTCTTTGAAATATTTTGATTCCAAAATATGTTTACAATTTCTTGCTTTGGTACATGTCCAACCAGGCTGTAAATGCTTTTCCGTATTTCAAGTTTGTACGACATAATTGGACAAATACATCTATGAAATGTCATAACAAGTTTGAGTATTAATGAACATATGTTTATCTTGGTTACTAGATTGCACGTTATTTACAGTTATTTTTACGGCGACGAAAATTTTCCCAAAACTTATGTGACATACGTTATTCTAGTACTAGTGCACTAAACCGTTAGAATCGTCGAATAATTCATTTTTGTGTGGAGCTTTCGACATCATGTATATTTTATCTAATTTCAAACAACCTCCACTGTTCATTTGATTGTTATCCGTATGCGTCCCCTAAACAAATATTTTAAATTTATCTTTGAAATACGGGGCGGAAATTAAATACAAGTGGATTATTTTCACCAATGACATATAGCTGATAGCTGAAGCGTCCAATTTAAAAGCAGGAAATAACATTTTCGTACGAATCGATAACGAGGTCCCATTCACTGTCATAAACCTCCACATGATCACGGTAGTACTCATGTGCGATATAATTGACAGGTTTCCGCCATTCTTTCAATAAATCTGGATGATTTAAGAGAACCAGTTTGTTAAGTGCCGATATCGTCTCGATAGCAATAAATCATGAAATTACATGAAAACTGTCATGGATAGAGATGTTAAAAACGAAACACTAAAAGGATTCAATTTTATCTCAGATAATTTGTGCGATTTTCAGAAATATTTTAACCAATACATTGGCTAATTTGACTGATCAAAAACGCAAATATAAGATATAAGATATTCTATGACACAATTTTTCATAAAATAAGTCAACTATTAAATCTTGAAGACACTAAAACATTGGAATAAACTACATCAAATTTAATCTATCAAAATTTGTCACAGAGCTAGTGAATTAGTTTGTAGATCACATGTGTCGATACACACCTTTCAAAATTTAAGTAAGAATTATTATTGGCGATACTTCATTTTGTCGGATTATCGGAGGAAGCTATTTTATTTTTTAGGAGTTATTTATCTGATCGTACTCAGTCGGTGGTTGTAGATGGCACGGGATCTAATCCAACGAACAATACTCAAGGCGTGCCGCAGGTGTCGATTTTGTGGCCGCTATTGTTTGCTATTTGCACCTGTAATTTCGGTAGTTGTCTGTCACACTGTGGGTACCACATGTATGCTGATGACACTCAGCTTTTACACTCGTTCTCTAGTGATAGCGCGGTGCGTGTGGTGAATGAGTTGAATGGTGATCTTCAGTCGATAGCTACCATTTCCGCAGATCACTCTCTTCGTATAAATCCGGATAAATTCGTAGCTTTACTATTCAGTAAGAGATATGATGTAACTGATTTTAATTTGGTGCTGCATGGTATGTAGTTAAAGTTTGTTACTGAATGAAAAAACCTTGGTTTGGTCATAGATACAAATTTAAGGTTCACATCACATATTTCTAGATGTGTTCGTAGTGCATATTCTAACTTAAGAGCTATTTATGCAAACAAAGATTTTCTCTCGCGAGAATTAAAAATTAAACTTTGCGACAGCTTAGTTCTATCACACTTACGTCACAATTATTGTGACGTAGTGTATGGGCAATGCCTGGATGCGGTTATTCAGAGGAGAGTGCAACTTGTGCAGAACTCGTGTTCGAGGTTGATTTATTGCATACGAAAGTACTGTCGAATTTCTCACACCTTAAAACTGACGGATTGGTTGAATATGAGGGATGGAAGGTTATTGCACTTGGTCCTTGTTTCATAAGATAATTATTCTAAAATGTCCAATATACCTATATAAAACTTTTCGATCGGATGTCCACCATATAAACATTAGGAGTAAGGGACTATTGACACCCCCTATACACAGAACTACTTTCTTTGAACGTAGTTTTACCTATAACATTGTTAAAGTTTATAACAGTATTCCTAATGAATGTAAATCACTGGCTGTGCTTGCTTTTCGACGGTCCACAAAGTCTTGTTTGCTGAGCTTGCCTACGTAATAGATGCTGAGCAATATATTGTGTGTAGTTGCCAATGATTATATGATTGTATTGTTATTGTGAATGCTATTATGTTTCACTGTGTTATTATTAGATGTAAATTGTTGGGTTAGGTTTAAAGCAGATGTGCATAATGCACTTTATTTCTAGACCCCGCCCATGGATTTTCCGAGTATGAAGTTTATTACATAAGAAAACGCATGTTAATTTATTATTATCCCGTTAATTCATATTAGGAAAATAAAGTCACTATTATTATTATTAAATACCTACAGGAATAGAATAAACACAAAGTAATAACGTCTAAAGCTAAGCTCAGTCAAAATGCTTTGATATTAGTTTATAACTAAAACCACTGCATTTTCGGATTCCTACGTTTCGGTGCATACATAATTATGATATCTTAATGGATCTTAGTTCACAAACTTTTGAGGTATACATAAAAAGCAAATGATATATTTAATATTAATTATAAATTTACAAGATGAGGTTTTTTTTTTTCAAAAACGATGAAAATAAATAATAAAATAATAAAACAAAATTTTGTCAAGGAACCATTAAAATATTTTATCGTTAAAGATTTATTGAGCATTAGTAATATTTGCTATGTTCTGAACAATATCAAAAAAATATGTATTTTTTTTATTGAATCTAATCCTGCAATATAACTAACCGTACCTTGAAACAGCTTTCTCTTTGATGTCAAACACTAGATCTTAAGGCGCTTGTAAACTTGACCCACCTGAAACAAAAGAGAAACATGATTAATCCCTGAAACTCATCCAAGAGTAAATCATTAGTTAAAACCAGCTTTCAGTGATAAAATAAATAAAATATGTATCAGATTCGCTTAGCAAGTCTCACAACCATAGGTATTCTCTGCTACCACTACGACAGGTTTAGGTTACCCTATATACAATTTTACGTACATTTAATCAAGTTAGAAATAACAACCAACGTAGTATTCGGTGAACTTATAAGCGAAATACGAACAGGAAACAAACACAATATAACTCACGCGAAAATTGAAAATCGTACCAGCAAGAAAACTGGGGCAAAGGTGTCGGCGAAGTTACTATATTTTGAATCTCATACTGGGTTGAAATTGCTTAGAAAACTTGATTGTAATATGTTACAAAGTTGTGCATGATATATTGGCATCATTTGATCCTGTGATATTTAAGGAACGCTTTATCTATACGGAATTACCATATTAATGTCTACCTAGATGTTACGGAATGAATGTTAACATAAAAAGGCCATCAAGAATAAATAGTAAATGCTGTCGATGTTGTTAATTATTTGTAGATAATAATGATAGGCATACTGGGGTATTCAAGTATATATCATCCATTAAGCAACAGGTCTATTGTAACTTAAAAATAATATTTTAAGGGTGGTTTTGTTGTTTTAATAGGTAGACTCTCGAAATGCTCCATGAAAGGTTATTAAAGATATTTAAACATTCAAACAACATAAACAACGGTGACGGATACAAACTGAATCGAGTTTGGACGACGGTATTAAATTGATCAGTATTCTGAATACCAGTTGCATAATTAGATTAATTTATTGTATTTCACCTACCACTTCCTGTAAGCCATATTTTCAAGTATCCAACATATTGCCGGTGCCCTGCATGTATATTTTAGATGCGTTGTGCTATGTTCACAAGAATAAAAATCAATATCCAACTAATGATACTTACCATTCATACAATACCCGACAAAAGCATTATTTTTATAATTCTAAATTTAACTTGAGCATTGTGGGAAAAGGTATAGAGCATGTGGGCCATAGACTGAATAATAAGTTGCTCCATAACCTAAAGACTAATAAAAATATAAATACTTTCAGAGCAAAAGTCCAAAAACTTCTTTTAAATAAGTGTTGTTATTCAATAGATGAATTTTAGTTTTTATTAATTAGGATCTTGTTTTACTTTTACTTTTTGTTATTACTAGATTGAGAATTACTTTTTGTTAATGGGCTTACGTTAATTTGATTTTCGATTTATTTTCTTATATATAGTTTATTTTTTTCTCAATTCTCTGTGAATTATTTTTTATTTTTTCTTTTTGACTTATCTAATTATTATTATAGATTAATAATAAACATATTCTATTCTATTCTAATTAGATTTTAATCTGTTTTTTGTAAATGTTATTAAATATTTTACATTCCTCGACTTGTTTGTTCTAATGTTTTCCTGAACGGTGTTTCTACACCTGAAAATGGCTATAGTACCGCAAAACTTGCACTGTGAAAGATATTTAAAATATACGGATTAGTAGAGAACAAATTTTTTTTTTAACTTATTTTCACATATTCTACCATCAATTATTTGGAATTATATCAAAGCTAATTTCCGAATTAGTGCGGCGGTCATCTGAATATTAACACCCCTCTCTCATAACCCCCTCCAGCGCCATATTGAACTCCCTCTGTATATTGGAATTTTTTAAGTTTTACCTTCCGATGTTCGCACTGCTGCTTTTGATTTACACATTGTCATTTTACTCAATCGTATTAATTTTTTCGGTACACCAATCCTTCGCGCATCTTCCACAATTTTCTTCTTAGTTTGTCAAAAGCCTGTTTGAAATCAATGAATACTATTAGCAGCTCCATGTTTTCCTCATAGCATTTCTCTACAACTTGATTCAGGGTATGAATTGTGCCTATTGTAGATTTTCCCGTTATAAACCCATTTTGATAATGTCCTATACCTTTCTCTGTATATGTTTTCAATGTTTCTTATCAACGATTATTTTAATATAATAATATTATAATAACCGTAAATTAATATTCTATATTTCTTATATTAGTTGGTATATCCTCTCCTTCAGTTGTATCCCTCCATTCTTTATCATTTCATTTTGGGTTTCGTCTGTGACTGATGCTTTCTTGAATTTGAGGTTTTTAACAAGTTCGCCAAGTTCAGCTTGACAAATATAATGAATGATATAATAGCGAGAATAACAACTAATCTAACATCTATAATTCCTCTACCACATTTACTATTTGTATTTAAAAGCATTATATGGTTAATTTCATCTTTACAAAGTTCGTTTAGGACGCAGTTAAGAAGAGTTAAATAAATATAAGATTTACATAAATAAGAAATTTCAAGATTAGTACAAAAATAAACGATGTGGTTACAATTTCTCATTAAAATTGCAAATTAAGAAACGGCTCCCCCAATAGGAAACATTTTAGCAGGCATAACAAATTTACATTATACTTACAAATCACTGCGGCGGCGGAGATTCAAGCGGAAAAGGATATTATCATATTTATTCAATTAAAAATCCATCGTAAAGTACTGCAGATTTTTTCACCTTAAAATATTGCCTAATAATAATTTCAAATAAGCCCCGGCCACCTCGAAAGTTTAAATTAATTGTGAAAGTTTGATGCCCCCCAATGTAATTTGTTAAATGCTATATTGTTCAACTTTTCATTGCTTTCATCATCTTGAGATGAGGGCGTCCGAACGGCACCGAGAGCCAAGTTGATCGTAAAATTATGGACGGGATGGCGCAGGTCTATGCCCTCCATAGGCGTAATGAAACCATTCTTTCTGCGCCTTCCGCTAACAATGCTCCAATTTCGAGCCACTTTGTTTGAAAATACTTTTTCAGGTGATTGATTGCTCTTAGCGCATCTACCTTAATATCGTGCGCCGAGAAGGTAGTCAGTTGTTTCCGGCATCATCTTATTTTTAATTGGATACTAAGCTGAAACGTTTAGGAGTTATTCTAAAACTCTAAGATCAATATTGAACAATGGCTGTGTAGACAGAGCACTTAGATATTTATGAAAGCAGGCAAGGCCTTTCAATTTAGACGAACAAAGCTATGTTTAAGGGTTGTATTCATACTGACCGCAGATTGAAGATGAGTTGCCTTAATAATTTATCAAAGCAGTATGTTGGCTTACTGTGTCATACATATTTTTTTCATTCATACCATGTAGATTCTGGTAAAATATATTAAGAACTGGAAGAAATGATTATCATCGTGCCTTTGAGCAAAGGAAAAGTTTGTAGTTGCGTTACAGATGCCAACCACAGCATACTTAAAATTAAAAAGTTTCCCTAACAATACTATCACTATAATGACACAAAATCATTAAAAATCATTAAAAAATAATGATCATTAAAAAATAATGATCTTCAACTAAATAATTAGCGTTCGCTACCGTGATGTGACAAAGAAAGAGACAAAGAAAGAAAATACACGTTAGACGAATGCTATTTATTTCTAAGATAATTAGAGTTTCAAATTGTCAATTTATTAGCATGTTGATTGCAATTTGCTTTTATTATTGACGCAAGTTTCTGGGAAGTAAGCTTAAGTATTTGCGTTGAACAGGTTTGCGCCTTCTCATAAAGTTAATACACTAAAACCTCCTGAAACGAACCTTCTATAAATAGGAATTCTTTCTGAGATAAAAGGTTTGTTTAGCGCCATGGTATTAGTACTAATTGAAGTGAGTTGGCTGGCACTTGATTATTAGTAACTTTTATAAGACGAAAGCGGACACGGATAGTCATAAAGCCAAAAATATACATATCAAATAGATAAATAGAAATCAAAACAGTTAAAGGTAACTACGTATTATTCATCTGAGAATGTAGTAAATTATGACCATATTGAACTTGTTTTTTGGGATGATGCCAAAGAAAACTTTCTGTGAAAAATAAACATGTCTTGGCGGAAAAAAAATGGTCTAACAGTATTGCTATGCTCCTTTGTTGATGAAAACATTTGCAAACACCAGTTTTCGGAAAAAGTGCAAAACCGAGTTATATTAATAATGTAAATATCAACACGCTATTGGTCAAATATCTAAAAAAAAAAATCAATGCATAAATATAACGAGAAAATAGAAACATTCATTTATTTAGAGACAACGCAATATGCTATCCCAAATTATATCTATCAACTATAAAAAAGATACCTTTATGACAAATACAACATCATTCAGTTAAAGCTTTGAAGTTCCAGCTTTGCAATAAATTTGGATAAATATACGTGTATATAATCATGGAAATGTAGTTACTAAAAGTAGCTCTATTCGATGGGGTACGATCGATATTAGCAGCAGCTAATCTCATAACCAAAGTAAACAAAGGCTCCGACAGTTAAAACAATTTTTTTTAATACAATAAGACTTGCTCCACATGCACGAAACGACGAAATAATTGAAATTAACGGCAATGCTGAAAATTATACAAAAATAGATGATCAACTTTGCATGGAAACAAAGGAGGTGAAAATTACCAACCAGAAGTTCAAGCCCTAGAAACCCCAAGGGAAGAAGGAACTCTACCAAGTTTTCGATATAAAAATTGAAATGGGGAAAACTTCTGAATAAAAACTAAACAAATTAGTTTGGATAACGTATTGCGTAACCAACAATTACTTTAATGGTAATTTATAATTTTTTGCGCATGTTAATTTTTATTATGTGAATGTCACTTATCTTCATTAAACTATACAAATACCATTTACATCGATTTATCCCCGTATTCTTGATTATACAAAGGTTCCTTCTTGAAATAAAATCCTTTCTATAATGGAAATATCATTCCGTCTTCAAGAGGTTTTACTGTATAATACCATAGACTGTTTTTGCACACCAGTACTCTACCCTTATCCTTTTCTTACAGAAGGATATCTCATTGTTTAAACGGTAATAAAATTAGATTAACACCAAGAGAAAATAAACTCTGCTAAAGTAACTTGCGACTGACAACATTTTAGCATTAACATAAGATGTGTTTTATGTGTCATTAAAATGTAGGTAATACTCGTATTTTTGAAACATACTATAGTCAATATATTTTTCTTTAATACTAAAACATATCTTTTTCGCAGTTTAGGTAAATATTCTTAGGCCTTGCTTTTTGCATAGTTCCTTTATATATATATGTATGTTATGAAGTTTGATCTTTACACACACATGTACTGGATTACTTGCTTTCGGTAATGTATTTTCATGCGCCCTCTATTTTAAAACAAACTGCGCTCACGCTACTGTTAGTGACAGAATAAATAACGAACGTGAAATTTCACTGGCACCGGTGAAAAAATTAGACACTTGCGACTGCCAGCTATACCGTATTATATACGACTTTCATACATATGTGAATTTATACCTACCGGAAAATTCAATATAACGATATAATTGAATTTTTTGCAATTATTATGGATTACCGTGGATGCCTTTTTGTATGAGTATTTTACCCAATTCGTTCAATATAGCGTTATTAATTTATCGACAGTAATTCCTAACAATTTACTTGTATTGAAGCACATTTTTGAAGGAGATGGGGAGAATTTTTTAAATTTAGTTTTATCACTGATTGTTTTATCTTAGAGCAACAAATCGGACTTCAGGAATGGGGGACTAGCAGTCTAATCTAATAATTCTGGGACAATTTAACGTGCGGCTACCGTAAGTTAGGGGACGTAACTACAATAAATAACTTATCTTTCTTAGTAGATGGTCGATAACGATCAGGATAGCGTATATTGTAATTTGGTGGAGGCGCTGGTTCTCGGACATTTGATGACCAAAATATGTATTGTTTTTACTTAAAATATTGTCACGCCAAGTGAGATATAGTTTGAAAATATAGTTACTTGAATTGAAAAGCCTAGCAGTTTGCCTATCCTAACTAATTATATTCACTACACTTTACGCTATAAAATTTAACCGTGACGGTAGACCAGGAACATATTAACCAAAACGTAGTGCGAGAGTATCTTTATGGTTGTTGCTGCATAATAGAATGTATCATGTATTGTGGACAGATATTTTGGAGCATTAACAGCGAGTGTTTATAGGAAGCCAAGGCACGCAGACGGCTATGATAGCAGCGCTATCTACATATAGTCATCCTGCGTTAATTTGAAAAAAGAATGAAAAATAATCTAGGTCAAGTTTACATACATAAAAATGTAACGCCAAAGAAAAAGTTCCCGTGGTGGAGTTTACAAACTTCTTGCTATTTTTGGTTGTCGATATCGCATGTTCGTCCGTATTTTATAATTTAAAGTTGCTAACTTGCTCTATTTTGTTGTTAATTTTATAATTAAATTGATGCATTTTTTCCCTTTAGTAAAACGAATAAACTTGTATTTGTTTATACTTAAGTCCATTAAGAAAACAATAATTAGTAAAACTGTTTAGACTCATTTGTAATGTAAAGGAATTTATTTTGCAATATAACTTCATATCATCGGCATACAGTAAAAAACTAGAATTCTTAATATAATTGCCTACATCGTTGATGTAGAGTACAAATAAAGTTGGGGATCTTTGGAGAACCCCTGAAGTGATTTCAAGCAGTCCTGATCTAGCGTCTTTCATAATAAACTAACTTTGTAATCAAATGATATACTTAAATAAACGGTTTAAATATTAATACACTCCGCCAAAAAAATTTTGCATAAACTAAAAAAGGGCATTTATGAACCAAGATATTTTTATACGTTCACAAAAAGTTTGCCTCGTGTATGTGAACTATAAAAACACTAACAAAATAATGGAACTTAGCGTTTTTACTTTTTTTTTTCTCTAAAAGAACACATTTAGAAAAATGCATATGTGTAAGGTTTGTTCAGTTGTTTATTGAAAATCTTCCTATACGGACAAATTTTAAAGTGCGAAGTCAGAGTTCTGTACCAACGCTTTTAAAACTAAAATGAGCAATTTAACTTCAGATCAAGTGGCTGCTATAGTTGCTTTAATCGAAGATGGACGATCTCAAGCATACGTTGCTAATTTGATGAACATCAATCAGTCAAGTGTTTCTAGAGCCGTAGCCAGATATAGGGAAACAGGCATTTACAGTAGAAGACCTGTACCAGGTCGTCCAAGATGTTTTACTCGCCAAGATGACCGCTATTTACTACTACAAGCATTACGTCGAAGACATATAACTGCGAGACAATTTCAGAACGACTTGGCTAGAGCCAGAAATACTCGTGTGAGTACTCAAACTATTCGGAATATGTTAGGACAGAGTGGATTAAGAGCTAGAGTAGCTGTAACAGCCCCTCGTCTCACTAGGAACCACCGAGTGGCTCGCTTAAGGTTTGCCAGAGAACATGTAAATTGGAACATTAATGACTGGGCCAATATACTCTTCACAGATGAGTCAAGATTTGGTCTTTACACATCAGATAGGCGTATCTCAGTGTACAGACGAGACGGTGAGCGCTATTCGCAGTGTAATATCAGACCTAGACCTAATTTCGCTGGTGACTCTATTATGGTTTGGGGAGGCATCTGTTTAACAGGTCGTACAGAGTTAGTACCAGTAGACAGAGGTACACTGACTGCCCACAGGTATATAACGGACATTTTAGAAGAACATGTAGTACCATATGCGCCAATTATAGGAAACGAATTCATGTTAATGCACGATAATGCACGACCGCATGTTGCAATAATCGTCCAGGAATACCTTAACGATGTTGGTATTCCAGTTTTAGATTGGCCTGCGGTAAGTCCGGACATGAACCCTATCGAGCACGTGTGGGACCTCCTTCACAGACGGATACGAACCCAAAATGTTGCCCCAGCGGACCTGCATGGACTAGCAAATGCTCTCCGTGACGAGTGGGAGAATTTGGATCAGGCTTATATACGGAGGTTAATCGAATCTCTGCCAAACCGTATGCGAGCGGTCATAAGAGCCAGAGGTGGCAATACTCAGTATTAAAAGCTACTGTTATGACATTTTTCTTTCCAAAATTATAATTTCTTGTTTTAATAAAAATCTCAAGTATGAGTTCTTGTTTTTATTTGGCCTGTATTTTATTTAAACAATCATAGAAATTATATCTTAGAGCGCATTAAAGTATATTTACAACTTTATGCTACAAACAAAGATTATGCGATACTTTTATGATTCAAAACTAAATTATGCGATACTTTTTTGGCGGAGTGTATTAATATTGCAATGGCTGTTCCTCCAAGCATTTCACTCCTCTAGCTGTGCAAGGATTCTTAATACCTGGGTGTAACTCTCTAATATATTTTAATAAAGGGAAAGAAAGATTTATCTACATATTGCATACATTCCAAGAAATGTTTTTGTTTATATAATGTATTCTCGATACCAAATGACATAACTTTAACTAATATTATAGATATTTGTATGGCATATACGTGATCGCGTGTCTTGCATTCCCTACTCCAAATACTAATTTTTTACTCATATGAAGTAGCCCTTGACTACGTCAAAATAAAATAGAATGTATACTAAGGTATACCTAACGAAAGCGATATTGTAGACGGCTGCAGATAAGCGTTCGTTGTTCGTTCTCAAGGTTAATTTATAAAAATGGCCTATTTGCGTGCTTTTATATCGGTGCGACCGATTTCCGTTATGTACACACATATACATTTGTAGGTAATATTTTCCTACCTAAATACATATATATGCGCGTGAAAGTATATATATTAGCGTACATGTAGAACCATTATCGTTTTACAAAATGTGCCATAGCGTTGTCGGGTTTATTTTCCTCGCGGCGCTAATAAAATGTGCCCGGATCCGCGATGGTGTCGGATTGTAAATGTTAAATAGGAAAAGTTTCACGAGACGACGCGATCCGCAATTGTTGTCACGTGACTGGGTTTTAGAATATTTATCGCAATTTATGTAATGTAGCGGGTAGACATCGTAAAATTCTACTACCACAACTGCGCGTTATTTCTTAATCGATTTTCAAATTTAGATTTAACTTCGACCGTTTGTTAAAACAATGTCGCAGAATTCCCTAGACGTGGTAACTCTGCCTGCCTCAAGCGGAATTCCAAGTTAACTTCTAATTTCTAACACGTTCCTAACTGCATTCCCCGTCGCTTTATAATAGCTTAGAATTTATACTATATTTCCTCAAGGACGAGTAAATTGGTGATTGAAACCTC
This sequence comes from Cetonia aurata, assembly GCA_949128085.1. Taxonomy (NCBI): domain Eukaryota; kingdom Metazoa; phylum Arthropoda; class Insecta; order Coleoptera; family Scarabaeidae; genus Cetonia; species Cetonia aurata. The sequence goes on along the minus strand of OX421886.1, from coordinate 20,725,215 downwards.
GATAAAATTCTACTGAAGAGACGCAATCCTTTCAGACGTTCGTTTAACTGCTAAATGTCCGCAGTTGCATTGTGTAGCGCTTTCGATAGGAAGACGTGAAACACTTACCGATAATAACCAACTGAGACGGCAATATCCCGTAGTAAAACCCTTCAAATTTACTATCATTTGCCAGCCGAGGTACGGATTCTGTTCTCATTTTATCGTTAACGTTAAAATAACTATTTTGTTATAAACACGAAGCAATAGTTAATGCTATAAAATCAATTCTAAATTGGAAGAATAAGTTACAAATGAACAACGTCTAGGCAATAATAATAATAATAATAATATATTTCATCCTGTATACATTACATAAAATGTGTAGGATAAGTCGAATAAAATAATAAAATTTAATACATTGGGTTTATATACACGAAGTACATAAGTCAAAGTACTCGTCGATGGAGTATATGCATGTTGACAATAAAAAGTTCTTAATTGTCCGTTTAAAGGTGTTGATCAACTTAAATTTTGATACTTCTGAGGTAAGACGTTAAATAGTTTTAAACCCAAAACATTGGGGGAACTTTTCATTATATTTAAGGAATATTTAGGGACGCGAAAGTTTTGCTTTGATCTGGTATTATGTGCATGGAATTGTTCATTGTGTTTTTACGTCTATTTTTATAAACAAAATTCAAAAGTTCATATATAGGGTAAAGTGGTTAAATATGCCCCACATTTTGAAAAAAAAACTTCAAAAATAGTAATGTATTTTAATATATTATTTCATGAGTATAACAAGTACTCTTCTATTAAAAAAAATAAATCTTTGGAAAACTAAACATCTCCATTCTAAAATTATTATTTTTTTTTAAGTCAAGGTGGGGCGTTTTCGCCTGTAATCATGTCAAATACGCCCCGATGCAAAACATTATGTAAATTGCTTGGTTTTCGTTTTTGGGAATGGTCTACATCTATTGCACACATCTCCATAGCTCGTACAAGTTTCGTGGAGCCATTTTCTACATTTTGTGCATTGAATCCAGTCAGCACGAGACTTGGTTGGATAATAATATTCAGCACATTGGATTCAATAATCTTCTGCTTCATCAGAAAGCTCATCAGAGCCAGATGGACTCATTTCTGGTTCACTTTCGGAACTAGAGGAGCTGTAATTTCCTTTCTTCTTCTTTCCATTTTGCTTTGATCTTTCTTTCTTGATCGATTTTCTCTTGAAAATCTGTGGGTAATTCCGAGTTTCTCAGCAAATTCAAAAGCCATTTTTTTCATGCTAGCAGCATCGGGTGCAAAACCCACTTTTTCCAGTTCTTTTACGTGCTTGACAAGTCTTTGCTCATGCTGAAACCCCAACTCTGCTTTTGTTAAATGCCTTCTGATGGTACGCGAAGCTATTCCATAAACTCTGCTAGCCTCGTTGGTGCCCATTCGACCAGTAGATATCATTTCTATTGCCTCTCCTAAAGTTTCTTCGCTCCAGTTGGCTCTTGTTGTTTTCCTCACGTAATTTTTCCCCATTTTGTATACTAAAATATAGAAAAACGATGTTGAAAAAGGTATTTCTACGTGGGGCTTATTTGCCTGGTTTTGATGGGGCGTTTTTAAAAAATGCTGTGAAAAAGGCCCCAGCAGTCCACCGAACTAGAAAAATGCACCAACAATGCGGTGCACAGTGTATTTGATAGGTTATGTTTACCAGTTGCCCACAACACAGTCAGGTTTTGCAAAAACATTTACGCTGAAGTGAAATTAATAAATGTTGGAACTCACCCACAAAGTTTGCTGACTTCCTAAACTATATTTTCACTTAAAAACTATTTTCTAAAACAGAAAACAGATTCAATGTGCGTGCAACATTTATACATCGTCAGTAATGTCTGTCTACTTGCACATTTACAACTAGTGCTTCCATCTATGTCACGGAAGTTGTACTTTGATGCAGTGGGGCATTTTCCCCGCTGGGGCGTATTTCACCACTTTACCCTATGGACAGCATGCATAGGTAAAATATTCCATCTTTTGAAATAAGGCCTACAAGAATCTATGCAATTAACTCCAGCCATAGGTATATCGAATTATGCGCTTTTGAGCTAAAAATATGTACAGTCCTGCTAGCAGACGATGCTCCCCAAACTGTGATGCCATATGATACTTTACTGTGCACGTTTGCATAGTAGAATGAAAGTAAAGAACTAAATTCGATTAACGGTTTTAAATTACAGATCTGATAACAGTAACTATTCAGGGTCTTTGCTGTTTTTTTCACAGTGTACGTCCCAAGAAAGTGTTTCGTCCATATGCACACCTAAAAAATTTATTTCGCGGGCTCGACGTATCTCCTCATTTTGTACATAAATATGTAAATCATATTGTGTCTTATTCTGAATTGTATAGAATATCAAATAATTGGTTTTCTCGTTATTTAAAGATAACTTGTTACTAGAGAACCAAGTAACCATATCATTCAACAAAGTATTTGATTAGTGTTCTGTTTGCGGAGTGCTAGAAGTGGAGACTACGGCGCTAATGTCATCAGCGTACATAGTTATGTTGTAAGCCAGAAAATCCGCGATATCATTTATAATGAGAAGAAATACTAGAGGGCCCAAAACACTACCTTGAGCCGCGCCCCTATCTACTGGCAAAACAGCAGACCTCACTCTCTCGACGAACTTACCGTTCCTCTATTGTATTTCTACGAATTGAACCCTGTCACGCAAGTAGGATTCAAACCATTGTGCCACAACTCCGCGAATTCCTAGCTATTTAATTTTTCGGGAAAAATATCATAATCAACGCAATCAAAGGCGCGACTCAAATCACAAAATATCCCGACTGTGAGTAATGGTACACTTTATGCCACCAAAATAAACCAATTCATTCGGAATAAGTGTTTACAGATTGCTGTACCATTAAAATTGAATTAGTAAATGATAAATTACAAAGAAATGAAATATCTACATAGATTAACAACCAGTGAAAGATCAGTTGAATATCAGACAACTAAATGTGATAAAAAGTAGCTGTCAATAGAAATAAACGAAAAATTAATAAAATAAGACAAATAACGCATAAAGGCGAATATTAATTGGACTGAGGCCTACCACTCTTATAACAAGAAAACCATCAAATCATATTTCACTGCTGTCAATGCATTACCTATAATAGTACCTACCTCGATATTTTGTATTTATAAAAAAAAATACTATATGAAGACATTAAGTATGTAAATTCGTTTTATTGTATTTCTGAAACGCGTCAAACCCAAATGTTCGTTTATTAGGTTAGTGCTCAAATAAACCTATAACATACTGGTTCATAAGTAGTTATGCAAGCATATCTATGTATGTTGATTAAAACCACAGTAAACCTCGCTTAACAAAATGACGATGAATTACGGTGCGTTAGATTATTGTCAACTTCATTTAAAATTGCTCAATCACTACTTAAATTTGATAAATGGACAGTTAGATATATAATGGTAGGTAATAAATTTTGATTACATATAGCGACAGGAAAAGCTGAAATATACAGCAGGTACTATATGTTTAGGTAAATTTAATTCAAATCCATTAATATTGGTTATCATAACATAGTATTACTTATTCGTTTGTATTACCTCGTATAAAAATACTTGGAAAATAATAAACTGTTTATACATATTAAAAATACATCATACAAAGTGTATATATTTATTATTTCATAATTTTTTTGTTGTTTTGTGGAAGCCATATGAGAAAGTCTATATACACTGCCTCTTGCTTTGTCGATGCCTATTAGATAGGTTATATGCGGGTTGTTTGGCATCTGCCGAATTGCTTGAAAGTACATGCTGTCTACACTGGTATAACACCAATCCATAAAAAAAGTGATAGTATGAATATTACAAACTATAGGCCAATACCACTACAATCTGCAATATCTAAGATTATTACAAAAGCTATGAGCAAAAGAATCGTAGCTTTTTTAAACAAATACCTATTACTTAATTGGGTTTAGATGTGGGCGTTCTACAATAACGACATTAGTTAAGTTATTGCATGAAGCGTATTGCAGAAATTGATACGGGTGAAGTTGCCCTGAGCATATTGATTGATCTAACTAAAGCCTTCGATAACGTAAACTATGACATTCTAGAGAAAAATTTAGAATGCGTTGGTATTAGAATGACGCAAAAGACTGGCTAGTGTCATATGTCATGGGTAGAGAGTAATTTGTTAGGATAAAGTCTGCACAGTGAGATAGAATACACATTTGGAGTGGGCTACCACAAGACTCTATCTTTGGATCACTATCATTTATTATCTATACTAATGATCTTCAACGCCCTCAATCAACCGATCCTTAGTGGACCGGAATATTAACCAAACGACCATCAGATGGGTTAAAAGCAGAGTGGTCAATGCCCAAATGCTAGATAAAGACATCGCCATGAGGACAACTAGAGGGTGCCCTCAAGGGGGAGTACTATCACCACTGCTGTGGAGCTTAGTCGTGGATGATCTCATCAGGTCGTTAAACGACAACGGAATATGGACGCAGGGATACGCTGATGACATTGTCATAGTGGCTAGGGGGAAGTTCCCGGGCGTATTGTCAGGCATCATGCGTAATGCACTGCGGAGTGTGGAGGAATGGTGTCTCTCACAAGGACTCTCAGTTAATCCACATAAAACAAAGTTGGTTGCTTTCACCAACATGAGGAAACTCAATGACCTAGGCGGCATTAGACTGTTCGGGCAGGAGTTACAATTAACCAAAGAAGTAAAGTATTTGGGTGTAACCCTCGATGCGAAACTGAAATGGAACAATCACCTAGTTAAAACAACGACCAGCAACATATTTTGAGGATCCCTGGCTATAAATTGTATGATTTCTTCATCAAATATTAGCTGAAAAGTTTCAATTGGTGTCATGTCGCGATAGCTAGAGTATTCAGGGATCATTACCATACTGTATACAAGCAATTGTTTCACTTTTAAACACAATATATATGTAAACCAACACGCACTTACCAAAAACGGATATCAGCGGCCGTGTCCGCATAAATATGTGTGTAAAATATTTGATTTTCAGCAATTTTTGAGGTGTTGCAACACATGGCATAATCTGCTGGGGAGACGCATCGTAAACAAATAGAATTTTCTTACTACAGATAGGAGGATTTAGAAACATTTTTGGCATCGCTTAGTAGAAACTTTTGTAAAAGCACATCCAGAAATAATAATTTGTTGACATAGAAATTATCTTCAATACACAACTCAATTCAATGACATTCAAGTATTTAGACATCGTTTTCGAACCAAATCCGACATATAAAGGAACTCTTCATTATAATCATCTCCCTGAAAATATTAAAAAATTTCCTACTATCAGTATTTTCAAAAATAAATCCTTACTCGTGGATAAACTGTTCTATTCGACAAATGAATACCTTAATGATATATTGTAAGCACGCTCTCTTTCCCTCATTTTTCTTTAACTATTTACCTTCGTTTTTGTCACTATAGTTAGCACACTTTTTTTGTTATTAATGTGAAAGACTATTGTTAGTCTGCACTAAGTTTACTGCACGTATGATGTTTGACTTAGTAATAGTGGTAGATTAGCACCTAAAACGTCAAAATTGTAAATTTTGCAAGTCTTAAATGAATAAACAGTAAACTAACAGAAACGCCATATTTATGACATTTCTGTAATACTATATGTTTAATACATAGTTTAAGTCATTGTGACATTAGTATTTTAATATATTATTTTGTATGTGTGTATTAACTTGCCTGTATATGCACATAATTGGACGTTCGCCGCATAAAATACAGATATTGCTGACTTCAGTATTTTCAAAGTATCGTGTATCAGCACCTATCAGCAACAGACTACCTTCTACAAAGAGAAAAGAGGAGTTTCGCAAAATTGTAACTTATATATATATTTTTATGACGACGCAATCCTCTCGAGACCATATTTATTAAGACAAAAGATCAGTCGAGAAACAATTTTCCTGTAGCCGACGGAAATTGGACTTTTACGGGTTTAGGACAGCGGCGGAATAAAGTAAATAACTTTTCTTTATACCTACTATGCACGACTGCCTCTTAAAATGCTGAAGTTTAGATAAAAGAGCGGCAGGTGAAGATGTACTTTTTGTTTCTTAACTTTTATAACTACATTATCAGAATAGAAAAATTATTATGAAATTATACGAATCTCCTGGATAATTTCTATTAAAATAATCACATAAGTTCCCGCAATTTCACTAACTGATTACAGTCATAGAACTTATTAATATAAAAGTTATGGGGGATGATTAGTGTGCCAAAGCTATAAAGATTATCATGAAAGTTTCATATCTTCACTACATTAGAGCAAGTATAGTTTGTTTTTCGAAGCTTGATAACAAATGTAGAATTCTGAATCGAAAACTTTACGGATAATTATTTATTAGTATGTGCATCCTATCACAAAATAGATTACAAAAGGATTGTAACCAGAATTATTGACCTGTGAGCTTCCGAACCTGGTTATATTAATAATGCCGAAGTATGGAATGGCCGGCATTTTATATTAATTGGGTCAATCTATTTATGTGCAGCGGCAAAAGGCAGCTTCACACACACATTAGTAATGATCTCATTCGCTAATGTAATTTATTATAGAAAATACAAGTTATCGAATATGCACATTGCACGTCCTGCGGTATTTACTATTTGCCGAAATGGTAATTATATAATGGTGTTGAGTGATCAATATGTGTACACAGTACATGCACACATATTGATCACTAGTGTCAGTGTCGTGTAATAAACATTTCAATCACGATATAAATGGAGAAAAGGACAAATTCTTTTTTTTTAATAAACAAAATATATACAATAATGAGCAGCAAAATATTCTAAAATATCCGATATTCCAAAGAATATAAATGACGTGATCAATATAAATAACATAACTTATTTAATAATTTTTTTATTCAAATAATTATTTGAATGAAATATATATCGATTATTATTTATTCAATGTTAGATTATTGTCTACCTAACTGATTGATTGATTATTTGAATAAAGCATTATTGGAATAATTTTCACCAAATAAATAATTCTTCAAACATTTTATTGCTGAATAATACTGAAATAAATTTAGTTCAGATATATGCCCATGTTCAGTGGCCATTGTCATAGTGTCCATGTTTTTATATACAGTGAGTGTTACGGTTTTTTGCTTCGCCTACCTCGATTTAGTTCTCCGCTAGTCTTTTCGACAAGCTTTTGCAACCTTATTTTCTTCTCTGTCCGTCCTCTACCTTCAGAGATGCCCTACGTCCTGTTTTTCCTCAACGTTAACTTTATCGTTTCATTTTTGTTCTTTCAAATTGTGTTTTCTTCCCATGTTAGTGCGGCTTAGTTAGAATTTGTATCTTTTAGTCTCATTTACTTTCGTTTAATTTCGTCATTGTAGAAAACTCTCTTCAATTTCTATGTTTTGACAGTTGACGTTTTCTTTTCAAGGCTAGGTCTGTCTGATCTGCGCTTATCTGTTTTTGAAGTATAAAAAGTCTTTGAGTTCATTGCTAGATTTGATAATGTCCGGAGTCATCCAACCTCGGCTGTTTAACGTAGTGATGTCCCTCTTCATTTTAGTAGATATCAACGGAAATGTCATGTTGTAATGGTATTGCAGGGTGTTTATGCATTGATAAGTATCATGCCACGTCTCGTTTGACAAATAATAATAAAATTTCATTTTATTGCTTTCGCTAAAATAACGTCTATCAACATTTAAAGGGAAACTAGATGAATAGAAAGTATTTTTGTTGTTAAAGACTGTAATGTATTTGTGATCAGACAGAAACGTATCATGAACAGAGCTGTCTAGCTCAGAATTATAATTGGTAAACACATTATCAATTAGCGATTTAGAGATTCTTGTTACCCTGGTATATTCAGATATTATTTGATTCAATCGATAACTTACTAAAAGATTTTTTAAGGCGCGAGTTTCGTAGCTGTCTTTCATAAAATCAATATTAAAGTCACCACAGAGAAATACGATAACTTTAGAGGTCCAATTGCATAACAAACCTATTGAAGTCGGAAGCAGGAGGCCGATAATATTAACAACAGCGTAAGATACCGAATGCATGACCACCGAGCAGCACATACTTCAATATTCTTTTTCTAGCGCGAAACAATCTACATTCAAACTTTTAACATCAAGCTTCTTGTCAACAAAGATGCAGGAACCTCCACCCCGAGCACTTGACCGACTAAAGTGAGATATTAACTTATAATTTGTTAGACTGATAGAGGACGTAGCTATCTTTAAAATATTAAATGGAAAATAAGTTCATATATAAGTAATCGCTCGCAGACTGTGCGCAAGGGTGGTTTCTTGTCAGATACGGTTTCTGTTACGTCTGGTGTGCCGCAGGGTTCACATCTTGGCCCACTAGTGATTCTTATATATACACTCCGCCAAAAAAGTATCGCATAATTTAGTTTTGAATCATAAAAGTATCGCATAATCTTTGTTTGTAGCATAAAGTTGTAAATATACTTTAATGCGCTCTAAGATATAATTTCTATGATTGTTTAAATAAAATACAGGCCAAATAAAAACAAGAACTCATACTTGAGATTTTTATTAAAACAAGAAATTATAATTTTGGAAAGAAAAATGTCATAACAGTAGCTTTTAATATTGAGTATTGCCACCTCTGGCTCTTATGACCGCTCGCATACGGTTTGGCAGAGATTCGATTAACCTCCGTATATAAGCCTGATCCAAATTCTCCCACTCGTCACGGAGAACATTTGCTAGTCCATGCAGGTCCGCTGGGGCAACATTTTGGGTTCGTATCCGTCTGTGAAGGAGGTCCCACACGTGCTCGATAGGGTTCATGTCCGGACTTACTGCAGGCCAATCTAAAACTGGAATACCAACATCGTTAAGGTATTCCTGGACGATTATTGCAACATGCGGTCGTGCATTATCGTGCATTAACATGAATTCGTTTCCTATAATTGGCGCATATGGTACTACATGTTCTTCTAAAATGTCCGTTATATACCTGTGGGCAGTCAGTGTACCTCTGTCTACTGGTACTAACTCTGTACGACCTGTTAAACAGATGCCTCCCCAAACCATAATAGAGCCACCAGCGAAATTAGGTCTAGGTCTGATATTACACTGCGAATAGCGCTCACCGTCTCGTCTGTACACTGAGATACGCCTATCTGAGGTGTAAAGACCAAATCTTGACTCATCTGTGAAGAGTATATTGGCCCAGTCATTAATGTTCCAATTTACATGTTCTCTGGCAAACCTTAAGCGAGCCACTCGGTGGTTCCTAGTGAGACGAGGGCTGTTACAGCTACTCTAGCTCTTAATCCACTCTGTCGTAACCTATTCCGAATAGTTTGAGTACTCACACGAGTATTTCTGACTCTAGCCAAGTCGTTCTGCAATTGTCTCGCAGTTACATGTCTTCGACGTAATGCTTGTAGTAGTAAATAGCGGTCATCTTGGCGAGTAGAACATCTTGGACGACCTGGTACAGGTCTTCTACTGTAAATGCCTGTTTCCCTATATCTGGCTACGGCTCTAGAAACACTTGACTGATTGATGTTCATCAAATTAGCAACGTATGCTTGAGATCGTCCATCTTCGATTAAAGCAACTATAGCAGCCACTTGTTCTGAAGTTAAATTGCTCATTTTAGTTTTAAAAGCGTTGGTACAGAACTCTGACTTCGCACTTTAAAATTTGTCCGTATAGGAAGACTTTCAATAAACAACTGAGCAAACCTTACACATATGCATTTTTCTAAATGTGTTCTTTTAGGAAAAAAATAAAGCAAAAACGCTAAGTTCCATTATTTTGTTAGTGTATTTATAGTTCACATACACGAGGCAAACTTTTTGTGAACGTATAAAAATATCTTGGTTCATAAATGCCCTTTTTTAGTTTATGCGATACTTTTTTGGCGGAGTGTATATTAACGATGTGAGTTCTTGTTTCAAATTTTCAAAATTTTTATTATATTATGACGACATTAAAATTTTCTCTGAGATTTTATCAATTTCTGATCAATTCAAATTGCAGACAGATTTAAATCGATTTAATGATTACTGCGTTGCTAATAAATTATTTTTAAACCCTGAGAAGTGCAAAATTATTAGATTCACACGTAACGTCGTCACTTATAGTTTTCCATCTTATCTAGGCTCGCATTTCCTAACTACAAGTGACATAATTCGTGATTTGGAGGTAATGCGCGATGCTAAACTGTTGTTTAACAAACACGTTGATTATATTAGTGGCAAAGCTCTGAAGAAACTCGAATATATAATTCGCCTGACCAAATGGTTTACCAGACTGACTGCGTTTACTGCTTTATATTATGCGCATGTGCATAGCGTCATTTCCTTCGCTAGTGTGGTGTGGGATCCGTAATACCATATCTACATCGATCAAATCGAATCGGTTCAAAAAGAAAATTTTGCGTCTTTTGTCAAATAGGTTTCATATGCCTGTTTACAATTACGAATATTCTTTGTTAGAATTTAATATACTATCTCTCAAGGCCAGCCGTATTCGCAGTGACCTTACATTTCTTTATAAAATATGTAACAATTATATCGACTGTAGTGATCTTCTATTGTTAGTTAATTTCAACATTCCGTCGTATGTATATTACTCGTTCGATTTTACCATTTCAACCGCCGCAGTCATACAACAACGCATACATGAATTCCCCTATGGTCAGAGGTACGACCTATTTTAATAGATTTTGCCCATCTGTTGATATCTTTAATGTTTCATTGCCTCTGTTTAAAATAATTTTAAAATCTTTGATGGACGGTTACCGTATGTAATACCAAATTAGTCATTTAAGTAATTCATTCCTCTTCTTTTTATTAGTATAAGCTAATATTGTTTTTGATTTTGAATTGTATATTTGTCGATGTAATCACTGTTTATTTGGAAGATATTTTCATTACTTTTACGACAAAGCAAACACTTTTATGATTTTCCAAATTTTTACTATCTCTATACATCCCTATAGTCATATCACAGATTGTCTCTAATTTATTTCACCTCGTTCTTATTTGATACCTCATTCCTTTCAAAAGTTATGAGGGAGGGGAGCGGTGTCACAATTTACGACCTCACTGTATATGTATTGCAAAACTTACGCGTTTTTTATTGGCATTTTCAATGAGCGAAAGTTTTGGATTGTAAGAATATTTTTTGTCTAACATGCTAAACGCTCTTATGTACTAACAGTTAAATATGTTACTTATTGTATAGACAGATATATAAATATGTAATTCTTTAACGCATGTAGCTGAAGAGTACCCAAAGATATGAATAAAATCACCGAAGTTGATTTGATATGGTTCTCAAATGAAATCATGCAAAAGTAGAGTATTTTCAAGTAGGAATGCGTATTTATTATTTGTAAGTTCATTTCTTCTTCTTACTGTCGTCTAAGTATACTTTATTTACTAACTAGCTGATTTGACCCATTAAACCTATGTTTAAAAAATCATGTTATTTATCTAAAGCCAGCTTTCTTAAGTCAGATCTTAAGCCGATCATCGCAGCCGATCATCGCAGGTTCAACTCTCGCTCTGGTAAGTCGTAATAACTGAATTTTCACCAAGGTAACGATGTTAATTGGGAAACTTGGATAAGGGGGAGATATCTGACGAGAATAAAAGAGTCAGGGCTTTATCCAATTCCGTTGAAAAATTTAAATTGTACCTATAGTTCAATGCACATAAAGCGAATAGTAAATATGGACCTAATCGAAAAATGAGCATCTTACAATTCGCAGAGGTAAACGTTTACAATTTGTTCGTATATGAAGCCGTATTGTTCAAACAACATTCAGTAAAAGATACCTCAACGAAAATTTTTTTGCTTGTTAAATATTGCTTCATTTTACTATATTTACGAATTTTATAATATACACTCCGCCAAAAAAGTATCGCATAAACTAAAAAAGGGCATTTATGAACCAAGATATTTTTATACGTTCACAAAAAGTTTGCCTCGTGTATGTGAACTATAAAAACACTACCAAAATAATGGAACTTAGCGTTTTTACTTTATTTTTTTCCTAAAAGAACACATTTAGAAAAATGCATATGTGTAAGGTTTGCTCAGTTGTTTATTGAAAGTCTTCCTATACGGACAAATTTTAAAGTGCGAAGTCAGAGTTCTGTACCAACGCTTTTAAAACTAAAATGAGCAATTTAACTTCAGAACAAGTGGCTGCTATAGTTGCTTTAATCGAAGATGGACGATCTCAAGCATACGTTGCTAATTTGATGAACATCAATCAGTCAAGTGTTTCTAGAGCCGTAGCCAGATATAGGGAAACAGGCATTTACAGTAGAAGACCTGTACCAGGTCGTCCAAGATGTTCTACTCGCCAAGATGACCGCTATTTACTACTACAAGCATTACGTCGAAGACATGTAACTGCGAGACAATTGCAGAACGACTTGGCTAGAGTCAGAAATACTCGTGTGAGTACTCAAACTATTCGGAATAGGTTACGACAGAGTGGATTAAGAGCTAGACTAGCTGTAACAGCCCCTCGTCTCACTAGGAACCACCGAGTGGCTCGCTTAAGGTTTGCCAGAGAACATGTAAATTGGAACATTAATGACTAGGCCAATATTCTCTTCACAGATGAGTCAAGATTTGGTCTTTACACCTCAGATAGGCGTATCTCAGTGTACAGACGAGACGGTGAGCGCTATTCGCAGTGTAATATCAGACCTAGACCTAATTTCGCTGGTGGCTCTATTATGGTTTGGGGAGGCATCTGTTTAACAGGTCGTACAGAGTTAGTACCAGTAGACAGAGGTACACTGACTGCCCACAGGTATATAACGGACATTTTAGAAGAACATGTAGTACCATATGCGCCAATTATAGGAAACGAATTCATGTTAATGCACGATAATGCACGACCGCATGTTGCAATAATTGTCCAGGAATACCTTAACGATGTTGGTATTCCAGTTTTAGATTGGCCTGCGGTAAGTCCGGACATGAACCCTATCGAGCACGTGTGGGACCTCCTTCACAGACGGATACGAACCCAAAATGTTGCCCCAGGGGACCTGCATGGACTAGAAAATGCTCTCCGTGACGAGTGGGAGAATTTGGATCAGGCTTATATACGGAGGTTAATCGAATCTCTGCCAAACCGTATGCGAGCGGTCATAAGAGCCAGAGGTGGCAATACTCAGTATTAAAAGCTACTGTTATGACATTTTTCTTTCCAAAATTATAATTTCTTGTTTTAATAAAAATCTCAAGTATGAGTTCTTGTTTTTATTTGGCCTGTATTTTATTTAAACAATCATAGAAATTATATCTTAGAGCGCATTAAAGTATATTTACAACTTTATGCTACAAACAAAGATTATGCGATACTTTTATGATTCAAAACTAAATTATGCGATACTTTTTTGGCGGAGTGTATTTACCTAAAATTAGAAAAAAAGGATTTGCGTATAAATTCTATTTGCAAGTAAAACTCCAGTCCCAGCGCGTTATCTTTTCATATAGTATAATGAAAATGTAAGGCGGATATTCCCACGGCCTAATCTTCCCACAGCCACAGCCGACGTTGAAACATATTGCATTTACACAACAAGAACAATTTAATACGACAGCTGAAATATTACATAGCGTTTTGTTCTCGTACACGAGAAATAGTTGCAAAGTAATTCTTTCGATTCCTTCTGTTCTCTGAAGTACACCATTTACCTCGAAAAACTCGTGTCAGCAAAGAAATTTACATAGATTCTTTTTCAGGCTCCCATTCGATGGAATGTCTGTAATGTGGCAATGACGTATATTACATTCTGTACTTGCACCAGTAGCCGTGGCATGTAGGTGGGTATTTCGTCCGTTTTACCCGTGTGACCGCTATTTATTATTCTGGTCAGTCAACTGGATATAACTGGATTAGATCTTTTTCATCTTAAAAACGGCGCCATAATCTCGGAAGTTGTAAATGTTTACTGTCATTTTGGCGCTACAACGTCGTTTACCGTGATCGGTAAAATGAAAGCCCTTGGACTTGCTAGAACATAGTTCTTAATCTTGTTTTACAACCACCTTTATTGGGCATGCTACCATTATCTGGATCTAGAAGAATTGCTTATTAAATAGTTTCGCATACACCGACGGTGTAATAAATGTATGTTGCGATGCAGAACTTTCAGCATATATCTAAGTCTACGTTCATCTTCGATTTATTATACCGGGTGTTCAACTTAAGATGCAACGGTTCCTAGTCAATTTATTATTGTCTTTTTGAAAAAAACGTTTCAAATAAATGTTGCCTCAAATTATATTCTACACATGTTAAAATTAGTTTAAAAAATGGCGGACTTCCGGTTGTACCGGAAGTAGATACTAACTTTATTATTTTAAATGGAACACCCTGTATATTATTGCACTTTTGGATTCCTTGTTAAATTTAAATAACAATACGTTAGGGATACATTGGGGCTAAGTTGTACCGTTTTCGAATTGCATGATGTTTTTCGAAAAAAATGACATTTGCAGTGTCTTCGGTGTTTGGAAATACGAAATAGAAAGATGCGGTTTTCAATTTTCACTTAACCATGAAACAGCACACGTCTTTTATGTAAAAATTGTTGCGTTTAAATTACAGCGTTATTAAATAGGGATCTGTAATTTTCGAACTCTAAAATCATGGATAACTTGATTTTTTTAAATTGAACGGTATAGCAATTTTTACATAAATGGATGTAAAATTGAATTTTCTTTCGATTTAATATTGGTATCATTGTATCTATCTCCAACGGCTTTGGAGATATTCGCGATTTTCCAGTTTCTCACGATAGATACGTATTGCGAAGCGCCGCCGCCGGCCACCTTCCTCTCGCATTTCACCAGGCTTGGGACTGGCATGCTTAGAAAGTGGCCAACAGAACACAATAGAACCACTAGAAACAAACAAAACTTGAAATTAAAAAAAGAATTTTCTAAAGTATGTTCTGAAACATTGGAGATGAACATAGCAAAGATAAAAGAAAACACAACATTACTGGAATATCAATAAATAAATCAGCACAATTTTCAAACTACATTACTCTATCCAATGTATGGGGTACGCACAAGTCCACCATTATTAAAACGAATTTTAGCATGTGTAGAATATAATTCGAGCCAACATTTATTTGAAACATTTTTTCAAAAAGACAATAATAAATTGGCTAGGAACCGTTGCATCTTAGGTTGGACACCCGGTATAAGGCATGTTTCGTTCGATTTCCGAATGTCTGGACACTCCCAGTAAAGTAACCCTATTGTGGTCTGCCAGATTATTCAATTCTCTAATGCATTCCCCAAGCGGTCTTGATTGTATCCTGGGGTTCACTAATGCGCTCAATTTGTTTGTTCTCTGACATATTCTCCTAGTAAGATTATGGCCAGTGTGTTCCTCACCTAACTGGAAATTTCAGCTACAGAATCATTCTGTATTCTTGGTCCGCCTGTAAACTAGACCATTGAAGCAGCATATCTGTCACTTGGTATTTCTTGCAATCTAAGATGCGCCATTTTTGCCTCCCCCATTATCACAAAATGGAGAGGAAGGAGGTCTGGGGGGCATCCATTGACGCTGTAGGAGTAGTCCTCATTACTCCCATTATTTCTTAAGAGATGCTAAGGCATGAATTGTTATTATTATTAAATATTTCTGATGAAGCAAAATAGCGAAAAAAAATTTCAATAAAGTATGAAGAAAACGTAAAAGTGTCAGAATACACAATAGATGCTAAATTAATTGCTTGCAGTCGACTGCAGTATACGCGTGTGCACTCATGAGTGTGTGAGAAAGACTTATTGCATTCAAGTAAATATATATATGTAGATCCTTGCATCGAAACAATCGGACTCTTTTAAGTAAGTCAGTTTATTTGAGTCTAATCTAGCGATTTTTTGAATATACAAATAATATTTCAACTTTTAAATATATTGGTTATTGAATAAAAGCTGATAAGTTGCGAATATTATAGTTCTGCTTTCACTATTATAATACAAAAATAATTTATAGTCTAAGAAATCGTAAATTACCTCTTGTTTATATATTTTTATTTAATTTTTATAAAAGTTATGTGTTATTTAATGCACAATAGTTAACCACAAACCAGTATTTCAAGATGTTATAATAGTACTTTTTCTAATCGGATGTTACAATAAAGCTAAAACAAACGACGACGCAGTGCTGAAATGGTTATTACTGCACACTGTGCTGTAATGAGATATTAACGCACTGGTGAGACGCTTACCGGAATGTAATATGGGCGATTAATTTACAAATCAGAAAAAAAAACTCGTATCACAATGACTTTGTAATGCTCGTACATTGAATCACTTACCGCTACGCGGCTCGTTATTCAAACTTGTGCTCGCATTACATAAACGTCATTGTGACACTTGTGTTTTAATAGTATTTTGAAAAGATCAAAATTATTGTAAATTTACAATTAAAAGTTTGTACACGCAAAAATAGGAGCAGACGACTATGACTTTTCGAGACACTTACTGATTATTATATACATATATGTTTTATAACTTTTTCTTATAATGATCGACAGATAATATTACACTTAATAGCAACAAAGAAACTTCTACATTTGCATTTACTATACACGTGTGGCCCTAAAAATGTATTGGAAATAGTTTCACCTTTAACCTAGAATTCTTTTGAAATTATAATCTGAAACGAACAAGCTATTATTTTCCTCTTAGAAATGTTCGCAAAACTTCATTAAAACTTTATTCTACAGAGACATACATTAGAATATCAAGGTTACTTCAAGCGGCGGCTTATACTTTTGCCAGACATTCATTTAAAAGCTTCCTTAAGTAAAAACAGCTGAATATTTCGACTAGATTTCTTTTAAGATTCCCAATGCAAATACATGTACATATTTTTTATAAACAAATAATTTATGAATGACTAAAACAGTCCAAGAAGTACCAAAAAATTCGAAGGTTTTATATTAACTTACACATTTATGACACGCACAGAATTTAAATTTAAAGCGTCGAACTATTTTAAGAAATAATTGGTACTATTCAAATATAATTTGATATAAAATATAATTTTTGTGAAATGAATAAATTAACAAAGTTACCACAGCCTCTTAAAATAAATATTTTGCAGTACCTTAGATATTTTTCATTTCTGCTTAGTTAACTTTAACGTAGAGCAGAAAGCTTTGTATACTGCAAATTTTATGAGCTGAAAACGAAAGAGAAACAATGTGGTTAATTTCATGAAAGATTTATAACGTTTGCAGCGGCGTAATTTTGCCGTTTTTAAAAGCTCTAACTAGAACTTTAAGACGAAGCGATGGCGTGAAATTCAGAACTCGTGCAGCATAAGATGTTTCCTAATTAAGTCTAACCAAGGGTATAAACCGAGATTTTCAGTTCGTAGTAGGCCTTATTTTAACAGATAGGGAACAATAATATCACATCGGTGTTTATGCGTTGTTATCTCGAAAGCCGGGCAATAAATTCGGGGATTGTTAGACCGTTGCCATTAAAGCCGGTTTAAAGAGGTCCTGCTCGTAGAAAATATCCTTAAAAATAGTGACGGAATGGAATCCCTGCGATTCGAGGGCAAAAGCACGACCGACGCTAAAAGTCGGGCGCTTCCAGCTCGAGCAGCAACTTCGTTCCGCTGCATTGAACTCTTCTCTATTTGCAGCGCGCAATCAGCAACCTTGCGCTGATTAAAGCTGATAGAGAAAACAATTACGATTGTCCTCACTAATTTAATGCTATGTCTTTTCCGTTTCTGTATTTAGTGTGTTCCCTATGGGAAGAAAGTTTACCGTTCGTGAAAGTGAGACGGAGTTAGTTCCCTTACACGTTAGTTCTTGTTTAGTTCATCCTTTGGGGAAGCAGAAAGATATATAAATAGAAACTTTACTTTCTTTATATCTTCCTTATTTCCTTTGCTGTACCAACTTTGTATATACAATGCGGATGAGTACACCAATACTAATATAATCCTACCTATGGTATAATAAGCTATATAGTTTTCTCTTCTTTATGCCAAATGTGTTAATAAATTGAGTGAAATAAACAAAAAACAAATAGGTAAAAATATATAAATATTTTATTAAATAAAAACTAGTTCAATCAATTTTTCTCTTTCCAACACGTCAACAATCGCAGAAATAATACATAATTATTAAAGTTGAAACTGTTAGGTCCAAAGAATGTTAGATAAGAAAACCTAGTAAGAAAGAGAAAAATATGACACCGCCAAGAAAAAAAGGAAGGTGTGTTAGATATTTTGAATAGATATTTTGTGGATTCCCGCCAAAAGAAGCAATGCCATTTGAATCAATATTGATTTAGTATTGAGATGTGCATGTAACAAGTCGTTTTAATGTAGATCATAAGGAATAGAAAGCAAAGAAAAAACTAGCCCTCAAAGCATCAAGTTTATAACAAAAAAACGCAAATGGAGCTCGATTTGCAAGAAGACCAATTCATGGCTTCAAAATTGTCTTTGCCAAGACAATAAAGAAATGATTTTTAATCACACCAATTTGCAAATTGTTTGGATAAAGTCTAAGTACACTACACTACATATTTGCCTAGTTTTACTCCATCTATTACGCTGCAGCAATGAGGAACTATTGTTTCAATTATTATATTCTTTGCAGTTTGAAGTTTTGTGGTGAGCAGAGTTTGTATGTCAGATGCTGGATTTTTATTTTTGATCTCCGGATTTAGGTTTGACGGCGGGAAAGAAATTTAAAGTTTACGCAAATATCCGAGCTTCGAGATTTGTACATTGAACTATGTCTAAAAAAATTACTTTAGTAACTATAAATGCAAATTTAGTTGACCTACAATATAGTGTTCTTCTTTAGAAGCATGTTGTAGAAATATATAGTTCAACAATATAGCATGAAACAAATAAATGAGAAGTTTATTGGATTTAGAGATAACTGACCATTTTATATGTACGAGGCTTTCTCTATATCAAACTTACCATTTCTTCTTTCTCTCCGATATGAGCAAAGAAGAAGAGGCAACGTGTGGTAGATTTCTGCTGAAATGTATGCATCACAACGTCCACTTTTGTGTTAGCAATGGATTAGTAGTACGAGTCGGGGTAAGCCCACAAGTAGCACTGGATGGCTGTTGCTGTTAAATTCCTGGAATTATAGGACTCGGAAGGTGACAGTGTTTTCTTCTCGGATTATTCGAGGTGAAGAAACATAAGTACCCACACAACATCTAAAAGTAAACGACAGAGCATGGTCTGTTAAACAGCAAAGGAAAGTGCTCCCAAAAACGACAAGGTGATCTTTTAGGTTTATAGAGGGATATTTCTCGTTTATTGCCTGTCTAGTGGGACCACCATTAATACGGATTTGCAACAATAGGTGCAATTAGAAAAAACAAAAATGAATTACCACCAAACTTTACAAATGACAGATTTTGAAACCGTAAGAGAAAATCTTCTTTGTTTCTTTTTTTAGAAAATTTGATTGCTGTTTCATTCAAATCGAATATAAGAGTTGCTTTCATCTTTACACGACGATGATGCAGTAAATGAAGGACGCCAGAAATAATTTAAAACTACAATTCAATAGTAGAAGAGGTTGATGTTCCCGAACGTTTATGTCAAGACACAAATGTCAGCAAAAAATGTAGACGATAGTTCATCGAATTTTTTTATAATATGATGAGGAAAAGCACTGTAAACCCTTACGCAATTTATTTATACGATTTCTATCAGAACCTAAACCGCTAACTTAACATACAACTCTACGCAGTGGAACGCCAAATATAAAGCCTCTTTCAAGATACGCTGTCATGATAAAGTTAGTCGACCAACTATCCGTACCATGACTGAAGTTTTCTTTAACTGTAGAAATTTCCCATATTCGTCGAAACTCCATACACTCCAATAGATGCCTAAATCAATACATCGCTACCTCAACAACAGAAACAGACGCCGAAAAACAATGAACGAAGCTCTCGGACGCACCGCAAACTTTATATTTACAAAAGGAGGACAAAAACCAGCACCGACTATACGCAATGCTACAGACTCATATGTGGCGAGGAAACTAAAAGAATATGTGGTGAACGTGATATATGTTTCACAGTGAAAGATAATTCTGCATAAATGTTTTTATCGGTTGTTATTAATAATCGTTTACTCCCTAATCTACAAGAAAACGACTTGTATCTACTAATTTCTTACGAATTTCAGTTCCTATTAAGAGGGATGCTTATTTTATACTGTATCACTAATATATATTTTATTAAAGAATATTCTTCTAAAATCTAAAGTCGTTTTTAATGAATAATTTCGTAGCTACTAAACAAGGATCGAGAATTCAGAGATAAACCACTTACGTATGCTTAGTTGGTACCTACGATAACACCCACAGTACCTATTTACATTCGGAAGCACCGAAGCCATAACAATTTGACTTATCGAATGTAATGATTAATAGGGTAGCAGAACTCCGTTCTAGTTGTTAGTTACTAATGTGTGTGAGTGAAAATAACATTTTTATGGCACTATGTGAAAAGTTCTACAAACATTTCTCAAAATCACACCTATTTATGTCACAAGCGACCATAAAATATATGTTTGGGCAAAACTAATTCAATATATACAGATAGATTAGCTAAATAGTCAATATTAATTGAACTTGAAATACATCACGATTCAAAATTCTAGGTATAATGGTTAGAAAAAGAAATAAACATATAATTAGAGTAATCTTGATAGTACTCAGCACTGACGTTAGTGCTGGTAAAATAATGGAGGATATCTTTATAATGAGAAACAAAAAAACCCATATAATAAGTCGTTTTCATACCAAAAGCAGAAAAGAAGGATACTATATATCCAAAATCTCAAAGAACTATCAACCTAACATCATTGTTTCCGAAATCCGTGAAGAAAGTGGTAGATCAGAAGAAGCAGTATCAGTGAAAAAAGTGGTAGATAATTATATCAGGATCATAGAATGTCCTGGAGCATGTGGCGTTGCACCCTTGTCAGCATACCTATCAAATGGGCAACTTCACTGGGACTCCATTAGTGCAGCCGACGGATCAAATCGAAGATGCACTGACGAAAGAAGAAACTGTAGTGTGGGCCTTTCTAAATAGAGCTCCATAGACAACACTCCACATGAGGCCTCAAGAAAGCATTAATTATAGGAGGGCTAGTCAGCGATTTCCTCGCAACTGCTTTCTATCAGGTCAGTAGAAACGAAGGTAGGGAATGAGACCATCTCAGTTAGTAGTACCAGAGGATGTCCACAAGGGGGAGTTACTTCTTTACTTATGTGGAGTTTGACAGTAGATGAATTGCTATGTGGTTTGATTAATTTAGGCGTATTCTGATGCATATGCAAGATGAAAATTTGGGAATACCGTCTGTGTTATAGTCCAAAGAGGCTATTGCAAAAAAGTGGTGTACATCAATCAAAAAGAGCACTAATGGTTTGCAGAAACTCGCAGGTAATAACCAGAGATGCAACCTAAAAATACTGCTCTGGAGGTATAAGCAATAATCACTTAAGGGGCAGCGGCTTAGAGCAAATAACTAATTTGACTGCTGTGAAAACCAATCTACTTAAAGTGCAAAAAATACCATGTGTTTGCATAACTGGAGCAATAAGAACCTGTCCAATGGCAACTATTGAGGTGGTACTAAACTTAACTCCCCTCCACGTTTTGGTGGAAAGCATAGCCAAAAGGACCACAAGCAAGATGATCGGGGAAGGAACGTTTAGGTATAGGCCTCAGTCTTCTAAAGGTGACCAAACCTGGGATCACATGCCAAAGAAGTTCAACTTTGTGAAAAAAATTGCCCTAAAGTTTAGCAGCAACCAAAGTTTAGAAGCTCAACACGAAGCTACACAAGACGATTCCAAAACTCTAAATACGGCGAGAATAGGGGACAAAATATTGAGTGTATTATCACCTAATAATCTTACACACATATACCTACATAGATTTATCGGTATCCCAAACCAGCGGAAGGCAGAAATGATACCGCAAAGTAAGGCAAAAATATAAACCTAAATTGGGTGACATGATAAGATAAGTATCCAGGGTAAAACAGACCTTACGACAACTTCAAGAAACCCAATGGTGTCCAAAGAGGCAGTATTAGGATTACAGATTATGATAGACAACCATCATTTGCAATAAATACTGAATCAAAAGCAAATTGATCTAATTCATGAACGAATTAAATACAAACAGTCAAGAAGCTGCAGTCTGTCCGGAAATTCTACGTCAGGCGAGTCAGACACCAAGAAAAACAGATATCGAATTTTTGGAAAAAGTTGTTATTACTGTATTTATAATTTTGTTTAAGAGAATCCCTAAGATATAATATTTTGTTATTATTGTTTTTTTTTTATTACTTGAATAAACATTTATTTAATCTATTTAATCAAGATGACCCTTCAAACAGTTTACATAAAATTCAGTGAGATCAGATATACTTTCCCAAATGTGAAAATGATAAACGCATGGTAAATCACATTTATCATACTGAAAGCATTCACGAATTGCAATTTTTCCTATTGTTCAGCTATTATTTATGTTCTTTTCAATATTTACGATTTGGCCATTATTCATAATTATGCTCCGGAAAAGCGAACGTAACCGGTCAAAGAGCTTTTATATTAGGGAATAAAGTCAGCAGACGTCGCGTCGGCAGAATTC
The DNA here is from genome assembly GCA_949128085.1 of Cetonia aurata. Lineage (NCBI taxonomy): Eukaryota > Metazoa > Arthropoda > Insecta > Coleoptera > Scarabaeidae > Cetonia > Cetonia aurata. Next base: position 20,702,408 of record OX421886.1, on the reverse strand, counting down.
AACCTTATTTGTGGAATAAATTAACGTGGTACGTACGATAATAGATTCATAAAATGGTTTAATGCGGATGAATACATAACAGCAAACTATCCAGACGAAAAGTTTCTCCTCATAGGATTTTTTGACGTATATACGCAAAACAGACTCAACGTCTACACATCTACATGGCTGAATAAGGTATACATAAAACTGCAAATCAGTTTTGATTCTTAACAATCACTTGCCTTTAAAATAGCATTCGTTATGTAATTAATAGATACTGCAGAATATGATGACGCCATTTCAATTCTTTTCTCATATGTGCCCTTTTTTGTAAGTGTGTTTATATTTATTACATACTTGCCGAGAAAGCTATTTGCTTACCGTTTAGATATATCTCTTTACACATGTCGTAACACATATAAATGCCAGTAGTGTGTGTATTACCTTATTTTCTTTGCGCAGATACTCCGACGAGTTCTAATGGCAGTAATTTTCGCAAGATAAAGAGAGGAAATTCAAAACGTGCAATATATAAACAATGTGAAACGTGATATAATGAGAATAGCTTCCATTTTGTATATTGAAAGGAAAGCCTAAGGGTGCTTATAAAATAAGGAGGCTCGTTACTATTACAATAAGCCATTGCGCGTACATTTGTTAGACCATGTCATATTGGTGATCATATGCAAGCTCATGTGTGTAAGTCCGCAATCCAAACTTAGAGTAATTTTAATACGGTTATAACACTATAAAATACGTGAAATTCATATAAAGCTAAGTCTCGGGAATACGAACGTCGTGCAACGTTGAGAGTCTGTTCGTATTATGTCTATGTTGTCTTGAAAGATAATATGGCAAATGCTTGTCAACAAGCAATTCTTCCATAATCACGTTTTCAACTAAAAATGATATCGTTTATTGGCTATCTAACCTCCAGGCATCAATATAAGCATAGCTGACACCAAACGAGATATATAAATTTATTTATACAATTTCCCCATTACATCGTTGTCATAATTGTTTAGCTTGTACCATAAGTATATAGTGTAGTTCAAAAGTCAAAGAAACAAAGACATATAAAATATATAAGTATTACTAAGGAATTCGATAGACAAAATTTTAATATTAAATATGAATTAAAATTGATCTAATAAAAAAATAAGTAAGAAACACGAAAATATAAAGTATCAAGAACAAGTACCAGCAGCTTCTTAATCTCTTTCACGAAATTTATTTACGACAGTTGCTTTATTTCTATCAGCAGAAGTGAACAGTTTGCTACACAGCTTAGCTAAGCGGTGATGTCATTTCAAACCACTATCGATGGTGATGCCTACGGACTCTACATCAAATAAGGCAGCACACTACGGGTAGAAAATGTAATACTTTTTTTCGGGTGATTTGCGATAAACCAATAGTTTCCATTTTCTCTGAACCCCTGTCATAGTGTCATCCGTGCGTACCAACAGTGTTGTGTCGTCCGCGTAAAGACAAGGCTTGTGCGCCCTGGCGTTGGATGGAACATTATACACATACATGGAAGTTAAGGAAAAAAAAGGTCCTAAAATAGAGCACTGCGGCACACCGTACTTGATCTTTCCAAACGAGGATTACCAATCGTTAGCTGTACTGTGTCAGCAAAGTGAAATTTGATTAGATGGATTTACCCTTTTACAGAAATACTCTAGCTTCTCTATAGTAGGATATTGTAATTTACCGAAGTAAAGGCTTTTGATATATCACAAAGTGATACCTGAGTCCATTAACCAGAATCAGAAGCTTCGTAAATCTGCTACACTATTTGTGATATCCCATTAATTGTTGAGCGAATCTTCCTATAAACATAGGCTAGCATATTCAAAATATGTGTCAATAAAAAAGCGATTCCCAGCAACAGTATCTGACCCTGAAAAAGTGCCGGAAAGGTCTTTATATATCAACAAAATATTAACAATAAGTGTAAGACTGCGCAACCATCATTTTATAGAATAATTATTACGTAAATTACTATTATCCATTCTATAAAAATTGCATTTTTTGCAGATATACTTATGGTTACTAAACTAAGCTGTAGCAAATATTTAAAAATATAAAAGATTTGCTGATTAATTAAATCATCACTTAGGGTCGATTTACTAATGCACGGTAAGTAACGGTTAAAGAACTGAAAAAATATTTATTCAGCCTCAATTACCTCTAATTGCCAGTAAAAAGACGAGTTATGCAGCTGCTACCGACCGAGGGATCACTTAAAAGCTTATTTGCTGGTTTAGGGTGAATTAAGGGTACATTTGAGCGTAGGTACACACAAGAGACTTTTAGGCATCACAGGTGATACCTAATAATATGTAAATGGTAAGAACACGTAACGCATGCTTTGCGTTACAAACTGTTTTTCTTACAAGATATTAACTTAAAACAACAGATTTGAATTCAATAGTTTTTGCATATCGGTCGAGACAAGTAAAGTAATAGTATATTACGAACTAAATTTATTTTTATAGATACCACTTCTAATGTTTCTTTTTTTTTGTAATTTAATAATCTAGAAGAATTATGTAGTGTACATTCATGATTATTAAGAGAATGTGATCAACTTGAAACCACTAACTGTTTCTTGCAGTTATAAACGCAATAGTACTTTTATGACTATAAATGGCATAGTTTAATTGCTTTTACAAGTATATTAAGAACGGTAGTTACAGAAAAGGAAGCTATTCTTTCCAATTGCCCAATACCTTCGAGGTTATGTTTACGAAGTACCTAACAACTTTATTTTTACGTTGATATTATTAGCATATACACTGGACTACATCAAATCCTAAGACACCGCATAGTGCCGAATTTTCCTCAAAACTATTGGTATCTCTTGCTGTCACAAGACGACATGAGAGAGACAGCAAAAGGTTCAGGCCGGTTCACAACAAGTGGTGTCCTAAAACTTGTGGATATTTACACAAAATCAAAGAAAAAGTGGTTCTGATGGATAGGATAAAGTCATAATTTTGAATATATGTTGAGGTTGCTCAATGACAAACATTTAATTTAATTTTCATGCCTAAAAATATTGCCTCCCTGCAGGTAACTTAGCTAGAAGTAGTAAAGTGCTCGATAAAACCAGCTGTTATCTGGCAGTAAGCCTAGACTAACGGTCAGAAAACTGATACACTTAAGTGTTTAACAAAGATTATTGTAAAGTTACAGTATACTCAATTATATCTATTGTTTGCAATGGGATGACTTTCAAATTCTAGAAATTGTTGTATAGATCGTTAACAATAAAGAATTATCATATTTTCAATTCATGTAACAAGAACTGACATTCTGACCATTTTACAGTATAAGATACTAATTATATTATGTGTCGAGGAATGTAGCGATGTTCATTCCGGCCTTAAAACCTTTGAAAAGAGAGAGTGATCGTAAATCACGGTCAAAAGTCGAGCATTGTCACTTCGATATGTCCGCCGCTGGTGGTTGTCTTTTTTCTCTTGTTCCCTACTAAGTAGGTACTTCAGATACATTTTAAACTAACAAAAAGGGGCGAGAAAGAAGCGTCACTTTCACATAAACTGGACAATATCATTGTATATACAAAGCATTCTCACATAGTCACCAGAAGAGTACGAACCAGATATGCACATACACTCCGCCAAAAAAGTATCGCATAAACTAAAAAAGGGCATTTATGAACCAAGATATTTTTATACGTTCACAAAAAGTTTGCCTCGTGTATGTGAACTATAAAAACACTAACAAAATAATGGAACTTAGCGTTTTTACTTTTTTTTTTTCCTAAAAGAACACATTTAGAAAAATGCATATGTGTAAGGTTTGCTCAGTTGTTTATTGAAAGTCTTCCTATACGGACAAATTTTAAAGTGCGAAGTCAGAGTTCTGTACCAACGCTTTTAAAACTAAAATGAGCAATTTAACTTCAGAACAAGTGGCTGCTATAGTTGCTTTAATCGAAGATGGACGATCTCAAGCATACGTTGCTAATTTGATGAACATCAATCAGTCAACTGTTTCTAGAGCCGTAGCCAGATATAGGGAAACAGGCATTTACAGTAGAAGACCTGTACCAGGTCGTCCAAGATGTTCTACTCGCCCAGATGACCGCTATTTACTACTACAAGCATTACGTCGAAGACATGTAACTGCGAGACAATTGCAGAACGACTTGGCTAGAGTCAGAAATACTCGTGTGAGTACTCAAACTATTCGGAATAGGTTACGACAGAGTGGATTAAGAGCTAGAGTAGCTGTAACAGCCCCTCGTCTCACTAGGAACCACCGAGTGGCTCCCTTAAGGTTTGCCAGAGAACATGTAAATTGGAACATTAATGACTGGGCCAATATACTCTTCACAGATGAGTCAAGATTTGGTCTTTACACCTCAGATAGGCGTATCTCAGTGTACAGACCAGACGGTGAGCGCTATTCGCAGTGTAATATCAGACCTAGACCTCATTTCGCTGGTGGCTCTATTATGGTTTGGGGAGGCATCTGTTTAACAGGTCGTACAGAGTTAGTACCAGTAGACAGAGGTACACTGACTGCCCACAGGTATATAACGGACATTTTAGAAGAACATGTAGTACCATATGCGCCAATTATAGGAAACGAATTCATGTTAATGCACGATAATGCACGACCGCATGTTGCAATAATCGTCCAGGAATACCTTAACGATGTTGGTATTCCAGTTTTAGATTGGCCTGCGGTAAGTCCGGACATGAACCCTATCGAGCACGTGTGGGACCTCCTTCACAGACGGATACGAACCCAAAATGTTGCCCCAGCGGACCTGCATGGACTAGCAAATGCTCTCCGTGACGAGTGGGAGAATTTGGATCAGGCTTATATACGGAGGTTAATCGAATCTCTGCCAAACCGTATGCGAGCGGTCATAAGAGCCAGAGGTGGCAATACTCAGTATTAAAAGCTACTGTTATGACATTTTTCTTTCCAAAATTATAATTTCTTGTTTTAATAAAAATCTCAAGTATGAGTTCTTGTTTTTATTTGGCCTGTATTTTATTTAAACAATCACAGAAATTATATCTTAGAGCGCATTAAAGTATATTTACAACTTTATGCTACAAACAAAGATTATGCGATACTTTTATGATTCAAAACTAAATTATGCGATACTTTTTTGGCGGAGTGTAGTTAAGAACAACAAGTTTTTCTTTTCTTTCACCTGCACGACGTTGATGTCATAAGAAAAAATAGTTACGTACATACATTAGTTACATACAATCAAAAGCTACATAATCTTATAATATTATGAGTCCAGGTATATAAACAATAAACGGAATATATACTAAAATAAAATAGGGTAGGTGCATTGGCACACAATTAAGATAATCTACTTTTAGAAAATACAAAAAATCAGAGTATTTCATATTGAATCGATCTTTAAATGATTCGAATAATTTCAAACAGATGTATGTTATACAAATTATGTATAACATTTTTGATACAATCAATATAATAGAAATGAAGTTTTGTAACAATCTATTATCATAAAATTGTTATTAAATTTTATTAATCTTTTATCTCCTATTCTGCTATTTTTGCTTCAAATTGCAACTGTTTGCATCAAAAAATTTAAGAATATACCATTTATAAACTTTAAGTTAATGTTAATTTTCTGATAAGCTGAAAGTGTAAAAGTCTTAAAATCCAAGCAATAAACAATAGAATGATTAATGAGCGTAAATTATAAAGTCCTATGAAATTAAAAAAAAATCGTTTTTACCAAGTAACAAAAATAATCGACCTTCCAAACTTTTGTACCAATCCTGGATATAGATTGGCTAACTAAATAAACAAAAAATGAAAAAGAAATAATTGTGTTACGAGATACAAAGCTGTCTTCTCAGAACAACAGTGCAATTAATCTGTACGTCATGCGTCAGGCAGATAATTAATGTGCTTGGGGTAGAGGATTTAAGTATTAGATATTAATTACCAGGGCACTACTAAAAATAACGTATGAAATAAATTACTAATCATCAAATCCGATATCATTTATTATTTTCCCGAGTTGATTTATGTCCTTTGATTTATGTTTCTTCTTGTAATTTTAGAGAATGGATTCCTACATAGAGAATACGTCAAAATAATGTTACTTACTAACTCGGTAAATAAAATATTATTGAGTGCAGTTAACAACGTTATTTTCTTTTTTAATACCTAGATATTTTTAATACCTAGATATTTTTGATACAGAATCCTAATATTTTATTTGGTAATAGGAATTAAGATATCATTGCGGTGGCAGTGAATTATTAAGTAGATGAAAACTTTATTATGGTATGGACGAAATCTAGAAGGGATATCGGCATTTACCCATCACTAATTTCAAACTAGCAGCTACATGTAAAACATAGCCTTCCTTCAAAGTCATAAATTTCGTGCTGTTTTATTGGAAACGATGTCAAATGGAGTAGAAAATACCACAAGAACGGTTGATATGTGTTTCCAGTTAAGGAGAAATTGCCTGGTGCTTATAACGTGGCAAGGGGAAAAAACGGCCAACAGAAATATTTCCGTAAGGTATTTCCATTTATCAGATTTGTCGTTCTGGTGTTCTTCCGTGCCTTTTAGGTAAATGGAATGAATTTGTCGGGTTGTTTAGAGTATTGCGTAGGAACCACGTTCGGCATTATCGCGATTAAACAGGTAAATGTGTGAATAAAAGATTTCCCTTGAGATTTTCCCAACTCTACGTGTGCACAGTAATACTATCAATTTATAAATTTAGTTAAATTATGCTTGTTAAAGTTGGAAATAATTTATATGATAACCCATTACTGATAAGAGCTTTTATTTAATATTACATCGGAACTTCAATTGTTAATTTCAATACTTTATCTCAGAAGATTTTACTTTGAACATGTACTAAAAAGGAATGGAATCTGCAGTATGAACTAATGAAATGAAATTTCTTACTTTCAATATTATTGATCCTATATACGAAGCTTTTACATATTTCTGCATACGTTTTCGAATAAATTGAAACAACCACTCTGTTTAAATTAACCGCCAAATGTGTCTTAGAAAATAATTATATAGATATACTCATCAAGCTACTATCATAAGTAAGTTTTTGAATGTTATTTTATATATATTTCATTTTATACATAAATAATTACAATCTTTTCATCTATTGAACCAATACGTCAAGGTTAAACTGCATCATAAATCAGGAAAGCAAACAGAAACCTTTGTATTATTAATCCCATAAATCTATAGAAGAATCGAACGAGTAACCGTTAGCGAACCGCGCTGAATGTGAGAGCGCTATGTGCATCTGCGGCCCCAACTGCTGCGCATAAAATTTAATATTTGGCGTATGGCAGGTACAACCGTAACGCAGTAACAAATTGCGAAAACGTACCAGTGGTGCGTTGCATCGCTACGAATACACTGAAATTTGCACAACAAAATTCTATGTTGTGCGAAATAGCAACAATATCGAATTTCTACAGTATCATATGTACCTATGGGAGAAGTATATCTGAACTTATTATATGGATTATTCGAATACTATCTCTTTTATTAACTTTGTTCCCTTTGTTGCATAAGAAAAATAAAATTAAACTTTATCTCAAATACACGTTTAAAACTACCTTGGCAAACTACTACCTTAGTGATGAAATAGGAATATAGCATAGATATATATCCCTAACACTTTGGTGCTCATATATTCCATCTTTGACCTACCTCTTTGTTGTATATCACACCCTCGAATAATTTTAATATGATTTTGATTTTATATGGTATAAAGCAGATGCTTGCTCCAATTATTGCTGTTTGTATGTAATGTGGTAACATATCCTATTGTAAATTCCATTCAAATGATTCACCAGTTGGACAAGTAAAACTTTCGTCAAAAAGTAGTTTTTAATAAACAGCTTAGCACTACCACGAAAAATATATTTGGTAGTTATCAATATTATTAGTTTTACCCTATGACCCAAGTTAACATGTTATACGAAAAGAATTACAGCGCACAATATGAGTCAAGAAACTATTAACCAAAACTAATTGTATGTGCAAGAAGAAATGAATAAAAGAATTTAGGCATACTTATTGTACTTAAGCTAGTTGTTACGCCTGAATTATGGCGTAACAACTATCGACAGGTGATTGAGTTGACAGCAAAAGAATTATTATAATGCTTTCGTTAAAATATTTGTTTTAGCGCTAGCCACCAAAACCGTACAGCAGTGTCGGATATTTTCTCTAAAACGGTCTTGTTAGATATTTATTTATTTATTCGTTCGCTTTCGTCATTATATTCATATTACTAGGTGGGGTGAAAAGTAACCTCCTTGACCGCCAGAATGCGCTGCTACTGCAAAAAAGGTTATGGTGCCTTGAAGTCCGTTCATATTTAGGCAGACATGCCAAATTTCAGTGCGATACTGTATTTAGTTTTGTTTTGACAGCTGATTGTTGTTGACGTGTTTGGCATCATGTTGAGTATGGACAAAAACGATTTTCGTTCTCTCATAAAACATTATTTTTGGAGAGGCGAAACGGTGAAGGAAACAAAAGAAAAGTTGGATAAATATTATGGGGCTAATGCTCCGTCAGATTACACCGTCAAATATTGGTTTCGAGAGTTTCGTGGTGGCCGCAACTACACTACCGATCAAGTCCGCAGCGGCAGGCCCTCCGATGCGGTTACAGAGGACAATGTCAAAAAAATACATGAAATGGTGTTGGCTGACCGGAAAGTGAAGGTACGCGAGCTAGCAGATACCACAAAGATTAGTACTGAGCGCACACGCCATATTTTGGGCAATATTCTGCATATGAAAAAGTTATCCTGCCGTTGGGTGCTGCGCATGCTCTTCGCATTTCGAAAGGGTGTTTGGACTTGCTGATGCGGAATCAGGCGGACTTTTGGCGTCGATTGGTAACCGTTGATGAAACCTGGATCCACTATTACACACCAGAGAACAGAATGAGTGCCCGGCAATGGACTGAAGCCGGCACGAGTGCTCCGAAGCGGCCGAGGGACGCTCAATGGGTCGGAAAGGTTATGGCGTCGGTTTTCTGGGATTGTCATGGCATACTCTTCGTGGACTACCTCGAAAAAGGAAAAACCATCAACAGCGAGTATTACTGTGCATTATTGGAGCGATTGTAGGCCGAAATCGCTGCAAAACGGCCTCACATGAAGCGAAAAAAAATTTTGTTTTTGCAAGACAATGCATCGGCGCACAAGAGCATCGCAACCACGGCTCCAATTGCTGTCGCATCCACCGTATTCGCCCGATTTGGCTCCCTCGGACTATTATCTCTTCCCAAACCTCAAAAGATGGCTCATCAATAAAAAATTCAGCTCACGCGAGGAAATCATCGACACCACGGAGGAGTAGTTTGCAGACCTTCCGGATATTTACTTTTCGGACGGGATCAAGAAGTTGGAAAATCGCTGGAATAAGTGTATCGAGCTAAAAGGGGACTACATTGAATAAAATAAAAAACATTTAAAAAAAAATTTTTCATTCCCAAGGAGGTTACTTTTCACATCATCTGGCCGTTCATAGGTAGTTATTTCCTCAAAAAAATCCGGTAATCCAAGGAGTTCCTCAAGGAAGTATTCTAAGCCCGCTGCTCTTTTCTTTTTTTGTTAGTGACATTGGGGCCTACTTCCTGGAATCTCAGTACTTTTTATATGCTGATGAAATAGCAATTGTGAGTGCATTCACATCTCCGGATATGAAATCGAATCAATTACCTGATGTTATTTGTCATGATCATAATTGCCTACATATGCTGTGGCTTTTCATAATAATATATAAATAATGTAATTATATACCAATTTGGAATTGGTAAATACTTTTTGACCTCTTGGACTCCATAAACATGTCTCTATTTTGAGACATTTTGGTCACCGCTTTTATTATTTATCAATTTTTTTCCCTATTTGCTCTATGTACATTAATTATTACTCATTGGTTGAATCTATTATTGTTTATGAAGTCACAATTTTTGGTAGTGCTTTGGAATATAAATATACTAAACCGGTTGAGCTATGGACTAAGGAACATCATGGCTGTAAGGACACATTATGTGAACCTGTATAAGGAGGGAGGAATTGTGTGAAGGATTTATACCGTTGTAGATAGCTTATTGAATATTACTTCCACATCCAGATGTTTCATGCACAACAACACTAAAACATGAACAATCATGTTTTAGTGTTGTTGTGCGATCTATTTATAATAATTTACCTTCACATTTGCGAATCTCTTAAAAAATATTTTGAACAATGTTTTTTTACAATAAAATAACAATAACTTCTATTTGTAATTACTTCTGTAATGTTGTTTGGCTTGTATATACTTTGAATTTGATACGACTGGTTTTTACCCACCGACTTAAATACTTTCACATGTAATTTTTTAAAATTGTATCTGCATATTTTGATTTGTATTTTGTATAAACAATATCCTTTTCCTATACTTTGATAATAATTTGGAATATATACTGCTTTTTTGAAAATCACGTACTTATTTGATTGTAAAAGAAATGTACTTGGCTAAATAAATAAATAAATAAGTAATATATATATATGATGGCTTAACACCCCTTGTGGGGTTGTGCCGCTTATATAAGCTTTCTAGATCCATTTCAGATTGGGGTGGATCAATCCCCATTTTCTTCCTCTAAATCGCTCTCACTATTTGTCTCCATAAGTTTCTGTCCTCTACCTTCTTCTTCCATTTCTGAAATCCGGCCTCTCTTAGATCTTCTTCCACCTCCTTCAACCATCGTGTTTTTGGTCTTCCTTTTGGTCTTTTGCCTCCCGGTTCCCACTCTAGCATCGTATATATTACTGCTCCTGGTCCTGCTCTCCACACATGTCCCAGCCATTTTACTCTCTGCCTTTTAATTCTTCTCACTATGTCCTCGCCTTCCAATTCTTGTGCTATTTCATCATTCCTTCTTATTCTGTACTTATTATCTCCTATCTTCATTCTAGAATTGTTCTCAATATTTTTCTTTCCAATAAATAATAATAATTGTAAAGTTAGTAATCTGATATTATTTAAAAAACTATTAATAGCTACAATATTCTTGGTGCCACAATTTTTAATAATTTTCATCATATTTTCAAAAAACAACACGTCTAAATGAATTATCCCAAAATTAAAAATTGAAAGCTTAATTACATAGTTGAAAACTATGTAGCCGCCAACGCTACGTGATTAAGGTTTATTGAAATTTATTTGTCATAGTCGAACACACTTGTAATTTCGATACAGAAAGTTCAGCTGAAATTCCAGTTCACTGTCATCAGAATACAGACGAAGCAATTTCCATTAGATATGCAGCAAGCAGCGGGGAAAATTACTAACGCCTAAAAGGACACGTCTCTGAAAATATATACAGATATTAAGATATTCTTGAATACAATTTATCTGTCAAAGGCAAATTAAATTTTCGATGAAAATAAGATTCCAATTAACTTTATTCTATTAGGTTATTTTTCTTTAAAGTAACATACTATGCAATTTTCTCTTTTCAACAAGAACAAATAGTAAATATCTTCAATAGAACTTGCAATTATTATTTTATCCTAAGGAATAGCATGAATTTGTACGAGAATTATTGTGTTCTTACATATATGTTAAATTTCTTGTAACAAAAATGAAACACCAATTAGAAGCTTTTATACGGGGTACATAGCATATAGCACGACGAGAAATAAAAATAGGGAAAGCGGAAGGAGCAGATTGTCCGCTCCCACGTTCTCCGAAAAATACAGCTGATGTATTTGGAGCGTAAATCGAGTAGATGAATCGGTGCCCGCTCAACCAGCACAATTGCTGCCTAATAAAAAATAATTTGATATACATCGCTACTGAAATTTGATACACATTTTCGTGTGTGTTTTTTTTTTTCTTCTTTTATTGATATAACAAATCGTATCTCTGATACTTGACGGAATAATGATAAACTGCGTGATGTTAACATTACCGCGTTAACATCACGTTGGTTTGTAGCGCATTTCTGAATAGAAAAATAATAGTTTCACAGAATTATATGCTTAAATTTTTATACCACAATGTTTGAAGCATCAAAATTTAAGTAACTGAATTAAATTCATACGACAGAACCACTGTATACGATTTTATGTAATATTTTTAGATGTAGGCTTGCTCTTGACTATATACCAAAAGCTTGGAGTATTACGGTAGCATTTATACCAAAACTTAACAAAATCGGGCAGTTCCTAAGACCAAAACGCAAATGATATTAGCATTTATGATGAAGGCTCTAGAAAAAGAGAGAGAAGAGATGAGGTATTGGTAGCTAGACCGCTAGATCGCGACCAATATGCGTACCAGACAGGAATTTTAGCAGAAGTAGTACTCCATGAACTAGTGAGCCTCGTGAAGGACATATTACGGATCAGAGAAGTGATGCTTCTTCGATGTCGAGGAAGCATTTAGTAACACAGGCTTTGATTCTGTTACTAGATTTATAAGTAGGGAGCTGGAGGGCTTGCTCTACCTAGGTAGGCTCCATGTTTATAGATGGAGCACTGGAAGCGGAAGTAGCAAGTGAGACTTTGCCGGCTCGGGTGGCTAGGGGATGCCCGAAGGGAGGAGGTCTTCCCTTTTGTGGTGCCTTGTCGTGAACAGGCTAACAGAGGCTCGCGGTAATCGTGTATTAGGCAACGTGGATGATTTATTTACCATAGCGCGTAGCAGACACAACGCGATAGTCAAAGATCAAATGCAAGAGGCTCTGAATATGATAACCGAATGGTGGGAATTGTAAGGGCTGAGTATCAACGCTGACAAGACTAATATCATGGCATTCACTCGCCGGTGGAAGTTAGAAGGTTTAAAGTTACTGGCACTCAAGGGGTAGTAATGAAGATGGTGGACGAGCTAAAATATTCAGGGGTTACTTTAAATGCCAAACCTACATAGAATCATCATCTGGAGAGAATTACCAAGAAAGTATATTGGCACTAATCAGGCACACACAAGAGCAAAAAAAGGTCGAACTGATAAAAATATCTGAAGGGAACAGTGTAAGTCTGATTTGGGTACCGGGACATCAGGTAATTAAGGGCAATGAAAAGACTGACGAACTCGCCAAGAGAGGGTCAGAAACAAAAATGTACGGAACAGAACCTTTTTTTAAGATAACAAAATAAATGGCCCGAAAACATGGGGGATGGACTCCGATGAAACAACATGAAAACTGGAAGAGTACTTCTGGTAAAATGCATAGTGAAACTTTCATAGAGAATCCATGCGGAGAGCGAGCTAGAAAACTGCTACTGAGGAACAGGAAAAAGCTTGACATCATCACAGGTTTGATGATCGTACATGTGCCGGTGAAAAAAACCTGTGCAAAATTCACGTGTATAAGTGAGATTCAAACTCCCAAACTTAGTGGAAGATAACCAGAAACTAACAAGCATATACTATATGACTGCAAAGCATTAGAGCACAGGCGACAAGGTTTATTTGGGGAACCGAAAGAGGATCCAGAGATGTACCGTACCCGCTCGGTGAAGCACATGTAGAAATTAGTAGAAAGGGCCATGTTGGACTGGGTTGTTTGAAACAAACATGGCACAATAAGCCTGTAGGCTGCGTGCTTTTCGGGGAGCATGAGTCGAACAAGTTCGAGTTAGAGAAAGAAAAATAAATGCATAATCAAAGACAGGTCTTATTTTACATATTTAGAAGTTAAATGCGTATTTCTGTATATTTTGGGGAAGTTTTTTGTAAGTTACTCTTATGATATTGTGTGTGTTCTTCTTACTTTAGAAGGTTTGATTTTAATTTTTGTTTGTAGGTAGGAGTTGAGACGCGTTTATTTCCATAGTAAAGCATATTCTCTGTTTTTAACAATGAGTTTATGATGTGCTAGTTTAGTACATGAGAACAGATATTGTTCCGATAATATGAAATGTTATGTTTTAATTGTATTAAGAGAGTCCACGTCTTATGACAAAATTAAACACGAAATCGCACCATTTAATTCGGAAATGGACAAGTTGTATTTTATAACATATGTAACCAAAGCGAGCAATGGACGATGTCAAATAGTGAAGCACCAAAATACAGTTCGATAATTTTTTCTTCAACTGTATATTTGAGTGACATTACATGGTCATGCTACCACAGCTTAAAATAATCACTGAATCTTTACTGAAAATATCGAGGTGCAAGTTTTTTCTGACACAAAGCGAAATATACGATTTTATTCTGAAAATGCTATTGATAGAATTCAATTTCAGATGGTGAAACAAACACATACCTGGTTTCCTTTTTTAACAAAGTTATTATCTACTTACCTATAAATTACTAATTATAATACGCCTTAAACGTTTTAATATTTATTTTTATATACATATAAAACCAAAGAAACGATTTTGTGAAAATACGACTTCGGGAAAGGATATGAACAGTTTCCTTTAGAATTGAGTAGATTTGTAATCAGAAAGTGCTCTTTTTTTTCATCTTAGACGGCCATTGATTTGCAGATTTGTACCTTTACGCCTTCTTCGACAGTAATATATTAAATTCCGCAGACGTTCGATTTCCAAGTTGTTCGGGTAAAGAGTAGAATGAATACCATTTGATTTACCTACTCTATTTCGTCGAACTAAAGGAAACGAAAGTTTCGCCGGTAGCAAAAGGAAACATACATTACGGAACCTATTCAAGTACAAAAAACCAATACGAAACAATCTATTAGTTTCGATTCTAATGAAACAAAAAATTAAAAACCCTTTCTTCGCTTCTACGTAATTAATACGAACAATAATTATAGTGAAACAACATATAAAATTCTGATGGAATCTGGCTATAATTTTAGTAGGATCAACAGTAAATTTTACATGAAACGAACTATTAGTACCTACACATGCACGTCTCGCACGGGCATAGTAATTATGGAACTCAATGGGGTGTGTTGACATTGTCCCCAAGGGCTGAACATGAGGTCGCTTCTATATTAATTACTTTTAGACCAAGTCAATGTTGCCTAGTCATCTATGGTGGGGTAACTTATTTGCTTTAATCGAGAACGCGAAATTAAACTCTGATTTCAATCAGGGTGCTTTTAATGTATTTAGGGAAATATATGTAGGCGTAACATGTAATATAATGAAAACAAGATAACGCACATTACTTTACTCCCATTTCCAATCATTCTTTTCTTTGTTTGTATTGTTTTGCTTAAGCCGCGATGTTTGCAGTTGTGGAACGCACAACTTTTATATTTAGGTAATAAAATTTCACAATATTTACTACGGCTTCTTTATATTGAAATAATTTATTAAGTCATTGTAATTAACACAGGAAGCTACCTTATTTAATAGTAATAATAATTTTTATTTGCCATAAGTCATGAAGACATCAACAATTTGTCAATACAAAACTATTTACGTAACAAACAAAACTATAAAATCCATTGTTGATTTAAAAGTTTTCCCGCGGCAGTACATTGTCGGTTCGCACAAAAACAGGTTGTTTTACGCTGCATCATGGCCAACAATTTAGAACTCATCGTCAAAAACCTATTGATAGAAAACAATATGTTTTTTAATAAATTTATAAAGTAACCAGACTTATAGATAGATGATCCTGATGAATTCCTAAATAAGTTTTAATCAACTTTAATCTAAAGATATCTACAGATAATCTAGGATTGTTTTCAAAATGCAAGATTTCTGTAATTCTTAAATTCATAAGTTACAATGGCTTTGAATTGATATAACGATTATCTACCTATTACATTTAATATGAAATTAAAAAGTAACATAATCGTGCAAACATTTGTTTGTAAAGTATTGCTTGTTAAGTGTACACATTTTTTCTTAAATAAAAATTCTGTGACTAGCTGCACATCGAAAATAAACTAAACCACCCTATTATTATTAATTATAATAATAAATTATAAGGAAAACAATAATTTTATCCATAACAACCTATTCTGACTTCTTTCTATTGGAATGATTTATCTCCAGATGTTCTTATTCGAGTCCAATACGTTTACCAAATTATCTAAATTCCGAAAACTCCTTGGACAATTTAAATTAAATGGGGACAGAATCGAATATTTCCAATAGATTTATCGCTTGACCAGTACAGATTTGGGTCATCTCACGTTCAGCAGTTTTCAAATAAATTGAGTAGCCCATCCTTTATCGTGTTGTAGAAAGATCACCGTTCGTATTCCCCATGTACGAAATAACTTGGAGCCACTGCCATTACGAACTGGGCTATTGTTGCCGCGGTGCAGTCATTTCGTTCTACCGGAAGCGACTGAAATAGGAAAAAGGCGGATAAGACCTAACCAAACGTCATAGTAGAATTCCGCCGAGCGTAATTAAATTGAATGTACGCTATTTTGCATGTGCTGATGCAAATAATTATCCTGATAAAACCAATTTCATCTGCGCAAGATAAATATAGAACTATCGTATATACAAATGGCCAAAATTTACGGAGAAGTTGAATGTAATTTTTTGGAATTTATGTAGGTACCTAAATAAAATTCCTGGATCGAATATTGTATTTAAAATATTTTAGAATGATATGAATTTTTAAGCAAAACTTAGTATTACAATTCAGATTTTATAATACATGTTTGCATCCTTTGTCAAATTTGGTGTTTCAATATGAAGCTATCGCTCGTTACTACTTACTTCAAAGCGTCCATATCAAATTTGACATTTCTAAAAAATATGCATTTAGTGTAAAACACCATCTGGAATAAGTATGTACCTACCTGTAGGAGGATAACATAAAATAGCTAATGAGATAAATAAGTGTGTAAATGCGAAATACAATTACATTATGTAATAAAAAGTATTTATACGTGAATATATAGAGTTAAAGTGTTAAGTTCTTAGCTTCATTTTTATTTATTTCTAATATTAATAGTATTTGAAACATGTTTTTGTTTAAACCTTGATGACATTTATGTAAAATTGTAGCTTTATTATGATGAGATCATCAGATAGACCGTACGCTTTTCTTATTTAATTTATCTTGTAAAATGCTCGAAATATATCTTAATTTGTGTTCTTGAATCTTTTGGCAGCTATATCTTAATTCTAAAAATTGCAATTAAAATATTTTTTTTAACTACATAACCTAGTAAGGACGTTAATTAACCTTTTTAATATAAAATCACCTATAGAATGTATTAATATTTCTTTAATTACTAGCTTCATACATTTATAAAAGATGAATGTAGATTCTAGCGTGAAATGGCTTTTAGCCAAAACTAGTCCTAGAGGAACTTTGACATATTTTTTCAAATTTATTTAAATCTTTCTTTAATTAATTTCCTTACATATTTACCAACTATTAAGTAGTGGCTTTTGAAATATTTGCAGCACATACACTTAAAACACTAATACGAGTAATTTTTTAAAACCAGAGGCAATTGTTCCAGCTTTTGAAATTGATTGTAGTATTTCCAAAAGAACATTATCAGAAAAGCTCATCATACAGAATAGATGTGGCTTATCACCGATAAATACAGGCACGTAAAAGAACGATAGAAGTCAAACAAAGAACGTCAATAAATTTCTAGAAGAATTATTGAATTGTAACCCTAATCTACACCCTAGGTTTTACTACATTTTTGAGCTCTTTTATCTCAAAATAACAGATGCAACTTCCATTTCTGGAACTAAGCAACTGCAAGATGATGAAGAATGAAATTTGCTGGAATCAACAATGACCATTTCTGGCGAAATTCCGAAAAATGTGATATTACTGGATACATAATGATATAATGACACTTTACTGTGCAACAGATATACAAAATCCAATTACAGGACAAATTAATGAATACATACATATGTAAAATTACAAAATGAGGACAAAGTTAGAAATAAAAACATTAGCTATACATACCTATGATCAACTGAAAGCTAAGTAAGTAAACAATTGCAAGTAGATTAATAAACAAGTAAAAAAAGCGAACAAAAGGAAACAAGAACAGGTGAGAGTAAACCGTTATAAATAGTGCATGCGGGTGCTATGATAGCTGCAAATAACACTCGTAGAGAACAGGTGTGAAACATAAATGTCAGGATGCTTCACTAATATGGAATTATAATTATTGCACGTTCTCTGTATTGAAATATTCAAAGATAAGTTCATTCAAGCCGCAAGACAGTAGAAGAGCCTCGTATGACTGAATGAAAAACGCGGAGCTAGAAAATTGATTTGAGCTAATATTTCCGGAACGTCAATGTGGTTTTAAAGTATATATTCAATAAGAATTTTAGCTCATTTTAGTTACGTCGTAAAACAAGAACACCAATATTAAATATATCCAGCTCTATTGACTGAAGCCTTGTGATAGATAAACATTTTTCTTTATTGTATAAATATTTTAGACACTTTCTCTGGACTTGCTCCAGTAAGTAGCGATGTTGTTTATACATACGTGCCCAAATCAGGGGATAAGAGATAAGATAGACGGAATTAAGAAGAATTGCCTTGTAGTACGTATAATAAAGCCTAGTCAGTTGGTAAGTATACATATATGTAATATTAAACAACTCTGCATTTACATATTCAATGATGATTTATTGTCAGGACACTATAATTGCAAAATATTGAGTTGACTTATTTGGAGGTACTTGCAAACCTGTGAAGTTTCAACAGCGAAGTACAGCTTCAAATCATCACCAAACAACAACTAAGTACAAATCAACTGTCAACAACAAAATAACAAGGGTTCTAAATCAATTTAGATAATTATGAGACAGGTTTCGTCTCGAAAATTTTAATTATCTTATTGGGTCAACGATTTCCTGATCATGCATTAACTAACGAAGTGATTAGAGTATTAAATAAATAAAATAGATTTTTTGAGGAGCTTTTGGGACACGCTTTTGAGGCGCTTTTTTGAGAAGCTTTTTTGATGAGTTTTTTTGAGGAGCTTTTTAAGGAGCTTCTCAGAAGCGTGATTATATCGCGATTAACAGCGCGTTTTCGATCCAGTTTTCATCACTCGCACTTTCATGAACTTTCAATGCTACCGATTTTCCAATTTCACGATCCATTTTGCACCTTTTTCACGCGAAATGCACAGATCGTCAAATGTCGGACATGCTGTTGACATTTACGCCTATCGGCGACTGGGTACGATTTACAGGCGAGCCGGCCGCCCTCAAAGCCCAAAATCACTGCTCGAAAGTACGGTATTTTGACAATCGGAACGCGTAATCTGACATTTATCGCCAACAATTCGATTGACATTGGCGGTCTGTCACCGAAAATCGATAAAAATGGAAATTTTCGAAAAGGTTTAGGCCTTTTCGCGTTTCTACAAACGAACGGCGATGCGCCTGCTCCCGTGCGACAATCGTTTCGCGCCTTTCAAAAATATCTCTCCTTTTAGATAGCGTTCGTACGTCGCGCCTATTTCGTAATACTTTTCGACGAGAGGCGTCCTCGCAGCTAAATGGCGCCCGCCACCGCCTTGCCTCTTACCCTTTTAAAATGATAACTGGTACTATCTGGGTACGTTATATTTATAGTTTTTTCTTGTTACTTACTTTGTATTATCTGTTGATGAAAAATATAAATCATATTTAATTCTAATTTTTTATTTATTTGCTCGGCAAACACTGTACTGTGAGTGATTCGAATTCGAATGTCAAACAAACTAATATCAGTACAATGCTGACAGCCATACCCTGGTTAATATTGTAGGATTCAAGGCAAACTCATTCATAAATTATAACAATAAATTGCATCGACATCGTGCATATTAGTTTCGGAGTGAAAACTTCATAATTAGTAGCGTATCCGGCAACGTCGTACAATTCCCGTTTTAATTCCGCTCCAGTTATATGTAATATGTGGTCAAGTACGGTCACGAGCTGTCGCGTTATCGATGGATCCGACGACCCAGTAAACGGGTAACTTTACGCGAGCGGTCACAGATAAATGTACAAGTCGGATCTGATTAGTCGACGATCATTAATCACATTCTCAACAATCGCATTTTATTAGGCGGCGACGATTTATTCAACACACGCTACGCTAGATTTTACGCTTCGCAAACGCTTGCCCCCAAAAATCCATTTCCCCAGAAACAACGTTATTGGGCAAGTTTTGAACATTGATAAAATTATAGCGAATACTGCCTGCGGCAATAAAAAAATAATGAGATAACTCATATCCCCACATTATGAGCAAATTCCAATATGTTTTTTTGTTACTACACCCCATAAAAAAATACTAATGATTAGATTAGGATTGGGATGGCTTTTCCCTATTTCACCGCGACCATTTGGGGTCTTCTGTGATCCTCTTTATCATAAAAAACGCCCTCTAACTTTGCTTTCTTAATTAGATCTAACGTCTTTGCGAGCGGCTCCTTTATGTAGCTATCCGCTGTGGGGTTCTCTGCGCGAAGTGGATAGAAACCTTGTCCTCATCAGGCCATCACAGTGGCACAGCACATGTACTGGGGTTTCTTCCTCCTCTTGATAGAATCTGCAGATAACGTCCTCTGCCAGGTCTATGTTGTACATATGCCTATTTAGTCTACAATGGCCAGTTAACAGATCTACTATCATTTTGACAGTCTCTCTGTCTTTACTCAGTAGGGCTCTAGTAAACTCAGGCCTCTGTTCCCTTAAGGACTCTTTTGCCTGTTTTTGTCGTGGGGATTTTTGCCACCATTCCTTGGGCTTGTTCTGTATCCATTCATTGATAGGTCTTTTAATTTACGATTTGGTCATGCCGAAGGAAGGGCCAGCTTCAGCAAATGACCTTGAAGAATCTCTTCTGGCAAGATCGTCAACACTTGCTGAATTGGTCGCTTTAAGTATTACCTGGCTGTCGGAAAAGATAGCGATGCTTTTGTCTGACTCGGTCCACCTTCCTACTTCTCTGACACAATAATCAATTGCTCAGTCTGGAATACCGTCATATGCTTGCATATCCTTATCAAAAGGGCCTCTCTGACCTTCTCTTTATCTTTATATATTTACTATTGTACTTTATATGTAAAGCAAAATATTGAACTTTACACTCGCAGACTCTGTAGGCCCAAACGGATGTTGGTTTCTGGGGTCCAAAGTTTTACAATAACTGGCCTGCTGGTGCTAAAAAGTTGAATATTCTTAAAATTTGTTTTAGAAATTTCTTAGTGTCGAAAGCTTACTATGACTACAACAACTACTAGCGATGAAATTGTTTTAGAAGATTTTAAGTGGTTTAATATTCTTTTTGTAATTTTTATTGTTTGTTTACATTAATTAACATGTATGTATTTAAATGTTTTCCATCATTCCATTTCGGCTCCTACGCCATAATTACTTATACTTTACTAATACTTCCTATCCAACTTATATTTCTGAGCCATGGGGTGCCTTCTTAAGTGTATCTAGAAGTTTTTGATGGTCAGCACCGTGCAATTTTCTTATCGATGCTTAACTGTTCATAAGTTTGTAAACTGCAGATCTGACAGTTCCTTGTATATGAATATGCAGTGCAGGTTAAGAATTACATCCATTGCGACGATCTCATCTAACCCATAGCACACACACAAGCCGCCTCTGCATTCCATTTAGCGGTTTAGCTGCCAGGACTATTGTAAGGGCATCAGCATACCCCACGAAATGAAAGCCTTTTCTGGTCAGCTTCTGGATTAAGTCGTCCACCAAGGTAGTTCACAGTAAAGGAGACAAAACTCCGCCTTGCGGGCATCCTCTCCCACCTCCGCTGCAATTCTTATATCTTACCTGTAAATAAAAGTAAAGGTTTCCTATACCGTTACATTTTACAACAATGTGCTTCGGCGCTCGATTCATATTTAAAAGAAGTAAATATAACTTTACAATTGCTTTGAAAGTTAATGTTAACGAGAACCTGAAAGTTTTTAAAGCTAGTATGTATGTGCAAATATTAGCGATCATTACAAACTACGTCTTGATCGACTTTATTACAACGGCAAATACTATATCCATTAACTTCTGTAATAATACTACCAGAGGGATATTGACTTCGAAATGTTATAATGTCAACAAGCGATTGAGTTTCATTAGGCTGTGACTAACAAATACTAATATCAAACTATTTGATATTATTAGATCTGTAGACAATATCCTATCCCATAGTGCTTTATTATTTAGCTTGTACAAAAACTTTTGATTATTTTCTTCAGGACATACTTATACTCCATTTATTTTCGGTTGCTTTTATTTATGTCGCAATAGGTAGTATTTGGGATTGTGTGTACACATGAAGAGTTTCTCCAGAAACACTTATCATTGTATTGTGTATGTGTAGGCTATATAATTTGAAGTCATTTATATATCACACATATTTCACCAGAAAGTTATTCAATCTTGTTTCATAAGAAAAATAAGCCATAAATGTATGTTTATCTCACACACATATCTCACCCTGTATTTTTGTCTTTTAATGAGCCATTGTCCTAAATACCAATTGCTCTGGATTTTATGGCCAAAAATTACCTATACAAACAGTTAAAGAATTGCAGTCACCAAAATGTGTTCTGGACTGTGCACTCATATATAAACAGCTTGAACATATTTCAAGACGTAGCAATGCTTTTAATCGTTTATACCATTCCTAATCGTAGTCGCAAAAGCCCATCTGCTTGCGCGGATCCCCTCGGGATTAAATCGTCCGCTTTCAAAGTCCGGAGTCTTCTCCCCAATTGTCTCTATCGCTGCCGTTTGGATTGACCGGCGATTCGTTCCGACAACTGCATCCATTCCTTTCGACTGCACTTTCCCGTTTGAACGGGTAACAAAATTCGCCCGTCGTGCATTCGTATTTGTATTTAGCCTAGCAGAATCGATACAGTCTTGTATTGTTCGTTATTCGCTCGACAGTGTGCGTTTAACCAGATATCTAGTATTCGTTATTGCAAATTAGTGCCGAGGAAGACGCCCTATTCATTTGCGAGCTAATTTAATTTGTAATCGCATTCAGTTTCATCGGATGGTTTGTGATTGAAGCGATTTAATTAACGTAGCCAGTTATAATGGAGCGCTTCATTACCTTTCAAATGTAATTTTTTTCCAGTTTCGCTTTGCAGGTTGTTGAAATTGATAAATACCTTATTAAGACTGTCAGAGCAGAATATGAAGTACTAGTGGAGGAAATAGTTACAGAGAAGGTAATTTTTACTTGCAATTAGATACCTTTATTAACGCTGATATTTCTTTGATCGTAACTTTATTTAAAACTGTAATTTATTTTTTCTTCTGCTAGACAATATCATGAACAATTTTTTAAGCTCTATTTGTAGCTAATATTGGATAAATTAAATTCAGTTTTATTTCTTCTAAATCCACAGTTTGTCACAGCAACATTTCGACTAATTACTAGCGTTTTCAAGCTACAAGACATTATCAATAATAATAATAATAATAAAAATTATTTTTAAGAATGAAAATTTTAACATTATCTGTCAAAATAAATTATAAAAAAGGTCAAAATTTTTTAAATCTTATATTTTTAAAATATTAATATCATAAAAGTATGTTAATGACTTTAAATAATTAAAGTACCTATAGATGGTGGTGGTCATGGGTACAAGAGTACAGCAAAACAAGGAAAAGGGAAGATCGAAATAGGCACGGGATGATGAAATAGTAAAAATATTATAGAAGAGAAACAAACAATAGATAGAAGCAAAGAAGGTGACAGAAGACACTTTAATTTGCGTAGAAGCAATTATTGATCATATACATAAAGTACCTATGGAGATAAATCCTGGGCTGAAAAGTTCGTAGGCTGACACATATGTGGCGCTACTAGTATTAAATTAATATGACTTTTAGTTAGCTCTAACCTTCAAAAGACACGTGTACAAATTTGATAACTGTTGTACAATTACTTTGTGAGATATAGTGTTTTGAGTGAAGGAACCTTTGTTCGTTTAAAGAAATGGATAAAAAGGAATTTCGTGTGTTAATAAAGCATTGCTTTTTGGCGAAAAAAAAATACTATTGCAGCCAAGGCTTGGCTTGATAAACATTATTCGGACTCTGCACCAGGAAAAGCAACCGTTGAAAAGTGGTTTGCTAAGTTTAAACGAGGCGAAATGAGCACCGAGGACGATGCACGCAGTGGACGCAACAAAGAGGCTGTTACTGACGAAAACATAAAAAAAGTCCACAAAATAATTTTGGATAACCGAAAAGTCAAGTTAATTCAGATAGCTGAGACCCTAAAGATATCGAAGGAACGTGTTGGACATATCGTAGATGAATATTTGAATATGCGAAAGCTCTGTTCAAAATGGGTGCCGCGCGAGCTCACAATCGACCAAAAACAACAACGAATTGTTGATTCTGAGCAGTGCTTGAGGCTGTTCAATCGTAATAAATCCGAATTTTTGCGTCGATATGTGACAATGGATGAAACATAGCTCCATCATTTCACACCGGAGTCCAATCGACAGTCAGCCGAGTGGACTGCACGTGATGAACCGACTCCAAAGCGTGGAAAGATGCAAAAGTCGGCTGGCAAAGTTATGGCATCAATATTTTGGGATGCACGTGGTATAATATTCATCGATTATCTTAAAAAGGGAAAAACCATCAACAGCGACTATTACGTAGCGTTATTGGAGCGTTTGAAGGACAAAATCGCGGAAAAACGTCCCCATTTGAAGAAGAAGAAAGTGCTGTTTCATCAAGACAATGCACCGTGCCACAAATCAATGAAAACGATGGCAAAATTCCATGAATTGGGCTTCGAATTGCTTCCGCACCCACCATATTCCCCAGATTTGGCCCCCAGCGACTTTTTCCTGTTGTCAGACCTCAAGAGAATGCTCGCTGGACAGAAATTTTGCGCTGATGAAGAGGTGATCGCCAAAACTGAAGCCTATTTTGAGGCTAAAGACAAATCTTACTATTAAAATGGTATCGAAAAATTGTATAACCGCTATAATTGTTGTATCGCTCTCGAAGGCCACTATATTGAATAATCAAATCAAATTCCATAAGAAACAGATTTTTTCTGTGTTAGCCTAAGTTATAAGTGGGAGAGATCAAATAAGAATAAATCAAAGAAAAGAAACTATTATATACACCCGCTATTATACAGGGTGTCCCTGAAATAAGAGTACAACGTATTAAAAATGGGAAGCCCTAATTTTATTACACCTTTTATCTAAATTAATTTTTCCAAAATTCCCACGCATACGTGAGGAAAAAAATGGCAAAGATATTTATTAAATATCCGTCACGCCACTGGTATTTGAGACACTACACTTCTAACCAACGAAGGTAGGGCAGGCAACACGCGACGTATAACTACGCTCTGAGTCTCAGTCTGTCTGGATCCTTACGCATGAACACATCGGATATGGCTTTTACCACACGCGAGTTGTTCGATATGATTTATGTCTACGGCGAAGCAGGAGGAAGTTGTCGAAGAACTCTACGTATCTACCGGCAGCGATACCCCAATCGTAGAACCCCGTCTTACACGTGTATAAAGGATACCGTGTTTAGATTAAGAGAAACTGGTTGATTGCTACCAAATTACGAAGGTCGCGGACGTGAAAGACCACGTCGAATTTTACGAGCCGAAGAAGAATTGCTGGATATTGTGAACAGAAATGCAGGTGTAAGTACACGTAATATCAACTTTTAACAATGATGTTTATTTCAGACAGCTGTCATTAATCAGATTACGCACAAGTGAATAGAGTTATTCATTAATAGATTCCACATTTTACTTTCAATATCTTCTTTGAAATTTGCTTTAAATTTCGCGTACGTAATAATATTGGAGTCGTTGACTCGTATCAGCTGCATACAATGATTATCTGTATATCACAGCTGTATTTACAAATGACCTTAAGATATAGTATAAACACAGATAGTGGATCCATGGGCGGCACATTCGTGACGTTTCGATGAGTTTTTAATTGTATATTCGATATTGCAATTGGCGTACGAATTTTTGGATACTTATTCAGTATAATTTGGGTTTCCCATTTTTAATATTTTGTACTCTTATTTCAGAGACAGCCTGTATATGAAAAAGCCTGTATCTACAAAACATGCAACGGGTATATCAAAGCTTGGGAAGAATAAAAGTGTTCAGAAAAAAACAAATGACATTAACTATAAAAGTAATAAAGTGTAAATTAGCAACGTATTTCCGTTATCAAATCACGTCGTGGCCACATGAGCACGCTGGCGAATCGACTATGCTTAAATTGTGTACGTGTGCTGGAAAAGTACAAAGTGACAAAATTTCTTCCTATAGCAATAGTAGAGTAAAAATACCGGGAAACCAGACAACCACTATACCAGCGGGTGTGAAGGATAGTATGATGAATTTTGGTGTACTGTGTAGATTTGTTTTTGCATATTGTTTGCCGTCTTTGTGCCCATTTTTTGCCCAAAAAATAGTTTCAAATTTTGGCACCAACCTCCCTGATTTAAACAGACCTGTCTATGAGCTCGTCGCTACTCAGCCAAACAATCCATTTCCTCATTATGGGTGAACCCGCATGCGCTTTTACCCAAAATAACTTAATTGTTCTGTTTTGGCCTTTCAATTCAGTGCAACTCAATAGGACATCAAGTACTTACTAATGGATGGAGTTATGTATACTGCTTTTTCTTTCGTAGTGCCTGTAAAAGGCTCACATACTGTAGAGCCTTTATAATTACGTTAGCCCTGAAAAAATATTTACTACGGTGTTAAGGCGAAAAGATCTAGAAACACGAGAACCATAACCAAGATATGCGCAACCATCTCCGCCATCTTGGAGGCATTCGTATAAATAATAGTATAACCAGACACATTTTCGATAATATTCTCATGTATTGTCTATTCGACTTGGCCAGTATATGCACTTTGGGATAAGCATTTCGACAGGCTTAATGTATTGATAGAATTGTATAATTGGTTGGGTTGAATATCTGATTCAAATGATGCAATATAATGGTAGGCAGAAGTAAGCAAGAGAGGTTTCTTTTTGGCCCAGTATGCGGTTGACAACTTCAAAACTGAAGGTCTATGAACATTACCAATAATACTATTTCTTTCCATAGTTTTTAGCTCAAGAATATAGTTATTAGCAAGATATTTCCGGTGAACTTGTGCGGGTGGTTCCTCTGCCTCGACATACAATGGTTCTTGTGGCGTGGATCTCATTCCACCACTCCAAATGTACACACATATTTAAAATAATCTTTAGAAAGGTGTTGTAGAGTGTGTTTACGCAAAAACTGACACCCTTCCAGGGGCTTTCCCTTTGAGATATTTACAAAAAGAAAAAAACGACTTCCCACAAATTTTTTCTCTAGTTTCTGAAAATGTTCTATAGCTCATCATATAGAAGGCGTCGCATACTTTTTTCTGAAACAATGTGACACTCTATATTCAAAAATTAAAATCGGTGCAGTTTTTTATCTTGAAACCAAATGCCTTGACTAACCTGTCAAAAAATTGACCAGCTTATTGGTTTCTTCATTTCCTTAAATTACTGTTATAATATAACTACATACTACATTAAAAAAAAGAACATGTTTTTCCCACGATTTTTTCCGTAGAATTCAAATTTGGATCAAATTTTGTATGTAAAAGTGTCGCATGTTTTCTTCTAGTATTTCTAGTTTTTAGCACTAATTAATGTTTTTATTTTATTAGCAGCAGTTGTAAATATGGAATGCACTCTCAGGAAGAAATGCACTTTTTTCTTGAGATACTATACCGCGATTATTGAGTATATAGCAGTTAATTTAGAATGTTCTTTTTCCTAATAAGATCTTCCTCTCCCTTAAAAAAAGAAGGACTTTACACTTGAGCCTCTGTATAGGGTAGAAGATAACTTACATTAGATAGGTTTCAATCAAACGTTCTGGATTATTACAAAACGTTAATGACAACTCAATTTTTTCTTAATTCAATCTAAAATTAATTAATCCCCGTGATTAATACCGTTGCAAATATTGCCGGCTGTAATTTCTTGCTAGTACGTACTGGTTCTCTAGATGAAAGTTTTTTTTAAATTGTTTTAAAGTTATTAATTAAAAATATCCAGTCATAAATTTACCGAGAGTAAACGAATGAAGGTTTATACCAGCCAGCTCCACGTATCGTGAATAACTGACTGTCGGACTGAAATCTAATATTTTTAGCGTCGCAAACCTGCCAACCGGGCATTAATTTAATGAAACACAATCCGTTGTTAATTAAATTTCAGTTTTATCCGGTGCCCGGACACTACAACTGACCTGTATTTAAAAAACTAATGCAAGAACTTTGAAGTTGCCCATCAAATTATTGCGTATAGAAGATGCGACGTTTAAAAGGATCCACATGCCTTGACGTTAGCATTTCCTAGTTAAATTAGAATTCTCACTGACAAACCAAATCGAAACTATGCGGAACGCACGAGTTTTCGATTTGCACTCTTCGCGGGGACATTGTTCAAAATTCCCTCCGTTTTACTGGTGTGACACAAAAGGGTCTTACATATCCACTACGTTCGTATTAGAGGGAATCCCGTGCAGTCCGTTTCCGTAATGTTCCAGGAAGTTTCAGGGCTTGTCACGTCAATCCGGACAATAACCAACTTTCCCAATTTCCCCAGACCAATGATGTCTTGCGAACATTGTACGACTTTACTTAGCAAGCTATTTCGGTGAAGGACTGATATTTCGACATATGTGACAATCGGTCCTGAAATTATTATCGCGCTGCGAGTTTCTTCGTGCAATATCGAATACTTTTTTATTGTTAGTACTAAGACCAGACCAATTCTCTTGCATAAGCACGATAATATTGCTTTATAATAAAAGAATAGAACAGAAATCTTTATTTTAAAACAACTTATAGTACACTTGTCATTTCCTCTGTTTGCAAACTATTATCTCAGTGGTATGTTGCATATTCATGTTCAATTACACAGGGAAATAACGTTTGCAACAGTTACAGAAGCAATGAATGCGAAATAAAGTAAAAGCCGAATCTCGAACGAGAACAAAACAATAAGCTACTATGTCTACGTTTACCTCATTGTTCAGTCTAATTAATTCAAAGGATATTTCAACCGAAACGTTTTGGTTTACGGTTAGTTGGGATGTGTAGCTGTGTGGAATTGTTTTCTTGGCGAAACTTACCTACTAAAGCTAGACGCATATACTTTGGTTAACGGATATATAAATCCATTACTTATACTCTACTTGTTTTGGGTAAACTTTACCGAACTTTAACGATGTTTACGTTAGCTATAATATACACTCGAAAATATTTTTATGATTGCAAAATTTTGTAGCTTAATTTTTACGTGGAAATGCTGACCATTGTTCCCTCACGCTACGCTTTCGTAAGTTTCAACAATGCCATTACAAACCTTATTCTAAAATAAAATTATAATCTTGCCGTAATTATATCCCCTCCTAAGGCTTACGACTTGGTGTAAGTTGAAATATACATTTATTTCGGGCAATTCTATTGTGAAACGTGGCACGCAACAAAAGAAAAGGGTGCATTTGAAAATGACAGACGCCTTTTTACAGTTGTGCCTTAACAATACACGTTGAAAGCACTATGATACAATACAAGAATCAAGCGAAAGGTGCGGCCAACATTTCTAGCGAGAACGTGTGGTAGTACAACTTACGTGGGTCGCTTTAGAAACGAGAAATACATATGTCGGTATACGCATTCCACTGTGCCAAGAGGCGGTTGTGTAATTTACTTCTATGTATCTCAATCGAATTGATACGTCATTTTACAACAGTGATAATAGTAGTAAGCTTGAAAACAAATATTGTTTTGTGAAATATAAATTGGTACACACGTAAAAGTTGTTGGTGAATTCTATGTTTCGATAATAAAACATATAAATAAATATTCTTTATTCTGTTTTAACAAATAGTTTTACATAAGTGAGTTCGGTAAAGTTACACTAAACATACAATTTGTAAATGTTCAAGTACATATTACCCCAATAACAATTAAAACAAACAAGTCCTATTTATTTAAAATGAAAGATCTTAACTTCAAAGCACCATCAATGTAGTAATATATCTGATTCAGTTGCCGTTCGCTCCTGATGGTAAGTAGGGTTTCCACCGATGGGTACAAATCCTCACGCAGTAGGAACTCCTGGCAAAGGTGTTCATATAAGGGACATCTAAGAAGGAAGTGGTCCAAGGTCTCTCTCTCTCTCTCCCATGTTACATATACTGCAAATACAGTCCTCCTCTAAGTCATATTTACTTCTCTTATGATACCATCTAACTCCATTTTTATTAGCTACGCGTGTTTGACTCACTAGCCTAATTTTATTGATACTCAATTTATATCTTATATATTCCTCTTCCCCACATAAGCTACTGATGGTGCGATACCTAGAGGTGTATTCTGTTGAGATGGCAGCCTCAATATCTTTGCTAATTAGGTGATTGGTTATCTTTAGAAGTAGATCATCTTTTTTTATTTTTAGCAAGGAGCTTGGGTGCTTTCGAGTCCCGATATTCATTTCACCGATATCTACGCAAATATTCTTCAGCAGAGATATCCAGTTCACGCTGCTTTTATTGACCGGAGACTTATCTAAACGTAGAAACCCACTCCATATTCAATATTCTCTGCTACCACCCGTACATTCTTTTACCTATACGTAATTTCATATGTATTTGCCTAGTTTCTAGTCTGACGATGTATCCGGTATATTGATCGGCCAGTGATACAATCTTCTAAAGAATCTTTCTTGTACTTTTTCTATTGCGTCCATGTATCGAAGGCTCCACACTTCACTCCCATATAAAAGCGTAGAGCATACGATGCTTTCAAATAATTTTATTCTAGTATCATGGCTGTCAGATTTTGATTTATATAATATACTTCTAATTTTGGCAGATGCTATGTCGGCTTTTTGGAGAAAGTAGTCATGTCCTTCATTGAAAATACCGTTACCAGTAAATGGGACGCCAAGATAGGTGTATGTTCTAACGTACTCAAGCGGGCATCCATCGTAGTACAGCGTTCCAGTGTGTTCTTTTATTCTTCCTCTATGAAAAATTACGGCTTTGGTTTTGTCTGTGTTAATTGTCAGTTGATTATCTTCACAGTATTTCTTCATGACCTCTAGCTTCCTGTTTCCATCGATTGTCGAATTAGCGAACATGATCATGTCATCCGCATACATCAAGAGCAAAAGAGACCTATCACTGGTCTAAATTAATTTCTTTAAAGTAATCTATTGTATCCGCCGTATAAATTGAAAACAGCAATGGGGAAAGGCAGTCCCCCTGCATCAATCCCTCAGCCATTGGAATTGGCTGTGCCGTGTTACCATTAGTTTCTACATATATCTGAGCATTACCATATAGATTCTTCATTATCCTCACAAATTTGGCACTTAGTCCTATTTTAAAAAGTTTATTCCATAATTTTTCGTGATTTATAAAACATATTAGGTGCACTGTAAATATTTGTAAACTATCACAACATACAATGATGCTTTTTAAATGTATAGTTGTATATTGTGTATTATTTTATACTTTTTCAAATAATATTTTCTACATTTTGAATAAAAACGGGAAAGAAAACAATGGTGCCAGATGTACGTAAATTATAATGTAATCGTCATGTTTGTCGTTGTTGTTAAACAATAGTTAGCGCTTGTACGTAAGTTGTACGCATTTTAAGGTTATGAGTAAATTGACTGTCAAAAAATATATTCCTTTATTTCTCTACCTATTCTTATGCCTGGAATACTCTTATAATTACTAGAGTATTGAATATTGAGCATTGAAGTAAGATAGCATCTGCATGGGTCGGTTATCCGTCCCGTGCATCGTGGCCACTAGGACCTATAGTAGAGCGGATGTTATCTTCAAAGTTCATCTAACAAGTTCAGGCCCTTAAGGCAGCTCAGAATCTTTCTGAATGAGGTCTTTTTCATGTCTTGTACGGAAAGGTCAACCTTCCCAAAGATGTCATATCTGATTCTCGTTGTGGCGGGGCAGTGGCAGAAGATATGCTCAACTGTCTCTTCACCCTCCAAACACAGCCGGCATTCAGTTTCTTCAGACAGTCCGATTCTGTGTAGGTGATTTCTCAGTTTGCAGTGACCTGTAAAGACAGAAACAATTACCTTAACATTTTTACGATCAAGTTCTAGTACTTCCTGTTTTCTGACACGATTAAACGAAATACGCTTTTTTGCATGCACCATACCAGGACAATTGTTCCAACATTGGAGCACTTTCTGCTGCGCCCATACATTGATTTGCTGTTTAGCTACCGTAGGTGCTATGCAAATGGCAGGTTCTGGATCCTGGAAATGCTCCGCAGCACCCTTTTTTGTAAGGATGTCTGCTTCCTCATTGCCATAAATGAGTGAGTGCCCAGGTTCACAGGTTAGGGGTAGGTTATTTGCTGTCCCACTGTGTTTAGAGTGTTTTTACGGCTCCAGATCAGGCTCGAATTGCATTTATCCACCTGAAAATTTTTATTGATTTGTGTCTGATGTTTTTATCCAAAATCTCTCTAAAACACATCTCAATCGCATAAATTTCAGCCTGAAAAATCATTGCGTGTTGTCCAAGGTTGTAATATCTTCTAACTTCTGGATTACGCCAGAATATTCCTGCGTCAACACCCTGCTCTGTTTTCGAACCCTCCGTAAATCAGCAAATGTCTGCCTGCGTCAGTGTTTTTTCGTCACACCTCCATTCCTCTCTGTTTGGAAAGGAGGTAGTGAAGGAGGTATCGATCATTGGTCGAATACACATTATGTCCGATGGCATTCGCAGCATCCTGTCGGATGTAACCGATTCCAGTAGCTAGATCAGAGTCTTTCACAATAGATCGCTTCGGTGGCACTGAGCAGAGGCTTCTGAGCTCCAACTCTATTACAAGTACAACAAAGACAATAATCGTGAGAGAGAAATTATTGTTTTTGAGTACTATTAAAGGCAAAGGTATCGAGTACTACGTAAACTGAACGAAGTAAATTTCACTCCCGCTTTTTACTTATTTAGTATTTCAATATTCAAACCCGCAAGAAGCCGAAATATATCGGCGAAAATTCGGTTTGGAACAAAATCAATTAAACTATAAGATTTTAGATCGTTAACCCTCCTATCATTATTGGGTAAGCAACAGACGCGAACTTTTATTCGTTTAATTCTTTAGTACTACTAAAACAGTTAAATACTTATCTTAACTTTTTTTCTGATATGTCTTATGGTTTTAGAGATATTAAAGCGAATAGCAAAGAGGAATGTTGCCAATAGCGCACTCCCCGAAAACCGGCGATTTAGCAGTTGTTCTTACACTAGATGAATCTATAAACACACCAAGTCTAATTAAAATCGGTTAGGGACACTTCTTTGTGTTCCCTTGTCAATAAATTGAAGCTTATAAAAACATATTTGCGATCTACAATGGCAAGTTCTTAACTCAATTTCCTGACATTAGTATCGATTAAAAATGCGATTGCATAGAACTAAACATAGATAAATTTATTTACATCTTCAAAACCTAGAAGAAACATATAGGTGCATTACGTTCTGGCAACATTGGCGGTCTAATTAAGCGGTAAAAGAGTTTAAAACAAGATAAATAGCGCCATAAAGTTCTATTCTGAGCGGTACGCAAAATTATTCCGATTATAGACTTTGTAGTACCGTAATGTTGTATATAGATATAATCCTGGAGCTACGCGCGAGCCTTAATTATGCAGGACACACTGTATATACCTACATGGCAGTCGAGCAGATATGCAGGTAAGCATGACATTAATTGTAAAATACAAAGTTACATAAAATAAAACGTGTTACGCTTTCCTGAATATGTAATATACATATGTATATGTACATACGTTCGTACGTTTACATTTTGCGGACGGTCTACTTTAAAAGATATGGTTTTCCGACAAAGGGTACTGTGTCTCTTTACTTTAACCATACTCTACAATTAAATCAAATGTTGGTAAAGTACACATTCCAGATCAAAGACAACTTTATTTAGTCTTTTTGTTGTCACCTTGTAATTTGCAGCGTTTACTACAATTAAAACGATATGAATGTGAACATGGCTTGCGCATCACATTCGTTGTATTGTTTATTCTGTTTGTTGAATTTGCTAATTACAGAATTACTTCATGAAAAAAGTGCAAAAGGTTCTCATACATATTTTGCACATAAGCTAAAAAATTTCATATCAAATTTGTAATTTTCATGGCAATGAGCTTTAATAAACAGAATTAACAATAATGGTAAGTCTACCAATATATCACAATACAGGTTTGCACCATGGCATAAAGGTAAACCTGGACGATGTGTAGGATATTTGTACGGCGATCATCCAGGTTTATCTTTGTACTATGGTATATCTCATTATCTTATAAGCACATGAAAAAAGTTAGGGATATTGACACTTTGCAGATATAGAACCATAAGAAGTTTTTCAGTTTCCTTTTTGATTTTCTCAACTCTATTCTGTGTTATATTTGACAAATTAGTTTTGCTTAATATTAAGTCAGATTAGCAGCTGTATTTTGTAAATTATGGGTTTACCTTTGTCTAGCACAAATTGATGGTGTTAAACGCATAACAAAGTGTTCTAAGAAAGCTACGTAATCCGCATAAAAAATCGGGATGTGCTGTAGGAAAACCCGTACAGGTAAACCGTGAACCACAAGAGAGTCACGAGGTTGGTATGTGTCGTTGATTGTTAGTACAAATTCAACTTAGCTTTGTTCAAGAATATGGTTCCATTACATACACTTAAGATCATAAAGAACAAGATTATCAATTCCCTTGATAACTGCAATCAAGGCAGCTGATAATGTAGTCATTGAATATCAAGAAAAGCTGTGAATACAAGTTGGATTCCTGCGGGACTCCCGAAGATGAAACTATTCTTGCTGAAGTGCTTCAGTTATAAGTATTTATACTACATATCAAAAATATTACATCACCTGTGTACAAAAGTGGAGTTGGTGCTCTTCCTGCTACTTAATAGCAGTCTATTATCTAAATACGATTCCAGTAGCCCGACCAAAGGATCGCTAATACCAAAACTAAAATTAACACACTCTAAAAAGGAGAGGTCTAGTCTAGATACTTATAAGTAACACTAACAGCATAGAACACGAAGTGCAAGTATATGCTACCGTTACAACATTGACGTAAGAATGTCAACGTACTAGTACAGAAATAATTCAACACATTTAACGTAAGTGAACATATCCTGTAGTATCAGCAGGTATTACTATTACACTTGACAATGACATGTAATGGGAATTGCGGTTGCTTACACTGCGCCTTGAATGTTTAATACACTTATACATACGTAAATGGATCTTATTACTCAAGAGACGTTGGTTAATTCCCCGTATGTGTGTGGGTGTAAAATTACATTCCTTTGGCTACATATAACTGAAGCGAAAATAAAAGCCATTACTGTAATATATTATATTATATCTATATGTATGTATATCTAATCAACTAAAATTCTAAAAAGGGGGCTGTAGGAAGCGAAAATTGACAGATTTAGTCACTTTCAGTGAAATTCAGATGCTAATACGCGATAGCATTAGATAAATGATGTTAGATATACGTAAAAGCTAATTTGAATTATCGACTTTCCCGTTTAGTTGTCAGATCGGTTGATTTATTAGTGGTTTCTAACCACACCGTGTTTCCCAAGAGAACATATTTACTATGAACATTAAGTTCGTATATTTTATGTAACGAAACCTTTATTTAATTTTAATGTCATAAATAATGTTGTCAAAATTGATATCACAATTAATAAATACACAAAGAAGTATTCTACACTTTGAGCAAGACAATATTAGATGATGTAAGGAAATGTGAAAGGTGTATATGGAGTGCCAAATAAATACCTGTCAACAATAAATACACTCCGCCAAAAAAATTTCGCATAAACTAAAAAAGGGCATTTATGAACCAAGATATTTTTATACGTTCACAAAAAGTTTGCCTCGTGTATATGAACTATAAAAACACTAACAAAATAATGGAACTTAGCGTTTTTTTTTTCTAAAAGAACACATTTAGAAAAATGCATAT
This sequence comes from Cetonia aurata, assembly GCA_949128085.1. Lineage (NCBI taxonomy): Eukaryota > Metazoa > Arthropoda > Insecta > Coleoptera > Scarabaeidae > Cetonia > Cetonia aurata. Next base: position 20,666,314 of record OX421886.1, on the reverse strand, counting down.
GTGTAAGGTTTGTTCAGTTGTTTATTGAAAGTCTTCCTATACGGACAAATTTTAAAGTGCGAAGTCAGAGTTCTGTACCAACGCTTTTAAAACTAAAATGAGCAATTTAACTTCAGAACAAGTGGCTGCTATAGTTGCTTTAATCGAAGATGGACGATCTCAAGCATACGTTGCTAATTTGATGAACATCAATCAGTCAAGTGTTTCTAGAGCAGTAGCCAGATATACGGAAACAGGCATTTACAGTAGAAGACCTGTACCAGGTCGTTCAAGATGTTCTACTCGCCAAGATGACCGCTATTTACTACTACAAGCATTACGTCGAAGACATGTAACTGCGAGACAATTGCAGAACGACTTGGCTAGAGTCAGAAATACACGTGTGAGTACTCAAACTATTCGGAATAGGTTACGACAGAGTGGATTAAGAGCTAGAGTAGCTGTAACAGACCCTCGTCTCACTAGGAACCACCGAGTGGCTCGCTTAAGGTTTGCCAGAGAACATGTAAATTGGAACATTAATGACTGGGCCAATATACTCTTCACAGATGAGTCAAGATTTGGTCTTTACACCTCAGATAGGCGTATCTCAGTGTACAGACGAGACGGTGAGCTACAGAGTTAGTACCAGTAGACAGAGGTACACTGACTGCCCACAGGTATATAACGGACATTTTAGAAGAACATGTAGTACCATATGCGCCAATTATAGGAAACGAATTCATGTTAATGCACGACCACATGTTGCAATAATCGTCCAGGAATACCTTAACGATGTTGGTATTCCAGTTTTAGATTGGCCTGCGGTAAGTCTAACCCTATCGAGCACGTGTGGGACCTTCTTCACAGACGGATACGAACCCAAAATGTTGCCCCAGCGGACCTGCATGGACTAGAAAATGCTCTCCGTGACGAGTGGGAGAATTTGGATCAGGCTTATATACGGAGGTTAATCGAATCTCTGCCAAACCGTATGCGAGCGGTCATAGGAGCCAGAGGTGGCAATACTCAGTATTAAAAGCTACTGTTATGACATTTTTCTTTCCAAAATTATAATTTCTTGTTTTAATAAAAATCTCAAGTATGAGTTCTTGTTTTTATTTGGCCTGTATTTTATTTAAACAATCATAGAAATTATATCTTAGAGCGCATTAAAGTATATTTACAACTTTATGCTACAAACAAAGATTATGCGATACTTTTATGATTCAAAACTAAATTATGCGATACTTTTTTGGCGGAGTGTAATAAGCAAACATATAAATAAATCAATGTAAGAAAGGAATAAAAACAGAAATTGAACATAAAAAGATATGAACAGCTTATTCTGGATTATTTATTCCGATTTCAAAAAAAATTTCGTGGGTTTATTTGTAACGTGTTCCAGAAACCAGAATAGAAAAATGATGAGATATTGCAATATGGCTGTATCATACATGTAACAAAATTACATACGAATAAAAGTAAACATAATTCACTACACAACTCTTAAATGCATCACATAACCACAAAGGAGGGCTATGTGCAACTCCTTCATTGAGGAGTTGCATTTTAAATATTGACTCGTTAGTAATTGTTTTGTATTATATTGTATAAACGTTGACCCAATGTAAGAAACGATTTAAAGTTATTGGGCGATATTTGCTAACACCATACTTACAAATTAGATACGGTCTCATGCTTGGAAACAACTGATAAATCCTTTAAAATATTTGCGAGTGTGTATCCGAGCAAAATGACAAATTCATCAAAAGCATCTTTGATACTATACTACACAATCAGATATTTTCATTTCATCAGATGCATGATAGGTACATTATTGCGATCATGTTTTATTTTTGAGCTTAGTACATAATTCAGTATTAATAATTAATTTATAATTCATAACATTGCATTGTTATTAGAAATGCTCACATTACTAGTAATTAATAATAAATCCCAAATAAAAATTTAGAAAACTTCACTCACGGGTTTAGGAAGGTAATTACATATTCTAAAACAAAATTTTCCCAATTTTCAACATTAACTCATTTGTAATGTCTCAAGCAAATTTAGACGAATAAGGCCTTAACCACCCTTGCCGTGTGGGAGTGTCCATTTCCAGCTTTCAAATAACAAACTTTTAGCCGTGCAAAATCTTTAAATAAAAGCTACATGTAGCTTATAATTTTTACTTTACGATAACTAAGGTAGTTGCCTACTGATGATCACGTATTGATGAAGCCAACAAACAATTTGCAAAAATTAGCCATAATTAATAAATAATTATATAAACTTTGAATAAGGGATTTTATATCATCGACTCTACCTCGGTTAATGTTTACTAGGATATTATCAATTTTAATCTCTCTACATGTGTCTCCATGAATATAAGCAGGCCAAGTTAAAACTTAAACACATGATTTCCGATGCCAAAAGAAGTAAATGGAGGGAACTTTTAAACGATCTGGAGAATGACATATGGGGAGACGGATATCGAATCGTAATGCGCGGCTTAAAGAAACTTTCCCAATATGAACAAGCGCATAGACATTGTAAAAGAACTGTTCCACACAGGAAAAGTGGGCACACAAGTACCCATCCAGGCAGTTGGGGAGGTTCCTCTTTTTACTAATGAAGAGATGATAAAAGCCGCCGCTAAAATGAAGACAGGTAAAGCACCAGGAGCGGATCATCTAACCATAGAGGTTGTGGCAATCCTAGTTCAGGCGATCCCTGATACTTTGCTGGGTATCTTTAACTATTTGATAAAATCGCAAGAATTCCTCAAACAATGGAAGGAAGCCAAGGTCGTATTAATCTGGAAAGGGAAATCAATAGACTCCGCATCATCATATAGACCAATATGTCTGCTCAGTACTCTTGGCAAATTGTACGAGCGTATGATTAAGGAGAGGCTGGAAACGGAACTGGAGAGAACCGGTGGCTTATCCAGGCGACAATTCGGTTTCACCAGGGGCAGGTCTACGGTGTACGCTATATCAATGGTTGTCGACAAGGTGAAAGGGTCCAATAAGGTCTGGGTAGCTGTGGTAGCACTAGATATAAAGAATGCTTTCAATTCGGCCGCTTGGAGTAGAATAACAAAGGAACTGGTGAAGAGAAACATGGTGAAGAAAGATTACTCTGAATAAAACCGAGTTGGACATTGGGGCTGGGGTTCCACAGGGGTCAGTCCTGGGACCCACATTATGGAATCTACTGTACGATGGCGTCCTTGATTTGGAATTAGGAGAGGGCGTAATGTCATTAGCGTATGCCGACGACCTTGCGATAGTGGTTGAAGCCGAGGACCAGAGAGACCTTATGTTTAAAGCCAACGAAGCCATCGAGGAGATAGCCACCTGGATGGAGAATCATGAACTGGAAGTGGCACCCCACAAGACCGAAGCCGCGATCCTTAAGGGCCCTAGAGAGCGAGAAAGCATATACTTCAAAGTTCTAGGAAACAGAATTCACCCGAAATCAAATACCTAGGCGTCATACTCAATGACAAGTTAACGTTCTGGCCTCACATTAACTATCTCGTGAAGCGTGCAGACACTAGCCTAGCCTCGCTGTCCAGAATCATGCCGAACGTGGGTGGACCTAGTCGAAGTAAAAGGGAAGCCCTATACTGGGTTGTGCAATCTCAGATAATGTACGCATGTCCAGTCTGGCATGTCCTAGTGAGTAGAAAGTACAGAGATCTTCTGCAGCGCCTACAAAGAGGGTAGCTAGTGGCTACAGAACAATTTCTACGGCTGGGATACAAGCCATAGCAGGAACACCTCCAACTACGCTCTTGGTCCAGGAGCAGCGTGAACTCTTTACGTCCAAGGAGCAGCAACAGATCCCGGACAGAAGGAAAGCAGGACAGCGTACATTACCTAAGTGGCAAAATAGGTGGGAAACAGAGACCGCCACGGGGTCATGGACCAGGGCCCTCATACCCGCCCTGGTGCGGTGGGTTGAGTGTAAACATAGGACAACCGATTACTACCTCACCCAGTTTTTGTCCGGCCACGGACATTTCCGGAGCTATACAAAAAGATTCAAGTTAACTGAGGATGATCTGTGCGTGTTTTGCGGAACCAATGACTCTCCGGAACAAGCAGTTATGAGCCGTAATAATTGGCAGTCCGATAGAGCCCGGCTGGTGGCCGAGGTGGGGATGGAGGTCAGTAGGGAGAACGTCGTGAACATTATGTTGTCCTCTGAAAAGAACTGGAGAAGTGTATCCACCTATATAAAACGTATTCTGTCGGACAGAGAGAAGATCGAGCGACAATTAAAGAGGACCCGCGAAGAACAAGGTATACCAACTGACACCCTGAACTGAGGACCTGACTGCCGATAAGTAGACCTGTGACTGAGGGGATTGTTAAGACTCGTCGTGCTACCTGCAGATATGCCACGCCGCGGATTCCGGGGGCACGAAGGAGAAGAATGAGGTGTTTTGGTGGGTAAACCGGGCTTGCACACCCCATACCGGGAGTCCCACACTACCATTTTGCGATAGATCCAAGCATATGGTGACCACAAAGGTTTTCACCTCTGAAAAAAAAAAGAAAAATCTCTACATGTACCCTATTCATCTTTATCAAAGTATTTGTTAAAGAAGAAACACCTTTGTTGAAACAATTCATAAAAATTAGTTAGACAATAATTCAATGCATTAGTTATATCTTTAACTTAAAAAACTTGATGCCAAGTGGCTTTGAGCACATGTTTATAGTTTTTCTCTACAAGACCGAGTAAAGACGCTAGAGAAAAGAAGAGAATAAGCGTTTTGTTTTTCTCTTAATCTTATCCAACATTTGTCTGAGGTACATTTTCTAATAATAAAATATAGTTTATTACGGTCGTTATTTCTAGATTATGCAATTCATATAAATCATAGCACAGCTGTGATGCTTACATCAAAATATCCTCAAGATGTTGCGATTTGCACGTGCCAATCTCTCGGGGTTTCCCTAATGTTCAGTTGAAAACCGCTGTGGTATGAACTTATATACATTGTATACCTATGTAAGTATGTATGTACACGGTAATATGTAGATATGACTGAAAGGCATGTCATTACAATGGCTATTGTGGCGGCAGCGAATAGCGAGCTTGAGTTCTTACCGCGCGAGAATTTTCATTGTTCGTTCTGCACGAAATTGCCTCCTTCTCATCATATTTGTACGGATATTGACTGAAATTTGACTGAGAATGTGGATGCGATAGAGTTATAAATAAATTCTATATCCGTGTGGACAAAGTAATGGAAAACTTTGCGTTTATATTTTATTATAAGTGAACGGGATTTCTTGTTGACATACCACAAACAGAAAGGTACTATTAATCGGTGTTCTTCTATATAAAAGCAATACTAAACCAGGGAAAAGATACGCAGTATGGCAGGAATTGGTATAATTTAAAGTTTATAACATCTTCCTTCTTTTTGAAGAACAGAGAGATATGCGAGAATTTTCATTTCTCTGAAACCATGTTGTTTGTTATTTAATATGTAATGTTTATAAATAAAAGACATGCACGTATTTAAAAAAAAATCAGTCTGAATCTGATGATTTTTTATTTTTAAATTTTTGTTGAAGTAAATTCCATATAAAGTTCTTGTTCAGCGGAAAGTGCGATAAATTTAGTAGGAGAAACAATATCAGGTTTCGTATGAGGTTAACGTGACTTATATTACAAAAATTCTTAATGGCTATCAGCAGGTGAATCTATAAAAAGAAATATTAAATGCTGAAGCAACTTCATAAGGATGTACATGATTTTTACTATCGTTATGAAGTATGATATTATAATTAGAGCTGTTTTTGTTGGTTAGCTGGGCAACCACGCTTCACACAGCACGACCATTATTCTTGATCCCACGGATTTGCCTCTGATAATAGTCCCTTTACGTATTAAAATTAAGTGAAGTAGTTTACATTGGTTGTACAAAATAGTCATATAGAGATACTTAAAATGAAGAAATCTTTTAGAAACCGACTTAAATTTCTCACGGAATCATTAACCCAAACCCTCTTGATCAAGTTTTATGAAAAATTTATGGTACACAAATTTACAGAATTCGGCACTGTATATCATTGCTAGAAAGCCACGCTTTTTCAGAAAAATACATAAACAAATGATCTGACTACGTACACAAATAGTGTCAGTCACACAGCAGCCACTAAAAAGGATTCGTTGCGAGAAGGAACAGCACCCGCTGCCGGCGGCGCCAACATGCCAGAGGCACCTCAGAGCGTCAAGGTGTCGCGGGCGCCCGGCGCCGGCGGTGCCAAAACAGTTGAAATCGTTACAAGGCGCCCTTGGCGATGACGCTTATGGCATTCCACGCTTTCAAATGATTAATAAAAGCAACAGTTATTGTGGCAGCTAATTATATTAACTTCGGATATCCAGAGCGTAAATCAACACTATGGTTAAACACGTTTCCCGTTTAATTCCAATAGAGCAGTTGTTACCATTTCCCATTGTCGTTTAGGCTAATTTATATTCACTAAAACGTCTTTCTGGTTATTATTATGAAATTTCTGACAGCCAGGACAATTACCTATCATTTCTTATTTTATTATGCTATACAGGGTGGCACATTAATATGGGGAAGCTTGATATATCCCACATTATAAAAGTTATCAAAAACAAATATTAAGAAAAGCTGTAGGTATTCTTAAGCTTTATATTTTAAAATTAAGTACGCATATACTAGGTGTTTTATAACGCCGTGCTAGACCTAACCTATATTTTTTTAAGTAGAATGCTATAGTTTCTTTACGTATTTGAAATCTGTTTACTTCTGCGAGCCTCCTCATATAAGGTTTGCCACATCTCTTCCAATGTAGAAAAGGAATTTTGTTTTGATCTTATTTGGCTGCAAATTTACCTCTTCAAATTATGAATTTTCTTTTTCTTTCTATTCATTATCATTTAAAGCAATTTTTCAAAATTTGACTAATTGTTAGCGTTCATCTTTTTTTATCTATATTTTAATGGACTATCACAATGTAAATTGTTCTCAAATGTAGTAGTTAATAAAAAAAAAAATATTGAGATACCCTTTAATAAAGTTTTAACATAACAATTATGTTACGAAGCTATAAAAACTATGCTCATCTCATACTAATGTTTAAAGATGAGCTATTGCTGTCCCATTTTACCTCATCTAATATTTTCTTTATATTATATTTTTTACATTCTAAACGTTTTATAAACTATCCCATAAAATCGAAAATATTAATCAATCAGATCGTAACACGCTATTTGGCATGTTGACACTGTAGGCGTTCTGTTCACTACACAATTAATTGCAAACAATGCATGTTTTAAATTAATGTGTTCTCCGTCAACTAATTTAAACTTGACAGTTTAACAAAATGTATTCGCTGCGAACAACAATGAACGACTACCGACTTTCCGTAACTGCGGTTTTACAAACGTGTCGCTTTCGCTTTTGTCGGCATTTCCTTTCTTTTTACATCAGATCCAATGTCAAACACTTAAATACATTTCCCCGGAAACTTGTAATACGGTTTGTGCAGCTGTTCGTTTTCCATTGTCTGAAGAATATGTTTCTTAAATACAGTGGTATCAGATGGTCGTTACTTAAAACATTGATTATGACTTCTAAATGAAAAGAGGTATTTTCTACTGCAAATGTGAAATAATAGAAAATAAAGGTTCGCTTGAAAAGACAGCTAAAATCCCTAGCATACATATTATTCCCAAGTTTCAAACTATCGTAAGCATAAATTTTCGTTTTCTGGTCCATTGAGGTGTGCAAGCGAACGACTGGGGAAAAATCGAAGCTGTATATTTGTTTTATATTAAGAGCGTATGTTTTTGACTGCGTCCTCTCCGATTTTCGCCCTAGAAAAATAGTCGAATACGGTAAGAAAAGCGATGTCTATTGCCGCCCGTAATATGCGGTTTGTGTAACATCACATCGTGTAATGGGGCTTTATGCGATTTATTGGGATCTTCTAAATCTACATATGAGCCATAAAAGACGTGCCCAGCATTCGTCATTTAAGACGCTTATGAAATACCCTTTAGGAAAACCTACCAAAGTAAAATCCGGTGCTTGGTGTCCCATTTTTTTGCCTTTTGGTCGTCATCTTTCTCGACTTGGGTTTTCCGCCGCTGCTGTAGTAAATGATAAAATGATTTAGATAGGGCGATGTCGTCAATACTTGCCATAAAAACGAAAAAGAAAGTTATTCGAAACTTACCCGAAGTTGCTATACGTATGTATTTTTAATACTAGAAAATATATGGATAATGCATTTCATTTTAAATTTTGTATGAATTGAAATTACCAGGATACTTATTAAAGAAAAGATTATGCTACTAAAACCTTTTGTTTAATTTTCTGATCGTTGGTTACTGCTTATTTTGTACCTTATCGTTTTCACCTAATCGCACAAACAGGTGAATTGGATTTAACCCAGAAGTGTAGTAAGGCCGAGCATAGTTAACAGTGATGACATAGGTGATAATGCTATCTTGCGAGCTACATCAGTTCTAAATTTAACATACGCATATTGGCGCATATAAAATATGATTATAAACATTAAATAGGTCTCTAGTTCCTTTGACATAGTCTGCAAGTAAGGTCTCCATTGAGCATACCTATTTTTGTAGATGTTTTTTTATCGGTGCATGCTCCGACATGAACCTCACAGTTATCCGTAGCTAATTAACACTCAAAAGTAGTAGTTCTTTAGCTCTTCTCTGGCATGGCTTGCCTATAAATTCATTACCATGCTCATGCCTGGACGTGTTTTCCCAGTGCTTACTTTATCCTTCTCCTATATGGCTTCGGACCATGCGATTTTGTTTATTCCCAAAGCCGGTTCTGGTCCTTGGAGTGGCATTTCTTTTCCTCGACGGGCGAGTTTATTCGCTGCCTCATTGTCCTCTTTGGTGTCTTGGCACCCAAATCAGCTCCACCCTGTTTCGTTCTGCAGGTTCCCATTGTTCCTCGAGGCACTGTCATACTAGCCCAGACGTCACTTCCCGACTCAATAGGGCCCTTAGTGCTGCTTGGCTATCAGAATTAAACCTTGCACATTGCAAGATGGCGAATATCCCTGCCTGGAAAAAGAGGCATATTTACCAAGTGCATAGCTATAGCTTACTGAGGTGATGTAAATTCCCGCGCCAGTGCCTTCAGAAGTCTTTGGCCCGTCTGTATACGAGGCATACATCTGCTGCCTGACATTGTGCACTCGATTACTCCATTCACTCCTCTCTGGAATGATTACTTGGGATGGATTCTTAAAGCAGTATCATGTTGTTATGCGGTCCATTTGCATATCTAATGTTTCGCCGCACATATTCTGTGTTGCCAAATAGCCTGACCTACAGATAGTTCTGGCCAGTATATTTTTTAGCCTGTACGCACTCATTCAGCACTTCTTTTTGGATCAGTAAGTAACTCAAATTTATTGAAAGACGGCAGCTTGAATGTGGGGTCATCTACAAAGGATGAATAATTCGATGCAGGCACAAAGAATATGAGAATCGAAGATGCAAGCAAAGAGGAGAGGTAGGCCGAAAAAAACGTGGGACAATGAGGTGGGAGACATTCTGAAGAGGACAGGCACAAGCCGAGGTTTTGGCACAAAAGAGAAAGGACTGGTAAAAGTTTATTAGGAACCAGTGAAAATGTGAAATATTACCGCCCTTACATTCTTTTGGGTAGATAGGGAATGATTATATATAAGTGACTCAAAGGCAACGCTGAAAGGGCTTTCATGGCTGCAGTAAGTAGGTACAGTCCGCATGGCCGCTGTTGTACCTGTGCATGTAAGTCTTTACAACTTGCCCAATTGGTACGTAGTGTCTTAGGCCATCACACAAAGGTCGCGCATTTAAAGATCCGTTTCACCACACCACTATAAATTCAATATAGCATGTCTGGTTTGAAACCCAATTTACTACCATCTGTTCGTCTTGTTGCCACAAGGCTTGGAATCTTTTTTTTTTTGTAATAGTTTCTAAATCTTCAAATCATGGGCCACCCTAAGGTACTTCACTTCATGTATTATCTGTACATTATTTCCATTTATATATAAAGGTCTGAGCCTTTTCAAATTTTTGCGACGTGTAAACCCCGTAATCTTTGGTTAGCTTAGGCTAACAGATAAGCCCTCCTGCTCCACTTACCTTGATACCGGATTCAAAGCCTCTTACATGCAATTTCTGACTTTATATTAAATTTGTCGAGACGATACTTCCAGGAATCAAAGAAAATTTCTATGAGTAATAAGTGTTATTTAATGTTGTGGGTTATACTTTATGCGTACATTACGTTTCTCAGAATTTCTATGTAATTAATCAGGGTTTAGCAATTGTGTCTTCTAAACTAACACTGTGCACCTGTTCTTTTATTATTGACAGCTACTTTTTTCACATAACCGCGCATGTCAGAACTGAGAACAATTAACATTGATAAACAAACTCATATGTTTATGTAATGTGTTGAATTTTATTTTTGAATTATTATAACATCTTTCTTTCCAGCCTACGTCGGAAATGCACTTACAATCACCTAACTACCACAATTGAAACGAACACCCGAAAAAATTTAAATTTCTAATTAAGCCATTTTCTCTTCATTCTTTAGCTAAATTTGTCACTTATTATCCTTGGTACGTTACATGGTACGTTAAACTACGCAAGTAAGATCTATCTTACATCATTGCATCAGTTAATAATAATGCTTTATGCCTCATGTCGTTTATTTGTTTGTTTGTTGCGGAGTGAAGCTTCTGGCTGTGCAATATACCTTCACACCTCTAAGAACTGACATTTATTGATGTATGGTGCCATTTTCATTGAGACTTTGTAATATTGTGTATTAATTTTTTTTTTCTGTCACCACAAGTAATAAAAAGTGTAATACCCGCTGTTATATTTCTAATATTCCGTATTATACAGCTGTCTCCGTGTGGTTTTCAATAAATCTAGGACTTTGAAAGCTTTGGCAAAAAGCGGTGCCATTTGCTCCAAGCGCCAAAAAGCTACTGGCAATATACTCTCGCACTGCTGCCACTAATATCGTTCGAAAAATTATGGGTCCCAAGAGTAATTTGTCGTTTCTCACATATTACACATCGTAAATAAAGGCGTAATCGGTCTTTTGCGTCAACGCTATTAAGGCAATAATTTGGGAATTGCTGACTTAATAACGAACCCTACATATAGTTCACCACCCAGGTCAGCATGCGCTAGGGTTAAATCGGAGTCAAGTGATCCGGTTTTCTGCTGGAATCCGAAGGGGACGCAGCGTGCGTTGTTTGACGTGGCATTTTCTTGCAGGTCGAGTACACTTGAACATCGCCAGCACTTCCCAAAACGACCGGTTGCGTTGCGTTGAACGCCTTCGCGTTTCAGGCGATATTAACTTTTCCTGGCAGAAACGTGTTAATATAAATCGTTGGAGGCTCTCTGAGGGATCTCCACTATAACGCTATTTTGCCCCCTCCGCGAGATGTAATGTAGAAAAATCGAGCGGCAGGCAGGTTCACTTAGGTGAAAATATGTTTACGGTGTTTATCCAACATGCGAAGACGGGAACCGTTGCCAAAACTTTGTTTGCTTTCGGATTACATGCAAACATCTTGCGAACATGGAATGTTCGTTGTCATTTAACAGTAAACCTGTACCAGCCCGGCAAATCCCGTTGTTTAGATAAAGTTTATTTTGGCAATCTCGCATTTTTACTTCTACGTTCTCAAGGATGTTTTTTCAGATCTCTCGTAAACAATAATGCTACTACAGCATCTAGCAATTTATGATATAATTTCAGAAAGAAAATCAATTAATCTATTTGGGGATATCAAATTATTTTAGGTTTTCTGAATTCTATTCCAATAAATATGCATTTGCGCTAATAATAGCAGTAATTCTGTAGGAATGAGTCGTATATAATGTAATTACTAATTGATCTAATAATAATAATAATAGATCTTTATTGTGCAACAGAATACCAGTTATAGGATAATGTTATAATGAGTACATGCATGCATATACAGAGTGTTATAATAGATTACATGTAGAGAAATAAAAACTAAAACAAAACAGAATTCAAATCAAGTACAAAGACTTAGACTAATATAAATGAAAAAATAATTACATTGGCTGAAAAAAAAATGTCAAAATAATAGTGATCTGCATTCTTATACATGGTATACAAAGGCAATTGCCTAAGCAAATTGGTTTTTGCAACAGCAGGAGCAAATGTAGGCGTGGAACGTGTAGAGCAGCGGGCTACATGAAAATTAACATCACCAAGAAGATGGGGGCAGTCGGTAACACCATTAACTAACTTCCACATGAATCTGCTGCTGCGAAGTTCCCTGCGAACGGTTAGAGATTGTACGTTATGGCGTTCTAGGAGATGTTGATAGTCAATTCCTCTAGGTGGATAAAGCGAGTCCATTTTGAAGGAAAGAAACTTCAAATACCGACGTTGTAAACGCTCTATTGATAATTGGTGGGATACATAGTAAGGGGATCACACTACAGAGGAATATTCAAGGGAACTAACAATGAGCGCATAATAAAGGGATTTTAAGGTATCAGCGTGGGAGAAATATTTGGATACGCGCGTAATAAAGTCTAGTTTCTTTGATGTAGAGCTTACGAGGTTATTGATATGTGGGATGAAAGTGAGCCGACTATCAAAATGCATGCCAAGATCCTTGAAGGTTTCTAACTTTGATATAGTTCGATTTTTAATGTAATAATTAGATACAAAAGGATTAGTTTTTCCAGAATAGGTGACAAAATGACATTTACTAACATTTAATTTTAAATTATTAGTCGAGCACCAGCGAACAATTATATCAATACTATGTTGTAACAGAGCAATATCATAAGGACTGACGACAGATGAATAAATCTTTAGATCATCAGCGTATGCTAATACAGGACAAGAAAGTAATTTCAGGAGATCACCGATATATATTATAAATAACAAGGGACCTAAATTTGACCCATCGGGAACACCTGATGTTGAAAAGAACAAATCTGAGGAAAAACCATTATAAAAAACATAATTAGATCTATTGAAAAGATAAGACTTTATCAAAGCAATGAAAGATGGGCTTAATCCAAATGCACTAATCTTTGTCAAGAGAATGCCATGATCAATCCTCTAAAAGGCACTTGAAAAGTTCGTGTAGACTACATCCACTTGTCCTCTATCATCAAGATATCGACTAATGTATTGGGAAATAACTGCTGAATTAGTAACTGTTGACCTACCCGGAATGAAACCGTGCAGGTGTATACATAGAAACGATTTAATATTATTAAAAATACATGAATAAATAATATTTTCAAATACCTTATGAAAGTTTGATAAAAGAGATATAGGTCTGTAATTTGTAATAGCAGATAAATCACCTTTCTTATGGATATATACAACTTTAGCCCTCTTCCAAACATTAGGGAAAGTGGAAGTTTTGATGGCGAGATTAATGATAGTGCATAATGGGTTAGCGAGAACATATCTTGCATCGCGAAGAAGGAAACTAGGAAGCATATCATTTGCCTGCGGTAAGTTTATCTGGAAGTTTAGCTAAAATTCTAAAAACCTCCTCCTCCGTCACATTTGGAAGCGAAAACGACGTATTTTCACTATATGCATCAACCTCGACAGGTGGGGAAGCCTGTGTTTGTATTTTTTGAAATAATTCGGTAAAAGCATTAACAATCAGTTGCAGGTGGTTAAAGCAATTATCATCTAAAAACATTTCACCAGGAATTCTGGTAGATTCTCTTTTCATATGAATAAATTTGAATAAATCTCTGGGATTATATTTTATATCAGCCTCAATGTTATTCAGGTAGGTTTGGTACGCAGATGATCTTTCAAGTTTACATAGAGATCTCAGTCTTTTATTTTAAACTCATGTTGGTAACATTCAGAATTAGTCGCAATCCATCATCGTCTATAGTAATTCATTTATAATTAATCAATACAATGTACTTCCAATACAAACGATGGCAATTCGAGTTAATTTGATTTATTTGTTCACAATTATTTTAGAACCATGTTTTGACCGTGGAACTTCGGTCATTTTCAAGTTTCAGAATGCTACGAAATATTAACAAAATTAATATGATGGTCTTCTATTAGCAACACTTTCCTCTAGGGGCTCCATATTGAGAAATTGTTATGTATAAAATTAAGTTAGCATTTATCAACCCCGTCACATTATCATTGGAATTTTGCAGGTTGTACAGTCTTTATTATTTACATATCATTCTGTATTTTATTCATTTTGTAACTAAATATTTTCAGAAGAAAGGTTGAACGTTGTAAAATAACATTGTTTGTTTAACAATGAAACAAACAATTTTCTGGATGAATTTGTCGTTAACGAAACATATACGTGCACCGCTTCAATCCCGAGTCCAAACAATATGCAGGATACAAACATACGAGGTATCCTATCACTGCGCGTTACACTAGTTTATTTATTGAGCACAATGCTTTCGGAAATTCGTAGATTCCATTTTAAAACGGGGACCGAATGAATTGAAAAAGGATGTAATACCTAAACATGCACCGTTATCCCTACTCTAAAAAGATATTTACAACTTCTTTCTTTTAACGCTCACTTTGACTTTTTAAAATATCAAGAAGTATAGGCGAATGTAAGAGACAGAATAACCGCTTACCCCAAAGTATCTAACAGCATCAAACGATAAAGAAAAGTTCAATGAGTTATTACAGTCCTTCCATATTGTTACACTTTGCATTGAATCGAAAATGACATTGATTTCAATAATTCATTTCGCTTTTTTTAATCATAGACAACATCAGCGATATAAACGTTATTTTGAAGGCAATTTTAAATTCATTCTCTTTACTTTTAATCTGGCAACTGCAATTACGACTTTAGAAAAACCGTTACGTCACTTAGCGGTTCCTTTTTGCGCGGGAATATTTAACTTACGCGCCACGAAATTTAAACTCGCTTATTTTAAATTTATTCATTTAAGCGCCAAACTCTTATACGCTTCGTCTTTTATGATCCTTTGTGCATCTCTGGACGTTGGTATTGGTTCATCATTTTTTTTGTATCTACTTACCGCGCCTTTATAAGGGCTCTGCACGCTACTCGCGCTCTCTGTTCCAGTTCAGTTAATTTGCCGTTGTGACGGACTCGTTTTGACTCGAAAACACAGAAACCACGTGCTTCAGCTTCGAAGCCCCCTTGTTTTCAAGCTACAGCTAAGTAATCTCTGTTCTCTTCAGTTAATTTTGCCGTCGCAACGACCTTTTTTTAACTCGAAACACAGAAACCACGTATTTATCGCTCTCTTTTATTTTGTTTCATTACTGTTGCTATTTATATTCTTTAAACTTGTAATTGCCAGTCATTTACTATTCACTTATAGAAACGGATTAATTGCGTCACTTGTAAATTAATCTCAGGAATACAGCAACCACGTGCTGTTCTTTTTTACATTAATCTTAACATCAGAAATCAGCAACCATGTGGCAAGTTTTTCTTTTTTTCTTTTTTTTTATCATTACAATAAAGTTATCGTTACATTTTGGATCTTGCTTTTTTTTATTAATCATTACAGCGACTCCAAGCGTCATACTCGTGTGTACCGCTTTCTTACTAAGTTGCATCAGGTGGAGCACACATTGCGTCCGCACGCCACGCACACCTGATCGTAACAATATGTATATGGGTACGAAACCGTACCGTGTTTAATTCTCTCAGTTAAATTACATTTTTGACTAGTTCAAGGTTTTCTATTTTAATATTATGGCCAGTGTCATTCATATGTCGAGCCTCACTTGTTTGTTCAAGCCTCCCATAGCAATAACCTGCTACCTGCTCCTTAAATCTAATTCCGATTGCATGTTTCGTCTATTTAATGTAAGCCTTATTGAAATCACCAAATGTTTTCGAATAGACGGGCACAATCTGGTAATCAATCTGTCCGTTTATTGCGACTTTATTCATGAACAAGTTCGAAATAGATTAGAAAAAAGACACGCTGGATATTACTCTAAGATTTGGTTGAAGTACGTCGATAACAACTTCGCGATTTTCGATACTGCTAAAACTACTATTGCCCAAAATGCAATTCGAAAAATAGGACTTTATTTCCTAATAACTAACAAACTAATGTTAGAATTACACCAAACTCAATCACCAAAGTATCCAAATAAAGATAGAAACACCTCAAATCATCTGATAAAAAACTAAGTTATCACATATGTCAAAAATCTATAAGGATAATTTTAGATTTATCTCGTCCAGATAAACTCATTGTTCAATACAGTCTTTTATTAAAAATGTCAAAAACTCCTTTATTTCTTCAAGCAAACTACTGATGCCATATACTAGGTCAACCGCCTCTTTTTTTGCGTTTCCAACAATATCTTTAATTTCGCCCAAATTTGCTGAATGAAATAAGTACACATGATGTGATCGGATTCTTCAACTTTGAAAGGAAGTTCTGTGCATCTGCATTAATTTTGCATACATATATCAATTTCTTTCAATGTCAGCGAAACACTCACGGAATTTTTCAGATATCAGAGGAGAAGCTTACACCACATCATTCCTTTATCTTTCCCATTCTCTACGTATTAATTTCCAAAACTGGAAGCAAGCATTCGGAGAACCTTGCCCAACAGCGACAACTTTATCATTAGCACGTCGAAATGCGGTTAATTTTGAAACTTTTTCACAATACTTATTCAAATCTTGAATATAAATGCAAGAATGTTCAACCAAAAATACTGTGCGAAAACACGTTTTTTTCTAAAATCTATATTTAGATAGTATCTCAGCGGACAATGTCCAGTAAGCAGGCCAGTAAGTGGCTTAGTTTCGATTTGCCGAATCTCAATAGGTTTTTGTTAATATTTACTTTGGATTTGACCAACCATTTAGCTACAAGCTGCCCAGGGTTTAACTCCTGAGAGATATCGCTTTCTCATGCTCCCATTGTTGGAACTCACCTCTAACCTGAGTTTCAGATATACCCAGAGTTGGTACGTAACACCTCCTAACGGTTAATTTTGAGAAAGCTCTGGCGGTCATACTAGTGTGGGTTTATTTGTCATAACCAGACGCATTACATTACTCACGCATCCTCATACCTAGACTTAAAGCTATTTGCTTTTAGAGCACTCAGCATATATAGATGTTAGTTTCTTTCGTCCCTTTGTTGAGCTTTTCTTGGACTGATTTGAGGTTGTGTGGGATTGCGAAGTGTCCTATAAGGTCACCATCTTTAAAGTTGTGTGTCAACTTTAGTATATAAGCAATGAGGACCGCCATCCTCCTAACATGCAGGTGCAGGGGTGTGATGTTTAACATAACCTCCATAGATGCTGTTGGCCAGGTGCGCATTGCCCCTGTAATTCCCAAGCAGCATTCTCTGGTGACGATAGGTCTTATAACGGCTTGATATAGCCAATATATCAGTTTTGCCTGTAGACCTCACGGTTTCCCAAAGAACCTTTAGCAGGACCAATATGCCATTATTGCTCTGTGGGTGACTGTATCTAATTGTTTGTTCCAATTCAGTCTCTGGTCAAGTATGACTTCATTGGAATGTTTTAGTTGATCACCTTTCAGAAATATTTTATCTAAAAATAGGTTTGTTTGTTCCAATTCAGTCTCTGGTCAAGTATGACTTCATTGGAATTTTCTAATTGATCACCTTTCAGGAATACTTTATTTAAAAATAGTTTCTTCGAATTCGTAAATAGTACAACTGTAGTGTTATTAGCGTTTACTTGTAGCTTAACATACATTTGTGTATATGAGAATAAACATCGTTTGGATTATCCGCGATAGTATAGATGGCTGTAAAAACCCTATTCACGTTATTCTATGTTTTCACTTTCCCATTTTATAGTTATCGATAAATTACCAGAGATACAATACCGGAAAGCACAATCTTCCGATCAAATAGAAACTCATTCAAAGATCCTAAGTTGATGTGGAATTTAATTCGAAGTTATATTGTACGTAATTATCAACGGAAAGACGTCTAGAACTTTTCCAATTTGATGTAACATTAACTTTCATTTTTCTAGCGGTGAGGGCAGTATCAATCAGCTTTTAATCGTAATTACGGGGAGTTTAAATTTTAATTAAAACGAAATATTGCTTTCGCGGCTGATTTTGCTAAGGTTCTACGCCGTCGGACTCTTGAAACGTCGCAAAGTGCCTCCCGGTTACCTTAATTCGAATAGAAAATTTACATGCTTTGACGGAAACATCGCCACGTATTTCCCTAAAATTATAATTACAAATTCTTATCTGCTTCCACGGGACCGAAAGATCGACCAATCCCGCGCCTCGTTAGTATACATCTCCCTTTCTAGCCGCCATCCGTCGACTCTCTATCTCCCACTATCTTTAAACTCCAGTGCCGATTCCAAACAAATTATGTATTCCCTTGCAGTCCACTTTAAGGTACGTGTTAAAAGATAAGGGAACGAGAATTCTTGGTTATTGTATCCTTACGGTTTCCGCTCAACTTGGAACGTAAATCGTGAATTTGTAAAGGTTCAGCCATGATTATTTTCAGGAATCTCTATAATATTGTAATTTGTAATTAATTACAGAATATTACACGAGTTTACCAATATAATTAATTTAAGTGGGAATTAACGCACGCACAAAATCGATATCAATGACTTCACCTGATCAGTTTAATATTGTACTGCTTTGCTTTAAGATATAATAGAAAGCTACCATATAGCTATTTATTTAAACAAATTATATATGTATCATTTGTATGTATAATATGCATTTATAATAAAAATAAATTATAAATAAATCAAATAGTTCTGTGAATTAAATATTGTTGTTAATTTCATAATTTATTGTCGCGGAAGATGGAGCAGTGGCGTCGCACTAGACCTGTTCAAATCACATCTCTCAAATATATATCACGCTACAGTCATAGTTGGTAATATGGCCTAAACTAGAAGAAATCACAAAATTAATGGTGGTGTCCCGCAGGGCTCATTATCGGCCCCACTTTGTAGTTGTTGTATATTAATGATCTGCCAGCGTCGCTAGTAAACTGTTTCACGTCACTATATGCAGACGACACCACATGTGTAATACACTCTGCTTCGGTATCAAATGTTTCCGTTTTATTGAACGACACAATATTTAATATTTCCATGCGTATAAATAATAATTTAATACTTAAAAATAAAAAAAAACAAAAAAATTCATTTTTCTAAAAACTGCAGTAATTACAGTCTTTAGGTAAAATTAAAAAGTATATCAGTACCTGAGACCGCATCCACTAAGTTTTTAGGATTAGTGGTTGATAAAATGGGATGTACATTGTTCAAATCTCCTTAAGAAGCTAAATTCGTCCTATAGAAAAAAAATTATTGAAAAAATGTGTTACCATGGTTTCACTGAAATCGTTTTATTTTACTTATCATTGAATCTGGATTGCGCTATGCTTTAATTTTTTGGGGGTCTAGTCACTTTAATATCTATTCAGCAAAAGGATTTAATTCGCCTGATGTGTAACGTTCCATATAACACTCCATGTCGGGGTCTCTTTTGTGAACTTAGTATCCTAACTTTGCCCAGCCTCTATATACAGGGTTAGTAAAAAGTCCCGGAACGGTCGAATAACTTTGTTATTTGAAAATTATGATTTCTGAAATTTGGTGTGGGGGTATAGTTAATATAAATGCATTTTATGCAATACAGTTAATATTTTTTTCACTTCCGGTTTAATCGGCAATACGTCCAACTTTTTTTTTTAAATGGAACGCCCAGATTTTTTTAACACTTTTGAATGCAAAATAAAAAACTACGTTCAGGAAGTATTAAGATGTTTATTTTTATTCACAAGAAAACAGTTAAAAAATTAAAAAAGTGTCCTAATACAGAAAAATCAAGGTACCTTTGAAAAAAGTTGTTGTTTAGTGTTTGCATTCTTTTTGCCGTCACATTTGACAATTTTAAAAGCGTTTTAACTTTTGCATCGCTATAAATTTACTTATTTTAAACATTGACACATTTGAAAATGGCAGAAAAACTTACTGAATCAGAACGAATTGAGATATTAATGATGCATGGGTACGGTGATCGTCAACGTTCTTTTGAAGAGGTTCGTATTTTGTTTAATACTGTTTATCCGGATCGTCACATTAGTAAAATTTCTTACTGAATTTTGTATTTGTTCTGGAGTGATGCGATTGGCTTCTTGAACTACTCTCTCTTCCAATTGTTCAAGATTATGGGGACGATTTTTGTACACTTGACATTTCATGTGACCGTTCCGGGACTTTTTACTAACCCTGTATGTATGTATATGAGCTTACAATTTTTCTATTACAAAATGAGGCAACCTTCGTTTGTAACAAGAATTTTTATAGTGACATGCAAACCCACTTCTCTTATAACTATTGTGTTCCCAAAAACAACCTTAAAGATATGTGTTGGGAGACTACACTGCCTTCAAACACACACTAACGGAGTCGCTTCTAATAGGAAGGGACCTTCTACAAGTTGCGTGAATATTTGTATATGTAGTGCGTATTGTATGTATTGTTTGTCTCTCTCTCTGTGTTGTTTTTTATTCTCCAAATTTGTTTTATGACAATGTCAATGTTAAAGTATGACTTTTTAAACTTGTAGATATATCTTTTTCTGTTGTGACATTCACCCATGTTATTTTGGAAAATAAAATACTACGCTGTACTGTACTATGTTAATTTGCAACAAAATTGACTTCCCTTCTACACCGTAAAATTACGGCTATTTTTAATTCTCAGCGAGGGATGGCGTAGCAGTCGAAATTTTGAAGGAACCTTGGGCGGCTCCAGAAATCTCGTGACTTGAAAATAGGGTGCCCATACTATGGGAGCAAACGTCTAATATAAATAGAAGCGATGATTTTTATTAACAATTTTCTTGTATATCAAGGTATAATTTTGTGATATAGTAACTCCCACAATCTCAAAGCTAAATGTGCTGCATTTAATAATATAATCCAACCAAAATTAATAAATTAATATCTATAATTTACAATTGATGGGAATCTTTTCTTAGCCGTGCTTGTAAATTTTTTGTTTTTTGTTTTTTTCTCTTGATTTAGCGGCTTGGTTTTTTAAATTTAATGAATTATTCAATAAAACTCTTCATGACGTTTCGACAATCTTATTTTTTATTGTTTCTTCCTCAGATTATTTTATATAATTCACAAAATTTGTCTAGAAATTATGAATGGATTATGTTATTAACATTTTTACAACTTTTTTATGCATTTTATACTTACAAAATTAAAGACATTCACACAACATTTTAAAATAGATTAAAAAAAATTGTTTATCTTTTCATTTTTCTTAAACATATACTAACTGTTATTTTTCATTTAAAATTATTATGCATGGCGACAAATTTTGTGTGAACACTGGAGAACTACATTTAAAATAAACCGAAAAGCATGCTCAGCTATGGGCTTTTTTTTCCCTAAATTGTTGTACTAAAAATTGTTTATTTGTAAATTTACCTATATATATTACTGACGAAAAGTATGTTTAAATGATTGGTGCATAAATTTTTGATGAGCTTTCTATTTCTGTTTTGTCGTTTACTGCGTTATTTTATTTCTTTATTTGGATCATTTCTAATATACATCGCGCTTTATAATTTCTTTCTTTATTTAAAATTGAATGTATGACCAAAGTTTATTGTATGTTTTTTTAGAGCGGTGAGGTTGTTCTGATATTTGTGACCTCTTTTATTCTGTTATGAAGTTGTTGTGATGTTTGTCCTATGTACACACCATTACAATTGTTACAGGGGATTTTGTATACTACATGACTTTGGTTTTGTAATGGAATACTATCTTTTAATTTTGAAAAACTAAAATTCAAATTATTGTGGTTTTTGTGTGCAATTTTTATATGATGTGGGTCAAGAATTTTATTAAGTGTTTCGGATAATTGAGGGACGTATGGGATACTAATATACTTGAATGTACTTGAGTTTGTGTTTTTTGTGTTATTGATCTGTCTGGTGTTATAATATTGATGTATTTTGTTTTTAATAGTTTTTTGAATTAATGGTAGCGGATAGTTATTTTTTTGTAAGTTAATTTTTACTATGTTTAATATTTCTTTTCTATATTTTGGATTGGTTAATGTAATGGCTCTATTAATTAAGTTGGCCATAACATTTTTTTTAAAATTAAAGGGTTGGGCACAATGAAAATTTAAATAACGACCCGAAAAGGTTGGTTTGTGATATAATTTTGTCAGAATTTTATTAGTTTCACGAATCAAGGTAAGATCTAAATAGTTTAACATCTGATTTTTTTCTATTTCAAGAGTAAACTGTAATTTTGGATGGAAGTTGTTGAAAAATTGATGAAATTTTATGATTTTGTCTTCAGGAATACAAGCCAAGCAATCGTCCACATATATTTTATAAAAAGTTGGTTCAAAATCTAAATTGGTAATTACATGTCTTTCGAGATCTTCAAGTACTAGTTGAGCTATTGTGCTTGATATGGGTGAACCCATTGCACAGCCATATATTTGTTTGTAAAAAATATTTTGAAAAGAGAAATAAGTTGTTGATAATGCGATTTCAAGTGCATTTAAAAATTCATTTAAAGGTAATTCTGTATGGGGTTGTAGTTTTTTCCAATTTTTTCTCACTATATTTAGGGCATAATCTATTGGAATATTGGTGTACATAGAGACAACATCAAGCGAAATTAATTTGTCATTATTTTTTATTTTTGTATTATCAATATATTTTTTTAATTCAAATGAGTTTTTTAGATAATATTCGTTATTATTGATTATGTTTGAAATATAATTTACAATTATCCCATAGACTAAAGTTAGAATTTTCCGCAAAATTCACAAATAGTTATCCACTGTTTTAGCAAAAATTGACACACATGCACTAACATTATAATTTCAATGTGTTTTATTCAACAATGACTTAAACTACTTTTCCTTTTTTACGATACATCTTAATAATGAGTTAGCTGAAGAATTTTATAAATAAAGAACACCAGTAAAATCTAAAGTAATATGAACAGCAAGCAGTTCTGGCAAAGTCATCTGCCTTGGTGGGAGCAAAAAGCACGTTCTGATAGTAGTGTGGTTGATGAGCGAGTAAACTGTGCAAAAGCTTACCGTTAAAGAAACATAACACAAACACAACAACATGGGTAAAGTTGTCTCCCCTCGAACTGACAACTTGAAAAAACACACTGATACTGACGAATAAATTCTACGCTAACTAAGGTGGATTCCTTAGAAGGCGTTTATAATATCAAAAAAAAAATAAGCTTCCCTCCAAGGAAATGGTAACTCAATTTATATATGTGATCTGAATTAGATTGAATTTGAAATGGTGGTAATGTAGCTGACTTTAAAAATATTATTTATATGACATTTTCTTACTTTCACTATAGGTACTAGTATATGCCACCAGCTACGCACTTTTCGAATTCTGGTATCTCAGTTTCTATTTATGTAAATGTTTAGCAAAGGAAGCTCATATAACACAGGAATATGTTACCTACATAAAAACTGACTTAACTAGTAGTGCTGCCACCATTGTATTTTGTGCATTGTAACATGAAATAAGAACATTATTTAGTTTGAGTCATTTACATATGTACGATGTTAACAGTTTTACTTTATGAGCTACTTCAAAGGACCCCTCAATAAATTACAATAAAAATACAATAAATTAAAAGCGCATGACTTTATCCAATAAATTCACACGCGATATATAATTAAAAACTATACCAGCCTCTTGACAATGAATAGAATGCCAACTTACGCCCTGAGACGGAATAAAACATACCGGTGATATATGTATATGGTTTTAATTATACATAATTATTATCATAATGCACGCACAAAGAACATGGAGAGGTGGTACACTGCACATTTATCACTTTTACATGTTCAGTTATAATGTTATCCTTAACATAACATTAGCATAGCTAACTTGAAAGAACATTTCTATTATTCATAACATTTCATATCTGATATACCTATTACATGTAGTAGTTCTCATTGTGTATGTGACATAATTCTGAGTTTTAAATATATACCGTATGTGAGATACAAATTTGGTCACCCGAGGGCACTCCACACAATGAGAGCTCGATCCACATAGAGCAACAGAGGAAAAGCAACAGCAATTTATTACAGAATAAATAAATGGGTGAAAACCTCCGTTGATGCTCTATAAGCTGTATCGTGCTCGATTGTATAGGGTTCGTGTGTCATCGGATAATCATACTTGTATCTCGCATGCGGTATATATGCATGACTTTGGCCATTTTTCGTGGCTCTGTTACTATAGACTTAGGTGTACAGTAAACTGGGTGTGCTTATGATCACCTTATCAACAATTTTTTTTTTGTGATCCCATTAAGAGGTCACACGGGTTTCCTAGTTTATATATTTAATATCAGCACCAATATGTCGTAATCATGTCATCTAACATATACCATTAAAGATGTGTGAGAGTGTTGAACATTTACCAAATGATCTAAGTGGTAAAATAGACTTTATGTACGCACGTGTGTATACATAGGATAAGGGTGATAATATGCTGCAACCTAGAGAATCTATTGTGTCCTCTATTATTACTATACTTACATCTGACCGTCCGATGCTATTCCCTTTAAAAGATATGAAATGTGGGAAGGCGTGTACAAATGTTGTACAATTTGTGATAAGGTTCATAGGTGTTCTATCCTGATCCTCACGGAATCTACACTTCGGTTTCCTCTGCTATTCTAATCCTCTGTTTGCAGTAGCATGCCTGTTAGTCTAGGAATACTGTAGTTGCATAAGTTGATGCAATCTATAGATTTCTTCCGAGTATAGGTTCCCAATAGAGTCTCAGTTTGCCTCATTCCTTTGGCAAATTTTCCCAATATTTTGATTTTCTCTGCTTTGACTCATGTTTTAGTTTCTATAATATTGTTCGGTTATGTATCCTTCCGCTGTTGTGTGTCCAGAAACCCAAAGAAGGGTAACCTTGTTTCTTTTGCCAAGCTCGTTCAGTTTTCGTGTATGCTCCCAAACAATCTTAGATCTTATTACATGTAACCTGAGTGCCTTGATGGCTATTTGATTACTAACCAGCATTATTACCTCTTGACTTCAGCAGTTTTTATCAATATCACAACTTCAAGCATCTTTCTAAAGCGTGTGTTTCTTTTTATTCTGGACATTCCTATTTCAATTCCTTCTACCGTTTGGTAACTATCCAGAAGCCACTGGATGGCGTTTCTATTTAAAGCTATTAGCCGTATATCTTTGACATCTTACTTCTTCAAGAGATTGAGGCGCACGCTTGATAATTTAGTACTACTTCAATAGCTGTCTTTGGGCATTATCGCAGTTGCGCACACGTAGGCTAATCTTTGCACTCGAGGAAGGTTAGTCCTCGCAGTACTCATTGTAGTTCTTCTACTCCAGGCCGCTGGCACATAAGGGTAATCGAGCTCACTCTTGCTGTATACGTACATTCAAAGCTGTATTTTTTGGTTTTCTTTTTCCTATAAAATTTCTATATATCATTAGAACTTTTTTAACTAAATTCCGAAAGAGTTTATAATCTAGAACACAGCTCGGATATTTGGCCTCCATTCTGCAGTCTAGGCCCTGCCAATTTATTTTATCTATCTTAATTTATTTTATTGCCTTGATGTTGAGTTTCCTCTTCCTTGCAAAAGCTACAAAGATAGTCATAGTGGGGTTGACTTTAAGTTGCACTGATTGATCTTTTCATAAAACTGAATCTTCTTTGAACTATATCCCAGAAGATATTCTCAAAATTTCTTTTTCCGTTAATAGTCATTAGCATACTCTTAACAAGATATGCCTAGATCAGTCTAACCGCTTAGCGATTCATCTACTATCAGACTCCATATAAGTAAGGATGGAACTCAAAAAGTAACTTCTCCAAACTCCTAGTATGTATCTCAGCTAAGACCCCACGTGACTTAAAAGACATTTAAAATAAACTTCTTTAAAGTTCTGCATATCACTAAATTTTATCCGTAGATATCCAGTTAGTTAAAAAATTTGGCCTAACAAGACGCAAAGTAATAATAAGTTTAGCAAACTTTCTGGAAAATTTTTACTAAACAATTATTTTCCAGGTAGTTCAGACTAGCAAGTGATATTCGATATCGTTAGTTAATGACGTCTAGTTTTATAACCAAATTCACATGTTTGTATAATCAACTGATTATAATTACAAATAATTAAAATACATTAGGGGGAGTGGCAGAATTGTGACAGCACAGTCATTTAATTTAATTCCATTAACCGATAATATCATTTATTTTGACACTTTTTATTTTTTATTGATTACCAATAATAATACTTACATTTACACTAGTGTGTACGAAATTTTTAGTTCAAGCAACACACATACATAAACGTGCCATTCATATTTTAGGTTGACCGAAATTTAACCTTAAAGAAGAAAAAAGAGGAGAAGTACTAAACCGTAAAAATCCTAGCGCGAACGGAAGCAAAATCGACGAGACAGGCGAGACCCCTTGTATTTCCGACTTGGCATGTCGTGTTTTTTCGTAAGCCAAAATTGAAAGTTTTAAATTAATCCAGTCACTTACCGCGAGAAACCCTTTGGTTGAATGAGTGTGACAACCTCCGACAAGTTACGAGCTCCACCTGCAAAGTTATAAGTAGATATATTAAAATATTTTTTCTCAGATTATTTAGTAAAAGTATGAGTTTATATTAGTAATTGCTTTATGACAGTAGATAGTATATTTTCATAAATAAATTATTAACACGATAACAAGACTTTTCTGGAAAGAAAACAAACGATTATCAAAAAGAAAAAGAAATATTGCAGCATATAATACATGTTAAAGGATATATAAGTTTTAAAAATATCCTGTGGCGATAGAAACACCCCCTGTTTCGATAAATCAATCATCAAATAGATATCACTGTCTGGCAACGTCAAAGTGATATTTACATAATTCTAATTTGATGTGCTAAATGGTTTTTAGGAAAATGACCAAAGTACATAGATAGCAATGTCAAAATTACCCTATGGCCCTTTTTTTAAACCCAGAGCCAGAATTCTTCAAAAATTCTGCCAAAGTGGATGCCTACGTGATTGAATAGTTTGAGCTAAGCTGATAAGTCAGTCAACGGATTTACGTTCCACATTATGTACATATTTAGCTTATCTTTTACTGTATTTTTTTACTGTGAGCAGTAATATTTCATCGATAACTTGTTGAACTGGCTTTACAAATACAAATATTTAAAAACCAATCTCTAGATTGAACTTTTGGACGAGACTTGTTGCAAATTGTACAGAAACTCTCGCAAAACCCTTTAAACAGAAACTTTTCTATTTTGTTTGACTATCTTAAACGGTCAACTACAAGCAAAAATTTATTTGAAATTACAGGTCAACACCTTCATTATATATTAAATCCCAACTTTAAGAGCATTAGAAATTGTTAAGTACGCAAAGTTGATGAAATTCAGATTAAAATTTTGCCAATTAAAAAGGACCGTCGGCATTATTAATTAATGAAGCAAAGGGAAGATCTCAGAGTAGAAAGCAGTAGCGAGAAGATATTTTCAGTTTGTGTATTGGTTAAATTGCATTGTGTTATTTAAAATAAGCCAATTACATATGCACATGCCTACGTTTAGTTTTATTAATTAATTATTATATTAAATTTTGGTCAATGTTAAACTTAAAAAAATGATTAGGTTGGATTAGTAATTAAATGCTGCAATAAAAAAATAGAATATAGTAAGTAGAAGTTGCAAAATAACTAAGAAAAGCAATCTATTGCGAAATATTGCAAGACCGGTGTTGATCCTCTGACTACATCAATTATTTAGCAACTATAACAATAAGCTTTCATACATATATACGTATTCATAAGTCTAACATATACATTTACTATGTATTGTTTGGAAACAATTAATGTGTAATGTACCAGGCTTCCAGACATGGATAATTTTCAATTAGAGCTTAGAATAGCGTTTCTACGAATCCTCAATCCATGTTACCCACTAAGTTAACAAACCTTATAATTTAAATGGAGCCCCTAGCGTGTATAAGTGGTTATACTAGAATAATGCGTAACTGGCTTCATTATTTGCCTAGATTACAACCTCTAGAAGTTTAGCAAACAAAACCGTAGGTGCTTGTCTTACATACTGCGATCTTTTCAATACTGTTTAGTTAAATTGTTAGTCGGTTATTTTCTTCAATGGAATACAATACAGTTTAACGGAATTTGTTTTCTTGCAGTTACATTTACAAGTATCTACGAGGCAATTTTGAAGTCGGCATTGAATACTAGCTTCTATTTCCGTTAAAATTTCAACAACAAATTGAAGAGTTAATGCGTACTTGCCTAGAAAACAATCCAATATGAACAAAGGAGTTACATTTTTCGTTTAGGAACTTTTACTTTGGAAAACACGATATTACTTACACTTATAAACCGCTTCATATAAATTTTTGAAGAGTAAGTTAGAACAAACGATAATATTAAGTATGTTTTAAACCTTTATGCATACACTATTGCAGTAGTCACTTTACGTAACGTGAAAACTACATAAAAACGTAAATTTATAAAAATTTCCTTATGTTAAAATATCAGGAAGTAAGCTGACTAAAAATACATTGTTTTCATTGGCAGCAACGTTATACCGCTATTTACATTGCCTTTGTTTCATTAATAATTAAAATCTTATGCTTCAATTAGCATTTAGCAGAATGAAAGATTTCTATCTACAATTAGTAACATCCAATCAAGTTAATAACGTAAATCAAATAAATGCTCGTTTGAAGCTGAGTAGTTAATAAAAACGATTGTCACATGACTTGCATACGGAATCGTCATTTTAAACTACGATATTGATATTCTATTCCTAATATTTTATTCTATCAAACCAATAAAATTGCCATAAATACTAATCTCAGGACACTAATTATATTCACAACTAATTAAATAATGTTTTCGATCTTCCAGCAAAGCATTCACAAATTCTATGGCAAGTATAAGTGGAATTATAGACTTGTGGTCTAGTTTCAGTAAATTATCATGAATTTTACATTTGAATGAGATTTACATACATATGTTTCTACAAGAAAGTTTTAGCTCACGAAAGTATTATTAAGAGGAAGGTGGGTTTAAAGTTCGAAAACTTTTCATACCATTAACATAATAAATTAGGATACTTTTTCATTTATTTTCGTTATTAATTTTTACAAAATACAATTTTTATCTCTTAAATTATGTTAGAAGTAGGTTGAAAATAAAAAGTTTTTGTTTTATAAAGTAATGTGGTAATTCTACATAAAATAAACAATACAATAATGATAAATCCGTGACTCATTCCACTGCGAATTAAACACATGTTCTTATTAACTTTCAAATCTTTACAAAACGACACAATTATTAGAATATAACAAAATTTCTATTACAATATAAGAGTTCTTTATTGAGAAGTAATAGTAGTTTATTAACTACATTATAAAATTAATGCCAATAAAATTAATATTATATAACAATTACAGATAAAGATTCAGTGGGTTTGTTATTATAAACTCCCTTCTCTCTTCTTCCACTTAACCTGTCACAAAATCTAAAATCCTTCTCCGTTCTTGGGAGTTACAACTTGCAAACGGGAACATACAAAAAGATGAACAATGATAATTTTAACCAAGATTAACGAGGTGAAACAACCCCCAAAGCAATGCTTTGACCGCACTGACTCCGACCGTACCTATAGAATATCTAAACTACTATAATAATTACTAAAATCATATGACAAAGGCCTTTTATACAGCTGAGTTTTGTGTAATAGTGATGGAGTAAGTAAGACACGTAAACATGACTTCAAGTTATATATAAATAATTTCATGTTAGAGGCAGTTTATATACAATGTATCTTACCCCACCCTTTTTTAATACAACAATAAAAAAGATACATAACGACGTGGCATCAGCCTAAAAATGATAGTTGCAGTTGTTAAAATACAATGCCAGTTGGGAGGTACACATCGAGAAAAACCAGCCGGCTAAGAATAGAACCTTGCAGAACACCAGAACCATTATGAAAAACTAAGAGATTGAATTCTTTTGCTTACGGAAAGAACATCACAGCACTATCTTGCAGACCAATACAATGTCTAACAAAAGACAATACAGGCAGCGCTTACTTAGCGTACAGTCACGGACAACCAAAATTTCCGGTCTAATGCGTAGTCTAAACGCCGCCGCGTGCAACTCGGGTGCCTGGAAGACCGGACATTTTGGGTGCCCGTGGGTATACATAATGCGTGCAAAAATTGTTGTGCCTTAAGCGGATATACGTTAAGCGAACGTTGAATTTTCACATAAAAACAAATTTCATTTATAATGCAATATATCATTTTCATCAGCTGCATCATTTATTTTTGTGTTTGTCTTATCCATACATTTTCTGTTATGTCGACTTCCATAGTTACTGTAGAAACAACTGAATCTCTTTTAGCTATTTTGGTGATTTTTGATGCATTGCTTGGTTATTACGTCCACAGTTAGAAGTACTCCTTTGTCTTAATTTCTTTTCTTTTGTAACTTCTTTTCTTTCGATGATAATCTCTTTCTGTTGCCTGATCGTTGAATGGAAAGGATACCGCTTCATAAAACATCTTCTGTAATATTATACAATTCAATACCAGTAGTTAGTTTTAGAAGATTATCAAGGAAATAGTTATTAACATATTCAACATTGCGATAGTTTAAGTGAATGCTTTTTCATTTAAAAAGTTTTCCATTTGTTTATGGTACGTCATTTAAGGTCAAAAAGTGCGTCACGTAATACGATTGCAGAAGTAAATTTAGATTGCTCTAATAAAAGCTGTAGTTACCTTAGTTTACATCCAAAAGAAACGTCTCCACCCACGAATGTAATGTGAATGTCAAGAAAGACCGCAAAAATAAAATATATCAAATATTATATTCCTTATGGTCGTGCTACTTTACATGTTTGTGCTTTCCTCGTGATCCTCAAAATGGCAAATAAGATCCTAAAACAGCCGGAGATAGAGAAAGGAACGATTCCGCTCTACATAACCGCAACAAACAAAAATCGATGCAAAGTCCGCTATGGTATTCGTGGAAAATTAGATATTATTGCTTCCGCGTGATTATAAAAATAGAAACGAAGCTCCAGAAAACCGTTGCTTTGGGTAAAAATGAACGAGCAATTTGGGTCTTGAATTAATTTGCACACAATAACGCGAATTTAATTGGAGTAACCTGTTTCCATTATTATTTAAATTTTCGTTGTAATAAGCGGTCTTATACGTTTAAAACGAGGCACAATGAAAAATAATAAATGCTAATTTGGGTGAAAAGGCATACAACCCATTTCAAAATAGCACTAAAATAGTTGCCAGGGTTGGCAGCTGCTAGTTATAATTGATAAGTTTATTAGGTTCCAATTTACGTACAAAGGGTACCATTAGTAACACTTATAACACAGCAATCAAGGTTGAAAGTTCACATCTACTATACAATAATAAAGTCTTATTATCATTTGAAAAAAAAAAAATAAGCTGTGTGTGGGACATAAATGCATAATGCTCAATACTATATATGTATAATTGCACTTGCCCAATCTGGTAATTGTGAGCAAGTACACATTAGTATAAATTCTTCTTTTAATTTAGGTTGCCGGCAGATTAAAAGTGACCATGAACCTTGTAATTAAACCCAATTACGACTGTTATACGATCGGACATGCTTCTGATCAAACCGGCAACTCTTCTCGAATAATTTAGTCCCATTTCTCAATTACGGCTTCTGCTAAACTGTCCAATGTCAACATGTCCCACGCATGTTCTATTTGATTCATATCAAGCATTCGTGATGGCCATGAAATGCCAACTTTTTTATGTAAGCTTGTATGACTCTCAAAGTGTGTGGACAAGCATTGTCTTTTCCGACAAATGGCGGAAAGTGCACTACATGTTCCTCTAAATATTGTTAAATGTAGCGGTCGGCAGTTATTGTTCCACCTCAGATTGTCACAAGTTCTGTATTAGCAGTCAACGAAATGTCCACCCATATTTTTATATCACCTCCACCGAATGGCACCCTTAGTGACAAGCAAACTTCAGTAAAACGCTTGTCAGTCCTTCTCGACATCCAGTCACGATCGTCTGATGTGTGCAGAGGAAACCTGAACTCATCAATAAAGAGCACAGCAAACCAATCTTCAACACTCCAATCAGCATGTTTCCGTGCAAATTACAAAAGCTCTCGCTGATGGATGGTCTACGCTTAAAAGATGAGCAGCTCCAGATCTTCTAGACCTCAACCCAAACTTCATTTAAACGCCTGTGAATGTATACACTGACACCATGTTGTTGTACACGTCGTTAAACCTTTGCACAAGAGCTGATACTGCCATGATGCTGCATAGGATTTGTTGCTCTTGCTCTGCCTTGTTCTGACCTCCTTGTATATTCTCCACACCTTTGTAAGGCATCTGAAACAGTGCTTTTGGGGATTCCTAGTGTATTTGCGATGTAGCACTCATTTCGTCCATCATTTTGTAGAACAACAGCTTGAGCAACTTGTTCTGGATCCCCACGCTTCTCTCTGTCTTATGTTCTTTTTCCAAAAACAATTATCGCACAAATCAATTTCTTTATTTGAGACACCTTTTTATGCGACATCCGCGTTGTAACTTTACTGGTACAACATTTATCTGCTATGGGCAGATGTCACTATAAAGAAATTGTAATATGCAAACTTAATAACCTAAACTGAAGCACAGTTACAAGCACGCAATTCTTGAATAACATAGAAATATTTTGAAAAATTCTAGTGCCCGGAAAATTTTGCACCTTAGTTTACTTCAATCGAGCCTGCACCAGAAAAAGGTGCTCATTTAACCGATTGGGACTATACAACTTATATTCTCCTTTCTCCCAGATAAGGACAATTTTGGAGAATCACTAACAAAGTTAATTTGTAAATTTTATATTCAGCAGGCGAATTTAAAAAACTACCTAATTTGTATGCTAAAGTACTTATTAAAATACTGTTTACGTTATAAGACCAACATTTTTCAATGTATTATGTTAAAACATCTTCTGGAGCCGATCTGTTTATAAAGATGTATTCTTAATGAGACTTTTATTTGCCTAATGGAACATAAATATGCATCTTCTGGTGTTTTTATTACATCCAGAAGCACTTTTAAAAGAGAACGAGTTAGATTTTATTGAACTGCCATCTTCTTATGAAAGAAACGACTATTGTCAAGAACAGTTTTACATTTTTAGTTAAAAATGTGAAATATAAAATTAGGTGCGCCTTTCTTTAAGAAGCAACTACCTATTATTGATATAGCAAAATATTTTTCCAATTTTAAAATGTTTTGCTTACTAAATACGTTTTAGGTATTCGTCTAGCTATTCCTTGGGCCATTAAACCTAGAGAACAATATGCGAATTCGTTGTATACTCACAAAAGGAATAATACGTATATTTACATTTGATTAGCAATAACAATATATGAATCCTTGAAGATTTACAGCTTATCGCAGCTCGCAAGTCTTCAACATTAGCAGATTATTAATATTTTTCATCACGGCTTTAGATCCCGATTAAAAGTATGACAAAATCTGATGGTCAGCATAAGTATATGAATGCATTCCTATTTAACATCGTCGTATTATCTATGAAACTTTCAGATGAAGGAGATAATTTATCTGCTAGTAAATAAAAATCACGGCAAACACTTAGCGGCAAAAAAAGCTTATGACATTTACTACACAGATAAGGCGAACCTTTCGCTCAAGAGGCTGGAGGGAGGTGTTTATACCTGCTAGATATGCATTATTTTGGGGATTCGTTAGTTTTGTGTGTGCAATGGAACCGAGTGCAAGTACACATATTGACGCGGAGCGGCCGCTGATATCCGTTTTCGGTAAGTGCGTGTTGGTTTACATATGTATTGTGTTTAAAAGTGAAACAATTGCTTGTATACAGTATGGCAATGATCCCTGAACAAAATTACTCTAGCTATCGCGACATGACACCAATAGAAACTTCTCAGCTAATATTTGATGAAGAAATCATACAATTTATAGCCAGCGGATCCTCAAAATATGCTCTTTTTTAAAATTGCAGAGATCCACATATCTCACAAGAAGAAATAAAAGTTTTTGTAGCAATTTTATATCTATCAGGATATATCACTGTTCCTAGTAAGCGGTCTTCCTAGGAAGCATCTCAAGATACTAGAAACGAACTTGTATTTAACAGTATGAGAAGAGATCGATTTTTAGAAATATGCCGATTTATCCATTTTGCGGATAACAATGAATAAGTTCCAAACGCGATTTCTGAGACTGTACCAGCCAAAAGAACACATGAATTTTGATGAATGTATGGTAGCATATTATGGAAGGCACAATTGTAAACAGTTTATACGAGGAAAACCAATTCGCATTGGATATAAAATTTGGAGTTTGAATACACTCTTTGGTTACTTGGTAAATTTTGATGTATGTATCAAGGCAAGAATCCGAAAGGAAATAACAACTACGAAAATGAATTTGGTAAAGCTGCTGCATCATTAGTTCAAATGTTAGATGAACTAACCGAGTGTATTAAAATTCTACCAATTTATTTATACTTCGATAATCTGTTTAGAGATACGTCGTTACTGAAACATCTCAGGGAGTGCGGTTATGCTCACAGGTACTATTAGAGAAAATAGACTTCCAAAGGAATGTCCTCTAACGAAAGCAGGCAAGCTTCTTAAAGAAGATATTCTGATATATCTAAACTAGAGTTGAACTTCAGGTGAATATTATGCAAATCATCGTCTACCTACTGCACAAAAACATTTATTCAACTACTCGACAAATAAATCCACCTTTCTGTTAATTTTATTTTCTGACAAATTAGGTTGTCTTTTGATTACTACCCACCTTGTTTTTTTTTTACTGTACATTTAAGGTTGTCTTTTGATTACTACCCACCTTGTTTTTGTTTTACTGTCTAAGTTTTCCTAATGCAGGGAGAATAAAATATATTACGTGCAACGGCAAATTAACAATTGCGTACCCTAACAATCTTATTTAGTAATAAACGAATTGTTACCAATACTACCAATACTGTACCAGCAATGCACTAATAAAATGATAATGTAATAACAGCAAATACACAATCTACATAAACATTAAGGGGGTTTACTGCCAGCAATAAAAAATTCATGAAAGTTTCGTACGGGATATAAAATTTAATGGGTAGCATACTGGGCTTACCGTATTTATTTGGAGTGGTAATAAAACCTTTGATTGTTGAGCTCCCAGTTATTGCAAGTTGTTAATGGTGGACATCGAGAACATTTGAAGAAGTTATGACTTTAATGATTTGGAATAATTGCGAAGTAATTACATTTTTTATATTTCCTATGAATGAGGCAATGGAACAAAATGTGTGTATATCATACTGATGTATTCCAACATCTAGATTAAAATACTACATTATCACTCCGAAAAGAAATTCTATGGAAGGACTGCATTAACTAAATTGGAAACATCGAAGACACACATCGCATTAATGCCTCTTCCATTTCACTAACTAACCTCATCGCGTTCAGAGAAGTGAGAGGCTGAGATGGAATGAATAGATCGCTGTGTCGCGCAACCGGTCTGACCTTTCAATATTTATTATATGCCGCTGGCCCCCGCATCCTGTTTCGATTTGCCAGATTCCTCGTAAATAGTGAAGCCTTTATCTGATCCCGGATTCATTTCCTTTTTGGCGTTAAAACGTGAGATATCCAACGCACACGTTTTACTTATATGTTTTCTCCTCATCGTAGCCTGATATAAAAGTTTATTTTCCTAATCGGGGACCGGAAATGCGGAAAATTCGGGGTGTCCGCTACATCTATTCGTATGCCAAACCGGATGGAGGAAACCGTTATATAGAACACGAAGTATGTTCTTGAACCGGCTGGATCAGCAAATGACATAAATCTAGTTTTTCAGATTCGCATCGATATAGATAAATGGAGTTTAGTTGAGCTTTATTAGTTACGGGTAAATTTAAATTTGTATTACAGAATATCTCATGTTTTCTTTTTTTAGATCAAAATAAGATATGCGACTTTGTCTTGTATCATAGTCATGTGAAGTATTAACTGCAAATTGTGATTTGTATTTAAAAACAAAGCATAATACCTCACGAATATAAATATCGTACATCGTGAGGATTCTTTTTTCTTTGAAAGTATTTCTACAAGATTCACGGTAGGGTAGATTAAAAACAATTCGAATACCTCGCTTTTGCAATAAAAATATCCGATCAATACCAATGCCTGAGCCCCAATGAATAATTCCGAACGCCATTTTGGATTGAAAATTAGAAAAATAATAAGTTTTCAGTATATGCGTATTACAAGATCTTTTTAAATTATGAAGAGCAAAACATACTTGTGATAACTCACCACACAGTTTATCAATGTGATTACTCCACCTCAGGTCTTCACCTACGACTACGCCAAGAAGTCTAGAAGAGTGACTTAATTCCACAGTTTTCCCATCGAGAGTAAAGTTCTTAATTTTATATCTTTGATTGTTCCGAAACAAAATATCTTATCAGTATTAAGTACTAAGTTATTTCTAGTAAGCCATTGGGATATTTTAGTGTATAAGAGATCGGTCTCCGCATATAAACTGGAGAGGGTATTTGAGGTAAGCGTAACATTAATATCATCCGCATACATTGCAACGTTAATGACGGGCATCAGTATTGAATGAAGATCATTGATAAAAATGAGAAAAAGTGTGGGGCCCAAAATGGATCCCTGCGGAACACCCCTGTCAACCGCGCACACACTCGAAGAACATTGTTGAATGACTACTCTTTGTTTGCGAATAAGTAGGTAACTTTTAAGCCAATGTAGTGGAATACCTCTAATGCCGTAATCATACAATTTTTGCAATAATATATTGTGATCAACATTGTCAAATGCTTTTGACAAATCAATGAACATGGCAAGGCAAGGGCGGCTTAAATCTATGTCGCCAGATATTTGATCAACAAATGTGTGCAGTGCAGTATTAACCGAGCGATCCGCAAGGAATCCATGCTCATAATTCGTGAAGAGATGAAATTTATTAAAGTAAGAAATTAGCATTTCGTTCATTAATGTTTCGAATAATTTAGAAAAGTTAGGTAATATACTGATAGGGCGATAATTGTCAAGACAATTAGGATCGCTTTTTTTGTAAACAGGAATAACATTAAATATTTTTAAAGCTGTTGGGAAAACTTCTTTTCTAA
Source organism: Cetonia aurata (assembly GCA_949128085.1). Lineage (NCBI taxonomy): Eukaryota > Metazoa > Arthropoda > Insecta > Coleoptera > Scarabaeidae > Cetonia > Cetonia aurata. The sequence continues at coordinate 20,628,911 of OX421886.1, read as the reverse complement.
AAGAAAAATTTATTAAATAACATGACGGTGTTAAAATAGAATTTGCACTTCTTTTAATTATAAATGATGGAACTAAATCGTATCCAGTAGTCATAGAGTTATTTCATTTATTAATTGCTCTCAGTATGTCATTTTCAACAAGGAGATGTGAAAAAACAGTTACCCATTTGGATAGGCCCGACACTACTCTCACCATCATCAGTAGAGAGAACAGTGTTTTGTGTGAATTTATTATTGAAATTGTTACAAAGAACAGAAAGATTATTTGTTTCGGGCAATTTTCGTTCATTAGTTAAAAGAGGCGAGTTATGTCTAATAACTTCCCAAACAGCTTTAGACACATTTTTACTGGATAATAGAACTCATCCAAATTCCGTTACAAGAGATATTATTTATAAACTTCTGATGAATCTGAGATAATAAATATATCAAAAAGAGTATAATGTGTTATAAAGCCCTTGCTAAATTTGCCCATACTTATATTTTTAATATCGTATACAATATTTCCTTATTTTAATTATATTTTTAATTACGTAATCAATTTAATTCAATTAAACAGCTCCCGACGGCATCTGTAATACCTATATATAAATATTTAAATTAGATCTTTTGCAAAATCAACAACAACCATCCCTATAACTACATAACCACCTTGATTAATATAATCTTGGTCAAATGCTATTGAAACGCACAAGTCCCTTAGCAGCAGATCAGAAAATGCAGACAAATGGAAAACTGGGCGTAGATTGCAACAAAAAAAGGAGATGGAAGCCACAAAAAAGTATTTTAATTTTATAGGTTGAAGTGGCATTGAGAAAAATCAACTAGAGGAAAGAGACAATGGGGATAGGAAAGAATAGTGATAAGGACGCGGTAAACACCTCCCTTAGCTCTCTGTATATTACAAATGGCAATTGCCACTTAGAAGGAAAATATTAAAAAAATGCTTGGCGAACATATACATGGAAATAGCTTCAAGGTACAAGAAAATTGTTGTTGAAAATCTGGTTGTTTTTCAGGTGAGTTTCGTTAAGCTGTGAAATTCATTTAACCTATTATTAGTTGTTCAATTAAGGCCAAAATTTTACAGATTTTTAGGTTTCGTTTTTCAGAAAATATATTTAAATGTAATATATTAAAAATTTTAATGACCGCTGCTGGCGTAATCAATACTGTAGCGACTTCTTTTCTGCTGGAATATCACAGCATCTTATTTTATTAAAGCTCAAGCAAAACCATACTACTAAAACTGGACGGTATTAAACAAGGGAAGGCATTACGCAGACAAAATTGATGTTTTACCTTGAACAGCTACAAAGGAACACTATAAGGTTTTATAAGGCATAACGCTAAGGGAAATAGATTCGTTACACCACAAAAAAGCAAAACGTCCGTAGCAGGGTGTATCACCCAGATAAAGAACAGCGGAGAAAGTCATATGATTGTATAAAAGCAAACAACAGACAATCGACATATATCTTTCGTTATCTCCATATAGTCCGGGGAAAATTTTTCGTAAAACGATAGAGGTAAAGAACCAGCGCATGCTTCCAGTAAGGTCATTGATTTCTGGTTGGTTTCCTTTTCCTCTTTTTTTTCTAAAGAAAGCAGAAAGGGAATAGCACAACTTGGATGTAGGACGCTCGATAAAAAAGATTCGATTACGAAATGTGATTTAAGAAGCATAAATAAATGATTTTATTACAGGTATGATATACGAACATGGGAAATAATAGAATTAAGTTATAATACTTAATCCTTAGATTATTATAGTACATTTGCTTTATATTATCTCCAAAACGACGTGTTAACTTTACTCATTAATCACGGAACCACAACGATGGAAGAGTATTAATGGGTTCAACGTATAACCCTTCCCGAGCAAATCTTCAAGAAATTTATAGTCGCATTTCAATATTGTATGGAATATTACGAGCCGATCAGTCGTTCCAAGAACGCATTTATTCCCATAAACGATATTAAAGTAGCTGTACATCTTCTAGATACATTCGTTTCCGTCGAAACTCAAGAGGAATATCTTGGGTTGACATGAAAAGTAAATTTTCCAAGAACGTATCACGATCGCGTTTATTCTATACACGATTTCTCACGGTAGCCCTTCGTTTCCGTAGTTAGAAAAAAGTTAGAATTCTGAATTTTGGATTCCATTGTTAGTCAAGATTCGCTTTCATTCTCAAATATATTCAAAGTTGTACCACGTCCGGTTACACCGGAAGTCGCCATTAACTTTCTTATTTTAAATGGAACACTTTGGTGTCAAAGTCGGTCGATATCTTAACCAAACATTTCTATGACGATGGATTGGACTGCGAGGGCATATTGGATGACTATCAGGTCCTCCGTATTTGACTCCATGACATTTTTTTTCTGTGGGATCACGCATACATCGAAAGGGTAAATTTTTTAATATAACACAAATATTTTCCCAATATGACAGTTAATTCATGATGAAATAACATTAAAATTCGAAAGAATTCAAATATGGCTCTAGTAAAAACACATTTTGGATAAGACCGAATAGTATTATTGTATTTCAAATGTTTTTATTTCGAATAGTACTTAGGTACCTTTAATTTTTACCATCTCGATCAGCACGACCGGAGGATGTCCACAAGGGGGAGTTACTTCCCCACTTATGTGGAGCCTGACAGTAGACGAACTTCTATGGAGGCTGATTAATCTAGGCATACCATGTCAAGGGTATGCTGATGATATAGTCATATTTGCAAGAGGAAAGTTTGAGAATACCGTCTGCGACATAGTTCAAAGAGGACTCAACACTACGAAAAGGTGGTGCCAATCAGTGGGCCTTAACATCAACGCCACTAAGACTATCTTAATAGCATTCACAGGGAAAAGAGAACCCAGCCTCAAGACCGTAAATATAGATGGACAAGACATAGACTGAAAGAAGGAGGTGAAATATCTAGGACTCATCCTGGATAATAAACTTCTGTGGAATAAGCATGAGCTTGAAGTAACTAACAAGGCGAAGAAGGCTCTAATGGTTTGTAGAAACTTTGCAGGAAACAACTGGGATTGCAACCCAAAAATACTGCTCTGGATGTACACAGCAATCGATGATCGACCAATGATCACTTATGGGGCAGTGGCTTGGAGCAAGATAACTAATCTGACCATTGCGAGAGCTAATCTCTCTAAAGTGCAAAGATTAGCATGTGTATGCATAACTGGCGCAATGAGAACCTGCCTAACAGCAGCTATTTGAAGTGGTACTAAAACTTACTCCTCTTCACATTTTTGTGGAGAGCATAGCTAAAAGGACCACACGTAGGACGATCAGGGAAGGAATGGCTAGGCATAGGCCTCAGCCTCCTATAGGTGACCAAATCTGGGACATGCCCTGAGACGACATGCCAAGGAAGTTCAACTTTGTGGAAGAATTTACCACAAAGCTTAGCACTAAGAGTGAATGGGATAGAGATACCATTTCGAAAGTCAATAGAAACGCCATTAAATGGTACACAGATGGCTCCAAAACGGCAGAGGGAACTGGAATAGGGATATATGGGCCTAGAACCAAATATTTCGAAAGCTTGGGGATGTACCCAAGTATCTTCCAGGCGGAAATACACGCTATTGAAAGATGTGTCCAGGTCAACATTGACAGAAGCTATGAAAAGCAAGAGATTATCATAATATCTGATAGTCAAGCCATTAGGGCGCTGAGGTCAAACATAATCAGCTCCAAAATGGTTTGGGAGTGTCTACAAAAACTAAACGAGCTAGGCAAAAAGAACAAGGTAACCCTATTGTGGGTTCCGGGACACACGGGAGTGGAAGGAAACGAAATAACAGATAATCTCGGTAAGAGAGGGGCTAGAACACCTTTTGTAGGGCCAGAATCCTTTTGTGGGATAAGTAGCAGCATAACACTGGAGAAACTGAAAAATGAAGTAGAGCAGAGAAAATCCAAATACTGAGAGAATCTCCAGGGAATGAGGCAAGCTAAAACTCTTCTGGGAACCTGTAACCAGAAGAGATCTGCAGAATGCATCAGCCTGAGTAAAAATAATATTCGCATATTGACAGGGATCCTTACAGGCCATTGTAAACTGAACGGACATCTAAGCAGGGTTGGAATAGCGAAGGAAGCCGAATGTAGATTTTGTGGGGAACAGGACAAACGTCCATCCATCTACTCACAAACTGCGTTGCACTGTGCACCTGGGAGCATCGAAGAGGGAGAGTTACCTAATCTGGGGCCTTCGGACATTCTGCACTTTTTAAAAGGAATCAGACTGGACGGCCAGCTGTAAATACAGCGAGAAGAGGGGACACAATAGATCTTTCAGGTCGCAGTGTACTATCACCCTAATATCACACATACATACATACCTTTAATTTATTATTTTAGATCACTTATTTATTTGAAATTTGTTAATTTGTCCTTCTGTAAATTATTATTTCATCGTTTAACAGCTAAACATTCTAACTTTGCCTAAACTGTAGTGGAAATAATAAGTTAGCTAAATTGTGTAGCTGCACACAATAACTCACACACTACTCGCTTTTCCTTTACAAAATCAAAATACATAGTTCAGTTTGCATATTAATGATATCATATGGAAATAATCTTAAATTTATTACACAACTCGCCTTAAGCAGAACTATAGAATATTTGCGTCGTTAATTAAAAACAAACAGAAGGCAAGAGCGACTTTTGCAACTTTAATGGCAAGTAAACAACCGCTTGCAATCAAAGTAAGATGTTTACATCTTGCTGTTGAGGAACTAAAGCGAACAAACAACAGACGCAATATGTGGCAGCAACCTGAGGGATAATTTGCTAATATCGAACGCAAAGCTCCCAACCAATCAAAGTATTCATATTCACGATTGTGGTGGATTGAATAAGTATATATTTGCTATCGAAATCGAAACAACAACAAGAAGATAAATTGGATCGGTTTAAGTAACTCTTGGCGTAAATAATTCGCTCCATTAGGGAAGGTATAAGTTGCGAAACTAGAAAGAGAAATATCATTTTGAAAGTGAGATACAAATCACTCCAAATTAAAGGGCTATAGTGACGTGTAAAAGCTGCGATATAACTGCACACATAATTTAGTAAGAAAGCATTCGGTAGTCTTTTAGATTGGACGTATATTTTAATATTCAGTTTATTATTGCTGTTATCACTTTTGCATACAATTTTAGTTCTGATTTTGGTTTAGATACATTCTATACACAAAGTATCGTGTATGCAGCAAATATTTCGCTGCAGATCAGTACATAAATGTGGAAAGGAAACGTCTGTTAGCATTAGCATTACCAAGTTAATATTTACATGGTATTTCATGTACTTCCGCAATCATATGTAGGTATAAATGTACAATTAACGCTAACTATATAATTATATCGACAGCATGATCAAAATTCAGTGAATTTCACACAAATCCAATTCCACTGTGCATTTCTCAAACATTTTGCATGTGGACACAATGAATCGTTGTGGTAACTCTGGCAGTTCACTTATTAATATTCTAAGTAAAATAACCGAGGATAAAGCAACAATTTCTAGGCATCGCTGGTTGTAGTTAGCACAAAGTGAATCTTCCTAATCAAATTTAAATATACCGGGTGTTTACTTGAAAACTGGCCACCCTAAATTTCTAAATTTCTGGAAATTTATGAAAAATTTCAACAACTTTTGATGCAAAAATCGGCTCAGCCACTTTAACCTTTTGCTGTTGTTCGCTAAGCGATGGTATAGCCGTTGCGTTGTTTAAAACCGTACAATTTCAGCATCCATGTAACAGCTTTGCTACGAATTATTTAATAAAATTGTTTATTAGGTTCAGGTTATTCTATGCAACGAAGTTTTCTAACTGCGAATTCAGTAAATATTCAGTAGCAATAGGAAATTAAACATTAAACTAATTATTATGAATTTATAACCCTAATATATAGTTTAATGTTATATAAATAAATCTTTTTTCACATTAAATATATTTTTCTTGAGGTAGATGTTATTATCTGCTTCCTCACACTTAACTTAATTTTATCCTGAAATAGCATCCATTTCTTTGTGCTTGTTTTCCCACCAACGTTTCGCTTACACCTTCAGTTAACAAAATTCAAATTTCATGGTTTCTTCAGAAAACAGCACTAAAAGTATTTTAACGATATCACAGTTCAATTATTGCAGTCACATTAAAATATATGTTCAAATTCTTCACCTAAATGTCGCGTGTTATACTTCCCTAATCTTCGATTACACTGATGAAAATAGACTGTTTCCTGTAATATCAATATATGACATCATAATTCCGAAAGTACAATCATATTCTCTGATATAGAATATGATTAGAATATGTTTATATATTTATTAATAGTTTTTATTAAACCCTTATCTCGGAAATATTTACTACATATAGTGACTAGAGGATAATTCAATTACAGTATTATACGAATTTAGGTCGGATTATCTGCTAATACGGGTTATTACTTATAACGTATCAGTTATTCAACCAACAAATTTATTGATGAAATCGGTTAATAATCCAAATATTTTAACGCATCAGCGATGTGCGAGCATTAAATTATTAAATAACCTTTTAAAATACGTGTTAGTTACAATATTTTTCGGGTGGTCGTATTTTCAATAAAATGGGGTAAGCATATGTTTTGACGTTCATTTCGCCAATAAAGTGCACATTCAACTACCTATTAATTATTCAACATCGTCTTTTTCTTTATATGTACACAGTTACGTATGCATTAGATTTAGTACAGATACCAATACCATGAGAATGCACAGCAGAATTAACATTTCTTGAATTCAAATTTATGTGTTTGTCATAGAATGTATTTTGGTACTGATAGAACTAGTGTGACGAACTTTTGTGATGGACTTTACAGAGGGCTTTTTCAGCTGCATTAACTTTATTTTATAATGAATTTTCACTGTATCCTCGTGCCACAACAGTGAATTTCCCACCATCGAGCCGATTAAAAGCTTTGAAGTCTGCACCTCTGTCAGAAAAAAATTTGTTTGTAGAATTGCGGCTGGTCTAATTTCAAAGAGGTTGACACAATAAACGGTAACTTGAAAAACGTATTTATACCATTGTGTTCTACAGACTACCCCTATCATTTTCAGCCAACCAACCACTGCAACAAAGTGATTAGCTAGGGTGGTTTTACCTTTTTTATTACCTTACCTTTGCTATTACGAAGAGCTTTTTAAGAGGATCACAAAAGAACTTTTACGTGTCCGTTCTCATACATTTCTTTCATATATGTATATATATAAAATAATGTAATATTTTTGGGGAATACAGCAAAATTGTAGTTTTTTAAGTTTTTTATTTCATGAATCCAATATTTCCCATCAAAATTGTATGCTTCATCAGGGTTTGAATGTTAAACTTAACAGAAAAATTGCAATCTAAATTAATTAGATTAATTTAATTAATTTGATAATAAATTTTGATCCAAATCTAATTCTAAATGGTTTTTATTAAATTTTGAAAGGTGTCATAAATTACATTGTATATATATATATATATCATTCCTTTTGTCTTTTGATAAGCACTATTAATTTATTAAACTTGCTTAACAATGATATTCTTGAAAATTATTTTGAAAACCATTTTTAACATTTTCCCAACTACAGATTTGGTTAAAATAGCACCGGGAAATAGTTCAACCTTGAAAGAGTCGTTTATTAAAAAGCTACAAGATCAACAAGGCTCAAAAAAAAAAAACATGAAGGCACTTCACAAAACACTTCGATGTAATTTAGGAAATTAATTTATCATGTATTTGTATGTCATAGAAATTCATATACAAGAAAAAAGAAATGTAGTTCTTAACAGCTATAGAATTTCTAAACTGAAACGGAGAAACAACTAATGGAATGGTGTAACTGAAAGAAAAATTGTAAAGGAATCGCTACTGAATAATTAAGTAACATTATCATAAGAAAGTACGTTCAGTAAAGCGTCGCAAAAAAGTCTTTTGGATAAAATTGAAATGTATATTAAATGTAATCCGTATATTGCCCAAAGCAAGTGTAAGATTTGCATTGATTTCCTGAAAATTTATGTAGGAAAGAAAAATATATTATTCATACGCTCATTTATGCTTGATAAGGTACATTATTACTATTGCTATAGGTAGTACGTAGATTCTAAAATATATATATACATACATATTTATATCATATAAGTTATGACATCTCCATCCAGTTCTATACATTATTTACATAATATCAGAATTTGACATAATTCGAATAAAGTTAATGCATGGATAAAATTATTTACCGGTAAATGATTGGGAAACTATTCTTAAATAATAGAAACTATAAAGAACTTCTATACTTCTGCCCATATTCTATCCCGAAATTTTCAATGATATAATAATCTATTCCATAAATGCATCGAAATCCGTAAACATCTTAATAACATTAATCGTGATCACGGATTACTTTTATACAATACCCCTGCGAATCTTTTCCTTTGAAATAATCCACTGAACCATAAACGTTAGCGACATATAAACCCATCCTCACACGTTAGTTCTTCAGTTTCAGTTCAACACCACAAAAGTCCTGAAGATGTTCCCTATAAATAAGGACAAAACGTCGATTATGTGCAATTCCAGGACGCAGTTTCAAACCCAGTACTAACTAGTATTTATTTGGCGTTTATCCTCCATTTACTAGTAAAATGCTTTATTCTTCATTTCAAACTATATAAATAAATATTGCCACAAATTGAACTTCAACAGTGGGGATAGCACTATGTAATAAGGATACGAATATTTGTAAGGAGACTCTCGGTCATTATTATTACTATTATGTAGGCCATGATATTTGGTGGAGGCGCTGGTCACAATAATTTTTGTAATCCACTCGGGCCGCGTCAGCAAACGTTCCTATTTTTTTGACTACTAGATTATAACTTGCTTTATCTCCTTTCTATACAATTGGTTTTGTTTAATGATGGTTTATATTTTATTTATATTTGTTTAGCAATATCGCATACAATGCTTAGGTATTGCGGAGTTTTGTAATATTATAAATACTTTCCAAACAAATTTGTTTATATTAGAAACTAATTTTAGATAAATTTTCTTTGCGAAAACTTTTAAGTATTTAATTCCATTTACGAATTTATTCGCAATTCATGAACAATAGATAATACCAAGTTTTATTTGTCACCCACGAATAATAGTTACTTATATTTATCGCCAACGAATAAAGATATTAAATAATCGCTCACGGTTAACAGATAATGAATAAATTATATTTATCCGTGGGCTAATTCGAATAATTTTTTGCTCCACTATGCGTAATATATTAAACACATCATTCAATGATATTTACTTTGCAAATATCAAAATTATAAATTCTTGCAAAATACATAAATTAAATAGAATAATAAGAACTTTAGAGGTGGACGACACGTATTTCTACAAAATTTAAATAAAATTCTTAAGCGACACTAATGCAATCCAAAACTCAAGAAAGTTAACTCATGCTAACAACGAATTTTAGTATTTTGAATATTACCCCCATTTCTGCGAAATGGTTGAATACACGTTTAATGTGAGCAAATTAAGCAATAAATTCAGCTTGAAATTCACTGCCATTCACCGAACTTTCCTGAGTAATTGGAACGTAAACATCGAGTTTGTTTGGGGGTTTTGATAGCCGTCGGAAATTTAATTTACCCTACTGACAAAAAAAAATTAGGATCCGCTAAGAATGCCTTTCGATTTAACTCCGTGGGGAAGATGAACATTTCCACAGGCCACTTATAACTACAGCCTGAAACCGCAGCCATCTAAAATACACCCTCCGGGGAAAGCTTAAATAAAATTCTGACTTCATTTGCAAACACGGAAATATGCAATCTTCTTTATGCTAATATGTTATTTGCCCACTCAAGCGGTTGTTTATATTATACCATATAATTGTTTTCCTATTTACTTAAATATGTTTGAAAGAAAGGCAGTTAAAGTACTGTGACGACTGCAGAAATAATCATAAACCAGTAGTACACGATACACTATAAAATAACTGATTTTGAATAAGATTTAAAAGAAGTTAGGACTATGTTACGGACGGGAAAACAGCCTTAGGCAGATTATGTCTGCAACTGGTGCAAATAAACGATATTCTTAAGTAAAACAATCACAGCAAAATTTATAATAATCACCTTATAATGATTATATTGAGCTTTTCTAATAAATATTTGTACCTATATGGATGGATGCTGATATTAGATGTATAAAACGTGGTAATATTTATCTTTCTCAGTGTACCGTTTAGTAAGATGGTAACATAAAATATCCAGGCGCCCTATTTAACAAGACGCTAACCTAGATCCGTATTTAGAAAGCCTTCTTCATAAAACAAAGCCTTGCTTAATGATTTGTCGAAAAGTATATAGAAAATCTTCTCCGAAATCTAGATCATCGACTTTATATGATGAGAATACGTCGAATTACGTCTCTAGATAATACACCATGATTTTTTAGGTTGAGACCTATATCCGTAAGATATAAAGTTCAAACGGGAATCAATCAAAATTTCCAATGATAATCAGGTGGTGTTAAAAGCACTAGAGGTGCATAAATGCAACTCGTAACTCATTTGAAACTATAAAAGCATTTTAAATACATTGGTAAGTATTCTTTTCACAATGATCAAATACGTGCAAAATGTATATAAGCGAAGACGAATTTAATAAAAACATCTTCATAAAATAAGGAAACTAAGCAGGTCAAGCTGAAAAATTGTGTATAAACAGCAGTGACTTGCGTCAATTACACTTCGCACGTTAGCCTGGCGTTACTATGATGCATTAAAATTGCACAATAGAACCCGCCATCTACTCATACTTCATAACAATATAATGCAAACTTTTGTTCTAACTCTCATGTCTAACAATGAAGTAAAATGGGCGATTTAAAACGTCATACACATTCTCACAGTAACGTAACAACTATTATGTCGAAAACGTTGTAGTGTTCGCGTGCATAAAAGATAAATACCAGTTTATTCGTCTTTTATTCTAGTGATTCTTTAGTAAATGAATAAAAGAAGAATGCCCTATTATGCACTAGAATTAACTAAGCTGCGGTAATCAATAGAATTATAAGCGATGCCATGGATCGGATATTTGAACTTATTATACTTGATTCTTTGAAGTATTCATTATATGCGAGTGCCGTTGGTTATACGACTTAGTCCCTTGATTTATATTAGAATGTAGGTAATTTTTCTGGTTTAAAACAAATTAAAATTATGGGAATTTACTCCGTTTTTAGAAATATAGTCAACCATTTATGCGTTTTGAATTTTGGATATCCGATGTTGCTTAACAGATGATATTTTAATATAACCAAATATGATGCAGTTAACAATTAAAATTGCGTGTATTAATGTAGATAAATAACAAAGCAGTAAATATATTTAATATAAAGTACCAGAATTGCAGATGCGTACTGCAATGCTTGGGCATCTCGGTATCACTTAAATATTTTGTAGCAATTGTACTTAATAGCAATTATCATCGACAAAAATTAATCGTAACTTCATAGAATTATTGGGAATTAAAATTAAACGATACGCCACCTGGTACATTATTTTTGTATTAGTGCCAACTAGATATTTTTAATTCTTGGTGTATCAGTAATAGGCTATCAGTCAATGTGAATAACTGCAAAGTTGTCACATATGCTCGTAAGACTGTTCCAGTGATCCATACTTATTCCTTGGCTGGATATCAGTTGTCTAGGTGTGATTCAATGAGGGACTTGAGTGTCACATTTGATAAAAAAATTAACTTTTTCTCAGCATATATCTAGCGTCTGCGCATCAGCCTTAAAAATGTTGGGGTTCATCATACGGGTTGTGCGTCCTTTTTCTTCAACTACTGTGATCCTTTGTCTTTATTACGTTTTCGTCCGATCTAGATTGGAATATACATCCTTGGTTTGGTCACCCATATATGTATTTTTATCAAATACAGTATATGAGTATATAGAACAAATTCAAAGACGATGTTTAAAATTTTTATACTTTAAGAAGTTCAGTACTTACCCATCACAAGGATTCAATCACAAAACTTTACTTGAAATGTTTAATATTGATAGTTTGGATCTACGTAGAAGACAAGGTAGAATAAAATTTTTGTTCAATTTGCTCCCTACCATCTTTATTAGCAATGTGAACATCTATATTACAATATTTATAGCTATTTTGTATATTGCATTCCTCTCTTATTTTTAGTTTTTATTTTTAGTGTAATTTAGGTTTAGTGTACTAGTTTATATTATTTGGTATTTACATGTGTATTCAGTTTTTTATGTATATATATTTGTCCTGTAATTGGATATGTAAAGTATCTATTGGGCAATAAAGAATCATTAAATCATTAGTGACAGAGGGACAGAATTTGTTTCCTTCAGTCAACCACTTTAGTTTGCTTGGATTACTTTGTTTATTATTGATTTTTCCACCTTGAGAAAAAATATTTTATAAAGATCAGATTATTTGAAAGCTAGTTTACCTGCCTATAGATATTTGATAATATGTTTCTTGAGGTGTTTTTATATTTTATTATATGTATGTGTCCTTTTAGAGATGAGAAAAGATACGTGCTTTCATTTAAAAATCTCTCGACGTTTAGAAGCTACACTAACTACTAGATGCATTTGCGAATAGGAATCAGTTGTACATGCAAAGCACATCATTAGTTGTGGTGTCTTGGAAAAGACTAGATCTATAATTGAAGTACCTACATACATATTTCCTTTATGTTTGAGAACAAGTGTATTGACAGAACAACCACATGAAATAAAACTAACAATTATTATTACAAGGATATCTGTAGTGTTGACATCTTTTCTCTAGAAAAGGAGATTGTCAACTTCAGAGAGAAATGGTTTCAAGAAAGACAATTTCAGATTACAGCACCTCGATATCATGAATTATATACGTATGTTTTTAACTGGGACATAAAAGCAAAAAATATTGATGATGATTCAGTATCGAAATTTCGATTGCAGTAATAGATGAAGTGTTACAGACGCACTATGTGTTTCGATAGCACTATTTCCGCTCATTAAAGAGCTGAATGATTATTTCAAAGGTGCTTAGAAATAGAAAACGATCATTTGCTAATCAAATAAGTAAAATAAAACTTATATGCATTACTTGTTATAATTTTGTTCCTTTTCTTTCAGTTATTACAATGTTGTAAAGGCCATGCTTCTGATGCAGAAATGAAACTTGCAGCCCTAATTATAGGCTATGTGACCCTAAATAATTTCTTTCTCTAATAGTAATATTTGCTTTCATTTCTAATATTATTCCGCAATAATTATATTAGGTAGTTCTTTCAACTCCGCTTTCTTTAATGGTGGACGTTATATAATTATCAAACTCAAGTCATCCACAGATGTAAAAGAAAGCTCCTTACGTATTTAAATTACCACGAATATGAGACATTTCGTCTACAAACCTATTGAGCAGATCTGCAACCTTTTAAAGGAGAAACAGCTTTCCAGATGTTAGTAGTTTCCAACATCGTACAAAAGTAATTTGACTTTTTTCACACGCAATCCACCGGGGGGTACAGGAATATAGCGGAATCGATCCACACTCCACAATCGTACGATTTTAATTAAACGGCCGTTGCATGCCTTTTATCTGCAACTATTAAGGTAAAAAAAGGACTGGGCATCTTTGAACAACTGTATCCTCATGGCAATTGTGGGAGAGACAATTGACGACAAAACACGGCAATCAACAGCTCTATGCAATTACGTATCACATGTTAAAGTATGACAAATTCCAAATAATTCTACTATTACCTATACTATAAGTATATTTCGTACAAAATGGTTCTATGCGTTCTTCTACGTATTATGGTTTTTCTAAACGAGCTGTATAAAGAATTTTTAAAATCAAAAGATCGCCATTTATGTGAACTGAGCACCCCACTTTTTGAAAATAAACTTTTTTTTTACAGGAAATGCTAGTATTTCGTTTGTAGTAACTATAATTTCGTTTGGAGTTCCACCCATTAATAATTACAGGACCTTCAAAAAATCAATCGCACCTCACTTTGAGATATAGAAAATCCGCTTTCGCAGTTCTCTTTAGAATCGTTTGTAGTTGTTTGTAGTGAATTTCTTTTCGCTTAGCAAAAAAGTTTAGTCCTGCTTGATTAAAGACTAATTTCTAAGATGTTTTTATTGGTTATTAGCGGACATGTTTGATGAAATCCCATATCAATGCATTTTATATGAAACAGTCTTCCATGGAGTAATAAAATTGTTATTTTAACAATAGTTCGTACAGTAAAGTATTGCTTGACTGACAAGTTTGACATATTGCCGTTGTTAGAAAAGGAGAAGAATCCGACTAGCGTATGACTGATGATGGTTTAGTATGCATAAAAGGAAAAGATCAAAAAGTTGTCAATTTTACCAGTAACTTCCATTATCTAAAAGCAGATAAATTCGCAGTTCGGAAACAAAAAGATGAAACTAGTGCGCGAGTGAGTTACCCTCCCTTAGTAGTAGACTTTAATGCCCACATGGGGTACATTAATAAAGCGGATATGCTAAAATATGTTATGAACTTGATCGTAAGAATGAAAAATGGGGGCATTGCATGTTTTGGTACATTTTTGATGTAACAGTTGTAAATACTTTTATTATTTATCAAGACACGCTACGACATCTACACTAGATTTGAAATCTTTTCGGATTCTTCTGGCTAATGCTCTTATAGGCACCCCTATTGACAAACAAGGTAAGAAAAGCATGGGTATCAACAACAAATTCAAACAAACAATTCCACTACAAAGAAGAACCGACAAAGCCGCACATCTACCTGCCCTCAGAAGTACCTCTCATCCCTGTGCAAAATGTAGCACAAAAGTACGTTTCCATCAGTCAGTTTAAGTCAGATTAAAGCTAGTCTTTAATGCACACTTCCAGTAGTACCCTAGAGATTACAAATGGTAACCAGCCTTTATTTAAATAATTACAACAACTATTTGTTGTAGACTTAAATCACTCTATAATAAAGCAAATTCTACTAACACAGAACTCTTTTTCTTTCGTCTTCTATATTCAAATTTTAAATAGTTAAAGAAAATATCAGTATTGTAAATCCACTTCCTCAGTCGTCTTTGGAATCGTATGTATTATCTGTTAGTATTCTGTTTTTCGTTTCGTTTGTAGTCGAAGCGCTAACAAATGGCAATCATTTAAACAAATTGTAAATTAAATTATTACAAATCCGAATGCGCGGTCTTCTTTGAAACGGTTTGCAGTTTGTGTAGTTTCTAATAAATCAAGCTACAAATGCATCAATCATCAATTGAGATACCAAGTTCACGTAGGTAAACTGCACTTTTAAACTAACCTTTATATTTTTCCTGTATCACTTCCATTTCCTCGTTATTACAAAGTTTAATCAGGCTTCCACAACTTTATGAAAGAGATCTAATTTTAGTTTACCGCCATATAGTCATTAACTGCTGTGGTTCATTAATTAAATATTGATGATGATATGAAATAATACACTCACATATATTGTAACATCCATATTGATGAATATTTGCACACAATATCGACAAGGCATTTATGCACGTACATAACCATAACCTTTAGGCAGGAAATATTGATTGATGAGTTTTCTTCAACAACATTATCGATTATGTATGTACCTAAGTAGCAATTACGATACGAACATAATGGATATAAAATATATTACATATATTCTGCTACATTGCATTCGCGAAAGTTAACAGCTAAGGAATTGAACTACGAAAAGCAATTTACATGTAATGCAAATATGGTCTACCGATAGATGGAAACACATTCAGATGTAGATGTGTGCATTGCCCCTTAACGTAAACGTATTTTATACGATCCACTGCGTACATATCTATGACATCAACTGTAAATCTAGCAAATCGTCCATCATCATCCTTTATAGGTTGGACGCCATGTCAGCTATCCATAGATTGGATTATCATTTCTATTCCGGTGGTATTCTTGGATAGAACTCTCTTTCGTGAGGTGGTAGTAAGTAAAGTATACGTGAAGTATTAACACATACTACAAAAGTATTAAATGTAACTTCCCTTCACGAGGATAAAACTGTTTACTGCCGTAACAATAGGCGCTAAGCCCTTTAGTTAATATACTAGAAGGAACAGGCGAATTAGTCCACAAATTAAACGCAAACAGCACACATTTAATTAATACTAATCATTTGATGAATTAAAAAAGCCTGATTAAACATAAACTGTTTGCTCAAAGTTTTACATAAAAACAATAATGTAGTGAAATGGAAATTTATCGTGTTTTGTTTTGTCTTAAGTATTTAAAAGTGTAATTTCATGAGAAATTATGAGATGAGCAAACTTTTTACAAAAATAAATTTGTTATAGGTACAATATTTTTTTATATTTGTTGCATACAACACAGAAACAATACTTGAACCAGTTTTAGAATTCAATTTGCCTTGGTTATCGCTGACTATCCTTTATCCAAACCTTCAATTCCCCTGCGAGGCAAATAGCGATAGAAAAATACTAAAAAAACTTTCATGAAAGGCGAACCGATATCTAAAAGGCGAGATACGCCGTATAAGTATAAATAAAAAGCAATAAAGTGCATATGTATGTAGGGTGAAAAAAGAATTCCGTAGGTAACAGTCACACACCATAAAACTTCCGCTTTAAACTTTATAGAAGCGGACCGAGAAAAACTGAAACATTCTATAGCAAAAGCACAGGGACAGGAACAATCTTTTAGGGAATATAAAGCTTTCAAATATATATGCATACATTCAATTTCAAAACGTTACTGGAAAATCGAGTTCGAACGACAAAACAAAAAGGAGCTTAACAAAAGAAGTTAACAGAGGAATAAGTTTAAAGGAGATTTATGTTACATTAAGATTGGCGTAGTGTATAGCTTATTCTTAGTTTTATTGCTTTGAGAAGAAGCATACAATCGAGCAAAACGCTTTTTTAGTAAAGTAATATATAGCGACCCTGCCTAAAAACCTATTCGCAAGGATGGTCAATAAAAGATTATCTCAGAATGTCTAATCAGTGAGGAACAGACAGGTTTCAGAAAATGGCGTTCAAGAAGGGATGGTATTAGAGGGAACCTTCCATTTTTTTTTGAATGAATAATATTATTTTGTTGTGTCCAAAAAGTGTATTCCCCAAGAATTACTCTTTAAAGACCAATACTAACTTAGTCAAACATGATTAAAGCTACACGCGGTTCGAAAGCATTTCAAACGAAAACTAAAGCGCGCCAAACCGGCTATCGTCATAGAGTATGACTTTGCCTGTCAATTTTCCGACATGCCTTACTGTACCGATGATGGATAGCCATGTTTCTTTTTGTCGGGTAAAATTAAAATAGACAAAAATACTTTAAAGTTTCTCGCACATTAGATGCGAGTTTGTACGACTTACATTTCCGCGCAAACATAATCAATATACCCAACGACATAAGCAATAATTACAGTAACAATACAACTGTATGAAGCCTAAACAATTATTATTTGACAGATCAGATATGTATCAATAACTTTTTTTGCATTTTGTTTGTCTGTTCTTACACTTTGCTAACCTTTACCTTAAATGTCTTTTGTTTGTCAAATTTTATAGAAATAATGAAAATTTGTTTCTGGGTTTAAATCCCAAATAAGAATCAGATGAAAATATTGAAGCTACTTCTTGAAATTTTAAACAATTAAAAATTTGTAATGCATAATAGAAATTGAAATAGATTTTCTTTTAATATCTTAAAAACGCTATTACTGAACTCTATCGTAATGTATACCTGTTAGTTACTTACAATTAGTGACATTTGGTTACTTTTTGACTTAACTCTTTTAGGAATTTCTTAATTTAAACAGTTTTACTCCAAGTTCGTGTTAGTTAATCATAAAAAATAGCAAAAGAACACGTTTAATGATGCATCAACGCACTCGTTCATTGCAATAACTCCACTCCTTATTGAACGAATTTAAGGTAAAACGTAGCTTATGAAACTAGTTTTGAATATACTTTTAATTATAATAAATAATTTACTAAGAATTACTACTGTATATAAACAAGGTAACCAAATATTTATTTATATTTTTGCGATAACACAGTCCAAACTTATCATTGAGTATTTAAAACATTTGTAGCGACAACTAATTAATTGCCTAAAACAATTTTGTCGAACAGGTGCGATACAAATAGATACGGCAGCGATATAATCTTATTAATTCTGAGCGAGAAGATAACATTACAAAACGTTCTGCCGCATTCGAAAGACCAATCCTACTCGTAGTCGTTCCAAATAGACGAACAGGTCAGCAAGCTGAAATTCCCATCAAGCAGCAACCGCAACAGGCCCAGTCTTTAATTCAAACGACCGAACAGATGCCAAGAACAGCGTGCTTGCAATTTCACCGCTAATACTAGTTAAGAAGTCACGTTAAACATTATCAAAATCTCAGTTACTGCATGTGATACGTTTGTAATGCGTTTGCGATAATGAATATACGCCATGGTTGTAAAAAAGTGTTTATTATAAAATAGTAGTCACGAATCTTAGTACAAAAAATAAAGAAAATAAGAACAACTGAAGGGCAGAACCCCGGCAAAAAAAAATATATGTACATAAAATCTCCCTCCCTCGATATGCCAAAGTGGGGAACTACAGATACAGAGAGTTCGGATTACGAATACTTTTTCCCATAATTGGGTTGTTCGGATTACAGGGGTGTTCGAATTATGGTAGGCTCGGATTATTCAGAGATTACTATATCATATTATAGGTTATATTAACATGTATTAACCAATTTGCATTAAATTCAAATGAAACAGATTATTTTTTTTGCTATCTCTAAATGTGATAAATAATATAATTGTCATACATATATCTCCTATACTCCTGTATTATATAGACAAGAGAAGCACTTAGAAATTATCCTAAGGAGATATAAAATGTGTGTAAATATATCGCGATCTAAAACATCTACTTTGTACTCTGTTTCTGCTGTATTTACAGCCGGTCGATCAATCCTATTCTTTTCAAAAAGTGCAAGATACGAGAAGGTTCTAGATTAAGTAATTTTTTCTTTTCCGTTCCGTATGTTTCCTGGTATAGCGCCCTTGATTCAGGCTCAGGCGTACTTTGAATTTACACTAGCGTGAGAATCTCTAACAGGGATACGATTGTCCGCACTCAAAAATCTAGAAGTAATTATTTTTAAACAAACGAGAAAGAATTTATTTTATGCGAAATAATCAAATACGTATTTAAAAAAAGAAACTGCAACTTCCACAGCTCTTACCATTTATTGGTATATGACCACAAGATTATAAATTGGGACAATCAATGTGTATAACTACTCGATTAAACAAGAGTTAAACAGAAATGCAAACCCTACGCAAAATAACGACTATTACGCATAGAAAGTGTTGTTATGTCTTGTTTATGCAAGTTGATTTACTTGTTTTGTAGAAAACTTTACTTTCTCCTTTACGCGACTTTTCCCGTGAGTTGTTAGAATTTTAAGAAAAATATTGAATATGTTATAACTTCGATTTTCTTCCGATTTTGATCTTTTTTTTCTCATCTGTGTTAAGAACATTAATTAGATTAATATCGCTTTACATTTCATAATGGATCCTACATGTTATTTAAAGACATTTTATCTCGAGGTTATGTATCCCTAAATAGAACTTTTGCGATATTAATAACTTTGTCGTGGGTTGAAAATGAAAATCCACAATTTCTGAAATAATTGTTCCAAATTAATTAACTGCGCGAAGTAACCGGATATCTTGAGTGTCTATTACTAGGCTACATTCTTTACATATCTTTGTGAAGCTCTAAAAAATCAGCGAGGTATTCTCCATATATATCCATATCCCTGATAACCCATAAAATAGAGCTCTCTTTATTTCTAAAATGTCTGACTAATCTTGCTCTCATCGGAAATCACACATGTTTCGATTTTTATACGAAATTTAATAAGGAATCTAAGCATGAAAAGATATACAGAGTGTTAATTAAATTTTCGACCACTGATTGTTCGGGTCCGTTGTGAAATGTCAAAAAATTAAAATTGTACTTAAATTTCCTGTACTTTCAATTTCATAAGATTTACATTGATACTTAGATAAGTGTCTTTACAACCGTAACTTAGTTACTTTTAAATTTAAATTTCATTAAGAAAAAGAGGAAGGCATGTTGATTGTGCGTTGCATCAGTACTTCTTCGGAATTTTTTCCAACTATGTAGCTACCAGATTCAATCTATGTCACTCTGAAGAAACCTTAATTAAATGGCGAAAGCTTAGCGACTGGAAATAGAGTCTTTTATTTCTCCCTCTGTCTCGACAGGCTGTTGATACCCAATAATTGTTGCCATCGTGATATACAGAGTATTCCGCTCAATTTTAAAAAGCTGTTATCTGCTTTAAGTGGGTGAATATATAGAGAAGTCAGTCTGCTGTGGTTGGGGATCGTCGCACTGAGTCTGCAACTTCCGGTGTCCCGCAGGGGTCAATACCTAGCCCACTTATGTTCACTATTTATAAGTACTCCCTCTGGAGGAATAATAATAATTGTCTTGTTTTTAAAGTCAACATAAATCACATGCTAATTCTTGTGATGTGCTCCATATGTCTTTCATATAAAGTGCTTGCATTCGCATGTCACAAAAGCTTCAAACCTCTTGCTTTGATCTGATCTTTCGATTTAGACGCTGAGAGCATGTATCGTACAAGTTGGGAGAGTTGGTGTGATTGAACAAGGGGAGCCAAGGTCTTTCTCAAAGGGCGACATTATTTTATTATGTATTCGTTTCAGGTACGCCACCGTATTTATTTAATAAAGTAAGATACAGCGCTGACGTGCACAATCCAAACATTAGGTTCAAGGGTACACTTACTCCGCTTCTATACACTCCAAGAAATTCTTTAAAAAGTATTTACTTACCGAATAACATGTGTTTATAATAATATGCACCTACAGTGTAAACGTGCGAGATCTACAATTAGTTTCAAGAGAAAATCATTCAAACCCTTCTCCAGCAGCAAACCTTGTAACTTATATAGTTTTTAATGTCCAGTTGTTGCTTGTGTGGGTTGGCTTGCGCTCCTACTGTTTTGTTTTATTTTACATATTTATTAGTACTTAATGTTTGTAGTAAATACTTTTTTCGAGCTCTCTTTCTTTAGTAATAAGGTAGTTTTATTAATGGCTGAGTGGGAAAGCAGATACTTCTCAATTGTTGGGAACATTCTCAACTCCGTTATATTTCTCTATTTGTTTTGTTTCTTCCGTTTCGATTATATGTAATACTATCTCTAAGAAGCTGTTATGGCAGAAAAAAAGTTACTACTGTTATTATTATATTTTAAAGGCGCAACGTGTTTGACGTACCAGCCACTTTGCGACGCTCAGTATAGAACCCTGCAAACAAATTAAGATTGAATTATGACAAAACACAAAATATAACCTTCGCCACCAACAGCAATGCTTCATCATGTGGAAAGTTTCTTGGAGTTATAATTGACTCCAAACTGAGATGGATCCAGCATGTGGATGATTTGAGCAGTAGATTGTCATCGGCATTGTACGCCATGAAAAGAATAAAACATACGGCAACGTTGGAAGCCGCAAAAGTTGTTTACTTCTCATATTTCCATTCCCTCATGTCTTACGGAGTCATTTTCTGGGGACTGGCGACGGAGGCGCATAAAATCTTCCTACTGCAAAAACGGGCGCTTAGAATCTTGTGCAACCTAAAATATAATCAAAGCTGTAAAACATTCTTCTCAGCCGAAAATATACTTACCCTACCATCGGTATATATTTTGTCCGTCGTCATGCATGTGCACAACAACACCCACCTATACTCCGTAAATGGTGACCTACATACCTATTCCACAAGAGGGAGGAATGAGATGAGGGTTACCTACCACCGCCTGACCTCCTCCCAGAAGTCAATGGATTACTGGGGTGCTAAATTATATAATCACTTGCCCATGGATATTAAAAAATTGCCATCCATCGCCTTCAAAAAGCAAGTAAAGGGAATTCTGATGCAGAGGGAGTACTACTCGGTTGATGAGTTTCTGCTGTTCTAGTCGTCTTTTTATGTTTGTTTGTTAATCGTAATCTGTGTGTCATATACTTACTTACCTACTTTTTTACTTATTTATTTATTTGTGTTTTATTTATATTGACATTGTTACTTATAATTATAAGCAACATATTTATTTTATTGACAATTTCTGTAATGGTTTTATTACAAAAATAAATGCTACTACTACTACTACTACTACTACTACTACATACACGATCACTCATTTTAAACGTATTAAAAAAAAACATCGTATTTAATACAATGTTACGTAAAACATAATCACTAAACTCGTAGGTATATAGTTACGTCCATAAACCTGAAAGAAAGATAAAAAGTCACTTAAGAAAAAAAAATGCAACAGAATATTCCAAAGCCATTACATTCCAAACGCAAAACAAGCAACAAAATGGGTAGAAAGTCTCTCCGGCATACACATTTCGCGAAATGCGCAAATGGTACACTTATCTCGCTAGTGCGCGAAATTGAAAACCTAAAACTTTTGTATATTCTGCTTGGATTTAATATAACGATAAAGGATCCCATTCACGTGTAAATAAAGTAAATCTGATCTTGATTTTTTTTTTCTTTCCCCTCGTCTTCGTGCCCTAGAACGCCGCATTATACACAAAATAGTTAAACGATTAGTTTATAAACAGCGCTTCATAAACTTTAACGAATTGCGCTAGCGCAAAGTTCCGCATATATTACCACGCCTCCTCAGTCGTCCATTAAAAACAGACCGCGCTTTTCCATCGCAGTACTTCATCTCTTTTGGAAAAGTAATTTTCGTGCCGCCCAGGTAAATCGAATTTCATTAGGTACGCGGAGGCGAGCGCAGACATACGAGATCGACAGCAAAGTATAGAAAAACCATCTAGATAATATCAAAAATTGAAAACTTCGGTTGAATCGAAGAACTTCTATGGAAACTATCTTCACATTTCAAACTAGCAGCATACAGTTGCACAATGAACTAATATCGGACGGTCACGTATGGCATTGTGTTTAAAAATGTTTCAAAGTTTAAGCATGCAAAATGAACAATCAAATATCATTAGGGATAACTTCGTATCAAATAAGTAATTTTTTGTAGTTAAATTATTCTTTCATGACTTTTCTAAATACTCCAATAAAAAATCGAAAAACACGTAACTTTTATTTATTCATATAGTTTAAAGATAAAAAGAGAAAAAATAAATTCATAATATACAGGGGCAGGGGGAAGAAAAAATTATATGTTTTGAACCCCCTAACGACATCGCAGGTACGCCACTGTTCTTTTTCAACCTACTATAAACTGTAGGGTTACTAACAAGGAACAATATCGTCTTTGCCCGATCGCGATATCTTTTCTCGTTTCTGAAATATTGCGAGAAATGTATTTTTAGCGGTAACTTTGAGCCCCCATCGCACCCACTAAAACTAAAAAACGGGACGCTAAAAAAAATACGTGTCAAATATTTTTCGATATTCTGTGTTCCTACCAATTTTTATCAAAATCGGAGGTGGACACTTCCTTGTAAGGGATAAAGAATTAGAAACTTGTTCACACCGTCATCATGAGGCGAAGAAAGAATGTTGCACGATTGCCTTGTTCCCATTGTGATGATTTAGGGTCACTTCAGCAATGCGGGGACAGGGAATCTAGTGAACATCAACCGTAATGCGGAACACATACTGGAAGAGAACGTTGTGACATCCGGATTGTGATTAATTGTGTTTGCGTATGATAACGACCCCAAACACACAGCGCGAAAGTGTAAAGATTATTTAACAGCTAAGGCAGAAGAGATCGTTCTACAGATCATATTCTTGGCCCATACCAGCATAAACCAACCATCAACGCTTAAATTGCCAAGCAGTGAAAGAACCAAACGGATTCCATAGAAATTCCGTGGAACAACGGATAGTTTTAAACCATACATAGGTGAGATATAATAAAAGAAATCCTTTATTATAAAAGAATTTGGCTGTGTTAATTCTGAGTGGAGTATAAATATAACGCGGATACATACTTGTATCTACCTTTACTATTAGATACATCAGCAAATCAGCATACATGTTTCAAAAAAATAAAAACTTTCTATTTGCATACTCCCTGAGAATTTATTTAACAATAAAGGAATGTATATACACATGACCGAAATACATACATGTGGTGAGTGTATATTATACATTGATACATTGTGCAGCTGTTCTTGTTCATTTACATCTATACAACACACACATAAAACAGAATTAATTATTTTCCAATGCTAATATAATATCTTGTAGATATTCTAAGCTTCAATCTTTAAGTAAACCAACACTGTATGTAATTGTTTCATTTCAGCTCGTGTTAAATATGCGCATACGTAAAGCAGAAATGGCGTATGGCCTTGCAACATGTATGTACGCATTAAAAAGTTGCTTACATTAGCAAATAACTAACTTGCAAACGCCGATTTTAAATTTAAATTAGATCAATGTTCTTATTTCTAATATTAACAATTAAATAGAAGGAAATACGTGTACTTGTACACTTGTGATTGTTATAAGCCTAGATGCAGACTCAAATTCTTTTTAGAGCATTTTAATATAATGAAATAATAATAATAGTAGTTTATTGTCGGACGGCAAGATCTATTACGGGACAAACTGAAGTAGATACCAGGGTTGGGCATCATTCAATAATTTTTTATTCAAATAATTTTCATCTGTTATTCTTTATTCCGTATTAAGTTATTGTTGAATAAAACTATGGGAAATCATTTGAACGAAGAATTATTTCAATAAAACGTTATTTGAATAAAGCCTTATTGGAATGATTCTTTCACCAAATAAATGGTTATTCAAATAATTTATTACTTTTCTTCAAGATTATTTAACTGTGTATTTCTCTTTGTCGATTTGTAATATATATTAATGTGTCTTTTACAATTTAAAAATTTTGAATTCTAAATGTTAGTAAAAAAATTACTTTGACAACACCGCAAAGGTGAAAAAATTGGATATAATTAAATGTAAGTTTTTAAGCATATACTTATTTTTGTTAATTACTACTGAAATTTCAAACACGCAAATTGTTAAATTTTAAGTTATATGTATTGAATTGTAGGATGGAGTATGAAAAAGGAAAAAATATAATTTCCGAAACGTAAAAAAACAATTGTATTATTAACTAAACCGGAAGACCCAAAGAAAGAAAAAAAATATCATAAATAATTTATTACTGAATAACACCGAAATAAATTTAGATTAGGTATATGCCTACACATGTTTGTGCAGGTAATCATATAAAAATTATCGCTAATGTGAGTGCATCGGTAGGACGACATGCCAGTAATAATTATATCCGCCGACATCTTCGACATTCCTCTAGATTTACGTGATGTTATCTCTGAGGTCGATAAACAAACCTTCAAGCTTATAAAAATTCCACTTATTTTTTCCCACACAACTTTAATCTCTTTAAAAATTGGCCGGCAATATTTAAATAAAATTCACTGATGTTAGAAAGTGTACCAGTAACACGACATGGCAGTAATAATTATATTCGCTGATATCTTCGACATCCCTCAAGATATACGTATTATCGTTTTTGAAACAGATAATCAAACTCGCAAACTTATAAAAATCACATTTATTTTTTTGCCACAACTTCTAATGTCCGTCAAAAATGGCGAGTAGTTTTTATATAAAAATTTCTGCTAATGTTAAGAAGTGTACCAGTAAGATCACATGGCAGTAATAATTATATCCGTCAACATCTTCGACATCCCTCAAGATTTATGAGTTGTCATTTCTGAAGTCAATGCACAAACCCTTAAATTTATAAAAATCGCATTTATTTTTTCTTCCACAACCGCCAATGTTCTTCAAAACTGGCGGGTAATATTTATGTATATAAAATGTTAGGATGTGTACCCGTAAGACGACATGGCAGTAATAATTATATCCGCCGATATCATAGACATCCTTCAAGATTTACGTATTGTCGTTCTAGAAACCAATAACCAAACTCTCAAACTTATAAAAATCACATTTATTTTTTTCCCACAACTTCCAATGTCCTTCAAACTGGCGAGTAGTATTTATATAAAAATGTCTGTTAATGTTAGGAAGTGTACCAGTAAGACGACATGGCAGTAATAATTATATCCGTCAACATCTTCGACATCCCTCAAGATTTACGAGTTGTCATTTTTGAAGTCGATGCACAAACCCTTAAACTTATAAAAATCGCATTTATTTTGTCTCCCACAACCCCCAATGTTCTTCTTGTAATATTTATGTATATAAAATTTTTGCTAATGTTAGGATGTATACCCGTAAGACGACATGGCAGTAATAATTATATCCGCCGATATCTTTGACATCCTTCAAGATTTACGTATTGTCGTTCTAGAAACCGATAACCAATCTCTCAAACTTAGGAAAATCACATTTTTTTTCCCACAAATTCCAATGTCCTTCAAAAATGGCGGCTAATATTAATATAAAAGTTCTCGCTAACGTTAGAAAATGCATCGGTAGGAAAAAAAACCTCAAACTTATAAGAATTTCCTATAAGTTCGAGGATTTGTTTATGATTTATATAGGTTCTTCATAACTGTTTAGAAAACCGAAACCATTATCATAACTGTTTTGAACGCCTGTACTTAGGTATTTTTTTAAATTCAGTGTTTACTTCGTACAAACAATCAAACATATACTCGTACATAAACAAACTCATACCATCACAAATGAAGATAGTTATTTGAATAACAGTAATTATTTGAATGAAAATGAAAATTATTATTTGAATAAGAATATTTATTTAAATAACAGTAGTTATTTGAATGAGAATGATCATTTGAATAATAAGAATTATTCGAATGATGAATAATTATTTGAATGAAGAATAATTATTTGAATAATGAATGAAATGAATGTTACCGTTCGTTATTGAATAATTGAATAATGAATAAGAAGTTATCTATTCTTTCTGAATAAGAATAACGAGGTTATTCATTTATTTTTATTATGAATCTGAATAAATTTTGCCCAACCCTGGTACATACATACTATATGCAGTGTGGTAACTACTTATAGAATAAAATTATTTTATTAATCCAATCTTATTAAAGTAGAAATCAGAGAAGACACATTCGACGAACATAAGTATGCTTTTAACTCGGATGCGTGCGATATGTCTATCAGACCTTGGCGCCAAACTGGCTGCTTGATATTCATGGAAAACCGTTACTTTCGTCGGCCTTGTAAATCAAGGGAAATCGAGAATTATTTAGGTGTTCGTTCCGTCCCTTTTACATAATAGGTGAGCAATTTCGCGAGATCTCGCGTTTTATCAGGATTTACGCGACTATCTATTTTGGTATTCAATTTCGGGTGTATCGCTCACGCCAACGGCAGAGACGTATTTAGCTAAAGGATGTTCTTTCCGTGTTACAATAGCCCACACATGTGAAATTATTTATTACATTCTGTAGATGGATATTTCTGGTTTGGAATTGGGAACGACTGCTATACATTTCCCGTATCTCGAGAACAGGAACAAGAAGGAGATTATAACCCACACTTGGTCCTTTTATTTATAATAACTTACAACACAACTTTTGAAATCTAATACTTTTCATATACGTGTGTGTGATAATAACCATGAAATCAATTAACGACAAACACTATAAGCTATGAATTACGATTTTACTAACATAGGGACTGCACGGAAATAGCAAAAATTCAACGTAGGTTCCCTTCAAGATAACAATTGCTTTGAAAAGTCCAACGTTAGTGTATCCAGGCCCTGAATGAATTTGCGAAGGAGAGAGGTAACAAAATGTTGCACTTGCTCGGAAGGCTAATCAAAATAGACCGCCAAGTACCCAAATAGTGCCATTACGTTGTATTAGTATTACGTCTACCAATTTTAGCTGGATTTATCGTATTATCCACCGATTTTTCTTCATTTCGATTCAATGAATAATATAAAATTAAAGATTATAGCGTTAATTTTATTTTGCGACGATCTCAAAAGATTCACATATTTCCATTAAGTTCTACGAACGTCTAACCAATTATCCGTCAGCGAGCGCTATACGCCAATGCTGTGCGTATAGGGGGTAATTATGCTTTAATTTCTGAACAATTTCAACATAACGGTTCAATAACACCGACATGATATGTTTACGTTTATTTCAAATTATACTCTTAAAATAATTTCGTTTTATTTTGAACTTAAACTTGGTAATATGGAATTATATATTATAATATTGCTGGGATTAAATCGTGTTAGCAAGGAGATAGAGAAAAGTGACATTCTTTTAACAACGAGCTCAGTGCAGTTAATCGAAAATTTGGTGGAAACTTTGGTAGGGATGGTTTTAATCGTTGGGTTGCCGATGCAGAAAAAATGCAAATAATAGCTGTTGCAGCAGTTTTGCAAGAGAAACGTATCGACAATAAAAAGAAGATATTTAATAAGCATGCGCAGCATGAAATCATTAACTAAACTATAGATAGATCTGAACAAAATATTTATCTGTTATTTGATAGATTACATTCTGAAATAGAAATTCAATAAAAACGTTTCCTTCTTGAATGGCCAAATTCCAGCCAATATGATCAATATTGATACCAAGAAATGGTTGGCCAAATTTGGCAAGCATTTATTTGAATGTAATGTATCTGATTTGCTGCGTTTGAGCAAAGGAGAACCATTTTTCGTGCCAGTATTTTGGTCAGGGCTTTAAATTACACTGCATTAGTATGCATTAGGACAGTAGCCATAAAGGCCTGTTTTGCCTCATACTTTTCCAATTTTCCGTAGTATTTTGTTGTCCTTGCCAAGCCATCGCAGTGACAGAAAATATGAATTAAACCTTTTTGTCTTGGCAGAATCAATAGCGTCTTTTGCCAGGGCTATGGTACGCATATGCTTATTTGCTCTACCAGTTAGTAGATTTACTCATCATTTCAATAGTGTTCCTATCTTTACTCAATGGGCATTTTTGTAAATTCAGACCCTTAGTCATTTAAGAACTATTTTGCCTATGTTGAAACTGATGATCTTTTTCACCACCCTTCAAACTGATTATGTACCCATTCGTTTTTATATGAGCGCGCAAGCCAATGTTATTATCCTTTGGCTGCCCACTTCGTTTAAAATGCTTATGCAGTAGTAAGCCAGTATGGAGTGGACACTCGCGGCATTAATCGTTTTAAGTGTGGGCTAGGTACCAGAGGATATGGTAAGGATGTTACCTACACTGGTCCGTTTCCCCACTTCTTTAACCAAATTTTAAATTGGAAAAAGCTAGCTTAAAGCTCAAGTGTCTTCGCTGAAACTAACTGATAGACCGTTCTGGGCTTTTCCCCATACATTCCGGGTTGTGCAAAATTATCATTCTTTAAGCAGTCAGCATACAAGTAATCACTTGTTGAGTCTTCTTCAATTCGTCCAGTAACTTTTGATAGTCAGCGCCGTTGGACATGTAGGTTGCAAACCCAGCCACTTCCTGTGTATAAATGTTTAGCGGTGGTAGGTTTGAAATAGTTGCATTGCGGCAGTAGGAGTGAACCTTCTCGCACCCGCGGCACATAGATAAGCCAGCAGAATCTATACCACTACGGCTACAGATTATTGACGCCAAAAGTTACTCTAATAAGTTGTTTACGTGTATAACGCATATTTTTAAGAACATACAATGAGAATAATCTACAGTGGCAGCAGTATAAAATACATTAAAACACACTTATTATAGCACTAGTCATCCAGAAGAAGATTTATGTAACATTTTATTTAATGTTAATATACGACACTGCATAGCTACCTAGGAATATACGCCAATAACTATATCTGGAATGTAAGAAGTTGCAACTTCAGGTATGAAATCCAATCTCGCTAACTACGCCCATGTAATTACCTACAATTAATCAAAAGAACCATTGCAATGAGCGCACGAGCGATATTAACGACTTTATGCAACCATCGGATCGTGAAAAGCGAGTACTCTTTGCGCAGTTTTAAATTAGAATCCAGGAAATTTAACCTCGTAGAAAATTTCCGTTTCAGAACTCTTAATTTAAAGATTACTTGTCCCGTTTTTAATTGACATGTGCGAATTTGTAATTAAAATGCAAGAAGAATAAAACAATATTTCAGCTCCTGGTTTCCAGAATCCACAAGCTGAATATAAACATAGTAATTTAACTCAGAAAGAGTAAATTGTGGACATGGTGGGTCCTAAAAGCACATGAAACAGTTATTTCAAATAACAAATTTTGTTTTATTAAAAAAAAAAAACAATTGAAAATCATTCCTTTGACATAACGCTTTGAATGAAATGGCTATTGATGTATGTGGTATTCGTGGAATCATGTACAACTCATTTGAATCCTATCGTTCAAAGAAAACCTAAAATATTATATATTGAAGGCCAGTATTCCAGTCTGTTGAAACTTAAAAAAGATGTATAACAGGGCTCTACTCCGAAGCCATTACTATTTATAATTTTCATTAAAAACTTATGAACCGTTTTTACTTTTAGTGACTTAATCCTTTATGGAGATAATAGTATTTACAGAAGCAGCAATCGACTAAGTTTAATGATCAATGGACAAAAGAATTTAAATAGGTTTGTTTTAAAGAAAACAAAATATATCATAATTAAAATGAAACTTCATTTATTAATTTCGCACTGGGAGTTATAGAAGTTATAATAAATAGAATAAATCTACTTTAAGCTGACAATAAACACATTCAGCAAATTTCAAATATAAAATGTTTAGGACTCCTTTTCGAAAATAGTTTGAGTTAGAAACTACATACCCGATATCTAAATTATCACCTATGTACGTATATGCTATTCTATATCGTTTAGGAGATCGTATGAGAAATGAAATATTATTACTTAACATATTTTTTATTAGCTTGCGATTGTCCTTCATTCATTATTTATTATATTTAGAAGTAAGAAAGATATCTGCTTTACAGACCAAATCAAAGAACATATTAAGAAAATCTCACCAAATTAGTAGTAATAAAAAACACTTCATGTAACCCCTCGCTAAAGATAAACAACCTGAAAATATTAATAACACAAAACTAAAAAGATTTTTACCCACTTAGAAGTGTACTGCGTATAGCTGCATTCTGAAACTCAATTAAAAATTTAAGGTAATTTTTCGTTTCTGTCCTCATTTACGGGAAGGTTTATACCGAATACTGCCATCTCACTTGACACGGTTCTTCCATTTACAAAATCAACATCCATTCGTCTACTCCGTAAGAGAGTACCTAGTAGTGTCCAACTTTTACGGCTAAATTTGCGGTGAATAATATGGCTGTTAAAGTTGTAAGTTTCTATCTACCCCCCTATGTATGGCAAAAATATCCAGGAAAACGCAATGCCGAAAGCGAATGATGATTCTTTCGTTCGCAAATAGAATACTTTCATTACGTGTGCGATTATAAATATAAATAGAAGGACTTGTACGCAATTATGAGCATTACCGCGTCTCTAAAAATAATTCATGTATGTGTAATTCTTCATTCAATTATTTCATACTTTAATTTATATCTGAAATACATTCAGATCAACAGTAAAATAATGGTGATAAAAGACTGTTAAAAAGAATTGTCCGACATACCTCAGCAACACTTTTTTAATGCTTCTAAATTTTTATAATGATTGCTTTCAACTTCCAATTCTAAGTATTATTATTTTTATAATAAACCGTTCGACTGCGTTTGTCTCGAAGTTTTAAAAGTTTATTTTTAAATTATTTCAAAAAATTGTTTAATTAACAATGAGACAACTCTGATAACTACAACTGTATCAATTACTTAATAAACTAAAGTCATATCTTTACACATGTATCGAACAAACGCTTTTAGACGCAAAACTGCGACAGACTTCAAACATTTGTTTAGAGTCTTCGACATAAATCATCAAGTGTTGATTGAAAAACTAAAGAATTTCGAATAGGATATTTGTTTACCCCAATAACTGATTCAACACCTAAGGAGCATGTTCACGGTTCAATAATTTGTTAGTCTTTTCTCACGCATATGGTTTTGTTTCTCTCCGAGAAGTTACATTAGTTCAAAATTTTTAATATTAATCCTATGTTCGGTATCATTTATGTGTTATGCAGCACTCGATAATTCAAGCCTATAATGTGTTAAGAGTTCCTTAAATCTGGTTCCGTTTGTACATTTCGTCTGTGCAATATAAATTTGCAAAATTGGATTCAGGGAAAGATATCCGGTTTATCTGGGATGACAAAAGCAATAACCCCATATAACTTTAAGTGCGCTAAGTTATTAATTCATTATATCAACGAATTTTTATTAGTTAAACAATATGTCGAAAACTATCGATTACAACACCTGGGTTTACTAGTTTTTCTTCTTATTCCCATCTATCCTGCCACTTGTTATGTCTGCAAAGTTTTTTAATTAAAATCCTGGATAAAAAGCATACTTGCGCGATTTAGTAATACAGTTATAAGAAAATAAACGCATTTCTAAAATGAAATATGCACAATTAATCATTATTTAATCGAAAATTCGAATAGAATATTAAATTCCTTTAAATAGCACTGCAAACATGCAACACACAAGCATCTCTGTGCAATTTGGCAGCCACATGATTAATTAACATCAATTCAGCCCTTCCACTCAAACTAATAACTTAAATTATTAATATGACTCCACATACCATAACAGCAATTTATACTGTTTGGTATGGGGAAATCATAATACTATATAATATATATTAATTAATATCACTGTATTAGTACTTCAATACCAAACTGACAAATATATAATTTTGTATCCTTCCTTCTTGTGCGCATTGAAGAATCGATAATAACAGTTCTCAATGTGTATATACCAGATACTATTAACATTGTGATTTTCATATGCATTTAGGTAAGTAATTCAATATTTTTTCTCATGACAAGTGCACCACGCGGCAACAAGATTTGTAATATTTTAAAGTATTTAGAATGAATTAAAGGTTATTAATTTTTATTCTGCTCATCCTTGCATATATAGCCATAAATGCATTTTCTACATATTATATATATTTATGAAACATAGATTAAATAATTATGAATTCTTTAGTAATTGTTTTCATAGACACATTTGCTTGGCTTGCTAGTTGCAAATTCACTTCTTTCTCGCATTTTGATAAAAAGAAATATAGTTTGAAAAAGCTGGAAGTAAATGCTATGAAAAAATTATTCTCTGGCGAACTGGAGTTCAACATAAAAAGGTACTTGTATTTCTGTCAGATGTTGCTTCTGATATGGTGAAAGCAGAGGCCGCTTTATTTTTTATGTTTAACACTTTTTCGGCCAAATATAATCATGGTTAGCGTGTTCTAAAATTTTCCAAGATCAATTAATACCAAGAATCAAGAAAGTACATATGGAGGCTTCAAGACCCACTCAAATCTTCTCACAACACGAGACTGCATATCTTTCAAGGTGCGCGAATGTAAGCATAATGAAGAAAGAAGTTATTGATATGTCACAGGAAAACCCTGAATGTAAAAATATACAACTTCAATGTGTGAATGTGCAATAATAAAGATGGTTAGTGATTGAGCACAGTTGACAACCGACAGGCGGTGCAATTTAATGCTCTACAAGTTATATGGCCAAATCCTTTGAATTATTGCTGTATGTACATATATACCTACAACTTGTACCACAAAACGCATCGTTTCTGAACCTTCCAAGACACACAGAAGTTCATCTTTGTTTAAAAACTTGAAGAACGTGATTGTAAGTCATATCTAGATAAGTATGTTTGATTTTTTCCCTCTAACACCTATGCTTTGCTTTTTGTTATATACATATTGTTGACGTTCGAAGATTTTTGCATATTTTTTATTTTTAATTGCGTACCTTAATAAATACCATGCAGATTTTCGTTTGGGTGCCGGGAAAATCCAATGCATTTTATGGAATGTAGTTATCTGGTGGATTGAATAAGCTAGTTTATAGATACACCTACGATTTGGCAACCCCTGATATGTTATTCAATAAAGTACAAGTCAAAAAATAGGTTGCGTTGCACTTTCTGCATGTAAATCATAAGCCTAGTTATAAATAAAAAAAATTATAGTAGATTTAGCATGGCTCAGTTTTTATTTAATCGATTTTATCAAAGGATATTAAACATGTAATCATTCCCTATTATTGTACATTTCTCAAACTGCAGTGTTAGCAAATCTCATTAAAAAAATACCATATATACCATATATAAGTAGTCCACTATCTACGATATGTCAGTAAGCTTGATTACAATGAGTTGGGCTTGGTTTCGGCAATTCAATTGCTGAAATAATTTATTGTGTAATACGAAAAGCTGAAAATAAAATAACTTGATATTTTGGCCTGAGTATTTTAAAAACCGGACACATTCTTTACTTATACATCCAGAAAACGGAAAAATAACTTTCTATTTAACTTTTTGCCTTAAACACACACACACACACAGGATAATTCAAGAACTTATTTATATAGAATTATGTTGTGGAGAAATACTTGAAACAAACAAAACACATAACAATATAAAACCCATCATTGTGCGGAAGAGCGTCAAGGTAAAGTTTTGGTGTAATATATTTTCTCGTTAGGTATTCCGGGTCCCATGAGAAATTGTTTGAACGTGAGCAGAAATTTCGAATTTATCGATTTCCTAATGTTCTAATATATAAAATGTAAGAACTTCTTTCAGAGGATATTTAAGTTAATGGCGAAATTTTGCGGTCATTAATAAATAATGTTCTCTTCTTTGATGGGAACAAAACTTCCAAGGTGAGAAATACGGTAAGTTCGCATATATTTCAGAATAAATTCATTAAGCAAAGAGAAGAAGTTTATAAGAGTAATGGCTATATGAAATTCTTTCCAAAATAAGCCAATCATACTACAACGACGCAACACAAGAAAGTATAACATATTGTGATCGTGTACGTTAGAGCAACCGTCTATTTTGTGTAGTTGTGAATCCAATTTTTCATTTTGTAAGAAACGTTAGGATGTTCTTAACGCTATGGCAATGATTCTTCTGATACACATAGTGTAATTAATATTTTGTTGTAATCTTATACCATAGCAGTTTCTAGAATTCCATATATTTTATTTAAGCGTTTAAGTAATAATCCACCTTTCATCTCGTTGAAAATAAAAATTATGACCTGAAATACTTAAACTATTGATATGCGATGTGAAAAAATAATCAGTATTCACAGGAATAAGTAGACAGGCTTAAATACATAAAATGTTATATTTGAATTTTGTACACATTTTTGTATGAACATATCTCCTTTTTATAAATAAAAACTTTAAACATAAATTAACCATTATTATAAACACAAGAACCTTCAGGTACAAAATTTATGTGCTGTGAATTTGGATGGGGTTTTATACAGGTGCAATTCGTGTTAAAGAAAAAATAGTGAGAATTTGAGGATAGAGTTTGACTATAATCCAATTCAACTTTGTGCAAACACTATCCCGTATAGCATTAGTACCTACATCGCTTGCTGAATAACAATTCATTATTGTGGTTCACGGATTCCCTCACTGTAGATGTACATACATAGCTGCATCTATAAGATCATTGACTGACTTTTTCTTCTTCACATGTGCCGCACTTTCAGTTGTTTTAATCCGTTAACAAAAATAGCCATCATTGTAATCACTTGTAAAATCTACTAACAGATAAGATATTTCTTCCAGTCAGTAATTTTAATTCGGCAACCTACCGAAGACACAGAAAATCAAGCTTGAAGAAACACAATTTCAAAGTTTTCTCATTATCGGCTTTGCTAACAATAAGTAGTTTATGATTGAATGACACTGCGCTCATTTTCCCTAAATTTCGCATATGGCCACAGTTTTAATTCTCAATTTTTCTCCATAACGCTTTTATGTATTATTGATCAAAAAGGTGCTTTGCTAGAATAGAAGGCATTTCTTTCTCATTTTTCAGAGCTGTCTTAGTTCCTAGGAATTAAAGAGCTTCTTAATGTGACACCAAGCGCGCCGGAATTTCAAAATATTAAAATTAAAATAGTGAAGTCAATCCGAGCACACAATGTATCATATGATATCTTTATTTATTAGTACATTTACACAAATGTATGTACATTACATATAAATTGACCAAAGAGATCAAATCATCCGGGGATGCTCTTTGTTTAGCCTTGTGTTTTTTTTTTCTCCAGCATTGCGTCAGTCTGTCAGAACCATTGTGCACTCCATTTTTTAAGAGACGAACTTTCTTAAACCGGTCTTTTCTAGATTCCATTTCTTCCTTTCAACGATTTCAACCTAATGAACTGAGCGATTTCTAGGTACCTAACATTTGGCAACTGATCTTGGTAGACTTTAAGCACTGGCGTAATTTACGGGCCCGCAGTGCGGCGTGTCCAAGACTAAGAAAGGCCCGCAGTTGGGATTGAAAGTATTTCGGCAGCTGTACCATTTTATCAATATTTATTTGCACAACAAATGAAGCACTACAGTTAACCTTAAACCTTAATCTAATGATTTAATTTCATATGGATTCAGTGGTCCAAGAAAGTAGGTTGTTTTTCGACATGGTAGAAAAACTTTATGTTTGTTTACCCAAAGTATTGAAACATCGGAACTACTCAGCCCCACTTCGCATTCCTTGAAAAAACTTCGCCCAACTGGCTGATCATCAATAATTGATGCTCTGAGGTACAATTATCTATGATCATAAAAGCCTTCACCAAAATAAGCTTAAGTTCTTCCAAAGAAGAAAAAAGGATTCAAGCGGAAAAATAGTTACGCCACTGACTTTTAGAGAATTCTGTATCTTTAAATTTTAGTTTTTCCCACGATAGCAACTCATATCTATTAGATTTTAAGAGAAGCAAAATTCATATATCACCTATGTATATTATAATTCATATATCCATTCACTATTCTCTAATCTAATGTATGCACACCCGTTTAAGTTAAGGTTGCCTTACCAACCGCTGCCATTATGTAATTATCGATTTCCCTTCCATCAAGGGATCTCCAAAAGTATCAGATATCACGAAATCATTATCCGGATAAACAATGTACAAACTGAGAGCGCTCTATAAAAGCCCATTTAACGAATCTTCGAGAAAATTCCCACCGTTACTCCATATTTAAATCAGCAATTTGTCACAGTTATTATTCATTGGAGAACCGTTTCGTTGCCGGCAGCAACATCGGGACACTTATTTATATATATTACACGTAAAAAAGTTTTGTCATGAAACGAGATTATATTATGTGGACGTGGAAAAGCTTTCGACAGAGAATGGCAAATTCGGAAACTTTTTCCCAGAGAACGAACTCTTGCCGAAACAAGACACTTTATGTTTTTTAAATATTTAAACGCACGTACTTACATTCACATGGTGGAATAAAAAAAAAACTTAGGTTGACCTCTCACTTGTGCTACAGTTTCGAAGTTATTAAAAAACATCCGTCTTGTATAGATGCGTTCTTCGTTTCAACTTTTAATGCTCAAACTTACATTATGATTAGTTCCAGTAATACTTAGATAAATCTTTCAGCAAACGAAGCATTATTATCTTCCTACGGGCATATATGAAGTGGAAGCAGTATAATTGAGAGAAATCAACTGGAGTGGTTCAGACACATTAATCAAATACAGAAAGAAAGACAAGTGAAATGGATATGGGAAGTAAAAGTATGAAATAAAAGAAGAAAGGCGGGTCCAAGGCATGAATATGCTGAAAGCGGCATTAATATTAAAAAAAACGAAATTGAAGAATTGAACAGAGGCAGCAAAAATGACAAAGGATAAAAGGGAAAATTTGTGTGTCGAAGTTAATTAAGAGGTATAATCAGTACTATTGCAATTATCCTATTCATTTTATAAACTTCTTAAGGCAGAAAACCCATATAAATATGTATTGAATTCTGAAGATGCACAAAACATATTTTTTTTAAAGAATATATTTTGTATACTATCAACTAAAATACAATAATAATAATAAAATACAACTAAGAAATGGGAATCCATTCGCGTTTTCTTACTCTGGTAGCAAACTCTATATCAGAAGTCGGCAACCTTGTAGCTGTGGTGTGCCAAACCAATCTACTAATATCATTTAAAGTGCCGTGCAGTAGGAAAAGTGTGCCATCGAGAATTCTACCGCGTGGCAATGTCCTAAGTTGCCAATGCTTACTCTATAGGATTACTTCCTATGATGATAAGTAATAATATATAAGCGAGTAATCCGTTGTTATTTCTTTTTTCGACTACATCAACGAAAAGCGTAAGTAGTTCGACTAGTTATTATAGCAAAATGTTGGTATCTCTGACGCAATGTATGTTGGCTTTGTTCTTATTTATTTTCATTACTCTGACCATAAACATTCACAATATAATCCATAATTAGAGGAGTAACTCTGGGTAATAAACGAATTATCTTTCGCTCACGTTTTCTCATTCTCTTGGCAAATCTGATGACTAGTTACTGCTGCAGTGACTTAGACAAATGATGAAGATCTTGACAATCATTCTAAAGCTTTAAAAGTGAACAATTGGCAGAAGTACAAAGAAAAACATTCAATTGTGTAATGTAGTTGCACAAAAAGAATTCTATTATGCTTATAATCTACACTCAGACTATATAATTGTAATGTTTACGGACCTTGCAAGATCCTCAGGTTTTGCAACCGATGATCCACTTTCAGAATATCGGCTGCTTCAGTACTCAAACATTGACATAAGAAGTTTTACTACCAGCCTGTTACTTAATGTCGATTCAATATACACCTTCTTTGTACACGGTCACTATGTAATATATCTGGAGCCAGCAGGATCGTCACGTAATCCTTTTCCGCTTTTGTAGCATATCTGAGAGACTTGAGAAAAGCAATAATATTAGAAGTTGTTGGTGTTACAGTTGAAGTGCATTACTGTGCTTCCTAATACTGATCGTCGTGTTCAATTACTATGTCAGAAAGAGAACTAGAACTTAAACTTAAACTTGCTGGTGCTGTAAACTTCGTTTGGGGCTTGGTTGCGATCCATGAAGTAGCAATTATGTTACTGACAAGAACGTAAAAAAGGTGCAAAATTTCAAGTGTCAAGTTATTAGGAAATGGTGTTGAAAACATACCAAGCATATAATAAACATTTACTTTGAATCAGTGGATCATCTAAACACAATGATTCTAAATAAACTAATAGAGTATCTATCAAAAATGCTTTCTTCAACACTAACAAAACCACTCAAGATATTATCAAAAAAGACCAATTAGATATTATTATTTGTCAAGGCACAGATATACTATTTCAGAGATTTAATATAAAGAAGCTTCTTAGAGATTGTTTGAGGTAGTAAATCCAATTTTGCCACAGCAGTGACTAAAAAAATTCTAAGTATGTTTGAAAACAAATATCACCCTTTGAATTTGTATATATTAACCGTTATTTTTATAAACCCTTATACCAGGGAATTTTGCGACAAAGTTGTATGCAAAAAAAGTGTGAATTTAAATGTATTTGTTAGAAGAAAGTATAACTTGCTGAGTATACTGAATCCCGATATTAATTAACACTCGAGGCCCCATGACATCTTGCTACGCCACTGAAAATACTATCACTTCTAAGTAAAACCTGTGCATTAACGAATACCAAAACCATGCACCATGTTATAACACAAACAGAACCTTTTTTTCATGATGATGATTCAACTTTTGCCGAAGGAATTTTACAAAACAGTCATTTAAACACGTTTAATTTGTAACAGGTTTTTTTAATGCTTACTAGGTCATATGTTAATGGCAGTGCATCTGTGAAGTTGCACTTTCTAAATAACTGGAATTAATAATAAAAATATTTCAAGGAAACCGATTATTAATTTGATGACGTAAAACACAGCGACATTGATTTTGAATTTTAAGGTTCCACTGCATGAAGCAATACTCATTAACAATATTGTAATTAAACATATTAAAGTAAATTTCTTTCAATATGCTAAACTACAGCTGTTAGAATTCACATGTTACGTGAAATTGACTTCTTAAAACTTTTTCGTTTAGTGGAGTGTACAGCGGCAGAAAGGTCACGATAAGTGGCGCGGTGGGGGAGCGGGAGTACCGCACAACCTGTTATGGGACCCGCATTCACGGAATGCTGCAAAATTCTTTTCTAGCAGATGAAACGCTTTACGTACACAAGTACACGCGTCTCTCTCTCTCTCTCTCTTCCTCCTTCTCTTTCGTATATACACTTACGCTCTCCCGGTACCGAGTTTTTAATACTTAATTAGTGTATTCATACCTTATATAAAAAAAAATCCTAAAATCCTAATCCTAATATCTCCGCTGCTATAAATCCGGAACTTGAACAAACCGAATAGCACTGAACACTTCACCGCTAAAAACAACCAAGCCCACAAAGAAACCAGTCACAGGGCTTTAAAGCGCACTAAAAAATTTGCGACAAGGACCCTTTGCGAACTCGCGCTTTTTATCCGTATAATAATCGGCGAACGGGTTCACGTGAATATGTCACCGAATACCGGATTGGCGGGTTTTTCTATCACTTCCTAACACATTTTAAAGTCGGCGAACTTTACAATTGCCCAGATGACTACGGCCGGTGTAGTAGTGGAAAAGAAACAGAGCCATGGATCGTAAAGGAGGGGATCGCTTGGACCGCCCAAGGAAAGAATAATACAATGCGCCAAGGTGAAAGAACCCAAGTAGGCCCATTGCGGGCGTGTCTTGAACACACAGCAGTGATAAATTACGTAGCTGTTTAATAAACACCTCATACTTTAGGTTCAATCCAAATTATTCTGTATATTAAGGGATGGTTTCTTGTACGTTGGATATAAGATGGATATCTTAAACATAATCTTTAACGAAAACTCGCTTACATAAAAGTGAAAATAGTTCATCTAAAATAAAAATGTTTATAG
Organism: Cetonia aurata; assembly: GCA_949128085.1. NCBI lineage: Eukaryota > Metazoa > Arthropoda > Insecta > Coleoptera > Scarabaeidae > Cetonia > Cetonia aurata. The sequence continues at coordinate 20,587,746 of OX421886.1, read as the reverse complement.
ACTATTCTATTGCTTCATTTTTTCACTAGTTTAAATCCTAAATGCGCTCTTCAGAAATTTGATTGAACCATATGCAAAACCATTACTTATCTTCCTGTCAATTATTTTAATGTGCCCACAATCAATGAGAAGTCTAGTATTTTGCACAAGAAAAATGATGCTTACAATTTTCAATAAGATTTTACTAATACACATTCAGCATCTTCAATTTTTCAAGTTTCATTCATATATACGTACAAAATATAAAGAAAAAAAAAACTGAATAATTGCTCTTGGATATATTTATTGCAGTCAGGTGTTAATTTAGAATACCTAAATAATACATAAATACACACTTTAAGTACAAAAGTAATCAGTGTAAGGGCATAGGTAATTTACACACTTTGGTATTAGGTATTATTAGCCCCTTTAATTCTGGAGGTATAATTAACACTAATCCTACTATAAAAGTTAAAATAAATGAGAAATGAATTTTGCATTATAATTAAGAACAATTACCCTACAAGAAATAGTACCAATAATTACAATCTGTTAGGAAATAATGACCGCTTACATTTTTTTAAATATATTACAAATTTTTACCAACGTATTTTTTTAATGCGTATGAATCTACACTTTGCAATTTTAAATAAAATTAATTTCATTAAAAGTACTTTGTTTATTTATAAAATTTACAATATAGTTATATTTGTTGTAGAAATCAGCTGTGGGACTAGTTTCTTTTTTATATACGTATTTTTTAAAGTAGGAGAAATTTCCTATCTTCACACCAGCTCATTAATAATCCAATACATAGCTTGCCCCTTATTGTTTTTTGTTTAAAGAGGTTTGATTCATCATCATTATATTGCTACATCAAACTTTAATACGGTCCTACAGCAGATTAGTGTTTATTACTACCATCCCGAAACCCCTTACAATCCAATAATATATTGCAGCCATTTTATAAATTACTTTTCTCAAAATAGTCATATTCCTACTATAAATGAATATGCTGCAGAAACTACCTCGACTCCAAACGGAAGCACGCGCTTCATACATATAACTCTGTGCATAACTTTTTGTAGTTTGTGCGGTATATTTTGTATTTTATTCATCTTACGCCTACAACCAATTATAAAGCGGTAAATACAAAACCACAAACCCTATCATTGACGGCTACCTGCCAACTGCCGCTTGAGAGCGCTTTATCAAGGTCGACCAATGTATCAGAACTTAGGCGAGGGGGAATGAGAAAGACAACTATAGCTACGAAAAGTTTCGGTGCTCGATGCGTGTCCTAAGATTTCATACCATGATTGTACATAGAGTACATAGAGTCCAACTATTTTTTGTTGTGGTAGCCGTCTGACAAAAAGCTTCTGGAAATACTACAGCCGCTTGCCTTTTTGTATTGCATTTCCCATTTTTTCTTAATATCTTGGTGTTCTGTATTAGTATGTACAAATTTCTGGCTTGTCGATCAAAATAATGCTTTAGCTGGCCAATGCTTGTGTTTTTGCATCCAGAGCCTTGCATTCACATAGAATTTGGAATACGATCACTGTTATTCTAATGTACAGTGTGCATTTGGTATCTGCGGTGTTGATTTTCTGTATGTGTCTTTAAGATGCACAATGTCGTGTTAGGAAACCTGCTACTATGCGAAGATGACTCCTACTAAGTTTCAGTGGTTCCTCACTCTTCGTCTTTGATGGTCCCTTGATAAAGATCTTTTCATGTCTTTTGTTCCAGTGTTCTTCGTGTTTCTCATTCACCCAATTCCTTACCAGAGCCTATTTATAACTCTCCGTGGATAGATATTAGTTAAAATTAATTCGTTATTTTATTTAATTTTTTTTCCATTATTTTGTCTCAAAAAAATTATTCTGGTTTGGTAATATGGTTGAGTATTGAAGAAATGCGTATTCTTTAAAAAAATTATATATAAAATTATGTTTGAAGTTTTGTCATTGGATACATTGATAATGCCATTGTATACAATGGCAAAAAGTCAAACATAAATTTGCATTTCTTTAATTTTTAAAAAATTCCGTCACACCACGAAACCAGAATATATTCTTTAAGTTAAAATTAATACATTCATTATGATTTTCATCATTTAGACTTCGCGCATTTATTGATCACCTTATACTCTGCACCCATGATATTTTTGGACTTCTTTCCCTATTTGCTGTGATGTACGGCTCATCATTTTCTCTTGCAACGTCTTTCCCTCTAGATTCTACACCTACCCATACCAAATTAATTGATATTTTCTTCTAAATTTGTTCTAAAACAGTTTCTTTTTTGTTCAAATTTTTGTTCTTTCGTTTCTGACCCAGTGCAACGTTTCAATAGTTTATATTTTTTTTTCTTAAGTTCTTTTTGAATACTTCATATTTCAGATCCATATATTAGCGCGCCTTTAATCAGCGGTATTTAGTTAGAAAGTATAGTAAAGTTATTTAAATGTATCATTCCATTATTGTAAAAAATTAAATAACTTCAGACAATTCACTTTCTTATCGTTTCTTCGTACTAGTTAACAATAAAATGTGTAATTGCAGTTGTGTATACGATTTCATATTATTTCATACTTTTGATAGAGCTTTCAGAGAAGTAACAGTACTACACACTATTTCACTAGTAATCAGGTCCTTTACCTCCGACGCGACGTGAATAATTTAATTGCTGTGAAACAAGGAACGTGCAATAAGAATTTAATGATACCAGATCCACACTCATACTCAATATTATACATAAATATGCGAAACGTAATTATACGTTGAGAGAACCTACTTTTGAGTCATATTTTGAAATACATGTAAAAAAGGTGTACCTAGAAAATAGACACTTAAATGTTTGCATGTTACATATCACTTAGTAAAGTGCAAAAATAAACTACAAGAAATGCGAGAAGTTTCTCTATACCATGAGACTACCTTTCCAATATCATATTGTCTTCGTTAGTTAAGTAAATTGCCGAGCAAATCCGATTTGAACCGACTGCTCCTTCGGGCAGTCGCTCGGTGTACCTCGAGCTGGATATTTGATAAGGACGTGCTTGCGGTTTCATCGGACGGATTATGGTATCTTGCGCAGTCAACATAGTCAATAAACACTGACAGGATGCATAAACAATAACGGTTACGTTAATTAATCCCGACTTAGTAGTCTCGTAACCGAGGTACATTATCGACCATCATTCAGGTTATTGTATCTGTGATATGACCACGCGGAAACTGAAAATATATAATATCTGAGAAGTTGCTAAAAAGCTATTGCCGGCAGGATGAAGAACTTTGTATAAGACCGATAATTAATTAAACTTAATTGATTAAATGTACATCTGTGTACTCCCACTCGGCAGAATTGCTGCTTAGAAACATAAAAGTTTGGTTCCGTGGCCTTATAATATAAGCACACTCAATTACATCAATGAACGTAGAAAATTATTACCATTAGATATAGGGATATGAATAAAATACCTAGAAATAAAATAAAATGGAATTATGGCTAATTGTAGGTAATAATATTCATGTTTAGTTAACTTAAGAATATGTTTAATTACTATTATTACACTATTTGTTTTTCATTACTTATGCTAATACATATTCAAGATATATATTACAATTGATAAGTATTACATAATTAAATTATCAAAAGTCATTATTAAGAAATTCTGAAATTGAATAAAAATAATTATTAACTACACAAATTTTCAGTTTTGTGGCTAATCAATCTCGAATACTTCAATCAAACATTGTAATTCGATCTTGTAGATGTAGAATATACTCACAAAAGCAAAATGTAATTTTCGATACAAATGCTATCATATATTTTATTGCTCCTGCATGTACCAAGTTTTTGTAAATAGTTCTTATTAAACCTTTATATTAGAGACGGAATTATAATGTATAATATTATTAATTATTTGTATGTACATATCTCTATCAAGTATACATAGTTATTTGCGTTCTAAGTAAAAGTAGAAGTATGCTTTTTTTTTTTCGAGGTAGCAGTTTGTATAAGAATTAAATCTTTCTCGCTATCACAACACTCAATAATTACAAATTAATATTTAATAAAAAAATCTGACCTATTTGTTAACCTTTCGAAAATATAATTTAGCGTTTATTATCACAATGTTGCTTCAAATATGTAATGCCATAAACAAATGACAAAACGAAATTTATCATAAGAATAATAGCACTTGGATATCAAGAAAACCCGAACGGCAATTATAAATGAAAATAATTTGGAATAAGAGCACAACCTCCGATATCATGAATACATATAAATTAAAAATAAGCACAGACTAAGAAAAAACCCTCATGGTACTCCAAACCGAATGTAATCGAATGCCCTGGGAAAGTCTAACAATGAAGCTCTCCTATATTTTTTAAATTAAAAATTAACTCAAACAAAGTTTCAAGATTAAATTGTGCGATTCTGTATACAAATTTTACAGTATTAAATTAAAGTGTCCAATGATTTCCTGCATGCGTGGAACAAATTTACTCTGAGCAGGTAAAAAAAAAATAAGACCAATTTGCACGGAATGGATACGAAAAAACAGTCACCAGTATAATCATATCCACCCTCTTTCGGCGGCAATATTTCAGGCAAGGTCCTGAAATTCATATGTCAGTTACTCCCTAGAGTGAAACTACTCGCAAAATGAAGCACTTTGTTCAGCCATTTCCTCATTCCTCACTGTTTTTAAACCAATCTGATATACGAACAGAATTAAAATAAAGTTTTTCCTTGCGTCGCTGGGATTTACAGTAACAAAACACCATGAAAAGTAAATGTTTTTTTTTTTAGTTTGGATTAGATAACGGCTCTAGTTAAACAAACAGGTCTCAAATTACATATTTTGCATGTACAAAACATATAAGTAGTTATACTAATAAGAAATAAAGCTGATAATTGAAATATGTATTACTATTTGTATACACGCGAAAATCTGTATATTTAAAATTTTGCTTGCGTATTTCACCTTGATAATCATAACTTTTCACATCCAGCACATCTGTTGCAAGACTAACTAATTATATAAATATTTTTTATGATGTTTCTCCCTCGTGTCTCGACATTGGTGCAGTCGCTTAATTTAGTGTTGCGAATATTGCCCCAAGTTTCCACGCAAACCGTAAGAGTTACGAAAGGTAATAAAAGAAATTTTCATTTTGACAGTAGGGACCACGGTAGGTCTACGAGACAAGCATACACGAGATGAAGCTTTGTGAAACTCAAACAAAACTTTTATCGTTTATTGCAATAGTTGGAGTCGCATACCTAATGCCTCAATAAAAAATGAAAAATTAAGGCAATAAAGTGTACGATATAATATTTGTTAAACTATAATAATCAAAATATGAAGCTGTATTGCACATAGCAGAGCCTTTTTAATGAATGTAACTACTCGAAATTATAATCTTAATGCTAGTCATTAAAGGATATAATTGAAATAAATTTTATTGTTGCCAAAATAAGAAACTAATAATGGAATTTATTCTAGATCTTTAGGTCATTACATAGTCTAAATACATGCTGCAAATGCCTATGACATAAACGTTCCTTAATATATCATCTTTGCATTACTTATTAGTAATAGAATTGCCACAATAATATTAGAGTATTGGACTTATTTTCACTGGGTTTCGTCTTAGAAGCCACACTCTAATCTTCTATCTATTTAATTTGAACTATACTTATTTATCCCTTCATGAATCTCTGGAATTCCCACTAAGAGGGGAATTAAACCACCCTTGGTGGCTCAGGCTAGGTTAACTATGCTGAGGAATAGGCTTGCTAGAAGGACACTAAGTGGAGAGTTGTTCAGGTTAGACAAGGGGTGCCCCCAGAGTGGGATCGGTCGCGGCTATGGTCGCTAATTATAAGCAACCTGCTAGCTGTCGTTAAAGCCGTTGGAGCGGAGATGCAGGCCTATGCGAATGATAATGTAATTAAAAGGCTCGAGTAAAAATGATTTTCTCTTACCCAGGAGATTAACGCCATTTGTAGCTGGTGTAGCAAAGAGAGTGTGCGCATTAACCCGAACAAAACCACGATAGTACCGTTTACTAGGAAGAGAAGAATGAAGTACTTGGTACCACCTACCATCCAAGGCATATACTTGCATTTGCAGATAGTGTAAAATATGTAGACGTCTTATTTGATAAGATTAGGGTAACCTTGCACCGCCACCTATTGATCTATTATGCCCACTTACATCAGCTGTAAGCTGCTAGGGTTTTCCCGCACTTATAGCTCCCCATCCAGTCTGAGAGCTTTAATAAATTGCAATAGCTGTGATGGTTTCAGAGAGGGTATTTCTCCCTCGCCTATGATATCTTTGCCAAGATAGTTGGCACGAATTTCTGCGATAGCAGTGCAGTTGGATATTAGGTGTTCCGGACTTTCACCTTTCACCCCACAAAACCTGCAATCGCTATTCTGTTTCGCACCTATCCTTGTTATGTCTCCCCTATGTGACAATGCCCTGTAAGAAAACCTGTAAGGATGCGTGTCTGTTTCTGTTTAGTTCTAGCATGGTTTTTGCTCTTTTCTTACTATAATTTCCAAGGAATATCTTGGAATGTCTAAGATCAGGGATATTCTCCCAGAGAGAAGCTTTGAACTTCTCCTCCCTGTCTTTGAGTTCTTTTTTGTAGGTGCTCATCCCTATGCCGCAGTACTGCTTTGGTCCCACAAAAAAAGTTGCGGCGGTCCTCCTTGCTAATAGTTGGCTTCCTCGTTATCGCCGTTATTTGATAAGACACCAACCTGGAACCACATTTGGTAAACATTATTCGCAAGGCGAGGCTTTCCTTATGGACCTGCCGAAGGATATGTGTGCAGTCTTGGATGATATCCAAGTTAGTTCATTGGCTTTATGTAATGGTAGTGCATCCAAGCATAATCTATAGAGCGATAGCATGATGGTAGAAAACGCAGCAAGGCAAAGCCACAGCAAAATTTACATCGATACAAAAGATTGCAAATATTGCAATCACTGAAGCCCTATCTTCTTTCCCATCATTGGCATTAGTAACACTTTTAGAAATACCACCCTGGCCCATTGTTGTGTAAAGGAAGGCCAGATTAACTACATTCCGCCTATGGTAAATAGCAAATCAATCTCCGCATATCTGTGTGGCTAAGAAGGTGATGGAATTATTGATTAACTTTAAGATAACATCCCCTCTATAGTAGACCCTATTGGCCGCAATGTACGGGACGATTAATCGAACTATGTGAATGCTATCTTCCTCCTTCAATACTCCAATGCCTCATAAAAAGGAAAACGACAAATACTTCAGGCTAACCTATCATCTCTCCGGATTGTCTGAGTTTGTATTTAGTATCAAAAAAGTATTGCTTGAGAGGCATTTTCACACTCAAATCAGTAGATACATACCACTATAATAAGGTGGCACCGCACGATGAATGGGCCATCACTAAACAACGCTCTTTGCGATATGCTCGCGACAATTGTTCTATCCACTTACAATCAAGAAAATGTGAACGTGAAGCTTATTGTGTGAAACTTGTTTTCCATAAAGTAAAAATAATCGCACCTGTTTCAAGTGAACTATACTCTGAGGGAACAATAACAAGGAACCCCTTTCTACGTGACCGCAATGTTAAGGCTCGATAACGCATGTTAATGGTTTTAACGTCCACTATCGCGGCTTCGCTCCGTTACCTGGCTCCCTATATATTCTTCATCTTGCGAGTTTTCACAACTATGTTTCTGGAATTAAAATTACCTAAATAGTGCGACTGTACTTCATACAACACAACCTCCAGCGTGCTTATTTTACTAATTAGATCTATATATCAAAAATGTTATTTAAAGAATACATAATTCCAAGCAGTCAAACCATCATGTTTATCTAGTTCTAAGAAATGTTCGTTACGACTAAAGAATCTTTGCACAATCAATATTGTTCCGTTGAAAACGACACGATAGAAAAATGTCTATCCTATATCACCCATTTTAAGATACCAACAGAAGAGAAATTATTAAAAGAGTTAAACACTGTATTTCAAAATTGTCAGTTCTTAAGTGGGGTATTGAATGCGTCATGATTTATGACAAGCCAAAAAAGGAAAAGTTATATATGGCGCTTCCTGTATGAACGATAAAACTTTGATTGATGATAGCAATATTGCATGTGTGTATATACACTGAAACTTTCCTATGTCTACCCTCACCATAATTCTAATGAATTGCGCCGCCGCCCTTTTATCGAATTTTATTCTTTCTACTATACCTGAAACACAATACGTGAAGTGTTTAACTTTACTGCTCCATATGTTGTTTTATTACATTCCTTGATATTATTTTTATTATGCAACTACGATAGGATTGGCACACGTCGAAACATGTCATCATTATCGAAATTGGTGTTCCGATTTAAAGGATTAGGGAGTCGTTAGAATACGCAGAATTTTTTACAGCTACCAGACATAATTGTAAATAAAATATATCTGAATGAACCTAGGACCGAAAATGGATCAATTTGCAGATATATATAAATAAAAAACAATGCTTTATTTAGCACCGCTTGTAAATCAACAAAAAACTGTGTTGTTTCTAGGTTAAACCGCTTGTAAATCAACAAGAAACTGTGTTATTTCTAAGTTAAACAGTTAAGTTTTTATTCAAGATTAATACCTTCTAAAATTTGTTCCTTCAAGAGCTGGTAATAATCAAATAGCCGTTAGAAACATGCATAAAATCTAACTGATAAAGCACCAGCTCCAGGGCATTTTCACCTTTGACCAAGGAGCAATTATGTAGCCCATGTGAAGCCAGAATGCACGAGCAGAGATAAAAAGAACGCTGTAACTTAATGTTTCTAGTAGAAGCTAGTACATCACTGTAGGGACGACGTGCCTACACGCTAATCAGAGCAAGATGCTCCCCTGAAACCCCCTTTTGATATCCTGGAATCATCTTATCGAATATACCTTAGGGATATTGGGCTGTCTGTCCACTCTCCCTACATCTCCCTTCCCCTCACAAAGAGAATTAGGAGTTCGGAATGTAGCTCCAGCTTGACGTTCCCGCTCTTCAGTCTCTTTTATCCTCATGATGTGTCTGTTATATATATGCCTATGTAGTTTACAATGATCGGTCAACAGACCTACTATCATTTTGACAGTCTTCCTGTACATCTCTTTTAGTAGATTCAGGCTCCTCTTCCTTTAAGAATTCTTTTGCCTGTCCTTGTTCCGGCGTTTTTATCCACCACTACTTGGGCTTGTAATGTATCCATTCATTGATGGACTGTTTAATTTGCGTTTTGATAGTGCCGATGGAAGAGCCAGCTCCAACGAATGATCTTGACGAACCTTGGCTGGCCAGATCACCTCGTTCTCCTTTCGGCCCGTTTTGCCTGGGAAACCAAATCAATATTAATTTCTTTTGGGTGTCCACCTCATTTAGAGCACTTACGCAGTTCCAAACCAGCTTTGAATCAATACTTATGGAACTAATCGCTTTAAGTGTTGCTTGTCTGTCAGGCAAAATAGCGACGATTTTACCGAACTCGCCTCATCTTTCTACTTCTCTGATACAATGATGACTTGCAGCAACTTCAGCTTGGAATATCGTTGTATTCTTGCTGAAGCTTATGGAATGGGCCTTTCTGGGCTTCTTTCCATATAATCCAGCTCTTACGCCATAGTCAGTTTTGAAGGCATCTGTATATCACTTAAAGTCTGCTCTTACTGGAGAGCGCTTCTTCTTTCTAAGCAAATACTTTCTATCTAGATTGACTTGGTATAAAGAATGCCTCCATAAGTTCATGTAGTAGTTTTTTATGGTAAGCATTATGCTTAATTATGCATACGTCTGTATACTGCAGACCTAGCCTGGCAGGTTTAGAATTACTTCCATTGCGTCGGTAGGGGACCTCATCGCTCCCGTTGCACACAGACAAGCCAACCTTTTAAGTTGAGTCTGATTACCCTGGTATATAATCACACACTTTTGGGGCTAAGGCCCAAATTTCTTCCACATAGCCCCTGCACCTGACCAGGACAATAGCGGCCTTGTTGCTTGCTTTTTGGATACGTGGTATGTAAAAAAAAATATGTTTAGGCTTGATATCCATAGAGGAAAATATCTGCATACAATGTTAATATATAAAGCAAACAGAAACGGTAAAACCTTTTCCCTTCAAAACAAATATTTTTTATTATCCCCCAATATATCACAGGATTTCACTACAATTTGTATTTCAAGGGCATCGATTATTCGCGCCGAAATGACAACGAAGAGCAAAATCAAATAACGGCGTGGCAAATGACGCGTTTAAAACAACATTAATCAGGACCGGAGCGGTGTCTGTATGGTGTTGGGCCGCCCGTGGATTTAATTGACGATTTCGACACAATTTGCAATTAATTACCGAAGCGCTTCCGGAAAATCAATCGCTATAAATAACAAATCTTTAAGGATCGTTCGACTGCAGTCGCTGCCCATTAAGTTCCCTCTATCCATTGTTAATTGCCGTGTCTGTTTGATTCAGATACTGGGAAACCCTTTTAAAAATGAGCGGAGAAGCGGTCTATCTCCGTTCGCCCGCTTATCTAACCCGGGGATTCGATATCCTGCCTCGGACGCGATTCGTCTTGCGGGCTCTTAAAAGTTTACGGAAAAAAAAATTCATCGCGCCGTTTATCTTAGATAATAGAGCGAAGGAATTTCCGTTGCGCGGCGGTTTTGGTTTCTGAAATATGGAAATCGTTTTCCCCGTCTAATGATACAGATAGAACTTTTAACATTATCTTCCGTCCTGTTTTATAATTATTTAAAGTTATATGTAACATAAATCACATGCTAGAACTGATAAGAACTCTTCAGAACTAACTAGCGTTAACCTTATGGTATTAGTACTTCCACCTATAAACTTTTATACTTTTGTTTTCATCAAGTCACTTTCAAACTTCTCTAGTCTCATATTACTACATTAATAATGTCTGCCTTTCTTTGTTCTTTTTCTTAGTGAATCTAGAATTAATCTAGATAGCACTAATATTGTAAGCACTCCTTTATATCGACAAACCACAATTAAGCGCTTCTTATAAAACTACTGACTAGCCACGTTCTTGTTATTTGTCACCTTATAATGAGCAGAGCTTATTTGACAGTACACATACTCTCTGCAACTATTACATTTCGTACAGATATTTGAATTTTGGATTTAATATTCAATAGTATATGTATGTGATATATTCTGGGGCTGCTATGTTGAGCATTTTTCCAATTAGATATAGATTTATATTATTACGCGAATGGAAATGAGCTGGTGGATGATCTGGCCAGATGAGGTTCGTTAAGGTCATTTGTCGGAACTCGCCCTTCCTCGGACATTACTAAATTGAAAATTAATAAATAGATACATAACAACTCCAAAAAGTAGTGGCAAAAATCACCAGGACAAAATTAGGAAAAATAGTTCTTAAGGGACCAGAAACCTAAATTTATTAAAGAGAGTAAAGGCAAGAAAGTTTGTTGACCGGTCATTGCAGACTAAGTAAACAATTGTATAGCACACACCTGGCAGATGGCGCTATCTGCAGATTCTGCCAAGAGGAGGAAGAAACCCCAGGCCATGTGCTGTCGCTGCAGTGGTCTAATGAAGACAGCGTTTCTAGTACTTTGTGTAGAAAATCCCATAGCTAATAGCTACGTAAAGAACCGCTCTCAAAGATGATAGGTCCAATTAAGAAACCAAAGTTAGAGAGCGCCTTTTAGAGCAAAAGGGGTCATAATAGATGTGAAAAGACCGCGGTGAAATAGACCCATTTCGCCACTCCAACCTTAATCTAATAACATGAAATGCAATGCAACAATGACAAAAATTTCGTCTACTGCATGTTGAAAAATTGATTTGCTTTTGGAAACTCTCATAATATATTTCTGCTTGTATCATAGGTACTTCCAGAAAAAGGTGCTTTTTTCAATACGCGTTGAAATACATTTTTATCTTTGCTCCAAGCCATAATAAAGGCATGTGAAAAGTCGGAACATAAAGGGAAAATGCCTAAATAACTAACCGCAGACATATCGCCATGGCAGGCTTATGCTTTGATCTAGGTGTCACCATACCAGCAAAGACGCAGTCAGAGAAATGGCACTAGAGAATTACTACTCTAGTTCGAACAAATCATGAATTGTATGTCTCACTAGATGACCCGTGTAAAACGAGTAGATACACACGACTGCGTATATAATGATTCCAGGAATGAGCTATCATAACATAAAGACGACCTCGTCTCTAGTGCTATTACTCTTTCATTGCGTTTGCTGGTGTAGTGATTCCTATCTGAACCATAAGCCTCACCTCATGGTAGCAATATTTTTTGGTTAATGAGAAATAATTTGTTATTCTTATTAAGCCGGCTCCACACATACCTGTTAGGTCAAAATACGAAATACGAAACAATGACAAAACAGTTTGTCCTATTTTGGTATGACATTTCTCTGATATGACAGAATAATGTTTTTACATCTACAAACTGAATGTCGTAACGCACGCCTATGCTTATGTTTCAACAACATGCTTATTTCAAAGTGTGGAGTCGGCTTTAAAATTACGTGTAATTTGATCGTGTCTTGCCTAGTAATAAAAGGTCTTATGGAATCTAACTATCTTCCTTTCTTCACATTTATAACTTTCCAAATTGTTATAATAATTTCATAAAAGGAACCATGATGTTCAGTCAATGTACTATATTTCATACCGCACAACATTACATCGTAAATTTACCATATGTAACTAAAACACCTAATCTATCATTTTCGTGTATTAGAGCAGTCATTTTTTACTTATCACATTTTCATAGATGATATAAACGTTTGAAATTACCTAACTTTCACAACATATATTATTCAAATGACCTAATAGAATTCACTGACGACAAAAATCAATTTCACTACCATTACATTACAGTTTCGTATGCTTTACGGTTACTAATGGCACTATTTCAGATGTTATCCTATATTGAATGTTTTAATCGGTGCTTCAGTGATTATAGTAACAGCATCAGCTTCTTTACGATAACCGAACCAATTCTTCAATGCTAATGGTTTCTCTTGTATATGCATGTGTACAAAGATTTAATCAAGACGCCAATTTCCTGATATTTCCGCTTACGGTAAAACTGTTTACGTGATAACTGATAGTAGATTATCTATTTCAGAAACATTGTTTTTATTTATGTCTCTCATTTACACATTATGTAACATTACATCAATAAAGTTATCTATCATAGCCCCTACGTGGTTGGCCACACCTTCATCTTTATTTCATACAGTAATAAAGCCAACGTTTGTGATGTATTTCATTGATTTCTATCGTGGACAGGGAGTAATTGAGCAAATCATTTTTCTGACGAAATGCGAGAATATAATTTGAAAAACAGGTTTTAATTATTTACTGATGTATTAAGACAAAAAAAAAACATATAACTATAGTGCTCTCAAAACCGTACAGATGCTGTACAAATTCTACGACTTTGCTAAGGTATGCAAAAAGAGTCATGATTTAGTTGCAATGTCATGTTAATTACTAAAGTAAAGTGGTGTTTAATATAAGATCCTGGTGTGCCTAGTAAACGAAAAACCTGTTTAAACAAAAAAACACAATACAATTGTTCATAATTTATGAATCATAAACTTATCGAAACAGTTTTTATCATACCTTTAAGTCTCAGATATAAATTTGTAACAGATTGTGATTTTGCTACACGAGTTTATGTTTTCTATTCTGTCCGTTTAGTGGAAAGTCGCCCTTGGACCATTTTTTTCGATGTAGTTTTACAGTGAAATTAGTTGAAAGACATTTGCAGTGACGATGCGCAAAAATATTATTTTCATATATTAATTAATGTACCTTCATGCTTTAGTTTTTTGTTTATTTAAAGAAATTTGACTGTTCGGGGTTCAAACAGTTGGATTACAATCGTATAGTTCAATTGTGATAATTTTGGAATAACCCGAAGTGCTCTAAATTTATTACAAATACGGATTGTAAGTATTTGAAAATATTAAAATAAACCAATCATCGTTTTTTATGGTTTTTTTTCCGCGCGTTCGTATATATTTTTTTCTATAGAACAACTTAACGAATGCAACTGATTTTTCTCATGTAACATAAGGTATAATATATTAGTATTTTTCCGGATAGTTTTCTATGAAAATACTAAAAAGTTCTAAAGAAAATCTTCAAAATGTTCGATTTGTCAAACTTTTGAAAAGCGGTCCTCAACGGTACTCTTCATTCAACCATTTACCATAAACACGACAAAAACCATGCGTTGGTTCCTAAGAAAAATTAACATTAAAGTGGCCTTATTCCAGAGGTGGACGCAGCAAATAACAACAGTTTACTTTTTTAAATATAACATATTCACGAAAGTATTCAGAAAGCTCTCCTGAACAAAATGATACCAACTTTAAGGTTATTGAATCGGTATTTACCAAGTTATCGAAGAGCTACCAAAAAGGTATCGTCGAAAGTCATTATGCAACTACAATGCACGCATATAACAAACAAAACTTGAAATTCTTTTTAATATAAAGTATTTGCCATATTTTTTGTTACACCAGGTAAATGCTCATCGACACTACTATACACCTTTTCATAATTCTGAAATTTGAGTGTGTGTTATTCCACACCGCAATTACGATAAAGTACATTTTAAACATCTTTTGTATGTTAGTTTCCAACTTCTTCTATACATACATTCATTTTTACCACCCATTCAAAAATCCTGACTAATTGTACAGATCTCTGCTCAGATGAACTGTATAATATTCTGAATTCTAGGTTGTCTGCGTATGTTTCTTAATACAAAGATTTTTTTAGTACTACTTTAGGAGACTATGCGCCATGCGGAGTGATTCCTACTGCTATATAAGATTTAATGGTTCGTCATTTTCTACCTTAATGATGATTTTATTATTCTATTATTTTTTGTATACCTCTTACAATTAGTGTCTATTCTTTATTTGTTCTTGTGCTTTGCTTTTAGACACATGCCAACGCATGTGTTTTTACGTTATTTTAGAACGGTCGGTTTTTCAGACCATTGTTTTTTTTTTGTGTTTATTATATCAACAACTATATTATATATATCACGTCTATCCATCTAGTGACTATAAATTCAAAACTCTTACACTATAGTGTCATAAATTAAATAGAATTGTATTCAAATCTAACGAGCCGTAAGAAAAACTTTACCCACCTAACCGTGAAGGACGATAAATAATTTCCGACCGTTTTTTAAACGACAACGACAACATACCCACCCCACATACGAAGCGTACATACAAAATATGTAAGTCTGTGAGACCGGCAACTGGGAAGTTGAGTCGTTTTCATCCTTGTCATTTCCACTGATCCAGGAAAAAAGTTATAAATGACCCGCGAGAGCCAGGTTTACAAAAGACATTTTTATCAGCACGCTTTATTTGTAGTATCCACGCTTCCTGATTCGCACGTATCGTGCGCACTTTAAAAACGATTTATCCGCCCGCCGGCCATACATCCACTTCCAACTGTTCAAGGGAAAAATGGAAAACTATAAATTTCTCATCCTTCGACGCATGCTAAATCAACTATGTGCAATTACTGAAGCGACGATTTATCACTAGGAGTATTGTTGCATATATGATGTGCAATTGATATCTAGGAATTGCCAATTTCCACGTTCTAAAACCATAAAATAATCAATTATGATTGATTGATGGTAATGTCTGCCATTTCGGTTTAATGACTTCATCAACATGCACACGGACATGCAATACAGCAGAAAATAAATCATTTATTCTTTGCATGAACGTGCTTAACATTAATCAGAAATCAGACGACAACCGAATAAGTACAAGCTATTTAATTGCTACAAGTTGCATCAAGTAAAACTAAATTTGCTTTAATAAGGTTACTATATCATTGAATGTTCGGTACGTATAAATTTCGTCGAGTGGAATATGTTGTGTAAATTTCTCTCTATTATAATTACTCTCTAGACTTATTTTTCTAAAAGTACTCTACGTTATACACCCTCAGAAAGTTGACCACATGTCTCTACGCTATAGCGTATATTTTACACCAAATTCGATAAAACATTTAAATAAAGCATAACTCTACTTAACGCACTGTTTAATCATTTGCAGTCCTTCCCCTAACGTTAAATTTCGCGCCAAATTGGCATCATTAGTAAGCAATTGCGGCACTCCATTTGGTAGAAAGGTGTAGAATTTCTTTTTTTCTTGGAGGGGATAACTATTTAATTATTTTTGTAAAAGAAAATATACATTATTACCAAAAGGATTTCATTGTGATGTATTAATCATGTAAATGACGTGTGTCATCTAACTAATAAACGTAATTTTGATTTTGTGCCTCACTGACTACGCCAGAATAGAAAAATGTATGACACAAACGCGGAATACAAAATACAAAAAAAACGCGGGGCTGGTGAATAACGAGAGAGTCCGACCAAATGGCAGGATTATTCGGTCGGCACTTATCAGGATTACATTTATGCCCATGAAAATAAAATGACTACGGACCCGTAAAATTAAAATTCATAACCTGATTCGCACACTTTCGTCGGAATTTTTTCCCATCCGAGGATCCCCGCTAATTTCCCAAATGCCGTGCGATATACGCATGAAAAGAGGACGCTGGATTAATCTCAATTGTGGTATAATACAAAGCGTGTTTAATTATAGTCGCTTAAAACGAAATGATGCTTCGGCCAAGATTTGAGAAAAAAAGGAACGTAAAGCAGAAATTTCATTTCCGTAGCTAGTAAGATAATTAAAGTACATTAAAGGAGACTCCCAAGGAAGTAATAGAGGATGTTTGATTTGCATTCTAGTACGAATAGTCTTTTTTTGGTAATTTCAAATTAATGTGCGGAATAAATCAAGGTAATGGCTAAAAAGTTGAACTATAAAACTTTATCCTAATAAAAGTCGGAGAATATAATTCACCGAAATTCATTACTTATTATCGGGTATAAATTGGAGAATTCCATACGCTCCGATTTCCTCTGAAAAATAACGCGTCCCTCGGAATTCGAGTTCCGGCTCATCTAACGAGAACGTGAACCAGTCTCTTGATGTGACGACCATCTTTATTATCGAACGTCCAATTACCGGCAGCCTTAATTAATTCGCAGCTATTTCCCATTTCTCCCGATTATAAAGTTGGTGATTTTTAAAGTAGAAATCTTTGTAGTCCTCCATAGTGATACTCGCTTTTGAATTTATTCCTTGAAGCGTTGGCGCAAATGGATGCCAGGTAATACCCTTAGGACAGGAACACATAATTAGATTAACTACTACCTTCTGATTTAATCCCTCTCAATTTTCATTGCTTGTACAAGAAAAGGGCTAATCAACTTCCTACAAAATTTATTTTAGGACTAAACAAAAATCTTATAACGTGTTTACCTTTCCTTAGGTAAAAACTAGAAGAACGTTGGCAATACCATAATACTGTCCTTATCTTAAACGGTTCAACAGAGGAAAATAAGATTTCTCTTCCAAAAACGTTTATTAAGCCTCACTTAAGTACTTGCCGCTTTAATTGGGTCAAAACGATATAAAAGTAGCTAAGCCGATTACATACAGTTCTATACATTCGCCTTGCCTTAAACAGTTTTAGGTTTAATTCGAACGGAGTGAAGGTACCTTTAACGATAATAAGGGTAATAAACGGATCATTAGTACGCTGAACATGGAAAACTAATTGTCCTCATAACTGGAATAGGTTTCTGCATGAGCATTAAAACCGTAATAGAAGGATGCACTGATTGCGTTTTATTTTCCAAAAAGAGATTCAACGAAACGTCTAATTTCATTTTATTATCGTAGACGGTGCAATTTTACATAAATGAGAAATGTGCAAGCCATAGAAAATATGCGCTAATATATTGCAAACTATAGCCAGCCAAGTACACAGTTAATTTTATTAAAAATTCTGCTCCTATACATAAAAGTAATTACCATTCTCTTGAGAAAATATTATATGCATAAAACAAGGAGCATCAAACCGAAAATATATAAACACAGTTGGGTGTTTACTAATACAGCTTTTTCATTAATAATTATTTTAATAAGAGACGGTATTTCAATCTGCTAATAAATGTAGCTAATAACAATTTAGTTAATAAGTTTTAAGGAAGATATATACTAGGTAGATAACAACAAACCATCTTTCAACGAATATTCTTAGATTAAGGACTGGTATTTCAAACTCCTAATAGAAGTTATTAACTGAAACTGAAATAAATGTCTTTCCATAAATTAAATGGAAATTATGTCTCCTAAAATGTTATTGACTGCTTGAAGTAGCCATAAGAATTATTAGAAGCTTAATTGCTCATTGAAAATCTCTGAATGTCACCGATACAACCAAAAAGAGAAGGCTATATTTACATGTTTCAAACTGTTTGAAATTATTTATGAACGAGAAACAGGGATATTTTTGAAAACTTCAACCTTCGAGGAGTTTGTAGAAGATTTGGTCAATCTAGTTGAAATAGTTAATCGTGGCAGACCATATGGTATTAGGAAGCCTCATATAAACCATTTAAATAATAGGGATGTTGAAAAATTAAGAGGTTTAGATTATTAAAACACAGTATTTAGTGGTGTGCTAGAAAGAATTGGGATTATATTGCCATACACAACAGAAAGGTTATTCAGTTCAATAGATTACTAACAAGATCATGCAAGAGTATTAGGAGCACACTTAGACTTTATGCTAGCGGAAGCTTTTATGTTGCAATCGGAGATTTTAATGGAGTACATAAATCTACAACTGCCAACACATTAACGCAGCATCAATAACATATTAAGGAGCAGTCGCCATTTTGAGTAGCAAATGCAATCACTGAAATCCTTGTGATATATCCTATAAAAAATATTCGTTTGCATTTATATTCAAATTTGTATAGCATTGTTATTTGTTGCTTGCTGTAAGTAAGTTGTCTGCATCCATGGGATTTTACTAACATAAACTACAGTTATGAAAATACCGAATAACTATTACGGGCAGTATCTCGTTCATAAATAATGTCAAACTTGTAAAGATAACCTTTGTTTCCTTAGTTTTGTAGCCGATATTCAGAGACTTTTCAGGTAAGGCATCTAATAATGCTTGTTAGCTACACTCAATAACATTTTAGGAGACTAAATCAGTTTATCACACGTACATAATTTTTATTAGTTGGTGTAAAGTTATTTCAGTTATTCAGCTAATAACTTTTATTACCCTTTTTCAATTAACTAAACAGCATTTTTGTTTTTAATACGAGCAACCCAAAACAATCTAAGCTATTAATTAAAGTTTAGAGAGTTAATTGAAAATGTTTTAACAGTATACTCACCGAGGAAAATTGTTGAAATGGACAAAAAATATGTATGTCTAACAAGAAATATTTATGTTAATTAAAGCATTTGTTAGTCCTATCTTAAGAGGTCGGTATATTTTTATTCCAATCAGTTTAACTTAAATGGTACAAATATTTCCTTTATAGTCAACAATTATATTTTATCGTTGACTGGTTAAATATAAAATTGGTCGGCCTTTCTTTAGGGACGGGGTAATTTTTGTAACGTAATACTTTTGACTATTGTAGTCAGTGGTCTTCGGTCCATTCTTGTACAAATTACGTTGTTGAATTTATCCTGGGTCAAAATGATAATGTCATCTGCACATCCCAAAGCTTTATGCCCTTCATTGCCCAGTCTTACGAGTAGCTCGTCGACGATCATATTTCACAGCAAAGAGGACAAAACCCAATCCTGTGACATCCTCCTCCGACCCGACCCACCAGTGTTTCTCCCATGATGATTATGTAAATGATCTGCATTTAAAGTTGCAGTCTATTCCCCTGCAAATTGTTTCATCGATCCCTTGAATCTTGATGTTATCAAGTACCCCCTGCACATACAGAAATGTGCATAGAAGCACTTTCTTGATTTACTGAGCATGCTTAGCTCTCTGTACGAGGTAATGTAATGCGGTCTCTATTGACTCTCCTGCTTGATTCCCAAACTGATCTTGATATAGTGACCGGTATGGTAATAAATACATCATCCCTTATGTACTGTCTTGCAGTTTTTCGAGAGTCTCCAGCATAAATGACATCAGACTTAATGGTCTCAGAGACTTTACTCCATCCTGTGCTGTTTTGCTGTAAAAATAACTGTGATCAATCTCCAGGCAGTTGGTATGTAACCCAATGGGAAACTTCCCCTGAATAACATACCAAAATTTTGCAACAAAAGTTCCGGAACTTTTTGTTACATAATTGAATAAATGCCACCCGATCCTGGACATTTATAGTGTTTGAATGCGTTGATTAACCATTTCACTTTTTTTACATTTACCACACTCTCTTTTCTATCTGTCATTGCTCCCCCTAATTATCATTATGGAACTCAATTTGCATCTTTTTAAGTTATAAATCATAACAGCACAATTACGCGTACACATAACAACTTTTAAGCATAACATTATATAATGCTAGGTTAACAAAATACATTTTATAATTTGGCTAAAGCTCCAATCTTGTTGTTTTACATACCAAAACTTTGGGAAAAAGTAATTGTTTAATCAAACCACGCGTGTTGCTTTAATTTCACCATTTTTTTTTACATCAGTGCACAAATATTTGAAACTATGAAAATTGTTGGAATAATATTTTCATTTAAGGTTATTGGAATATTTGTTTAATAAATGAAGCTTTTATCCAAATGGCATTAACAAAATATTTAAAAAGAATATATAAAATTGTTGTATGTACAGAATCTCACAAGAATTCCATTAAACAAAGAGCTCTACAAAATGAATCATTGTTTTAAAATAACTATAAAAGACATTTAAATAACATTTAGAAGAGGAAAACCATTAATTTGTTTATATTGTTTAGCATTTCAACGATGCAAAAGGAATAGATAAAAGTTGATGGAGCATCCTCTGATTACGGTCCCCGGATTTAAATTAAATAAAAGAATCTCAGTTCTTAGCCTCGAACTGCTATAAAACCGGTGTTGCGTGATAAATGTCTGTCGTTTAGTTAATCTGTTGAAGATGTTTCAATTGTCGAGAAAACGGATGTTTTATCCGTAATTTCGTTACTATGACTGCCAGGAAAAAGCAAGTCGTTTCTCTCATTTAAATTACGGACATTTGTAAGAATCAGGGAAATGACTTAATACCATCATCTTTCAATTCAATTGCTTCCGATGGTTTACCCTAATATCGCTTTAGTGCAAAAAGAAGTGTTTCATGTGTTGCAATTAATTCATATTGAAAGTAAATAAAACACATTCACAAAACTCAAACCTCATTAGTAAAAAAAGTATCTTAATAATCTTAACTTACAAAATCATAATTTTCAGGGTAGTTAATAATAAGGGATAATGGGGGTGAAGGATATTAAGTAGCAATCCTCAACTGATGTATGATAAATTTTTTGAAAACTCTTGTAAATGAAATAGAACAGATTAGCAATAAAGAACATTAGTCTACAAACGTAGAAAAAAATTAATAAAAGGAAAATTAAAAAAAAAAACGTTTTGTCCCTTATTTAACCCTATAACGAATGATTTTAATTAACTACATTATTTGAATCAATAAAATACTATGAACGCGAATGAATCAGCATATTACAAACGTATTCGCAGATAAAAGAAGTAACTATAGAGCACGCAAATCTTATTAGATAGTGTTACACCTTAGCATAAAAGACCAGGCAATGATAAAGCAGCACATTCTTTTTTCAATGTTTTTCTTGGCAAGAATGGTGCTTGCATTACCATCTCTTATTTAATTTCACAGGACGCATGATTAGTTCGTTTTGTGAAAACTGAAGACTATGAACGTAAGTGTCTTTAAAATTAGGGCTAATTCATTCATAAAAAACTGGAGTAAATCGGTTACCAAGTTTTTTAATCTAAATGTATAATGCTAGCTATCTCTCCCGAGTCCTTAAGCACTTAATTATTTTTTTACTTTCATCACAAACTTCACCCACTTGGTTTCAACAATCTATTAATGCAACTGATCAGTACTTATCTAGAGCAATTAACACTTAAATACACTTCTTGTATTATATAATGCTTGTTCTTTGTCTAGCTGAAAAATTGCATCCGGAGAGCCTCAAAGCTCCAAACTTCACTTTTTCGTTGTTTATTAATGATTTGCCAAAGTATGTCAACTGTCAGGTGCTGATGTTCGCTTATGATGTTAAGATTTCTAATTCAACTACTTTAGAGGTCGATTGCGAGAGATTGCTTAAAATCTTAAAAACTTAAATATATTTCTGATTAGTGTGACGAGAACAAGTTGTCACTGTCAAGTGTAAGACCATGACGTACTGCCGTAGGAAGAAACCTGTCTTGTATGACATTCTGTCGATACTACACTTATATCGTCGGAGTGAGGACGTGACAGATTTAAGAGTACTTACTATATGACAGTGATCGTGCATTTGGCAAACATGTTGGTAATGTTGTCTATTCAACAAAGTGGACAATGGGATATTATTTACACTTTGTACAATGATTGCAGTTCTTGTAATATGTTCACTTGTTCGTTAAGTGATTTCGTACATGATATTAGCGTGGTTCAACAGAGAAATTCTTAAAATTTGTCACTAGGGTTTCGCCTTTTTTTAACTTTTTTATTTCTGCTTTATTGTTAGGCATTATTATTGTTCCATTCCATCAATTGTGGATGTATAATACGTACTGCTACACACTATTTCACATAGACTAAGACATACGTGTAATTAGGATGACTGTACATATATGTTTTTGTTTCTTTCCTTTTCCTGTTGGGTTATAAATATAAATAAATAAATATAATGCAAAATCTGTTTATTAACCTTTATTAATAAACCTTTGCGACAAAAATAGCTTTTAAACCACAATATTAGCATATGTAGGTTTTATTTATGATAAGAAAGATTAAATTTAATAATTTTTCTCCTGACTTTTTATTGTTTTAAACTCTTGGACAATGCCGTAGTTTCTGATTTTGCAATAACCCTGTTTGAACGCAACACTTTTATACTACATAGCAAATTTATGAAATCTAACGGTATTCCCATTTATTTTACTCAAGGAAGCGTATTTTTCTCAAATAGTGGATTTAAATCGACATACAATATCACAAATTACTGAACCATAACACCGTCAGCAATTCTATTCGATGAGAATTGGCTAATTTGCGGAATTGATTGATGATATTGTAAGCAACCGCGTACAATATGAGGCAAGCAGATTATGTAATCGTCAATGTGTCTCTTGAGACACGATTGATATCAAATCGATTTGCTTTGCTTAGGATAATGTATGCAATGATTATAGATTGATTTTGATAGCATTATTTGTCTAACTCGTAAAGAATAACACTCATAAAGAGATTTGAATTAATTTCTAAATTTTAATAATACATACTTATTAATAGATATTAAGTAATTTTATAAGTACGAACACGGATGTAGAAAACCAGTGTTATTTTAACAAGGGCGCTCAAATTAAACAAGTACTTCGCTATTGATTACTTTAAGGAACTCAAAGAAACTGAAACACAAAGGCAATTGAAAAACCGCAACCAATCGAACAGATTTTGAATAATTTTTGGGGATTGTAGTTTTATTTAAATTGTAAATTTTACTTAACATACGTAAATTAGTTAATGGAGTTCAATACGGTGTTCCAATAACGGCTATAGATATGTTTTTATATTCATATAGTAATATGATATACATCACTGGACCAATACATTTTAATTTAATTATGAAAATGACAAAATTATTACAAGAGAAATCCGTAGGATATCCGACTGTGTAAAACGACTATTTTGAAAATTTAATAAATTAGAATGTTTAACAATATAGTCATAATATACGTCTACTCGCACTGAAGCGCTCCATAATCCAAGACCACAACCCATTCCGTGTGAAATAATTCCAACCTGAAAGCCTTTGCAAATAAGTGGTCCTCCAGAATCTCCTTGGCAAGCGTCCTCACTAACCTTGTGCCTTCCAACAGTACAAATTTCATCGTCACTTCTGCATTCTTCGTCAGGTAAAATACGTTGGTATACACACTGCAACAAAGGACTCTCAGTCCGTTCATCGTGTCGACCCTCAGGACTGACTACACTTTGAGAACCGAACCCCAGCACCAAACTATCATTACAGCTCTTCGTTCTCATTAACTTTTCGAAAACCGCCGGTGTAGCTAGTTTGGTATATTTCGTGAAAGAATTTTGCCTGATCGGGCTATCTAAACGAATAATACAAATGTCAGAGGATGGATGCATTATTCGCTCATAACTTCTAGCTTTTTGCGCATAACTAAACCTTTTTTTGATTCCCGTATAAATAATTAATTGTTGTACGGATACCTGGTATGTGCAGCAGTGAGCAGCGGTTAATATATGGTATCGATTTAAAACACTACCACCGCAGAATATCTGCCGGCTAATGGATTTTAATGACGCCAAATACGGGAAATCTTCAGGATTACAAGTAAATCCGCCAACAATTTTCGGATCGACTGGGTCATTGGTAACAATCTGTATCGGTATGAAGGCAAGAAATAGTGCAAACTTTAATGACAAACATGACATGCGACGTTTATGTACTGCGTAAACAGACAGTTATTTGTATCACTAGGTCAGAAACTATAGTTTTGCAAATATGACCACGGTTTGTCTGCCGAGGGGCCACAAGTGCAAATACGCCGTGTGATACACATTGTTCTTTTCAGCGACAAACCTTAATTTTCAAAAAGGAAACAAGAACAAATTGACGATAGGGAGCTAATATACGTTGACAACACATATTAGGCATGAATTGGATATATTATCTCTGGGCATGAATTTTCATTTTGAAGTCAGATTTAAGATATACGTATTTTGACGTTTTATTTCTTTTTTTCCTAGTTTTGATCCATAGGTACTTAATTAGAGGTTATTGGTCGTAAAATCATTCCAAAAGTATTGGAATGAATATGAATGAATTATGAAATGAAGGTTTTGTCATCTGTCATCCAATCTACTATTAATCACAGAGATTTCAATAATTCGAATATAGTCTTGCCAACTCTTTTATCTTTGTTGCCAACCTTTAATGACCTTTTTGCCGGCAAATTTCCGGACGATTTAACGTAATGCAAAAGCAGTGCCTCTTGACTTTTGATGGAAAAATGGATCCGAAACGGCAGTACGAGCGGAAAATATGGCTCGTCATGTTTTTCCCTCTCCTCAGAAATTATGTTTTCTTCGGCAATGTGTTCCCTTTTCTTGAAATCAACCAATCAACACAAAAACTTTATGAGTATAAATGAGTACTATTTCTTCCTACATTGCAGACCGCGCTTCCGTAACTACAAACCGAGAAAAAAAATTCCAAAGGTTAAAAATGTACATTTCTTTAATTTGCCTAATAAAAACTACACAATTTAGGATGATTCCTTTTCCTTTGATATCGAAGGTCGAAAGTGAAAACTTCTCAACTAGAGTGGGGAACATAAGGTCGTATACCCTTTTATCTCTGATATCAAGCGGCATTGGTTTAGTAATTACACTTCGTGGGATTTGGATGATCGTTTATGCGTTTAAGCGAAAAATAATTTGAAGGCTAACTCATTTTGATTGATCAAGGCGGTCGTCATGGTACAAGGCGTTAACTTTTATTCAAGGAAACTAGCTAGGCGTTTAATACAAATTATAAGAGGTTGACGATCCTGGGACCACGACCACATAAACACAAGGGTTTGCGCTATCTTAGGCTCGACCCTTGGCAGCGATGAAGTTCTACTTAAGATAGTCTCGGAGGAATGGAATTTGGAGGTAATAAATCTGCTCGTTCCAAATAAAGGCTGGCCTTAGTATTGATTTGTAAGTCAAAAGCTTTGTTGGATGGAGGAAGCTCCTCCGCCCTAACTTGGCAAACAAGAAGTTGCGGGCAGTAAGAAAGCAAGTTCTGAGCTCGATAGATCGCTTCGTCCAGACTAGGCGTCTGTCGAATTGGACTCGTAGGTAATTAACCTGTTGGCTCCATGGTAACCCGATGTTTTCCATGCGGATACATGTCTCGCGGTCACTTCTCTTCTTTAAGAATCTAACTGCAACGTACTTGGATTCGTTCAACTTCAGAATTAGACATATAATACAAAAAGCTAAAAGGCTGCAATGTCCGGAGACTTTATGTCAAACGGTTCCCACAACCAAAAAAAAAACTCCGACTGTCCTAACGCAGAACAATCTGTTTTCAAGGTAACATCTAATCAACCTGATCAGATTGGCATTCGGACCAGAAACTATCAACTTCTGGATCAGCCCTTTATGCCAGATAAAGTCAAGAGCATCTTAAAAATCAAAGAAACCTTTTACGTGGTGTGGAGTTTTATAGATTGCTCTGTTCGTGTACTTTCCTTGTAAGAAGCCATTTTGAAAATGATTAAATACAGTTATTTTCTTTAAGAAATCATACAGTCTGTTTTACAAAATTCTTTCAAATATTGTAGATAGATTAGAATGAATATTGGTCTATAGTTATCTATACCAGATTTACTTCCCTTCTTATGGATAAGTATAATAGTCAATTTCTTTAATTCAGCAGGAGACACTCCAGGTTCCCCACACAATTGATAATAATGCTAGAGAATGTTCAAGACGCACAGCGTACGCTTATATATAATAAGACGAGGGGTGAAAAGAAAAGATCCTAACAAAGCATTTGTCAACGAAAATCTGTGATCACATTCGACGCGTAAGCCAAAGGCGAAGTAACTTTATGCGACCATCCAAAGCTGTTCTTTCTCAAATCAATCGGTGTTGTAAACCGTTTTACGAATATCCGGGCTCTTATGGGCAATATTCTTTCCTTATGATCCCTTAAAACTTGTATAAATCCATTATTTTCTGTGTTAACGTAATTTTTCCAGAATTTATGTTTGTAAGACAGGTTGCGCACCACAATCATGCGATATGTGCCGTAAAATAGTAAGAGATAAGCGGCAATGATCTCATAAAATCAATACCGTTTCCATGCAACTAAAATATATTAAAATTACTGCATTACTGCATGGTGAGCATTTATGAGTATATTATGATAAATGGAGTAATCATGCTGACGTGCACCTGTTCAGTTACTGTGATATAAGAAGTGTTTCGGTGCAAGAACATGATTGCAATATTAAAAGATAATTATCGGTCACCCCTTAAGATTTTATAACACATATCGTATAGCCTGTCGGACAGATATAACTTAAGCTTAATTTAAGCTTAAACTTAAGCATCATTGGTTTCCACTCACTTACTTTTCTGATAAGGTTCTCCGACTCTCTTCGTTGTATATGCCCAAACCAGCGTAGTCTCTGAGATTTTATGACCCTGACGATATCTTCTCTCTCCATAATATTGTCTCGTGGTTCATCAACTGTCGGCACTCCCCTTCGTCTGTTATTTTTGGCCCCAAAATTTTCTTCAATATTTTTCTTTCAAAAATTCTGAATTTCTCTTCGTCTTCTGCTGTTAAACACATCGTTTCGGCTCCGTAAGTTGCTACTGGTCTGATCGCCGTTTTGTACAATTTTATTTTCGTATTTTTACTGATGTTTTTATCAACTAATAGTTTTCTGTATCGCCAGTAAGCCCTATTTCCAGCTAGCATTCTTTCTGTTGTTTCTATACTTCTTCTATTTTCATTGTTGATTGTCACTCCTAAGTATTTAAAATCCTTTACTGTCTCGAAGTTGTATGGCCCTATTTTGATGTGATCTGTGCTAGTTCCTTTTCTTGAACATATCATGTATTTGGTCTTGCTCTCATTGATCTCAAGCAATCTCTTCCTCGCTTCGCTAACCAGTATCGTCAGGCACGCTTCTACGTCTTTCCTTGTCCTACCAATTAGCGCGACATCGTCAGCATATGCTACCAATTGATTTGAACTCTGCGAGATTGTTTTCTTAACTCCAGTTATTCGTACTACTCCGTCCAAAGCGATATTAAATAACGTTGATGATAACGCGTCACCCTGTCTCACTCCTACCTCGATCTTGCTCTCATTTGTGTGGCTCCCTCTGTTGTAATGACCTAGCGCTAGAATTTTTCATTGTCATTTGAACTAGCCTTATCAGTTTTGCAGGTATTTTCATTACTTCCATTTCCTCTATCAGTTTGATTCTATTGATGCTGTCAAAGGCCTACCTGAAATCAACGAACAGTATGTGTAGCTCTATACCAAACTCGTAGCATTTTTCGATGGTCTGAGTCATTATATGAATGGCGTCCACTGTGGATCTGCCTTTTCTGAACCCTTGCTGATACTCTCCAATACAGTGTTCTGTGTATTTGTTTAGTCTTTGCCTAATCAATGTTGTACGAATTTTGTAGGCTGTGTTCAGAAGCATTATGGCTCTATAGTTTTGGCAATTCAAAGGGTCTCCTTTCTTCCAAATGGGTGTTAATAGTCCCGAACTCCACTCATTAGGCATGTTTTCCCTTTTCCAAATGTTTACAATAAGGTCGAATAATCTTCTTAGTAATTTTTCTCCTCCTTTCTTAATGAATTCGTTGTTGATTTCATCAGGTCCCGCAGCTTTCTGTTGCTTCAGATGTTTGATTATTTCCAGGTATTCTTCGTACTTTGGTATATCTTCCTCTCCATTCCCATCTTCAGTTCTCTCCTTTTCTTCTTCTATTTGTGTTTTATTTCGGTACAGTTCTGTGAAGTACGTTTCCCATTCTTTGTTGTTTATTTTTGCGGTAATTGCTTTCTTTTTGTCTTGATCTACATATCTAATATACATATTGCAAACGGTGAAAGCTATAGGGTAATAGGCAAAGCCTCCCAGAGCAACTACAACTGCATTCATACACATGCACTCTGTTTATATCACGCTTTCTGAAGGCGGACCTGAAGTGATCCGAGTGAGCTAAAGCCAAAACGTAAACAATCAGATACGTGGATAAAACACCCTTTGGAAAAATATTGATAAGGAACTAGAATACTTAAAAATGTCTTTCAATAAATGAAGGAGATACTTATGCACCACATCCAGGGGGTAAATAATAAAATATAATAAATAATCCCAATCAGTATGTATGGGAAAATTCTAAAGGTATGAGTTAGACCATATTTGAATTATATAGAAAAAAATAAAACGAAAACAATACAACAGTAGATAACTCGATCGGCTCGACCACCATGCTAGGATTTGTGTGCCATAGATAACACGCCCATTGAAATTATACATTATACATACATGTATATCGATCGCCTCCATGGCTTCTGATTTGTATACAATAAGAAAACATGCTCTGATACATCCCCCTAAAGCGATGAGCTAACTTGAATGGATACCATTTATCTTAAAGCACACAATTCAATGCAATACAATATAGTATCGATTAGCTATGTGCCGGTTATTCGTGGATGTGCAACTTTAGTTATTTATATTTCAATTATCGGTGTATAGCCGAACAATAGATAATAAAATAAAATCAAAGAACAAGAGGACGACGATTATTGGATCCGTTATCGACGCGAATTATACATCCACAACTGCCTGACAAAACTAATGGATTTTATTAATGTGCATCATATTAATGATAATTACATGGTTTCGCTTGACGTTGCACCGGCGTATTATGATGTTATAACCCTAGACTGGTTAGAAGCTAAAGGAGTACCATATTCTTCTGAATCGACAAATGTCCCACCCGTCGAGGCCAATTGAAACTTTTCGAGCCTTATTCGATTAGCCTAAAAGACATATGGCATAATGGTTGAGAAGTTCGAAATCAGTAACAATTACGACAGAGGATATTCTAAAAAATTAGAGAATTTTAGAAGCCGTTCAAACATTAATGCGAGATGTAAGAATAAAACTTCCTATAATTGAAGATAGAGGGCTCCATAATATTTAAGTGTTTAGGGTCTAAGGTTTATTAAATTTTATCATTTGTTTAAGTTTTTCTGAGTTCAAATAATAAAAGTTACAAACATTTCCCAAAACTTATGTAACAGGTGTTAGTATTCAATATCAGCCTATTAATATAGAACTTCAGAGTGAGATTAGTAAGACTAGTGTCGAAGCAAATGTAGGTATATATTGCTCGGTTCTGAACAGTATTACTATTTTCGTATGCCACAGCAATTACAAAGAAACGGTCTTTAGGGAGTTTTGCCAATTGATGCCTAACACAACAAACACCATTGTTTGAATCGAGAAGCAAGTGCTATACCTGTATAATACAGAATATGATCAAAGGAATTACGAATGGGAAGCAAAATAATCAACAAAGAGAGAGAAAAGTTAGATTCCCAAACTAAACTAAATCAATAACATATGTGTTTAAGCTGATTTATATACTTTGCTGGTTTCAGTTTACAACAAAATCGGTATTTATGATGTTTAGATTTTCAGTATTTAGGTACTTATTCAGAAACGGAAGTTTTACACAATCGAGCATATTTTTGCGAGAATATTCTTTTGAAAAAAGAATACCTCACTCAGAACTAAACATATAATGATTCGATAAATGAAAAGATGAATATACCATTATATAATAATCAGGTGATAGTATTAACATGGTTCGATTAATCATCCCGTCCACTGTGACTTCTAAGGGATATTATAGAGTACATATTATCCTGGAGTTCATTAGACAAGTTTGCAAGAGTAATTCAAGTTATGTTGGACAAGATTCTCTTGTTCAACGCACTGTTTTGTTTGTACAAACCAAAACAAAGTGAACTGACTATTATACCAGTATAGAAGTGCTTTTAGTTTTCTCCGAAAAGCTAAACTACCAATCACTGAGCATCTTACTTTTTTTGAATTGAACAAAGAATCGTTCTACCTGGCGATTATCCGCCCTTTTCTGGCCACCGTGTATATATACCATTCGTCACTGTTTTCTCTAAAGCCGTGGAAAATTATAAAATATTGAGATGTTGTTGATTATATATTGCTTTGATCCAATTCTACTCTACTTATTTGAATTTAATTAATTCATATTAGGTTTTAGTAAATATCTTCATTTCTAAATCAGTTTGCATTTTTAAGTTTGCTAATAGTACCTTCATACGCTGTTCACAAAACAGTTTACAGAAATAAGTGCCCTCAGACTTACTCCATTCGGTTATATTATAAGGAATAGATTGATGATGCGGCCTATTACACACATATCATCGCTTTAATAAGAATTAAGGGTATAAAAAAAAAGCATGACAACACTTTACTGAATTCACAGGAAACCATTTGCATTTAATACGTGCAGTATAGCATCAAAACGCATTTTATCCAGCAATATCGCGGAAATTTTTATAGTGTAGTCCCTCAAGCGCGTTCAGTTCTTAGTGCTTCGGTGGATACGGTTGTTGTGTTTCTCGTTCATTCAATGTCCAGTCATTTGGGATTTACTTATTTACCCAAGACCTTTATATGCCGACGCCATTTCCATTCGGCCGTTCGAAGTTGATTTTATTGGAACATTGGACTTTTTCCGAAAAAGGAAACCCTACGTTGCTCTTATCCAGATACGACTGCGTCTGTTGTACATGATCCCATTTTATCGCTACTTTCTCATACGTAATTACTATTGGAAAAGGGAATTTACTATACGCTTATATGATACTATTATTTTGTTTTCTTTTCTTATCTTTGATATAAGAATCACTATAACGTAAAAATGATATATTTTCTGAAATATATACTAGGAAACATAACACTGCTTTAACAGTTAAGGGTTATTTCTCTTCAGATGAACTCAATATTGAAGTGTGGAAACTCTCAATTTCTAATTCACGTACATTTGTAATTCAAACTTACAATAAAGGTTTAAATTACTTATTATACAGTAAAATGTCTAATTTTCCATTTTAAATTACTGTGATAATGGATCATGTCAAAAGTACGAAGTATACAGGGTTCTTCATGCTATACGGCACGGAATATTGTGGCCAAATAACGTAACGCTTCAAAAGTAACACTTTTGAGATATATGGGGATCTATTATGGTTACTTTTTAAAATTATTTTCATATAACACAGCCTGTTCCAATATTCCTAAAAGTAAGAGGGTTGTGTGTTTTTAAATGGAACACCATCATATATCATTGCATTTTTATATGAATTTTGCTTACATAACTTCTAAGTAGTACTTCTTTAGTATTTGAAACATATAGATTTGGTTAGCTGCTGGAGTAGTAGACTTGATGTAGGCGACGTTTCTTACGTCTATCTCTTTAACCTTTAATATCGCCTCGATGAAAGACTGTATCGTCTGCAAGTTTTCTGGGCTCTCGTTCATGGTTTCAGCGATATTTGTCATAATTACTTGGTGACCAATCAGCTGTTCGAGTTTCCTTCATTCATCTACACAGTAGTTGGCCATTTGAAAAGCGTAAGTGCCGAAAATACCATGTCCCGACAAGAACTGCTTCAATTAGTAATTTGGCTTACGGTGTGTGCATGTGATCCTGTCAGGAATTCAGTGTACTCACTCCCTTTGCTAATCACGATGGTTTTTTCCCTCTCCTCGGGGGGTTGTAGGCCATCTACCCGCCGGTATATACGGTCTCTCGTAAACGATTAAGGAGATCGTGGGAATGCCAGCTATTGCCTGCGCTGCTTCCGTAGATATTCTAAAACCACAGATAACTCTGATTAAGGCCCTTCTTTGCACATTCGACATCATTTGTATCTATTTCTGTACTGGCATGGCATTCTTCCAGATTGGATCTGTATATAGGATAATAGACTGCGCCGGTGGTAGAAGAATCCCGAATTGGTTGGGCAATAAAAGTTTCCGACCGTTCAAGTCACCTGGCCCGGATGGTGTGTTTCCTGCTCTGCTTCAGTGGGGGCATGGATGCACTGCTAGGCCTGTTGGTGACTTTATTCAGGGGGTGCATCCCTTGGAAGTACGTACCTGAGGTATGGAGAGAAACAAAAGTAGTCTTTATACCGAAGCCAGGGCGGTCTGACTATACCCTAGCCAAATCTTTTCGGCCAATAAGCTTGACCAGTTTTCTGTTGAAAACACTGGAACGGCTGTGTGACCGTTACCTCCGAGAAGTGGCCGTATCGATGTATCCCCTTCACACAAATCAACACGCATACATTCCGGGGAGATCCACCATGTCTGCCCTCCACTCAGTAGTGCGGCGGATAGAAAGATCGTTGGGCAACAAAATGTCTACCCTGGGTGTATTCTTAGACATAGAGGGAGCTTTTGATAAAGCGTCCCTCAACAGTATTGTTAATGCCCTCACTCGGCATGGCGTTGAGCCGACTCTTGTAGGATGGCTGCGCAGTATGTTAGAGCAGAGGGCAGTAGAAATAAATGTGGGGGATGTCAGGGTCAGGGGGCTTGTGGATCGAGGCTGTCCCCAAGGAGGCGTTTTGTCACCACTTCTGTAGAACCTTGTGGTAGATGACCTTGTCTGTGTGCTCAATGTGTCTGGCTACTACACAATCGCATATGCGGACGATATCACGGTCCTAATTAACGGAAGATTCGAGGGTGTGTTCTGTAACGTAATGCAGACCGCCTTAAGATCAATCGAAAATTGGTGTAGGGAGCGTGGCCTCTCTGTAAACCCAGATAAAACAGAGATGGTACTCTTTACCAACAAAAGGAAAGTTGAACAATTACAACCACCACAATTGTTTGGTACTGGTCTCAGTTTCTCGGAGGATGTCAAATATCTGGGCGTTGTGTTTGACAAGAGGCTGAGCTGGAGCAAGCACGTCAAAACAAAAACTGAAAAAGCATGTATGGCTTTTTGGCAGTGTCGCCGCATTTTGGGTAGGAGAATTACCTTGTGGCTGTACACTGCCATAATAAGGCCCATGCTAACCTATGGCGCTCTCGTGTGGTGGCCAAGGGTGAGACGAGTGGTTGCCAGGAACGAACTGTCACATGTGCGTCGTCCACTATGATTATAACAGAATCGGTCTCAGTACTCATCTTTACTTTAATTCGTCATTTACAGTAAAGTGCCTTGGTCTACCGTTGTGTTGTTTCGGTAGGCAATTCCCCTTAATAGTTTAGCGCGAACACGTCTTTTTTTCGACTTTCCCATACTATCTTACTCAATATTCTATCAAAGGCTTTATTCAAGTCCAGAAATAATCATGTTTATATGCGAACATAATCATCAAACATTTAGGAGCATTTTTTTAATGGCCTAAGCAATTTATTGCTTATCACGCACCCACGCAGGACTAAATTTCCATCTTAATCATGATTCCGAAAGCAATGCGGCAACAGGTTTTTTGACCAATTGACCAGAGCGAAATCTGAATCCGCGACCTACACACTAAAAAATATATGCAATTCCTACGGAAAATTCCAAAAACGTATAAGGTAAAATTGCCAAAAATTGGGAATATCCTAGAAAACATAGGTATATTTTCTAATTTTTGCTAAATTTATCCTATACATTACTGGAATTTTCCGTGTTGCAAGTATTTTTTAGTGTGTATGACTGATAGCCAAGATTCGAAGCCATTAGACTAGAAGTCGGTTAAAACTAAAAAAAAAGAATATGATTTTGGTGTTGTTTGGACTATTTTCATCGTCTGTTGGATTTTGAAAACAATCTAAACAACACCAATGTTCTTGATGTTCGTCTAAACCATCGTCAAGAATTATACACCATGAGTTAAAAAAGGGCTCCAAATACAAAACTGTTATGGGAAAATTTTTGCCTGGCATCTTGAATCATATTGCTAGATTGATTTGGCACACCACAGCTACGAGGTTGCCGACTACGCATTGTTAATGTACCCGATCTACTACGAAAAAAGGAAATATCTAAGTGCATATGTATTTTGTATGAAATGTTTTTCTTTTAAGAAAACGCCCTACTGTTTAAGGTGAATGACGTGTGAAAGTCAAAAAGTCGAACCCCCTTCAACTCGTTCGAAATCGAATTACTGTTGTTCTGTTTCACAAAATTTCTGGCGAAGTTAAATTGAATTTAAAGCGTTTGTGTGGGTGTCGACGCCCCACAAGTGAACGCGGCTTGCCAGTGTACCGGTTAACAGTGTGCTTGGAGATGTAACAGCTACATATTTCTTCTGGAATGTAATTTTCCTTCGTTGTTGTTTAATTATTTTCTGAAGGTACAATTAATCATGGTTACATTTTGCATAGCTTTTTTTAGTTAAAATTCGCAACCTGGACGAAATTCTGCGCATTATATTTTGTAAGCAAAACTGCATCTTTTTTACCAAATTATTTACTACGCTGTTTGTGGTGTTATTTAATTAAAGTTTAACTCAAAATAGTCTATAAATACGGCGGTAAAACTCCTAGGCACTTGAAATTTGTTACGTAATTCTAGTTAATATCAGTTTCCTACTAAAATCTTAATATGTATTTAGTTTAAACTACGTTTATTATATTTCATATTGCAAGTCAAAAAATAGTGGATAATAATATGCTGTGAATAGAACTGCGGCATAAATGAGATACTACAATATATTCGTAGAGTTTAAAACAATGTTACTTTTTAGTTATCAGCAGCGCTGCACAATTATCCCTATGCATTCTGCGTATAATGTATGAATGTATTCAATTTGATTTGATGTAATGTAATGCGTAAGTACTTAATGGAACGACAATCTTCTATAGACTCGCTATGATTTACTAACCTCGTTGGGCAATGATATATGTTTGAATATGAAATTTAAACAAATGATGCATATATAAACCTCGCTTTTCACACTGAATCGTAATCAAAACCACCTCGTTAATTTGAATTTATTTCATTGGTTTCTTTTGAAATTTCTACACCTCTAGGGAAGCGGTGAATATTAAAAGGGAATTTAGTTCTCGTTTTGCGTTTTACGTTATTAGGAACATTAGAGCGAACGCGAATCTTCATTAAACCTCAAACGCTTGCAATATCGAAATTTCAGAAATTTATTAGCCCCGGTCTGAATTGCATCTATACTGTTCGACGCTGTTCCGCATCACTGCAGATGCCCTCGAGGACGGAATATTCGTTCCAGGGAAAATAGAAAAGGATCAAGTCTCCGAATGTCCACCCAAACTCTACGAAAGAATAATAACGCAATGAATATTCATGTCAATTATTCAAATAAACGATCGCCATTTACATAAAAATGAGTCGAGTATAAATCTAACGTGATCGAAGGACGAAAATGAATAGACGGAATTCGAGATTCCTAAAAGAAAATTAATCTAAACTTCGAACGCAACCAACACGTAAAAGTACAGATGTTCCTTATTTATATCTCTTCAGATGCTAGTTATACAAAAGTTTGGTAATGATCCACAGTAGCGCTTTTGAATAATGTAGCAAGTTGAGGAATTAGTTTTCTGCTCATCAAACCGCGGGTGCGAGTTTTATAAACTGCATTTAATATGAAAGCAAGGAACATCATATCAGATCCCACGGAACCTTCGACTCCGTGTCAGCTCCTCTGTAGTAAATGGTAACAACTTCATTATTGGAGTTGCCAACATTTCCATTATAATACTCACTCGTTAATACTACCTACTAAATTTAACAGAAACTACAAACATTCAAATGACATGTACTTACATAACTTAAATAATATAGTCGTCAAAAATCGATATGTGAACACAACGTTTTTATTTTACAATGAAAATATTATCATACTTATTGTGTATACCTAAACATATTTGTTAATAAGTTGTGCTAGAAAATATTGCAGATAATATTACCTCAGATGATCGATAACGACATGTCTACACTAATATGAGTTTATATATTGCAAACTCTACACCTTTCGGTTATAATCCGAGCTGTCCGAAGGAAAGAAAGGAAAAAGCGTTCAAACTTCGTCGAAAGATATTTCAAAGTTAAAATTAGATATCGTAAACATTGCAGGTTTTATAACGCGGTCATTCCAAGTTTTCTAGTTTTCCCCCTTAAAAATTCTTGGCGAAATTTATTTATGTACGGCGTTTCAAGTCCTTTTGCACGTCCTATTTCTGTTCTGAATCGTTAAAAGTACATAAAATAATGTCGACGATATGGAACCGTATTTCCCAAGACTATCGGGACACACGTGTGCTAACGTTATAAATCAGACATATTGGGACTGGTGTAGCGAGAACGATATCGGAAGGAAAATATACTTCACGCCATTTAGTTTTATAAATTTTAAAGAAAACGATTTTGACATTTGACCACATTCTATCTGTTCTTTCAAGTTAAGGTAATACTTCAATTTTTGTGTTTACCTATGAGCTGTACGTTTTGAATCTACATGGGATTTATCGTAGACAAATATTTTTACACGATTTCCTATGAAAATGTCATATGACGCGCCAGCGATAGGTATATCGAACTCCAACCGAAACGCTTACTAATCTAATTAATTCATCCCACCCAACATAATTTTAACCTTTCTCTAGGCAAATTCTTCTGAATAACTTCTTGTTATCGCCTGCTGTATTATAACAGCGAAATTAAAAAAGAATCTAGTTAAAATTACGAAATTCATTATTTTTCCCAGATGAAGAAATTTGAACATCTGCCGGTATGATACCCGACAGACAATATGATTAATATGTGTGTTTCTGATAAAAATAAAAGTAAAATAGATCCTTTTTTTTGTAAGACATGGATTTATTTTTTATTTGCCCAAGTAACGCTGCATAACCAATAAATGGTCGAATGTCTGCACCATAAATATTCAATAACTGCTTATAGTGCCAAAATAGTGGAATAAACGTTTAATATTGGTTTATACTTAGGGTAATATGATATACCAGTATAAATAAGGTAATGATTATATGTATGTGCATTCCCGTCCGATTTCCATTGTAACGTAAGAATCGGTTGTGATATAGTATGGTTAGATTTTCTTTCGGAACGAGGGCTAACTTTGCAATATACGATTGACATTTGAATCGGCAGTATTCAAAGTTACGTCCTCCACAATCACATATTCATACATGTTACTCTGTGTAAAACACAATTGGTAATATGGGCCAGATGCTGAGTGGGTTTTATGACCCAAGCCATATTATCATTTCTTTACTATTTCTTACATAGAACACAGTAGGCAAAACAAGTAGGAAACTGCGTAAACAATAGAGCCAAAATAATTTGGAGGTGGCTATAGCAGCATGCAAGTATACCTTCACAATAAGATTTCTTGCAAGCATTTGGATGGTTTTAGCGTGCTTACCTCAGAGCAGGAAACAGAGTTTGTATTATTCAATGAAAATTTTGGGTGGGTCAGTTTTCTAAATTTGACTCTCTTCATCCCAACTTAGTAAAAAAGGAAGGCTCAATTTATGAACCCAGCTCGAGCTCAAAAACTTAACAAGGCAATGTCCCAGATATAATCTTAGTAAACAAGAAGAAAAATATAACCTACAGTCCTCTTGACTTGAATGTAAATCTAAAACTAAATAAAATTCGTGATGTGCAAAATATCGGCACCCAACCTTATGTCTTGTTTGACTCTTTATACGAACAAATATATAATTTAAAGCAACATATATTTGTTTATAAACTAACTGAGGTATTCCTCAATAACAGCTGTAACATTGAGCAAATAATCCCGTAGTATTTATCAATTAAATATGTAATTTATTTTACGACTATATGTTGTTACAATAACTAGCAATACTTATACAATCTACCACAATAGTAAAACACAAAAAAATAGTACTCGGTTCGTTCTCATTAGTAAAATTAAAACATGACATTAGCAGACAACAATTGTGGTAAATACTCCCACAATATGCTCACTACAAAATGTAGTTTTGTGTTCAAAAATATTTTTCTCTGTATTGTGTTAGATTTCAACAATATAACAGAGAAATCTAAATTTATTACAGAAAAATGTTTTTTCCTTCTAAACCAATTAATCAACAAAAAAAGTTTGTATAAACAGGGCCACAACAAGCAAACAACATAAAGTTAATATAAGAATTCCTAA
This sequence comes from Cetonia aurata, assembly GCA_949128085.1. NCBI lineage: Eukaryota > Metazoa > Arthropoda > Insecta > Coleoptera > Scarabaeidae > Cetonia > Cetonia aurata. The sequence continues at coordinate 20,548,731 of OX421886.1, read as the reverse complement.
CGTAATTAGCCGCTAAACTTGAAATTAATATGTATTTTAATATATTTGGCCCCATATTTTGCCAGGGCAGAAATCCACAACTTTGTTCCTTTATTCGTTAAAACAAACCATAAAGTAGCTTATATTTTCTTATCAAAATACTAGCAACATTTTCTCCTTAAAGCCGCTAATTTTCCTATCTAAATCGCAAAGGAAATAACACCCTATTATCGCCAGTTGCCCCGGGAAAATGAAGGAAAGTAGGTAGAGCCTGTTTACGCCATATTTGGCATATTCATTCCTGCCGCCTTAAAGCAGAAATAAAAAATTCAAGCGAGGTAAACCTAAGCCCCGGCTTTCGTCGACATTTGAATTTTCTTTTACTTTAAATTTCACAATGGGGTGAGATATGCTTTCCTGCGAATTCGCCGAAAACGGCAAAAACAAACGATGTTTTACGTTGCACATCTAATTATCTTTTCCTCCTTATCTTTCCAAGCAACAACAAAAGCATATGTAATTTATTTTGATCTTCCATTATTTCGCTCTTACATTTCTTGTTACTTCTTATTTTTTGAAAGCAAAGGAAATGTGATCTTTAGAAACAGGTTCCAAGCAAAAATATATGTGTAATAAAAGTCACTTCAGGACATCCAATTTCGCATGCATACCTTTTATATTTGTAACAATTTTATATATGACAATATTATTTGAAATTTATCATGTACATTTAATTGACATTCCACTTGGTTATAAACATACCCGCAGTGCCGACACTAACATTAAAATCATATTCAAATCAAAGCATCTTTATTGCATGTTTGTGGATTTTATATATGTCCTAACAGCAAAACAATCATTTTAAATTGTACATGCGATAATCAATAAACCATAAATTCTACATTTATTATTTGAAAATGTGCTGTAATAAAAGTGCCATTCGTTTTATATGTTGCATAAAATAATGAAACGCGCCCTCATATATTTCCGTCATAAATAAGTGTATAATATATTTTGGACTAAATGTACGTGTATTGATGTTACTACAATCACCTACATAAAATTGGAATTTTTTGATATAAAATTATATTCTATGTGAAACATAAAGAAAATTATACCACAAGATGGATGGAAACATAAAAATGCGACAAATTTATCATTTTCACACAAGTGCATAACATCTAACGAGATGAAATTATTCAAATAATTTGTTTTTCGATATATAAAGACGATCATCCAAGAGTAATTTAATTACTAAACATTTTTTCTATCACTTGATCGTGCCGCTCTATCAGAGATGAAAGGGTATACACCCCAGGTTCTCCACCCTAGATAAGAAGTTCCAACCTTTGACAAGTGGATACATTCATTGGTATAAACATTATAGACACATTTAAATTAACCTTTTACAAAATAACACTGCTTACATATAAGTATTAAATCTGGGCGGAATTGGTTATTATAATCTTAGATAATAGATAATCTTAGACTTAACACATTTTGCATCTTCTTTATTTAGTGCATGTTTTTGAATTTAACATATTTATTCTAAACAGGACTTTCCACACTTAGAAAATTAAGGTGGTCAAGTAACATTTTCTTATTACTATGCCTCTACATTTGATTATTGCTACTATTTCAACTTATTTTATTCAACATTACGTCTTGTAGTGGACCTAAAATATTTTGCATCACCGAATTACATAGGTTATATGTAATCTTATTGTATGGTTTTGCAATTCTTTATTTTTTTTTGTCTTAGAGGGTCGACCAGAGAATGAAAGGTCAATTTAGAAAAAACATGAGAACGTACTTCCAGGTACAGCTTATGAAAATGTATCTCCTACTGACGAAGCTCTACGGAAAAATCATTATGACAAACTTTTACATGCGAAAGGAAAACTAATAGGTATTCATGAAATAGAACAAGTGTTGAAAAAAATATTAGATGCTATTCTAATTTCAGAAATTGCAAACTTGATTGAAGACCGAGAATCTTGTATTCTCAAGGCTGAAGCATCTAGAGCGAAGAATTTAAAATTGATAAAACACATAACAGGCGAAATGAATGAAGATTTAATAAATATAATTTCTTGGTAGCCTTTTTAATTATATAAACTTCTAGAAATTAACGGAAATTATTTTATTATTTCTAAATTAGTTTTAGAAACTATATATACATTTCGACAGGCAATTGCTGCCTTCTTCAGTGTAATCTACAAATTATATATTCAAAATTACTTAAATTTTAATAATATAATAAAATAAATGAGAACAACGGTAATAATCAGTTAAAAACGTGATCAAAAGTAAATAAATGCAAATTTGTTTATAGTCATTATAAAATTAAAGGATAGATTAAAAAAATATTTTTAAAATATAGAAGGAAATTAAATGATGAATGGTTTAAACAATTAAAGAATGATAAATCTTTGAGAGATTGGCCATATCAGTTTTATCGTTAATGTATCTTAGAGATGATTTGTATCGAAAAAGAAATAAAATAGCATTAACGGAAAAACTGATATCTATAGTAAATCTCTCAAAGATTTATGATTCTTTAATTGTTCAAACCACTCATGATTTAGTTGATATCTAAATTTTAAAAATGTTTTCTTAATTTATCCTTTCATTTTATAATCACGAACATATTTACATTTATTTACTTTTGATCAAGTTTTCAATTGATTGTGCCTCTTGTTAACATTTTCATATCAACAATTATCAGTGTGTCATTTACGTGACTTGTTAAACAAATTTTCTAAATGAAAGAGTGATTTTATCTATAAAAAAACCGCTATTTATTAACAAAATATCTAAGAATTCCGAGGGACATATTACTTGAATAAACAAATAAAATAAAACATTTAAATCTGAAAATTACTCTTTAAAATACATAAATTTACCCAAAATTCGTTAAATCAAAAATTCCGCAAATATTTTCACAAATTTCGATAAAATAGATATCTTTACACTAGATTAACCAATGGTCGTCAAGCTCTTTCATTAAAAAATTCTTATTATCGCGCTTAACATTTTATAGTATCTAAGTCTTAATGATAAGAACGATTAAATAAGGTGAAATTTCTCATTGAGGATAAATACCTCCAATGCATCAAACCACAATTTCATCCATCAGATCAAGATGAAAGCATAGGGCACCAAATGAACAGAAACCAGTTTTTCGTCGGATTTCTTCAGAAGAGGACATCAGGTACTCAAAGGTAAGTTCAGTTTAAAATGAAGGAAATTAGTATGAGATTATTTCAGGGTATAACTGTTGGACTGAATATTTAAAACATTTACTTAAATTTTAAAACAAAAATCGTTATTGAATTTGGAAAAACTTTAAGAAAATTAATATCCGGATTTACAAATATACAGATAGATATTACATTTTATACAGATGATGTAGGCAACTCAAAATACGTAATTGTAGAGATGATTGCATAAGTATCCGGCTGCGTTTCCAATAAAAAATATATTTAAACATATTTAAAAATTTCCATATACAAAGTTGTACATCTAGTAAAATAATTAATAAATAAATTAGATAAATAACAAGGATATATAAGAACGTTTTTCTTCAAAATTAAAATTAAAACAAAATACTTTAATTAACTAATTTCGAAGTTTTCCAATTTCAACACTACATTAAAAGCTTTTTTTCGGCGATTTCAAAACAATTTCTTGCCCAAACTATTACAAAGCACTTTGATTAAGGGACTGTGAAACCACTATTTCACCAGCAACCATTGTTTGCGTGGCAAAGTTCTAAATTCAACATAATGAACAAATTAGGCTTGATGTTTTCGTAGTTAGGCAGCGTGTCTTCTGCTAGGGACAAAATCTATTATAATCCCTGTTATACATGTAAGAAACGCATGCTATACTGGCACATACTAGCTAGCAGTACTTTAGTAAATTACTCCTTGATTACGACGGCGCCGAAACTTTGCTTCTCCATCGCATTTATTTCGAAATAAAGGATTTAACGTGGTGGTAGAGGGTACACTATACACCTTTACAGCGTATGCAAATAACTAAACTATAGATAAGAAAACTACCATGCAGTGACTTCACAGAAATTATCATATGTGCTGATCCAAATGAAGCGTGCGTCATTACTATCTTTCTTATTGTTGATCATACAAAGTAGATAGGGTGAATTAGCTAAAATGCTTTTAACGCTGATTAATATACAGTTAATAAAGAGAAAATTACCGATAGTCGCATTTCATCCGCATATGTTAAGTTAATTACTGTATATGATAATTTAAACTGTGAACAAACTCAATTATTCAATTTACACACTTTGATATAATCTCGCACAAATTAAACTAAACTCAATTAACTTGTTTCCGCAAACCTTTATTTTAGAGAAATTAGTAATACTTACACCAAACTAATACCTATAAGCTTTGATTATATCAGTTACACCCAAAATTATAACAATCAATACACCGCGAACAAGCAATTTATTGTTTTCTATCTCCACGATCTACGCTCATTAAATACAACGGCTAAACGATTACATCTCGCACTCGCCAGATGTTCATATCATTCGTGTAAGTACATACTTAATAAAAGTCGCAAACAAGGAAATCTCGCCTTTCCAAATATTCTTGGAACGTAATCCCTTATCTGGCTCCTACCCCTGACTCTAGTTCATTACTAATACCATCTCGGAATTGAAACGTTTCTTAAGATGACGTGGGAAGCTGCTGGGGAAGCCAACGCTCACATTAGTTTGTCGGTTGTAAACTTCACAACCGCAACCGCAAGAACACTCAATAAGGAAGGCGGCTGTAGAGTAGGGAGCCCACTAATAGCGTTCGTGACAGAAATTGTACAACTTTCTGATATCATCACTTTAGCGACCGCACTTACTATAGGGTATGACATTATTTAAGAGAGCTTTTAATTAACTTGAGATTTGGAGGTGCAACTACTTATGTTGTGTTAGCTAAACTTATTAAAGAAAACAAATCACATTATTTAATTTAAAAAAAATTCTACAATAAGTCATTAAATCAAATATTTATTCTTCACTTATTAAATAATAAACAAAACCTCAAAGTTACTGGTAAACTTAAACTTGAGAAGTGACCAAAAACATACAGAAAGGAATCAACATCGTAAACATGTAAATTGGAGCCACATAAGATATATTGGACATACATCACAAGAGTCAGACCCATAATCACTAATGCATTTCTGGTTTGGTGGAGAGAGCTGCAAACTATTATAACTGAGGTCAACAAAATACACAAGCTTGCCTGACAAAAATGACAGAACAGTGAGAACTAATCCTACACGAGCAACAGCATGCTTCCTACGCATTCCTCCTCTCCATTTGATAAAAATAGGAGAATCTCAGATTGAAAAAAAAAACCCAAGTGGTAGGTTAAAGTTTGAGGCATAATAATATTTTATGGAAAACAACCATTTGGGAATAAGATCAGACCCATTATTCCGACACATTCACATAAAAATAATTTCTAGGTAGAAATCACAGATCAGATAAACTGGAATCAATCTAACTGCAGAGATAAGCTGATGAATTAAAGTGGCTTATATACAACAAAGAACTAAAACTGGAACTTATTGAGATGAAAAAAGTTAGCACCATTCTGCTAGCAAAATATGCCATCATCTGTAACAAACACTATGCAAAGAAATAAATAAGAGGTAAAACAACTAGGCAAACAAATCGCTTTACTGTGACATACTCATACATTCGGAAATCAAAGGAAACAAAAAAGCCGATAAGTTAACAAAAAAAGAAGACTGGCCAGCTTTACATATGAGCTCAATAACGGCTCTAAGAATATCTCAAAACATAGAACAAGAGCAAGTAAGGAGTTAAGTCCAAAAAAACAACGAGGAATATTGAAACAGCATAACCTAACAAACTCATGGAAAGATCCTTATTAAATGACCATCAAAGACGAAGAGTAGAAATTACCTTCGCTGTGCATTGAAAGCTAGGATCAACACTGAAGATGCCAACTGCAAACTGTATAGTAGGGTGACAAAGACCGCATATTACATCGTGTGTGAATGCAAGGCTTTGGACACAGATAAACCAATAGAATTACTTCAGTCAACTAGCCAAAGACCTGTTAATACAGTGTACCAACATTTCGGAATTACTTGTAAACTTTAAGAGGTGATAGAAATACGAGAATAAGCTTTAATACAAAGATCAAGAAACTGTTTCTGCAAATTTTGTGCCAGTCAGTTCCCACAGAGAATTTCTGTCGGTAATGACTTTGCACCACTCGAGGGAGAAATTATTTCTCCTCCTGTTTAAGAATTCTCTAGCGGCAGTAGTTTTACTTTTGTTTCATACTGCTACATTTTGCTTCCAATGTTCTTTTTACTGATGAGATAGGTTTCATATAAAATGAAGTTTCTTGTTTCCGCAATACCTACCTGTGGGCCGATAAAAATCTATATTTTAGAATCTATTCATCAGGTACGTATTCATTTAATATTTGGCTGTATATTTTGAGCATCACCTTAATAAGCTTGGTTGTTGGTACAATTAACAGACGTTGCTTAACAAACGTTTTGCTGAACAAAATGTGTGATTTTCCAGATTAAATTCTTTTGAATCAATGAAATGAAATTCCACTTAATAATGACTGAGCACGTTAAGAAATATTGGATGAAGATAGGTAGGAAGAGACGAGTCCATACCATGGCCTTCAAAATCACAACAAGCAATGATCTTAATCTATAAAAGGCCATTTAAAATACGTGACCGGTATCGTGAATGTCCATACCATCAAACCATAAAATCTAAATTAAAGAATAATCTAAATTGTTAGGAATAAATACATAATCGTTTGTTGTTATTAAGATATATCTACAAACGTAACCCCTCAACAAGTAATAAGTTTGGTAATTGTAATATGCAACCTATTCAACGGAGTAATGCATAACTAATTCCTTCCAATGAAAATATATGCTTACACCCCAAATATTCTTTAAACCTTCACAGTATTCGTTTAAATTCATTCACAATGTATTTTACCATAAAAAAAAAGACATGAAGAATAGGCTCTGCAAGTAGTAGTTCAGGGAATCCCAAAACAAAAAAAGCACAACTGTCAATGCAGTTGTAAAGAAATTACAATATCGATACATTAATTACACATCATAAGCTTTAAATAAAACAATTTTTCTACATCCAAAAACCTGCAAAAGCATACAAAATTCGTACACTACCTTTAAAATAAACCTTCTAAAAAGTAATAAATTTGCAATTTTGCTTTTTCTGAATGTTTTAGCTTTGTAATTTTAAAGAGAATAATAGACGTATATAAATTAAATGGAAGCTTTCGATGACATGTAAATCGCTATAAATTCTATTATCACTACTGCAGAATTGCAGCGTTAATCCTATTTTGCAGTGTTAAGCGCATATAATACCGTGCTGAAAAACAGAGCCCTGAAATTGTTTTAATTTACGATAAATACTGATCGAATTTGAATCAAATTTGTTTACTAACTTTAAAATAAAAGGATCATTTGATTAGTTTGGTATCAAAACCAAGTTATTTTTAAGGAATTAAATTTCAAAAATATTACTGAATATGTTTCGTCGTAAACTTCGTTCTTTGACAAATTACTTTACAGATCTGATATTCCATCAAAGGCGTAACACAATCTATTAGATGCAAATCCTACAGGGGTAAAATATATCGATTAAGTACAGACCTCACCTTTTTGCACACAATCTCTGAAAGGAAAAAGTATAATAATATTATAAAATTACTCCTTATAGTAACAGCTATCTTGTTATGTATGTTCTATACTATACGATCGAATATTGATTTTTTCCTTATGCGTAAACATTAATATTTGCCCTCGTCAAGATTATAGTAAGCTCTCAAACGCGATATTGCTTCAAATCGTTCATTATTATCAGTAAATGCCATCTACAGGGAAAATGTTTTAACCTCAAGGTGTAGCAAATGCAGCATAAGGATTAAAATAAGATTATAATGATTTGGCTAGCTTAGAATAAACTATATACTGTTAGGAAAAAACAGAATATGTTGCAAATATATATATATATAGATATTCATCTTCGATTTGGTATACTTTTAAGTTATCTGATAAACATACTTAATATTGTTCTAAAATAGTCATACAGAATGAGGTCATAAGTAAGAAAAGCTGTGCTCATACTTAATTTAAATTATGTTAAAAATCCGATTTGAATAGTCATGTACACAGCATTTACATTATATTATCTATATATGTACGCAGTTTTCAAATCTTGCAGTATGCCGCATTCAATTTCCAAACGAAATGTGCATACCGGTACCAACAAATGTCAAATAAATTATGGTAATAAATTATTCCTATCTCCCTGCTCGCTATGCGCAGTTAGTTTCATACATGTTATACCTAATGATATATACGTTTTAAATTTGTGGTTTCGGAAACCCAAAACGGGAAAATTCATTTGACACGAAAACTATATTATTATCTTAATAATTTTAACGCTTAATACAATAACCGTCCTTTATTAGTTACGTTATTTCCGAAGTAATTTATAAATTGCTGTCTACTCTTTATATCGTTTCCATATAGCCACCTATATTTTTATGGTCAAAACTAATTGTGTTTCGGATTTTTCGATCCCTTACCAGACATGTGAGGGTATAATGTAGGTATGCCATTGCTGATGTAATCACCTGCATCTATCCATTTCGAAATAATCTCGGTCGAAAGGAAGATTTATCGCGTGGTAATTCCTCTTCCCACTTTCCTTCGCTCTGTGATTAACAACGATACCATCTAACTGAAACGCAGTGCGGAATGGATACAATCTTTTCAGTTTGCGTGCAATAGTGTACGTTATCAGTTATAGGAGATTAATGCCAGCGGTCTTTTAATTTATCAATCGTTGAATCAGGTGCAGGTAAGAATAATCTGGAATTAGAACGAAATAGAGCGTGTCCATTAAAAATATAGAAGATTTAAAAATATTATATTTTGTACCATTAGCAAATGAAAGGACTTACCCCTACAAACGCGCGCATAAGAAATTCTTTTCTATCGCCACCTGTGTCTTAAGCTAGATACTTATTCAAAATTGTATCTGAGGGGGAATATAGTCAGCTTCGTTTATGTAGCTACCATCAGCGTCACCCATCATGTCCAGTCGGTTGCCGTACATACTGTATACCTCGGTCACAGTTTATCGTTCCCACTTGCAAACTAATATTCTCGGAATTTATTCGATTGAAACCACCCCTTTTCTATCTAAAAACATATTCCAGCTAAAATTTAAGTGTAGTAGTGAAATCTTATGCAGGTGGCCTCGGTACTCGGAAATGATTATATCTAAAAAAAAAGAAAACAAATTTTTCATTTATTGAGTAGGATATTTAATTTTAATAGTATGGATTAGTTTCTGCGAGTTCTTTAGATAAAATTTTGCAGTTCTCAAATAAAGCAATACCTATTGAGTACTTGATGAATTCTTCTTTTTTTTTTAAATAAATAACACTTGTTACTTAGTGTATATACAGAATAATCTAAATAAAAATATATATACCTAGTTTGTTTAGGGGTTTTTTTTTTTTTTTTTTTTTTTTTTGCTTTCATGGGCAGGTTTAACCCCGTAAGGCAACTCGGCCTTGAGACCTATTGTGCCCCCATGATGTCTTAACCCTCTCGACCCGGTTGTAAACGAACAAACAAGTCCGCTAGTTGGTCGAGAGTTAATTTACTTATACTGGGTTCGTCCAAACGAGCGACCCCTAGACAGCTCCGTCTCTCCCTGTCCACTGCCGGGCAGTCGGCAAGGAGGTGCACAGGAGTTTCTTCTGCTCTCCCACAGTTTCTACACAGGGGAGAGTCCACTCGCCCCATTCGGTGCAAATGCTTATTTAATGAGCAGTGGCCGGTTAGGACTCCCGTAAGAAGTCTCAGTCTGGTCCTGCTCATAGAGACCGCCTTGCGGAGTCTTTCATCGCCCGGATAAAAACCGAGGATTTTACAGTGTCTCACGCCGACTAGTCCATTCCAATAGGAGCGGTGACTAGCAGCGAGTTGAGATCTGACAAAGGCTTTGATACCGCCATAGGAACTACCGCACGACGGTTCTGGACCAGTGAACGGTAGACCACTGGCGCCTCTAGCTAGTTTGTCAGCAATTTCGTTATTGTTTAGGGGTTTAGATAACAAACATATTGAGGAAAAATAATAATCACAACTGAACGTGTTATCCCTTTTCGGTTTTTTATTTATCCTGCGATAATGGCATCAGTAAACCAAGGAAAAAAAATATTCCGAAAGAATTAAATGCATACAAGACCAAACATATGAGTTAAAGAAAACAACAATAACTTATTGAGGGAAACAGGAACAGCGTCCTCTCAGCCATCCAGTACTGATAGATTTATTAGGATAAAAGGGTCGGAATGTTATCCATCACCCCCATATTCACCCTTTGTTCTTGATATTTTTGCAAGCTAAAACAGGCGTTAGATAAAGCACTCGTAAATATTCTCTCAGGATTGGGGTAACCATGCACATTATAAGTACCATATACGACATGTTATTCTTCTCATATATTATTGGGTATACAATCAATTTGAGGATAGAAATCCACGATTCAAGAATGAACCATTTTTCTTCTAACGTCAAATTAATTATTTATTAATTACAGGTATTTCTATTAGGTCCTTCGTTGCCTATAAATTATTTCTGCTATATTTCTTCTTAAATTAATTAATTGTCATTGTACCATTGATATTTGTGGTCGATATTGCAATGATTGCACTTTATTTCTTGTTTGGTGTCACTTGCTTCCAAAATACTCTGTATACAGCTGAAATGTGTTTAGAATTTCATTTAAAACTTCCAAATATTAAATAACCCAATGTGGGTGAATTTTACCATTTACAGAATAATGCTTTCAAAATTAAGAATTTTTATGATGACCAGATTCGCTTGTGCTTGGAACTTCACTCTTCTTCACTTGACCGCAAACCATAGAAGATATGTCCTTGATGTGGTTTGCAATCGTAAAGTTTTGTAAGTTTTTTTTTTCTGTTGTGACTGATGGGAATGCTTTTCAGCAAAAGCCACTAAAGAAAAACGAAAAAGTTTTTGCTGTGTAGACACTCATTCAACACCGCAATATCCATACTCCATTATAACTATCTCCAATCTTATTGGCAACTAAAATGACATGAGAACAATGTTTTAACTTCCGAACCAAAAAGGTGTGAGTTACAAGCACGAAACAAAAGAAGAAGGAATAGGTAACAGTTATAACAAAAGAATTCAGGACGAATTTTTAGTTAGCATTGCACAAAAACCCTGCGTTAAAAGGGTATTGACAGAATCAAAATAATCTCCTTTATTTAAAATGGCCACAGTATTACCTTTGTTTGATTTCAAGTAAACACAATTTTTATTTAGCAAGGTAAATTTTCTTCAGATGTCACACGCAAATTATTTTCTAAAATTTGGGTCTAACACGCAGTTCTAATAAAGTTTTTTGTATAATTATCAAATGAACGGATTGCTGCTTCTGTACCAGCTATAATTTCATCATTCAGGGGTTTATTAAATTTTAAATTATATTTCAATCCATTATTCAACAAATTAATTGTCCGCTTATTAAAAGATAGGGAAGATTCATTCTTACTAACATGACTTGTGGTTTAGTAAAGTGGGTAGATTCTGGCTTTTAATTTTTCATTCTACAAATTCAAATTACTTTAGCTAATCTCAAATGTAGATTGTAAGTTTCTAACTCTAATTGACGAATTCTAAAACTGATATTTAATTTCTGAATTTAAGCAACATTAGATATTCTACTTTGAACTATGCAGAGAAAGAAAAAGATTTAAGAATGTCATAATAAATATAATTTCCAAAACTAATTGCATATACAAATAATGTTTCGCAATCTTATCTAAACTTTGTTACCCCAACAAGTACCACTAACACCCAGATGTTACGGCAAAAACTTGTTCTACGATTTTCTCTTTGTATGAAGGGGAGTGAAACGCCGTAAACCGTTTGAATTTTTCACTGCTTTCAAGCGAGCGTCCGGCCGTCCTTACGGACATATTGAGACAAGGTTGCATTTGTCGCAGAAGGGGCCGTTATTAAAGCAGCTGCTGCTTTTACAGCAGATTTCTCTTCTACTGTCTAATGAAAGCAGTCAAGAGAAACAGAATTTGGAGCGACAGCAAAAAGGACAAATTTTATTTTATTGAATAGACATCTATACACGCATTAAACATGTGACTTCGACGTAATGCCGTCTGCACCTGTTCCCATGCCATTCCATTTAAATTAAAAATTTACGAAGAAGAGGATTTTCTCTGGAGACATTTCCGTAAGCTTTTACAAAAACAATATCAGAGAAAAAAATTTTAAATAAAATAATTTCCGTCGAGATAATATGTATGTAGAAGGTCATGTTTTGCTTTTCGTATACACTATTTAATTTTACTTCAAGTTTTGTTCCAGTTATTTTATTGTAACTAATTTACTGTATTTCAAGTCTCTAGAAAACAAACACTTGAAATATACTTTAATTATCCTTTATTTGTCTTTATATGATGTGTCCTTACTAAACTAAAATCTTCGCCTCTACTGTTTAAAGAGCTGTTTCTTAATGGAAAGAGATACTTACATACGCACTTAAAAGATTAGGTTCCAAGCACCTTATTTTTAATAGTCGGCCCTCCATAAAACTGAAGATAAATTCATGGACTCCCTTAAGGAATGTGTGTCGCTTCTTTTATTTAAACAACATTTATTTCAGGTTAATGTACGTACTATATACTATAACAATAAATAAATACATCTTTTTTCAACAACCCGGACTCGTCCGACTTATGGTCACTGAAAAGCACTACAACCTACAGGCTTATTGTGCGGTGTCCGTATTTCACACAACCCACTCCAAAATGGTGGCCCCCTCTACTAATTTGCACAGGTTCTTCATCGAGCGGGTAAGGTAGATCTCTGGGTCCCCTTTCGGCTCCCCAAACAAACCTTGTCTCCTGCGTTCTAATGCTTCGCAGTATATGCTTGGTTGTTTCTGATTCTCTCCCATAGTATCTGCAGTTTAACTCGCCATTATATACGCCAGTTTACACAGGTCTTCCGTCACTGGAGCATGTCCGGGCATCAGACCTGTGCTAATGGCGAGCTATTTCCTACCCATCTAGCAGTTCTCCAGCTCGCTTTCCGCATGGGCACCCTATAAAGTTTATGCCATGCATTTTACCTGTGGTATTCTTCTTATTATAAGATATAGAAAAGATAGGAGTTTGGGACTGAAGGAATAAAGACCGGAGAAGATGGAGAGAGGTAGTGAAGAAAATAGAAGCCAAGAGCTTCCAAGCTCTGATGTATATAGGAATATATATTCCTCCAGTGTTCATGATATTTTGTTCGAACCCAGTCTGCCATATGTGTTCGTGCCATTTGGTTTTGTTATCCCAAAAATTGTTGCCGTACATGTTTGTCCCTGACCTTTTATTGGCAAGTTTGTCAGCATTCATCACCAGCTAGGACGATACTTTTTTGCTTAATAGAGCCTTTAGTGCTGCTTGGCTGTCAGGGTCGCAAAGACATCAGTCTGGAAAATACGAGCATGCATTCCAAGTGCGTAACTGTGACCCTCATTTCCAGAGTATATTCCCGCCCCGGCACCATTAGTATCCGATATGCTTGTAGCCCCTTTGCACCTTACTAAACTTTTTAACGACACGTTCTTGGTATCTCTTTCTATCATATTAAAGCAGCGTAAGTGACTGCCAGCTTTACCGCCATATTGTAGACCCAGTACAACATATCTGGTTCTAGCGCCCATTTTTTTTTTTCATATGTGCGTCCGACTAGTGTCAATGTCGCCACCGCTCTCTTGGTAATTCTATCCGGATGATGATTCCAGGTAAGTGTGGAATTTAAAGTAACCCCTAGATATTTTACCTCCTCCACCGTCTGCATTTCCATGCTCTTCACTGTCAGTGGCCTTCAGCCTTCTAACATCCTCCGGCGAGTGAATGCTATGATGTTGGTCTTGCTGGTGTTCAGTCCTTCCAAGTCCGTCCATCTGGGTACGATATTCAGAGCCTCTTGCATTCGATCTCTGACTATCGGGTTTTCTCCGCCAAGCACTATAATAACTAAATCATCTGCGTAGCGTAGTATGTAGTGACCGCGATCAGTAAGCCCGTCCACGACTCGGCACCACAAGAGCGAAGACAAGACTTCTCTCTGCGGACATCCCCTAGCCACCCGACCCGACAGAATCTCACCTCCTACTCTCGCTTCCTCCACCATATTTTTAAGCATGAGGCTATCCAGATATAGCAAGCACCATCCACTTCCCTGCTAATGAGATATCTAGCCTGTGTTGCTGAATGCTCCCTCGCTGAACATCGAGGAAGTCCCCCAGCATCACTTCTCTATTTCGTAATGTGTCCTTCATTACACTTACAAGCTCATAAAGTATCTGTGTCGAAATTTCTGTCTGGGACGCATATTGGTCGAGATGTAGAGTTCTAGTTACCAATACCTCGTCCCTTACATATCTATCCACCAGTTCCTCTAGAACCTTCACTATAAGTGATGTTAGGCTTATAGGTCTTAGAATGTCCGATTTTGCCAGGTTTTGGGTATAAATGCTACCCTAATGGCTCTCCAAGCTTTTGCTATATAACCAAAAGCAAGACTACACCCAAATAGATTACATAGAATCACACACAGTAGTTCTGTCGCCTTTAGTAACATAATTAGATAAATACCCTCTGGACCCGGCGATTTATATGGTACGAATGAATGAATGGCCCATTTCACTTTTTCGTATTCAACTACTCTCCGAGAAGTCTGTCAGTCGATCTTGGAGACTTTTCTATACTTCTTCCCCTCCCAAATCTCGTGTGTTTGATCTGTGATTACAAAAGCAAGAAAATAAACTCTGAATGGTCTCATTGGTCTCCTTCCCTGCCGTGGTATACTCTTATAAAGAGTTCTTAAGTGTTCCAACTTTAGCATGAGAATCCTTAAAAAGGATCTTGTAGAATCTGGTGCTTTGTTAAGTGCTTTCAATCTCCTCGCATTGCCTTCTCCATGATTTCCTTATTGTTTCTTTAAGCTCTTTATTATACCTGGTCAGAGTGGTCCTATATACTTCCCACTCCCCAGTTCGTTTCGCTCTATTCATCGTTCTCCTTGTCTGTTTCCGTAATTCTGCAAGTTCTCTGTTCCACCAGAGAGGAACTTCTTGAGGAACACTTTGCAGTAAGGAAACAGTTGTTACTATAAGCCGATGTGGTTGCGTCATTTAACTGCTTCATAACCATATCCAACTCTGCAGTATTTTTAACCCCCAAGAAGCACTCTTCCAGATCGGCCCGAAAGGATTCCTAGGCAGTCGTCCATGGGTCACGATAGGTAATCATGTCGACTGTGCCATGCTTAATCACTAATCGGAACTTCATTTAATTTATTTCTTCAATGTGCTAAAATGTGCTTATTTTTATAAATTCCCGAGCTAATTTTACTACTTTGTAATTTTATTCAAGCATATATCGA
Source organism: Cetonia aurata (assembly GCA_949128085.1). NCBI lineage: Eukaryota > Metazoa > Arthropoda > Insecta > Coleoptera > Scarabaeidae > Cetonia > Cetonia aurata. The sequence goes on along the minus strand of OX421886.1, from coordinate 20,533,155 downwards.
GCTGTACTACATTTGTCGAACCATCTAAGTTTAAGATGAGCCAAACGCTTCTTGTAACAAATTTTGTTTGATCTTTTAGTTTGCTCAATATACGAGTTTTACGCTTCTAGTATTGAAATTTGTGATAAATAAGGTGTTTTAAAGGGTGTAGCTCGGATTAGTGGTGAAAGGATTCCCATTGATGCTCGCAATTTTTCTTCCAATGTAAATAATATCCGGACGTAAATTAATGTTGGTATCAATATTTTACATGAATTGTTCTGTCAGAATTTCCATTCTGTTTTTCCCAGAATACAACTACGAAGCGAATGGTTAAGATATTATATAAAATCTCGAATTTGTTACAAGCTATTGCATTCAATAGTGGAGATTAATTTTATGTGTCGAAGTGAATCGACTAGACACTAATGTAAAGTTACAATAAACATCTTGTGTAAACACATCTACATAACAATGTGGATTCAATCGAATATGAAATTCCACAAGGGCGAACAATTTCCAAAACTTGTACAACTGAATAGGACATGACAGAACACCATCTCAGAGAACTAAGGAACATATTTCGACGAACATCCTTGCTCATTCATCAAGATTATAAAAGGATCCATTCTTAGGCGAGATAAAACCTTTTCACCTCTCGCACAAGCAAGAGTGAAATTTAATAAATTACAAAGGCGTGATGTCATGAGGGCGAAATATAAAAAGCCAGGAATCCTAACACTTCGGATATACTTTCCCCTCCTCCATTCAACTTCACTTGCAAACGAGAATCTTATCGAAATAAACAGCCCCTCACTCAGCAACCCGAGCCTTCATCCACCAGGCCTTCGCAAAACCACCGACGGCATTTCAGTTACGAGACGATAAAGGCCTCACTAAGCGTCAGTATTAAAATCTACGGATAAGCTTATACAAACGCCAGAGGTTAGAAATTAAGTATGGACTTACTAATTCTGCGTACATTTACCTTGCCCTGCGAAAGCATACATATTTTACTATCATTTTGCTTACGTTTGTGTTTATATTCGAAATATAATGAAATATAAGCAAATAGGTTCGACAAAATTTGTAAGAAACATACCAAAAAGAAGAGAGCTCCTCATACAAAAGAAGAATGTTTCAGTTAGAATATATCCAGAGCTTTTTACTTTTAGGTACTTTTTCTTTTTACAAAGTTTATGTACAATACGTTAGCAAAAGTAAATGCATATGACGTTTCATGTTTAAAGTGTTTATTTATAAATAAACATATCGCGGTTTTAAGATTTTCCAATTTAAAGAAAAGCAGCTATGGATACTTCCTAAAAAAAAATACGAAAACGCGAGGAACAGAGGAAACAAAGATAATATCAAATGCAATGAAGTAAAACAGATGGAAGGATAGTATTAGGAGAAAATCACAAAGAATATGTAAAGATTTTTAACCGCATCACTAAGATATAAAGAACTGTTAGAAAGAGAAAATAAATTATTCCAAAATAATGAAATTACTTATAAAGGAGAAGATCATGCTATGAATGAAAAGCGTACATGAGTAAACCAACTCTTAAAATGTATTTGTTTAAAATCCACTTACAACTTAAATGAACAAAGTATTGGGCATAGAAACATTAAAGTATTTTATGACCCGGAACACAAAATCATATTTGCAGGGAATACATTAATTCATTTCATTCATTCATAACGTTAGCGTGGACACCTTTAGTCCAGGCACTTGAGCTGGATGCTCATTGTACCCTCCCTATTAAATCTCTTACTTCCACTTGAGCAGCTTGGTGTTCTCTATAAAGCCCAGTATCTTGCCCAGTGGAAACTTGAGAATCTTCGAGAGCTCCAATAGATCCTTTCCGAAATCTTTCTGCCTATTAGCGCGTTGGCTTGGAGTTGACCTTCAGTCGTCCTCCATTTGTTTGTGCTTGCTTTGTCCAGCCAGGTCCAGATCTCCCTTTTAGCAGAATGCTTAGTAATCCCAAATACGGGCTCTGGACCTATGAAGTGTCTTTTAGAGCCATCCTTGGCTAGTTCGTCGGCTATTATGTTGCCCTTTATATCATCATGTCCCGGCACCCAAATCAGCGACACCGTGTGATCCTGTGCAAGTCAATTGAGGGATTGTTTGCAGTCTCTAACTAGCTTTGACGTAGTTACAGGGTTCGAGACTGCCCTGATAGCAGCCTGGCTATCAGTCAATATACTTATTTTCCTCCTCATGCAGCCCCCCTTTGCAATCATTTCTGCGCAGGCTGGAAGGGCGAATACCTCTGCCTGGAATACCGTTGCATGTTTCCCCAGGCTTATGGATGCCCTTTGATTAGGGCTCGGTCCGCAAATACCGGCTCCTGTGCCCTGGCTGGATTTGGATCCGTCCGTGAACCAGTCATTGAGAACATTCATAACCCTACGTGCTGGTCTCTGCTCTGTATAGAGATCTTCACCTGTTCTGTGAAGATAATTTCGGGTGCCATACTGTCCATCGGCATTTGCAGCATCGTACTTGTAGTATCAGTGTGCCCTCCAACCTTAATGTTGAGATGCCTCAAATTGTTGGTTTTCAGTCTAAAGATCGCATTCATAGCCTCTTGCACGGGTTAATTTTTATCTGTTTATTAGACAGGTCCTATCGATGAGATCAGGCAGGTGAAAATTTTATTCCATCTCCCCCCATCCGTAATTCCAGAATTTCAGAAACAAGTGTTTCAGATTAAGTACGCTCTTTCGTAGGGCGCAAAATCATTTTGGTCATAAACAAGAAAAGCCCTATGAATTAAACTTACATGTATCATACAAGTATTATGCTTGTTGTGAAAGCTTTGAAACAGATTTCATAGACGAAAATACTATCATAAGTTCAGTAGCGCGTTTCCTTCCTCTGCAGAAATTATTCTTTAGATGTACGACGATTTTTCACTTCCATAATTTCATAAGTTCCTAGCAAGTAAGCAAATTCGCTGCTATGGTGTACAGAAATGCAGAAATAGCTTATTAATGCAAACGTGCTTCCACTTATTTCTCTACAGACTCATTATACATTTACATTGCATTTGATCAGCAATGAGTAAAACGTAAAAGAACGTATTACCTTTGTGCGCGAATATAAAAAGTTATCCCGGGACATGGTTGAAATCTTCAGTTCGTTTATCTGTGAAATGTAAAAGTGCCCCCTTGAAAAAATAATTGCAAAGCCCAGAAATATCCCCAGATCTAGGTTAATGACCACTTCAACGTTTCCGAATCGTAGCATCGCGTTGTGCGAAAGAAATTATATACGCATCGTACTAACCGAATATTTTGACAAACTGTTAAACGAATGGGGGAATTCGTTTAACTTGTATAAAAGTGCTCATTTTTGTTAAGATACTTAACATACTTATCGTACAAAAATCGTACAGCGAGGACTGCAGTATGGAATATACTAAAAACAAAAAACTAACTTCTGAAGCGGTAAAGGTATTGAGAATTACATGAAAATATTACGAATATATACGACATAAATCTTCAAAACTTTAAGTATGTCAACGTTGCTAATCCAAATGAATGGGTAGATAAAAAGCTGTTAAATATATTCATTTATACTTTGTTCAAAAATCCTTTTATGACTTAACGGAACTCTAGACATGACACATTTAAAAGAACAGACAAATTTTAAGTCATCTGTCAGTCAGATATAACTGAAATTGAAATTTATTTTCCGATCGTTGAGGAATTGTAAAAGTCCTTGAAAAAGAGAAATATTAATTACAAACTCAAAAATGTTTGGTTTGAATAACTTTATTGTGGCTTTCTTTTGCTTCAATAGCATGTGCGGTATCCATAACAACTCCCATTATCAATCCTACCATACTTCTGATCAAATCATTGATTATTTCTTACAGCAATCTATCCAATGCCTCAATCAATGACACTCTTGCTTCTCTTCTGGTTTAAACAGCAGGAATTCTTGATCTATACCTTCTGCCTAGCATGTGTCAGATTGATTCGATCTAGTTCAAATCTGGAGAATATGCTAACCAATCAGCGTTGAATTGAATGGTTAAAAGGTTTAAAAAATCAGTGGGCGATGTATGGATCGAAAAGCTATCACATTAACTGGCACCTATCAACAATTAACCTTCCGCTATCAATCACCACCAATTTTGCACAAGCCTCTAACCATATGCCGCCTCTGACCATAACTAAACGTGCACCAAAAAATAACGGACACAATTTTTCCCTACCAATCAATTGAATTTATACAGAAACAGAGCTCGACACTGCAGACATTTTAATTTTAATGTTCCCCAACAAATTTTAGTCACTGCTGTACGACGAGCTCTTTCGATTCCACAAGCATTTGTTGGTTCACTTTTTTTGATATCATTTCTTTAAGTTTTCGCCTTACTTATCTTCGCTCACTTATCTTGATTTCACAAACATCTTATAGTACAATTCTTGCTTGGACTATTGTTTGACGTCTGTTTTGTAGTGATTGCAACGTTATAAATAGATCTATACAGCTGTGGTTGAGCGTTTTCTGCCTTAACTTTTTCGTCTTGTGGACTCCCCGGTTTGCTTGTCACCCTTATTAACTTATTTTTTACGGCACAAACAAACTAACAATTGATCAGGAAAACAAATTCGAACACAATAAACTGATTACTTAAAAATAACTTTATTTTTATCTAGAAGTAATATATGTTTCAAACTTAATGTTTTAAACCTTGAGAAAAAAACTTATAGCAGTGGATTCAAAGTTATCTAGATGTATAAGCTGTAAATAATGAATCTAAGACATAAATTAAATTTGAATATATACGAATAACTTTGTATGGTATATATTTAATATATTTTTGAATACTTGGAAATTTCTCAAGTAGACCTTCCAATGCTTAGAAAACGAATAGGCAAGATAATAATCCAAGACCTCAAACGAAAAGCAACGAATAAAACAGCTGAAATCTAGGATCAATACTTATTTGTAGTGTTGAATGCACATCAATCATCGAGTAGCAGCGGAACAAAAAAATAATATTTTCTCATTTTATTCCGTATGCAATTAATTTGAGATTATCGAAAAGAATTACCTCGAGTAATAGATTATATGTATTGTATGTGTATGCATGCATACACGTGCAGTAGTGTAATTTCATTATGGATACGTGTTTGCGCAGCAAATAACTGTTTAGTGTCTCGTCTCCATTACAACTGGCGCTTATGACATTTATGAATGCATTTTTGAAATAGTGATCCTGTACTGGCACTATATTTCAGTTGCGTAGCAAAAACGGCAATAGAAAGAGGTGCAATTCTGCATTTTTGTAGGGCGTCGAAACTGTTTTACGACCATAGTAACTAATCGTAAAAAAAGAAATTGCCTATGGGTAGGTAGTAATCTTTAAATCAAGGCAATGATTGTTGAATTGTAAATCCCAATTTACAGTGCCTATGATGTTCACTGCATCTGTAATAATATCGGTAATTGGAGCTGGCGTTAGTGTTCGTTTTCTATTGTTCACTGTTCGTGAAAAAGAAAGAAAAACCTGACTAAATTCTTTGCTTTTTGTTTTACTAGATTCTTAGGAAATGTTTCACACATAATTTTCTTGTTCTCGTAAAAACTGGATCTGCATAAAGGTAGTTGTATTCCCTGGTCTCTTAAATGTCTATCTAAGTTTTCTGGAAAAAGAAAAATTTCCAAATATATTTCAAATAATGAACTCCGGATTTATTTTTATCATAGAAGTAACCCAAATTACAAGTAATAATTTAGCAATGCCTTCTATGATAGAATAGAAAACTCCATTTTAACTTATTTTTCCTGTCAAGCAAATATCAATTTTCAGGTGACACAAATGTCAAAGCCTTTTAAATAAAAAATACTTTTTGAAAAGTGGATAAAGAAGTCATATATACCAGGTACTTACACAAACTCTTCTAAAATATTCCTGAAAATTTTACATTGATCGCAAATGCAAATTTTCCTCCTCGATTTCTTACATCCAAGTGAAGCGTCCTTGTGTTGCACAGTGCTACACAATTTGTGGCAAGATAAATAGATATTTTATCTTGTTCTCCACAAGATCTACATTCTGCTTCCTCTACTATTCGAAGCCTATCCAGATGTCCTTTCAGTTCACATTAACTTGACTTGAGGATCCGTATTAGGTACTACATAGTATGCAAATATTGTTTTTACTGAAGCTGATCATTCCTTGGATATTTTCACAAAATTGTAATTTTCTTTGGTCTACTTCACTTTTTAGTTTCTCCAGTATTGTGCTTTTACTTATCCCGAAAAGGATGCGAGTCCTAAAACTGGTGTTTTAGCAAATTTATCAATTATTTAGTTTCCTTCCCCGTTGTATGTTTCGACACTCCTTGCATCCGTTCCTTTCGCTTAGCTCATTCAGTTTTCTTAAGGAGTGCCAAACTATCTTAGAGCCAATCACATGTGAGCTCAATGCTTTGATGACTGCTTGACTACCAAACATCGAAAGCAAGAAGGTATCATTTCTTGCTTCGATAGTTTCTGTCAATATTGAGCTGGACCAGTTCAATGGAAATTCAAAACAGATTGTGTTAATCATCATTGGGAAAAGGTAGTCCACGTTTCCCCTTTATCATTTCGTAAAATTATGTCCTCTTTGAACTATGTCACAATTCTCAAATTTCCCTCTTGCATATATGACTATCATCAGGATTCCTAGATCAGTCAAGCCGTAAGTCCATGTTGTGGACATCTTTGAGTTGTACTAAATGAGATATAAAACTACCTTCGCTTCTACTGAATTGGTAGAAACCAATTGACATCCATTTAGAGGAGGCATCGTGTAATAATATTTTTTGGCATCCTCATGTGGAGTGTTATCAATGGCGCTCTTTATATCTATGTAACGCCACGGGTTATTTATCTGATAGGGTGGTCCGCTTTGAAATGTTGGATGCGAACTCACACCCCTCGTTTTTGCAGATAACCCAACCTGCTCTTTTGACGATCGAGCCACCGCGAGGAAATGATCTTTTTGTTCGGTAGCGGTTGGTTTGATTACTTAGCCAAAGATATTTCCACCACGGTGTTATTTCTCGATCGGTCGGGACAGGTCGTTACATTGCCTAAAGACTGTCAAATTTACCTTTGCTCTCGCTGTCTCTCTGAAATGATCTCTGAAGATAAAATAAAGCAAAATGTAAACTAAACTTTAGAAATTACAATTAAACAGAAATCCAGGGAGAGAGAGAGAGAGAGAACGAGATACGGTCTGGTCTTTTGCGATGGTTAGTTCTTTTAAGCGAAATTTTGATTCATCTTACCAGCCAAGATGTGGGCTTATTCTTCTCGTAATCCAAATATTAAGAGGCACTAACTCTTTTATAACACAAAGGGACTCGTACGAACGGTTTTTAACACTTAACACCAAAATCACTTCGCGAGGGAAAGCTTTTGCTTCCTACTCGAATTTTTCCGGAATTTTGGGAGATTTTATAGAATCAAAAAGAAAACTAAAAAATTATTAAATTTAATTTAGAATTTAGATTCGCCCGGTAACGAAGGGGAACGCGAGCTTTTCAAAAGCTAATTCGGACTCCACGAACTTAAAACTAACTAACTGACTGACTGACTGACTGACTCTAGCAACCATGCTAGGGTTTATATAGACTAACCTCCCGCTCATGGTACTAAGACGATAGCTCGCTCTACTTCTCTCTACAAGAGGGCGCATCAATGCCGTTTCTGGTTATTTGTCTGAACTTCAAATGCCCTTTCGGACGGTATCGTGGGATTTGCCGATACAGCAAACTGGGCTTTAGTTACGCTAGCGAAAGATAAGGCGAATACCGTGAATGCACTACCACGGGTTAGCGAAATTTGAATAACGTCTAACTAACGTCTTTCTCGTGGAAAGAAACTGCTACCGCAGATCCCACGGTACTTATCAACAGCTAGTTTCAAGAAATGAAATTAAATCTTGCTAATTAGAATTACAGAATTGCGGATTCTTACATCTAGAAATGTGCGTACTACAGTTTCTCTGTTCGTCACTGCATCTAGTATTCGATCTGTCAGCTCTATCGAAGGACGTAAGTTTCTTAGCCAACCTCCACTGCACGTGGAGTGTCTTGTTGAAGAGCTTCCGTAAATCTGATCTTAGCTTTGACGGATAACCATTCTACTAAGGTGCGTCATTACATTTTTATTGTGGTGGATAAAACAACCGATTCGTATTCATGGAGTATGGCTTTAGCCGTTTCTTTTTCCAAATTCAGAAGCTATTTCGTCCTTCTGGTTTGGAATGCTAATTAGATTAGTTTTATATTCACCACCACTGTGTTCCTGGAATTGCCCCTAAATAGTTCCTATTGAGTCTCCATAAAAACCTGCACACAATTATCCTTTGACCAAAAAGGCGAGAAGGTTCGCTTGATATTTTAGCAAATCTTTCAAGTTCAATGCGCTCAGTGTGATGTCTAATCCTTATTTCTTCTGCTATTTTCTTTAAAAAAGAAATGGACGTGCATTGCGAAGAAAGACATATTCTAAAAGTTGCTCATTTCTGACTGGTATCATTGCTTTCCCAAACAGTATTCTGTACGTTGAAGCTGCACCCTATGAGTAATAGTAGCCCTTCCTTTGGAAGTGTTATACTAACTTCTGCAGTTCAGGAAATGATACATATCCATCTCTATTAAAATAGCATGAGCCTATTAATATTTTCTGACGTTTTCCTCTCGTGACAAATTCTGGAAAATGTGCATGATTAATATTGCCTCTATCATATAAATTCTAAATATACTTGCTATCACTATTATCATATATTACCTTACTGCCTTTCCACGAGAGTATCATATCTTGTTTCGTGTAGACCCTGGAACCTCTACCCCTACAAACAAAAAATTATCAAGTTTATTAATAAGCAAATTTAAATATTTAAGCGTTTCTAAAGTCTTGTACAAAACTTAATATGAAACCGCTTTGTAGACTTTTATCATTTGAAGTTAGAGGCATTACTGACAAAATTCCTCAATTTTAATTTTAGTAAAACCATTTGTTCATTTGCAACTTCCCCGGGAAAAGAATTCTTTTCGACTCGAGATTTGAAATGTCCGAATACACGGCATTAATAAAGAAGGGAAGTTGTTAGCTCTCGAGATATTAACTTTTCTTCTTCGGCTATCGTTCCATCGACCCATTGTAGAAAGTTTCACCCAGCAAGGCTATTCATTCGCAATAAAAAGGTGGAAATAAGATTAAACCGGCGCGTCGTCAGAAGTTGGGATATCATTTGAGTAAATTGCTTTAATTTCTGTTCTTGTTTTTATTTGTAGAGCAGATGTCGACCGCTTCGCACTCCCGAAATTCCCATTTAAATGCAAACTACTTCCTAGAAAACCAGAATTATCCAGTTTGCACACAATATTGCAGGTGTCTTAGTTACTTCATGCGATTCTCATTATCAGTATAAGAATGGCTCGAATTTGAATATTCCGATGAATAAGCTATCTTTTTTATGAACCTAGTGAGAAGATATGAAAAATTTCCAAATAAGAAAGAGATACTACAGATATACCTACAAGAAAAAATAGAGGAAGCTAAGTACCACTAAAACTGAGAACGTACGGATTTTTACAACAGGAATGTGTGATATACCGCACATATCGATTCATTTTAGTGTTGCGTTAGTACTATAATAAGCACATTTTAACGTTCAACATAACTACCCTATGAAAGGAGAACAAAATATTACGAGCAGTTTACATCGAATTGATGTATGAAAATAGTCAGATTGCCCATATTTCGCTTTTATATGCCCCGTTTATGTATGTACGATGAGTTGAAGGAAGCTATTTTCTGAATTAAATGCAAATGACATACCTCTACACACTTCGCTATACCTATACATGCGTATAGATGGGGCTTCGTACTATTTAACAGGGTTGAAAGATTATGATATACATTCTACACACCGGCAGAAGATATCTTAATAACTTCCCTTAATGTGCCACGTCTAGAAGCTAACAGAAATTCTGAAATTTATTGAAGTGCTAACGCTAAAGGCAGCACGATATCATCAAAAAGTAATCAGCGCTCTACTATACGCAAAAGAGCATTTTAGAAAATGCATTATTCCTTTTTATATTAGGTTTTCAAGTGAGATGATCTAAAAAAGACATCAATGCGAATATAAAATTTCCATATTCTTTTGTTAATCATAGTCGCGATGCGACAGACGATGTCACCTGCCATTTCCGGTGAACTACTCACTTCAAAGCCTCGTTAGCGCGCTTGCACGACAGATGAAGCGGTACGTTAAGGGATAGTACAAATAATTAAATTAATTTCTACTAGTTACCCATACTAACATTTTATTTATGACCAGGTGCTCCGTTTGGAACACGAATATTTTTCCGGGAAGGCGGTATCTTGCTAGGCAGCGGTGGTTCTGATGGGAGGTTATGTTTACGTGTCCAAAACAAGACGTGAGATCTGACGTTAGAGAAGCCTGTGATATAAATAATTTCAAAATTCGAACAATACCTGTCTGTTTTATTGAAATCTGCTTTTAGACAAAAGCATTACCTACTTATTAAACCTACGATTAAGTGTAACAATTTACATAAAATTTATAGAAAAATAGATATGGGGCAAAAATATTTAACATGTTCTACACCTATCCGTAGATCGGTCCTCTGCGTATGTTAGACAAGGACAGCTCTCTACGAGAAAGGGAAACGAAAGAATTGACTACTACATTGTTATTATAACTTTCAGGAGGTATATACATTCATTTCTGTTAAAACGGTTAATCGATAAAAGTCAAGAATAAAGCTAATATAGAAAGTAATGTTAGTAATGTAAAGGAGAGAGGCGAACCATCTAAACACCATCAACCAGCTACACTTGTCGGGTGATGAATAGTTGTCATATATTGTTGGATAAACTAAATCAATCAAGTAAATATCAGTGGGCGTCTTGCCCAAGAGTCAACAAAAAATCATAGCTTAACGGTTCCAAATACTTCACATAAAAATACTGCCGAAAGTTTTATGACTTATGTATTGCTAAAGGGAGCAAATTCATCAAGGGTTTTCGTATGTAGCACCCCTACGAGGTACTGAACTCATTTTTATCAAAAAATGGAATACCTATACATAACTTCTGTTAAAAGTCACCATTTATTTGGTTGTTAATTATTCAAATATGCATATGTATTTACTATGCACATTAATTGCTCTAATTATTATCTTCCTTGATTGATGAGCTAGATTATAATTATTTTGTTAATTATTGTACATCAGATATGTTCTCATATTCTTGAGTTGTTAAATCTATACTATGGTTTTTCTTTAAATTATTTTATTGGTTGGTTTTATTATTGTTAATATTTAAAATGGCTTTTTTCACAAATTATATACGATAGGTACTATACACACTACATTTTACATTAAAATGTAACCATTTTTTTTAAAGCGTCGTAGGTCCAAAAGTTTATTTCCACACAAAATCTCAGAAGTTCATCTAAAATTTCAAGACATACTATGATTCATCACCTATTTTGAAATATTTCAACTTCATTTGTTGTAAAAGTAGCATCATCACTAAATAAAATGTTATTTAAAAAGTGCCTGATGTCATAGCTTACTTTCAATATTTTTTGAATAAAATAGAAGTTACTATAAATGATTAAAACATTTTTTAAGATACTGCAATAGAACATTATTTTAAAAAATAATCATTTGCATTATTTTTTTAAGTTTTCTTCAGTAAATGTTGTAAGAAGTGGATTTACGAAATAATGCATGGTAAACTTGTAGTTTTCTTCACAGCATATTGTTCAACACTCTAAATAAACAATTAGGTATAATTTGGAAATAAATTCTATGATTCATCTATATCTTTACGAAACTTCAGTCTATAATTAATTTTTTTTTACATAATTTACAATTACAGTACAATCTCGATTATCCGAAATAATGTGGACCAAAGTGATTTCGGATAATCGAAATTTTGGTTAATCCGAATTTTATTTTGGAAAATAGGAGTTTAGGATGCGTATATCATTAAATCGACTTAAAAACATTTATGAAATATTTTACTTGTTTTATCTGCAATCTTGTATAAAACTTAATAACTGTGAATAATAATTATGAAACAAATTGTATTCACGCGAAACTGGAGTCCTAAATGTAAAAGTTAAATACAAAATGTTTTAATTGCGAAAACTGAAACACAAATGGGTACGGAACTCAAAGCAGTCACTTAAGCAAAGGCTACTTAATAGCTATCAGACCGCAGGGTAAAACGCGAAATTATTGCTTTTGAAGAAGCAAATTGGCTCGATTTTAGTTTTTATTGATTTGGCTGATATATACTGGACCTACCGAACAAAGGTTAAAGATTAAATGCCTTAGCAATGTTATACGTAAAACTTCTCTTATAAATCTCCAGGCGATGTTTCGGAATACTGATGTAACGATAATTACATGTTGGCGTAAGTGATTTGAATTTTTACTGTAATGTATAGGGATTTTTTGCCCCCTTAAATTGTTATTTTACATAATAAACAGCAAACGTCTATTTTCCATATTTCCATATTTAGGTTTGCAGTAGTTCTCAATAAAAGCGAAATCCTAGGCAAACCATATACTTACTAACCTTACATAACAATTTTGAACCCGCTTTGAAACACACCATCGCCATAATTGAACTGGGATAATATCAGTGGTTCACATAATAGAGATTTGATAGGTATATAGATCAAAATCATTAGTGAAAAGAATTTTCATTTTTCTTAACACAATCCTGTATTCTTAAAGTGTGATAGGTTAACTGGGTATTCAAGTTTCCCCAGGACCCAAACAAATAAATTGTATTTTGGGATTGATCTTAAGATGGTATTTTTCGCAAAACGTGCATATTTTTTCGAAATCCTCATTATTCCAGAATTCCGGCTAACGTACTTTCCAATGTTCAAAAAGTGGTAAATGTGTGTATCATTTGCGTGCTGATGGGACTGGCAGTGTTTAATCCCATGTGGGAGGCTTGAAGTGTATATTAGGTAAATAAAAAAGTAAGGGACTTAATGTTCTCCCTTGCGGAACTCATGATATAGACAGGTCCGAGGATGCGTCTGACCAATTCCAACTCCTTGGGTTCTTCTACAGATGTATAACTTCATAAAGTAGTCTTGCTTCCATAGATAATCTAGCACAATCCAAGACCTCGAGAAAAATATCAAGGTCTAAGAAAACCAATGCTGTAACTTTACCTTCATCAGTCGCTTTAAGGACATTACCCGTAGTGTTCAAGATGACAGAAGTACAACTATTTATATCGAGCTTTGCATTCTCAATACACCTTTTACACTTCTTAGAAAAAACCGGAAATATACTTATAAGCCAGAGATCGCCAGAATCCACCTACGGCATTAGATATAGGGATGAGAATAACGAGTAATCACAATATAATCACAATATATTCTATATTGTGATATTAATAATATTTACATGCCTCTACTTAGTAGTAGATAAAACATTCGCCCTTTTACAGGATTTAGGAATTACTTCGCACTTTATTTCTCACACAAATTTTGTGGATAATATTTACCAGTTTATATATCCCCACAGAAACCCGCGATTTTTTGTTAGCGGGAGCTTATTCGCGTTCATTAAACGAACCTTCCACATCCTAGATATTTTTTGCTAATTACCACGAGTTGAAGGAGCAAATTTAACAAGTTTGCCCACATTACCGCTAACATAACGCTGCAGTCATGCTCGTTAAACATCTCTTCCTGCCACATCGCACATAATTCCGTTGTGTTTCTGATAAACTGTGTATTTAGTTTCATAACGATCTGCGACCTCAAATTAAATGCTCGCTCATTAATTCTGCCTGTTTGATAATCGAACTTCACGAACACAAAATAAATATTTACTGATAGATGCAGTAAATCAAGTGTTTAGAACATTCGATTACCGATGTCTACTTAGTTAGCGGTTAAAGCGATGCAAGAACCTCGTTTATTAGCTTCTAGGAAAATATCGCTTCGCTTTGAGAAATATTAATTAATGTGTCAAAATTAATTATTTCCAACGCAACATAAATAGAACAGAAAATAGAAGTAGTGAGAATGATTGACCGCAAATATAATGATATTGAAGAGATAGATAAAGATGCTAATGAAAAAATAAATAAAATATAAGCCTATTTCCAACAAGGTGGGTACAAACAGCCTCAGTTAATAACATTTGCATACCTAACCAAATTTATTGTTCTCGTTATGTACCTAATAATATAATTATTATCAAAATACGTTTCACACGCGCGATAAAGACATTTCTACGTCGACACATTCCTTCTGGGATCCCATTTCAACAGTCCTCCGCAAACGGAAACCTCTGACCGAAATTATTTTAGGCACGCGAAGATTAATTTTAAATACGCATACAACTTCGCCCCATTTAAATTAAATTGGAATATCCGCACATATTATGAACGAAAACCTGAGTTATGCTCGCCGGTACAAGCGTAGAAAATTTGTTTTATCATTGTAGCTTTGTGTCTCTATAGCTACATACTGCTACGAAGCTTGTAGATAAATCTTTTAAATTTTAATTAAATTTTTTAAAAGTAAACAACTGTTTTTATTCTTCTAAACGCCATTCAGAGTCTGAGATGATATACTTATTATATTCAGTCACACTAGGGACCTGGGAGGATATTGTTGCTCCGCTTAACCACTGATTACTATATCAATAAAGCTTATAACATTTAAGTATCTTTAATGTGACTGTAGTAGTTATTAGTTAGTGACGTTCTTGTAATACATTGAATAAAAGAAACAAATATATAGTGAAATTTATTTATTACAAATCTCCTCGAATTAGATTACAAAGAAATGAATCTTCTAGATATTCCGTCAGGGTAAGTAAGTTCTCAAGATTTCTATAATCTTAATTCAAACTAAAAACTCGTATTTCTCGTTTTTAATATCATAAATAATCCCCGCTGAATTCCCGTCATAAAACCATGTATTACGAAATCAAATGGCAACTTAATTTGCTCGTGAAATTAACCCACAGAATTAAATACAGCCTCACATAACCAAATTCGCTAAATTTATAATTATCATTCAAACAATTATAACCTTAAATTCCCTTATAAAATCGCTTACTTCAGGTACGAAAACTCTAGTATAATCTAGATAATAATTCCATATTCAAAACAATCATTTCAGCTTCCAAATGGTGTTCCAACGATCTCACAGCAAAATGCCTCGAATGTTGTTCTTCAAAACCCCAGTATTAGATGAAAGGCCACCCCAAATCTCGAAATAACTGGATACCCTCATCTTGCCACTATACACGTAATACTCTCATTCTTGTAAGTAAATTTGAAAACTTTATGGACTTAAATTGTGATAGATATTACGAAAAGCAACCACACATTTGCTTTCAACAAACTCAATATCTCCAAGACTAAAGGACCCCGGCAACATATCAGAGAAATCGTTTCCAAAGATACGACTGCATTAAAATTCCTCGTCGAACATTCATCGAACGACTGTCACATGCCCTAAAATCCATGGTTACAAGCATTAATTGAAACAGATACGAAATAAGTGAGTTTTTAGTTTAAATTATTACATACGTTGACAAAAATGAATAAATAGATAAAAATACATTTACATAAACAATTGTATAGTCGATATTATGATTCTGTGGGTTTTGTTTAGCATGATACATAGAAAATAACATAGCAATACATATGTGTGCGGGAAAATGTAATTCATAGAAACAAACACACGATCACAATTTGCGTGCCATAAGAATTTCAAACTGAATCGTGCTATAAAATACATGTGTGGAATTAAATTTCGCATTATAGAACTGAACTAAGGTAATGATAAACTTAATGCCATCAGCAAAAATCGTACCAGTCTTTCAACATCCATCGGCACAGAACGCGACAGGCCAATGGCGTTAACCGCGTTAACAAACATAATATTTCCAGTTATTCAACGCTGGCAACTGTTGCCTCAGTACCATTCTTTCCCAAAAAGGAAGAAGTTAGATGGTCTACCACCGTTAAAGAAATAAAGCTGTCCAAGGAAATGAAATATCTTAGTGTAATTCTTAACTCCAAGCTTACTTGAAATCGACAGTTCAGAGAATTAGGACCAGGGCGGAGAGGCCTACGCAATGTTGCATTGTGCAACAGATATCAGTCAGAGGGCTTATAAAAACAAACCGATCTGCATTGCATTGATAAGAAGCCATGAAAACGCGACCACAACACTGTATTAGTAACTAAATAACAACAAAACTTAAGCATTTAATATAAAATATATACAAAGCAGAAGATCCTTCATAAATCGAAAAGAATTAAAGCTTTTCGATAATGAAAAAAGTAGTCATCAATAAACTTCGTACTCAACAATAAATTGGCAATTAATAATATCCAGTTCTCTCACGTAATTACGCTAGCCATTTGATGTGCATTCAAATTCACGAGCGAAACTACGAAGAATCGAGGCCAGATCTGAATAATGGAATTAGCAAGCTCGTTTAACTGCGAACTTATGACAACGCCGTGTGATTTACTATAAGCTCCAAGTTCCAGCAGTTTTAGGATATTTTATTGGATTAACACGGTCTACTTGACCAGAAGTTCGTATGAAACTGTAAAAGCCATAATTGGGATAAGCGTAATAAATTGAAATATCTAAATTGAATTGTTGAGCACCCTAAAGATATTAGAGCGCTTCGGGTAATACTGATAATTGTAATAACCCTTCGATTCTACAGTAGAAAAGTGTCGCTCTTTTATTTTACTATTATTTATTATTTTCTCCATTTCCACGTTTGAATAGAAATTTAAAGTAACGGGAAATAAATGATAATTAATGCTATCACAATTATAAAATAATTTGAAGGAATTACACTGAAATATATATATTTATACGGTTTAATGCTTCAAAGAAGAAACTGATATATAGTCAATTTTTTTGCTTCTTTTATTTTTATTGTTTATATTTATGTTAAATATTCCCTTTAAATATAAATTATTACACATGTGTGCAAAAATGCGCACTTTTCTTCTTGAGTAGGTACTTTTATAGCACTGTAATAATACAAAAAGTTTAGGCAGCTCTTAAATCCAACATGAAACCCATTAAATGCAATTTGTCTTCTAGTTTATACTAGGTGGGGTGAAAAGTAACCTCCTTGACCGCCAGAATGCGCTGCTACTGCAAAAAAGGTTATGCTGCCTTGAAGTCCGATCATACATATTTAGGCAGACATGCCAAATTTCAGTGCGATACTGTATTTAGTTTTGTTTTGACAGCTGATTGTTGTTGACGTGTATGGACAAAAACGATTTTCGTTCTCTCATAAAACATTATTTTTTGAGAGGCAAAACGGCGAAGGAAACAAAAGAAAAGTTGGATAAATATTATGGAGCTAATGCTCCGTCAGATTACACCGTCAAATATTGGTTTCGAGAGTTTCGTGGTGGCCGCAACTCCACTACCGATCAAGTCCGCAGCGGCAGGCCCTCCGACGCGGTTACAGAGGACAATGTCAAAAAAATACATGAAATGGTGTTGGCTGACCGGAAAGTGAAGGTGCGCGAGCTAGCAGATACCACAAAGATTAGTACTGCGCGCACACGCCATATTTTGGACAATATTCTGCATATGAAAAAGTTATCCTGCCGTTGGGTGCCGCGCATGCTCACTCCTGACCAAAAACACGAACGCGAGAGCACTTCGAAAGAGTGTTTGGACTTGCTGATGCGGAATCGGGCGGACTTTTGGCGTCGATTGGTAACTGTTGATGAAACCTGGATCCACTATTACACACCAGAGAACAGAATGAGTGCCCGGCAATGGACTGAAGCCGGCACGAGTGCTCCGAAGCGGCCGAGGGAGGCTCAATGGGTCGGAAAGGTTATGGCGTCGGTTTTCTGGGATTGTCATGGCATACTCTTCGTGGACTACCTCGAAAAAGGAAAAACCATCAACAGCGAGTATTACTGTGCATTATTGGAGCGATTGTAGGCCGAAATCGCTGCAAAACGGCCTCACATGAAGCGAAAAAAAATTTTGTTTTTGCAAGACAATGCACCGGCGCACAAGAGCATCGTAACCACGGCTAAAATCAATGACTTACGGCTCCAATTGCTGTCGCATCCACCGTATTCGCCCGATTTGGCTCCCTCGGGCCATTATCTCTTCCCAAACCTCAAAAGATGGCTCATCAATAAAAAATTCAACTCACGCGAGGAAATCATCGACGCCACGGAGGAGTATTTTGCAAACCTTCCGGAAAATTACTTTTCGGACGGGATCAAGAAGTTGGAAAATCGCTGGAATAAGTGTATCGAGCTAAAAGGAGACTATATTGAATAAAATAAAAAAAACATTTAAAAATTTTTTTTTTTTTCATTCCCAAGGATTACTTTTCACCCCACCTAGTACAGAATAGGCTTTTAAGTTTGAATGATGTTGAAAATAATCATAGGAGAAATTTCTTCAACTCATCATCAAACAATAATTTCTAGAATTGCAGTACATATAATTGTCTACTAAACTGGCACCATCTATGCTTGCACGTACTATAAGTACAAAAAATTTCAAGTTAGGTTGATTGATTGATTCCGTTTTTTGCCAAATCCCTACGTTTAATAACGCTAGATGTGTCAAGAGAGATGAGGCAGAAACCCACAGCTCCTTATTGTTACAGAAAACCTAATGAACTGCTCCAGACACATAGCAAAGTACACAAAGAACGTAATTCACAATGTATCCTGTCAGATTCTACGTAGAATCTCTGGAAAAACATATTTCTTATTTCCCGAACACAAAAGGTATCTCCTATCTCAGAACCTCAAATAATACATTTTGATTTTACTCCACTGTCGATAGCATCCTTTCGTTAAGGATAAAAAGTACATTCGTGATACGATTCCTTTCCGTCTGCAGTCTAGACTAGGTGGTCACATTTTACTTTTTGCTGTTATGAAAACTTCAGGTACTAAGTACTCTCCATTTTATATCATGTTCTACTTAAGAACGAAGTGTATTCGTCGAATAAATTCTTAAATTGCGAGCTTAATATAGAAATTAAAATTTAAAACAAGTTGTATTATTATTTTCTTTTGAGAATATACAAAACCAAAGAAAATGAAACAACTTGACGTAGTCTATCTCGGCTATAATAAAGAAAAAAATATAGCCAGTAATACATGGCATTTATTGACATTTTCTTTATCCGTATTGCCCTAATCCCTTATTCGTTTCTGAAATCTTCTTCAACGTATTTGTTTTAGTTACGAGTTACAAGATATAAACTGCAGATATTTTTTTTAAAACTGTTAATCATTAGCAAAAAATGTTTATATGCAAGTCCGGGTAATAAAATCGTTACTTATGAGATATAAAACTCACACATCTTCACTTGTTGACCGCGACACAAGTGTATTCCATGCAATAAACATGATATAGTTATATCCAAGATTTTTAAATTTGCATTATTTAAACGCATTTATAGACATATTTCTACAAGTATTAGTCCTTACCAACATGGATTTGTACGTGGAAAGTCCACATCTACCAACTTGTGTATTTTTACTGATTATATTGCTAAATCTCTTGATGCCAGAACAGTTGATGTGATTTATGTGGATTTTTCGAAAGCTTTTGACCAAGCGCAGCATTCTGTAATTATCCGTAAACTTGGTAACTTTGGTTTGTCCGATGATATCATTGAACTTTTGAATTGTTACCTTACCGGGAGAGATAATTATGTTGAATATCGTGGTGTCAAATCTTACAAATATCCTAGTGCTACTGGAGTCCCGCAAGGATCTGTTCTCGGCCCCTTGCTGTTTTTATAGTCATCAATGGTATCACTAGTTATCTTTCTTCTAACTGTCTATTGTATGCAGATGATTTAAAAATTTACCGAACAGTTGAATCTCTTAGCGACTGCGATCACTTACAGGGGGATTTGGATTCATTACATAGTTGGAGCAGATCAAATAGCCTCCATCTGAATATCGACAAGTGTAAAACAATGTCTTTTACTAGGAATAACGTGGTTATTCGATATAATTATATAATAATATCAACCATATAGATCTTGATCGTTGTGAGCAAATTAAAGAGTTGGAAATTACCTTTGATCCTAAACTCACATTTAACGGACATATCTACAATATCATCGGGGAATGTTTTAAATTATTGGGATTTTTGACCCGTAGCACTAATAGGCATTTTCACAGTATTGAGCCTCTGATCAGTTTTTATAACAGCTTTGTCAGATCAAAACTTGAATACTGCTCGCTGGTGTGGCATCCGGATTACGTGAAATATAAGCTTTGTTCCATCTGAACTCGCAAACTGTCAGATGGATGTCAGGCACTTGCGCATTACGTAATTTGTTAGAGATAAAAGTGTTTATTGCAAGGTATTTACTCAATGCGCATGCTTCTAACGTCCATCTGATAGTTTGCGAGCATGATGGAACAAGCCTATAGTAATCTAATTGAAAGTGTTCAACGTAAATTTTGAAAAACCTTATGTTTCCGTACACATGGTATCTTTTTGGCGCACGGTTACTGTTATGATGCTCTTTGTGGAGAATTTAACTATAGCACCCTCCAAAATCGTAGAATAATTGCTCAGATAATTTTTTTAGTTAAATTGTTGCATAAAGATATATATAAGATTATTGAATTTTCATGTGCCACGGTTAGCTTCTAGAACAGCAATTACGTTTTATTTACCTACGCCAAATACTCGTAACTATATGTTTTCTCCGATATTGTCTATGTGTCGAAATGTCAATACCTTTTGCTTTGATATAGATATCTTTAGCACGAGTACTGCATCTCTTAAAAGGTTGTTGATTCAAAGGTTTAATGAAGAGTCGTTTCATTAATTGTCTTTTTTTTTTTGTTATACCGATACAGTTTATACATTTAGTTTTAAGTTTATATAGTTAGTTTTATGTTTATTAGTGCTAGGTACTATTTTTCTTTTTTTCTCTTCTATTTTTCTTGTCTTAGTTTTGTTACACTTATTATTGTTTTGTTGCACACGCATTTATGTATTTCAAGTTTGTAATTTCATTAAGTTCCATATTATCCTGTAAAAAGTAATTTCTATTACTGTTGGATAATAAACGCTTTATTATTATTATAAGTACACTTTGCAACGTACCGTAATAATATATACAATAATATCTAATAGTACTATGGGGATCACAAACGATTTTTTTCTTTCTAATAACATCGACATTATCGACAACGTTTCTATTAAAATGTGCACAAAATAACATTGCTACCTACTATTCAATTTTACTGATCAACTGTAGAATGACCACATAATAACTCTGTTGTAAAACCACGTATCGTAAACCCAGCAAACATTCAAAATCCATTTATTGAGAATAAACCCATTTCAAACTATACTCACGTATGTGCGTTATTGGTGTATTATGAGAACGCCATGGATCCAGCGACGGACGTGGTGTTTGCAACTAATGCGAATAATAAATCAGTCAAATGGCCAGGCAGTTTGCAAGACTGATTTTAATGAATATAACAAACGAGCACAATGTAGTATGGAATTGATTTTTCGTGTTACGCAACAACAAACGTGAAACGCGGAAAAGCAAACCATGAAAACCATGCATAAATATGTGTATGTCGAATTAGTTGCTAGAAAACAGATATTTATTGTACTTTTCAGGTCTACCCGGTTAAATAACTCATGTTGTTGTACCTACTCCAAGACGATATTTAATGAATGAATGAAACTGAATATATATCTCGATACACTTGTACCTAGGTATTTGTTTTAACTTTTAAAACGCTTGGAATATTCAAATTGCTATTTTTGGTCATGGAAGTATATTTTTTTCTGGCAAAAGGAACAGCTTTTTGCTCTTGTCATACCATACTTTTCCCCCGGTGCTATATTTTAGTCAAACAGAGTTTATTAATATTTAAAATGTTCAAGGGAGAGACCTGGGTTATGTCGTACATGTCATATTAATCTTGTTTAAGGTCTGTAACATGGTGCACACTCGGGTATTGTTTGGCAGGCAAAGCTTTCGCTTTGGGCAAAATAAAATGAAGATATATTTTAAATCACTGCCGCTAAATCTGCTGAATATACACGCTTTTTCGGTACACTTCAGGGACCCACAATCACCTTTCACAACCAAGGTCGATGTTTTCATACATATATCGGTGCGTTGTTTAACGCAACTGACGGCAGATTTTGTAAACAAACGTGATTTGAAATTAAACAATTTGATTGAACAAATTAATTTAACAAATTGCAAGAAATGTAATTAAGAGGTCAATAAAATGGAGGTGTAGAAGAAGTGGTGGCTCACAAAACTAATAGTTTGGAACAAGCGTTGATTGAAGACGACATATACTTCAATAAATTAGATATGCACTTTGAAAGAATGATAAGTATGTAGTACAATACATATCTCAAAACTTAAACATTTTTAAACTAAAAATAAAGTTTTAACAGCGCTCTACAATAAATTCAATAATGTTCAACCTATTTAGAACTTTACATATTCCTAAGACAAGTTTTTCTAAATTTGAGAAATATAAACTCATATAAATATTTAGTGCTACTTGGGCTACTTACAAAAATTCATAGTAAATAAATATAAAAATTAATGAATGAGTGATTACAACAGAGCAATATACAGTCTGGGATTAAAGTACAGAATATTAAGAAAATTAATACTGAAACACGCCAGTTTTATTTATTCAAAAGGACTCACCTTCCGACATAACATAGATTTTTAGTAGTGGAAGCAAATAGTATAGTATGAAATATAAATTTTGTTCTCGTACACTGAGCATGCTCATCTGGAAGACCAAAAACTTCAACCGGAAGAGACACGGCCTTGGATATTCTGCTATCCGTTGAAGAAAATCCTCAATATTTAACGAGAGAGTTCGTGATGAACTTCAATGTGTCTCATCAATCAGTTGGAAAATTGTATCCTTATGAAATGCTGCGAACTAAACGAGGATGATTATGAAAGGGGTAGCATTTTGTGAATTGTTATAGAAAGATGCAATTGGAATGAGGATTTTGTTCTCTGATGAAGCTACATTTTATCTTAACAGAGTAGTGCACAGACACAATTGCCCTTATTGGTCCAGACAACACCCTTGTTTGGTGATAGAAAGCCACACTCAATGACCTCCTAAAATTAATGTATGGTCAGGAATTGTTGGATACGCATACTACTGGTCCATTTTTTATAGATGAACATTTAGGTGGGGTGTGAACAGGGTGATTTCTCCCGAGCCCGGGATTACTAATTGTCTAAGAAGCTCGGGCATATAGTGAGCCTGTAAAATGTAACCTCCCGGACCGAAATTGCTTTCTTCGGGCGTGCAATGAAACAACGCAATAGATCAGCGTATTTGGTGTCAACAGTTCAACAATTAACTGTCAGAGAGTATTTAAATCAACAATTCCCAGACAGATTGGCAGAAGAATTTCTATTGGATGGCCTGCACGATCGCCAGATTTAACACCAATTTCTTCATATGAGGATATTTGAAAGTTAAAGTTTATAAAAATCGTCCATAAAATGTAGAAGATCTGAAAGCTAGAATTTCAACTGAAGCAGATGCATGTGCAATTTTGAGGAATGTGATACAGAAGTTCAAGCATAGGCTGGAATAATGTTTAGTGGAGAATAGTTCCCAATTTGAACACTTTATAATTAAAGGGTGTTAGTAAACATTACTTTTTAAATCTATTGATAATGTTGTTACGTTTAATTTAAGTACTTGTTTATTCATTAACTTCCAATGCGTTGTTTTGCCTTTTTATTTTGTTTGTTTATTGTAGGTACCTTCTTTTGCCATTTTTATGTTACCTTGTTATTTTTTACTGCAAACTACTATATCAAACTGTTTATTTGTTGTCGTTCATACACGTTAATAAAAATAAATCACCGAAATTATTTCCTTTTTCTAATAATTTGTTAGCATTTAAATAATCTTCACAATTCTACCGTTTATATTATAAAGTTGATTTTACTCGTAAATTTTGTGAATAAACGATATTAAAAAAAATATATTACTGCATAGAAGACATATAATCGTCTTTCGAATATAAAGAAAAAAAATTGCCATTTAAAAAAAGTTGAAAAAAATTGCCATTTAAAACAAAGTGTACGAAATAAATTACCACTTTTTTTATTAAGGAATTTTTTCCATGCAATTGGTAGTTAATAAGCTATAAACAGATTGCGTTACTTTTTTGCACACCGTATATTTCATATACCAGCTGCAATTTTTTTTTTTTTTAAGAAAATTAATTAAGAAATTTTAACTCAATTTCCTATTCCAATATAATACTCTTCATAACTGCACTAAATGAGGTTTTTGTTTTGGAACAATAGTGTTTTTTTATAAACATTAATATTTCTGTTATTGTAAAAGTCAAGTTTTTTCCACTTTTCCAAATTTTAACAATACTTCAAAACAGTTTTCAAAAAAATATTGTTTGATGATAAAAAGTAAATAAAGCAGAATCATATTTCACTAGTTTTGGAATTGTGAATGTTAGTCGTACTCTCTATTCTATCTCAAATTGAATTTCGAGCAATCGCCAACTTTCAAAATGACTACTTTCATAAAATCCTCTATGATTACACATTGGTTGCTGATATGCAATGTTATCATCGCGCCATCTACCAAAATCTATCCAAAGCAGAGATAACCTATAAAATCCAAATTATCAAAATGTCATTACAAGTAATAAAATTCCTATAGAAATTTCATAATATTAAAAATTACGAAAAAGTTAATGAAAAAATGTTTCATTAACAATTATCTAAAGACAGTTCATGTAAAAACTAAATATGTATTTCATTTAGAAAGACTTACTTCAATTTATACAATTTAACTTTTAGGTTATTACTTCATAATTATTACTCATTTGGATAATTTTCATAAGCAAAGTACGCGTCCATACCTGTTACGTACTATGGTAGTATGATATTGATATATAAACAGTGTATAGAAGTACGTATACTGTATATTATATACTTTTTTCTACCTAATTATATACCTATGCATATGTAGCTCATTTTTAGAACATTTAAAGTTTCAAGTAGATGTAAAAGCACTAAAGTAGATCTAGAAATGGTTAAATATTTAACTCAAGAAGAAGCAACAAACATTGATTTATCACTATTCAATGACTATAAATTTAGTGTGGATCAGTTGATGGAATTGGCCGGTCTAAGTTGTGCACGTGCTATAGCGAATAGTTACTCAAAGACACAATTATCTGAGAAGGCTGTGTTGGTATGCTGTGGACCTGGCAATAATGGTGGCGATGGTTTAGTATGTGCGAGGCACTTAAAACTATTTGGTTATCATACTGTGATCTATTATCCGAAACGGACAAATAAGCCATTGTATCAAAATTTGACTCATCAATGCATTTTGATGGACATACCTGTATTAGAATTACTGCCAAATGAAGCAGAAATGGAAAAATATGGCTTAATTATAGATGCTTTATTTGGGTTTAGTTTCAAACCACCAGTTAGAACTGACTTTATGCCTGCTATGAATTTCCTCAAATACTCAACTATACCCATTGTAAGGTATGTCTATTAATATTCAATATCTATGGAAAGATTGTTTGTATTTACAGCTATAGATATAAAAATTGCTAGTATTCTCTCTGTATTAAGTCCTTTGATTCTCAAACATTTGCGCAATACTCAAAATCCAATCCATATAGTACACTCCAACTCATTTTCCAAATTGCACATTTGTTTAACAAGTAGCACTATCAAACTCTGATATCACATGATAATTCCGAAGCTTGTACTAAGCTTAGTGTCGCATTAGCAAAAAATTAACACATTATAGCATTTGAAAAAATGAAATCTGTTAAAAACATTGCACTAAACTTTGGAACTAGCGAAACTAGTGTAAAAACTGAAAAAAAAAATAAAGGAAACATAAAATTATACTGCTTAGTGTATCCAATTTGATTTACTGGACTTTTATACATTAGAGCAGTAGGATTTTTTGTTCACTTTTATTTAAATACAGTGTGTACATTTTATCATTATGCGGAGAAAAGTTATGGACTGATCCATTGGTTGTTAATAATTTATCAAATTTGTTTAGAATAATCATAATTGAAGAAAACATGTTGGCTGATCATATTTATGATATTGACGAAACAGGGCCGAATTATTTAATGTTTCTGTGTTAGACTTTTGAATAACAATCAGAACTAAATAAGCCACGTCGTAAGTTGTCTAAAGGCACAATTACCATTTTTACATTTTTTTTTGTTATAGAAAAATCTAAAATCTAGGGCATTTGAAAACTTAAATCCACATCTCTAGCAGTTTACTATCGGCCACGCCTTTTTTTTCAAGATTAATATATATTACTGAATCTATTGCAAAAGCGAACACATTTCGTAAATCAAAACATCTTCCAGAAAAGGCCACCTTTGTGTTTATACTCCCAGTCAACTATCAAGTATGGGAGAGTGGTCCACAATGACGCAATTTTTTTCAATTCAGATTTTTTTCTAAACTAATACAATATTTATTTAGAAAAATGATTTACAATGTAATTCAACCTTTATTTTACTAACTATCACACTGACAAAGTCAATGCTAGGTTTTTCCACTATCACCATTGGTCTTTGTCAGTGTGATAGTTATTGTTACACCAAAGGTTCCAAAACCCAATTACTGGACTTTATTTTACTAAAAAACGTATTTTCCTTACGTTTTTAGTAATCTACTGTACCCCACATATAATCAATTACTGATTTATTCCCGATCTTGGCGTTTTACTATATATACAATATTGAGTTAGAGCCCTAGACTTCATTTTCTCGCTTTCAAATTTTCATCAATTGTATCTCACGCTACAATTTCGCACACCTTGAGCAATTTGGGTATTGTTTGTCACAAGTCTCGTTAGAAATTTATATAAATCAATAATTACCTACCTCCAGCATATCCAAAGAAAATAACTATCTATACCTACGTGAGTTTGGTTACGTCATTTCTTCATATATTATCTTCGTTTTCGCATCAATAATAAAGCTAATAAACCACCAACTCTAGTATTTAGTTTAATATCTAGAACCTTCAGGGAAAATATATTTATTGAAAGAGGAACTTCCATATATTAGCATTCCCAAATCATTTTACAACTGCATTTATGTAGGTATATGCTATTACATTATTTTAAGTACTGTTTTTTAGCATTGATATTCCAAGTGGTTGGGATGTTGAAAAAGGGGAACCAGCCGAAGGTGGAATAAAACCAGACACGTTAATATCTTTAACAGCGCCCAAACTATGTGCCAAATATTTTACAGGGAGGTGCCATTACTTAGGTGGTAGATTCGTACCATCAAAATTGGAAAAAAGTTATGACCTGTGTTTACCAGAATATCCAGGAACAGAATGTTATTTACTTTTAGAAGCAAAATGCAAAAAATAAAGAATTATCAAAATCGACTTCAGTGTTTCATTTGAAATTATTATCAATCGAAACGAAATGAGAGAAACAGACATCAATTTGAAAAAATTTATTCATAATTTAGAGTTTTAAGTAAGCTAGCTAACTTGAGTAGCTATGCCCATACATTTAGATAATACATATCCAAGTAACGCCCACACTGGCATTACTATTAAGCCAAAAATCATCATTACTAATAAAAATAAAATTATTAATTCCCCAAGAAAAAGAAGTGATTTTAAAATAATTTCCGTCCTATCCTTTGTCTGAGAAATTTCTAATATTTTATCCAACAAAAATCGTATGAGATATACAAAGCCGTCAAGTAAGGGGAAGAGATTTGCCAACATAATCACTATCGTGACGCCAGCATTGTAAGATCTTTGGACCAATGACGTCACTATATTCACAAAAGAACACTGCCTGCAAAGCATTAATCAACTAAATTTTAATTAATTGTTACACATACGTTGTAAACGCACGCATTTTTCGGTAATCCATGGCGTTCTAAATATTCTGCCACTGGTTCTCTAATTCGTAGAATAAATCTAGTGAATTTCGTTTGAGGTTCACCACCGAACTGCCTACTGCTACAGAACACTGTGTTTTCCGGAACTGCTTTACTGGCACAAATGCCGGTTCCTAGTGACGTTCCTTGCACAATCTTACTAGCGCAACCAATCAAATTATCAATACCACCTTCAGTAAACTTCAAATTAAATTCGTCATTTAATCTAAAATATTATACGTTACCCTGCTCCATTATAAATTTAGTGAATAAAATACAAATTCTGCACAATGTCAAAATAATATAACATATTTAAAAAAAAAGAAAGCTATATTGAAACAATGACTACTCATTAAATGTGAGAACTACTGTTCACAAATTAATACATTTATGTTTTTTTCAGTTATAAAATCAATTTTAGATGGATAGAACTGACTGCAAAACTATGAACTAAATATGCAAATAAGCTGTAAATTAAGGAAGTGACAGATCCGTTTATGTTGTCAAAATATTTACTTACTTAGAATTTTCACGTTTCA
Organism: Cetonia aurata; assembly: GCA_949128085.1. Lineage (NCBI taxonomy): Eukaryota > Metazoa > Arthropoda > Insecta > Coleoptera > Scarabaeidae > Cetonia > Cetonia aurata. The sequence continues at coordinate 20,504,558 of OX421886.1, read as the reverse complement.
ATCTATAAGTTGTTAATGCAGGCAGAGTTTCAACGATAGTAGATGACATTTTAGTAGTATTTTTAAATAAATTTGTGTCAGAAAAACCATAAAACTGGTAAGATATACAAATGTTCGCCCAGAAGTCAAATTTACATTACAATCATTCTTTTTTCTGCTGTTTATAGTATTTTGTAATTACATAGGCTACTTAAAAAAGTCATTGCTCCTCTCCATAAAAAACGAGAGCAGTAATATTTTTGCCTAATAATTTCTCACAAACAAATTTTTCGTGTCGCGGTTTTATCTAAAAAAATATATAATTAAATTTTTATTACAATCAATAATAAAGAGATATACCAAAGGTTTTCCTTTAATGTCGATACCGCCCTTAATAAAACTTATTCCATCATTTTCACATTTGATACCATAATGGATACAATCATTTATCACATTTACTTTACAGCCATACAGGAGTTGCTTTTGCAAAACAGTTATGGGAAATGTTAAGTTTTTACTATTATATGCTACGGTCATTTTTGCTAATGTGTCCCTGAAAAGGAAAAATAAACAAATTAATTTGTTAGACGAAGAGCCTCTCCAGGCCAACAGCTTTACTACTGGACTAAGAAGGCAAAATTATAAAGGCATCACAATAAAACTGGAAAAATATCTTTTCAATTTTATTGTGATCGTTATATAACGGTAAAAGGTCCGTATAGCGACTCACCACAATACTAACTCTCTTCAATTTACTAACTTCTCGTATCAACTTGAAATGGTATTGTTAAAATGTAAAGAATCTATGTATTTTGTATCTTTACTGTATCATTCGTTTATCATATTAACTTCTACAACACAAATACAATATGTACTTAAGACATATGTAGACAAGAATTTACATGACGAGTTTTAAGCCACTTATAATCTATGGTGGCAAAAGTTGGTATTAAGAAGCTAAACAGAAAGCAAAATACAAGCAATTGAAATATATCTTTGAGCCAGTTTTAGCAATTACGAAGGATGAGAGGATTAGAAATACGATAATCCATATTATGTAGACAAAAAAAGTGTCCGAACCGACTCATCAACGCCAAGCTCAAACCAGTCATCTAAGAAAGAAATTCGGAAAACATTGATTTTATGACGTAGGTATCCACTAAGGAATGTTTTTGAAAATTTGGCCTTTTAGGGGCTGAAAATGTTTTCGAAAAGGCTACCTATATCTCTGAACTTGAAAATGCTACGCAAGTAAAAATTTATATACTGATGTTTCTTTAAACAAGCACATGTTTCGTCATTTTCCTAGCATCAAGTTAATTATACCTAGATTGTAAGAAATATATATCACGACACATCAAGGTTTGACTGATGACGTGAAGTGTCATTAACAATGACATTTTGTATACTATAAATCGACCCTCATTAATTGACTTTGATGGTAGGAACTGCAAAAAGTTGTAATGAATAATAGCTTCCGATCTCTCAAAACAATCAAAATGCAAATTAAGACTCTCTAGGCATATAAGGAAGCAACTTCACCCAAACTATTCAACCACCCCTCAGACATTTGAGGAGGCCAGCACACAATGACTTTCTTCTTTCATGCAATATGCCTTAGTTAAATGTATACTATTTCATATAATTATGACAGCTATGCATATTATATTTATTATGAAGTCCAAATATGTAATTCACACATTTCTTAAAAGTAAAGTAAAGCGGTAAAGTAAAGTGGAGGAAATTTAAATAAATAGAAGATTCAACCAGTGAGAAGCAATACAAATAGCAAGAAATGAATAGGGTACAGTTATTGATAATTCAGGAACAGTAGAAAAATAGAAATCCCTTCGCATCGAAAAAATTACTTAATGTTCAAAATAAATTTAAAATTGTGAGTTTCCAATTTTAAAAACATAAAGAGTGAAAATTAGATGTCAATTACCTTCGTATCAAGGGAAGATGAAGTGCTGCTATTGCTGCAAGAAGCGTAGGTAATTTATTGATGAGATAGCAGGCCCTGTACCAATTTCCTCGCAATACAGCCACTGATATTTGCAATGATAGTTTAACAATGTCTTTTCTAAAAAAAAACACACAAATCCTTATTGGAAAATTACTCAAATTATTACTTACTTCCAAACTTCCCTTAGCGATAAGCCCCTGCATATTGCAGCTATATTTCCTAAGTTAAATATAATATACAAAGCTTCAAAGAATGGTCTAGTATTAATGTAAACACATTCATAATCTCCAATGCCCATATTCATATCTTCGCCAAATATACATTTATTTAAATTATAATCACAGTCCTCATATAAACTTAATAATTTCTTCAAACACTCTTGCAATTGCACATCATTAATAACAGGATCAAATTGTTCAATTGGGTGCTCACACAATCTGAAATAGTTTCCACATTTATCACAATAATACAATGCAAAAAAGCTTTTTCGTAACAATTTCATAAAATTAAAAAAAACATCTGTCCCTCAATAAAAAAAAAAGACAGTAAAACTTACTTATATGCAGAATATGCATAAAATCTAATCATTGGTTGTAACAACCTGATACACTCGGGCTTGGGCAATCTTTGAATTAACATATCTTGGCGAACAGCAAGCAATCGATCGGCAATAAAGTCATAAATTTGATTCCACGGCAATTTCTTTGAAGATATTATGCTAAAAGATAAAAATAAAAATTAACAACCGCAGTTTAAGAAAATCACAGTTATTACTCCTGCAATAGATAACTTATTGTCTTCAACAAAGCCTCTGTTGTACGTAAATTCCCAGGAAGAGACATATTTGCGCCAGCTGCAGATCTACTATACATTTTCACAATTCGCTTCTTATCAGCTTTTGGTTTTGACAATGTTTCTGTTCCAGCTTTTATTTCCAAAATGTGAAGCATACGTTCAGTTTCTCTTCTAAAATCATTTTAATGAAAACTGTCGTGCACGTTTACAAAAGTGCAAAATTAACGTCCTACAATTTAATTTCGCCATCTGGACACATTTCTGTGCATATCCCACGTATTTCTTCATCCTTGCTACACATTAAATCGCTCTTATAATTAGCGTTTTGGTAAGAGTTTCGCTTGTAGATTACACGATTTGTGTATATCGACGGGGAACTCATTTTTACTGAATCCAAAATGCCTTTTCTTTTTTAGAACAAGTGAATATAAAAACTGATAAAAACACTGAAAGAACAATTTACGATATGCAATTTCTAGGTTATGTATGGTTATGTACCTCAGATAAATGTACCTGTCTTTGACGTTTGACTTGGTTTGACCAAGTTTGACAAGCATTTGACGGCTATGGCACACTATGGGAATTGGTAGTTGGCCAACCATCATAGCGTTTCTCAGTGGTCTGAGAGTATCTCCATCTTTCGTCAATAAATGAGATTAAAGTAGGTTGGAGAATCCTGTGTTGGAGATGTGTTCGAGTGAAAAACGCTATTAGACAAAACAAGCGCCAAATTCAAACGAACTACGTTTATTATTTGCGAATTTCTCTAGCTAGACAATATGGGTAATAAATACTAAAATAACAAATATCGATTCGTATATTGGTTCACACGGTGGCATCACTTGAATAATTTCTTTATGGCATTCCTGTAGTAGTTCATGAGTATGAAGGTGTTTGTTAAAAGTGTATGCAACAATCTTTTAAAAAAATTTATTAATATTGAATACATATCAACCTAAGATTTTAAAATTTAAAATACAATCAATTAACCATTTTGAGCTTTTATGCTGTAATTCTTTCATATTATACATTAGTTCAGGTTGTTTTTGTTCATCATAAATAATATAATTGCTGCACTCTTTTAAATTTGTTGAATTTCTAGCATGATAGGGTTTGAATTTTTCATTTTCGACAGTTCGTAAAGCTGGCGATCGGGACACAACCTTCCCACCCCCTGCTTTAATTAGTAAAATAAGTTCGGCTTTTGTTAGGTACAAACGATTGACCTTTGTCCTATCTTCATGGTTTGTAATGTAAAAATTAATACCATTAAATAATCGTGGTTTACACTCTAATTTATTATATATTGAGGTTTTAATCACTTCATTATAAGATTCTGGGATTGAATCGAATGCAAGAATCTTAAGCGGTATTACATTAATCCAATTTATTGTCACCACAAAAACTCCTTTAAGAATTCCAAATAATAAATTTAAATCAAAGTCTTTTTCTGATACCATGAAATGAGTTACTTCATCTTTTTGTCTATAATCTTGTAACTCTACAAGTTTAACTCCCTGTCTTATGAATTCCGATATAACTTTATGGCCAGGATTTTTAGTATAAATAGTAATATCCTTGTTAACAAACACTTTAGGTCGATATTTGTTAATTGGATCAATATTTCTAAAATACTCTAATTTCTCCTTATCTACCACAAAATCTAAAGGTGTATAACCAGTGCTATCTTCTGCATTTATGTCAGCACCATATTTTAACAAAAGTTCAGTAATATTATCGATTTTAGAGTATGTTGCCTCATGCAACGGTGTCATATAAGAAATACCAGGTATGTTTATTAATGCACCATTCTTCAATAGTAGCTCAACGCAATTGTACCATTTGCCTTGCACTGCTTCATGTAATGGTGACCAGTTTCCCCAATCAGTCGCATTTACATCAACTCCAGATGTTATTAGCTCTTCCACCTTGTCAACTTTACCTTTCTTACATGCCAAATGTAATGCAGTTTCCCCTTTAGGATTTCTTTTCATTTGAAGCTTGGCGACTATGATTTCAAAATTTTCTTCAATTTCATTTTCCATTGGCACTTTATTTGCACTTGTACTTCCGATAAGTTCTATATTTTGTATACATTTTACTACAGATTCTGTAAATGAACTATATGCGATATCTACTTCGTTATACGGGCATTTGCAAATGCAACAGTTCAGTTTCCTCTTGTCCAAACATGAATCACAGTGTATGTGTCCACAAGTATTCAGCGCAACAGGTTTTACGAAGAGGTTATTGCATTTAACACAACGAAAAGCATCTTTTAATTCATTAAGTTCTTTTGTTATATCAAATTTAAATGTACTTGCAAAATTATCCACCATTTTAACACACTTAAATCAGTTTTCATAAAATGTAATAATATGTATGCTTCTTATAATCATATACAGGGCAAATACAAAATGCGCGGGGAATAATTGACTATTACATATACCGCAGTGTCACCAATCGTTTACCATGTTTTGCTATTACCACACTATTACTGTGCTATTACCACCTATTACTGTCATAGATAACTCATATTAATGACTGTGGTATTACCCATTACCGTGAATATACAGATTAGCAGAAAAAGATAGCAATACTCTATAGATGATACTTAAAAGAAATTTAAAAATCACATTTTTTCCAAATATTTTTGAAATAAATTACATATTTAATTTTTTTTTTTGTTGTAGTAGCTCAACTAAAGTAAAATCTCTAAAAATGGTTGATACTCAAACAATTTTGTTAATTCTTGCAAAATTAACATAGCTAAAACAAAAAAGTAGGTTCCCAGTATGACCATTTGAATAAAAGAAAAAAAACAGTTTTCTATAAAAGTAATGTTTTCTAGGCAGTCTAGGTTAAAAATATCTTTAAAAATTTATTTATTTCTTTTGCATACTATTCATTGCAACAGCAATTGTCATACTGGAAACCTACTTTTTTGTTTTAGCTATGTTAATTTTGCAAGAATTAACAAAATTGTTTGAGTATCAACCATTTTTAGAGATTTTACTTTAGTTGAGCTACTAAAACCAAAAAAAAAATTTAAATATGTAATTTATTTCAAAAATATTTAAAAAAAAATGTGATTTTTAAATTTCTTTTAAATATGTTTACAAAAATTTGCATACGGCCTCAGAATTGTACTTTAAACAACTTTTTCAAATAATCTTTTTTGAATATCATGTCATCTAGCCTCAGTTTTTGCCGATTTTTTGCACATTTTTTAAATTTCCCGCCATATTAGTGGCCACATGACGGGTATCAAAATAAATTTCGGGGTTCTTAGACATGCTGAACCTATCCCCCCAAAAAAAATTACTATATTTTAATAATAAAAAAATTTCCCATATGTTGCAACATTTAAGTCGGTCACTATATTGTATATATATATATCTAATAGTTTTTTTTGTGTAATCATATTTTTTTGCGAAACTCATTTTCTATATTCTGCTAAATGGTTATTAAAACGTATGTAAAATAACTATTATTGTATTTGTGTTTGGCATCGGTATTCTTGTCCAAAAGTTAAAGTTATGTAGGTATAAAAAATTAATAAGTTTTCAATGAAAAATCTATAATTAATACTCTATATATTTTATTTGAACGTAATATTCATATCAGCACTGCGTCGTCTTTTGTTTTAGCTTTATTGCAACATCCAATTAGAAAAAATAGTTTTAAAATCGCAGTCACGGACGCAGAAATTCATGATTCGTACTGCAAAAAATGCAATGGTAGGATCGCCAGATGTATATGCAAAAACCTGGTTGCCAATGGTTACCCTCTTACATGTTATATACGTTCATAAGAACGTCGAATCACCTCGAGGAAAAAACGGACAAATATATCGTATATTGTTTGACAAAGAACATTGATATGCGCGCGTTCATAGGAACGTCCAATCACAATCGTGAATTTTTAACAAAGCAAGCGTGCGTTTTTGAAACGAGTGGCATCGGTTTTCGTTTTCCACATTTTTAGATTAGTTAAAGGTGAATTAATTAAACTATAAAGTCGCGAAATAGACTCAACCGCGTGGTTAGTTGTCGTGCAGTTAAATCGCGTTAGAAATTGGTTAGAGAGGACCCTTTTCCTGCCAAATGCGTCAATTGCCGGTGAGTAAATTTTATTGTCTTTAACTCAGGTTTGCTTTTATGTATGATTAACGTGATGTATTATTTCTACCTACGACAACAGCTTAACAAAAATAAAGTGGCCGGTGTGGCGTGCTTTTTGAGACAATTACCAATTACCGTTTTCCATTTTATTAGCAAAGCAAGCGTCGTCTTGTTTAATCTAATGGCGTCGGTTTCCGCGCCACAAATTTTGAATTTTTTGAGAAATTAATATTATCTAAGTAATCAAACAGTATGAAACGTGTATTATAGTGAGGCCCACAATCGATTTTCGTGAGGGTTTGATTGGACCAAAAAGCAGATAATTATTTTAGATATTGGCCTCATTAGTGTATTGGTAATTCCATAGTTAATTGAATGGTTAATCTATAATACGAAATTACTCTAAGGGACGGTATTTCAATCTCCTAATAAAGTTCCTAATAATAGTTATTAGCAGAATAACTGAAATATTTCCTATATATACCTATATTAGCTAAATTGTTATTAGATACACTTATTAGGAGATTGAAATACCGGCCCTAAACATAATTTACTTTCTAAAGCGTTTATTTATGTCCTACAAAATGTAAAAGAGTACCTATTTCCACCAACCTCGAGTAAAAAACGAACAAACATATCGTATATTGTTTGACAAAAAACATTGATATGCGCGCGTTCATAGGAACGTCCAATCACAATCGTGGATTTTTAAAAAAGCAAGCGTGCATAGTGGCGTCGGTTTTCGTTCTCTACATTTTTTGATTAGTTAAAGGTGAATTAATTAAACTATAAAGTTGTGAAATGGACTTAAACGCGTGGTTAGTAGCGTGTGCAATTAAATCGCGTTAGAATTTGCTTAGGGAGTACGTTTTTGCTGCGAAACGCGTTAATTGAGGGTGAGTAAATTCTATCGGCTTTAACTCTGGTTCGCTCTGATATTTTATATGTATCTTTGATATATTGTATTACATTTACTACATTGGCGTAATCGTATATATCGCGATTAAGAAATATCTATAATAGCTTTTTCTAGATAATATTCTCTATGGTAATTATTTTTTTGAATCTTATTTTCGAAATTCTATTGGATGGTTATCTTTGCGAATGTAAAGAAGCTATTATTTTGTTTGTGTTTGGCACCGGTTTTATTGTTTCAAATTTAAAATAATGTATAAAAAATTAGGTTTTTAATTAAATATATTTGGACGCAAAATAGTTTAAATATCGCAGAAAACACCAACGCAGAAATTCATGATTTATACCGCAAAGAAATGCAATGATAGAATCGACAGAAAGAGACAGATGTATATAAAAAAAACATGCTTGCGAAAAGCTGTTACATTTTATTATATCTTTGTATGCTATAAGCACTTACATATTTATTTTATTTGTAGTACCTCTTTCATCCTAAAAATAACTTTCTTACAGTTATATATTTTCATGACAGGGATAGCAGAGAACTTTCTGTCACTCAATGACGAATGTTTTGATTTAACAGCTTTTCTGAATTCACCCAACAATAACATTCATCTCGCTCTTTAAATTATAGTATCGATTAATATATATATATATATATATATATTTCCACCATATATATAATATATACATATATATAAACTATTCTATTTTCATTACCTACACACTAAAAAATATACGCAATTCCTACGGAAAATTCCAGTAACGTATAGGGTAAAATTACCAAAAAATGGGCAATTTACTAGAAAACTTTTGGTATATTTTCTAATTTTTGGCAAATTTACCCTATACATTACTGGAAATTTCCGTAGGAATTGCAAATATTTTTTAGTGTGTATCTACGATTTTTAAAGAATTTCTATTACATTTTCAAGTACTTTCAATACAAACGGATAAATTATCTGAACCTAGAATTTATAATATTTAAACATTAAGCTGTTTTTTTTTGTTTTATTTAGAAATTGTGTAATTTTGGACGAATGAGGATATTTTACTGTGAATTATTCATTATCAGATATTTTATAGCGGTTAAAGATTCAAAGAAAAATTCAAATTTTCTCCATTTTTTTTTTTCGTGTTTACTCGCTGCTTATACGAAAGTCTATATTACTTTCGGAAAAGAAACGTGACTTTCGATTATTCTATATAAGTACAATTATATAGTATTAAATAAATGCTTTCCTGCTAAACACTGTAATTAATATGAGGCAATTTTTATATTAAGAATTTTACCTGGTGTGGGATATGGAAATTTTTAATTAATTTAATTTAATGATTTCACACTGTAAGAAACGCATTCATTGCGTACAATTATATAGTATTTTAAAATATACCTTCATTTTGTAAAACAAATTGAATATAGAAAAAACGGATACCTAATTATTCAGACATTAGTGTATTCGTAATTACCAGATGTGGTAGATGCTGTATAAATATATGTAAGTTACACAACCCGGTTGGGAATTGGTTAACAAAAAGTTTTTCTTCAAAACACTTTTATTTAAAACACAAATTTTTACATTTAACTTTTTTTACAATTGTACTTTCACGGATTCCTTTTGGACCCGTTGATAACTACATACTATAGGAAGTACACTGCACCACTTGTAATATGTTTGTTACTGACCAACTTTTATATGATATAATATGCTTAGACAACAAGATTAGAAGTTATGATATTTATGCTAGATGCATGCTTACGCGGCACATAACTCCTCGTCCCTGAAGATGCAAATTTATCGACTAAATAGGAGGTAAATCTTGCATTTCAATAGAATCCTCATTAATTGATTGATTTTGTTTTTGTTGGCCATATTGATCAATTCGATATAATATAATGCTCAATAAGCCGTTTTATTCTAATCAGTTGAAGTAATACAGAGCGTTTCTAAGATATTAAAATGTAATATGTTAAGCCTCGGACACATCCCAGTAACGTTTCCATTCGCTGGCTTTATCGAGAATTTCTATTTATGCGTGCCAAAAGTATAACCGACCGTCTACATTTGTCGCAAACACATGTAGGGGAAACCCTTGCCTGTGCCACCGAATAACTTAAACTTAAAAGCTATATTTGCATTGTACAAATTCTAAACAATTTTATTTATTGCTTGCAGGGTTAGCCAATCAAGATCTTCGTAAATAGGTAGGTATGAAGATGAAGAGGACATCTCAGCAACGAGCGCAGAATTAAAGGTACCTAGACTAAATTTATTATTTAATTCTTAAAACACTCGCCTTCAGCTGGACTAATTTACATCTTTGCTAGATATGTGGTTGCATTTTTTTCTAATTGATTATGACGCGTAATGAGCATGACATGACGTGACACGACATGATTACTACTTCGACCGGACTATGTGGTGCGTCAAGCACATCACACACATTTTCAGTTAATGGGTGACTGTGGGGTTAGTAACTGCTAGCACTTTGCGTTTGGAGGTATCTTTCAAATTGTTATTGCGTTTTCTGCATAAGAGAGTGTAATAATGTGCCGACTGATATTCTCATCAACCTTCTAGAGTACACGAACGACGGGGGTAGACACTTCCTGGGGGCACCTGGGTGCTTGCACTTGGGTGATCCTCGCGAAAGCGTGGGTGGACAGATCATGTCTGTTTACCCCGGGAAGGTGTAGATCTCTGCAGTTGATTCCGACTCGCCCCCTTTATGTGCCGGTGATATGGGCTTGATGCGATTGAGCTCCAGGATGGACAGCCCTTGTACTTCTGCTACATTGTTTGCTGCTCCGTCTGTACTCTCGTGGATTCCTGTTTCCACCGGACGCTTCTTGTTAGTGGTTATTAGTTCTTGATCCCGTTTTCTGTGGACATGACAATGACACTGAAAGTTGACTTACTAAATGCTTACTAATGCTCATTTTAATTTTCAATATTATAGTAGCAGTAATACTGATAGGAACAATTGCGACCATACCTAAAAAGATGTAAAATAGTTTATTTTAGGTTATGATAAATGCGCGCTTTAATAATATGACTAACTTGAAACCGGTAAATATTTAATGAAATTATAATTGCGCATTCTTGAATCTATTAAAATGCAAGTTACGGAAAATAATAGTCCAGCGATTTGTGTTTTCCATATTTTTATTTATATATAGCTAGCTGTTATGTTTGCGCGATTAGTGTAATAATAAAGAAATTATTATTATGCAAACATATTGATCGTGGCGCCACGAACTCACTATAATCTGTGCTATAATGTTCGAAACAAATATCTGATTTGCATACAGTTTACTTCAATTTGATTTTATTTAACTATGTATGTGGGTAGTGATGATGACAGGAACAATTGCTATCTTTTTTTTGTTTATGTATAGGTTTTTGTTAATAATGATTTTATTTAACTATGTATGTGGGTAGTATAGTGATTACAGGAACAATTGCTATCTTTTTTTTGTTTATGTACAGGTTTTTATTAATAATGATTCTATTGAACTATGTATGTGGGTAGTATACTGATTACAGGAACAATTGCTATCTTTTTTTTGTTTATGTACAGGTTTTTATTAATAATGATTCTATTGAACTATGTATGTGGGTACTATACTGATTACAGGCACAATAGCTATCTTTTTTTTGTTTATGTACAGGTTTTTATTAATAATGATTCTATTGAACTATGTATGTGGGTATATAGTATAGGGATTACAGGAACAATTGCTATCTTTTTTTGTTTATGTACAGGTTTTTATTAATAATGATTCTATTGAACTATGTATGTGGGTAGTATACTGATTGCAGGAACAATTGCTATCTTTTTTTTGTTTATGTATAGGTTTTTATTAATAATGATTTTATTTAACTATGTATGTGGGTAGTACCTATAGTGATTACAGGAACAATTGCTATTTTTTTTTTGTTTATGTACAGGTTTTTATTAATAATGATTCTATTGAACTATGTATGTGGGTAGTATACTGATTACAGGAACAATTGCTATCTTTTTTTTGTTTATGTACAGGTTTTTATTAATAATGATTCTATTGAACTATGTATGTGGGTACTATACTGATTACAGGCACAATTGCTATCTTTTTTTTGTTTATGTACAGGTTTTTATTAATAATGATTCTATTGAACTATGTATGTGGGTAGTATACTGATTACAGGAACAATTGCTATCTTTTTTTTGTTTATGTACAGGTTTTTATTAATAATGATTCTATTGAACTATGTATGTCGGTAGTATACTGATTACAGGAACAATTGCTATCTTTTTTTTGTTTATGTACAGGTTTTTATTAATAATGATTTTATTGAACTATGTATGAGGCTAGTATACTGATTACAGGAACAATTGCTATCTTTTTTTTTTGTTTATGTACAGGTTTTTATTAATAATGATTCTATTGAACTATGTATGTGGGTACTATACTGATTACAGGCACAATTGCTATCTTTTTTTTGTTTATGTACAGGTTTTTATTAATAATGATTCTATTGAACTATGTATGTGGGTAGTATACTGATTACAGGAACAATTGCTATCTTTTTTTTGTTTATGTACAGGTTTTTATTAATAATGATTCTATTGAACTATGTATGTCGGTAGTATACTGATTACAGGAACAATTGCTATCTTTTTTTTGTTTATGTACAGGTTTTTATTAATAATGATTTTATTGAACTATGTATGAGGCTAGTATACTGATTACAGGAACAATTGCTATCTTTTTTTTTTGTTTATGTACAGGTTTTTATTAATAATGATTCTATTTAACTATGTATGTATGTGGGTAGTAAACTGATAACACGAAGAATTACTGTAATTTAATGTTTATCGTTGAAGTTGTCTGTTTTAAAAATATACGATAAGGAATTGACAAGCGATCCACCAAGTCCCGGAAGCACTCGACATCAATGCTTTTCTGGATCCAGAGATAATGTGATCGTGATCCCAACAGCTACCTACTCATTCGATGGTGTTCGCATGCGAAGGAGATTGCAACAGCATAGGATAGGATCCTTTTCCTCATTAGCAGCATGTAAGTGCTAGATTAGTAGAAACATATTTATTTTCCCATTTATTTACCCATTAAGTCACGCATACCAGTATGCATGAAAGCCTATGAAAAAATTTCAGAGGTGATTTACACCTGATGCAATTTTTAACGCCCTTACATGTATAGGACGGGGTAAATCCTAACCTAAAGAAATTTTAGATAAAAAGTGGGTGTAAAATATTGCGATCTGGTGACTGCAGACGAAATTAAATATTTGATTATGATTTCAAGTAACATCTAAAAACAACTTACATACTTACTACATTAATAGAGAATAGACGTTTTTCTTTGTTTGTTGATGAACTGGCCCGCAAATACTCAACCACGATTATCAATTATCAACATATTCTACATACATCTAAACAATTTATTCCTTTAGTTTTCGAAATAATATTTTCAACAAATTTGTTCTCTTATAGGCATTGTAAAAGGCATCGCATTTTTCCTTACTTTTATCTCATTTTGCATTCCTCCTTAGTATATAGCATAAAGATTTCAAATAAGTACCTATCTCTCTAGATCTAGAATATATTCTCTGTCCAATTGCTTTTCAAAAATTATCTCCCACAATGTGCGCAATGTATTCGTTCTGCTGATTGGTAATCCGGAATAATTAGGTGAACGACACTTAGTAAATAAAAAAGGATTACTCAATTTATATTTAAAAAAATGCAAAATGCAGAGATTACAACAAAGAAAAGATATTTTCTTTTTGAGTCTTTGTCAACTTGTGAGACTGTTTGCTTCGATTTGGGCAAACAGATTAATAAATCCGTAACGAAAATTCAAGCATCATTCAGAAGTCAACATATTTTAAAGCGCACTTGCAAATTTTTAAAAATAAACCAACACTTTCTTACGTTAATAATGAAAAAAAATCAATTAAGTAGTAACAAATAATTTCCAATAAATAATATAGTGGTGTTTGGAACACAAAATTGCTATATTGAGTTGCCGCTTCAATTCACATATTCACAATTTCCATCGGCGCAAATCTTGCATCATCAACTCATGCGCATATTAAGCGCCCTTTTAAATAGATTTGATTACGTGGTACGATCTTATTTCCAACAAGATTGCTCTTCACGTGATGGCTAATATTATTGTATTCCAATGCGTTATCTGCTGCTTGAGAATCTTTATTATGACCAAGTGGAAAGATAGATATAGGAAGCGTTCCATTGCTGTTATTAAAGTACCTAGTTCAGTTACAGCAGTTTATTGCTGCGTCTTTGTCCACCAGAGATACATAAGTGACAATGGGTCTAACCACCCCTTGTTATGTCCAATACGCCCCTGGTTTTAATCCTCATTAGCTGTAATTAAAAAAAAAGTGATGTTTTACATTCTTATTTCAGGTGCTGATGATGATGGTTTGAAGTTCCAGTGGTTCAAGGTTCCGTGGTTCAAGGCTCCGAGGTCCAAGGTTCCGTGGTCCAAGGCTTCGGAGGTCCAAGGTTGCGTGGTCCAAGGTCCGTCCTAGGTTAGCTGATATGTATGGAGAATATCCCGGCGATGAAGATAGCCATGATGGCAGCGGTGACTTATGACGTAAGTAGACTGTATTTTTTTATTATTATTAATGACGTTTAATAATATTCGCTAATGTAGTTTTTCCATCTTTTTAATTTGTAACTACTTTCTTATATGACATTTCATGCCATTTGTAATTTATTTGGCGGCCATAAATTTATTAGATAAAATAAAATGCAATTATTATATTTCTTTATTTAAAGTATGCTTATGACCCGCGGGTTATATAAGATTTCACATTCTTATACATACCAAAATGCGGCTTATGCAAAACAAGGATTAAGAGAAAATGGAGAATTTATCGTAGATATGGAACCTTATAGAAAGCTATCACAAAAACAGAAATGTAAAATTATAGTTTATATATTGTATTGTTATTGATTCATCACGGCAAAGTATAATTTCTTCTAAGCGATCAATAATTTATTTGGTTTTGTCGCCGGTCATCTACAATTTTTATTATCCCAGCTAATTATAATTTATTTCTAGGGTTTTATCACCGGCAATCTATAATATCTTATATATATATGGTTTTGTAACTGATGATCTATCATTTCTTACTTGTATGATTTTATTTCTATGGTTTCGGTGATCCGACCAGTTTTTCCCAGTTATTCCGGAAATTATTACAGCTAGATCATTTTCCTTCTGGATTTATATTTCCGGTATCACTCCTCATCTGTGTGCCGATTTTTAAATTTCTCTCGCTTTTATTTCTGGAGATATATTAGTTTTTTATAATTCAATCTGTTTTCTTAATTTATCCTGAAAGGTATTAACTTTAGCTATTCTGCTTCTGGATATATATTTTGCAATGGATATGGTTTCTTAGCCAATTACGAACTTTCAAATTTATATCGGTGTTATTTCCGAAAAAATTACAATTTTTTTATGTAGCGGAAACTTCGGGTTAGACCAGTTTTTCCCACTTATTAGAGTTGAGTAATTCTTGTGGGTACCTACACATTTTTAGTATCATTCGTTCTTATTTCCGGAGATCCATTGGCTTTTTGTAATTCCCGGAACCCGGATTCAATCGGTTTTTTTCATTTATCGTAAAAGGTATTAACTTTAGTTTCTGTTATATTATTTATTTCTACTTTTATTTCAAACTGATGTCACGAATGGGCATTTAGTATATTTTATTGCGGCTATCTATAATTTCTTGCATAAATAGTAAATTATTAGATGTAACTAACATATATTTGTGCTTTTTAGATTTGAAACATTTTGAAGAAGGAAGATTGAAGTTCACCTAACGAAGAACCTAACGAATGGTTCCGAGAAAACTGCTTTATCAAGGAAAAAGGATACCATTTATCAGTATTTCAATTCACACTTATGTTAGTTTCTTATTATGTTAGTTTAGTATAGGAGTTTATTTGCACTCTTGCAATTTTCTCTGATTATTTATGCATTTTGTTGATCTTGTGCTGCAATGGACATGACTGACATAAACTAATTAACAAACACAATGACTCAGGTCACTCAGGAATATACGTACCTGATACGTTTCTGATTTAGGTTTAATATAAATTAATTAAAATTAGACACAATTGGTTTATTGGAATGTTGTCTTCCTTGACTGAGGAATGTGTACAGTAGTTGGTACATATTCGAACTAGAGTGCTGAGAATGAAAAGAGTGAGCCAACTTTAAATACTAGAAGTTCATGTTGAGAGGATAGGGGTGGCTAGAAGGGGAGGTAGGAGGCCACATAAGGGGCGATGCCCTGTGAGTGAGTTAATAAGCTTGTTTAAGTAAAGAAGCATACTCATATGCAGGAATATATAATGTGTTTATTTTAACATTTCCTTTCAATTATTAAACAATGTGAAATTAGTTATAATAATTGAACCACAAATGCAGCAGCACTTGAACATTGATACCCCACTCAAATTTTATGTTATTATACAATCAATGCACCAATATTTTAAGTCATAAGTTATTAGAAAATGTTGATTTTATTTTGCTTTATTGCGAAAACATCAAATTGTTCAACATCCTTTTATTATTATGTCAATAACATTCACATTACACACCTATATGTTTACTTTGTGATTGTATTTTTGTTTTGCTATTTACGGATATGTAGTTGATTAGTTTAGACAAACTATAGTTAGTATTCTGTATTTGCAATTTATTGGATTTTGTTTTACCCTTTACGTATCGTCGTATTTCTGCAAATAGTAACTAATTACAATTATTTAATTCTTCGAAGATTATTGAATTTCGATCTATTTTTATATTAATTAAGCTAGACTAATTTAGCAATGTAAATGTTACTGTAGGAATATATAGTCATTCCAAGCGTTTTTTTTTACTAAGTGTGATTAAGTTTTGTCCAAATATGAGTGTTGAATATGACTTCAAATTTCGTGGTTTTCCTTATTTCTTGTATATTTAATTTATTGTATTTTTTGTGATATTAAAGATATTTAAAAAATTTCAGTTTTTTATTTATAAAATTCTAAATATAAATTTAAAGTTAATTACCGCTGTAATTTACGTTAATAAGTATCAATTCCCATTAATTAAACTTTATTTCAATTATATTCACTATTAGAAGTACTTGTGGCGCCATCTACCGGCCACCACTCCAACTACGTTGTCACTTATTATTGGGAATTCATTACTTATTCGGCATAATTAAAATTACATTTTCAACCGATGTTATCGCATCGTATTTTCCATTATTAATCGCCATTACACGTAAATTACTCATTCATTTAATCTTTTTCACCATTATATAGAGCCTAGTGGCGCTATCTACCGGCAACCAACATACCGACGTTGTCCCAGGATTGTAGAATTTCATTAATCTGTATTATTAAAGTAAAAACTTGATGTGCAGGCATGCAATTTACATCAATAACCCTCTTCTCGCGTAAATTGCCCATTAATTATATGCATTTAACTAATACTTGGACTGGTGGCGCCATCCATCCGGCACTATCCCAACTACGTTGTCACCAATTATTACACATTCATTATGCCGCACGATCAATGTACTGCTTTTGAGAGCACGCAATTTATATCTGTAAGCCCCATTTCACAAGACTACCCTTCAATAAAATGCAATTCATCATAATACCAAAATTTTTACTGGTGGTGCCATCTGTCGACCAGCACCCCAGCTACGTTGTCACCTATTACTACCAATTCATTATTCGGCATAATTAAAAGAAACCCTTGCCGTATGTGTACTCCAAAATGCACCCCCGCAGCCATTAAAACCAACTCCACAATTAGTAAACCCGTCCCTAACGAGTTATGGGTCTCTCAAAATTTCAGCTCTAGATTATTCCTTTGAACAAATGATCGATATTAATTCGCTTCTTTTCCCCATCCCATCTGATCCCATTGACATTTTTGGGGCGAAAATGAGAATTTTTATTTTTAGGCGTGGCGACATTCAGCTTCCAATGTTTCCAATGATTGGTAACCATAGAGAAGGGTTAGTATAGAGCGGAATCTTGTGTATATAGAAACGTTCGCGTGCGTTCGCGCCATCTAATAAGTTTTGCGGGAACTATTCACAAAGGCGGTATTTTTTAGACGTTTTATTTTTAGATGTTTTATTCTTGAAGATTCTTGCAACAATTTAGATCTCCTTTTTAATGGATTTTTGTTGATAAAAATGAAATTGTGCATCTGTGCACTTTGTATGCCGCGTATTTTTTTTTTTAAGTAAGTGTCGTAAATATGCGTCAAAAAGACGTATAGTTACTATTCCAGGATTAAATGTATAGCTACATATAATATAGTGCAATATACTTACAAATATATTACTTTAGAAAACTAAATCTCAAAAGTCTTTTCTATAAACACAAAAAAACACTTCCAAACGTAAAAAATACTTTAAAGAAATAAAACTAAAACAGCGGATATTAATATTATTATAGAAATTTGACACGTACGTCAACAACAAGAAGACAAGAGGTCTGTTTTGGTTCTCACTTTGGACGGTTCTATCACAGTTCAAAGCAAACGCCCGCGCACGTAGTAAACGATTTCGCACTATACGACAATATCACGATTGTTGTAGGTCCATTGCTTTGAACGGTAATAGAACTGTCCAAAAAGAGAACCAAAACAAACCTAAGATGAAAAAAACAAGTGATATATATAGTTATTTCATAAATATTACTGAAGATATAGTATTGCGCTCCCATCTATAGAGTTTTGCGGGAACTTGCACCGCTGGGACACAGTATATACCTAAGCAGTAGTTTCACTTCGTGTCGGCACCTTTGATCTTTTGTCTTTCAGTTGTACCTCGCGCAGAGAACTGCGCATAGTTGCTCTGGTGGCGTTTCTCACAACTAGTAATTGAGCGTCCGTGAACTGTCAAGATTGATAATTGAAAACATTAAAATTAAAGGTTAAGTTATCTACGTATACAAAATCGAATTGATACAAGATTGCGTCGAGGGTGCACAAAAAGAAATTATTTCAGGGAGCAAGCAAAGCTGTAATAGTTTATATACTATATATTATCGATGTTGATAGAAAAATACAAAAGAAAATCATAATTGACAATTTATGCGTATATTAAAAATTGTAGTTGTGGCGTTGTAGAGCCCAAAATGTTCATGTAAAGAGCATATCCAGAGAATAAGTGCAAAATACAAAAATATATACAATATACACATCAAATAATCTATTTCTATTCATGAGGTAATATTTTCTTGTTTGTAGAATATTGAATGGTTGTTGGTAAGAAGTAGAAGTATTTAGAAATATTCTAAAATCTAAATGTTCGCAAGTGCTATGGAAAGGTAGATAAGTTTGGTGAATTACTATTTAACCTTTAAAATCATTTCTTGATTTCTTTTATAACCTCGTCAGTGTCCAGAGATAAGTTATTATTTCCTGCAAATTGATATGTACAAAAATCTCTCAGCTCAGGTATATACCTACGTGTGCCCATATCTGCCTATACTCCCAAATTTGCATGTTTTTTTCAGATTCTGTCTGGTAATTTATTACATACTAATCCTTTCAGCGAACATCGAAAGATGTTTTTTATCCGCAAGATAAAAAAACTAATTAATGAATCAATTTAGTACAGTTATATATCTGTTTGCCTCATCTAAGTTTATATTTGAAAGTATTTTAATTTAATAGAATCGGGATAGAAAATTTAGTGAAAAGGAATATATTTGTACGTTTTCTAGGAACGATCTGATCATATTTCCTGTAAATAAATCACACGTTTCTATATTTAATTTAAAGAAGTAAAACCGTTATTTCAGGAGGTCTTTATTTTGCTCACAATTATTTTAATTTATGTAGATGTAATTACATAGCATAAAAGAAGATACTTGAAAATTTTGAACAATCGTCACTAGTTTTCAGAAGTATTCTATTGCTTTATGATGGACAGTTATCGTAAATATGAGATACAAGTTATTGAAGTAATTGTTACTTATGATTAGTGATGGGGCAATCAGATCCAAAAAGTATGCGATAAGCTTAAACGGATATGTAGTCACTATGCTCAGTTCATACAGGTACCGACTATTTTTAGTCGATAAGGAAAAAGATTTGTTAAGCAAAATGTAGTTGATAAGGAAAAGGATTCGTTAAGCAAAATGTAGTAGTCGATAAGGAAAAAGATTCGTTAAGCAAAACATCCTTGAGAATAGTACCTACATACATATCGTGGCAGCAGTTATAAACAGAGAACACAAAAACTAAGCACAAAAAACACAAGTATGATAGGATTACTCTACCACGTAGGATACACGATATTTAAAAATTGTTTGATTTTAAGAGTTAAGTAATACATTTTAACTCATAACTACTTCTTACTAAGACGGTTAACTTAAAATATACGACGTTACGAATACTAGTTTCGAGGTAGAGTATCTTTCCCAATTCTTAAGAGTTCTTACATTTTACAATTAACGAAAGTAAATATTGCATTCTTTGAATAATGCGATAAACACATGCGAATAGCAATAATCCCCGAGTTAGATATAATTAACAATAAGCAAAATTAAGGTATGCAATAATACAATTATATACAAATATTGTACAGCTGTTATTATTAAAAGAGAACGCAAAAAACAAGAAAAAAGAAAAACGCCGAAGCCCGCCTCGCTATCTACATACATACATATGTATATATGCAGGTACTATTTTCAAGGATGTGGATCGGTTCGCCTATATTTTGCTTAACGAATCTTTTTCCTTATCGACTACATTTTTCTTAACGAATCTTTTTCCTTATCGACTACCTTTTGCTTAACGAATCTTTTTCCTTATCGACTAAAGATAGTCGGTACCTGTATGAACCGAGCGTAGTGACTACATATCCGTTTAAGCTTATCGGATACTTTTTGGATCTGATTGCCCCATCACTACTTATGATCAGGGATGTGAATTGGAAATAAGGAAACAACATATTGAAAACAAAAGATTTATTGCTGATGCTTTTCTTACAAACGATACAGTAAAACAAATTGGTATATTAGATTAGTGCGAACAATATCTATACTACAAAATATATCTGTAAAATGTTCATGCTTATTAGTCAGTCAGAAGACAAGTAATGGTTGCTGGAAAAAGTGATTGTCCTGTTATCTCTTTCGGTGCTTACATACAGTAACAGTAACAGTAAGGCAGTGATTACAATCTCTAATTTTAGGGGTAATACCCTGAACTATTTAACTTAACAACTACAGGCAATATTAAAAACTACCTAAGCCAAGTGAATAAAAAGACATGTACAAGTAAAACAAAAATTTCAAACAAAACCCATTTTTATACAATAAAAAAAAGTAGCTGCAGGATTACAAGCATATAAAAAAATCAAATGTAATAAAAGAAATAAAACTTGTGTCACCAGTCCAGAATAAAAATAGCATAACTTTTAAAATAACTAAACACTTGTTTCATTTAAGTTAACATTTTCTTTAGACTATGTTTTACACAAATCGCATGAATGTTTCTCTAAACATTTTTTTAAACAAGTAACCAGCAACATAAGTTAATGCATTCTCCTCAGGCAGGTTGAGGTTTTGGTAATCATTGCTATCAATGGATAATGCTCTTTGAAAAATATTATCTGGTGGAAATAAAATTTCTAAACGCTTAACTTCACTAGGTTGTATATTGATTAATACACTATCTAAATCTTCAATGCAGTTTGCATTATCAGCTAATTGAAAATAATTTAAGCAAAATAAAAGCCCTAGAAAACTGGATTGGAGTTGGATTTATACAGTTCCCCGACTGTTACCGTACAGTACCAAAAAAATTTTCTAACGCATCTTGATTCAATCGTCTTGTACACATTTAGCTAACATTTTTACTTACGATTTGCCACAACCCCAAAATTGATTTAATTGTGACCTTACACTCATTAATAAAATTTAAAGTTTTTGTTATATCAAAGTTACACAATTTTTTTATTCTTCGCTCACTGTCTCCACTTTGGCCGATATAACCCCGAAAGCAAAATCACTAATTCCTGGTGCAATATCCCATTTATTTGTTATTCTGCATAAAGTTGATTTTGATGGAGATGTAGAGTTTTACTTAAAAAACGGTAGACTTTAGGGCCAACAAAAAATATATTTAAAGCAAATTGCTTAAATTCATTTCTATATTTATAACCATACTGAGATCGTTTAACCAATTGTAATTGAATTTTAAATAAATTTAAAGGCTGTGTAACATCTAATGTTGCTTCCGTAGCCCCATCTGGGCTTTGCGCACATGGTGCTATAAAAGCATCTGCTACAAAGTATTTATATTGTTATTATAAACCACATACAACGAATGACAATAATACATTACCTGTTAGAAATAGAGTCGGAATCGTATCTTTTTCGATTCTATTCCTCTACATGTTCTTAAAACAGCACAAGTCAAAATGTATATCACATACTTTTGCTTTTGGTTGTAGAACAGCATGCCCTCCAATTTGTGCAATCCATTTATTACGACTATAACATTTTTACATTTACAATTATCATAAGCGAAAAGAATTGCAATTACGGGTAAGACCAATTACGTATATAATAAACATGCGTCATAAGGAACAAAGAAGCTGACAAAGAATTGTAACAAAACTTAGTAACTTACATTACTTCATCTGCAGATAATTGAAAAAAATGGAATTCTTTATTGTCTTTGTGATACTTCCTAGTACAGTTCGATACACAGCGTTTTATACTAAGCATCTGAGTTTATAATCTATTAAATACCTATAACGCTAAATTAATTAAATAAAGAAGAAAACAACTATATACCCTACAAAACAAATAAAACTATATATTAGAAACAATTAACTAAAGACTAAGCAAAATACTTTAAACACTACTATTAAAGTAACTAAATATACGAAAGAATACTGATAAGTATACCTGGATATAAGAAAATATGATAGATAGATATACAATATAGATATATGCAGTACGATAAGCTTTTAAAACAATTACGGAATATTCCAGAATATTATACTGCACACAACACAAGATGAATAGAGCTCCTAAGAACAGAATGAACAGAATTCAAATAGCTTTGAAATAGTTTGAAGTTTTTAAGGTTAGATTTTTGTTTGTAAACAAAATCCAGTAATTTTAATTACAATTTCACCCACCGATGCGACACTGCCCAGTTATGTGCGCGAGTTACGGTTGAAACCCATCATTTCGGCGAAGTGAAACTACTGCTTACGTATATACTGTGGCTGGGACGTTTGAACAAATTTAAGTTACTACCCCATGTTGGCAACTCTGCTTGGGTGACAGTTGCAATAAAATGAAAATTAATATAACCTAAAAATTAGAGATTTTCATGTTGCATATTTTGATAACTTATACGAGGGTAAATTATGGATAGTAAGGTAATTGATTTTAATCAACGAAGAATTGAGACAATTTTAAAGACGGAAAATGATTTTATTACAAACTTATTTTCAATATTAGCTCTTCCACAAAAGAGTTACCAAGGTAAGACCAAATATGCTTATACCGTGAATCAATTCGGCTACATGGACATCGAATGAATAATGAAACAATATTCTATGCATTTTAATAAATGAAATGAAAAATATATATATATATATATGAAAGGTAAATGTATTGTCAACAGTAATAAGTGAAGCAATCAAATTTGTAGTCACGTTTTTTATCCACAAATTATTATTTTCTTTTAAAATCTAAAATTTTCGTTTTCAAAAAATTGTCTTCCCGCCGTTTCGAGAAGTTAAAATCTGCTACGGTTGACAACAGTGTTAGACCACACAATCCACTTCCCAGATATTGTTTGTATTTCATTTTATAGGTTTGTGTTATGTGTGTTGGGTTGCCTAATGAAAAGTCGACCTATAAGATGTATTCGTATACGCATGCGTGAGAAGTACGTCAAAAACTACGAAAGTTGGGTTGCATTCAAGCGATACATTGGCCGAATTGAGCTAGTTTTAGCTCTGGCAGCGCATTTTGTTAACATTTATTTATTTTATATATTTCTTCTAATTATAATATAATTTCTAAAAATATGTCATTTATGTTTGAGAATAGGGGGAAAAATAAACCTGTGATAGCAATCAAGTTTAATTGACTGGCCTGGTATTATCTGAAAAACCACCAAAAATATCTGATTGAATATATTTATTTAAAGCATATCATAAAACACATTTTATGAATAAAAAAAGCAATTTCTCATTTAAACTCTAAATACCAAATATATACTTCCCAGTACATTTAGTAAAGATGCAACACAGAAAATATCAAAAATAATTTATGATTTTGGTTATTTAGAAATTGTATTTTTACTTAATTCCAGATAATACAAAATAGTTTTCATGTTATACAAATAAACTCTTCAAGTATTATATTAAACACATTTTATATCCATTGAACTATAAAAATTAAATAAATTAATTCCCAAGCAATCTTAAAAGTTTGGTTTATTTTATGACGATTACACCGTAATCATAACAAAAAAATTAAAAGATCTCAATCATAAATTTTTAAAGTTTTATTAATGTAAAGATCATATTACATAAATTAACGTTTGCCTCCAACTCTAGGTGCAGCTTTTTGGACATTTTTACTAGCTTTTACCTTGGGTACCGCTTTTGCCTTTGCGGGTTGGGTAGTTTTCTTCTGTTGCTTTGTTGCTTTCTTAGCTTCTTTTGCAGCACTAAAATAAATATAATTAAAATTTGACTTATTTTCCTAATGTATTGAAATTACCGGATAGCCTGTTCTCTTTGCGCTTTTCGCACTTCTGGTCGTTGATTACGTTTGGCCAAAATATCATTTAAAGAAGCCCCAACAATAGCACGTTGAAACTTTTGGGTCCGCCGGGTACGTTTCTTTGCTGCTTCCTCTTCTTGGCCCTTCTTATGTTTACGCCTACAAAAAGCAACTATAGACAAAGTACAATACAAACATCAGTACCACATACCTATAGAACATCGTCCAAGTCACCTTCCGTGGATTCCTTTTCATCAAATGAGCCGACTCACATTTTGAATTCAGAAATGTAAATGACTAAAATGAAAATTATTTATATTAAAACATGCTTACATGAAACAAAGCTATAATAAAAGCATTTATACCTTGCCATCAACCTTAACCATAGTTTTGCCATGGCCAGGGTGAATTTTATAACCACTGTAAATACAGAGTCCGATCCTAAAAATAACATGTTGTATTAGACATAAATCATAAAAAATGCAAAAAATCCATTTTTATAGGTGTAATGAATTAAGGATGTTTAATATAAATCAGTTGGAATTAGAGATAAACAATACTTACTTCATTTTGACAATTTACAGAAACGGAAAAGAATTTGCAATCATGCAACCCACTCTAATCAAAACAAGTGTTGGTTTGGGATTATATTGGCAGGCTTGGTTTGACATTGATCGTTACTGCGCATGTGCAATTTTCAAATAGTTGGCGGGTTGGCTGATAAAATAAGCGAAATATCAAACTTTTAGAAATTATTCATTGACGTTTTGTGTAATAAAATCTAATTTTACAATAAAACAATTTAATTTTTTAATCAGATCTAATAAAATGTATTCTTCTAGTGAATCGTTGGATAAAACTAAAAATTCTAATAATGAATATAATGAACAACTTCGCAATCGAATTAATCAATTGAGAGATACCATGCAAGACCTAAAAGCACAGTTGAAAGATGAAAAAGATAATTGGGAAAAAGAAATTCAACAATTAAGTAATCCCGAAAACAACAATCAAGCGCAAATGGATATAACTACATCAAGCAACGACTTGTCTACTACAAATCTGATAAACACTGGCTTGTCAGTTTATGAAGACCCAATGGACTACATTCATATTGAAAGTAAAAACTTGCAAAGGCAGTTGGCCATCAGTAATTACCGAAGACGTTTGCTTGAAGTAGAAAATATGTGCAACTTGGAATTAATGCGAGTCAAACAAAATGTAACATTCTTGCAGCCCTTACGGATGATGGCGAATGAATGGGAATCCGCTAAAACTCCCGATGAATGTGGAGAATCCCTATATCCTAGTCAGAAATCAGGAGATTTTCAGTTGCCAGAAAATATTAAATTACACGAAGTATCCCCTATAGATGTAATGAGTAACAAGTTTGCTGGCGACGCAAATACTTTTTCGAAAAATGAATCACAGGAAATCTCTTCCTACAACAATAAATTCAGTTATCAACATGAGGCAAATGGGTTTAACCCTAGGGGTTCGACATGGAGTACGGAGTATATAACAACAGAATAAAATTTTTCATATCTGTATTTGCAAATGTAAATTAAAATAAAGTTTTTGGCGTATATTTTATTTTAAGAAGTTTATCACATACTATTCAAGTTATTTTACAAGTTCTCCTTTTAAAGCAATTTATGAGCCTATGTAACCGAATTAAATTTTCTCCCAGTTATTTTCAATAATAAATTTTGAATAATTGCCGAAAATTCGCGTATGTTGAAAGCCGGAAGCTTAAAAATAAATGCAGAATATTTGAATTTTTGAAAAATATGTGGTTTAACATCTTTAACTACTATAAAATGTTTTTATTTGGGTTCAACATTCGAATAATTTGTTTTGTATTGGTTAGGGTAATTATTTATACAAATGTGTATCTCAATGCTTTTTATGTTTATTTTATATTCACGAAAGGTGAGTGTCAATTCAATATAAATTCATAGGTTTAATAATTTTTAAGATTCGATGTTGATAGTAATGAATTCAAGCAAGGCTGCCAATATTCCAATCGCAAATTGTGTCAAACTGACGTGGATGTTTAGGTTTAGTGATACCGCTGTTTGAAAAACGTATCAATAAATATGGATATAGCTTCATTATTTGATGATGTTAAACGTATGAATAAAAGACAGGTACAAATAAATTGTATATCTTGAAGGTTATGTTAAATATTGATCTTTTAGTTCTTGTATCAAGTACTGAGCTTTGGTATGATAGTATCCTCTGCCCTTATGATATGGAAAGGCTTAATGGTAGTAACAGGCAGCGAGAGTCCAATTGTTGTAGTTTTATCAGGTAGCATGGAACCTGCATTCCACAGAGGCGACTTATTGTTCCTAACTAATTATCCCGACGAACCAGTTAGAGTTGGGGAAATTGTGGTTTTTAAAGTAGAGGGTCGTGATATACCAATTGTGCATCGGGTATTAAAGCTACATGAAAAGTATTTCCTTTTTATTACATCTTAACATTTTATATAGCTGTATGCTGTTTCAGAGAGAACGGCACAGTAAAATTTTTGACGAAAGGTGATAATAATAGTGTTGATGATAGAGGCTTGTATGCACCAGGACAGCTGTGGCTTACAAAAAAAGATGTGGTAGGGAGAGCGCGAGGTTTTCTGCCATATGTTGGCATGGTGACAATTCTTATGAATGAATATCCTAAGTTTAAGGTATATTTACAAAATAAAAATATAAAAAATACATTATTTTCTTTTATAGCTCTCAGTACTAGGATGTCTTGGATTTTACGTATTAGTTCATAGAGAATAGACTAAGTTCTAGGTTTTGTAATAAATTATGTGCATTTACAAATGATTGTAATGTTTTGTATAAATGAAATCTTTTCTTTTTTATTAATAAAGGTGCAATGCACAAGCAAATATTCTTGAATTTCAATATAGTCAAATACAATGTTATTTCCTAGCACTTCTTCTTAGTTTCTTGGTTGTAACTGGTAATTCTGAGCCTTTAATGCTTTTACGTTTATTCTGAGGAGTATATTTTTTCTCTAAGTCAGACATGAAACTGCAAAATTCCTTTTCTCTGCGCTCTTGATTCTTGCGTATAGTTTCTTCAATTTCCTGATCTATAAGAAATATTGTTATGAAGAAATACTTAAAGCCAATGCAATATCATACCAGTTAAATTTAGTTTTTCTGCCTCTTCTCGTTCGGCTTCCCACTTTTGTCGCCTTCTATTTTTCTTTCTTTGCGGTTCATTAAAAAAAGATTCATATTCTTCCACTTCTCCATTATCTACAAGCTGCCTCACAACTTCTATTATCCTTGGCTCACTATCGCAGTCACTAAACGGGACACACTCCAGAATGTCATCCATATTTCCTTTACTGGAAACATAAACCCGCTTGATATCTCGAATTTCTGTATCTGACCCAATATATTCTTTTTCGTAATTCTGTATGTCTTTTATGCTGATTCTTTTAAACATTGATCTCCAGTATTCCATCCAGTTAATGGTTGAATAAGAATCTTCATCAAATTCACCACAATCATCGTAAACTTTCCTTTTTTCCGAATCTTGTAGTATAGAGTAGATTTTACCTAACACCTTGAATTTCTCAGTTGAAGCTGTTTTCTTGGATTCTTCCACCCTGTCAGGGTGAACCAACAGAGATAATTTATGGTAGGCTTTCTTAACTGAAACATCAACAATTACAATTATGAAGACTTAAAACAAGCAGTTCACCTACTATCTTTTTGACTCGCATCCTGTTTTAAGTTTAAAACTTCATAGAAATTTCGTGTACCATAATATTCCTCACATTTACTTAACAAATCCGACATGGTTTTAATTAATTAACGTACAATTTACTTGACAATTAAAATGGCGCCAAACGATGAAACTACAATGAAATACGAATAAAATGAAAAATGGTGTTACTTGACTTCTTATGCCAACGTTAAGAAAATTTAGTTTACTAGTGACAGCAATAAAGACTTGTTAAGGTCTCTATAAAAAAATTAATAGGCAATATATTTATGAGGTTTTATACTACCATCTATTTCGGTACTTATGTCATTACTTGATAAGTTATTTTTTAAATTTATTAAGATTATCCATCGCTTCCATCCATCGCTGCCACCTCAAATTTCATGCATTCTTGGTTGCATAAATGAGGGATAGAAGCTAATTTTTCATTAAATATAGTCTGTGATGCAATAATTGTGGTATGTACAGTTAGGGAATTATGTATGTGGACAGTTCACTAACACGTAGGCAACACGAATTACAGCGAGGGCAGGGGAATATGACCCCACTCAAAACAATCGCCATATGATTAGTACCGAAAGCGCAGACATTTTGTATTCGTAGAAATTGTAGGCGACAGTAACATTATTTTAAGTTATATTAAGAGAAAAGGTTGGAGTTATGGCGCTCATTTACAATAACAAATGTAATAACGTTTAAACAATCCATAAGGTAGAAAATGATGAAAAAATACGTATATATTCTATATTATTAGAGTCTGTTAAGTATATTAGTCTATTTATTAATCTACCTAAAAGTCTGTGGTCTGACAACTAGTAATCCCTGCAATCCTCTAATAAGTAAAATAAGAGGGAATTAACATTTTAAATTTATACGTAAAATTATTCTTTAGTAAACAATTAAACGCTTGCATTGCGTTGGTATTTCAGTTGGTAATATAATAGCCTTGACGTTACGCGGTTAAGTTTGACAATATTTACTGTAAATAACAATATACCTATGTAAGTCTATTGTCAAGGAGTTTGTCGCTGTATAAGCACCAGACTTTAAACATATGGCTTGCTTCAGGCAAAATGAAATTGTAATTAGTAGTTTTAAAGTTAAGAAGTATTTCCGATTAGACAGTGCCATGTATTTATTTCCTTTCATTATTAACACGGATTACATACTTCTGTTTCATTTCCATTCTTTTAATGTGTTTTGTGATCGTTTCTTTTTTTAAAATTTTAATTTATTTGGTTTGTTTTTAAATATACGTATAGGTATATACATAATACATATTTTAACATTTATTTTCCCTAGTTCAATCCTTTCTTGTGAAATATGGTTATCCAAACCAAAGGGGAAAAATGCATTCATTCGAAAACGGTTTATTAGAGGAACAAACGCCATTTTACGTTCTATAAATAAATACCTACTCAAAATAGAATGAATTCGTAGGATATTTAATTCACCGAATGTTAAAAGAAATTAAAACATTTTGATATACCTATATATATAGATTTAAAACAGTGTCAATTGAAAGTGACATACCAAGGTATTATGTCAAATATGTAAAACTATTTGTTAAAAATAATCATTTATTGTGACACAAAGAAATATAACAATAAAGTTTTACCAAACACAAGAAACATTGAAAAAACAAATTTGTAAATAAGAATTCTAAAATTTCAGTAATAAAATTAAGATCTCATTCTCCAAAGATAAATATTTTAAAAAGAAATAAAAATTATTCATATAAATCAAAAAATTGAAACTACAGAAAGTAAATAAGTAATAAATTATTTGAAAAATAATGAGTATTTTAGTAAGATAAGATTCCGTATAGTAGTGTGGTGTGGTTCTAACCACTTTGAACTAGTATTAGGGGAAATTTATTTTGATGTCGGTACTAGTCTTTGTCGCATGGACCGCTTCCACCTAGATATCGATATTTATTTTCCTGGAACATATGCAAGTGCGTAATGGCATACCGGATACCTATTAAGGGAATTCGTAAAATGTTGATTTCGACCTTCGAAGTTTATAGTATCTCCGGTAAAACAAAAATACGTTTTAATTAAAATTATTTAACTCTACAAATGTCTTCCAGACATTGTGTGTTTATTAACAATATGTTTGAACTACAAATAAAATAACTAAATGTACTATTTTCACTATTTACTGTTTTAGAAATATTTTCTTCTTTGTAGTCTCATAACTTACTTACTAAGCAGTAATTCCAGGTAAAATTTATTGAAAGCAATCTTAATAATATGTTTATATACTTAGCTTCTGTAGTATCAGAGAAGCGGGGAAGTACCGACTCTACTGCGTTAGATTAAAAAAATTAATTATTTGGCCCATTAATTTTCGGAATTAAAATATACCTGTGTATTTTACAACTATTCGTTTTCTTTAAGATTTAACATTATGGCACAGTAGAGGATGTATTTATTTCAGTTAAGTTGAATTTTTATGTTACTTTACAATGGAATGAGAATACCGTAAAAGATAATGATTAAAAATTGTGCAGGAAATTAAATTACAGTGTCTACTGACTGTAATAAACCGATGTTATTTTGCTAATAAAAATAATTCGAAGGATCACATAAGATTGGGCCAGCGTGAAAGGGAAAGGGTAGTACTCTGCTCCGTAAGTGTGGTTTGTGTTGCCTACGTGTTAGTGAACTGTCCACATACATAATTCCCTAACTGTACAATCGTACAAAGCTAAACCTGGACTATTCACAACAACTTTACAGTAAAGTGGCGTTGTTTACAAAAGATATTTCGCCCGTAAGCACAAATGCGGTTTCTTAAAGGAAAAACATCTACATTTAGCAAATATAGAAAAACATTGAATTTATAAAATAGAGAGAAATAGGTAAGAAAAGGCGAAGGTATATGCATATGCATTGGTCTTTGATATCGTACCGACTTACTTTAATAAACACAGATCGAAACAGTTTTTCAATTAAGTACCTAAATATAATATTGTACCTACCTATATGAACCCCATAATAGATGTTTATTTTTCTTACGTAACGTTGCAGCTTCATCCAATAGGTTTTTTAATTTATAAACTGATCTGTGGGGATTACTTTCATATTGATTTTTTAATTCACTCCGAATTTCTTCTTTGACATTAAGTAACACCTCCATCTTACTTTTTTTTATTTTACTCTATTTTTACAGAAATCGTTATATTGATTCGTTGCCACTGGCACTTTTGCCATAGTACACTTTCACATAATTTATATTAAAATAGTGGTTAAAAATTATTGATTCTGTATAAAATTGTATTTTATCTGACTTAGTGTGCGAGTTCAAGATAGAAATATTACTGTAGATAAAAAAATTCACGATAAATAATTTATTTTGCGTAGCCAACTTGATAAAAAAATTGTGTGGCGGGAAATTCAAACTATCTGCGAGCATTTAGAATTATCACATTTGTATACGAGAGCCCTTAACCATGATTAGGTTTTTATTATTATTTTCAAAATGTAATTATTGGAATATGGAGCACACATAAGTATTAGATATATTTTACTACTGCCTATCTATATAAGTACTGTGTTTGTGAATTTCACTTCAAAGTAATGGAATTAATTCAAATATATTCCATTTATTCTCCATTACAGAATATAATATTTCATAAACGAAAATCAACCTACCTCTACATGTATTAAAAATGTAAATATGTTAAATTATTTTAAGGGAGAGACATATTTAATAGTATTGATTTAAGATGGAGGTGTGTCTGTCGTCTCACCCGACATTGAAATCTCTTACTCACAGAATCGGTTGTAAATATGCAAATGCAATTGTAAATTATTTTATTGTGTTTGTTTATTTGCATATAACTCAATGACTAGCCGTACGCCTACTTAAATTAATAGAAAAAAAGGAATGACTTTATTAATATACATGCAATGGACTTGCTCGTACAAATACATTTCTATTCTATATACAAACGTACGAAAGTTGGTAGTGGATTTTTTTGCCTATTTATGCTTTTATTCTCGTGAACATGAGATGACTGGAAGTCAATTATAGTGGAATACACTAACTTAAGAGTCTTCTGGTGGAAAGTCCATATATATAAAATGGTATAGGCATGTCTACGGGTGTATTTTCACCCTGAACCAAAAATGGATCCTTGAACAATGAAAAAATTTATTTTTTACATGAAATAGTGTGCATTCAAATTGGTCCGAAGAACGAATTCATCAAATCAATAAAAAAAAATTATTAAATGGCAAAGGAATTTATTGGGTCATAATTTATTACCTAATAAATACTAATAAACCAATCACTGTATTAACGAAATCAAACCTATTGAAAATGAAACGATGATTTGATTGGCTCAATGAAATATGTTAGTATTGTTGTTTTTAATCAAATTATAAGTATAGATTGTTACAGAAAAGTAAATAACTGCATTTCAGTGGTTTCAAGATTATCTGCCTTTTCGTTCCCTCCAATCCCTTGGTGGCTTGGGACCCACTGAAGAGTTACATAATATTTAGACAAGTAACTCTCTGAATTTGTTGAAGCTGCTGTTTTGTTTGCTAACGGTGCGCGTTCAATTCGCGGTCGAGGTTTTTAATTGTGGATAAAAACATGCCTTCTTTTCGGATAGAAAGTAAAATCATGGTTCTTGTGATAATGCAATTTTTGGCAAATAAAAATTCTCTACCGGAGGTTGAAACACTTCTGGCTTTATACATCTATGTTAGCTCTTAACACCTAAAAGTGTCAAAGTGTATTTTAATAATAATGTTTCAAAATATAATGCCCAATTAGCCTTTACAAATTAGGTTCTGAAATTTTGGTGTATAAGTGAGCAAAAAGGATAAAATATGCAAAACTTTAAACAAAATTTAATGTTAAGAAACCAAACCAATTGTTTTTTCCCCAAATTGTGAGTTTATTGTTCGCAGTTATCTCTTATAAAAAAAGGTACATATAATTTCAAACATATTTGGTTTTTATTGCATTATAATTTTTATGATGTAATAAACATATAATAAGCACTAATAAATGGAAAAAAAAATTAGATTAGGATGCATTTATTTATAGTATTTGCAAATATTATGACGTATAAAATTAAGTTTTCTGCAATTATGGGTAATTTTTTTTTTAAGAAAGCATGTGACTGGTAACTGGACGCGTATACAATAAATTTGCCCATAGTTAATAAGTGAAACTTATAACCGCTTTTGAGATATTTTAAAGATTGTGTTTGCGAAAAAAGATCAAAAAAGTATTGGTTTTATAGTGGCATATTTATATTATATAAGTAATTGCAGTTTTTAGTCCAAATTTACCACACTACTACCGTTTTTTGGTTTAAATTCTACCGCTATTTCTAGATTTCGAAGATTGTGTATGAAAATACCGTTAATGGGAATAGATTTTTTTTAGTTACATACATTTTGTTACAGTATAATTCTAAAATATGTGGGGAAATATGTTCTTCTTTTTGCAAAAACAATATTTAACATACCTCAGAAACAGTAATGTGTTGCGGCATAGTAAATACAATAGCTGAATGTATTACAAACATGGTGGTAGCTTGTCGTCAAAGGAATAGGTCTGATACGTGTACCTGTCAGATTTTGAACAGGCTGTTCTGGCTGTTACCTATAGATACTATTAGTTAATATGAAATCGAAATTGAGATTGAAATATTTATGTGTTTGTGTCAAAAAAAAAATGTGTTGAAAGAAATGATGCAGAAAATTTGTAGATGATCGGTTAAAGTTGAACCTGGTGCTTGAAAAGAATGTCTTCGAAATGTTTAAAATATTTTATATAGGCATGTACTATAAATAAATTTAAGATTTTGCCACAGAAAAGTAACTCATTTTTTTTATATCTAATGTTTTATATCTCCAATAATGACTAATATATATGTTTTCCGAATAAAAAGAAGTAAAGAATAATATATTAGTTAAAGGCTAAGTTTTCTTTTACGAATCTTTTAAAAGTAATGCTTTAGTTGCGATAAATTTTTGATTTAAGTAATTAATTTATCAAGAGATACGTTAGTTCCGCCATGTAATTCAACCGCAAACTATTCGTTTAAAACCTAAAATTTTTTTTGATAATTCTCTCCAAACTTAATTTACTTTACCGATCAAACTTTATGAGTAGATGCTAAGTAATGTAAAGCAGGTGATTGTAGTGCATTATTGTATCTGCTGGAGGAAGATTTTGAGTCCGAGATGTTTTAATTTATAATAGTGTAGTATTGAATTCATTTTTTTTTATGTCGACAAAAACTAAACTTTGGAGTATAAAAGCGTTCTTAGGTTTGTTTATTCAGATGTCATCAGCTTGTACATACACTGAGAAAAACAAAGAAATATCTATTTGCCACTGCTTAATAGAACCATATCTTTCAGTTAATACATATTATGTACACATTCAATGGAAGAAATGTTTTTTTTTAGTGTCAAAGAAATCCTTCTTCTCAGTGCATAAAAAAACTGTTTACATTTAAAATAATCAATATTATATATAAAAATAATTTCTTGCTTGAGAAAGAGGTATGCAAATTTTGCAAGAAAGACTCTTATATTAAACTTAAATGCATTCAATATAAAAGCAACCGTTTTGAAATATTTTGATATGCCATCAGTAAATCTTTCCGAATTCCGCCTCGGCATCAGAAGCTTTTTGGCAGCTTATTCGCACTGAAATACAAATACGTAGAAGTCATTATACAGCTGTTCAATTGGAAAGATGTGGGAACCTAAATCATATGTCCAAGATTCTTGTTTTTTGTACATCTTCCCATAATCTTACAGAATACGTATAATTACAAGCAACCATCCGCAATGTCGTAATGTTATGTTAAATAAGGAATATGTTTTGCGAGCCCGTTCGGAATATACATACCTATGCCTGTTACATATGTGTAGTATGTCGGCGGTATTGTAAATGCCGTCACATCGGCACAAGTCGCCAATCTCAAAAATGCTTCGGTCAGCTTTTTAGTACAACGGGAGTGAGAATAGGTAGCGATACAAGTTACCGAGTCTCCGGCGGTTCGAAGATTTCCCACGGACCGGTGGAATGTCGCTGGTCCGCCGTCTCTCACCCCTCTCCCTTCCCGAACCCCTCACGCCCGCAACTCCTCTTGGCCCAGCACAAGAACAAAAGACTGCTTTCCGATATCTTTTGTTTGGCAGTTATTTAAAATACATATCGATTCCACACGGTGATACAAAACGTATATCGGTCTTCCATCAATGTTCTCAATTCAATTTGACTAATTTTGCTGAAGATATCTAATAAATGTACACTGTAAAATGACTACAAAAAATAAACAGAACAATATCACTGTGATAATCGGCGTAAAACAGAAATAAAAGTATATTGGATGTGAGTACCTACATTAATAATGGCAGTGATATTGTTTAATTTTTTAAGAAAATGTATAGTGATTTGCTACTTATAAAAACGTGTTAACGTAGGTTTAAAAGCCATGCATTATATTCTAATGATAATTTACATAGTGATATAATTATACTAACAAGGTTTTAATTACACTAACTAACAATTAGCGGGTAATTGCAATAAATTATTGTACATTTGCACCTAATTTTACATCCATAACATTTCAAATCAACAGTAAAACTGCGAAAAAAATACGCATCGAAAGAATATGCATAGAATTTTGTAGGTTCCAGCAAATTTATGAATCGCTCCTTTTCTACCTTGATACCTCGGAGAGTTCAATCGCCTTAAAATTGATACAATTTTGTTCAGGAGTGTTTTCTAAATAATTTGGCATATCCGTTATGTGTCAAAACTAAATTATCTCATATGATGGTCATTTGGAATAAGATCATCTCGAAGTGCCTTTTTTTTTCAGGAACCAATGAATATTTTTCAACGATGTTAGCTGATAGGGTTTTTCAGCATTTGGTTATTAGCAAACACTTATATAAGGGAGAGAGGGGCACAGAAGACCGGTTAATCTTGAATTAATGAAACAGTAAGCAATACATGAGAATGGCTTAAATTGGTTAACCATATATCTCAAAGGGTTAACTGAATACATTTAACTTTTTCGTTACGCATTCTAGCATGTTTTCCTTTTACGAATTAAAATTATCCTCTGTGGCTCATATTTGAAGCACAAAGGATCAAATTTTATTATTATCACTATTTTCTGCCCCAGTGCAGGTGTCGTGTGCTCAGTTCTTACATACGCCATACTGAGGAAACGGTTAGTTCAATAAGTACATTTAGGGTTTGAACCAATTTTTTGATCACAATCAGAACTAGTGTTTGCAACTGGTGATATAACAGGTCTAGTTCTTTGTTTGTTCTGGACTTGGGTCTGTTTAGCAGCCTTGTCTTTATTTTTAATTAAAGAAATATTTTTAAATTAGTTTTTGAAGCATGGAGGATATTGCTTCCACTTGCTTTTGATTTTTTAAATGTGAACAATTCTTCTGCATGCTGAGTTTCACATAGATTTGCGTTTGGTACTCTTTTGTAATCTTTGTGAAATCGGCTTTGGTAAAATCTAGGCCAGGAGTTTATTATATATATATTATACTTATTTGAATTGGATGGTATACTATTATGGTAACATGATCATGGCTATGGATTTTTGTAAATATCTTGCGTAGTATAAATGGTATCTGATGATGGAAGCAAAATTTCAATTATGGAGAGACTTATTAAAGGTTCCAAAGATTGATATACAAGACTTTTTCTCTACTTCTATATAAGAGTCTTACTCATATGTCAATTTATGTGTGGTTTGCATCTCATCAGCGCTTATGTCAAAGCTGTTTGATGTGGTTTCGCGTTTCAGTTCTTGCCTTCCATTCTCTTATCTCTGCTCTTCTATAATAACCATATCTTTTGCCATCACACCAACCGACATTTCACCAGCTATTACTAAAACAGCTGTCTTTAAAGCTCTTCTATGAGTACTTGCTGTACGCATGGCCCCTCTTGTTTGGACAGTCAGTATTATCTTTCTATACTTCTTTTCATCCAATGCCTCGACCAAAATCTCACTCCCACAGAGTAGGATCAAATTCGTTGCAGACATAAGCAACCAGCGCATGCATAGCAGTATTCTGGAATTAATTCATTCAGCCCGGCTGATAGTCTAGTGGCTTGCACACTTGGCTATCAGTCGTGAGGACCAGGGTTCCAATCTCACTTTGGTCAATTACGATAACCGATTTTCCGTGGTCGTGAGGGAGTGAGATTTGGCTCTGCAGTGGTGCCTGATAACATATTAAATACTTCGACTATATATTTCCTTAAAACAAATCACTGCGGTAGTAAAGTAAATTAAAACAGTCCATTCTTCGATTTTTTTGCTTATAATTTAGTCTGAATCTATATATTTTGGAATATATTCTTGGATTTAAAGAGTGCTCTTACTTCAAAAACGATTTAAAAAATAAGTCTCTCCAAATAAATAACTTTGACTTATGAACTTTTACATTCGTAGTTATAGTCCGATTCATGGAAATGAAAAAAGAAACATTGTTTCAGCGCGTTACTGTTTTAATGATTTAATTAACCTACTTTTTGTCAAATAAATCATAATTCTTGATTCAATTTGCAAAAGCGCTTTGAAAGAATTACATCTTTCAATAACGAATTGTTAATTTTTCTGTTTTGATTGTAACTTGTGAATTGAGGATCTTTAGATAGCGTTCAATAATTTTTGCCAAAAGGTCAGTCACGCTATCAAATTAACAACAATTTAAAGTAAGAGTTTAATAGGTTATAACCGCAATTAGATATTTTTTCACAAATATTCGTATTTTAGATAATTTTGAAATATTTTTACCAGCTTTAAGATAATCGAGTTTTAGAAATAAATACAGTAGAGTGGAAGAATAAAAATTTATTCAGTAACATTCTTTCCATTGCATTTGTACCTATATATATTCTGGCTTAATTTTGAAATAGTTTTAGTTGTAAGGTATTACTTTGTACTAAAGGTGAAAAGAAAAGTATCTGCCGTACTTGTTCAATTGATTCAACTGGTTTAAATTTGGAAATCACATGCACTTCATATACATGCAGTTGTGGATAGCTCCATATGGTAATTCTAAATTGGGATACTGATAGGTTGACAATAAACCAATAAAGTTTTTCAAACCGCAAGCCAATTAACAAAATCGTTTCAACCAGCGATAACGCCTATAAAACTTTACAATACGCATCACGCATTTTTATAGATACATTTACGTGTTATATTATACAGTGCTATAGCATATAAATATATACACACACGGCTCTCGAAGTAGTGGTTGAACAAGTGCACGGGTGGTCCACCATTTCCCAATAATTGACAAATTGGAACCTTATTAGTGCGCGCTTATGCTTCGGGTACCGCCGCTGTGTGTATATCACACAGCACGTGTTAGCAGGTAGAACTTACACATCGTACACCGACCGCGGACGGTCTTACACGAACGGCGCGATCGGTAAGATGCGTCAAGCGAGCTGCGCGTGCCACGCAATGTGTGGTCTTTTCGACATTTGTGCGCATCTGAACACACACGAAGCGGTCGAGAACGGCCGAACGTCGGGAGTGATCCTGCATTTCAGATGGCCGAGGTTGGCGCGTGCCTCAGAGCGTGTGTGTGGTCTGGGTGGTAGGTGTTTTTCGAAGCTCGGGCATTCATTTTAAAAGCGGTTGTATTGCCAAGATGATGGCCGGAGATTAAATAATTTGACACTTATGCGGTGTTATTGTTATTGTTATTGATGATGATGGGGAATATTAAGGTAAGTAGTAGGTATACTTAACCTAATTTTGTGCCACCGATGAAATGGCAGATATACACGCAGGTAAATAATTACATTATGAATAATGATCTTGATACGGTAAGTAGTATGTTTTGCGTATGTAGGTATATCTTTAATTTATTTTACTACGTATGTAGATGATCTGTAATAAATAAGTAACTTAATATGAACTTGTGTTTTTTTTACCTACTTTTTTTCTTATTGTGAAAAATGAGTATGTGCTTAGGTATTTATATTGAGCTTATATCCTCTCTGCAAATATTTCTAACAACGTTCATTTTCGATATTATTATCGGCATCTTTTTTTATGTGATTCACTGGGATGCCTCTTTTGTTTATTTGTTATTAATACGAATTTTATATTTATACAACATTTATTAATGATTGGAAGCATGTGGGCGATTGTTGTCTACTTTCTGATTTTTGTCAAAATAAGGATTAGTACTCAATAGCTAGTGTTGGACAGGTTCTCATTGCTGCAGTTATGCCTACACATGCTAATCTTTGTATTTTATAGAGATTAGCTTTCGCGGTAGTCAGACTAGTTCTTTTGCTCCAAGCCACTGTCCCATAAGTGATTATTGGTGTCACTATTGCTGTATACATCCAGAGCAGTATTTTTGGGCTGGATTATTCTCTGGGTTAATACCTTCAAAGTTTCTATACACCATTAGAAGTTTATTGTCTAGGATAAGGCATAGGTATTTTACGTCTATCCTCCAATCTATGTCTTGCCCATCTATTTTTATGGTCTTGAGATTGAGCTTTCTTTTTTTTTGTGAATGCGACTATGATAGTCTTAGTAGAGTGAATATTAAGCCCCACTGATTGACACCATATTTTCATAATATTGAGTCTTCTTTGTACTATGTCACAGAGGGTATTCTCAAACTTTCCTCTTGCCTATATGACTATATCATCAGCATATCCTTGACAGGATATACCGCATAGGAGTTCAAACTCCACATAAGTCAAATTCCACATAAGTGGGGAGGGAACTTCTCTTTGAGGACATTGTTTGGTAGTACTAACCTATATGGCATTATTTCCCACCCCCGTTTACACTGAACTGTTTCGTTGTGTACGCTTTATTAACCATTGTTTGTTTGCTGTCAATCTACCATGGTACTTCTCGGCACTGATATCTGTTTGCGTGTCGTCTCACTGACATTTTGCCAATCTCAGATTTTTCTTCATTTTTATCTACAAAAAAAAAAAAACGACTGTTAATTTGTCTTAGTGGTGGCAAATAAAGCATTCCATGTCAACCTATTAAAAGGTAAAAGTAAAACTAAATAAAATAATGATATAGGGCCGATAATTACAAATTCTGCAGAAACAATAATGTTTAAAAAAAAAGATGAGAAGTACAAATATATAGTGAAAAGCATTAATGAAAGAGTTAAATGTGAAAGCTGTGATTAGAAAAATAAAACAGGAAAGGTTGAGCTGGCTTAGACATCAATAAATGGCTGGATCGTCGTCAATGATGTCTGGTAAACGAAGACACGCATTGCCTGGTTATACAAAATGATCATTGGAGGAGTAGTATGATGTATTTTAGAAGAGCTGGACTAGGCAGTAGGAGAGAAAAAACCGTACTCAGGAAAATATGGAGGAAATGGAATCGGGAATAAATATCATTTTATACCCGGATGATAGTTTAATGACTTGCACACTTGACTATCAGTCGTAAGGTCCAGGGTTCAAATCTCACTTTGGCAATTACGGTTTTTTCCGGAGTCGTAATGATGATTAGGAGGGAGATTTGGATCTGCTTTATCCACCCCAATGAAAGAAATTATACCAAAAATAGACTATAGAAAGTTCCGTGGGAAATGTGAAATCGTTCAAATGTTATTAGGCGTCGCATCTCATAAATCAGCTAAACAGTGCTACCGTTTCTTATTAGAGTGAAATTGGGGAAGATGCCACAGATCATACTTTTTATAGTTAAGTGGATAAAAGTAAATTTTTGTTGATAACTTACAATTAGCAATTATATCTATGGTTTTATCGATCAAATAATGCGCTAGAGTTTAAGTGGATTGCACGGCTACAGTAGAAAGCGGAAATAGTATGTTAATTAGTTTAAATACTGCGATGTAAAGACGCTGGGGTAGCAACTTTGTCAAAAAAGTGTGTCGCACAGATGGGTATTGTCATATCTACTTACCGTCACTTTTTCACTCAACAGATGATAAGTTTGTGCTAGGTATAACATAAGATTTATGGGCATCCATTATGTACGGATTCTTATTGTGAGGTGTTCTTGCGGAGCTGATGCTCTAGTGTCGCGCACTATTAGCTATCAGTTACGGAGTCTTGGGTTCCAATTGAAGACCTGCTCTCAGAATGTGGTTTTCGTAGGTTACCTCTTTGGCAAATGCTGAGAGACAAACATCATAATTCGCTCCACGGCCAGAAGCGTGATAATAACTCATATCCCCCCCCCCCCTCCTTTTACCAGTAATTGGCGGAAGCCACAACCTACTTATTCAACTAAAGAGCAGCATTTTGTATTATCTAATGTTTCTTTTCTCTAGATTCATAAAATTTGTTCTTATTATTTCTGTTGCAATATTATAAGATTTAAAGAATAAAAACTAGTTTGTGCCAAAAAATTGTCACAATAAAGTAAAATTAAAGGTGTAGGTAATGCTTTTTTTTAAAAAGAAGAACGGTACTTCTATTCAAGTTTTGTCAAATTCGAAATATTCATGCCAACAAATATAATTGCAATGTTTGGTAAAGATATTTCCTTAGGTTTTTTTTTTATTGTCTAAAAATTCATTCAATGTCGCAGAAATGGATATCTTCATTATTATACCTGATGGCGTATATTACCGTCACTATATTTACTTGGTCTGCGTGGTAAGTATTAATTTAATACTGTTTCGTCATAAAACCGATTAGTAATGGATAAAGTCTTTAAACGTTAGAAATGTCATGTCAGTGCTATCTGCTGAAACAACTTCTTCGTATTTTACAACATAATCATCTGCACGTCTTACATTTACAGTTGTGAAATGCTTGAAGTTCTTCCATTAAAAAGGTAATGAGTGAAGTCGATACATAAATAGTGATGGGAGTTCTCGAGCACAAATAATAGAAAATATTCAGTTCTTGAAACTTCTGGCTGTTCTAGCGAACTAGGAATCTTTCAAAGGTCAGCGTTTTCTTTTTAATAATTTATTGGTTTTTTACTTGGTTTAGTTAGGTTAAGATTCGCAATTTCTATAATTTTCAATAACTAAAATGGGGGGTTACTGTAGGTGCCCCGACATTCGTGATTGGAAGGAAACGAAAAAAAGCCGACGAGTTCGAAAGAAAGATATCATCGGCTTCATTTATAGACTAGTAGCCCTAGGAGTGGGCAAAAGTAGGTAGGCAAACTCATGGAAAGACTTTTATCAAGGGACCACCACAGAAGAAGAGTTGGGTACTACTAAAACTTAGTAGAAATCATCTTCGCATAGTAGTAGGTTTCCTAACAGGACATTGTGCACTGAAAGGACACCTACAGAAAATGGGGATCAACACCGCAGATGTCCAGTGCAGACTGCTAATGACAGACCGCTACTACATCCTATTTAAATGCGACGCTGTGAGCGCAAAAAGATAGGCAAATCAAAAATGAACCCAGAGAATTTTTTCAATCGACTAGCCAGAAACTTGGAGACAAAGCACTATCACTGAGAAAAATGGATTGTAGAAATTAGATAGTAAATCTCTTTATGTTAATTAGTAACATAATTATTGTCAAAACGACAATATGTGGGGTATTAAGAGTAAAATAACCAGATGTTACCATGCTTATAGTAAGAGGTAAAATCTGGATGTTACCAGGTATTCGATGCATATTCAATTTCTAACATAAATGTTCGTAACGCTCTTCCCACCCCTTGCTCTATTCATTGTCGATCTCTACCGAAGAAATCGACCAATAAGCTGTATTGCCACTCACACGTGTTATGTACGTGTGATACAGGTGTACGTATTCGTGTCGGTGCATGTTTGTGTCTGCACAGAGAAAAATCCATGTTGTAATATTTACACTTCACTGTTTGACGGAAATTGTAGTAAGAATTCCTACTATTGTGCAAAATTTTAGAACAACGGCGTTGCATTTTCCTATATCACGGTTACAAAAAAAGCAATAAAATTGTTTAAAAATATTGTGTGACAATCTTCTACAAAATATAGTGAAATGTTTTACAATATTTTACAAGTGAATATAATAAATTGCATATAATGTAGTGAAGACTGTTATAATAACAGGTGTAGCAAATTTACTGTGTTGTGTTTATTTAGGTTAGGTTAGGTGCTTGCAACAGTCACCTTACTTTGATTATTGAAAACGGCATTAATAATGAGATGGAATGAAATGAATGCTGTATAGTTTTATATCTATATAGTAGGAATATCATAATACTCATAATTGGTTTAGCTACATAAATATGTGATACTACAGCTTTTGTCGTAAAGATGGCGCTACGCTTGTTTCATAATCTTTGAAATTCGTACTCAATGTAAATTGTGATCGGTAAATGTGGCTGCGTAATATCTATATGATGCTTATACATGGTTAACGTCGTGTAAAAAGTACTGTGGACAATCACCCACAGACGAGAATTACGAGGCGCTTCAATTCCGGTAGTCCTCTACAGTACACGGGCCGGTCTGATTCCCGCAATCCTGCCTGATACGACGGCAATTCGCCAGGCTGTCACCGGCTAATCAAATTATATTAATTAATTATAATTAAAAATTATTAAACTATATTTATTATAGTTTTCATTGTTATTGGTGATAACAGTTATTATCAAATATAATCAGCGCTACTAGACATTTTTTTCACATTTACTAACATGTATGCTCAAATTAATAATACAAATATAGTACACTTTACCATACGAGTTAATAAAAAGTATTCACAGATATTTACTATAC
This sequence comes from Cetonia aurata, assembly GCA_949128085.1. Classification (NCBI taxonomy): domain Eukaryota; kingdom Metazoa; phylum Arthropoda; class Insecta; order Coleoptera; family Scarabaeidae; genus Cetonia; species Cetonia aurata. The sequence goes on along the minus strand of OX421886.1, from coordinate 20,460,444 downwards.
AGATATTGTCACCGGTAATATAAAATATGATTGTCCCTATAGGAGCTATAAAATATATTAAAGTATACTATATTTATGTTAAAGAGTACTATCTATTTCTCTCAGTGTAGGATATTGGACTGGCTGGCATACTTGAATGGGCAGAGGAAATGGGAGATATAATACAAAGAGGCAAGAGACTGCCTTATTTCCGAAGATTTTAGATCAGACAGCTCTCACAAAGAAAAATATAAAACTTTAACTCATGTTTGTTGCAAGTGATTTCTACTTTTATTTAGAGATGCTTTCCTTAATATATTCTGTTGGTTCCCTATTTTCACTCTCTGATTTCGATTCTGTTCTTGATCCTCCATCTCGGTTCTCAATCGTCAAAAGTTCTCGATTCTGCTCAAGTTAATAATAAACTTTTTATTTGATAACTACGAAACTTTTTTCTAGTGTAAGTGAAGATATGTATGAGAAATCTTTCTAATCCTTTTCTCTTATTTCCTACTTATCAATTTTTTTATTTTTATATAAATAAAATTTTAATTAGTTTAATATCCATGAAAGTGTTGATATTATGCAATGCAGTCGTATGGTAAGTTAAAAATACTTGAATTATTGCACAACCTTAAGATTGTGTTGGACTCCAATCTCCAATGTTTTATTTTAGTATCGTCATAAGGCATTGTTAAGTTAAATAATGTAATTAGCCTGTTTAATTGTATACAAGGAATGGTAATTTGTAGGTTGGGTTCCTTTATTTGCAAGTCAATTATCTTCGCGAAACAACTGGATCAGCGCCGTATTCGTATCTTGCAACTTTTTTCGGTTTCGGTTACATATGTATACATGATGTGTAACATGGTTATATATTGTTGCAATGCATGTAAATATTTGCACTACATATACAGTGAAAACACAATGCTAAAAAATAAAAATATAATTAAACAGAAACACATGTTTGGAGATTGTAAAACATTTCTGTTTTGCCTTATGCTTAAATTACTGTAAAGCTACTTAAAAATAGTTTATCAACCTTTCAGTAAAATACATTTCCAGTGATTGATAGACTGTTGTCCGCAACAAACATTTTTTTTTTCTAAACGTATATTGATATTTTATTCAAGAATATTTATTTTAAAATGTGATATCTCCTTCAGTAGACAGAATAGGTCAACAACCTTACTTGAAAACACGGATATATTTTTGTCGTATCGTATTAATTCATAAAAATATGTGGATAGATACATATTTAGATTACTTAGAATGCCCTTTGAGTCAATATTTATATAATGATAGAAATGGTTGTGGGACTCTACCTTGAATAGTTACCTTAAAAATCCTTGTGGATTCTTCAATATCGACCGGAGAGATTAGATTATTACTTCCGTTTCTTTGATGTTTCATCATAAATACAGAATGATCTATTGTAATGTATGCAATTGCCACTTTATCTAGGGAAAAGCCACACTGTGAAATAGAGCTATAAATAGATACATGTATGTATGTACGAGTGTATGACCGTATTGTACAAATACACTGAAATAAATAAGATATAACTTTTTTTTCGCCATTTTATCTTGGATAAATGGTAGAGTATTTGTTGAAGATTTCATTGTGCATTCTTAGATAGCATCATAATTGTTTCTTAACTCATGAGAAACAAATATGGGCAACGCTATGTAGTTGTAAAATCGTTCAGAAATAAATACTACATATGTACAGTCAACCCTCCTATAACGCGGTGAGTGCATACCGCGTTATATGGAAACCGCGATATAAGAAACTCGGATTTAACCGTATAAACCAGGCTAATTCGTAGCGTGTTCTATGGAAACCGTCTACCGCGTTGTATGGAAACCCCGCTATAAGAAACTCGGAATTAGTACAAATCACATCATTCGTACCGCGTTATATGGAGACCAATAAATACAAAAGACAAGATAAATTATAAATTATTTTTATGGAATTGAAGAGTTCATATAAGGATTAATAAAAAAATGAAACAAAAACTAAACTAAAAGACTGTTTTCTAACAAAAACGAGAAAGACTTTTGTAAAATTATTTATTTTTCAACACTCATTCTCGCTGTCACATATGAGTCGCCTAACTCGTCTTCTTTTAATGGGCAAAATGTCTTCCTCACTTGGTTCTTCTTCTGGTTTTCGATTGTAGCCTTTTTCCTAACTCCACTAAAACCTCTCTATAGGGAGTTAAGCAATTTCTTAACTCTCTTTTAAACTTTGCGCTGCGCACCGTTGAACGATCAGTTTGAATGAAATGAAGTTCTAATTCTTTAGCCAAATTTAGCCCTTTTTTCACATCTTGTAAATCGAGATTTGGCACCCATTCGTTTTCCTTATTTTCGTTTACTAATGCATTTGAGGTGGGTGCATCAATTAATTCCATCAGTTCTTCCTCATCTAAAGTTTCTTCCCCGACTACTAGTTCTCTTACATCCTGTAAAATTGAAATTGTAGAATCATCTTGTATTGCTTGAACCATTTGAGGTAAAAGAGGTTTCCAACACGTATTAAGCGTTGATGGTTTAATATCCGCGCAAGCCGATGACACGGTTCTAATACAATCTAAAATAGAAAATTCCATCCACACTTGAGTAAGAGTTATTTTCACTATTTTCTAATCTGTCGAAAATGGTTTGGAAAAGTTGGCGTGTGGAGTACATTTTTAAAGTTTGAATGACTCCTTGGTCCAAAGGTTGTATTAATGACGTGCAGTTAGGAGTAAGAAAGACAATTTTCACATTTGGATGATCCAGTTCTATGTTGTGGCAACCAGCATTATCAAGAACCAATAAAACTTTGAAATACAATTTTTTTTCCATCGTATAGGTTACCACTGCCGGGATAAACAATTATAAAACCAATCCTTAAATAAATCTTGAGTCATGCAAGCTTTCTTATTAGATCGTCAGAATACAGGCAATTATGTCTTATTAATGTTTTTCATTACACGAGGAGTTGAAGAACGATTTATTATCATTGGTTTTATCATCAGGCTCCCTGATAGATTGCTGCACACATAAAGGGTGATACGTTCTTTTGAAAGTTTAAACCTCCTAAAATTTTTCAGAATGAAGGTCCTAGATGGTAGCTTTTTCCAATATAATTCTGTTGAACCTAAACCGCGCTGTAAGAGTACCGCGTTATGGGAGGGCTGTCGCAATTTCAGCTCCGCGTTCTGAGAGTACCGCGTTATAGGAGGGTTGACTGTATATATGTAGTATCTGATTTCTAATTCCGCACGCAACGTATTAAAGAATAAATGCTAGGGAGCAAGGTGACTTGAGAAATCGATTATCTGTTTTGTATAATAGTTCTATAGCTATACTATAATCTACTCACATTAATAGCTCATGTACCATCACATTTAACGAGAAAGTTAAATTTCTATAAAAAAACTTGTAGAGTCTGATTACAATACAGGACAGCTCCGCATGTGCTGGTTTCTACAATGATAATTGAACATAGGTTTTTATCTAAAAATAACACTTTTAATAATTTTGGAGCATTATCTATAAACTCTAGTTCATATTTATTGAGAATGACATTGCCGAAGTTCTAATAAAGTTTATAGTTTTGTAAAACTTGATGATGCTACTATCTTAAAGTTCATCCAACAAGTTCATTGTAGTAATACAGCTATTACTTATCAACAAATGTCATTTTGTTGAGGTAACTTATCTCTACTATACGTTAATTCAAATTAATTGATGCGTTCTTTCTTTGTTGAAATCTCAAGAAGAAATGAATTGACCTAAAATATACACGACGTTTTTTAATCAAAATAACCTGTAGAACAAATTCTGTCAGTTCGTCGGCTACCTCGCGGATCATCCTATATATAGAACTTTCTATCTAAAAGCCAACTGTTTTCACGGTAATACTTGTCGGTAATCGTATTAATGCATTTCTCAATTGTTTCGAGAAAAAGCATTGTATGCATGAAATGCCATTAAGCGATCGGCATTTTAAAATAATGATACCGAATACAGAAGTATCTCAGAGAGCAGGAAAAAACAATTTCTATGACTTCTTTTGTCGATTCAAGTACCTACATAAATGTAGATACATACGTATACAAATGCACATCTAGAAATGACGGTGGCACCGAACGGACAGACTATATTGTTTATACGTTTAACGCGCATTCCGAAGTGCATTCTACCTGCAAGTTTACACGAACGTAATATCCAATTACCGAGTTATAAACTTCTTCATGCCCGCAAAAACTAGGCGCACAATTTTAATTTGCCAATATATGTGTACGCAGTTAAGATGTGCCATAGATATACGACGCGCTCTGTAAAAGGAAGGCAAACTGCTAATTCCACTTGTCAGTGTCAGTCAGATGGGCAGCAACGGTGCTGGTACAGTTGGAAGCAAGCTGAGATAACCACCATGTCATATTTGTACGCGATTACTTTTACTTGAATTTCGATTACCGTGAAAAGTTATATTTCATTGGCGATTCAATATTTCAACTTTTTATGTTAACGCTGTAAATGTATCCCTGCGGTATACGAGCGATGATCGAGGCAGGTATACACAGGCATTTTATTCCCATTTCTACGCATTGTCATGTTAAATTGATTGTACGTTGTCTTTATTACTTGCACATTGCTTTGTTTAAGCAGCAAAAGCGGTTGTATTATACATATATTTAACTGAATTTCTGTTAACCATGATGTGTGTTTAGTGCTTTGGAATTTGACAGATTACTTTTTGAGATTTTGCTTTCCCTATTTTGAGCTTATTGTTAGTATCATACTATCATCTTTTATCCTCCACAAATTGTAGGGGCTGGATTGTCTCCATAATTTGTAAAATTGTAAAAACTCTTTCACATGGAAATGAAATAACCTATTGCAACCCTTTTCCTCAAAGATAATTAGGTATCGCTGTCCTAAGACAATTCCATTTGGGTTCTATATTTCTAATAGTGGTAATATCTATTTTTCTCTGTAATACGGTTCTCGTGTATATAGAACACACATGTATACAAATTTAGAGAACATAATGTAAGGATTGTTCGCAAGGCAAGGTTAATCTTATCGTCTTGCCGAAGAATATGTGGGGAATCTTGGAGGATATCTCCAAATGTAATCCATTGGCTCTATGTGATGGTAATATGTCCAACCATAACCTATGATGTGATAGCATAGTGGCAGAAAGCCTAGCAAGCCGGAGCCGCAGCAAATCTTAACTCCGTACAAACGATTACAAGTCTTCTTCCCCGTCATTGGCATTGGAAACTTTTCTGGGCCTATCACCCTTACATATTGTTGTGGAAAAGGAAGCCAGATTAACTACATTCCGGTGACGATGTACAAAAAACACTGGAATAATGTAACCAGGGAAAATGGGAAAACCTTTTTCAAGGGAGTACCAGGAATAGCTGGCATGATTCAATGGGTAAAAGAAATGGGAAATTAAATACAAAAAGCCAAGAGGCTGCAGTATTTTTGCAGACTACATGACAGACGGCTCCCACAAAAAAAAAACACAATGGCACATTGCAAATCACTCATGTCTGTGTAGCCAACAAGCTGCTGGAATCGGTCACTTCCGACAGTATACTGGGAATGGTATCCGACATAATGTGTACTCGATCAATGATCGATGCATACTTCACAACCTCCTTGCCAGAAAGGAATGGAGATGCAACAAAGCGGAATGTTGGCGCAGCAATATTTTGTCGTAATCCAAGAGTTAGAAAATACTACAACTTTGGACAACACACAACGATCTTTCAAGCTGAAATGAATGAATTAATGAGGAAAGAGACACTCTTGCAAAAAAAGCTCCGGAGTATGTCTAGAGAATAGAACCTGCCATTGGCATAACACAAACGGTAGCTAAACAACAAATCAATGTATGGACAAATCGGAAAATACGCCAACATTAGAACAACTGTCCTGGTTTAGTACATTCGAAAGAATGCATTTTCACCTAATCATGTCAGAACGAAGGAACTACTTGCACTTAAAAATGTTAAAGTAATTGTTTCTATCTTTATAAGCCACCGCAACCTCAGACCTCAACAGAATTGGACTCTCTGAGGAGACTGATTGCCGGCTGTGTTTGAAGGACAAAGAGACAGTTGAACACATCTCCTGCCACTGCCCCGCCACAACCAGAATCAGGTATGACATCTTTGGGAAAGTTAACCTTTTCATAGAGGACCTGAAAAAGACCTTATTTAGAAAGATTCTGAGCTACCTCAAAGGCTCCTTGAATGAATTTTAAAGATAACATTCGCTCTACAATAGGCCCTAGTGACTGCGGTGGGCGAAACGGTTAGCAACACCATGTGAATGTTGTCTTCATTTCAATACCTACTCAATGATTGCCCAAACTTCAATTTCATTCTTTCCAAGGGATTTTAGGTTTCTGTAATAGAAGGTGAGATAGAAGAACAGTTGAAACGCATTATTTATGGGTACTAGAAAAACTTACTAATACATTAATTTTTTTCCATTTATTGTAAGAAATGTCTAGAGTACAAATTAATTGAATTCGTGGACAAGCAAAAGAAGACGACGATAATTTTGTACATGTTCTCTCTATTCTTTCCCAGAAATTTTCGTCTTGAAACATCGTAATAAAATATAATCCCAGAAGCTCAGGTGAGCCGATCGTGGACATCAAAGAAGATTGTTATTCCTAAAACCTTAACATTGTCAAAAAAAAGTATTCGGAGCACATCATTATAGTTCTGGTTGGGAAATTGAATTGTTAGATTCAGTGAGAATAGGCACTTTGTTAGAACAGGAGAGATGAATATATGTATGGAATTCACGCTGTGGATTAAATACACTGTAGCAATCAACCCTTATTATCCTCGGAATCAACATTGTATGTTGTATGGTTACTATGTCTGCAGCTGTGTAGAGTGTAGGAGTTGCTGTCTACTTTACTGACTTTACTGTACGGGTTGACTACTCTACTCTGTAACTAATAACAGCATGGTTCTCGTTGAAGAAATATTGTAGTATTCTGTTGTGGATTATCTAGGAAAAGCATTTGCAACTTGCAAAAAGAAAATCTTACGAGAACATCTAAATAAATTGCTATCTCTTTATACATACACTGAGAGAAATAGATTGTACTCTTTAACATAAATATAGTATACTTTAATATATTTTATAGCTCCTATAGGGACAATCATATTTTATATTACCGGTGACAATATCTGTATAGTAAATTTCTGTGAATAGTTTTTATTAACTCGTATGGTAAAGTTGGTGTACTATATTTGTATTATTAATTTGAGCATACATGTTAGTAAATGTGAAAAAAATGTCTAGTAGCACTGACTATATTTGATAATAACTGTTAAACTTTTTATTGTACCCAGTATAATGTAATATTTTACTATGTACGATACATGATGCTCATACTTACCATATAGCCTTGTAGTACTTACAATATTATTTTCTGCTATAATAATCTAACGTCTCTTAGCATTTAAAATAGTAGATAGTAAACAATAATATAATGGATCATATGCGAGCACTATACAGCGATAATTACCTGTAATTTAAAATATAGTACTATACTCGGGGCAAGATAAATATCGATGCACGTGACTGACCGAATATTACGTCAAGTACTACACTGTTGTCAAATATGGCACAAGTCAATGAATAGTCCAAATTTTAGGTTATGTAATTTACAGTGAACTGTATTACCGAACGTAAATATTTTCATTTTAATATTTATTATAATTTATAAAAGTCACGTACATCGATATTTATGCTGCCTCCACTATATACAAGGTTTTACCCAGTTCATGCATAAGGAAAGTGGAATATTGCACAATAAAAACTATAATTTTGATTTTATATTTTTATTTGTCCTTAAAACCATTATTACAAAAATCCAACGTGTATTACTTTCATTAACATAACAGTCACTAGTAGGTTAGATTTAGGTTAATGTTCTATCAAAGCATAAAGTACCCACTACGAAGTATATGCATATAATATCTATTACTTACTTTTGAATATATTAATTAACTGTGGAAACCCCCACTCGATTAAAATGTTTTCCACGTTTGCATTCATTTCTGCTTACGATGCACAGAAATCAACGAACGACCAGACACAAACATGCACCGACACGAATACGTACACCTGTATCACACCTACATAACACGTGTGAGTAATTTTGTCGCGGCAAAACAGCTTATTGGTCGATTTCTTCGGTAAAGATCGACAATGAATAGAGCAAGGGGTGGGAAGAGCGTTACAAACATTTATGTTAGAAATTGAATATGCATCGAATACCTGATAATATCGCAGTCAATCGCAGCGACTATATATATAATACACGTCACTATATAGGCTTTCAGCAATAGAGTATATTAATTGTTACATCCATAAGATGTAGATGGTAACATCCAGATTTTGCCTCTTACTATAAGCATGATAAAATCTGGTTATTTTACTCTTAATACGCTACATATTGTCGTTTTGACAATAATTATTTTAGTAATTAACATAAAGAGATTTACGATCTAATTTCTACAATCCATTTTTCTCAGTGTACAGATACAATAGAATCTACAAGTAGATGATACTGCCGTTTAAACTGTATAGCATTCTTTCAGCAGATTGTAGTTTACTGTATGTATAGTTAAGTAATAAACTTCTTTTAAGCAGGTTTATATTTTACCATTATCTCCGAAAGAACATGTAAAAATGACTATACACCCACCTACACAACGTACAGTTCTCAAAGCGCAACATTTCATCATTTAAACACCCACTAAAAATCTTTATCTATTTGGAAAACTCACAAACGGAAATGTAATAATTCCACGAAAGTGCTGTCACGTCAGTGCTGTCAGTCCGTTCAGCATTTCACCTTTTGTCGAACGCAATTTGTAAATCCATTACAACGTTTTTCCTTTTTTATTCATTTAATAATGCAATGTCCCCGTAATAAATACTTAAACTGTTTACCATTCACAATTTACAAGATACTTACGGTGAGTTTTTTCAGACTTCACTGCGATTGCCTTTCGAACATCTTGCTTTTTCTTGTCGCTTAACAATTAACGACGTTTACTTTAATTGCGGCTTGCATTCTTTTGCGTTGAATTCAAAAATGCGCACACAAACATATGTATCCAACGTATGTGAGTTGGACGCTTCAGTACACCTATATGTACATAGCTTATGTGTGTCACGCTTATCTTCCATCAGATGTATTACCTCTATTGTTGCGAATGAGCTTTTGAGGTTATAAAAATAGTAGTAGCCTGTTAATTTATTTAGATGTCGCCGTAGGATGGAGAAGGACAGAATCCTAGTGAAAGTACGATGAACAACTTTATCACAACAACGGTTATGATATTTATTGATATTGCTTACTACATACTGCATTGATTGCGTATAAATTTAATTATTAGCCAAACAAGAAATATCGACTTAGTTATAAAATCGGTAAAAATATATATTTCTTTAAAACAAAGCATGTGTAGGTGTGCAAATGTGTAAGTGATTTATTACTACTAAATTAAATTTTGTAAATAATAATCTGTAGATACTTTGGTTGTGTAACACTCACAATAGAATATGTATAATTGTAACCTAAAAAGTAATGATTCATCTAAATTTTTAAATAGAAATTATTACCGTTATTAATGGTCAATTCTTTATTGATGTGTAAGATGTGTTTTGCTCTAATTCTCTTGCGCAATATCGCTTTTTCTTTAACGGGTATTTCCGAGGTGATACTTAGTTTTGGTATTTAAGGGAGTCCCTGGAGGATATGAGTAGGCTATTACACAAACTTAATTCTTTTTCGACTGATTTTAAAGTCAGGATGATTCTAAAACTACACGTAATAATCTTCGACTTAAAAAAATTCAGACCTCGTCTGATATTTTAAATTACAAAAAAATTAACCAAAAACAATGACGTTAATAAACATAATATTTCCAGTTATCCAACGCTGGTTGATGAGGGTCAAGCACCGCTAAAGCTTCGAAGTGAAGAAATACAGCTCTCCGAGGAAGTAAAATATTTTAGTGTCATTTTATACTTCAAGCTTACTTGAAATCGACAGGTTGAGTGAATTAAAACCAAGGCGGAGATAACACTTATGTTGGTTAGAAGAACTCAAGGAAAAGCATGGGGATTAAGACCAAATATGATGTATTGGAGATATATCATGGTGGTTAGACCCATGATTGACAAAGATACAGCAGCAAACTGCTATAATCGAATTCAACAAAATACAGAGGTTTACGTGTTTAGGAATAAGAGAAGCAGTGACCACTCCCACAGCGGCAATGGAATGCCGCCTAGACCGCTCTCTTTTCCAATTGGTGATAATGAGGAAGGCAAGAATGGAGCATCTCCGACTGCAAGAAATACCAAGCGGCAGATATGCAGGTTTGGGACACAACAATATTGTCTGTCATCTGGAAAGCAACCTTTTGGGGATGAGATCAGACCACGTGATTTCGACATATCTACTTAACAGAAATTTCGAGAAGGAAATCACGGGTCGGATAAGCTGGAATCAATACAACTGCGGAAACAGGCTCGATGCACTGATTTGGTTTACAGACGGATCAAAAACCGAAAGTAGGACCGTAGCTTTCACACAGTATTGCATTGTGCAACAGCAATCAATCAGAGGGCTTGTAAAAATAAACGGATCTGTATTGCGACTGATAGCCAGGTGATACTGAGGGCATTAGTGAACCCCACCATACAATCAAGACTATGTATTTGGGGAATACATTCGAGAACCTGGCAGACCAGAATAAAGTTACTTTACTGTGAGTGTCCGGACATTTGGCAATGGAAGTAAACGAAAAAACCGACGTGTTGGCAAGAAAGCGATGATGGGATTAATTTGTAGGCCTAAAACCTGTTCTATGAGTTGCCAAATACTGTACGGGAGCAGATAAGGAGTTAAATCCAAGATAATCAGAAAGAACACTGGAATCACACAACCAGGCAAACTCATGGTCAGATTTTTATTATCAAAGGACCACCAAAGAAGAAGAGTGAAGAACTACTAAAAGTTGGTAGAAATTATTTTTACATAGCAGCAGCTGCCATAATTTAATGGGCAAAGAAAATGGCGAATACAATACAAAGAGCTAAGAGAGACTTTTTGTCATTTAGCTCCCACACAAAAAAAAACCATTTCAATCATTGGATTCATCATTGAGTCCAGTGTTATCACCATATAAAGTGAGTGCTGTAGCTACAAAATTTTTCGTCTAGGAATTGTATTAAAAGGTCTCTTTGGCAACCATGATGATGACGTTCAACTACAACGGCAAAATTATGTAATATTTTCCGATAATATTTTGTTCCGTTATTCACAAACACGCTTTCTCGAAAATGTATCTTCTAAAACACGTATAAACGGTAAAAGTTTTGCTGTAAAGTATCCATATTTTTTAGAAATGTGATTTTGCAACTTGAAGAGTTTAGTCTGTTTTATTGTCAAAGTACTTCAATTTTTATTAGACGTATAATTTCTGACCAAATAAACCACAGAAACTTCTATTTTAGTACAATGATCGTTATAGCTAAAAGAATCGTACATTTAAATTGTAACCGCTAATAGAACTTTGTGGTGAGCCGGAGCACAGGTGAGATTCCATTGGTGCATTCTACAACAAATATTTTGCATTATTTCGCCTGAAAACAAAAGTGTATCTACTTTTTAAAATCAGCATTGTGTTTTCATTAAATTTAATATAAAAGTAGAAACGGTTAACTAATTATTTAAAGTTATATTCCCTCTGTCCAGAAATAAGTGTCCGATTTTCATTGTTTTTAAAAATTAAAGAAAGGTGCTTTCAAAAATTAACTGCCATTTTGAAAACAATTTTTATATGTCAAGTTTTGGACAGCAGTTTTAAAGTTTTGTAGTTTTTCAAGAATTTAAGTTTTCAATCAATATTCTCAAGACTTGATATAAATCTCCGGCTTAAAAAAAAATATGGCAGATGTGGTAAACATTTTTGCGAGAAACCATGGTAAGAGATCTAATTTGACTCTAAACACAAGGCAAGCGGTTTACCATGCATTACTTGAATTGAGCGACAATAATAAACTGAAGCAAGGTTCAATCAAGGCGGCAGCCAATAAATTCAAAATTTCTGTGAAAACTATAAGCCGAATATGGCATCAAGGACGAAAATCATTGGCCGATGGTGCATATATATATAGCAGATGTCAGGGCACGTAAGAAAGGACGCGTTGGTCGAAAACCAAAAAGTTTCGACCCAGAGCTAATAAAGTCACTACCACTCAATAATCGTCGTACAATTCGTTCGATGACTACCTCTATTAACTTATCAAAATCTACAGTTCATAATAGATTCAAGCCAGGAAAATTACGGCGACACTGAAATGCAGTTAAACCTTATCTCACAGACGCCAACAAAATTGAAAGACTCAAGTATTGTTTGTCAATGCTGAAACCTGAAAGTTTAAATGTTCAATCACCCGAATTCATCGACATGTATGATCGGATTCATGTAGACGAAAAATGGTTTTACATTAGCAAAACAACTAACACATACTACCTTGTAGAAGACGAAGAAGAACCGTTTAGGACCTGTAAAAGTAAACGTTTCCTCACAAAGGTGATGTTTTTAGTCGCTGTTGCTCGTCCACGTTGGAATCATACCGAAAATAACAATTTCGATTCAAAACTTGGTATTTGGCCATTTATTTTTTCGATTGAACGATTGAAACGAAAGTGATTACTAATGTTACTAGAATAGAGTACAGGAGTATGATTATTGAAAAATTATTACCCGCCATTCAACAAAAATGGCCAAGAAGCGCTTCACGCAAAAAATTTGCATTCAACAAGATAACGCTAAACCACACGTTCTTCCTGATGACATTGAGTTTAATGAAGCTGCGAATAGAACTAGATTTGAAATCAAAATAATATGCCAGCCACCTAATAGTCCCGACACCAACGTCTTGGATTTAAGCTTTTTCAGTGCAATCCAGTCATTGCAGCAACAATCGGCTTGCAAAACTGTAGACGAATTGATCCGTGCTGTTGAAAACGCTTTTTTTGCATTAACTCCTGATACTTTAAATAAGAGTTTTCTTACTCACCAGCAGTGCATGATAGAAATTATGAAAATAAGTGGTGGTAACAACTATAAAGTGCCTCATATGAGAAAAGACGATTTACAAAGACTTGGTAGGCTTCCAGTTTCTATAAATTTCGATTTTGAGCTTTATCAACATGTACAAGATATTACTAATTAAGCTTACATAACTCAAATTATTCCTACAAGTTTGTTAGTAACAATATTTGTAGTTAAGTTTCAATAAAATACAACTTTAAAAGAAATCGGACACTTATTTCTGGAAAAGCAGAAAAATTAAAACGGACACTTATTTCTGGACGGAGGGAGTATAATGAAATGTTTATAAATATCAAATGGTTCTCACTAAGGTAGGAAATGCAGTTGATCGTGTTAAAAGTATATATCTTTATAAAACCTGTTCAAGTACATCTCCATATTTCCTACAAATAGCGTCTAGAAAGCAATTCGAACATTTCGATCTGAACTTGTTCTGCCACTGTACACGAAGGGTGTACTTTATAAAACGTGATACCTGTTAATTACAGTCATTCATAAGTCTTATGGGTCGTTTTTTTGTGTTCACCGAGTTGAGAGAATGATATTCGATGCCGGGGGAATTGAATTTCATAGTCGATCGCTATTTGTGGCCAGCGGTGACATCTAACACTGACCACATTAACGAAAGGAATGTGTCTCACCAGAACTGTCTACGTTTTCCATTTAAGGTACCAAATTAGCAAAGCGAATTCGCTAACTATGAGCTAATGGGTCGTTCGGTGTCCGCTTTTAAAATGAGTACCCATTAGAATGCGAATTATTTTCGCGAACAATGCCGACTTGTCGAGTCCGGAGTACCGATTCCCCGCCGGGTATTGTTTCCTTCTGCCGAAGCAATAAAACCGTTATTGGCAGTAAAGATTAAACGAACTATTCTAAACACTTATTTCATAGTAAAATCCCACACGTGACGCATATTAAAATTACCGAGATAGCCGCGGAATGTACGCACTATCGAAATGAAACCAACTGCGATAGATACAGCAGGTGTTTATGATACACGATCATTTCTGGGTTAGTAATACGGAAAAATCTAAGCGATAACTATTTTCAGTTAACAACAAAGTGAAGTATGTAAAAAACATTTATGGTAAGTATTTATTGAAGTGATACTTTCTAACTACAGTGAAGAAATAATACCGAGTTCAGTGTTGTATATAATAACCATTTACGAAGATTTAACAATATCTAAAAAAGAACGATAATTGAGGATAATCTAGACGATACCACAAACACACATACTATATTAATAGTTTAAGAATGTAAGAAATTTGACTAACAACCTTATCCAAGTTCTTTTTATTCATCTATTTGTTTTGCAGAAAATTGAATAAGATCAATTAATCAATCAAATGCGATTTTAATCAGAACGAAGCAACATGTGACATGTGTTATTTGATTTGAAATCAGCTTACCATAATTCCTACATTACTTTCTTATGATATTTCTGTGGTATGGTATAAGTTAATACACATTCCATTGCTTGAATCATTTATATACATACACACATAAAAATGTTACGGTGTTAAGTTAAACGTAGTTGTAGCTTTTTTAAAAACATTTTTTGTTTAAACTATCACTAAAAATTTATCAAGATAGCATTAAAAGAAATATTTTACACTTTTTGGAAACGCAACACCCTATGTGCTTAGAAATTTCTAACCCCAAAAAGCAGAAATATAATACCTTTCAACTGTGTTACTGTTTGCTTAATATTGGGTTCTGGCAATAATAACATCAAACAAGAAAAAAATTAACTACTTTTGGCGTTGCTAAACGATTTAGCAATAGCAAAATGTGATTCTTTTGGCAGGTGCAAATCGTTAATCGACACCGCCAGCTTGGATCAAGCGGTGTGCCAACCAACACACAGTTAGGTTGTGCAAAACTGATATACCCATTAAAACCACCTTAACTCTCACGGAACCATTGTTTAAGACATCTACATCATAAAAGCACCGACCACCCTTAGAATTTCTTTATAGCTTCAGTCTTGTTTCACTCTTTTTTTCCTCACAATCGACATCATGATCAGGACGATCATGGTGTGGACTGATATTGATATTGATTGATATTGAGGTAAGATAGCATCCGTGTGGGCAGATTATCCGTCCCGTCCACCGGGACCGCTAGGGTCTATTGTAGAGCGGATTTTATCTTTAAAGTTCATCCAACAAGTTCAGGCCCTTAAGGTAGCTCAGAATCTTTTTGAATGAGGTCATTTTCAGGTCTTCTAGGGAAAAGTCAACCTGATTGATTTCATACCTGATTCTCGTAGAAGATATGCTCAACTGTGTCATCATCCTCCAAACACAGCCGGCATTCAGTCTCTTCAGAGAGTCCGATTCTGCGTAGGTGATTTCTGAGTTTGCATTGACCTTTAAAGACAGAAGGTATTACTTTGACATTTTTACGGCCAAGTTCTAGTAGTTCCTGTGTTCTGGCATGATTAAACGAAATACACTTTTTTGCATGTACCATACCAGGACAATTGTTGCACTGTCTGCTGCGCCCGTACATTGATTTGTTGTCTAGCTACCGTAGGTGCTATACCAATGACAGGTTCTGGTCCCTGGAGATGCTCCGCAGGACCCTTGTTATTTTCGTTTCGGCAACATAAGTTCTTCTGAACGTAGCTTTTCCTTTTTCTTACAGTGTAATATTGAGTTGCTTAAGGTACCACACTACATATATAATGCTCGACATTTTTGAAATTGCTACATTTTCTTTTAATAAATATTGTGAAGGTGCTAAAAGGTTAAAGAGTTAGTTCGAGAAGTTCAAAAAAAATTTTAGTTATTAATCTCTTGAAACAATTAGCAGAGAGGAAGAAAACATCTAAGCTGTTAGAAATACTTAACTGATCATTTTAGAGGCGCATGACTCTGACCAACGGAGAATTGAAATACGAATAAGTGAAGCGTCTTGGCAAATAAAAAAGCAAAAAAGTTTCAACTAATTGTTTAAGAAAATGTATTTTTCAATAGATAAAGATGGATAACGCATGTATAACGTTTTTGAATGATCACCTAGCAGCACATGAACTCCGCGCAGTGGAGTGCAATACAGGAACCGATCTTTCAAAGTACACGTTAATTTTGTAACTACTGTTGTTTCTTTTCGTCGTTATTCTATCTGTGTGACACTCTATTACATTAGGTTCGTGGGCTACTAGGTGATCACATTTGCATCTCGCACACGGTATATCATAATGCGAAAAGTTTATTCATAAAATCACTTTATTGGATGATTTTCATATAGATTTTAGTTTTTTTTTTGTTTAGTATTCCACATATATGATGAAAAGAACTAGTGGGAAAATAATTTTTCAAATAAATTATAAAAAGAACTGATATCCTTTTTAATGAACGCATGTGGCTAAATCTAACACTTTTTGGTGATTCAAATGTTGTATAAAAGTACCAAACCCAGAATTCCATATTTGAAAAATAGTCAAATTATACTTCAAATGATATATAATGACATTGTGATTTTTATTCTTCACCAATTCCCATTTTATCGAATGTAATTAGTTTTATGAACTCACCTGTGTAAACAGTATAAATTTATGGTTATGTACAGATCTTTATACTTTTAACGGAAATGAAAAAAAAAACTCTGAAGTTTACAATATAATTATGCTATATGATATAAGTATTTAAATATGGATTGTTAAAATGTAATGGTTACTTAAAATACCTACATTTTTATTTTCTAGGGTTACCACAATAACAGAAATAACAAGACCGGCGTGTTAAAAAATCTTGAAAGAATGGAGATGGAGGTATTACATTTCAGAGTAGACAAAAGGAATCAATACTGAAAACATTCGTGGCCAGTTCGATTGTGTTCGACAAAATGAAGTCAAATAGGTAAAGAAATACTCAGAGAGTCTGAATTCTATTCTATATGTATTACGGCGACCTCTTGAATAGCTCGGTGACTCGTCAGAATATTAATAATATCTTGGACGCAGCAGGCATCGCTCGCCACGGCCTATCCGTAGTATCCTGCAGTTCTTGTGCATTACAGTGGAAGTGGCCGTCCCTTACCATCTCTCGTAACTGGAAGGCAATGCAACGCTACACACCAATACTTACGTTCATATACTTGTTCAAACTATCCGTATATGTGTGCGCCTGTGTTTGTTTCGAATGTGGTGTACGTGTGTCGATGCCTGTATACGTGTAATATGAAAGAATGATATTCTCTAGACTTTATATATTGCCCAGCCGTAGATGAAGTCCGATGCCATTGGTTGAAACCGTGCAGTGCTATCGTGTTACATAGCGGGTGTTGGAGATGCAATCTGTGTGAAAGAATTTTATTATTTATGGTTAGTCATAGTAAATGATCTTTCTTCTCTTTCGTACATTAGGATACCCCCCTCTAGTCTTATTGTGGTTATGGAGGAGGTATATTTAGTTAAGGCAGCCACACCGAACATCGAATTAATTACTTTAATTACCGCCATTAATCAAGTCCGAAAAAAATTGCGAATAAGAAGTCTACATATTGGAGGGACACATATGAGATGCACAATTTATAGAAGCTTACTGCGTTTTCGGTACAAATTAAAAATGAAAACAAATAGAGTGTTTCACTTTATGATTTATAGCAACTATTCTTGTTAAAATTTGGGTAAAGTGGATCTAGTTTATTATTGGGGAAAATGCCCATTTTAAGATGCTGCCAAAAATTTACAAGAGATAACAACTGTTGACAGATAAGGGAATTGTGTTATAATTTATATCCACAGTCTACCAGTAATTGCCGGTGTAACACAATGGTTAAGTTTCAAATCCCACTGATCGCTTGAATACTATATACTTAGCAAATGTCTCGTCAATTTCATGCACCAACTAGCGGGTGTTGGTCCCATTGTTTTTCGCAGAGTTATTTGTAGTTAAACATTTTTTTGGATTCCAATATACACTCATAAAGTCCTACTTGGAATTGTTTCTAATTTTTCATAAAGCAAGACGCGCCCTGAACTTGCCTCACGAAAATCGTTTGGTAGGCCAAGTTTATTTATATTACCTAATAGAGGAAGTAGCTAGTACTCCGTTCCATTTGGTGCTTGTGGGGCACAGTAATCTCTTCTTTCTTAATTTTAGTGGTCAATGAATCCCAAATAATCACATCTGATGAAGCTTATAAGGGACTTCAGAAAAAGAAAAAAAAAACAGAAGTTTAATGAAATTACTAGATCAAAAAAGAAAACACAAATACATAATACATGGGAATAGAAGAAGTGTAATATGTACAAAGATTAAACAAATAAAGAATATTCTTTTGAATTTGAATGTGATGACTAATGCTCTGATAGAGATTTTTATATGTCTGTTAATGTGATGTTAGACACACAAGAAATTCCTAATGGAGGTTTAGACACCTCCGAATTTGGTCAAATATCAATGGCGTGGTGCAATACGCTTTCAATGAATATTAGTGATCCAAAGGTGTATTCCAAAATTTCCCTCAACAATAAATAAAAATGTAAAATTTTTAATTTTAACTAATTTTTAAGTGCCACACAAACAAATATTCTGAATTTTGGTGCCTGTTTGCTTCATTTTATTTTAAATAATTGCCAATTTTGCAATTTTGACATAAGGTGAGTTGTAATTTCTCTCACAGTGTAGAACCAAAGATGCTAAAAGCAGCAAATAGTAACTTCTTTAATTCACTTTACTAATTTTGCAATCTGTCATTACGTAATTAAAGTTATTTCATTCGCTTTCACAAATGTTTTACAAGTGGTTGCTTCTTTTGAACACATGAAGAAATTGAATTTTCCCTTTTTCGTGTCACTCCATAGCAAGATCAGAAACAAGATGTACAAGTTCGGAATTTTTCATTTATTATATTTTATATGTGTTACCTCTATAGCACCACATGGCAAACATCAGATGCAATGTAGAGATGTGTTTTACCTGAGATCAGTGGATTTCTAATAAAAACTATATTCAATTTCCTTAAATTAAATTAAGTGGTTTTGTATTTTAATTACAAATAACAAGTAGTTAAAACTGTAAGGAGAAGGCACACTATCCTTTGTGTTTTGCTTTAAGAGCGCTTAGTGTGTCCTGGTTATCAGTGTATATATAGATGTTAGCACCTTCCATCCCTTTCTTGAATTTTTCTTGGATACAAACACCTATGGCGAATATCTCTGCTTAAAAGATGGTTGGGGTGTGTCCTGAAGCTATTAAGAGACGGCAATTCGAACCAATAACTCCGACTTCCACCCCTTGTCCCATCTTGGATCCATCTGTGTATCAAACCAGAGATCCTCTTTCAAATTTTGGTCACCCTAGCCCCATTCCTCTCGGCTTAAAATAAGTACTTTGAATGGTAGACATAATACCCGTTGGCATCTCTAGTGTCCTTACCATTAATTTGAGGTCGCGTATAACTACAAAATGTCTTATAAGGTTACCATCGTTGAAGTTATTAACTTTAGTCTGTAAGCGCTGAGAGCCGCCATCCTCCTAACTTACAGATGAAGGGGTATGATATTTAGTATTTAGCTTTTGGGCAAGTGCCCCCTGTAATTCCCAACCGCAGGCCAAGGCAGAACAGTAAATGGAACAGCTCGCTACAATTCACTACTACAATTTAATATATAATTAAAGATATGATACAGCCTTGGTTCATTCATCCATTTTGTACAACTATTTCCCTTTTATTCCATAACAATTGATAAAAATATTTACAAAATATTGTTGAGCACCATACAAAATCTGCAACCATCTGCAATATTTCATTTGCACTTTTCTTTTTAAGCAGCAGCAAATCTGATGGTTTCATATGAACGATAGCGTACAAAATGAGCAATTTGAGCTATACATTATATGTTGCCGTATTTGTCAATCGCAGTTGCAAGCACTCTTGTGAACACCATTTTACATGAAATTAATGCTTAGTTTGTAGCAAAATTACATTAATTTTTTAATTTATGCGTAAAATGTTACCCTAATGTGAATAGTCACATCAATGTCTTCCAAGGACGTTATGCGGTTTGTTGCTATATCGGCAATAATAACTTCAAGCAACTTTTTTCTCTCTTGTTAACTATGAATTGCGATAGTTCTATAAAAGATTTGTTCAGCGTTAGTTATTAGCAGTCTTCTTCACCTACCTCACTCTAATTGGAAGTCAAAATGTTGTAGAAATATGGTAACAACTACTTTGTGTGTATTTTTTTAACATTGTTTTTACATATTTTTACTTTGGCTTTGGAATAAAAATCAAAAAGTTTAATGTGCAAAAAGCATTGCATTTTACTAACAATAATTGCAAATTCAAAGTTATAATCAATAGAGTCCAAACAGAAAACAAAGCGACAATAAATGTTAAAGCATTTAATTGATTTGCAATAGGAATACTTCATGATAAAATCATAGCAAAAATTTTTGCTAAGCGCGAGATAATGATGCCTGAAGCTATTTTTGTTAGTTTCAGGTTATTGCACCTTTTGTTATATTACCAGTTTATAACATACGAAAATATCTATTGGCCATATGTTTGGAGAAATAGCAACATTTTCTCACTATTCAAATATTGAATGCTGTAAATTCTTGTTTTATATTCATTCGTAAAATTTAACAGTTTT
This sequence comes from Cetonia aurata, assembly GCA_949128085.1. Taxonomy (NCBI): domain Eukaryota; kingdom Metazoa; phylum Arthropoda; class Insecta; order Coleoptera; family Scarabaeidae; genus Cetonia; species Cetonia aurata. The sequence goes on along the minus strand of OX421886.1, from coordinate 20,439,667 downwards.
TCTGATATTTTCTTTTAATTTCAATATTTGTAAATTATTTCACATCTTAAGTTTAGTTTAATCTCATAAATGATTGAATTAACATGTTGAAAACGTTAAGAGAGTTATTATATATACTTCAGCGGTTTAACTTTGTTTTCAAACGATGGATCACCTAAAGTGATATACTGCATAGAGTTAATCATAATCAAAATTATATTCCTTACAAATTTTGATTATGATTCGGGTATTCTAAAGGATCGTTGGTTCGAACTACGATCCGACCAACTGCGGAAATCGGTTTTTTCAGAGGCTTTAAGTAAATGGTTCAAATCTTAACACTTTGAAAACTATTTGAAGAGTGATTTTATTCCTCTCAGAGTGGAAAAGCCAGTGTTTGATTTGTGGCATTCACTATTTGCATTTGCTTCATTATTAATTACTTGAACGCTTAATATTTGATACTACAAAAAAGTACCTCTTAGTATCTATAGATGAAGTTTATTATGGAAGCTGGCATTAAAATAAACATGTAAAAATAGTTAAATATACTAATACAATTGAGCAGAACACATACTAGTATCTATTCAATCATAAATTAAATTCGAAATTAATGAATAGGTGCCCAGAATTTCCTAAGTTAAGTAGCTTTCACGATATACTGGCGATCCACCCCTCCCATCTGCGGCGCGTCAGATACAGCACGCTTTGACAAGGTATTTTTTCCAAAGGCGTTAAATTAATAGTGCAGTGACTGAAAGAACGGCTACCTTGTTAATACGAAGAGAACCCACGCAACATTGGGATGAAGAAAACTTGACCTCGCCGGCCTGGGTCTCTCTGCGCGGCGGCTTTGCGAATCATTTCTGAATTTATTAAATCGTTATTTAAATACGGACTTAAACAATAACGTTCGCGAGGAGCGTACAGTCGATAAAGTATCATCCTCTATTGTATAACAACAACGGCGCACACGGTATTATACATCTTAAATGGTTTTTTTGAAAGCTAAATGCATTCTCAAGTTCACGGACATATGACCAACGGCACTTCTATAAGTCTTTCTCCCGCATAAATTAATTCCACTTTGGTATTGTGGGAATATTTTCATTTATCGAGCCTAGTTGCGCAGTCTGAGATCACCTTTATTTTATGCGAGTGGGTGCGGGTAAGAAGAATTAAAGAACGTTTTGGCAGTATTATCCCTAATTTCAATTTCTAATTTATTTGGAAAATAACTTTGCATAAATACAGCTAGCCAGAATATAATTGACATCCAAAGCAATAAAAAAAATTAGGTCCTAGAATTAACTGTTTCAACACGGCCGATAGTTTAGTGGCTTGCACGTTTGGCTATCAGTCTTGGGGCCGTGAGTTCAAATCTGGTTAATTGCGATAACCAGTTTCTTTTCGGGGTTGTAATGATGATTAGGAGGGAGATTTCTTCGGGGGTGCCTGAGCATCAATTGCCCAGGTTTCATCCACTCCATTAAAAAAAAAATAATAAAGCATAATAATAGAATAATTGCTCTTTTTGTACAAAAAAAAATGGATATGGTTACTTAAGGTACAACTACAACCTTTAAGAAGTGTAGAGGAGGATGATCAGTTATTATTTGCATTTTAGATATCCATAAAATTTTTCATTCTCGTAGGCGGGCGTCGACTGGTAGTCGACATAAGCCGCATATAATGTAATATATATTCCAGCACGAAGAAAAAAATAAATAACTTTTAAAAGATCTGACAATAAGTGGTATAATTTTGTAATAGGTAAGGTAAAGTAAAGTTTATTCCCAAAAAACCAACATAGCAGATATAGAGGAAGTCACAAATAAAAAAAGACATAGTTTATAAGAAAAAACTTAACTACCTATGACAAGGGACATTTTACCCATTATGCTAACTAGGCTAAAGTCTTAGGCGCCAAATTATTAAGGGGAACCGCGAAATTCCAAGAGGCGCCATCGAATGCACCTGCGGCCTATTTTTTTTAGTCAAACGTTTCCGTTGGTTAAATTCTAATTAAATATAAAAAGAGACAGACTAAAAAAATGATTAATAACTTACATCCCAAGGTAATACTGAAGTAACATTAATAAAGAACTAGTAAAAATTAATGTAAAAATAACAGTAAACATATTATCTACAATTAACCCACACTTCCAAAAATTTAGCGCGCTCAACTTTGGTAAGTGGACTAATTTATTGGTATGTTAAAAAAGGTTTTACGGGGGATGACATTGGTAAGGGTTAAATATTAAATAATCACTTTGATTTTCATTAACATGAAGTTCATTTCTCATAAACCATGCAGACGCGCTGCTCCTCATCGCAAGGGCAATTAGATCATCAGTAACTCCGCCAGCAAACACCAAAGCAACGTCGTCTGCATATAATCAAAAATCATTAAGAAATAATAATAAGAGTATCGGACCCAACACGGGACCTTGTGGTACACCTAAATTAGTAAATCTCTCAGAAGCAAAAGTATTTATGAAATTCTCGGTTTTGTCTGAAATAGTTAGAAATTGGTACCTATTTCGTAAAAAGAACCCAAACCAGTCTAAAGCAATCCCCTAATATCATAATAATAGAATATTGGGTGAAACAGAACCAAAGATGTTACTCAGCTATAGAAAAATCCAAAAGGATATGAACAGTTTTCATTGAAGTCAATGATGTCACTGTGAAAAGTATTAAGAGCTGTTGTAGTAGAAATGATTCTATCTAAAGCCATATTAGCATGCAGATATTATATTTTATATTCATAATTAGAAAAAAATACAGATATGCTATTAATAAAAATAATCTTGCCTATAATATAGCAATGCATTGCAATTACAAACCAAGAATAAAGCGAAAATTGCAGCTGAATTACTGTAATTCTTATCACAACCAAGCAAGTGTAAATTGGTATCCGCAATTATGTCACGTATTCGCCAATTTAATCAAAGCGTTAATATACGTTACACGGAATGCATACACACTAATTTATTAATACATCGGAACGCGCAAATATTCAGCCGAGACAATTATACTAAATATCAACAGCAATTAGCTGATTTACCATTTGGATCCGACCAATCAGACGCCCCAAGATATGCAAACGTGATATAAATAACTGTAAGCTTGTTTTCGCCATTATCGGGCACAAATTGAAATGTTTGGTATGCGAGCGGGGCGCAATAAAAACGGCGCCCGAACCAATATTGCGGAATTCACAAACATCTTTTATAGTTTGGTAAACAATTGCGCCCGCGAAATGCCAAAAATGATCGCATTTATAACTTGGTTGTTTAATCGATTGCCGTTAAGTGAAATTATCCGTAAGATGCTTTGGACGAAGTTTGGTTTGAGTATCAGATCGTTGGCTTTCAACACTGGATTACCCAACAACATAACTGTTCCTTTGAAGTGTTTACGATAGTCAAATTACGAGGAATAAAAATTAATGTTGTATGTATATTACATCAAAGGTAAGTTTCACTTAACTTTTCAAATGGCTTTGTACTAAGGAAAGAGTGGTATTTATAGAAATTCTTAGAATTATTCAGTTGACCAATTCACGTATCCTATCTATTAGCTATCTTACCGGTTCCTAAAATTCTGCTTATTAGCTCTATAGATTTTGCAAAATTTTTGTTTTTAAAGATCAATTTTGATGTCTGTAGGCGTTCAGTTTTCGAGATAGGGCCCCTGGATGAAAATTTATTCTCAATTTCCACTCTTGTAGGAATGGAATTTTCAAAAACTTCTCCTCAATGTATGCCTATGCCATAAAGTCAAAATACTAAGTCCCTGGGATCGTATGGCTTGGACTGGGTATTTATTTATTTGCTATTTAAAAAACCACGCGGATCAAGTCTTTGCTTCGTGTATTTTTGCAGTGTATGTTAGGATTGTGACATTTTTAAAGACCTAACTAGATATTTCAAGAACATATACGATAAGGATGCCAACAGTAACAGCTTATATTTTACCAAGAACGGCTTGCATGAGTAAAAAGTGACCCACAAGCACACGCCATGTATTAGTCATTTCTACCTGATTCTACCTGAGCAAATAAACAAAAATGAATAAAAAAATCAGTAGCTTATTACACACATAAGTTAGGAAACTGAGTTTACTAAAGAGGTTTTCGCAGTGGGGTGAATATTCCAACGATTTTGCTCAAAATATAACCCAAGAAACTTGTTGCAGATTCTAATGATCACCCTAAATGCCTCAACATCGTTCTGCCAGTTGTGAAAGCTGCGTTTTACTGATATTAAACTCTAAGTTATGGTCTTTGAAATAGGCGACAGTGCTTGTGATATTGGCTTCCAACCTAGTTTCCGAACAATTATTGCTACTTTTAAAAAGGACTTTTGTAGCAGAATCATCCGCCTAGGATACAATTGAATTAAGGTAAAGGTCTTTAACATAAAAAAATGAAGGGAATAGGATCCATGGTTGAACCCTGTGGAACACTCATGTTGGTTGCAAATGCGTCTAAGTTAACAGTTCCATTGCAAGAACAGATCCTTCTTCACTTCCTCAGGAACGGAATCTGTAAAAATCCTTCCATAGTAACTGATAAGCATGATAAGTATGTAGGTTAAGATCTTTATGCAGAATGCGATGAAGTGAGTTTGTGAAGTCTTACTTGATGTGAACGTCTTGGGATAGACAAATCTGGGTTTTCTACAATACTTTCAGCGACATCGGCAATATTTTTGGACTAATCTAGCGATATGAGTTCGAATTAGCAATTTTACATCAGTAACTTGGCCATCTTGCTCAAATTTTGCGATTAGCGATTTATTATTTATGTGTATTATCTGCTTTACTTACTTTGAATGAAAAACAGTCATCACTTGATCGGAAAAAAATACTGTGAAGGTTTCCTCTTTGTAACTTCTTGGAGCCATTTTGGTATAATTTGAATATATAGGTATACATAAGGTACAATTATTAAAGCTGCCTCATTTATTGTTTCGCTTCCATAAGTAACTTGCAATTTGTTTTAGCTATAACAGAGGAAATAGCGAAACGAAACGTTTAAAAAAATATATCATAATACAAACAAAACAGGATAAAAAGTGTAAATAGAATTACGCCTGTATACATATATGCATTTCCTAAAGAAAAATAAAGCCGTAATGGCATAATATGATCACAAAAACTTTTCCAATTAGAGTGTCTTCAGTAATTTCTTCGGCAAATCCATATTATTAACACTGTTTATACTCGCAATTACTGCCGTAAACGCAATTCTTTAGAAAATCTCTGGGAAATAACAGAACGCTGTAAAATATTCAGGTCAACAATAATATTTGGTCTAGGTTACATACATGGTAAATTTCAACATTCAATTGCCAAGTGATAATCTTTTGTGATAATTTTGTAAATACAACTGTCGTGGGTTAGATCAAAGCTGTACCAGTCTACCAATGTATTAAGTGATGCACAAATATGAAAAAATAACTATTTAGATTACATAACTGGTAAGTTCTATTCAATGTGAAAATGTCGGAACAAATATTTAATAACCTTTTCTTTCTGTTCGGATAAAACATAGAGGCCGATCGAAGTAGTACTTTGGGTTCATTTTTGGCTTGCCAAAAACTGCTTGTTTTTTCGCCTCCAGAGTCTCGCATTTACATAGGATGTGGTATGCTGTCTATATCATCCTATTACGCAGTCTGCAGTTGGTAATTCCAGTATAGATCCCAATTCTGCGTAGGTGTCCTTTCAGTGCACACATCCTGTTAGGAGGCCTACTACTGTGCGAAGATGATTCCTACTGAGGGTTAGAAATTCTTCAGTCCTCTTTTTTTATGGTCCCTTGATAAAGGTTTTTCCATGAATTTGCCTGGTTGTATTATTCTAGTGTTCTTTGTGTCTCCGTTTGGCCCAAATCCTTACCTGTTCTCGTGCTGCGCTTTTAGACACTTCTAGAACAGGTTCTGGGCCTATTTATGAAGGCGCTGATCTATTTCGTGCTAACTCATCGGTTTTTTTCATTTCCTTCGATTCCTGAATGTCCAGGCATCCACAGTAAAGTTACTTTATTGCGAATACATTTTCGAAGCAGGCTTGATTGTATCTAGGGTACTCTAATGCCTCCAGTATCGCCTGGCTGTCTGTTGCAATACAATTCCGCCTGTCTGTATAAACTCTCTGATTGGTTTCGGTTGCACAGAGCAATACTACCTATGCATCTGTTTGGAAATCCGTGGCTGTAATAAATACTTTAAGGAACTTTCAAAAATTGATGGAGTGATTATAAAAAAACTTTTTTGAAGTTTTCGATCTATTGGCATTTTGTTATTTGAAAAACTAAAAAAGTAATTGTAAATGCAAATGTTTTGAGGAGCCGAAAACCTAATTTTGGATTATGACGTAAAAGAAAAAACAAGCCTAAAATAAGTACTTACCTCTCATAAAATACGTATATATCAGAAATTTCTAAACATAGATTATCCTTCTATGAAAACAATCCTTACCTTTTATCAATAAAAAATAAACCAGAAACAAGTAGATTTAAAAATAAAATTAAAACACTTTTTACTGTTTGTTATTAAATGATATTTGTAATATATTTATGTATAAGGTATGTGTTTTAAAAGTATTAACTGGGGCTTGAACATGATATGTTAGTTATAGATTACTGTTCATCTACTGTTTTCATACATTTATATTTGATGCACTTTTATTGTCAGAGTTTAAGTTTGCCTGGTCCTATACTACCAAGTATTAATAAATACTACTATTTTTTACCACTGCATTTTTTGTGACCAGTAAGAATCGCAATAGATATTGCACTGCGTGTGGTGGACGCAGTTTTCTAAACACCGCATAGATAAAATAACTCGAAAGTACAATGAGACTTGAACGAAAAAAGGTAAACGTGTAAAAGTGTAGAAATAAACGGCCAATGGATCTAAACCCACATCAGGCCGAACAAGCGAACAAGGTCCTGAAAACATTCATTAGTACAAGAACTGTCACCTGATAAAGGAGCAACCGTGTCGGCAAAGAGGTCCCACTAAATCTTGGCGAGTTTGTAGTGTTTGGACTGAAGCCGCCTGCCTAAAAGCCCGTTGAAGTCAAGCGAGATTACCTTGAAGGTGGGCCTGTTAGTGAAACACTGTCAAAACTATCAACCGCACGGAAGATGACTAACCTTTAAAGATAGCTTGGATGTTAAACTTACCAGGCGGTCGCCTTGTTTTGATTAGAATCTGTAAACATGGTCCTCGGTTCTTCTTCCAGTTTAAATTACCTGCTGTATTTTCGTCTGATTGATAGCTTTCTCGTCATTGTGTATAGAAAGGGGACCGCTAAAAGATTTTTTACATTATTTTGCTATATTTAGAGGACCGACTGATAACGTTTAATTGGTATTTTATTTCGGGAGTTAAATGCGTTTTCTTTGTATTGACAATTTTAGGTCGAGACACAAGGTGGATACAAATAAAAACTACGACACATAAAAAAAATTGCGAATAATATAACGCAAACGTTTTACTGCCAATAAATTTCATTTGAACCGCTGGTTAATGAGTTCATTAGTACATACATATGAAACAATGTATTTTAAATAAAGTAATTAGTCGTAAAAGAATCGTTAATACATACTCAATTCAAAATATGTAATTATTTTTAGAATTGAACACATCAGCAATTCTAAAAATTAATGAATATGTATTATTGATTAATTTTCTCTATCTAATCTATCTTTTCCTGCAAGAAATCCAGTAAGATATTTACTTGAAGATTTATACTAATATTAATTATGTGATTACTTATTATTGCTTGAACTAACAATAAGTTAAGTTACTTTCCTAGCACATAATTTCATACTGATAGAAAGGTTTCCTTCATTCAAAGCAATATACTTTATACTTCCAAATGTTTTCACTTAAAAGGTTTCTCCAAAAAACTGCAATATGTCGGTAGCTTTTCTGTCAGACTTATTGACGGTAACGAAACCTATGTCATTGGCAACCAATCTTAATAATCAGTATCCAATTTTCAAAGGGACTTAAAGTCAAAAACTCCAAATTACCACGGAAACCAATAATACTGAAAATAAGATAAAAAGCTACATTGCGCATTGTACATCAATGATTCTATTGCAATGGAGGAAGCTCTGAATAAGTTTTTTATTCATCAGCGACTGGATACAAGTCTGCTCTTATCTCAATAGTAATACTTTTTCTTTGCTGTTGCCTAGATGTTAGTATTCCATATTCATTTTCCTGAAACCTGTGACACACCTGACAATATTTGGTCAGTAAGATGTGACATTTCAACTTTTTTTTAAAAACGATTAAGTATCATATATAAATACCTTCCGCTTATATATGCATATATAAAAAACTATAATTCCAAGGGGGCATGCTTCCAACTGTGCTGAAGTCTTCAAATTTGTATTTATAATTATACTCGTTATCAAAATGGGCTGTGCTGACAAAATTAATAAGTATCCATGTCTTTAGTATCGGAGGTTACAGAAGATATGGTGCGTTTACTTTTTGGAAGAACGTACAGTATTACAAGATTGTCAGCACGGGTTTAGCCAGAAGTATTGAGACTGCTCTCAAGTCATTTTTTGGGAATATGTTATCTGGGCTCGATCGTAAACTGGTGCCTCTTGGCCTCGTCATTGATTTCTTTAAAAGTTTTGATTGAATAGAGCATTGTATTCTGTGATAAGTTCACAGAGTGCATGTCCCCGAGATAGTATCTCTTTGACGTATAAAAATAGGCATGCCTTTACAGTATTAGTCATTAAAATAACAAGCGAACAATTTCTTGCTGCTTTCAGTATTAAGATCTTCTTTGAGCTATGTTGCCTCTAAATCTATTAATGTATAATATATACAATCTACAATTTTATAATTTAACTTAAACTGAATTTCCTAAGTATTTATCTATACTTATGGAACAAAATATAACAAATAATAAGTATGTTACTTACTGTTGTTTAATAAATTCAGAAAATTTAAATCTGCAATCAAAATAAAGCAAAAGCTTTTGTACTAGATATTTCAATATTATTAGTTGACAAGCCATATTTTCGAGAGCACAAAAATTGGAGATCTGACAAATCTTTTGCAAAGTGCAGGTGAAGATGGCGCCAGGTGCTTCTAAATATTAAATACATATTTTCTAATGCCTTCATCATTAATTTCTTTCATAACTCTAACTGTAAGGAAAAAACTTAAAAACTCTTAGGATTATCGTTTGTTAATGCGTTATTTCTTTCTTAAATTCCACTGATATCAAATGTAGCAGGATAATTTAGAATTTATTATGAATAAATGATACCTAAATTTACTATGACTTTATCGTAGACCATCCAAGTGGAAAGGTACATTCCTTTCCCAAATAGATTCACTGCTATACATACAAACATTTGTAGAATAAGGTAACTTAAGTAATTGATAAATGACTAACATCAATGTGTATTTAAAAGAGATTACAAATATATTTTCTTAATTTGAAACATATAGTTACCCTCGCATTTAAAATGTACTGTAAATGTGCATTAAGCTTGCTTCTAATTTTTTACATTCTTGATACTAAAATATGTAATGCATTATTGCATTTATAAGATAGTGCTTAAGGTACATTCATTTAATCGAATTTGCAGGATCAAAGATAGTAAAATCAACATGTTATATACATGGTGGTTCTATTACAATTTACGACTATTACGTCTACCTTAAATCAAAAGAAAAAAAAATACTTGAAAAGGGATGGCACTGTTCTTTCCATGTGTTTGGGATGAAAGACTTTTCTGAAGATAGGAGACAGGTTGATTAGAAAAACGTTGGAATAAATTTGTGATTGTTAGTGGATCATGTGTTGAAAAACATTTTTTGTTTGTTTCCTGAATCCTTTCCTTCATGGTTAGTAAAGTAATAATATAAGATAATAACATACAAAGTAGTTGTCCGTAGGTACTTTAGATAATAGAATGTGTCATCTCTTGACATTGACCTCAAGCAAATATATGTGCGGCAAAGAGAATGGGACAGTTATTGTTACCTAGTGTGAACCTAACCAGTTTTCTTCTGGTGAAATATTGTATATTTTCGTCCCCTGTTTAAATAATAATAACATTAAATAATATTCATTAAATAACAAACGTTACTAAATAACGATCCTTAATTTGAAAGAAGAACAAAATAGTAATCCTGCCATTATGCTCTATGACGTCTTCTAATCTTCTGGACATCGATCTATATAATGAGGAACAATATCCTTAAGTTATTTTTTCCCAAGCATCATTTATAAGTTCCAACTATTCTTCAACTATTCTTGTATTTCCCTTATGAATTTCTTTGACCAACATGACTGAAACGTTTTTAACCGAATTTAAATCTGGGTTTTTACTACACCAGTTAAGAGTGTTAATATTTTGGGCCAAAAGCGAAAAGCCATTCGGTCACTACAAAAGAGTTATGTACTGGACAGTTATTAGATTAAAAGATGAAATCATCGTTATGGAAAAGTACTTCAACAGAAGAAAGCTGAACATATTCCAAGATTCTAATATATCTTTCACTATTAAATCTTTCGCCAATATTCCATAGAATTCTAATATCCACATATTCACAGAAGAACGAGCACTGCTCTTTGTAAAACTAACATAATGATCATCAATCGTCCTTCGAATACACGGTATTCGAAGGACGATAGGACAGCAGGATTGGAAAACCTTTTCACAACTAAAAATAACGCGATTCCAAAATTGTTCGTCATGAGTGGTGTGTTCTAAAGCAAACCACATTCTTGATACTTTGAGTGTTGTTTAAAAATATTTTCCTTGCTTCTGCGTGACATTTTAATTCAGATTGTGCTACTCTGCGACGGCCTGTATGAGATAACTAATAAATACTGTTGGAAAACAGTAACACATTTTCAGCATCAACCACTGTTGAATATATTTTTGCTCTAAAATTGTTAATCAAAGCAGTGTCCTATTCAACAGTTTATTTTGTCGGACGTCCTGAGTCTGTATGTGTTTATCAAGTATACCATGACCTCGTCATCTTCTTAAAATGTTTCTTATTCACGTTGTAAAATATCACAGTTTGCCTAACTGATCACTGATCATCCATCGTCTATTTTCGCGATTATTCCAACTTTCTTCACTGCATTTATATGTGGCATAATTATTATACTTTCTTGTATTATGTATAATTCGAAATTGTTTAACAGATAACAAAAATTCACAATATGACATACTTATTCATATATCAAAATCGAACAGCTAGAATTTGATAAAAATCTGTGATAAGAGTTGTCTCATTTTTTATTGGCCGCTACTGTACCTATAGATGTTAGTTCGTATCCCTGGTTGGGTTAAATTTGAATTTAAAAAATACATAAAACAATGAAGAGAGTGGTACTACTGGTTATACTGTGATAGGACCAAAATTGATTGGATTACTGGGAAGGCAGCCAAACTGTTCAAATTGAAAGGTTAGAAACAAGGTTCGGTGTTCCTAATTTTATCAACACGTGCTTGCTCCTGGATGAATTGTTGCTTTTAATTTATTTCGATGTAATTATTTACTGTTTTTATTCAATCTTGTCTTCAATTTCGGATTGTACGTCATTTTCTTTATTCCAAAATTGTATCTTTGAAGAAGCTAATAAAAATTAGCGAAAGCTCAGATTAACACATGAACGGATCGTTTTAATTTGAACAGTTTGCTTGGCTTCCCAGTAATCCATTCAACTTTGACATAAAACAATGTTTCGAATTAGTAAATGTATGATGAAAGATTAACAAACATTGTTGTATGTGTTTACTAAATACATGTAACTATCACACTGACAAAAGTCAATGCTAGGTTTTCCACTATCACCAAACAACAATGCACAATCTCTCGACGCGCGTTTCGCTAACCAAGTTAGCATCATCAGGAGATGATTAACAGTGGTTTTTAGTAGTAGTAGTAGTAGTAGTAGTAGTAGTATGGTTTTTTGTTGTTGTTTGGTGATAGTGGAAAACCTAGCATTGACTTTTGTCAGTGTGATAGTTATTGTTACACCAAAGGTTCCAAAACCCAATTACTAAATACATGTAGCCAAATATTATGTGCACGATTATCTAACATGCAATTATTTACTGATATTTTAGCAAGTTTATGTATAATTTTGTAATTAAAGTTTGTATTACGTTTTCCGGGAATTACTGTGCTAGGAGACACACAATATGAGATTTACTATACTTCAATTCTATAAATATCTTCTGCAAACTTAAAAATCTTTGCCATTCTTGCGTTCTTTCCTACAACAGATGCTCATAAAATTATTCGCCGTTGTTTGGACAAGATTTTACAGCTTTCGCGTTGTTCCGAGATAATTTCCTTGTGTCCTCGCGGACCTTTCTCTCGCAATTCCCTTCAATTACACCATCCAACCAGTTTGGCGCATTCAATTATCGTCGGCACGAAATACCCCATTTCCAAATTTGTAAAAGGTATACCATTAACATGATTTATTGTTGTCTCGTAAAACGGTGGACGGACGCTTTAAAAAGGCATGCACGCAGGTCACACACGACGAGATTATACTACGTCGGGCACACACACACACATACGTAGATACGTACGGCGTGCATGCACCCACGCCCAAATAAAATATTTTTGCTTGTAATCGATCTAATACACGTCTTAAATATACAACCAACTACCTGTTGAAGTCGAGGGGGGCGCTAAAATTCCCACGCCGAGCTACCCGACACCAGGATGACATCACCACCCTCTCTCTTCCTCTTGATGCCATTAAAATAACACCGAACATACCGACAGATGGACCGATACCGGGAGAGATAGATGAGACTATGAATGGCCTTTGTTTTATGTTTATAGGGTTCTGTGTTTGGTGAAACGCAGCGGTACGCCACTAAATGACCTCTCCGAGATGAATTTTTTCGTTCCCGCTCCGTAGACGATGGTTGGGCACTTTTATTTTCAATTTACCGACTGTAATGGCTATTATGTAAATTAACTTTTTACCATTCGCGAAAACAATGGAAAGGTGTTTCTGGCTTGTTAAATTACGAGCTATCCATAATATCGGACTCCGCCAAATATGACGATCGTTAAATTGGTCTGGAGTCTGCAGAAAATTTTATAGGCATAAATCCGTTTGGCTGTGCAACGTTTGCATATATCTTCGCCTAGGTATACCTTCGCGATATATCCCCTTAAACAATAAACATCCAATTACATTATAGTTATCTATGAAATGCACTTACTCATTCCATATACAAGACTTGTATTAATTTTTTTCGCAAATGGGAAGCTATAAGCTGTAGGGCGAAGCGCTGTCACGCGTATCACACGTGCACCTTATATGAAACTTGTGAATGACGTGACAGTCAATGTGCTAAATATGTAATAGCATGCAAAATAAAATGTTGAAAATTGCTGCTACATTTCTTGTTTGCACTACGTTCCACCATCAATTAAGGAGTGTATGTATGTATGTATGTAAATACGTACGGTTTGTGCATACGTTCGGAATTATTACCAATCTCGTTTGACTCAACTCATTATTTCAAAAATCATGTGAGATAAAGTGGGTACGTGGTAGTGTGGTATCAAAATTACATATGTACATATCAAATGATTATTCTCTTTCTTATGATGGAATTTTTATAACTCGTTGTCATTTACGTGGATTTATTAGCCTTCGACGTAAACCTAATTTATCAACGTGATGGTAAACCGATAAAGTGAAAATCTTCAATGGTATAGTAGCATTAAGTTGACTTTCAAGGCAAAATGATTCCTTTTCTTTGTGGATATACATATATATATAAAATAATATTAAATGAAGCGACAGCCACTACATTTCTTTACTAAATTAGATGATAAGCAACATAAAGCTGCAGATTGAGGTTTGGTTTCTAAGTCTATGAACGAAAGAAAAATATGGAACTAATTATATAATATGACATAGAATAAAGTATACCGAAATTAAATGATTTCCAGTCAAGCTATTCCTTGTTCGTTGCTTTTATGTCAAAGTGACAATAATAGTTAGTGCTGTGCAAAACGAATATAAAATTCAATAACCATGCCTTTTAGTGAAATAGAGAAAGCCTTTATTGTAGAATATTATTTACAGTCGTAGGAAATAGGGCGAAAAGCGAACCCAGTTTGCAATTTGTGTCTGCTCGCTTCGGACAACGTTTCAACAAACGTCCACCAACAAAGCGCTGCATATTATTGCTGGTATGAAAATTTAGAAACACGGCTTCTGTCCTACATCAACGGAAAGGTCGTTCGGGTAGAAAAAAAAGTTCAAGAAACAACGAGAATATGGATCGGATTTTTGACAAGATTTTACAGCCAGCGCAGAATAGCAATAGATCTTAATTTGGGTACACCATCTGTACAACGTGCTGCAAAGAAATTATAGGCCTATTCCTCCGGTATACAAGTCGTTAACAGCTTGCTTCAAGCTGCCAAAAGAGAGAGAGTAGAATTTTGCGCCAGAACGTTAGAAATAACATTAACTTTTCAAAATTTTTGGCACTTTGATGTCATCCGCCACATAACTTACAATTTAAATATATAACATATGTCTCAAAAGTGTTGGCATAAACTTCTTTAGGACATTTTAGAAAGTAAGGATGGTTTTACGGCAATTTTTCAGAACAGAAATAATTCGCAGAACAAATTTTTTATTTTAATTTAAATGTAAAGGTCCATAGTCTTCAACAATAGGTAGTCTTCTGGGAACATCTCGCATCCAGCATGAAACGTGTCAATCTCTTGCATCGTTCTAAAAATTCGCCGTTCTAATGGTTGCTCATTTTCGACTTATCAACCTCCATCATACACTTTTCGAGATAAATTGACCCAGAAATCTTCGATTGATCGAGCTTGCGATAAATTTGGAAGGTTGTCGTTTTTAGGGCCGAAAGATTAAGTTAAATTTGAGTTTCATGTTCGGCCAAAATATAACATCATCTTCAGCATTATCCTGATGAATAAAATTGATTAAGTTTATTAAGCGATTGTTAGTATAATTTCGACTGTCAAAGCTTCATCTCCAACTTGTCAATGACTGTCCAATTTTATTCTTGGCACCTTCGACTAAATGGTTTGCTATATGCCTGGTTAACTGCCTCGGCCTTTCACTTTTCGGAAGATTTGGCCATGGCAAATTTTGCTCAGATTCTGCTGTCGCACGATATATGATCCCCCGCGACACATTTTAATTTTGAAACAGTTGGACTATTTGAACCTTAGGCATTTGCACAACTGATAATTTTTTTTTCATAGAGTTGTATTTTGTGCCAAAACTTTTGAGACATACTTTATTCAGTCGCAGAAACTGGCACCAGGTAACATCATATTATCGCTACGTATTCTGTAAAATGTAATATAGTATCGTCTTTTGGGGTGCATCGCCATATCCGCATCATAATTTTCTTGCATAGGAAAGAATAAGTTTTTGCATCGTAAGCATTGGTAACACTGAAACATGAAGACCATGTTTCAAAAGTTTAATATATTGCCATTACTCATTGAACATATATTCTGGAAATATGCTCTTATTTATATAATACCAGAAACTAATTTCAGATTCCCTCTAAATCGACCAGAAATTACTAAAAGATATCCTATTTCGGTGGGATTTGCGCTGTTTAATTTGTAGCCCGACGATATTAATAAACTTAAATGGCTAACAAAACTCAAACTTGTTTTACAAAAACGTTTTCTGGAAAATTGTGTTTACTCGCATGATTTTCTGGTTATGGATACATAATAAATTTGTAATATGTATTATCCTACTTAATTATTAAAGTAACTTGAATTAATAAACAAAATAGTTTTAAACATGGTTTTTGCACCTCCATCCTGAAATACTGATTTTACATTACTTTAAATCATTCAAAACATATCATTTTCCGGCCTAGGCTGCCTCTAATGACTGTTACATACGCCTGTTAATAACTAACATGAAAGAACTTATTGTTAATTTATTACAACGTTCTTGAATACGTGCTCCGTACCCAAAATAATAGATCTATTAGACATATTTAACAAAGATTATTCTTGTAGTAAAACAATGTTAGTGCTCTGTAATAATATAAACAAAAAGTTAGTATTCTTTGTTTATGTTACTAAACTTATTTTTTTTACTCAAGGCTGCAAAGATTGTGTTTAACTATCTAAATATAGAAATATCCACCGTATTGCATTTAAAATTTGTTTGCTTCTATAATTAAGACAATATTAACACAGATATCTAAGGTAGCATAATTTAGAATTACATGCTAATTTGGAAAGTTTCCTGAATAACAAACAGTTCATTGTGCGTATAGAAACACCGCAGAATCATTTCATATGTTTAGATATATGCTTGGATATCTGGGTAATATTCCTTTCGATTAAGTATAAATGTTGAGAATTATTTTTGGTTATACGGATTTATTTCATATTTTCGTGCCTATACTTATGTATCTATAAAGTACGGAACATTATTTGAAAGATACTTATCATCATCTCGGAATGTTGTATGATGAATCATTTCGATTACGCGTGACCTAAATCTGAAAGAATTTATTGTTGTTCATATTTGGACCTGTAGATTTCCATATCCAGATCAATACTTTTAAGAAGATTATTTCTTTTGTGGCCGATAAATTTTTAGGTAAGAAAAATGAAAAGCGAAAATAAACATCAACATCTGATGTGTTTGACTCTTATTTATCGGAATTCCTGGCATATGGAAAAGGCAAACGTAAATGATTATAAATGGAAGAGGTGTTAATTGGACACTAACCTTTGAAGAGGAGGCTTTACGGCGCGGTATCTATAGATGTGTTTAGGTGTGTAAACTGAAACGGCATAGATCAAAATCTCCCATTTTCTATACGCGCCGACTCTAACTAATATGAGGTGGACACTTCTTTTTCTTTGTTTCTTTATGTATTAAACGGCTTACCGCTATAAAATTACCCGTTCTTTGCATTTGACAATAACTTACAAGAGATCAGAGATCGAGACAAGGTCGTTTGGCTGCCTCATTTAAGAAGAGCGCTTTATATTGTTGATGCTTGTGAATCATATCATTTTGTATTCTGCTTATAAATGTTTGCAATGTAAAAGTTCGCTTCTGTTTTCAAAGATTAACATCACCAACTGAGATTTAAACAGTTTAAATACACTGGCACATTTTGTTGCTAAATTTTTGCTTATAATAAAAAAGATTGCTTACATATTTGCTTACATTGCAGCTAATATTACTGTATCTATCAATCCAATAAGTTGATGCATACTTATGCTGTAGCCCGGTTTATAAATATATCTACGATAATAAAACAGTTGTGTATCTGCTTTTAAGAAGTTTTTAATAGACATGTGTAATATTAAAAAATAAAAACATGCTTTTATATATGCTAGAATTTGCAATTATTTTTGCATATCAGACGAAAATCGTATAGCAAATTTACAAAAAGCAAAAATTACAAGTTGAAGCTATTAACTTCAACTTCGTACCATAATTGAATTTTCGATATTTTTGAGGAAATAAAAGTGTACCTAGGTATTTTAAATGTGGTTGTTTAGTTTTCAATATTGAAACAATTTAAATATAAAAATGTGTTTTGCAATTAGCGGTTTTAATAGACCTATAAAAGAACTCAAGCGAGTGCGTTTGTAATCATAAAAGCCCTAGTACGTTTATAGCCATAAAAATCCCAGTGCGTACATAACTGCACAAAAGATTGCAGTGGTTGTTCTTAGTTCATCACATTAGGTAAGTAATCACGGATGCGACGATTTGGGGTTAGGTATAATCTAGAAATGTTACAATGTTCTCTAGATCTACATATTTTTTTTTGTTTTGTTAAAAAAAGACATTAAAGGCAACTGATTGCAAGAAAGTTTCTTGCATAAGGCTTAAACTAATAATTCATTAAAACATGTCTTACGTTTCCTAGTTTCTTAATATACCTGTGTATTTATTTGAAAACTTTCTACCCTAAGTTTCTGAAAATTTGGAAATTTATGAAAAATTTCCTGAAACACGCAAGAAATATTATCTAGGGCGACGACTTTTGATGCAGAAATTGACTCAACTACCTTAACCCCCTGCCAGGCCCGTGCCAACCCGGTGGTGCAAGTGGTGCACGGCACCAGGGCGGCACATAGAAAAGGGCGGCAAAAAGCAACAAGTAATTACATATTTTAAATAACGTGCAATGAAATGTAAAATGTGCACTCTTAATCATGATAGAAGACGACTATTAGCAAAATAATTTAATATAAACGCCGGCACTGGATCACAAACGAGCGAGTGCTTTATTTATAGTTATTGTACTTATTGTTATAAACAACGACCACGTACAAGATCGAAAAGATATATGTTCTTAATGGGTACACATCAAATCATGATACAAATCGAGAGAGAGAAGCTTTTTTTAATAAGCTATAAGTTTTAGTTTATTTATTATATCATTGATATTGCCAGCAATCATTTTGATGTGTTATGTTCGTTTATATCTTTTATAATCTATTTTAAAAATATTTTTATGGAGAGTTATATAGATTCATAAGGAGCACGTTTTAAAATTGTTTCGAAATATAGAGAGCGACCTAAAAAAAATACACACCAAGGTTATGAAAATTTAAATGGAACACCTTATATATTATATTATATTTTGATAGTAAAACCAAAAAGATTTCTTGATCACTTAGAAAGAAAAAGGTAATTTTTTTTAATTTAGAAAATTTAATTGATTATGAAAAATAAAAATATATAATACATGCCTAATATTTTACTTATGCACACTAGCGCACGAGGAACGTCTTTATTCCTTAGGGCTATGATGAAACGTCAAATAACGACATTACACCCGATAGAAATACTTTAAACCATTACAAAATTGAGAGGTTTCATTAGAAATCAAAAATTTTACTTTCTATTGAACATTTTTTGTAGGTAACATACATAAATATGTTAACAACACAATTCGAATATCTTATCCATATTAATATTCGCAGATACCCTCCAATGTAACTACACATCAAGTTGGAATTTTCAAATTTAGTCAAAAGCAACCTTGGAAAATTCAATGTATTTTATAAGTATTTTCATTTTAAATTAAAAAATTGGCATTTGTGCATACAGTGATGTGTGTACCACAGCCTTAATTTGCTATTATGGCCCTCAACGTATTTCTAAAATTTGGGTCATAAAAGCAACTTACGTTCTTAATACATAAATAACTATTATCTATATTGTTCTTTATATTGTTGACAAATGTAGGATATACTTATACTTAGAAGATAGGTAGAATTTGAATAGAAATATAGATAAATATGTTTGACATTATGACTAGCCGCCTGACAAGCAAACCAATGCTTAGACTGTATCTATCTCATTAAGAAAGAATTCACAAGTTTAGCAATAATTTTTAAATTCTTTTTTCTCTTTCACAAAAAATATTTCTTACATTAATTGCATATAAGTTACGGGGAGGGGCAAATAATTGTTCGCACCAAGGCGGCGACATATCCAGAAATGGGCCTGCCTCCTGCCCCCGGGAGCTATCCTCTTAAAAATCTTTAATGGAATCCTCATTTCAATGGCCTTTTGAAACACTGCATTTCGGTGTTTAGTTTTTTTAAATTGATCGATTCCTTTTGTTTTCTATTTCTAACTGGTCAATCTATTTTAGGGGCATCGGAACAAAATCTAATATTAAGAACATAGTTTAACTGCTCAAAATGTTTTATTTTTCTTTTCAAAGTTATTTAAAATTTCAAATATTTTTTGCAGAAAAAATCAACACACACATTCTCAAAAGAATCTCTTTGAATTCACGGTAGGTTGCCGTAATCCTCTGACGAAGTTCTTCTACATTTTTAGGTTGAGGGGAAAATATAACAGACTTTAAATAACCCCATAGAAAGGGGCAGAGTGTAAACGAGGCCAAGACGAACACCGTAGTGGTCGACCTATTGAGGTGTCCACGTCAGAAACGGTTCAGAAAATCCACAAAATGATATTAGATGATCATCAGCTGCAGATGCGTGAGCTAGCTGAAATGTAGCTGAAATGTATAGCACTTTTTGAAATGCCTATCATTTCAAAAAGTGCTATACGTCGTATATTGACTGAAAATTTGAAGATGAGAAAGCTGTGCGCAAAATGGGTGCCGCGTTTGCTCACAATGGAACAAAAACAGCGTTGTGAAGATGTTTCAATAGAGTGTTTAGCGATGCTTACCGTAATAAAGTCGAGTTTTTGCGTCGATTCGTAACCATAGATGAGAGACCACTTCACAAAGGAACAAGAGACAAAGGAACAGCCAAAGCAATGGAGTGGAACGGGAGAATAGTGTCCAAAGAAGGCGAAGACAGTTCCATCTGCATGTAAAGTTTTTTGAGATGCGCGTGGGATAATTTTTATTGATTATGTTCAAAAAGGAAAAAGAATCAACGGTTAGTATTATGCTAATTTATTGCAGCGTTTAAGTGGTGAAATTAAGGGAAAAAAAGGCCGCATTTGGCGAAATAGAAAGTGTTGTTTCATCAAGACAATGCACCAGTTCACACATCCACTATTGCGATGGCCAAAATCAATGAAAAAAGTTCGAATTGCTTCATCACGCACCTTATTCGCCAGATTTAGCTCGCTCGGATTATTTTCTATTTCCAAACTTGAAAAAATGGCTCGGTGGTAAAAGATTTGCCAACAATGAAGAGATGGAGTCTGCCGTTGATGGCTATTTTAAGGAGCTATAGACAGTTCTTACTATAAACAGGATATCGAAGCTATTGAATATCGCTGGGACAAGTGTATCGAGCTAAAAGGAGATAATGTTGAGAAATAAAGAAAAATTTTCCCAAATTTGTTGTGTAATTTTGGAACCGCCCTCGTACCAAAGCGCTTATTCCTTATGTGTTGACAAGCAAAATTTTACTTTTGATGTCATAAACGACGTTTCTATTAAATTGAGAAACGTATTCTGTTTAAAATATCTTTTTTATCATTGCTAATTAACGGCCACATCTCAAACTAGCAGATAATAACAAATTGCTAGATTAATATTTATAGTCCCAAAATTAAAAAAAATATGTACTTTTCAAGCATATTAGTTAAACTGCTTTAAAAATATTGACTAGGTGTAATTAATTATTGTCACAATTCACTGCATATCTAAAAGAATTTAAATTACAACATTAATAAGTTTTATTCGCCTACTTTTTATATCAACCTTGTATAAATACACAAATGCCGCGTAAAGTGTTTGCCGACTGACTCGAAATGTGAATGATTTTAATTAAATTTAATTTGTGTGGATTCGATAAGAGGATGCCTTAAATTGCTCCAAGTTTTCGGTTATCGACCGAGCAAACCACATGCGGCATGCGGTTTAAAAAAAAATAACAATTTATTTTCCTTTTTTTTACACATACCAAAATATTTGTGTATGCATATTCACGAATATGTGTCGATATACGTTTCCGTATTAAGTACTTGGTACGAAGATACGATTTGTTTTGAATGTTAAACAAGACATCAACTAATAATTCATTACTTCGTCACATTAATCGCCTAATAAATGTAGAAACGATCACTGTGGATTTATTATTAGCTGATTAGCGCGTATGTTTATTGTAGCGTGCGGTGACTAAAAAAATTTAATCGAACAGCTAATAATTATTCCTATCTCTCTTAAAACCGTTAAATTGAAGACCTTTGCTTCACAGTTTTTAATTAAATTAGAACTATCTTGAGGAATTTATAGTTACGATGGGATTGGTTTATATTTCTGAATGTGTGTCATTTAAACATTCCCAGATAATAACGTTGCGTTTTTATCTGTCACTTGAATGTTGTTTTTGCTAATAGAGAGTTTTGCGATTGCAAACAATGTGATACAGATCGTATTTGCTCTAACAATAAAGTTAAAGTTATAATTACCTATAGCAAATATGTAAATTGTCATATTTTACGTGTTGAGAATAAATTATAGGGAAACTATTATCTTTTCGTTACTAAGAATAGCATACCAATGACAGCTGGACATTTACTTTGATTTATTATCAATCTTGCGCAAATCTTAGCGCTTGAGGAAGTTATAAAATTAATTCGCTTGGGTTTTATTGATTATTTTATAGCAATCGATTAATAAGTTTATAGAAATATTACATATGTGTAGATCTTCTTGGTTTTTAAAGTCATATAGTTAAACAACTATTAGATTGAATAAGACGTTTCGGTTTGTTTATAAAACCTTAATCATTTACATTTTTAAAAATTAATAATGTAGAAAATAAAATTTTGATGTATAAAAATATATAACATTTTTTGTTTTATTGATAAAATCAGTTTGTTTTTTGTTTTAATTTGAAAGAGTTTTGAAATGTTTTATATAAAGATTGTTTTGTGAATTGTGTCAGTTATATTAGTTATGGTAGGTTATGGTTAAATATGAAAAACGTTACTAAATTTTTATTAAAATTTCATTTATAGAATTAAGTTATAAAGTTTAGTGAAAAATTGTGTGTCAGTTTTATGTGGTTTTATCATTTATGGAATTATTATGTTTATAAATTTGGATTATTTCAAGTATAGTTCGTGCTTTATAGTTTTGTTCTTGGTTTAGGATTGATACATTGTTAAAATCATATGTATGATTTTGTGTTATTTCATGTTTTTTTAAAGCTGTAAGATTTTTGTTATATTTGTGTCCTTTTATTCTATTTTCTAAATATTGCATAGTTTCACCGATATATACACCATTACAATTTTGACAATTTATTTTATATACTATATGTGATGTTTTATTTTTTTCAGTTTTCGATTTTAATTTTGTGTAAATTTAATTTTGTAATTTATTATTATTTTAATTTGCTATTTTAAAATTATAAGGTTTAAATAATCTTATCAATAAAATATTTAAACAAAGAATATTTCGTTTTTATAATAAATCAACAAAAACTATAAATAATAGTCAAACATTTATAAAATACATAAAAATTCCTTATGTAAAAAATCTTTTTTTCAAACGTTTTTCATATTTAACCATAACCTACCATAACTAATACAACTGAAACAATTCACAAAACAATCTTTATATAAAACATTTCAAAACTCTTTCAAATTAAAACAAAAAACAAACTGATTTTATCAGTAAAATGTTATATATTTTTATACATCAAAATTTTATTTTCTACATTATTAATTTTTAAAAATGTAAATGATTAAGGTTTCATAAATAAACCGAAACGTCTTACTCAATCTAATAGTTGTTTAACTATATGACTTAAAAAACCAAGAAGATCTACACATATATATATTAAAAAGTCAAGAAACTTTGGAAGGAGTAGAAATATTACGTTCATGTATATGTATACCTATCGTTAAATCATTTATAGCTCTGCGTTTTCACTACTTTTGTAGAAGAAGAGCATCGTCATATTCATGTTGTACTTATGTATAAACTGTAAATACTATTTTATAAGCATAAAGATCATGAAGATTACCTGTAGGATAAAGCGTTTAGTTTACATTAGACGAAAGCATAAAGCACAGATTGGCATCGAATTCTATGGCTTGTTTTTACATTCAAAATGACAGTAATTTTATACATGAATCTAATTATTCTTATTATAATGCCTATATGTGATCCTCTTGAAGATAAGCTACAATAATTTTCAAGTATAGACAAATACAAAAAAATACAACACAAGGTAAGCTGAACGTACATTTTTCTATAAAAATAAACAAATAAACCGATTAAATTATTTACCTAGGTATTTATTTTAGATAAACTTAATATACTTACATATACAATTGTCAAAATTAAAAAAAAAGAGTGATTTTACAATGTTTTGACTAGAACTAGCAGAAAGACAAAATCTATTTTGAGTATCCAGACGAGGCAACATAGATAAGGCTAGGTAAAAATATTAATTCAAAAAAGATTTATGACATTATCAGCACAATAGTGAGCAATGTGGGAAAGAACAGATTTGGCGACTAAATAAGTCCAAATTCCAAGTATTCTGTTTTTGTTTCGTCAATTGACGTTACTCGCCTTACAATAAAACTTGATTTTTTTTTTCTCAAATATTAAGGAGAAAATATCAAACTTGTGGAAGGTGTTTGGAAACAATGCAACAATTAAACCAATCTACAAAATAGAAACGTACAAGTTCATATCGCAGCGATATTTATCTACATTGAATAGCATTAAATACTGACCTGCATTAATTTTGCATAGTTGCGATTGGTTAGATGTATATAATGTACAGTTGCGGCCAATAAAATATATCACAGATTTGTATCTAATTTTAGCTGTTTGATTTTGATGAACAGTAGTTGATACTCTTCCAGCAACACATTTTCCAGCATCATGTCGTACATACCATCGCAGAGTAGCACAATCTGAATTAAAATGTCATACAGCAGCAAGGGAAACATTTTTAAACAACACTCACAAAGAACCTAAAATGGGTTTTGCATTAGAACACATGACGTGCAATAGCCAACCTACTTTTTCCTAGAAATAATTTTATCTTCCAACATGATAACTGTCCAGTACATAAATCTTTTGTAGTGACCGAATGGCTTTCAACCCGTAATGTGCATGTTCTTAATTAGTGTAAAAAGCACAAATGTAAATCCGGTTGGAAATGTTTAGGCGATGTTGGTCAAAGAAATTCATAAGGCAACTGCAAGACCAAGAAATGTTGAAGAATTGTTGGGACTTTTATAATAATGCTTGGGAAAAAACTGAAGAATATTGTTTTTCATTACATGGATCGATGCTCAGAAGATTAGGAGACGTTATAAACATAATGACAGGATTACTCAATATTAATTGTTCGTTTTTTTTTTAAATGAAGATCGTTGTTCAGTAGCGTTTGTTATTTAATTAATATTGTTTACTTTAATGTTATTACTATTTAAATATGCGACGAAACTGTGCCGGGTGACAATGGGAAGTGGATACACTCTGTAACTTTTAAATTATTTGAAATCAAAATTTTTGGAGGGAGTAGTAGTTCTTGCAATAACTTTGAATCTGCAACTTACCTCCGATTTGACCGGAAGTGTTCCCAGCTTTTGATTTCTAAATGGAACAGCTTGTATTTTTTTTTACTTTTTTTTTGAATCGGGGTGTATTCTACGCATGGTGAAGCCATTTGCGGATTATTTTTTTAAAGTAGGTATGTTTCATGTAAATTTTAAAACCGAAATTAGGTGGCTGTGACTCTCATAAATTGCTTTTGTTTTGCATTGTTATCAGAAGAAGCAATTCAAATCTGATGTTTTTTCTATCTGCCCTTAGATATTTTCCGTAAAAATTCCAAACATAGTGTTTTCGCAAAACAAACTTTTTGTAAATCTAATTAAGATGGGTCTTATCGATTTTTTTAAAGGATCTTTTTCTTAAATTTTTTGTTCCAAAACGTTTAAAATCCAAGAAATAAAGACGCAGTGTTTATAAACTTTTATAATTTTTCAGGTAATTGACACCTATCATATCTAATTATCCCTAAGCTTATTACAAATGTTCGCCATTATGCACAAGGTAAGCTCTTGCTCTTCTTAGAACATTTTCTGCTACTCTTCCCAATATTTCTGGAGTGATCCCTTCAACTGCCTGTAAAATTCTGTGTTCCAGCTCTTGCAGTGTAAGAACTGGAGAAATGATTATCATTATCTTTAATGTAACCCCAAAGAAAGAAATCAAGCGGAGTTAAATCGGAGATCTGGAGTTTTTGCAACAAAAATTTAAGAAAAAATTCCTTTAAAAAAAGATCGATAGGATCCACCCTAGTTACATTTGAAAAAAGTTATTTTTAAGAAAAAAAACTATGTTTTGACAATTTGACGGAAAATATCTAAGGACAGATAGAAAAAACATCAAATTTGAATTACTTCTCATGATAACAATGCAAACCAAAAGCAATTTATGAGAGTAGTTTCGGTTTCAAAATTTACATGAAATATACGTAGTTTAAAACAAAAAATCCGCAGATGGCTTCATCATGCATAGAATATCACGCCGATTCAAGAAATGTAAGAAAATACAGGGTGTTCCATTTAAAAATCAGAAGTTGAGAATGCTTCCGGTGAAACCGGAGGCAACTTGGAAATTCTTTTAGAATAATAGCTCGCAAAGCGATCTATTATAAGCCCGAAAAAATTAAATTTTTTACCTGAAATAATAAAAAAGTTGCAGAGTATATCCACTCCCACTGTCACCCGGTATACAAAAAAAAAATGGTTGTATTCAAACTAGGCAAGAACAATTGTCCTATTTCTTGCTGCAACTGTAACAACAACTTTCTTTGCTATAATCTCATCAGTTGCAAGAGTAAATATTTGTTATATGTACAACTACAAAAAATGTAAACGCAAAATTTAAAAGTTGTTTTTCTTCATAACGGCAATAAATATACATTATTCTGATAAATTTCATTACGAAAAAATGTATTACTATTTTAATCATGTTATAATCTAGTCATTTAAAGTTTATTTAAAATTAATAAACAGCTAATTACGATGAAATTGACCTGTTATTGACCTGCTCTTGTAGCCTCTTAGAAGCTCTTAGCTAGACTTAGTTGCCCTTACTTATAAAACATTGACGCTTATGGAGACGATGAGCATTTAGGTATATAAAATAAATCTTAAGTAAGAGTATGAAGTACCTACAAAAAGTTGGATTGCGTATTCCTTACAGTTTAGGTATACACATTATTTAAAATGTAAATAATGAAAAATCTTAAGCACAACAGTAGGTTTTAATATCTTCGCGATATGATTTTAGCTTTCGTATTCCATGACTCAATGAAGGAAATACTTTACCATCGATTAGATTAAAACAAACGCCGGGTATACTGGAGAGTATCGGATCACCTTCATCATCTTTTTCCACTTATTATCATACGATGAGAAAACAATAACATCTTTTAGAACGTTGTCACATACATACGTAAATACAAACTTCGAATGTGTATTTTACGAATGTTTAGATTTGATACTGTTTTCGTATGATAACTAGTTCAGTTAGTTACGTTAAATGAATCTCAGTTCGACTTTCGCGTTGGACCATCGATGACGGTACCCGTAATGTTCCCAAGGTATCATCGTTCCTGAATGTTAGTGAAGTTTGTTCCCTTATAGGTGACCCATTCCACGATTCTTTACCTATTTAACTATAATTAAGTCGGGCTCGGTGACCTGGCCGGCTGATTTGCGAGCTCCAGGTACATCTGCCTTCACCTGTCTGGGCCCCGCCCTCCGGCCAATGGGTGATCGGTCCACGGCGGAAGATGGCCAGGTCCGTAGAGTGGGGCCATCAGTTAGTGCTTTACCTATGACAAGTGTAAGTACTCACCTGCAACGAGTACGAGTGCGGAATATTCAAGTGCATGTGTGTGACACAGGATGAGTGCGAGCAGGAGATGAGGTGGTGCGCTGTTGGAGCGCTGATTCTCGCCCTCGTCCTGGGCGCCCAGGCCTGCGGTCCTGGTCGGGGAGTCGGTCGCAAACGCGGTTCCAGAAAACTCAACCCCTTGGTATTCAAACAGCACGTGCCCAACGAATCTGAAAATAATTTGGCGGCCAGTGGACAAGTCGAAGGCAGGATCAGTAAGAACGACTCGCGATTCAAGGACCTAGTGCTCAATTACAATAGGGACATTATTTTTAAGGATGAGGAAGGTACAGGGGCGGACAGACTTATGACACAGGTGAGTTTACAAAAATAAAAAAAAAATATCTTAGCAATAATCCATAATTCTACACCGTTATTATATCGTCCACTTTAGATTTTGATTTGCAAGCCTGTGACTAGACCACATTTAGCGTACTCATATCGACACTAACTTGTTCTTGAGTGATTTCTTAAGACACTTTCTAGATTGCGTGCCTGATTCTGCTATATACGGAGCCACCTGTTGAATATAACAGACTCTTATTTTACCATCTTTGCGGTCTATTATTATTTAACAAAATTATCAACATCATTTGTATCGCAAATTAATTATAAAATAGTATTATCGAAAATTTAAAACCGCCTAAATTTTATATTACATCAGACAAACAGATATAATCGTATATCTGTTTGTCTGATGTAATATAATGCGTTATTATACTATCAACTTAAAAAAAAAAAATTATGACGAAAATTCGTTCCAAACAGTTCACATACTCACGTGAACAACTTTCATTGTACTAAACCTGTCTCCAGTCTCCAGACAAAAGATAAATTATTGATATTATTTATTTACACATGGATATTATTTCTAGCGCTTGTGACGCTCAGTGCTAATGTTAATGTCAAGTTTTATAGGTGGCATTGACTTTCTTGTAAACAAAAATAGTAAACATTAAAGAATTTATTGTCGATTTGAACTTAGAAGAGCATGAAATTTTTTATAATTGCTTGGTACTCGCCGGCTATTTTTACTTCGGCATATAATAATGAGTCACCGTATTTGTTTAGATGATATTCACAAGTACTTTGTTGACATCTGTAATTCATTCTTTGTTAATTTGATTTCAGTTTAGAATTAAACATATTCAAAAAAAAAAACTTAATTGCGGCATATCATTTAAACGCTTTTAACCTTCATAATATCATGTGAAGATATTGTGTTCCTATGTCCTTATTTTTAGATTAAAGGACAAACTCTGTATTATCACTTCAATATTTCCAATGACGATAGAACATCTTTAAAAATTTATAATGTTTTATGATTTTGACATTCATTCAGTTCTGTTTTCGCATTCAGGGAGACTTTTCGTATTGCCTTTTAATTTTGTGATTTTTGCAAAAATATCGTTTTGACATTATTGTTTAATAAGAAATAAAAAATTTTAATTTAAAGAATATGAATATGTATACAAATAGAGTGACTGAAATTAAACATTGAGCATTGTGCAAGAATGACGCAGATTGAAAGGGGATTACGTCTACTTAAAAGAGAAATTATCGTCTCGGTAGATCATAATATGATCCACCAGGAAAGAAGCCTTAAAAATCTGGAACGAAATGCTGCACCGGCCGTGGGAAACGCAGCGTAGCGGATACTTCTTCGATTCAAACACATGATACGCCATCAGAAACTTTCTGAAAATCCTTTTACTTAATAAACTACCAATAAAAAGACCGCCATCACTAAAATTGATACCCGCGATATCAGAACACGTACGTTTGATTTGATCAATGTTTCATTGCTAAGATAAACAGACAATATCACCTAAGCTAACTAGATTGACAGGTAAAATTGTTATCTGAAATATATGACATATTTTTTTATTTCTTTTGCATTTTTCTAATATAGTTCACTGTATAGACACGGGTTATGTTTTGAGAACAATAAATTGTTTGTTTAATAGATAATGTCCCAGATTATGTCTTACAAAAGAAGGATATTTGTGTAGAAATATTTAGAACGCATTAAATATTTACATAAATTAGGCTGATAGTAAATGTGTTTTTTGGCAAATGCCCAGAACTGATATATAGACGAATATAGACCAAGTCAAAATGAATGAAGTTGTGTAAGGCACGAAAATACAAAAGTAAACCAGCTAGTAGTTATCACCTTTCATGTTTTCCTGATTGCTGCAAGTGTAAACAGTAGCTTAAAAAGAAAACAAGTAAGTTTTTCGCATTAGCATTCATATATCCGTTGGTTTTTGTCAGTTGCTGTATATATTGTACCAGAAATTATGGAAACTTGTATGAGGCAATGAATAAATCTATTAAAAGTTTCGAAATAAACACAAAAGTAAAAATAGAATCATTGGGACGCAAAAGAATTCGTAATTTTCAAAACACAAAAACAAAGAAATCTCAACGTGCTTATTCCTACTTACCTTCATATTTAATTTGTAAAAATATCTCTGGAAGATTAGATGAAATGTCATCTACTAACTGCTTGTTGTTTTAGGATCAGTCTTGATTATTGTTGCCATATAAATGTGTAATAAAGTAGTTTTATTCTATAAACATAGTAGTAATTCCAGGAAATATTGTTGTGCATTGTGCTAAATTGATTTATTGCGTTTCTCAGACATAATATATAGGCATACATACATCTAAATGTATATGTGCATGTATTACATAAAACGGGCATATTGTACTTTGTTATCTTAATTATTCGAAACCGTCATATTCTTGGCAATATTTGAACCTAGATTTTCTTAAAATTTAAAAATAAAAGCCGTTTAACCGTACCCACGTAGATGGCGGCTTTGGTCGAATCTTATCGTCAGTTTTGAGAACGCATTGAGCTTCGACACATCTACACATCGTTTTATTATGTATCCACCTTGATTCTGTCATCCCGACACCTCTTTTATTGCTTCTGCTGACTCGTGTGCCGACGAATAAATTTAAAGTAGGAGACGGAGCCGGTCTTAGTTTAGATAAAGGATAGCTTTTCGATCATCAGAAGGTTTGCTTTGCATCCACTTAAGCATCTGTTTTTTTTAATTATTTATACGGACTTATCATTATTGAAAGGCTCATTTTGAAATGTTTAATGGAAACCGAAAGGCATTGTTTAATCCTTTTTTTTGTTGGTAAATTCTCTATTTTTATCCACTCATTTGATGAGCTAACGTTACTAAGAAAAGTTCTAACTATTAAATCGAAACCAAATAAATTATGACGGTTAACACATGAACCTTTTTCGGTGAAAAGAGGCAAGTCGATAATGAAATATTTGCATACTTTTGTCAATGTTAATGAATTATTGAATCATAATTCTTATTTGTACAGATTCTGGAAATTCCAACGCATATGCACTTTGTTCTTGGTGTGATAATTTGAATAAATAATGCGCATATTATGTAACGTAGTAAGCTAATCAGCAACATTTTTATTGATCTTATGATTTGAAGTCAAAATTCTTAGAACCGCTACTTACGAAATAATAATAAAAATTTGTGAAATAATCGTTCAAAAAACAATTTTTTCAGGTGTGTATTTTTTTGCTGTTCTATGTTGTAATCATTTTAATTTTATTCTCTCTGTGTATATGACCCAAAACGACTATTTTCTATTCTATAAGTATAAGTAACTGTAACTATAGTTAAACTCAAACTAGTGTAGCACCGTTTTAGTACGAAAATGCACTTAAGCTTGATAAAATCAATACAATTTATTGAACTCAGTTTTTGTGATATCATCTATGCAGAATAATGATAGCAGTAAGACAAAATAATTACACCTATAAAAGTTTATTTGAACGAGATATGTAATTTTCTAAAGAAATACTTTTCGGTAAAAGTAAATTATTAAAATTGAAATTCAGCAAAAGCTTTTAATATCTAAAATTTTTTCAAATAAAATACTGAAACAGCTCAACTATTTTGTTTGAAATCATAGATTACTTCTAGTACTTTCAAAAGAAAAATTGAACAAAATTACCTGAATAAAAGAAATTGGCAAATTAATAGCTACCAAGATCAATACTTTTTGTTTTTAATGACAACCCTGTATTTGTTTTAAAATAATTTGAGAGATCTGAAAATTCTGAACAACAGAAATATATACGACACCTCTTTTTACTGATCAATCAAATACGTTCATTGTAAAATTTATTATTGTCCCAAATAAATGTTCAAACTGGTACTGTTTTCGTTGTCAACAAAAATCAATCCATTTAACAACAC
This sequence comes from Cetonia aurata, assembly GCA_949128085.1. Lineage (NCBI taxonomy): Eukaryota > Metazoa > Arthropoda > Insecta > Coleoptera > Scarabaeidae > Cetonia > Cetonia aurata. The sequence continues at coordinate 20,407,996 of OX421886.1, read as the reverse complement.
AATTACTATTTACAGTTTTCAGCATCTTGTCCAATAGATGAGCTCCATAAAAGCAAACCCAATAGCGTTTATCATCCAACACATTTACAGTGCAATTCTGAAAACAGAATTCTTCTTGAATGGCCACTCCAGCAAAGAGAAAACATACATTATCTTCTATTTGAATTTTGAGATTTATTAAATTATGTTTTGAAAAACTATGGTGTTGCTATTTAAAAGAACATTTTTTATTAGCTTCTGAGGTAACTGGCAACAATGGAAACTTTTTAGACGGAATCATTCTAAAAAATATATCCAATGGTCCTTCCTTTAGCTATATGAAATCACTTAAGTTGAGTTGTAACTTTTACATGATGTTTGAGTGGGTAATGGATGTATTCGATGAAAAAATTATGGAGGTATTCGAGCATAACATGTGAAAAAAAGAGAAGAACAGCCACGGAAATGTCAAACTGCTATATTGAACTATAAAAAACCTAAGGACAGTAAATGTAAATAAAAACCGGTGGATAGAAGATAAGGAAGGAAAAATCATAACAGAAGACGGTAAAACTGTAGAAAGGTGGCAAGAATACTTTACTGCAATTTAAAGGGAGTAGTGGACACAACAGAACATAGCACAAGAGAAGAAGGATCTAACTTAACACACGAAGAAATAACTATGGCAGAAGTAGAACAAGCAGTCAAGACACTAAAGAAAGAAAAAGTAGCGAGATATCACAATATGAAAGCAGAACTCATTAAATGTAATGTAAAGGACAGAGAGTTAGGCTACTTTTGTGTATCCTGTTAATAAACGAGATATATAAGATCTGTAAAGTAAAATTGTAAAATATAAGAATAGGTACTTATAATTTACAACAAATATTTTTGACAGAAATGATATATGCAGACGACTTGGTCATTATTCCAAAGTCTGAAGAAGACCTTAAACACAATATGAAGGTATGGAATGAAGAATTTATGATGCATGGAATGAACATCAATATTATATATATAAAAAAAAAACGGATTGTGCTAGCAGGAGATGAACAAATAGAGATTAAACTAAATAACGGAAACCTGAAGATGGTAGTAAATTTTAAATATCTGGGTTCAATCATAAATGAAAAATGAAAACCTAAAGACGAAATTGCTAACAGGATAGCAAGCGCTAAAGCATATGTTTATGCACTAAAAAAAACTTTCATTCGGAAAAAAGAAATACCAAACACAATGAAAGCATGAATATTTCAAAATTTATTTACCCTGGTGGAAATGTAGTGGTAGGGATAAACCCAGACTACAAGCAAGCAAAATGCGATATTTAAGAGCTACGCTGGGTGTAAATAGAAAACGTGGTTCGAAAGACCACTAAACCATTGTTAGAAGCAATAGAGAAACGGCAACTGGTGTGGTTCGGGCACACATTAGTAAACTTAAAGTAAAATTAAGTTAGCTGGAAGGCCACAGTAGATAAAAAGAAAAGAAGAGAAGAAGATCGGACATCAGTTGAAATGGAGAAATTAACAAATCATTCCAACGAAAACACGTTGGTTTGAGATCAGCTGAGATGTTTGTTGAAGATTGCCGAGTATGAAGAACCCTGTGCAACGACCCCTTGACGCACTGGGGTGCAAGAGAAACTGTTTATATATCTATACTTACTACCCCAGTCTGAAAAGTTATATTTATAGCACTGTATATTATCAGTAACGTATTTCTCGAAAAAAAGCATTAGGAAGATAATTCGTGCGGGCATTCAGTAGCCAAGCTCGTGAACTGAAGCAATTGGTTTTACTTTCTTCGGAGATAACAAACATCGCTAACCTTAGGATAATCTAAAACGCCAACAGCGAAGTATGTCGGTTGTTGTTTATTTATTTGTGTATATAAGTGTATAAGTAGGACCAGCGTAAAACATTTCCTTTCGCTAGAGTAGAAAATGAAAAGAAAATCCCAATACATATACATAACTGATACATTCACGATTGATTAATCCGTCTACCATAATTAATTCGTAACAGCTGATGGAATTACAACAGTATATTCTCCACGTATTTAACTTAAAGCTCGTATAAGTAAATGCTATCTAGGTATAAACATACTCACACACCTATGCTGATGCTATTATGTTACGCTATTATTAAGTGAGACACGGTTCACTGACCTATCTAAAGTTTAAAAACGTTTACGCTATGATATGAATTTTATTTTTATTGCCTCCCAGTGTTATGTCTGTACTTTTTCTCTGATTACAATCCTTATCAACGTGGACGGGGAGAAGCTTTTTCTTTCTTTATAATTTCGCGGCACGTTTGCGAAGTGAGACGCACGATCAGCGCGAAAAAGTTCGACGCTTTCATAAACAAATCGTATCCATAGATAAGACGAACGTATGGAACGCTATATGAGAGAGTATGACGCTCTAGGCGTTCCATTCATAAAATTTTTGCGTCTGTCGAACGAGTACGTTTATGTAGATATGTAAATGTTGGTTAGGTATATTACACAGATGGGGAAATGTAGACGCGCCGCTCTCGCGAACCGCGTACTCGGATCAACATGCAAACACATTGATATCTGGCCTTTTTTATGGGGCCAGGTATTATGGTACGTCGCCGTGTAAATATTGAATTATGAATTTCTAGAACGACAGAGAACTTTCTTAAATAAATCATGAATAGGACTGTCCTACAGTTTCTTTCTTGTTATCTGTTTGCCGTTTCCATTAGCGCGGTAATATGTCAAAGAAGAACGAATAGCTTGAAGTGGGAGCCTACCAACAGAAAATATTAAAACTAATTATACCTAACCACGTTAAAACAATAAGGAATTGTATATCTTTCACAAATTTACTTAGAACACATATGTACGTAGGAAATGAATTACCATATATGCATTTTTTCCGTTTAGAAGGATTTGTTCTTTAGTTCAGCCACCATAAACCTCTCTTCAATATTTGCAAAGAAATTATTGCTGAAATGATGCACAATACAACATCAGGCCCGTTTCAAATCTGAAACTGCCAAGCATTTGCAATTTCTTGTCTTGAATCTTGTACAAATGGGATCTTCACTAGCCATACAAAATTTCTATATGATCCTATAATACCACGTTTCCATACAATTTAGCCTCCAATTTATCCCATGCATATAAACTTTAAAGATTTCGGCAAATTATTAGGAACTTGCTTATTTTCAAACAAAAAATTTGAGCTAAATAGCAGAGAAAGAAATCCAAGATTTTTTAAGTTGAGATCCAGTAATTTCTTTTTGTGCCTTCTGAAATGTGGTAGTTCTGTGGAGTAGTACAGCTATAATATTTTTATGCCTAATATTAATATTATGAATGTCCGTACGATTTGTAATTGTGTAACGTTTGAATTGTAAAGCTTTTATTTAAAATTACAAATAAAAAAAGTTATTATTAGCTTTGTTGTTCTTAGAAACTACCCTCTAGCTACCTCAAAACTAAACAACGTATGCGTAAAACAATTGTGCTAAAATTTCACCCGTTCAAAATTTACAATTCATTGTTTGAATAGTGGTGGTCAGAAACTGTTGGCGACTAGTTCGTAATATTCACGGATTTCGTGTGCACTTCAAGCTCGTACATGCACATTAAGAGAAATTTCTGTTAACCAAGCCAATTTTTAAAAGTAAACGTCGATATCTAGATTGTTCGTTGCTCTTATAATAAATAATTTATAATTTGTTTTTTTTCCATACATAATGTAGAAATAGTTGACTATTTCGTTTTAAAATATTCTTATCTCACAATACACATTTTAAACTTTTCACCTCGGACGCCTATAAAACCTTAACTTTAAATTTTAAGTCATAATCTTATGGTGTAAAGTTTATTATTACTATTTTTCATATGGTGTATTAAATGTTTCTAATTATCAGAAAAGGTTTTCTGCTAGAATTTAGACTATATAAAAATTGCTTTTAAACTTGACGTATTTTATGAAAGCCCTGTCGAGACATTTTAATGGTGGTAATTTTTTTATAGCTAAAAGCTGTTAGAAGTTTATGATATTTAAAAAATAATATTTTAAAACTATGGAAGATTTGTAGGGGAAAGTAGGAAAGAATAGTTTCTCCTACTTTTATATATCTTTCTCTTGACAACTTTAAGCTTATTATTCTAGAGGACAAATTCTGATTATGCCTATTCTTCAAATTAGTATTAAAATTTACCACAAAAGAAAATAAGGCAGTATTACAATCTGAACTTTCCTAAAGTTTTATTTACTTCATCCACGACAATCTAGAAATGCACAGGAAGTGTTACCAAAATTTATAAATTTAAAATTAACAGAGGGTGTAATATAAAATGTTAAAATCGCGTAATAATCACTGTATTTAGCTAAATTAGTTTATCAAAGATACCGTATTAAAATTTTGTTTCGGTGGTTCAATACGAACCTTATACAACACCAAGATGCATTCGCGTCTACCTATCGTATGGTTAACATGTAAGTAGGTGCACGTTATTTTTAGTTTATGACAAAGTCCTAAATATTTACTTGAATTTTCGTTTACTTAACCTCAATAGACTAATGAAATTTATACGTATAAAATGTAATGGGCATATATCCTTCAAAATATTTTTTAGCCGCATTTTCAAACGTAACTTTGTGAGTATACTAAAGTGAAGCATGAAGTAAAATACAATGAAAAAATATGCTTTTTCAATGCTGCACAGGATATGTAGATTGTCAGTAGTCAAAAAGTAGCAATTGAAATAAATTCACTCACTAATTTAGATGAAACATTAGATCTGTTGAATATTGTAAGTCTCCGTTTTTCTTTAGATTTAAACTTTGCATTAAGATCACACCTATCCTTGAATACACTTGACCACCTTCAATTTTTTTTTTTTGGATTTATGCCGTTGTTATGAAGAATAAGAAATAAAACTAACATCATCAACTTTTTAACCCCTTTAGAGCAAACCCTTAGCCTCTTGGCAGAAGGGGTTGCATGCTAAAAGGGGATAATATATTTACAAGAACAGAAACATCTTTTAGCATCTTATCATTTGTTTCCTTTTCAAGTTTCTCTTGTTTCCATCTTTCGATTTGTTCTTTTATATTCTGCCTACATATATTTGTTAATTTGTTGTATGCTGATGCTATTCGTTTATTATTTTCTTTTGTGACCTTATTCGGTAACACTGCTGATTTAGATTTTCTCCATACCTTAATAACTTCTTTTTCCTTTTCTTTTAATTATAGGTATTTGATATGTGATTTTATTTCTGCTTCAGTAATATATATAGGCAATAGCATATGCATCTGCATAAATCATTGGCATTCTTGAATTTTGCACGAGCTTCCAAAAACAGATTATGATCATCATCCGATCAACTATTTGTATGTCCTCCAGTTTTCGACAAAAAAGTAAAAAAATCTGCAATATCCTGATTAAATTTATTATTATTGTTGCGTTATGTGAAACATTTCCTTGCTTTTCCCATTCTGTAATTTTATTACAATATTCAACTACGTCATCATTAAAACATTTTTTATCTTTTTGGAGTTTTGTAATACATTCCCCTGTTTTATTTTTATAATTTTTATATATTTTGAGAGCGAAATCACGTCTTTCTTTGTCTTTGTAATCTAGATTTTCATTTTCTTCTACTGTTGTTAATGATTTAAATTCATGAAGGAGATTAAATATATTTACCAATTATTTCTGAATATTATTTAATTCGATTTCCAATTGATAGAATTCAAAACTTTTCGTTTCCCCATGCCTTTTCAAGTGCTCAAATAGGATTTGTTAACTTTTTTCCAAATTAGTTTGAATATTTTTGAGTTTATTTGCTTCTGCTACAAAAGTCATCATTTAGAGTTGTAGTGTAAATGCATTTTATTTAATTTCTTTTAGTGTATGTACTTAAATTTTAAACGCCGGGCACTACTCAGTAATTTGTAAGTACAGTATAAAACTGACTCTTCAGTTTACATATAAAGGAGAAGATACAAGGACGTTTTACCTATTAGGCTAACTAGGCTAAAGCCTCAGGCACCAAATTTTCAAGGAGTTTGTTAGCTCGCCAACCTTCTTTTTAAACAAACATTTTTTGAGGGGAGCACTTGTAGTTAATAAAACAAGTTAGGGCACCAGTTGACGTTTAGCCTAAGACGCCTTCAAGTCTTAAAACGTCCCTGAGGAGAAGTGTGTACGTAAAATGAAAGCTCAAACTTAAACTTTATTCTATTGATTATATTCGTAATATTTCATCTCTATTGGAGTGCGTCATTTTGCTAAATTGTTATTATTGCGTATAATTTTTTGTATCATTCAATGAGAAAGCAATAGTACAATGCAAAAACTCTTATTTGCATTCACTATATATATAGTTTCAAAAGAAAATAGCAAAAAATTCTATTTTCAGTTAAAGTTTGCACACACACAAAATGTTCTAAAAGAGTTGCATTAGGAATTATATTAGAGATCCATTATATATGATTCTCATATATAATTCATGGTTATAACCGAAACAAATTATTGTTAGTACTGACTAGTCACACGAATAATTTTTTAAGCAAAAAAAAATATTTAACATAATAATATATAATAAATAATGAAGATCAGGAATACTATATCTGATGTGAAAAAAATATTTTTTTAAGGTTAACTGTATATAACTTGACGATTAATTTACCAACCTACTATATATATAATTCCATTTCTTGAGACAGTATTTGACAACATGACTTTCTTTTTTACGCTATAGCAAAATCACATCACTAGTTCTACTGGCTTATATTATTATAAAAACATGAAATTGCAAAACTATCGTAGCAATTTTGAAAATAATCAGTTTCAGAACTTGCGCATAATGTGCTTCAATAATAAGTAAAACTATCAAATAAAAAAGAAAACAATACCATTTAGTATCGATATAATTAAACGTTACTGGATGATTAAAATTCTTTTAAACATTGCATCAGGTATTTGAGATCTTATTATCAAAAGTTTTGTATCATTAACCTAGCTGCGATTAGATCACGTTTAAAAGATAGTGGACGAGTACCTTAAAATATTAATTGAATATAGTATATTATCCCAAATGACTTATAAATTATTCCAATTCAAAAATTGACAAATTTATTTCCTAAAATAAACCTAACAGCATTACCAATGATCTGTTGGAAAATTCCAGATGTATACATAAGTATTCTAGATATTTATGACCATACAAGAACAAATTTACATACTGATTTAATCCTGCAGGCGCTTAGATAAGACAATTATTACACCAAAGATATATGAACATATGCACTTACCTTCATATCTACATTTAGATTAAAAATTTCAAATTTAGGTCTTCTTATCTACCAGCATCCCATCTGTTCCTATTTAGGCTTTCTATTTCGAACAGAATTCTATATTTTAGTAGATATATGTATCATTAAATGTTAATTTGTTAACATCTAATAGATATGCAAGTACACACTGACAGAAATTTTGTTTTTATAATATGTGTGCATTGCGTATATTTATTTTCATTGTAGAGAATTTATTTTACGTTTTAGGGTAGAGTGCCACGGATTAATCTTATCGGATTCTTAGATAACTTAGTTTACTGGAGCATCGTGCGAGAAGCGTGCTTGCTAGTGACTTCTGATCGTTTTGTTACCTTTTTGTTGTGATTGTAAGCACAAGTTGAGTATACCGGGTGTGCCACTAACAATAAAATAAACGAAATATTTATTTGTTACGGCGTTTCTTTATAATTCCTATTTTTTATTGGAATTTTATGAAGAATTACCTTGCATCGTTCATTAATGCTAAAAGTTTTAACACGGGCTTTGAAATTAGGATCGTAGGAAGCTGAAGGCTGTAGTTGTTTGATAGAGATGCCTAACATATTTTCCAAACGGAAAAAAGAAGTTATTAAAACTTATTTTGAATGTGGGAAACAGTTAAGAAAGAGAATTGGATGTGCAGCTAAATATTTTGCGATCATATAAGATGTAAGACTAACTCGTCAAATAGGCACTGAGCTCTAATACCATCAGTTCGAAATTAGTCTGGGAATGTCTTGGCAGACTAAATAATCTAGGCAAAGAAAACAAAGTTGCACTATGCTGGGTACCAGGACATACTGGAATCAGCGGCAACGAGGTAGCTAATCTACTAGCAAGAAGAGCCGCCGCAACTTCGTTTGTGGGACCAGAACCGTTCTGCGGCATAGGGATGAGCACTACAAAAAAGAACTCAAAGACAGGGAGGAGACGCTCAGAGCTTCCCTCTGGGAAAATCTCCCTGGTCTGAGACATTCCAAGATATTCCTTGGAAATTATAGTAAGAAAAGAGCAAAGACCCTGCTAGAATTAAGCAGAAACAGACTACGCATCCTTGCGGGTTTTCTGACAGGGCATTGTCATCTGAGGGAACACATGACAAGGATAGGTCTGAAACAGAATAGTGATTGCAGGTTCTGTGGAGCGGAAGGTGAAAGTCCGGAACACCTAATATCCAACTGCACTGCCATCACAGAAACTCGTGCCAACTATTTTGGCAAAGACGTCATAGACGAGGGAGAAATACCCTCCATGAAACCATCACAGCTATTGCAATTTATTAAAGTTCTTAGACTGGATGGGGAGCTGTAAGTGCGGGCAAACCCTAGGAGTTTACAGCTGATGTAGGGGGGCACAATAGATCGACAGGTCGCGGTGTAATGTTACCCTAATTAGATCTAATCTAATCTAAACTCATCAAATAGTGGTTAGAATCATAAGCTTTATGGATGCACATAAACATATCATTCAAGGTTTACGTCCAAAATGACTAAGAAAAACTCTCTCTTACAGATAGATTTACCCGTCCATTAAACAGAAATTCCTTTCCAGAAACGTTACCTACTCATCTTTTCATCTTTTTGGTATTAGGTATCTTATATATACATAATTAAGCAGGTACTTAAATGTCAGTTTTATTGTTTGATGCATGAATTTATTGAAAAACGTTAATAAAGTAGAGGTTGTTTACATTTTTCTGGCATATTGCTTTTACAAATTAATATTGTGGTATATGTAATATTTGTAAAGGCAAGGGATTGTCACACTTCGAATACTGTCGACGAATTCATAAATATGAAATAAGTTTGGAATTTATTGTTTAGTAATTCTTAAATTGTTCTAAACAGCACTTTATTAAAACTACGTTATGAAGCAGATAAAACTGGCATTTCTTGCAGATATTTTGGGAGATATCGCGACGATAGAACCGTTAAATATTATCTTTAACCATTATTCTGTTTGTAGTAGTTAGTCTCCTAACTTGTTCATGACCCAATAATAATAGCATATAATTTCTTCGTTAAACTTGAATGTATTACTACAGAAACTGTGTATGTGTTAATATGTAAGTAAGAAAGTAAATCTACTTATCCATGTATATTTAAAATATTTACATATTTTAACCTTCGAATAAGTACTAAATATTAAAAATGAAATATATATGTATGTATTCAGGTGTAAGCATATGGGCTAAAACAGGATCTTAATAACAAATTTGAAATACAAACAAACATATTACAAAGATCTAGTAGATTCGTACCTTGGTCAATAGCATAGACTTTTCGAGGTTAAATACACACAGAGATTATTATTACTTATATTAACATCTAAATACTGCCAAAATACAAACACAAGTAAGTTGTTATTTGGACACAGGTCATTTTGTACAGATAAACTTTTCAGTAAACTCAATAAACCTTACCTATATTGGGAAAATTCTTAAAAATATCTTCATTGTAGCAGCACTTACTGTATTAATGAGTTAGTGGTTTAATCCACATTTTCCAGAGGTTTAACGATCATAAAACTTTATCATTTTTATTTTTTCTTTATTCATTTTAAAACCCGGCTGATAGTCTAGTGGCTTGTACGCTTGGCTATCAGTCATGGGGTCGCGGGTTCAAATCTCACGCTGGTCAATTACGGTAACCGATTTTTTCCAGGGTCGTAATGATGATTAGGAGGGAGATTTTACTCTACAGGAGTACACCTGATAAGCATCAATAGGTTTGGAGGCTTTATCTATATTATTAAAGAAAAAACAGGTTTCTACTTAAATACAAAACAATATCAGAAGAATAGTTTTAAGGTAACTGGTGGAAACGTCACAAAACTCGAATACAGGCTTGCCCACCTTAACGGTTGGAGAAATCCCAAAAATAAACCTTATTCTTAAAGAATTAACACCAGATATTTACCTAATAAAACTAACTACCTAAGATTTTTTTTAAGCACACTGTCAATATTTAGATCTTGTGGTACGTATTATATATTTGCTTAATACATTTGCTAGGTAAACTATTTGTAAATATAATTATTATCACTACTTCCGCGTAATTTATACTTAGCTTTGCTTATTGAGTATGATGTAAATTGTTGGACATCATATTTTTGTCATCTTTAAATTGTTATTGGAATTGAGTAATACTAACATATTGTTCAAACACGATAGAATTTATGTACATTTGTATAAATCCTGCTCCAGCAATTTGTTGCAAGGAGTCGTAGTTCTATGGCGCTAGCTTCGTTACGTAAATAAAAATGCTGATGATTTCATTCTAAAATTCTAAGTTTTTAGATTTATATTAGCTGCAATTACACTTGAATTATTATTTTAGTTATCAAAATTAGAGGTTCTTTCTTTGTTTAATACGCCATAGTTTGAAAAACAAATTCTTTTCAGATTGATTTCAGTTACAACTTTGACCACTAATACTAAATACGAGTTTTTACCTGGATTTGCGGTTGATCCTTAATTTGTGTTGGGCGCAACATATTTAAGGTATCAATGCGTCAGGTAGAAAATAATTTTAATATTTTGACATTGAACAGTAAAAACTTTAAGCCACTTAGTTATTAATTACGTACTGGTTTTACATATTGTCTGCAGTTTCAATGAAGGCGAGAAACTAGGTTCTTATCTTAATTTATAAGTACAATAAAGTAGAATAGTGTGACTACAAAAAGCATTATTATTAAATAACGAGTATTCTTGCTACAGCTGTTTTTTATTCCGTTGCAACCTATTAATATTAATGCATACATTTTTCACCTTGTTTAGTGCAAATGAACGTTGTTAATTCTATAGCAAAGTGACAAACGTGCAGTTTGATCAATTTTGCCACCAACTTTTACATCGTGACTTTATTTTATTTAACGGCAGTATTACCATGCCTAACTAGCAAATAAAATATTAAAACATAATATCAATACATTCGAGCAGTTCTGAACATACCAGCACTTTGAAAATGCTGGTACTCATAGCGCCCGCTCTGTTGACGTATCGTATAACAAACAAGTCTTAATGTATGTATGTATACCTACTGAAACAAGTTAACCTAAAACTGGAATTCGACCCCGACCGAGTAGAGTTATCTGGAAAAAAAGGAGAAGGAAAAAATAAATAAATAAATTGTGCACCAAAATGAAGAAAAAGGAAGGAAAATTCAACGGTCTAGAAATGCCGATACTCGGCTTCGGTGTCGGACATTTATGTAGTTCACTTTTGATTCTATGAGAGACACGAATATAGAGAATCGAGAAAGTGTTCGATTCAAGGAACACGGTCGATTTATACGCCGTCCTTCAGGTTTGTTAAAACGCGGGTAAATTTTTTAGGCGATTTACTAATACATTATATAGGGTGTCCCAAAAGTTTCGGGGCGGTCAAATTTCTCGAGAAAGATTTCTCCCGGAAGACCAAATACAGCCACAAATGAAGAGCAATCGTTGGATGTATTATTATCATTCACAGAAGATCCTCACAGTACTCTTTGGAACTCTGGTAAATTTCATGAAATATCGTCTATTCATAGAATATTAAAAAGCAACAAATTACATTCACACAAAGCGGAACTTCTTCACGAGATAAACGAAGATAATCCTCGTCGACGTTTAGAATTTCTGAGGATATGATGAATAGAATAGTTGAAAATTCTGGTCTATCTTTTAACATTGCCTTCTCAAACGAAACACACTGAGAAAAATGGATTGTAGAAATTAGATAGTAAATCTCTTTATGTTAATTAGTAACATAATTATTGTCAAAACGACAATATGTGGGGTATTAAGAGTAAAATAACCAGATGTTACCATGCTTATAGTAAGAGGCAAAATCTGGATGTTACCAGGTATTCGATGCATATTCAATTTCTAACATAAATGTTCGTAACGCTCTTCCCACCCCTTGCTCTATTCATTGTCGATCTTTACCGAAGAAATCGACCAATAAGCTGTATTGCCACTCACACGTGTTATGTATGTACGTGTGATACAGGTGTACGCATTCGTGTCGGTGCATGTTTGTGTCTGCACAGAGAAAAATCCATGTTGTAATATTTACACTTCACTGTTTGACGGAAATTGTAGTAAGAATTCCTACTATTGTGCAAAATTTTAGAACAACGGCGTTGCATTTTCCTATATCACGGTTACAAAAAAAGCAATAAAATTGTTTAAAAATATTGTGTGACAATCTTCTACAAAATATAGTGAAATGTTTTACAATATTTTACAACAAGTGAATATAATAAATTGCATATAATGTAGTGAAGACCGTTATAATAACAGGTGTAGCAAATTTACTGTGTTGTGTTTATTTAGGTTAGGTTAGGTGCTTGCAACAGTCACCTTACTTTGATTATTGAAAACGGCATTAATAATGAGATGGAATGAAATAAATGCTGTATAGTTTTATATCTATATAGTAGGAATATCATAATACTCATAATTGGTTTAGCTACATAAATATGTGATACTACAGCTTTTGTCGTAAAGATGGCGCTACGCTTGTTTCATAATCTTTGAAATTCGTACTCAATGTAAATTGTGATCGGTAAATGTGGCTGCGTAATATCTATATGATGCTTATACATGGTTAACGTCGTGTAAAAAGTACTGTGGACAATCGCCCACAGACGAGAATTACGAGGCGCTTCAATACCGGTAGTACTCTACAGTACACGGGCCGGTCTGATTCCCGCAATCCTGCCCGATACGACGGCAATTCGCCCGGCTGTCACCGGCTAATCAAATTATATTAATTAATTATAATTAAAAATTATTAAACTATATTTATTATAGTTTTCATTGTTAACAGTTATTATCAAATATAGTCAGCGCTACTAGACATTTTTTTCACATTTACTAACATGTATGCTCAAATTAATAATACAAATATAGTACACTTTACCATACGAGTTAATAAAAAGTATTCACAGATATTTACTATACAGATATTGTCACCGGTAATATAAAATATGATTGTCCCTATAGGAGCTATAAAATATATTAAAGTATACTATATTTATGTTAAAGAGTACTATCTATTTCTCTCAGTGCATCATTCTTATTAAACGGAGTAATAAATCGGCATAATTGTAGGTATTGGGTCGGTACAAATCATTTTTTGGCGCGAGAGAGCAACACGCAGTATCTTCAAAAATTGAACGTTTGGGCTGGAATATTAAACAATAAAATGGGAATCTCAATGCTGAGAGATATGCAGACATGCTTGGAGGTGCTTCCAGCAATAACAGAAATTGCTGGCCATAACTTGTAACATATTTGGTTTCTATCAGTCATGGGGTAGCGGGTTCGAATCATACTCTGGTCAATGACGATAACGACTTTTTCCGGGGTCGTAATGATGATTAGGAAGGAGATTGGGTTCTGCGGCGGTGGGTTCATCTACTCCATTAAAAGAAAGCAAGATTGTGATGCACAACATTACAGACGAAAAATTCGTGATTAATTAGATACAGTTTTTCCTCATCGTTGGATAGGACAACGCGGTAAGTTTGAGTGGTCTGCCAGATTAGTAGATTTGACTTCTGTTGATTTTTTATTGTGGGGTCATCTAAAAATTGGATATACAAAACGAAACCTGATAATTTAAGTGAATTGCGTGAAAGAATAATAAACGAAGCTGAAAATATTTCGGCAGAATATTTTAATAAAGCGACTGAATCTTTCTATCATCGACCAGCTTACTGTCAGAGAAAGAAACGGTGAACAGTGCGAATTTATTGTAATACATAAAATTATTATTTATGGAAATGAATTTTGATTTCTGATTTTAATTTTTATATGGGATTTAGATTCTAATTTTGATTTCGAGTGTTCGTTTCGTTCACGTTCCTGGGTTACGCTAAATGTAGTTACGTTAAAACATCATCATCGAAATCTTGAAAAATCATCTTTATTATGAGCTATCTTCGACATCACTCGAGGAATCCTTGGGTACCCTCAAAACCACTCGGAGAATCTTCGGTCACGTTCGAAACCACTTAAGATACGGTTGAATGCATTAGGAATAACTTTGGGTACCATTAGGTATCTTCCGAATTACTTTGGATACGATCGGAATCGCTACAGGTATCATTGGGAACCTGTTTAGAGAGTTAGCTTTTCTAATCGATATTTTGACAGTTCCCAGACTTCCCTTCAGAACTTCACAAAAATTATTTCTTGCGAATTTCAGCGCCATCTATCAAGAATTGAAAAACTTAAATTTTATTCTGAAAGTACTGCACTTTTACTTTACATTTAATTTCGCATACTTGTTTATATTAAAATATTGAATTAGTAACCAAATTGCAAGAAATTCAGAATAAATTTTTTCTTTAAATTTGTGTGCCATCTTTCCTATGTTGCGACTGACTGCTGCAGCCAAAACAAAGATATCATTTATATCGGCCAAGTACCCAACCCTGAATAACTCCTTTAATTAGCGGGAAACGAACTGCAAACAAAAGTACCTCATTTCACCTCTACAACATTTAGGTATATTGTAATTTTCAATACTGTAGCCTATTATTCCAAATGCATAGAGAGCAAACCACTTTATCAAAAGAATAAGATATAAAATTTGACAGCTAGAAGATCAGATAGCATCTAAAAGAAATGAATGATTGAATTCTCTTGTATTTACTAAAAATTAATCAAAATATTGACCTTGAATTTGAGTACAAAGCTTTGTCAGCAAGATCAGTTCAGTTTATTAATTGTCACAAGAAATGAATAATTGTAATTCGCTGATAATGAAAATGAAATTCCAGGAATTAATTTAAATATATATATATACAACTAAACCGTACTGAAATAAATGCTCTACTAAAGTCCATATGCTTTAGATTATGTTACATGCATATCAACTTGCTAATTAATTAATTTACAACTTGATATCATGTGTATATTGTTCGTTAGCGTAATGAGTCACACTATCAACATAATATATGCACATACATTGTATATAGTTATGTGTAATTTACAGTTAGAAGAAAACATACAGCGTGATCAACTCAATACGCCCTCAGATGATCGAAAAATTTAGGTTGGAAACACTGAGGAATTGGTAACACCTTGCTTTATACACTACTGTCATTTTGACGTTATAGGCATAGTTGTACCAATATAAATAAAGATTCTGTAGCAAAATTTTCTGAGCAAGGACAAAAGAGAAAATGTTAAAAACACCATAAAGCAGAAAAATAAACATCTTTTTAGTTTTAAATAAGAAAAATTGGTAAATTGACGTGTTGATACCATTATCTGAGAAGAAGGCTGTACTCCGAAATCAAGAGATCCACTGGCTAAAAGAATTTGTCTTTTTCTTATGCCCAGATCTGCACGGATTTATTAAAATTTTCCTTGTTAGCGGAATCGATGCTTAAAGTGATAACAATATTTTTGGATAACGTTAATCTTATGGGATAGTAAATATTACTGAATGTTACCATACTAAAATTAAACTACAAAGTGCATTTGCTTTTTCCATAAAAGAAGTTACTTCAAATAATCTTTGTCTGTACGGTGCTTTTGGCGCTTTATGTAATATAATATAAGTGAACATTCGATTTAATTAAATTTAATCTGAACATTGCGGTATGTTATCCACTCATATTCACGACCCACATCTCCTCAAACAAATGCTTATCAATTGTCATTTCGTATTAGTGCTAACATGTAAATGAATTTCAGCGACTCGCTGAACAGGTTCCTTTCCTCATAGGTTTTCGTTTTCTTTTTCATTCGCTTTCAAGACTCGTTTTCGGAGGGAACTTCATTTGGTCGTTGAATTTAAATCAAATTAATTTAAAGCAAAAGGAGCAATCATTAATTTAACATCGCTATTAAGTACAATTAAAGAGTTGCATTTTTTTCACTCTCGGTACTCTTTAGACGTTTTATTACGGACGATTACCTAAAAGGGGCCGTCAATTACAATCGATTAGGATGACTGAACGTGCTTAACAAATATGCCGTATACATATACTTTTTAATGTCGCATTAGGTCTAATTGTGGTGGCTGCTAAAGATCAAAAGGTATTTCTATATTTGTGTAAATGTGATTCATTGAAACGATAACCGCTTTGGTCATGGAATGCCGACCTACCTTAAGTATATACGCGCTTCCACGCGTTCACACACACAAACGTCACGTATAAACAAGACGCGTGCTCTTCTCCAGTTATTGTCAAGGCTGACAAAAGACTGCAAAACACTGGAAATGAATGGGAAATTACCGGAATGTATATGTGTGTATCAAGTGTGCCTCCGTGTAACTACAATATCTGTGTGTGTTTGTGTTATGGCTGTGCCTGAAATGACACGCTTCTCAGTAGGTGTCGGTAGTGCGTTCGTAATATAATATATGAAGTCACTACTTCATTTCATTGTATCCCGTGCACAACGCTTATTACTCTACCACGTACTAATAAATTAAACCTCACTGATCCGGCTATCTTGAAACCATAGAGTCCTTTGACCGCGGCAGATAATTTTTAAATTATTAATGCTAAACTTTCTGGTGTTGATGTAACGTCTGAAGATCCAGCTATACTACTTAGTAACAAAGACTTCAATCTAACTAAGATTTAACGAAATTTTGGATAATTTAACAATATTTTAAGATTAAATGTAGTCAAAGCAGCATGTTTGCTTATCTGAACAAAAACATTTTTATTAACATTCTGTGGTTAGATTGACCAAATGATTTAATTTAAATTCACACTGGGCGCCAGTTGTTCCTGCACTCAGTTTAATTTGTAGAAATTAGGCTGATGGGAGTAGCCATTTTGATGATCACAATTTCAAGACGTAAATTGATATAATATTCTACTTGTATCTTGAGTTTCGGAGTTTCCCTTCCATGATTCTGCTTATGCCTGACTCCACAGAGAAGGAAAATTGTGCTTAAATCGATGACCTGGTGGTTCATTCATCGAATCTAACAACACTGAGTATTACTAAACATTAATTGCATGATAATGGTTGTACCCCTTATTACTGAAACCAGAGGTTACGGTTTGGCTTGCCTAGTTGAGTTGTAGTAAATTTAGAGAAGTTCTGATATAATGTGACTGCACTATTGTGCAATCTTAAGCAAAGCTTAAGTAACCGTTTCGTGTTATTAGGGTTCTCTTTTATACAGAAATGTGGAACGATGACTCGTTGCCAAACTATTCAGATTAAACATAGCTTTATTAGAAAATAAAATACTATTTAAAAGACTTGGAGCATTATTAAGCTGTCTGAATTATCTTATTAAGCTTATGTAGGAAGAGAGTCACATAAGATGTATCTTACCCGACTTACTTAATATTTGACCAATTATTATCATTTTCTAACATTGATTATTGAGTAGAAGGCTAACAGAACGAATGTTATCCTTAAAGTTCATCCTACAAGTTCAGACCCTTGAGGTAGTTCAGAACCTTTTTGAACGAAGTCAGTCTTAGATCTTCTAGAGAAAGGGCGACCATTCCAAAGACGGCATACCTGATTCTCGTTACGACGAGGTAGTGGCAGACGATATGCTAAACTTTTCATCCTCCAAACATAGCCAGCATTCAATCCCCTCAGAGAGTCCGATTCTGTGTAGGTGCTTTCTGAGTTTGTAGTGACTTGTAAAGGGTGAAACTATCACTTTGACAGTTATGCATGTTTTTCGTATGTACCAAACCAGGACAAATATTTCAATGTTGGAGCACTTTGTAATATGTCCATACATTAATTTGCTGTGTAGCTACAGCAGATGCCTCTTTTTCCCAATAGTATCTGCTTCCTCATTGCCATGAATGCGTGAGTGCCCAGATACCCAGATTAGGAATATATTATTAGCTGTCCACACTATATTTAGAGTGTTTTTTACAACTTCAGATTAGCTTCGAGTTGCATTTATGTGCCTGACTGTCACTGATGATTTGTATCCGTTTTTTTTTTTATTCAAAATCTCTCTAGCACACATCTCAATGGCACAGAATTTAACCTGAAAAATTGTGTGTTGTCCAAGGTTGTAGTACTTTCTAACTCTTGGATTACAACAAAATACTCCTGCGCCAACCATCTGTAAACTAGTAGGTATGTTTGGAGAGGAGGTTGTGAAGTATGCATCGATCATCGGTTGAATATCCGATGACATTCCCAGCATACTGTCGCAAGTGACCGATTTCACCAGCTTCTTTTCTTATTGTTCTGTAATACCAAATGATGTGGTTGATGCAGTTCGATGAAGCTTGCTTAGTTCTTCATTTCTGGCAACCGCCAATAGAAATCTTTATCATCGCTTGTTTTTATTCTAAATTTAACGGCTCAATCTGAAAGCCGTCGATTAGAGCATAGTAGTTCGCTTTGAATGAATGTTCAGTGAGTAAACTGCAAACAAACGCTACAAATGATGTGGGAGGATATAATAAACAATGAAAAGCGCAAATTTCTAAAGAATCGTTCGCAAAAGTTTTAGACACGCTTGTAACTAATGACACAGCCTTTATGTTGGTTAATCTCGCACTGACCAGGGCTGGATAAATAGGTTATAATTTAAATCGAATTGAAAAAGATCGAGAGGCACAATAACCGCGTCGTTCGAAAAATACAATGAGCCATAAATTCTAATCACAAACACGGCTCATTTTTGTAAATACCTCGCGCGATGGATATAAATTCCCATTTGGAAGGAGTTAATGTAAGCGTCGAAAGGGCGCACACAAAATCGTTTTATGAGTTACGAACCGGTCGCCAGAGAGCCTTCACTAGAAATTTTATCTCTTCGGAACATGTAATCAAATTATTACAGCCATGTAATGTTATGTATTCTTATTTACATATGACAAGGGCCCTATTGTATTTAAGCAGTATTGGCGATTTGAGAGAAAATTATTTTCTTGTTGTTATACAGTACAAGCTATTGTTACTACGATATGCATCACGTGTATAATATTGTAATAAGTAATGAGGGCCCGTGAGGAAATTCCGATGAAAATGACGGTATAAATTTAAATAACATCCACATACATATATGTATATGTGTAAGGAAATGTACTCCACATAATTTTATTAAATTTTTTGATAATATTGCAGGTATTAGCAAAATAAGAACGCTATAGTGAGTTTATAACATCGCAGCGTTAAAAACGCGGTAATCTTTTTTATTACAAATTCCTTTTTTACAATACTAAAATAAAAAAGAAACATTCTTCCTCCTGTCTACTAATTTTTTATTTCCTTACACCATCATTTGATCAACCCCTAAATTATCCAAAAACGGTATTGATAACGTCTGTGATTTCAGAAAAGTGTCCTTCACCCCTTTGATGGGCGGCGACTCCACCTAAAATGGTGGAGTGATCCCATACTAATAACTAGAGCAGACCATTTTCCGTGCGCGCCATGTGCGCCGGTGTGGGAGTGTAATTCGTACAATACTAGAATATGCGATAGAATAGGGAGGCAACATGAGCTTATTACCGATATAAGTATAGAAGTAAAGGCATTTATTCTATCAGAAATAATTAAATATACATTTGGTTTTCTGCTATTAAAGTAATATGCAATACAGTCTGTGGTCTGCTCTACTAATAACAGAATATTCTATGCTGACAATCAAATTCCCCAATTTAATATTAAATATGTCGAGTTACACTAAAAATATTTACTTCGTCGAATAGATAATGGTGCGATTAACCTTTTTCTCTAGTTTAAAAGTCTGGAAGGTTGGTATTACTTTCAAACTTATTAAAGCAAACGTTGCTCATCAGAAAAGGTTTGGGGATATCACTAAATAAGTTTACAATATCTCCAGATAAATATTAATATTATGATTAATAATAGGGTTATAAATATAACGGTTAGTTGTTGCAGTCTTGAGGAAAATTTAATAGCAATTAATTAGACAATTGTCTATATTAAAAAAAAGCTAAATTATTTGATTCTGAATCATATCTGTTCATACGTTGACTTTCTGTTGAATTGAATTCGCGTAATTATATTAGAATGTGAATTTCTACGAGACTAATACCAGCAAGTTATTACACAGTTGTAATACCCATGCTCTTGAAATATTTTTTCGTCTTAAATAGTATGTTATTGAAAAGTAATGCATTAATCATAATCATTATTTCACAAAATTTCATAAGTACCGTGGTATTAATTATTGTCGGGAAACAGTTCATGTGAAGTGGCAAGGCCCAGACCACTATTTATTATTACGTAAAACTTTTTGCACCATTGTTGCATCGATGTCGCAGTGGGCGAGCAATTTGTCGACATGACATAATTAATGATTAATTTCTATATTATTTACATTCTTATCCGGTACAGTTTTGCTTTTACTATATTGAAAATAAATATATTAGAGGAAATATTGTTTTACAACGTCGAACCGCATTACGAATAATATTTGCGTTATAGGAATATTGGCATCTCGGCATAGCTAATTGAAAATAAATCTCTAATTATATCACAGATTTGTCATTTTAAAGTAGCTTCCTTATAAATCCATTTTTAAATTGATTATCACCATAATCGATCCAAAATTTGGTTCATTAGGCCTGGGAAAGAGCAAACAAGTAGACAATATGGATTCAATTGAATAGGGAATGCTGATATGCCATAATAACAGTGCGTTACTATTGCACTGGTACTCTGCGCAAACTTTTGATTTGCACCCAAAACTTTCCGTATCTCGTTGTGTAAGATAAAGATGCAACGAGCTAAAAAAAAAAATCGCCGGCCCTAGCACAGCAGAAGAAACCGTATAGTTTTTCCTTGTTCTAACAAACGGAAACTGTTTAGCATTTTATTTACTCTTTACCCATCATAAGTTCGGAAGCATTTATATAGACACTTGGTATAAGTCTATTTGCACCACAATCTTTTCAAGATTATTATGATCCCTTTTAATTAGACATCTGTCAGGGCGCCTTCCTTACACAACTATCTGCTCTAGTGCTTTCCGAGCCCATTCGTAGAAACCCTGTCCTTAACTAACCAACCTCAATGGCACAGTACTTGAACTAGAGTTTTGTCCTCATTTTGGCGGAATCGCCCACCAGACTAAATATGGCTATCTAATTTAATCATTTTAACTGTTTTGGCTCAGTAGATCTTTTGTAAATATACGTCCTTGTTCCATTAAGAACTTTTCTGATTGTGGTTAAGTGCACTCTCGGGTACAATTGGCCAAATATACAATCAAGCTTTTGTAATTTTTATTACTAGTTCATCAGGATTAACAGTAAGAGTTGATGGTTAGCATACCAAACTATTAGAAAGGTTAATATTACAAAATAAATTACAAATTAAAATTTTAAAACGATTATCGCCACAACCTTCTTTCGGCCCATGTGATTAGCAGCTAAAATTTAAGATGCTCATGTTTTAAAATGGAGGCCGACGGAAGACTCATCCAATGATTACTATTATGTTTACTAAATTATTGAGACGATCTGCAGCATTCGTGATTTACCCCTGGCAAAAACTCAAACCATATAAATGTGTTTACGTTTACACTACTCTCGGCTGGTATAGCGATAACCCACGCTTTAAAAGACAACAATCGCATTGCACAAAGCATCAATTGTATTCACTTCCAGCTTTCCAAATTCATAGCAAGCATAGGAATAATTCATTAACGCCCTCTATCGTTTCAAAGCGTTTCGCGCGATTCCATAATTAATCAGGACATTCCCCACGGTTTACGGCGTTTTAAATTGCGAATAAATTAATTCCGTAGTGGTAGTATTGATGTTGATGTATGTGCGTACAAGGTGGTGGCGTCGTTGAACATAAAAAAAGCTCGCCTTCTATGGAGTGCTGTCCTTTGTGAGTGAAATGTACCTAACCAAACACAAAAGCTAGCTTATGAATGGTTACTAATCGGTCACTTGTACGAAGGTACGGTGCCTGAAAGACTTCGCCAAGACCACTCTCTCTCATGGGAGTGATTATTGAATGTGTTCGCAGCAGCATTCGCCTCAAAACAAGATTAATGTTTATTTGACATATGAAGAATACGCTTATATGTACGCGTGAATTATGATTAATTACAGATTACGTTACAAACTAGTAGTTCATATAGTGTTTGACGGATGTAGGTACACCTACATAATGTTGGTAAGCTGGTGTATAGTTTTATTTTCACATATTGATGGTCCGTGCCAAGTCTATCAACATAGAAATATGATATCTTTTGTACAATATACATTTTCTACTTAGCCTGGAGTTTCCTACCTCCAGGAAGTCACATCTATATGTAGCAGCAATAATATTCTGATTTTTTTTTAGCAAGCATGCGCTAGAAAGTATTCTAAGACGTTATTATTTTTATCTGCAATAAATTAAAATATAGACATTACGAGTTAAAAAAATGAGGGATGATATACTGGAAGAATTTAGTATAATAATAGAATCACCGAGGCAAAAAAATATCTAAAGAGATTTGGAATATAGCTAATAATGAAACTTCGGATAGGTATAAAGATAAATGCGATAATATTATAGTAAAACATAATGTAATGAATATTTATGACCCCGCACTATCTGCTATGTTTTAAATCAGTTTATCAATTTCACCATTCAAAATCCTAATACGAGTTAGGTGTTAGAAATTCATCTAATTCGTATGTCATTTGGGGTATATAATGCTCTATCAGAAATCATGAAAAACTGCAGTTTTTATGGTGAAACCTTAGAAAATTTTGGAAATGCGATTATGTTAGAGGGCATTTTCTCTAATGCTTAGAAGCACACAAAAATTGTTCCCATGTATTAAAAAGGAGGTAAAGATAATATTAACCATTACAGATCCGTTTCTATTTACTGTCCTTTTCTAAGATATTTGAAAAAATGGTGAATTTTCATGGGTTTTTCGTTGGCTGTTTTTAGATTAGTGTAGTAGTAATTTGCATTTTTGCCTAAGGGGTGCTACAAGAAGGTATGTTTTAATGATATTTTGTTGTATTGTATGCTATTTTGCCATCAATTGATAGAAAGAGAAAACTTCGCAGTGTCGGACCTTAGTAAAGTCTTCAGCATTATTATCTATCAGGTCTTCAGGACACCCTATAGCGCTGAACCTTCCTCAGAACTATTATTCTCTCTTGCTATCACGAGAGGATATGAGAGAGGCAGCAATAATTTTAGGCAGATTCACATCGAGTGGTATCCTAGGACTTCACTTCAAGCGTACGTAATCATAGAGACATATGATGTGCCTAATATTTCCCTAAGTCTAATAAAATTATGCTTCTTCTATAGAAGATATTGTGTGTGTGTATCTGCGTCTCATAGTGATATTAAATTATATAATTTGTCATCAACTTCTTCGGTACTGCAAGGAGGCTGGCGCGGATTAATTTTAGGCCTTTTGTTGTTCGTTACTCATGTGAATAATTTGCAGGATTTCTCCAAAGTTCTCCAAGCTTGTATCAATATGCGGGTGATACTATAAAACGTAAAAAGTTACGTCTTTTGTGCCTAATTCTAAATTAAGCAATGCAAAACAAATTTACACCTTTGCGCGTGAGTGACGAACTGGCTTACGTACAGACAGGCTAAATTCAGCGGTCAGATCAAGTGTGGTGTCTGGGTAGAATTGGAGAGGTTTAGGGCTCTCAAATAGATAATGTATCAAAACAATAATATGGATGCTATTATGCTATTTTTAAAATCAAAATAATATTGATATCGATACTTTAAACACACTCCATTTTCTATATTCACTCGAGAGTAGTATACAATGTGAAGTTTTGGAGATCATCGACAGGTTTCCAGAGAATCATTTTTATTCAGAAGAGGATTATAAAATGTTTGCTTCATGCATCCGGGAGATTATCATACAGATCGCTGATTAAGTATCTACTACTTTCCCTGTCTATACATTAAAAAGATTCCCTTTATTTAAATAACAAGAACCACACATTTAATCTTTGATGTTATTAGAGAAGGCCAATGAAAATATGTTCGCCAAAAATTTTGCTAGATTATAGGTAGTACTATTAAGTGAACTAACATTAGGAAGTTGAAACTAGAAGTTTTAGTGTCATTTAAGAGTACTTCGGGAGTCATTTTTATTCATCGCTACAATACATTCATCTTTGTCAGCTTGTTATTATTATTACCATTACTATTATTGTGTGGTAAAAGTTAAGAAAGGATATTTTGCAATCTTATCAAAACCCATGGAATCACTACAAATATCTTAATTTCTATTCGCATGCTGATAGTTTTCTTTTTATTAATATCAACAATGAATTGCAAATACTTTTAGTTTCACTTATCCCTGGAACATAATCTTCTCCACAAAACTTGAGATATATTGCACTGCAACATGGAACACGAACGTCTCTACATAGTACAATAAAATCTCAAATACGTAAATCCGATGACGATATGTAGCGATCATTTCAACAAGAACATGTTCGTTAGTTTCTTTCTTTGCTCCAACCGAACTCCGGTTCTGTAACGTGATCGCCATCAACCAAAAACGATGGAGCGCAGTGCCAGCGGTTGCTCCGCGAAGTAATGGAGACCATGTATTAAGCACTCTTGACGTAATTTATAACGAAAATTGATGTATATGGGAACGCGCATGATCGCGCAAAATGCGAGTGGGAGCGAGACGGAACGTGTACGTGTCAACTAAGTATTTTTGCAATATGAAAAATGTAATGGGCGTGGCGGCATAAATTTTGAAAGCAATTAAATTTTTGACATTGGCCGTAATATTTTCAGCCCCGTTATTAATTCCCGAATTTATTATCTGCATAATTGAAAGACTCTCGAGAAAGGTGTAAGTTTCTGTACCTTCATGTGCTGCGTATCTTGTTGTATCTTTTTGGGACCAGCCTAAAAAGATCTTTGATATAGTTTCGGCATCGTGTAATGTGCACAAATTGTAATCGACTTAATGCCTACTTGCGTTTAATTAAGATTATATGCTACAAGATTTTAACCATGAAAATAATTGTAATCGGACTTGTGAAAGTCATATCCAAATTTTAACTTAAAAAGAAATGCTAAGAGAAAGCTGCTCTTTCAAGTAGAAACGTCATATTATTTTCCCAAGAGCGGCCGCAAAGCTATCATGCTCTCCTTAAGTAACTAGCAAACCGACTAAATAAGAAATCGACGAAAACTTTTGTGTGGAAAAGTTTTTTTTATTTTTAATAATAATAATAATAATAATACTTTATTTACCATAGAGCCAAATCGGTATTGGTAATTGTCACAGTATTAAAACTACTTGCGATTTAAAAATTCCTCCACAGTATAAAAAGAATTTTGCAAAAGATACTGTCTTAATTTATTTTTAAAAAGTGAGGCACTACCAATGACCCTCAGCTCCCCCGGTAGAGCATTGTATACCCTAACCATCATGTAGTGGGGCCCTCTCTCGTAATTGGTAGTCCTGTGCCGCTTTACTGCCAACATATTCGCGCTTCGAGTTTCAACTCTATTGAAGTGACCATTCCGAGCCAAGCTATTTTTATTTTGCTGATAAAGCATCATTAATTTATAAATGTATAGGCAGGGTACCGGTAATATCCCACATTGTCGGAAACGGTCTCGACAAGACTCTCGCGCACTCAGGCCCAGCATGACCCGCAATATGCGTTTTTGTAAAATAAAAATTTTTTCAGCGCATGCTGATTTCCCCCAAAATACAATGCCGTACGCCATCACAGACTCCACACACGCCATGTAATATTGTTTTAGTGTCTCTAAGGTTACGGTAGACTTTAACCTATATATCTTGTAGTACGCCGTGTTTAGCTTTTTTAGTGTGTGAACAATGTGGTACTCCCACCCGAGCGAAGGCTGCACCCACAACCCCAAGAACTTAACCTGACCGCCCAGTTTTACAGAACCGTGATCAATCCTAATCAGAATAGATTGCGTTGGTCTTACCAAAGAAAATTGCAACACCTCGGTCTTACACAAGTTCAAGCGCATTCCATTTGCCGCACACCACGCAAGCATAGATTTAATCGCGTTTGCTAAAGCGATGGAAACCTCGGAGATATTGTCATCGGCTAAAATCAAGGTAGTGTCACCTGCGAACTGATATAGGCCCTCACCCGCGACATAATTTCGTAAATCGTTACTATAAACTAAGAAAAGTAGGGGTCCGATTATCGAGCCTTGCGGAGTTCCTCTGTTAGGTTCCGACCAACCGGAATATACCGGCGCGCCATTCTCATCGTCAACACAAACGCACTGCGTTCTGCCAGTCAGGTAAGAAGACATAAGGTCATAAGCTTTGATAACCTATTTTCAAATACATAATCTTATTATATTATATCTTATTGCATATTATTAAAATCAAACATATAAATGACGTGACAAGCGCAAAAACTACAGCCACTAATCTGGTGTTTCTGGGTATTTGTTGCAATGCATTTACCCATATTTTATAATACCTGTACAAAACCGAATATGTTTTCAATTGCAATTTTGCATTACTAGGCGATAATTATTGTTCAATGTAGATCAATTTTCATGTTACAATTTTAAATGATTATTTTTCAAGTAAAACTTCCTGCCAGATTGCTATTAAGAAATAAATAAATATAAGAAACAGTACAATAATCATACTATGTATAAAACAATGCTTAATATATCTAATTATTAAACTTATTGCAGTTTATGTAACTGAAAAAAAAACAAGAAAGCATTTCAAGTAATTTCATTTTCAATGTCGATGATTCAGAAGATAAATCTGTCGCTACTGTTATGTAATTTTATACAATCACGTTTCTTGCATTTGCATAATTTATTGGAATGTTTGCAGTATCTTCAAATGAAAGGAAACGCTACTAACTTTATCCGTCTGTATATGTTATTGCCATCTTAATAGTATAATTTACAAGATTGATGTCAGACGTAACGAGTTAAATATTCAAAAAAGTTATTTATGATACCTCTACAACTTAATCAGTATGATAAATGACAATGTATGAATTTGTATAAAGCTATATTTGACTATATATAGACAGATATGGACTATGTACTAAGTAGTTTGTTATATTTTCTACTGTTTATTATATTATTTACATATTTTGATAATTAATCTGTTTTTATACAGGACTAATCTTTGGCAACAAAATGGTAGGGGAGCATATATACCCCCACTCTAACTATTTGCATATATTAGTCTGCATTGCGATATCTGACGATTTGACATTGACAGTTTATTTCATAAAAGTTTGATATTATTTACCTATGTCCTCTTTTGTTTTGTTACCTTAGATTAGTCATCTATAATACCTACTAATACTGATTGTGTGACTTCTTTGGTGACCTGACTTGTCTTATGATGTAATATAATCTAAAATATCAAGTAAATTGCAGTTATCTTGTACTTTGAGGCATTACCCAAAATAGTTCTTTAGGCAAATATAAACTTCGAATATTAAATTTAAAGATAGAACCTTTACACAATCTCTAGTCTGGTGAAACGTTTTACAGAAAAAAATGTTTCAGAATCTTTCATAATTGTTCATAAAGTCTATTAATACTTTAATGTATGTAAGGCACAAAATAATTTAATTTAAAACTAACTCAATGGCTAGGGACTGTAACTGGAAATTAGAGTGAGGTATGCTAATGTTTTTTTCAAATTTTTGTGCAACAGAAATCGACCGGAAGACTTATAAAAACAAACTGATTTGCAACAGAGAGCTCCCCATGATACGATTAAGAGTGGTTGGGGAATGCATTCGAGAACTAAATAGCCGGACAGACAGATCGTAATAAGTTACTTTACTGCAGATGCACGGACATCGGCAATCGAAGGATACGAAGACGCCGAAAAAGAAATAATGGGCTTCATTTATAAGCCCAAAACCTGTTCTAATAATATCCAAATAGTTATTTGTATCACTAGGCCAGAAACTATAGTTTTGCGAGAGTGAGTACGGTTTGTGGGGCCGAGGCGAAGCCGAGGTCCCACAAGTGCGAATACTCGCGAAAGAGTTTCTGGCCGTGTGTTACACACTATTTTTTGCGTCGACAAATCTTAATTTTATTGAAAATAATAATAAAAAAATTGACGCTAGGGCGTTAACAGTACAGGTTGACAATATATGTTACGTATGACATTTGAGTTTGACACCCGGATTAAGATACCTTAGTATTTTGACGTTTTAATTTTCTTGGTTAGTTTTTGTACATATTGATATTCATCAATAATAAGGGCAATGGAGACCCCAGCTCATATTACACAGCTTGCGCAACAAGTTATTAACAATTTATTACTTGTAAAATCCTCCAAAAATTGAATTGGAAAGAATTTGAATTATTTAAGAGACTGTGTAACGAAAATTCTGTCGTCTGTCATCGAATCTACAATTAATCACAGAAATGTCAGTAATTTGATTATAGTGTTGCCAACTTTTAGTGATCTTTTGCCGGTTTAGGCCGGGGAATGGTAAGTTTCCGGCCGATTTAAAGTAATGCAAAATCAGAGGCGCAAAAAATACAGTACGGAGACAAATAAGGAATTGAGTCAAAAAGAAACACTGGAACAACGAAACTAGGCAAACTAATGGAAAGACATTTATCAAAATACCGTCAGAGGATTGTTTCGATCGGCTAGCCAGAGACCTGCACAGAGTAGTCCAAGGCACCAGGATATTGGAATGGCTGTCATAATTTAGTGGGTCAAGAAAGAGATATAATACAAAAAGCTAAGCGGCTGCAATGTTTCCGGAGATTTTATACCAGATAGCTCCCGCAAAAAAGCCCTATGGCTAATCCTTATGGCCCATTTACCACGACACATTAATCTTGAATTTATTTTAATAGACATAAACAATCACATTCTATGTGTCAATTAAAATTAATTCAATATTAATCTATCAGCGCAAATGAACCTATGTATTTAACATTGAATAAATATATAGATAAAAATAAAATCAGATACAGGTACAGAAATTAAAAATGTCACTAACTAGCTACTTATGTTTCAAAAGAAATAAAACAATTTTATGATTTAAATGATATCTTGTAGGCCAACGAAATTACGAAAATTTTGCTATTTAATTAGAGTATATTTGTAAACTATTTTAAACTATGTATACATAAAATTATGTACAAACGTTGTAAGGTATCCAAGATTATTTTAGTTTTCTTTGTGCTATGAGTTCCATCATTCTTTTTGTTTTCTGATATTATTTTGGTCATAATTTTGTTCAGATTTAATTTTTCCGCTATTTTCTTCATCAGAAGATTTCCTATTGACAATGGCGTATTTTCGCTAGATTGTCAATAACTTTACTCATGCCATTAATAATATAATGTACACTAATGTACTTAGGTGATGTTTTTCTAACGATGCGATTTAATCAACAATTCACTTATCTTTTAACACAGTGC
The DNA here is from genome assembly GCA_949128085.1 of Cetonia aurata. Lineage (NCBI taxonomy): Eukaryota > Metazoa > Arthropoda > Insecta > Coleoptera > Scarabaeidae > Cetonia > Cetonia aurata. Next base: position 20,378,310 of record OX421886.1, on the reverse strand, counting down.
TATAAGACGTTTTTTTTTTTGTATTGTTCCTACTAAAATGGCGTCCTCAATTCACAGGTTTTCCATTCTGCTTAAATACTTAATTTAAAATCGGAAAGAGTCCTTCCTAAGTTAACTTTTATTTTGAATTATATCTACCGACACGTCAGCTTAGAACATATTCATAGTTGAGTTCCGAAATTTTTCTTCAAATTTTCCACATTAAGTGACGCGTCTAAGTTTCTTTTGTTCTTGTTTCACTTGGAACCTTACAGTTGTTCGTCTTTTATAGAATCCTGCAGGTATTTTATTATTAAGATTTATTCTAAGAGAAACGCAATTTTCGTCAATAGTTTGGAATAGTATTTTGGCTATAGTTACATTTTCAGGTGATGATGATGTTTTATTTTAAAACCACCAGTCAGGGCGCTAGTTAGCATTTTTGGCGAAAATTTGAATATTAGTTTCTTAAATAAATGATTAATCTGCTTGATAAGATAGAATATATTATATTTTAAAGTTAAATTACCAGAAATAACAATAGTATAAATAATTGATCTCATTATCATTAGATTTCTGTTAGGGTGAATAGAGAGGTTAAAGTTAAAAACTAAATATAAGTAATAAAGAGACAAAAACTGACTTAAAACTTAATATATTTCTTGGATGTTTTCCGCTAGATTTACGTTCATACATAAAGCAACCTCATATAATACAATAAAATTCTGCAGCAGGAATGTTAATATTATTTTTACATGTATGTTATGTGTAATACATATACAATAGATAACGAATAGTGCTCAGAATACATTCGTTTCTTCTTCACCTCGAAAACAATGCTGTAACAAATACGTTTTTCTACGACAATTAAAAATTATATAGTACCGTTTTAATATTTGTCGATTGTTCTCTTACGTTAAGACGTTCTTTTTTGTGAGTTCACAATATCACTGCGTTTGTCGACTAGTTAGCGAAGACGGACTTCTCAACACACACAGATATGTGTACCAAAAGGAGCCGACATAGTTGAAATGAGAAAGAGTCCCGATATGTTCTTTGTGATGCCGAAATAAGGGAACGAGAACAAAAAATGTTATGCCAGAGCGTGGGGCGGGCATTCTTGTTGCCCGCCTACCGAAGCCATCGTGTCCGTTCGTCTGTCCGTGGGTCCTTCTTCTTCTGCCTCTATTTCTGCTTCTACATCTCCTCCATCAATTATAAATTTCGACCAGCGAGTATTATGATTCTCTCGTCTATATGAAAAAAAGAAGGTGAGATAATAAGAAAAGAGAAACACCAAACGAGGGGTCCATTCGCACAAACCAAATCCGTACTATTATCTAGTTAATAACGAGCTGGTTTAATATCAGGTGGCCCTGGTGTTGAAGCGGTGCGAACACCAGCGATATTAGTGGTGGTAAATTAAAGAGTGAACCGATTTAATCTGCATGTGAACAGATACCTTTAGATGACGGAACGTATATACAGAGAGGAGAAACGGCGATCACGAAACAGGAGAAAAAAGAAGTATATAAAGCGCTAGCTAGCCTTCGAGTGGCCTTCATAAGAAAAAAGATTTCTTTGGCTTGTTGTGGAGCGCCCGAGGTGCTGAGGCTGGTTCGAAGTCATTTTCTCGACGTACTGTCCAATTATTCATTGGTGTTGCGGCCTTAAACTTGCAATCTGCTGAGTGTTGGGTGTTTGCCTGCGGAAAATTGATGGCTGTTTCGAAATATTTTTTTAATCGGATTTTTTTAATATGATATACCGCACACATGTGCATAAAACACCTATGCACATACGAAATTTAAGAATATTATTTCAGAATGTTTAAATTTTATTTGCTAGACACTTTTAGAACGTTATAATGAATATGTTACCGATTGTAGGTACTTTTAAATGTGGGGAACGTATTTCCAAACTTTTGCCAAGCTGTGATGAGAGAAATAAAACGCTTTGTTCAACGGATTTTTAATCATTTATTTAAATATGTAGTTACTAAGTGAATAACCAGGGTACGTTGCAGAAAACACTTGTTTAAAATTAGCATTTGGATTTGATCTACATATAAAAATTATTGCTTTAACACTTACAAAAATATTGTAATTCAATTTAATTATAATTAACTCAACACAATAAGTCACATATTAAACTGTATAAAAGATTTTAGACTTGAACGTCTTTCAATTACCTACCAACACGGTTATTTTAGAATTAAATAATCAGTTTTTAAGTTTTCTTTGCTAAACGTTGAACATTATGTAGGTATATAAACAATGTTACCTATGAACGTTGTTACTACACTTCAGGGCTAATCGTGCCTTGTAACCCTTTATAGATGGCGTTACTAAATTATTACTGACACCTACATTGCTTATGGGGTACACATAAATTTAAAATTTACTACCAGAAGTATATACATATGTATATAGCTTTCATCGTAGTATATTGGGTTGTACGAATCATTTTAATTCATGAAATTTTACTTTGAAATTTTCAAAAATTACTTTTGAATTATAATGTTGTATGAGGCCGATAATATACTAATCATTCCTTTAAATCAACAGTATTCAAGAAGCGTGATAATAACTTTTAAGTATTAAGTAAATAGTCAATGACTACTAAAACTTTGTATTAAGTTATTGAATTAATTAAATTGAAGAAAACTATTCAAATTCTAATACGAAACAAAACATAAAACAATTACTTTCCGTTATCAATTCATTTCATTAAACTTTCATATTTCAGTATATACATACCTATATGAATTTCAAAATGCCAAAGGTATTAAATTGTCATTGGTACCTACTTTTATTATTAACTATAGTTTACACTGTAGAGTGGTCATTTTCTCAGACATAGTTTAAACACTTGCTTCTGCAATTGTGATATTTCTTAACGGATTATTATAAAAAGTAGCTAATTGAAACAAATTGAACCAGTGATGCCTATGATTTTACATGAGCATATAAATTTAAATTGTTTGTGTACTTACGATTTTCATGAAAAGATATTTACATCAAATATTAGTACTATTATCAAATACTTTTTTTTTGAGAGATCTGGTTTACGCAATGTGTAACACTTTTTACAAGATCTCGTGGTTTATTATTTATTTATAAAATATTGTCCTGTATTTCCATATGTGCTTACATATCTATTATCACATTGCTATTGTTATTATTATATGGGAATGATAATGATACATTACTCAACAGATATACATACGTATATATCCAAATTGCAGGACAAAGTTAAGTACATACGTTGAATTTCGAAATTAATGCAAAAATGAAAAAGAAATACTAGCTAATAACATAAGTAACTAAAAACTAAATAATTACATCAATTTATTAGAGAATATTTAAAAACTTTTCCGACTACAAAATAAAATATTGTTGCTAACAGTTAACATTACGTATACTTTAAAAAGTGGTACCTAATACAACGTAAAAGTTTTCCATAATAATCTTCTGTGATAGCAAATAAGAAAAATGGCTAATATTAAATTTGGGGCATTTATCAGCAGTAATATAATATAAAAAAACGTATGCGTTAGTTTCTCTTTAAGATTTATCAACAGCATTACACGTACAGCACTGGAAAATTGAACATATTGAAGTTCAAATGGAAAGTTTTAATCTTTCCAATCTATTTTTTGCGGATAATCAGCTCATCATAGCACAAGATCCTACTGATTTTAGTTACATGTTCGGAAAGCTTAAAATAGTGTACGAAAAAAGCCAAATACCTCGCTACAGGAGCCAATGAAATTTATTACTTACCTGTGAGACTCCAAAGGTTTAAACGAAGATATACGATAAAAATAGGTATATGTACTAATATGCCTACTTATATATAATATAATTAGAAGATAAGTATATATATATGATGCTCTTATTTAATGTAATAACAAATTTAACTAACACATTATGAAACCGTTGTAAAAAAATGAGGTAAACATACTTAGTTATTGATAATTTTCCGGCACTTGTGTGTAAGTAAATCCTTACCGTATAAATAATCTATAAATATAATAATCCATTAATACAATAGCTAAGCTTTATATTTCAACCATCATTGGTTAATGCAGCATTAACGTTGACGGGGAGAAATGAATATCAGTTTTAGGTAAGACGGATGTGAGTGCTTAAAAGATATTTTATTTTTAAATAGAATCCACATCAATAAATATTTGAAATTTTTTAATGTTTTTATAAAAATTTATACGTTTCTACATCTTTAGTTTATAAAAAAAAAACAGTGTCACCTCGAAGTAGCATTAATTTTTGTTTTTATTTCTTTGCTGAATTCACCGTTTAGATCAGGGATCCCCAACCTTTTCCTATATATGAGAACATTATGAAATTCCGATCAAGCGGCGCCGGCGGGCACAGTTTACAAACAAAAACTTAATTCCAAAAATATAATTGTAACATGTAGCGATAATTGTTCATATTCGTATGTAAAATAAAACGCTACTGATAGTACATACAAAGGTTTATAAAAAAATTAAAATTCTTCATAAAAAACTGTCAAATTCAATGTAATCTTTGACATCGCATTGCAATTGCCATTGATTTATAGCGTGCTTGTCGCTTTTCAAAAACGGAAATTGATTTCTGTCCGCTATATTCCAGAAATTCTCATCAGATGCGTTGGATTTTAGGACAATATTGTTCTAAAGATCCAAAATTTCTAGCTCTAGTTTCTGCCATTCTTTAAATAAGCTTTGCAATACGTCTAGCTATTTCAGTTCTTTGTATTTGGCAAACAAAGGGATTTATAAAAAAAGGTGATTATTGGCTCGATGATATTAAATTGTTGAAGCCGCTTATCAAATTGGTTTTGAAATAATTGAAGGTTGATAACAAATGATGACAAGTCACCTAACAGTTTTTTTTTTATATTTGGGTAATGCACAAGCGACTTCATCTGAAGATGTGATATCCATAGAACCAGTTTAGCTTTACACGAATTTATAGATCCTATCATTGTAGCTTCAAATTGAATAAAACAATTTTTCCAGTATATCCGATATAACTCAAATCCACCAGCCAGCAAGGATCCGTTAGTTCAACAAAATTTTTGGTAATAAGGTAATCTTCTATTTCTTCTTCAATTAAATTTACAAATCTTGCAAGAACTTTGTCTCTAGTGAGCCAACGTACTTCAGTATGCAGCATGACATCAGGATCCTCAGTACTTGCTAGTAGAGCTCTAATAATGTTTACTATTTTTGTAACTATTTTCATGACGTGTCCAAAGGGCTGTACTTTTCCACACAAAACCTCTTGATAAATGATATAGTGATAAGAGAGAAAGTTTGAAAGTGTTTTATCTTTCTTGCAGTGGGCAATTGATCCATTGATATTACCAACCATTGCTGGTAACTGAATTATTTTTTTTTTTCGTTGTCGCATATTAACAAAAAGCTTACGTACATATGCATGGCGTATAAGAACTTTTTCATTATTCTATTTACTTCTATCGCCTAGTACATTATTATGCATTGTATAAATAACTAGAATGTGTCAAAAGCTTAAACCTAAATGATTGACAAACACTTAAAGATACATTAGCTATAAATGAATATACCTACATAATTCAAAACGCTGAAACTTAAATTTTGTTTGTAGTCATTTATCCAAAACCGTTATTATTTTTGAAAATTTATGTGAATTTCGTGCAATATCTTATAAAGAACTGAACTTATTTTGTTAATAATATCACGTAAATATTGCAATTAATACCAATAAATGAAAAAAAATTAAACAAAATACTTAGGAGATAATCTGATCATCAATAGCATAGACGATAAACAACTTCCACTTTCATTATTTTGTGATTTTAGTAAAGCATTCGATTGTGTCCAACATTCAATATTGCTGAACAAATTATATGAATACGGTATAAGGGGCACCGCTGCAGACTGGATTGCATCATATTTGGATGGTCGCATGCAATATGTTAGCATCAGTTACAATAATGGTGACACTGTAAAAAAGTTTAAATCTGCTTGTATACCAGTATTACATGGAGTTGCACAGGGATCTGTGCTAGGCCCTCTCTTATTCAATTTGTATACCAATGATATTTGCACGTTTGTGTCAGATATTTTGATTTTTATGTATGCAGATGACACCACAAATAATAGTCTGGAGCAAACAGAGATAACTGCAAATAATGCAATAAATCGCCTGCATAAGTGGTTCTGTGCGAACAAATTAAGGCTTAATGAAGAAAAAACAAACTTTCTGTTGTACCATACACATCAAAGGCAACAAAATATTACCTGCAGCGTTAGTGTAAATAACAACATAATTAAACAACAACATAAGGCAAAATTCTTAGGAATAACAGTTCAGGACAATCTATTGTGGGATGATCACTGTAATAAGTTGGTAGCTCTACTTCACAGCAAAGCTTACCTGTTCAGGAGTTTACGAAGCTCTTTACCGTTGGAAACACTAATATCATTGTATTATTCCCAAATACAGTCCCGTTTAAATTATGGTATACTCCTGTGGGGCTCCTCACCAGCAGCAAAAAAGGTATTTCTCGCCCAAAAACAAGTTTTAAGAACACTTAGCGGCATAAAAAGAACAGACTCATGTAAGCCTATTTTTGTGGATTTGCAAATTTTGACTTTGCCGTGCCTTTATATCCTGGAAACGTTGCGCTATTTTCATAACAACAGAAACAGCTATGTAAAAAACAAAAATGTTCATCAGCATTACACCCGCCGTACGAGTGATTTTCATGTGCCAAAAGCTGATCTTTCTGTGACATGTAGAGGTTTAGAACATTTGGGGCGAAAGCTGTACAATAAATTGCCGAAAGAATATAAAAATCAAAAACTTTTTAAACAACGTGTGAAAGAAATGCTGGCATGTAACTGTTACTATAGCATAGAAGAATATTTACAGTCCTAGCTGATAGTTCATTTAGTAATACTTACTTATCTTTTGTAATACCTTTTCTGTTAAAATTTTCTTGTATTCACTTTCTTAGTATTTAGATTACTTTTTTACTATTGTTTATTTTTCCTTGTTTCTTTTTCTTTTTTTGACTGATTCAACTATTATTATAATTCTATGAATCAATAAAGATTATTATTATTATTATTATTATTATTAGAATATGTCCATACAAGTATTACCTACGTGATATAGAACGACATTAGATCGTTACCCTTCAAAACAAACATTGTCATAGACGCTGAGCTCAGAGCATTATCATTTCAACGTTTATAAATCGCCGGAAAAATATGAATATTTATAAATACTTTTTCGCCTTTCTCGCAGTGTAATTGAACAAATAAGGCGACCAGCCATTTACAAGTAAAAACACGCCGGTCGGTAATCTCTTTCTGTGCATTGAGTTGATTTAGTAAATGGAAAACATTGTCAATATTGTCTTTCTTCTTTGTGGAAGGCGTATGTGTTCGTATGTTGACTTTTTTAGAGGCAAGCTTTTGTCAGCGCTGAATACTAAATAGCTTAATGTTATTATATGCTGCTTCACACCTTTTAATTTACTTTTAATCACCTCGGCACACTGGACGTGAAAAGGTATTCACGAGGTACGTTGAAAATTAGCCGGTGCGGTGTCAGAATACGTTCGGGGGATGCGGCGAAGAGCGAACGAGCTTACGGTCGTTATTGCCTGAGTGAATTCCGTCCCATCAAGGATCAACATCGCTGTAACTTAATCCTTGATCGAACAAGAAGTGACTCTTACGTCGACGGATTTCATTCACGCGCCGGTGATTTTATTTGTACCGATTTATTTTAGTAAATTTGATTCGACTGCCAGGATAAACACCTCCATCAGCTCTGCATATCTTAAATCGACCTCAGCACTTCTTTTCACTCAAGACGATTAGGTATCGAATTCGGACAGCTATATGTCAAGTATACTACGTAGAAACAATGCTTATTAATGGTGCGCTCAAAACAAAAAGAACATGGTACCTATATAAATTTAGGTTTCCAAGTTCTTTATTTACATCATACACATTTATCGATAAACTAGTGTTGGACTGTATCGGTATATTTTACTACAAATAACATTCAGTATCGATACGGTTTACTGTGGACAGTCAACCATCTATCTCTATCGATCCCTATTACAAAGTGCCTGACTACACTAATATGCATTTGAAATCATGTAAAAATACATCTTCATGAAAAATGTATACCAATGTCGTTATTGACAGACATGCATGTTTCGCTGTACCTACAGCTCTTCAGTGTCACTCGACGACATTTGTAATTTACGCTCAAAGCGTATATATGCTATTGCACTATTGATAGTAATGTATGAGAGTTATACGATTTTAAACTCCTTATTTTAGCGAAGATATTTGCTAATTTGTCAATTTACATTTACAAATATCTTCAGATCCGAACACAAATTTGAAAACATATTGACTGAAGCCGCGAAATTAGCGTTAAACGCCATATTAATTGATAAATTCATGAAAAAATGTATACCAATGTCGTTATTGACAGACCTGCATGTTTCGCTGTACCTACAGCTCTCAAAATACATCTTTATTTTACATATTCCTTTAAGATTCCCTATACCTAACATGAATAGTTTTCTCGGGGATAGCATTTAATTTCCCCGAGGACTATATTTAATACAATTTATTTAAATTCAGTTGGCTTAGACATCGTTACTAAGCATGTATAAACAATTAATCATTATTTGACAGCATTCAAAACTTACTTTGGTTGACCTGTAAAGTTGATGGTTAAATCGTTCCGAAAAATGAAAAGTTATTCTATTCCAGAGAGTGAAAATCAACATGATTTTAACAATTGCTGCATGCGAAGAAAACTATTTTCTTACATCAAGGGTGTACACCCAGAAATATCCGGATAGATCACATCCAAGAAAAACTGAGTTTGAAAGCGTATTTCAAATGTTTGGGCAAACTGGAAGCGTAAAATATGAGAAACGCAACCGACGAGGGAAGTAGGAAATGAAAAAAATGAGTTTCTTGTAGTCGGATTTATTAAAGAAAATCCTCAGCGCAAAATTAGCCGGGAAACAGGAATAAGTAAGCAATGTGTTACTAGGATTATTAAAAAATAGCAATTTCACCCGTACCATATCCAAATGCATCAACAGATTAGTGAGAGAGACTTCCAGCATCGTCTTGACTCTTGCGTTTGGGTTTTGGATAAATGCTGAGGAGATATATTTTTTTTAATTATGGTTTATTTTCGGGTGAATGTTTTTTCACAAAAATGGTTTTGGTAACAGACACAACTTTCATTTTTACAATGATGAAAATCCGCATTTCTTCCGGATTCTAACCATCAACTAATTTCTTAACGTATGGGGAGGAATCGTGGGGTTAAATGTAATAGGTCCTCAGGCACGCTCCCCAAGGAGCAATTTTGTACATTACTATTAACACTCTGGGCTTACATACAAGGCAAGGCAAAGAAAAAAATTTGGCTTTAGAGCCATAGGGTTGCACACTATGGTCACAAATGAAGTTCTTAAAAGAATTCCTTGGGCTTTGTCCGGGAATAAAGATACTTCCAGAACCCTTTACTTCAGCCTTGTGGAACTTTTGAGAGAGATGCGGGTATATCTCAGAAGCGAAGGAAAAGAAAAAGAGGCAAAAAGTTAACGCAAGCGAAAATTTATCACATCTAGTTAATTTAGCTGAAAGCAACGTTGTTAATGTCGGTACTTTTACATCTGGCCCCATTTTCCCAAAGAAAACAAAAAAAATTCTGCAAGACAATCCCGGTCTATAAATATTAGAAAACAGAAGTGGCTTTCTTTTTAAAAATTAATTTTTTTTTAAAATCCTTGCTTTTTACCTGAATTAAAAAAAACATCGATAAAATTGCAAAAAAGAAGTTTCAAAGATTGCATTTTATATTCCTAATGCCAAACTCGGGGTACTTTGTCAGATCACCGCAAAACACGCAGTTAGAAGTGACTTTCTGATGAGTAACAAAGTTGCCCCAGAACTAGGGTAATTTGTCACCACAATTTTATTTTTATTTATTGTAAATTATATAGGTTATAATAATTTTGACCACGTCGATCTCACCGCAATAGTCTATTTGTTCCAGCAAAGTTATTTTGAAGTGTTTATCTTAATAAATAAGAATTTTTTTTTAGAAAATATCTCCAAAACGTATCAAAGTTGCCCGGGTTGACGGTAATGTATGTGTAAATAAACACGACACAACGAATATCTATCTAAAAGTTTTATAAATACATAATAAATAGCTATCATAAAATTCACTCACATCACGCTAAAAAAATTAATAAATACAAACAGTCGTAAGAACGATTGCTATTATCAAGAATTACACCAAACAATGTAACGCGCAAAGTACTCATGTCATTTATGTAGGCATTGTTATTTATAAGTGGCTATCTATTTTATATTGCTTTTGTAATACTCTGATGTCGAATAAATATTTAAACACCTCTCGAAGAAAATTAAACCTAATATCACGTACTTATATAAATTATTACATCAGTTGTACATTCATTCCCGAAAAAGAAAAATTGATAATTCAATAAATTCGATGAATAAAATTGATTGCAATTATTAGCTAATCTAAAATCAAATACACTTATTTAACTCACAGATCATCGATACATCAATACTTCGTTTATTTTCCACTTATCTCTACAGTGTTTTATATCACGTTTATGACGAGACACTCAATGACATTGGGACATTAATATATTACGTCACCTTTGAATAACAGCTAGAATTCTTTCAATGTAGAGCTTTTTATATATTGCGGTGTGACCAAAACACCGGAAGAAACCATACTTTACAATATTTTGACAATAAAGGGAAAGCCGCAAGGTTTTTGTTAAAATCGTCCCAGGGGTGGGCCGACAAGACCGACAACACAATACCTGAGTCAAGACTAAACGGACAAACAACTGCTCCTATGTACACATATTTCCATTAGCCCATTTTAAATATATTGCTTTAGAATGAATACACATACAAGGCTTCGAAAAAGGATGCCGACTTCATATTTACCTCCTTTCTGGAATGTCTAACTGAATCGATTAATAAATTTTGTGTCGTTGGTCATTTCATTTCACTGCGGTGCTGCCATCTCCGTTCTCTTTTGTTACCACCACCACTCGGACCCAAGAGAAGTAGTTATACCTTCCCAATGGAAATACTGTTGCAGTTTACGGACGATAACCTTACGTCAAAGGAAATAAATAAACAGCGAATGCCTTTTCAAGATAGCTTTTACAAAAGATTAAGTTTCATACAAATGTAACATTGGATTTGGAAATTTTTAGCACATCCTAGGATGATAGTACAGGCGAAGATTCATTGAAGCAAATAATTGCTTTTACTAGTTGCCTTTTAAAAACCACTCTTTTAAAGTAGCTTACAAAGAAACGTACATGGGGATTAACAGAAACCAATTATCTTTAGGAACAGCAACTAAAGGTACATTGCAAGTGTAGATTATTTACCACAACGAACTTTGAAAACGCCCGGCATTAATTTTGTTACAAGAAAATTAGTAGTCTAAATATGTTGTATTTATTACTTCCCCAGCAAGCCTACATTATCTAATTATTGATGTCAAATAATTTTTAAAAATATAATATAATGGCAGTCATCCCAAAATTATTGGTTCCTTAAACTATAAGCAACACTTCTTAGTATTTCTTCATACATATTCAGATAAACACACGCAAAATCGTTTGTTTTCTCACAAATTTCAAGAATGAGCGATGAACGACCATAACGCCCACAGAGCTTAAATTGTTCCCTCCAAGAATGTGTGAGAACCTTCCATATCTGATTTTCGTAGCAAATCCCGATGGAGCTGAAACCGATACAAAAAGTACAACAAAATCCTATTATCTAATAACAATATTATCGTGATTGCTTACAAGCTTTTCAGCAGTAGCCAAATATTATAATCCTTGGATTCCAGACAGTATTAAAGAAGCTACTGTAAGCCGGCTTATATTTCTGGCCACATGCAAGTGGGATTTCTTCGATTGCCCAATGCATTAACAAACGTACCAGAATTTTCTTTATGACAAATAAATGTAAATGTTTCTTACTAATAATACGTTATTGTAATTAGAGATTTAACGGAAAATATATTGCACAATTTTATATAAACATGTAAATCCACATACATTACAGTTTTTTTATAATTTATAAATACGAAATGAAGACGCATTTTTTTGTAGGTTTGAGGTTATGTACACATTTCTATAAAGAATTAACTTTCTGGGAAATCAATAATAAAATAGATATCCGTTGATTGCGTTAGGTATAGGATAGATATTAGGTTGTTCAGACATGGTTGAAATACAGCATCATCAAATACGTATTCTCTCATACATTGTGGATTTCACTTATGTAGAAGAATTACATTAGATGTACACATTCCCAATTAGAAAACTTATCCGGCGAGATTTTTCACATTATTCTACTTAATTGCGTAAAAGAGAAAGTGACAATTCAATTAAATGTTAGCAAGGCACATCAATATTGTACACCAGGTATTATATTTAACAATAATTCCTTAACTAACTTACTATTGCACCCTACATCGGCATATGCATTATCGAAATCGGTAAAAAATTAAAATTATATTTAATTTGATGCATATTGCCTTAAGGAATCTGTAGTCTTACTTTCTTGCGTAGCAGGAGGAAAATCTCCATTCTGCAGAAATGGCTATTTCGACGGTATATTTAGAAGGTCAAAAAAAGTAAAATAGGCCAACAAGCGCTTTCTTTTTACCTTCTGACTCAGCTTACTTTTTTTTTTCTTTAACCCGGACTCTTCCGACTCATGGTCCCCGAAAGCACTACAGCTTACAGACTTTTTCTGCTATGTCCGTATTTCCAAAATGATAGTTCCCTCCATTGATTTGTACAGGTCCTTCATCGAGCAGATACGGTACACCTCTGGTCCCTTTCGGTTTCCCAAATAAACCTTGTTTCCTGCGCTCTAACGCTTTACAGTCACCCAACCTCCTATATGTTTTTGGGACATTTGTTTCCAAAGAACGGTTTTGGTTCGTACATTTTTGTCTCTGACCCTCTCTTGGGTAGTTCATTAGCCCTTTAGTTGCCCTCAATTTCCCGACATCATGATACCCAGATCAAACTTGTACTGTTCTGGTCAGACAGTTTTACCAGTTCATCGAGACTATTCATCATCAGCTGAAACAAGACTTTTCGGCTTGATAGTACCTTCAGTGACCAATTGTAGTGTATATAAAAATAAAATAGCTGATACCCTAAGCAGACATCCATTAAAGAGTAATATTGAAACTTCTGGATGAAGATTTAAAAATGCATCAACTGATTGCTACCACGAGAGAAAATGAACAATATTTACTCACCAGTTTTTATAATGATTCAGCAATGTTCGAAATCAAAAACTATGTCAAGATGGGATAGCCTGAAGGTCAGAAAAATGTATCAGACGACGTCAAGCATTATTGGCCTACAAGGAATGATACATATCATCGCAAGAGAAGCTTTATTTTAGAAGAAAGGTTTTGCAGTACCAACAAGCTTGAGAAAAGAGTTTTTGCCTCCTATACACAAAGCACATCAAGGTGTGGTATCTTGTAAAAACCTAGCAGCTGATACTATTCATTCGCCAAATATTTCGAGAGATATTGCAGATATGGTACTAAGCTGTATTATGAATCTCCGCAGCCTATACCAGAGTTACCTTGGAAGAAAATAGGAAAGAATTGATTTTAAAACATACAAAAGTGAGGATTAGGACTAATTTAGTAAGTTTGCTATAGTTAATAAACTTCCGAACAAAACAGCAATGACAGTAATATCTGTTTAAAAAATGTATTCGTCAATCATGACATACCTACAGAAATCTTCTCAGATAATAGGACGCCTTTTGATTCTAAGGAATATTATGCTTTGGGTAAAAAATATGGAATTCAATTAACAAAATCTAGCCCAAGATATCCACAGCCAAATGGTATGATTGAAAGGCATATACAAACAATTGGATCAGTAATTACTAAAGCTGCTGAAAGCGGAAAAGATGCAATGTTGCAAATGGGACAAACGGGAAACGAAGGACCCCCCTCACATGTTCCGTTACTGATTTCTCGTTTTATGGTTGTAGCGGTTTGCAGCTTGTATGCACCCACCCTAGCCTACCATTGTATCACTAGATGCAAAGGTAGAAGCTTAAAGGTGTTTCCATAGCTGCCGTGAGTGTGCTACGCATACTACCCGTTGCACCTAAGCAGACACGCCTTTGCAACTTGTTCAGTTTTAGAGCAACACTGTCTTGGAATGTCCACCATACCAACGCAAGGTAGCTGAGTGTCGGTTTCACCACCATATTATCAATACAGTACAACATCTCAGGTTTTAACTCTCATGTTTTCCCATATGTACGTCTGGCTAGTGTCAATGTTGCCACCGCTTTTCTGGTAAGTGCAGATGATCATTCCAGGCAAGTTTGGTATCTAAAGTAACCTCTAGATATTTTACCTCCTCCATCATCTTTATTTCCATTTCCTTCAGTGTCAGTTCCCTTCAGGAGTGCATGCCATGATGTTGGTCTTATCAGCACTGATATTCACTGCTTCCAATTCCGTACATCTGGTTACCATATTTAGAGCCTCTTGCATTCGATATCTGACTATCATATTGTGTGAGCGACGCATTATCATAACTTGATCATCCGCGTAGTCTAGTAGCCCGTCCACGACTATAGGCACTACAGGAGCAGAGACAAGACTTCTCCCTGTGCCGACAGAGTCTCACCTGCTAGTATCGATTCCACCATCCTGCCTCTAAACATGGAGCCTATCCAGCATACATGAGGTAAGCTACGAGCTAGAAACGACAAAACCAGCCGATTAACTGACAATGATTTAGTCCTGAGTAATTGAATTTACTGATGTGTTATGTCCAATGCTTGTGCAAAACTAAGAAAAATTAAATCTATTTGTGGTTCTACCAACGAACTACTAAAATCCGACATTTTCTTAAACTGAACCCTGCAACAGTAACCGTTGAAGTGCACCGAGAGAGAAATATGGTTTACTTAACCATTTTTGAGTTAACTAAACGCATATTTCTTTTTAAATACGAGCAATGCGTTTTAATGTTAAATTTACAACGAAAACATAATTTTAATCTTAAATTATTTGGTTTAACACATCTTTGCATTCATTTGACCATTTAATGGTTAGATAAATTCTTAATATTTAAGACTACAAGAACTGTTGAAATAACCTTTTCTATTACTTTAAAATCTCTAATAATGTACCGTACAACAACGTTTAATCAAATTGATAAAAGAACAAATATCTTAGGCGCGCGAGGATTCGAATCTTATTTGTAAGTCGATAATGACGACAGAGAATCGTGCTATCATATTTACTGCTTTCAACGAAATCGTTTTGTACTGCTGGCGTAAAAAAATACTGCGAATTATCGCTACAAAAGCCTTTACACGCGGCGAATTGACTTTATCGCGTTAATTAATCAATTATACACACAAAATGTTCTCTGCATTCACAAAGAGCGACGTGAAAGCACAAAATGCACATAAAATCGAATACATCATCGCAGCCCGTCTGGAAATGCATTATTATTACACAGGTTCATTAAATACAGTTTGCCGTAGTAGCACCGTATTAATTATGTGCAGATAATGGCGGCTAAACGATTATCACGAAGCGAAACAATATTGTTCGTTTAATTAACGTTAAGCACTTGTCGTGTAAAACATGCTGCTAATTAGCATAATAGTTTTTAATGAACGACTTTCATAACATACGCGAGCGAGAATCTGCGGATTGCGTGAAATCGTAATTAAATGCCACACATAACTTAATTAACAATTATTTCATGTATAATTAACACGGTTACATGAAAAAATAACACCGCTTAGCGGCTGGCGTTAGTTATCAAACACTTCTCGCTAAACCCGAATGGATTTCCTTACTTATTCATAGTTTACATTAATAACTCATCGCTATTTCGTGATTATGCAGTTGTGTAATTGTTAATATGATAATTAATGATAAATTATGCATGTAAATTATCTGGTACAGACACACCCATTACAAGTTCTATATTTCCAAGATAATAGCAAAGAAACCATAATCTTGAGTGAATATATAAAAAAATATTACTTTCATTGTTGCATTATCAGCTATTTTATATTATTTTTGCATTTGGTATAAAAAGTGCTGTGTGGCTTTTTTCATTGACCGTTCCAGTAACTAAGTATATGGAAACTTTTAACCTTTTTACAAGTTTTGCGACACTCTTTTCTAATAAGGTAGATACAAAACAAAATTGGCAACTTTTGGTCGCTCTGTTTCACAAAAATGTTACTCCTAAGTGGCTAAAAGATACCTGAAGCAACAACCAACGGTTTTGCAATTTTTTTTTTTATTAAAGAACCTTTCCTTGGTCAATTGATATAAATTGCTATTACTCTTTGAGCACCAGAAGTGATCTAAACGGTTGTTTGAATCTCAGGATTTAGAAGATTTAATAACTGCATATAATATAATTATAAAAAAAGTTCTTTCATTTTTTCTCTTTCTTTGAAACAGTTCCTGCATTTTCGTAGCAGTTTCAGAATGACCAAGTCATAATTATCATTATTAAATCTGGTTTTCAAAAATTTTCATCATAATTCGTGGTAGAATACATGTACTCCAATCTCATTCTAGGAAGCAGAATAAAACTTACTTAATTGGCGAACTCCGTGTTTTTTGCATTACATTTTAACCACAAAAATTATAAACAAATGTTTGGAATTTTGGTTAGGAGTTAGGACTATGCGTAACTATGCGTATTGCCGTGATTTCAATTTGAAAAGAATTTTATTTGTTAACTTTTGGAGTGATATATCTAATATTTAATAATAATTCACTGGGGAGGCGGACTAAATGTAGACCGTATAATGATCTTACAAAAACGAGCACTTAGAATAATGTACAATCTGAGCCGTAGGGAATCTTGCAAACATATCTTCAAAGAAAATAAATTACTTACCTTTTACGATAGTTACATCTATGAATTACTATGCTTTGTTTTCAAACATAAATCGGAATTTTCTACTAATCTTCCAACAGTCTATGACATCAGAAATCACTTCAATTTATTGCCTCCGCCTCATAGGACATCTTTATATCAAAAAAACATCACCTATTTGGGATGCAAACTGTTCAACAAACTACCGATTAACATTAAGTCTATAAATAATTTAGGATCATTTACTATTCAAGTCAAAAATTACTTATTAAACTTAAATTGTTATTCACTCAATGAATTTCTTACTTCTTAAGTTATATAGTGTGAACACTCAAACTCTTTTCTCTTTGACGTTATTTTGTACGTATCTTTGTAAGCGTAGTTTAAATAAAGATTATATTATTATTATTATTATTAGTGTCATAATACTTAAGACATTTTTTCTGCAATTTTCCTCATTCCAATGATTTCTGAGAAAATGTGTTGTGAAGCAACATATATAGTCTGTTCTTAGCCTTCTGGTATATCTTACTATTCTCACTGGATAAGCAAGATAACAGTAAACAGTATAACAGTTAAGTAAATAAGAGTATAAAAACGAAATTGCAAATATTAACAATTTCGCATGGAGTATGAAAATGCGAATTTAAAAAAACATGCCATGATAATAAAATCTTTTGATTGTTCAATTACGGTGTATTACTCGCAATAACAGTTGTACATTATAATATCCCACTTTATGACATATATTACCATAAAATTATTGATCGTTAAATGCTAATTTTTATTGGATTTTTCTACAAGTATGCACAATAATTTGAAATTATACAGCGTAGAGAACCATTGAATAAACTTGCATAAACATGGACTAACGTTAAGACTGCATAAAATAAAACAAAAGCATGTAAAGCAACCACTTTTTACAAGAAATGGGATGCAATTAAACTGCTAAAATATCTTGCAATTGGCATAGCGTGTGCTGAAGGTGAAAATAGTCATTAACAAAATAATTGAGAGAGATCATACAATCATATCAGGTTCTTTCTGAAACTGTAAAAATTTATATTTTTGAGAAAGATATTGTTCTTTCATATTTTTTTATAGTTAGTGATTTTAATATACTTGTAGTGACTATGTTTATGAACGTCATTTCACCGAACATTCCAGTATTTGTTTTATGTGAATAAAAATTGAATTTATAACTCAGTATACAGGGTGATTGATCGAGACCGTCCATTAGAAAGATTGGGCCTCCTAGTAATAATTAATTTCTGTAAAGTTGCATACGTACACAGTGTAATAAAATCTATGCCCTGAAAATATTTTCAAGATGGCGGCACTTCCGGAAACACCGGAAATTGACATCAACTTTCTTATTTCAAATGGAATGGTATAGTTTTCTTTGCACTTTTGAAATCTAAACGTTATTCTAGAGGAACTTTTACTAGTATTCCCTATACCTAAGTATAGCCGTTTTGGAGATTTTTCGACTTTTTGAAAATTTTTGGATTTACATCACGATGTTTAACATTATGTACTGTCGCGAAATTTTAATCGAGATCGCTAAAATTAAGACTATCGATGGAAGAAACCCTGACGTTTCTGTCGAAGTTTTTAAATTCGTTGCATTGTCTACAGGGTGTCCAAAATTTAATTGTCCTTTAGTGCGACTGCAGACCATCAAAACTGGATTTTTTCAAATACAATGCCCCATTTTTTTTTTCAATATTCTGAAATCTTATTAAATTTTGCATCAAAATGCATTAACGTTCCCCATACATATCTGCAATAATATGAAGGTTTTTGATACATTTTAGAGGAAATTACAAAATGTTCTTAATAAAAACCCGATTTTTTTTAAATATAATGCCCAATTTTTTTTTTTCAATATTCTGAAACCTTATTAAATTTTGCATCAAAATATCGATGCGACAATTTGAGGTTATATTATAATATTTTGTTGTATTCAACACACGATGTACGTTTATTTTTAAATAAAATTTCATTGAAACGCCAGGTTTATTTAATCAAATAAATAAACAATTCATACACTAATAGAAAATTTTTTATGACAAATAATCTTTTTCTAAACACATTATTTCTTTTAAGCTATATTGTTTAAACTAACAAAAAAAAAAACAGTTATTCGACATGAACAAAATAAACTAAGAACTGAAAATATCACAAATGAAAGAACCTTCTTGGAAGGAGAAATTACTTCATTGCATGTTCCTACTTCACAACTTTTAAAGAGTACATATTAAATTTCTAATAAAGTAAACTATCTTGTTTTAAGCTTAAAAGCTTACGCTCAACGTAATTCCAACTATAAGCAGTTATTCCTTTTCCAAAACAATTGGCAGGCGGCCAACCTGTCGGTGTAATAATTCGGAAAACCAAATCCGAGAAAATAAAATGTTAATAAATACCCTTCTTTTCTTACACTTGCCCATATTTTGTAATACCAATGAAGTAAATAACCGAATTATTAAATATCTAATCGTGTACTGTAGGGCAGCTATAAATATAGTATTACCACAACAAACAGAAACCCACTTACCTGCATTGATAAAGGTGTGATATTAGGGCTTTAAGGTATCCACCATAAACGTTCGAAATGTGTCATAAACCAGTATAAAGTATGGTATTGTAAAACAATGGAGGTGTTTACCCAAGTTTATCACCTTCGCAATATTACAGGTATGTAGGTTTACAATTGTAAATGTGATAAATTTACAACATCCGGGGTCGATTTTAAGAAGAAATGGTAGAAATAGGGTTTATCATGGAATATGATTTAAATAAGAAATAAAAAAGTGATAGAAATATATCATTCTTGTTATTGTTGAATTTAATGTCTTAATGGCGTTTAATGATGCAGTTTTTGGATAATTTTCGACTCAGTTTCACGGTTGACTCTTTACGCATTACATATTGTTATCTTGATTATGTTTTCTTCTATTCTTCGTGGCTTCCTCTAATTGCAAGATTGGAAACATGCTACACAATACTTATACCCATTATCGTAAATTGGATGAAGCATTAAGTTCACAAAATCAGGTCCGCATTAAGGTTTTAGGTATAATTACTTTAATTTTTTTCGATCAAATTCATCTAAACTGAACTGTGCGTATAAGATTCGAATTAATTCCTATAGTTGGCGCTTCATACGATTCTGATGTGGAATCCATCTAGGACTCCGGAATCAAGTAAACTTACAATTAGTGTAAGTAAGTCCACAATTTTGAATAAAATGATCTAATTTAAGATACAGTAGATACGGATAAATCAAAATGATATTTTAAAAACAAAATTAACCTTCGGTCCGGCGCGATATCGAGACTGCTATACTTAAAGCATTGGAAATGATCAGCCGACGGTAGATTAATGCCGTGAAAAGCACAGTTATTCAATATTTTCACAGTCTTACGAATAGGGATAAGAACACCGAGGTACCCCGATCCTCAGCGTACACAACAAACAGTGCGTTTACTATCCTCGATAGCTAAAGACAGTCACAAACTGCCCAAACCGCGTTTTAGTACATCCAACATGATTATCCTTTCGTCTATGGCACTGTGCTCATCTTCCCTCCAAATATTAAGGTACCGCGTCGTTCTTGCGCTATATATTTAATCAAATTGTCAATAATCTTCATTGTACAAACTGGCTTCTCATGAGTTTTTGCTGTGAAAGTACGCTGGATCTTTTAGTTTATCCATTAGATTTTATGTAAGCGTCTGGCAACATCAGTATCTCTTAAAGGAATAGCCCTTATGCACATGGGATATCGATCTTGAGAAACAGCTAATAAAATTGGACAGCCATTGAGAAAAGTTTCACGACCTTACGATGTTTCTAAGGATACAATTACAAGAAAACTGAATAAAAGAGATATTAAAGAAAGAATTATCCTAAATATAATGCTGTGCTTTAAGGCGCAAATAACAAAGTCATTGTCATGGATGATGAAAAGTACTTTATTCTAAGTAAATCCGGAATTAAATGAAACGACGCTTTTTACACCGACAATGTAGAAAAATGTCCAGACAATATAAAATATAAGCAAAAGGCTAAATTTGCTGATAAAGTTTTTGTTTGGTGCGCGATATCAATTGGTAGGTTTCCCAGACTTTATGGTGGACGAGTTACAGGCGAAGCTTTGGGCAGTCGAAGTTATATTATAACAATTGATTAACAAATTTTATTAAATTTATCCACCAGAATCATACTCGTTATGGTGTGATGCTTTGATTGGACTTAACTTCCTGCCATTATGCACGTGAAACTCAAAATTGGCTGAATGCGCACAACATACCTTTTGTGCCGAAAAACGACTACTCCCCAAATTTACCCCAGCCTCGGCCAATTGAAGATTTCTGGGCCAATGTGGCTCGACTTTGGTGGAGGTCGGAAAACCGAAAAGGAGCAACAATTATACGACGGACTTTTAGAAAAAATTCAAGAGATTAATGTTGAAACGGTCCAACGCTGGATATGAGATGTTCCCAGAAGACTGCGTATTGTTAAAGACTACGGACATTTGCATTTAATTTAATAAATTTGTTGTTTATAAAACTGTTAATTATATTTGTTCCGAAAAATTACCGTAAAACCATTTTTACTTTTTTGAATATTCCAAAGAAGTTTGTGCCAAAACTTTTGAGACATGCGTTACTTTTCAAAAACTGCAAAGCAGTAGACATCCACTTTTAATGTTCGATTATGTTTATGTGCTATGTTAGTTTTAGCTTTTACATCATCATGTTGGAATTATTTAAGAAGTTAATAGTCATTCCAGGGAATTTCAATTAACTAACAGTATTAAAACGTAAGAAAAAGAAACACTTACGTAAACGTAGGTCAAGAAATATTTCTGTTGAAATTTTAAATCACTTTAAATCATTAACAGTGAAAAGCAACAGCAGGTGTCCCAGAGCTAAGTAATCAAACTTAGGATAAAGACATCTGAGATAATCCTGAACAAGATATCATGGTCTGCAAGGTATTTTGGAGATATAAATAAAATAGAGTAATTTAGTACCGTTTATAAATAATTGATAAATAAATTTTACATCTCTCCTCTTCAGTTTCCTGGAAATTGTATCCTTAAAAATATCGTAACGTCGTGAAATTTTTCTCTATGGCTGACCAATTTTATTCTTGACACTCTCGGCTAAATGGTTTGCTCTATGTCTAGTTAATACTCTCATCCTTCTAGATTTCGGCAAGACAAAACTTTGCTCACATTCTGCTATCCCACGATATATGATTCTCCACGACACATTGATTTTTAGAAAGTTGAACTATTTAGTTTTTAGGCGTCTTCTCAACTAAATTATAAACGCTTTTTCTAAGCTCTTATTTATAAGCCATTACAACGTAATCGATTTCATTAGCTGAACTGTCATTAAAATGACAAAGCGTTGAATTACTTTTGTTTGCAAAGGCACCTTGATATTTTGATATTTTTTATTTTGTCCAGTGTTGTATTTCGTGCTAAAACTTTTGAGACATACGTTATTTACGAAATAGACAGCTTTACTTAAAATTTTCCCACTCCCGCACATCTTCATTTACGCCCTTCAGTTCTGTTGGAAGTTAATTTAAAATATAGACAGTAAATACTTACTGACTAGAGAAACAGATTTTGGAATTTCAAACAAACGATTTCCAAACAGTTTCGCACCCGAAACTAATCGAAAATTCAAATATTTTGACTTTCGACGTAAAAATGTTCGCCTCTCATTGAAAGCATGAGTGACATACGTGAAATCAATTCGCCATAAAAGTTTCCGGGTACCGAAAAGGTCCGAAGCGAAGGGCGGGGAAGCTCAGCGTGTCGCACTGTGACTGTACGATGCTTTTCCTTTTGTCGCACTAACGCCAACTCGCAGGCGACAACAACTATTCAACGAGAGAATCTCATTGAAATTTGCGTAAAGCCGAACGAAGAAGGTCGGCGTCAATTTCCTGCTTGTAAATTACAGCGACAATGACCGATCGTTGAAATAATAGTCGACGTGAAAGCGAATGTTAGGAGAAACAAATTAAAGGCAATGATGATTCCCCGCATAGCTTATATAACGATAGCAAATATTTAGAAGTTCGGAATAGAAAAGAAATCTGTCTTGAACACATATTTCCCGGTTCGTTTAAGTAAACGCTTACGTCTATTTGTATGGATACGAGAGAATTCTAAATATTTGGTTGGCCTGTTTTTTCCGATAAAAACCAGACCCGAATAAGTATCTATTCCAATGAATGAGGAAAATTGATTCACACTCATTTGAATTTATTTACCCGATAAACAGCATAAACGAAATACCTGGAACTATTACAAAAGCTTAATGATCACAGTCTCGCCGTGATTTGCGATGTTTACGTATGCAAACCACAGAAAAAGATTCGGGCATAAACTCATTGAACAGAACTTTCCAGGGTGTTTTCAATTCAAAGTATTAATAAAGTATATCCATGAAATAATATGTTGTGTCTTGAAATAGTTTTATGTTTAGTTTTATATTTTATTGTTTAGACTATCTGTTACCGGTAATCCGTAAAGTATATCTCAGGTAATTGAATGGATTTTGAAACAGTTTTCGGAAATAAACACAGACAGCTTTAGTGCGAATTTTATATGAATCACTACAAGAAGTTTGGGAATTTGAATATAATACTTACCGGAAATATTTGAGATTTTCAAATAAATTTCTACAATTGTGAGAGAATAGGAAGATTTATTACTATAAATTCGGATTTTGTCATAATACTTATAGCTCTCAACTACGTGATAATTTATTGAATATTGCTGTAAATATTTGTGATTTATATCAAAGGAAAAGACATATTGATAGATAGATAGATAAAACAACCACAAATACCCACACCAATGTGGGTGGGTTGAAACAAGTGAAGTAATAAAAAAGTCAAAATATAATTATATAATAATTATCATAACAAAGTATAATGGACAAATATCGGCACAACAGTTTTTAATTTACATCATTACTGTATAGGATAAGCAACAAGTTAAGAGAAATTATACTAGACGACAATACTTTAAGTGAAAAACTGGTATCAAGCAAATAGCTACTTATATAAAATGCAGTTGCAAAGATTTATAAAACGCTTACTGTAAGCTATGTAACATTAAATTAAGTGTAATTATGCTATTAAAGTTTTCTTAACCATAATTCCTTTTTCTGTTTTGGTACTAGTTATATGGTGCAAGAAAAAACGAATAACCAAAATTAAAAAACATAAGTGAGTGATAAAATGTAGGCAGATATTCTAAATGTTCTAAAAAAAAATGAAAAGTCAAATAAGTAGCATGCAAAAAGGAAGCAGATTTATCTCTCAGTACTAATCAAAATTTAGACTTCCAAATAATCAATAAAAATTTAAAATCAATTACCTATTTATGTTTTGAAGACGTTGGCGAAGTTTATTGAAAACTTTATACTTACTCGAATATCAAACCCTTTCTCCTAAAAGTAGAATTAAAATTATTTAAAATCTTAATTAAAAAAAATTATTAAAATTTTCTAATAAAAATGTTTAAAAAGTATTGCGTTGAGCATTTACATCATTAATAGTTTAGAAAAGCTTTTGTACTATATATTCATTAACAATTCTTATTTGTTTATAACTCTTAATGTTTTGGTTTTCTATGAAGTAGCAACCTTAACAATTCGGCAAAGTGATCTGATATATGAGTCCGAAAGGCTTTTGCTGCAAATTCGCAGTCCATATTATTATTTAATTAACATATTTATTATTATATATTATCCTCTCTGATAGAATGCCTAAATATCGAATTACAAAAAATAAATTCCTATTTCCAGAAGTGTAACGAGAAACTGAACACATTAGCAATATCAGTGATGAACCAGTGGCCGGGAGTTCAGGTTCGTGTCACCGAGGCCTGGGATGAAGAAGGTCACCATACGTCGGACTCTTTGCATTACGAAGGTCGCGCAGTAGATATCACCACATCAGATAGAGATCGCTCTAAGTATGGGATGTTGGCCAGGCTGGCGGTGGAGGCCGGTTTCGACTGGGTCTACTACGAGAGTCGGTCGCACATTCATTGTTCTGTGAAATCAGGTATGGATTACATCTTTCGTTTGGTACTATTATTAATCTCGACGGTTGGATAAACATTTACCTAAACTATACTTAACTTGTAAAAACAACGGAGGAAATATATTAGATTCTTACTTTACTATGTTTCATTGAAAAATAAATGGTGGGATAAATTTTGGGCGCGCTAGTAATTGTGAATGCAACTTTTAGAAGCCAATGAACCTTAACTAATAAAAAATGTATTTCACTGTATACATAAGTAAAATAAAACTGGTTAAAAGTTGGAAGAACACTATTTTTGCCTTACATCCATATAAACAAAGTATTAAATTCATTTCTTTTTCTCAAAGAATTCTTTACAACTTTGAATATAAAATGATTTAAATCTAGTTAACAACGAAGCTTTCCGTAGTAATTCGAATGAAGTTCGACATACATATAAGACTCATCAAGTGTTGCAAAATGTCATTTACTATACTCTTGAAATTTCAAACTTTCTGAATTTACGTCTTACCTACATGTTGTTAAACTACCTCAGTTTATATTTTCTTATAGATTGAAAAATATATTTTCAAATTAAAACTTAAAATAACCAAATTACTCTAAAGATGCACCAATTTTAATTTATAATTTTTATTTTTGTAAAATGAATAATAGACATTTTTCCATTAACCGCACACTAAGGTGGTTACGTTGTATATGCCCGCAATTTTGCACGGCAATAAACGTTTAAGAGTCGTACCGCAAAGTTGTTTTGCGTTCCACTCATTAATCGTTGAAAAAATGCATTCATGAATTACTTTGTAAATAGCTTCGCTTAAAGATATAACAAGAAGCATTGAGTAGTAGCAGAACTACAGCGAAACTACCCAAGCAATATTGTGTATACTATAATAAATAATCCGTGATGTAAACGTTGAATAATCGTTTATATAATATCAAAATAGTTTAATAAGCGTTTAATATAGGTTTATATCTAGTATAAAAATCGATAAAATATTCATGGGGTAAAATTGTTTAGTGTTTGCATTTATAAAATGTAAAATATTGCAATATCCTTTACCGAAAAGATAATCTAGAACTTTTTCTATTATGTATCCAAAAATCCATCGCTTTATGTCAGTACTGTTATACTGTGATTTATACGTATTTAGGTTAACTCAAGAATAATATAGAAAAGATAGTTTGCAGATATAAGCCCTCTCCAAGTTTCACCAAGTTTATCTACCTTGACCAACCCAACTCATTGGATTTGTTACAATTCTCCTGATTTCGTCCATCTTGATGGTGGATAACTTCAACTCGATTCTTGTTCGTCACTCTCATTTTTTTGTCCATATTTCGTCTTTTATTCATAGAATATGACCTACGTATCATTATTTCAACCTAATTATACGATTTACGATCTCAGTTGTTTTATTTAATTCTTTGTTGCTTACCCGATCTTAAGTATTGGTCCATCAGGCAATTTTCCTTTGGGGTACTCACAGTTTAGTAAATGGAGATTTGGTAGGAGTACCTAAGGCTCGCTAGCCCATATACTAGAATCGACAATATAGATTGATTGAGATCGCAATCTTTAGGATTTTGAAATGTCTTACATTATCGCACACCAGTATTCTACGCGTTGTAATTTACCAATTAGTTCTGGTTTCGTGTTTAAGATTAAGATATTTTTATTGATTCATTAGGTATTAAATTTGCTTTCGTTTTGTTGGGATAAAATTGTAATCCACTTTTCTACGGTGCGTTTTTCAAATTTCAAAAATTTTTGAATATTTTTAGATTGTCTACTATCAGTTCACAAAACGGAAAAGTTGTGACTGCTGTAATACATTCTTTGTGCTTCCTTTTACGATTTTTAAATGCTGTTAGGTACATAGTAAGAAAAATGTCGTTAAGTGAAGATTTGTTAGAATTACAATTTTTTTATGTAGAAATAACATACAATAATGGTTGATTCAACGAACTGTACCATAAACGAGGTTTGTTAAGTGGAAACTTGTTAATATACGCAACAGCATTGTTAATTTGGCAGAATTATTCAGAAAATAATAATGTTCATACAGTAATCAGTTGCTGTTTTAACTAAAAAATGTTTACCTTTGACAAATTATAAAATGTTTCGGTAACAACTTTGGGTAGTCAACAATTTGTTTTTGTGGACCTTCTGGAATAACAGAATTTATTAATTTTAACAATATTTTTATTACTGTGTATGTTAATAACATCGGTGTCATTGACGTGACATTTCTCTGCCTTACCCTTCATCAAATATTTATCCTTTTTTTGAGTATATGCAGGTTTAGTGATGTTGTTGCATTTTATACTTATATGTAGGTACATGCACCAGAGTGTGGGGAATTGGTCTTCGTCTTATGAAGTTTTTCAATATGAGAATAAAAGAAATGCGATGTTTTACAATATTATGATATGTTCTTCAGTTATTAACTATTAAAGTTGATGAAAGTAAAATTGTTCGTTATGCATTTCGTTTTCCATCACTTTTTAAGCATAAATCATGTTATAGTGGACAATAAAAAGATGCTTCCGTATGTTGACTTTATTTCTGACACTGTGTATGTTGGAATCTTATTTTGCATAATGATTAAATTACTTGAGATTTGTCTTTGTCAAAAAATAGTATCAAATGCGAAGAAAAAAATTGACATGTCAACTGTCAAAAATAGATTTACCGGAAAAAGAGCCAGTATGGTCTAGGCATTAAATATTTTGTTTCAGCACATATTTTTATCGCATCTTGGTCAATTTTTATATTTCAGTGTACAACAATTGCACATGAGTGATCTACAGTAAATGACAGATGCTACGCAACCCTTAATTTGATGTAATTCAGGGTCCTTTCATATCGATTCAAATGTCTAACCTGCCAAATCAAGGCGAAATATAAATGTATATTTAAATTCTTTCTCGTAGAATTAAGAAAAGTAATATTATATGATATAACGGGAAGTAAAATTTATTTCATCACACGACATCTACCTGTCTAATGATATTGAAAGTAATTTAATTAATCCTTATAAGTATTGTTTAATTTGATTTAATTTTGCTTTGAGAATAAGATCTATTTGAAAATATATAAGCCATTAAGGGCTTATTAATGTCCAAGAAATATAACATAAATAAATAAACGTAAACGAAAATTTGAAGATTCTAAAATCAGTGTATGTTTTCAAACAGACCTTATTCCCTAAGCAAAATTAAAGCAAACTGAAAAATATCTAATGACAAAATAAATCACTTTTACCTTCTTTTCATAAATTGATACAGAACTTTTAGTATCTATCGCGTCAAATCTTATAACATTGGATGCCTTCTTAAAGTGTAAGAAACAGATGTCTTTTACCACTCTACATTGTTTTCTATTAGTGTTATGAGGCCTGCTTCATTGAATGTATGTTACATGCCCTGCTTCAATCGATCTGAAGCGTATACGTTATATGTTTCTTATTAGAATTTCTTGTTTTATCGAATCTATAACCTCTTCAGGACATTTGTTGTTTTCGATTTTTTGCAAGGCATAGTAACTTTATCTATATGAATAAAGAAGTGCTATTTGCAATATAATAAATGTAATATGTAATGCCTAGACATAATTATCCGTAACTTTCTCACTTATTGATTAACTCATACAGTGTTAGAATATACGTAGTTTAAAACTTTTAAGAAACCAAGAACGTGACATCTAGGCAACATCACCGATTTTACAAAATGTAAACTTTTGCGGCCGGGAAGATTTTACTAATCGTATTAGGCGGGCTAAAACAACTACCGGAAAATAGCAATTACCTTTCAGAGGTCTGTTTGTTCGCGTTTAAGTGAAAACCGACCAAAGCCCCACTTGATCCCAGATTACCTATATTGGTTTGGTTATCCTATTCCGTTTTCCTCGAACTTGTAAGTAACGTTTATCCAGTTGCCCGACAGCGAGTTCAACCAGGTGTGAAAAATTCTTTGCAAGCCTCGATTGACTTTGACGTTGGGTTTGGGATAATATTTTTGCGGATTTTAATTTAGAAAGAGCTCTACCAAGTAGAAAATGCAGTTACTTTTCAAATAGGCATGTTTTCTACGTTTACGAGAAGAAAGGATTATGATGACGAATACAAAATCCCTTTAAGAATTAACTCTGAGCAAATGGAATCTAAAAATTTACGTCAAAACATTTATATTTTAGATCTAAAAGCACATACTTTTAATACTTATTATGTAGGGACACTTTTCAATAATAATAATATTAATCTTTATTTCAAACTATGGCAAAAAACCCATACAAAATAACGTCAATTTAGAAAAGATCGAGGAAAATACAAAGAATACATCAAAAATATATATACAATATACAGCTCAGAACTATTGAAATGATAAGTAATCGTTTAACGAAAAACAAGACAGTGCAAGTAAATGTCTTTTAACTTTTAATTTGAAAGTTTTAAAATTATTGCATACCTTGATATCATTTGGTAAGTTATTAAACAGTTTACACCCCAAGAAAGAAAGAATAACACTTCAAGAATGTATGCATCAAATAGGGTTAAAATTTTCTGTGTTTTGAAAGTGTCCCTGCAGGATTCGTGATATGACAAATCAAAAATAATGCGAAGTGCCCTCTTTTGCAGTAAAAAAATACGATCTACGCCTATACCAGAGCCCCAATGAATGATTCCGAAAGTCATTTTTGAGTGAAAGTGAGAGAAGTAATAAGTTTTAAGGATATACATATGGGAAGATCTTTTTAAATTATAAAGAGCGTAACATATTTGTGATAAGTCGCAGCAAAGCGTATCAATATGGATATTCCATTTGAGATCTTCGTCTATAATGACTCCAAGTAATCTAGAAGATACATTCAATTCTATCAGTTTACCGTTTAAATTAAAGTTAGGAGCGTTATATTTATGTTTATTACAGAACAAAATACATTTAGTCTTGTCATTATTAATTTCTAACTTATTGGTAGAGATATCTGCCAATTCAAAAGCACGTGAAACATCAATTGAGCTGATTAAAATATTAATGTCGTCAGCATAAACCGCAATGTTTGTAGCTAAGTTTAAAGATAGAGGTAAATCATTATAAATCAAATATAGTTCTTAAATCTGGAGTATATACTGTTCTAAATCCATTAGAAGTAATAGCTGTATCAATGTATCCTTTACCGATTACGTCGGTTTCATAGTCACCAATCAAGACTGCGTGTTTTGTTAACGAAATTTACTGGTGAAGTTTTAAGGAGTCGATAATATCTAGCAAGTTAGTGAGCACTGTTAACCGGTTTCAATATCTTTTATCTTTACTAGAATATTTAATTTACAAACGGTATTCGATCCATTACCGCATGTGAGTAACGCACGGTTTTATCATGAACATTAAAAAGCTCAAGTCATTTATTATACAGCGCGATCGCCTAACCAGAAAGACCATTAACAAAGAACCAACGGGCCCGTTTACTGCTGCTTAGCATCTGAACGGCTACCATTCCTATAATAGGCTCGTTAACAACCACACGATCATATAATTGTTCCTTGAGGTTTATTGTTTCCGTTTTATTAGCAAAAATACTAAACACGACATAAGAAAGGCACGAGGAGTAAACTAATTTGACGGCAATTTAAATCTCATAGTTGCTCGCGCTATTGCTGATCTGTATTACTTTTACTTTAAATTCTGTTGAGATTTTGTGGCGTCAGAGTAACGTGTCATTATGCAACCAAGCCTACACTCTTTTGAATATGCCGAGAGCTTTGTTTTTTTCCAGAGAAATTTGAAGTCAAACTTTTTGGTGTTTGCGTTTAACTTACGTATCGCGGATATTTTTAACCAAGTTTACATTGTAATATAAAAAAGTTAGGTAACAAAGAAAGAATAATGGATATGCAAACAATCAAGAGACAATCATATTATAATCCCTCAAACAATTGTCAAGTTAACCAATAAATTTAGCTACCAAGAATTGTAGATATTATTCATGACCTTTATTTTTTTATATTCTAAACTGTAGTATTACTAATGCTGAAAATTTATAAGTATGTATTATGAAGAGCCAATTCTAAACTGTAGTATTACTAATCCGCAAAATTTATAAGTATGTATTATGAAGAGCCAATTCGAGTTACTCTGGATTTCCAGTGGAATAAACTTATATAACTTAAAAAAAATTACTCAAGGCTCAGTAAATAATATTGCGCAATGAAAATTCCACTTTACTGTGACAATGTTTAGCAGAAACAATTTGAATGAATTTCGTAATCAGTTTTTTTTTCTTATAAAATAATTCTCATTTCATTCTCATATATGAATATATGATGAGCTTGAATAAAATCGTACATGATCGCATAAATAAGAATATTAATCTCCCACCATTGGCCATCAGCGTTCCTTTAATCGAGCGAATTCAACCTCTGCCCTCCTTCAAACAAATGCATTAAACTGGAAGGGTTAAATTTAATGTAACGTACATTCAAAAGTTTCTAAGAATCCACATTAAAAACTAACGTATAAAATTTTGTAAGAGTCGAGTGCATAAATATAACACTTAAAATCTCTCAAGAATCGAAATAAATTCCTATATCATGTTTAGTTTAATCTTTGGAAATAAAAGTTTACTTTACGCTTCCAATAAATATGTATCCCAAAGTAAATAGGTACTGTCTCGGACATAAATTGTGTAGAAACGAAAGATTATAATAAGCAATAATTGTATTATGAAGTATACATATGAAAGGTCGACATTTGCTAAAAGTAATAATAATAAACGAATGATTATCTGTGATCACATTAAGCGGGGACTACTGTATTTAGAACCAGAGAAAGAATCCTGTCTAAAAGAAAAACGCGCGAAAAAATATTCTTACAATTTTTGTTTCCTTATAAAATACGAATTGGTTCAAATTTTAGGAAAACCTCCCAAGACAACCCTCACGAAATTCTTCAGAATCAATCACAATAAGGATACCAAAAAAAATCATCAGATCATGAAAAAAGCACATGCAGGTGACCTCGATCCTTTTGAAACATGACAAATTATTCAGAATAAGCTTCTAAATAAAAAAAGAGATACAAAAAAATGCGACATTGGAAGTTTCCAAAGCCTCTTAAGAGGTGAAAGAAGAGTGATTTAATACAAAATTTCTATACTACTATTTAGTAAAATGCAAACGAATTGAAAATAGAAAGCAAAATAAATTGCTTCCTGTGTCCCAAAGGAAATAAAAAGAAAGCAAAAATAGTCGCCAAAAACTAGTGTCTTAAAAAAGTTTGATTTTTCAAGCTGTACTTTTGTTGTTTTTTTTTTTCGGTACGAGTTTCTATTTTCTTTCTATTCTATCCGTTTGGTGGCAAGCCGCCATAATAAATGTTGAATTTTTTTGCCAACACCTATTATTTTATTTTAATACCGCTTATCTATTTTACAGAGTCTTCACAAGGAAAATATGGAGGATGTTTCTCCGCGGAAAGTACAGTCATGACCGACACGGGCTCCAAGAGAAAACTCCAAGACCTTCGAATAGGAGAGAAGGTCCTCTCGCTAGATCTGAGCACCCAACAATTCGTCTTTAGTGAAGTGATATTGTTCCTCGACTGGGATCCGTCCCAGCGTAGAGACTTCTTGAAATTTGAACTTCAATCAGGAAGGACTTTAACAGTGACACCTTCTCACTTACTGTTTCAACTAGCCAATGATAACACTAGCAGAACGATATTCGCCGCGAAATTATACGTAGGTGATCGTGTGTTAGTGCGTAATGCCGGATATCTGGTCGAAGACACCGTAGTGAAGGTGCAACAAATTATCAAGACTGGCGTTTTCGCACCACTGACGACGACAGGAACAGTTGTCGTCGACGACATCGTAGCGTCGTGCTACGCGACGATAGACAGCCAACTGATAGCCCAATGGGCATTCGCGCCAGTAAGGTTAATGTTTAATTTCAAGAACGGTTTCTATCGAATGTGGACGTTAATCCACAAACCAGTCCGGAGCTGGACGGCGCAAACTAATGACATTTCGACAATGCCTTCACCTGGTGTATATTGGTACGCTAATATTTTATATGTGATTGGCGACTATTTAATTCCTTCCCACATATACAAGTGATATACTTTATTGTAAAAGTGTATAGGGCCAGTGATAATTTAAAATTAAAAGAAATGCTATATAATATTTCATATTGAAGTGTTACAAAACGACCACTATAAAATATTGAGAAATGCTATAACTAACTCAATGTGATTCGACTCTCTAGTACTAGTACATATTTTTCGTACTGATATAAATTATTTCCCAGTTTATTTTATTGCATTTTAGAGACACCATAGCGATTTTTTTTATGGTAAACAGCTTTAACAACTATATCTGCCATACACGAGATTGGTTTCTTTTTAAAAGAACAGATTCTAATACGTTTTAGGAACGATCTTGTTTCTATCTCATCAGTTGCAAATGTTCCTTAATATTTACAACGTATTCACTATGACTACAGAAATACTTTTATTCGATGCATTATATCATCGATCTTCATGTATTGTGTTAATCGCCTAATTATATTATTGTAGTTGTCGTAGAAGCATTGTTATTATGTTTCATTGAATACTTGCTAAATATATCCGTGTCATTATTCTCATTAACTATTAAATCACATAACAAATTGTATGTATTGTATTTTATATGTATATAGCCTATTTTGTATATTGATCATTTAGTTAAGTCTGTAAATTATTATTTATGTAATATATGCATTATTTATCGTGATAAATTTATTTGATTAAAGTATTAAAAGCAATATATTTATGTATCTTTATACTATACCTATTACTTTATTATCCAACCTCAAATTATTATTAAGCACCCACTGAACTATACAAATATCTACAACGTGTCTCAAAAAGTTGGAGACAAATGGAAGTTTTTTCGGACAAAAGACTTAAGCAAATGCGTTTTTTTTTTTGTAAAAATGTTTTGCATGTTCCCGGGCTTCATTAACTCTCATAAATTGAATTATCCTGAACGGAGAAAATGCAAAAGTTAATATTCGCTCGAGAGTAAAGGGTCCTTTATTTACAAAATACAAAGAGAGTTATTTAAGAAAAGTTTTTCTAAATTGAAAATTTTTACCAAATGTAGATTGGCAGTCGCGAATTGCTTACAACATTTTTCCCACTTCCAAAAAAAAAAAAAAAATGCCTGTAGTGGGATTCGAACCCTTGTCTCCAACAATGTTATTAATTGTGCAAACTGTAGAATTTAGCAGTGTGTGAAAGAATAAACAAACAAATGCATATATAATGTAAGCCGATCTTCAGTTTCTCGAATTTTGCGTAAACACAAATACCATCCATACAAACAAAGGTTCACTCATACTTTACAACCTCATGACTTAGACAGAAGCTTTGAATTCTGTGCCTGGGTTCAAGGAGGAATTGAAGACGGTCATTCTTTTCCTACGAAGATGCTGTTTTCCGATGAAAGTTGTTATACATCCAATGGCGTTGTTAGTTCACAGTACTGTCGTTGGTGGAGTGACGTAAATCCTCACCATACAGTTCAAACTCGTGACTAGTATCACTTTAAAACCAAAGTAGGGTGCGGAATGCTTGATGATCGAATTGTGGGACCGTTTTTCTTTGGCGATAATATTAATTCGAACAGGTATCTTCAGTTCTTACATACTAATGTTTTACAATACTTAGACGATTTCCCTTTGGATATAAGAGAACAAATGTGGTTCCAACATGATCGAGACTCATGTCACAGCACAACAGTTGTGAAAGTATGTTGTATAGTTTATCTAGTAGTAAAGAATGATCGACTGTGTCGATCATTCTTTACTACTAGATAAACTATACAACTACGGTTTTAGGGGGGTGGCATACGAGTGGGTCTCTTCATTTCTGAGGGATAGGCAGCAGTATGTGAATATTATGCATAATGTAAATGGCTCTGTCAAGTCAATTAATTCGAGTGTCAAAGTAAATAATTTGGGAGTCCCTCAGGGTTCAGTGGTGGGCCCAATCTTGTTTCTCCTTTTTGTGAATGATTTGAATTTATTATTTACTGATGAATTTTTGGTGCTGTACGCGGATGATGTCTCTTTTCTTGTCTCTGCGGCTACAGATGACAAATTACGCGAGAGTTGTAATAAGTCCTTGGGTTTGATGGCGGACTGGTGTGCGGACAACTTTTTATATATGAACGTGTCTAAAACAATAACGATGAAATTTCATAATAGACAAAAGGCTTGTGAGAGCCTGGACTTAACCCTTGGCGACCAGCAATTAACAGGTGCATATAACACAAAATTTTTAGGTTTAAATTTTGACGAATGTCTTACCTGGAAGACTCATTGCGATAATCTTATAAATAAATTAAATACATTATGCTATATGTTCAGAAGTTTGAATAATGTTTTAACTACAGACCAGATGTGGGCGCTCTATCACGCTCAGGTGGGCTCTAGATTGAACTACGGCCTGTGTTTGTGGGGTTTCGCCGCCTCGGCCCCGGACGTATTCCTGGTGCAGAAACGGATTATGCGCATCATTTCGGGGTTATCTATTCGACAGAGTTGTAGACAGGTTTTCATTCAGTGCGGTGTTTTGACGTTGACTTGCGCGTTTATTTTAAACGTGTTAATCTATATATATCAGAACAAAAACAAATTTGCTAAAGTAAACGATACACACGCAATCCCTACTAGGCGACATAACGATTTCTATATTCCCTTTTGTAAATATAATGTAACATTGAAGTCTCCCCATTACATGGGGCTCAGAATTTTTAACGCGCTTCCCGACAATTTGCAGATTCTTGACGATTTCGTTCAATTCAAACGTTCATTAAAAACATATTTGTTGGGTAACGCGTTCTATAGTTTAGATGAATATTTTAATTGTTAATGTTATTTCATTTTAATTTATAAGGGCTCATTCTCCCCCCCCCCTAATTTTGACAATCCCTATACATATATATACATTTGTAATGTAATACAGGGAAATAAATCTATATCTATCTATCTCAACAATGTTTTTGACGGGAGGGTGATACAAAAGGATTCAGCATTCTTTTGGCCTGCAAGATCGCCGGATATTACTCTGTTAGACAATTTTCTGTGGGAATACTTGAAGGAACAAGTGTATTTGCATATACCATTTAATAATATTGACCATTTAGGAAGTTATAGGTTATAAAGGTTATAAGAACAACGGTTCAAAACACCAAGGCAAGAACTATTAAAAGTGTGATAATGGAGTTTTCAGAAAGAACTGTTTGTTGTATGGGAAAAAAGGAGGTTACGTAACACGAGCGCACGTACTAATACATTAATAACGATTGAGCCTTTTAAAATAAAATATTTTTCGAAAAATAATATTATGAATAGATACAACCATTGCAGAAAGTTTCAATTACCCTTAAACTATCTACTTTTTTATCTTTCCCACAAATTTTAATTATATGCAAATATTAAAAAACTATATAATTTTTGCATTCACAATATATTGAATGCTCGTAAGTTCTGCTGTTTTAAGGCTTGTTGACAGTTTCTTTTCACGGACGAAAGTCAATACAACGTGTTTGGCTCCGATGGACGTCACTTGCTGTGGAGAAAAACAGGAGAAGCCTTAAAACAGCAGAACTTACGAGCCACCGTTAAACATGGAGGTGGGTCCGTGATGGTATGGGGTTGCATGTTGCCGAATGGGGTGGGAAATTCTGCTATTGTTCCTGGTATAATGGACAGATTTGTATACTGGGGCATATTAAAAGCAAATCTCAAACAAAGTGCAGAAAAACTGCGAATTGCTGGTGAATTTTCCTTCTACCAGGATATGACCCAACACATTCTGAACGAATCGTACAGGAATGGTTATTATAACAGGTGGCGCAAAAGTAATCCTCCTATCAGAAAATGCTATAAATTTTGCGATTGGCCCCTAATGACAGTTCTGTTTTGACATTTGTGTAGTAAACACATGCGAAATACACGTTAATAAACAATATAACGCTACAGTGCTCCAGAACGCGGAATATTGGTGACTATTTATTTGACCAATAATCGGTCGGTGACTTTGGCACAACGTGAATTTCGTCGCAGATTTCCTGGCCGTCCAACGTCTACTGGTGAAACACTGCGACGTTTAGCCGCTCGCCTCGAAGAGACTGGCACAACACGAGATGCTGCCAGGCGTGGCAGGCCCCGGAGTAGCCGTTCTGCAGAGAATATTGCTGCTGTAGCCGAGGATGTCATGGAAGCGCCGTCGACATCGACCAGACGACGTGCCACGCAAATGGGTATCAGTCGACGGTCTTTACAGCGAATTTTGGTGCAAGATTTGAAGATGTTTCCGTACAAAGTCCAGACGGTGCATCAGCTGTTAGCTGCTGACCGCCAATCGCGTCTAACATACGCTCAAGCCATCCTTAATCACCACCAAGAGGAAGATGATTTTTCATCAAAAATAATCATGAGTGATGAGGCCCATTTCAATCTTAGCGGGTACGTAAATAAGCAAAATTTACGCTTCTGGGGCACTGAAAATCCGCGTGTAACCCACGAAGAGCCATTACACCCGCTCAAAGTCACTGTATGGTGTGCTGTTTTCGCTGGAGGAGTCATCGGACCTTTTTTCTTCGAAGACGTCGCGGGCCAAACGGTTACTGTGAATGGTGAGCGCTACAGAGCAATGATAAACGAGTTCTTTTTGCCGCAACTTGATGAATTGGGATTGGAAAACATGTGGTTCCAACAGGACGGTGCAACGGCACACACTGCACGTGCCACCACCGATATGCTGAAGGATGCATTTCTCGGGCGCCTAATCTCCCGTTTTGGCGATTTGCACTGGCCAGCAAGATCGCCTGATTTGACCGCTGCAGACTTCTTTTTGTGGGGCTTTTTGAAGTCACAGGTTTATGTCAACAAGCCTCAGACTCTTGCAGCTCTTAAAGACAATATCCGTCAAGAATGTGAGGACCTATCGCCGGAAGTTTTGACCAAAGTGATGGAAAATGCCATAAAAAGGGCTCAAATGACAATCAACTGTGGCGGCGGCCATTTACATGACATCATATTCTCGACTTGATGTAAAAAAATTAAAAGACCAAATAAAAATAATCCACAAGAAGAATCAAAGTTTTTCATTTTTTTTTTTAAATTACAGCCAAAAAACATCGGAAGGTTATTTTTGCGCCACCTTGTATTATACCCCAAAAGTTCTTAAAATACCTCCCCAGTCTCCCGACATGAACCCCACAGAGAATCTATGGCATCACCTCGATCAACAGATCAGGCATCATCACATAAGAAACAAAACGGACTAAGAGAATAAGCAGAAGAATGGAGCAAAATAGATCCGCTAAATTAGTTGAGTCGATGCCAAGACGATTGAGAGCCGTAATCGATGCCAGAGGTGGCGGTACAAAATATTAAAATTCTGCAATCATTTTGTATTTTGTATCTAAAATAAATGTATGGATACTTACTTGTGCGTTGCGTTTGTAGTGTATGTTTATTCAATAAATAGCATAACTATTACATTATTCACATTATATTTGTTTGTGTGGCATGTGAACATTTCAAATAGAAGTACTTACAGCAATAAACATAGTTTTATGAACACTTATACTTGATCTGCACAGCTTTATGAATACTTATGCTGTTTACTGTACAATTCTGTGATTATATGCAAAACAAAATTGTATTCACACAGATACATAAAAAGCTGAAATCACTCTTACAATTAGTGAGAATGTCACCATATGCTTAGTGGTACAACAGGAATTACAACTCATAATATCCCTTATAAATATGCATGCAACTATATGTAGGGACACTAAAATTAATTATTAAAGTTTTCGAATGAATATTTTTAGTTCCCATACGTTCTTGACCGACCTGTTGTTGTTCTTTCTCTGTAGATGTCCTCGCCAACATAATTGTCCTTCTTCAATAAATTTTAAAATCGTTCGCACTCCCAGCTCACTTCTAATTTGATCGTTCTTAATTCGGTCCATTCTTGAAATTTCTTTTACTCGTCTTAGATAATTCATTTCTACTGCTTGTATCCTGCTTTTTTGCTGGCTCGTCAACGTCTATGTCTCACAACCATAAGTCAATATCTGTCTATATATGGCTCTATATACATTCCGTTTTGTTTTTCTTGAAATTTCTTACTTATCTATGAAGTTTTTATTCACGGAATAGTACAATAGTTTGTACTATCATCACTTCTAAATATTTGAAATGTTACACTTGGTCTACTTTGGTTTCTTCTATTATTATGTGTACTATTATCTTCGTATTCTTCTGGTATAGCCATGACTTTGGTTTTGTTTCTATTTAGTTTCATACTGACCATTTCTAATACATCTTTCCATATTTCAATTTTTATTTGTAGATCTCTTTTACTGTCCGTCATCAGCAAAAGCGCATTCGGAAATTTCTATCCCTTTAGTTCACTTATGGCACTCCTTCATGATTTGAAAAGTAAGGGGTTCAATCCTCCACCTTGTCTTAATCCTTTTTTAGTTTCAAATAATTAAGATTTCATATTTCTTGGCATCCTATTGAATGGATCTTCCAAGTCTATAAATGTAAAATACGCGTTTCCTCTGTTTAGCCTCGTTTTCTAAATATTTCGTTTGATGGTAAAAATATGTTCTTGCGCGCTTTTACCTTTCTTGAAACCACTTTAGGATTCAGATAGTGTTAATTCCAGTTTACCGTCTATTATTTTTTCATATATTTTCATGTTGAAGGTTTTAAATGTTTAAAAGGAAAAATCACAGGAATTCTAGGGTGGAATTCTAGATTTTATTATTAAGGATTGTCGTCATGCTTTGCTGAAACCACTTTACCATTTGTACAATTTAATACTTTTGAAAAAGAAGTTTCCTTCTGATTGGAAAGTTTCACCTATAACCCCTGTTTTTAATACTGGCCATAAAAATGAGATTTCTCTATTTCTATAATATGTAATTTTGCTAAAATATTTGAAACTGTTTTATTTAAATCATCATATTGTAAATAAATTGTCAACTGTTCAACACGAATTTATAAAGGGTAGGTCAACTGCAATGAACTTATGTTCTCTTACACACTAATTTTTCTGAGGCTTTGGGCAAAAAATAGCAGGTTGATGCAATATTTATGGATTTTTCTAAAGCATTTGACCGTGCAGCATCATTTAATTTTCAGCAAGTTCCATGAGTATGATGTTTCTGATGGTATTATTGTCTTGTACAGGCGTATTTGAGTGATCGGAACAATTACGTAGAATATCTTAATAACAAATCTCGTTCGGATATTCCACATCTGGAGTTCACCAAGGATCTGTTTTAGGTCCATTGTTATTTCTCGTTTTTGTTCATGATATTACCAGGGTGGTAAACTATTCTAATTTCCTTATGCATGCAGATTATTTAAAACATTTTCAGCAGCTCAATTCTTTGACTGAT
Organism: Cetonia aurata; assembly: GCA_949128085.1. Taxonomy (NCBI): domain Eukaryota; kingdom Metazoa; phylum Arthropoda; class Insecta; order Coleoptera; family Scarabaeidae; genus Cetonia; species Cetonia aurata. The sequence goes on along the minus strand of OX421886.1, from coordinate 20,337,728 downwards.
TGCTACAGTCTGCAGGAAGATTTAACAGCCATTTGTAGATGGAGTGAGCGTAACTGCCTATCATTCAACATAAATAAGTTTAAAGCAATAATTTTTGGTAGGAAGCAAACTACTATTGTATTTCATTTCGTTACAATTTAAATGAAGTTTGTTGAACATTGTGAATTATTTAAGGACTTAGGCGTTCTTTTCTATTCTAAACTGACATTTAATGGATATGTGTCTGAAATATGTACTCAAGCGGTTAAAATACTTGGCCATATTAGCAGAATTTGCTTGATTTGCTAAGAAGAATCTAATAATAAAAGTATTAAAAAGAAATCATACATATTTACATTAGTATACTTTTAGTGAAAACAACTTTGTCGCTTGGCAAGTTATTTCTTTTGATGCTCGTCAAACCTTTTAAATGTGCAATACGAATAATCGATCGTAAAGCTAACGTTTACTTTGCATAATTAATATAGGAATTGATAACCTTTGTTTGTCTAACTATATTTGATAGCATAACATTTTTTCTAATATTTATAAAATCACATCCTGGTCTAATAGCTATTAAATAGGTTAAAATGAAATTAGCTGCAAGTTAAATAATGGATCTTTGAAGGGTATAATGTAACAAGTAATTTTTTAATATCATAGGATTTTGCTTCACTTCCTTATGCGAACCTTCAAAATAAAACGACATGTATCTAGTTCAATTTTAGAAGTGAAGTTCTAACTCGAAAGAACTTCCGCAAACTAACTTATAATTACTTCTAAACGACATTTTCCAAAGTGCTTCTTTCTTAGTATTATCCAGTAAAATTCTAAATTTAGTTATCGGCTGTAATCTTGTGTGGGAAAGCATGTTTCCAACTTATTACGATTGTGCAGTAAAATTTCATTGCAAATAATTAAATTTTTATATACCATTAAGGTATATGACCATCTTATTCGTCATTCGAACGAATGCCGGTTACGGGTTTTGGTTACGATAATAATATTGCAAGTAAATAGCCAATTTGTGGTTTGTAAGTACCAGTTGTAAAATTTTCAAATGATGTAACATTTGTCAAAATCCTGCAAGACAAAATACTCGCTCTTACTTGTAAATATGTTATGACTTCTAATTAGTACATAAATTCTGGGTTTTTAACCATCATATGTTGACAAGTATATCTACTACGTAGGTACATCGTTAAACGTAGTTACCAATAAATAATGATAAATCATTCGGTCAGTATCAGTAGTAGGTGTTAATAGGTTGTCCTATTCATTATTTTAACAATAGTGTTGGATTATGTAATTGAAATTAAATATAAGTTCAAACTGACTTTCCTCTCAAGCAAACCGCAGTTCTTAGTATTCCACGTTTTTGATACATGCGTGTCATGCAATCTTTCGCAACTCACTATTGCCATTATGAATAAATGTATGAGACTGCGCTAAATGTGTTGTCATTAATTAGCAACTATAATAAAACTATAAACCTAAAAGCGATATTAGATGTCCTTCTTATAGATGTACAAGTCATGTTTACTTTTAGCATAGGTAATATCGTTGCATTTTAAGTATTTAAACTATAGCGGAGAACATAAAACACTTTTTTTTTTTCAAACCCAAACTATGTATTCTTTTAGGAGTGTTAATACGTTTAAAAATAACATGCGCAATCATTTTTTCTTTTTTTTAATATGGCCAATTCGCAAATGGGTATTACGGTTGCTAATGGATTAATGATACCCAAAATATATATAAAAATATTGCTGATTCCATAATTTGCTTACTATAGCTTTTAAACTTCCGGTAACACTATAAAGATGCTACAAAAATGACCAATGTAAGTAAATAATAAATTAGGCTGATTTATTCACTTCCTTTTGAATAGGTTGATAGGTTAGCAATTCACCTTAATCAGAATTCAGAAATATTTTCTTTTGATATTTATTTTTTGTCAATAAAGCTGAATAAATACACACATATTTATTTATTTTAAGAGCTCCGTTATTCAGTTTATATTTACCTTTGTGATTTTCTAACCACACTCTACATATGAGAAATTTCTATTATATAAGGATATAAGTATATAGTGACTTACTTTAATGAAACGCTAATAACGAAAAAGTAATGTTATTAACATTTATCATAACTTTAATACAAGTTAATAATATTCGAGACTGTAGCAACACTATGTCATTTTACTCTGTTACTTATCATGTTATTTTGTTTCGGTTGGATGGAATGCGATAAGATTGTATTGATTGGGCTGTGTTATTTTCCTAATTTCTAATTTCACGCCTAAACATCGAAAAATGATGGATATTAACGTCCTGCATATCAAAATATGTGTAGGTAATTAGGTTAATTACTTAAAGGATTTTTTTTGAATCTATATTACTGCAATAGGTACTTCCATCTTCTTATTTTTAGCAGCAGTTATGGTTTCATTAAATATACTTATTTAAAACGTAAATAAAACACAAGAAACAATATTGAAATAGTAGTCCACTACAATATTGTTTCACCACACAGTGGCTTCATCAGGTGGATGAAATTAACTTCTTGTGTTTTATTTACGTTTTGAAGATGGAGTTTAAACACGTATCCTCCCATTCGATTAATTTTTTGAATACTTGTTTAAATTGGTGAAGTATCGCTTTTCGTATCCATCAACAAATTTAATAAACAGCCGTTGTAGTTTCTGTAGCCAGAAATACGTGTATTAGGTATAAGTACATACGTGAAAATAAACTATAGGTGCGAAACAACGACTCAATTGCACATTATAGAGAGCTCTTCTATTCTATGGTGTAGTAGGTAAAGTTTATGTTATATTTTTGCATCAAAGATCATTTTTATGATGTCTTCACATTCCACATCCATACGAACAGTCTTGAATATTTTGCAGTCAAATAAGAACAGAGTGAGCAACCGGATGTGACCACCACGTGACCTCAAATTTTAAAATGACAACATTGTTAAGTTGGTAGTACAAGATATGTCGCATTACTGATTTGTCAATATGTTTATAACTTAACCTTAAAATAAGAGACGTGTCATATATTTTTTTCAAACACGTTAAATGTTAGATGACGTAAACAATAAGCAGGGTCATAAACAGTAAAACAAAAAAATACAGTTTTTCTGTGACGTTCGTGATCACGTGGTGGTCACATCCGGTTGCTTACTGTATATCAATCAAACGAATGGAATTATGAAATAATATTGGCTCCTTGTAGGTAATATAGCTTCATACAGGGCTATACCGAGGTGATATTGAGTTTCCTATGATTTGAAGACAAAAATTGAGTTAAATCTTTTATGTTGTATGTATATAATGAATAAACCTTTTCTACATTCACATATTTTAAAATATAATTAAATTCATACATTATTCCATCTACACTCCTAATCTAAAATAACTTTTGAGGAAAATGTAATATAACACCCTCATCCATTCATGTCTTCATTAATCGATAGTTGCCGCTCCAAGCAACTCCAGAGTTTACGCCGGCAGCAGCTTGTAACCGTCTATGGACTTCAAACTTGTATTAGGAATACGACAAACATAGATATCTATAGCGCAAGCTTTATAAAAATACACAACAGATGTTGCATTCATCATACAGCCTTTGAAACCTCAGAAGAAATAGTAGATGTTCTTCTTCTTTCTGGAGGCAAAGAAATTAGAACTCAATTTCGGAGAAGATTCCATCTGAAACAGAGGAAATATTTTCCGTGTCGTAGTTAAAACAACTAAACATTCTTAGTATCGGTGGATTTCTGATAATGTTTTTTTTTTTTGAAAATGAATGTTCACGATCCGCGATATGTTACCCTTTTAATACGGAATATTATTTGCTGTTCCGTAACCAGTGTTCGAGTTGTCTGTAGAATTCTTAATGATACATCTGCCGAGTAATTTCTGTCATATATCTGATACTTCCACATTTTTATCGGAAACGAAATATTTTAGCGGTTTGAGTTTTTTCACCACTGAATTTCTGATTGAAAAATGCATCTTTTAAGTGCCCACTAATTAAATTTGTAAATATTTTTTTATAATGAAAATATGTGAGTTTTTTTTTTAACAAAATATCTTTATTACACCGTTCTCTTGCATGCCCAACAAATTCATTAGCGACGAATCTGCAAGTATCTCAAACTAACAATTCCAACGAACATAGGCAACCAAGCACTTACGTAAAATCAAAGTTGATTTCATTCTTTGACTTACATCTCTTGTATTCTAAAATTTTTGTTGTATTTAGAAATGCATGATTGTGATATTTGATAATTTGATTATGTCAAAGCAAATTTATATCCCAAAGCAATTATACTTTTTTTAAATCGAAGAACGCTTTACGAAATGTATAAAATTGATTATCCTAACAAAATAAGAACGCGTACATAGGTAATATCGTATAATATGATCCAAAAAACATTTTCGCAAAATTTTATCTTAACGATGTGTAAATAAGGTGTACCACATCAAAAGTATTTGCAGTTAATCTTTCAGAATGGAAATGGCAAAGATGTTCGAGAAAATGTGTACGCCGAGAATGTGTAATAAAGATGAAAAATTTGAGCTAGTTATACTGTATATATTCATAATATTTTTCTAATTGCAGCAAAAAAGGGTTTGTTTAACACTAGCATGAAATTACGTTGTCTTTTGAATAAATATGTAGACCGCGAACAGGAATGCGTTGAATCATTGATGTTAAATAGTTCTATCTTCTTCTTCTTACATGAGAATTATTATTTATTTCGCGTTACATTTGTACCTAAAATAGATAATAAAGTACATAAACATATATACGGCTGTATTCCTTAGTTTAGCATATAAATTATGTTATAGTATATGTGGTTGCACTCTCAATAAAAATTAAATATCCTATTAGCGATATTTCAAATACTACTCACAAAAATTTTAAGTAAAATGCTTAAATTACATTGTTCTTCCGTTCTTTAATAAATTAACAAATGACTAAAACTATTCTTAATCCACAGCCTCAGAGAAGTATAAGTTTAGTTCTGTTATAGTTACTTTGTTGTAAAGTAGAAAACACTTATAATTAGTACTTATATATAACCAATTTACATGAGAATTAAGCAACCTTGTATACCGTAGTTAACTACTAAAAATAGATGAATGTATTTTGCACATACAAAACTTTCTTGCGTACTAGAACTTCTTAATATGTTCGCTTTACTTGTTATGAGATTCCCTGTTTCAGTAATATACTTGATCTGCTTTAATATTGCCGGCTTTAAAATTATAACTGTAATTTTGAGAGAATTAAGTAATTTCGGGCACTTCAAAATGAGTTCTTGATTAATGTGAATTTCGTTACATTTAACATTTTCTGATACAATTAATCTCCTTAAAAAAAAAATTAAAAAGGAAAACTGTAAAACACTGTAAATCGGTATTATTATATTTATTTGAACACTAATATTCGTGTATCGTTTTATTCTTAAACAAGTAAATTACAAAAGGTATCAATATATATACAGTGAAATCTGTTCAAAGCAGAACTTGAATAAAACGGAAACGTGTTCAATGTAAAAAGAAAAGATTGTCCCGGAAGAGCGAATACGTTTTAAATGTATGTATTTATTATGTGACGAAACGAACCTATTTTTCCGGGCTATGCCATCTAAATCGTTAGCATTACGTGGTGAGAATTGTAGTGAAGGAAAAATGTCTAAAAATAGGCTGACCGTATTTTTATGCGCAAACATGAATGGTGATATGGAGAAACCTTTAGTTATTGGCAACGCTTGTAAACCGCACTGCTTTAAAAATTTAGATTTAAGTAAACTACCAATAATTTAGTGAAGCAATAAAAAATCTTGGATGACAAGTGTAATAATGGAATAATGGTTCAATATGTTTAACAATACAATGAATAACCCAAAGAGGAACGTATTATTATTTCCCTATAATACACCTTGCCATTCAAAGATTCAATTGTCGAACGTTATTCTTGCTTGGTTTCCTCCTAATACTACTAATATTACACAGCCAATGGACCAAGGCATCATTTACACAATGAAAACTCATTACAGGCGCTTATACTAATACAGTCTCTAATGGCTAATTTGAACACAACGAAGAGCTGTAAACTGGATTGCCAAATCTGTAAATTGACTGAAATCGGATACTATAATAAAGTGTTTCGCCAAAGCAGGATTTATTCAAATGGAAAACGTCGAATCTATTCTTGAAGAAGCGGATGAAAACATCGCACAAATTTCTACACTCAACCAACAAAATAATAGTGATAATGCGGAGCAATACATCAGAATGGATGAGACTCTAACAACTCATTACACGCTAAACTCTGCAACGGATTCCCTACGCACAGAAGAAAGTCAGGAAGAAGAAGAAAATAAGGAAAATGAAACGCAAGAAGTTGGATCATCTGTAGAGCCAGCTATAAGATGCCACAGGGATGCAATACAACATATCAGTGAACTTATTCAATATGGGGCTCATTCAAGTATGACAGATTTTGTAAACACATCGTATAATGCTAAGGAATGTATTGAAAAAGAAGTGTTACGGAAAAAAACAAAACAGTTATCATTGCTAGATATGTGGCACTAATATACCTTGTAATATTATTAAATAAATGTAACTACATATGTATTTCACCAATGTTTATGTCCAAAGTTCAAAAATTACAATAAACATATTTTGCTATGATTGTACACTCCGCCAAAAAAGTATCGCATAATTTAGTTTTGAATCATAAAAGTATCGCATAATCTTTGTTTGTAGCATAAAGTTGTAAATATACTTTAATGCGCTCTAAGATATAATTTCTATGATTGTTTAAATAAAATACAGGCCAAATAAAAACAAGAACTCATACTTGAGATTTTTATTAAAACAAGAAATTATAATTTTGGAAAGAAAAATGTCATAACAGTAGCTTTTAATACTGAGTATTGCCACCTCTGGCTCTTATGACCGCTCGCATACGGTTTGGCAGAGATTCGATTAACCTCCGTATATAGGTACCCTTTTTCTTTATCGTTTTAAATAGTTCTGCTCGTTTGAACAGTTGGTTTGCCAAGTAATTTTTAACTTTGCGTAATTTTACAGTACAAAACTATGACCTCAGTGCCTGGAGGCGTAGGGAAACACTATCTGAAATGACATCAGCTGCAGTCGTACAGTTTCGCTGAACTTGAAAATTAAACATGTGTTGGAACTCAGCCGTCTCCATAATTAAATTGTACACAGCTCCAAGGCTTGATTGCTTTAATTTACTCTCGTTGCATGTAAATGTATGTAGCTCTGAGATGTAAAATTTACTAACGAATTTGCACAGGCGTGTATGTGCATATGTATTACTAATTAGATAGTCTTCACTAAATATCCATTATTTTATTTACATAAAAATTAGTGATAATCGTATTTCCAATATTTGCAAATATTTAATTAGCGAAAACGTTAGAACTTTTGTTAGATGCGCACACTTATCGCTACCATTTGCCAATTTCTAAGCCGTTGAGGTATTTTTTTAATATATTATAATTCTAATATCATGTAACTATTGTTGTATTTTTATGCCTCTTTGTACTTTTTCTCTAATTTTTATTAATTTCGAAAGCATGGTTATAACAAAACAGGTAAATGTATCTTACCGATTTAAATGAAACTTACTAGGTTTATACATGGATCCAATGTATGAACAATGGTAACTGTTTTAGTTGCTAAATTGCCCACTTTCGGCAAGCAGAGCGCTCTATGCAACACTAGCTACCCTTCGCTGTTTGACTTAATAACTCAAAAACTATAAGAGATATAAAAAAAGTATGAGTGGTCTACACACGGAGAAAAATAGATGTTCCCATACTATTCTTTCTTTCTTTACCGTGGAAAATTCTTTATGAACATCATGTGCTTGGATCAATCGCGGCATGATAGTGTGGGACTCCCAGGGCAGGTGCAGGCCTGGTTTACACTAGGAACCACCCTATAACTCCTCCAGGATTTCATCATACCACTTTAACAGTATCTCCATTATGAAAACCCCGGGCGACCTGAATATCTCACTAATCTTGCTTCGTGCGCTCGTCCAGCTCTTCAATCATATTATGCAGCACGCTCCACTGTTGCTTGGATTCTAACATTAGGGCCGCGATGTTTTCAGGTATTACATTGGAATCAAGCGACAGTCTAGCCGCCTCTCTCGCGTCGGTCGCTCCCCCGGGCACATTGGAAGATTGTGGGTTCAACCGAATCTATCTCTCCACAATGGCCGCATTTGCTGTTTATAGTATTTCCAATCTTGTGTAGAAATGTGCTAAATGGTCCATGTCCCGTAAGCGGTTTGGTGAAATAGGAATCCAGTCTCCCGTGGTTGCAATTCACCCATTTCCCTCAGTCCGTGATTAATTCCTTGTCCATTGATCCTTACTAGCATTTCCATCGCATCGTTGGTTCCAAGAGTTTAGGGTTAATTTTTTTATACAGTATAGTTCTTCCTTCTATCACAAGGTCAACCGGCGTAATATCCGTTAGTGCCTGCAGATCTTCAATGGATGCAGTCCTGTAGACAGATGCCACTCTGACAAGTACTTTCCGTTGGATTTGTTCCAGCAGAGGGAGGTTTCTTTCGACCTTGATTGATCGACCTATATTGGCGCCGCATAAAGCATGCTGGAGCGGACTACCCCAGTTAGGATCTCTCTTTTTTGCACTCGATGGTCCTCCGGGCATTAGCTTTGTCAACCTGCCCACTCGGTCATCTGCCTTCTCTGCGGCTTTTATCAGATATTGCCTAAAACTACCTGTCATATCAAAAGTTTCTCAAGATATTTAATATATTTCTTGGAGACTATCTTGACACTAACCAGTTTGCATTTTAAATCACCCAATTCTCTTTTACTGGTGATGATTGAAGCCTCTGTTTTGTGCATAGCTAGTTGCAATTCGTTTTCACTTATCCACCCGTTGATACGTCTTAGGTTTTCATTGGTATTACGCATGAGCACCTTTTTCGTTTTCGCTAACACTATCAGCACCAGATCATCCGCAAAGCCTATGGTTTTCATTTGCCCTTGTAGCTTTATTTTGACTACTCTGTCATAGAACACATTCCATAATGTTGGACCCAGCACGGACCATTGCGGTGCCGCGTCTTTGATTTCAGCAACTTGTTTGTTACTCTAACGCATCTATCACTAAGGTGATCGGCAATGATATTGGTGATATAGTTCGAGATCTTCTTTTCGTTTAATTTCGATAGGATTCTGTTTCAATTTGCTATATTAAAGGCATTGCGGATATCGAACGGGATTAAAACGTTCTAAGTTTTTCCGGTTCTATGATACGTGTCCATTACGTCCTGCATTTCCTCCAACGTTGACCTATCATTTCTAAAACCATATTGGTTGGATAGGTATAGGTCTCCCTTGGCTTCCAGTTTTTCCTTTAATCTCTGTCTAATCATTATTTCTTTCAGCTCGCTGAGTGAATTTAGGAAACATATCGGCCTATACGTGTTTGGCTCTCCCGGTTTACCCTTGTTCGGTAATAAAATCACTTTCGCCTCCGTTCACTCTTTATGAAATACTGTTTTTTTTTTCAAAAGCATTTATCTATCTATTTTATACTTTTAGAGAATAAGAATAAGTGCTCTCGTGGGTTTCATTAATTTGTTTACTAACCCTCATACTTTTATGTAAATATCAATAGTTAAATAGTTGGCTCTGTTTTATCGCTAAATAATTCATAGATGCCATATGCAACTGCTCAAATATTTAAGTTTAATAAAATATATACATACGTCAACTAAGTAGTTTCTGATGTATCAACGCATTACGTTTCCTTATTGTTGATTCAGTGCCGCACGACACTTATAAGGATAATGTAATTTAAAGATATTTGCAATAACTGACTTTATGGCCATTAAATAAACGTTGATGGTAAATATTTTTCTGGCGTCCGTGAAATTGTGTGAGTTATACACATAGTGTTATGCAAACCCAGGTTGCATTTACATATACATTAGTTGTATACAGAAATTTACACTTCAATTGTTGCTCTTTTTGGATCCTATATTTCTCGTGTCGTAAATTCTTTAATGTTAATAAGAATATGGCGGATTGATTGGAATAACCAAATAACAATATTTAAACGTAACCATATACATTTATTTGGATTTATGTATGCTGAAATTAATATATATCAATATGGAAGTGCCATATTATTAATGATAATGTAAATATATTTTAGGGTTGGGAAGTTTTCCTTGTATTATTTCTCTTCAGATCAATTTATAGCATTTAAGTGTGTACATTAGCATTATGTTTTTCTAAATTAAATTCGCAATAGAATATTTTTTGTAAAATAGTAAATATTTGATCGTCCGTTGTTTCAGTTATACTCTAAAAGTGACAAAATACCTTAGAACCAAAACGGCGACCAGATTAATTTATATGTGTCTACCTACTACGTCAAATTCTTATCGGTTCTAGCAGGGGTGGTCGGTTGGTATAACATGGTTTTGAACTTTGCTGAACAGTGACTTGTTGTTGGGAATATAAATACATTTAGATCACAAACAAACATAAATAGACCTTCTGGAGCTTATTTTGCAAGAATAAATCAATCATAGTGTGTCTTAAGTGCAAAATCTTCACCTCTTCGCATATACAGTGAAACTTGCTCAATGCGGAATCGTATAGGACCAAAGCAACATTTCAAATTGAACAAGATTCCGCCTTATACAAAATTTACAATATACAGTATCGGACATATGAGATATGTATAATGTATTTATATATACTAATCCTTTCTTACCGGTGCCGGCTTTATGATACTACTCTTATATACACTCCGCCAAAAAAGTATCGCATAAACTAAAAAAGGGCATTTATGAACCAAGATATTTTTATACGTTCACAAAAAGTTTGCCGCGAGTATGTGAACTATAAAAACACTAACAAAATAATGGAACTTTACGTTTTTACTTTATTTTTTTCCTAAAAGAACACATTTAGAAAAATGCATATGTGTAAGGTTTGCTCAGTTGTTTATTGAAAGTCCTCCTATACGGACAAATTTTAAAGTGCGAAGTCAGAGTTCTGTACCAACGCCTTTAAAACTAAAATGAGCAATTTAACTTCAGAACAAGTGGCTGCTATAGTTGCTTTAATCGAAGATGGACGATCTCAAGCATACGTTGCTAATTTGATGAACATCAATCAGTCAAGTGTTTCTAGAGCCGTAGCCAGATATAGGGAAACAGGCATTTACAGTAGAAGACCTGTACCAGGTCGTCCAAGATGTTCTACTCGCCAAGATGACCGCTATTTACTACTACAAGCATTACGTCGAAGACATGTAACTGCGAGACAATTGCAGAACGACTTGGCTAGAGTCAGAAATACTCGTGTGAGTACTCAAACTATTCGGAATAGGTTACGACAGAGTGGATTAAGAGCTAGAGTAGCTGTAACAGCCCCTCGTCTCACTAGGAACCACCGAGTGGCTCGCTTAAGGTTTGCCAGAGAACATGTAAATTGGAACATTAATGACTGGGCCAATATACTCTTCACAGATGAGTCAAGATTTGGTCTTTACACCTCAGATAGGCGTATCTCAGTGTACAGACGAGACGGTGAGCGGCATTCGCAGTGTGATATCAGACCTAGACCTAATTTCGCTGGTGGCTCTATTATGGTTTGGGGAGGCATCTGTTTAACAGGTCGTACAGAGTTAGTACCAGTAGACAGAGGTACACTGACTGCCCATAGGTATATAACGGACATTTTAGAAGAACATGTAGTACCATATGCGCCAATTATAGGAAACGAATTCATGTTAATGCAGGACCGCATGTTGCAATAATCGTCCAGGAATACCTTAACGATGTTGGTATTCCAGTTTTAGATTGGCCTGCGGTAAGTCCGGACATGAACCCTATCGAGCACGTGTGAGACCTCCTTCACAGACGGATACGAACCCAAAATGTTGCCCCAGCGGACCTGCATGGACTAGCAAATGCTCTCCGTGACGAGTGGGAGAATTTGGATCAGGCTTACCTAATAGAATTATTGAATTAAAAATGTAATCATGTAAATTCTTTAGTGATTCAACCAACAAATATTTTACACGCTCATTAGTGCATTGATAATAATCCAGACAAGACGAAATCATCTGAAGTTGCATTTGACCTTTAAGCACTTATTGTTTAAGCCACAAGAACGATATATAATATCAGCAGGACGTTCTTTGAATGTGTATATAATTAAGGCGTCTGACTTTGCAATGGGTTTTATTCTATTCCACTTGACATTTAAAACACGTTACGTAAAGGCGTCAGTACTGCCCATAATTAACGTAGAAAATAAAATACAAAAGCAGTATATAATGTTCACTTCCGTATAGGTATGTACCTATGTATTTCGCAACATCAATAAGCATTGATTCATTTAACTTCGAAGTCACTTGATTCGGTAAATAATAAAAAAAATTAATCCAGAGATATATGCATATACATTTGACACGATAAAAAGCACATTTTTATTCACAATCATAGAAGTCCTCTCGTATGAATGGTTGGGAAGTAGGTCATTACTGCACTGACCTTAAAAATTACTTCCCGACTAGCAAGCTTTTCCTTGCTCGGTATGTAATATACTATTACCCTACATTTTTGATACTAATTTACTGTGTAATTACAAACAACAACATGATAAAGAAAAACGCGGTGTCTGCTAAACTCTTCACTAATTTCTGAGCTTTTCTATCTTAAACTCTTATATGTACATACTTTTTCGGTAATTACATATATCATACGAGATTCATTGTATAATGCAGTAATTACCTAGTAACACTGATGAGCCTTGGTAAGGCAAAACACGTCATCTGCTAATAGCGGTTGATTGGTTACATTTTCTATGACTACTTCGTTCCTCATAGAATTCTTTAACCCGCAATAAACATACATATTATCCACATAATTCCTAATTTCTTTATTTAACGCAATTGCGCACCATGGAGTAAACAATTAAAATAAAATACTACACAACAACAAAAGAAAAAACAGCAAATATACAATAACATGATGAACATACATATTAAGACATATACCGGGTGTCCCAAAAATTCCGGGACGGTCAGATATCTGGAGAAATACACATCGAATCGGAAACTAAAAAAACACGCCTTTAATAATTTTCAAAAATTACCCTTGGATTACCCAAATTCGAAATCTTAAATGGAAACCTCCATTTTTATTGCAGATTCGAGTTCTACTTATCGAAAAATTGTTTCAGACAACACTTTCGTAAGTTTTATCTGGAACTTTTTTTCGTTAAAATTAGCTGCAAAGTTGTGAGTATACTTAAACAACACTATAAATAATATTTTTGCTATTCCAGTTTGTAAACAGCTTGGAAACTTAGTTGCAAAATAACATTTACGCGAATCTATAATTTTATGTTTCTATTTATACATATAATTATTTAATACAACTGCTCTTACAAGTATCAATAATTATCTTTGCTGAAGTGTAACTTATGTAACGCTATATAGCACGCAACTGTCTATTTATTGTCATAATATCGTCAAGTTTCTGTATTTTTTGTGACGTGAACGTTGACCAGACTATCATTTCCTACTATTTACATTTTACAAGAGATATTGTATAAATTGCACTGCGAAAATTGTTTGCCAAACCCAGGATCTATATGCACAGTTGTGCGCCGAAAGTAACATCAACACCCACACTGACTTCACAAGCAATTTTATTTACTACTACCGTTCAACAAAGTAAAAGAAATCAGCTGGGCTTTTACGTAAGGTCCATTTGACGGGGAAACGCTATATTAAATTCTATTGATCGTAAAACTTGTTATTTACAACGTACCAAACACAATAGGTTTGCAAACAGATGTAGTAGGTACTTACGTAAAACTATTAGGCGATTGCATAATGTACGTTAATCAATAGCGCATGACACATATTCAATGTATGTATATTTAAAAATCTTGCAATAAAAGCGTTAGTTGCAAAATGATCTTCTTTCCCAATGCGCAGTAAATATCTACAATATTGTAACATTATTTGTAAAAATAAAAAAGGAATCGTGATAATTTCTAATCTATCTTTTATTGTATATAAGTATACTAATTATTATCATCACTACTGATTGTGAGTACTAAACTACACTACTATATACATGCATTTCTTTCACGATAACTTGTGAAGAGCTAATGCAATCATTACGATTGACAACCCCAATGAGGTTTTTATGTTAAGTATTCATGCCCCGAGATTCAATAACCATATGGCTAGTCTTATAAAGGAAACAGAATGAACTTTCCGATCGCAAATAGTCGCTGTTTATACTAACTTCAGTAAGGTTTTTGATAAAGTAAATAATCAAATTCTCTTACATAAACTTCCCAGATTTGTTTGATTTCTCGCAATTTGATTAATTTCTTTCATTCATATTTGTGTAACAGAAGACAAATAGTATTTTACAGAAAACGCATGCACTCAGAACCGTTTTTAGTAACATATGGCATACCTCAAGGTAGTAATTTAGGGCCTTTATTATTCACGATTTTCGTGAATGGTCTGCCTGAAATTTTTCAAACATCTAAATGCCTATTCTATGCGGATAATTGTAAAATTTACACAGAAATTAATTCCGTCGAATTGACTATTAATATAGACAAATTGTAAGCTTCTCAAGGAAGAAAGCTCCTCTTATTTTTCATTATAAATTAAACAACACTTATCTTCCACGCAAGAACTGCATCACAGATCTAGGTGTGATTTTTGAGTCATCTTTTTCGTTTACTAAATATATTAAGAAAATCACAATGGAGGTTTATAGAAATATAGGTTTTATTCGAAGAAACTCAAATTTTGTGGACATTAATCTGTGACTTTATTGATAAGTATTTTATTGTAATGATTTTCAGTCCTTAATGTCACTGTTTGGATATTAGTATTACGCGTTTCAATTTCACGTGAGTATTTATTGGATTCTCAACATTATTATATTAATATTACTGTTATATTTTTCTTTCTCTCTTTCTGCTTAAATTATTTCTCTTCATGTTAGCTAATTGTAAAAATGATACATGTAATTAGGTTTCTAACCTGTTTGTATCTATTTACTAAATAAATAAACAAATGCATATATCTTCAAAACCAGATTGATCTTGTCCACGATTGGCGTTCTGCTAATAAAGTGTCCATAAATGCTAATAAGGACAAAGTTACACGTCCATCTGACATGCTTTTTACTGTGATAAGCTGTTTTAAAACTTAACTATTCAGAACTTTGATGTTACCTTTTGTTACAAACCTTAATTCAGAGATTATATTTATATTATCCAAAATGGTGCTTTTAAAATTTTAGGTTTTATTGTTAGAAGTTCTAGAAATTTGTCTCATACCGACATTGTTTATTTGCTTTATTATATTTTTGTACAATCTTAACTAGAACATGCATCCGTTGTTTAGTTTCCTGTATGTACAACATTTAACTGCTTGAGCGAGTTTAACGACGCTTCTTAAAGTACTAGCATTTCAAAGAGTACAACATTTATCCACCCCACGACTTTAGTCACGAAGGTCTTCTGTTAACTACTTCCATTTTGGTCATAATCAAGCCGATATTAAATTTCTATTCAATTTACTTTAATAACAATTTATTCTTCACCTTTATTGTATTATATTAGTTATAATATTCCTACATTATCACCAAGAAATGTTAAAAAGTTTCACTACTTGTCAATAGCTTAGTTTTAGATTTTAGCGTAGTTAGACTTTTCTTTAGTTTTCAGTCATTGTTTTTACTTGTTTATTTACTTGTTTTATTTACTTGCATTTTGTAATTTTTGGTAATCTTATCCTGTAATTGGACGTTGTCTGTTGGGGAACTTAATTAAATTATTATTTTTATTATAATTATTATATACACCACCAAAGGAAATTGTCAATGTATCCCGTGCGAGAAAAGACTAGTTATTAATATGAGTAGCTTGTGCTACCATCTACATGCTTGTTCGTCATTGATTAGGTTTATGTAATCTACTTTGCAAGCCTTTTTAGATACACGTATGAGAATAGAAGACAAACTATTAAACTCAATTTTGATTCATCATTTAAACTTATTACAATGTACATACAAACAAAATATTGTGCAGACATACTCGCGCATCCTTTAGCAGATATTATTAATAAATCATTGCAAAACGGCATCTTTCCAAAATTTTTTAAATTTACCCTTATAAGGCCAATACACAAACGCGGAGATAAGGGAGACATTCAAAACTATAGACCCATAGCGTTGATATCAAACATATCAAAAATATTTGAGAAAATTATGCTAAAAAGGATTACTGATTTTGCGCAGGTACACAATATTTTCAGCAATAATCAAAATGGTTATCTGAGAGGCCGTTCCACCACTCGAGCCATGTTCCAACTTCTACAGGAAATAACAGATGTACTAAATCAAGAAGATTCAGCAGTATGTATCCTAATGGATTTAGCGAAAGCGTTTGACTGTGTACACCATCAACAGCTGCTTGACAAACTTAACTTGATGGGTTTCAGAGGTGTTGCATCGGAGTGGATCAGGTCATACTTATCAAATAGGTACCAGAGCGTAGTAGCGGCCAATGAATCCGGTGAAGAATTGAGATCTGTATGGAAGGAAATACGAATAGGTCAATTTTAGGACCGATACTATTTCTGCTCTACTTAAACGATTTGCCGGATGTCCCTGAGAATTTGACACTTATGTATGCGGATGATAGTTCCGCGGTGGTACAAAGTAATGAAACGCAGAGATTACTGACAAAATTAGGAAACACGATCGACGAAAATAATCTTACATTAAATATAAAGAAAACAAAATTTATAAAATTTGGCAATAGTGAGGATATACTTGTCAATGTTGAGAGTGAGGAACTTACCTATTCGGATCAGGCTACATTCTTGGGTGTAACTCTGGACAGTGACTTGAGTTGTAGACGTCACGTGGAAGCCTTTGCTGGCAAGTTATGCACCCAGCGTTATACACTAAAATCGATAACAAAAAGTGTGAGTGTGGAGGCCGCGATGTCGGTGTACTATGCTTGTGTGTTTTCCAGAAATTATGGAGTGATCTTTTGGGGCAATTCGGTTGAGGCAAGCAGGATCTTCATCCTACAAAAGAGATGTTTAAGTACAATCTAAAGTCTCAACCAAAGAGACTCTTGTGTGAATATATTTAAAACTTATAAAATATTAACTTTCCCATCATTATATATACTAAAATGTGCTGTCTTTGTTAAAACACATTATATAGACTTTTTTAAACAATATGAATTAGAACATGTATATAAAACGAGAGATACTTACCATAAGACACTGTGTCCGCCATTCACTCATTTGCCAAAAATTCAAAAAAATGTTTTTCGTCAGTGTATAAAAATCTTTAATCACATACCAGTTTCCTTTATAAGCTTACCTGATGTACAATTCAAAAAAATATTAAAACGTTACTTGACTGGTAAGGCATTCTATAATGTAAATGAATTCTTTTACGAAGAGGTCCAATGATGTCACTTGTTACTTTTTACTTGTACTGTAAGAATGTTTTTTAATATGTTGATCTTTTGATGTGCATTATATATATATATATATATATATATGATTATAATAATTCTTCAAGTGTTTAAATATTTCTTTGAGTTTTGCTTTCAAACAAAAATTATTACTTTGGTTTAAAGAATTTTTTCTATAAGGAAAAGCAACTTCACTAGATTTCAAACACCTACTGCAGTTACACTATATTGACAAATCTTCCATTATTTCTACAATGAATGTGTAAAAATAAACTTGAAGTTATTTCACTACCAAACCACTCCATTTGTTAGCATTATTCGCAAACACAGTTCTATTTTTGGCGCATTATCTGTTGGGACTAACAGGACTATGAATATTTTATAAAAACGAAGCTGTAATATAGAAAAAGCATGCAAAATACGATATTTCGTTCATTTTCTAATCCCAGTAAATACCTAGCAATTATGATGACAGTTAGATAGTAAAAATAATAGGATTGTGTAATCTATAAGCAATACATGATAAAAGATCTTAATTTAGACGTTAAAGTAGGTCTAAAATTAATTTATGACCCTGTCTTTAAATACGTGCGGCAATTTTTGTGTTGCGCGAAGACTTTACTTTTTTAATTGATTTCCAGCACGTGAATGAAATCAGATATCAAGTTTACACTTCTCTGGCCAAACAATACCCAAAGTTCATTATCAGGTTTAAATTAGAGGATTTATTGCTTTAAAGAACGATGGACCCATAAGCGGCCTAAATCAATATTCCGCTGAATTTGACAAAGAAATTACTAATTGTATAAAAGGGACGACGTATGAATTAATTAAATTGTGAATGTCGCTTTGATATACTGCCACGTCTACAACAATAATTTAATACGCTGAGGACAATGTGAACTTCTTTATATGCATACCCACCGAATATAAACAAAACAACATGTCAACATCACTTACGAAAAGCGCCAGTAAAGAAGCAGGACATTTAATTTGGCTGAATAGATATTACTAAATTTATTTGAATCAATAAATAAATAAATTCAAATAAATTTAGTAATATCTATTCAGTCATTTTGCCTTTTATTAAAATAAAAATACCTACCTGACTTTCTCTGCTACCTAATGTAAAATTATATTTAGTATCTATGACAGCATACATGTTTGAATTTGATATAAAGAAACTGACATTATAGACATTTATGCTGTTAATCTAAATTTATTAACATTAGGAAATACTATGATGATATTCCTATAATATAATGCTGATTATCATTGCTACCATCATCATATAGTGTACCATATGCGACTGTGAGTATTATATTGCCTCTTGTAATTATATATGTATTTTTGAATTTATATTATTAGGTCTGAAGAAGGAATAAATAAATTCCGAAACGTCACAAAGCAATAAAGATTTGTTGTTCTTACTAAATATAACCCAAAATTCTATTCATAATAGTAAAAATATATCAGAATAGAACATACCATATCAGTATACTGATATACTTCTTTCACATATTATATATATATATATATATATATATACATATATATATGCATATTTTACACCTTATTCCCTAGCTTTACGCACTTTCTACACAAATCGTGGTAATTTGAATTATAAAAACAATCCGAAAAGAGCATTTACAACAACTTATCAGAAGAATATGATTCAAAAAGTAATAGTGAACAATTAACATTAAATTGTTATAGTTTAACATCGTGATTCAAACCATATTCTTGATCATGAAAACAAATTCCCCGCAAAATTAAAAATGTGCGTGCAATTTAATGTACAATTGAATATATTTTAATTTAAATTTCATAAGATAAGATAAGATATGATTCCGACAAATTAAATTTTGTGCAAGACATATGAGTTTTAAATTGGTTGGCATCTTAGGATTTTCAATTTCGAATATAATAGAAAATGGACAAGAAAAGACATCAAAAATAGTGTGTAACTAAAATCACACCATACTATTTTGCATATTACGAATAAATATTTAAATAATTTGCCTTCTAGTTGGTAATTTTCCCATAAATAAAACAATTATGTACATTTTCTTCTAAAATTGACCATTTAACATATTGACAATTGAAGTATTAAAATTAGTAAACATTTCAAGTTCATTTCAAAATGAAAATTTCGTAATTTATTGCCTTTTTACAATCATTATTAACGTCATTTCATAAGTAAAGTCATAAACAAGTTTTTTTGAAAAATATTTTTATTACTTCATGAATAAATCATTATGGCAAATTACTGTTGACTATAAAAATTCCTCTTTCACTGGGATGGATTAATTTGACGAGGTAAATCGAAAAAGCAAAGAAAAATCTCCCGATACGAACTATGCGATGAATGAAAGTATAGATTTTTAATGACCAAGGACGGAATGATTAACTGAGAAATGGAAAAAGCAATTGGATAAGACAGTTGCTAAGAGAAAATTAAAAAGTTGTCCTTTTCGTGTATACTTGAATGAATTAGAAAGAAGTAAGAAGAGAAAAATGTGCTCTACCTACCACCTATAATTAGATTTCTTCTGCCGTCAAAGTTCTTAATAAGAAGTAATTTTTAACCAACTCGCTACTCGTCCACTAGAATAAATATAAAAGTAAACTTTTTAATTTACTTTGGTGTAATAATTTTTATCTAATCCTCTTTTCTTTCATACTTTGACCTTACTTTATTCTAAAATGAACTTAATGCTAGGATATATATTACAAACGTTGAGTTTAGCGTCACTTATCAACATCAATAACTGCCAGAAGCTTTAAAATGTAATCATCTTTCATTCATTTTCTACGTAAGTAAAAAAAAATTACTCCATATCTTGAAAGTAAGATTTTCTACCCTAATGACTACAAAAAATACCTCATTACGATGCCTATAGCGTTAATCAAGTTCTATTCAATTTACTTGATGTTGCAATCAAAACAGATTTTACTGTTGTTACGTATCTCAATTTGCAGGTTTAGTCAGAAAGGGGGTTTCACTGAAGGAATACACATATTCTACAACATCGTACGTTGTAGTTCACTGTAACTCACTACTTGGTAAAGCTAAATAAAACACGAATAAAATCTTTTTGTTTGAATGGAATAAACTGCGATAAGAGAACTTTTCAACCACCAGATTAATTTTTAATTTGAAATACCTTTCGGAAAAACACACGTTCATTGTTAATTCTCTACAGAGTTTATTATTCCGCTTGTGACGTGGATGGCTACACAAAACATGCTTGAGCATATTTTCAAATCACTCAATAAATGTAACAACTTCTATAAAGAATCTACAGTAAACTATGTTCAGTAAACAACACAATAAACTATATTTATAGCTTATTTATCATAAAGTATATTTCTTCTCTGTAGTTTTGATTATTTTATCTATTAAAAATAGGTAATAAATTAAAAACGTGAATTTATAAATAATTAGATACAATCGATGAGATCTTTTCAACACCCTTTTATGTGCTCCAAACTAGAATAGTTCCAGCATTGAAGTACTTTCTGTTCTGCCCAGACTATACCAAGCTTTCTTGAGGAAGTGTTTGCTTACTCATATTCTTGAATGAGCGAGTTCTCATATGCCCAGGTTAGGAGCAGATTGTTAGGTCTCCCAAAATGTATTTAGAATACTTTTACAGCGCCTGGTATGTTTTTGTCACCTTCAGAATGTCACTGAAAGTTTTTATTCATTCGTGCCTGATGTTTTCATTCAAAACCTCTTTGACACACATCTGAATGACATAGATTTCGGTTTGGAGATCGTTATGTGTTTCCCAAGGTTGTAGTATTTTTTAACTCTTGGATTGCGATATTAGTGTGCCTAATACATACCTCCAGGTGTCTGCCTGCATCAGTGTGCCTAAAAAATGTATGTGACCGGATATTGCAAGCATGCTATCGAAAGTGATTGTTTCCAGCAGCTTGTTTGTCATGCATCAAGCATCAGTATGTGTGGTGATTGATTTGCTATGTGCCAAAAATAGGGTGTAGTTACTATAGCATCTTTTCCATTTCAAATACAAGGGTGGCGGATTAAAAAGAATTGCCAATATCAGTGACGGGAGAGAAAATATTGCTTCCGTGATTGCCATGCTTGCAGTCTTTTGTGTGGATACAAGTTTCACTATGACTCTAGCTGGTTGTCAATTCTGCCGCCATGGTATCGCTCCATAGGTAATGATTGGACATATATGAAGCCAATGGACCACAGGACAAGATTAGCCACATATCCTTCGACGAGTCCAAGAGAAGTGTCTTGCCTTGCGAGAAACATTTTCCAAGTGTGGACTTCAGGTTAACGACTTGTCATCTAATAGATATTTCACATTGTATATATGAAAATAGCCTGACTATCAAATGTTAATTATATTGTATGACCACATATCAGATACAAGAGGCTTACCAATGAGAATGATGCTCTTGAAATATGCGTGAAAGACTTGTTTGACTTACTATGATACAAAATAGTTGAAAAATAACTATGGATAAACGTTTGGGTTTTACCCAATTCCTGCACCTACCACAAAAATTTTTGGAAAGGCCGCTTTCGTAACAACAGCTACTAACAGAAGTTTCAAGAACACGAATTTCTCCCATCTAGAACGATTAACCGCCCTTTAGAGAGAAATGTAGAACTATCTAGATCAAAAACTGAAAACAAATTACCGACTAACGATTATGTGCGACCGTCAGATTCTGTAGTTGTAGGCGATTTACCTATTGACCGTTAATTGGCCACCTCAGGAATTAATAGGAATTCGCGATAGAATATAAAAATCAGAAGAACAATACTCCAGAGTTGAAAATAAAAGTAGAAATATTGGTCATCAGTTCGATTACTACCCCAAATAACAACAAAAAAAAATAACACTAGAAAATCTCTACTATCGATAATATTAATTGAATCTCTTTATAACAACTATGTAGCTGCAATCCAAAGACGCTATCCATACTAAAAACAAAAATAAGGACTCCAAATAATCGGTGTCCAAGATAAGAAAGAAGACCAAAATGTTTATCAACAGATGAAAAAAGAGCAACAGAAAAACAAACTGTAAAAAGCAAATCTTTACCTAAAGAAGAGTGTTCAGCTTGCGGTGGACAGTCTAATACCAACACTAAAGATTGGTACTAGAATAACATCTGCTCCCTATGAGCACATGAAACAAGTGGTATCCTCGATAGTCTTCACTTGTAAAAAAGAAGTCTCGTCTTCGGAAACCACTTATCTCGTCTTGCAATACCGATTGCTTAATATGTACAAGTAGAGTATTTTTTAAAACTTTGTATTTTACAAAATGTATTTTCTTGGTAGGAAAATCATGGTCGATGGTAAGCCGCCTTGGCCTACCGTCAAGGCTGTTGTAAAAATGGTTCGACAATTTAGCATGTCTTCACGAATTTAATGAGCGTTCCGTCTTTAATTCTCATACTTATTCTTTCACCTGTTAACAGTATATATACGACTTCCTTCGCATAATACAGCATGTCATCCACTAGCACTGATGAGCCTTGGTAATGCGAAATGCGTCTCCCAATAATGACTGTTGCTTATCATAGTTTAATATTAATATTTATTAGTTTGGTAAATTTGTGTTCGTTTAGCATATTCATTATGATCCATACAGCCACATTAACCAAAGCTATCTCTACATTGGCTACTCTCCCCTACTGTATTACATAAAAACTGTTGCAATGGAAGTAACAAGTTTTCCACGATATACGTTTATATGCGACTAATTCCAAAAGTTTTATAGTAAAAGTCCGATTTAAAATTGATTTGGAACTCCTTCAATCCTCTTAGGCTTCGATGTTCCTTTTACAGTGGGGTCGGTTGTATCAACTAATCGCAAGTTTAGCTAAGTTTAATTTAACAAAGGAAGCACCGTACCAACTGAGTTCATTAATATTCATGGTCGGATGTTTGAAGGCAGTGCAAGCGCGGTTATTGATATTTCGCAAAGAATCGATTACCGTGTATTAGATACCGTTGCGTAGCTTGTTTCCGAACACTTTGATGTGAAATGGTGATAAGAATGAAAAGCGGAAAATTTGTGTAGAGATGTACTGAGAGAGAAAATGGTTCAGTTAACCATTTATCAGCTAATTTCTTTAGCTATGTGTTTTAATGTTAAATTTACACTTAAACTGTTGTTTTTTAGTCTAAGGCATTTTTAGTTTATAATTTTTCAAAAGCGTTTGACTGCTTTAACATTGATTTCTGGTTTAATGGATAGAAACTTACATGAGAAATAGAAATATACTTGTTAAATACAGATATGCTGTATCTGAAACTCATACCATAGATTAAAGTGTACCACAAGGCTCGGTCTTAGGTCCTTTTCTTTTTTCAATCTTTATTAATGATCCACCTGATCATGTTAATGAATACATATTCCTTTATGCAGATGACGCAACGGTTATTGTTGAATCACATAATGAACATGACCTGGTTTGTAACATTGAACAGTTTAGAAATTGGTGCAATAAAAGTCAACTAGTTTTAAATACTAAATTAAACTAATAGTATAAAGACATAATGAAGGGCTTTTAAAAGGATTAATTTTTCTACAGTAAGTGACATTCGAAGTTCGAAAAATCCTAATACAACTAATACAACTACTAATAACTACTAATAAATAATATCATTTTAAGTTTTCGTATATGAATGTGCATAAATTCAAAATATGAGCAAATTTATAAAGTATCGTACAAACGGGTTTATTAAAATTTTAGTAACCGACGTAAAATATATAATATAGTAATGGAGTAATTCCCAAGACAGCTATAAAAATTCGATTCGCTGATGGAAGTAATATTAGAAGTAATTAAAACGATTTGCGAATACGGACTTCGCTAACAATATTAATGCTTGGCTAATGTTTTATAGTGCGAAAACGTTTTAATGTGTTTTCATACAGCTTTTTTGTGACTAACGTCTTCTGCACACGTATGATATATGAGAGTATACTTATCGTGGTCGAGTAAGAATAAATCTAAACGAGAAGCAAAGCGGAATAGCGCACTAAACGAGATATTCCGGGCGACGGCAGCGTCACGTCATCCCTTACGCTATCAGTCGACAGCAGCCGTTGAGTGAATACGTACAATTCCATTGGGAATCGGTTCCCGCTGTCCCAAATCTATATTAGCTAGGTACTAGTTTTCTACTTAGTTTCGCATAAGAGTGACACTAGTAAGTACTACCAAAAATGTTTCGATGTTGTGCTTCTAATAATTTGCAATTTTCGACATAGAGATTCGATTTAGGTGTTTTCATAATTTAAAATAACAAATTTATCATCAAATTAAATAATATAATAGTACTATTAGCGCTTTAACAATCATAAACGAACATCCTCAGTAGGCGTTTCAATTTCTGAAAACTTTTACCTAATAAATATGTCAGAATTGTATATACATCACTGATGCGTATAATTTATTTTTGCAAGCTTGTGTATTATTACTATAAGGTTATACCTTAATTTTATAAACACTATCCAAAGACTTTTCAAGGCGAATGTTAAATAAAAATAGATTTACTAAATCAACCATGCAAAACTTTGGTAATTCAACAATCGCCAGTGTAAGCTATTATTGTGAACATGTTTTTACGATTACATTGACATATCTTATACTGGCGTCGTGCTTCTAAACTTTTCTAATATTTTTGCGCTTACATCCATTCCAACTTGCAAATTTCGTTTTAGATGTAGTAAATTCTGAGTATCAGAATAATAGATTTTATTTCGTAAGTTTTGCAAATTGTTTGTTTTCACAGCTCAAGAAAGACTATCTACATATATGAGTATATATGCCCTACCTACACCGAAAATATAAGAATAAAAGACGTAGATTCACACAAACCCAAGCATTAACACTATAAATGTTGAATAACCATTCATAACGCACAAAATAGTTCGTTAAACCTTTACTTTAGGTAAAAAATTAGGTATAATAGGTGAGGTAAGAAGGTAAGAATATTCGGCTTAATATTTATGTGTCAAGGCTGGAAAGTGACGTTTTGTCGAACGATTTTGAGATTGCGAGCCGAGGCGAGAAACTAAACGAGTTCGAACGACACTTTCCAGTCGTTTTGCGTAGAAATTTTTTTCGGTTACCTCATGATTACCGCTTACTAAAATCAACTTACCTACTTGCATCTGTAGTGTTCAGAATACAGATCACTCATATTTGAATTACATATTGTTTGACAGCTATTTTGACAACCCAACCCAGAAAAACAGGATCTTCACAGAAGAGTACGGTAAAGTAACGGAAGTGACACGTTGGTACTTCAATTTAGTATGTGCTTATTCATTCTACTTTACCGTCCATAGGCGATAAAGTAACGGAAATGATGCGTTGACCGTTCTATTCATAGTTCAATTCGATAAAGTGGCGCTTTCTATCTTCGAATAAGTATTATAGGGTTGCTTTTTCGGATGTGGCAGCCGAAAAAATATTGAACGTTAAATTCAAAATACGTACTTATCTTTTAATATTCATTACCTGCAGGCCCTGATATAGAAAGTTCAAGCCCTGTTTAAAATGTGGTTCTGACTACGGCCCAGTATCCTATCCCGTTTATTACACGGCAAACAACGTTGCTTGGAAGTTGTAAATTGTGTTCTGGTATTGTTTTATTGCTGGGAGGTAGTTTTCGACCTTAATAAGATAATGTTTTGTTATTTGTATGAAATGTGTGGCGCTTAAAATTAATACTCTTGAACGATACATACCTACATAGACTCCACTTTAATTGTTGTTGATATTTTTATAGATTGGAAAAATAAAATAATTCTTAAAATAAATATTCTTGCATGTTACTATGTGGTTTGTTATAATTGCCGTTACCATTTAGTTAATTAAATTAGAGCATCCTACAGAGTTTTTAAAGTAGGAACATGTAGGTAATTTATTTTAAAATTAATATTTTAAATACTAGGTTTTTTGTCCAACATTCAAAAGTTGTGTATGCATATCTATTACGTTTGTTAATATCATGCACTTTATTATATTAATTACTAATTTTGGATTAATAATTTATTATTATTATTATTTTCTCAGTTTTTTAGGTCTTTTAAATAATAATAACAACGAAATTTATAGTACAAGCCGTTTCTAATAAACCTTAATATTGAACTTGTATAAAATCAAAAAATGTTCTTTAATTTCTTAAATTTCCTAAATTGGATCTTTTCCTTTCTTGAACAGTAGTTAGCTAGTTTACATGCCTTTGTAAAAGTTTGAAGTTTTAACAATTGGTTTATTACTCCTAATATCCATTTGGAACTTAGTTCCACTGCCATCTTTATAACTTCTGGGGTAATTCCGTCTATCCCTGGCGCTCTGCCTGATTTTATAGACTTATATGCTGTTAGCAGCTCAACCATCTCTCGATTCGGCAATATATTCACTATGTTCTCTTGCTAGATGAAGAAATTTGGTATTATGTCTTTTTTTTTGTTTCCAGGAGGATGTTATATGGTGCCACATTTTTTAATTATTTCATCAAGAGCTTGTATCCCCCTTCCCGAATGTCATCATCTAGATCACCACATAGCTTTACCCTGTTCTCTTTTTGACTGTCGTATGAGTTTACTTGAGGCCTTTTTGTGCATCTTGTATTGCTCTTTAATTGCAGTTTTTTTCTTCCTCACCAAGTAACTTTTAGCTGTGCGTGATATTCGCCTTCTGAGGGCAGTGCATTCGTTTGGTTTTTCTTGATACTATCATTCCACCAAGAGGACATTTCTTTCCCAAGCTTGTTATCTTTACTTTTCCACAATTTACATGGGATACTAATTCATGTTTCTGCATAGTTCTTATTTTTAGTTTGAGTTCTAGACGTAAGGTCTTCCAATCAATAAGTGGTTTTCCCTTGTTTTCGATTTTCTGTATTTTATTATTGGTTTCTACTTCATAATAGATATACGCATGCTCAGTTTTTGATATCCAGAATTTTCCAGTTTAGGTACTATTTTTTGGGCAATCTTGTACGTGGAACATATAACATCTATATACAACTGACCGTCTCCTCTTACGAAAGTCGGTTGCTATCCATTATCCATTATTGTGGACCACTAGATTCGACGTGGCTATCCAGTCTATCCAGCATTCTCCACATTTATCATTGTATGGTGAACACCACTGTATGGATTTAACGTTTATATCACCAATGACTATTGATTCCTCCCTTCTCTGGCTTATCTTGTACATAATCGCGTTGGTTCGTTCCTCAAAAATATCAAACGGAATATTGGAATATTGAAATCATTGCCGCACTCTTTGAATTGTATGTAAACAAACCCTTCCGCCACGTTCACCTTCTTTTCACCAGCATTTTACTTATTAGATGAATAATAAAATACAGCTATATTAAAAATGTAGTGCTATAATACTTCGACATGTTATCAATATTGCATAAAGATATTTACCGTCCATGGGCAGTAAAGTAACAGAAGTGACGCGTTGACAGTTAGGTTCGGTAAAGTGGCGCTTTGTATCCTTGTATGAGTGTATTGAGGTTGTACAAAAAGTTTAACAACATCTATTTTTTATGCAGTAATTTATAAATACTGTATACAAGAGCTAAATTAACCGTTTTAGACTATAACTTCAATTTTACAACTAAACACGCAAGCAGCTATACCGAATCCTTAAGTAAATAATACCTACGTACGAATTTATTGTTAGTCAGAACTTTTCTTGGAGTTTACTGTAATATAAAAACTAACCTGATATTTCAAGCTAAATCTATTAATAAAACAGGTTTTCGAACTAAACACACAAGCCGTTTTACCAAATAACATCAATTGTAGATCAGCGTGTCAAGCATCCGTAAATTTGTTTTATTTTTGAGACGCTTCTCACTCATTTTCTAAGTTAGGTATATTTCTATTGATTTTTGTTTAACTAAATTACGTACACAGTACACAGAATGGAATTGGCTCAAATTGATTTTAATATGTGTAAATACTGTCAAGCAATAAAAACGTGCCGAAATATTAAATAAATAATTTGGTCTATATAAATAAAATATTGAATGCACAAATTATGGGACGATTAAAGAAAAATGTAAAACAACAATAAATCACCAACAAAGTTCAACAAAATCGAAGTAAGGTTATATATAAACCAGTGCCTAAGACAATCAATAAACTTATTGTACCTTTTTAGAATCTGTGACATTGAATAGCTTGGCCTGATGATGTAACCTAGGTATTTACTCAACTGCTTGCCAAATAAATGTATTGTGCGAAATTAATTAGACCCTCTTGTTGTTCTTTATGTTCTTGTTCTTTGGATACAACTGCACAACATCATGGACACTTATAAAGATAGTATAAAAAGGTAAAGATTATTTAATAAACTGGATGTTGCCGAAAAAACAAATTGTTACTGCAGGGAGACCATTATATCCTAAACTTAAATAAATACAAGTGTATTTCCAAGAAAATATGTTTTAATTTAGTATTGTTTCGCATCATGAGCCGCTTATTAGTATAAATAAATATTTTAAGTCTTCAAATAAACTGATGCAATCTTGACTCTGAGTTTCAAATTTCATAGTCCCTCCTTGATGTCTGATCGATAACATATGTATCATATCATTGAACTTACAAACAAGCATGTGTGTGGGTCAGTGTTTTCTAAAAATAATGAAAGTTGAGGAACAAAAATAGCTAAATTTTATTTTATTTGCTTCTGCTTTACATTACAGAAACTAACGTACACTGTTTGTGTTAAAACTAGTAAACAGATTCAATGTATAACGTTGACCTATCTTCAAAGAATTTTCATACTCATAGACATACGCCTTCTACTGCAGCTATACTTAAACTTTGGAAAACGACCACTAACAAGAGTATGCAAATATAGGGACGGTAGCACTATAAAGACGGCAAAGTTAACGTATTTAGGGAAAACCATTTTCCTTCTGGCGAATCGCAATTGGCAGGCAACATCAAAAGAATTATTGCGTCTTTTACCGTGCCTGTGAAAATTTATGCGTAAGCCACTCAAATTCCAGTCCGCAATATGCTGTGGAAAAAAGGCAAGACGAAAATTCACATTGCATAACCTAATAAACTAAGCTTATATGGAGAAATTTTATGAACATCCTTCATCGTGAAGTGTTTACATTGAACATTTATGATAACATTACATCCTCTTTAAATTAAAACTAAACGCTGGAGTGCACATATAGATGGAATATTGATCAACGAAAAGAGATATTTGTATATATGTAACATGAATTGTCAGGCATGTATGAAGTAACAAAATTCGCAATAAAATGAATGAGCACAAAACACACGACAAAAAAAAAATGATTGAAGAGTATCTAAACTGTGATTTTAGGTATGTATATATGGGAGAAACTGATAACGAAATATGATTTATCTTTGCCGATATAAAAATGAACATTAAAGAGATTACTTAGCAAGTTGTGTCTAATAGCATCGATTACAGTGTTTAATTTTATAATGTACACGCATTTTTATTTCTCAGTATTTTTGCATCACGACTACACACAAAGTATTTTCAATAATTATCATTACCGGCTACTAAATGCAGACATCATGCGACATTTAGCTACTTAGAAATGATGTAAGAATTTGACACGGGCTAACGCTTAAGCGTTACAACTTCACACCTACATGTAAACAGAATATTATAGAAAAATTAAAAGGAAAAACCAAACTCATTAAAATTGATTATTATATTAACAAACAGCTATAGGAGACAATATCGCGGTTGATGGATGTAGATTTATTATTTATGTAAATTTATTCTGAAATTTTAGTAGATTTACAGATCCTCATCTCGATTTTAATAATAAACGTGTCACTATCCCTGATTACGTTTACAGACGTAATAAATTTTGCAAATCAATATTAGTTTGCATTAAACCACACACATCTGTTGGATACACAAACAGGCGTGCAATTTGTAACAGAAACGATGCAGTGTAATAAATTATTGAAGTATTGCGAATGCAATACTGTACTTTGTAATCTTGCTGTATCTGATTATCCTATCACCAGTAATCACCTTGCAATAACTATTTTTTTCTCTTTTTTTTATTTTGATAGTAGTCGGAAATGGCTAATCACGTGGAATTGTGTTGCAAGTAATCTTAATGTAATAATAATTTTGGTTTATAAGCAACAATTTAAAATCACACGTACACAGATTAGGATCATTATTTTTAAATACACGCGAACAAACCATTAGATTAGATTAGATTAGGCTTGGAGTGACCATATGGTTCTATTTTACCGCGACATGCACTGGTGTTTCCTCTTCCTGTACACAGAATCTGTAAATGATGTCTTCTGCCAAGTCTTAGTCAACAATCGTGTAATTATTTTATCTTCTTATCTTTGCTAAGTAGGTATAAATTTAAGAAACTGATTTGCCTATCTTATCCACAGTATAACTGTGTGACGAAAATTCCACTTCATTCATTTCATTGCGTAGCCTCTTAGCTGAATGTTGAATGTAGGTAGCTGTGTTTGATTTTGGATTACACAGTAAAAATCAAACTTACATTTGGTACTGCAATTTCATAAATTTTAAAATATCTCGAAAACCGATGGCTTTAGGCATATGGAGTATTACATAAGCTTGCCCTAATTTGGTCGTTAGATTCCAAATATGTCATTATATATAGTGTGTTCCATTTAAAAAAAGGTAACTTTGTTATGGATCTTTCTTTTCGAACACCCTGTATAATTCAAAATAATTTTATATTGTACATACAGAGGTCTAGCATTCAACCAAAGAAAAAAGATTTCAAGAAATCATATGCTTTTCCATATAGAGCCCGCGCCGTATGAGTTGGCCCACCCTGTATAAATGTGCAGCAGTGACAGGTTTACAGTACCTTACATTCATCATCACAATCATATCAACGACAAATAAAAATGAAATCTCTAGGTAAAAAGTTCACTGCTTTGATGGATACACCGATACACCTACCTGTACTGATCGTACTGGTGACATCCACCGTACCAAAATAATTAGCACACACGGATACGACCCCATCATGCAATTAAGCTTTAATTAAGTTCCACAAATAGGCTTCCCTGTGAGCCAAATTAATGTCTGCATATTTTGTTCTTGTTGAATTAGGTCGGGTATTCGCCAATCTAGTTACGATTAAACCAATGGGTAATGTGATAGTAATAGGATCGTTGGTTTAATTTATGAAAATCTAAAACTGTGTATGAAAATCTGATTCCGATATTCGTCTTTGTTTCAATTTACGGTGTGATTTAATGTTCGACTAATGATATCAAAAACTCAAATTGAAATTAAAAGAAAATAGAAAGTCTGCAATTAGCATTAAACTGAGTCAGAAATATAGACATTCTTTAAATTGCAACTGAATTTACTATACAAGTGGCACAAAAATATCAAATAAATATAAAAATAAAAAATTGTGTGTATTATAAACGATTTTTTTTTAATATTTAATACATATTACTATTATAAAGGAAAATGTTTTAGTGTATGAAGTGGCTCACTAGCTTGGTAGCAAAATGTCAAGATTTCTTTTATAAAATATTGTACTTTCTTATAATATATTCCGAAAAAAAGCATAAAATTTTGAAGAATCAACCAAGAACAAAAGATATTGATGAAGTTATATTTTCTTGCCTTTTCTTTCTCTTTGAAGACACCTCTTACTCAATGGAAACCTTTGAAAACCTGTGCATCTGAATCACTAACCTATAGACTAGACATCTCTCGATAATGTTTTATGTACGCAATATTAGTTGTCTCATTACAGTACTTCATTCCACTACTAAGCTTTAGAGGTGGCTATATCATTATCATTCAATATAAAAAATTATTGAATATTTGATACTTTTTGCTTTTCGTTCCTAATATCTCGTTCATTACTAATTACGGTATTAGATGAGCTTAATCTGAGAGCTCGGCATAAAAGCTCAGGCGAAAAGCTAAGCCTAAAGCTTAGACTGGAAGCCCAGCTCAAAAGTTCAGTCTGAAAACCCAGACTGAAAACTTAGACCAATAGAGCAGTTCGAAACCTCAACTTATGTTGAAAGCTCAACAGCCAGAAACCTGTACAGATTAGCACAGGGCATGATTCAATGGGTAAAAGAAATGGGAGATTAAATACTGCAGTGTTTCCGGAGGCTAAAAAAAAAAAAGTTCAAGTATATTTTGTTAAAATAAAAATTAATGTCAGCCATTTCTAAAACTTGCAATAGTACTAACTCATAAACGTAACAGAAATAAGTTACTACTATGTCTCTAAAGAATGCAATGTTTGTAAGAAAATACAGTTGATTCTTAACTTTAAGAAGCTGTCCTTCCCTTAGTATCTATGAATTAATTCTATGCTTTCCAGAGCATTTTACCAAAGCTTATCCTGATATACCATTTAATTTTTTTTGTAAAATCGATAGTTGCTATTTTTACAAAACTATTCATTTTTGTATTTTAGAATTATATTTACATATGGTTTCCACAAAATTTACATTTCAATTTAAATGAAGGAATATGTAACTACTTATACATATGTGGGTGCCTACTAAAATACTGAATTCAGCTATATGGATATATATGATGTACCTTTCAAAGCGTAAATATAGAAAGAAGTACTTTTATTAACAAAATTTTATTGAAAATCATATTTATTTTTCAGTGTTTCGCTACTAATCGGTAACGGGCATAAAGGAATATCGGCTGCAACATAATTGAAGTTTGATAGGCACCTTTTGAATAAACGTAAA
Organism: Cetonia aurata; assembly: GCA_949128085.1. Taxonomy (NCBI): domain Eukaryota; kingdom Metazoa; phylum Arthropoda; class Insecta; order Coleoptera; family Scarabaeidae; genus Cetonia; species Cetonia aurata. Next base: position 20,304,354 of record OX421886.1, on the reverse strand, counting down.
ACGTTCTTACATACAATCTTCATCTTACTGTTAGCAGTATTAGGTACATGCTCGCGCTTGTTTGAGCTACAAACTTTCCCCAATCGACCAATTCACTTGAAGTTCAAGAGCTTCTCAAATAGGTTACGTCTAGAACAGAAAGCACCCAAAGTAAACACTTCATTCAAGTCTATGAAACCTTTAGTCATATAACTAAATTAATCACCACATCGCTGCAGATGCGTAGCATACAAAGTTGTTTTGGAACAGTAGAGTACAACGATTTTAAAATTAAAATTCAAGTCATCAAAAAACTGTAGAGTTTTTACCGGAGTTAGTTAATAACTCTCAATACCAATAGATACCCTTATTAGGAGATTTAAACACCGGCCCTTAATTAAACCAAATTATTGTTGGCGTTCAATATTGGATTAATAGATATTACAAAAATGGCGGAGTCGCAGGCATCTAACAAAAAAATATAAACTTCTATTACTTTACGCAATAATTTATTGTTAGCGATACGCAAAAAATAAAATTACAATATCTCTACTAACCATGAACTGTGAGTAGAAATAAAAGGCAACTGTAGGCCCCCCGGCAGTAACAAACTTCCACCTGGGTTGTAAGAAAAATCTAATCTAATCTTTTATATCAACTTTTGGCAGTTTAAAAAGAAGTAAGAAAACGAACAAAAGCTGCGCCAATAAGGAAACAACAATGGGATATTAACATACAACAAAACATATTTGTAAAGTCATGTATTAATTAACCTCAAATTCTTACTTTTGAACGTAATTTGAAACGGTTTTAAAAACACTTCAACCGGTATCAACCGGTATTAGAAGTGAAAATTGTATATTATACGCAATGTCTTCAAACCACTGCTGCGCGAATAAAATGCCTAGATATAAATTAATGGAAGCAGAATAATAAGGGCAAGAGATTTCTACTATACTGATTCAATGTTTCTGTTTATTATTATTAATATCTAATGTAATTACAATTTATTATTCTTATTTGGTGCAATATTATTCTGGAGTCTTTTAGGAAATCAGCTCTTAAAAAGTTTGTTTTATTAACACCTTGTATTTACCTTTTTTTCAATTTTTTTGCAGTTAAATTTAACGAAAAACTTACGCAACGCTTTACTAGGAATACCAATATTTACTTAAACAAATCAAATGGTAAATGCCTATTTAAATTAGTACAAATATTGTCTCTCTGATGCCCTAACGACGCACAATTGACTTAAAGGCTTTTTATCTTTTAAAAATATATTTCTACCGCCATCCGTAGAACGACTTTGCACTTTTGTCCAGCGAGTGGTAGGTATTGCCTTCTAATAAATTACACTATTCTCGAAAAACGTAATCAAGTTTGGGTGTTATAAAAAAAAAAAACTTAACTTAATGCACGCACTTTTGGGCTATTCAAAAGTAAGCAGAAATTGAGAGAAACAAAATGTTTCTAATAAATTATGACATCCTTTTATTAAAACTATCTAAAACTCTTACCAAATGCCCAAATTGTCAACAAAGTCTAAGAATGTGTAAGAATTCATAATAATTTTTGTTTCAGGTACTATTCACATCAGCTGGGCAAAAATATGATAATATATGAATGTTATGGATCATCTGAGTCTTCTCATCATCGTCATCATCGGCACCATCTTGATATTAATTATTGCCATTCTTGTAGCATTTTACTTACTAGTATTTAGGCAAATATGTTGCGTATCAAGATATAAAAGCAAACGATTTACTTGTTCGAGAGATTCGATCCCACTTACTAACGTTACCCATATCTCTAGTCAACAACCTACAGAGATTGAAAGATTATATTAGTTTAATATGTTAATTACGATTTATTAAAAAAAAACCAAAATATTTTATGAGAACGTACCGTAATATTATCAGTCTCTATTCATATTTCCTTTCTAGCCTAATAGGAATTCGCAATTCGGTATTCATAGTGCTGAAAATATTCTATAATTACTTAACGCAATAAAAGTTATTTTATAATAAAATAATTAATAGGAGTAAGTTTTAAATATGAATGCACTATGGATAACCGTTTTTAATGAAAATATAACAGAAATTCAGCATTATTTTACTAATCTATTTTTCTATATAATAGATATAGAATGAAAGCAACTCATTCAATCAAATAATCGGAAACACTTGTATATAATCCATTTACTTTTTATTTATTGTTTGTTACTTTTTACGAAATTTAAAAATGTTAATGCCAGTTCTATTATCATACCATATTTAGACAGACAAGAGTTCCAGGTGCATTGCAAAAATGTGTAGCTTCTAATCTGCATGTAAAATACAAAGATGTAGGTAAGTAGATTGTGCCTACTTTTTTATATAGGCATGTACAGTCGTGAACTTTAAGAATAACCGTCTAAGTTGCAGTGAGCGAAATAGCGCTACGCTCATTGCATGCACTAGACACAACTCGCTAGAGATGGGTCGTATTCGTATGATTCGTATCTTTGGGGCGAATCTTACTTGGGAGTCAGTTGGTACGAATCCCAACTGATAAAAGTTTTCATATTTCGTACCGATCTTCTGGTATTGACATCAAAATAACGTTCGTACGCGTACAATTCGCACCTCTGTCACCGCACAGACAACAAACGGTACGAAATGGTACAAATGACACGAATCTTGCTCCGTGAAAGAGTCGTTTCGTACGAAGCTTTGAAAAGAGTCAGACTGCCCATGTCTACAGCTCGCTGCAATTTAGACGGTAATTCCGAAAGTCTACGAGTGTACATTTAGGTGTCAAAAACAAAAAAATCAAGTTTCCTCGTTCCATTATACGTTTAATAAAAAACGCATATATATTATATAAATTGATAGTTACCCTTATTTACACCATGCAGAAAAACTTCTTTATTTATTATATGATAGGTGTTAAAGCAACTAGGCGACTTTTTTTGCTTGAGGTAACTAATAATCCTAAATTCAAACCTACTTCCTTTATTTACGTGAGAACAAATTTGTCTAGTTTTGGTACATACATACAGTATGGAAGCAATACATTACATCAGATAATCTAGAATATTTGATCGAGCAACTCTATTCATACTATTTATCTCACTATTTCCATTTCGCAGTGTCATGTTTGTTAAAGACGGACGGGATGTTTATATGGCGCAACCAAAATTATGAAATGTATATAAATAATGAAAGTATGAATATTAAATAAAACATACAGAAGCGGAAATAATCTTAGGATACCGCATAACACTGACCTTCCTCAATACTATTGCTAACTCTTGCTATGACGATACAATATATGAGAGAGATTAGCAATAGCTTTAGGCAGATTCACATCGAGCGGTGTCCTATATCTTTGAGACTCAAATAATTATTACGTATGCATTGATCGAATGCATAGTTTTCATTCTGTATAACATTATTTATTATATTGGTTATTATTTATGATTTTGAAATGCATAAATAAATATATTTTTCAATTCTTTTAAAAGCTTTAACCACCGGATGTAATTAATCTAACTTACCAATTATTAATTGTACTTACACTGTACCTATTGCTTACCAGTAAGATATTAAAAATACTGGACTATTGAATACCCACCAAATGTATTTAATTTTATACTTTTATATTTTCAAGATTTTATGCGTAACAAGATAAATCCAAAATTTGCAAGTGTTACAACTCAAAATATTGCAGTAGATCGAAGATTGTATGACCTAATGGTAATATATGTATATCATCATATCATATACCATTGTACGTAAATTCGTAAATTTAAAAATTTACTTCTGTTGTGATATAAATAAAATAAATTCATATTGAATGGCATTTTTAATACTTGTTATTTTAGAGTTTTAATTTTGGGTATACGGTAGGTATAGCGATTCTGCGATGCAATCCAGATGCAATAAGACCGAGGAAGCCTGAATCAACTAGTATAAATTGTGTTACTGCTGTCAGCAAAGAAGTTGCAAGTTATAAGTTTTTTCCAGCAAGGATTTTTAACTGTGGTGAAACAGTATCGCAACAGTACAGCGACCAAATAAAATCTATGCTGAAAAAGGTCAAAAGGGAGTTGGTCATTTAACCAGCAGTAGGGAGAAAGGGGAAACTACTACTGTTATGTGTTCCTTTAGCGCGTCTGGAATCTATGTTCCTCCAATGTTTACCTATATAAAGAATGCCTGATTATCTGAAGAATAACGGACCCCTAAGCGCTATTTATCGCTACTTAGATGACCGAAAATATATTCATCAAGTGGCTGGAGTACTTTGAGCAGTGCGTCAAGTCTTTATCCGTTATTCCTGGATAGCCCCTCCCCCCCCCCCCCCCTAGCCTTTGTTCGTTGAAGGCCTAGAACTTCTGCAAAGAGAGCGGAATCACTATTTTGACGATATCACACCGCGTCCAACCACTCGACGTAACTTTATGGTCCCTTGAATTCCGCGTACAATTCGGTTTTGATGTAACGAGAATACTCCCTGCCAACCCAGATGTTTTCAGTACCGAAGATTTCTCTTGCTGAAAACCTACAAATCCAAATAAAGTGGGTCTTGAAAACTATGAAATAAGAAAGGACGTACCGAAGCAGACTCAAACAATAATGTAAGACAAAGTATTACAATTGGAGAGATAATGCTAATTCCTGGATGCTCTGGGACTGCTGAGGAAAAAAAAGAGACAAAAGTGGGAAATAGAGACACTTCCAAATATCTACTTACACTCCATGAAATTCTGGCGGCAAATGAAAGTGCAAAACAGGAAAAGCAGCAGAAGATTATCGGTTTATCTTCGCCAAGAGTTAAGAGACAGGCCTCCGTAATCATAGGCAGAACAATAAAAACAGAGACCGGAACGAAGCAAAAAAAAGTAATAAGATCACCTACAATGACGGCGAGAAAGAAGGAAGAGGATAATGAAAAGTCAAATGTGACAATCACAGAGCACATCTGTATTATTTGTGGGTAATTTGGAATGACAGGGAACTTTGGTTTAGATGTGTGAAGTGTTATGGACAAAGCCAGTGCACCAATGAGGAGAAAAACTTTAAGTGTGCGATTTTTGCCCGTAATTGGAAGCGGAATGCCCGCTTTCATCCCAGAACAGTGAGTAATGTCGGCCACTGCGGGTAATCACGGTCACATACATATTTTTTTATATTTCTGAAAAATATTTCTAATGAAAATGTATTTATTATCTTCCAAAACGTATAATGTTTCATTTAGCCTTGCTGTTCCATTTTGAACAGAGAAATCTGAGAGAAATACCAGAATTTCTTTAGGGGACCGGTATTCCCCCCACTCCATCCTAACTTTGACGAATGGTACAGCCAAACCACATCAGTAAAACGCACCAATACAAATATAAAATTTCTATTTTAACACTTGTATTGCTTACTAAGCCACTAAACAAAATACACAACAAATGTATATCTAATAATAAAAACATAATTAAGTAAATATTTAAAACAGAAGTGGATCATTAGAATTAAATATCAACAACAACAAACTGAAAATCTGATTGTTAAAGTGTATATTTAATGTACCATCTGAAATAAAATATAACCCGCTCGTACATAAATTATTTCTTTGTAATAAAACATTAACAACAATACATATATAAGTTCTACTTATTTACAGTAAATAAAAATAACTAATAGTGCTATCTCATATGCGGAGCTTTTTAACATCAATCATTACAAAATATTACAGCTCCATAATATCGAGGTAGCGTTGCTTCTACTATAAAACCATCACTGAAAAAGATTCTTAAAACTGAACAAATTTCAGAAATAATTTTATGCGAAAATCGGTACAGTTATAATTGGGTTGGTGGGTGTAGACTTGTTATCCGCCGATGATGGTGATGGACTACTTTAACAACGGTGTCAATCAATGTTTGTGGTTTACAGTACTCCTCTACCCAACTAAAAACACCTGCGGAGAGCTCAGTGAAATTATTTGCTGATATGTTGTTGAATGTATTAAAGAGTTGATCCATAATGGCCTGAAACTTAAAATAACAAAAGATGCGTAAATATATAGTATAATATGTAATTTAACACACACCACTGAAAATTTCACTTCGTCAGATACCCTCATATCTGTTGGATTAGGTTGAGACTGTTGCGCTTTAACAATTTGTTCGTAATTTTGTTGCATTATTTTTAATGCCAGGACTTCTTTGCGTAATGAATTTCTTTCTTCTTCTTGTTTTCTTTTTTGTTGTTGAAGGTATTGTATGTAATCTATAGATTTTTGAAGTACTGCTGCTTTACTTAATTTGTAACCTGTAATATTTAAACAATTTCTGATTTATTTATTACCACACAGAAATTAGCTAAAAATAAAGACTTCAAACAGAAAGCATACATACAAACAAACATAATATATGTATAAAAATTACAGTTATGTATATAAATTAAAGTTGTATTAATAGATAAAATTAGACCATTAAATCATTGCAACAACAGATTATTTGAACGGTATTGGTTCGGGAAAAACTGGAGGCATACTGTTAGAAGTGTGACAATTCAAAGATAGGAAATACAATAAAAAATGAGGCAATATTTTACACATATTATAACATTACTAGATGAAGAAAAATATCATTTAAGGTTACATAAATTATGCAAACATTTAATAAAATACAGGGTGTGCAAAACCTACTTTTAAAAAACTTGAAGAATGGTGGACGGAATCAAGATAGATATATTTTTAGCTTACAAAACGCTAGGTTAAAAATATATAAATTCTTTTATTTCATATAAAAGTTCCTTTGAAGTCGAAGATATGCAAGGAGTGTAGCGCAGCAGAACAACAAAGTTATAATATCTAAACATGCTCCGTTATCCCTACTGTAAACCTATGTATAACTACAAGTGCTTTTTTCAACGCCTACTCTGACCTACTAAATACCAAGAACTCAAAGAAAGGTGTAACTAAGAAGGAAATATGTTTACCCCTATGTTAATTTTATGGCCTGTATCGTTAATGTTGTGCAACGCTGGATGATTCAAGCGTCCCATAGCGATAATGTGCTGTAAGTTGGTGTTGAGTTTGAATAGTTTAATAGTAGCAAGTAAAATGGTGTTATAACTGCTTCAGCTTGTCTACAATGCTTTTAAGAGAACATAAAGAAGAGGAAAACTATACGAGTCGATGATCGCTCCACCTTCAAATTATAAAAAAAATTGAGGATTGTTGAAAGAGAGCTGTGATGATAAAAGAAAACGAACCTTTGTGAAAACTTAAAAAAATAATATATAATACAACTAACCAAAGTTCTATTTCTGGATTTTTTTTTAGAAATTTTATTCTTATTCGGTGAATCACCATCATATTCATATTTAAGAGTTTTATTTTCAAATGTGTCATATTTTTTAGGTACTAAGTATTTTCCCTTAATTAGTCAATATAATAATTTATTTTAAAGTTTATAAATCCGAAATAATAATAGAAATATTTGACTGAAAAGTGAATTGCACAAACAGACTCTGCTGTTTTGGCGTTATGTTGGCGAGCATCTTATGCCAAATGTTAAAATATATTTTTTGTTGTAAACATGGTCCTATGCCAAAAGACTCTAGGCTATCACCTCCACTACAAGCTAATGATATGAATGATGCATTATGAAACATTTAACTGTTAAAGTAAACAAACAAATCTATTGAACTTTTTTAATTAAATCTTGTTTCTTGTCGTTCTCTTATAGCATGAATAGCAGTTATATAAGTTGCCTAACCACTAAAAAAACTTTCATTTCCAGCAAAGCAACAATAGTTTTGAATTATTATTTCCATCCTGCTAAAAATATCTATTTCAATTTCTTTTATCACTCCTCAACTTATTTGTTTAAAAGTTATTTTAAAGTTGTTTTTCTACACTTTGTGTATTTGGAACAGGTGGTTTACTTTTTGTCAATTAATGACCATTTGACATTTAAAACATATGTCCTAAGTGTGTCAATTATTAAAATTCTGTGATATAAAAATTACTGTTGTTGCTTTAAATACCTGAGAGATCCGTTTGTTGACAGGTAGGAACTAGTTCTTGCAACGTATCATAACCTTTTTTTATGGCATCTCTTCGTTTCTGCTCTGCTTGAGTATGTGCTTCTCGCCTTCTTTCTTTATAGCTTAGAGGAGACAACTTACAGATATCTCCATCATCTTCTTCATCTTTAAAAAAACAAATAAATCAAGTAACTACCAAATAACAGTATATTGTTTAGTTGCAAATGCCACTTACCAGTGTTGTGATTGGATGTTGTTGGTGTGTTTATAGATCCAACACTGTTACAGCGAGAATAACTTTGTTCGCGAGACATTAGATCTGCTTCCTGCTGCATGTATTTATCAGGGTGCATAAGGTGACCCTGCGGTATATCACCTACAAGCCGTACGCATATAATTACGTTACAATAACAAATTGCAAAAATTTATAGAAACACTACCATAATTATCACAACTATTAGGATTATACATGTTGTCAACCAAGAGAGTGGTGTATTAACTTCTCCAACGTTAAATATACAGTATTATGAAACATAACTATTATAAACCATTTTGAATACTACAATAAAAATGGAAATTTAGGATTTCTACATACCGTCATTTATCTAAAACGTCCTTGAAAATCGCACGCTAAACCAATTTTTTACGTAGATATATTTCTGTCAGAAACGTAGCCATATGATAAACTTAAATTTGTTTACTTCTACGAAAAACAGAACCCTCCATAAAATTCTTATTTAAAATGTACAACGCAATATTCCACAATTTGGTTGTTGCCATCTTTATTTGTAGAATTTCCTTTCGCACCGTTATCATGTAAAATTAAAAACCTGATTTTGGCGACATCTACTTTTAAGATATTTATCTATTACATATAAATCTTAGCAATATCCAATAACACATAGATAATCTATTTTAAATTATATTATAAACTTGCCAATGTTAAGATAAAATCTAAATTTTATAATTTGTATTATAGAACTAAAATATATAAGACGTTTACTGAAATTATGTAACGTACCGGCGCGACCATGGCGCGGCGGATAGATCTCTCGTATTGAACTTCAATACATTTAGCATTTACGTATTATAAGTTTTATTTCGAAGCAGGGCACGTACTTCCCTTGTTTATATATCTTATAGTTATTCAACCGAGCTGCGTAAGGTGCTGATATCTGGCGGCGATAGTATAAAAGTACTGATGAATGAAATTAAATACCGCCAAATATTCATTGGAATGCGAGCTATGTTGGTTACAGATTCTGAAATAAACTTGGCAGTTAATAACAAAGTAAAACCAATCAAAATTAAGAAATTACAATGCAACATTATTAAAAAAAATTAATGGGCACGCTAAACCTGACACGCCATCCAAAGGTACTTCAAACCGGTTGAATAACTGGATATATATAAACAAGGGTACTTCATAATAAGGATTATAAACTTAAATTTCTCCCAACTATTTCTAGTAGTGGTCGGCATAATTGAGAGATTTGAATAATCAAATGAAGAATCGAATAATAATATTATAATTCGTTCTCACTGATTTTCACGTTCCAAATGTTTAAAGTCACTTCACCATTTCAGATATTTTAATGATTTTTGATAATCAAACGTCTAGCTGGAGGTGCGTTCAGATTTAACGTCGAACGTTGTCCAGATCACGTCTCCAAGGTCAAAATTACGTATATACCTACAACTTGTGATTGGTCAGCTTCTGCCCATTTTCGTCAAATTGACGTCGGCGAGTAACTCGGCGTAGAAATCTGAACGCACTTCTTGGGTTTCTCGAGTAAGAGCTAATGTCTACGACGATCTTAACAAAAATGACGCAATTCTTCAAATTAAATTTCATAAAATGATGATCATTCTACATCCCACGAAGAGTAATTTTTCAAAATTACTACTCCACATCCTCCCCACGGCTTGACATGAGAGACCAAAGATGACTGGACGGTTCAACCTACCTGAACAGTTGACCTTCAAAATGGTTTTTAAAATTGTCGACTTCTGTGAATGGTGGAGAGTGTTGGATTCTCGGCTCATCGGTGTACGCTGTTTATTCGCAAATCACAGGATTGTTTATAATCGGATTATTTCTACTCGATATTAATGAGTTTGATTTATCGAAAGAAAATACTATGAAACCAAAAGTTGCTCCTTTATTGGTCATCTCATTATGAACAAAGCTTTTGACCTTTATGGAGAAAAACCGTTTGAAACAAACATTTTACCAATTTTACGTATAAGAGATGTGAATTCTCATTGCTGCATCAAAAAAAAAAAACGGGATGTTTTGAATGCATATAATTTATTGAAAACTAAATAACATACAAGAGGGTACACATTACACAATATTAATTTGAAAATAGACCCAAGATTCTTCATAATTTTCTCTTTTCTAACATACTTACATTATCAAAACTACATATCTAAAAATTGAACTAAATAAAAGGACACTTTACAATATAATTAACCGAATTTAAAAATTGTTATGAAACATGTCATGTTTTTTTTTGTTTTTTTTTAGCAAAGTAGTTTTTCTATCTACAATCTACAATATTAATAAAAATTATCTATATGTGCAAATTATAATATAAAGCACATTATAGTAGTTAATATAATACACTATTCATTATATATTGATAAATATCTATTTACAACTGAAAACCTATCTATAATCAAGTTTATTTCATTTTTTCTTCTTGTAAAGAGATTATTGTTCCACAAAAATATATCAAGTTAGGTGTACATTTTCTTGAGGTCGGTAATTTTGATCAGTCTTTTTGATTTGTTGAAATAACAGGACTCAAATCGCATAATTGAAATAATCGAACCAAAATTTGAAAGCCAAAATACAATTATCACAAGTTCTTAAAAATCCAAATTACAATTAATTATCAAATAAAAATAAATTAGGAATTGCAACTGTGTGACCAGCAGAAAATGTACGAACTGGATATTCTTTGAAAGACCCGTGTACATTATTTGTATTTAATTTGAAACAAAAGCTATCAGTTTGGACCTCGATAATACAAAATTTCTGATGAAGGAGCAACAATTATTCAATAAGTAACTTACAGCAGATTGTCTCGTTCATTCCAATCACAATGTTCTTAATTAGATATCATTCTAGTGATAAAATTAGAGTGTCCTATATTTTGTTAAATTGCACCACATCTTGATATCTTACTATGTGAAATGAACTAAGACTCAGTTCTTCTGCTTATATTGCTGCGGCTATACTGCAATCACAGAAACAATTGTTTAAAAGATCCTAAAAAAATCTTTCAAGCTACAACGTGTATATATTGAAATTAGTATTAAAAGGGATTTTTGGGTTTCTATAGGAGAATTTTGAACACATTATCTTACTAAACAAGTTAATCAATTATAATATAATTTGTAAATTAAAAGTGAGAAATCGTCAATGGATAAAAAATGGAATAGAAAAGCGGCTAGGAAACCACTGTTGTAGCAGAGTTCTCAAAAGAACTCAAAAGTAGTACGTTAAATAATCATAAACCGTCGGTTGCAAAATTGCACTGATACTTCCCACATAACGTCTAAAGTTACTTATTGAACGCAAGACTTTGTTGAAACTTTCTGGCACCAGACATCAACACTAAAAACACAATAAAAAATCTCTATAGGATATCTTTTGTTTAAACTGGCTACCAAAAATAGCAACATTTCCTGAGTTAAAATATACAACTACCATGTTAAAAATTTAAAGCTAATAAATTTATTGTACTTTCTACCAAAAATTTGGTGGAGGCAATTACAAAATAAAATTGCAGTGCATCAAAACAAGCTATTTATAAAAGTTTGTGGGTGCAGAGTTCCTGCTGTCAGTCTTGAAAGACAATTTAACCCACAATCCACAAGAACTGCTGTTGTAAAAATAATATTCTCTGGCTGTAAAAGATAATTCAAATTTACTAAGTAAAAAAGGATGAGACTATTTATTATTGTAACTCGGCAAATCTTCATCATTGTAATCAGTTAGGGTAACACAAAAATCTTCTCAAAAGAGGTTTATACCTATAAGTCATATTTTAAAATTATCTAAGAAATACAAATTAATAATCTTATTTTCGGCCACTCGATCAATGTTTCCTATATCTATTCTGCCGGGGAAAATCGTCAATATGCTTTTATCAGGATAGATAATTACTAAAAAGATCTAATCAAATTATCATTTCAAGCCAGAGATAAACTACAAGAAAAAACTCAATTCAATAGTTTGAAAGCACAAACACACTGCACGATTTTATATTTTAACTCTTTTACTGCGTTCTTTGACGACCCTGCGAGGCTTCTTTGCATTAGAAGCACTTGTTGGAGTTTCCTTATTTTCCTCCACTTTTCTCTTATTGTTCCTGGTAGTGCATTGCACCACCGCAGGCGTTTCCGCTTTTACTTCTTCTATATTGGTAGGGGTACATTCAATTGAGTCGTTCATTTCCCTTCCTGTGCTTGTTCCAGCTATAGGAATAAATTCCGATGCAGATTCCAGTCCCAGACCTTCTGGATTTACACCCTGATTCATGAGGGCTTGTATTTCCTCCATGGGCGGAGGTATGGTATTGCCGCAACCGGTACAGAATGGTGGCGTTGCTGGCGACTTTGATCTCCAGTATTGTAATTCCGTCTTACACTTATTGAGCTCTTGAAGCAATGTACTAAATTTACGTGAGATCTCTTCGTTCTTTTTATCATACTCGTCAAGACGTGTGGCGTATTCCAAAGTTTGTTTCTGTTGTTCGGCCAATTGCTTCTGTTGCTCTGATATTTGCTTTTGTTGTTCAGCAGTTTTGCGTTTACATGCTCTGAGATCTTCCCTTAAGATAGACAATTGACTGTTATACCGCTTCATACCCTGCTTTATCTTTTTAATACGTTTACGTAATACCATGTTTGATTGCGGTAAAGGTTCCACATGCTCCTTTACATCTCCGCCTTCATTTGCCGAATGTTCGTTTTCTTTTGGTTCTTCAGGTCCCAGAGGTGAGGAATCTATCGCTAGGTATTTATTTGTGCCAGAAGCTGCAAATTTATAAAGTGTAACATGTTTATTTTGTATTTTATTTTATTTTTTATTTTATTGCATAATTCAAAACAAAACATGAAATAACGCATAGCTATTATTATTTTTGGACTTTAAATTCGTTTTAAATAAAGACAAAAATATTTTAAGACAATTATTGAGATTTCTGGTTTAAAAATGCAACTGATCATCTCCATAGCAATTGATATTGGGACGTTGATCTAATTTAATCGAATTCCTCGCCATCAAACAACAGTGTATTTCTACATTCCTGTTTATGCATAAAATACTATACTTTACCAAGACTTTATGTAAATAAATGGAGCACCTGGTCTGATACTACTCCCCTATTTTGAAATAGAAAATAGAACATCTGCTAGTGTTCTAACTGTACACTCAAAATTTTGTAATTTATTTCACAATTTATTAGGGACAATTTATAAAGTTTGTATAGAATATCAACGTAATATTAATAAATGCTTAAAAGATGTTTCCAAATATTTGATATTAGCATTGCAGTGGGTGCTTAAATACATCAAATGAACAATGAATATTTACTGCACATGTAATATACACAACTAGTATATTGACCTTTTTAGAGAATATTTTAAATTTAGATTTTCAATAAGTATTTTTTGCTACAAAATTATCAAAATGCATAAAGCGCGACACTTAATAATTATACGCATCAATTATTTGTAAGAAACTAATAAACCCTGACGATATTTGATTAGTTATAATTATTAAAGCTTATAAACTATTACTTAATCGATAGTAAAAATTTCTTTCATTATTTTCATAAAAAGTAAGAAGAAGTATGGGTGGTAGAAGAAGAGAGCAAACTGTTCAAATTGATATTTTGTACAAGCTTTATTCGAAACGCGAAATAGTGCCCTGTCGGTTCCGTTCGCAATAATTACTTCACTCTGCGCTACATTTTATTAATTCTGCGCAATTGTTTCGGAAATGAATTTCCATTTTCCACCAAAGACCGAATGAATTAAGAAAAAAAATATAATTTCTAAACAAGATCCGTCATCCCTACTCCAAAACCTATATCTACAAGTGCTCTTTTACGCCTGCTGACCTGCGAAATAACAAAAACTCAAGGAGAAGTATCTATCTAGCAGGGAAATGTGTTTACCCCAATAAATCAATCAACACCGAATGGTGCAGAGAGGCATGTTCCCGATTCCATAAGTTGTTGAATTGTTCCTCATGTTCATGGGTTCAAGGTTCTGAATGTTAATTTTATGGCCTGTATCATTAATATGTTGTGCAATGCTAGATGATTCAAGCCTCCCATAGCGAAAATACGCTATGTGTTCTTTAAATCTGGTTCTAATTGCACGCTTTGTTTGTCCGGCATACACTTTATTGCAGTCCCCGCATCCTATTTTATAAATTTTATTTAACTGCGTCTAATCAAGTGTCCCGCTATAGTTATTGGACGTTTCGATAAACAAATGGAACTTGAATAATTGTACATAATTTTTCTAATTTAGTGACAAATAGTATACATATATCGAAAAGATAAATATTATCATCAGTATAATCATCTAAGTTTTGGAATCAATATTTTGAGTTATCCAGTTTTTGATCACCACCAGAACCTTTGTTTAAAAAGAGCAGAGATTAGAATTGCATAAGTAAGAGTTACAGAACACGTGTTCCGGTTATCTATGAGTGTAAGGAGCACGTCTGTTTGTATAAATTAACTAATACGAAGCCGACATCTGTTGTAAGGTAAATAGCCTTTGTAAAAGCATCTTGATTGTAATAAAATTACATATTTAATCGCTTATATGACACAATGAGCATTTATATTCAAGGAAAATTCCTAAAACGTCAAGTGCTTTGAAAAACAAGAACAAAAAAGCACCATTTCCACTTTCTATAATTGTTAAAAATTAAAACCTTTGGCTTTCATGGAATTCAAAAGCTGTCAAAAATGTGCAAAATAAACAAGTAGACTAAACGATATAACACAACCACTTACCAGCGACTAAATAAACAAGATTTAACCGTTGTGGCATTTAATTAAATTTATGGAGTAAATTTTAAAATTATGTAGTTTAACAACTCTTTTTAAGGGCTAAAGCTAACTGTCTCTAATATTGGTAAGTGATAATCCCCAAGATATTTAATTGATTTGTTAGGATAAGATCTGAATAGATGTCAATTGCATATTCTGTAGTAAGTTATTTATGCATTGAAATAAATTTCTGAAATTTTCAAATCAACGTTTTCAATAAATATTAGTCAGCATGAAGTTCAGTAAAAATATCAAAATGTAAACTTCATTAAATGGCACTAGTTGCAAAAGTTATAATACAGCCCCTATAACTCTTGTATTGTTTCCTTTACTCGTTTATCTCAGGTGACTATAGAAAAAATTCAAAGTACACACAAATTTGTTCCGTCTTGTTTAGACATTTTCACACAAGTCTTTGTTTAATATTTTCTTTTTCACTGGAAATTGGAATTTGTATGCAATTATACAGGGTGTTTTGAAACATCGTTTAAAGATTTTAAGGGCATGTAGTACGATCGAAAATAAGGTTAAAAGTCGTAATAAACATATGTTTACAAATCAACCGTTTATGAGATAACAGCGAGTGTTCCTAGTAGTACATGGATATAACATATCACAGTAAACAGGTGCTTATCAGCTATTGTTTTATGACAGTTTAATTTGACGTTTTGTGCAATTTGTAGCAATTACAATGGTTGCGTATTCTAATGCTGAAATGATATGGTGTTCATGTACGGTCGTGCTAATGGGAATTCTTTACAAGCACGTCGCTTCTATGCTGAAACGTTTCCTGATTGCCAACTGCCTTCGCATGTGATGTTTCAGACGGTGTTCCAACGACTAAGAGAAACTGGTTCGTTTGAGAAGCGGTCTTCTGATACTGGACAGCAGAGATTAGCATGTACTCCACAGATAGAAGATCGAATTTTGAATATTATTGATGAAAATCCCGAAACTAGTGTTAGAAGAATTTCGACTCAAGTGGGTGTAAGCAGCAATCTTGTTTGGAGAACTCTTCATGAGCAACTCCTATACCCCTACCATATCCAACGGGTACAAGCCCTTACTGCTCCGGATTATCAAGCGAGAAGGGCTTTCTGTAAGTGGTTTTTGCGAACAGCTGCTGATCGGCCAGATTTCGCTGATAACATCCTTTTCACTGATGAAGCTGGTTTTACTAAAAATGGAATATTTAATTTCCACAACAATCACGTTTGGTGTGACGAGAATCCTCATGCTACCGTTGAAGCTCGGCACCAGCAACGTTTCTCTCTAAACATCTGGTTAGGCATGATAGAGGAACGGTTGTTAGGACCGATTGTTTTGCCACAACGCTTAACAGGTCCTGCATACCTCGAGTTCTTGGAAAATACTTTACCTGAACTTTTGGAAGATTTACCTATAAATCTAAGACTGAACCTCTGGTTTATGCAAGATGGAGCTCCACCGCACTTTACGCGTGCTGTTAGGGAACATCTTAACAATGAATTTCCTGGGAGATGGATAGGGCGAGCAGGAACCATTGCTTGGCCTCCAAGGTCTCCCGATCTAAACCCGTTGGACTTTAGTATCTGGGGTTATTTGAAAAGTTTAGTGTACGCAACACCGATAAACGATCTTCCAGAGTTGCGCCAACGAATAGAACACTGTTGCCAGATAATACGAGAAAAACCCTTGTTTTTTGAAAGAGTGCGCGCTTCCTTTGAAAGCAGATGTAGATCCTGTGTCGAAATGGAAGGACGTCATTTTGAACATCTTCTTTAGTTATAATCTATTTTATGTTAAAATACAATAACATCTTAATAAAAACCGCTAAAGCAAACTTATTCTGCATTTGCGATCAAATCGCTGTTATCTCGTAAACAGTTAATTTGTGGACATATGTTTATTATGACTTTTAACCTTATTTTCGATCGTACTACATGCCCTTAAAATCTTTAAACGATGTTTCAAAACACCCTGTATACTAAACATTCTGTACCTTAGAATGATTATCAACCCTGCTTATTGTCATTTTGAAACCCTTGAAAACTTGACAATTTTAACACCCAAAAATCAGGTGCAAGCACCTAAAATGGTATTTTGAGACACTTTCAAACTCAATGTCCTCTATAAAAGCTTCAATAAGAATTTACACAGTTTTCTTAAAACTTATTTCACGACTTTGATCAAGTTAATGACAACTTAACGTAATTTATACCACAGAAAAAATATCAATCTCATAAAGACACTCATTGTTTTCACTATTATTCGTTAAATTATTTTTTTTTGTATTATTTTCACTTTACATCATGAGCTTATAACAAGTTCCATATATAAGAAAAACAGTATATTATGTACATTGTAAAACCACATTTCAAGAATGGTTGATAAATATGAGTTTATTATCAATTTATATATTACTAATAGATTGCAAAAAATATTCTAATTGAATTTTGAAGTCTTTAGATAATCATTCATTTTCGTTCTTTTTATTTAATTAAAGCTATTATTGTTATCACTATAATAATAAAGGAGGTAGTTTTTATATAAAGTGAGGTCATTTACATTTACTTCTTTTTGACAATATGGCGAAAAGGCGGGAATATATCATATAAAATTATTACCTAATAATGGAAGTAATAAATAATAGTTAATAATGCTTTCAGGGGACTACAAATTAATAAATGAAAGATAAAAAGACTTACATGAAAAAGTGTTTGTAAGATCAAGAAAGTCTGCTGTAAAATAAGCAATCTCTGGCAATTCTGGCTCAATCTTCTCTTTGAAATATTCCATAGCCATGGTCGATAGATCAAATAGTTCGTCTGTTACTTTATATGGCCTGGCTAACTTTGTATTGGTTTTTATATACCTCAAAATATTGTACACTTCGTCCAAAATTTCACCAGGGAAGAAACAACAGTGTTTACGTTCAATATGTTTTCCAAAGGACATTTGAAGCAATGTCAGTCTCATATACAATGTTTCTATTATATCACTTTCACACGCAAGATGATGATTTCTCCTTGCTGATTCGCGGCGTGGCATTTTACTTTTGATATTTTGAAATCTATTGAACATTTGTGTTTGTAATTTTTGAAATGTAGAATTCAAGAGTTGACCACAAATTTTATCCATGGTTCTGCAAACCTGAAATATTATAAAAAACCATGCTAAGACCAAGAACAATACGATTTTTAGCGAACAATACTTACTAAACGTAATTGACAGACATTTTTATATGTCAGAAAACTCAAGATTTTTTCAACAATTTCTGCTGGCAATTCTAAAATATTTAATGAACTAGTTGAAGTCGATGGACGGTTAGTTTCTGCCGAAGTTGAGGCAACAGGATGTAACAAAGCACTATTTCGAGTTACCCTTGTCACAGTATGTTCCGTACTTGAACCCTGAGTATAGAGTTCAGTTAATGTTTCATTTACAATAGACATTAATCTTGTAGAAACCATTTTCAATATATTTTCTGTAAAAAATACGCACTTCAGTAAAATTTATTTTAAATAATAAAACTAATGTTACAAAAATAATTTAATATTCTTAAATAGCAACGATCCCTTGCGTTACGTAAACGTGTAAAAATTAATATTATTACGAAAAGTAATGCAATAAAACGAAGCTTACAAAGTACTTCACCAAAATAAAATGGTCGATCCTACCTGATACATGAACAGCTTTTTCACGATTACTTATTATATTTTCATTTTCCTGTTATTTTTCGTCTGTATTTTGATATAAGAACGTTATAAGCTCATTATCATACTATTATTTGCATGAATATTTAACTGAATAACGAAAAATTCGTGACTGCAAGAAAATGTATTGACTTCTGTTCTGATAGGTTTCCAAACGGTAGTGACCGCCAGGAGAGATCACTGAAAAATTTCTCAGATTTGTTCTAAAATTCAATATACCTAATTTAAAACAGGAATCTGTACTATTGGCTTCTATCAACATTGAAAAAAAATAAAATATATGCGTAAATATTTCTCAAAAAAATTCTATTGTAAATTAAATACAAACATTTTTTCTATCAACGATTATTTAGCTTTAAAGAGGGTTACGGTAAATAAAAAATACGGTTTTTATTTACCAGCTTTTATTTTTATTCCACGTGTTAAAATTATCATTTATTTAAGAAAAAAACGTTTTTATTAACAATATTCAATAGTAAAAAAGCAACATTTATCTAAAATTATTATACATTTTGAAAATTAGAAGCTACATCATTGATGAAATTGCAAAATACAGAAATATATTACAGTAATGATTGATTATGTAAATTCTAAGTAAAACTATAGGGTAAATATATATATACCGCAATATTATTTTTTTTGTTAATAAATAAACTACACTATATTTACACAATTATTTATCATGCAAGGGATTCTTTATTATAAATTCATAACCATGGTATTCTATACTTTCATACATGAATTTTCTATTAACTCTGCATTCAGCTCCACATTTTTGGGATAAACATTTCTTACAATGAAAATGACAACCCTTGCAGCTTTCTTGTAGGCAATCACAGATATCAACAGTTGTCAATATATGCACACCATTACTATCATGGACAGCCCCGGGTACTCTTCTAGCGGCTCGTTTGTCAACTTTTCGTCTTTCCGTTTCAAAATACTCCTTATCTGAACTCTGCTTTACAATTTCTTTGGTTTTGTCTTTACTAGCTATAGCGGCCTGTCGTTTTGTTAGAGAGGTGTATTTTGGCTCGGGCGCTGTTGATTTTTTTGCTACTCTAGGTCTTTCTGCGAGCGTAACATTTTTAACTCTGTTGTTTAAAGATGTTTCTTCATCACTATTTTCAGAATCAATATTTACAACTTCCATTTCAGTACCCATATTGAATGACACTTCGTATTTGAGGTTATACACAAATTGGAGCATTTAATTGTGCGTATTTTATACCCAAGTTACAAATGTTCTAAATAAAATTTTGATTTATTTCTGTGCCCGGTAATATGAGGAAATGTAATTTTACGAATAATTAATTCTGTAAAACAATATATTAACCCGAAATTTTAATCGTAGTTAGTTTTTAATTTAACATACATGAAAAGTTGTTATATTCATTAGACTTTATAAGCAGTTGGGGTTGGTTAAGGAAAAATATTACACAGTAGCTGTATTTTATTGGTGATACGGTTGTTTCATATAATAACAAACTTCTAATAATACATGCAATCAATATTACTGAAATCATGCCTCATTAACAATAGTAAAATTTTGAAAATAAATTAAATTGTGATTTATAACATTCATACAGATTCAGCATAAAATTTAACGAATATACATTTTTACATACGCTAAAAATTAAACAAATCACAATACTTTTACTGCGTATTCTACAGAGTTTTCTTCTTAGATTTCTTAATCCTGGGAAGAGTTGCGCTCGCCGAATCCTGCAACATTAATTTGATTATTCTAATAACGCCTAACAGTTGTAAAATCCCAAACATCAAAGCATTTTTTAGTTCGCACAAAATATAAACGACACACATTTTGTTAATACAAATGGAGCTAGAATAAAAACACAACATGATCATGCCTGAAAATATTTTAATCAGTGTTTCCGATTTTCTGAACTTCCTTTTCCATCCACTAAAGACGAGATTCTCTTCAACAGCTTCTCTCTAGCTTGTAATTTGCTAATATCATCATCGCTTTTTGAAAATTCTTTTGCAAATTCGTACCAAGGCGTTTTTATTTTTACTTCAATATCTGAATCATCTTTATGCCAAAACGATAATTTCTTTGGAAGCATTTTTAACCGGGATAGCGACATATCCAATCTAGACTTGTTTGGCAACAGTTTCCTAGAAGTACTTGACGAATTGCTCGGAGAAATATTTAAAGAACGCCGTTTTAATTTGGGAGAATGACAAAATATTTCGTTTTCGTTATCTGTCGAACCAACTCCAAGAGACTTTACAACGCCAGGTTGTAATACTAAAGTGGCTTTAATAGCGGATAAATCAAAATCTGAAGTACTTCTATGAGATGGTGGTATAGGTGCTGCAAGTTTATTGTATTTCCCCCCTCTTGTTTCTTTTTTAAGAACCTTCTGTCTGTTCTTCTTGGCGCCAACTTCCTTATTATTTTTCGAGTCTTGTTCTTCATCTGGTAAATAAATGATTGGTTTCAGTTTTAAAACGGAATTTTCTCTTTCCTCGAGTGAAAATCCCATCCTGTTTTTATTATTTTCAAGTAAGGTATAATTACAAGCTTGTACAGTATTTTCTAGAGATTCATGCATCATATCTTTGGACACTATATCAAGTGTTGAAGAAATATTAATATTAGATGGAGTAAAATCGACATTACCGTCATGGTCTATGCAATCTTGGAATTCTTCCTCACTTGATGTACGCTCGATCATGTTTGCATTTTGGCCGACATTGTCCAGGCTACTCAAAAATTGTGCCTTATCATTTAAATAGATAACATTCTCTTTTGAATCAATGGGATATTCGAGTTTGTACTCAAGATCCTTCAAAATAATTGATAATTTAATAAGACGAAAATGGAATATTCAAGCCAGCTTTTCTATCTAGTAAACCGTTCTTTTATCTAAGAAGAACTGGCTTAACGTTATGAAAAAAATGTATGTAGTATTATTATATATACCTTAAACACTTACCTCTGTACTCTTTTTAGGAACCGTTGATCGGGTGACTCTAGTTGGTTTTGCTTTAGAAGAGCCTATAGATCCAGTTCTGACTAGTGCTTCACGTCCCTGTATCTTTGCAATTTGTCTAACATGCGCGAGCTCTCCACTTGAATATCCAGAACTAATATCATCTACGGTCTGCATGTTTGCTAATACATCATGTCGTACATCAACTTCTGAAAAGTAAATAGCAGATGTGGTGGTGTGACGTCGAGGGCTGTGTCTCCTAGGACTATGTCTGCGTCTAACTACTCTTGGTTCTGCTAATGAATCAGTCTCTTCATTGCCCTCATATTCTCGTTCATGTCTTTGCTCACTAAGATCGCTAAGACTGTAACTTTTTCTAATTTGATTTACCAAGCCCCCGCCACCCTACAAAGTAATATATGTATTTTAAGGGTCAAATTAAAATTATTTATAGTTCAGCTTAGCAAAAAAAAAAAAAAAAATGTGATGGAACAAAAAAGTGAGGTTTAGCTTAGTAGGTATACATAAAATTTAGTGCATATATTCATTATATTTATGAGAATGATGGGAAGCAAGCATTTGATGCGTTTATACACAAAATATACAATGTGGCAAAAGTTAAGTGTCGCAAATATTCACTTTGTTTGGAGATTACAAAAGTTATTAAATAATCTTCTGGGTGTCTTTTAATGAATACAGAAAAACCATTTGGAATTCTTTGTGCGGATTAAGACCGTGAATTCTGAGGCACTTATTCATAAAAAGAATATCTGTACCTAGCTGATCTGTAGAGGCTACTCCATTCATTTCTTTAGCTTCAGTAATAATAAAATTAATGCAATTTTGGGCACCTGTATACATGTAAATGTAATTTTAACTTACATAATTAGAGACACTGTTCAGTTTAAGTGAAAACAAGTGGCAATCGCAGTTGATCTGCCTGACTGTCTTAATTAATACGTAGTATTGATACGACAGTACATGCATTTTCAGCTGGCGGATGCGCCATAGCAAGAGGGCATGCTCAGTGGAGTGAGACACGCACGAAGAAGTATGGAGAAACGTTATAACTCGCACGTGAGAACACTATCTTCGCGATTCGTACAATATACGAAATTCAGTTTTCATTACAATAGGTATGTATCTGTAGCACCGTATGCTCTTCGTTCAGCGAGGTCCGCCCGTCTCTTCCAGCTGGTGACATAAGATGCGCGTGGGGGTGCTAACAAAAACTGCATGTACTGCAGTGATATCATTCCTATTTGAGTTAATATTTTGGATACTTTTATTTTGCCGGATTGGTGGCATCCATGTGTTGTATTACTCTTACAAGCCGTAAGACATCACGACTTATTGGAGCCCAAGAGCAGTTGCTAATAAAACAATAGTGAAGAGAATCGTTATTTCAGTGTGGCTGAAAGTTTAACCGCCAACACAAAACAAATGTACAGTGCTTATGTTTGCAGCAGCTGATGAAAGGGAAGCAGGAATCAACCCAGAGTACTAAATCCATTGCCAAAAATTTCATGTAAATAATTCTTATGTCGTAAGATAAAGAGACTCATAAGATTGTATTCAACAAATACGGTCAAATTATAAGTATCAACTTATTGTTAGTAACTCATCCATTATATTTAATTTGCAGGTATAAAGTTATAGTTAATTTAAAAATTAGGGTTCTAAATTTTGGAAATAAATCATCTTACTATTATAAAAATTAATCGTAAAAGAAATTATTTTCTATTACGTGTTTGAAACAGTAATTACATTCGAAAACTGTTCAAACCCTTCAAATTGCATCTGTCATAGTGTTCAAACTTACTCATCGTAATTTGTATTTTATTCTATTTCGAATTTAAGAGTTTGGAATATTTGCAATTTGAAAATATGTAAAGATGATTTTAAAAGATACAGCGGGACTTAGGAACAACTCCATTTCTGTTATATTAAATTTAAGTTAGGTCATTTTCCTTTCAAAAATCTAGGATACTTGCATACAGCTTTTTCAGTTAATTCGGTGAGAGAAATATGATTATGCAGTTTTATATGGCATAAGTGTATTTTTTTGAGTCCAGCCGCCAAAAGCGAGTACAATGAGTTTAGTTATAGTTACAAGTACAGTTTGCAAATCGGTTAAGGGATCAACATATAATAAAGTCAAGAAATAAAAAGAAACACAAGGAAAAATAAACAACTACATAACTCAGATATTATATTAAGAACAAAAAAATACATATTTCAAAATTTATCAAAGTATAAAGCTTTAGTACTGTGCTAATCACTAAAATAAATTTCAAAGTCTTCATTTTTTAGTTGCCAAAATTATTTACAGGAACATCAAAAAGTAATACTTAAACTAGATAAATTAAAAGACACAAAATCACTACACGTTCATTGGGTTGAAAATATGATAGCGCTATCAGAAACCAGTTTAAAGGAATTTAACGTTATAGAAAATATGAAAATTAATAACCTGCCAGATTAAATATTAATTATTATTTATGTGAACAGAAATCATATTTTCAAAACAATTTAACTCATGCAAAAACAACACAGGTATTAAAATCAATACAAAAATTTAATTTTATAAGTAAAAATTGGTAACACAACACTTTAAAAATATATAAAAATTAGCTAAAATGATGCCCATGTTGTATATAAGTAAGTCTACAGATTCAGTCGCTGTATTCACAATATTCAGTCTTTAGATTTTTTCTACTACTTTTCCTTGTCGCAACCTTTGATTTAGCTTTTGGAGGTTTAGAAGAAGGTTTGGATTTCGGTAAAATATTTTCATAGTGATCCATGTCATCGTCCTCTTCGGACAGTGATTCGTCGGGAAGGAATTGTGCAGAATGTGACCTTTGTACGCCATCGCGGTAGTCTTGTTTATTAGTTATTGAAGAGTCAGACAAAGATGGCATTAAGGAAGCGGGGTTTAGATTCTGCATAGAGTATGGAAAAATAAAAACAAAGCTTGTTAAATGGGTGGTTAAAATAAATGAATTGTGCATGGTAAAAAGAATAGAGAGATCTGGGATTACGTCCACAAATTGATTTTACCAACCTTAATAGCAGTTTGCATCAAGGCATTGACTCCCTTGGACCCCAGATCTAGAACCTGTTTGTAACTTTGTTCTTTGGCTTTAGAGATGTATTCATCTATTTCCTATTAATAAATACTAAATAACATTTCTTTTCGACTTTAATCGAAGACGATGCTTACCTGTTCTCTACTACTTAACATTGGATGAACAAATTTTCTATATAATATACTGGAACCTTTTGTCGCTGGAGACAAAAGCCATATAACTAATATAATTTTTATTTCATAATAAAAAGGAAACCTACAAACATGAGATTAACAGAAAAGTATTTTTTTTGATAAGATAATGCATAAATGATTAAGGGGAAACACCGCTACATCTACAAGAGATAAAAATACGTAGTATTTAATCAATACCAACCAGCTAAGAAACACGTCCGTAAATGTTTCTGCACATGTGAAGAGCGCGAATACAATCCAGTACATCATCCATTTGACCTGAAACAGGCATAAGCACATTGTATACAACATTAATGCGCAGAGCAGGAAGAACTTCACACTTAGGACTTCTAATTATAGATTTTAAAGGACGCTCAAGACGCCTAAACTTGCTGATGGAATGCAATGCATGTTATATGTCGCTTAAAACAAGGAAAATTTCTGATGGTTTAAAAATAGTAGACGGTTAAGTCTTATTTTGTACTTTTTATGGTTCATATTTTGAATTTTATTGAATTTAATTGTATTTTTTGAGCAATGTTGTATGTACGCGTTTATCATTAAAAACAAAATTAGTTGTACGTTTTGTTGATGAAATAATGGCTTGCAGAAACTATTTATTTTCCTTATTGAAATAAATAAAATTATAGGCAGTTTCGGGAAGCCCCGAATAAAAAAATTCTCTTGAACTATTAATATTAATATGATGGTAAATTAATATTATTGCAGTGGTAAATTTAATTACATTAAAACTAAATTCCATTAATAGAAGTACGTATTTCTAAAACACATACATTTTATTTATTCTCACACGTTTACATTAGACTATAGCGAAGACATTAACCCTTTCACTGCTATTACCGCGTATATACGTTTTGAATTTGCATTTGTAATATGCTATGACCGTATATTTACGTACGAGAGGATACCCTAAGCTATTGCCGCATATATACGGTTTAGCCAACTCCTAATTCAGCACAGGCATTGAACAGTAGGTTTCCTTATTTAGCAGCGAAAGGGTTAACATGTGGAACATAAATAGAACTCCGAGACGCTTTCATATAGACCATAAAGAAAAGATCTAATGACGCATGGTACGCAAGTAAAGAAAGAATAAAAAAGAAACAAAGTGAAAGCTCTCAGAACTATAAATGAAGATTAAAAGTAAGAAAAAAATGCCTCAACAATAAAACACACTTACATATTCTCTGACATTTTTCGTTTTCACAGCCTTATATGATGCGTAGGCAGGATATAAAGTCCCAAAAAGTAATCTGAAAAGAGGATAAAGAATCAGTTGTGTCAGCGTCTTGTGCCAAACTACACAAAAGGCCATCGTCAGTAAACCGAATCTACTCAGAGCGGGCGTAATGCGCTGGATAACTGATTTGAATCCGTCCTGAACGTATTCCAAGACGTGATTTTTTTCAGCCAACATCTTTTGAAAGACGTTGTCAGCGGTGAATCGCAGTTGTTGACTTATTGGCGGCGATTCAGTCGAGCAGGGTAACTCATCTGTATCGGGTGGTAATTCGGTTATTTGTAGTTGTTGTCTGGGCTGCTGTTGCGACTGGTTAACTAGTATGATTTTCGTCGGGTTCAACGACGTCTTCGTGGTATGGACGAAGTTCAACTTTAACACGAAAATACCACTAAAACAAGAGCAAATCTCTCGAAGGATGCTACGAATTATCGCGATCACGATGGGGCGTCTCCTGTAACGTCGTCGTACTTTAGTTATTTGAAGCGGGGCGTTCGGTTCCAGCGCGTGCATCGTTTGGTCTGCTTGATTTGGCATACGAGAGAATTCTGATCAATTATTAAAACGATTCAATCGTAAAAAAAGACGTTCACATCTTTAATTTAATTTCGAACAATGAGATCATTACGGCAAATACAATGGATTTACGAGACAAATAATAATTTTATTATAACGCCTGATGTCATTTTTTCTGGACATTGTTTTGAAAGATAGATACTTAAAGATTGAAAGTTGGTACAAACAGTTTAACTACCTATTTTTTAAATGAATAATTCGCTAAAAATGTTAACTCCGGAAAATATAAATAACCACAGGTTTTAATATTTTCATATAAAGTTTGCTTCATTTTCCGTAGTTAATAAATCAAACAGTTTTATGTATTTATACAGGATGTTCCTAAATCTCATGTACATAAGGAAGGGGGTAATTATTTGGTTTATTTTGTGCCTAAAATTTCATATAAACATAGGTCTGCAAACGCCTTAACCTTACCAATCTGTAGGGTGTTGAAATTTCAAGATTTTTTCACTTCTTACTGTATAGCTCCTACAGTTTTTGAGATATTTTGCTCAAATTTGGAAGGTAGGTTACGCTATAAGGCCTGCATCATTAGCCATGCCAAATGATGATGTAAATCTACAGGGTAATAATTTTTTCGGGGTCATGCCCTCTTTTCTCACCCTGAACTTGTTTTGCGATGCACCACTGCTAGATACTAAAATACGCAATAAATTTTCTGTCTTGTTTAGAAACTTTTTGATCTCTTGTATTTTTTTCATATCTCTGATCGTTATCGAGAAAAAAAAATAGAAAACAATTTTCTGTAATTCGCCAGAGAAAATTAAATTTTTTAAAATGGTCTAGCAGGCTCTGGCTTTATTCAGATAATCACTTGAGTTTATTAATTTGACAACTGACACTAGAAATCATAACTTATGTCTGTATAAGTAAAGTTTTAAATTGCAAACTGTAAGGTGTAAAAGTGTTTTAAATACTCGTTATAATTTTGTAAATATGCCAAATTTCACTAATTCTGAAATGGCTGACATGCATTTTATCTACGGCCTTGCAAATGGAAATGCAAGAGAAGCCAGGCGTCTGTACATGGAGCGCTATCCCAATAGAATGATATCCGATCATCGAATATTTTCAAATATTCATAGGCTGCTCTGAATGAAATAGACAGACATCCTCGCACCAGCACCAGAAAAATCAGTGAACATTTAAATATTAGTCATCAAGTTGTTTGGCGTATTCTACGTGTTTCCCTGCTATACCCTTACCACATTCAAAGAGTGCAGGCTCTACTTCCCCGAGACGTCCCTTTAAGGATTGATTTCTGCCAATGGTACCTTAATAAGCTAGCAGCAGACTTACCGATGAAGCGAATTTTTCAAGGACTTCAATTAAGAATTTCCACAACAACCACACGTGCGCAGATGAAAATCCACATGAAATTGTACAAACGCATTTTCAAGAACAGTTCTCATTAAATGTATGAGGTGGTATAATTGGAGATAATTTGATTGGTCCTTGTTTTTTGCCTGGTCGACTTACTGGTCAATACAGGCTGTTTTTGCAGAATGAATTGCCTTTATTACTTGAAGACTTGCCCCGTTTACTTAGAAATCAAATGTGGTATATGCACGATGGCGCCCCATCACATTTTTCTATTTTCGCTCGGGATTATTTAAATGAAGTATATGAGAATAGGTGGATAGGACGTGGTGGACCTCAGCCTTGGCCCCCTAGGTCCCCTGACTTAAATAGTATAGATTTTTTCCTGTGGGGACATCTCAAATCTCTAGTGTATATAACGCCTGTGAATACTGTTGATGACTTACGAAATCGAATAATCGATCGATTTGAAACAATAAGAAATACTCCAGGAGTATTTGAGAGAGCGCGAGCATCAATAAGAAGAAGAGCGGACGCCTGTATAAGGGTTGGAGGAGGACACTTTCAACAATTGTTGTAGCATAGTTTCCTTGTCATTGTTATTAATTAGGGTTTTTATTGTTATTAGTTATGTTACTTTGTATTGTAATAACACAATGCTACGAAAACCAGGTCATCCTATTTTTTAACAGGTAGTAGCACCTTAACTCTTAAAATTAATAAACTCAAGTGATTATCTGAATAAAGCCAGAGCCTGCTAGACCATTTTAAAAAATTTAATTTTCTCTGGCGAATTACAGAAAATTGTTTTCTATTTTTTTTTCTCGATAACGATCAGAGATAAGAAAAAAATACAAGAGATCAAAAAGTTTCTAAACAAGACAGAAAATTTATTGCGTATTTTAGTATCTAGCAGTGGCGCATCGCAAAACAAGTTCAGGGTGAGAAAAGAGGGCATGACCCCGAAAAAATTATTACCCTGTAGATTTACATCATAATTTGGCATGGCTAATGATGCAGGCCTTATAGCGTAACCTACCTTCCAAATTTGAGCAAAATATCTCAAAAACTGTAGGAGCTATACAGTAAAAAGTGAAAAAATCTTGAAATTTCAACACCCTGCAGATTGGTAACGAAGCGTTTGCAGACCTATGTTTACATGAAATTTTAGGCACAAAATAAACCAAATAATTACCCCCTTCCTTATGTACATGATATTTAGGAACAGCCTGTATATTAATACTACAACAACACTATTTAGAATTTCTTGTTAGGAGCATAGCAAAGGTTCTTCTGAAC
The DNA here is from genome assembly GCA_949128085.1 of Cetonia aurata. NCBI lineage: Eukaryota > Metazoa > Arthropoda > Insecta > Coleoptera > Scarabaeidae > Cetonia > Cetonia aurata. The sequence continues at coordinate 20,274,881 of OX421886.1, read as the reverse complement.
AATTTTTAATAATGAAAAGTTAAATGTCAAAATTCAGCAGCCACGTTTGGAGAGTCACCAGGGTCAACAGTAAATTTTAAATTAGCAGGAAAAAGTTCCAGAATTAGCTATAATTTTTATTAAAACTCTCGGTTAATTACGCAACACTTAGGTGAAAGACGTTTTGTCCTATTGTGAATTATAAGTGTAGTAGGCGTTGTCGCATTGTGAAAAAGAAAATAAATTTAAACATCACAATTTGTACTAACAGTTAGTTAGTTAGTTTTCAAGAAATGTACCAGATGGCGTTATGCCCAACCGTAAGAGTTTTTCTGAATTATCTCTAAAAATTTAAATATAACAATGCATTTTTCTTATGTTGTGATTGATGAGCTTTAACGGATCAAAGTATTGGCGAAAACTTCGTAGTGATATCTCTTTTCCAGAAGCAGTAATAATTTATTAATTTCCTTTTCACTTACAAATACCTACCTAATAATATCGAAATCTATCTTACTTGGTTATTAAACAAAGAACAACTTTTATTCTTTAGCGCATAATATTGTGCCAGTGTTAGTTTAATGCGGCTATTTGTTTTTTATCATTTTTCAAATAAAGGTGTGATGAAATCAAGTGTGATTTTGCTACTGTATCAGAATACGACATGCCATGGAAACAATTATTTGTTTGATAATAATAATAATAATATATCTTTATTTCCACTACATAGAACGTACAACGTACAATGTACAAAATAACGTCACAAACTAGGGGGGAGGGAGGGGAAGGGGGTGAGTTTGCATGCTAAGATCCTAAGTAATCATTAATTGAATAACGTGATACATTCGTAAGATATCTTCTGACATGCTTTCGGAAAGTTATGAAATTTGTAGTAGACTTAATGTCCTCAGGCAGTTTATTATATAACTTACATTCCAGATAAGTGAGGTTTTTCTGGTAAAGAGTAGTCTTATGACGAGGAGATAATAAGTAATTGCAGTTTCTCACATTATAAGATGTGGTAAATTGTACATGATCCTAACTGCCCGTTTTTGCAATAGGAATGTACGGTCAGCATTCGATCCTGAACCCCAGTGCATGCTGCCGAAAGCCATCTTCGAGTAAAAATTTGAAAAGCAAAAAGTTTTTAACGTAGATAAAGAGCACGATTTTTTTAAGGTATTAAGAGCGTAACATATTTTTGATAATTCTTTAGAAAGGTATTCCACATGACAGTTCCACTTCAAATTTTCATCGAGAAAGACGCCAAGTAATCTAGCAGATTCCGTGATTTTTACCCTTAACGGATTCACCGTTAAGGGTAAAATTACTAATATCATATTTAAACCGATTACGAAAAAGTATACACTGGATTTTATCTGAATTTATACATAGCTGATTAAAAGATATCCATTGACTTAACTTAGTATAGCTTACATTTGCAATGTGTATTAAATCTTCAAAGTTGTTACTTCTACACGCATGGTAATATCATCAGCAAACAGAGTAATATTACTCATGTGGGCAATATGCAGTGGCAAATCATTTATATATATCAAGAACATTGTAGGTCCTAGAGTGGACCCTTGGGGAACACCACTTCTAAGCACAGACACTTTAGATTCATAATTGTTCGTAATTACTCTTTGTTTCCGAAGTAATAAATAACTTCTAAACCACGCTAACGGGGTTCCTCTAACTCCATACCGTTCTAATTTTGATAGTAAGATTTCATCACTAATATTATCAAAAGCCTTAGATAAGTCAATAAATAAGGCAAGAGTACCCAGCATCAATATCTAGAGATACCTGGTTAATAAATTTAAACAAAGCAGTGTTAAGAGATCGATTTAATAAAAAGCCATGTTGGCATAACGAAAATAATTTGTATTTATTGAAGAAATCTAGAAGTTTTTCATTCATAACTAATTCGTAAGTTTTGGAAAAGATAATTGTCAAATTGTGATAAGTACATATAATTTTACTACCTGAGCCCTTTTGGTTATGATTTTTTCCCCATCACTACAGCTATTGTAGTTTCCAAGATATTACGGGTGCCCACTCTTACTGGGACAGTCTGTATATGAATTATTTAATCGTAATAACGCAAACAAATCAGATAAAATTAATGAAATTTATCTAACAGTACATCAGATAAATAAACAAAACGCACATTATTTTGTGAGATTTTGAAATTGTGAAGTGTTGCAATATGGTCAACACCAACAAGTATATACAAATAAATTATTTTTATTATAAGAGCGTTTGGTTGTAAAAATAGCAAATAAATTGCTATATGTATAGAAAAGAACGAATTTTTAGGGAAAAAAAGCATTTTAATCATAAATTCGTGAGAGTCGTGAACTATTTGCAAAAATATAAATCGCTGTTAAACAAAACTTATCTAACTTGACACTTCCATATGGAAATAAAATCTCAAAACTATGTTTCCGGCCTGCAATAAATATTCAATTTTTATGAAGAAGATTAGTACCACGTGCATAATAAGTTACAATTATGTAGACATCTTCTTTCAGAGAAAGAAAAAATAAAATGCTTGTCCGTTGTTAGGCACCAGCTTCCTTTACTTGGGACTTGGGACACTAATGCATTCTCAGAGCTGTTTCACAAAAGGAGCTCCAGTAAGTAACTGGAGATATCAGTGATCTTTTCTATAAAACATTGATTTCCAATATAATGTAATAATCAGACTAAAAACTTAAAAATTGGATTTATAAAGTTTTCTACGCACCTATTTTTTGAATGTCAAAATCGCTGCACATAACTTTGATTTAAAAGACGAAATATACAAAACATTTTATTATAGAAGTAAAAAAGAAAACATTTTATTTGAAGTGAGTATCATCTAAAATGACAACACTTTTTTCTTTTTCTTACTGTTTTTAGCTTCAGATTGCCTCTGCACATTCTTTACACTTTCAGCTATTTTTTAAGAGCTGTCCTTTTGTTCTTATTCCTAACTTTTTCAGTATTATCTCTTGAAGGAAGCGCACTCGTCAAAGGTTCTTCTCCCCATTCTATTCATTTGGCCTAATCGGAAAACTAATGGAGTGCCAATTCCGTATCCCAACATTGGACAGTATCCCAAGTTTGGAGTACATGTGCAATTTTTTGAAAAGAATATAAACATAAAAACCTTGATTAGTTAAGTAAAATAATATGTATAATCCATTTTAACTCTGCCTAAGTAGATATAAGCGAAGATGGACGCAAAATGAAAGCTCTAACTCCTCACCGATTTTTTAGCTAAGTTCACCCGACCGGTTTCGTCTTCAGCAGGACATCATCAGGTCAGCTAAGAGCATTACAAACAAGAATGTACAAAAATAAAGGCAGAATTTGATGTACAATGTCGTCTCATTTCCACTGGATTTTGCTGCAACTTTTTATCTCTATAAGTTTCCGAAAAATTGCGTGGGAAAGTAGATGTGGGACACGCTGTATATCATTCGAAATTTTAGTTCCTTTATTAAATTTTCTGAAATTCCAAGAACCTGAACACCTAATTAAAAAATCAGTTAACATTATAGTTCACAATTCAGTTATAGTATACGTGGGCACATATACACAAACCAATTAAAATTTAATTCTAATTCCAATATAATGGCGTATGTTTGCATAAATGTACCGTTAAACTTGACTATTTCTGCGGATGTGAATTGTACTTGCAAAACTGAATAATTAAATACAGTATAGCTATACCGTTAAATTATTAACAAAATGCTTGCACAATACACACACCTTTCAAAAGTACTCGTAATTTACGGTTATAGTGAATCATCTACGATTTTTTGGATGCTACTGTTAAGTTTCGATAATTATAACTTCATGCTCTAAATAAGTTAATGTGGTGATATAAAATTTACTAAATAGCTTGTTAGTTTCTTTATAAACATTGATTAAGATAAAGGTCTGGTTGATATTATATATAGAGATTGTTGTTTCCTTAAATACTTTCTATTTTACGGTTCTAAATGTAGATACATATATAACATATCCGAACACTCCTCCCTACACAATTTTATGAATTCAAGATATTTGTTTCGGAAATTCGTGGATTTCCATTTTCAACCGAAGACCGCATGGTAAAAATATGGGAAAATAAATAACAAATAAAATAATGGTAATGTCGCAATATGAACATTTACGTCCGGTTTGTCGCATGTAAAGCGACTTGCAGATTTGTCAGGGTTATCCTCTACCCTCTTACTTAAAACAGAGTTTCTTTACGGCGGTATGCCTAGTAAAAATCATTTCTAATGTCGATGCTTTGTTTCGATACAACTTCATGATTAATGGTGATTCCCTACTTTCGATATTTTCAATATACTGTAGCGTATAACTGTCAGCTATATCACAGTTGTATTCAACATATAAAGAACAAAATAAAGAATTAAACAAGTACGCAAAGTAGATCAAGTTAATGTAGCAGTATTTCAAGTAATGTCAAGGGTCAAAGCATGTTGAGCATCATGACAATTCAAAATTACCAAAACTCTTTGATATCTTATAGGTAAGGTTTGACAGTTATTTTGACAACCGAAGCCAGAATTTTCACAAAAGAGTACCTACGGTAAAGTAACAGAATGACGCTTTGGTAGTTCAATTCGGTATGTACCTATAGTACTCTACCATCCATGGAGTTGGCGGATGCGCTAGAGCAAGAGGGCGTGCTCAATGGAGTGAGACACACCCGACGAAATGAGAAGAATCGTTAAAAGGGCAGTATATATATAAGTACTCCAACTATCTCGCGATTTGTTCAAAAATCGTAATTCCGTATGTTTTGTACGTCGTCCATCCACTAGGATTCGCCCGTCTCCTCGAGTTCGTGACGTATACTGCGCGTAGATGCGGAGTTTCCGCCGATTCAACTGTAAACAGATAACTGCTACTTTAACGTTTCAGAAACCGCGTATTAGTTTTTAATAAGAAAAATCTGTGTGCAGTGTTGATTGAAAGCATAAAGAAAATGTTAAATTCTGGTGGTTAACTCAGTAAAAGAAAGTAACAGATGATACAACTAATTGTAAGATGAAATAGTGAATTGATCATAAAACGCAATTGTTAGTATTGTTCCGTGTTGTTTTTTGAAGAGTTAAACGATATTGATTTTACAAAGGAAAGTGGTTGGAACGCCATTTTTAACATTCGTTGCGTATTTACTTAATGCTTTAAAATTATTATTAATTCAATCATGGAATAACTTTTAATTGATTGATCTTGTTGGTTTTGATTTTCAATATACTCAGAGGAGATTTGCGTGTACAAATGACGTGTCATTAATAATTTAGCAATGAAATCTGCAATAGAATAGGATGAGGGACAATTAACTCTGGAATGGTAACGATATTTCTAGGTAAAGTTATTTATATAAGATACTGAAAAAGTAATTAGTTTAACTGTAAACATGATTAAATTAACATGTTGAAGCATTATCTGAAAACATTAAGAAAGTTATTTTAAATACTTTGGTTTAATTGAATAAATGTTTGCTTTAAGTTAAGCATAATCAAAATTGTATATGCACCACATTTTTATAAGTTTAAAGTAAGAATTCTTAATGTGTAGATCAATTCTAAATGGCCTAAATAGGTGATTATTTAAAACATGAAGTGCTGATTCAATTAACTGTAATTTAACGCAATGATTCGAATTCTAACACTTTAAGAACTATTGAACGAAGCATTTCATATTTTACAGAAGAAGGAAGATCATTTGACGAATATGTTCTTGAATATGGAGAATGGGTCCGTTATACTGGATCATACGGTTTAATGTTAAGTTAAACAAATATCGTCGGATAGGTTTGCATTTAGGGTTTTGCTAGGCTGACGCCGAAGTATCAATTTTTTTTCAAATAACCGGCACGTTCCTTAGCTTAGTTGCTTTTGCGTTTTATGTTATTTAAATCGATGAAAAACGTCATCACTACCTAATCGATCCAAAGCTATATGTGCATGTAATTAGCAGTTTGCTAACACATTTCTTTGAACGACTAATAAGGAGGAGAGTTTATCAGATTTAGAATATATTATTTTTATCCTTTATAGTTGTATGCCGCAGTAATTATAAACTTAAAGACGATCTTGAAAATAATACGAAAATATAAGTTGCTGTGAAGAGATTTTACCCTCAAAAATATGAGCATCAATTAGACCAACTTTTATTTTGTGCTGTCCTCTCTATATTTCAATGAATTTCTAATACACAAAGTGTTAATAGTACAAGTCGTTACAGGCGATAATACGGTTACAATTTATTAAAACAAACAATATTTCTTAGCTTCAATATTTGATTTGGTAACCCAGTTTGCAGTTATTGTAGTTCCGTTGTTTTTTCGGCAAATGTTTTCTCCCTTATTTTAAGAGCTTGCACTTTTTGTCTAGAGCATTGATGAAGATCCTGCTCCGCAAGAACTATCCAAAGTATCACCTGATTTACATTTAATCTGGGTAACAACGTCAACTACATCCTCTTTAGCCGTCTCGGTGGCTGAACGGTTTGCATACTCGCCTTTTACCCCGCAGGCGCTGGTTCGATTCCAGGTCGAGACGGTGAGTTTTTATTGTGGATAAAAATCAGAACAAGCCTTCCTCTCGGATAGGAAATAAACCGTAGATGCCGTGTTTCAATGCGATGTTTGACATTGAAAAAAAAAACCTTCTCGAGGTTGGAACTCCTCCTTCGGGTACGGCAAAATTTCAGTGGGGATGGTACAATACGTCAATTGATGCCAGGCTTCGTCCAGCAACAAACGAACAAACCAACAGCCTCTTTAAACGCAGGGTTTAATGTGCCGGCATTCCCACAATTTAGATTGATTAATATTCTAAATTGGAAGATTTGGTATGGCGATTGTAATCAGCACCTGATGATGGCAACCTGTCAAAACCGGTAACAGAAAAGATTTGACACTAAAAGGATTGGATATGAACAATTTCCCTTTGTGTATAGGGTGTAAGGGACAATATTCCAAACTTTTACTAGTTCTTTATAAATTCTATGCCATAACCTCTGCTTTCCTCCAATCGATGCCTTTTGTCTTTTAAATTTTACCCAGTTAGTTGTCGCACGTTTGGTCCTGTCTACCTCTCATCTCTTCACTTGTATCTTCGACGCACATACTTTTTTTGCCTGCAATGAATTATTCACCCTTTGAAGATGACCTCACCATCCCGATTGCGGTTTTTCAATAAACTGTTGTAGTGAATTCATCGCTAGTTCTCTATGTTTATATTCGTTTCTAATTCTGTCCAATTTCATAATCCCGCTAACCTTTCTTAACTACTTAGTTTATGCTGCCTCGATTTCACTCTTCTTCTCGCATGTGAGAATCGATCTATAATGTATAGTTTTGTATAGGTTCAACTTTATTTCGATTGATACTTCTTTCTTATTTAATATACCCTTGTTTAACGTATAATAAAATATTCGTTTTTTTCTATCCTATTATTTATTTCGATCTTTTGTTTTTCTCTTTCCTATCAGCTTCCCCTTCCACCATTGTCTCAATAAATTTTCTTTCGAAATCACTTTTATTTTAATTTCCAATTTCTTTATTTTCATTCCATATTTCCCTAAAGCTTCCTTCCATATTTTTATGGTTTCTCTAATAAACATTCTCTATTAAGTTTGAAGTGCCAGTTCATGTTTTGTGTACTTGTCAAATCTAATCTTTTTTGTTTCATTGTTTAATAGCAGGAAGCTACTTCGTTGTAAAATGGTTATTTTAGTTTGTTAATTGCCGTAATATGTAACTCAAGCAACTAAATAAAGATCTTTGTAGGATAAAAATGATTATAAAAAAATCTTGTTTTGAAATTTTTAATCAATCTCTATTGTGTTAATTGATTAAAAAAAAACAATTTTAAGTGAAAATGTGCTAGAGATTCGGTTCCGCAATATAAAAAATATTAAATAGCTCTTAAAATAGAGTTATGACGTTTTTTTCGAAAAACAAAAGAACAGCAATAGATATCCCTGTATTTTTGTATAAAAATATGAACTTACGAAACGACACACTAACTACATAATCTTTCTTTTAAACGAATTTTGTTCTGTTTCTAATCAACGGCGATTTAATAACCCTATACTACGAGTTTCGAAAAACCATGTACACATTCAATTTCTACATAAGATTACCAAACATCCTTGTTTGAGTGCAAATTGCGACAGTACGTGAATCATTCGAATAAAAGAATAACGATCGCCACGGTAGAGTGAAGAATTAACCTAAAGCGATGCAACATAATTAAATGTGAAAGCCAACCAATTTTATTTTTTAACTTTTTGTATCTATGTATATGTATAAACCATTGCATTTGTTTCGTACTGCTTTTTTTTTCAAATTTTGGCAATGTAAATAGACTTAAATTAATGACTAGAAACATAGTGTTAAGTTATTTTAAGCATTCATTTTTTTTTAATTTCTCTTTTCTTTAACAAGGTTAAGTGAAACACTAACCATCGCCTTGAGATTTTTTGTGCACCTAACTGCACACAGAAAATACATTTTCAAATTGAAACCAAAAAGTTGTGTTAGGATATTATTCTTGCCCGAAACATTAATTGCTATTCAGGGGAGAATATAGTATATAGCCCCAATAAAATCATTTTCTCCAGTCACGTACATTTTTGTCTCAAAACTAATTCTTTCTCATTGATATTTAAATATTAATTTGACACAATTAAATATGTAGATAACAATGTAACGACATAGCTACTAATACACACGTACACTTAAGCATATACTATGAAAATTTGAATCTACACATGAAAAAGTCTTGATATAAATATATGTATGGTGTTATTTGGTATGAAATATAAATGAGTATCAGTTTGAGAAGCTCAACACTCCTTCAGAGTATAAACATGTTCAAGAGAGGATTCTTTTTTAGTTTATAAATATATAATTGAGGAAACGACAGGTGTTAAATTTACAAAATAGGTTTTGTTAACAACATATAGTTGAACTAACCAAAACTATAATTAATCTAACAAGAAAAATGTAGTGAAGGCAATCATATTATTTAGTAACTTTTATTTTATTAATTGTTGTATTGTTCATTTAACAAAGTGAGCATTATTAAGAAATAAGAGTTAGATTAAGCAAAATTGCAGTTAATTCAGAGTAATTATGATATCGAAAGTACCCATTTCTAAACCTAGCCCTACTTTTAACACGTACAATGATGATTCAAATATTATTATAGCAAAATTTTCTACCCATATGCGGCACCAAATACATTTAATTTCCGTAGAGATGGCGCTTCTCTTATTTCACACTAACAATAATACATATTCTGCATAAATTGAATGAATGACAGATACGGTTATATCAGACGTCTAACGCCCTGACGACCGCCTTTTTTTACCACCAAATGAGACGAAATTATTCATTAATTTCAATATTTCGCATCCAACAACCCGATCAGTGTAATTTTAAATTACAATTTTTTCTTTTCACACCCCGCGGCTTGATCGTGCCGCTTTATCAGAGATGAAAGGGTCAGGACCTCAGGCCCCACATCCTAGTTGAGAAGTTCCGACCTTCGATACAGTTATAATAATTAATGTCGTGCATTTACTAGGTACACATCTTATAGGTGTTATTAAAAGTACGACTTCTGCCCCACCACCGACCGGCGTCGGCGGCGGCTGTTATTTGTTTGTAACCCAAGGAATTCTGGTAGTAGAAAGAATTTAATTTAACATAGTTTGCCGTAACAATATAATATTATTGATTGGAAAACAATCCTGCTTGAAATGTTATTTCATTCTGAAACAAGAAATTGTTAACTCAGGCTAATACAAGTGAAACAATATTTGTTTCTAAGTTTAATATTTACTTCCGTATATACAAAACAGATTTATTCAAAACATTTTTTTTAAATTGTCTGCATTCACAATAGATTATATATTGTTTTCTTTTTCTTTTGTATATTATTGTTGCACAAGAATCAAAGATTATTATTATTAAATAACTACAAATAAAAAAAAAGTAGATACTGACTTCCGGTAAACAAAGTGCTTTGGGAAAATAGAAATATCCTTAAATGAGTCTTTAGATAGAGTTTGGTTTTAACTTTTTTTTTATCGTACTAATAGATCGCATATAAAATAATAATGGAATGGATAATAACAAGCAACTAAACAAAATTGATCAACCAGTTTCAAATATTTGCATGTCAATAATATATTAAGTTACGTTATCAGTAAGGATACGTCATAAACACAAATCATTTAATAATCAATACTCAAACGATGGTATCTGCAGTAAGCATTAGATTTTAGATTATTGTAGTTTACTATATAGGATTTCATCATACTATGACGTTCACATATCATTACTCAAATTATTTCACTGTTGGCAATGACATTCGTTCAAGTGTGGATAAATTGTAACATCTTGTAACAATAGCGTAGGCATATGTATAATTTAATCGCTGCAATTTCATCTGACAATCGCAATTGTTAAAAAGCGTAATATGGGCTAATGTTAAAGCATTAATATTACTGAATTAACAATAATTGAAATTATCGACATCTACGTCTTAAATTATGTAAAAGAAACAAAAACAATTCCTAATGAGTTAATTCAAACATTCAATTATATTCAAAACAGTAACCATTGAAATATAGATGTTAAATTTCACTATTTAGTTCCCGTGTTAACCACAAATGATCCGATAAATACAAACGTATTTTTCTTCTTATCAGTACTTCTGTAAAGTCTGAAATAAAATCTTTGTTTTTTTTTTTTTTTTAGTTTTCTTGGGTGAATAATAAAGTTACTGATTTTCGATTAATTTTTATCATATTTATTTCTAATTTTATTTTATTCAAATTTATGCATGTGATATTTTTATTTAATATTTTATTAGTAAACAGTGGAATTATCGACGTACTAATAATAAAACAAATAATATTCAACATCTATGTAGATAAGATTCAATTAATCTGTATTGAATCAACCCGTGATTTGCGCATAAATGTAATATCTATTTATTAAAATAACATTGTAGTTGCCGATTCGCACCACAATAAAGACACCATTATTCCGTCATTGTTTTTTTAGTTATTATAATATTACTTTTTTTAGCAATGTATTTGTGTCCTACACTGAATTTCGTGTGATTTCTTTACAACAAAATAAATTTTGTCAGGCAAAAAATAGTTAATTCAACAAAATATTTTGCTATTTGAAATAAACTAAGATTAAGTGAACAAATAATTTGATTCAGGTAATCAAATACTTGCTTGTCCATATTTAACTCTACTATTTAGTACCTAATCTTAAGCAAATTTTGGTACCGTCAAACAAATCGGTTTTTCAATTTATCTACTTATACTTTTCACTAAAAAAAAAATGTATCATAAATATATATAATAGTCAGCGCCCATCCCTAATATTACCGCTATTTATTAGAAGAATTAATATACCCTACCCATACAATTACAAATTATAAAGCTGGTTATCATTACTATTTTTCTGAGTATTTATTTAATGTCCCCTACATTTATTATTTATCAAAACTAACTTACATTTTTCACATTAAATATTAATAAATCTTAGTTCGGTTTGAGTTAACATTATGTACACATGTAGGTATTTACTGACCCTTAACTGTTCCAATTTATGCTTGTTCTTCTATACTTAATCTTCTCTGGAGTAAATCTGATGTAAAACAATTTCTTTGTGAAAGTATATAGAAGATAGGACACTGTTCCTAAGTAGTAAATATATATTGTTTAATATAAATATGTATCATCAATATTTCTGCGCCTTGAATTTTCACGGTCAATTATTTAAGAGCTTTTATAAAAATGGAAATTGGGAGCGTTTCTGCAATACAATTAACAAGGGGAAGATTTCAATATCAGGAATTTTCAAAAAAAAATTACCTTTCTTTCATGTTTTAAGGAATATAGATAACGATCGTTTGCCCATTCCAGTAGATCGTAATGCGAATTTGTGGCTTCTCCCTACGCGACATATTCACGCCCACGATAGCAATTTAGCAAGAACAATTACCGGCAGTATGGATAGTTGCGTATGCGACACTTTTTAGAAGTGCTCGAAATGGCTCCTTATATCCAGCGAAACACACTAAAGAGTAGACAGAAACACGCAGTTCGAAACCGAGCCAGCTGTTTTTAAAATTATTTTTAGAAGGTATTCTGGACGAAAAGCAAAATCTGAGACACTGTATTTTTGTTTAAGACGATAAATTAGACGTCTTGTGTTGAGTTCGGGAAATATAACAGAAATTACGTTTTTATGTCACAAAAATTTTAATTTTATAGTTAGTAGTTTCTGCATTCTACTTAAAAGTACATATAAATATTTATAAAGGGGTTCAAACATTTCTTACTTATTCTCTACGTTATAGGAGTTGAAAACGACATTACTACATACACGTTAAGGCAATTTTTGAATAGGACTTCATTAACAAATACGTTTTGGTTCTTAGATTTATTTTATCAGCAATTGTATAATGATAATGTTGCAGATTATAGGATGCTTTAAAACTTTCGGTTAGAAATAGCATTGTAAATTTTTATACAATCGTAATTAATGGTTGTGCAAACATTTTATTTATATAGTTACTGTATTTACGTAGGTGCATGTCTAACAAATATCTATATGATATACACATGTACAGTGAAGAGCTTCTTAAACGAGACCCCTGTAAGCAAGCATCGATCTTATTCACACTATGTGTGCTAGGGAAAGTGCGTAAATGGCCCGCTGTGATTTGGTTGTTGCTGCATTATAATTTATAATGCTAAAATGTTATTTCTTTGAAATTTATATTAAAACAACATTTTTTTAAATTGAATTTCAATTTGTTGTGTGTATGTGTATAATTGCTTTCAAATGCTCTGACATTTCTATACGCAAATATTTAGGAATTTAATTTAATTCAAACAGAAACAAATTCCTACGAAAATTAAATAATGGTTTATAAGCTATATACACATTATTTTTAGAAATCAAAAAGTAAAATCGTTACTAATGTTAATTTTTCCAATCTCATGTAACGTGACTACACGACATTCAACTGTTTAAGAGAAAATAATATAATTTTTAAATTAAATTTATAATAAATAAATACAGAATAATAAAGTTTATTATGAATAATTCACAGTTTTTAGGATTTTTTGTACCCATTTGTCGTTTATTATTATTGAAACAATAATTATGCCAGGAATATATGTATTTCGCATAAATTCAAGACAATATGTTTCAGATTAACCATTCCAACAGGCAAAATCAAGCACAAAATGAACTAAACGTCATAATTTTGTTTCCCTTTTATTTATTGCATATAAGTACATACAATGTGTATCAAAAAGAACTTCATCTAGTTGCCTATGAATGTAGCCTATAAATTATGGTTTGCCGCTTTCTCGAAATGCGGATATAGATTCAATGGGATAAAGGTTATCCAAGTGTCACTGTCAAAATTTATCATCGAGCGATATGGTAATGAACGGAAAACTAGTACAATTAGATTAATAATTTATTTAATAAGATAATCAAACAACTAAGGTAAATAACTTTGTAAAAATTTTAATTAATTATAATTTATAACAAATGTTCAAAGTGGTCACCATTCTGTTGAATGCATAATGCAATACGACGTTTCATGTTGTTAAAAATATTCTGCAATACATTTGGTGTGATTTCATTACATTTAATTGCAATTGTATTCATCAGGTCATTTAAGTTATTAATTCTGGTTTTATATACTTCATTTTTTAGCATTCCGAAAATAGAAAAATTTAACGGAGTAAGGTCTGGTGATCTTGCTGGCCAAACACCTCTGCTTGTAATTCGATGAGGGAAGTAATGTTCTAAAAACTCTAAATTTTCGCGAGTTGTATGTGCAGTAGCCCCATCTTGCTGGAAGTAACCCCCATTGAGTTCGTCCTGTTGCAATTGATTTAAAAATGGTGTTAATAACTGCTCTCGGTATCGTTGGCCATTAATGGTATTGTGAAAAAATATTGGTCCGACGATTCTACGACGAGATACAGCTAACCATACTCCAACTTTAACAGGATGTAAAGGAACTTCGATGCGATTGTTTGGATTGTTTACAGACCATGTTCTGTAATTTTGTTTATTTACATACCCGCTTAAATGAAACCATGCTTCGTCAGTAAAAAAACTGAGATCAAGAATTTCGTCGTTATTTAAATTTTCTTGAAAGAAGTTGCAATAATTAACTCCAGTAACGTGATCTCTAGGTAAGATCTGTTGAACAACCGATACTTTGTATGCATGCATATGCAAACGACGCTTTAAAATTCTATGAACGGTACTAGAAGATACGTTTGTTTGAGCTGATAAACGACGAACTGAGGTCTGTGGGTTTTCTTCAACAAGGTTTTCTACGTTTTCAACAATATTTTGCTGTGTCCGTGGTCTACCAGAACTTTTGCCTTTCAATACAGATCCCCTAGCCCAAAATTTCTCCACGACTAGACAAATGTGATGATGTAAAGCGATATTATCCACAACTCTATTAGGAAACTGCAAGTAAAACTGTCGCTTACATTCTCCGTAAGAATATTGCCATTCCCCATTAAGAAATTGTGCACTTCGAAAATATGCTTCAATAATAAAAATATTTTCTTGCAATGTGTACATTATTGTATTGTTTAAGAAAAAAACTTATTTGTCAGGAAAAAATTATATTGCTGTCACACAATGACAAATGTCAAAACGACACTAGATAAATAGTTTTTATATAAATAAAAGGTAAGTGGCTTATAATAATTTGGAAGTATTAGTTACTCAGCACCTACTGAGATGAAGATCTTTTTGAAACACATTGTAGATACCAAGTTTACTTGTATTTGTATACACACTAAATTGGGAAACGTATACATAACAAAATACTATGTAACAGGATCGACGAATAATTATATTTGAACTACTTAATAGTAATTATTATTACTAGATAAATTCAATTTCAAAATACCTTATGTATAAAGGTTGCTTTTTGTCCGTAGATCAAACGTAGATTAAAATGCTATAAATCTAAAATAAAATATTTCATACGGCAGCTGCAGGGATCAAAAAGACTATCGTTTGTTTACAAGAGTATAAATTTTTTATTCTATATATATATAAGTTTACGATGTCCCCTTTCCATATTTCAAGCAAGGGCTATGAAATTCTATAATGGTGTCGATTCAGGTGCTTTCCACTGTACATGTATATGAATCACATTCATATAAACCAGTGGTTCTCAACCTTTTTTCCCCTAGCGCCCACTTACTGGATTTTGTATAGATCCCAGCGCCCACTGGTGGGCGCTACCGCCCACGTTGAGAACCACTGATATAAACGATATAACTTCTTGGTGTTAGTTTTACAGCCACGTAGGTGGTACAACAAGTTGAACAACACATAGTAATTGGCCCACGAATTTGATTCCGAAATTTCAATAGCCATACATTCTACATTTTATTAATACTGCACAGACTTTCTTTTAGGTTCTCTGTACGTCTATATACAAACTTTTTTATGTATATCCTGCTAGAAAATAAAAAAAGAAGAAACTAGTCGTTTGTAGTTACTATGTAGATATAGCGTAAACAGATTTTACGTTTGAAATTGAATTACTGTAATGTAAAAACGTTTATAAAATAAAGGATTCTTTGATAATTATTAAAATAAATACATTATTTGAACAACTTTGCCCATGTATATTTTTTTATCATAATTAGGGTCCGTTTTTGTAATGTATGTAATGTTAATAGCACAAATAACTTTTTTATATAAAATGCCTTCTTGCTTCTTGGGAACAGGAATCAAAATTTTGCAAGGTAGATACTTGTCTAGGCGACTCGTAACTATAGTCCTGGGAATGATGTAACAAGATAAACTACATTTGCCAAGAAGGAAGGTCACTCACTGACTATCAAAAGCGATAGGTTGGCTTATGTACTCTGTCATTTAAGTACCTACATTCGAAAAAGTAAATGAGTAATAAAGCAGAGATAATGTAAGTGCCATACAGGGATGCCCGCAGCACATGTTTGTATAATTACACACTTAAAAAGTAAAGTCAACATTATATATCCTTAGATCAGTTTGAATTAATATTGTTACATGCTGCAGTAAAGTATAAGAAAAACATACTAATCACAGCAAGGATAATATTTAATATTACTATATAACATAATTATACTGCGCTCAGGCATTTCTTATTGTCCTGTACAAATTTTGTATATTATATATAAGAAAAACTTAAGGCAACCAATTCTAAAACTGATCTGGGTCAGTTTATTCAAGGTAAAGTACTTGATCGCTACCCATTTATGGTAAACCAATTTATATCGCAAGTATGTAAATAAATTAATACCATATGAGCAAAAAGTAAAAAAAAAAAAACAAGTAGACAGAGAACTTAAGTCATTGAATATTTGAAAAAAAAATAAGTGTTAAAAAATTTTTATGTACTTCGTTAATACTAATATTCAAATTGTTAAGTACTTACTCAATTAAAATGAAGTGAAAAAATCAATGAACAAAGAGATGTTGCAAGTGACATATATCAAACTATAGAGATACAAAAACTGCCATATTATAGCCACTAATTTTAAGTAATTTGATTCTTGAGATTTATCTCCGTGCTATTATTACCAAAAAAAAATAATAAATTGTCCTTAAGGTTAAGTAGAAATGGATATATAAACTTACATGACTAATCTAGAAATTATAGAAGAAATCATGGTGAGCTCACTTAAAACTACTAATCACTAATTTTTGATGATTTATGTTTTGTTGTGTCAAAAACGTTTATTTTGAAACCACCGACTGTCAGTACATTTTGACATGATGGCCATCTTTTGTTTACCCCCACTAAGGTTGTCCAATCAAAATACAAAATACCAATGCATCGGTACTTGCGGATGCCTTCAGAACTATCTATGAAATGTATGAAATAACCAAATACCTTTCTATTAAAATATTTACTTTTTTTGTAATTAATAATTATCTACTTAATTTATAAAATAATATAGTTATTACAACGTAATTTTTATAGCTTTAAACAATATAAATATTAAGTTTGCACAGTTTTTAGGTATCATATACGAATTCTTTAACGCACTTTCAGCTCAAAGATGGCGACATCTTTCAAATATATGTAACCAAAGTAGAATTCAGAACATATTATATTTAATACTACTTATTATAAGTTATAAGTCTAATAACTCTCATATTTTATTTAATTATAATAAATAATTTTAAATATCAAGTATGAGAATACATAAGTATCAAATATTTCTTATTAAACTTTAGCAATTATATTTTGGTAAAAAAGAGTTTACTTTTAGAATGAAGTACTCAAAAAGTAAATGTCTATACAATTTCTATTAAACATATTGTTTATGGTATTAAATTAACAATAAATTAAATAAAGTTATCTGTAAATCAGTCTTAACGGCGCCATCTATGCCGTCATTGTGGAATAAGATATGTAAGTTTAATTGATTTGCTATAGGCGGCGCAAATAATGCTATTGGACAGTGTTGCCTCTCGTGGAAATCTCCTGAACTAAAGATGTCAGAAAAGTTTTAGTTGATCCTCCAGAAGGAGGTTTAACCTCGTGGTGTAGTGTTTACAACAAACGAGATAGCACGATAATATTCGAGTCTGAGCGAAAGGCACCTTTTGGCCTAGCCTCTTTGGTCTGGCACAACGAGCTTGAAAATCTTTACAGGCGTAGTGTACGCGCGCTATGACATTGTGAATTTATTTTTTATGGCAAAGTTCAGTTAAAAATAGTTCTTTTGGGTGTTTTTGGTTAAGTTCTGCAATGAGAAAGTGTTAATTGTGTCACCGTAAAATGGCATACAAATGTCGAGAAGAAATTGTTGGTAAACGTTTTCTATCTGTGAGTGGATTTGGAAAATTAAAGTTAAGCAAAATTAGTGAGTGGGGTTGGCGAGCTGGTGTTATACGTGCGGCAACACATAAGGAGAGCACCAATAAAGAACTACAGGTATGTTATTGTCCTCAGTTTAAAAGGGGGTGTGTTCGACAAGTGTAACATTACGTCACGTACGTTTGGTTTACATTTTATTAGTTCGATAACAGTTACTAATGTACAGAACAACCTTCAAAATATAAACAACGATATTCACATCTGGCAACATACTTAAACAAAATACACAATGATTTTTTAATAGGTTTTTATCTGGGGTTTAAGTGCTTTAAAAAGTCATTGAACTTTATTTTTAAACTTAGAAATGGTATTTATATTTACTAAAAAACTGCCAATATGTTTTAAACAAGTATTTTCAGATTCTAATAGATAAATATCTCTAGTTCTTGAAAAAATGCAATTTTGGGTACCTATACGAGTGTTTATTTAATATTAAGAAATTAAGAAAATATATCTACAACTTGATCATTGACCTTGCAGAACTCGTATTTATATCTATTAATTAATAAAAAGAAAGGTAAATAGTTGTTGTAATATTGATTTTGTATTTATGTGTTTACATAAAATTAGTAGGATTGAGAAACTCATTGGATCTCGAAAAAACCTTTTTAGCGCCTTATCCGAGAACAGTATTAATTACCTTTTTTGATTTACATTTTAGAGTACATATTTCACATTAGCTTCGGAATTCTCGCAGAGTATTGCCACAAAAATTTTGACCTGGATGATCAGGTCTTTTTTTTTGTTGTATTAATGGTGGCAAATGTCAGACAACATTTGCACAGTACTGTATATAATATAATAAAATGGGAGGTTACTTCCTAAGGACTACTACATTGCAGCAATTAAATTCATGCATGCATACTTCCTCTGTGCCAAAATAGTATTACCTTTTAAGAGCTTAGGAAATATATATAACTAAAACAACCTAAATTAGGGAGCTTGCAATACATCGTGATCAATATGCCCTATAAAGGTATACTACGTCATACAGATACATAATGGTATTGCCTTCTTGAACAAGCACCCTAAACGATATCAGTAATTAGGATAACGCTAGCTTCATATCGTCTTTCCTATTTTTTTGTTATAGTTAGTGCTTTTAATGAGATTGCGTTAAAAAACAAATATGTGGTGGTTTCAAACGTTTTACCTGTATACATTTTCCAATTTTCCATAGCTTCATTACTCACATTCAATGAAAGTATATTCTACATTCTGTAGTTAATCATGCTCAGTCGGCATTTCAGGTTTTTTTTTTTCCTCATTTTTAACAAGGGTGTACATATGTAATCTTTTACATCTTCCAGATTTTGTAAGTGCACTATTAGGTACAACTTTCATAGTTCTTCATTTGGTAATCAATGAAAGTAATTTGCTCCGTATTTTGCAAACCTTGGGATCCCCAGGGATGTCCATTCAAAGTATTCATATGTATGTTCAAATGTCGATAAGCATTTTGTAGATGTGTCAACTATTTTGGGGCAAAGGAAAAATCTCTTACTTTCTCTGGTATATAGACAAGTTCTCTTGAACTGGTCTAATTGCTCAAAATTTCTTGGAACTATTGTGGAAACTAGTATAATCAGTACTTAATTGATCCAGAACATTAATAGGAAGTAAATTTCCACAAAATATAAAAACTTTGTACCTATTTGCTGTGCTAATTACGGATTAGCTACCGACCTTCACGAATCTCTTTATAATATAATGTTGGGTTCTTAAAGTACTCAAAGTTGATTATACGATTTCTGCTAATAAGTTTAAGTCTTCATTAACAACATATGCATGGTGTCCGCTGAATTGGCTCATTAGAATTATTGTTTGCACTTCTAGGAAGAATTTGGTCTTGACGTTTACTAGTCAAGTGTGATCTAATTAAAGACTCCTTTTTCATGTATGACTTGATGGCAATAGCTCATAGTTAGAAATAGAATAAAATCGATCAAAAATAATGTTTCTAATAAATTTTTTCATTCGATTTCCTCGAGCCTATACGTATATATGTATCTTCACCACCTCGGCTCTCCTTCTTAATTTCCTACGGCGGTCTTTCGGTATTGTAATTGCCAAGGACTCACGTATAATTCAGTAATTATACGGCACGTTTTAGCTGGAAGACGTCGACCGCCCAGTCAACAAAACTCCATCAACTTGGGTTCCAGCGGTGTGCTCTGAGGCCGTCCGCCCGAGTAGTTGGATGAGTTCATTGACTCAGCGGTCACTTTGGTGCCTTTATACACTTAAACTCCTCAAAGAATCTATAGAACAACAGATCTAGCAGCGTCCATACGCAGGACCGTTCAAGAACGATAGATAAATCTTAGATCATAGTGTTTCTAGACTAGGTTGTTTTATTAACTTTGTATCTCTTGTGCTTAGGGTATAGATAAAACCTGTATCATCAGTTTCTAAGTTTGAAAACCGTAATATAGAATTCTGCTGTTGCTAGGCTTAATATATGTAGTTATTATACATATGTATACTATTTAATTAATTGTCTCTAATACAATATGCGTTGAAATAAAGCTTGTATATGCACATTTGTTATTTTTCTAACAAACAGTGGATCAACCGTTTCGTTGTTTTGTAGCTGCATTTGTTAACAAATTTTGTATTAAGTTAAAATTATTGATATTCAACCTAACGTTTTGGACATGAAATTACGTGAAAATTATTACGTATGCAACTTATTTTCTCATGTATGTTTTCAGGTACTTGAAATTATTTGTCACAAGGGAAATAGTATAATTGACTGAATTACGAGAAATGAATGTCCTGTATTTATTAATGCGCCATTTTCATTTCTCATAAATAATCACCTGCATTATTTTACTTTTGACATTTTTAAGCTGTTGAACAGTATGAATTATCTGAAACGAGTAATAATCTCATATAAACAAAAAAAAATATTTATATATTTAATTACAGGAATTACATATTAGCAAATTCCTGTATAAGAACAAACTTGCGAGTAATAAATATTAAACACAATCCTTTTCACGATAGTTAATAGGTATATTAATAATATTTTTATTTATAATAATTTCTTTAATCCATTTCAATTGTTTTCGAAAAGCAGACTGTGGTTAAATCAGAAACAACTTCAGTGTATATAAATATGTAGATATGTAGTTACGATAGGAACTTACCATTGGTGAAAATAAGTAACGTTGTACTCGTAATTAATAAACAAAAATAATTTAAAGCTGATAACTCTTCAAAAAATATTTAACGGCTGCTTGTCAGAAATCCTCACAACACAATTACGGTATATTGGTATAGGAAAGCCACTAACTCAGACCGTGACCTCAATATTAAATCTTTCCATCCTTTTAAATATAAAATCAATCTTGTCCTAGCCCTTAAATATAGAATTCTGAACATATGTCACCCCATGTTCAACAAAAGGAACTTTTTAAACAAAATATTTAAATCCAATAATTATTATCTTTGATCAGTAGACTTCTGTAACTCCCCAAATTGTGCAACCAGTGTCCGTAATCAAATACATCCCAGAATTAACTCGTAAATTCATGAATTTGTTTTATTTTTACCATAGGTTAAAAATTACCTCTTATCCCGTCAAAAAAAAAATAGTTGCTTTTCCACGAGATTAAAAGATAAAACCAATTCCTCCTTAGATCCAATGTCACATATAACATCCAATTCCTTGTGTTACGTAGGCCAGACCGCCCAAAAATTAAAAAATACAGTTTACAATTGCCATGATTGTCCGCTATGTTGCGGATTACGATGCCACTGCATTTTCATGTGTAAGAATGCGATAACAACAGTATGTTAGAGTTGCATTCAACACAGATATTGGATTTCTGCTTGTGATCGTTGGAACGATAGGGAAACTATAATTGTCGGACAAAGATACTATCGAAGTGTAAGATAAAGATGCAGCAAGCCAAAACAGTTTGTCAGCACTGGCACAGTTATATAATGTGTATAGCCTTTTCCTGTTCTAGCAAACGGAAACCATATATTCTGAGTGCCTTAACGTGGTATTCATGTCAGTTAGTGTTAAATAATTGCAAGAAATGTTATTACCTGCGGTTTATTTCCTAAAATTATTTTTGTTAGAAGCAACCGTCCTGGACTTTATATTAAATGGTGTATGTTTATGTATATTTCAAATTTTTTTTTTAAATTTCTAGTAATGACTATCAAAGTTCCCAGGTAAATACGTAAATATAATAAAAAAGATTTAATGTGTAATTAAAATCACTTGCAAAACTAGTTAATCTTCTTTGGATATCTCCATTATTACTAATTACGTGTATATTTTGTATTTTTTGATACTGTTTCTATTAAAAAAAAATATGTTTACTCCAAATCGTTGGAATAAGCACTCACGTGCTCACATCACCTATGACATATTATAGTAGGTCTAAAATTAAAAACTGTTACGTCATTTCAAGGTCAATCTTGAAGTTTTGAATATTAAAAATTGAAAAATTTCTTTCATAAAAATTACATTCGTCGTTATTGCAACACAAGTTATATGTTGTGTAACAAGCACAAGAAAGCCAAAAAGTCATTTTTAGTCGGAATTTATAGAAAAAATACTTGCACTAATGACATTTCTAAACTTATGTGTGGTAAGATCAATAATATATCCCGCCTTGAAAACTTGCAGTTATTGATAAAAACGTTTTAATTGTGCTGGTTTCAATTAATTTTCAGTGTCGAGAATTTCGCGCTGAAGTCCTATATATATATATATATATTATATGTATCTACGTTTTAGATTCAACAACGGTATATTTATTAGTAACATACTCTGGGACATATGCTATAGTCACTAAAATACTCCACGATACGTAATCTAATCAACCTTGTAATAAGCGCATAGCACACTTGTCTAATTCGTATATGGTAACAATATAAAATGTGTCAGTGTAACAGTAGTAGATATGTCTAGGTAAAAGGCGTGTGATACAGATAAGATGAATTATAAAAAAAAAAACTAGTTATATCTACTAATTAATATTGTCAAGGATATTTTAACATTGTGTAGATATAACATGTATATACAGATATAACATCTCTTTAATTGTGAAAATTAAACTTAAATTGTTGTCCAGTGATAAGCCATAAATAATTCTCTGGCTTCATTTTTGGTCCAGAGGTTTGCATTCGTACAGGATGACCCAAATCCTTATCAGCTCTTGTGCTTTTGGATACTCGTAAAACAAGTTCTGCGGCTATTTGTATATACAGTGACCGGCATGAATGTTGCAACATATGAGAATTTTTCTTATTATTAAAATATGGTAAAATATTTTTTGGGGGATAAGTTCAGCATGTCCATAACCCCAAAATTTATTTTGACACACATCACGTGACCACTGGTATGGCGGGAAATTTAAAAATGTACAATGAATTGGCAAAAGGTGAAGTTAGATGACATGAAATCAAAAAAAGTTATTTGAAAAAGTGTCTTAGAATCCACTAACATATTTAAAAAAATTAAAAATCAGATTTTTTTTCCAAATATTTTTGAAATAAATTACGTTTAATTTTTTTTTCGGATTTAGTAGCTAAAACTAATGCGTTTAACCTCAAAAGTGATTAAATTAATTAATTAAGAATTATTCTGTGCTTACGTCTAGTTTAAAATATACTATCAAAAAATGTTTTGTATAAAAAATGAACGCTGAAAACTGCACCTATAACACAATTCAAACTTTGTGGGGTTTGTAAGATTATAAACCCCATATTTCGAACAAGCAAATTAATAGCACTTTGTAAATAGCATTAAATATTTTTTAAATTGCGTAATAAAGCATTTCGATACATACAAAATAGTTGAGAAGAGAAAGAATTCACAGGCAATATTTTTTATCCATACACCTGCACCTATGGTTAATAATAAAAGACCTTGAGAAATAAGATATTACCAGATATAATAAATGATGTTATATACAGAACAGCAATAATATTGCCACAAATGGGAGTTCCAGATTTAAGTGAAGATAATTATGAGTATATAATTGAGTGTCGGACTTTGAAAGGGGGACTCCGCTGTGTAGTAATGAGTATAACCAAAGTATTGTTGCCTCTTGAGCCCTATAGAGACATTCACAAGGTAACTACAATTATTATTATTAAATATTAATATTGATTTGTGTCCCTTATCCAATGAGTGTCCACCTGGGCTTCCCTTCACGCGAGACTAACCTGCGACATTTGGTGGAGGCGCCAGATTTCGAACTCTAAATCTTTGACGACGTTATGTACGGTCGGATCAAGGCCTGATTCGGAGTGTTCCTTCAGTTCCAGACGAGCAATCCGCCAACGTAAAAGACGATTATCACGAGCAGGGGTGTCCAACTTGCAAGGCCTCAAGGGCCAAAACTAAAACCTTTGATGTGGTTGCGGGCCATATAATAATTTTGTTAAAGTAATAACAAAATAACGTGAGGTATAAAAATAATTACGCGGGCCACAACTAATAGCATCGCGAGCCGCCAGTTGGACAACCCTGATCAAGAGGAACGCTCTCTCACTCTGAAATCTACCTACAGACCGACAACTCTTCCCGTGGAAGAACGTAAATGCGAACTTTCCGCAATGCACTTATGACAGTATTATCTCTTAGATTAAGATATTTCACTTACTGACATTTTTTTTTTGTTTTTGTGCTAAGCTATCATAAGTAGAAAATTAATTTGAATTACCTATGTAAAGTAATTAGGTACAATCATGGTAAGAAATTTTAGGACACGCATCGAGCACCGAATCTTTTCGTAGCTATAGTTGTCTCTCTCATTCCCCCTCGCCTAAGTTCTGATACAATGGTCGACCTTGATAAAGCGCTCTCAGTCGGCAGGTAGCCGTCAATGCTAGGGTTTATGGTTTTGTGTTTACCTCTTTATAATTGCTTGTAGGTGTAATGTGAATAAAATACAAAATATACCGCACAAACTACAAAAAGTTATGCACAGAGTTATGTATGAAGCGCGCGCTTCCGTTTGGAGTCGAGGTAGTTTCTGCAGCATATACATTTATAGTAGGAATATGACTATTTTGAGAAAAGTAATTTATAAAATGACTGCAATATATTATTGGATTGTAAGGGGTCTCGGGATGGCAATAATAAACACTTGCACTAATCTGCTGTAGGACCGTATTAAAGTTTGATGTAGCATTTTAACGATGATGGATCAAACCTCTTTAAACAAAATAAAAAAAAAAGAACCGAAGAACAATAAGGGGCAAGCTATGTATTGGATTATTAATGAACTGGTATGACGATAGGAAATTTCTCCTACTTTAAAAAATATGTATATAAAAAAGAAACTAGTCCCACAGCTGATTTCCACAACAAATATAACTATATTGTAAATTTTATAAATAAACAAAGTACATTTAATGAAATTAATTTTATTTAAAATTGCAAAGTGTGGATTCATAGGCATTAAAAAAAAATACGTTGGCAAAAATATGTAATATATTTAAAAAAATTTAAGTGGTCATTATTTCCTTGCCGGTTACAAACTTGGCACAGACTTTAATTATTGGTACTATTTCCTGTAGGGTAATTGTTCTTAATTATAATATAAAATTGCTTTCTCTTTTATTTTAACTTTTATAGTAGGATTAGTGGAGCAATTGTTGTTTGCCAATAGGAAGTGTGAATTATACCTCCAGAATGAAAGGGGCTAATAATACCTAATACCAAAGTGTGTAAATTACCCATGCCCTTACATTGATTACTTTTTTAATTAATGTGTGTATTTATGTATTATTTAGGTATTCTAAATTAACACCTGACTGCCATAAATATATCCAAGAGCAATTATTCAGTAATGCAATTAAAATAATATTAGGATTAAATTTCTTTGTATGCATAAATACTTTAGAATTGTGACTGGGGAATTATAGAGATTATTGTATATTTAAGAATTGCTAAATTCTTTTTTTTCTGAAAATCTTACAAAATATAAGCCTTTCAGCTAAGGTTTCCAAGTTAGTTAGAGGTCAGTGGTACTGTAGTTAACATGCGCGGTCCGGAGACAAGCATAGAAATAAGGGCAAAGGTGGTTACCCTTTGGGAGCGTGGTTTGTCTTATAGGCAAATTGCTGCGGAAGTAGGTTCATCAGTAAGTATTCTCTTTACATATCCTTAATTTACAAACATCGTTTCGGTTTAAATGAAACGAAAAAAAGTTGCTTTTTTCTGATTATACACCACGTGAACGTTATTTAATATACTGCTGGTTTATTACAGAAGTCACTCGTTCATTATTGGGTGCATCGATGGCGAACTGAAAACGAAAATGTAGCGCTGAGAACTAGGCCAAGGCCTGGGCATCCACGGAAAATTACCCCTGACGTCGGAAATACAATCCTGGAGTACGTAGGACAACATCCAATCTGTACGTCTGTGGGGATAGTTGAAGCACTGCATTTAAATTGCAGTGCCCGTCTTGTGAGAAACTTTCTTCACAAAAGTGGGATTCACTGTCGGCGTCCGGCGAAGAAGGTAGATTTCTTGGAGCGTCATATTGTGAGTCGACTAAACTTTGCGCAAGCAAATTTAAACCGCAACTGGGATGTGGTTATATTTTCCGATGAGAAAGTATTTTCAACCTCTCAGGATGCGAGAAAACTGGTATGGCGCCCTAACAACACTAGATTCGAAGAAAGCAATGTTGTCAGAATTCGGCAAAGTAGCCGAATTAACTTGGCGTATTGGGGTTGGATGTCCAGTGCCGAACCTGGAGAATTGACCCGGATTGAAGCACGCATGGACGCCATCCAATACATTCGTGTCCTGGAAGAAGTGTTGCTTCCCAGTGTCCGAATTATATACCCTGCACCTCATCGGATTACACTGGTGCAAGATAATTCTGCAGTCTATTCAGCTCGGATCGTGAGGGATTGGTTTGCGGAACATCGCAATGAAATAGAAGTCCTTCCCTGGCCAGCAAAGTCCCCTGATCTAAACCCCATTGAAAACTTGTGGGCGGCTATGGGAAGAATGTGGGATCTACGCGATGCACCAGTTCCGCGAAATCAAGTAGAACTTCACCAGCACGTTACCGAGGTGTGGGAACGCTTTAGAGGAAGGGAAACTTGTTCGAATCTCGTGGCGTCCATGCGTGGACGATTGGAGGAGGTTATAGATCGGAACGGGTACTGGACGCGTTATTAATAATTTTTTTATTTGTTTTTTTTTTAAATTTTTTATATTTAATTGTTTTTTTAGAAGAGGATTCTTTTTTTTTTTATATTTTTGTTTTTTTTTTTGAGGAAGTTTGACAAAAGTGATATTCTCACTGTTTACCCATCTTAGTTATGATATAAGTTGTGTTTTTGTAGTTTTTAGAATTTTTTTAATTTTATTGTTATAAGTTTTATAGTTATTATTTTTTAGAATTATTTTTTTCTTTTACTGTTCATGCATGTTTTCTTGCTTGATCGTTTTGAAAAACGTTTGTTTTTTTTTTGTAATTTCAGACATGTATTTTTAGTGGTGACAACTCTCAGAGTGTAGGTTTTACCGTGCTTTTCTTCACTCCTAGGCGAATGCTGAGAGCGAACATATTAAAGACGCTGCGCGGGCGCAATTATTAAACTCTGTTTTAAATTTAATTATTTTTTTTTACCTTGTTTTCAACCTATAACTATATAAGAAATACACTAATGAAACGATATTGGAGCTATTCGCCTTCAATGACTATTGTCCCATCGCTTTTTAGCGCAAGTACAAAAAAGATCCAGTATCTGTAGGATAATAGATATTTTGCCTATTTATAATTTGTTTAACTTATGCGAGAGATGTTCTTCTTCATCGATATTTTTCTTCTACCGTTTATCCTTTAATAGTAATATTTTAAAGTGTTATTTTTCCTTTTTTGGGTATACGGTAGATATAATTCAATAAAATTTTACATATGTTTAACTGTAATTTATTACGTTCAAAGACAAATGCGAAACGTAGAATAATTAATTACAGTTTAAATATGTAGCAACACTACGCCCTACGCCATCATTTATTTAATTGATGGGGATCTTTTCTTAGCTGTGCTTGTAAATTTTTTGGTTTTTGTTTTTTTCTCTTGATTTAGCGGCTTGGTTTTTAAATTTATTGAATTATTCAATAAAACTCTTCATGACGTTTCGACAATCTTATTTTTCATTGTTGTCTTCCTCGGATTATTTTATATAATTCCCGAAATTTTGTCTAGAAATTATGAATGGATTATGTTATTAATATTTTTACAACTTTTTTATGCGTTTTATACTTACAAAATTAAAGACATTCACACAACATTTTAAAATAGTATTAAACATTTTTTTTATCTTTTCATTTTTCTTAAACATATACTAACTGTTAATTGTCATTTAAAATTATTATGCATGGCGAAACATTTTGTGTGAACACTGGAGAACTACATTTAAAATAAACCGAAAGGCACTCTCAGCTATGGGCTTTTTTTTTCCTAAATTGTTGTACTAAAAATTGTTTATTTGTAAATTTACCTATATATATATTACTGACGAAAAGTATGTTGAAATGGGTGCATACATTTTTGGTAAGCTTTCTATTTCTATTTCTGTTTTGTCGTTTACTGCGTTATTTTGTTTTTTTATTTGGATCATTTCTAATATACATCGCGCTTTATAATTTCTTTCTTTATTTAAAATACTTGTATTATTAAAATTGAATGTGTGTTAAAATTTTAAATGTAGTTCTCCAGTGTTCACACAAAATGTTTCGCCATGCATAATAATTTTAAATGACAATTAACAGTTAGTATATGTTTAAGAAAAATGAAAAGATAAAAAAAATGTTGAATACTATTTTAAAATGTTGTGTGAATGTCTTTAATTTTGTAAGTATAAAACGCATAAAAAAGTTGTAAAAATGTTAATAACATAATCCATTCATAATTTCTAGACAAAATTTTGTGAATTATATAAAATAATCTGAGGAAGACAACAATAAAAAATAAGATTGTCGAAACGTCATGAAGAGTTTTATTGAATAATTCATTAAATTTAAAAACCAAGCCGCTAAATCAAGAGAAAAGAACAAAAACCAAAAAATGATTTATTTAATATCAGATAGAACAAAATGTTCCAGTTCGATGGGCCCTTACAAGAATTGCAAGACCTGCCGCAATTTTTTCTTTAATATCTAAAGTTACA
Organism: Cetonia aurata; assembly: GCA_949128085.1. Lineage (NCBI taxonomy): Eukaryota > Metazoa > Arthropoda > Insecta > Coleoptera > Scarabaeidae > Cetonia > Cetonia aurata. The sequence goes on along the minus strand of OX421886.1, from coordinate 20,245,737 downwards.
TTCCATTAATTTCGGGAAACTTTTTTTTTTTTCAATTAAAATTTATAGTCCGTTGTTTATTAAATGTTGAATAAGTACCGCAAGACATTATAACTAAAACAAGATTAATTGTCATCATTAGTTTATATCACCTCTTCATATTATGCAATTATACCTTACTTTTACAATAAGAAATTAAGGACACGGTTAATACTTTTAAATAGATATATCGTTTTTAAAAAATACTAAAATTGTTTTCAAACGGTGATTTTAATAATACCTACAGAATTAATTACATATTTTTAAATGTTACTTTATACATACAAAACTTATCTCTTTAAGCTACCGAACGTTGTTATATTAATTGCATTATGTTATGAATAGTTATGATTATAAATATTGTATTTCAATGCTAACTTTGGAACGGGTAAGCTTCCTAACGCACAATCTGTACTGCATTATGCCTTCATAAATCCTATCGCTACTGTTTCCCGTTTTCTATAAATGGTTCAAGTTCAACATATAATAAATTTGTGATTATGAGAACGAGCAGGTAGTAGTATAGCGCCTGCGGCAAAATTTGCGGGGTAAGACGGGAGGAAGAGATAGCAATAGCTACGAGAAGGTTTGCCTCGATGCGTGTCCTAATATTTCATACCGTAGCTGTACCTATACTGTGTAGTGTTAGGGATCTAGGATTAAACCTGAAGAGAAACATAATAAATTAGATAGAACATAACTTTTGCCGACAAAAATGTTTGTTAAATGTTTCATATTTAGAGAAGACTTTAATTTTTTAAGTTCTTTTTTTTTTCAATAAGATTATACAGTTAATCCGATAATCGTTCTTGTGTCATCGGTCATCGTATTTCATGTTCATATTTTTAATCAAGTATTTTAATTGTTTGTGTGAAGATACTGTGAAACTAATTTTGGCTATACTTCCTGGATGATGTCGATTCTTGATTATCTTTTGTGTTAACTTACTTACGCACCTGATCCAGCTTCAAGTTAGAATTTCTTCACACAAACAATTAAAATACTTGATTAAAAATTAGAAAATGAAATATAATAATAAAATAACTACACTAAGTACGACTAAATAAATTATACAAAAAATAACTATTGTTGAACAGAGATTAGTAAACGATAGCAAGTCTCGTCAAAACGATCTTGTTCGGGTGGAGTCTGTTAACAGAGTGAGGATACAAGTCAAGAAAAACCGCTAAAACAAATGTAACGGTTACATGAAAATCGCGCTAAAAAATTCGTGCTAATTTTTACGATTCTGAATAGCATTAACTGTTATAACCACTGACAAGGTAAAAACGTTCAAAACTTATAACTTGACAAATTTATTTATTCCAACACTTTATTAATTTTTTTTTTATTATTCTTTTATATATAGAATATGTAATTTTTAAATCTAGTTTGTATTTCGTGCCTATTTCATCTGCGTTGGTAACTTTTGGCTCTGCTTTTAGTAACTTTCACCAGTAGGTACCAAGCGTAATAAACATAAAAATCGCGTCCAACATAACCTGGAAATAGCACTTTTCAAATACCGTTTGTAGTACTTTCTTTTAATTTCCTCACATAATGAATGCCGATTTTGAACTCTGGGAGAGATGCTTTATCCGATAGCAGGCCTATAAATCGCCAAATCGCGGACATCAACCAGGAAGTCTTACCCTTTGACTGTATACATCTCTTCAATTTTTGATTTTAGACGTACCTACTTTAAGTGAAATTTGTTGATAATAAAAGCTTCCACACAAATCGTCTTTGTATTTGATTACAAATTCTACCAATTTCATTTTAATTACTTCATTATGCAGTGATATTAGCTTTCTTTAGGCATTATTAATTTAGTTTATTAACCTAGTTGTTAGTTTGTTACCGGTTCAGTCATTGGGTGATGACAGTCCGCTGTTAGTACACACATCGATCCTTCGATAAATATTGATTAATACCATATGGTTATTGTAGTCTGTCTCATTCGTAACCCAACTGCAGATTTTTTTAAATTTGTAAACTGTTCACAGGTTTAATTTCATTCTATTTTGTAGTATAAAATCTTGCAGAATCTTTTAATAATAAAGCGAAATATTGGATCAAGTACACAAAAGTTATTATTTCCTGGTTGTGTAATTGCCATTTGTTTTTGAAACCTTCATATATAAAATTAGAGCTTGGGTGCTGTTGGGCCCCGCTGGCTCTTAGGCCCCCTATCATTGATAGGGCAGATATGGTGGTAGCTACGCTACGTGATATGTAGTAGTGAACTATCGTTTTGGTAAAACGGCGTTAAATTCGGAGAAGCGATTATATATGCCTATATTTATAATGTTTTAGGTTTTTTTAATTTTCAAATCAGTTTATTTTGTCCATATATTTCTTTTGCTGGCTACTGTATATTTGTAATATTTTAAGTTTTTTTAATTTTCAGATCGGTTTATTTCGTCAATGGTAATTAAATTATTTATATTATTATTATTCTCCGTTAAATCCTGCTGATGTAATATTAATTCGACTATCAACATATCGTATTCATCTCTATAGGTACATACATATACAGTTGCTCACGAAAGTATCCGGCCACCAAGCAGTTTATCGAAACGGCCAGAATATTACTAAATTATAAGGTGATAAGGAACAACTAATGCGCATATTACATTCATTTATTAATACTATTTAAGTCAAACAAACTTTTACATTGAAAATAATAAAAATTGCTGTAACAAAAAATGTAACGTAAAATACGCACTATAGCAAGCACACAGAAGTATCCGGCACCTAACTATACACATCAAAATAGTAACATTAAAACTTTTTAAAAACGAAATTAATACTTAGTGGGATAACCTCTGGATTTTATAATGGCTCTCAGTCTGTTGGATGTTGATTTGGCTAACTTACTTGTTACACTAGGGCTTATTGCTTTCCATTCTTCCAACAGACGTTGTTTTAGCGTTTCTTTATTAGAAATCCGTTTGGTGCTAAGACTAGATTTTAATATTGCCCACAAATGTTCAATGGGGTTAACGTCTGGTGACTAAGGGGGGTTTTTAGTTTATTTCTGACATTTTGTAGAATCCATTCCTTGGTTTTTTGAGCGCAGTGCTTCGGATTATTGTCCTGTTGAAAGATGAAGTTAGTAACTATTAAGAAAAACCCATTTTTAAGCACCCGAAAAGTTTGTGCAGACGTGCAAACAGCCACAGGAAAATCAGTCAGTGTGGAAACTATTCGTCCAGAGATTCGAAGCAGTGTGTATAATGGACGTGTAGCTAGGAAACGCCCTGGGTTAGTGAAATTAACAAAAAGAAAATGTTGGAGTTTGCTACCACTTACGTGAATCAGTCTGACGAATTTTGGAATACGGTCATTTGGACGGACGAGGCAAAATTCGAATTGTTTAACACCTCCAGGCGAAAATTTGTTTGGCGATCACCAGGTACAGCGTTTAATCGCGAAAATCTACAACCAACTGTGAAATACGGAGGTGGTTCAATTATGGTGTGGGGATCCATGACGGCGGCTGGTGTTGGAAAATTAGAGTTTATTGATGGCAAAATGAATCACATTCATTATATTAATATATTGAAAAAAAAAATTGCAAGCTAGTGCAGAAAAATTAAGGCTGGGAGGTAACTTCATCTTTCAACAGGACAATGATCCGAAGCACTGCGCTCAAAAAACTAAGGAATGGATTCTATATAATGCCAGAAATCAACTAGAAACCCCTGTGACACCAGACGTTAACCCCATTGAACATTTGTGGGCAATATTAAAATCTAGTCTTAGCACCAAACGGATTTCTAATAAAGAAACGCTAAAACAACGTCTGTTGGAAGAATGGAAAGCAATAAGCCCTAGTGTAACAAGTAAGTTAGCCAAATCAACACCCAACAGACTGAGAGCCATTATAAAATCCAGAAGTTATCCCACTATGTATTAATTTCGTTTTGAAAAAGTTTTAATGTTACTATTTTGATGTTTATAGTTAGGTGCCGGATACTTCTGTGTGCTTGCTATAGTATGCGTATTTTACGTTATATTTTTTGTTACAGCAAATTTTTATTATTTTCAATTTAAAATGTTGTTTGACTTAAGTAGTATTAATAAATGAATGTAATATGCGCAATAGTTGTTTCTTATCACCATATAATTTAATAATATTCTGGCCGTTTCGATAAACTGCTTGGTGGCCGGATACTTTCGTGAGCAACTGTATCTATTCTCATAATAATATGCTCTGCCAGTCTAGACATCTGATCGCGGGTCGTATTAGACATTTACTAAGGCCAGATTAATTTATCAGTTGCAGAGTTGAATCCAATCTAAAAATAAACATTCAATGATTTCTCCAGTATCTACAAATACACATTCAGAAATGAATGAAAAGTAAATATTTTGCGTGGACCTAATATGTTGTTATTAAATCATAATGCCATAATGAGGAAGTTTTTCTTTATCCATTAGTATTACTCGTATATGCGTGAGATCTACTTTACTATATAATTATAGTAATTTATAGATGGAATATAATATCTAAATTATTATATATATCCCATTTTAAAAAAGATATTGAAATAATTGTTAATAATAAAAGTGAAATCGTTGAATCTCTTTCTATGATGTTATTTCTGTATCGAATGCTTTCTATTTCTAGAATTAAAAAGTGAAGTGAAAAATCCTAACCAGGCTACCAATAATTTTCTTTGCTTCAGATTTTTAGCTCAGATTAAATTTAATGGCGCCTCTTTTTTCGTCGTTGAATACTTTCAGTTTTCAACTATAAAATTCGACCTTCTAAGTAGGTACTCTTTAATTGAATAGCATAGTTAACAAGGCATGAAACAGACAACAAACTTAATAGTTGTAACTAGCGTCAAAATGTATGTACCTAATACTAATATTTTGACATGAATTAGGTACATTAATACTTCAATCGCTGTCTCTTTTTAGACATGCTGAATCTGCCAAGAGAAAAAAAAATATAATTTTTTTATTATGAAAGAAATTATTTAAATCGTAAGATTCATGTCAGTTTTTCGAAATTTGCGTCATATAAAATATGTTTAATTCGTTAATTACACTGGAAGCCACGCGCACGGTTTTGTTTTATTTTTATTTTGTTGCTCTTTAATAGCGTCTGCTTTTCCATTACATCACAGTTGTAACGTGTGTAAGCCGTGTCTGTTCGGACTGATTATATTTATTGGTTAAATTTAAACGCCTAGACGCTGGTTTAAAATACACCCAAGTAACTTCGTCAGTGATTGTCGTGTACACCTAAAGGCAAACTGCGACCTCGGTCTCGTAAAATGTTAAACATGCAGCTGATATTCCCTCGAGAACAGTCGCTGTTCTGCTTACTTTCACAAGCTCATAGTCTAACAACAACCAGATATTAAAACGGACATGTATAGGAATTATACCCATGTATGTTACCTATTTATATACCTTAGATCATGATAATTTTAGCGCAATGATTGGTAGCAGTTTTGAATTGCTACATCACATCGGTTAGAATTTCAAGTGAATGAAAGTTGCGCAGTGGTATGCGTTGAAAGGAGCCCTAATTTAACACCATTCATGATACTTATATGTATATACGTATAGATACTACACTATTGAGTACGCATAACTAATAAGCACTTAAAATATCGCCTGCAGAAATAATCCTAATATTACCTGGATTTATCATAAGGCGTACCTAATACATTTGGCCATAGCTGTGTAGGCGTGTCGATACAGAACACACAATATTCACACACTGAACCAAAAACGGGTCCTGAATTGATGAAATAATTCATTGTTCACACGAAATAGTGCATTAAAATTGGACCGAAGGACGAGTTCATCAAATTAATGAAGAATATTTTATTAAGTGACGAACGATAATTTACTGGGTAATAAAGAAGCGTAAGAATATACGCACTTTTGGAAATAGCTAGGGAAATTTGCAATTTCATAATTACATTTGAATGTAAAAGTACACACGTAATGATAATGATGACCATATAGCTATCGTATAGTTGCATGGTTGTAGTTGGTACATGTATTTTATTGCCTAAGTGTTGGTAAAACAAACGCAAAAGAAATAATTATGAACAATTAGTATCAAATACACCCTACTGGTTAACCGCATATGGCAAGTGCAGCTACTATATAGAGATGGCTGCGAACCTGGCTCGAAGCTCGGAGTAGACGGAGCTGGTTCGTGATGGCCATCTAATGTGCCAAAATGCTTTGTACGTAGAACAAATACCGAGAGTTCCGATTATGAGTAACTTTTCCCACAATTGGGTTGTTTGGACTACATAAGTGTTCGGATTATGGAAGGTTCGGATTTTTCAGGCATTACTGTATTTCCCTGAAGTTTAAATTATTTTTTTTTTGGTTTGATAGAGAAAATATTTGTTATTGCCTTGTGGATATATTATTTTTTCTATTTTTGTTAATATTACAGTAAATTTTATTTACTGTTTATATTATGTGTATATACTTCTATATTTATTTTAAATCTAAATATCTAGTTTTCTTTGCATATATTTTTATATAACAAGATAATTAATTAAAGCTAATACAATAAATATAAAATAAAAGTAAAGAAAAAGAAATTATTTGATTAGCAACAGCCAAAACTACCATTTGGCGTTACTCAACCTTGTTCTGCACTAAAATAATAATAATAAATAATCGTATAAGTACACTAAAATCGATTTACTAATATATTCGTTCAAATCTCAACTTGCTGTGATCATTATTAATGGTTTTGACATTCTTCCAAAAAACTTTCGTTTGGTGTGGATATAGATGTTATGACCTTGAAGAAAATAGAAAAACTGAGGTGGAAATATTTCGCCCGCACTTCTTTTTTCATTGGCTTAAGGTCACCTATACCCCTAATGAAATCTCCAAAACAATTTTAGATTTTACCTCTGAGCTTCATAAAAAACAAACGATTGTACGTGATCATTCGACTAGAATGTCATTGGAATAAGTGACCATGTGGTTTATACCGATATCCGAATGAAATAGATGGAAATTTCCACCTTAAAAAAAGACACAATTATACATATTTTTATATAGGACAAGGATAGCTAACACAACAACTTTCCGAACCTTTTCATAAGACTGGTGCACGCCTTAAGTTGTTTCTGATCAGCAGAATATGCTGACGCAATTATAAAATTTTCCATGTAAGTAGGAATATTTTTTCTTCGTTCAATAAACCTCGGTCATTGATTTATTTTATCTCATCAGTCTACTCGTATATATGTTTTGATCTGTTTTTTTTTTTATTCATATTTACGCATGTTGACCTATGCGCTGTTTCTAGGAAAGGTATGTTTAGTAGTGCTGTAGGTAGCTGCTAAAATTGAGATCCGGATACACTATCTGGATATCCGAAATAGGTATCCGGATAACAAATAACAGCTCTAAAATGTCTAAAATCTCCTTTTCTTGAGCTGTAATTACATTGGTGTTTTTTCTTGGTTTTTGGATTATTTAATGATAGAAATACTTTATACGTACAACGTTTCGGTTGTATTTTAACCTTTATCAAGTACATGTATAAAAAATTGTAATATAATGCAAATATAAAATGACAATGTTAAATTCTAAATAAACTTTTTTGTTTTATAAAAGATAAAATCATTAATTTTTTGTTTTTAATATGAAAATTTTGGAAAATGTGTGTGGTTTGAGTTTGCCAATTGAGTGGCTCTCTGAATTCTTTGATAATGACTGGTTTTACTATTAGGGACACTACCATACGGTCAACCTTATTATAATTTATGGTAATCAGTGCTATGAGTTTATTTCTTGTCGACTTTTTAGTTTTTTTATTTATAAATATTGAGAAAATCGATTTTACTAGTGAGCCCTTTTTTGAGTTTTATTGTCAAAATTGCTGCTCTTTTTTTAAAGACAATAAAATATCTGATGCCAAACTATAATATCTCTGAAAACACTACATTAAAAAAAGTTTTTTTCTGATTGAAAAAACTAAGAAATTGCAATTGATTTATGTCTCGAGGTTTTTTTTTAATATGCGATGATTACCAAATGGAATATTGAGTTCGCTTGTGAGGATCGCTAATAATTATTTATATAGATAGGTAATTTTATTGTCAGAGATCTTACGATATTGACATTGTCATGGTTACAACAAAGGTTATATAAAAGTAGTAATTTTTTGTGACAATAATGATAGGTTACAAAAAAGTTGTAATTTTGGTGATAATAATGATAGGAACAATACAAACAAAACTATGGAAATAATGGAACAATACGACATAATAATAGCCATTCAACAAATCGAAAGCCGATTGATGGTCCCAGTGACTGAGGGAAATGCATTATGTACTGGTGAGCGTAGTTTAAATTATTTGTTAAAAATTACAAGAAATTCAATAATGGAGTACACGCAGATAATAATAATGAAAACAATAGTAGTAGTAAAAAATGACAATATTTAACAAATCGATTAATGAGCACCAAGTCTAGATTATTTGTCAAAGATTACAAGAAATTCATCAATACAATACACGCAGTGGTCCAGAAGAAGCCCACGCACTCTTTTTTTAAAAAGTTTAGGATTTTGAATAGCCTTCAATCGCTCGAAAGCACGTTGAACAGACGGGTACCCATTGCCAGATGGCCACGCTGAGTCAAAGACAGTTTATTGCAAGAAGTCCTAAGCAGGTCGTTATACCTAGTATTGTATGTATGGTAGTCTGAATTTTTTGGGATCTTATACTGGATTGAGTGAATGTACGAGAGAAGTTCCAGAATGTAAATACTTGGTACCTAAAGGTAAAATCTTAAATTTGGCAAAGAACGGCCGACAAGACTCGGTAGAATTTATATTAGCAATACAGCGAATGATGCGTTTTTGGCTGATAAATACTCTGGAAGAGAAACTCGAGGAGCCCCAGAATATGATACCATAAGAAAGTCTGGAATGAGCTTCGGCGTAATAGAAAGACAAGACATGTTCGATACGCAGAATCTATTTTAAATTTCTAATTTGAAAACATATTTGATTGAGGTGATTACAATGCTCTACCCAAGTTAACTTTTCGTCGACATGCACGCCCAGAAAGCACACAGACGACTTCTGAGCAACCTGTACGCCATTAACATCAGCATCAAAAGGCTCCATCCTCGATCGAGCAGCGCGAAATACTGTAAAGCCCGTCTTGGCAATATTCAAATGAAGTCCATTGCACCCGAACCACTGGTCTAAGAGGCCCAACAGGGAGTCGACTCTCGCCCGCAATGTCTCAATACGACAATCAGAAATGACGGCCGAAGTATCATCCGCGTAAATGATTAGTGACTCAATAAAATTAGTTATATCATTTATAAATAATAAGAAAAGAACAGGGCCAAGGATCGATCCCTGCGAAACCCCCATCTTGGCAGGCAAACAGGTTGAATGAAATGATTTAATATTTTGATTACATTTGAATTTAACTTTAACAAATTGCGTCCTATGTGACAGAAAAGATGTAATATCCTTAAAATTAACTTACGGCATACTTACATGTAAACATATACATTTTCTTTTGGTTTTTTTGTAGTATTATTTTATCTAATTTAGGACATACATATGTATGTTCGACTTTTAAAATTCTTCTAATTATTATACGTGTTTACGTTACCCAGAAAGCCAACTGTTTTATTACGTAATAACGCCGCCTATGTACCGACTGCGAGGTGACATCAACGCTTTTCTGTGACCGAATTAAAAATATACGTATAGCGGAATCATCGTTACGCTATTTGTTATGAAATCTATTATGTCAGTTGAGAAGCGCGGGCTTCTTCTCTCAGTGCCGCAGTGAATGCCATCTATTGTAGACGTGATATTTCAACACCGAAATTCCTTGTAGTAAACCGTAGTAAAATTAACCTTGATGTCTGTTTACCGAACTATTAAATATTTATACCACGTATGTGATACATACATATATAATTGCGTATTTTAATTTGCGGTATTATTCTATTAGGCATTTAAATTTGCTTTTAATACCTAACAAAAGGACATACTTTCACATTCGCTTTAACCTTTTTTTTTCACGATAGTTTGTTGGCCTTCAATTTCAGAACACAACTGTATTTGTTTCGTTAAAAGGGTAAGAAAGGGTTTTAATAGGTACGTATATACCGCCAAGCAATTATTGTAACCCCATTCCATGGATTTCTTTATTGTAATTATAGCTGGAGACGCCTGTATTATAGTTTATGCTCAACCTGTTCCACCAAAGCAAATTGTAGGGAATAAGTACCTACTCACACACTTGGCTTGTACCTATATGATGGGCGAAATACATAATATACATAAGTTGTAGATACTAGGGTTGCCACCTTTTATAATTCGGCGAGGACAAATTTCGGCCTTTTTATCAGTTCTGTAAAAACAAATGTTTGATTATTGTTTTTCTATGGTTTTTCCTGCCAAAAAAACATAACATACTTTAATAATTCCTGCCAACTTTAAGGGAATTTAGCACCACTGTGGGTGTTTAAAATACATGGCTGTTGGTCCATTTGACCTCCTGTTGGCTTTTTGACATAATTTATCAATCAAAGAGCTTGTCTTGCGAGGATTTCTCTTGTCAAAGGAGAGCAAGAGGACATCGTATAATTTATGTGTTGTGGCTCAATACAATATATTAATTATCTGCATGACCTATCGCTTTACTGCGATGAGCATCAACCCTTTGAAAACAACATCTCGCCAATCTGTGCAATGTTCATTGGATATTCGCATTGGGTCGAATCGAATTGCATCTGCTGAATATGAGACAGATCTTGGTCTGTTCTTGGACACGTCTCTACGTTTTAGGCAGAACACCTCTCATCTTATCAGAGAGGTAATCCTAGCTCTGAAGTCAATATTCATACACAGACATTTGTGTCGCTCGTGTTGGCTCATTTCAATTATGCGGGCACAGTTTATGATAGCTGTTTGACAAAGCAGGGCGAGTTAAGGATACAGCGTATGCAGAATAGCTGCATGTGCTTCATCCACAAAATGCGGGGTAGACGGGGAGTTTCCGGGATGCTGAGGGACACTGGAACATTAAATTTGGCCAATCTTAGAGTGTTACACTCGGCAATGTCATATGTAAAGATCGTGAAGCATAAAAGGCCAGTATGTATATCTATATAATAAAGTTAGTTTCAGATACCAGTCGCATACCCGGGGTACCCGTCATAGTTATCTTTTGTCAATCCCAAGGCATAGAAACGCTTTTCTTACAATGTAGCCAAAGTCCTGAATAGTTATGTTCTACCAATTATAAGTATGAATATGCCCATTTCCCTTAATAGTCACCAACTTAAACAACCTTTATTGACTGTACAATAATCTGTGTTTACTATATTTTGTAAATTAGACATCTACAGGAATTGTCTCACTATTTTGTTATGGCCTTTTATTCTTTTAAATGTATTACGTTTCGTTTTTCTTTCTTTTCTTGTTACACTTTCTATTTAATTTAATTATAATATAGGCTAAAGGAAGAACGCCAACTGCTATTTTAAAAGCAAGGCAATATATTCTTTTTGGCACTGGTATTACTTATATGTATTAGCTTATTGAATTGAGTGTTCATTATCACATGTATCTATCTCTGTTCCAACTGCCAAATAAACACCATTACTATTATTATGTATTATGTGTGTTCGTATATTAACTAACAAAACTCAAATGGTCTATCACAATATGTTTACTACAAAAACCAAAATAATTCAATATACGCAGTGATGATTTTTTAATATTAATATGAATTGCTAATTGTGCGACCTATTATTGTATTCTATTCCATCCTATTATTCTTATTTCATATAATTTGTATATACCTACAATCATCTTAAGTTAGACGTAAATCCAAAACTAAATAAAATTCGTGATGTGCAAAATATCGGCACCCAACCGATTATGTCTTGTTTGACTCTTTATACGAACAAATATATAATTTTAAACAACATATATTTTTTTATAAAGTAAATAATTAAAACCTGAACTAAAAGACAGAATTACAATTGTGGTAAATACTACCACAATATGCTTACTACAAAATGTAGTTCTTTTTACAAAAATATTTTCTCTGTGTATTTACACCTTGCATAAATCAGTTTTAAGAAAAATATTCAATTTTTTATTTGTCTTTTTAATGATCCTTTTAAGTTTAAAATTTGAGGGATTCTTTATTAAACACTCTGTATATTGAACGTGACATTACAACATACCCAATTTAACAAAAAAGGGGCACGAAGCTATATTAAACTATAATTTTAAAAACTGATAAACTGCTATTGTTATTTTTATCGCGTTATATAGGTACTCCCGCAACCCCAACCAGTGACCTATAAATAAGCGCGTGCTGTTCTGTCGCAACCCTCTGTATCGCTTTTCCCGTGTTATAGCAGCGGCGAAACCCAACGCTTCCGCTCGACGATCACGTTCCGCAATAAGCGAAAGCGCCGTTACGCTTCAAAATACCGTAAATCATTGGAATATACCACGCCTACGCGAGCGCCACCGTGAATTTCGCAGTTGCTCCTGTTGTAATACCTACCGTGGTGGCGGCGAGAGTCAGGCTGCTAGTCTGCTTTTTGCACCGGTTCTCGTTTTCGACAGAACTGGCACCGCCAACTAGCGCTATAGTTTCGCCGAAAGAGGAAACGACGTATCGTAAAAAACGATGGCCGACGTAACGGTCCAGAAATGAGAGCGTAAATTTTAATATGCCGCGGAGTTTACACGAAAACTGCATTACTGTCGTGCAGTATTAACAGTTTTCAGGCGGTTACGTTGCTCTCCGATCTGCGAAATGTGTGAAATTATGCAGTTTGAGTCGAAATGCACTTAACCAGATCGAGTGATATACATGCAAGCAGCATTATCCTGAATATCCTGCACCATAAACGTCAAACAGTGATTTTTTGGTACATCGAAACATGGCATGCATCCGAATAGATTTACTGGGATGCAATCCACTTTCTGTGGAAATCACTTTTTCGCAGTATTAGTTTTCACGATGTAATAACAGCTTTCAATCTGAATTATATGTTGCATGTTCGCTTTTCACCCGATAGGCTCTGGTTCGATTACAGGCCGAGACTGTTTGGTTTTTAATTGTTTATGAAAACCAAAACATGTCTCCTTCTAGGATAGGAGTAAAGCCCCGTATTCAACGAGATATTTAACATTATAACACCCTATCGGAAATTGGAACTCCTTGGGGTTCGGTAAAATATTAATTGGGATGATACAATGCGTCAATAGCTGGCAATGCCGCAGTTTTAAGATGTACCTATTGCAAAACCCGAAGCTTCTCTTAGCAACACACGAACAAATCTATTCTATCATCTCTCTTCAGCTTATCTAAAAGATAGACAATCAGTTTGTATTTTGGAGGATATATAATTATAAAAGTAGGTACTATACAGAAATTTTTATAGGTGGACCTACAGAATTCTTAAAACAAATAATTAATGATTATTGCCATGTATTAATTGATACCCAAAAATAAATTTCCTAAAGAACGTCACTGGCAATGAAATGTTACCTTGTGATCTACTTTTTGCCTTTAAAGATTTCCGTAAAAGTAATAGAAAACAAATATAAAAAAACAACAAACTTCATATTCTGCTAGCTTTTCAAGATAATCCCCATATCAGTTCACGGCAAGTAAAATTAGATAATGACATTGACCATTCAACAGTTCTCAGAACGCTAAAAAAGAAAAAGTGTCACCCCACAAAGTAAATTCAGTACAGGAACTTCTGGAGGATGATTTTGATAAATAGTTTGTGTAGTTATAATGAGAAAAGAAAATAACAGAGATCCGATGTTTTTAAAAAATGTCTTTCTGACCAAGCTACATTTCCCCTAAACGATCATGTCAATCGTTAGACTTGTCCGTATTGGGCTATGAAAAATCCGCACTGGATGCAGGAGTATCATACTCAATATTCAGAAAAGTGAATGTTTGGGCTGGGATAATAAACAATACGATTATACGACCATATTTTTTCAAAGAAACCATAACAGGTCCTCGATATCTTCAATTTCTACAAAGCTTCTTGCTCCCCGAATTGAGCCGGTTGTTCACAAACAGAAATGATTTGTGACTGCAACAAGATGGTGCACCTCCACACTGTGGTGTCTTGGTAAGAAATTTCTTGGACAACGTCTTCCCAAATCGGTGTATTGGTCGAAGAGGATCAATAGATTGGCCACCTAGGTCACCACATTTCACCACCTATTTCTTTTTCTTTTTTTTTTGTATTCTTGAAAAGTAAAGTGTACCACAATAGACTACAATCTATGAATGAACTGAATTGCTCATTTAGGTTGCACAAATAACTCCGGAAGTTATACAGAAAGTTCGAGATGAGTTCACTGCTCGTCTTTCTCATTGTATTTTAGCTGAGGGTCATCAATTTAAACATTTGACTTAAATTTAGTTGTATTTAATAAATAATAATATTTATTGTAATAATAAAAATGTTTGACGAAATACAAAACTTAAATATAGTAGAATTCCAACTTTTGAAGTTTTCATGGCTTTTATCATGCTTGAGCTTTGGCATCAGGTGTTTGTGAGGATTCATTGTTGCTTTCCCAAAGTAGATTTGCGAGCCTCATAACCTCAATATACTATCTTTACTGCATTCGGCGCTCTTGCTGACCATCTTGAGGTTTAAAGTTATTTTTGGTAGACAAATAGCAGTATTTGAAGATGAAATTGCATCTTTCAGTATTTCCCAACGATAGGTTGATAAGGAAAAGAAGATATACATGAAAAATGTGTAGCACCCAAGCAGCATTCGCCAGAATAATTTCTTACTAAATTCAATGAATATGCAGCTCAAGGAAGATAGAAAGCTAGATCATTATACTCATGTATGTATTTTACTAGCAAACATTGGCTAGATAAAACTAGAAATCATCCTAAACTAAATGTGACAACTTTTCCTAGATCTAAAATGTTCCAATTTCACATTTCAAATTGCACACCTGTGCATCAGTACAACACCGCAATTTCGGATTCGTACTTTGGGGATTGGCCCAAACTTCAGGCGAACGAACGATGTGTCGCTTCCCTTTAATGTGTCCCCGACCGGAATTTTCATTACGAAGTTGAAACGAAACTTTTTTCACGCCGACGACGAACGGAATTATCACCGTCAGGGGGCGACACTGTGAAAGATTGCCGCAGTCTTAACGATTTCGCCGCTAACGCGTTTTCTTTTTCGGTCGGGAATATTAATGAATATTTCGGGGTAGACGCAATTTATATCGCGCACGAATCATTATGGAAATTCGTGTAGAGAGAAAGAGTGAGACGCAGAATATAGGAAATTGCGATATCATCTAAACGTGTTAAGGAACGCCGAATCCAGGGGAGTTCAACGAACGCGAAATCTACACTAAAAAATATAAGTTTTTTTCTTGCTACAAACCATACGGTACTTGCATTGCAGAGGGCTTGATGCGGGTCAAATCCTAGATAAATCATTTACCTCATCAATCAAAATATTTCAACGGATAAAACGCTTTAAACATAGAAAAAAATTCTAGACATCACATGCAGCATTACCACATTCACAAAGAGAGCTTGTCAGATGTTCACCACAGTTTTGATCCTGGCTGTGTCAGTTGGTAGTGGACCCCTTGGAGTACTTTTGTAAAATATTAGCCATAGATGGCCAGGCGTTCATTTTTTACGATTTTTTAAAGTTTACAGTGGTTGATAGTATCGCTTAAGTACACTAGAATACGAGATAAATTTGCAAGGTATTATTGGCCTAGTGGTGAAGCACAGGCGAAGCACAGGCGTAGTGTGTG
This sequence comes from Cetonia aurata, assembly GCA_949128085.1. NCBI lineage: Eukaryota > Metazoa > Arthropoda > Insecta > Coleoptera > Scarabaeidae > Cetonia > Cetonia aurata. The sequence goes on along the minus strand of OX421886.1, from coordinate 20,229,872 downwards.
TTCCCAGGTCCGTGATTCGAACCGGACCGGAGGCGATGCTTTTTTTTAATTTTTTTTCGTTTATTTTTTTGTTTTAATCGCTCGAAATTAAATATTACAATGATAATGAAGATGCAAAAAAGTACGTTGAATTTACACAGGCTGCCTGTAACATCAGTATTTTAGTTAATTACATTGGATAATAATAGGATTATGATTAATTTATTTCGTCAAAATTATACAAACACATTATACAAACATTTCATCCAAAGTAAATGTTAAATGGAAACATTTAAATGCTTTGATTATTATCAAGAAAATGATTTTCACAAAACCTGCTATCTATGAAAGATAAATGACCCAATGATTTCCCTCCACTCTTGAAGACAACATTTGTATAATCTGTTGTTGTTGTTTACTTTAAGGAAATATATCTACCGTAATCCGGGATCAAAACTGGGGTGGACATCGGACGAGCTCCCCTTATCAGTTCGGCTTTTGAATCCTGTATCTATACACATGCAGCCATTATAATTAGCCGTTTTTCTTATCATTACACCATCGAAAATCAAGATAACAGCAGCCAGTTTTGTAATATATATTGCGCAGGACTAGTGCGGAAACCACGTCATCAAAAAATCCAACAAAATGAAGACCACAGTACTGGGTTTTTTACATATACGCATGGACAATTCGTATCTACAAAAATATAGGAACCAATATTCGTATCCAAACACGAATGAACTCTTACATAGCTTTGTTTTATTTCTATATTGAAGTAGTATCCCCATTATTAAAAATGATACGGCAAAGTGAAAGAGGGAGCAAATTTCATCTGTCTCACAACAATAAATAATTGAAATGAAAATAATGGCAAAGAAATCACGGTATTAGTAAGAATATATTTATTATGTAAAATTTTTATATATAAAGTATGGGCACCTATTGAAATACAAATAAACAAAATAAAAGGAATTTTATTGCGATATGTGACGTAAGAGCACATGTACATTTGTACATACCTCTGTTCGTAGTTTGGCTTTCGAAACCACTATCCAGATGGCTAACACGCAGTGATATTTTTATCTCTAACTTTTACGATGTTGGCAATAACCGTTTGAATTCGCTATCTTTATTAGTAGACATATGGACAATGCTTCAAAAAGTTTTCAACAAAAATTATAGAGTATTCTTGCTTCTAAGTACAGAATAAGTAAAAACTACTTTCGCTATTTGATTAAAAATAAATTGTAAAACTTAATTCACTAATGATGTATGTGGTTGCAGTGATTACACCTAAAGATAGAAAAAACCGCAGTATGAACAAGCAATATGATTAATTTTAAATATGAACAATGCGTTTGCAATGATAATTGAAACCGTAAAAATTGTGGTCAACTCACCAAAAATAGTTACGGCTACCCAAAATGTGCGGTCTAATACGTAGTCTAAACGCCGCGAGCAACTTGGGCGCGTAGACGTGCTCACATTGTGTCGTAGCCGGACATTTTGGGTCTCCGTGAGTGTACATACGTATTGATGTGCATGCTTTATATTTGCTCCAAAACTAGCATGGATTGCTGAATTGATTACAAAGAACAATTGTTACTACTGCTTCGTGTTTTATTACTTTGAACAATGATTGTTGCAGCAATTGGAAATAAATTGTATTTTTTGAATGTAAAATTAAATGAAGTTTGTTTTTCTGTCAGACCTAAAACGAACATATACCTTAAGGTACGGTCTATCTGCAGCGATTAATCGACACGACTAGACGTAGCTATAAGTCGCGCCGGTTGCTGATTATGCGTGTGCACATGAGTGGTCTATTTTCTGCGATAAGTCGCTACAAGTCGTAGGAAGACGCCGCGTCTCAAAATCGACTTGCTTCGGAGGCAACTTAAACGCGCGCGTTTTGCTAATCGCAGTACCAGAAGTTGTGTGTAGTGTCAAATTTTGTATTGTGGCTATTGGATTTTTGAATATTATTATTAAAATAGGGCGAAATATAATAAAGGTCACAGATTACGGTTTACAAAAGAAGAAGATGAAACATTAATTAACGAAGTCGTAATTTATTGAGTAGCACAAATATCTAGTAAAGACAGTACGCTTTTATCAATTTATTTCTATTACTTTTATTAATAAAGGTTACTGAGTAATGTGCCTCATCTGCCAACCAACAGTTTCAAATCTATTATTGAAATAGTCTTTAAAAGCATTTCTGTTTTGAAATACGGCTGCCGAGGTGTTTCCACCTGTGTGACGTAAAGGTTTCATATTTTCGCTGGGCATTTCAATATCAATATCATCTTCTTCTTGATTAGCTGTACGTGAACCTCCCATACAACACGAAACCATAACTATGTCATCTATGAGTGTTGGGCACGTTGCAATAGGTGTATACAATATACGAAAAGTTTGACATAAAATGCCCAAGGCATTTTCCAAAGTTCTTCGAGCTCGACTCAGACGATAATTAAATATTTTGTTTTCCCTGTTTGCCATAGCTTGATCCCTAGGATAAGGTCTTAAAACATTTTCACTTAGTTTAAATGCTTCGTCCCCGACAATGACGTGAGGTAGAACAATATCAGTCCTGGGTGAAATGGTCGGCTCTGGTAAAAAGTTGTTACTGTGTACGAGTTGGTAAATAGCAGCCCTTTGAAATGTTATACTATCTCCTTCTTTGCCATAAGCACCCACATCAATCCATGTGAATTTGTACCTGCCATCAATTATTGCCAATAAGACAATAGAAAAATAGGATTTATAGTTGAAGTATAGGCTTCCACTTCCCTTCGAGCAAACTATGCAAATATGTTTTCTGTCTATTGCCCCACAACAATTTGGAAAATTCCATCTAGCGTAAAAGTCGTCAGCTATTTGCTTCATCCAATTAATGCCTTTGAATCAGTGTATTGAAACATCCCTCGCTTATCCTATTGAGACAAATTTTGTACGTTTGACATCGTGGTTTACAGATGGTAGTCAATAAAGGTAGTTCTTCTTCCTCTTCTTCTTCTATTAATGCTATTGCAGCTAATACCATATTGTTCATCATTATTTTCAAATTACAAAGAACAACACTACATCACACAACACATTTTACTATTAATAATGAGTCACACTTGAATGAATCGCTTCCACTAATCGTTGGAATAGAGACCATGCCTGAACGACTAATCGCCGCGTTTACTCGTAAGCGTTTATTCGCTTCGAGTAATCGCTGCAGATAGACCGTACCTTAAACTCCTGACATGATACAGAGATAATTTTATCATATTTTTCAGAGTTATTTTTTGATCTTGAGATTGGGTTTTCGTTTTGTTGTGAATGCTACTATATCCGTTTTCATATATTGTCTAAAGAAATAAGCACTGTTAGATATAATGACTAGAAGGTTTTCTAAATGAGATAGTAGCATTATCTTGATTTAGGATCCCACCTTTTTATTTGGTACCTACACACGTCAATGTCTGTTATATGGCGTCTTCGTACAAAGTGTGATTTATTAAGGTAAGTAAGTATAACAAAATTAATAAGGTAGTTTCGTATTGTGATGGATTAATAGCTTCGTCGTCTATTGAAGTAACCCAACCAATCATCCATTTCAATGCACTTAATTATACGGCGCACCAACATCAAGAAGCTATTCAACTGTTTTCATTCTCCTCGAACACGTATATCTACTCGTGAGGACCCAGACGAGAGAAGCAACACCTTTAATTATCCGCGGCGTCGCGCTTCATATTGCATTCTCTGATTTCTTCTTTGCCGCATTTCGGTTTACACCGGTGGAGTTTACGTTGTCTTTTATTTTAACCGTTAGCGCTTTTCTACCTCGCGGCAACCGACCAGCTAAGGCAAGCGTTCTCCCGATTCTGGTCTTCGCGCCGTACGAGGCATTAATAAAATGTGGAACTCATTTCGTGTCACACGACTCTTCTTTTATCTCAAGTGGGTCGCACTGGAGAAGATCGGGGCTTCACGATTATACATAGCTCGGCCGCGCAGGAGGCCGGCTGTCTCGAATAACGTATAACCTCTTCGGGCAATCACTGGAGTGTGCGCGGGCTTGTCTCTAACCTAGTTATTTTTAAACTTGTCGGTTGGAATGCCGAAGGCGTACACAACAGACGCCTCTAGTATAGCCGTTATTTATAAAATGCTGTATTTCTTTGCTTTACTACTGCTAGTACTACTACTTACTACATTAAATTACAAAACCCAGAGACGCGGCAGTTATTTTTATTATAGGTGTGCAAAGTTTGAATTATGGTTATATTCTCGTGCATTTTAGGATGGATGCTTGAAATTATTGAAATAAAATTTGATTTCTCAGTTACTCATTCAATGAAGTATATTCGAAGATATTTTGTGATCCCAAATAGGTATCCTGGTTGTTGTTCTTATACAGGCGGAAGTTTTTTTCAATATTTTCTGGGAGATTTCTATAATTATAGTCACTAATTTGACAAAAAAATATATTTTTCTTCATTATATTTGTCAAAATAAAGTACAGTGAGTTCAGCAGTGAAAATCATAGCTAAGTTCTTTGTAATGCCATGGCCTATTACTCACCTTTGTGTCTTTCTCAATTCAAATATGTGCATACAGTGTGGTTGACTAAGTATGCAACAAATGGGAATTTTCTTTATTAGTTGCGCAATTGTGAAATAAATAATACCAAACGTGGTGATGTTGTATTCCCGTCGAAACAGTGGGTGTGTTTCGGGTAGGGGTTGGGAACCTCAAGTAAAAGTCGCACCTTGGAGTTGTGAATTTATTCGTTTAAAGAAAATTAACAGATTTCTACAGCACTACTTTAAAATAAATGATACTAAGTTAACTAACTAATGTATTAAAGTAATTAAACTAATAACAAAGAATTAAATGAATTTACTGAATTTAATTTGGAATACTAAATGTTGACTGGATTTTGAATAATGAACGAATGTCTTAAATCTAGGTGTTGCATATATTTATAATCTTGCAAAGGGCGTAGGCGTGGTGGCGAATTTGATAAAACAGAAGCAGTACGAGATATGCCTCTTTCTAACTGTTGACTCGAAACTTACTTCTATTAACAATTGTCATAGCAAGCAAAAGCTTTTCCAAGTAAAGCTGTGAGAGTTAGATATTTCTAATATTGTGTTACATATGTGAGAATGAGTAGATAAAAGAAAGAAGTGATATGATACATTGTAACAAACATTTGTTATACGTTATAATACTATACAGGGTTACAACAGTGATATCAGAGCATTCATTAGCCATTGTATACAGCATTTCGAAAACCTGTCGAATATATATGGCTTTATAGTATCTAATGACACCTTGATCAAGAGACTGAAGCAATGAGGTCGTGTTAGGTGGTAAAAAAGCCACTTCAACATTTTTATTTTCTGTGCCTAGTGACACAGGATTTCCAGGAACATTGTCTAGTATCAGCAGCACTTTAAATGGTAATTCTTCCTTTTCCAAATATCTTTCCACTTCCGTAATAAAGCATTGATGAAACCATTGTGTAAATAGAACAGCCGTAACCCACGCCTTTCGATTTGATTGCCAAAACACAGGCAGGCAAGCTTTATCTTTGTATTTAAGAGCACGTGGATTCTGTGATCGGTAAACAAGTCCAGGTTTAATCATATGACCAGCTGCATTTGTACAAAATATCAAGGTAAGTCTATCCATAATTGCTTTAAAGCCTGGTGCACTCTTTGCAGTCTTATGAATATAAGTCCGTTGAGGCATTTTTTTCCACATAAGACCAGTCTCATCGCAGTTAAAAACTTGCTTAGGATGATAATTCTTTTCTGCAATAATTTGTTTAAATTTTTCTGGAAACAGGGCAGCAGCTACATGATCAGCCGACGCATATTCCCCTGTCATTTTTATATTTTTTAGATTAAACCGAGGTTTAAATCTATGCAGCCACCCCCTACTTGCTGTGAATGATTTTCCTTCCTCTTCAGTATAATCTTGGGTCTGCATATCTTCATATAAAACCAACGCCTTTTGTTGTAGCACTTTGCCATCGATAGGAATATGTTTTCTTGTCATATCTTCCACCCATAAATTTAAGGCATCTTCTACCTTAAGTAACACTTTATTACATATTGTGGTAGCAACTTTTGCAGTTTGGGGTGCACTAGAAAAACTAGCTCGAATCTTATCTTTGTTTTTTAACACTTTCCGTAGCGAAGATTCGTTTTTATTGTATATTTTAGCAACAGTTGCAATAGATTTTTTTTCTATTTCAATCGTATTAATGATTTTTATTTTTTCACTAATGGTGAGTATTTCACGTTTTTTTTTTTGGTTTGGAAGCCATTTTAAAATGATTTTCAAATTTACTTGCTTTATTTAAAAACTATTGCTAGCACTATCTTGTCCGACAATTCGAATAGTACTAAACTCATAGTTAACAGGAGCGTTTATATGTACAAGTAAAAGCGAGTGGCACCTTAAGCACGTTCCAACTTGTTTAACTTATCATAAGAGAGCGCCGAATTCAAGGGATGACTCATATAAACGACGATATATCGACAAATGCTCCTATAACTTTTAATAAGGCTCGAATGTCTTTATTTGTTTTTGTATTTATTGATATAATGCGTTTTCTGCTCATCATAGGTAAATCGCGGATGACTGAAACCGCGGATACGGAGTCAGCGGATAACGGGGTACTACTGTAGTGATTTTCCTTTCGTTTGGAGTTGAAAGATAAACAAATGGCGATAACAATAGCGGAAATCTAGAGGTGCGTAGTATTCGAACCAGACGATCTGCTGATTTGAAATTTTCAGGGTATGTTAGGCACACACACGGGATAAGCTTTGAAAAGTATTTCTCACACGTCCCATACAATCATCCATGGTTGTTAGTGGGCTGACATAAACTTGACGTTTTATAGTTCCCCACACAAAAAATTTAACACTGCTAAATCCGGTGAACGGGGTGCCAACAAGAACGGTTCGTTATTAGCAATCCATTGATCTTCAAATGGCCACGGACGGTTCCTGTGGGTACTTGCCACATTTTCTAAATTGCAAGAAAATACTGCACTACAAACAGCTAGAAACGAAAGGAAAATCACTACAAACAGCTAGAAACGATTCTAAAGAGAACTGCGAAAGCGGATTTACGTTATCTCAACTATTAACAAATTCACTTTTAAACAATTTGTTTAAATTATCGCCATTTGTTTATCTTTCAACTACAACTGGAAGGAAAATCCCTACAAACGATTCTAAACAGAATTACGAAAGCGGATTTTCTATATCTCATTTACTAACAAATTCACCTGTAAACAATTTGTTTAAACTATCGTTTTTTGTTTATCTTTCAACCACAAACGAAAGGAAAATCACTACAAACAACTACAAACGATTCTGAAGACATCTGCGAAAGCGGATTTTCGATATCTCAATTATTAACAAATTCACCATTAAACAATTTGACCGGACCTTGATTTTGTTTGGATATCTACTGCACTAGTCTACACACTATACTGTATATTGCAATAGTATGCTGTACAATACAGAAACAAACTTAAGCTTAAGGAACAGTTAGAGTTTTACCTCTTGACCCACCTAGGTGCGAGAGCGTCAAGAGCTACGACTCCAACATACATTACAGGATGTAATGCAAGAACTAGCAGAAAGATTAACTCAAAAAATTGCAAAAAAAACTTGATTTCACCGCGTTTATTCAAACATAGACACTCCATATTCAATATTGCCCCTATAACACTTAAATAAAATTCTAATAATTACTTAAATAAGGAGCATCTTCGTATATACACCTAATTGGATCTTTTAATAAATATCAGCATATTAAAGTACTACATTATGTAAATTCTTTTATGAGAAACGTAGCGCTTGTAGAATACCTACCCTAAAATGAATACAATTAGAATTAGCATTGTGCATAAGCGTGCTTGCATTGTTTATGCCCTAATAACCACGTTACAGCTTTAGTATAATAATAATCCTGGGACAATCAAATCGTGTCAAAGCAAGTCCATTGTCTACGAACTTAGTATTATTACACTTGCTCTACACAATTGTCTGCGGTGATATTCTTGACTGCCTCGTAAACAGAAAGTGAAAGTAAACGTATGTGTATATGATAGACTAGGCTTTCAGTGGTTGCGACATGCTAATGTGATTTTGTTACGAACAGTAACGCGATATTGTCAATATCTTGAAGCTTTTGTTATACAGGAGATACAATGGACATATCCTCCACTCTTTTCTCTCAATACAAATTTATGTAGTTCTATATTTTTCGCTCAAAATGTATTTATACGCGTGATTAACATTTACAAAAACCAATTACAATTGCATTTGTAATATAACATCTTTGTGGATGGATTCCCATTTTTATCTTTGATTACTGATGTACTCTGGACTCTCGATCTGTCTTTGTTCTGCCTAGAAGCCGATATGAGATTCCACGTAAACCTTCACGGATTCAAATCCCGTTGAATTCATACCACAAAATAAGAGAACTATAAAAAAAAACCTTGCCAACGTTATTATGGCTGCATGGATCCCACGTTTTTAGATCCGAGGAAATTCATTCAGATACCCCGCAAATCCCATTACTTTGGTGGCCTTTTGTACGCAGAGTACGACAATGAGCTGTCGTTTCGAGTTTTAATTCCGGTTTTACGTTCTGTATTTTTTTCTTTCGTTTTGGCGACTGCATCGGCTATTATCGTATTTCCTCCTTTTTTTTTGCAGTAATTCAGTAATTCGAAAATCCCTGGCGGAGTTGATGAGCTGTTCCGAATGACCGCGATGCTGAAATAAAAATCCGTAGCTAATGGTCGAAATGCGAAATTGTTTCGGTTTTATTTTGTTTGTTGAAAAGGCTCTAGTTTGTAATTTATTTTGTTGTTTTTAATTAGATTAAATTTTAGATAACTTGTATTAATACATTTAATTTGAATTTTATCATATGTTTTAATTTATTTACACATCTGTAATGTATTTCGATATCTATTGGACACATCAAACAATTGGCATTTTATAAAAATAATTCCCTTTGAAACAATCATGTTATGGTAATTTGGCGGTGTAAACCGAAAAAATTTAAAATGGATAGTTTTCGTTTTCATGCTTCATAATCTAACCAAGTAAAACAATGATCGACGGATACCGAATGGATCACATATTTCCAAAAATTTAATATTTCATAGGATCAAATTACAGCTACTTTCGTTATTTTTTACGTTCTATTATAGAACTGCTGTTTAACATCCGAAACTATACTTTAAAACCGGTTGCTCGTTTTATATGCCGTAAATCTACGTCCACGTTGGCAGGAAAATCGAATTTTACTTTACGACCGATATTCATGATGTAAACATTGCGTGGCTTTATTTAGAACAATCCATATTTTCAAGTGGAACGCACCAAATATCAAACTCGTCTCTTAAAGAGGCATCAGATCGTTCAGTCCCCTTTAACGAAAGGAAAACGCATTACAGAGTGAAACAGAGAGGTTCATGATGCTACTCGGCCCTGCATACATATTTTATGGAAGGAAAAAACTTTTTTTGGCGGGACTAGAATTTATGTCTGCAATTTGATAGGAACTTGTTGGATATTTACTTATAGGTTCATGCTATCTTTTTAAAAGTGAAAAGCAGAGCAAGCTGAAAGATTGTTAGTTATTAACCCTTGTCAATTTTATAAGAAAAATATCTGTTGTCGTCTTTTCCATTCAATCCTTCGATCGTCTCTTTTTTTAAACCTAAAACCTACTAAACGGTATATAGTGAAGAATACCGAAACATCACCTTTGTCGAATAGTATTAACCCATAACCATTTCATAGATTAGGTTACACACAAGGCACCTTCAAATAAGGCGTGTAGACATGCAAGATGCCATTCTTTCTCGTTAATATATTTCAAGCTATCAAAATAATTTACTTGTTTGAACCATGTTTCTATGTACATTCAACGGTAATAAAAGCTGAGCTCAATATGTATTTACTCATACATACCTATTATCCCCCCTGCAACTTTAAACGGTTAGAAAATAATGTATTTCAGCAAAATTATGAAGAAACCAGGATTCTTTATGATTAAACTAATATTGTCGTGCGAAGAAATCAGTTGCGAAGTAATTTACTTATCTTTCATTTCAGCTTTTCTGAAAAAAGTTTTTGTGAGATTTTACTATGCCAACGATGTCTACCGAGATTTCTCTGGACTTAATTGTGCCCTATTGTTGAATGAGTGTACTATAAAGTCTGGTTTATTTGATTACTCCATCTAACTCTATTTCCATTTATTTTTCGACTTTCAATCTAAATTGTAATTTTTGCTCTATTCAATTTCCTTCGAGAGTTTCTTCGGATCTATTCTTTTTAGTGGCATACCGACCGTGACCCTATTCGATAAAATTCTATCTGATCCGGAATTGTCTTGCTTTTCAAAGAGAATATGGCACTTACCAGATCGAAGGATTACGGAACTGCGTAACATTTCCATTTATTTATTTATTTTATTTATTCTTAGAATTAGAACGTAATCACGCTAGATTTTCTTTTGTTTCAGGTAAGAACCGACCAACTTGATCAATTGTCCTTGAATTGTAGTCGTCAAAGAATGAGTTTCATAGTTAACGATTGCTATATTTTATATAGGTGAGTCATGGTAACTATTTTAATACATAATATTGATTTTGTCATTGTTTGCATACTTATACCTATATTAGACAAGTTTTGGTGAGTTTATTGAAAATCTAATGATAATTTGTTGGTTATTATGTTTTTACAGAAAATGTAGTTGCTATTATCTAATTAAAACTGCGAAATAGTTTTTATATAAATCTCATAAAGATGTATTTGCATTTTATTTTTAATGGGTCTTCCCCTCCTATTATTTTTATGTATAATATAATGCCTTTACGCCTTTTGTATTTTTTGCAATAATCTATCATGATATGTCTATTCCATAAGCTCTATACTCTTGAATCAGGCAAACCAGGTTTTGATGCAGCAAATCCCTTTTACTATTTAAGTACCTAACCTAAATAGTGTGCGTTTGTAGTGATGCTATGGAACTCCGTGAGTATCGAACTTTTTACTCATTTGCTTGTAGTTATGTACAGATCTGTTTTTCTTTAACTCATTTTTATAAAGAGTGCACGCGGTGGACTTATCGATGGACACATGGCTACGTTTAACTCATAGCGCACCCATTTAATCATGATTTAAATATGGCGCTCCGATAGAAATTTAAAAGTGTCTGCAATAAACATTTATTGGATTATAAGAGTCAGCTATCGTCGTTTCCAAGAACGAGCATTTATCTAAACAGGTTGATTCCTTAATGGTGGTCACCGACCATATCTCGGCAACCGCTGGTGCTAGAACTTAGGCACAAAAATTATACTAGTAAATGTGGATCATGAAAACAACTTTAAAAATAGTTTCTGAAGTTCTCGCAAGATTGCGTAATTTGTTTTCTTTTTTACATGTACTATTATTCTTTTTCATAATTTTCCATTATTAGCGAAAAATATTTCTAAAGACGTTTTGATGACCACATTTACTAGTATAATTTTTTTCTCTAAGGTCTAGAACCAATCGTTACCGGGATGTGATCGATGACCACCCTTAATGAATCAGGTTGTACAAGTACTAGGAGTTCAAGAGACGGTGAACATGTTAGAAGTTATAGGTATTAATCAATAAAATTAGGCCGATTAATTGATTCCCAATTATACTTGTGAATACGTTTACTTTTTATGGTATCTATTGTGTTGGTATTCCTATATTAAAATGTAGATATCTGCGTTACTATTATCAATAAATTCCGAAGTTACGATGCTCATGCAGCTGAAATCTTTTTTTTTCTTTTGTAAACAGAATATTCATCAAGGATTTAATTAATTATTATTTTACAAAATACCATTTGAAATTAAAATTAGAAGAGAACGATCGCATCCGCATGGTTTGATACATCGTTCTGTCTACTGCGGCCTATTGTAGAGCGGATCTAATCTTAAAGTTCATCCAATAAGTTCAGGCCCTTGAGGTAGCTCAGAATCTTTTTGAATAAGATCTGTTCAACACATGGCTGATTTTCGTCGCACCAGGACAGTGACAGAAATTTTGCTCAACTGTCTCTTCGTGATCTAAACATAGCCGGCATTCAGTCTCACCAGAGATTCCGTTTCTGTATAGATGTTTTCTGAATCTGCAGTGATCTATAAAAACAGAAACAATTACTTTGACACTTTTACGGTCAAGCTCAAGTAGTTTCTTGGTTTTGATATGACTAGGTGAAATAAACACCTTCGCATATATTATTCCAATGTTTGAGCACTTTCTGATTTGCCCTGGCATTGACTTGTGGTTTAGCCACATTGGATGCTATGCTAGTAGCAGGTTATGAACCTTGGAATTGCTTCGCAGCACCTTTTCTCGCAAGAGTGTCTGCTTTCTCATTCCCCTCACAAATTCAAATACTTTTACAGCTGTAGATCAGCTTCGAGTTGCATTTATGTGTCCCTAGTGTTTTCAGCATCGTCTGACTAACTCTTTGGATTGCGACAGAATATTCCAGCGCCCGTACCCTGCTTTGCTTCCGAGCCGTTCGTAAAGTAGCAGGTGAAGTACCTATGTACGATAGAAAATACCATATATCGGCAGTAATCGTTGAGAGAAATTCTTATGGTGTGATTTTGTAAGACGTATTACGTGAAATCTTTTGAATCGTTGCTGCACCTGCGTTTTAATGATAATTATAGCTTATAAACGGGTTACCTTCTTATCCGGAACAATTTTGTTATTATTTATTAAAGGAAATGTAGCTTGGAAATCTCGAAGCTTGTTAGGAATAGTACTTTGACTAGCTATACCTCAGGATGGTTAACTGAAAATAAATCTCTGTTCATTTTCGCGGAATTATCACCGAGAAATTGCTTTACCTTAAATAGATTCTGCTCCCGCGTATAATAGATAATCCATTTGTAAATTGACCATTACCGTTACTCACCTAGAACGCGATTTATTAAGAAAGAAAAGTGTCAGGAAGGAGCGAAGGACTACACAATGTGAATGCGATTGAATTGCCCATGCTGACTGATATCACCGCAGTTTGCGTACATTCACCTGGTCTTTTATAATTTATATAGAATTGCCATGTTCTATTAAAAACCGTCGCACACCACGTCCATCTTTTAACCATGTTACTACATGATACCAGCAATCCTTGAACATGTCGCCAGCAGTTTAGAAAAGCGTAAAATGACATCGCACCAGGGGGAGCCCAGAATGCTCTCTGCGGTTTCAGTGGCAATAATAATTTATTTCGGCTTTTACGGCGGCAATAAAAATATTTTACGGTTTTGGCGGGCGAAAAAAAATATCCCTACCTGTCTGTGTGAGTTGTGGATCGCGAATTGCTTTTCCGGGAAGAGTCTAAGCGGTAAGATATAGTAACGCTAAAAGCCAACCGTTGGTTGCGATCGTGGCGAAAGGCGTGACCCGTAGACCATCAACTGGATTTATGACTCATTTCGTATTTGAGATCACTACTTGCAGCATTACCGGGGAAATGATAAATACTGCAGAGTAAGCAGGATATGTTTTCCGGTCGGACACGACGATAGATTGCCGGATCTCGCTTTATGTATGTATACAACGGATCTTCCTTGGACTATGCATTGATGTAGCTGTAGGCGGATGGCAAACCTACTATGATAATGGACGGAGGATAATGGAAGCATAAATGGAAATTTCAGTCATGTAGCCTTTTACATCAAGGAAGACTAATCTTTGATGACTTGTTATTATTAATGGCTCTCCTTTTAAGTACTTTTAGCTTAGACTTTCTATTTGCATGGGAAGAAAACTCTTTATTATCAAATTGTTACTTGTATTATTCGATTGCGTACACCTACTAGATTAGATTAGCATTAAGTTAGCAGTGTATGCTTATTTTCATCGTGACATCTTTTTTGATACCCCCTTTATCGAAGAAGACGCTCTAAGTGAGGTAGATATCTGTCTTTGGAGTTCTGCGAGTCCAGTGGTAGAAACCTTGTCTTTGCCCCGCAATCGCAAAAGCATGAAACATGAATTGGGCTTTCCTCTTCGTCTTAGCAGAATCTACGATCGGCAAACTCTAACAGGGTTATGGTATATACATACGCCTATTTAGTCTGGCGTAATCGATCAGCGGTCTACTGTCATTTTAGCAATCTTTATATCTTCACTCAGTAGATCTTCTATAAATTCAGGAATTTGTTTCTTGAAAAACTGTGCTGCGGTAGAAATAAACTCAACAGCATACAAGTAAGCTAATAACCTTTATATGCTATTTAGCATTTTTGTCTATCAGTATTGCTCCGTGTTTTATTTAATCACCGTTCTATGTAACCACAGAGTCATCTTAAGGCAAACACACATTGTTTTTTACACAATCTTTTGTGTCTACTCAAGTTATCGTCTGTCTGCATATGTGGATTGCATGTAAGTTTTTGATTGTACCACACCCTAAAGTATTTTGTTTCTTTGACACATAGGGAATTATATCTCTGTGAAGCTATTAGAAGCTGTAGTAAGCCTTCCTTTACATAAGATTGCAATTTTTAATGAATAGTTCTTCAAATTATATTATTTTTGGAGTATGAAACAATACTGAAGTCGAACCACCTTAAGTTTTGAAAATTATTTCCAGATGTTTAGAGTGTTATGGAGAACAAACGCATGGTAAATAGACCCTTATAGCCTATACTTCAAATCAGAATTAAAAGTTGAAAAAGTTAAATTTTATAAATTTTTCGCGCTTAGTTTACTTTTAGGTTAACTTACCTGTTTTTGCTACACGTAGCTTGACGAAGGGAGAACAAGATGACGAACCATTAAAGGACGTATTACCTATGGTACTATATATTACAATTTACTAGCTCTGCGAGGAGTATTAAAAATAAAAAAATTAATATAATAGACAGATATTCAGAGTAAAACTCTAATAATTCTTAGTAGTTGAATAAAAAGCATTGTCCCAAAGAGGTGAATTGTCACGTTCTCAGCAACACCAGCCATAATACGCAGAGAAACTAAAACCTTTTTAAAGGGAGTAGAATATCGAATTTATCATGTTAGACGTCTCATCAACTTGACCAACTTTCCCCTACCTATAAAAATTTAACAATTAGAGCGAATTACTTATATTTAAAACTCAAAAAATATTGTTTTTTCTATAAAGAAGTATGTATGCGCTAGGATATGAATATAGTCGATTTTCGTGTTCGTCGACAGATTTTTCCAAACTTTGTTTTTCTTTTCATCTGAATTACTTTTAATCTTGAAATATCTAAAAAATACATTTAGAAAAAAGAAATCATCAATATAAAGATTCCATTCAGTAGAAACCAAGTGAACCTCATTTGAAGGTATTAACCTTACTCGTTTCTCGAAAACTGGTTGTATACCCCTTAAATGCGAAATGGACATTTAGTTATCTAATAAACAAGTTTAAAACCCTTAACTAGAAAGGCGGGATACCTGTGAACCTCATCCTAGTACATGCTACCTAATTGTAAGTTAATTATTTATAACATACTTGGACTTGGGTATTTTGTTTGACCGCAAGTTAACTTTTACAAATCACATTCAAACAATTTGTAAGCAAGCAAGACAGAGCCTTGGGTTTGTTGTTCGCCATAGTCGATGCTTTTCTAATGTATTTCTCCTTAAGTCTTTATACTTTTCTCTGGTAAGATCGCGGTTAGAGTACGGAAGTCTTATTTGGTATCCATATTATATGGAATCCAAATGTCAATTGGAGAAAATACAGCGTAGATTTGCTAAATTTTTGTGGTTTCAAATAGAAAACACCTATCCACAGAGGAACTTCGACCACTCTATACTACTATCTCGCTTTGAAATGCCATCGTTGTCTTATAGGCGTATATGTACTAGTGTATGTTTTTTGTTCAACCTGGTCCACGGCTTTGTCGATTGTCCTGAGCTTTTGGCCCATTGTAATTTCTTGGTGCCTCGGATGTCCACTAGACCCTACGCTGCCTTCTATTTGCCGTTTGCTAGAACCAATTTGATGCTAAAGTCGCCCTTATATGTCATGTGTAACAACTACAACAAAATCTTTCACATAAACGATATACATTTCAATAACTTAAAACAGTTAAAGGTAGCCCTCTCCGAACATTTTGACCAGTTTGTTCCCTAAACAGTAATTAATTGTTAACATTAGTTAGGTTAGTTGATCTTTTATTTATTATTATTTATTACGATATATTTTACTAATTTTTTAAATACATATTAGATTGTACATTTATTGTCCTGTAACTGGATTTTATAGTCTGTTGGACAAATAATTAAATAAATAAATAAATAAATAAACATAGCGAGAATTAAAGTCACACTTCAGGACTGGTGCAAATAATTATTTTTTGACCATTAAAAATAACTTTTTTTTAATGAGTAGGTATTCTTATTGCTGTTGAACATTTTCTTAATTTCTCACAGATTTTACTTATGTACCTTATTTCTTATAATGTCCGTATATTTTTGTTCAATAGTTTCACATTATACACATTCCGTCATTATATTGTATTTTGAGTCTTGAGATGCGCATACGTGTGACTTTAATCGCTTTCTTTGGCCTACAAAGCTCTACCGATATAATCTGTGGCGAATCAACGACGACTAAATATTAAATATCCATGTATTCAGCTCCTTCAACTATAGCATTGGTCAGTAACTATGTACGGGCACTTAGACAACTTTATGGCTGTTTCATCACAGATTAATCCGCTATACTTACATGCGTCTTCCTATTAATCGACAAAACTTACATAATCTGTTTTTGTATGGCCGAAAGAGAACTACTGTAAGGAACTGTAAATTTTTAAATATGCACACGCTTTTAAAATGTAATACCAATGGTGTAAGATTGGTCAATTAACGCTTAAAGAGACTAGCAAAACAAACAAATTAAATTAATTTTTATAACTTTATGTGGATAACATTCAAACCTGAAAGCATGTATCTAATGAATAAATCATTATTGTTTATGAAACTTTTCACAGTAACCTTGAAGTTACGTAAATTATAAAAAAAAAAATTATTTTGAGGAATTGTATATTTTTAGTTTCTTTCGTAAACGGATTATACCAAACAGTATACCTACAGTATCTCAGTAAAACAGCAAAATGTTTGCAGGTTTAACCAATTTATTTAAAAGCCCCCTAGCTGATCAAAATAAGCGTAACACTAAAAGTCTATGCTGTGGATATTTCTTCTAATGAAGTTAAATATACAGTGTGCGAGAATCAGGCATACTCAGCCGATGATATACGAATGGTATCGAGAGGTCGGCAACCTACGGTGCAATTATCAGTGGCACTCTAGATCAGCGCTGCCAGGTCGTCTCAACGCAAAGCGGTAGACGAAAGTTGTAAAATAGCGGGCTATAGTTAAAAAAGGTTTTCCAAATACAAAACTGTTATTATAGGCAAATTTTTGCATAGCCCCCTAAATCATGTTGGTATATTGGTTTGGCACACCACAGCTACAAGGTTGGCGACCCCTGATATAGAACAATGGATGAAATAATACAGCAGCTAGTTTTGTAACTAGCTGCTGTTTTTTCTTTTATTCGTTTGACGAGTGGTTTTTTATATTATAAAACATTCTTACTTTGCGTTTCACTCCATTTAAAAAGTATTTTCCTGGTTTTTGCAATTATATTTCGCTTATCGTACTTTTTAAGGGCCGGCATCCAATTGTGGGAATCATAAATAACCCCTAATACCTCTATCATCCCAACGTGCCGCTAGCTAGAGTAAACAACAAGATATTTAATCATACATTTTGACAAGATTGAACCAACTTCTTATAGAGGGCGCTTTGTTTTTCTATTTTTATTTCTACGTTTGTTACCTGCCGCAATTTATAGCTGTGTAATATGTAAGTTCCCTATCACAAATCGGCTGCGTTTAAAACACGCAGGTGCCCTTAAACGGTTTGGGAACTGATGACAGTTCATCTCATAATAGCAGCGACATCCATGCTGTAATGCTTAAACCGCACATGTTCTATGGTGTCCTACTTTACAACAAAACATCTACCGCAGTTTTTATCTGTGCTAAATTTTTGGATAATTTTTGCATTCGGTAGCTTTTTGCAAATATGAGACAGTAAACTTTCCTTTTGCTTATTGTGTTTTGAAGCATACATGTCTATTCTCAATTTAACTATCTCGGATTTTTTAATCTGCTACTATATTTGTTATAATTCCTTTTTTACCTTTTTGCGCACAACAATTTCCTTTTCTTCCTCGTAACCTGAGCATTTACTTTTCTTTTACCGTGCGTTATTATTGAACACATAGGTTTACCATTCCATTGCACCTTTTTATTCCTGAATTATTTGAATATTTTGACTATATGTACCGAATAGGTCATGCTGTAAATTGCATTGACATATATGTACATATGTCTGCTATATTGCTTTGCAACGCGCCCGTATGACACTACAATCAATGTCTTACTCTGAAAGGATGGATTAGTTCTTTTAAAATTATTTTAATTTTTAAGTACAGTGTGAAAAATAAATAACTAAACTAGTGATAGTAAATTTTATAATCGTATAATAATTAGTTATTCTGTATAACTTCTCTAACAAGGAGTAATATATGGATATTGCATACTGTATTTTAGAAAATGCATTGCTTGAGATAATATCATTTATTATATTTTCTAATACGTGGTACCTAATATCTATTTTTGTCAGTGTATTAAGCAGTGACTTTTACCTTGCAATTTTTTAATTGCATATGTTAATTTTTTACCCTTATACCTAGTAAAATATTCGCTCTATTTGGATGGAAATAATGATGATGTTCGGTGTGTGCCGTTGACACCAACGGACATTCTCTTTCTAAAAAGGGGAGAACCTGAAATGCACTTGTCGGTGTCATTAAATCCTTGATAGCCTGATATACTGTGGTAGAACGAGTTTTTGTTATTCATGCCCACAGGTTCAATGACGGCTACAGACAAACCCAGTCGACTGCAATAGCCACAAAAGTTTGTTGTTCTGTAACTGTAATCCACAATATGAGACGTCAACTGTTGACTTTTGCATTAACATTTTCTTAGCAGTCATTGTGCTAGAAATTAAGTTTAGGTTTACCCACTTTTTGTTGCTAATTCAACGAATAGGTTTATATGTGTGAAGACGGCATCAAAAGAAGAGACACTTGGTATTTTTATAAACATATGTGCGGCAATGTTTATTTGTAGTTGCCACTTATTTTTTTGCGAAATACATTGTTGTTTTAGTAAGTACGTGAATAAACAATGAAAGAAAACTTCGAGGTGAAGGCCATTATTGTCACTAGAGTTTATAGTATCGCAATCACAATCAATAATGAGCTATTATTAATGTTTTATCAGTCTGCCATTAAATACCCACATACTGTATTTAGTAAAAATAATATGGCTGTTGATTGTGAATACATAATTTTCTAATAGACATATATGTATGTAAGAAACTTGACTGAAATTTGGCAACTATGTTTGTATCATTACAATTTTTATTAGGAATAAATTTAGGTATTAGTAAACCCCACAGCAAATTCTTCAACCAAAAACAAGATTTACTGAGAATGTTAGTGATATATGTATGAAAAATGCATCTAGGTATTTCAATTTCGAATGAATAAAAAAAAATTTAGGGAGAGATTTCGTTTAAAACTATACACTTATGGAATCTGGTAAATGGAATCAACGGAATGCAGGCAAGTACCTATCTAAAAGTAAAAATATGCATAGTCAGAAACTGTTAAAGGCACAAAGCTGATATAATTGAAATATAAAGGGCGCAATAGACTGTATTGGGTATCTATTGCGAATATATCGATATCACAAGCTCCATAAATGTTTGCAAAGGAAAATAGAAAAACAAAGTAGCTTTTGCCAATACATACATCTGAAGTGATAACTTCCAAACTTTGTAAGTGTATATATTGGTGTTGCCATGAGATTTGTCGCTCAATTTCCTTTCAAAGAAGCTTAATTGGAAATGAGCGTGAATTGTGTGAAGGACTTCGTCTTATTTTTACTTTGCCAATATTGTTTATTGGCGTTACTGTATGATTTTCACACACATATTTGCTTCCGGGCTCGTGTATGTGCCCTACATTCTAACAGAAGAAAATAGTTCACTTAACCGCTTCGGAGTTAACACTATTTTGGTTTTAAATAATCCCAACGCGCTCCAAATGTTAAATTAATATTAAGAAAATTGTTAGTATTTTATTGTTGATTCAACAGATAAAATGTATTATATAATCATCTTTTTTTGCTTGACATTCATCGTTTTAATTCTCTTCTTCTGATTGGTATTATGTAAATATTAATTGTACCTTTACTTCAGTAGCGACGACCCCTAAATGGACATTTAAGGGTCAAATGGACAAAAAAATATTAATTGTACAGTATTTCAAACCTTATTTGAATATTTATTCAAAGCAGTTTTCGCTGTTGAAGAATCAATTATACTGAAAGCTTATGCAACTTCGTATCGCAACTTGGACTTCCTTTGACAATTCACGCGTTTGCATTGTTGGTTTTCAAGTATGATATCTAAAAAACTGATTGTCTCACTGTTTTCAAACGTACCTACTCGTGCTGAAAAATAAACCATATTAAAAAATTCCGCATTCGAACCCAGGGCATTCTTTTTCCAATTTTATAAAGAGAGTAAATAGCGGGACTTCCATTTTGAGTAAGAATTAGTCATTATTTGGTCATATATTGTTGAGTGCGAAAAACCGTATATCAAAATTGGATGCAAAAGAATTTCGTCAGGATTTTTATAGCCAAATGCCTATTCTTTTCTCAAGAAAGAAGGTATTTTGTTTGCGAAAACTTTGAGGAAAAAGAAATTCGAACAAAATGCAAAAGATTAGTTTTTTAAATTTTAAAAAGTTCCCTCTGGGACCCCAGATGAAGAAACGGGTTTAGTTTTCAAAGTCTTCTTTTTATGCAAAGTTTCACCGCCTAGTTTTGAATAGTGTTATTATATATTTCCAGTCCACAATATAGATATATAACTGTATACTATGGCTTTAACATGTACATTTTTGTCAATTTCTGTACGAAAAAAAAAACAACTATTTGTTGCATTAACAAATTTGGTCCTATTGAACAAAAGTATGCGTTTACATAGTATTAAATAAATTTTTATTTCAGAACACAAAATATTTTGGTGATTTTATTTTAACAAATAGGTGTATCTTTGAAAATAAAGTAATAGAGACCTGTATCTATAATTAAATACAAATATTAGAGTAGAATTAATAAAAATTATGTTAAGTTATTTGTTTGCTTGACTACGGAATAACTTTTTTATTCCATTTAGATCAACCAATAATTTAGTAATTACAACCAAATGTGTGTTATCTAACACACTGTATTTATCCATATTACGCTTATGATTCTCATTTAGCATATTTTAGGATAAAAATTATAGCAGCAAACACCACGGACGCAATGCATAATTTTTAAACGTAAAACTAGCATGATATGATGTTCCTAAATATTTACAATTGGGCTAATAATCACATAAGCTGGAAGAAAAGAGCTTCTTTACATATTTGTTTTTATTAATGCCCTAGTTCCAATACTAATACAATATATTTATGTGTTTAACATCAACAGACAACAGAATCATTAAATAAAACTTCTTACTGAAATCAGTGATATAAGCGAGTTTGCATAGCGTATTTTTTTAGCTGCTAGTATATCTGGGATGCAACACGTTTCACTCGGCTGTATAAAAAGTTGCATATTTCAATGCCTAACAGCATAATAAATTTTTTATTCAATGGATATTACTTAATCTGATTTCTACACTTTTTTTTTATACATTATAGCAGTTCGGTTTTTTTAAATTCATTCTAATTTATTAAATTTGTAAATAACTTACTTGCATATTAGATTACTTTAACTATATGCATATACACTGTTAACACTATAATGTACATTTTAAAATTCCATATACCGTTTGAATTGATCCAACTTTTGCTGTTTGTTTATTAAATAAATTTGTGTTTATTTCTTCAAATATTAACAAATTAACTGAAAAATAAAAAATATAGTGAATCTTAGCATTAATAGAAATAAGCATGGGAACATAAATCAAACTTATTCTTTATTATAATATTGTGAGGAAAATTCGTGATTGTTTGTCAAAGGAAGCTATTTTTTGTGGGAGCCGCCTGACATAAAGTATCCAGGAACACTGCACCCTCTTGCCTTTTTGTATTATATCTCCCATTTCCTTTAATTTTTTAAATTATGTCAGCCATTCCTATATCCTAGTACCCTATACTAGCTGGTCGATCAAAATAATCCTTTGGATTCATTTTTGGCTTGCCAAAATTTGCCTTTTTGCGTCCCAGTGCCTTGCTTTCACATAGATGTGGTATGCGGTCTCTGTCATTCTATTATACAGTCTGCATTGGGTATCTGCGATGTTGATCCCCGTTTTCTGTAGGTGTCCTATCAGTACACAATATCAAAAATTACAAAATCTGCTACTATTAGAAGATGATCCTTACTAAACTTTAGTGGTTCTTTACTCTTTTTTTTATGGTCCCTTGAAGGTCCCTTAAAGGTCTTCCCATGAGTTTGCCTGGTTGTGTTCTTCCAGTGTTCTGATCAGAAAATATATCAAAACTTATCTTTGCAAAGTAGTTCGGGGATGAAGATTTGAAATAAAAGGGACTCACCAAAAACATTGGAAAGAAAAAAAGCATTGGAAAGAAAAAAATAGAAGAGTAGTTTGGGAGAAAGGAAACAGGAGCAACATTCTTGTTTAGCATTGGTGTTTTTCGCCTGTTTGGATGCATAAAAATAAACCAACAGTTTCTTTCTGAGCGAATAGTTTAACTCTATTATCTTGGGACACACCATATAATATAAAAATTAGAATAACATTTACCACAGATGAAATAATCAAAATATTAAATATTATATAAGCAATCTTACTGTTTAAATTTGTTCCATTTATTCGAAATACATACATAAATTACATCGTGCATTAAGAATAACTAAACATTGAAGGAGTATAGTTTTAAAATTCATATTAGAAAAGAACTGCAATCTCTTTCTGTTCGTCAAAGATATACTTATAGAAAGTGTGCAAGTGATCGTTCGAAAAGTTTTTAGAGAAACACATAACTCAAATAAATAGGTTGCATTTCCGGGAAACTCCGGCGAAATATATTCGCTGGCGGGTTGGGCTGTCATCGTTTATTCCGGGCGTCACACTTAAAGGGGAACTGCTGCTTGGATCAGGCAATTGTTAAGTTAGCTGGCAGATACGTTCGTTTTGTTGGAATTCGTCTTTGTTTGAAAATCGATCAAGCGACGTAGATGCGGGTTAAATGTAATTAAGCCACAGGTGCATTCAGTAGCCCTCAGAAAAAATTCCTAAACACTTACCGAGGTAGATGACTTTGTAAATTAGTACAAATTCTTGTTTCACTAAGTATTTTTGATTTTGTTAAATGTTTCTGTTTTAGATTCGGGAATAATAAAGTGCATATCTATGCTTATATTCCAGATCAAAAGATTATAAAATTGTTGCAAAGATATAAAGCTAGCAGAGATAAATGCTATCGCTTTTTAAGACAAAGTTAGTAATGTTTATCTATGTTTTCAATAATCCGTTCCGAAAATTTCTCTAGCAGTTGCACTGCAGGTTTAAAATTTAAAATAAAAATTCTTACTCATATCGAGTATGTAATTGTACAATACTTTTCCTAAATTTTCTTGTTGTTGTTGTTGTGCTGCTAATATAGTAACGGTTTACCGAAATTAGTCAAGTTAGTCAATTTCTTATTCGAATACTTCAAATTTTGCAAGTTAATGTTATTATAGGCAGAATCTAATTGCAGAAATGTTAATCGACTTTCTAATGCTTATAGCACTTTTGAGAACTATTGCATCGCTATAATTTAAGCTGCTGTTAACATATAAACAAAATAAGAATACTTTTTATTTAATAAACCGAAATCGTAAATAAAAACGACTTTTATTACAGGGTTTAATGATTCAGAAGAAAAATAATATAAAAGAATAGACAAACGAAAGATCAAAATGTCCAGACCTTTTATTTCATGTTATAAAGAACGTAAATTAGCAAACACGGAAATCCTATAGTAGAATTTTGATATAAGTAATAAGTAATAATAGTTGAAACTACTTATACATTGCTTTGCATGTAAAAGTAAATTAGTTTGATAAAAAATTAACATAGAAATCGTCTATTACTCGAATGAACCATAAAACCGTAATATTGACAATTTTTGTTTAAAATACAATGTGTTTACAGTGTTTGAAAGTGTGAAAGAATGTTAACTTAAGACACAACAATTTAAAACGTAGTTTTAATACTGATGAAGAACTGTTTATCTTAATGTGCTAGGAGTTATTAACTCCAACCTCGAATAACGTTACTTTTACGATTATTTAGGTCTTATTAGACATCCGAATAGTGGATACTAGCAGTCAAACATTATTATTAGCGAAGTATAAAGCATCATAGTAGAAAAAATAATTTATAGATACAAATTGAATTGAAATTGAGACAATGATTTTAATAGACGAATGTCATTTTGCCATGATGTAATAAATGTTATGAATGTCAATCCAGAGTTTACATCTGTCATTTTATTTTCTGGGGAGGCAATATTTAAAAGTTATTACTTGCAATAATGAATGTTTTTTCTAGTGCTTATAATAGATTCTTTTTATGATTTTTGGACTTATCCGTTTACATACATAGGTAATTTAAAAAACGTTGTTCAGTTCGTTATTGAAGTTGTGTTTTGAAAAGGCAATTTCAAGAATATGTTGAATAAGGAGTGAAACATGGATTCTTTATATTTAAAAAGGTGCAAGAAGTATTAAGGATTCAATTAAGTGTTTATATAACTCAAAGTTATTATGTTTTATGGATATAAATAAGTCTAAAAATGGTAGTTTATTTTTTGTGTATCTTTTTCAACTGTGAACGAAATAGATTTGAATTTATTGTTAATTGTAGTTAAAAACGAGTTTATGTCAAAGTTAACTATATAACTTTGAAAATGTCGTCAACATTTGAAAGCCGTTTACATGTGTTTTTTTATATTATTTTCAAAATAGCTTATGAATATGTTGACCAGAAAGGTGGAGCGGAGGGTTACCCATTGCTACTCCCAAGTTTTGTTTGTAAAATTTATTGTTTATTGAAATTAAACCCGTTAAGATCCATATGATCAACCGTGGTTATTCACTTAACAATTATGTATTTAAATCATTGTTTCAAATCTTATCATTTTAAAAGCTGCTCTACGCACCATTTAATTTTTCTGGGTGCGCTTTTTGTATATGTTCACAGTTTATCGTTGTATGTTATGCAAAGCAATATTATTCTTAGTATCTATTATATATCTTTCATAATCTATTAGTTACGAAACCAAAAGGAACAATAAATCTGTTATTTAATGAAAAAAATGTTTATAATTCCGAAATTTGGCATCCTCAAGGAAGGATTCCTATCGTTGGCAATTCATGTTTCCGATAGCGCTGTAGTTCGTTAACTGACCGTCGTATGTCGCCACTTGGCGGATATTACAATTAGTTGTATCATTGACTAGTGTAGTTGCACGTGGATGCGGAATGTAAACAAACGGTTATGTTACACCAAACACGTTTTATTTACTATAATACTACGACAACGACCTTGGAAATGAGTACTAAGCTACTAAGAACGGATCACAATTTCATGGTCATCTATTTATTATGCGGTCATAAATTAACATTTTTGTTAGACTATTATTACTCACGCTTGGCATTAAACTATTGTGAAAGTTATATTTCTAATCGTATTCTTTTGTTTGTCTTTTGGCACATTGACGTATGCAACTTTCCGATTTGCTAATATCTAATATTTATTTTTCTTAGGTTAGAAATTATTTGTAATTGCTTATACATACTCTCAGTTTGGTTGACTGTCAACTTAGATGTTGATTTTTGAGTATTAAATTTGCAAAATATAGAAAGTTTTTCTCCTGTTTATATTAAATACGTGTGTGACTGAAATATTTTTAACCTTTATCATCCTATTACTTTGATTTAATACTTTTTAAACTCATTGATGCCACTATGTTTTTCTAAACAACTACTTATTGGTATTGCTTCAATTTGAACATACACTCATGTGCAATTGTATATTAATAAAATTAAATATCCAAGTGCATAACGGTCTAAGTATATATATATCTCAAGAATTTCACTAAACGTTTATTTATAGAATGGCAGATAAATATTTGCAGGAGCTTCATAAAGTCTTGTGCATTAAGTTCATAATTTTTTTCAGGAATTTTGAGATTTTGTTATTACTGATTATGTAACTGTTACCTACGCAGACCAAGTTCACGTGGATTCACAAAATACGTAATATTACTGAATACATTCAGATAAATGAATTGCAGTCTTTTCTTCTACAGATAGCATGTCTTATATGCTTAAAAATAAAGAAAAAAATGTTTAGATTCTGTCGGCAAAATTTAACATTTATTGAGGAATGACGATTAAAAACAAGTGCTAAATTGTTCTATTAAACTAAAAAACGTGACAGAAAACCAGAATGTATTAATTGCATCATTACAAAACAGATCAAATGCCAAAATATACACAAAAGCTTTTAGAGGTAGCAGAAATTGCAAATTAGATGTAATTGGTTCATCAGGATATTATTGTCTTTATTTTGATTTTTATTATTTACATATTAGGGTTTCAATGGGTATTTTTAGTTTATTGAATTAATAAAATAAATGAAACAAAAATTAATATTTTTTTATTGCGCACTAAATATTTAAGAAACTTAAAATAATACAGTACCTATAATTTGTTTTCTAATAACATGAAATCCTTGTTTTGCTTTCGAATTTGAATAGATTATGTATGCTTTACATGCGATATAGGTCAAGTATTATGCAACCAGCCAAACTCCAAGGGCGACACCTAGCGGCGTTTGATTCCAAAGCGTATGAGAAGTCAATATGGGACTCATATAGCGACCCTTCTTAAATTCCTCCACTAACACTGGGCCTTTCCTCAACTGGAGCTGATGTGGCACGGAATTAATCCAGCAACTTTTCTGCCAGCACTTGCCCGTGTCCTAATTGTTTGTTTCCACTACACACCGCTTAGCGTATAATTTTCTTTCCAGTAGAAAACACTGTAACCCACGCAACGATTTTTTTTGTTCTGACGTGTGGAAACTCCCGTCGCGGATAACCCCCCGTTATAATATGAGCACCCCAGTCAAATAACAGCACGAATTGGTCCTGGACGCAAAGATGGCCACGTCCTTATAATTACTATAGAAACAACCTGGGAGGCGGGGCTATGCCCACGTGGGCTCCTCTGAGATGGGCGGAATTACCGATGCAGAGGCGGAGCCATTCACGGCGGCCATCATGGATTGATGACGTCACCAAATTTTCACTGCGTACTGGCTCCCCCTATAGGAAAGCTCCTCAACTAAGAAATTTTCTCTTAAATTGATTAGTTCATAATTCTGTTGGACACTTCGAATCGCTTCATTGCAGATATTTTTGTCTTGCAACAAAACCATCCTTAACGCGTGTTGGTGAAATTAATATTTTATTTTTATTAAACCTGAAAACTGATAAAATATGAAGGATTTTGGCGATCTCCTTGAAACTGTTCCTGTACAACGCTACGTATTAGATTCGTACACCTGGTTCGTGACCTTCCATCAAAATATCTTTAAGTATTAGATTAATCACAACAACAAATGATTTACGATGGAAGCCTATATATACCTATATAATGTTACATCATTATAAGTATAATGTTCCAAACAATATTCGATATAATTGGGTAATTTATATCTAAGGTACTAGTTAATAAATAGACATTTTGAATACTATTTGGAAAATGAGGAAATACAAGAAAATAATAATAATAAGTAATACTAGTTATTTCAATAAAAAAAACGGCCCACGCACTTTTTACTTCGATACAAGTTGGTGACCTCTATTTGACCTTCATTAGAACTTTATTTGTTAGTGCTATTGTATTTCTAAAAAATTTTAGTTCAATAGAATAGGAATTATCATGTGACTGTAATGTAAACGTGTAATATAAGCATCATATGTTGCATCTGTACATATTTTATTATGGGTAATTTGCGGTGTGCTAATAAATAGTAAAGTACCCGTAATAGAATAGAAATATAAGGATAAACATCTGTCAGATAGTTTTATTGATTTTCTTATGTCATATATATCATATATGTCATAAATAAACCTTCAGACAATCCACCGAAATTCCATACCAATGGTGACCAGACTATTTAAAATTTGGGAATGAAACTCAAAAAACTGATTTGTTTAACCTCTTTCAAGTAATGCTTTAAATTTAATATAAGTACTGTATTGGCTTAATTTAATACAGTTTTGAAATGTTGAAATTAGAGTTTGATATTGTTAAGACTTACGAAATTCTAGTAGCTATTTATTCACGGTGATGCATCAAACAATTTATATACAAATAGAGTTTATTGTTACAGCAAGTTAGGAAATCTCGTATTATAGGAGTTCCCTCATGTTCATTTTCTCAGTTCCCATTATTTTATTGTGCATTCACATTTAATACCGTTTTTTTCCGAGAATATAAATATATATTCAAGGTATGTGCATATGATCACATATTTTACGCGATAGCATGAAACATGCAAACACCGTGTTATGCATGTGACCTATATCTCCAGATAAGAGTTAATATACGATAATTTATTAATTCTGCTTGATAGGACGCTTTATAACGAATTATCATTTGTAAATTTCCATAATAACTAAACAAATATCTTAAGTATAATCTATCTGAAGTAGGTATCAAATTATAAAACAAAACGAATCGGTATGTTGTCTTAAATACTTCTGTATCTGTAGATTAGCCATTACTTTTTGATAGACAAATATATAATTCTGTAGACACCCTGGATATGCTCACCTAATAGTCAAAAGAAAATTAGTAAAAAGTAAAACTAAAATAAAATAATTTAATTGCATTATAAATGGTATTTCATTAAGTAATCTTAATATTTTGTTGCACCATCGTGTACTTTTATGGCAGCTTTAATACTTTTTTCACGGCGAGGAATGCTGATGGCTCAGAAGATTCTAAAAAGCGTCTGTAAATATTTATCATAAACCAGTGGCGTATCTAGAAAACGATGCATTACAAAGCAAATCGTTTAATGCTATTGTTTAATCTTGACAACCTTTTCGAGTTATCAAGTTAAATAAAAGCTGCAGCAAAAAACAAAAAAGAATATTCTCATTTGTTTTTGGTTTCATCTCTTAACTTAAAAGTTTATGGCTAATAGTAGGGGTATGCGGAAATAAAAGTATAAACTGTAACAAGATTGATTCTTTTCCATTTTTATTATGGGTGTGGGTCAGTATACAAGCATTTGGAATTTATTACGTAAATGTAATTAAAAACAATGCTATAAAACAACCATTTTTGTCCACCCAACATGCTTGTTCAAAATAAAAAAGCAAATTTCAGAAATTTACCCAGAAAGTCACCCACAATCAGGACTAAATATGCGGTTCCATCAGCATTTTGGTTGCCAGAAAATAGCGAAGTGAGCGTTGGATATGCTGGATGGTCCAATTTGAGGCACTGAGTTGCTTGATTATGCTAAACACGTTGAGTACTACGTTGGTTTACTTTTTGCTTTTTGATAATGCTCAAAGTACTCATTGGTTTATCTTAAAAAAGTTTTTTTGAAAACGGCGCTGGTGAAGGTCAACTTACGTGTAACATCAATGTTCTAAGTTTTTCTACGTAAAATTTTTCCGATATTTTTCTAAAATGTATAATTTTGGATTTAATAAGATAAATGATTCGTGCGATAATTGTGCTACTTTTGGAAATATCCAGAAAGTTATTTTTTTGACAGTGTGCGAGTAACTAAAGTCAAAAGCTTTGAGTTGTTTCATATTTGTAATTTGGTATCTTTTTCTATCTAAATAACAGTCGCTAAATCAAGGCTAATGGTCATTTGTGTTACTTGAAAGGTGATTGGGAACCTTATTTTATATTATTTGCTTGGGAAAATAAAAGAAGCGAAAAATTATACCATAGAATTTGAACATAACATTTTTTTATTTCCTTTCTACTCTTATATTTCTAACACAATATTTTCCATGGGGAAATTGTAATTTTAATAAAAGCGAAGAGCATCGTAATCTTCCATAGAAGAAAACGTGAATATACAAGTTTCGAAGCTGTTCGTGTAATATTAAAAGATCGCGTATTGTACCTTGAATACGTAATGGCGTCTGGATATTTCCGAAGGTTATGCGCATCGTTCACAAAAAGGCCGAGATAAAATATTACTTCTCTTTTCTCTCTGTTCACGAGCAGCGGGAGGTCCCTCTGCGCAGTTTTACTGTATCCTTGACATTATTCCGAGCATGTAGCCTGAATTATTAACTTGGAATCTCGGTACGCTGACGAATCGCAACCTTGACGGAAGATGAGGAGAACGATAGAATAGCAAAAAATGCGGAGGAGCAGGTCGACGTACCGTTCGCATCCTTAATCCTCATGCTCTTAATATGTTAATTTTCAACTACGGAAATACTTGAAGTAGTTGGTGAGTAATAATTAAAGATGTTCTTTATTGTAAATGAACTAATTTTAATATAGCATGCAAATATACACGTATAATTGAAGTTGCTAACGCTTAGCAAAGAATTCACCATTCACGATGTAATCCTCTTTAGCATCCTCCTTGACTTTACTAGTCTTCAGACAAGTCATTTGAGTAAGTGATGATTGATGGCAGGGGCGTGGATTGGTGGTCATGGTCCCGTCATGTCTCCAAATGATCAATAACACTCGATTTAATCAATAACACCTTTACACTTCAAATCATAGTTATCTCAACACATAGCAAAATATACCGATCGTTCACAAAATCGCTGTAAGTCGGCAGTAATGTATACATAGCAATTCAACACCGTTGTATCAAAACGACGTCTATTATTGTACATACATATATCATATTCATCTATTCATAATGCATTTCGTCATTATTACTTGCGATTGATTGCTGCAAGTGGTGTTATTTGTAAGTATAGCTACAAAAGTAAAGGTATTTTTTGCATGCACGTATTGTATCTCTATGTCCACTAGAAATGATGGGAATAATAAATGTTAAAATTAATACGGACAACAGCGAAGTACATTATCAGTAACTTTATATTAGATATACCATACTTATTAGAAGCGACTCATTTGCTGTTGCTATCTATTTTCCAAAGTGAAGATACATACGGGTCATGTAACCAATGGAAGGGAATAACTCTAATGGCCAATAATAATGTTTCACTCTCTAAAATCCGTGTCAAGAGAGAAAAAAAGAAACTAGTTTTTTCTTATCTTTAAACTTGTTTGGTATGGAGGGCATCAGTGGCAGATGTTGCAACATAACTTCCTTAGGAATAAAATAATATATACATACTTGGGTATTTTAGAAATTTCCACAATTTCATTTTCGTATTGCTTATGAAGACTATAGCTGGTTAAAAACCAAAAGAAAGTGATTTTGCAAAATCTAATTAACGACAGCTGTTAAAAGCTACTCACTTAAAAATGATAGGAATTCGGTATTTAGTCATTGCAGCACCTACATAATAAGCAGGCAACAACAAACCCACTCCGATAGAAAATACATAATTTTAGCTCGAGATAATCATATGAAAGAAAAAAGATTTGGAAACTTAATTTAAATCATCACTTCATTATTCGTTTACCCATAAGGATCTCAGATAAGTAATATGGATCTTGACAAGAAGATTTAAAATCCAAACGATTTAATCTTTCTGAATCTTCTCAAGGACCTATCAATTTATCATGTTTTTTATCGTTCCAGTTTCAAACATTATCATTATTTTATCCAGTATATTTCCTAAACAAATAACTGTAAATACTCTGTTACACGCCACTGCTCATACGTTTCTAGACAACCTTGATTGCAAGTAAATCACGGAGAAAGTCTACCAGAATAGGAAAATATTTATTTGTTATTTTGTTATTCAACTACATACATTTTTACAAATATGTAGAAAATCTCTTAGATTATTACGCCATATTTTATCGCTTGCAATACGAAAGTACAGGACATATACTTAGAAATGAAACCCCCATTGACCTCTGACATAACAAGGCATAAATAATATGTTGGCAGTGAATTAAATATTCCGAATATTTCTAACTAGAAAGCCCCAAAGCCAATATTTGACATCTGTTGACTTACTTTTTCTAATTTGATGTTACAATAAAGCTAAAATAAAGGAAGACGCAGTGTTGTAATGAGTTATTGATGCACTAGTGCATTAATAACTCTATTAACGCACTGGTGAGACTTTTACCGGAATGTAAAATGGGCGATTAATGTGCAAATTTAAAAAAATGCTATATAAAATACGTGTCACAATGGCTTGTATTGTTCGTGCATTGATCACTCGCCGCTACGCGGCTTGTGACGTCATTGTGACACTTATGTTTTAATATACTATTTCTATTTGAGACATTTATTTGTCAATAGCTGAATGAAAATCTGCAAAGATATGTCTTGATGAAATGCTTTGTTAATCAACTAAATACGTGATGCACCGTGTTGATGGTTGTAGGTTTGCATGTTTGCGTTTCACCCGATAGAGGTGGTTTTGATTTCCATCCCAGATGTTTGGTTTTCATTTATTGATAAAAATCAGAACACGCTTTCTTGGATATGAAGTAACGATGTGGGCCTCATGTCAATGCGATGTTTGGCTCGTAAATATCGTGCCACCCCTCCGGATTTAGTAAAATTTAAGTGGGAATTGTACAATACGTCAATAGGTGCCAGTGCCTAGAAGTGTCAAGATGTAGTCTACAATCCGAACCTTCGCCCAGCGACAACGCAAACGAATACTGTAGGTGATGTTTAAGATGAGACTTATTGATAGTTTCTCCCAACATTTGACTGTCCGCTACACTGAGAAAAATAGACACCACGTATTGTAATATTATAAATAGTATAAATGTATCCACGCAGAGACAGAAATATACTGTTCAATAATTAGTGTTGTCTTAAAGTTTGCTGTCATTGTTTCTGTTACATATGTATATATTTCTTAGAGCAATTAATATAAATAGAGGAAGATCAACAATTTCGTTTTTCTTTTATTACACTAACTGAAAACAATGTGAAGTGAATGCCGTTAGCAGTAAAGTTATGACATATAGGGAGTCTTAGCTTCCTGCGATAATAGAGAATGACGCATAAAAATGTGACACGCTGTGAACCAATCGTGTTACCATTCGCTGATGTCTATTATTGCATCAACCGATGATGTACGGTATGTACCTACTATAGAGGCGGGGATAACTTATACACCGGTTTAGGTATCATAAAAGTTATTTATTTTCTAAAGGATACAATGGAATGCTAATCACCTAGATACTTGAACTTTTATATACGATAAGCATTTTTTTTTGTTCCACAAACTTATCCGTGATGGCGACGGGATTTTTTGAAGATCATTGTAAAAACGATCACACGATGTCATTATCAGATAACTAAGAAAAGTAGTTGGCATGTATCTGGACTTTTTCGATGCACTGTATGTTACTGATAGATATAACATAATAATATTTCGAATAATTTTAGAAACACTGACTATAATGATCTAAAATTCCATTGTTCACATTGTTACCTGCAAAAACTCCAGAGGTGTTGTCCGGAAGCTATCTCAGGGTTCGTAACAAAAGTTCATTAAAAACAATACAAGAGATTCGTGGATAAACTGTTTAATAACACACAGAGATGGGTAAAGAACAAATAATAAAATAGTTATTTAAATGACAGAGGAATTCTCTCGAATGATCATTCGATTCACATTTAGTTACAAACATAAAGCTGTGACTAGCCGCGGTTAACTAGAAAATGATAAAAGTACAAAGAAAAAAAGAAAAGGTTAAGTTACTATTTATTTAAATACTAAAAATGAAAGTTGACGGTTCACAGGTATACTGAATGACAAATATTAAATATTTAAAGTTAAGAGTTGAGAAATATTAATAATAAAAATTACTAAAATAAAAGCCGCAAAGGTTATTCGTTATGAAAATAAAAAAAAACAACGTAGTTAAAGAATTTGATTCGGTGTTCTTAAAAGTGAGAGACACCTATGGTTTTCGTGGGTAAGCTATCTGAGTGACGTCACAGTGGTCTGACGTCATAAGTGAGTGACGCAGTAATGACGTTCCTAATCCACGAGAGACCAATTTACGCTAACGGCGTAATTAAATGAAATAAAATAATAAAAATCAAGATCTGGCCTTTGTCCTTTGTGCGAGGTATCGGCGTTGATTTGCTAGTGCGGGCATCAGGTTCGGCTACGAAGTTTCCCTGATGTAATCGGGTCGAACAATGCAATGGTGGACGGCGTTGAGTTACTAGGCAAGGCGGTGTTCGGGCAAGTACAAAGATGATCCTCAGCGAGGGTTGTGGGAAAGACTGTCTTCTTCACAAAATGCCACACGGCACACGTCCCACACGGGATAATAACGAAGATTTCTCACAACTTAAATAATTACGCCTCCCAGATCTTACAGAAGTAAAGTGAGTAGAGGGTAAATTAGTTTCGTACGTCCGTACCTTCTCGAAGCGTAACCTGTTCGCCTCTATCATACCACGCTAACCACGTGAGTGGGGGATCCGAAAAGTGGGAACGCTGCTGATTGGTGGAAAACAAAAGGCTTAAAAGGAGCTAAACAAAAGAAACTAAAGACTAAAACGGTTCTTAATAAATTTTAATTGATGAAGAGTGATTCAAAATCCTTAAGCAAAAGCAAAATAGAACGAAAAGAATTCACCGAAGATCTTAGATTGAATGGTTAGTTCGGCAAGCAGCCGAGGGATGACCTGTACTAAAAGATTAAACAATAAAATAAAAGACCTTACAGAAGTACAAATCTAACGTTACAACATTTGGGATTTTACTTTTTCAGTGTGTAGAAAAAAAATCCTAAGAATGGTGTACATAATAGAAGTACGTATTTATAGTAACAATCATATTAATCTCTCTGACATTTGTCCCTAATTAAACAGCATGAACGCAAAACCCACGCATTTTCGAGGTAATTTCGAAAGCATAATATATTTTTATGTGATGCTAACGCTCACAATACTTATACTTAAGTATAAACGTGTCATTTATTTATTTTTTATCCTTGAAGGATTAATTCTCTATTTAATAAGTCAAGTAAACCTTGGGTACTGTATGCACTCATGCACTAGAAATTTGCATCTCTCTTATTACATATTTTACATACATGACGAAATAATTTAGTTAGTGGCGTGTGGTGGTCACGAAACGTTTAATACGCATTTATCGTACGAAACAAATGCGAATCTTTCGTGTACGTAGGTTCAAGGCTTACAATGCGGTGCATATAAATACTATCGTGCTATAAAATGCTGCAACGTTCTTTGCGATTAAATAAATTACTATATAAGAACGCGATTTCGCATGATGCACTTATTGAACCGTATATATTTTATCCTCCTCCAAGGTAGTGTCGTGGTATTTTAGTGGTGGTGGTTAGCAATGCCTTCTGCATCAATAAACAAGTTAATTTACTTTTGCTAATGATTCTATTTTGTTTCAATAACAGTTTGTGTTGAGAATTACAACAATTTGTAGTTCGTTTCAAATGCCATTTGAAAGATGTTGTTTGGCCAGTTGAAGCAAATGTACTAAAGACGACCCTCCACAGTACGTATTTCGAACATAGGGCGGATGTAATCTCACCACTAAATGACCAGTCTACTTTAATCCTATGGGTAATTTCCCCACCGTCCGTAAGGGTTCACGTTAATACCATAGGTATTCTCACCACTAGTTTTAATACGTAATTTTTTATTAAATTTTCTAATGAAGGAAGAATGAATTTATTACTGAGCGCCGCCTTTTTATGATAAAATTTTAAAAATTATAAGTTTGCAAACATTCAACACTAATAAAGGAAATTTGAGATTTTATTAAGGATAATAATAAAAAGAAGTAGTGATAGTAATATATATATATATATATATTTTGGTTAAAAATACAAAAATAACGAAAAACATAATATGGAATTCAAAACACAAAAATAAAAAGTAAAAATCTTCTTTTCTTGACCTGTATAATATACTATTCTTGCATTCTCTTGGTTGTAAGGTCCGTTGAAAAGAAACAACAATCAAATAACAACGTTTCGGTTTATTGCAAACCTTTGTCAAGTTATAAAAGAAAATTATAATAATTACGGATTAGTACTGGGAATTCCCTAATTACGGGATATATTGCTTTTATTACCGGAACTTTGTTAGTGGTGAAAATACCTGCCGGATTAAGAGATTATTCTATCGATGCAGGTAGAGGGTAACATTTGGTGGTGAGATTACCTCCGCCGTCGAACATAAACTCATAAACATATTTAGCAACTTTCATATTACTATTGGTTTATCGAATTGGCTTGGTTTTTAATCTAGGTATATGAAAAGTGGTGCAATAACATCAACATAATGTCATTATATCGAATACGCACAGCTTCATGTTGTTTTTTCTTTAGTTGTTTTTAGTTCTTTTATTACTCAATTTTTAAACACATGAACTTTGAATGGGGATATTTTTAACAGCACTCGTCGAGTATCTTGGAAATGCGATAAATAAATCTACTGACGCATTTCATGCGGCGTTCTAAACACTAACGGTTATTACAAACAATAACAACTGCTTGTGATATGTGTACATGAACAAATAAGTCCACATACTTATGTATGTACAGCGCGAACAATTATATCAACTGGTGACCTTGAACTAAATTGCATTTGTATTTGAACTTGTAGGCGATTTCGCAATATTACTTCATATGTATCTTACAGAGATAGCATGTGTGCATTAACTAATGAGTTCCAGATATGTTTTCCTTTATAGCCGTTCCATGTTTGAACATGAGGGCGGCTACATAAGTAATTTATCAGTTATGGCCCACGTATTTATGTAGAGCATTCATATTGAAACATGCAATACCCTTTACCATTTAAATACTTGTATGCATCGTAATTATTTTTTACTGTTGGAAATAAATCTGGCGTAGGTAATTTAACCGTATCCTTTATACAAAAGCGCTAATCAGTTTAACTTGAACTACTATTAATGAATGTAAGCGGATATGTATGTTAATCCATGTGTAAAGTACGGAATTTAACAGTTGCCATGCTGTCACACTTATAATCTGAGGTTTAGATAATAACATCCTCCAGTAAGAACGGAATCAAACTGGTATGTACACGGCTCTAAGATTGATTAAGACATAAGAGTCGGCATATATGGAAAGAAGCCCAGGAAGGCCCTATCCATGAGCCTCAGCAAGGGACATGGCTGAGGTTGGCTGTACTTAATCATTGTATCAGAGAAGTAGAAAGATGACCGAATTATGTAAAGGCGTCGTTATTTTCCCTGACAGCCAGGCAACACTTAAAGCGATCAGCTCAAGTATTGACTCTAAACTGGTTTGGGAATGTTTAGGCGCGCTAAATGAGGTGGGCACCCAAAGGAAGCTAACATTGGCCCTACCTTTCCCCATCAACGAATGGACACATAATAAATCCACGGAATGATGGCAAACGTCACCAAGTCAAAGACATGCGAAAGAGTTCTTAAGGGAACAGAGGCCTGAATTTACTAAAGTCCTACTGACAATCAGTAAAAACAAGAAAACTAAGCATATATGTATATAACATAGACTTGGGAGATGACGCTCTCTGCAGTTTCTGCTCCAATTCATGTAATGTGGCGCTGTGATGCCCTAGCGAAGAGGTTTCTAGTACTGGGCGTAGAGAACCTCACAGCTAACAGTTGTATAAATGAGCCACTCTCAAAGATGATAGTTCCAATTAAGAAGACAAAGTTAGAGAGCACGTTCTAGGACAAAGGGAATCACAATGGATCTGAAAAAGCCGCGGTGAAATAGCCCAGTATAGCCACCCCAAAACTCTAATCTAATCTAAAGGTTTCTCTTAAACCAAAAAAGTATTTTTTACACATTTCTATATATCAAACCATTATTTTTTATACTCGAAAAAATATCTATTTCTAATAAAAGAATTGTTTTTCAATTATTATTTTAACGAAGGTAGACCCTCTTTCGTTGAAAGATATCATTAAGTTAAAAAAAAAAAACTATCAGGAGTTTGTAACAAACCTCACAATATCTTGAAGCAGACCAACATTTTTGTGTGCAATAATTTAAAGATTATCTTATACGAGTTGTAACGAAGATTACTACACGCACCTCATCATTAACGGGCAAATATAGAGATGGCAGCACAAGTTACCCATACTAATAACTAGCAGGGTTTTGTAAATTCTTGGCGAGCATAGATTACTACTTTATGGTATATGATTCGCCGTAGTTAATATAAAGAATTATTCTTTTATTCAAACAAATCTTCCATTAACTGAAGATCCC
The DNA here is from genome assembly GCA_949128085.1 of Cetonia aurata. Taxonomy (NCBI): domain Eukaryota; kingdom Metazoa; phylum Arthropoda; class Insecta; order Coleoptera; family Scarabaeidae; genus Cetonia; species Cetonia aurata. The sequence continues at coordinate 20,191,216 of OX421886.1, read as the reverse complement.
ACCAATGAGCAAGGGCTGTAGGAAGAACACCACACCGTCTGGTGAAATAGTCTTTTTAGCAGTGCATTATAGTAATAGAGGCTTGTATTGCTATTGTTAATAAATGGAATTATTATAGAAATATTTCTTTATTTCGGAAGAAATATTGGTCTGCTTTTATTGTAAACTAACATTTCTTTGGGGCAACGTTGTATCGCATTGTGGTATTGCTTTCAATAAAAAGCATTTCGATAGGTGTAAGAACTCTTATTTTAGAAAATTGTGGTGTGTCTCAAGACACTGATAACCGATAATTTTCCTATAGAAATTCACACTAATTTTTAGTCTTTTTTGATTAAGTATTGCTCTTGATCAGTCCTTGAACCCGTTGATTATTAACCTTGTGTTTGCAACGTACCTACAAGCAATTTCAAAGCATTCATTTTGTAAAAATTGGACTTCGTTGTTTCTTAAAAGATTAATAAAAGCATTTACTTTGAATAATTTGGACTTGATTGCATACTAAAATGTTAGAAATGACTCAGTTAATATCTGAATTGAGTCGCAAAGGCCCAAAAAGGACTACATATCCTGGCGTTTTATGTTGTACAACGAGGATTAAGTAAATTCTATTGTTATGACTTTGATTACATACTTCTTTGTGTTTAGTAACACCTTTAACTGTATATAGATAATTAGAACTCAAACCAACTCTCTCACCTACTTGATGCGTCTATCTGAGGAATCTTTTTCAAAAGAATTCATTTCCCGAAAACGATTTGTTGCACCAGAAGTTAATAGATACTATTTCATTTGGAATGATATTTTTTTTTATCAACAATGTCAAACTTGGCTATTAATGTATGGAGATCCGGTATAAAATTTAGTTTTTTCTCTTTGTTTTACACCAAAGCAAAATGGCATCATTATCTCTAAATAGGCTTGTAAAATATGGCACATACATCCTCCAAGGTGATGATGAAGTCAAAATGAAACAGCCTGTATCTTCGTAAATAAACAGAGTTGACCTACCACTTTTATTATTTTTAATTCAATTGCAATTGAGTCTGCTTTAAGGCACTAAAGTTCAAATAAAATGATAAGGGACACCCAACTCTTTTCTATTTATTATATACCTATTGTTAGGCTGTTTCAGCTATGGTTTTACTTCAAGTTTTTATCTTTAAGTATTTATTGCTTTTGATTAGACATGACTTGTTCCATGATCTTTATTTTATAAGCCGTATTTACAGGAAGCCGTTGATCTTTCAGAATAGATTAAACGAACGGTAGACAGAATATTTTTGCATAATCAACTGCCATTGATCGCACGGCTCACGTATTTCCACCATAAAAAAAGCGTATTTGCATGCGTTATTTTACTCACGAATACGTTCACGTAAAAGTAATTCTCAAGTCCAAACTTGGAATTCCCTACGCATCTTTCTGCGTATTCTAAACATACATATATACATTTGTGCCCAACCACCATGTACAGGGTGTCCCACCGAAGACTGGGTCTTTGATTACAGCTCTATTTGCCATTTTAGAAAGAAAGCTTTTCTACAAGAATGTTATAGAATCCAATGCTGCATCACCTAAAAATATTTTTGACTATACAGAGTGTCCCAGAAGTAGGCAAACGGATACTTACTTCGTTATTTTAAATGGAATACCCTATATATTATTTCATTTTTCAATTCTACGTAGAAAAATAACATGACTTCATACAAACTACTATATGTCTATCTTTAATAACAACGTTGTTATTTACTCTTTTGTTAAAAGTAGTCCCGATGCAAAGCATCGGTTAAGGCGGCGTGGTTTATATTTGCATTTGTTTTAGACATTCATATTTTAAATATCATACATACATACTTGGTCTGATTCAACATTAAAATTAGAATCGATGTAATTGTATACAGGTGTCCACTATAGCCCTGAACATTTGCTTAACTTTAATCCAAGGTAACTTGATTTTTTTAAATAGCACTCTATATTTTTGCTTGTGTTAAATTAATCCTTGCCCAAAACCCTATCAATCCATACTAAACATTTATGATGCCACATGCACGACTTCATAGTTAATTAATGATTTTAAATAAATCCAATAATTTTTCCGTTAATTTGCAGGTCGCCTTGGTATATAAAAGCTAAACAATTGAATAAAGCTGTGAATTAGCAAATACATGTCAGTATAGGGTCATAATATAAAACTAATAACAAGTTTTTTAAAAAAGAAAAATTTTATGTCATTTATGTATGATCAGAAATTATAGAACATATTTTTAGTAGGCCATGGTAATTGTTTCGCAGTAATTAAATCTCAAAACTGTCAAAAAATAATTTTGTATATATAATACCTTTTCCTTGTTCTCTCATTGCTTGCTTATTTATTTTCCTATACATGTTGTTATATACTTCAAAATATGCAATATTCAAAAGAAGAATTTGTTGATATGATGTATTTGATTGGTACGTAACCATTTATGTCATTTTCCCAATTACATATATTTATATCTATTTATATTCCCGTTTTACACAATTTTTCAAATTTTACATTTAGGTGAACGTGGACAAAATTGCCTTGAAAAATATATAGACAACATGGGGTCCAAGAATGGAATGTTTTAATGTTAAGCACAGGTTTGAAAGCATCTGTGCTGTTTAATAAACGTTATCATCATATTAATGAAGATAATGAGTTCAATGTTTTTACTTCTGTGGTTGAACAGCCAAATGTGGGCACGAGGCATATCAGCAGAAACGCTGAAGTGTGTATAACAGTACTGTTCAAAGGATTTTACGGATACATAAATATCACCCTTACCACGCATCCATACATCAGCAGCCTACAGATGATGATTACGGAAGGCGAATAAGACATTGTGACTGATGGGTAGAAGGTAGTTTCCAGAGTAATGGTGTACCGATCAGAAAGAACGCTCACGTTTATGCTCAAGACAATCCTAGATCTGTAGCAACACGTGCGGTATAAGGTAGATGGAAAACAAATGTATGAGGAAGAATTTTGTTGGATGTCACATTGTGGGACCCTTTTTCTTCGAGAATAATTTAAACGGAGAGCGATACAACTATTTTTTGCAAACGCAATTCTATGAAATGTTGGGGAACTTACCACTAAAGGAGGCATTTTTAGCCGTTTCACCAGAGTTGCTTCAAAAAGTAACGTAAAAGGAGATAGAAATATCTTTGAGAGAAAGAGGCCATTCTTGAACATTTCCTTTACATTCAAATAATTAATTTAATGATGTATTGACTGTTTTTAATGTTTATTTTTTGTAATTTTAACGGTTTTTTAATATATATATATATTTAAGAAATTTTGCATAATCACAGAGTTAAATGACATAAAATTTCTGATTTTTTCAAAAAAAAGTGTTATTAGTTTTAAATTATGACCCGATGCCGACGTATACTTACTAATTCACAGCTTTATTCCTTTGTTTAGCGCTTATATACCAAGGCGACCTGCAAATTAACGGAAAAATTATTGAATTTATTTAAAATCATTAATTAACTATGAAGTCGTGCATGTGGCATCATAAATGTTTAGTATGGATTGATAGGGTTTTGGGCAAGGATTAATTTAACACAAGCAAAAATATAGGGTGCTATTTAAAAAAATCAAGTTACCTTGGATTAAAGTTAAGCAAATGTTCAGGGCTATAGTGGACACCTGTATACAATTACATCGATTCTAATTTCAATGTTGAATCAGACTAAGTATGTATGTATGATATTTAAAATATGAATGTCTAAAACAAATGCAAATATAAACCACGCCGCCTTTAACCGATGCTTTGCATCGGGACTACTTTTAACAAAAGAGTAAATAACAACGTTGTTATTAAAGATAGACATATAGTAGTTTATATGAAGTCATGTTATTTTTCTACGTAGAATTGAAAAATGAAATAATATATAGGGTGTTCCATTTAAAATAACGAAGTAAGTATCCGTTCTCCTACTTCTGGGACACTCTGTATAGTAAAAAATATTTTTAGGTGATGCAGCATTGAATTCTATAACATTCTTGTAGAAAAAGTTTCTTTCTAAAATGACAAATAGAGCTGTAATCCAAGACCCAGCCTTCGGTGGGACACCCTGTACATATATAAATATACATACAAAGATATTACGTTGAGGTTCACTGCGTGTACCACAGAAACATCATCATCCATTGTTTGGATGGATCATTTAAATCCAAATCTGAGGACAAAACGCGCAATTGCAATTTTATGCCTACCAACCGGCATTTTGCTGAGTGACCCCAATAAATAACATCTATTTGGACGGCGCGTCGTTGTATTTTACAGTTAAACGGGTGGCACGTCTGGGTTATTTACGTTTTATTTGCTGTTTCTCCTTCTCTGTTACATGCTGATATATATATATACATGTACTGCTCCCTTTGTTATACCGGATTCGAACAATTGAATTCGAGTTTTATTCTGTTTGCCTGAGCTTTTTTTGGAATAGACCGCGCTCTGGGTATAGAATTCTTCCATGTTTAGCGTGCAGACAATGATTCCGGCTTTTATTCCTTCTTTTTACTGTTTTATTTGTGACAACGATGACGGTATTTTAATGATTTGTTTTTGTGCCGCCAGGATATTTTTTTTCTGCCGCCGTGCAAGTATGCTGCGGATCGGCCAGGTTTATCAACTTTTTAATTGAATCCAATGTATTATTTTTAATTCCATTACGCGTATAGAACACACAGTCAGCGATTATTCTTATCGCTGGCAAATGTTCATCTCTTTTTTGTCTTATTTCCTTGTTCATTTCGCAATTCGATTGCGTTTTAAGTCCGTGTAAATTATAAATGGATTAAACCGATAAAATTCTCACTCAAACATTCGATAAACTTTATTTATAGTAATCTTATAAATTACTTTTATCTATTTACTTTATTTATGGCAAATTGTGTTGCAACTTTATTTAAATACAATCGACATTTGTGTATCATCTTTTTACATTAATTTATCTAAAACATATAAAAACTCTACTTTAAAATTTTTAATATTTCTATTTGTTTATAATATATTTGCATGCTATACAGGGTGATTGATCGAGACCGTCCATTAGAAAGATTGGGCCTCCTAGTAATAATTAATTTCTGTAAAGTTGCATACGTACATAGTGTAATAAAATCTATGCCCTGAAAATATTTTCAAGATGGCGGCACTTCCGGAAACACCGGAAATTGACATCAACTTTCTTATTTCAAATGGAATGGTATAGTTTTCTTTGCACTTTTGAAATCTAAACGTTATTCTAGAGGAACTTTTACTAGTATTCCCTATACCTAAGTGCAGCCGTTTTGGAGATTTTTCGACTTTTTGAAAGTTTTTGGATTTACATCACGATGTTTAACATTATGTACTGCCGCGAAATTTAAATCGGGAACGCTAAAATTAAGACTATCGATGGAAGAAACCCTGACGTTTCTGTCGAAGTTTTTAAATTTGTTGCATTATCTACAGGCTGTCCAAACTTTAATTGTCCTTTAGTGCAACTGCAGACCATCAAAACTCGATTTTTTCAAATACAATGCCCCATTTTTTTTTTCAATATTCTGAAATCTTATTAAATTTTGCATCAAAATGTATTAACGTTCCCCATATATATCTACAATAATTTTTAAGTTAGGAAGGTTTTTGATAAATTTTAGAGGAAATTACAAAATGTTCTTAATAAAAACCCGATTTTTCGAAATATAATGCCCAATTTTTTTTTCAATATTCTGAAACCTTATTAAATTTTGCATCAAAATGTATTAACGTTCCCCATACATATCTGCAATAATTTTCAAGTTATGAAGGTCTTTGATACATTATTATACCGAGTTGAACTACCAACACCTCTCTTATTTTACCGTATACTGTTCTGTTAAGATTTTAAAACTTTTCTGGGTTCGGTTGTCAAAATAGCTGTCAAACAATCTGTCATTCAAATATGAAGAATACATGGATTCTGAATACTGCAAATGCAAGTAAATTAATTTTAGATAGTAGTAATCATGTTGTAGTCGAGAAAATATTGTACGCATCACGGCTGGAAAGTGTCATTATCGAACTCGTGTGGTTGCTTACCTCGACTCGCAATCTCCAATTCGATAAAACATCACTTTCCATCCTTGTTACGTAAATAACTATAAATTTATTTTTATATTAGCTACGTACTGAAATTTTTCTCTTAGTATTATTATTTCCTATGATCAAAACTTTGGATATCTGAATAAATTAATACTTTGATGGCTGGATTTGTTAATATCCATTCAGTTCAATTTTTCTTTAATGGGGTAAATGAAGACTAAGCCATTGGTAATTGACTAGAGTGAGATTTGAACCCGCGACCTCATGACTAATTCCAGATGTTATTTGAGATTTGTAAGAATATTGCGAAATTTTAATATCTATTTAGATGAAAATTGCTTCTTTTTGGACATATTTGGCGATTTTGGAATATACGTTTTTCTAATTCGATATTTTCGAAAATAGGGGTGGCTTATAGCCAAGACAATTTTGTCTTAATTTTTAATTGAACCAAAAACACCTTATTACAGTTAAACTTAAAATAATATTTCTAAAGAAGTACATCAAGTTTATATTTCTTTTTGCAAAATCAATAATAAAAATTATATATAGATTGATTTAATTCTGTAGATATTTAAACTAATTTCTTATTGCAGGTGCTAGTTGAATATGATGACGTCGAATGGCAAAGACGAGAATGGATTAATGTATACAAAGAAAGTCTCTTCAGTATATTCATGGTTGAACAAGGGCTGTTCTGGGCGGAAAGAAGGGGTGATCCCTTCTTCACCTCGAGTCATACGAAGGTTCTGTGGCCTGCACTTGTAAGTTCTTGTTGTATTATCTTTAAAAGTAGTGTTATTACAGCCTATTTAATCAACCATATTATCTTCTATTTGGAAACGTATTTAATACAAACTGCATATATACACAAACTGCAGCTATTTATAATAAATTGCGTACCTAGTATATTGCAATTCTCAGATAAACGAGAATCATTATCTAACGAGTACAAATTATTTATCGTGCTAAATAATTCATGAATATCGAAATGTAAACACAATAACGATTCCGTCCGCTTATCAATTATTATCTTAATTAATGTCTGAAGTATTTTTAAGTGACCTTGCGATTAGCAGCTCGTGACTCGTCGAAAACCCCGAACAATGGCATCGTTAGCATCGTTCTATTTGCATATTTATGTATGTACGTGTGTGTACATAGGAATTCGTACGTTCATAAATATGTACAGATATTCGAGAAGTCTTCACCTTGAAACGACCGCACAGCGCCGCGGTTTGAAAATAACACTTTGGAGCTGTGATCGGTGCACAAGTTTCAATGACATGACACACATTATAATGCGTATGTAAAGTACCTACACGAAGTACATACGTTTGCATACACGCATAAAAAAGTAATTATAAATGACTGCTATTAAATGTGGGACGTGATATATAACGATGTAATACTATAAGTGCGTATAAGCGACTGGTATCTAGACTGGTACCGCATATGTAGATATAAGCTTGATCCTCTGTCGATCCACGATAAGCTTATTCAAATACCAGCGTGACATAATTCACCGGCTTAATATTTATACACATAACTGAAGTAGGGTATTTCTTGGAATGAAACTTGTTCACCTTGATGTGAATAATAAATGTTTGGTACAGAATTTCTTGTGAATGCGCGAGTATTTTTTTTTTCTTGGGGTTTCTACCTACATTTTCAGAGAACATGTTGTGCTTAAACTAAAACTAGAATTTGAACTTGAGCAAAAACTTTTCTCGTTTTAGAACGTAATAATCCACGATGACCAGTTAGATTTCAAGGACGTTACAAGGAGTTAGGGCTATTGCTCTTATTTAAACTATCTATTGCCTCATATTCTCAAATCAATATTCTCCTATTATTTTCTCATATGCTTACTAACGCCCACAGGCAAGGTCAGACCCATCTATGCCACATAAAAGTCGAATTGAGACGATACGAGCAAAACATTTACTAAAATTAAAATAAACTTTCTAGGTAAACTGATTTTATGTTTTTAATGAAAGAAATGTTAAATTTGGATTGATATTTGCCTTATCTTTTTATCTTTTATTCTTTTTTCTTTTTTTTTATTGTCTTCTAAACATTCTATACCGAAACTCCCGTGGTCAGTGATTTAAAAACTTATGGGGATTCTAGTATTTTGATACTGCCATCAAACCAGAATACAATTATTGGAAGCAACATATAAATAACATAATTTATATGTTCGTTTAAAATTTGCTAGTGACTGAGCAGGAAAAATAAATTAGTAAGTTTGATGATCCATCAGAGCAGTCAACTAGCATTATTTGTTACCATAGTTTAAGAATCAGCAGCAACGACATTTTGGAAAGGAACTTTCTCCCATTTTCATTAAAATACAGTCAACGAGCTGGGACAAGTTTATCGAGCATATATACAGGATTAGTATAATGTCTCGGAACGATCGCATGGCTTTGTTATTTGACAAGGTATTTTTTGAAATTTGGTATGGATATACAGTTAAAATTTCTGAGTTTACTCATGATATTCGCGTTTTGTTTACGCTTCCTATGTGGTAGCAATTGTTTTCAACTTCTGTTTTTTTTAATGGGACACTTTTTTACATTTTCGTAGAATGAAAAACTACGTATAGAAGTATCAACATAATTAAATTCCCAGTAACACTAAGTATTTTAACCAAGTAAAGAAAATACTGATAGCGCGAAACTAGTTTGAAAACAGTTTCAAATATAAGACTGCAATAAATGTTCAAATTGTTTTCCGTTTACAACAACAGCAGTAATGCAACCGATCAATGAAATATCTCAGTGAATTCTGTACCAATTCCGGCGCAATACGATTGATTTCTTCAGTTATTCGTCTCTCTAATTGTTCCAGAGTATGTGGTTGATTTTTATACACTTGATATTTCAAATGACCTCACAAGAATAAATCCAGCGCTGATAGGTCAAGAGAACGTGCTGGCCAATCAATCGTTCCGCGCAAAATATGGCGCAACTACATCCTGTTGGAACCAAATATTGTCATTTGGTTGATTAGGTCTGTTTGGGTTTGGATGGAAAGCTGTAATCGCTGGCACACTGTCGTTTCTGAATAAATGTAAATAACTGTCACTATTTGAAGTACCTCTTATGAGAAATGGGCCCCATTCACTTTTTGAGGGTGTTCCGTATGGATTTCCTTTATCCAATGAGGGTTTTCATTTGTCCAGTAAGGACAATTATGCCTGTGGACCATACCAATGGGACAAAATGTTGCTTCGTCAGAGAAGACTATTTGATTCACAAAATTAGGCTGTTCTCTGATATATGCCGTCATTATTTCCTAAAAATGAATTCTGCGATCTTGCAAAAACTCTTGAATAAGATACATTTTGAAGGGTTTCAGGTTTGCGGATTTCAGAATTTCATGACATGATTTTTGGGAAATATTATGGATTTGTCTCAATTCCGTTGTAGACACGTGAAGATTTTCTTGAGCTGTAAGTAAAATATTCAAACTGGAGTCTTCATCAGTTGCTGTTCTTGGACGTCCAGTTTATATTTATTTATATAGATAAGTCTGTATATGGGTGATGGATTGTTTGGAAAGAAGGGATTTTCAGGTGTTAGGTAGGAGATATTTGTTGTCGCGGTTAAGGTTATTAGGATCTTTATATGATCAAGGGATTGTATTTGTACAGTGTTGAATTGGATTTGATAGCTGGTCTTCGCCCTATGACCAGTAAGCGCAGAGCCAATTACATGCAACACCTGAATACAATACGAGTGCTACCAGAAACTTCGAGAGGATTGCAATCTTTGATAGGAAAGGAATTTGAAAGTTTGGATTTAGATTTAAAAACTGGTTTGATGTTGTATTTGGATAGAATTTTTCCTATACGGCCAGTAACACCTTAGATGTAGAGCAGATAGGTTGGATTGATAGGTAGTAGTTTGTCTTTCGAATACTTTACATCTAAGATGTAATTGTTGGTTTATAACACACAAGATATTGTGGCTAGGATTGTTGTTTTTAGACAGGGTTTCACTAATATGCCGTAATAAATCGCGGTATGGAGATAGGTTCGGATATGGCAATAAGTCTTTGTGCTAAGAAATTTCTAATTCAATTTTTTTCTGAGCTGGATGTGTGATGATGAGAAATTAAGATTTGAAGTACATATTATGCATTTTTCTCAATTTTACAGAAAGAGTAAATCTGTTTCTGGAAAAATAGAGCATTAAATACGACTAGTTCCTTGAAAATATTTGTATAAAACAATTGTGTTATTTGAAATTAAATTAGGAAATCCTATTTATATGTATTTTACGTAAAATATTAGGAAAAGCGGGACAAAACAAAGTAACGGAATTCCATGAGAACATCTGCTTTAAAGCCATTTGGTCAACCGACTTCAGGAATTCTCCGCCGCCTCCCAGCCAATATTTACATTGTAGGCGTTGATATATTTAAAGATAAAAATGATCGCATTGCATGCCAGACATTTCGCTGGCAATCTGCCAGGTCGTACCAATTTGCGAAATTCCTAAAAGCATTCATTGCGAATTGACGCAAGTTGATAAATGTTCGGGCGAAAATACTGTCAGGCAATTACGAAAAGGAAGAAAAGCCCAAGGCCTTGAACTTTCCTTTCGACATAAATGCCTATTTTATTCGATTGTGTGCTTATAAATCCAACACCTTTCCTATTATTGACATTTTCTGTATAGCGATGAAAACGTCAGGTGATACAAAAGTTACGTTTAAGTATAGGTTTCCTACATAAATTACAGTTTCTGAACTTTGAAGTACAAATGAATCGTTTCGGGAAATTTAGGGGAAAAACCATATTTATATCTCTACTGGCTGATAGTAAAAATCTCATGGAGATATGTAGATTTTATTGAATACTAACAAGTAGATACCTGCGATTTTGCCGCTTCTGTAACTTATATCAAACCATATAAAGTTGTTGTTGAAAACAATAACATTTTTCCTGATCTCATTATTCTGTATATTTGTCTCTCAGGAAGCAATAAGTTGATTGCGAAAGCTTAGATGGCAAAAAAGAAATTTCGTTTTAATATTATTTGCTTGCCTACTCAGCAAATCCATCAATCAAATCCCTACAGTCGGTGCTTCTTACCTAATGTATATTCAGTTTGGTTGTTAAATTACTTACCGTGCGTGCCAAAACGAAAACTCCCACCACTGGTGTAGTTTCTGCATTTGCTGGCACCTACAGTGCTAAGTAAGTCAATTAACCGAAGCGCCATCATCCGAGCACCTGACCTCAATCTGCTGTTATTTATAAGCATCCGCATGTATTGTGGTTTAACAAATCATTAAAACTTTTTGTAGATATATAGAAGCGGATTAAACTTTATGGTCGAATATGCGAATAACAGATTATACGATTAACTGATAATTGAAACTTTGTTTCAAATTTTCTAAATTTTCGACATTAGTGCTTTTGCCGAAGAAAATCTTGTGTAGACTCATACTTGTGACGTCATCATCTATTCTCTAGCAATAAATGCGGTAGTTTTATAAAATAAAATTACTTTTAAGCAACTAGGGACCTAACTCCTTTTACTATTGAATTTTGATCCAAAGCTTTATTCCATAAAATGTCTAATTTATTAGCCATCTACTGTATATTGAAAAATAAAGTACCACTCTATCATACAAGCTAACTACTAAACACTTTTGTAAACATATTATTTATTTTGTTCTAATAAAAACAAGCATGACTTCAAATTGGCATATTTGCTCTTCATTAGCTGTAGCTGTATTCGACGTCACTTGTTATCAGCAAATAAATTTTTTTCTGTAATGTTATGTACCTATGTGCTTCTTTATTTAAACACAAATACACACATACATAACATTGTTGCTGTAGTGTCGTAATATGTGTAAAATAGTATATTTGTTTATACTTACTTACATGTTATAGCAACAGGTGATAAGAGAATTTCAGCCCATTAGCATTTTGCTTTGTAAACAAGGAATATTCTTATCTTTATTAACATCATGTAATTTACGAGCCACTTAGGTAAATGTAAGAATCCACGTAATAAGACAAGAGTTTAAGTAGCGTTTTTGAGCACGTTATGGATTTTTTTTTTCAATATTTCTATCAAACTATTACTCGAAAACCCCAAGTGAATTTCACCTAAAAGAAGTACCACCACATATGATTCTAATATAGATTTTTTCGCAACAAATATTTCAAATGTTCATAATGATTATTAATTTCAATTCTTTTTTTCGACATCAAAAGTTAAACTCGTATTAAAGTAAATACTAAAGTTTGAGCGCACAAATTTATGCAGAGATCATTCATCTCCAATGAAGCAGGATACTTTTTATTTGTATTTTTATCGTGATCTAAATACCTTTGACACTTTCTATCTCGTTGATTATCATCGTCAATATTTAATGAGTTATATAAAGACCCTCTTGTGGTACTGTAATATCAATAACTTCCGCAATAAACTAGCGTCTGGCTTTTATTACAGCCGCCTATGATTTATTTAGTGGAATAATTATCTGGGCAGATCAGTGAAAGAGATTTTGTTGAATTATAATTATTTGATTATTTTGTCGACTGTTCTATAACAGAATATGTTTTCATATATAATAATAATTAATAATTATATTTAGGTAAACTTTCTGTACTGCGACTTAACAGATCTATTGTGTCACCTATTCTTGCTGTATTTACAGCTGGCCAGCTTATCCTGTTCTCCACAAAACCTACATTCCGGCTTTCTTTGCTATTCTAAACCTGCTCAGATGTCCTTTCAATTAACAGTGGCCTGATAGAATCTTTATCAATATGTAAATACGATTTTTACTTGTGTAGGTTGGTGTGTTCGATAAATCTCTTCCAGTTATAAATTTCCGAAGAGCTTGCCTCATTCCCTGGAGTTTTTCCAAAAATTTCGATTTTCTCTGCTCTACTTCAGTCTTTCCAGTATTGTACCTACTGCTACTTATTCGTCAAAAAAATTCACACCCTACAAATGCTATTTCAGCCCCTTTTTTAGCGAGATTAAGGAACCCACAAAGGGGTTACCTTGTTCCTTTTGTCTAGCTCGCTTAGTGTTCCTAGACAGTCCCAAACCATTTTAGAGCTGGTTATATTTGAGCTCATAATGACTTGATGGCTTTCGATTATATCTGTCAATGTTGAAGACATTTATCAAAAGCGTGTATTTCCGCCTGGAAGATACTTCCATATATCCCTATTCCAGTTCCCTCTGCCGTTTTGGAGCCATCCGTATATACGATTTGATGGCATTTCTGTTGAGTACGATGGCGTCTTGAACCCATTCGCTTTTACTGCTAAACTTTGTGATAAATACTTTTACAAAGCTGAACTTTTTGGGATAAAGCTCCGGGACATGTCCCAGGCTTCGTCACCATCGAGAAATTGAGGCGTATGTCTAATCAATTCTTCCCTCATCATTTTGCACATGGGCCTTTTGGATACGCTCTTTACCAAAAGTAATAGCAGTAAGGTTTTCACTTCGTTGGTCAGGTTCTCATTGATCCGGTTATGGATGCACATGTCAATCTTCCCATTTTAGAAAGACTATTGATTATACTTAATAACCTATAAGTATTATGCAATAGGATACCTATTTAATTGCCATTTAAAACATACAAACTTTGAATTTAATACACAAATCAATGTTTTGGATTAGTCAGTCTGTCGCTTTACCTTTATCATAAATACGTCCTTAAGTCTTTATATAATATATGCTGTTCTAATTTTATTTTGAGGAAGTTACTTAATCTTCGTTCCGAAGTTTACATAGACTATCCAAACAATCGTATTACTGTACGAAAAAAGTTCTAGTTTGATGCTATATAGAATAAATTAAAATAAACTCCTGCTGTTAATTTCATTCATCCAAATTGAGTCATTGGAAACCTAAATGTTTAGATGGAATTCTACACCTTTCATTGTTCAACTTGGGTTAGTTAAGCTTTGATGAATCGCTGTTTATATAATTCAGTCTGCTTCGAATAGAATGACCCCAATTTGGATTATGTAAATTCGAGTTAAAGGAAGCCAAAAAAAGAACTAACACGCCTATAAAAGACATTGTCTTGTATTCTCAGACGGAGTATAAATCATTTGTATATACATATCCCTTTGAATTTGAAATGCTCTATAAGATTTCATCATACATATGTATATTATGTATATCTAATAGCTGAGAAATAATCATGTTTCTTAACTACATATTGCACAATTCTTATAAAACTTGGCTGGGTGAAAGAAAAAGCAAGCTAGACTAAACACGTAATAATGATCAGCGAACATTTTGCATATGTCGGTACACGCATGACCTTCCTAGTTGCATGAACATGAGTTATTTATTCTAATTAATTTCAGTGCTCACATGTTTCCGATGGGACGTGACAGAGTATGTTTTCGTTGTTGAAAAGTCGCTCTTTCACTCACTGCCACTATTATTTATATTAAAAAAAAAACAGAACCGTTTTTGTAGTTTAAAGGTATCCAAGAGTTTTTGAACAGCTGCTTAAACAATTAAGTTCAGGGATAGGAAGGTTGTTAGTGTAAATTATTCACCAATGTCGCAAGAAATTCTTTGATTCGATAAAATAATCGAAATATCATTGGATTTAGAATAAGAACGTTGATGTTAGCGTATAGTGTAATCGGATCCCATCCTTATTAAATTGTACTTAAAGTGACTAATTTTGATGAGTTAATACCAGAGTCTGTCTTGAGATAGCAATTAGTTAATGGCTTTCAGTAAAGATGACACTCACATATTATGCAATCTTTCTCAATCGGCAAAATTCAAACAACCATTACCACAATTATGACATATTATAAAAAGGGAATAGAATTCGGAGTTTTTTTTTTTTCTGGAATTCAGGATATCGTAGTCTATCAAAACATTATTATAAATATATTTCAAATTTGAGTATTTCATTCTGTAGTAAATTTCCAATTTAAAAGTTATTGTATATTTTTAAATGAGTAAGTTCGTTGTAGATAGTGATACGTCCAATTTTATTAAACATTGAAAAAGTCTACGTCGCTATATAATATATAATTTGGACACCCCAAAACCAAGGATTTAGATCCGCTCTATCAAAACCCCAAGAACAAACTGAAAAATCTATGTAGATGGAGTAGCGTTTCTCCAGCACGCTTCCCAAAACTCAACCTAGTGATCATGGTGTAGAAACGACGCTTTAAACGTAAACCGTTTTGCCATTGAGGGTGATAAACAGAGGAATGAATCTGAGCATATGATTTCACCTAAAACAGTTTGACGTCCGTCTGTTGTATCTTCAGCTCTGCATAACTTAACGAATTTAAAATACTAGTGCACATTAACCAAACTAGGGAACAATTTTTTCCCTTCTATGGTTTATAAGACTTAGGGAATCTAATATTATCTCAATTTTTTATGTTTCTAAAATTGCTCTGGCTTCAACAGAGAAAAATGTTTCAAAAGGTTTATTTACGTCATTACTAGAGTCAAATAGCGCATAACCACAACCATTGAATATTTTGAATGCCGTGCATCCGAAAAAACCATCGAGATATAGATTTGTCTAGTAGGCTTTGACCAGAATAACTTCGAATGAATTGATTTCATATACCGATGGAAATCATTTGTGATGGAAGTTCTGGGTAAGTTATAGAAATGTGCAAGCATGATAGATATATATATAAGCTGCAGTCAATTCGAAGCAATTTCTTCTTACCCAGAACCGAAAGGCTGTGGATATCATTGAAAATGTTGGTGTATAGGAATTTAATTCCTATATATTTTTTTGAACGAAATTCAAAAGAATGTTGTACTTTAGCATATAAAGCTTTCAGTAATTACACTTACGTAAATATATACACACACCCTTATTCGGAACTTCTATACCGTTATTTGACCCAATTATCTATGGATTTGTAGCTATCCTGTACAAACAACGGCCAAAATCTGTCTCTATAAAAATTTAAAGTGTTTAATTTTAAGAAAACGAAATGGGACCTTTTTCATACAGAAGTTGAATTTTCGAGACAAGTTATTTGATGCTTGGTTGGATGATCTTATATAGACTGTTATACCTCTTTACCTTTCTTGAATCTGATTTTTTTTTTTATCAAAACTCGTTTGCAAAATTGGAGTTTTCTCTGTCATTTATTTTGTTCATAATCTATTATTAACTTACGTTTAGTTTGTTATAGCTTATTATGAATGAATTAATTTAAAAAATATACGCAGCATATGTATAAAATATACATGTTGGTTCGATTGGCATTTTATCAAGTTAAACAGTGCGCTCGAGAAGTCTCCAATCATCCGAATATGTATTGACAGCAATGGTGAACATTTCGAACATCTGTTATAAGTTAGTGTGTACAAAGAAAATACTTTTAAGGAATATCCGGTGGGGCATTACATTGCTATTGTCTCGCCTTGTTTAGATTATGAATCGGTATTTAAAATGGAATTTGCCTAAAATTTTTAAAATGCACTTGTAGAAAAACTACAAAGTTACATATATTACTTTATGTTCCCTTCTTTGAAGGGCACATATACTCGTAAATATCGTTGCACGCTCTCAATGCCTACTAGCCCCGAGGTTTTAGGTCATCGATATCCTTATAATAAACAAACGAAATATATCGTACACGTGGTGCGGTCCATCTGCGTCTGCTTACGTATCGTAAACAGAGACGCACGTACCTCAACACTTTACCCCAGTTCCCCACAATTGTCAATATTCTTGTTTCCACGTGTATTTCAAAATCACCGTGTATATATTGCAAAACTAATTGCTAAAATAGCAAATATATTTAAGTATATTCAACCATAGGATGCTTATGGCAAATATCTACGTATTTAGACGAGTACAATATAACGTGTTCTTATTTTTTTTAAGTCCGTGTCAACACTAAAGTTAAACAAGACTGACGTAACGAAGTGTTTGGCTTTTACGTGTTCTCCAACTAATTATTTCCATTAGCCGGCGAGTGATAAGTCGCAACTATTTTTCGGTTGCCTTTTTGTGTCAATCCCGTCTGCTTCGGTGAGCTATGTATGTGTTGACAATGCAAACCGTTATTTCTATTAATCCTTCCAAGAGGGCGAGAGAAAAACCTAAGAATATACGACGAACTGGCGAGAGAAGAAGCGGGTTTTTGCGAAGATCGCTGATAACACGTTGTTTGAATGCAGAAGTTCCTCGTTCCCTGTTCAGAATGAAGGGCAAACAAAGAATGGCGTAAACCTTTGACAGATGAAAAGAGACAATTTAGACCTCGGGGGCACCATTTAATTTACGTTCGCGTCAGTAAATGTAAATCAACGGCATCTTCGACAGGCCTCAAGTGAAAGTTGCCGAAAGTGATTCATTTGAGTAGAATTAATGATAAAGACTTTTTCGTCGAGCGAAGTTTTTCTTTATACTGCTTTTCCACTTATTTCTTGCGGAATGTCATTTGTATAACATGATAAAAGGAATGCTATATAAAAAAAATGTGTTTGTTATCTTCAATACTAAATTAAATATATTCTAATCTTTATTTCACTTGAATATTGTCATATATGGAATTAATAATTACTGAAGAAATAAAATAACTTGAACAAATTCTACTCAATCTTTTTGGTTCAAATTTCCGATAATTACCTTTCAAAATTGCATCTCAGAAACCATTAATAAGTTACGAGCACAATCAAAAGGTATACGTTCATGTTTGCTCATAAATTATCCCGAAAATGGACCTGCAATTTTCAGATGCAGAAACGTACATTTTATGAGATCGTAAATTTCATGTGTTAGTTACGTTATAACGTTTCCTTTTTTCGAGAACGGGAAGAAAATGAGGTTTGTGAGGCGATAAAATTTCGTTGAAGTTGTTTTACTCATAATCAATTTGATTTTACAGGCAGACAATTTTATTGTTTTCGAATATTTTTGCTCAATTAAGATTTTATATTTCTTAAATTATGCTTTGAGATACGCCCGCGGCCTGTATCCGAAGAAAAATCGAGGAAAACATTTTAAGAACTGCATTGTAGCTAATTATAATATACAATTAGTCTCTATCTCCAACGTATGTTCTGCGTGCATAGTAAGTATTAATCTACGACGTAACAGCACCTGTATTTATTTTTCATTTACTATCTGTTAGATAGTCGCCACTAATTTTATGAATTATTCTAATTGGACAACGGTAAACCTCTGTTCGCTCCCATGCGAAACCCGAGAGGAAAGCAACAAACGGTAATTGACATCGAACTTATTATAAGTATCTTCGATTTTTGTTAACAGTAATGTACTTTCATTATTGTTACGGCCCGAGAAACGGTTAGCCAATTACGGTCACCGACCATATCGAAGTTTCACGTCGGGACGCCCTGATTAGGGAATTATTTTACTGATTTTATGAATTGTATATGCAGCTGAGTGTCTGCAATTTTATTTTTTAACTGGTAATTACGACATTACGTTGAAATTAGTCTGATTGAACCGTTTCTTAGTCTAGATTTCCTTTATTAGAATGATTAGCGCTAATCACTTACGATTTTTCTACCCCCACAATAATTATAACTAGTTTATTCTCTCTAAGCATTCTTTTGTTTAATATTTTAATAAGTGAAACAATTTTATCTATTTCTTACGCAGTTCAGAGCTTAGAAAATTTTTAATTTACTATCCTCTCATAATTTAAAGAAATAGAAATGAAACTTGAAAGTTAAATACATAATACATTAGGTAATCGTTTATGCAAGAGCACAAAGGAAAGTATGTGGAATAATGCCAATAAATGCTTGAAAAGCTCAAGTTTTACTTAGTCATTCACTGCGAGTAAAGTAATTTACATACGTTTTCCAGAAACTACAGTTATTTCAGTGTAGGTGTTGCATATTTAAAGACGGACGCCAAGAATATCGAGCAAAGTGTGGGTTTTCCAACACAAACAGTTTGTGTTGTTGTTTCGAAAGAGAAACCCATTATTAATAAGATTTGTGAATTTTGCGTAGTCAGGAATGTCGCAATAGCTTTTAAATTGGGATTTGCCAATTTGAGAATTACATAATAGTTGCCTATTAATAAACATGTCTTACCTACTTTATTATGCTGAGATTTTAAGATGAATTCATCTTCCAGAGAAGGACATTAATTTTGTTTTATGATGTTATATATACATAGTTACCCTTGCAATAATCGCTGTAATCTCTCACATATGACATATTTGCACACAAAACCTTAAGGGGATAGGTAACACGTAGATAATTAATTATTTCATTGTTTGCTTGTGAAAATGACATTTATCAACCTACATTCTGCCTTATTATTACACAAACATACCTAGGTAGTATTTATGCGGCTCATTTGTGACAAGCTTACAATTGAAGGTGTGCCTATGAAGACGGCTTTATTTCTCATTAATCCTCAACTGGTATAGTTGGGCCAGTTTCCTGGCAATGACAATGTATGAAATACTGTATACTAATTGGGAAGATCAAAGGTCAGAACTTATCAGCTATAGTAGGGTGGCTTCCTTTCATCTTCGATATCAAGATGCACGATCAAGCCGTGGAGAAGATTTCGATTAGTAATTTTGAGAAAATTACTCGTCGTGGGAGATGAATTGATGGTCAAAAGATTTCAATTATTCCATAATATAAAAATATATCTACTATTAAACTATTAAATAGCATGCAATAAAATAACTCCATAATGATAAATAAATAGAAAATAAAACGTCCATACCATTAAAAAACAGAGCAAGAGTGTCGTATAATTCCCAACTAATCAAAATTTCTGTCACATACTCATCCATTTTGTTTAAAACAGTAAATCTTCTTACCACTTACCTTCGCTCACTTCACTTACTAAGTACTAGGTAAACACAACGGTGAACGGCAAACACAAGCGGAAATGCACCAATAGAAACGTAGAAAAATATTAGGTGCGACCGTGCGCATGTCCATTTTAATGAATATAATATAATTGTTATTATTACAAATTTTAAGACAAATGTCTGGAATTTGCCAATGGAATATTATCAAAATTTTGTAAGTAATTTATCGACAATTTTGTTTTTATTTTAGCAAAATTGTTTGTATAATATAGTTGCATTAGCAGTATTACAAATTATACAGTTTCTTTATTACAGGAGTGCGAATACAACGATTACAAATGTAATAAGGGTAATCACAAAAAGTTATTTGCACAATTGTAGTAAACAGTACGCAGTAATCTTTTACCGTGCAATGTTATAGTAAATGCTGTTTAGAATTTATTTCTACACCAATCGGTGTAAAAGCATACCGCGTGTTGTATTTGACGAAATTGAGTTTTACAATTTACTTTCTTCTAAAATCCTTTAATATATCACAAATTTTTAGACACCCTGTACATATGAAGAGAAAGTTTTACTAAAGTTTGATGAAACGATGTTAGTATATGGCAGTTTTAAAATGCTGATCCTCTGACACACAGAGCAAGTAAAAAATAATCGATTACGTACCACAGTGTAAAAAAACTTTAGCCACTTCCTTGGAAAAGCCTGTATAACAATAATTTTTGCTTAACTAGAAGTGGTGCAAATAGCCGTAAATATCTTTTAATCTCTGTATAGCAGTTGCTTTACTAAATATCTATTGTTTGGAACGGAATATTTTACTACAGAAGTGTTAAAGTATAGTTTATTATCGGAAATTTTCCTAATGAGGTTATTTCGCACCCTTTTTTTGTTTCGATCGTATGACTCACACTTTTTATGTAGGTTCTTAGATCTTTGTTAACGTCGTTTTTTTTTTGGGAGGGCATTTTTCTATCGATATGTGGTTAGTTGCAGTTCTGCATTGATGCCGTACGTCTCAGTGATAATGCATGTATTTGTCTTAATATCAAAAATTTTACGAGATAACTAACTGCAAGTGCTACAGTGTAGTGAATTAGTGAACGTGAATTGTTCTTCAGGCGCGATCTGCGAATTGTCCAATTGCCATGGGAATAGATACAGCATTTAAACGGAACAAAGGAGGAATTATCTGGAGTGAGTACTAAGATATTATTTAATAGAATAATAAACGGTCTTTATTTCCTCAAACACAAACACAACAACGTAGTTGAGTAAGACACGAGTTTGCTCTGTACTGATATTTTAAGAAATGGTTTTAATTACTGACGAGTATTAGAAGATGTACGGCATCTAAGCAATAAGCAGTATTATTAGAGGCTTTTCCGCAAATGAAAATTACAAATATTACGCCATAAGGAAGGTTTAAACGAACAAGGTTACATAATAGATGATAACGAGGGTATGTAAGAACGAGGAGGTTCATTGTCAAATAAGGGAAGATCCCGAACCCGGAAATTCAAAAAATTATGAAACTTTGGGAACATGTAGATCAGATATATCTAGGTATATATTACGCAATCTTTTTTTTCTGTGGAAAAATACTCTGAGTGGGTAAAATACATTTTTGGAAATGGAAAATTTTGCATTCTGACGATGCGCATAACTCGCTAACGGTAAAAGATACAGAAAAAGTTTTAAGACAAAAATTGTTTGTTTAGATGAGTTTTACTAATACTAATTGATAAGAAAAAAAGGTATAAACATTTTAAATATTTTTTTGGGATTAATAATAGGCAATAGAGATTAGTTGATACGTTAAAATACTTATAATTTTTTTTATATCTAAACATAGAATGGATTATTCTGCATGGTGATGAAACTCCTCAAGGAAATGTTTAAAACATAGGAATTTGTTACACCATGCACATCGTACGATGGGCATGGTTACCACATATGGAGCAAGGAGGAGGAAGCACAAAATCTTGTGTAAAAGCAAAAGTTACTGGATTTTCAAATTTATTCGGTCTTCAATTTTTGTCTTAAAACTTTTTCTCTATCTCTTAAAAATTAAATATTAATATTATTATATTAGTTTAGTTTAGTTTACTTTAGTTTTTTATTCGTTCTAATATTACAAAAGTATAGAACACGTCATTAAAAAAAGTAAATACAGTAACAATACATGAATGTACATCACTACATAAAAGGATAATATAAAAGCAAAGGAGAGCTATACCATTGTCAGTTTACAATTGAAGAAGTCTTTTATACTATAAAATGAATGTTTATATAATACTATTTCTAATTTATGTTTGAATATCTTATCACTTAAAAGGCGTAATTCTATAGGTATGTGGTTATGAATCTTAATTAAATGTAAAACAACATTTTTTTGTATAATTGCCAAATTTGCTTTTGGTCCCGATATATAGCTTCTGTTAGTAGTCGCTCTTGTGGAGTAAGTATGTTTTAGTTCAAATTCACGAAAAAAAGTGTCGTAATTAATTAATATAATAATTAATATTATAATTGAATAATAATTATAAAGTAATTTTTTTATTAGAAACTTTTAAGATATGATGCACAGCCATCCTTTTTTTATTCAATCGCATAACAACACTTTTTTTGCAAACAATTAGACGTGTGTTAATGTCGTTTTCCTTGCAATAGTAGTTTTCTTTCGAGACATACTTATCGTGCATTGACGTTGTACGAGTCGGTGAGAATAATTTCCTTTAATAATTTTGTTAAAATATTAAAATACACTATGTATTTTATCAATGTACCTATTATTAATTTAAACTAGGTAATGACATTTTCATGGATGTAAATGTAATATTGTATAATACATATTGTTATTTTGCAATGTAATAGGTAATCGACATTGTTTTCCGTTCCACGATTTCCATGATTTGATTACGAACTGCATATTGTATACTTAAATATTGTGGTGCTATAACTTATAGATTTAAAATCACCTCTATAATTAATCATGCATCGTACAATGTTGATATAAACTGAATTAATATCATAAATTATTTAATTTTTTTGAATTTTTTGTTTTTGTTTTGTCCGAAGTATACAGATTTCGAAGTATGTATCTCATTTACATTGTGAACAGTTAGGTACTGAAAATTTCAAATACAACTGTACCTACAGGTGTATTTTTTGTATTGGCGAAAGTGCCGCCCCCACGCGCACCACACGTCACGAGTTCGAAGAGGCAGGCGGGCTTAATCGACGGACCACGTACTGCAATATTGCAACACATGCTGAATTACTATTTTTGAACGAATAACGAAGGTAATAAGAGTGGCTATGTTCTGACGTGCCGGTTATAACATTTCTCTATATTTATTCGGGTGTGTCTCACTCCATTGAGCACGCCCTCTTGCCATCGCGCATTCGTCACTACAAAAAATTCATCGGTACATAACCGCTGTCAAATCTAACATACCTGTAATTTTATATTTTAATACAATATGCAAAAACAATACTAAATAAATCTAGGCCAATATGGAAAGAGTAGCTCTAAGCAGCTGGCATGATAAATCCACATATTTTGCAAATATCCTACTTAAATCAATGTTAGATAATCTAATTAATATTTTTCATTTCTCACATTGAGCGAGAATTTGTTTGGTAATAGCCGACAGACCGCTATGAACCCATGTCCTTGACTATCTGCATCTATTAAGATCGCCTCTATATAGGGCTTCCAGGCAATTATTGTGTTGTTCTATTGACGAGATTCGTGGAACAAGTTAACGTGTTGTTATGCTAATCGCGTCTATAAATATGGTTATGTTCTTTTTTAGTTTAGTGTGTCAGACAAGGAGAAGTTGCGGCGAGAAAAATGAAGGCCGCATTTTAAACCGTACGCGCCACATTTTATGAGCTATACAACACAACAGCACAATACCGACGCACGGGCGCGCATATACGTAACAGAGATACAATGGATTAATCATAAAAACCTATTGATTTATGTACGCCTACTTACTCCGTTCCCATTTGAATGACGAATGAGAGAAACAACACTACGTGTGAAATGCATCATTTCCAAATGCGAAATGGTAACGTAATAGCTCCATTGTTTGTTTGTTATTAGAGATTTTTCGCATTTTACAACCATTTGTGGTTATTGAATATAGTGAAACGATTGTAATTTCATCGTCGTTAATGCCATTCGTATTAGAAAGCTTATTTTCTTTGTAATGAAACGCCGAATATATTGGCCTTTGTAAAGATTTACATTGTAAGCATTGTAAATTTTAAATGACATATTTAAGAGTTCTAATGAGGTGTTTGTTCGAAAATTGAACGCAATACAACCTCATCAGAATTTAAAATGTAGCCTAACCCTCCATTTACATTCGCACACATCAAATTTAGTTTTTCATCTTGCTGTCCCACTTGTTTAATTGCCTATTCACCGTTTCATCTATATACAATTACGGTCAAAATAACAATAGTGTCGTCAAATTCATTTACAATTTTTAAACCGTTAAGATGGCAATGAAACTGATGACGAGTGATAATAAAAAAATAGTTAGATTATTTGTTATTTTTGCTATATTATTTAATGGATGACATAATTACAAAATTATCAGCAGCAAAATTTATACAGAGTGTCTAAAGTTAAGTGTTCATCACCGGAGGGGGGGAGGGGGGGGGTTATTCTCGAACCGATGGAAAGTTTTCACTCCCAGATAATAACATTCGCCACTAACTCCCCGTTACTAAAAATGTGGTATTCTCGAACTAATAGGGAATATCTTTCCTACGTTTACTCCCGGGGAATTATAGCACGTTGTTGTCAAGTCATATATTAGGAAGGGATGGGAAAGAACCAATAGAAACGGCGGTAGAAAGAGATGTATTTATAACAGTTCTTTTTAATTGAAAATATAGTGATCGTTTTCTTTACATTGATCGATATTATCTCATGGCATTTTTAAAAATAAAAATCATGGCAAAGAAAAAATCTAGACATGTTACAGCTACACAAAAGCAAGACCACGACTAATAAAACAGTACATAACCAAACATCTTGTATTGAATAGCTCGGATTTCGCCGCTAAGCTTATAATTATTGAATTATATATCTGACTGAAGCTTTATTCATATACAAGTATAATTTAAACAAATTATCGCTTAACTGCATTCATGTTCAAGTTTTGAAATATTTTCTCGGTCAGTAATATTTTCTGCATCCATCGCACAATATAGGTATATATAAAATTGGAGGAGAATATATAAGATATATTAATTCAAGCTGCTTTACTTGCAAGCTATATATTGTTATTCGTTATTCTACTATCAAATATTAAATAAGATATAATTCACGAATACAACCACATATCAACAGCCGTAAACCGCCGAAATAAAACCGAGTGAAGCCGATTCAATTTCTCATGCAATTTCTCCTACTTATTTGTGGAGAAAATACCGGGAAATCTTTCGGGAGTAGTTTCCTACGAAAACGTGAGAAATTCAACTCGAGAATCCCAACTATTGGAATCGTAGGAATTTTTTGACAATTCTCTCGGAATTTCCACTCCCTCAGATTCGAGAATAACCCCCCAGTGTGCTAATTTCGTTATTGCTGAAGCTACGAAGTCGGTTATATTAGTTAACTACAGTCCATGCATTTCCTGTTGGCGGAATCCCCGCACTCCCCGTACCTTACGTCACCAGCTCGAAAAGATGGAGCCCAGTCGATGGGTGACGAACAGAATTTCGTGTTTTGTACGCATCGCGAAGATGGTGTGGTGGCTATGTTCTCACGTGCGATTTATAACGTTTCTCCATATTTCTTCGGATGTGTCTCACTACATTGAGGACGCCCTCTTGCTATCGCGCTAGAACTATCCTAAAAGTGACACGAAGTGTTCCCGGTAGAACTCAGAAGTGTATTGATCAATAGGGCCATACGTTCGAACATTTACTGAGATAAAAAAATTAGAAATCTTTTATTGCTTACCGTTTTGCTATGTTGTTTCATATGATTTAATGTACTCAAATTTCTGAATATTTAATATATTACTTTCCACCGTCTACTTATGTACATTTTATTGCAATAATAAATAAAGCGTTTTTTAGCTAATTTAACAGACTTTGTAGCTGCAATAATAACGAAGTTAGCAATGGTGAACACTTACTTTTAGACACCCGGTATATCTCTATCAAATGGATTCATTGGTGTAAAATTAATATGTTCAATTAGGTACATCGTTTTTAAGGGGCAGTACATCAAGTTGATTAAAGACAAATCTGACCAGAAGAAAAGGTTGCTATAAAGCTGAATTATGTCGCAACCAATTTATCACTTTTCCACTCTTGTTCGTGGGGCTGTTCTCAGCAGATGTATTGGCCAGGGAGTTTTCTTTAACAAACTAAAAATCGCAGAGATACTGCCGATTGATGAAGCGGATCTGCTAGAACGCGTTTGAAGGTGAAATCTATGGTGAAATAAACCTATTAAATCTTGCAATTATAGTAAAAGATTTGATTCCGTGAGTCCGTTAATTGGAAATGTAAACTGGAATGTTATACATACGAAGCTATGTTTGAGTTGCTGAAATCGTATCTGAACGAACAAGAGGCAATGGAGTGTTGTTTAGGAGCCCATGCTTTAACATTTGTTTATATCTCGAAAACGCTTTAAGATAGGTATTAGGAAATAAGTGTGGAAGTTTTATGAAATTTAATAAGGAATCCTACCATGACGTTTGGTTAGAAGCGGCAACACTTAATGGATGAAAATATTTTAGAAACGTAGATCACTTCGAATAACTTGCACATACAAAATTGGAATTAATTCTGGCGATTGGTGCTCCCTATACTTCTAATAGGCTATCCACTATAGGACACTCGGTATGCATATATAAATTTATATAATGTATGAGAGTTATACGATTTCAAACTCATTATTATAGCGAAGACATTTGCTAATTTGACAATTTAGCTTTATAAATATGTTGGTTAAGTTATGTACACAAATTTGAAATCATATTGACGTGAGCCGCGAAATGTGCGTTAATGCGCCAATTAATTGAAATAGTGCACTGAAATGCAGAAGCAAAAACCTTTATTGACAGGCATGCATGCTTCGCTATAAAAATAAATTTATGTATATTATATTTTTTTAGATTAAACAAAATAAATTATATTTACCATTTGGCGGCAATTATTTTGAATAAATAATTTATTGTAAACGATTTTATTTTGTAATTTAATTTGTCAGTAAATACTAATTATTTAATCTAAGAAAAAAATGGCGTTATAAAAGGTATACCTGGTTTACCTATGAAGAAACTTGTTTTTACCTCACTGTCAAGACCGACTTGTTTTACAAAAATTATAAAAGCACTTCTGCATATATATTATTACCCTTTTCAGTTGACAAATCCACGAAATCCACTTAAATACATATTGTTGACATGTTAGTAATGGTTTAATCACAAATATAATAAATATTACTATTACTAAAATCCTGGGTTAACATTTTTGAGGCATACAAGTAGGAGGCGTTTGAAAGAAAAAGGATAGTGGTGCGGTTTAGCCGGTCTGCTATTGGGGCGTAATCCCTCTTTAAACGACTAATTTGTTGGCTGGGTGAACGGCCCCGGCTTTTTAGTTACTATTACTATAATACTGGGTTAGCATTCTTGAGGCATACAAGTAAGAGGCGTTTGAAAGAAAAAGGATAGTGGTGCGGTTTAGCCGGTCTGCTATTGTGGGGCGTGATCCCTCTTTAAACGACTAATTAGTTGGCTGGGTGAACGGCCCCGGCCTTTTAGTTACTATTACTATATATATAATACTGGGTTAGCATTTTTGAGGCATATTTTTGTTTGTACAAGAGGCCCTTATGTCATAATAGGAGAAACATCCCATACTAGGATATTTGCACCGCCTCTTACCACGTGTAACTTTCTCCTGATAACTGTAGTTAATAAGTTACACACATATGAAAATCTTATGACGTAACATTAGAAGATGTCCAAGTTTATCAAAGAAGTTAAACATGGTATGCACCTCCTTTTGTTATGCATTGATAATATTAATTCTGTAGAGATCCTGACGATTTAAAATTGCTTTTAACCACAATTGGACATACAGTAACCGCCGTTAGTAACTTTTAACTAACAATAAGTAATACTTCTCGTTCTTCTTTCGCTTCCGTTGCACAGTATTTGTTTACCATTTCTTTACGTTTATAAATTTCTTATATTTTCATAAGTCTTCAGTTAGTTTTCTCAATAAAGATTTCGTTTTGCAACCCTGACTTATCCTTATGATTTGTTTTGTTCTAAATAATTAAATATAATATTAACTAATTGTGACAATAGTAATTTTTAAAAACTTCAGCCAATTTAGGTATTCTCAATTACCAGTTTGATAAATAATAATATCTCGTCAATCATCAAGGAAAGTATAGCTTTCAATTAACACTTATTTTGCAAAATACTTGATCAACTTGTGTATTACTTAACATAGTAGATGAATCTAACAACATTTGCATATTGTTTCTGTTCAACTTGTTCAACATACTCCCATATTGTCAATTTTATTTTTCTGTTAAAACTTTAAACAAGTGCTTATTACCCACATATATATGCACAAAAAGGCGGTTTTGCCTGACCATTGCAAACATAATTGCTTTTGTATGTTGCTACTTATAAAATTTTATTCCAGACAGTATGAGCACAACCATTGTGGTGTTATTTACGCAGAATACTTATTGAAATATTTATTCCGTCTGATGTCCAAAAATTTCGTTGAGGACAATGATCCTCGCGAAAAAATCTCTATCTTATATTCAAATTTATCTTTGTTGTTGCCGCAAGCATATACACTATGTAATCGACTTAAGACCTTGAAGCGAATGGATTTTTCCTCGCGTGTAAAGAATGTGTAAAACATCGCTTATTGTCAGTATAGTATTTCCATTGTTTGACCTTGCCGTTACTGTTTATATGGTGTGTTATAATTGGTAACTGGTTTAAATATTTGTCGTTGTGTAGACTACTTAAATGTGATTAACTCTTTTGTCACGCATTGAAGCACTTATAATTTACTTTTATTATCTGTTTTAAATTATCTTTTATTATGTTCTCTCTGGACGTACATATCAAACACTTAATAGACGTAAACAGAATTAAATTAATTTTATTTGTATGTACTTATTTTTAGTAACCGTGTTTTGCTTTGTAATATAAACTGATATAAAATTCAACTGCGGAATGGAATATGCTTGATTAGATACATTGGTAAAACACAATACAGAAATCACTGGATCATCTATTTGCATTTCCAAACTATTTTCCAACATTACTTCCGTGTGGGTAGATCCTTGTGTAGCGATACCTCCAGAGTTTCGGTAAATAACTCCAAGCAAACATTATTGTATGAAAGCTGGTGTGTTTATCTCACACTTAATGTTTATATTATGCAGATATCCATAAGGGAAACGAGCGTTCTGTAGATAGCGTAATAAGTATTACATAACACCCTAAACGGCAACCCGATTAAAATAGTAAAGCATTGGGTTTAACCAGCAAATATTTATATTTTGAGATTCAATTAACCTCTACAATTATTTGATTTGATGACTAAAAATCAAAGTAAGCCACTTCAAACATGAGTCAAACATATTTCCGCCAAAAATCCTCTGGGGCCAGCAACCCATGCTTACCCGGCTACGGTCTTTATCACTTTTAATCTTGTAAATCAAAATAATTTATAACTGATGATGATTGTGGCCTTATTGTTTCTTGATTTGCCTTTATAGTTTATTGCCTGCTGTTCAGTTATGCAAGGATATAACTCAAATTGCCTACATGCGCGAGTAATTCGTCGCACGATATTTATATATATATATATATATATATTCATTGAATTGCAATAGGACAAAAGTATTAAATTTCTCACTAGATTGCCCATAATCTTTTAATAAAAATCCTCTATTTACGTATAAGGTATGATATCCTGTAATAAAAATCGTTTTTGTTTCTACAATTAATAAAGCCTGGCAGACCGCAATAAAGTTAGTTTATTGTGGGTACCCCAAATGAAGCTAACATTGGACTGGATTCTCAGCAACACGGGCGTGAAGGGAAATGAGGCGCCGGACGATCTGGCCAGACGAGGCTCGCCAAGGTCATTCGTTGGTCTTTCGGCATTACTAAATCGCAAATTAAAACGTCCATCAACGAATGATTACAGAACAAGTTCAAGGAATGGTGGAAAGATCACCAGGACTAAGACATGCAAAAGAGTGCTAAATTAATAGCAGCCTGAGTTTATTAAAGGTCTACTGAGTAAAGACCGGAAGACAAATGATGGTAGGTCTCTTGACTGATCATTGGAGACTAAATAGGCATATGTATAATATATGCCTGGTAGAGGATGCTATTTGCAGATTCTCTCAGGAGCAGGAAGAAAGCCAGTTCATGTGATGTGCCATTGCGAGGGCTTGGCGAGGACAAGGTTTCTAGTGCTGGGCGTAGAGAATTCCACAGCGAATTGTTACATAAAGGAGCCGCTCTCAAAGATGATAGGCCTAATTAAGAAGGCAAAGTTAGAGGGCGGCTATTAGGACAAAGGGGATCACAATAGATCTGAGAAGATCGCGGTGAAATTGGTCAGATCCCAATCCTTCATTTTTTCTTTATTTATCAAGCTACTTAGACGAAACTTCTACTTTTCTGGACTCTACTCATATGACAGTATATACTTTGACATCAGATGACACACGGATTACATAAGACACTAGGCTTTACAAATATTAAATAATAAAAATAATATATGTGATCCTATTCCACTTCAAAAAGAATAAAACAAGAATAGTAAACAATTAAGATTAAACATTAATTTTGTCGTATAATCGCCATTCCACTCTCAACCAAGAGATAACTTAGAAGCGTATATATTTGACTTAATCGCCACCAGAATCAAATAGCAGACGGATTTATATTCCGGGTTGACTTTCATGTTATCCACTACCGTTGTTGATAATTTCTTCAAGACAAAATTTAACACTCAAGCGCTTCCAAATTCATCTCGTCGTCCTTCCCGCGAGCATCTTTGAGGATCAAAGAAGTAGAAGAGATTCTCTTTGGTAAACAGCGCTACGTGTGTAAGTATCATCCCGCAGACCATGCAATAATTCTTCTCAGTCAAGCACAATTCCAAAGCGTTCTCCAAAGTGCAGCAGTTGAACTTCGAAATCAAAACTCTGCCGATCGCATCCTAATCTAATTTAATCTACTGTGGGTGCCCTGACACTCTGGAATCGAAGGAAGCGAAAAGGCGGACGATTTTATCGGCTTCATTTAGAAGCTCCGAACTTGTTCTAGGAGTTGGGTCCAAGAGAAACATAAAGAACCTTGAAGACCGATATCAAGAGATCGTCAAAGAAGAAGAGTGAAGAACTACTAAGGCTTAGTAGGAATCATTGCGTAGTAGCAGGTTTCCTAACAGGACATTGTACAATGAAAGGACACCTGCAGAAAATGGGGATCAACAGCGCAGATACCCAATGCACACTGTGTAATAGACAGAGACCGCACACCACATCCTAACATGTGAATACGAGGCACACTGGACGCAGAAAGATGGGCAAGTTTTGAATAATCCGAAAAATCTTTTAGATCGACCAGCCAGAAACCTGTACAGATTGGGGCACCAGGATATAGGAAATACCAGGTAAAGGAAATGGAGGATATAATACAAAAAGTGCATATGGCTCTAACAACAACAAAAACAAAAATTAACAACGATTAATAAACAAATAGTATCCAAGGGTATTGTTTCTTAAAGCAATCAAAAATCGATATAGGCTGAAATATACGCACAGGATAATAATAATTCTTCGGTGTCTGTATTTAATTAGGCCATATATCCATGAGTTGAACTATCTATGCATATGTAAATTTGGACTAGATAAATATTTGCTATGTATTTCAAAATATAGAATTTCAAGTAGGAATTAGCAATAATCGCCGTTAGCATAAATTGCGGTCTAAGAACATAAGAAAAAAAAAGCGTTACGAGATAGTGTAGTCATTAACGGAAACAAGGTAAATATTGACTTTAACAAAATATGCATAGTAGACTAAACATTTATATTACTAAATTACAACTTTTAAACAACAATTTTCTTGGAACGCTGTGTTTTTTATAACTAGTTCTTATGACAAAACAATTTTATTCACTAATTTAATAATGGACTACATTTACAGACTGAACCAAAAGTAACTTTTTTTTGTCAAACAATACTTTTAGAGTGTTTTAAACATTTAATTGCCAAAATATATTATCTAGCACATAAATAAGCAAAACATGTTTTCACCGCAGTGATATTGGAATTGTCAGCATACCTGATTTTGACTTTCAAATTATTTTGGATACTATGTCCAAAAATTTAATATTTTTGCTGTTGGTCGAATGCCAATTTTTGATCGTCATTATTTTTAGGTTATTGTTAATATTAATGTTTATATATTGCTTAAATGCATTTGAGTTTAGAGATCAATTTCAGATGAAATAAACAATTACACTAAAGAAATTCATCCGTTGTGCATAAATAGTGTTTTAATTCCGAGTTTATTACTATTTCGTATCGCACATACTCTTGCTTAATCTTCTACAGTTCTTGCTACTGCATAAAATACTATCAAAACAGCCGCATCCAAGCTGTTCCTCGAAGAAACTTCATTACAGCGCTAATGGGGCAATCTACCATAAACATTTTCGTGTCGACGCGTTCTAGATACAAGCCACACGTAGATGTGTGTGCATATAACTATGCTCAGATGAGTGTCTGTGTATTTTGATTAATTATACATGTAAACTCGTTAATTTCGTGCTGACCCAGTTTTTCTGTTATCAATTTGAGAGCTGCCACATGCACTACAGCGCTAGTTTACAATTTTATATTGGTCGTTAACACCCAATTTAATTGAATTATGTAATCCTCTACATATTTTGTATACGTGCGAACTTCGAAATGGTTGTCAAAACATTGTGCCAAGTGATTTGCAATTACATGTTCGTTGTGCAAACAAATACGTGCAATATGGCGGTGATTTATCTAGAACTCATGATGCCCAATGGACATTTCTTTGTGCATGAAATCACCAATTAATTCTTTATCTAAACATATTTATTTAAAGTACCTATCAAAAGTAATAATATCTTTTACGTAATTTCTTCAACGAAAGTAAAACATGTTATCAAAATTCATGGCGATGCTGTGATTCAGCTCATGGAAACTCATTTACCATGCAATCTAACGGGATATATCAACTGCCATATTTGGTATAGCATCGGTAGAATTCGACTGAATAACGAATTCAACGGAACGTGAAGACGATTATCGACAGTGATGACTTGCGGCTAAAGGAGATTTATTTTTCTTGTTTCAGACGTTTTCGGCCCTGGTATCCACCGTAGATATGCCATCGCAAGCTCAACCCGTCGAGTTTTTGTTGGATCGAGAGCTCGCCTTTACGGACTACAAGCAACTTAAACCGTTCCAGGTAAGATTGACGGTGTAACAAAAAGGATCAAAGAGAACCAGGCAGACGTAAAACAACAACTTGTTTTTCCTTTAGTTGTCCTTTTTTGCTTTCGTTTCTTGTTGTTGTTTTCGCCGCGGTATAAATGCTCAACTCGGTTAAGAGATGTGATTGAAAACCTTTATTTCGAATTACAAAAGCAACGCACATTACCGTGACTTGTTGCTCTGCTGTTCGTAACCCCGTGTCATACTCATGCGTGATCATATGATTATAAAATTTAATATAAATAACTTTATAATATATTCAAACATGTTTAACTAAAGAATTGTTACATAATTTTGTATTGCCTGTGCCTGTTTATCTATCCGCTCATCCTTTACGGTGTTCATTATGGCTTTTATCTTATACAGTGTGCACGCGGTCGAGCTGTATGGGTAATAACAATAATCGTTATTGCCCATCAGAATGTACCACTAATATGACAATATAATACAAAGAGTGCGTAAAATTAGTTATAAGGAAATAAAACAAAATACCGGCTGGTTTATTTATCGTGACTCCTCCCCACACATGCCACTGTGTACGTGTTTAACACAAGAAGGGATCCATAAAGCGGTTTCACACTCTACTTTCTAGGAAAGCGCTTGAAGGTCATACGAAGGTTAAGTTTTTTTTGTTTTCTAAACGGAACATGGTATTTTTTTAACAAATTGTTAAAAAAGTATTGAATTCTGAATAGAAAATTATACTGAAACTCATATTGCTTAACATGGCTGTGGTGTAAAAAATTGTTTTAATAATGAAAAAACCGTGTTTCTGAAAAAACAATAGGTAATTGTTGGTTATTAGGGCTTGTGGAATTAAAAATACAATTTCCAATAACGCAGTTTTATTAACACGATCTTACTACTAAGAACATCGACGAATAACTAACTAAAAACTAACATTGTTAGGTAAACCGTACGGGCAGGTATATTGAAGAGCGCGTGAGTCATAAGCTCGAACAAAGAAAATGCACTATCGTACGATGAGATCATCATCGATAGGGTTCTTACAAAGAAGTGGATTTGTTTTTTTTTTGTGTTACTATTTCCAATAGTAATCTATGATTAAAATGTTATGGAACAATAATAATAACACTTATTTAAGTAAATGTTCAAAATGTTGACCATCAACCTCAATATACTTCTGAATTCTACTAAATGAGTCATTGACGAATAGTGAGGGAATCTTCCGTAATATCTGAACATGCATGCATCTATTATCTCTTACTGCATATCTTCAGGTGTTGTTTGGTTACATGATACACTTTGTCTTTAATTTAATCCCACAAAAAATAATCGAGTGAGGTCAAGTCTGGGGATCGAGC
This sequence comes from Cetonia aurata, assembly GCA_949128085.1. NCBI lineage: Eukaryota > Metazoa > Arthropoda > Insecta > Coleoptera > Scarabaeidae > Cetonia > Cetonia aurata. The sequence continues at coordinate 20,156,380 of OX421886.1, read as the reverse complement.
TGGTCAAGGTATCAGGCTTTCTATTCAGCAATCGGCGTAGTTCCTATATAATATTTCTCGAGCCATGTGTGATTGTTGGCACCATATTGGTAAAGCGCGTATTAAATAGACCAGTTTTTCTTAAAGATCTCGCTTAATATTAATTTTAGGCGAAAGAAGTTTTGGTCTACTTTTCAACTCAGAATAAATCTTACTTACGAATTTGTTAAAGAAATACCATGTTTTGTTGAAAAAAGAAAAAAACAACTTGACTTTCGTATGACCTTCAAGCGTGAGGTAAATGAGCCATCCGCTATAGTTAAGCTTCACGACTACATTTATTGACTTCTACGTTTGAAATCAATTAAAACACCATATTAAAAACGTACATGTGTCTTTCTTATAGTTCGTGTATTGAACACTTTTCTGTGATTTTAATACACTACAAGATATTAGGTAATTTTCTATCAATTTAACTAATCTTTCTGCGCAATCGTTAGCAATTTTGACTGAATTGACAATGTTTTATCCATCCGTATAAAACTTTTGCAAGTGCCATTGTTCTGGATCATATTTCCAGAATTCGCGATTGGTATGGATTATTAGCATTCCTGGCCAAAGTCTTCATCAAGATATTCGTTCTGGCCATAGGTGTCAAGAAAGTGTCGGTAGAACGAGTATACCGTGCTTTGAAACTTTGAATTTCACTTCAGCTAAAATGTTCTATGCATCTATAATCTAGATTATTATATATCTACCAGTTTTAACACGAATTTGGGCTGGTTGACTCACTTTAATTTTAAAGCAGTTTTACAGCCCAGGTTGTTATAAAGGTTAAATACTTTAAAAATCGTCTGACCATTTTCTCTACTTGCAATATTTGATAAGTATAGTACGGGTACCATATTGCCGAGACATTTTCGGGTTTTCGCCGAACTAATGAATAATAAAACTTCTTTTTCTAATTGGATGTTGTAATGAAGCTAAAACAAAAGACAACGCAGTGCTGTTACGAATATAACAGCACACTGTGCTGTAATGAGATATTAACGTAGTGGTGGGGACTCTTTCCGGAACGTAATATAGGCGATTAATGTGCAAATTAGAAAAAATACTGTAAAAAACGTGTGCCACAATGACATGTAATGCTCGTACTTTGAATCTCTCGCCGCTACGCGGCTCGAGATTCAAACTTGTACTCGCATTACATAAACGTCATTGTGACACTTGTGTTTTAAAATACTATTAGCGTTCCCACGTTGGTAAAATTCTTGCAAGTTCTAATAATAAAACTTAATGAATTTAATGCAGATGTGACCATATGCGCAATTTGTGTTCGGAAAATTGAAGTCGCTGACCTCAAAAATTGTAATGGCTAGTCGACTATAAGTAAGAAGAGCTACATTAAACTCTTAATACGTTTATTTAATAATGATCTTCCGAAAGATATCTAATATAAAAATATACATAAATTGAAAAATATCTAGAAATGTCCACAATAAATATTTATTGATGGATTGTGGGGGTCAGCTATTGTCGTTTCCAACAATAAGTAATTGCCTGGCCTATACAGACTGAGGTGAAATCAAAGCTTAAGGTACAGTAATTCAAACGCAGGGAATATTGGAATCTATAGAATAGCTTTTAGAAAATCGAATTGAGAAAGAAATTTGACACTTTCGAAATGTTGAGCCAATTGTTTGGATCCCCTTAAACGAACAATGATATAATAATATAGGCAGCTTTTTCATATATATATCTAATGATGCTCATTTAACATTCAAATTTCTTTCTTCGCATTTAATTGCTACTATATTGGAGTCATTTGCTTAGTTTGTATATTCAAAATTTAAAACGTTGCTAAACAGGAAAGCTTACACCAGCATTTTGGCAGCGGATTGAGTGCGCGGACAAGAAAAGCCTCATTATTGGTAATTCGCCCGTGTTTTCTGAAGAAAGAGGTGAGATAAGTTGACATGCAAAATAAGAAAAGATAAAAGTGTCGCTCCAACTTTGACAAAGCCCCCGGTTACCGATACATTAACTACCGCGAATTTTACATTTGGTGGCAACGCCGGGAATGTGACCACATGTGGTAATATACCTCGTTTTAAGCATTCTAAAGAGTTATAACCAAAAATAACGGTTGCAATTATTTGTGTATATTATACTCATGAAATAATTTGACCGTCAAGACTGAATTGTAAACATTAGAAATCTTTGTTATGTAGTTTTTATCAATCGGCAAATATGTTCTAAAAATATCTCTTAAGGTACGTAAATATAATAAATCAACGCTAAAACGCTTTCTTTATACTCATTATTTATTGTTACACTCATTTGGCTACCTGGTTTTTTTTTTATATAAAAATATGCTAACATTGGTTTTATTTATCATTGCTCAATAACGTTTAGATTAAGCGTTAAAAAGTTCAGATAGCAGTAGTAACGAATATCGTACACCTAAGAACACATCCGGAATATCCGCTGATTCATCACAATGGATTCTAATAACGACCTTGTCGACCATGCATGTATTTCTTATTTGAACTCATATCGTGGCAAACAAGTTCCTAGACATATCGCGCGATAAGTTCTTATCTCCTTTGTTTACATCGTTATGGAACTGTGCGAGATTACGTTATGCTAATATTCCTTTTTACGTGCGTTCCTGGATATTGTTGTTGACTACGTCCGTTTTATCAGCAGATTAGTAGCGGCATTCACATAAGCGCTATTAGAAATGTTGTTAGAAAGTTGGTGAAAAATGGCATGGTTTACCTAAGATAATCATCATTTACTAGGAGGTGTATTATACGTTACTTAATCTCAGTGAAAATTATATGAGACTGCGGGAATAGGTAGAACTATTTATTTTATGGAATGTATGTATAACAGTATATCCGTATTTGGGGACAATATCTTAATTGTCATTTATACCCTCAAGAATTGCGTCGGGGTGCGCTTATTGAAAACAACTTGATTTTTTAGAAGAACATACTTGATCTATTCATGCATTTACTATCTGGTTAAGGTCTGAATCTGCATGCCAATACTTCGTCTTCGATCTAATGACGCGACGAGACGAATAATTAATACTGATCAAAATTAGTGTAAAGTTACAGCTATTTTACATAGCTAATTTGATACTGTACTTAATATTACGTCACTATTACTGTAACGTCTTAAACACATATTTATAAATGTTAAAATTGCTAATTTTGGTATGAATGGGGACGGTAATGTAAAATTACAGTTCCCGTTTCATGATCTTGACAGCTGCGACAAACTGTATGTAGTAATAAAATAATTTTTTTTCCAGTAATAAGTATTTTTGCAAGCCAATTATATATTTTAGGTATGAATATGGAACACCCCTGCACGGCAAGTTAACTTACTAAAAGGTAATATTGTTATACATCAACATAAACAATTATTATTATAAGCCACGGTTTATAAGAATTACTGTAATTTTAACTGTAAGCATGTATATATAGGTAAATTTATGTTCTCATTTCATAAGGCTTACTCACAGTCGTTATAATTGAACATATTGCCACTTACAATTAGACAATGGAGAACTGTTTCCCTGGTCATCGTTACACCTTTTATTATTTAAGGATGGAATCAAGTGAGGAATTGCTTTTGGATCTAGATATGGTTCTCAAAATCTGTAACTATAAAAAGATCATTCAGAAAAATAAAATGTGTGCTCTGTTGGAATCGGACTAAAACTGTTAAAAAACAGTCCGCGTTATGATTCTAGTATATACTCAGTAGCAGTATAGCAATACTAAAACAACAAAATTGCTATAGCAGTAATTATTGGAAATACCATCATGAATCACTTAATGCTACTTGCTTTATTTCTCCATGCACTGCTTATAAATCTACAGGCTGTAATGTAACAAGACAAAAGTGCCAATAATAAAGCGTGTTTTGGGTCACGTGCTAAGCACGCGCATACTCCAACAGTGTCCACGTTAGACATGTCTAAACGCAAACGCACTTTTCCGACGGTGACATTGGTTTTATACAAATTTGTTTTGAATGTATATTAAAATTGTGGTGTTCATAGTAGAGTAATACTGTATGAGAGATAATTATAATTACGCAGACCCCTTATAAGCGTTGCTGTCCAATTAGTGAGTTACGATGCTGTGCGCTATTTACAAAACTTATTTCAAGAGTTTACGTCCATATGAATTGCATTTTCATCAGGATTTGATTTCATCCCTACCAATAGTCGCCGTCACGATATTTTAAAATCACATCATTTCGTACTAATCGGATTATAAGGGTTATAAAACGTTTACAGTATTTGTCTATTGGGGGGTGTTCCAAAAAAAAGGTGCTTTTAGATGCCGTTTTAAATAATTAAATATTAATAATATAATGAAAATAATTAAACATTAATTAAAAACCATTCTATAGTTCTTACATGACTAACTCATTAGTTTAAATGTAAAGTGCAATATTATAAAATGTAATTAAAACTCGTAGCCCCGTTTCCATTTTTCGTACTGTATAGGATTATCCTTCACAGGTAAGCACAATAGCGAACTCTTATAATCCGATTAGTACGAATTGAGGTCATTTTAAAATATCGTGACGGCAACTATAACTGTGGGCACATTACAAGTGTAAAAAATACTACAGAAACTTTGTCTAGTCTCTAAAACAGACACTTTTCTTCTCAGCAAACCCAACGAATATATAGTTGTGTTTCAGAAACAGTAAATACTCAAATGTGATGATTCGATAGACGCTTAGTGTACTGATAAAAATGTTTGTGTAAATTTACCATTCTGAACGTCAGTTACTTAACGCCACGAAGAATCATGTAAATACACATACAGAATGTAAGTTGACAAAGTGATGTGTATAAGCGTATGGCAGAAAGTGTAGATACATGGCCGCAATATAACGTGTAGCCTAAAGAACTTATGAGATTGTGTATAGGTTTCTATAAACAGAGAAAATTTAGCAGGAAATTAGTTCTAGGCAAAGGCAAAATAAGGGTATACAATACAAAAGAATATTGTTGACGACAAACTTATTTATTTTTGTGTTAAGGATAACTACTTCATTTACCCTCGTACACAAGAAGCGTATAAGTAATCTGTTTGGACGATGAATGCGGTTGACCTTTCGGTTAATCCAGCGAACGAGCGTCTCTGATCGCGCCAGCCTCTTATAGATAGAGGCTGTAATAGCTTCCTGCCATACATCTTGTCGGAGAAAAAGAAAGAGTTGACGATCTCCACATACACACACAAATTCACGCATACATAACCACGCACGCATACACTTACGTGCTAGCGACCGTACACGCAATCATATACATAAACGCACAGGCTGCAGTCTCGGCGTAATAAAGCGCCAAAGTAAGCGGAGGGTGATGAATGCCCGAAGAGCCCGCCTTCGTGGGAATGGCCGCGCTCGATATGGCGCAGACCTGACCTCGTTCCGAAAGCCGGCTAAGCACGCTCTCGCCTGCTGGCTACTCCAGCCTCCTGCGATCTGATATCCGACTGTAGGCAATAACCTCGTTAGTAATAATAGTCCCGACTGATTTATATCCATCCAACCGGGAAACTCGATGCGGATACCTTGAATTAATTACTTAATTCTCTTATCAGATTTCTTCTGAGTGACATTTTAGAAATTTAGAAGAACAGACAAAAATAATGAATCTCCAATATACGACGATATTCATGTAATAAACAATTATCTATCTGAACACATGTAAATTTTAATCAAGAAATGAGAAAGCCAAAAATCTCTTGCGGATAATTTTTTACGTCTTATTCGGAAAGAAAGACTGCCTTTTATGCGCCTCCGACAGCTGCAAATACTTGTTATGCGCTATTAAACAAAAAATAGGTTAAAAATTCCTAGGTTTCCATTACTCTAATTAAGGAAGTAGACGACATTTTTGCTTTGATACAGCCGTGGAAGTTCGATTATGTAATTAACGCGAAATATGTTTTTCTTACTTCTCTCGCCCTATTACGGAATATATTACTGTTCCAGTATGTGTAATGTATCCGTAATACTACCGTTATGTTTATAATTCTGTGATTACTAAGCACTTCGCAAAATATAGTAGTTTAATTACGTATACAAAATGCAGTGGAAGTAGACATATGAATGTGAATATTAAAGTAAATATGGGAAATACAAGTAGCAAATATGGTAAACGTTTGTATAACGGAGTATAATAATGGACGTTACTATTTAAGGCATTACGAATTATGAAACTACCTCTGGTATACTTACGTGTAATGTTAAAAAGTTTCATATTAACAGCTGCAAAACCGGTATAATTGCTTTTCTCACAGTTTTGCATTTTAGTCTTTTGTTTTTTATGTAGTAAATAATCACACACATAATCTGGGGAATAACCTATAATAGGAGTTATGGCAGCAGTAAACTAACTACCTTTTACAGTATACACTACCGGCCATTAAAGTTAGGACAGCTAGTAAAATCCTCCAAACGTAAATAAGAACGACAAAAATGGAAATAATAAAATAAAAAACATTCTAATAAAAAATTAATTTATACTTTTTGTTCATCAAAATATCCTCATTCTGAAGAGTTTACCTGGAAATATTATTCCATTCGGTTTGGAAAAGCCGCCATAAGACTTCTTTTGAAGATGGACAGACAATTATACATTCTGTTCATCAAAATATTCTCCTTTGGCTTTTAGTACTGCCCGCACCACGCGTGGCATACGGAGAGTTTCCCTGGAAATATTAGTTCATTCTGTTTGAAGAAGCCACCATAAGACTTCTTTTGAAGATGGACAGTCTCTTCGTATCCGTCAGTCTAATTCATCCCACAGTAATTCGATGGGGTTCAAATCCGAACTCTGTGGGGCTCAGAGCAGGATCTGCAAAACGTTCTCTTCTGCTTGGGAAGAGAGATAATTTTTACAGATCCTTGCCTGTCTACTTCGGGTCGTTATCGTGCGCAAACACGAAATTCTCTCCAATTAACCGCAGTCCCGACGTGACAGCATTCTTTTCGAGTATACGTCTATAATTTTCTTTGTGCATAATGCCGTCGATTTTTACAAGAGCTCCGGTCCCCGCACTGCTGAAACGCCCCCAAACCATCACTAAACCACCACCGTGCTTAACTGTGGGACCGGCGCAATCGCGCAACATCCTTTCGTCCCTCGTGCTTCTGACAAAAACTCTGCGCTTCAAACTTGGATTCGTCAGTCCAGAGAGCATTCTTCCAACTTTCTTCGGTCCAGTTCCTATAATTTTTAGCCCACTGTAGTTGCTTTCGTGGGTTTCTCCGGCGCAGCAACGGTTTTCTAACTGCAAGGCGTCCGAAAACACCGGCTTCCTTCAAACGGCGTTTTGAAGTGGTTAGTGAAATCGGTCGGTCGCGTCCCCTGTTGATTTCTGCTGCGAGTTCGGGCGCCGTCAAACGCCGATTTTGCTTGCTCAAGACTTTAAGACGTCGATCTTCTGTCTGCATCGTTATTCTTGACCGTCCTGGGCGATTCCGGTCTTCCAATGTTCCGGTGGTTCGGTAACGCCGAAAAGTGTAATGCCTTGTTGATTTGGTAACATGCAATTTTTCAGCAATTGCTCGCACTGAATACCCTTCCTCGTGCAACGTGAGAATAGCTAATTTTCACAGCTATTGAATTTTCTTTCGGCATATTTTAAATAATTTTGCGAGAAACACTACCACTGAACATCCGTATTGATACTAGTGTATTCACAGATTGATTCATAACGAGTATGGCTAGAAATACTCCATTATAATGGGAGATACGAAGATAAAGTTTTACAACCCCAGAAAACCCACCTGTCCGCTGTAAATATTTACAAGCCATTAAAAGCACATCATCGCGAAACATGCTTTATTACCTAATATTACCGTAAATTAGAATTTCTCATTACAATACTTATGTTAATGAGGATTTCCGTAATTAGATTGTCGTAAGCTCTACGTTGTTGTATACATTTTTACAATAATATTAGATATAGTGAATATTGATAAAAAAAACGATTTTTTTAAGTTTATCGGAACTGTCCTAACTTTAATGGCCGATAGTGTATATCGAATCAATTACTTGTTACGCTTCCGCTTATTGAAATAGGGCAAAAGAACATTAATTATTTGTTTCAGTTTATAGAGTGTAAGTCTTTTATAACTTGACAGAGTCCAACTTTTTTGTTTGAAGAGATAGACTAGTACTTACAAAAGAAAAATTGTTAAAAATTACTTGATCATCAACAGATTTCGGAGCAGTCACGTAAACGGTAAACTTTAGTTAGACAAAAAGAATCTATTGGCGTGAGTGTCCTTTCTAAACACTTTTCTGTCAGCAACTCATTGAGATAATTCCTTACATTATGTGTAAAATGAAGTTGGGCTCCGTCGTGTTGGAATGTGCAAAGACTTTCTTTCTGTTAACGGTATATCTTCAATAAAAGGCTCATGTTCATTGGATAACAATTCTAAATAAGCTTCACCATTCAAATTTTGTTGCAAAAAGATAGGTCCTATCACTTTTTTCATTGTAAATCTCGTATCATACGTTAGTTCTAGGATTATTTTGGGTTCTCCTTTCTTCAGCCCAACAGGGATTAGTATCACTATAATTATCTATAATTTTTCCTATCGATCATACTATCGGGATATCTGGCAACACTGCAATGAAGTTATTTGTCAATTTTACTTAGTTAAGTAATTCTGTACAGCTTTTGGAAGTACATGCTAGTGTATTACTTCAAATAAAAAAATATCAAGATGCAGATCATTTCTGCTTAATAACAGACGTCAAAATTCTTCTCTTGGATATCTTGAATCCGCCTATATTAGGGATTATCAAATGAAAAATGAAAATTTATTGGTGCAAAAACAAATAACGAAAAACGAAAGGTGCCCTAGTTTCGCATGCAGTATATAAACATGCATAGGTATTTGGCTTTACACCAATAAATTTAAAATGTTTGCTTGGAAAATCATCTCTTATGAAAATATTTGTTTTGTAAGTGAAGCTTATAAATATTCAGGTTTTATACAGAAGTTAAATGGTATAGCATTTATAATTATAATTTCCATAACATTTGAATAACATAGCTGAATTGATTAGTCTGATTACCTAGGAAAAAAATCGATATATACGGTAGGAAAGTAATTTCGGGGAAATTAATATGATACCACGTTTTGGCCTTCGAATTTAACATGTATTTCATAGAAAACGTGGTGACTTATTGACCTTTTGAAATATTTTATCGCGCAGTTACATAACAACATGTCAAGCAGATTACTATTTTTAATTTAATATATACAGCCATGCATTCATCTTTATATATGTATGTATATAGATACACATATGTTGATATCCTTGATCTTTTTGTCTTATTGTAAGTTTTGTATATCCTAACAATAGACTTATAAATAAATCTCTCAATATTTCCTGCTATTTATTTATGTAACCGCAGATATGTGGAAACGCTAACTTCCGCGAATGTATACCATAACAGAAAATTCAGCTAGGATATATAATTAAAAAAAAAAAGAATTAGAATCCTACTCGTAATTCAGATTAGCACGGTTACCAGCTTGTAAAATTATTTATATTACCGCCATGCAAGCACCAGCAATAAGAAAATAATAGCATCCCGCCAGATAAATAGACAGCAAAGAATTAGTAACTGTTATTTCGCTGTAACTTCGTAATCTCCACGGAGACTGGAGAGAGACAGTCGACTTCCGTGAACTTCCCGTCTCCACGCTCAACCGCTCTCCAAACAAATTTACGGCGAACTCGAAGTAAACAAGTTTAGCAACTTGTAACGAGAAAACTTCATTTTACCGTTTAGAAGTTTTCCTGGATCACATTAGCATTCCGCTGATAGAACCAAAGATGGAATAAATTTATCTCATCTCTGCGGTTATGACGAATAGAGCAGATGAACGGTCTTAGACTGAGACTATTATGCGGAATTCTTTTGTGTAGTGAAAGTTCTTTTGGAGTTACAAGAGGAAAAAAAAGATAATACGACGTCCTGTTTATGTAAAGAAAAGAAACTCGTCTTGATCACTGTCATGGAAAATAATTATATTATACCGTTAATATTACCTAGAACCGGTTTATTTATCGTCTATATTTTGTATTTGTTTATGAGAGTGTTATTCCAAACAAATATTTTGCAGAATTATAATGAATAACTTTTTATTTTACCAAATATACTTAAAGGAAGTCAGTACCAATTTTACATTTATTTGATTACGTTGTTATGTTCTTACACCGATTCTTCTTCTTTCATTGAAGGTAATATAATTTACATGAAAGAAATATTGTTAAATAAGGGTTCTTAAAAAAAAGACAAAGAAATATTTAGTGAATTTTATTGGCTCAAGTGGAGATGTGGAAATTGCCGGGGTCAACCAAATCAAATCATAACTAGCCAAGTATGATACAAAGCAGTATCTTGGTAATAAGGACTCCAAAAGGTTTCTTTCTGTTGTTGAAAGTAAACTGTATGAACCAGAAGGTTAAAATGCACAAGACCGGAAAGAAATGGAGCTCGAGAAACCATAGTGAGGGGATAGGGGGTTACAAGCTAACTTTCGGCAAGGATTTTAAGGTCTGAGCAAGATGAATATAACGTTTGCAAACATTTTCATCTAAGTAGGTCAATTATGAATTAAATAAATATTATTTCAACAAGTTGACCAAACTTGTTATAAAAGCGTATGTTCATGGCGGAACCCAAAATCCAAATGAAAGTATGAACAACTCGATTTGAGTTCGCGTTCGAAACACCATTTTTGTAATTAAGAAAACTTTGGAGTTTGGCATTGATGGGAATCTTTCTTCGTTCAACGATGGAAGTATAACCCGATGTAGACTTTCATCAACTAGATATCTTATCTAATGTGTCAGAGTAGTTCTGTTGTGATACTTTCAAAAAGTGGATGTAGGAAGAATCAAGAAAGCAGAAAATATTTAGTTTTTCTTGCGGCATCAAAAAAGTAAGGTAGAAGGCAAAAGCCAAGAGAAACTTAGAAGAGTTAGTTATGTCTGTTATTTTATTAGTTATAGGTTTTTGACCATTTTTTTTTTTTTTTTTGTTCACGAGTTGATTAGTTGTGAATAATATGCAGGCTGGTTGACTTTTCATTGTACGCTTATTATTTCCATGAATATTAAAGTATTTAGAAAACTTAAAAACATCTGTTAAAATATTTTGTTCTTTCCAAATCAGATAAGATATAATCCTGTATTTTGAAAAACAAAAGCAGCGCAAATGACAGCTTGGTTCTTTTAAATGGAACACCCATTTTTTTGCTTATTGAGGTAGTGTATTAGATTCCGAATTTAACGCCTCTTTTATTTCCTCTCTTTGGGCAATAAATAAATTATAAAATATTCATATAAGGTTCGGAAATGCGACTGACAAGTAAAAAGAAACAATTATTATAAGTAAATATCAGTTTGTTTGTCACTTGAAATAATAGTTTAGTGGTTAGTAAATTATTTGTTAGTTTTACTAGATTAAATATATAAAATGGTTTTTAAAAATGACGAGAAATTTGCACAAATTATTAGTACGTTATTGAAGTTTTAAAAAAATAGAAAGCATAAGGAACAGTGATAGGAGTCAGATTGAGGCAGAAGAAAATGATGAAGTAAACATGTCGGCATATTTTCGAGGCAATCCAGTCTTCTACGCGAAATGCTGTCCAAGAACTTGGCATCACAAAGTATAATATGATGAAAATTCTTAAAAAAAACATCAAATCAAAGGACTAAATTGCTCTTGATGTAAAATGTACACCCACTGGATCCTTGAAAATACACATTTTTGCTATTGGCTACTAAATGCGTATAGATAATATACGTCATTCATTTTATGGACAGATGAATCAAAATTCCATTGGAATGGTGCCTTTAATTAACACAATGATCCTTTATGGGATGATGACAATCCTTATGGAATGCAAGTAACTCGCTATCAGGTACCTACGTTTTTCTACAAATCGATGGATAGATGTAATAGGGGATCACTTATTACGAACTTATTTTTATAATGGTACACCTAATCAAGAAAGGTACTTTACCTTATTCAAACTGAATTCCAATAATATTTGGATGATCTACCTTTGGCTCTCCGAATACAAATATAGTTCCAGCATGGCGGTGCATAATGTGCAACGTGTTACAAATGTTCCAAATCTAGAATTTGAAAATAGGTGGATTAGGAATAAAGGCCACATTGGTGGCGTCCGAGATCACCCGATTCTTCAATGTTGGATTTTTTTTGTGTGGGGTGTTATAAAACATAATGTTGATAAGACTGTGTCGAGTACTCTAGAAGAATTAAGGAATAAAATACAATTAGTTGACCAAGGAATTGCCCCACAAATGTTACGAAAATGTGGACATAATTGATGGCGTAGAGTACAGAGGTGCATTAACAAAAATAGTGGATATTTTGAACAATTTTTGAAATAGAATACATTTTATTTTTTTTGTGCAATAAATTTATGTGGCCTACTTATGTAATTTGTGTTTTTGGTATTATGATATTATTTTTTTACTCATCAGGCACATTTCCAAAGTCTTCAGTAATTTGCATTTTTGTTATAATTAAGTTACTTATTGTCTAAGGAGGGACGTTGTATTCAGAATTTAATAATCTATTTAAATACCCGAAAATATACACACCGTTTAATTTAAAAAATCAAACATTTGCGTCACTTTTATTTGATAAAGTATGGGATTCTGTCTTACCTGATTCGAAAAAGCACAACATATCGTAACATCAACCAGCCTATATAATAATAACTTCTACAGAGTTTTGGACACACCGTTATTTGTAGTACAATCTGAATAATTTTTGAAGCCGATAAAAAATATTTAATTTTTTCGGTATCCATTTCTTTAACTGGTATTTATCTTGTATCTGTCGCTCTAAATTGTTTTATCATAACTCTGCCTTTTGACGGAGGTGGTTGAAAGTTCAAACGCGATGTTGAGACCTTACTAATTCTTTTGCTGATAACTATATTTATTTACCTCTTAAAAATAAACAGGAATATGCAAATACCGTATAGGAATTAGCTTTTGGTTAGCCTACGCACGATGAGATGTAGTTCAAATTGTTTAATTAGTTACTAATGAGCGTATTAATGGATGATTCTCCGGGTAATCGATATTTTCTCTGGCCTAACAAGCGAATTAATTACTCGATCCTGTTTAAATGAACCGGACATATTCACGTGCAAGTCTCATCGGCACTATTGATGCAAGGCTATAAACATTACAGTGCACCTCCCGCTGCGTCCAATATATTTGTGTATACATAGTCTAATCGGCTACAGCGGTGGTATTTTTGGATCTATACCTTCATTTTGATATTATTATATCCATGTTGTTTTGACGTGTTTTCGCCGTGATTAACGCTTTCAAAATACATATTTTATTAATGGAAAATATCAGCTGAGGTTATACGAGTATGCAAATGAAGCATGAATATAGAATACAAAAATAATTAATTCCCAACAAAAAAATGTTTTTTTTTATATTTTGTGTGAGGATAACAACGTCGTAAGTTTCCGCTGTCTAAATTATTCTAAACCAAAGTAACTTGCCTGATATTAAACAATACAAAACAATTCTATTAACACGATGTAACAACTTCTGGGAAGTTCGTGTGCAGACATATTACGAAAGTTTACTGCCGTTAAACTTCCAGAATGAAACTTTACCCAAGTTTGTCAGATTCGTGCTGAAACTTCGGCGAATACCTTGGAAAGTTTCTGCCGAACTGATGCGCTACAGTGTTATAGTTGAGTTATAAATAATACCGCTAATGCCCTGCAGGTTTACTCGACTCCATTTTCATATACAATAAATATTATCCTATGTTCTTCTAGTGTTGGTTTATTTTACTACCAGATTTGCGACGATAATCCATATATCTGAACCCGGAAAACATATATTTTGAAATACTGGCTACTGATAAATTCTTACTAAAATATTTATTTGTCGTGGTTACTAAAATCAGTATTACATGCTAACATGATAAGTAATATGTATGGTTAATAAAATCAGTAATCCTCCAAGATAATAATTTGAGGTGACAACAATTTAAGTGAGTACACATGGGTATTTCGGCATTTAAATTTAATGTTATTTTTCTTCTTCTGTTATTTAATGATTACCAGAAAGTAATGACAAATACTCTTGAGCTAAGGCATTACTGATTCAAGTTACATGCATTCACACTTCACGATATATTCTTTATAAGATTTATGAACTATTAAAAAGTCTGTTTACTTACAGCAAACCATTACTAAAATAAATATTTACCATTCCAAGCTGAAGTTCATTTCGAATCTTACAACATCAACAAGTAAATATTTCCAATAAAGAAGATTGCTGATATGATAAAGTTTCTGTCGAAACCTTGAGTAAATAATAATTTGTAAAGGTATACAACACAATAACCCGGCAAGTAAATAGCCAGTGCGCGTGTATTTTTTTTTTCAATTTGTTTTATTTTGTATCTTTCTATATTTTACTATCTCTAAGACTAAAATCTGACTTCAAGCAAATGGTAGATCTATTACTTAAAATGTAATTATTTGACAGAAAGAGGAATTCCTTATTTTATTCATACCAATTCAAGGAGTGCCTGGGATTTTTTCTTTCTTAAAAGTTTAGGCAGCTTTTGTCATTTATTAAGTTATTAAAAAACTCAACCGCTTGTGGCGTTGATAATATTCCAACAGATTTTCTTAAAAAATGTCCTGAAACTTACATAGACCCGTTGTGTCACATTCTAAATTACTCAATGCAATATGGTTGTTTTCCACAATATTTAAAACACGCTGTTATCATGCCCCTTTATAAGAAAGGTGACCCTAATGATTTAAATAACTATCGACCAATAAGCTTATTAACCGGTTTTTCTAAATTGTTTGAGAAAGTTGTTCAGAATCGTTTATGTATGTTCTTTACTAGTTATAATTTAATAAATAAACATCACCATGGCTTTCTGAATGATAAAGGTATTGATACAGCGCTATATGAGTTTGTTTGGAAGGTTATTTACACCTTGGAGAATAAGCAGGTTCCATGTGGTGTCATGTTGGATCTGTCGAGGGCGTTTGACAGCGTAGACCATCAGAAATTACTCAAAAAATTGGAATGTTATGGGGTTAGAGGAAGTGCCCTCTTATGGTTCAAATCTTACCTTTCGAATAGAAAGCAAACAGTCTATTTACATTCTGATGGAAAACCTATACGTTCAAAAGATATTATTGTTAATAGGGGTGTCCCACAGGCT
The DNA here is from genome assembly GCA_949128085.1 of Cetonia aurata. Classification (NCBI taxonomy): domain Eukaryota; kingdom Metazoa; phylum Arthropoda; class Insecta; order Coleoptera; family Scarabaeidae; genus Cetonia; species Cetonia aurata. The sequence continues at coordinate 20,141,060 of OX421886.1, read as the reverse complement.
AGCGTCTTATGGCCTCTCTTATTTATCATATATTTCAATGATATCTTTGCTGTCAAACATGTCGGCGATCCACACTCTATAACTATCAATTACGCGGATGACACTTCCATACTGATTGTGGAAAATGACTTAAGTTCTTTAATCGCCAGTGGGGATAACTATATGCAGAGTGTGGAACATTGGCTCTCCTAAAACCATTTGAGTCTTAACCACAACAAGACCAATGTAATGTTGTTTAAAAGTAAACCAACTGCTATCCTGGTACTATTATGCTTAACAACTTCGCATATCCTATTCAAAATAAAATACGTGTGTTAGGTGTTTTGATAGACGATTCTTTAAAAGGGAGAGAACACATAAGCGTTATTTGTAAGAAGCTAGGCAGTTTCTGCTATGCTGTTCGTCAACTGAAAGATCTAGTAAGCAATAATATTAGTATGGTATACTACAGTTGCTGTCATTCTCAGTTGAAATATGGAGTGATTGTTTGGGGTGGTTAGTGACACCGCATCTTTGTGTGTTGCAGAAACGAATTTTATCAAATATACAGAATCATGCCGAAGACATTTCAGGATGAATAATATTTTAACTATTTTTGCAATTTATATTTACGAGTCTTTAACTTTTCTTTTCAAAAACAAACACATATTTCAAATTAATCCTTTTGAACATATATATCCTACTAGACATAAATAAGGACAACTACCGCTACCCTAAACACAGACATCAACACAAAATAGCTTAGCGTATAACTTTTTAATAAAGTGCCAACTGCCGTTAAACAAATAAATAACCTCACAACATTTAAAAAAATAATTTTCAAATATCTGTGTGAATTAGAACCTTACAGCGTTGACGATTTTGATAATAGCTAATTATGATAGTTTTTATACCTACGTATGTACTCCGTTTTCCTTTTTTTCTTTTGTATTTTTCTTAATTTGCAATTTTCTGTTGTAAATTTATTGTTTATTTACAAATTGCAATAAACTGTTTATTTATTTCTTTACGTTTCAGGAAATTATAATTAAGAAAAGCAAACACTTTTGTAATGAAATATTTTTAATATTTTTTTTTTTTTGGTTCTAAAAGCAACTTAATTTCATAAACTACTGTAATACTAGCCATCGCCGGGTCTTATTTTTTTTGCGAGATTACGACTCATAAATTAAAGATTGACGTATATTTTAATTGGAAATGCAACCTACTCTACCGATAAGTATACCGTCAAGAAAACCTGTTTCTGTGTAAACAGATTCTGCATTACTAGCACAACGGCATGCGGGTTGGTTAACCCTAGCTGCTTAATAACGTATACATGCATCAGAGCAGAGTGCGTGGCGTTTGATTAATCTTTCTGTCCTCGTCGCCCACCTCTTTCGAGCATGCAAGCACAAACCAGTTTCTTGGCAATTACAGCACTTGCACGAACCTCCGCATTACAGAACATGAGGTTAATTACTATCGATTGGAGGTTGATATAAAAATAAATCGTAAACAATTATTAATACAGTAAATGTTTTTACACATGGGAAGTAGGTTTTGAAAGCATTACTTTGAAAACCAGAACTTGCCTGACGTAGAGCACTTAGAAGGAAACCCAACTTGTTTTGATGATCTTCCAACATTGCGTGATATTTGGCTTCAAATAAGTACAAGAAAAATGCGCGCACTAGGGATAACTAATTGGCTGTTGTTCTGTTTTGGGAAAGAGTACAAATATTTTTGCCCGACAACCTGCATATACAGGGTTACTACAAAAGAAATAGACACTTTCAATGTTTTATTAATCCAAAACTAATAACGTTATTATGAATTCGTTTAAACTATTTTAAAAAGTGATTCTTAAAGTTTACTTTGGAAACTCATAGGTGCTCAATATGTACTCAATACTAACAGTTGTTTACTAAATATTTGGAATTTCCAAATGGACATGTTTGTAGTAATTTGGGAAAAAAATTTCAAAGAAAAGTTAACAGGGGACAAAATGCACTTCAAAGAGCACCTTTACTACAATATCTTTAAAAATATCTATATTGGAGATGACTTTTTGAATAGCCCGTATATGATTTGGCTGCGAATACTACAGTACTGAACACCTACGTCCTTGTACTTGCATTCACATTAGAAAAACATCTCTGATACCCTATGAAATATTTGATTTTATTCGAAATTAGGAATATTTCGAAAACTGTTCAGTTCTAGGGATTGGGAACTAATACAAACTGCCCACAAATGACTGTATAAATTTATTAAATCAATAAAAATTGTACCATTCCATTTAAAAAAGGACCGTGCTATAGACTTCCTTAATAGATCGTAGTCGACCATGATTTGCGTAAGTTTGAAAGTCAAGTCTATATTAAGAACTTTGCATAAAGCAAAAACTCATGGCAGTGTTACTGCAATGTATTTTAATTTAGCAGTAAAACATGGTAGTAATTATAAACGTTAATTAATAGTAGAAATTGTCCATTTCTAAATACTTGTTAGCAAAAGTTTCAGAGCTTCTTTTCTGGCTATAATATAGGAAGTAGTTATAAAAAAGTGGGCGAGCCGTTGAAGAAGTTACATTGCAGAACATCACAGTTTCGAAAATATTATCAAATTTTAAACGAATGTAAATTATACCACCTAAAATGCCCTTTATCCAGCGTTAAAAATTGATAAATGACAATGCTTTCAATTTAGAGGTATATGCTGTGGGCGTTAATTGGCTTTCAACCTACACGCTGAAAAAGAATGTGTTTAGTCAACGCAAAATTTAATTGTACATAAAGAACTCAACCATTGAGTTTATTCAATCCATAAAATGTTCGTTATATACCCCTTTTCGTAAAGATACAATAATGCATATTTTAAGCGTTATTTGAATTCATAAATGGTTTTTAAGAGTTGAGTTACCAAAATATGTATCTTAAGCAGCTTATAAGGGATTTATTGTATTTCCGTACCGAATGGATAATACCAAAAAAAAAAAAAAAAATAAGATATGGTGCACATAGGATTTTGAACGTTGTTGTATTACACGCTCAATTTAAATTGTGCTCCTGTTTTTTAAATACGGGAGGTAGTATACGCCATTACAGAGAAAACGTAGCGAGCATTGGATGGAAAAAAAATAGATTTGTGCTAGTGTTGAAGTATATTAGATGGTATACTTCATCGCAATGCAGTTAACATTTGTAGCTTTGGTGGGTTTCCACAGCCTCTGGCATCAACTTTTCCCAGATTTGTTCAATATATCCTACAATCTCCTTAATTAATCGTTGTTTCCTAAATTCCATATTATGACGCGCAAAGAAATCAATTTGTGGTTTTATAAATTTTATCCTATATCTCCTATATCAACAAGGCTATGTATTTTAGCAAATTCTAACTTGAGTATTTATGGTTGCTACTGTTTCCATTTTGGAACATAAATTTAAGGATATTCAACTAATCGGTATGCATATGATAGAGTAGGTACACTTTGTCATAAACAAAACATTTTTTTGTTATCTAATATGGTTGGTACGAGAGCACTCGGAATGCAAACATTGATTTAAAAGTACATAGTTTATAGTAGGGTCCAGGCTTTTGTATTTTTTTACAAGAGCGGCCTATCAGTTTTGTAACACTATTAAACGTTCATGTATGATATTTTTGCTTTGTTGCCATAAGATTAGAATCGGTTTAGAAAGTATTTTTATGAATAAGACGATATATGTTTCAAAGACAATAGCGGATTTCCTCAGTGCAATTTTTGACGTTGCATTAAATCAACACCATTCTGTCAGTAATATTTCGCAATCGGTAAATTAGGAGCACTATGAAATTAATAAATTTTTGTGATGGGGTTCCAGTTGAATTTTCGCCACTCTATCAAGTTTCGTCAAATCATGAACCTGACACCTGGAGAGCCATTCTTTGTTTAGTACTGAAACGATGTGCTCCTTTTTTACGCCTATACTTCAAGGTGCATTATAGAGCACGTATTTCATTCGAGAAGTTGTATTTAAATCCAGTATTGTTCCATTTCTTATGGCGCATTCCGCCGGTGCAATAAAATCGAACGATCTCACGTTGTTTGCGTTTTGCTTTTATTTCATTAGGCTCGCCCAAAGACCTTGGTTTTACAATAGAACAAATGTAACTCCAATGACTGTGCGGTTACTGACACAGCCGCACTATCGGCGTAGAAAATAAATGTGGTGAAATGTACTGCAGTTGTGCGCCGTACATACTGTGAATAAATTTAAAGTGCCGTGCTGCTTGCATTTTAATTGCTTCATGAATCATGTTCGCTTTATGCATACACTAATTTGAATATAATTTCAAATATTTCCATTATATTTTCGCGTGGTGATTTTACAACGATAATAATTTACAGTGGAAGTGTCGCCAAATTGTTTGGGCAGTTGGTTCCATAAATCTAAACGTTAACAAGTTTATGTCATGCTCGTAGAATCAATAGAAATGATGTTAAACGTATTAGAAATTATATTTTTCTTTATTGTACATGTTTTTTTTTATATTAGTCCGCATTTTGGAATTTCTGCCAATTTTCCAGGGCGTCTACATTTCTTTATGCTAAAGTGTTGCTACATCCACAAAGATTTGCTATTTTATTGGCAATTTTTAAAAAAATTTCCGTCATCGACTGCTCAAATTTTCTTGTGTCTTAAATAAAAATACTGCTTCGTTTAAAAAAAAAACTGTTATATGTGCTTGTCACAGTAGATTGCATCAAGTCTACGACGTGTTAAAGAACTCAAATTGTCTCTACCTAGGAATTTATCATAATTCCATGTGGTAAATTCTAAAGGATAAGTAATTTAGAAATCTTTTCTACACTCTTTTGAAGGTAATCTAATAAAAATAGTAGACGATTGCTGCACATTCAAATTTTAGTTCTGACATAAGCAAAGAAAAGGATCTTAATCGCATTTAACTCAGTAAAGTGTTGTTAGAAACCCTAGAGATTTGAAGGCAGAGCTAGCGATTTAGTTAACGTGATCAGTGAACGACAGATGTGCGGCAAATAATACACCAAGATGGCGGATACTAGAATGTCTAGGTATAAGAGGAATATGGTTAAAACCTTATTGTAATGTTACATTGGGTGCATGAGACAGCAGCCCATTTATTTATATTAATATTAACTTATTATGATCACACCAGCGGTTAACAATGTCAAGGTTTTTTTGAAGGAAGACAATCAGGTACGGCCGATATTCTACAATAAATCTTTCAATCATCAGCATAGACTGCAACTTTACAATTCGGCAATGGCAGGAGATTGTTTAAGTACACATTGAAGAATAACGGCCCCAAGTGTGAACCTAGGAGAACGCCAGAAGAGGGTACATAAGAATTTGAGAAATAGCTATTGTAAGCAACATAACAGATACGGTTGTTTAAGTAACTTTGCAAGAAGCTTGTCACTTGAGGCACAAAACCAATGTTAGAAAGTTTCAAAAGTAATATATCCTAGTGTCGAAAGCTTTGGTGAAGTCAGTATACAACACATCAACTTGTTGACGATTATCCAGAGCCTCACTGAAAAAATGAGTAAGCTTAAAATATACAAATTTCTAGTTTCCTAAATTATTTTTACCGCATAAAAATGTCTAGTTACAACAACACAGCGTATAAAGTCGTAACAAGAATTCCCATCTGGTTGTTTTAACTTTCCATACATGCAGATATCTCCATACATAATATACAAATATACATAGACAATATAGCGGAGAGAGGATTTATATTACACCGGCTCATTTCTCATGCATGAGTCAATGCATATGTTTTACAGTCGCGTAGTCACGTGTGGAGTTTATCCTTTGCGATTATTTTACATTCTACGGCGGGAATGTTTCGAATTCCGGTACACATAAGTTATCGTTTAAGTACCTACATAACAATTTCGTCCGGTTTGTAAATCCAGTGGTATGGTTTTAATTACTCTGCTCTATATTACCCACCATAGCGTTCGTTGTTTGTCATTTTAAACCGTCATTTTTCCGCATATTTCCTTATTATAAACTATTTTTGCAGATGCAGAAACAGATTTAAAAATAATTTCTCTGACTTCTATATTGAGAAGATTAATCTTCACAAAGGAAAGCAACAATAGCGCAAAATGTACAAACACAAATTCTAATGTGATCTTTGCGAAATTGCCATATTTTAAAGGCGAACAAAGCTAACCTTACCCCCACGCGTTATCGTGAAATGAATTTATTGCACCGACCAGGAGCTAAGGTTACGCATTGTATCCGGACATTAGGCTATGAATAACTAACCCTTTCGTGATTAGGATTAATTTTCTTCGCCAGTCGTTTGTGAATAAGTGTATTGTGTGCGACACGAGCAGGTTAACACACCCGGACCTAACTGCCGAGTTGAGAGTTCGCGCAACCGCAATCTACATTTAAAATCGCTTTCCCACTTTGTCGTTTTAACCTGCGATTTGAAAAAACTGGGCTCCATTTAATGGTGTATGCTTATAGAAATAAGCGTTCACAGAATGAGGGCACTATTATATTAACATAAGAATGACATTAATTTTAAGAATTATAATTGAATGGATAAAATTAGCATAATCCCCGAGAGTGAGAATTAACTAATTCGGTTCCAACGAAGTTTATGTAGTATCGAAATGGAGTATACAAAATGTTAAGTGTGAGTTTATTGAAGAAGATTTTGTTAATGAGAGACATTTTGTTATGTATAGCACTTTAAATGGCACTTACACAGACAGTATATATATATATATATATATTTCATAATTTGAAAAATATCGTGTTTAATAAAAGAAAAAGGAAGCGTTAACATGTGTTTAACACATTTTTTTCTTAAACCGCTTAGCTCTGAAACATGGGTTGAGAGCTCAAGAGTGCCGGATGCAACTCCGACGAAACCCCTCCTCTATCTTCTCTGGCGTTCCAGAATCATCTTTTGGACATCAGAATGTTAGCTGCGATGCCTGTCTCTCAAACTCCTCCTTTTCTTTAGTAGCCATAATATCTCTGACAATTTGAGCAATGAATTGACAATTTTCTGATAAAACTAGCGTAGTAGGTACCATCGTATCCAGATTTAGAGTACATTGTATACTAGCTTAGGCCACAGCTCTGAAGTCGTTCCATCTTTTGCATTCGAATAAGGTATGTTCCACGGTATCTACTTTTAAGCAATATATACAGGAATCAAAATCATCTTTGCCTATACGCTTGGCAAAGAACCAGAAAGAGCTTGCGTCATATAGTAACTTATTTGCCTATGATTACATCTTAGCTATACTCCGTGTTGGTAATCATTCGCTTGGTTCACTGCGCTTTTACCGTCTCCTGGTTCCATCTGATCTGCCGGAGATCAATAGATCTTCTCCTAACACTGATGGCATTGGTGTCTGTCTCATCATTCCTGTCCGCATATATACATTCTCTTTCTTTTGCCAGCAAGTCGATGGGTCGATACAGTTTTCTAAGTTGAGACAACTGGCAGAAGCAGTTTCCTCTGTATAGTTAATGAAAGTTTTGATTGGTTTTGGAATTGGTAATAATAAATTAAATGTTCTGTCCAATCAATATTTATTTTAAAAAATTCGCTGTGTCTACCAATTTTCCTCTGTGTTCTCAATAGTAATTAACTATATTTCTGGTGCTGTAGCACTTTGTTCCAAATAGCGCACGGCGCTGCTGCGTATCGCTCTCATTTCGCATCTGGGTCCCCCTATGTTCGGCAAGAACCTAGCAAGGTTTGCAATACTTTCCTCAGCTTTAGTGGCGATTGTCCTTATACGATTATTGAAGGTGTCGCGGTGGCCTAGAGTAATACCCTTTTTTTTTTGTTTTTCTAGTACGCCTTCTTCTCAGAATAATCGCCTCAGTTTTGCCAGGTGCTACGGAGATCCTGTGTTATTTCATCTACCTACTGCTTCTATCAACATACATGCCTAGGCTAAACTCGAGGCGTCTACAGTAAGTTCCAGGTCCATGACTCCGTCGTAAATGATGTTCCATACAATCGGTCCCAACACTGCCCCTGTGAGACTCTGGTGCTCACCATCATGGCCTCACACATTGAAGAGCAATTCATTGTCATAATTCCAAAGATAGGTTCTTATTGGTTTTTATAATCATTGGCATGAGAACTGCATAAAACATTTACAATAAAAAATAAATATATACAAGATATATTATTATATCAATCAAGTTTTTACATATGCTCGCAAGAAAGAATTGAATAACTACGAAATACAACAATATTTTAGACTACCTTAGAAACATCCTGCGTAGCACCACTATGCCTAATTGATCCAACTTATCACGGCTAAACGATTTTCAATAGCTATCACACTGACAAAGTCAGTGCTAGGTTTTTCCACTATCACCAAACAACAATGCACAATCTCTCGACGCGCGTTTCGCTAACCAAGTTAGCATCATCAGGAGATGATTAATAGTCATTAATTTGTCAGTGTGATAGTTATTGTTACACCAAAGGTTCCAAAACCCAATTACTGGATTTTCAATAGTTTCAATAATTTTAATAATATGTTATTCTTCAGTCTTGTAGGTTTTAGATTTTCTAACTTTATATTTTTGTTCTACAGTTCCAATTTTGCACAGAAAGGAGTAACTTCATTGTATCCAAGATGTACGCGTTTACTTCTTAGAGAACGAACCTCTGGGTTCATTTTTGGCTTGCCAAACTTGTCGTTTGGTGTCCAGAGCTGCCTCTGCCATCCTATTACACAGTCTGCTATGGGTATTTCCACTGTTGATCTCAATCTTTTGTATGTGGTCCTGAGTCTACGGTGTCCTGTTAGGAAACCTACTACTATGTGAAGAGGATTCCTTCTGCAGTTTACTAGTCCTTCAGTCTTTTTTGATGTTCTTAATAAAGGTCCTTCCATGAATTTGCCTGCCTGGTTGTATTATTCCAGTGTTCTTTGTGTCCCTCTTGGAGCCAAATCTTTATCTATTCTCGTGCTTTGTTGTTGTGCTATATATGAAGCCGCTGATCCATTTCTTGCTAATTTATCGGGTTTTGTTTCCTTCGATTCCCGGCACCCACATGTAAAGTGACGTTATTGCAGTCTGTCAGGCTATTCAGTTTCTGAACACATTCGGAAACCAGTCTTGATTGTACAGTTGTGCATTGAAGTTCACTAATGCTCTCAGTATCGCCTGGTTGCTTGTTGCAATCCAAGACAAGCAAGCCAACCAAAGCAATACTTACATTACTGATGATTCAAAATTTTTCTTTTTCTTTTTGAAATATTTTGCTGTAAGTAAACAGAACTTAAGCAGCATACAAGTTCTCAATCAACAATCTTCAATCTGCATTTTATATGACTATTAACTTATCTGTGCTAATTGTAACAATCCTAAAATTACACATAAAAGAGCTAAATATTAATTTATAACAAATGACCTTGGGAAGTTTATGCGATGAAGATCGTTATTCTTCTAGTAGGCATCCCGTTTTAATTATTATTATTATAGGTTCGTGTTGTATGAATAATGTTACTTTCATTCTTTTTTTTGTTCGTCATGCCCGAGGTCGGCTATTAACAGCAGCAATTTAGTAATCAGAACGATTACTTATTCTCGGAATAGGTATTCTACTTACGTATATTGCTCATGAAAAGGTCTTAGGCATCGACGCAACCTATTATGTAAATTACCCCGCGGTTGTTTAGAAATTCAGCAAGTGATGAGTAAACGGTGCATTGTTGCGGAGATTAAACCGTGCATATCGTCTGTTGTCACTGCGAAATAGTGTTACGGGTCGGTGACCGACCGGCATATCATAACTGGATTATAAAGCATTACGAAGCATAAATTTAGCTGTCGTGTCTCTGGATAGGAACTGTTACAGGAAGGTGAGAAGTAATTACAATTTTGAAGTCGGTATACATGAACCACATACTTTTTATGATAATAATACATATTGATAAGTTTATTTAATGTTTAAAGCGGAATTGAATGGTCAACTCGTATGTTCCCAAAGCTTTTTCTCTATAGCTGTCTACAAAATAAAAGTTATTTGCAAAACTCGCTCTTTGTATATCGTTTTTTTGGAATAGCAAGTTCTACAAATAATGGCCTCATATATACAATATACATTAAAGAGTATAATGCAGTATTGTTTTCTAAATCTTCCCTAATTTATTGCAAAGTCACAGGCTTAGCGTTTCACAGCTAACATTAATGATGGATAATAAATAAACCTACTTTATGCACTGCGTAAATTTTCACTTGATATAACTAATGATACCCGCAATTTTCTTGTTATGTATTGTATAATTTTCCTATTTAATCGTTTTTTTTTTTTTAATTACTGAGGTGTGCAATTTATACATTCCTGATGTGACCATGTTGTATTATTTTGATATATTCCCTATTTTAAAACACTTATAATATTGTCTTTATTAGTTTTCAATATACGCATATTATGGTTTATATTGATTTTTACATGCTTTTACCATAAAGTAGATGTATTCAAATGGACATATCTTTGCAGGTATGCCAATTTTAAATATTTCAACGTTGTCCTTTTTTTCATTATTTATATTTTATTTATAAATGCTGGAGTGTTTTTCTCGTCCTTCAAGGTTACTATGTTGTTTTGTCCTAAATTTTCCATTTCCTTCACTATATTTTTTGTTTATAGTTTGATCTGAGGCAAGCCTTCGAGAATGTGATCATGATATCTTACTACACAAGCTGTCGTTTTATGGTTGGAGGGGAGCTGTAATCAATGGATTGCATCATATCTGAGTAGTCGTACGCAGCTTGTCACGTTTGGAGCGGGTGATCGTGATTATTGCTCCATTCTCTCGCGGGTGTCACAGGAAATGCCTCAGGGATCTGTCTCGGGCTCGCTTTTGTTTATATTGTTCATTAACTACTTGAGTAACCTTTTCCCTGATAGAATTCTTTGTCAATTTGCTGATCACACCACTGTGGCGATTTTGGGTCTTGATGATGCTGCTGCTTCTTTGGTTGGTTGTACGTTTGCCAATATTATGTCTTCGTCGTGCGGTCGCAGTGGTTTGGTTCTTAATATAAATAAAACATCTTTTGTAAATTTTAGTACCACTGGACGTGTTTCACCTCTTGTTTGTCTCTGCATGGTGTGACAGTAGTCGTAGTACTGAATTCCAATTTTTTGGGCTACCAGTCGATTCCCTGCTCTCGTTGGATCTCCATGTATCTGAGCTACATTCTAAGCGATGTTCTTTAAACTACGCTGTACTTAAACTTAGAGACTGTGCTAACTGCGCTAGCGTCGATTTACTGTTAATGTTTTGTTATTTGAGCTACGGTATTATATTCTGGGGCCAATCTACCGCTTTTTTTCGCTGTTTTGTTATGCAAGAACACCTTTTAAGGACAATGCTTTCTATGCGAAGAACCGATGCTTGTCAACCTGTTTTTAAGAAATATGGCATTTTGACTCTTCCATCAGCATACTATATATGCTGAAAGCACGGTAAGCATATTGCCTATAACAGTGATTTTAATAAGACCTATGATACCCGTGGCAAACATAATTATTCCGTACCAGCTTATAAGTCTAGTCGATGTAAAAAAAAGAACCAGGTACTTTTGTTTAAAAGTTTTTACCAAATTAAAATTATACCTTGATACTAGAAATTTGGGCCCATTAAACCACCGTTTGATGATGGATTACTACCCAACCAGAAGACCGGCTAAACTACATCACTCTCCGCCTTTTTTAAACGCCTCTAACTTATAAAAAGACTCGACGCTGCGCGTCTCGCTGTCGTTCGTACCAGCGGACTGGCTAAACCGCACTGCTCTCCGCTTTCTTTCAAACGTCTCTCTTAGTATGCTGTTGTAGTTGCTGATAGTTAATACATCCATGTAAATTATTTTTTGAAGACTTTATAGATGTGCCCCATACCAGGCAAAATCCTATGTAATTAAATATGTTAATGTAAAGTACTACAGACTCTAATATAAGGGTGTAAGCCAGGAAAAGGGGAGTGTTTAAAATTTTATTCAACAGTAATTAATTACTCGAAGACTACAATTTTTATAAAATTGAAACTTTGTAACATCTAATCTTCATATAAAGTTACTCTAGAAACAAAATAGTTAAATCTATATATTGAAGATCAATTTCACTAGTTCATCCGGCTAATAGCTTCATTGTTACCTATTTTCCAGCTTTATTTTTCATTCTTGATATTTTTTAGCAATATTAGTTTACTGCATTCAGTTTGTTGCCCCTAGTTTCCAAAAATATATCATATGTTTCAGCATGCTTTACTTTTTACAGTTTAGCTCTACCTGAAAAAATAAAGTGGTTATGTAGTTAACCCTCCTGAGACAACATCAATTTTCGGACGTGCTGTCCGCCCCAACTCTTACGTGTTTTCGCTTATTTGAGTATTGGGATGAAGAATATATTATTATCCGTAATTATAAGTAACTGTAATATGATTTATGGAGATTCAAGGTAGAAATTCTCATTTTATTTTCTAAATAATAAAAGTTCAAGGCTACACTTTTATCTCTTTGTGTCTGTTGGCCCAATACACCGCTGCGAATTATTGAATGTAATAAGTAAACAGTTTATAAATAGAGAAAAATGGGTCGTTATTTACAAGAACGTCGAATTTTTCGGCCCTGGAAGATGGGTTATTATATCTTTAGCCGGTGTCTTCGAGCACACATTGGCCACCAAAGAACAATCTTTTTCCAGAACAAAGTTTCTATCTCTATGATGATGCATGTGGGGATTGTCATTTGAAAGCGTTTTATAATAAGTACAAAAGCATTTATAGAAAAGTAATAAAACAAGCGAAATTAATGTTCAACAGTAATAAAATAGCAACTTCAGCAAATAAAAATAGAACAGCATGGAATATGATACGAACCAGTACTTCTGCATCTAGTCGCAAAACAAATGATGACATTATTTTAACGATTGACGAAGTTGAGGTGATAGAACCAAAAATAATAGCTAATAAATTCAATGATCACTTTCACTCTATAGCAGATAATTTAATTATTGACGATAATTTTAATTTGGACATGCAGCATATTAACTCTAACTGCAATACGTTTTTCTTATTTCCCACTCATCTAGCTGAGGTAAAAAGTGTGGTTGCCAGTTTGAAAAATACTCATTCTTCAGGCTATGATGGCATTAGTACTGTTTTGATAAAAATGTGTGTAGATGACATTATCGTTCCATTGGTTGAAATAATAAATTGTTCGTTTAGTAAAGGCTTATTCATTAACGATCTAAAAATAGCAAGAATAAAACCTCTTTATAAATCTGGATCTAAAAAATGCGTTGATAATTACAGACCTATATCATTGCTTAGTGTATTTTCAAAAATTATTGAAAAATTAATAGTGAACAGATTAGTAAAATTTTTAGATCAACATAATGTTTTAAACAAAGTACAATTTGGTTTTCGGGAGGGGCGTTCTACTGTGTCGGCTGTAACTGAGTTTTTAAACGAATTATACAAAGCTTTTGAGGAGGGACAATCTAATGTGGGCGTGTTTGTTGATTTAACCAAAGCCTTTGACTTGGTTAATCATGATATTTTGCTGATGAAGTTGGAGTCGTGCGGTGTCAGAGGTCAGGCTTTGAGTTGGTTTGCCAGTTATCTACACAGCCGATCTCATTACGTAGATATTAGCGGCACATCATCCAATTTACACCATATGAGCAAGGGTGTACCACAAGGTAGTGTATTGGGGCCATTGTTATATATAATTTATGTTAATGATGCTCCAACACGTCGCTATTAATTTCAACCAAAAAAGAAGAGGACATACGTTTGACAGTGGAAAATTCAGTAAATGCACTAAATAATTATTTTTTAAGTAACGCTTTGCACTTGAATTACAAAAAGACTGTTTTCATTGAATTTAGCTTAATCCAGCGTGAAAGGGATTTGTCGCGGTTGGTAAGGGTTAATAATAAGAGCATAGCTCAAATAGATATGACTAAATTCTTAGGTATACATATTGATGGAAATTGTTCCTTCACAAATCACATCAGTCACTTAGTTAGCCAACTCAACAGTATATGTTTTGTTATAAGTAGATTGCGACATGTTGTTGACGTGGCTGCTGTGAAGTTGTACTACTACGCGCACTTCCAATCACGAATTTCCTATGGAATAATTATTTGGGGATGTTCATCGGAAACAACTAGGGTTTTTAAAATACAAAAAAGGGTTATTCGACTGATAAATAAAGTAAGCTTTAGAACTAGTTGTAAGGTATTATTCCAGCAAATGAGTATTATGACCGTGCCTTGTATATATATATATTAATTACTTTTGCATCTGAGAGAGAATTTGCACACGTTTAATAAATTAAACGAGACTCATTCGTACAATACTCGTAATAGTGACATATTAGAAATTCCTAAGCATAGGTTAACCGCAAGCGAGAGAAACCCTAGGTACCAGGGTATCCTTTTATATAATAAGCTTCCGGCAGAATACAAAATGCTGCCTTTAAGCAAGTTTAAACGTAGAATTAAAGATCTATTAATAACGAAAGCTTATTATTCTGTAAAAGATTATCTATGTGATCGAGATATCTGATGTTGTATGTGTGTTCACTTGATATTCAATTTTTATAATACATGTAATATTAATTAATTTTAATAGAAATCGACTCTCCATTTGTGTACCGCTGTACATACATAGGAACGCGTAGCCTATCTTTATATAATAATTTGAGACCTATTCTATGCTACAATGTAGTCTAAAAGGATGAAATAAATTATTTATTTATTTATTTATTTATTCATCATTTGGTAGCTCTCTTTTTTCATCTTTGCTATCGAAGTCATCATAAAATCTTCTTCAAAATCATCTTCCTCTATTGTTGCCTCTTTTATTCCTTCAGAAGTGCATCAATAATTACAAGTCTTGATCTTGCCAATAAGGCAGAGCAAACATAAATATTGAAATAAACGAATAAATAAAATAACTCGTTAAAGGCCATTAAAGTAAATCAAAAGTAACACCAAATTTTGTTGCCTATACTAGAACGTAGGTTCCACTTTCAACGAAAGTGGAACCTACGGCATAGTTGAAGGACAATTTAGTGTAAGAATACATACTGAAGGCCTCACTGCTGAGGGATGAGCAATTAAAAATAAGTGGCGTTGGGGTCCATTCAGATGTTTAATAAGACATCCACATATTATTAGGTATGCATAGTTTTTTACCGGTAGGTATAACTAATGATATTATAGAGATGGTTCTCAATTTTTTAGAATTCATATTGTTTAAAATATTAATTGTGCAATTTCCTCTATTATATCCATATAATATTATACATACATCAATAAAGAATGATAGTCATAGTATATACATTAACCTATATTTATTGCCAACAAATATGGAATGTTCTAAATGTAACGGCTTAAACTAATACGTAATTGAAAAGAAGCATGATGAGGATGGCGTGTACGTAATTAGGGTAATAAGAAAGTGAAAAAATTCCGTCAAGATTATACCGCACGCCGGCCATACGGAATGAACGTGGATCTTATTAATGCGCGATTTTTCCGTTCTCTAGCGCCAACAGGCTGTATAATACAACGTCATGAATTATTAATTAGCCTACCAGCGATAAAATAATAAAAAAAAATAATGAGTTTGAAATTTAATATTTATGTATGTGTGTCATGAATAAGTAAATCCTGACAGCTATTTACGAATAAATTAATATTCCTTCAGCTCGGTTGCGTCACTTGAAGGAACGTTCGACTTATCTGGACATTCGCTGGAAGTAATGAAAAGAGTCAGCAGACAATGTTGTTTACTTTGCATAACGTAATATAATCGATAACGTGCTATTATGTACACATGACTAAGTATTATTTTCCTGCTCGTCGATTCAGCACTATGCTGTAGGGACAATAACGATATAAACGTGAGCTCCTCCCAGTCACGCCAAACCATAAAAAAAGACAATGTTAAATTTTAGAATTATTACCTTCCTAGTTTGCTGATGTAGAAGTCAATGACATAAAACCTTGAATTGAACAGACATTCCTTTAACTAATATGTTTTATTTTATAAAGAAAATAATAGATCTATGTCATCAATATTAACACATGTTAATTGCAATAAGACATAGGATTGTAATATATTTTTTTTAAATTGATAATTACATACATAGATTTGAATGACTTTTACCAGTATATATGTAAGTATGTACGTCTGAGAGTATTTTTAACCAAGGTCGTACTCGGATAATTTGTTTATGAATCTCGTACAATACTAAATTCTTATATCCTATAGTGATAAATAACGCGTGAACTCCTATGTCTACATAGAACAAGCACACTGTAATAAAATTTTCCCGAACGTTATGAGCGTTGAAAAAGTGCTATGGTAAAATATTTACTCGAAAGTATAAATATAGCTTCAAATATTTACGCCAAACATCAGGATGTTTAATCGTAACGCATCAAAATAAACTGTTGCTTTATTTCTTTCTATGAGGCCACACATTTCAGTGGAAAATATTTTTAGGTAATGCCGTACTTTTACCATATGTTTATTCCTTCACATGTAACCTTAGCGTCGGATAATTTATTGTGATAATATTTTGAACTTAAACGCGGCATGAATAAAATACTCCCATAATTAATCGCTCGCAAATCACCCAGCTGAGAATTTCATGTTTATTTCCGTTGTTATATGCCTTTATATTATGGAAAAAGTTATTATAACGTATATTAATTAAAAATTATATTTCTTTTAGAATAGGTATATAATTAAATTATCCATGTGAACCTTTGAAATTACTAATTTAACTACACTTTCCTTTTTTTCGTTCGTGGCCTTGTTGGATGCTATATTTTAGTATCGTTTATATCATATGACCTTGATAACAACGGTTGCTCTAATTTAGTTTCAACAGTCACAAACTACATAATTTTATCATCTTACAGCTTTCTGATATTAAGCAAGTAAACAATTATTCACATTAGATACAAGAGATGTCCGAGGCTCTGTAAGATAATCTTTGTTTCTTCTTTTTATTTTATCATAATAAAGCATTGTTATACAGTATACATATGTATACGTATGTGGAAATAACATACCTCGAAATGTAATTGGAAAGCCCCTCCAGGCATGACATCTTTTTTTGTGGTGTTCTACATTTCTCCTGGAATTGTAAATTCATAAATACTTTCCTTGATGAATTCAATCCGGTAGATAAAGCGTTTTAGTGCATGTCACGGATGATAATTATTTTAGTTTCAATAGTATGAGTATGTTAGCGATCAACTTTATAAAGAGGCTCCCGTTGAATCTCAAACTCAGTGAAAATCACGACTTCCTCAGTTTGTTTCTAAAATTTATAGATGCCATATATTAGCCATAAAAGTGCGTGGCTAACACATTGATATTATTCTATGTTTAATTACTAAGTTGAACTTAATTATTTAAATTTTACTGGTTATTGATTTATTAAATTGAAGAAGTTGTCTTGATTCCAATCGCTCTTGCAGCTAATTGTAAGTTTTATCTTCTTTCCCAAAGCTGTTTTTTTTTTGCACTTCAGCCCGGAGTATTCCCCGAGTTTGGCCACGACTTTGCATTTCTGATTATTTTGAGAGTTGTCATTTTTACTACAGGAGGTTAAAACCACTTCAGTAGCTGCCGTTGAATAGGTTCTTATTGCTCCAATTATGCGTACCCATGCCCTTCTTTGAGCTTTAGAGAGATTAATTCTCGCAGTGGCCAGCTAGTTTTTCCGATCCAAGCCCCCATATAAGTATTAAATGATCCTGCTACTGCGGTGTACATCTGAAGCAGTATTTCCATATAGTGTCAACCTAAGAAGAATCATGTCAACACCATACAAAAGTATTCAAAACGATGTAATGCTAATAACAGTGGATATTTTGCTTTATTTCTCTTTTATCGATATAGGTTAATTATGGATTTCTAGAGAAAAATCTTAGATTACTTATATGGATGTCTGCCACAAGCAGGTTCTCAGCAATCAGGTTTAATTGACTGATTATAATTTATCATCACAAGTTGAATGAAACTTATAGTAAATATCTCCTTTGTCTCAACTTTTTAACGAATCAAGAAAGTTTAGCCCATCAGTCGAAACTTATCATTCAAATGATGATGTCATTCGTTCAAGTACAGTCATTGCTTTCAAGTTGATACTGGATGTGGAGGTAAGTTTTGAGCCCTATTGTTGAAGGAAAGGAAATTACTGTTCATATTATTTTTTATTGCTGATTTGAAGAAAAAATTCAAACGTTAAGAACGATGTATCGAAAAAGCAATTTATTAGTTTGAAAATTAAAAAGAAGATTGGAATGGACTTGGAGAGATTAGATAAACATACATACATAATAAGAAAAATATTGTTATTAAATCTTTTATGTTGAAGTAACATGAACTGCAATAGTTGTTGATTTAATAAACTGTACCATAAAGGCGGTTTGTTAAGTGGAATTTTGTTAATATACCCAACAACCTTATCAATTTAGCAAAATTATTCAGAAAATTAATAATAAGCAAGGATGTGAATTCACACCATATTGTATACTCCTCGTTCGAAATTTTATTGCTCGGAGTGTACCTTGATACAGTCTCTCGCGTCCCTACTAGCCTACTCGCATCGACAAATTGGTGGGGACGCGAAAGACTGTCCGAAGGGACACTCCAATAAAATTTCGAACGACGAGTGTTTGATGTGGACTCAATTCACATCCCTGGCAATAAGTATACGTAATGTAATCTTGCTGGTTCAGTTAAAAAAGTTGTTAACAAGATTTTTCTTCGTGGACCTTGTGGAACAACAGAATTTGTTAACTTTAACAAAATGCTGATGACTGTTTATGCATGAGAATTTTGTTTTGATACTAAATAGCCGATTTTCCTCTAAATATATAGTGTTGCAAATAAAATAAATATCCTTCTTTGCCATCTAATGCTAGTTCTTTCAAAAAAGATTTTTGACGCTTCCAATAAATTATTCATAAAAAGCAAATTGGTTTGCATTCTAACGAGTTATCGTGTTTAATTATTAATGGTTCTAATCATCTTGATTTTATTCCTCAGTTCAGCAATTGTAAAGCCAGCAGTATCTTTAACAATAGAATCTAAAATATTTTCTTTTGAACCTTTACTTTTATATTTATCCAATCCGTGTTTCAAAGCCAATTATGTCCTCAGACCATTTCAGATTCGTCTCTTTTAACTATTCCATATATAATTTATTATAAACAAAGTACAGACCAGTTGAAACAAACAGTCAATTGAGAAGTTCACACGTTTCAAGACAAGATTCAACTTGAAAGTAATAAGTATTGAGCTGGATGAGCTGCGTCAACCTATCGTTGTTCCACTAAAACGTTGTTCTCAATTGAACTCCAATGAAACAAAGGTTCTCGCTATGGATTTTGTCCAACTTTTGCTGATTAGCTGAAATTCATCAACTAAATTCGATTCTTAAGAACACGTTGTGAACGAATACACACTAAAAAATATTTGCAATTCCTACAGAAAATTCCAGTAACGTATAAGGTAAAATTGCCAAAAATTGGGAAATTTAATAGAAAACTTTAGGTATATTTTCTAATTTTGAGTAATTTTACCATTTACGTTACTGCAATTTTCTGTAGGAATTGCAAATATTTTTTAGTGTGTATCCTTATTAATTTTTTATATGACGGATCTCCGTAGTTTATGTTAATAATAGAGCAGTATAAATATAATAATTTTCTAGAACCTTCTCAATGCTTTCTTTTGTATTTGTAATGCGCAATAATAGTTTTACAAATGCGGTTAATTATTAACTATAACCTACAATACAGAAACAATTATGTAGTCGACTTTTTCTCCATCGATACGCAACAAAACCAGTTATTGGAACATTGGTAATTACCTTTCGTCATAAAAGAAGTAAAAAAGGAAGTGGAGAACAGAATTCTGTTGACGATCGCGTGAGTCGATTCAGGTCGGTTGTGGATGGAAATATAAAGAAGAATAATTACAATAACAACATGAAGAGAGGCCGTCGGCCAAGACGGGAGGCGCAAACTGGTGAGACGGGTTTCTAAGAAAGTTCAGATTCAGCAAGAAACCGTAGCCCGTAACCATGACACGACCGTATCTGGATTTAAAACACCATTATTGGCAAAAACTGGTTTCTTGTTCTGCTTGCGCGGTCGAACGAATGGCCGGTGTGTGAGAGGATATGCGTGTCTGCGCGCGATAGTGTGTGCGTGAGCGCCTTGTTCGTGTAGATTAAGTTACGACACAAATATAGAGATGGAGGACACGAGCTGAGTCATCGTTTCATCCATAGTCTCGTAAAAGAAATCGCCGACATTCATTTGTCAGCGGATATTGTTTTAATGCCATTCCTTTACGTAATACTTTACTAACGCTAGAATCCTTTTATATTTCCTATTTATATAGAAAATAATACACTATTTTATAATAAATTAATTATGACACAGATTTTAATGGCAAATTATGGCCAACTGCCAAGAAATTACATTAAACCGCTATCCGAAACCAGCCATCAACATTGAAATCCAAAGTTTTGCAGTGGATCGTGATTATCATCTATTCACGCTTACGTGGCTTTCATCATAACCCAATCGGCACTCAACAACGATTTCTAAAACACGGAACTAACATTACGCCGCGTTCAGCCGTTATTGACCTTCGAGAATTGTAGGAAATCGTTGCACTATTGCTATCGACAATGCGAGATAATTGTTTTTGCCTTTCATGCCGATTAAATAGCACGCTTCATTCTTGCTTATGTAAACAGGAAAATAACTTTCGTATTGCATGGAATGGGAGAGTAGGTATGAATCTTGTTAGTCAATAATTATGCAATTAAAGCGACGATGAATCATTCGAAAACGGAGAAGCACCAAATCTGTGCACTTTAATATTCGTAAGAAAATGTAAATAGGACAATTCATTGAGGTGTTGGTAAAAATGAACGCAGAAAACACAAAATGGGGCGTCGTACAAGTATTGAAATTTACGAATTAACAATACAGCATCCTTCACTAAATGTAGTAACCCAACGAAATATTGAAAAAATGGTTAAGAAAACTGCATCAACTGTATGTAACATATCTTTGAACGCTGCATTAAAGAATACCAAGTACATAATAAACATTGAAAACCTCGTAATAAAAATTTAACCGTGCGGTAAGCGAACAGTGGATTATTAGAGAGGTTTAAAAAATTCGAAAATAAATATGCCTAAATTCAGTACACATAAAAGAACGTAGAACTTATCTGTGGTAGAACTCAAAGCAGTGTAGAAATCGTACGTAGAATTTTGCATAGAGGTAATTTGCACGGGCGAACTATGAGGAACGAGCCTTACATCAAAAAGAACAAGTTCTATGTGCGATTGTAATTTGCTCAACAATACCTAAGGAAAAAATTGACTTTTTGGAAACCGTAATTTTACGGATGAGAGCAAAGGAAACCGATTTGCATGAAATGGTAAAACTACTATATGCCAAACAAAGAGGTTCTCAAAAAGAATTTACGAGCTACTAGCTACTGTTAATCATGTTGGAAACCATGTAAAATGATATGGGGTTGCGTTGCATATCATCGTCAGGTGTAGGAAACCTATATTTTATAAAAGGAAAGATGAACCGGCATATGTACTTAAAAATATTCTGGAAAGAAATCTTAAAAGTAGAAAGTTGGGGGCACTTTTAAATTTTATCTGGTCATGGACCCGAGATATGCGTCTTTTATTGTGTCAAATTGGCTGCTTTACAATTGTCCAAGGGGAATTAAAACACCAGCACAATCATCAGACCAAAAGAATGGTGAAACATTTCCCTAAACCATACAAGAAAATTAGTAGAATCGATGCCCAGCTAGGTTTGAAGCTGTAAGATGGTCCTGCAAAGTATTAAAATGAAGCTTTGGTGAAAATGTGTATCATATTCATAAGTTTTCATGTCAGATCATGCACCATTTAAGCTGAGAGATGGCAAAATAATGACCTGGTATTGTTTTCATTGTATTCGCTACAAAAAAAAAATAATGTTGGGAAACAATCGGCTGTTAGTTTAGTTTTAATAATGAAAATTTGTTTTGATTATATGAATAAAATCATTTATTTCAGTGAGAACTGCATCGTTTAAGCTGGAAGTCACATTACATACCACCCAATATCTATAAATCATTACATTACGTTAATGACATTGTTATTTAACTTTTTATATTTAACAAATATAACAATTATCTTAAAAAAGTCTGATATCATTTAATGTAGGGAATAAACTGGAAAAAATAATAGCAATTGATCACACAGAGTCTACCATTTAGGAATGCTACAAATTACAAGGTCAGTACATACAGTGCCAGTTAAAAGGATTAGGATGGCCATTAATATTTATTTATCTTTGTAAACTCTATTTTTAAACATCTTAAAGGGCTTAAATCTGTCGACTGAGCAGACCATTCAGTGTTTCCTCATTTTCCAATCCGCCTGTTGGGAAAAGATTGCCCAGATATTGACGAACATTTACATCATAACATGCTTCCATCTTGCTGTAACCAACAGATATTGTTATTGGGAAGGTGTTCATTATGTTCACATGAACCTAATACAAACAAGTATAATTAAGCACAATTTATCTTCTTAATTAGAAGATAAATTGTTATTGGTGAAAAAGCCACCGATAATGTGACCCCTTAGAGTGCCAACACAAACAGTAACTGTTTAGAGGAATTTTGTAGTTAAGTCTGTCTACTTCACCGGTAAGACAATTTATCCGGGAACAGAATATTATTCACAGAATTTTTCCTTTTGGAAATATTTTAGATTGCTTCACAAAATTGTAATCTATCAAAGTCATCTTCAGTTAACTCGTGTGGTATACCTGGGGAAATCTTTAATGCTATCTGTTTGCTCAAATCGTTTTACCAACAACGGATTTGGAAATTGCATTTCTGTTTGGATGTCTATTAAATTACAGAGGTATCGTAAACTTCTGCATAACGTCCATTATCAAGTAAAGTAAATTCGCGAGTTCCTGTTTAAACAAATTACGCTGACGATCTTGATATAAAAACAATTAAAGAAGTGTATAGATAAAAAGACAAAAAAACATGAAACTTCGACACTAAACATAATTACCTAAAAATAGATAATGCATTCGTTATAGAACAAAATTTTCATTCACATGACCGTTTTCTTTCAACGATCTTACTCTGTACGTTTGAACCGGTTCCTCATTCGTTGCATAAATCTGGTTAATGCACTCAAGCGACCACAATTGCAACACCTTTCGCACTTTTGTAATTTAGCGAATCTACATCCCAGAGAATTTTAGTAACATTCATTCCTAATCGATTCTTTAACTTTGTTTCAGGAATGGGATTCCGCTATGCACGGCGTAAGAGAATATCCAGAGTTGAAGGCGGCCGTACGCAGATGGGCCGAGCAACAGGACGGCCAAAGAATACTGTTGGCCACACCGAGTGTCCTTGTGGGATACCGAGTGGAGGTGTACCGTGCTGAGGGCACCACACAATGGTACACCGCTGTTATAGTTGGTTACAATGAAGCTACCAGGGTATGTATCTGTGTAGATAGTCGTAGCCTTTTAACGTTTTGACTAAAGGAGGAAGTGGGTGTTTTTCCAATTTACATACACGTATGCACGTGTGGTGATGTAACTGAAGTTATGTTAATTCGGCCGTAGAAAGTAGATAACGGAAAGGCTGTGTGGAAACTGCTGTTGCTATTTTATTTTAACGTTGCCTTCGGAAACTAAATTAATTTGCATTTATGTAGCGGTGGGCGATGTGAGACTTATTAAAAGTTAAGTGTTGTATAATCAAATGATTACTACATAAATTTCTAATTATTATATTGAAGTATTTCCGTTAATAGATACACAATATGCATATGTTCCCAACAGAAAAGTTACGTAGTGTTAATCTGTGTGTTTATCTAAATTGAAGAAGAATGAATGAATTTAGTTCATTAAAGTAATTAATCAGTAAAGCATTGAAGTTTTATGCTGTAATCGTTAAGATAATGCCTTTATTTTACAATTTCTGCTGCTTAAGCTCAATGACTTCTTGCGTGTGAACTATTATTGATGTAATGAATGCATCGATTTTTGACCAATTGCAACCGTTTGTTTGTTTACATTTTGTTCAATTAATGTTTTGAGGTTATATGTGTATAAGCAAATTTAAATTTGGTTGATGAGGTAAATAAATAGATATCCATAAATATAAAATTTTAATTATCAGTAATTAATATTAATATTAAGAGTAAATCAGCGATGTGTGCAGATATGAGAAATGTACATATTTTGTATGGCTTGAATAAGTATTATTCGGAGAATAAATTCCATCTTATGCAAAGTAAATTCGCTTACATCTCGACAGAATAGGTATCTGCGCGTTTCATATGCAAAAAGAAATGATCAACAAGTAACAGTACAAAAAAAGAAGTTCAAAATATTGCTAGGCCTAGACATAATTAAGTTTTCAAAATTGTGGTAATTCCTCAACCTGACACCATGGGATCATACAAACGCGTCATTCTGCAAAGAGCTGACTCCATCCCAGTTATAGATATTAATTGCAAGCAGTCTATAGTCTATATACATAGTTATTAATTATTTTCTAAATTGTTATTAAATTGGTTTTGCGCCTACGTGAATTCAATTCTAATATATGGTAATATTTAAGTGAAAAAGAGTAACTAGCAATAATTGATTTTATTAAAAAAATTGAAATTATCAAAGTTTATAAATTTCTTCCACAGTCTTTCTATCCTATTTAAGAATACAACTGTCTGAGTTAGTAGTATTACAGCTTCTTCTTAGTGTATCGCATAAAATTAAAAGACGTTTCAATCGTTTAAATATCATCTTCAGATGTACAGATCCAGATATATGAACGATGTGTCATTTCCCAAGATCCAATATACCAAGAAGAAACCAATTAAATAATAGGTAATAATATACGATCGTTTGCAACGCTTATAATAAAGTTATGATTAAATCATAATTAAAATTGATTCCTGTTGCACGCACACTTAAACTAATAATTAAGTGGTCAATTGGTGATTATCTTTAATCGCTACCGAAGATACTGTTTAACTCTTAATTAAGCTTACATGCAAAAACATTTTCCTTAAAAAGTGATAAATTATACATTCTGTGTGCTATAGGTTGTGGTTATTCTATATCTACCATTATTATTTGCCTGCTTTTATTGTATTTAAAAGAAATATAAAAACAAATGCAAATAATAAATCTAACGAAGTATATTTAAAATGAACAACAAAATTTATGGATCTCATTTGCTTTTCACCGTAATATTGTCAATAAATAGTATAGTATAGTATAGTATAGTATTAATGCAGAAAATTTACAAAATATCACTGTACCCACATGCTATAAACTTCTAATAAAATTATATCTGTTTGAAAATCTTTAATAAGAAATTTGTTTGCATCCAAATCACTGACCTACCCTAAAAATATGATTAAATGCGCGTGTTTGTCGGGACAACTGGGCTGGTGACGATGCGATAGACTGTATGGAGGGACATTCCGAGTAATAAAATTTCGTACAACCGATGATCGAATTAGGGTGAAACCTTATAATAGATAAATGAAAAGCCCCAAATCACTCACACCGCACAATACCAAGAACCTGAATAATTTGTTTGTACCGCATGCGCCTTAAGTACAATTTTCAAAGTGTTGGAATAGTGTTCGTTTTGCTAAATGGCTATCACAAACTTTCTAACTAACTAATCATTAATTATATTTGCTCGGTGCGGTGCTATTCACATTTAATTCATAATTACATTAAATTTTTGATTAGTTAATTAAAATGTTAATCATAACCGGTACAAACGGCTGATAATCTCGCAGAAGAAGGTCATATTAAACCACAAATAACATAACACCAGAAACCATGTCAAATAGAAGAATTGACAGCAATATTGCAATTTTATTCCAATATCGATAGACCATCCCACGTTCTTTTTTTTTTTTTTGCTTTGTGAACTTATCGAGCATATTCAAACATATCGATTTACTGGACTATAAGTGCTAAAAATGGATGCATTACGTTACGCAAGTTTTAGTAATTAATTCCGTATTTATATTCTAAATGTTTATTCTAGCAAAAACGCTTAGTAATCACAATTAATAAAAGGCGCTTAAAAATATATAACCGATTCCAACATACAGAATTAATTATTAGCGGTTTAATTCTCAGGAATTAGAATAGCATGCGAGCGCTAATTATTTTCCATGATGAATTTTACAGGCTCATTATGTCAGTACATAAAGTGTACATTGACTTATAAACGTATGTATACGTAAATGGCGAATGGCAAGCTTGTGTGTGTGTTCTACATACATAAATGTATTTATGTAAATGAATAGCATAACTGTTCGAAAGTAATAACTGTATGTATGTAGACTGTATGCAAATAGAAAAAAGTGGAAGTCGTTCCAAGCATTTTTTTTAGTACGTTACAATTAAAAAAAAAACCGTTTATATTTCCTGTATTATCGCAATTTTGTGTGCACATATAAAAACCTATTAAATTATAACTATTGTAGAAAAGTTCGATTGTGTATCCATGCCTATATGTATGAAATAGCCTAACCACATATATGTATGTATAAAAATTGTTTTTAATTTCAATTTACAATGGCTTCTGTAAATGGTTTTTGGCTGGATATTAAATGCAGTTTTAATCAAAATTTTAATTCTGAAACTATTTTGTTTTCAACAAAAAAAGTAATATTAATGTATGCATTTTATGCAAAATACTCCAAGCGTATTTTTAGAGATAACTCATTCAAGTTTACTGTTATTTAAAATACTAACTTTAGCATCGCATGCTGTAAATATAATGTGCTGTTTGTGTGTTTAATTTAGCCCATGTATTTACATTATTTTGGGCGAGAACGGTCTTATATACATTCCTCTCATGTAAAAAAAGACAAGACTAATATATATATATAGGGATAGCCAAGATTCTGACAGTGCCACAACATATGAAAAATAAAATGAGAAGCATATATTTAAGTAATATAATTAGTCGAAGTATCCCAAAAAAGGTTGTATATTTTGATAACGTTGTATATTATTCATAATTTAACAAGGGAAGTGGTACTGTGATTAATTAAAGAGGAAGTCAGTTCCTCGAATATAGATAACCTTGAAAACGCCTTATTCACACATCAGTCTATTTATAAGTAAACGTATACGAAATTTTTGAGTAAGCTATGTTTAGAGCTATATTAAATGCAGTCAAAAACCTGCATAAAATTAATTAAATTGTACTGATATTCCAAGGTAACGTAGTAAGTAGAGGTGCTACTTTTCACTTGGAACACAGTGTCGTCGAATGTTAAAACAAATTGGGATTGTGATTAAAAAACAAACTTTTGTATCAGATTGGTTAGAGATAATGAACTACAGCACAAGCATTTTCAGCTGGCGGATGCGCGATAGCAAGAGGATGTGCTCAATGGAATGGGACACACCTGAAGGAACATGGAGAAACGCTGTAAATCGCACGTGAGAATGTAGCCGCCCCCACATCTGCGCGATTCGTACAAACGAGGAAATTCAGTTTTTATTGTATCTTAATATGTATCTGCAGTACTGTACGCCATCCATCGACTGGGCTCCGCCCTCCTCTTCGAGCTCATAAAGTAAGATGCGCATGAGGGCGCGGTTTCCGCCAACAGAAAATAATTGTGCTGTAGTAACTTAATCCAAAGGGATCAACTAACACTTTCGGTCATGTTAGAGAGTTATTCCTTTACTATTCTCTTTCGTTGATAGTACTTTCCCCTGCTAAAGCGCAACGCTGCACATGGTATGTGTGTATAATCATATCAAGTAATAATGACATATCACCCAATTTAAATGAGATTATATTGCCATATTAGTTCACAGTAAAATATACACCTCTATTTCTGGAATTAATATAGATTAGTGATAAAGATACACGCCTTTGTTATTAGTTTTGACGAAATACTAGGAATTTTAGAGACGCTAATCAATCGTCTTAATCTTTACACGTGATAAAATGATAAACCTTTACTTGTTTGAGATAGCACGGTGTAGATGTCTATTTGTTTTTTTGATATCTGGTGATATAATCATATAATTGACAACAATAATATGCCTTGTATGTACTTAGTTTTTTTATAAACATAAATATGAATTGTAAACGCATTTTATCTCGTTTTTGCAATACTGTTTCTCGTATTTTAATCGCCTCAAATGGTTTAACGACCCTCCTCGTTAAATATGTTGATTTGAAATCAATAACACTAATGTGGGCTTTCTACACAATTAGTTTTCTACCCGATGTTGTATTGACCGAAATAAACAACTTTTGAAACCCATAAGTATATTTAGCACATAATTGAGGCAAGTTTAACTAGATTAATGTGAGTTTCCATAGACTAGGAAAAATAGGTATTACCACTTATAATAATAGTATTAACGCAGGGAAGACTATCCATTATATATTATTTTCAATTATACTTACATGTATTACTATTTAAATTTATTAATGAGTTTCGTTTTTTTTTATGTAATTTTGGGTTTTAGATCGTGAAATATAAACCTTGGTTTTCTTTCTATCTTACTAAATAAATTGAATAACAGTAAATTACTAGCTTTTAACGTTTTTTTATTTCTTTCCTCTAACTTTTGGAAAAATTAGTTTGAATGTTTCTTTTTTCTAAATGGACGGTTATGTACGTAGCAAAATATAACAGAAGATAGAAAGAAAATTAATCTGAATTCAACGACTTAAAACCTAAGATTTAGTAATGAGTAAGGTAGGGAAAAATAACTATCGTTAGCGAAGACTAAGACAGACTCGTGTTTGGTCAACTCTCGGGAAAGCCGGTAAGCTACACGAACCCTTTCTCCCGAGACGAATAAACACGAGCCTGTCTGGTCCCCGCTAACGATAGTTACATTTAAATTGACTACAAGAGAGTAGACAGCGAATTAAAAATTCAATATTACATCCTGTAATACTCGGATAAAGTGTACAGGGTGAGTCGCAATTCTGTGATTATCTGTCATAAACAATGTGTTAACTAACTTGAACGAAAGCAAATTATTTTAATTTATTGGGAAGACATTTACAGGCCAAGTTGGCTTTATAGTTGCTTGACCAGTGCAAAATAAATTAAAACAAGGACATCTAAGTCCATTGTGTGCAAAAAGTTTTGTACCCATATGGTAATGCAAATAACAAAGTATTGTGTGACAATTCGTCAGTTAAATGATAGTACTACCGCTTTCAAACCTTGCAAAAACTGCATTCCGTATATTTTTAAGATTTTTGTTTGAAAATTCAAGGTAAAACAGAGCCAGATAGATCGTTTAAAAAGAAATAATTTACATACGTATCAAGCAATTTGTGAAAATCCGACCTTCAAAATTATAAAGGTCAATATTTTCAAAAAATAATTTGGCATGAAATTGTAAATAATGAACTTCTGTGCTCGTATTTTTTCCTAGGTTATTATATTGAAAAAGATATTTCCAATTCCTGCTAACAGAACTAGGAAATGAAATTGGCGAATTGCCACTAAACACGCTTTGGTTTATACAAGATGGAGTGCACATAGTACCTACCAGCAGTCGTAGCAAAATTCAAACATTAATATCAAGAAATTCTTTGGTAGCTTCAAAATAAAGTATATTTGGAGGTCATACCAGTATTTAGAGCACTTAAAAAATAAGATAGAATCTGCTATATATTACATTTAAGATTATATGTATATATATATATAATTGCTAAGAACACTCCCAAGGAGTTGCGCCGCTTCAAAAGCTTTCTAGATCCGTAAAAATGGGGTGGATCGGTCCCCACCTTTCTTCCTAAGCTTACTTCTCAAATCTTCTCACTAATCTCTGCCCATAGTTTCCTATTCTTAGTTTTCTCTTTCCAATTGGTCACTCCTATCTTCTTCAAATCTTCCTCAACCTCCTTCAACCATCTTGTTCTAGGTCTTCCTGGACCTCTCCCGTATCCTGGTTCCCACCGTAACATTAAATATGTCGTAGCCGTCTCACCAGCTCTCCATACGTGACCCAGCAATTTTATCCTTTGTGCTTTTATTTTCTTTACTATATCTTCTCCTTGTAGTTCTTGCGATATTTCGTAGTTCATTCTTTGCCTATATTCGTTGTTTGCTAGTTTCACCGGTCCCATGATTGTTCTCATTATTTTACTTTCCAAAATTCTTAGGTCCTCTTCGTCTTTCTTTGTAAGGATCATCGTTTCTGCTCCATACATCATCGTTGGTCTTATAATCGAGTTGTAGATGCTTAGTTTCGTTTTTCTTGTGAGCAGTTTGCTTTGTAGCAATTTTTTAGTTGCATTAAAAACTCTATTATTAACTGTTAAAATTTTTTCTGCTATTTCGGTTTTCCTATCTCCAGTGGTCGATAGCATGACCCCTAAGTATTTAAATCTTTGGACTGGTTCGATTTCGTATTCCCCTATCTTAAGTTTTCTATTTTCTCGGTCTTTACCTAGCTTCATTATATTTGTCTTGTTTAGATTTAGTGCCAGGCCCATCTTCTCTCCCTCTGTCAAGTTAAGATTACAGTTCTGTAAATCTGCTCAAATTTTTGTGGTGAAAATGTAAATAGCAAAAATTGTACATGGGTTTGTTTCTTTGATTTTCGTTATGAATGTAAATAATTAAATAAAATGAAAAATATCTACCCTAAATCATTAGTTGCTAATTGTAGATAGAAATAACTGTTTTAGTTGTTAATTGGATTTGAGTTTTTCCCAACACCAATTCCGTGGTAGCTTTCATGTAACAGCTACATATTTAGGCAGATGGGGTTTTACTATTATTTCTTTCACCTGCCTCTTCGACTTCTTGGAAAAATAGATATTGAATTAACTTCTCTATATAACTAACTATGTATATGTATGAGTGTATATGATGTCCAAATGAAACAGCAACTTATTCTTTGTGCATGAAATTGTAACACTTCCTTGGAGAAAACTTAGCAAATAAACTTTTACTTTAATGAAATAATAAATTTTGAAAATTTACTTTATATCCTCAAAAACGTGTGCTATTTTGTTAACTCAAGTAAACATTGTTTAATTTTATAACATTTAAACATCTAATAAACTTTAATAAGTACACCGTTTCTCTGTGCAAGTTTCTAAACTACGGACCAACGTACCCGGAAAAGTTGTATCTGCCGTGGTCGTTACCTCATGCGATTAAGTGGCCCTAGAGGTCAAACTTGTTCCGTCCGTAATATCTACATATGTATGACGAAAGTCTCCGTCCGACGTTATCTCAGTTATTTCATTATGATGTTGCTCGCTTCTAAAGCTGGAATTTTTCTGCCGCAATGGTGCTTAGTCGGTTCCAACTGTATTTGTTCGATTACATTCTTTGTTGTATGCGGACATAGTTCTGCGAATTGTAAGTGCATGCAATGTTACCGTAATGGAGGTTTTAGTTGATTGGAATGGGTTTTAAAATCTCTCCATCTCACTGCTATATTATGTTAGATGTGTGGTATGTTATGTCTGCTGTTTTGGACTAAACGTTCAGTTAAAACCCAAATGAATCTCGATAGATACACGGAGAGAAATGTATATTAGAAATCAGTATAAATGTACTGAAATTTAGTACAATGAAGAATTGCACATCTTTTTTTTTTATGTCATAGAATGATAGAGAATGTTGTAATATATAGCCCTTCATTAAACCTTCTTTTAAATTGTTTCTCATTAAGGCATAATTAATTTTTTTAAAGTGCTCTGACGTCACAAGTTCTTTCATTCATAAATTCTTACCATGATTTGACAATGGAGCTATAGTCATCGTAGTTCGCATCAGCATCGCAGATAAGTAATATTAAGTTCGCATGCTTTGCACGTACAGATGGCGTAAACGTATTATTACGATATTCTGTGTTTATTTTACGCGGTTTGGAGGTTATAATCTTTCAGAATTCGTTCTTTTACGATAAATTAGAGAACTTTAAACGCAAACTAAAACAAGGTGCACAAATAATGCCGAATCCCAAATTCCTTTGTGACCATAACCAGCCATAACTTTCATAACACCTTAATAATATCGTATTTCGCAGCCGGTAAATGACTGCAATCTGTGATTATTACGGGGGAGTAATTTCTATGTTGCCATATATTCTCGTTCATTCATAAAATTTTACTACGTACCTGTGACGTATAAAGATCTTAAAAAATTTATATTTCAAAAACTACTTTACAGAAAACCGTCAAAATTTCAGTGTAAATATATATTTAGGTCATGTACAAAATAACATTATTTTAACAAGAATTAAAAAAAGTGCAATTCCTCATTTATGGCTACATTTGGGACGGAAACATAGTATACTAAATTTTAAAATAAATTTATTCCTGGTTTGTAAGTATAAATTTTATTGTAATTTAATACATTTTGTATACTATGTGTATTACTATAGTCGCAAACGTTGACTTTAGCATTATAATAGAAACAGCGCGACTTGTTTATTATGGGTCTTTGTCGTAAATTAATGTCTCTAAAATTGCAACAACAAAATATGGACTTACTTGAGTTATATTAGGAATACATATATAATTTACAATTATAATTGCAGTACCCGTAAGTAATTTAAATATTTTCTTCATGGATATATTTCTAAACCTCAATTTTACCCATGTTTATTATATTAATACTAATTATTACTGTTAGTAATCATAATAATGACGTTATAATCCGATCATAATAATTTGGGACGTTATCAGTTTTGCTTCCAATTCATCACTGCTATAAATCCATGGCATTCAATCAGTGGTGGTCTGTGCACTGTGCAAACCATTGAGAAGAGGACCAACTTTTCTAACGGTAGAACACGGTCAATCACTAAAGACTTAATAAGTTCAAAATATACTCCTAAAATATAATGCCCTATATTGATATTGTCCAGTATATCCGTTATTGCATCACAACTTGCATATTTGCAATAACCTTTTAAATAGCATTTTTTCAAAGACTTTCGAGAAAGAAGGTAATAATGAAATCGGACGATAATTTTTAATACCCTGCGTGCGTCCTTTCTTAGACATATAATTAATTTTAGATACCTTTAAGGCATCCAAAAATTAATTTTATTACAACCTACAGAGTATTTTATCATTTTGGGATGCTTGTTTTTCTTTAGTACCTACTGTAATAAATCCACTGAAATATATAGATACATACATATAAAGTATAACCATTCAATGTAGTACAAAATAGCAAGCTCAGCGGATGAAAGAATCCGTTATTAAATTGAATTTATTTTTATTTGTTTATTTATAACTTTTTTCCCTAAATGATCTTTTATTATTAGACGTTTAGATGTGATAAAAACATCTTTAGTACAGATAAACGCTATTTTCCTAAAAATTCATGATGGTAGATTTTTAATTGCGCGGGTACTATAATTCTATATAAAGTCCTTTACAGCGCAAGAAAATAAACTGTTATTACAACTTATATCGTTGACCTTTCTAGCTGGCAGATACGTTCATATCTGTTTTAATTACGCTGCGATACAGGGTCATAAAGAATTCATAGGTCGGGTCATCGATATACACGCTGATGCATGAGAAATTCACTTCTACACGAACCAAAACAAGATTCCGTTTATCCCGAAGTAACATAGGACATTGTTTGTTCATGTGTGCACACACATAAATACGAACACATCCATATTTACACTATCCGTTGTCGATATCGCCCGTATAGTAGCAACTATGATATTGTTTATTGTTGCACTTGTTGTATTGTAAATACTGGTTGTTCGACCTCTAAAACGCTCACGCCGCATATTAATAACATCAGACAATGTTGGTAGGCGATAGATATCTTGGCGCATGTTTCCACAGTCGATTACGGAATAGTTATTTGCGTTTGATTACTAGATCATGTATTCATAATTTTCGAACGATTTTCTGCTGAGGTTTTCGAACCATGCTTCCGCAATGCTACGGTAATTTATCGCCTACTTTCACATTTCGCACGAAAAATTCTATTTCTGTACTAACACACACATTTAGAGAGAGATATAGAGAGAAAGAGACGTACGCATGCATTAACTATTGAAGGAAATCGAGAATTTCTAAACCGTCGGGTACGAATTAAAACTAATCACTGGAATTAGCGACTCGTTATTGACGTAACGTATTAATTGGTATGAAATTAATCAGCCCCGCATTAAAGCTGCGTCTAACTGTGCTGTTTGGTTTTACTATTAATTATGATCATATTTTTAGGACAACATTAGCCTAATAAGGTTGATGCGATTTCGAATAACATCAAATTTATAACACAAACAAATGACAAATACATCGCAGAAGTAAATATGTATAAAAATAAGAAAAGAATACAGCAGGGTGGTTAGTTGATAAGCCGGAGGAAAAGTTGGGTATTTCAGCGAGAAATATAACGCATTAAAAGATTCCCCATGATATATAACAATGGATTTTTATTCTTTTGCACCATAAGCTTTAAAGATATAAAAACAATGTTTCTTTTTATAAACTAACTTGCAAAGGAACCTATCAAATTTAGATTTTGATTAAAGTTACTTCATCCAGTAATTGGGTTTTGGAACCTTTGGTGTAACAATAACTATCACACTGACAAAAGTCAATGCTAGGTTTTCCACTATCACCAAACAAGAATGCACAATCATCTCCTGATGATGCTAACTTGGTTAGCGAAACGCACGTCGAGAGATTGTGCATTGTTGTTTGGTGATAGTGGAAAACCTAGCGTTGACTTTTGTCAGTGTGATAGTTAAAGTTACTTCAGGTTGGCAGTTCTTTCATGAAACTGTAATGAGGTATATATACAGGTTGTTAAACTTTATATTTATCTTAATAAGTATGGACAAATTACTAGTAATAAAGAAAAACGTTACTTATTGTACAGGGGTACAGAGTTCAAAGAAACCAAGCTAACACCCATATATAAAAAGGGAGATAAATTGTCAGCGTCAACTATATCTATGGTTTTCTAAATTATTTGAAAAAATTATGTACTCTAGATTACTTTCCTTCTTAGCTGATAAAAACTTAATTTTTCCATGCCTGTTTGGATTTATTAATGACAAACCTACGACCGACGCTATTTTTGGCGCACTCGAACTAATATATTAGTTCTTGGATGGCAAGATGGTTTACTTTTTGATGTCCCCAAAGCTACGCTATAGTTGATCACGAACTATTGCTATATAAACTTTTGCAGTACGGAATAGAGGTCTCCCCTAGACTGCGTAGCATTGTTTCAATTGATAGCCTACTTATGATTTACCATGCAAATATCTTATCCAGATTACAATATCATCGCATTATGTTCTGGGGAGTCGGATCCTGTTTCTCTCGCTGTTTTCTTCAGAAGAAAGAAGAAAATTGTAAGAACTACATTTTTTATTAAATAGATTAGACTCCGCTCGCCCTGTTTCGATTAAGCATGGTACTTTGTCTTTACCAAGCCTTTTTATATATGAATACCGCACATTCATATATAAATAATTTGCCCATCCTATTTGTTCGTAATGGTCAGATCAACACCACATATAATATGAGGAACACGATGGACTGTGCCATACCAGTTCATAAAACAGCGCTTTTCAAAAAGCACCAGATTGGTGTGTATTAAAATCTGTAACAGACTAAGCCTTAAAAACTATTTGGTTTAAAAAACAGATTAAAGGAATGAGGATATTATATTTTGCGAGAAACATATCCATACCTATCGCATGTTGTATTTTATTGTTTCTTATTGTACTAATTTATATGACGTATAAGTTAGCTAATAAGAATTGGTATGATGGTTAATTTAATATTAAATTAGTTGCAAACACCTACTAATAATATAATAACATGTGCGATTTATTTGCGAGATTAAATCAATTAGCAGAAAGAATCATCAAAATTGCTGATGTAAAGTACCCATTATTTGAGAGCACGGTTGCCATTCATTGATGATTATGGCGCAGAGATAGTCGTTGCGAATTTCCAACTAGTGATTTCGTTGCAGCAGTAAAATTATAATGGTTGCTTCCCTTAACATGAGTGAAACGGTTCAATAGAAATTATTAGTTTGTGCTGAGTTTGATTTTTGATTGTACTGCGAACAAGACTTATATGAACACGTTATTTAATTGCCTAGGTAAGAAGGTAGCTATTAATTTTAATTTTCTAAGAAAACATGCACGTGAAGTGCAAATTTGTTATAATCAATGGTTGAAAGATCTGTAGTGAAACTAGAATGCGAATAAAATCTTTTGACATGAATATGATGCTTAAAGTATTGATATGCTCTGGTCAGAGGAAAGAAACAGTTTATTCATCTCTAAGAGCTTATTTTGCTTTAATTATCAAGGCTAATTTGAAGCTAATTGAAAGAGAAAGCTGTTTCTCGTACTTTATGTAATCTTTGACAAAGTATGCGGAATCTTTTTATAATATTTGAAGACAGTACGTTCTTCGTAATTATTGTTTCTTCTTTTTGACGGCACAAAAACATTTTGCAACGTGTTAACTGAGAGCATTCAAAAGCGTAGGATTACGTTTCACCATCTCGCGTATATTTACATACATACGTATGTATGTATTTAGTACAACGTATATTATTTTTCATCGTTCATGAAACTCGAAATTCACCCGCAATACGACGGGCAAACTTCAATAAACGTAGTTGTATAAATATTTATATAATGTTCACGGGCGAAAAGGCAACCGGATGGAATGACTCATACCGCGGGCTTTATTGTTGTGCCTGGCATAACTCTTTGATGTTCGGTTTTAGTTATATTAGAACCTGGAAATTTGCGAGATATATTTATAAAACAATGGAACTAAATTACCGTCTCTCGACTTCGAAACTTGGCCAAATTTATTACAACGCTCCCGAGTTTAAAAGCTATTGTAGACGTACGTATGAAAAGTTTTTGTTGGCTTGCCATTTCTCTCCGTCTAGTCGCCCGTTCGTATTTTCTTTCTTCGTCCGAGTTTCGCTCGAAGTTGAGGAAAAGTTAGTTAAATGAAGATAGTTTAGAAGACACGTGCGTGCCGCTCAGGCCGACTCTATCTCGATTCTGTGAGTTGGTAGTCTTCGTCTTTAGCGTTTAGCCTTGCGACTCGTTCAACTACCGCAGCCCTTAAGAAATCAAATTGCTCCTCGCTAGCGCTGCAACTTTCCTTAATGCCGACTTTATGCGCTAGCTCGTTTCCGAAGTTTGGTAGAAGTTTTGATTTTAATTAAAATACATATATACATACTTAATAGAACTGCCTTTTGCAAAGCATATACATGTAAATATGTTTGTGAGTTTCACAATAATCAAATGGGAATATATCCTGTTTTGTATCCTTACGTTACTAACTTACAGCGCTCGCGGTATAAATGACGCCTCATATTATTTTCATTTACGGTTTTCAGCTAAGAAAGAAAAAGATACAAAAGGCGGAGTAAGTGCCGCCCACGCGAGCACCGAAAGGTTAATCAACAGATCGTTTCAGTCTCCGGTATATTTGTTAAAGTTATGAAGGAATGTAGGACCTGCATAGCAAGAACGGGATTTTTGAGGACGATTCACCAGAAATATTCCAGAAACTGTTTCGTATTTTATGCATTTTTAAGTGACGGATGCTGATTGAGGTTCTTCCTATATTCATTATTTAAGTATCATTTTCGGTTTCTTGCCTTTATTCTCATTTTTCTCTCCCTAATTTCTAAGTTTGGACTACCCACTTTCTCCTTGTTTTGTTGTCATTACTATTATTGTGGTTCTGCATGGTTTTCTTGTGTACGTAACATTGTGGTTGATTCTTTTTTTATTTTTTTCCACTGCCGTTTCTTGATTGGTTTTTTTTCCGAATGAACTTAAACTAAATGATCTTTCTTATGGTATCCTGTGATGGGTGGAGACTGTGGCTTGAAAACTATAACAAAAATCCCAAAAGAAAGGTGAAAAAATCCCTTACCACAAAATTAGATAACAAATCTAAATACGTATTTCGGCAACTAAGTTGCCATCTTCAGTAGAAACAAGTGAAGAGCAGTGTTAAACATAGTGTTTTCGGCTAAGGTAAACCTTGGAAGATATGCTCTTCACCAAATCACTAGTGGAATAACACTAAGTTGCCGAAATACGTATTTAGATTTGTTATCTAATTTTGTGGTAAGGGATTTTTTCACCTTTCTTTTGGGATTTTTGTTATTTCTTATGGTAGCTTACATGAAATCCAATTCTCCACAGCAAATACCAATATTGTTTGAAGAAAATAGATTTAGAAACTGCAAAAATAAGTTTGATTACATGCCAAGGCATCCACATATGCGTTGTGTGTGTTTTTTTTTAATTTTAAGTACAACTAAAATAAACGCTCAAAATTGAAAAAAAAAATGATCAGCAAGTGGTCGTTTTCTATAGACGTTCGACAGAATTATTTACCTTGTAGAAAGGTAGTTCTTTTAAAATGGACAATGTATTTATAACACTGCAACAATCATAGCGGTCGAGATTTCATTGATCGTGCGGAGTGACCGGAGACTCAGTCACCATCACCACTTATGACTTGAAATTCCTGACGATGTATTTTTTGTTGTTGTGGGAGTCGTTGGAGTCTCCAGAAATACTGCAGCCTCTTGGCTTTTTATATGTATTGACGATGGGTTAGAAGGATATGTTGGTGTTGTTTGGACTGTTTCCATCGTCTGTTGGATTGTAGGAATGTGACATTTCGGCTGTGGTTCTACTGCTGTCATCAGGGTAGCCCTGGTAAAGACTGTAAAGGTCATACTTAACTAGAATGTAACCGGACACCATAAACCAACGAATCAACAACTATGTGTACAGTATTCCATGTGAATGGGGGAACATAAGATTTGCAGGAAAGGAGAAGCAGAAATTAAGATTGGCACAGAACGTTTGAGAAACAGATCATATATTCGCTTGCGAAAATGTTTCCATCCTGTCTAGAGAGAGACAAATCAAAAGGAAATTAAAAGAAGCGGCATACATAGCCCCAACACCAGAGGCCATTAGTGCATCAAGCCTGGAATTGCATAGGGTATGAATGCCGTTAGTGCGTAACTCCATTCTAGAATCACCATAACAAGATACGAGCGATGAAGAGTACGTTCTTAAAATCAACAAAAATATGATGATAGTTTCTGTAGAATCAGATTTCAAAAATTGGATTCTAAAGAAAGGAAAAACCACAGAGCTGAAAACTCTCATGCTCACAAGTTTCATATACATATTACATATAAATATAGGTTACAAACAGTATATACCTATCCCCTGGAGAAGTCGGTGTACGATTGCAAAACAGTCCTTATCAGGGCCATCCTGATGACGACAGAAACGTCGGATTTCCACAATCCAACAGACAATGAAAACAGTCCAAATAACACCAACTAATACACCATCCCCACTTGTCCCAACACTCGACGACACTGTATTTCCAACGGAATGTCGCAGCTGCACTTATTACATTTCGGTAAGCAAGAGAAAACACTAACAAAGGATAAGAAAAGTAGTAGAAAAGAAATATCCCTTAAAATACATTTTTTAGTAGTACATGTCAAAACACAATTACCTAAAAAAACATTGTTGGAAGGATTTTTAATTTTGTATAATAAACAACGAAGTTGCATATTAAATTAAATATCTTCTGTTGTTATTGTAACTATTATAATGCAATGTTTTGTTATTTTTTGTGTTGATTATGCATATACATGCATGTACAGGGAGAAATTACCCTGTGCTTATTTTACTAAAAAAATGTTTGATATTCTCCAGACGTTATTCTACCACTCTATGAATTTTAAGTGCTCAAACATCACATCTAGATGAGTATGTGTACCCGTATAATAACGAAATACATTAGTTATTCACATGAATACCATGCATGTGTACATACCTGGTCATTAAAATTGTTATTATATGCTTCAAGGCCTGTAACTATTCATTAATAACAGATTCGTACCTGCACTCACTAGCAATTACTTAACTTATTTATGCGGGTTTACAAAAAAAGAAACGTCAAGTGTTGTAAATAAAATCCAGTTTTTATAAACGCAATTTAATGTGCGAATTCGTTAACCTTCACATTTAATAGGTCAAAAACTACGCTCGCCCAAGCTAAACCTGTGTATATTCTTTCCATATTTATGTGTTTGTTGCTTAATTATAAATTACTGTAACTTTATGTATATGTATATATTTGCGTTACAGTTCGGTGGAAAATAACTTCAAAAACAGCAGATTAATTTTATGAACATTACATGTTATTAAATGAAGTAAAATGTAAATCAGCAATAAATAAACGAGCTAAATTCGAAAAAAAGTGAAAGTATCCTTTTACAAAGTATTTTATAACTTTCCACTTGAGGCATACCTATGTATATTTTAGATACAGGAAGGCAATTTTCACACTTGTTTTGGTATGACCTTTACAACGCTTCGTTACTTCTAATACATTTTATCATGTGTATGATATCAAATAAAAAGGTCAAGTGAAAAGATATTTTTAACTATTTGATAGTAGGTACACAATGTTCAATCGGTTTATTTTTCAAGTTTGTAACGTTAGATTTATTTTATTATTTGCAGGACCTGACAGTAACGGATGACACAGTGCTGGAAGAACATAACGAAGATCCTGCTCTGGTTCAAATGCGATTAATAGGAGATGGAGGTAAATGTTTAATTTTACTGAAGTAATTAACACTTTTCCCTTGTACAAACATAGTTACTTCTTATCCTTTTTACGATGGGCCTTCCATTTAATGTGTGTAACTATACATCTTTATGTAAAACCGGTTTTTCTTTTTATTATTATTGTCACTCTTGTTATTTCAGACACCATTACGTAATTAACTTGTCTTCTTAAACTTGTATA
Source organism: Cetonia aurata (assembly GCA_949128085.1). Lineage (NCBI taxonomy): Eukaryota > Metazoa > Arthropoda > Insecta > Coleoptera > Scarabaeidae > Cetonia > Cetonia aurata. Next base: position 20,100,040 of record OX421886.1, on the reverse strand, counting down.
TTATTACTATATTTATTTTTTCCGTCCCAGAATGTTTTGCTTGAGCTGTTTGTTTACAACATAATCCTGGCAAAACAATTTAAATTTTTATTATAGAACCACCGTGTAGAGAGTTAATCGAGGTAATCGAATATCTCTCTTGTTCGTGAATGTTTTTCTTTATATTTCTGGTTAGTCAAATTTGGAAATATATTTGCTGTGGTAAACCGAAGATGCAAAAAAATTGCTTTCCTTATATTCTTTGGTATTAGCTAACTGTAATGCATATATATATCTAAGTACAGGGGATGTCCCGGCGAAGCTGGGTCTTTGATTACAGCTGTTATTTTTCATTTTAGAAAGAAGTATTTTCTACCTATTTTTATTAGGCCAATGTAATTGTCGAATGACATAAATGGTTACATACCAACAGATTATATCAGTGAGACACCTGTACATAAGTACTGATACCAAATTTGCATTCCTAACACAGAAGCAAATTTAAGAAAAAACAAAATACCTAAAGAAAGGTGAAAAAATCCCTTACCACAAAATTAGATAACAAATCTAAATACGTATTTCGGCAACTAAGTTGCCATCTTCAGTAGAAACAAGTGAAGAGCAGTGTTAAACCTAGTGTTTTCGGCTAAGGTAAACCTTGGAAGATATGCTCTTCACCAAGTCACTCGTGGAATAACACTCTTCAAGCCACAGTCTCCACCCATCACGGGAAAAAACAAAATATGCAAGTAAAATAGGTAATGCAAAAATATTTTCAAATTTAGATTTTTTAAATCAAAAAATGAGGCACAGAAATCATAGAGAATTTATTAAAAAAAAATAAAAACTTAAAAATACCAATAGTTTCGATTTATTCATATAAAAATCAACTGCAATTATACGCAACTTATCATTAGTTTCATTAAGTTTTTAAAGTTTTACGTATGGCCTTAAAATAAACATGTACTGTCACACTTGTCACTTACTCTGCAAATGTGAAAACCCGAATATCTACCAGGTTAATGTACTGACTAATTACCTCAACTGTTTTTTCAAAGAATATAATATATTATAATTAAGTTGCAAATCCGTTCAATAAGGTTTTCCTATGACATCCATTTATTACTCTAATTAGCTTCTCCATTCTAGTCTTGCATATATACCCTAATCCTGTTCTCAATCTACTACTTAAATCTGGCTGACTCCCCTCACCCATCAGTGGTGCGTCTAAAGGGAAATTAAAATGTTACTAACGAAAAAGGTGTTTCAATACTTAAAACACATCTTCTCACTGTCGATGAAAAAAAAGAGGCTTTCCAAGTACGAATACAATATCCAGCTTTACTTTTAAGTGAAGAAATATTTAAAGTATTTGCAGTAATATTCAACAGGCTTAAACAAAATACCCCAGCCATTGTATCGTGATGATTCGTTGTGGAGAAAAGTTGAATTGAAATTTTACAATTTTAGAAATATAGTAAAATTGAAATAAAAATAATATACAGTTATCCTGCTCATACTGCTAATTAGAAGTTCTTATTGCCCCTCAATGTTTTACGATATCAGAAAAGCAGAATATAAAAAAAAACAAAGCATATAATATATGTTTGGACGTCCATAATTAGATATTGCGTAGCATCTTTAAATATTGAACAAACGGGACTCATAGCATAATTGAAATTCACAGTAACTTTTAGCATTTTCAATGCATATTCTTTTCATTTCATCTAAGAGTTTCATAGTAAACTTATGAACTGACACCGACAGATGAGCCGAGAAGTATGAGCATTGAAGTATAATAATAGTAGCATAGCAAAGTAGGGAAAGATTTGAGATCACATAATAAACCTACTTTACGAGTTCAAGAGAATGAGCCTTCAAAGTTCACCGCAGTACTCGCTACAATATAAGGTGTTCCTAAACAAACATGGTTTATTTAACTGGAATGAACAGCTTCTATACTTAAGGTGATTTTTGTTATCCAATTCACACGCACCTCCGACCATGATCTCCGTACAACACCGCAGCCTAAAGGCTTATGGTGCTCTACCTGTTCTTGTTAGAGAAACCACCACTCCAGTATGCTAGCGGTCTGTAACAGACCGTGCAGGTTCCTAACATGGAGTAGTCTGTATCAGTTTGGTTGAACTTTGTCTTGCCCAAACAGTTAATGCCTCTTGTGATTTAGCACCTCACATAAATGCTGAGCTGTTTGCGATTCCTTTTTACATAGTCTGCAGTCAAGGTCTCCATTAAACATCCCTATCTTGCGTAGGTGTTTCTTTGTCCGCGTATGTTCCGACATGAACTCCACAATTATCCGTAGTTGATTCCTGCTTAGATGTACTAGTTCTGCAGCTCTTCTCTGGTATGACTTGCCTATAAATTGCTTGCCATCATGCTTGGGCGTGTTTGCCCAGTGGTTCTGATACTCTCCTTCTATCCCGTTTCCAATATGGCTTCGGATCATGGTATTTCTTTATTTCCAAAGCCGGTTTTAGTCCTTGGGAGTGGCATTTCTGCTCCTCGGCGAGCGAGTACATTCGCTGTCTCATTGTCCTCGATCTCTTGGGTGTCCTGGCAGTCAAATCAGCTCTACCACCTTGCTTCGTTCTGTCTTGAGGCACTCCCATACTGGCTCCGACGTCACTTCCCGACTCAATAAGGCCCTTAGCGCTATAGAAATAAATACGAATTCACTTGTTAGTAGTAATAGATTTATAGCTATATATATACAGGGTTAATAAAAAGTCCCGGAACGGTCGAATAACTTTGTTATTTGAAAATTATGATTTCTGAAATTTGGTATGGGGGTATAGTTAATATAAATGCATTTTATGCAATACAGTTAATATTTTTTTCACTTCCGGTTTAATCGGCAATACGTCCAACTTTTTTTTTTAAATGGAACGCCCAGATTTTTTTAACACTTTTGAATGCAAAATAAAAAAACTGCGTTCAGGAAGTATTAAGATGTTTATTTTTATTCACAACAAAACAGTTAAAAAATTGAAAAAGTGTCCTAATACAGAAAAATGAAGGTACCTTTGAAAAAAGTTGTTGTTTAGTCTTTGCATTCTTTTTGCCGTCACATTTGACAATTTTAAAAGCGTTTTAACTTTTGCATCGCTATAAATTTACTTATTTTAAACATTGACACATTTGAAAATGGCAGAAAAACTTACTGAATCAGAACGAATTGAGATATTAATGATGCGTGGGTACGGTGATCGTCAACGTTCTTTTGAAGAGGTTCGTATTTTGTTTAATACTGTTTATCCGGATCGTCACATTAGTAAAAGTACGGTATGCCGAACAATTCAAAAGTTTGAAGTCTTTCGTCAGGTGAACGATTTACCTAGAAGGGGACGTCCATTACCAGCAACAGATGAAGAAACTAGTTTGAATGTGTTACTTACAGTGGAATAAAATCATCACGTGTCCACAACAGAATTAGGTCAAATTCATGAGATCTCTCAAAAATCTGCTCATACGATTCTTAAATCGGCAAGAATGAAAGCCTATAAAATGTATCCCGTCCATGAGTTAACTGAAGATGATCCAGATCGTAGACTACAATTTTGCGAAACAATGACGGAATTGATCGAGCAGCAGCCTAATGTTTTAGATCACATCATGTTTTCAGATGAGGCAACGTTTTGTCTCAACGGCACTGTGAACAGACATAATTGTCGCTACTGGTCAATTGAAAATCCGCATTGGATTGAAAAAGTCCATACACAGCGTCCTCAAAAGGTGAATGTCTGGGCTGGTCTTGTTGGAAACAACATCATAGGACCATTTTTTATAAGAGGAAATTTAACTGGCAACGTCTACTTAAATTTATTGCGAAATGAGGTTGTTCCAGCACTTGCGGCCCTCTTTCCAAATGCAAACATAGGTGATCACCATAATGCACATTTTTGGTTTCAACAAGATGGAGCCCCCCCCCCCCCCCTCCCATTTTACCCATAATGTCCACGATTATTTGAATGAAATTTTTCCGGGACGTTGGATCGGACGTAGAGGAGCAATCGAATGGCCAGCACGTTCGCTAGATCTCTCGCCATTAGATTTTTTCTTTTGGGGTCACATGAAATGTCAAGTGTACAAAAATCGTCCCCATAATCTTGAACAATTGGAAGAGAGAATAGTTCAAGAAGCCAATCGCATCACTCCAGAACAAATACAAAATTCAATAAGAAATTTTACTGACTGTTTACATTTTTGTCAAATTGTAAATGGAGAGCATTTTGAACAATTATTGTAATCGCAACCTGAATAGACAGGTATCTTGATTTTTCTGTATTAGGACACTTTTTTAATTTTTTAACTGTTTTCTTGTGAATAAAAATAAACATCTTAATACTTCCTGAACGTAGTTTTTTATTTTGCATTCAAAAGTGTTAAAAAAATCTGGGCGTTCCATTTAAAAAAAAAAGTTGGACGTATTGCCGATTAAACCGGAAGTGAAAAAAATATTAACTGTATTGCATAAAATGCATTTATATTAACTATACCCCCATACCAAATTTCAGAAATCATAATTTTCAAATAACAAAGTTATTCGACCGTTCCGGGACTTTTTACTAACCCTGTATATGCATAAGTGATTCTAAATGTTTCAAAACGTGTAGAATATGTTCCTAATTGATTAAAATGGTGTACTATACTATGATATATTATTAACCAGGTGTTTCAATTTTATTTCATAGGTGGTTACCACACTGTATATTTTAATTTCTAATAATGCTTAAAAACATTAACATAAAATGATAAAAACAGATTTCCAACTTCAAAATACAAGGTGATAACAAGTTATCAACATAAATATTATCATTTAGCGGTCTGAATATGTAGGATAATCGTGACATTAGCCGCCATAAAAAAAAAACTTTTGGTATTGAGATCCGTCCCCATTCCGTTGACCGTGATCGTCGTAATATTCCCCAAATTAAGAATTTATCTGTGGAAAATAAACAAGAGCTTTATCGCAGAAGATAGGCGGTCCCTCGTGGCCGTCAGGCGAAAGGCAGTAAAATTTCATCAGATGGCCGGGTCCTGCGTTCCGGAAAACGATAACGTACCTGATGCAAGTAGCGCACAAGTACAATGACTCCAAGCGACCGCATTGGCACTAAAATAAGCGGACGGACGAATCTATTCGAGCGCCTACATGACATAAACATATAACGCACGTGCGTAAATTAGACGGCCATTACGGCGATTTCAATTATTTTCGTGTCAACGGAACATGTGAACCCAATAAAAGGGACATGAGACATATCCTGGAACGGAGTAGCTAGTCAAAAAGGGGAGTAATAATAAAATGAATAATATACAGTCATTGATCTTAAAGATATAGTCATATATTATTTTGGATTTTTTGATGATTGGTTCTAACTATATTGATAATATCTAGAACCTGAGCTTTTTTCAAATTTAGGAATTAGGAAGCTCCAATAACACATTAGAATCTTAAGTAAAATTGGAGAAAGAAAAATCAACAAATCTAGAATTATGAAACAAATTGGAATTACAAACATGTATATAACTCTTTGGTCTTTGATCTAGTAATTCTTTGTAGATGTATAGATCAAAGAAATAACCGACCAAATCAGTTTATAAGCTAGTGGGTTGTTGGGATATGACGAACATCCGTTCTAAATCTAATTTTTGCGTACATTTTTAATGTTAGATAACATTGTGATTAAATAATTAAGAAAAGTCTGGCAGTGATAAAAATTATGTTGGCGAAAAAATAGGATAATGAACTGGTTCCTTTTTTTTTTCATTTATGTTGTAGTGTGAATTGTATTTCTGCAGGATCTACTCCAACAGCATTCAGACAGCAATACGTAAGCATATTGCATATCTCCTTAATCATCAACCAAACCTCATCATATGTTTCCTTGACAAGTTATTTTCTATTATTTTACATCATTCGCCATCTTTTTTTTATGGCAACAAAAACAGTATCTTTTTTTAGTAGATTCCGAATTCTCTCTTACCAGTTTCTAAATATGGATTATTATTATTTTTTTGCATATGGAAACACGTGAAATTGAAGCGGTAGAGTTATCTATTCTGGGGACATTCTACACTTGTTAAAAGGAATCGAACTGGACAGCCAGCTGTAAAAGACCACTAAAATATGGGACATAATAGATCTTTCAGGTCGCAGTCTACTATCACCCTTATCTTACATGTATATAATATAATGTTTCCTCATCTGATTAGATTTACGTCAATATATAAATAATTGGTTAATATGAACAATTTCTCTAAAAAGTAGTAGTAGAGGTTTCTTTGTGCTATCATTTTATAGAAACAATAACGAAAATGGATAAAATACCTTAGTAGTCGATTGAATGCTTGCTACATTTTAATCTTTTTCCACTATTTTTATCATCCAGTCCCATGAAAAAATGCTTATCTATCCATATCCGCTCATGGAGGGGTCAACAAATGATGTACCCCGGCCCGGATTTTATTAGGGGCCCGATAATACCAATTGTTTTGGAAACTCAAAATTACAATAAAAAATATATAATGTGTGTAATAGGGTGGCCCGTAAAGTTTAAGCTATATGGAATGTTGTATTAACTCTATGAACATATTCAACAAATGTTGACTTCTTCAACCTATTATATGAATTTGTTATGTTGTACACACAATTTTTGCTTATTTTGTTCAAGGAAAATGCATTTTTTAGATTTTCTAGCACTAGAAATGAGACGTATAAACTGGGCACACCATAAATCTTTATTTAACATGCCTTACCCTGGTGTTTTAATGGCAGGGACTGTTTCACCGCGAAATGAAAAAATTTAACTCCCTTGTGTTACAATGTTGCGGAGATTCTTATAAAAGTCCGAGTTCTTTTAATATTAATAAATTATTTTATGTAATATAGGTACCTTTCATTAATTAAAAAATTACTTTCTTTTGGCGACATAGCCTTGTTTAAGAAGAGAAAATGCAGCACTCTTTCAAATATAGTTCAAACATTGAAGGACACACCTTGGAGTATCCTCTGCCCATGTTCGTTCTTCATGCAAATTAGAACATTTTTTCGTAGGTTTTCCGGAATGAAAATAGCATATAAAATAAGATATATTACACGGCTTAGGTTCACAGTTATTCCTTTCTGTGAACTTTTGCAAATTCATCACTGCCAGATTATCATTAAAGTTCTGTGCCTTTTTTTTTATAGTAGATATAGATGTAGATAGTATATATAGAGTTATAATTTACTCGAACTATAATAACACTAAAGAAACATAGTGTAATGAGAATTATTTTATTTTTTAATTAATTGTGAAAATGTGCGTTAGTGAGTTCTTGTTAAAATCAAAGGAAAAGGGAGCAACTAGGAAATTAACCAAATTACAACCTCAAACATTTTTAGACGGCAAGAGGTATAAGGTAATAAACTTCATAAAAGTATTAAAGCATTCATAAATTATTGCTAGAATATGATCCTCATTATGATTCTAATTTTGACCGCCCACCGCCAATTTATTTCATAAATTCATCAGAGCAATATTTACCATAAAAAGCTCACTTTACGCGATAGTAACTAATCCTATTTAAATACATAAATATCGAAATTAAAGTACCAACATGCCGTTTAACTAACCTTCTTGGTAAATTACCGTTTTAATTTTCCTTTTACGAGATCGTCCGTCATCCCAGAGGTATTAAACTGGTAACTTGGAAATTGCCCAAGGTTATCAAAGGTCACGATTCTGACTTTATCCGCCGCCAGATAAACCGGTAATCTATTGGACCTTTGTGCTGGCACAACAAAGTAAAACGAGGATAATAGATAGGCGGTGACGGAGACGGAAAAGGCTAATGTTCTTTTGTAGGCGAGCGAAATAAGAGATGAGGAGAGAGAGAGAGAGACGGAAGAGGATGGAAGATTGCCACTTTAGAAAGTGAACTTTCCCGCCGGGATGATGTGATAAAATTAATGAATAGGGCGAGCTCGCGCAACCAAGACAAATTTTTAAACGCGAGCCGGGCGATAGTCGTCAGAAAGGACGGGAATAATGCCGCCGTGTGACCCAGTTTTTCTTTACCGACGTGAAGCAAAAGCTACCCGATCGGATGCGAAATAGGGAATTCCAGCACGGACATAATGGCACTTTTCCAGCGAAAAGTTCTGCACTTTAATTCCCATTGTACATTGACGACCACGAGCAGGTCGCTCGGCCCAAACTTCACCAGCACGATTACGTAAAGCGTTCAGTTTTATTGGATCGTGTGAACAGTGTTTCCTGATGCTATTTTTAGTGTAGTTTCCAGAAACTTCATATATGTAGTAGCTTAACAATAATCACGAACGCAATTATGGTTTCACGTTTGATACATTGTGACTAGGAAAGACTTAATTGACTTAAATTTATTCTACGCGAACTTCAAACCCACAGAAAACTGATAGGCGTACGTAAATGTAGTATACCAAGTGAACACAAGCGATGTGGCAATGAGCAAGGGAAGACTAGATGGTTTCCGTCTATTAGAACAAAACTCATTGGATTCCAATTTTAATTCCACGGAAATAACTAGAGATTTAATTTCATTTGACTGTGCCGAGAGCCATACTCCTATCTCAAGTGCTGTTCGTAACACGGTTCGACGTTCCGAAGCAATACTTTCTTTAATAAATAGTAAAAACAAAGTTGTTTCGCATAAGACAATTATAATCCAATAAATACTTATTAAGACATTTTTAAATATCGGACGAACATATACATGTCATTAAGTGGATGGACTAGGAGTTTAACCTAGGTCCTATTACTTACAGTTGACCAGCGATTGCTGTTAATACATCCATCGCACACTGTACACAATTTCCATGTTACACCATTGATATTAAGTAGGGTTAAATAGTTTATAGCAGCTCTTCTAACACGCATTTTGTATGCAATGATATTGTCTGAATTTTACCATATGGTATTCATTAAAAGTAACAGGGGTTTACCTTTGCATCTTGTCAAATACATTTGATTCAGGAATAAATACGTTGTACAACAATATGATAAATAGTGTAAAATATGTCAACAATTGTCTCGCATATGTGTAGTAGAGTTTCCATTCATTTCCTGGCTTAAATAAAGTCTGGTAATATGAGCTGCCGCATTTCTAGTTGAAGTAGCTTCTAAAAGTGTTTACTGGCTAACAAGCAACAAACATTTTGTTGTATGTTTGCCAGTAAATGTAATATTCTCAAAAGAAAAGTCCTTCAGACCATCGTTGGCGGTTGTACAATCTGGCTGGCGCCCTTAGGTAATGTCTCAATGCTAGGCGAGATGGTTGTCTTCCGCCTGATCTATAAATAAGCATCTGTTACGAAGATACACATAATCCTACAGCATATTCAGCAAAATTGGATAACATAAATTAGTTGCAAAACCACACTTTTAAATCTACTTAATGTATAGATACTATTTAGAATGTGAATACCTTCCTTCGGTTTCAGCTTTAAGTTTTCAAATATTGTTTGTTATACCTATTATTACATGTATTGTTTATCTCACGGTTGTGCTCGAGCGTGGTACTTATGAACGATACAGTCAGTAGGTATAGGTATACAACAGCGGTTCTTGGCTAGTTCAAGATCGCGCCTCCCCCAGGTGGTCTTCGACGACGCCGACCACGTGCGCTGATAATATTCCGCTGAATTTGCAATTCAATTATCGGCGTTGACAATTATCGGTGGGTTTTCAACGGCACCCCGTTGAAAGCCAACGGCTATCGCTTGAAATCCATCAGTTTATATGTTGTAAGGAACGGCAAAATCCACCGATAACTAAAGTGGCCACTAGGCAGCCCGCGAAATAAACTGGTGGGCAACACCGATAATTGAATTGACCGCGAATTCAGCGGAGGATTTTCCGCGGACGCGACCGGCGTTGTCGTATCACCTTGAACTGGCCCAGAACCCCTGTTGTATACTACAGTCTGCCAAGCTAATAATAAATCCTAAAATGGAAGAAATCACGTACTAGTGGACACAAGAACATGGCTTTTTTTGCGAGGAATGTAATGGCAAAAATTGTATTCTGGCGTTTTGACAGAAATGCAGAAGACAAAATGGAAAAATATTTTGTTAGGCAATGTTTTAATATAATCACGGCGTTTTGTTATATATAAAGTTAGATACAGCAATAATTTTCTTTTGTGATCTTTATCTGCTTTTGTTCTTGTGCAAAATTTTAACGATAGCGAAATTTGTTGCATCTGTACTAGGAATAGAATGACAAAACAAGCAACAATAAAATTATTATGGACAAATAAATTATGTTCAACATGGGGAATCACTTGAAAACACAATCCCGATAACTATTTGCGAAAATAATGATAAATTAAGTTGAAAAAACGCAAAAGCATACAAAAGCAAGCGAGATAACTCCACTAACCTCATTGCAGCAATCGTATGGAATGCACAAATATTTATTCGACACGAAATTATGTTTGAAGTTTTTCTCATTAATTACCAAATATACGATTTTGCTTATGATACGTCCACAATAGCGAACGAACGAGGATATCTATTTTTACCGAATGTCTATTTTTAATAATAATCGTTATTTGCGAAACAATATAAAAATATTATTATGGAAGAGAGATAAATTTCAAGTTGGCAAGCTATTTATTCCGCAATTTATCGCTTGCGTGTTATTCCATTGACTTGTTCCAGTTGTATTTTTGGATGTAAGTAACTTGCCAAGAGAATTTTATGCGAAAATCCGGTTAAATGCCATATTTACTATAGTATGTATGTATATGTAACGTTTTCACGTAAGCTCATTAAATCGACGCCAAGAAGGAAAGGAATCTTGGAATTTTTATTTGTTTTCTATCGATGTAAACACCTATGGTTATATTCGTGTAAAAATAGCACTCCTCACTCAGTTCATTGCCAATAAATACAGAATATGTATACACTATATGTATACCTTCCACTTTTACCGCAAAATGAAATAATTTTGGTGTTATGGAATTTTTGTTTTGTAAAAATTTCGTGCATATTCTGGGAAATATAGTGACATTGCGTTGGTTAATTTTAGTCAAAATAAAACAATACATTCCCATATTTTATATTCCTACCCCAGTGTTTTGTAGCTGCTACAAACAATTTATTTTGTCTTATTTTTAAGTTATAAAAAAATATGGTAAAATTGTATATTACATTCAGCTAATATATTCTTGAACATATGTATATTATTTTAGTAAGTCTATTCCTTCTAAAAGCATAGTATTTTTGGAATTCAATAGTGTTTTGAACCTTTTAGAGTCGACGAACATAACAACATGTCTGAAAATAAAAGAGCACAATATACGCTGAAAACTTATCTTATGACTAGCCACTTCTATTTATGTGTACGTGTGTATACCTAAGCTGAAGCTAGAATTTTATGACCTAGTAAAAAAGTCATGAAAATCTACCCTCGTATTATTCGCGCACAAACAAAAGGCGCTGTGTATCCATACATATGTGTATATGTTTTTGTCCACCATTTTATTGTTTTTTTAAGTCTGTCGTTGTGTTTTCAGTCGTAGAATCGATCATGCGTGGTGAAAATGTGGGCATAACCCCTAGAAGGTCACGATCCGCTGTTCTTCAAACTCAACATCAGCAGCAACCAGTAAGTATGTAGAAAATACCGAAGTTATAATTACTTCAACCTTTAGAATATTCTTCTAATATATGATAGACTTACACTACCGTCCACAGAAGTCTAGCCAAGAGAGACAGTTTTACATATACCTTAATCTAATAACTTTTGTTGCATTCAATAATGTTAGTCTTTATTAGTATATATATTTGTCTAAAATATACCTGCGACCAAAATAAATAAAATATTAGGCACCGGATTATTTTAATCTGTTTATAGACATGTCAGCGTGGGTTCTTACTTGATCACTCAATAAACATAAATACTTTGCACAAATTCCTAAGTCAGATCTGTTGTTGCTTTAATGCCAATTAATTACTATATTCTATGACTTGTCGAGAATATTTGATAATGTCCACTATAACATTCTAATTAAGAAGCTATATAACTATGGAATCAGAGGTATCCCTCTGGATTGGTTCATTATCTACCTATCTAATCGGTCGCAAAAAATAGTTGTAATTAATGAACATTCATCTAACGAACGTGAAGTTGATAAGGGTGTGCCTCGGGGCTCAGTTTTAGGACCGGCACTATTTCTAATTTCTATTAATGATCTTCATTGGAAAATTGGACATGCTCTGCATTGATTTATCGAAAAAGTGCTAGGTACTTTATAATTTAAAAGGACTTGTAATATTAATGTCTGTCATTCTAAAATGACATACGTTGTTATTCATTGGGGTTCAGGTGGTATTGCTGATCGTGCACCTTTACTGGAGAAGCGTGCTCGTTGCGTTATATTTGGACTATCATGTCAAAAAAAAAGTTTTACGGATCAAAAGCTTTTCGTTTTTTGCGATGCGTATATTATGGAAATCTTTTGTTTTAATCGAATTACCTATTACCACCACTTCATAAAGCATCGTTATTTAAAAAAAAATCATTCTTGGGATGCTAATATACAACAAGTTGCCAACCGATGTAAAGCTTATCTCTTTAAAATGTTTTAAACGTAGAGTTTACTCTTATTTAATTTCATTGTCATGTTATTCTATTTGGTGATTATCTGCACATCTACAGTATAATATTGTGGGGATGTAGTTTTTGATATCTTTAGTACACGCTTGTGATTCTAATTAGTCTCTTTCTTATTCATCCTTGACGTTGTTTTGTATGGTTTACCATAGTTTAAAATAAACAAATAAAATAAAAAAATAGTTTATTTAAGAAATGAAATTGAAAAATAGAATTTAGATTATAATTTTGATTTTTTTAAAATTTGGTACTTGGTCAAACTTCCATGGACATTAGTGTACGTGTTGTTTAAAATCGAGAACAAAATTGACAGTCTAATAAAATTACTTATGCAAGATATTTAGGTGCAAATAATTTCTGTCTGTTACTAGGCATTTTATAAATTATTTAAAAATTGTAATTCGTTTCACTTATCGACTAATATTTATTGTCGATATCTGAAGTGGTTGGTAAATTTTGATTATTCCATTGTCAAATAAATAACAGAAACGTACTTATTGACACACACTGATAATATTTATGCTCGCTATAAGAAAAAAAAAACGGACCAATTGCGTACAATTCAAATTGAAAGGTTAGGAAAGCACTTGGACGGCTGGTGCTGCGTTAATCACCGCTTTAATTAAAATTTCAACATCGATTGGCCCAAACATCTGATGCGCTTCGTCATCAGTTTTATTTTTTACGTGTGGAGATATTTATGGCAAACGTTATCTCAACAGTTCGCCTATAAAAAAATAATTAAAATATTGGGCGATATGTTTTAACTTCTTTTTAACAATCTATAAATAAATATTGTAAAATAATCAAACATCTGCTGATAGGAAAACGCTTAATTAGCTTGTTGAAGTGCAGTGGCGACCACCTAATATGAAGAGGAATTTATAAACGTCAATAAGTATTGCGTTTAATTATACATATTTAGTATATTCAAATTTATAAGATATAACATATGTATATTCTCCGTAATAACATTGAAAATAATTTATTAACTTGCAAACAAAGTATATATTCTAAAGCACATATAAACAACACATCTGTCATACAAATTTCATTAAAACGTTATTCGATAACACTTTCGGACATTTGCCTAACATTTCTATTTCGTTTTGGCATGTTTCTACTGAAATGTCAGTATCATGCTTCTTAGATAATCTTTCATAAATCATCTAATGTTGGATGAAATTCTTTCATGTTACATTGCAGTATAGATATCCTAGATATATTTTCATTGGGGTTTTATGTGGGATATTTGGGCAACCAATCCAATATCCAAATGCGTTTCTGGTCTAACCATTCTTTCTGGTCCTTGCAGTAATGCTTAAGAATATTATCATGCATTAAAATCTAGGTTATGAAAAGTGAACATCTTTTATGTTCATCAGGAGGACTATTTATTGATCGGTTTTTGGTTGGATTCAAAATATGTATATGTAGGTCCTACAATATTTCGTCCACCCTATTTTTATGATATATTTAGCCGAGTAAGATGACGACCTTAAGTTTTGAAAATTAAATTGCATTTTAAATCTAAAGAACGGTAGAGGTATCAGGTTAAATATAATTGGTTGATTATTTTTTAGCCAGTTTTTTTTTTATATAGTAGTAGGATAGGTTAAATATAATAGAAATTCAGGAACCGCTCAGATATATATTTTGAAATTCACAGTACATGTTTCGACCTATGAGGATCATCTTCAGATCTACGTTAAATTTGGGAATTTGTCTAAGAATATGTTGAACAATCAAAATTTAAAATATTAAGTGTAATATATATAATAAAACATATGCTAGCTAATAGAAATTAGCAAGATTGAATTTTTTAACTAGTTTAAAGGGACTTCTATGTAAACAATTTGACAAGACTTTGTGAGTCTTTCAAAATCCCGAATTTGACGTAGGTCTGAAATAAATCTGATCGATTCTTGAGCTTCTAACTGTATTCAATTTTGAAAATAAAATTATGCTTGAACTGTTCAGGTGGGGAGGCGAACATGTAGGCAATAAATTCTTAGTAGGCTATGTCTACTTCAAGTAAGGATTAAAAGTTAAAAAGGGGAGGTACAAATTAAAAAATTGTTGCCCAATAGACTAGCATAGTTTTAATATGTTTGCCTTTGGTTTTATTAACGTATTTTAAACTGTATTTTATCCAATTTGATTATACACAAAAAATTAATTATGAAACACATTAAGGAATCAAAATAAAATCAGTTAAAATATCTTCTTTGGGAAAGATGGACAAAACACCACCAAAACGTTAGAAGAAAATTCATTATACAAATTAAAGTGTGCCACTACCTCAGGTATATGTACATAGATGTGTATATGTATAATACATAGGATTTGTTTCCATTATTTTTTTTATTTTTGCATTTTAGGTTCTTTTAAAAACCTATATGTCACTGAACTGACAGTACTGCAGTAGCATCTACTTCTATATGTACAATTCACACATTGCGGACATAATTTCTGATAGATGATTTGTTTTAATTTTAATTATTCCGTACTTTTTTACTACCCCACCAAAAATATTTAAAATAATAGAATCAACTACTATTCAAGGTTATGATGGCAATTTCTCGTAAAGGTATTTATTCAAGACACTATTGTAAAATTTTTACAATTTTAACGTTTTTAGGTCAAGTGTTTCTTGCTACGACTGTACAATTTAAGCTAAAAATAAAAACATCCACATTTCTATAACCACAAAATGACACCAAACAGACAATTTTCTCACTCATGTATTATATGCATAGTCAATAAGTGTCTACACAGTTTAACTTAACCAGTCAACATTAATAAAAAAAAAAAAAAATTAAATACATGTGTACTTACTAGAGCAGACCACTTTCCGTGCGCGCCATGTGCGCCGGTATGGGAGTGTAATTCGTAATATACTAGAATATGCGATAGAATAGGGACGCAACATGAGCTTGTTACCGATAGAAGTATGGAAGTAAAGACATTTATTCTATCAGAAATAATTAACTATACATTTGGTTTTCTGCTATTAAAGTAATATGCATAAACACACGAAAAAGAATAGTACGTATTATAGCAGCGTTGTATGTATCTATAAATATAATGGAAAATGTATGAAATCAGTGATGGTGTGCACGACAGAGGAATTAAAAAAACACTTACCGTTTTAAGCGGCAACACATACTGACTGGTTTTTATTAGTTCTGATGCAATACAGTCATCGGCGCACATGGCGCGCACGGAAAGTGGTCTACTCTAGTACTTACAAAAAGAAGAGCAAAGTATAAAGAAAGAAAGAAATATATTTGTGAAAATGATATAAATTCAAATGTTTAAAATATATAGATCTAATTTCAATAATTTCAACCTTGAAAATAATTGCCTTTAATTACATTGTTCATAAGTCTAGTAAATTATATAAGCTATTTTATCTTTACAGAGAAAAAAGAAAGCTAGTTCTATACTTAAAACATGTGTTAATGACCTCTATTTGACCTTTGTAAATCGCAGATCAACTTTAATCAAATAGATAGCCTTATGTTTATGTATCTCTCACGAGGCAATGATTAATGTTTAAAATATACAACTGTACATTATTTTGCATAAGCGGATATGCACTGACAGGAACAACAGTTTTTATTGATTAAACCGACAGCTAATTACTGTTAAGAAATGATGGAAAGTGTCACGTCAGTTCCAGTTTCTTGCCAGGATACATTAACATGCCAGCGGGAGAAAGTTGTTCCGTGGCGATGCAGCGGTCTGTTTGTATAACCGTTACATGTGTGTGAATGATGATGGCTGGTAGGCCTCAAAATCAGCCTCCGTAACAGTATTGCACTTTTACGCAATTAAGCGCGCCGGCAATTACAGTATGGCCGACGGCTATAACCACGGCGACATAATCAACTAACACTAATCCGTACGATGACCTTTCTTTGTCCTCCAAAACGAACAGACCGTTACACCTGTTAGATTATTTAGGTTTTAAATGGCACCTCTTTGTCAATTCGTTATTTGATAGGGGACAGCAGGATCTCCTATACATCCTGCGATGTCAGGGTCTTTTTCCGTCCCTCTCTTCCATCTCATGACATTCTCTATATGCTTTTGTATACCTACCTATATACATACATATGTATATATACCCGAGTTTAGTTGGAGGCGTTACGGTTCACAAGATTTGTGAATAACGTAGTTAAGTTAGAATGTTTTCTAATCCACCAGTGGCACGTCTGTTTTTCTTATTTCCTGTTAATTTACTATACAATGAATTCACTTGCAATCACTTTCGCCCGAATTTTTCTTTTTGTAAGTGATTATTTCATCTTTTTTGTAATATTCTACAATAATTCGTTCCAAATTATCGGACTTCGGAATATTCTCTTTAAAGTAAGCAAATAACTGAATGACCTCTACATGACTTTCATATAAATCAGCTTAATTCCATCTTAAAGAATATGTTTTGGTAGCGTCGATTCGTTTTACATTAAAATATTCCCACATACTTTTGTTTGACCTTGTGGTTTGTTGATGTAGGCGCACGTCGGAAACTAGAAACGATAAAATCCATGAAATCTTATTAACTTACATTATTGGTATTTTTGTTTTCACACTTTATTATCTACTATTACGATGCAAATAATAACCTTGATGATTATGGCTTCAACGTACCAGGCTATATGGCCTAAATTTATAACTGACGCATTCTGAAATTGATCTAAATCGGTTACCAGTGGGATTGTAATATACTAAGATTTTTATATGTATTTGTGATTATTTAATGATCAAGTAAATATAGATCTAAAAAACGTATGATTCATTTATGGGTGAATGTCTTGGATAACAACATGCTGGAAGCACATAGGCTGATGCCATATTAATTCGGAATATTGTACTGAACGTATTACAGAAACTCTCAAAAATTTTGCTGCCATTGAAACGTCTGAATTTGGGCACCTTTAGTACCTATCTTGATTGTAATAAAATTTCATTAGCAAGAAGAAAGCTTCACATTTAATACTGTCCAATAAAATAAATAAGAACAAATAAGGCACATATACAACTTATTGCGACTTTTATTAATCTATGAAGTAGAGATAAGAGATGATCGTAATGTTGTTATAACTTTAAAAGTCAGTTTTGTTTTAATTATGCATTGATATTGCGCTTACATATGTACCCATATATATGCTTTTATCTTATCACTTGAATATTTATTAAAGCGATGACCTCAAGAACGATAAACTCTTGTGTTGTTGTAACTGTAAAATTTATACGATGACATTATAACGTGCTCGTTCGGATTTTTTCTCGATGACCTTCGCATGAAAGGCATGCCTCATATAGACTTTATGTAACGGCACGATCATAATGGTTATTGATTGTCATGGGTGGCATATAAAAATCTCACCTGGGTTGACTTTTTTCTCTTTAGAATCTTTAATACATAAGTAAGAATGTACAATCACCTTAACCTTTACTGAAGTATTTAAAATTACTTGCAGCATTTCTATTCTCCAATTAGCATTCATCTATTTTGTTGACGTCATTTTTTTTAACGATTTCTATTCACTTTTAAACTGTCTAATTGGTGAAATAAATCGTCGTCTGAACTTGCGCATACGTTTTTCATATTAGGCGGTTTGTTTAATGAATCACGCAAACCTCATGTCGTATTTTCCACGCCGGCCTTGGCTGTTAGCCTCACACTACGTGTCAGACCATCAATTTATTTATTTACACTATCATTAAAGTCGTTTAAACGAAATAGATTAGACAATTATCATGACTAATTCGCGTGTTGTTAGAGTGGGCAGGGTGCCACTGATTTTACTAGCGCTTGAACACAATGGAATTTTTCCGATAAAATATCTAAGAAAGGAAACGCTTCTAGATTGCAAGAAAGAAATGTATAGATGAATATAATAAAATAAGTTCTAAAAATAACCAATTCTTTATGAGCTAAATACCACGCATACGAACATTGGTACGGTAAGTACTTCTACTTACTGTTTGGCACTTAACGTCAGAACGCCGCATTGCGTATAAATTGCATCAGAAATAGAAATGGTACACAAATACTCCATGGAAGATAGATAAATTACTATAAATTTGTACGTAGTTCATCTGTTGGTGTTTAGTTAGAAAGAAGTCCACATTTCCTCAACTAACCTTCTGAAAATAAAGCACAAGATGAATTCAATGACTTCCTAGTCTTCAAATGTATTTTGCTTGTTACTGTCACAGTAATATATTTATTTGAGGTAAACTAACGCTAATGGACTTTGCAACGGACATTGTAAGCATATACACTTTTTATTTTTGCAATGTCTTAAATTAGACTAACTCGAGTATATAAAATTATATCTGTAACGTCCAAACACGGAATTTCAAAATCTTACTTCTTGTGTTTATTTTTGTACTTACAACATAAATATAAACACATGTATATTTATTTCTTATTAAGAAAAAGATTGTTAAAGAAACTACAGCTCATGCACGGGGAATTGGTGGAAACCATGCGTCGTCCTCACACGAATCTGTCGTCATCAATTCGAAGAATGGGACGGAGCCGCGTACGCCAAACGACGTACTGCAATACATAAATGGGAGTACCTATACTTCACTAGCAAATTATAACGTAACGTCCATATTTCTTCGTGTGTGTCTCACTCCATTGAGCACGCCCTCTTGCTATCGCGCATCCGCCAGTTGATTTTGCGTAAGCTGTATGTACCTACTTATTTTATCACATTGTTGTATGCATTATAAAGCCGCAATTTGGATTAGTTAAATGGTCCCAAATTTGAGTTAGAAAAAATCGGCTTTACCAAACATCTATAAATATTTACTAAATTCCTGTCATGGGAAAAATAATATTTTTAGACGCCGTTTTAATAACAAGTTTGAATGATAGAATTTTTCTAATCAACATAATCTTTCTAAATTACATTATTTATTGCAATTTCCCTTATTTTAAGCCTAGTTTATTGACACTATTCCTACTTGAGTCATTAAAAAAAGAGAAAACTGGACCTACTGCAATAAATGCTATTTCGTTGTATGACTTGGATTTCAAACTGCACAAACTCGCACCAGATTAACCCAAAAACGATTCCAAACTATTTGTAGCGACATTGTTTCGCCAAACCCATTATTATTCCTAGACTCTTGCCAACGAAACATAGATATTCTGATTACGTTGATGGCACGAATTACTTGGCAATGGTTCCGCATTTTTGTTTTACGCATATTAAACCATATCACACTGAAAAGTTTGATATATGATTACTAATTAGTTTCATGGTATCTTTTATCAAATTAGGAAATACTTATGAAATGCCATTTACAATAATTGATAACAGAACGTCAAGTATGTTTACTAAAAGTTGACTTTCGGTAGTTTTCCACATCTGGCCGTATCAAAGGAGACCTGTTATATTTCGTGTGTACTTAAGTTCGCTTATCAGATTAATCTAGAGCTGTCCCGCTATAGATAAGAGGATTTGTTTGCTTATTTGCGTTTGTTAAGTAATAGGCTTTATTATGTTACACAAAATTTCGTGAAATTCCAATAAGCTAAAAAATTTACCTATCATAATTCAAAGCACAAAACGATTGAGTCACTTTAGTGTTATTTTTCGTATATACACCTACTTCAAAATTATGATGTAATTATATATTAGATTATCCTGATATCATAATAATATTGCACACAGTACTCTATGGGATTTTTTATGTTTCTACAGTAACCTTGAAGAAAACTTGTTACTTATAGTTATTAACAATACCTACAATTTCCTAAACAAATTTGTCATATAAATACTTTATAATCCACGTCTGTTCCCAGCATTTGACATTTAGAAAGTGCTGTAAGCTAAGTAGGGACTAACATCTAATATTTATACTCATTTAAACATCGATTACTATTATATTATCATTAACCACATACTTTATGGAACAGAGTATTTTTGTGTAATTTATAAAGTTATTTTTACTCTTATCAACAGCTGATTTGGTAATCCACCTCAAAATGCCATAATAAATAACTGGAGTACTAATCATGTATCCAAAATTGACTACGGTCAGAGCCGAACTATTATCGTATAAATAATAAAATTATTAGAATAAAATCGACTTTGGTGATTTATCACCTCCAAATGATTAAACCTATTGCTTAATAAACAGATATAAATAAACCATGGTTTCTGAAGATTGTAATTGTCTTAGAGTTTCTGTTTTTGTTATACAACCTGTTAAAGAAAAAAAGCGAAGCATGAAATTATCATATTGAAATTTGCTGTCCACAAAACTTCGCTTTGGGTGGTTACTAATCTAATTTTGAATGATGCATTCCTGAAACCATTTTCTATAGTTAACGCTACTGTCCGTTTATTTCCTGCGCATCACAATTCAAAATGTACCGAAAATAACTACTTATTTTATTTAGTATAATTTTATGGCAATATAATTAAGAAAAAACAAGCTAAATTCACACACTTCAAAGCTACTAAGTATCTAATTTTAGTAATATTAAATTGTTCTATTTTTTCCTTCTTACTTGCATTTAGATTGATTTTTGCATTATTTCAAATTGAACACCATCTGACAAGGTCAAAAACCTTTTAACGTGTTATGGAAAATATGAAAGGTCTTGTATGCAAGGGTACCTATGTACTTCTTCATGGTTCCGAATTAAGAGCACTGAACCAGCCTTGGAAAAACTTCATCGATTATGTTGGCCCAAACACATGAGTAACAATAAAATATGGATTACTTCAAACTTGAAAAATATAGAGGACCTTCCAATTACAAAACAAAGATATACATAAATGAATCGATCACAGGTTTAAAAACCCTTAAAAAACCTTGCAAGACAAACATTTGACTTAAACGTAATAGCAGGTAGATGTGGTATAAGAAAAAGTAGAAGAGAACATTAATTGAGTTGAGAAATGAAGTTTATAGCAAAAGACAAAAGAAGATAGCCAGAGAACCTCAACACACAGTGCATTTGCTTGACAGGTCAATCAGCACCGTTTCTTTATCGCCTCGCTAATGAATCATCATCATGGTGTTAAGAAAGTAAATAACCATAGGTAATTTAAGAATTATGGAAAATTAGCAGAAGAAGAAGAAGGAACGTAAACTTATACAAATCAAAATAGCTATTAAATATTTAATAAGTTAATCATCATATCTGAAATTTCTAGAAACCTGTTGGTGTTTAAATTTGATAAACAAGAAGGCAAGATATGTTCTTACATCCAAACGAGCATAACTCCAAAACTATAACACATCCTTAACAATGTATAAAGTAACATTACACAAATTTATAATTTTGTGGATTTCTGATCAAGTCGTCGAATCAAATAAACGAGTTCAAACCACCACTATGTATGCTAAACACAATTACTAGAGACTTTAATCAGAAATATACTGGTCAAGGAAATAGTACAGAGAGGCGGCTTACATAAACACCAGTATGGGTTTCGGATAGGGAAGTCGACCATTCATGCCCTGGAACAGACTCTTAAAATGATTGGGAATTATGACAGTAAATGCTGCGCCTTTGTGACGTGTGACGTAAAAAATGCATTCAGTTCAGCTAGCCACAGCTTATTTATTAAAGAACTACCTGCAAAGAATGTCTCAAAATACTTGATTAATTTCAAATGTATTTCATATGTACGCCTTCATTGAAAGTTGTTTGGGGTGTGTACTTAGATGCCGGCTCTGGCGTTCCACAGGGTTCGGTTTTGAGACCGATCCTGTAGCACATACCGTACGATGGAGTCTTAGATCTGGAGCTCGTAGTGGATGCTGCAACAATTGCTTTTGCGGATGACCCTGCATTAATTGTAGGGACAAACAGCGAAGACGTGCTTATAAAGAACGTTAACGATTGCCTGATACAAATTGACGGCTGGATGGTGGAACACAAGCTAAAGCTAGCGACGGAAAAAACTGAGGCTGTCCTTATCAGAGGAGAAAGAAGGAGGGCTCTTGTGGTCTTTACGCTTAACAGCATGTCTGGAACTCCCAAGAGAATACTCAAATACGTAGGCATAACCTTTGATACTAGACGGAACTTTGGGCCTCTCAAAATAAAAAAAAATATGATATTCTCGATAAAATCCAGGGATATATGTATGCTCTTGCGAGTAGCGTTTGCTTTTAGAACAATGTCCAGGGAGGCGCTGCAAGTGATCGCCGGACTCATGCCGATGGACTTGCAGGTTCGTGTTAGAAAATGTGTGCAGGAGAACGATGCTTTAAATGGAATGGCAGAATGGGACGACAATGCCAGAAATGCGCAGTGGATCAAGATGCTGATTCCGGATGTTGTACGAGTGCAAATTTCGACAAACTGACTACTATCTAACCCAGGTTCTGATCACGGAGTCTTCCGTACACCAGGTTCAGGAGATACTTGGTGGGTCACTGCATATACTGTGGTGAAGGTGACGTGATAGAGCACACAATTTTCCTGTGCCCCAGATCAAATAAGCACAACATGCGACGTTCCGAGCTTATTATAATATTCTATATATAAATAGGTTTTAAGCTACATAAACGGTGCAAGTCTGCCATCGAAATTTTTTTTCTGTCTTTCACCAATTTTCGACAAACGAGATTTGAGTTGAATTTCAAAGTCAAATTGCACCCCTTTAAAGTTGAAGTCCCGACGCAACAAATAGTGTCCTTGAGTAATATCCATGGAGTTTACAAACTCACGAAGTTTCATCAGAATCTGCGATTTACATTTCGTGACCTTTCCTTGTCAGAAAAGAAATCCATTGAATAGAACTGGAGGTATTCAAGTTAAGAAAATCTTCAGTTTTCAATCGAAAAACGTGGGCGAATCCCTTAAATACCAGTTTAGAGATTCATTACCACAATCGCGTTTTTTTTTATATTTACGTAGAAAGTTTGTAAGTTTAGGTCATACATAGTTTAGTATATCGAGCAGCATTCGTTGTGGACACTTCTATACACTTAGTCAAAAAATCCATGTTGCAACGGAAAAAGTCATTCCATTTCGCCAGTCGGTAAACGATGTATAAAATAAAATGAAAACGAACTACGATCAATTTGATTGCAAATCGCCCATCGGATCGAGGACTGAATTTTCGCTAGAGTACACCTACATTTGATACCCGTTCGCAGGCGAAATGGTGGGAAAAAATCAATATAACCTGAAAAGCTAATAAATATAATCCGATTGAACGTTCGCTTTTCATCCTTTTATAATTGATTCCCCGTGTATCTGAATTCCGAAATGTTGCGGCACTTAGTATTCCGGATCGAAAGGCGAACAACAGGAGAGGCCACATTCCATTGCGAATGCGGCGGGACTAAACAAAGACAAGCTGCTCGTTAGTGCGGCGAGCGAGACGAGGAGGTGACTACCAGCCTCCCTTCGACCCATTATTTTCAGCCGTAGGCTCCATTCACGTTCGACGGAGACAAAAAGCTCAATCATGGAAGCGGTGATGACTCCAATCGATACTCAGACATAACAGTGATGCGGATCAGAAAGCACTAGTTATTGCATACAGACTGGAACGTTTGAGTGTCGGGGTATTCTTTTTTTTTTTAATGTGCGTTTTCGCATGGAAAAGAGACAACTCGTGTATACCGGCAGATGTTAACGGGGAAATGTTCGGCGACTGCGCTAGAGCGGCGGCCGTTGGTGCCCTGCCCTAGCCACTTGCACTCCGCCCAGAACCCGTCGCACAACTCGCCCGAGTTTGGTTGTGTTCTTTGTTCCGTGCCCCGTTTCTTTGCACTTTCTCCAGGATAACATAGGATAATTGCTCTGCTCATCATAACAACAGTTACGTCATAGAAACGGTGCGTCAGTGTGAATTTTTTATTTTTGTGTTTGGTGACCGAAGCCAACAGACATGTGTTCTATTTCTAATATTCAGTGTTAAAACAGGGATTAGATTCTCTGCATTTACTCGCCGATACAAAAACCGATATAGGATATTGCGACTTCATTTTGGTTAAGTAAGTAGTTAACAAAGAAATATTATTAAAAACGAAACCTCGTCCCTTCTTTTTCGTTTCATTTACCCGCATTAACTCAAACGACAATCGAGTTTAATGACCATATCGACCTTTATCCTCAATAAATGCCACATTAATCTGTCTATTCCTGCCGAGTAACGCAGCACACGTCATGTAATCAAATTGTAACGAAAACAGATCGATCAAAATTATTATCCTATATAAATAGGTAGGTGGAGTGGGAAATTAGTGGGAAAAGTTTTCCAGTCTGCGCTATTTTTGTTGAACTTTTCCCCCTCCCACCCTTTATACCGCCATTCCTCTCCAAGGGACAGGTTAAACACAAAGTCGTTTAAGCGATAACGCGCCCTCTATCCAATGAACTCAGCGTTTATGCAAATGGATCTCATTTCTTTTTTTAATTGCTTTTTTTTATAAAAATAATTTTCCTGTACAAGAAACAAGTTTAAATGTAACTAATATTCTCATTTTTTAGCATCTAAATTAATTTTTGACCTTCAAAATATTTGCTGTTTAGAAGATAGAAGACTTCAATTTTGTTTAATATCATTTTAGTGCTTGAAAAAAATTATTTAGTTATTAGTAATTTCATGAACTATCGCCTTTTGTGAAATGATGCTTATTAATGACTTCCTGACTATTAGAATATCATCATTGAATTAAGTATGTAAAATGTGAAGTATATTATTTACCTAACCTCAATTTATTTTTATTTTTACTATAACAATTAATGTGCTATTTATTTATAACGAATTCCCAGTTGCAAAAAAAATAAATGCTTTGTGATCGTATCTCTACAATTTAAAACATATTGAGTCGGCCATTTTCTCTACAGTTACCGCGACCTCTATTAGATGTTATTTTATTATACATTACATAGGTAGTAAGTAACAAAGGCATATCATTTAGTATTAGTATAGTACAACACAATAAAATCCCATAGTAATCCAATGGGATGAATATAAAATCGGCTAATCAGATGTTATTGTTTAATTAAATTGAATCAACTATTTGCGTGGGTATCTACGATTAATTACTTAAAAAGTAGTATTTGTCAAGTTATACGAATATAAAGTGCTATTAAAACAAATATCTTCTACAGTGTTTTTTTTTTTTTTTTTTTTGGAGAAGAATTACATTTTGTAAAGTGACTGGGCACAATTTAAAAATAAAGTTTATAAAAACCGGTTCCGTAGCCAAGTTATATTATGATGAGTGTTTTTTTTTTTTTATTGAAATGATTAAAGTTTTTAATGGCCGCAAGAAAGGAAATTATAAATATATAAATAAGCATATGGACGATTGCCAGATTATGTAAATGAATCCTAAAGGAACCATTTTTATTACTAGTTTTCAAGTCATGTTTATTCATTGTCTCAGTTGCCCATTATATTGTGTTTGCTATTTATATGGATGATAATTGCTAGTGTTGTGGAACCGTGTCATTAAATTGTCGTAGTAGAAATATTTTATGTTTTTGTTTATGCAGTAGTATATTGGTAAAATTTAATGTAACAAAAAAATTACGGTAACCTTGAATTAATCAAAGTCAATTTCTGAATATTATTTTTTGTTGGTAGGAATATATACATAACTATTTTCTCCGGAAAGAAATGGACTTTCTTTTTTTTTCTGTACACTAACATGATATGACCTCTATTTAACCTTTAGTAATAACTTGGAATAGCATGGTTATAAAGCAAATATTGCAGCAGGTGATTAATTACTTTTATAATTACTATAGCTACAAAATGCACATACAACAATGACGCTAAAACAGATATTATTATAACTAAACGGTTAATTCCTGGAAATAAACTAATAGGTGCTCAATCGTGCGAAAATAGATGTGAGATGTGAACTCTTATTTTGTTTACATTATGAGGCATTCATTTATAATAACAAAGAAACGATCCACACAGCATATTGAAAATTTCTAGTTTGAAATCATTGCGCTGTGCAATTTTGCGTCAGAGTAGTTCGCCATATTTAATTGCAGTTCGCTACCAAGTCGTTAGAGCGTTAAAAATATCCCAAACTTATTGCTTGGCTCCGTTCCAAATACAGATGACTCAACTGTTTTAGTTTATCTTAATTATTTGGAAAGTGTTGTAAGGCACTCTTTTTCTCTTTCTTCCTTCCATAATTATTTACTTTCGAATGTTTATTTGGAGCACGCTGCGTTTTCGTTGTGGCTCCGCTTAAAATAAAAGTAATTTAGTTTAACCGTGCGATGTGAAAATGCCGGCCGTGTAATGGCTATATGGACTGCTCGATCGTGTGAATCATGCTTTATTACCTCGGAACGAAACCGTTATTAATGAAAATCTGATGACTGGATATCGCCACAGTAATTGGACGTGCACGATCGATACAAACTCATTATGAAACATTAATTCAGGATATCGTTTCATTTTATTTAAGCATATTAATCCGGCATACGTATATTTAATTGTAATTTCATGGTACATGGGTCTGCATGGTTTCATGGGATCGAGTTTTGAGACGGAATGGAATGTTGATTGCCGGAAATGATATCGCTTCGCGTAATAGGTATTCATTCATTCTATTCCAGGCATAAATAAAGAACCGTTTCTATTTAAAATTTTGTTCGAATATGATAATAATATAGTTCCAGGTACACACATCAAATTCCTCCACTTTTTGAAATGTACTCATCAGTATTTACCTAGTATTTAGTGAGTAATTCTTAAAATTACTCAACCACGGTATTCTGATACGAATCTGTTATCCATATATTTGTCAAGTGAATCATATAAATTGAAATGCATTGTTAATTATCAAATCAATAATTGAAGATTTGATTTTTTTTTTGGTTTACGACGATCTTGATATACGACGAATAAATAAATAAATTTAGCATCTTTAGTACCTCATATTTTCTTCACTATTTTATTATACTTAATACTTCTGTGTATCAGAGTAGTTTGCAAGTTATTCCATTTAATTTCAATACACGGTAAAGTTAATAAGATGACGTATAGTAAATACCAAATGGAGGACTCAAAAAATCCAGAAATAAACGGGAAAATTTTTTGTTTATAAAGATTGGCGTATATGAGTCATATTTGTTTTGATAATATGAATACGAAAAAATATGCAATATTTATTTCCCAATTATTTTCTGTTGTTTTCGTTTCTGAATGAACAATATTGATATTGTTCAGCTGATACTGCAGGAAGCGATTTCACTTTTCCACACAACAATCTCCGACTAATAAATTTGCAAGATAATACCGTTCTACAAATACTCGGCTTAATTTGATTGGTTGGAATTTCACAATTTAAATCCTTGTTAGTCCAAGAAAGAAGAGAGAATTGGTCAGTAATTCGCTTTGAGGCTAAGCGCGAACACAACATAAAACACAAATAAACTGGTTTGCCCGGTGCAAAAGATTAATGAAGCATAAGTTGTTATTTCCATAAACGAGGACGGAATATATTACGAAGCCAGTCACATTCGTTACGATCCGTCAGGCGATACTTAATATGGAGATTACTCGCATTTTTTGCTACGTTCTTGTTCGACCATAAACAACCGGCTAGTACGGAGCTAAATGCTCGTTGGCTTGATCGGTCGATCGCTGCCTTCTATCTCCTTTTTGCTGCTAGACGACCTGTATCTAAACTTTCTTTTTTGTTATCGTTTTTGCTGCCTGATTCGGTAATAATTGTCGTCTTCGCCATAAACAGAAAAGAGTAACGTTAGAAGTAGGAAAATACTTTCAGTATACCTTCTTCGGCGCAACCGACATTAGGTGGGTAACAAGTGTTGTACCACTCTCCATTTACGTATTTTTATTTGTTTTTCGATAACTAAGATTTATTTTATAACATTAATATTCAAAAATAATTCAATAGTACTTATGTTTTACACGGTAACGCTTTTATTCCAATAAATGTATAAGGAACAACTTTTACAGAGTCGTATCGTTCGCGGTTTATCCGGGGTGACTGCGAGTTCTGCTTTAAACGCTAGGAGACCACGATTGGGGAAGTTACACCACAATACCGAATTAATCATCACCAATAGCACTTCTCCGGAATCAGAAAAAGGTAAGTACGAATTTTATATTACACCGCGCCCGTTCCTCTAGGAAATTTCGTCATCCATAAGAAATGTATCTACTCGAAAAACTTGACAGCCGTTCGGGGAAAATGAACTCTACACAATAATTGATTGCTTCCTATCCTGAATTCGTATCGTCTCCAGTTCTTACCATCATTTCTGAGCTCCTGGTTGATGACATACCTATAATCCATTAATTCAATAGCAATTAACTTTTAAGTTTATAATATAAATTATGCATTTTATTTATACAAACAGGAAAGTATATATCCATGTTTATTGTCAAGGTCATGGGATATAATTGACAAACATCTTAACAGCAATCTAAAATTTATGCGTTAAAAGTTTTTTTTAATATATATAGAAAGATACGTAACACCAATTTAGATTAATATTTTATTGATTCTTGATCGATAACATCTATAATAGGTTAGACTGGTTCCTATACAATTAATAACATTATCTGTTTCGTGGGAATTTGTTTAGTTAAGCAATGGCTCTCTAAAAACACAGTTTCTAGTATTGACTAACTATTGTATAGTGCAGATCTAAATCTGATCAAAATCCGTACTAGTTAACGTTAATATAAAAAACCTTCAAAGATTTTTATTAGGTTGTTGCTTAAGATGTTTCGTGCAGTAAATGTGAAATCTTCCCAAATTTAATATAATTCGTAAAAATCAGTCAAGTAACAAAAAAAAAAGAATTTCTAACAAAATATTGACTTGTAATAAAGTTTTGCATATATAATATGTTTGGAAAAAGAATTCTGTTGCCACAAATACCAAAGAAGATTTTTAAATTATTTGCCTGGACATCAAGAAAAGTATTTAAGAAACGAAAAAAGATTATTTTTAACACATGTTCTATTAACGGTCACATATAGATGTGTGTTTTAATTAGAGATATATACCTTATACTATACAAAAAAATTCGGTTGATAGATCTCCAAAATACTCTTCCACCACTGCTATAAAGCATTTATTGGAAGAAAAACGCTATTCTGTCAAGTGTTTTTTATTTTAATTTAAGGGAGAGATAATAATCGCTCTATAAAAATGTTAAATCATTTTGGGGTGCTTTTTAGATCTGACCAAGGCATTTGACTGTGTCTCCCATACAGTACTGCTTCATAAATTGAAACGATATAGCATTAGGAAACACACTTTATCATTTGTTAAAAGCTTTTTTAGTTAACAGAACTCAATATGTTCATAGTGGTGACGAAATTTCGCCGCTAAAGTAAATCAGTTATGGTGTCCCACAAGGCTCAGTTCTAGGGCCCATTTTTTTCATTTTATTTATAAACGATATTACTACGATATCATATTTCCTATAAAAACATTGAACATGCTGATAACACACCGATCCTGATAAGTAATAAAAACATAGAATTATAAAAGATATAAGCCATAATTCTATATCTCAAGCAACGACATATTTGAATGGTTTAAAATTATGTTTAACTAAAGAGAAAACTCTGTATATGGCAAAGTGCTTTGTTCGGAAGACAGATACCAAGAGTTCAGAGTACCGTTTCCCTAAATTGGGTCATAGACTGGCTTTTATAAATTTCAATGAATCCACTTTTCTGTTTTGTTGAGAACTTGTAGATTTTTGTGTTGTAGGATAACTTTACTCATTTGTTTATTGTTCAAAACGTTATAAAAACAACACGATCTTTTGAGTAAGAACAAAACTTCATTTGTTTTTTTTTTCAAGACCAGATATATAATACAAAAATCTCTACTTTTTTCAAAACATAATCATGTACTAACTAAAACTACTAAATAAAAAGATAGATGCTGATGCGGTCATGCGCAAGTGCTTGTGTTAATATATACAGTAGCTATAGGGTGCACTAATTGCACCTACACTAATTTAGCGTACCTATAGTTAGATATAAAAATAATTTTCAAAAAACACTAAATAACTTCTACGAAAATTATTAATGACAAGAAAAGCAGAAGATATAGACATCGGAGAAATTTCTTGGAAGTAGATAAGTATTAGAGGAGCAAATATAGATATCATATTTCGATGTTGTAATAAGCTATTAATTTCCAACATGTAATAAGGTTTAATATCATCAATTCAGGATGAAGTTATTTATAATGTACGGTATTTACGAAGATAGGAACATATCCTTAATAGGTGCTATTTTAGCTAAATATACATACAAATATTTACTTAGTTTGCTAAATCAACTTGAAGTAATTTCTGTAAGTTATATGTTAATTTAATTTCACCATAATGCTGCGTTATTAGCATATGTTTCATTATAAACTTTATTGTTCAGCTGACAGTACAAATATAACATATTAGAATTCCTAGTTTAAGGTCAGTCACCTATGTGTGTTAAGAAAGCCAGCGACAACACCAGGTGCTGTATTTTCCACAGCCGGAGAATGTGCACCTGCCCTACAACATGCGGCTAATCCCTTGCTTCTTTGTCCCTTCGCCCCCTCCTAAACCCTTATCAAAACACTTAGCAAAATAATGTTCAGAAATGCAAAGTAGTATTTATACGAATAAACTGATATGATTCATTAAAATTTTACATGAACCTCTTCAAATTTAAATAGTGGAAATGTTCAGTCTCGAGTATAATGTATTACAGTAATAGAAATATTATCAATACTTTATCACAAATACTATTGGGGTATTCAAGTATGGATTAATTACGATAATTAGTCGGTCGTAAACATGTTTATGTCATTAACCTTTATTGTACGTTCTATTACCATATATCAAATTTTATCATTAAATTCACTGTGTATTACACAATGCTCGTTATCTTAATTAGTATTCTCAAGTGATATTAGATTTTTTAAATCGTTATCTAAATATAATAAATCGTATGTGATTGAAATTCTTTATGCAACAATTAAATGATGAATAGTCATCTTAAACGTTTCACGTTCCCTATGAAGTTATATATACATACATATACACAAATATGTTTTTATGAAACAAATTAAACGTTTGATGTACTTCCAGAAACAAGTAACAAGATATTAGGAATATAATAATCTTTTTAATCGCATCCCCATAAAGTTCACTTTATAGCGACAAATTCACCGGCAAAGGGAAATTGCCGATGGCCTCTTTTTCCTTCCATTGAAAATAATCAAATCTGGGATTTCACCAGCTGCGACCTCGCTGCAGGAGGCAAGCGGACGTGGCTATAGGCACTGACAGGGAGCGAGGCATTCCAAAATGTATAGCTTCTTTTATTACAGTTTAGTCTTCTGTGTTCGCTCATCTCGTCTTGCTTCTCCGTCTGTTTCGCCTTCTACTGAACCACTTCCTTTTCATTCGTAGCGCTTCTTCGTTCCTCTTGCGATCAACATTAACGCATAGTATTTCTATATATCCGGGGAAATTCTTCCGTTAAAGTTCACGAGAGACGAAGAAATTATTTTGAAGGACACGTGGATCGATACAATGTATTGTTCCACAAAGAATATATTCACGTATACTGCCATTTATATACCGTATGTCTGAAAAAGTTGGCAACAAATCGTAGTTTTTTTTTATTAATTTTACAAAAAAAAATATATTATTCATAGAGTTTTGGCTTTACATATAAATCAATAATCAAGAATAAAATTTGTAAAATATTTGGTGATATTCGACGAAAATGAAAAATATTGGTATATTGAATTTGATTGAAGGTTTGAATTTTCTGTTTGATTTTAAGTGGAGTTTAGAAGATAATTTATACTTCTTTCTGACGAGGCAGAGTTTACTTCTGGGATAGTCAGCTCACAATCTCGTTGCTGGTGGAGCGAATCCTCGATTTAATGTCCACGGTCATTATCAGTATTCTTTTAAAACAAATGTGTGGTGTAGAATTTTTGGAACTTGGAATTTCTAAACACTCGATTGGCTCATTTTATGATTGAAATGTTCGAGAGTTTCTTGGCAAATGTTTTTATATACGAACTTTGCTTGGCTTGCAAGGTCTCCTGGCCCCAATAAACTTTTTTATATGGGGATACTTCAAGTAAAAAAGGGGCACATTAGAAGACCATTTGAAAATGTTGGTCATTTGGAAAAGACAAGGAAAACATGTGACGGTATAACTCCGGCTGTTATTAGTAGTGCATAAAAATTTTTTATCAAAGAACAATTATCTGCTGATGGATATATTGAGACACTTGTGCAATGAGGAAAAAGTGAAACCGTATTTTTCTTTCTCATTTGCATTTTGGAAATAAATTCTATTTAGGTAGGTATTTTTTCTGGATAATTCTTGCAAAACCGGGTAAAGACCATGAATCTAACCTTGAACATAATTTCTAAATTTTAACTACATTTTTGAATGATATCAATACTTCAATTTCAAAGCAATTTACTCTTCAGCATAAATCAATATTTTTCACTTTTCTCATATACTACCAAATATTTTACAAATTTTATCCTTGATTATTGAGTTATATATGAAGCAGGACTTTTTATGAAGAATAATTGTTTTTATAAAATTAATATTTTTTTTTACATTTGGACTTTTTCAGACACTGTATAAATATAAATCCCTAAATTTATTCTAAATTAAAATTCAACGTACATAAAAAAAAAAAGAAAACATTGAAAAAACTTAAAATATCGAGGCTGAATATCAAAGCCCGATATACAGGAATCGGAGAGTATAAATTGCGCATTTACGGGCATTGGTAACTAGTTAATGTGTGCCTATTTGGCTCGGAGCCAAGAGCCAACCGCCGTTGCAATTCTTTATTTTGGTTAACTGCCGGAATTTCCTCTGAAACGCTACAGGCTCCAGCTTTATTTCTAATGGGTTCACGTTAGTGCGTCCATATTTATTAAGATTGAATATATATATATAGTTTGCCAGTTATTATAGGTGCCAGTTTTTCGACTTATTTTATATACCTTTATCATTGATGATAAATAAATATATTCTTTTTCTTAAATATTTTTAATATTTTATAAGTATAAAGGCAACGTATCTAAGTTATAAATAAATAGCGATGAGTTGCGTCCAGGAACTTAGTGAATATAATAACATTAATTTAGTATCTATATACACAGAATGTTAGGATATAAATTACAAATCCATTAGAGAATTATTCGTTGTAATAAATGCTTCTTTATTTTTATGAAAATGTTAATAAAGTCGCTGCTACGATATGATAATTTAAATACATCCTTCAAATAAATCCCAACAAATAGTTAATAACTCATAGTTTGTAAAACCTAAATTGCATCATTTTATTGTATTCATAAATAAATGAATCTTAACATGTACTAAAAATTATTAGGTCAATGGAAAGGAAATTTGATAATTAGATTAGATAATTTTCCTGGATCTAGTTAATGAATGTTAGGTTCTTTTAGTTGAATTCTCGCTAAGGAGACTGACTGGGTGTGGAAAACTGGGTACGGTGGAGATGTCCAAGAAGAGGGTTCCATTAAACCTAGGCCTTGTAGACCTATGATTTAGTATAGTTTATGAAGTCTAGTCCGTTTCATCGGCTTTCTATATGTACTGAGCCACATTTTGCCAGTCTCTATGTCAATCTTCATCCTTTTATCTGTTCCGTGAGCGCCTTCTTTGCGAGCTTGGTCTTTGCTATTCTAGTCATGCGACGCAACCATCTGACCACTGTCTTTTAATATAACGAATTAAATTCTTGTGTTTATGCTTCTGTTTTACCCCATTCTTTGTTTTTATTCTCCATACCCATCTGATTAGCTACTGCTTCCTAAAATCCTTCGCAGTACCACTCTTAGCCACACTTTTTAACTCGCTCTTTTGTATGAGAGTCCAAGATCTACATCTTGCAATTTAATTAAGTAGGTACTATTTATATTTTGTATTTTGGGCTTATGTATATTTCTTTTAAGATACTAATCAGACTGTTACAGTTCTACTCTTTTTTTTATTCGCCTTTCTTTTTTTTTTTTGTTTATTTGTTTTTTCGGCTTCATAATAGCGTCTCCTAAATACATATTTTCAAAGTGCCCCACCATTTCCTTATAAGTCATCTACATTAGTAGTTTTATTTTTGTACTTCATTGACTTGTGTTTTTGCCATACAGCTTAAAAAATGTATGTGTTGACACAACAAAAATTATTATTTTCAACTTAGTGCGTTCATTCAACCAATCTTAGTTTAAATCAGCACATTTTGGTTGTAAACGAAAACAGTGACCTCATTAAAGGGAAATGCATATTTTTTTTTAATTAGAAATGCTAATTCAAACACTTATTTGCTTTAGTCATTGAAACAATAAAATTAGTATGCGGGTGATTTGATTTGTAAGGAATATTTATATCCAGATTTTAATAGAATAGAAAATAATAAAAAAAAAAAATTAGAAAATGGATATATGTACTACTGATTATTAAATCAATATCAACATTAGTAGTGTTTGGCGTTACATATATTTAAATTTTGGTTGAGTAGTCAACAAATTAAAAGTTCTTTTCATTGGTTAAATATACTTTAAATTTGGATTATTGGAAGAATTACCATTTTAGATTGAGTTAATAACATTAGATTTCAACATTTGAGTAGTATGACCATATTTAAATAAAAAAAATATAATTTGTTGGGCGAATCAATTATTCAACAATTGATTGCTCGGTGTCGTATCTAAAAAGATAACTACAGTCTATGCATTCACAACTGAAGCATGCGCGATAGCAAGAGGGCGTGCTCAATGGAGTGAGACACACGCGAAGAAATATCGAGATATGTTATAGCACGCACGCGAGAACATAGCCATCCCAATATTTCCAGGATTCGTTCAAACATCGTCATTCAGTGTATATTTTTATTTGATCTTCGAATGTAAATACAAGGAATGTACATAAAATATTAAATTACACATATACACAGATGAACTACAAAAACATAAAACGCAAAGTCTGAAAAATCTACTCTAAGAATTCCTTGATTGAATAATACGGCCTAGAAACAAAAAAATCGTGACAGGACC
Organism: Cetonia aurata; assembly: GCA_949128085.1. Classification (NCBI taxonomy): domain Eukaryota; kingdom Metazoa; phylum Arthropoda; class Insecta; order Coleoptera; family Scarabaeidae; genus Cetonia; species Cetonia aurata. The sequence goes on along the minus strand of OX421886.1, from coordinate 20,064,307 downwards.
GGCGAAAACTTTTAAAGTCTGTATGGTTTCGAATGTATTCCGGCAGCTTGTTTAGGCATTTAGCACCAATATAGTCTATCTTATTCTGACACACTGTTAGTCTTTGGAAGTCTGGGCGTAGTTGATTTTTATTCCGTGTTTGGTATGTGTGGTAATCACAATTTTTTCGAATGTCATTTTTCTTTTTGATGTTTGTAACTAGGTTGAACATATATAGAGAGTAAAATGTCATTATTTTAAGTTTTCTGAACAATGGGACACAACTGCTTCGTGGAGGTACACCTTCAATTATTCGTATAATTTTTTTTTGAATTTTAAATACAGCTTCGGCGTGGCCACTGTTACCCCAGACCACTAAACCGTACTGCAGTACTGTATATTACGTCGTCTCTTTGAGCGCGTGTTGTACGATGCGCGTAGGAGCGGGGCATCCGCCAACAGAAAATGGATGAACTGTACGCATACAAAAGTTTTAGGATTGTATATTGCAATATTTTACATCTATTTAGAGCAGATTTAATAAGCTACTACCTATGTTTTCTGTTTTTTTCTTTTGTGTTGCTGGGTGAAGCTTGGAGTTCTGGAATACGCTCTGGCACTTCTATTGATGCATTGTACAAACCACCGATGAGGGATCTGCGCTTTTCTTTACTATCTGACAAGAAAGCGTGTTCTGATTTTTATTCACAGTTAAAAACCAAATTTTATCGACCGCGAATCGAACTCATGCCGTTGGGGTGAAAGGCGAATATGCAAATCGTTCAACCGCCAACAGGGATGTTAGTATGCAAGTAAATGTTAATTTTATTACGATACCAAAATTACCAAACCTACCGATTCATTTGTGAAAAGCAAAAGCAAATAAGCTATTCGGGAGCGAACAATAATAAGTGTTTACTTTCGCCGGTATAAACGATGCACATCCGCAATAGTAGGAAATGATAAATGCATTTGTTTTAGTCGCATATGAATATTTAATGAGCGACACAGTGTATTTTATGCGTTCGCCTGTTGTATACAGCAAACGGTATAGGTACCGTCGTCAACGGATGACGGGTACATGTGGAGGATTGCCTAATGGCATCCAGTTCACAATAGCAAGTGCTATTAACGGCGACGTGACTGTGTGCTATCTCCAACAAAGGAACACGTCCGCGCACAAATGTCGGTTGGACTGTTGTTAGCTCGAGGCGGGCAAGATGGGCAGGGGAGGACGAACGGCTTCGAGCGCCATTACTTCGTGCACATCACGAGCAGACCATTACGTGGCGAATCCTGCGGGCTAGTCAAGGTTACCCGTACAACAGATCTTATCTGGAAACTTTATTCTGTAACAGGAACGGACAAGGTCTGTTAAAAGTGTACTTTATGGGCACAAGTTCTCGTGTCGGCCGTTAATTAAATCGGTGTTTTTCATCACATGACGTTTCTATATTATTATCCGGCATTCTTCCTTGACCGTAGACGAAATACCCGTATTTATGGTTCGCGTGGAAAGTAAAATCGTAAAAAAATGTTTCATAACTAAATACGACCATGCAATTATCCTACGTGGTGCTAAGTATTATATAAAAGAGATAAAATACCTATTGTCATGCAAAATTCCCAAAAAGGCGAGTTTTATGACTCATGGCAGTAAATTTTATGTTTTATTTAAACCTTGATTACACGATATTATTTAGAACATGTACTGCGCATTTAAATGCACTCAATAGATATTATCTGAATATTTAAATGTTTTCTAATTTAATAATCAAAAATCCATATGCTGACCAAAACAATTCTATTAATACGAATCCATTTTAAAATTCGCAACCTCTCTGTAACGTAATGTTTAACAAGATTAAGTTATTTACACAACAACACATTTTGTTATAATGTTATCTATCGTGTTAATACTTAGAAATCTAGTTAATTTAATGCATAAAACAATTTGTACATACGCAATACACATCGTGTTCGGAATACAATTTACCTTGAAAAAAACTTTTTTTCTTCTGTGTAACATTAAAATTGCCCGGGGCATCTATATCAAGTATAGAATTTAGCCGGTAAGCTTTTCTTAACTATTTATGAGTGATTGTATATGTGTGCATAGTCTGAAGGTCATGTGCATTTATGACGTACGATATAAACTTTAGATGCAAGTTTATTTGTACAGATCAAACAATTTCAGGTAGCGGATGCGCGATAGCAAGAAGGCGTGCTCAATAGACTGAGACACATCCCAAGGAATATGGAGAAAAGTTATAATTGTTGTTAATATTCAATCTACAATAAACATGATATTTTATCTAGTTATTAAATTACACTTACACTTTAGTCGGGTTTAGAATGCATAGTTTCCAGTTCTGACTTTATACACATTTCGACACCAAATCTATAATTACACTAAACGAGAGTAATCTTTATTGAAGAATACATAAAATACGCTAAAGTACGGGGATCCCTCCAGTCCAGATGTTTTAATGTAGGAGATTACTTAAAGACTTAAAGATAGAATCCACCAAATATTCTTTTGAATATAAGGATTTTCTAATAACTTGGAAGTATTTAAGAAATAATTTCACGCCTTCCCAGTTCAAGTTTAAACAACAGCAACCACTATTTACAAATATTTCCAACAATCGTTAATTTAAAAAACTAAAAGAAGAACGAAGAAAATAAATACAAATCGAATACAAATTTACTTTACATTCACTTCAAGAGTGTAACTGCAACTCTTCACACAATTCCGATGCGCCAAGCATAAATACGATGTAAACAGCGAACAAACCGAAACTATTGAAGCATTTTAAGCTGCGCTCTCAGCAAAACCAGCGCACTAAATCAATATAGCAATCTCGGAGAGCTTGGGCGGACAACCAGGCACTGAATAGAGTCGACTGGTAACGGTATATGTATTAACATTAACATGTGAGCTTTGTGTACGTGTATTTATCTACAATACACACATCAGTACATATGATTTCGGTAGTCTAGGCTTGTCTGTTGTTGTTACATTGTAGCTGGTGCCGTCGTGTGTTGTTTGTGTTGTTCGCAAACGTCCGCTTCCGCCTTTTACGGCTCCTGATCTGTTCAACTTTAATTAATACTGGCTGACTATTACGTTCATCGATCTATGTGCTTATTACGATAATTATATTGATGATATTTATGGATGTAGCGGATTGACAGGATGTATCCGATGATGAATATTATAGCATGCATAGCACCATCGGTAATGGTAAAAGTAGATTGTTACTGTACAAATTATATAGAGACTATATGAAGTTATTCTGCATAAACCGTTAACTTGGAACCGCTTTACATGGGATTTCAATATCAATGTAATTTTGAAATTTTAAAACATGTATTAATGATATTGATTATGAAATATGGGCATGCCAGACTGACTAGGAAAGCGTGAGATAATATGATTAAGGCGATGTAACGGTTAAAACATACTATGCATACATAATATACTTGTATATTTGCACGTACTAATATTTAAATAACAACAAAAAATCCAAACCACATTAATTTCTCAAATACGTCAATTGACTTTGCTAATTCTAAGTACATATTTAAAGCAAATGCAATTCTTATTATAAATATTTGAAAGACATAAATAACAAATGATTTACATCTGTGTTTAGCAACTTTAGGACGTATATATACGTTCAATGTAATACAAGGTCATGAAGCCGTTAGCATCAAGAAAGAGAAACTTATCTTCAATATGTCTGAAATTTTGACAAAGTAATAATGCACTGACGCATTTTCTGTTTATTTATTGTGTCTGTTGATGAGATTCTATACCTATTTACATTTGTGACTTTTGTACTTTTACCTCGTGATCAGCATTCGTTATAATTCAATGTTTGATAGTTCAAAGGACGCTAATAAGTCGGAAATTTAAGGGTTGTTTAATATTTTGTCAAGATATTGAAATTTTTGCACCATTAATCAGTAATAGAGTGATTTTGCTACCTGTGGTTGGTCCTGTATTTATTGACAGCCATATTGGAAAGCCTAAATATCTGGAAGCAATCGAAGAGGTAATACACACTTTGGTTCTCGTCGATTTTTAGCTTGTGAAAGAAAAAATGGAACAAAGATTTTGCATTAAATTTTGGTGTAGGAACTAAACAAAGTACATTATTATTTCGAAAATGTTGATTGTTATTCTTGAAGAAGGGTGTAGGTATATGAACTGAACGAGCTAGGCAAAAGCACCAAGGTTGCTCTATCATGGAAAGAAGTGAGTGATAATCTTGCAATCAATCTAAGAAGAAACAATTTCCACATACTAACAAAGACCCACTACAATATGAAAAAACATTTGAATAGACTTGAGATAGAAGACATGGATTCTCTGTGTAACAGGATGAAACATCTACCCAGATTCTCTTAAATTCCGTAGCACTATGCAACTTGAGGGTACTATACCTGTGGAGAATTTAGCTAACCTGCAAAGTTTTGTCCTAAGGCTGTGCCGATGGAACATTGCTCAGGAGTTGCTGAATGAAAACACCTCAAATGAATTAAAACTGAAATATGGATGTGTTGGTATAACGTTGCATGGTACAATCGTGTTACTGCTTCCTAAAGAACCAAGGCCAAAACAGAAACTCGTTTGATTGAATGTTAGTTATACTCACTGTGTTTTTCGATTTTTGAATTGACTAGATATGACCCTCTCTGACTACTTCCTATTGCCGGAACTCAAAGAACTATGAAAATATAACATGTTGTCGATATTTAAGAAAAAAGATGAGTGTGCTAAACGCCATATCGCAAATCCTGTTCTAGAACTGCATCACAAATTCGAAAAGACGCTGGCAGAGAAATCGGAAGTACGTTAAAGAAGACCTGTTTATATTAATGAATAAATATATATATATATATTTTTATTTTGGAAAAAAAAGTAAGCCTAGGATTGACCAACCTTTTAGCTACGAGTTGTCCAAAGGTTTAACTCCAGAGTCAAATCTGTCAAGAGGTTTGGCTGTTTAGAGGTTTAACTACAGAGGCAAATCGCTTTCACATGCTCCCATTGTTGGAGCTCACCATTGATCTGGGTTTTAGAAATATACCATGGAAGTGGCTATTCGCCTCTAATTTGGCCAGTTGATCAGTCACCTCTAATTTGGCCAGTTGATCAGTCACCTCGTTACCTTTAATTGGAGAATGCTCTGGCACCCGTGCTGGTGTGATCTTGTTTGTCATAGCCAGCCGCACTACATTGTTTAAGCACTCCTACACCAGACTCAAAGCTATTTGCTTTTAGAGCGCTCAGCGTGGCTTTGTTATAAGTGCATAAGCTCTTTTCAACCCTTTCTTCATGTTTTCTTGGACACAAACATCTATAGCAAATATCTTTGCCTGAAAGATGATTGAGATTTGTCCTAAAGCTATTGGGAGATGGCTCTCCGAATCCTACCCCTTGTTCTATCTTGGATCCGTCTGTGTATACCACACCAGGGATCCTGTTTCAAATTTTAGCCCTCGTAATTCATCTCGACTTGAAATCAATACTTGTATGATTGCCAAAAGTTTAGTTTAACAGATATAATGTTCGTTGGCATTTCTATGCCAATAGGAATTTCCATTTGTATTGTTCACAATGGCAAACATATTACTCTTCATTCTTGTGAATATTTATGAGATATGGATATATCTACAAGTTTAAAAAAAAAGAGCAATGGTAAATTACGTATATGGAAAATAAATGCACAAAAATGTCAAAAGTCACGTTCGCAGAATCCCGCACTAGGTGAATAGTTTGTAAATATTAACATTCTCCTAGGAATTTCGATTAACATCATTGACACAATCAATAATCGTTATACTTAGGTGCTAAAAAGTTGTTTGTACGGTAGATATTTGTGCGTTACACGTATGAAGGTCGAAGAACGTTAAATTAAAATTATGTGGATGTTAATCTTATCATGTTATCACACATCACACCGTCAAATAACCGCTTAGCAGTGATAATTTTTTATCAGGGACCACGTCCGCAGAATAAATCAGTGAAGCAATACGAAATTGTGTTTCATATTTAACATCATCAGGATTTACGTATTAATTAATTAGTCACAATTTCGTTATCGCCAACCGCATTCCTAAAATTACAGAAATAAATTATAGTTGTAGGTAAAGTTTACTAATGAGGTTTTTCGTGACACTAAATTTGGGAACGGAATAGTTAACGTGATAGCATGTATTTAGAAACGCATTAGTTATTCAAGTGGTACACACAAATATTGATTTAGTAGCGTTAAGTTTCCATAAAGATGATACATACGCAAACGGTAGAACATAATAGCATACAAAGCTGGTACATATACAACTTTCTTTTTCAACTGTCTCATTAATGATTATAGTGTAGCACTAACAACCGATGATAATTCTTTGGAATTATTAGAGCATAACTCATGCTAGTTGCATAAACAATTTCGAAACCGCAAAAGAATAACAAGCTAACACTTCAATTACAAGAACGGCGGAGTATTTTTCTCGTGTCCATAATGGCCTTTTTTGCCCGCTATATTCCTGGAGAAAATCCAATATAATTGATGATGCCGTCGGGGATTGACCCGGCTGAAAGAAATAGCCAGGAAGGGCTTAATTGAAAGAGGCCCGTTCGCCTCTTGATGTCTTCTCTCCCCTACCTATTGGAGGACTTGCGTGTGTAAACCGCCGGGCAATGGAACGCCGCTAAAATGCTAAATTTCAGTCAGGACATAGCGCAAACGGTTACACGAGCGTACATCTCGTGATCATTTTCCGGACCGCCGAACAAGGCAACGATAATTACGTTCCAGCTTCATGGCCACGTTGCCGTCTGTGTGTATGGCAAAGTTCAACTGTTCCCAATAATTACGTGTCGTTTACTGGAACAGATCTTTACGTATTTACCCTGATCGAAGCGATATTATAAGACGTGTCCGATGAATATGGAACGTGTATTAACGGAAACTCACGGCTAGCAATTTACATGCTATTAAAAGGAAAAAAAAATGAACGAATAGCGAAGCGAACCACGAATTGCGTTAGTGCTGATTGGTACGATGGAAATCAAGGCTAATAGGTAAAATAACGAACGATTTCGCTGTTTACATAATTGAAAATTTCATTCGTCTTAATTTGTAATCGTTGCCATTAAGTGAATTTTTTATACCTGTTATCGATATTTAACTAACAGCGATTAAAAAAAAAATAAAAATAGCCGAGTAATCTTTTATGTAACTTTCTAATCGAATGACTAAAAATAATTTATTTGACTGATTTAAATAGCGCTGTCTGATATAAAAATTAAATGCCATAAATATAGAAGTAGGAGAAGTTCATATATTATTACAAAGCAAAACACAATAGTTATTTACCTTAGAGTGCAATAAGTGTCATTTGCAGCGTAAAAACTCCATTGCAGGCGGAAGCCGAAGGCGAGTGTCTGCCTGAAAGAGTTCGAGCGCTGTAAATGACCTAACGCACAACATTTGTATTAATTTTTTTGGCTGGGAAAATATTTTGAAAATTTTATTTAAAAAATATGCCAATGTCTTCAGAGCTCATAAAAAAAGCGCACACTGGTACAAGAAGCCCATGTTTAACACCACCAAAAATTAGAAATAGAATTATGGAATTTCTTGAAAAATAGATTGTTATGTTATCTAAAATCAAAAGTTTACTCCGAGCTACCTTAGATAATTTAAGGGCTAAAAATCATAAAAGTGTGAAGTATCAACCCAGATACTGTTTGAAATGCCATCGAGAGATGTTACCAGCGGAGAGACAAGATAAGAAGTCACACTTATTGTCGACGTCTTTGATGTTGTGTCGCCAAAGAATGGCCTTGAAGTAAGTTTGGCGATACTTCATTATTTTAACACTAAACATTTCAGCTTTCTTCTTTAATTTTTCATAAAGAGGGTGTGCTAGAAAGAGAAGTGCAATCTGAACTCAAGATGACGATTATTCTATTATCTGCTGTCATGTATTTCGCTGCATATGTCTATGTATGTATATACAGCTTACAGAATAATTCAGCAAAGTAATTGGTTTCCATTAAGTTTCTCTTAGTTGCTATTTTGCATTACTGTGGAGTAATCATTAAATTGTTAATTAAATTCTCTGATCAAGTGAAATGCTAGAATGCATCTAAAAAAGTACCCAATGACCTTGACAGTAAACAAATCCAATAATCGCGATTAGTTCATCATATCATTATCTTGGAAAAGCTCAGTTCAATTAAATGAAGTGTTTCTAAATTAATGTTAAATACCTAGCAAAAAAGAGCATCAAAAATTTTGCCTTGAAAATATTAGTTCCAGATATAAATGTTTGTTGTTTAGAAAACACCATAAAAATATAACAGGCTGTTGTAGATACATATCTAACTTTACTTGATCATAAATAACACTTCGTCACTTACTTCATGTACCAATCGCTATTATCGTATTTCTTTGTAAACTATCCACAAACAGTTTTATTTTTCCTTCCTGTCGGATCGTAAAACCGATTACAGTGTTGTGCGAGTATCCACATCTACCTATCCGTATATATATTGTAGTTAGCTATTAGAGGAAGACCTTGAAAAAAGTCGATCCTCGTTCCCCGTAAGCTGGATTCTCTCTTTGGCTTAGTTCATCGGACCGTCCGCCGTCTACCTGCTGTTAAGGTTCCCTTTGCCAACATTAACTTGAATAATAAAGAACGCCCGAGGCCGTCGCAAAGGTTGGCCTGCAAAGCAAACAGGCGAACATTAATTTATATGCAGGAGTTTCCGCGCTGAATATCGTGAATGTATAATAAACTGGCCGGCCAGGAGAATCTTTCGTGGATATGTGTGTGTGTGTGTTATTAATGTCTGTTGGAAATGTAGGGCCTCGGTCTCGCTATTACCCTCCGCATGCCACTTCCCAGCCATTATTATATAAAGGGGATGCAAATTTACATAACTGCGAGATTGTCGAGCCGTATCATAAATTTATCCATGTGTATGTGTGTTTGTACATACCCGTGTGTTTGTGTGTGCTCATCTCCTTAATGCTACAGTAGAAAAAAAATAATGTCGCTGTTCAACAAACTACCTCTTTTCTATTAAACCCAAATGTCAACACTTGATTTTTTTATGTATCGACAATAGTTGAGATTTAGAGCAAAAAAAAACTCTAAATTGAAGTGGTAGCTTACCAAATATAACAATAAATCACATGCTAAAAAATAAGCAAACTTTCTTATAACTGGTGATCAATATCTTTCTTTCAACATTACACGTCTAGCAATAAAAGAAAAACTACTTGGCTGCGTCAAGGTCATGCAATGACAACAGATTAATTGATTCAAAATTGACCATTCCTTAATCAATATGCAGCTTCCTAAAAAATACAGAGGAATGCTAGTCATTGATAGCCTAGTTCATTCATTCATTCATTCATTCGTAAGGTTACGGTGAACACCTTTAGCCCAGACACTTGAGCTAGCTGCTCATTGCACCGTCCCTATTAAATCTCTTACTTCCACTCGAGCAGCTTAATGTTCTCTATAAAGTCCAGTATCTTGCCCAGTGGAAACTTGAGAACCTTCGAGGGCTCCAATAGATCCTTCCCCCCTGAGTACTTTCAACTCCTCACATATGCAGATTGCAGGTAAACTCGTTTCCTCATGTAGTTCGTATCTTCAACACCACGGTTCGCTTACTCGACCTGTCTTGTATAGATGATTTTTCAGGGGACAGTGTCCAGTTACCAGCCCGGTAATGGGTTTCGCTTTTTTCTTGCTACGTCTAAGTAGGTTATCAGAGAACTTACCATCCCCATCCCCTATTAGCGGTTTGGTATGGAGTTGACCTTCAGTCGTCCTCCATTTCTTTGTACTTTCTTTGTCTAACCAGGTCCAAATCTCCCTTATAGCAGAATCCTTGGTAATCCCACATACGGGCTCTGGACCTATGAAGTGTCTTTTAGAGCCCTCCTTGGCTAGTTCGTCGGCTATTATATTAACATTATATCCTCATCTCCCGGCACCTAAATCAGAGACACCATGTGATGGTGTGCCAGTGTATTGAAGGATGCAAACATTCCTTCAATACACTGGCACACCATCTCTAACTAGTTTTGACCTGGTTACAGGGTTCGAGACTGCCTTGATAGCAGCCTGGTGATAGCCTAATCAGTTGAATTGACATTAAATATTTTAAATTACGATATAAATAATTATAATATAAATAGTAGAAAGTATTAGGTACTGGGGAAAATGATAAAATAGATAAAACTCACGTTTTACTTTTATGGCTCCCGTTAAATACAGTATGCACACGCTCGAGCTGTTGATGGATATATTAGAAATCATTGGTCGACAGTAAATAGAAGGAGCTGAAACTCGTCTCTATAGTAAAGAATACATTACGTCACCTAATTTGCGCAAAGGGTGACGTTTATCACGCTCACTCAAGCTACCACTGGTTGTTGCCTAGCAACGACTAACTACCAATATTTGTTCATTGCGCATATACTCTTTACTATTGAGATGAGCTTTACAATAAACTGCTAGCGCGTGTATTTTTAACTATAGCTGTCCGAAAGATATTCAAATAAGTCGGCAATAAGTAATTGCCTATCCAGATGCATACTGGGATTCTAAGAGGCAGCCAGTTTGTTAGAAGTTATACGCATTAATTAATAAAAAAAGGCCCAATTTTTGTTTTTACTATTTATTAAAGAAAATGTTGCTTTGTAACATCGAACTAAAGCCGATTTTGGCGCTCGGATTAGTTAATTGAGAGCAAATCAGTAGTTATTCTAGTACCATTGAGTGCAAGTGTTTCACTATAAATAGTTCCTGCATATCCTAATTAATTAATTACTTTCTCTTCTTTCAAAAATTATTTAATTTTGAATATGCTAGAAAACTCTACCAACAATGTGTGGACTTTCTGACGTATACTACGAGGACATATTTTATAATTCCAATTTTGATATAACTTTGAAATAATTTGTGCTATTTTTCCATTGCCTTTTTATTTTCTTATTTGGTTATAGTTAGCGTTGTCAATAGCATTTTATCCCACTTTATTTACAGAAGTATCTGTAATTCTTATAAAATAAATACATTCATGTAGACGTTTTCAATATTTTAACAATCATGTTCGAATTCTGAGTACGAGATTTTTGATTTTATAAAAATTTAGTCACATGGATACTAATAGGATTAGCACCAAATGAGTTATACACAGATAAAAAATTGAATAAGAAATACTTTTCTCAAAGGAATTAATTTATTATTAAACAGCAACGCTACATTTGTACATTTACCAAATATATTTGGAAAAAATTCAACATGCATCCGCCAATTTATTTCCCATTTTGCCAGCGGCGACGCCAAAGTAGAGATTTCAAGCGGGAATATTCGGTCAGAGTTTGCTCCACTTATCTTTACGCTGGATGTAACCGTAATAACGTTTATAAAGGCTTAGCGAGCCGTCCCGAATATAGTTTTTGAATAGTTTCAAGTGGAACGGGAGCCTCCGGCCCGTTGTAACTGCTGCTGTTGCCGCCGCCTCTGGTACTGCGGTCTTTCCTTTACAAAATCCCGGATCTCGTCCAATTACCGGTCGACTTTCGCGTGATTCAGCACAACTAAGCGGTGCAGAAGAGAGAATCGTCGTCATGGTAACCCGCATTCTCTCCCTGGCACACTCCTATGTATCTCGTGACGTGCATTCGTAGCGACCCCTAAAACAGGCTAGACGTTCGCAGTTTTGGTCATTAATATTAAAACCAATAATGTTTACCCGGGCGCGCTGGTTTTACCTCATAAATTTTGAAACAGCAACGACACAGGGAACAATATGAAAACCGAGCCACTTATGAAATTTGAATATAACTCGATTGTTTGCCAAAATACCGTTGTGTATATTAGGGACACGCCAAACGGGATTATTGAATATTTAAACTACCGTGTGAAAGTTTTATTATATGCTCATACTTCATTAAATGGTTACCTACATTGTTACACACAGATTTAGTTTCTCTTTGATAATTTATTTGAACTGCACCCATTTATTTTCCGTAGCATAATTATAAACACCAAAATCAATTTAGCCATTCGATACGCAGTTTTTAGTTATACGTAGAATTAAAACAAAAAACGATAAAATAGAAGCAACTGATTGCAGATATGATATGCTATTGAAGTTCCAAGTAGAAAAAATGCACAAAATTTCCACCAGCAACAGGAAAGTTATGTGGAGCATTGTGAAACAGTTAAGTATTTGTTAACCACAGTCAAATTCTCAACCTGTATATTTTATTAATGCAGATGATATGAAAATATATTGAGTACTCGGATTCAGAACAGTTTGACCTTTTCCCGGTTGAGCAATCCGGATGGCCACAGCTGCGAATCAGCTCTAACTCGTATACTTACATTAGATTAGATATAGGGTTGGGATTTACCACGACCTTTGCAGATGTATTGTGGTACCTCTAACTTTATCTTTTTAATTAGATCTGTCATCTTTAAGAACGGCTCCTTTGTATAACTGTTAGCTGTAGGGTTCTCTACGCCCAGTACTAGACCCCTTGTCCTCGCCAGGCCATCATAGTGACACAGTGCGGTGAATTGGGATTTCTTCCTCCCCATGACAGAATCTTCAGAGAGCATCTCTCAAGTCTGTGTTATACATATGCTTAGTAAGTCTACAATGGCCAGTCAACAGGCCTACTATAATTTTGGCAGACTTTACTCAGTAGGTCTTTAGAAAATTCAGACCTCTGCTCGCTTAAGAAATCTTCTTTTACCTATCTTTTATGTTGGTGTTTTTTTGCCACCAATGCTTAGACGTACAACGAATGACCATGATGAACCACATCTGGCCAGGTTGTCCGTCGCCTCATTTCTTTTCACGCCCGTGTGGCTAGGAATTCAGGTTACTTTCTCATTTAGAGCGCTTAAGCAGTCCCAAACCAGCTTCTAGGCAATACTTACGGAACTGATCACTTTAACTGTTACTTGGCTGTCGGGGAAAATAGCGGTTACCTGACTCGGTCCATCTTTCTCCTTCTCTGATAAAGTGATGAATTGTAGCAACCTCAGCCTGGAATACCGTCGGGTTCTTGGTAAAGCGTATCGAAAGGGCTTTTCTGGGCTTCTTTCCATATATGTCGGCTCCTACGCTATAATCTTTGATATGTGGAATCCTTTCGCGTCCTAACACTAGTAGTTATAAACCCTCAACCAGTCTTTTTCTCGTGAACGTAACGACTTGCATTTTCTGAGCATTGACTGATAGTCGCTCATGTAAGGTGTATGATCATATATGTTTTGCCGCTGATTCTGAAAAGTGTATCACACTTACATTATTAGATTTTTTTAATTCACTTGAATAGTAGCAATTACAAAATATTAACATTATTCTGTTTTTACTTCATCAGCTGTATATGCAATTGATTAGAAGCTATCGTTTTCAATCTGCCGAACTATTGCATAGTCAAAGCTAACTTTGACGAATGAATAGAAAGCCACTACTGTTTACACTGTACATATCAAATATAACTTCTGCTGTAAATAACCGTAAATTACACAACTGCGCAGACGGTATACAAATCTATTATTCATTTAGGCAGACAGTGTTCAAGCTGTGTCGTAAAATATTAATGATGTTCTTGCGGCAGTAGCGCTTAACAACATCGCTTAAAAATTAACCCAGATAAGTCATTAGCAGTCCTATTTATTAGACCTAATATTCGAATGATTTTACCTTCAGAATAGATGATAATCAAGCATTATCATTAAAAATTATAAAAAGAAAATATTGTGATCTTATTATAGTTATCGCAACTATACATAAAGCGTTTACCACATTAAAAATTGCTATATAGTGCGAAATTGCCTCTCACTGTGCTAGAGGTTGACAGATCGTCCTTTCTAAATCTAATTTTGCGGATGTGGTCTACCATCAGTACCTTGATGTGATAACGTACAATACAACTTGGACACAATTCTGTTTTGATACATAAAATAATATTTGGTTTAAAATAGCGTGCTTGAAAACTTAACTGTCTAGGCATGGCTAATAGGTGATAGTTACTCTATCCCATTCTTTTTCGTGCTAGTTTCGTTAATAAAATGCCCCAATATACATGTACTTCAAAATTACATTTCTAATCGATATTCATAAATCACCAACATAAATGTAATATCTAAGTGCCTTCTTATTCCATCGATTCACAGAACCTCACTTATCGAAAAAGGATTTTTATTTAATATTGAGAAAGAATTGAAATGGATGAAGTACCAAGCCACACATTTGTTTGACTTCAATAGCTTTATAGCCGCTCTATATTTTCTTCTTGTCTCCAGTCCTGCTGATTGTTCCTTTTTTTGTAATTTCCGACCATAATAGTTAACTAAAAATAATTATATAGGACACACATTAAGTAAATTCGTAAGTCAGTCGTAAACTTTAGTTCTGACCGCCTAAGTTTGGCGTGAGCTCGCTGCAATTTAGATGGTCATCCATAAAAATCCACGATTGTACCTTATATAAAACAAAAAAGTTAAACATATAATGACAAAAACTTTCTCACCTGTGATTTGCACCGACGTGCGCAATTTGCAAAATTGCAAGCAATAATTGTAACAGTAATGACATTGTGAACTCGCCATCAACTGTTACAAACTTCATTAGGTATTAAGCGCAAAATTTGAATTGTAACCTCCAAAACAATTCCTACGCACATTTTCTATTTCTACAGGGTGATTCATTAAGGGTGACCATATCTCGATAACGGTTGATGCTGGAGCTTGGAGAAAAAAATTATACTAGTAAATGCGGCAATGAAAATATTTTAGTTTCTGAAGTTCTCCCAAGATGGCGTAATTTGTTTTCTTTTTTACATTTATTATTCCTTTTAATAATTTTCCTTTATTAAGGTTGGTAAAAAAGAAATTTAACATAAGCAGCTCATAATATAAAGTGATTGATGGAAGCATACTTTTTGTCACACAAAAGCCCCCAAAACTTAATGGATGTCAACCGATTTTCAAGAATTTTGTCTCATTGTGAAGAGAACATCAAGCAGGTGACGAGCGTAAATAATATTGTTTGCTTTATTGCTTTGGATTGGAAACTAGATGACGTTTTTTCCTAGTTTGTCCTATTTATATGATTTTCTCGAAAAATTCAAATCGAATGGTATCACTACAATTAATCCTGAAAAATGAGAACGCAGTGACAGTTTAACCTGTCAAAACCACAAATTGATATCTGTTGGCGTAGCAAAGTAATTCGGACTAGCCACCTTTAATGAAACAGCCTGTACAATGTACAGAGATTAAACTCACTGCTTTGTCGGTAATTGTTGGACGCAGTAATCTTGAGTTAACTGTACAAGCAACAAGTAAAATAAATACTACAAACGGTGAAATTAAATTTTGTAATTAGTGGTATTATAATTCTTATATTCAGCGAGATAACTCTTGTAAATAGTAATACATAAGTATATGGATGGATACTAGATATTAAATAATGTATTTAATATATTTGTAATATATGATGGGTGGAAATATCTATTTCCATTTTTACATGATTGATTCACGGTTCACGTGGTAAAAATTTTGACCGCATTATGAAATATTAACGATCCATTACTTCATTATGAATTGAGATGTGGATATCAGTGTCTTGTTGATATATTTAACATCGCATATATATACAATATTATTCGCGTTTTTACAACAAGCTGTTTATTTTATCATCCGCTTCTAGCGAAACAAAATTGTGCAATACATTAATTGTTATTGTTTACAATTTTGTTCACTGTTATCGCAGCGAATTAAACTGTGTGTTTACAGTTTCGCCAGATAACCAAATATGAAAGGAATTTTACGATATCCACTGCCTCTAAGATACACACGCAAAATACACACACATATATGTTATTCACAGATTAGTTTTATCATTCATATCCAACACAATGTGGGGCTCCTCTTTCTGTTGTCGTCTTGTTTAAACAAAGCGATGTAATATATGCTCATTATCGGCGGTATTTGTTTTTACGTATTGTAAATATTTTCGCTAGGCATACATGCATGCATCAGTTCGCCCACTTCGCCGAATAATGAATTTTACGAATACCAAATACTCCGCATGATATATTGTTTTGTTTTCCAATTTGCAACGTCTATCTATTATACGCCGGGATTTCAACATTTCTCGATGTTTGTCGGCAACTCTATGGGTACTATGTAATAGTCGTTAATGAATAAACTGTTGACCAATACGAACGATAGTAATTTTAATTCCCTAATAGAAATACTGTGTCTACGGTCTGTATGTAAGTATTTTATTGGTTTGTATGGATTTCGTAAGCTCATTAAGTAAACATAACAAATTAGAAATTACTCCTTAGTATATGTATTTACTTACCATACTAGTTTCATTAAATCATTATTAACAGGCGAGTAAATATTTTCGTAGGCAGAAAATAACGTTCACTTCTACTACATAGTAATTATCACGTATAATAACTATTTTAAAACAAGCTTGAGAACACCAATCAATTCGGAAGATCTCGAAAAGAATAACAAAGGAAGTGAGAACCTGGAAATCCAACAAAGAAACTCGAGAACGTCTCCACCCAGATGTAATTCCGAATTCACCCCTGGAGGGAGGACCTCTCCATTCCAGACACGTAAACACGATTATCGCGATTTATTTACAGCGTATGCGTCCACTTCAAAGTTCAAGGGCGAACAGAGGTCATTTATACCACATATACCCATTTATATACCACTTTTTTTTTTCTATTCCGCCAGGATGACTGCCCGGCCGTACAATTAAAGAGCGATAGTACGAGCCGATTACGTTTCACGCGGGTAAACAATGAAATCTGTTAATTGTATGGGCAATAGCGATTGGGAGAAATTGGAGTGTAGTGTCGCTGTTTAATTATTTTGGTGAACGTCGCTGCTGTTGACGAAGGTCAAATTAAGGTCAGACGCTCTGGGTTCCTATCTAAATGTCGTTTATACCCGATGTTGCATAATAAATTCGAGTTCAGTGCTTGGGGGAGCGATTGTAAGGGAAAGCAATTGCCATTGTTTCGTTGTTGTTATATTTTTATGCATTATAATTAAAAAGTGATTGCTTCTTTATTGTTGGGGTTTCTAATTATCCGATCTATTGAATCACCGTTATCGTGTCATTTTACTTCGACTTGTACAATAACAATATTGGCTTTCATTCGCTTTTAATTGCCTTCTAGTTTGAATACTTTCTCTACAGGCCTGCAAATAACTTATCTGGTTAATATGTTCCTCGATTTGATCAGTACATTTCTTTTTGTGTAAACAAATTGTTGCATCATAAATTTACCGGATTGTCATCGAGTTAAAAATCATTTAAGTGTTAATTTGAAACTATTTGGTTAACAAATACAGTTAGTTTCGAGAAATTGTGCCATAACATTTATGTATCTTACCTGCAATCATATTTGTTCACTGTCTCCTATTTTCTAAGGCATGTCTGTTCAATCACACCTCCTATTTAAACTTTATTACAACACCCCTTTCTTAGCTTTCATCCAAATAATAATCTAGAGTTAGCTAACTCTTTAATCTTTAAATGGAGCTTATATAATACTAACCACTGTTATTAAATGACAAAATGTTACTACAAGGAGTGTTTGTTTAAATTCGGATAATATGGCGGTGGAGAAACAAGCATTTTATTATTATTATTATTATTATTTGAAAGAAATTCAAAGTCCAGTAATCGGCTAGAAAAGTTACGGCAACAATTTTTTGGCACTCTCAAGGGGTTGTGCTTGTAGATCAGCAAATCCAAGGACGATACCATTACAGGAGCATCCTATGCAAATTCGTTTGCAAGAGGCAATAAAATAAAAAAGGCGAGAAAAATTGGCAAAAGTTGTTGAAAGCTTTTCTCTTACTCCACGATAATGCGCCTGTTTACAAGGACGGCGAAATGGAAGCTGCCGTAAATGACTATTTTCAATGATTCTTTATTGCCCAACAGATACTGTATATAGTATATTCAATTAAAGGACAAATAAAACAAAACTGAATACACATGTAAATAACAAATAATATAAACTAGTACCCTAAACCTAAATTAAACTAAAAATAAGAAACCAAAAACAAAAGAGGAATGCATTTTTTGAGAGTAAATCAGAAATTGTTTGAAGGTTTACAAAAACTAATACAGAGATGTAAATGTTTTTTATTTGTTTAATGTAACCTATTAAACAAATAAAAAAAAAACAGAATTATGCAAACTGAGGTGTTTTTTTTTTAAAATTTTGAGAATTTTTAAGAATCACCGACTGTAGTAATCTAACTTAACCTACTGCAAATATTTGTCGACACTATAATATCCTGGTGACTGCGATTATTATATAAATGAGTAAGTTAATAATGTTGCAAGATAAACTTTAATTTTTCATCTTCTAATTGAAGATTGCTTTTATATAACTCATTCATATAGTTTTTTTTATCGGCTATTATTCATATCGGCCATATTTATAAAACTAAATTTAAATAAGAAAGATTAAAACAGATTTTGATACCTCTTTTAAAAACTTATTTTAGAAAATAAAATTTTTACTACATCCTAGTTACTTTCTTTTTAAATAATTTTTTATTTGTTGTCAGTTAAACTAAAGAGGAAACAATTTTTCGATTGCCCCATATAATCTTATTGATATACCTGTTATGTAATTGTTTAAAGGGATATTTTGAGAGCTTTAACTGGTAAAGTCATACATTATTTAATAGAGTTGGGTCGGTATTTTGTCGCGGTATTTTGTTGGAGCGTCGCGTCGCGTTCCGCAATACCGAAATAACTCGTTACTTTGGAACGATAGGCCAGAGAACGACAACAGAAGGTTGGTCGTTGATAAAATAATAGGGTTAATCAATGATTAGTTAACCGGAGCCTTAATCGAGGTTGGAAAAACCGGTCCTAAGTGAATATAAAAACAAAATTATGTAAGAGCAGCTGGTGCATATGTGCATGCCAATATTAATATAAAACGCAACTTTATTTTTTAAGTAGCAGCATTGTTTATATATATCTAGTTATTCAACCGGTTAGAAGTACCTTTGGGTGGCGTTCAGATGGCGTGTCAAGTGTGGCGTGCCCATTCATAAAAATTTTATAGTATTTGTGACGTAAACAATTTTTACTACTAGTAATCAATTCTAATCTCATAACAATTGCATTTGGGGACTTCCAATATTTTAGAATTACTGATTCATCAATAAATTTCATTTAATAATATATAAACAAGGGTAGTAGGTAGTAGAGTACAAGTTCGCTGACAGCATTCACATATTTTTGATTTAAAAAAAA
This sequence comes from Cetonia aurata, assembly GCA_949128085.1. Taxonomy (NCBI): domain Eukaryota; kingdom Metazoa; phylum Arthropoda; class Insecta; order Coleoptera; family Scarabaeidae; genus Cetonia; species Cetonia aurata. Next base: position 20,044,944 of record OX421886.1, on the reverse strand, counting down.
ATTCTATTTAATAAATAAACGGTAGCGTGGTTCTTTTTTTTATTAAATTTCTTACAACGATTACGAAGTAATTTATTGAGAGGAATTGGTTATATCAATTTGTGATGAGAAATATCTACTACTCCGGCCGTGGAACGTTTCAGTTGCGGCCGCGACACAAAAATACGAACCTATAATCTATCTCTATCAGTATCGGTCGATGTGAAGAACGGTATTTTGTCGCGGTATTTTGTCACGGTGTTTTTGTGTCGCGATCGCGAGAGGAACCTTCCATGCTCGGAACGGTATTTCCCATCACTATTATTTAATGAACAAACTACGTCGTTTTCAGAAATAACCCGAAATATAAATCGGAATTGTTAAAACCTAGCAGCTGGTTTTGAAATCGGTTTATTAAGTAGTTTTAAAATCAATAACCAACCCGGGTTAGCCGATGTCCAGAGTTGGATACTCGAGTATTCTAAATCGAGCAACATTATTACGGAGCTGTAGTGGATGAAACTAGGTACAATCACCGGATAGTAACTAGAAGGTGCTTGCATCAATGTTCGCTATCGCAAATATATAATAATATTAAAGTGAAGGGCATTCTATTCCTAACAACTATAAACTCCAGCAAACAATGGTTCGCTAAAACATCGCGCTATGTACTTACATTTGATACTAAAAGATAAACGGCGGCGTAAAAACATAATCAACACTAAAGCGGCCATAACAATACCTCGAGCGAAGCGTGCCCGAAATTTTACGACCCACCTCAGACGGTACAACAATAAGGGCTGTTGTGCTCGAGGGACGCGAAGAGCGAGACAGTGAGTGTTTGCGTAATTTTATCGTCTCGTCTTATTATTTGTTGCGTGGTGGGCCTTGACAATGCCGTGGGAGCTTCGGGATTCACGTTGGTGCACAGAGGGATGCGAACGACTGTCGTCACTCCACTTAGATTTGTGAATGTCTGGGCGGTGACGTCAGTTTGCTGTGAGGCAGTTTACCTTGATGGCCTCAATTTATCTCTTATTTGCATATGTATATTTATAATTAAATGACATGGAGGATAGAATACAGGTAATTTATCAGCACTGGTGGTATTAATTTTACTACGATAATACATACCAGCGCCGCCCCGGACACAGGGTATAGAGAATCAAATAGATTTGTCGGTTATGTCCGTGACCTCATAATATGTGTGCGCGCTATTTATATGCCTATTATAAATTAATATGTATTTGTATAAATATTACTGTTAATAAGTACAATAGCAGAGAGTAAACAATAGAATAAATAATCGCTCATAATTGTAATGGGTATAGATTCGCATAGAAAAACCGCGCAAATTACGAGATCCTGGACATAGCCGATACAACTATTCGATTTTCTACATCCGATGACGCTAATATTATTAAAGTAGTGCAAACTTCATTTATCAGATTTGTTACGGTACTTTTAGACCATAATGTAACTATAAAAAAATAAAAACCGCCCTATATAAATAAAGTAAATATGTAATGAAAGACCAAGTTGTTGGCAGACTTTTGTAATGATCTTAGATTCGATTAAATTTTATCTATTTATTAAAACAAAGAATATTTGATATGACCACACTAAAGTTTCCTTCCGAACTTATTATAAGCGTTGCTTAATAATCATTACATAAAGAATTTCCTTGTTTGTTACAATATTACATTTAGTTGCTTTCCGAACTGATTTGGCACTGGCCTGCTTACTGTTGACGTTTGGTACTATACTTGATTTTGATTGAGGGTCGAATTTAGTTTGGCTAAAATATATTAAATATTACCACAGTAATGCTCGTGCATTTCTCCCAAAATGTATTAATCCTTGAACCCTCATTTTTATTAATCCCTGAACTACCTGGGATATTTCAGTGACATACAGTAGACGTCAGGTCAATTTCAAACACTGATTACACCCCAACTGATCACATGCATAATGCCAACTTAAGCGTAGCGTTCTTCGGGAAGATTCGAATGTTTGTATTTTGGGTGGCGCCTACTATAGACAAAACAAATAATTGATTAATTTTAGGATAGATTATATCAATCCGTTTTATTTGACTCCTCATTCGTACGCTAAATTAGTCTGGCAGCTTGTCAGTCAACTTCTAGAAAAGTTCATCGACTAATTTCCAAACAAATTAGTTCTTAATTAAAACATGATGAAAGTTTAAAACTCTCTGGGGAAAATCAACGAATGAATTTATAACACCATAACTACAAATTTAAATTAAACTTTATGAAGTGAAATGCAATATATTTGCGTATATAAGAAGATATTATAATAGATAACTACTACATTCCAATTTTTATTGCTTTTTATATAAAACACTGAAAACTATAAATATGCTATCGGAATTATAAATGTTTGGTTAATTTCTAGTTTCGAATAATAATTTCAAGGTTAGCACGATATCCATAGCCCACTTTGGTAAATAAACGAGTAGTGTAATTTATTATTGAAAACTCTATTGCAAAATGTTTATATGTTATTTTCTTTATATACAGATCGTTTTCAGAATCGCTGCAATTAGTAGCATATACTTGCATGGAATTGTAAGTCCTTCTACCACAACGACAAATCACTATATTCATACCCTAAGATAAACAATATCCTCCCTCTGGAGGACGTATTGAAAAGTAGATCTATCTTTTATATGTGCGCGTTAAATTTTCATCAATCCATTCTGCTAGCTTTGCGTATTTCTGAAAACCGTCTTATATACACACAATATTCCAATAATATATTATTTCTGGCTGACATTTTTGACAATGCAGCTCCGATTTTATAATATAATGTTATTACTGTATCCTATTAAGCGTATTAGTACTTGCAAATTTAAACCCGTTGCTTTAATTATGAACGATGCGCATAAATCAGTCTATATCATGTTTTCCAGACAAGAAATATTGATATATTGCGACAGATGTAAAAACATCAAACACAAAGGTTACTTAAAGATAAATATTAGCAGATGAATCAACGCGTTATATGGAAATCTATTTTTAGATAAATATAACAAACATGAACTACATAATTCCCCGATAAGAGAGTTTATGAGAAAAAAATATTATCGGTGCACGAGAGGGGCTCTTATCGTCATCGTATTAATACAAACAGACGTACATGTGACATTTTTTTTTATCCTCTATGGCTGTAAAATCGACCTGTATGATGCACAAAGTATGTTAGTCGCACGTATATATATATGTATGTATGTTTCGCACGTAGGTCATTGGGTGTATGATTTCCATTATGTAAAGACAAATAAACATTTTTAGTTCGATACCTCAAAGTCACGTATACCTATTTGTTGCGAAATATTGTGTTATCGAATAATTTCTATCCAGATGGGAGACGATTTTTTATTATCACTCAATGTACCAAGTCAGATACAATCAGAAAATATGGACCAATTAATAAATTTCCAGAATTACTACCTTATTCTTAAGTCTGAAATACGTACTCCCACCTTATAGACTAAATTTGTAATTGTAAGACATGATTTTTAAATGATAAATAACCCCAAACATAATCTATAGATACAAAGATCGAGACGAATCTAAAATACTATAACAAAATTTACAAAAAAAAAATAAAACAAAATCAAATTAAGATCAATTTTTAACATGTTGAATTTTTCTTGTTTCAGGTAAGATAATATTGGAATTCGTAAGGCATATAATTATATTTCGGTAAGTTGGTATTGTACATAATCTCAATTTATTATAACTAAATTAGACCGCGGATTTCTGACCGCCTCTTTCGCCTACGAGTGAATCAGAGTACGGCACAATACATATACTTGAGTGTATAGTGTCTCACTCTATCTCACTAGTCGGGCGATAGAGGCGGTAAGAAATTCGTACTCTATAACTATGACTTTGTGGATCTTTGGGCACAACGTTTGCATTCCATGGAATAGAATCATCTTTATGTGTACCAATATTGCTTTTGTATTGTTTGATATTCGTGCATAGACGATCAGGTTTCTTATTGTTTAGTATCCCCACTACGATATATGTAATTTCGTTCCATAATGGTTCAATACCCCTATAAATTATGGCAAATGTGTATACAAAGTTCGATAAATAATCTAAAAAAATATTGTATTTGTATTACACTATATAAACACTTCTTCATAGATTTTTCGATCCGACATTCCAGTTCTGTCATGATAATTAACCGCCTCCTTGAGTTGAGAATAAATGTTACTATGTTTAGTATCGATATTACTTACACTTTTACGTCTTCATTATAAGATTCTTTTTATCTTTGTGGTGTCTATTTATCTTCATTTGTCACTCTGTATCATAATAAAAATTAGAAAATAACTTCGTCAATGAAGCCTACACCTCTGACAAACTATTGACTTGTATATATCCGTATAAATGAGTCTTGTGTCCCTATCATATTTATCTTAAATGATAAAAGAGGCAAATAAAGGCACCACATATGGCAGATTTTCTAGAAATGTTAGGAACCATTTTGAATGAACTACAAATACATGCAATAAAAATTACAATTCAGAGTGCAGATATTCTATATTGGATTTATATAGTTAACAATTGTTTCAGGAAATTTTATCGCAAATATAATAAAATGACAAATATTTATTAAATTAAGAAATGTATTTAAATAATATTTCATTTTTGACCTTGAAAATATAGTTCCAAAATATTTTAAATCTTCAAATGTTGTCAACACAAAACTGCATTGTGTTTTTTATATTCATATTTTCTTTTACGGTCTGCTAAACGTGTAAAATATCGAACTAAATAGACAGCTAGTTTATTTGATTTCAGTAATTATATTACCACAATTTGGGAATGTCCCATGACGTTTAGTTTGTTATTATTTGCTACCAGGAATTCACATAATCGTAGTGTAAATTAACAATCTAATCACTCTTATTTATTCATTCGAAAATAGTTAAATTCTTGGAAGTTTTGTTATTCAACCATTTAAAATCGTTAAAATTGCGTCATGCAATTCACAGACAATGTTTATAATTATATACTACTATGTTGTTGGAATTTAATCTCGAAGAAAAAATACCACAACGCGCCCAAGTGAGACATATAAAACTACTGCATACATAATTATTTCATGCTAATGTCGGCAGAATTATTGTTCTTAAAATAACATTGACGTTAGACCCATTCCTTTTAATTAAAAATGTAGATTGGTTTTTTTTAAATATATAATTTGACGTAGATATACCTGTTTTACTCTTATAATTTGGTTTATACGTAAATATGAAATGATGATCGTAGCTATAATAAACTCCTGAACAATATTAACACATCAGAAAGACTTATTACTATTTTTAATTAATGTATGGCTACTGATCGAGCTACATGCACAATGTCAATGTAATGGAGATGGGTTTGGAAGAATGAAAAGCATTAAAAAGAAAATTCAGTAGCACTAATCATTTCTTCCATTCTTCTGAACATTGTAGATTGAATTAGATATCATTACTGATCATTTTAGGGCGTTCCATAAATGTTTTTAAGGTTTACATATAAATGATATATATTTATTTTAATACACGCTGAAATGTTACACACAACTGGGCCAATTCTCGGAAGTTGTACGTTGTGAGTGAAAAAGTTAAGTCAATTTATAACAAACAACGCGGGGAAAAAATCGAAGAAAAACAACGAAAAAGAAATAAATTCCCGAAGATTCATGTGCACGACGCACATAAACTAACATAAACAGTAGTCGGAAAGTTTATGGCATAACCCTAATCCGGCGAGCGACCCGAGAGAGCATTCTGGCAGCTCGCCAGGTCTGTGCAACCCACACGCTGTGAACCTCTCTCCTATGCCCTTGTATGCAACGTGTGGGTCGCAGCACACCGGCAACACAAATATATCTGACAGATACTCTCCAACCAACACTACATTCTTTTTATTGTTTCCTTTTTTTACCATAAGTGTATTTTATACAAAACGATATCGTGCGAGCATTGAAAAACTTTCCTTTTTATTTGCTTTAATGAGGTAATTATAGACAATGAGGAGCACGTGATAACACGAAACAGTAATTACTAATCTGTTATTTTGAGTTAAGTACAAATTGTGTTTTTTGTTTAAAATTCCAACAGTGCAATTGATATTAAAAAGTATTAATAGCATTGGAAATTTACTTTCGATTATCTGGATGTTTCTCCATTTTGTTTTAAATTGCAACATTTACGACATGGATTTAAGCGATAACCTGAAGATACTTCTTGTTATGCAGGTGATATTATAATGTAAAAATGGGATTGAAAATTCTAATGAACAAAGTTGGAAATTTAAAATAAAATGAACGATAACGAAATACAACAAATTACGTTTTGAGATTTGCATTGTTTTAGACACATTGTATAAACTATAAACATTATTGGATCTCCAGAAAATGAAAAATTTGATTATGCTATAGATATAGACTATCATAGATAAATGAACCATTGTAAGTCATTTTGATTTAAAAAGGTTACCAAATACTGTACTGTCCTACTTCTTCAATGCGACTGTAGGGCTCAAGAGCCAAAAACATATCGTTAACATTTTATTTACAAAAATACAATTTAAAATATAAATCCTCAAAAGAACTTAATATTGCATTGGTTTTTATACTGGGTTGAAACGGAAAACTTTTCGGTGCCTAACTCAATGCATTAAACATGCCAACCATCTTGACAAAGACGTCATAGACGAGCGAGAAATACCTTCTTTGAAACCATCACAGCTATTGCAATTTAAGAAAGCTCTTAGATTGGATGGAGAGCTATCGTCAATCATTATATACCATAACTAAAACTTCATTAACTATGCTATCATACACCAAAATTGACCATAAATTTGAAATGATAAACACAAATACAAACAACTAGTAACAAATTTCTTTGATGTTGTGCCGCCCATGTTGATAGGATACATGACAGCAATATCGCCGTCAACATGTTGCCAATTTTGTATGCTGTTGTGTCGAAATAGCCTCCTTTGGCTCGCAATATTGCCCGGACCACGTAGGATGAGTTCTGCTAATTTTGTGACGATTTCAATGAAGATATTGTTCCACTCAGTTTGGAGAAGTCGTCAGATTTGCTCTTTTGGCAGACTCGGTCGAGTTCATCCTACAGTAATTCAATTGAGTTCAAATCCGCTCTCTGCGGGCGCCAGGGCATCTGTAGAACGTTCTTTTCTGCTTTAGCCATTAAATAATTTTTGCACATTCGTAGTGTTCGGCGTTGTTATCGTGGGCAAGCACAAAGTTCTCAATTAATCTCAATCTGGATGTCATAGCGTTATCTTCCAATATTTGACTATATTTTTCGTTCCGCATAATGTCGTCGAACGCACTGCTAAAATAATTGCAAGCCGTCACTGAACCGCCATCGTGTTTCACTGTAGTAAGAACAGTCTGTAAGAAAATTCCCTACTTATTACTATTTCGATTTCAGGCGTTAATTTTTTTTGTCGATATTTTTTCCACGTTGCTGTATGATATAAATTCATATAAATTTCTTTAATTCCTCACAGCATGGCTACTTAAAAGGGAAATCTACCACTACAGCTATCACATAATTACTTAATGTTCTCTACCATTACTTAAATAGTGGATATAAATGTGCAGGAGTGTTTATGGACTTGAGTTAGGCCTTCGATATGGTAGACCACTTGCTGCTCCTGAGTAAGTTAGAGAAATGTGGCGTTCGGGAAACCACTTGCAAATGGTTTGAATCCTATCTGTCAAATAGATCTGAAATAGTTGATTTTGAAGGTCAGCTTTCCAATCAGTTAAATCTCAAGAGACGTGTGCCACAGGGCTTTATCATGGGGCCATTACTATTTATAATCTTTATCAATGACTTTCTAACATACTCTACACCCACAGAACTAGTACTTTAGCTTGCAACGACTCTAACAGACAGGACTTAGTAAACAATGTACAAAAGAAATTAGATAAATTTGAAGAATGGTTTTCACAAAAATAAATTATATCTAAATAAAAATAAAACTTCGTTTATTAATTTCACACCGGGAATTAACAAATATGATGAAAGTTATCTACTACAAGTTAATAATAATTCTATTAAGCAAGTTTCAAATATTAAATTCTTAGAGTTCTTCTTTGAAAATAGTTTAAGAAGAGAAACGCATGCTTGCCACCTGCAGAATAAACTGTCACCTATATGCTATTCTATCTATCGTTTAAGGGATCTCGTGGGAATGAAAATACTATTGTCTTTTTATTATTCACATTTTGAAACTAGAGTTAAGTACGGGTTGTTATTTTGGGGGGCATCTTCATTTACTAATAGAATTTTTGTTTTACAAAAAATGGCTGTGAGGAATTTAATTGGTGCAAGTAGGCGTATGTCTTGTAAGCCTATTTTCAGATCTTTAAATATTTTAACCCTGCCATCTTTATATATATTTGAAATACTCATTCATGTTAAATGTAATAAAAATAGTTTTATAAGGAATAATTCTTATCATAGTTATTACACCAGATATGGAGAAATGCTTTGTGTTCCATTACATCGCTTATCGGCATATGAACGATCTCCAAACTTTATGGGGATAAAATTATATAATGCTCTTCCAGATGGAATTAAATGTATTGACAGTTTTGTTGGATTTAAAAAGAAATTAAAATTTCTTTTGATAGAGAATGCATTTTACTGATATACTGTCCAGTGACCAATATAGTTGATTAGTTGAGTATTAAGTTTATACATTAATTAGATTGTAAGGTAGGCATAGTATAATAATTATTAATCGCGTAATATTGTTCTTTTTGCGACTGGTCTAACAGACAATAATCTATTTTTATTATTAGTATTTTATTTCATATAAACCTATTGGTACTTTTTTTCTTTAACAAATATTGACATAAGAAATAAATAAATATCAATAAACCTTGTGAAAAATCATCTTCCGTAGATGTTATTACGATTGTTTACATTACACGCTTAATTCCCATGAGCGGATACGCGTTGCGAGTTTATCGTAGACGCCTAGGAAGGAAGCGGTGTGGTACGTGAGTAGGAAGTTAACGATTTCGATAACGACAACTATCAACCCGGCGAACCAGCACGCTGCCGTCGTACATATTTCCAAAAATAAATAAACCCGACGACTCTACTCCGTGTGTGTAACAGCTGTCGTTTCGAAATAACTAGGTTATGGCGGACGGACGAAACGCCCGGTCGAAGATTCATTTCGGTGTATAACCGATAAATTTCGAGCGGCCAATTTCGATGCATCCTCAAAACGCACTCCGTCCGCCTCTCCTCCCGTTCCAAATTTAATATTCCTCACTTCGATGACACATACATCTCTAACGTAGTTTAAACCGATTAACATTAATCACGGTCGAGATATTTTCGGAAGACCCGTCTCATTTAACTTGTTGAACCACAAGTTTGGCAACACTCCAACGTAATGAGAAACGGTGTGTAAAAAGCCGGCAGCTTATTGTCATATCGTTGAAATACTAATCTGTGTCCTGCCTTTTCATGTTTAAACTGACGCCGATTATTTTAGCTTGGGCGTTTTTAACCGCTTCAAATACATCGACCTCCATTCAACCGAAACTTTAAATTCCTTTAAAGGAATACTACGGTCGCCCTTAAATTATATTTATCGCCGAATCATCAACTTCTAAAAGATATATATCCTCTATCACTTTGCCTCATCCCAAATATATGTCCACCAGCTGTTTATGAGATAACATTCTTAACGCAGGTAGAAATTTCAGAATCACCGTGTCGTGTCCCGGCTTTACCCTCGCAGCAGGTACGGGACCTTTGTTTTTTTCTTCTTCTTCTCGAGTGCACCATAAAATGGAATGTCTGAAGACCCGAACATAACACATCCATTACAATTGAGATGAAAGTTTCTTCAGGTCGTTGAGGTCACTGCTGTCGATAAAGGAAAACAAATGCCGAAGGTATTTCTTGTACATTGTAAAAGGTAATTACGTGTTACTGCGTTATCGCATCTAATAAACCATGTAACTTTTTTCTACAAAACCGGTAATCATAAATTCCATTCGAAAACAAGGACAAGCTATCCGCACAACTAAATTATGTATTCAACTTCGCGGTGGTAGAAAGTATTACAAGGTAAAAGAAACTCTTACGTAATCTATTACAATTAATCGGTTAATCCAATAACTTACATGGTAATAATTGAATATTAATGATTTTACTAAGGCGTCAATAGTTAGTTATCTATAAAATCGTAGAAATTATGCGGTATTTATACTTAGAGAAAAATAACTGTGATTGCAAATATTGCCAATTATTATTTAACACCAACTCCTTTTTTTACTTCTAAACTAAAAAATAATTTCACTTCTTCATTAATTCAGATACAACATAAATAACTCGTTTCAAAAATAACTAATTTGTTTAATGGGACTTTCACGATTTTATTGCTCGTATACATACACCGAGAATATAATGAAAGTGCCTGATGCTAGAATTTGTCATCGTATTTTTAGCAGTGTCAATATATTCGGAAACGTTTTCTTACAAAGCGTATACACAATTTTCGTTTGTCAAAGGAAAATATCATTCATTAGTGATGTTAGATAAAATAAAGTTGTTTTAGGGAAGAAATAAAATCATTAAAATTCGAAATTTAAAAATTAAAATTAAAAAATTTTGATTTACCGACTTATTGTTTTACGGAAATGGTATTATGGTTTTTTTGTTGGGTACTTATATACTTACAATATACAGATGGTTTTTAGAATAGCTGTAAAGACAATAGTATACATGCATGGATATTCACACTGACCTTTCTATATACCACAATGATTTCCCACCAATACATCATAGCACATTATCTATTCGTATGGTTCGTTACTTAGCCTCATTACTTGCAATTGATTGCATCCATAATGGATGTTATTTTACACGAAGGGGAAGAAAATAATACACACATACCAAGAAATAACGGACAAGAAAATTAAATAAAATACAAATAGTACCTCCAAGTGGTGTCTTGATAAGTAGTGATATCTTTTGTATGTTTGTATGTGTGTATGTGATTCTAAAAACTGTCTATATGATATTCACTATATAAAGAGATTTTAAGTTCACAGAAATTTTTGAGGTAATTAAAAGAAGCCATAGTGTTTCATAATATATTAATTTATGTGAAATAATAGGCGTGAAGGATAACTTACCAAGAGTATTGATCAAAAAGATCATGAGCGCCATCACTCAACTCTTATGACTTTTTTTTAAAGATCTATGTAACTATGTAACAATTTTTTCCTGATTATGAAAGATTCCAATATTGAATAACATAAAAGTACACACAGAAAAACGATTACTTGATACAAGTGATTATCACTCCAATTAAGTCAACAGCAGGTTCATATATACACAAAGAAATATTTACTTCTACGAAGAATAAAAAAAATTGTTGAATATTTAAGTAAATATTAAGTTGATTTAAACATTGGTATATTTGGTGTAAGAAAGAAGTATTAAACATATGCATTTTCCTTTATTAAACAAATAAGTACAATACTTGCTTAAGAAAATTACTATTTTTTTCGGTAACATTTGAAGAATATATATACAGGTTTAATTACTTAAACCTTTAATATTTTATTGAATGAAGTAAATGCTTATTTGGGTTAAGTGGTTATAGTCAAGAAAATAATTTTATTTTAATCAGAAAATCGTTTTTCAGTCTTGTATTCCAATACGGAATGTGAATGTTTCTTACAATCAATGCATTTTATTATATACATTTACGCTTTTTAAAAGAACCAAATAAGATTTGTAGTAGTTTATTCTGAAACATTCAGGTTAATCGTTTTTCTTTTCTTTTTACTAATACATCACAATTTCATCCAAAGAGATTTCCATTTGTTGATTCAATAAGAAATTCTCAAATCAAGATAAAAAATTAAAGATGCCACGAATAGTGATTGGGCCGAATATTCGACCATGCTCTCGGCCAAAGCGCTACAACTACATTTTGCCATTACAAGTGTTTTATTCATTCATTGCAACGAGTTGTAGAGGAATCGTTAAAGTCTCAAACGGAGCTACTGGACATACATAGTAGCTGCTGAGAAACGAAGTATTTCCTAATTTATACCCACTTGCACAACAAAAGCTGGGATCGATTCGTCCAGAACTTAACTTGCCAAATCACCAACTAGTACAAGATGTTAACACACGCTGGAATTCTACTTATTATTTAATGAGACGATTACTAGAACAAAGTGCTGTCGTTTTGTACACAACTGATCACAAATCTCTGAACAATTTCACACCGTCACAGTGGAAGTTAATGGAGTAATGCATTAAACTTCTTAAACCTTTCGACGAGATTACTAAAATATTAAAATAACCAGTTCAAGTCTAACCTGCTGGTCTGAAGCAATTCCACTTGTTTGCACATTGCTTAAATACCTGAGAAAGAAAGAGACTGCAAATAGAACACCAAATCTATTGAGAATGAAATCTTCACTAAGAGTTGAGCTTGAAAAACGGTTCGACTTTGATGAGAATGACAAATACCCGGTTGCCACTTTTCTTGACCCTTGATTCAAAACTAATTTCCTGGGATTGGTTCAAATTAAAAGAGCAAGACGAGAAATTGTTTTAGAAGAATCTAGTAGTACCGATGATTATTTCTTCTCTACCTACTAAGAAAAGAAACCCAAATGAAAATGATACAACTATTTGAAATACACGACAGTTTCTGGAACTGTTTTGAGAAAATCGCTGTAAACAATATGCAACATGAGATTATGAAGAAAAGTGTTATAGCAAATGAGATAGATTTTTATTTGAAAACTGTTCGCCTAGATCGGACGGCCGACCCTTACAAGTGGTGGTCAGCAAACGCAAAACAGTATCCAAGCCTGACGAAGGTCGCTAAGACTTATCTGTCTCCTGGTGCAGTATATATAGTGAAAGGTTAATTTCTGAAGCTGGTATTATCTGAGAGGAAAAGCGCAATCGTTTGCTACCAACAAATACTGAAATATACTTTTTATGCATCATAACTTGGCACTGATACATTTTCAGTATTTAATTTGTAACAATTTGCTATTAAAATGGTTACATTTTTTAATAATATGTGTGTATTTGCTTTCATGATATTCGGCCGAATACTATGCAGTTAGATTATTCGCATCTCTATAAAAAATATCATCCTGTGAATAATCTTTGATGTTTTTATTTGCTACGCCAAACATTCCAATTTCCTGGTACATAGCTATAGTAACGACAGCAAAAGCATTCCCGAAATTTTAACTTAAGGTCAGTAATTTTTACTTTGTCATTGCTGTACTGGTATTTTTATATAAAAATGAAACACACTGGCATTCCCAAAAAAAAAAAAACAAATTAAATTCTATGAAGGAATATTTCACATAAGAGTTTTAATATATGAAGAAGCTCTTAAGATAGCGTTGGTAGTAAAAAGTTAGATCGAGGTGGACACTTACAAATGGAATCGTATTTGTTTGAATAGATTCTGGAAAAAGGAATCGAGAAAAAAGATATCAAACCTCAAAGGAAATATCAAGAAACGATTAACAGGAAAAAATGCCATGATAAACGCTTATAGTCTAATTATAGGAATACCATATATCATCAAAAGCAATAAAAGAGAAATAAACAATGAAGACGAAACTTGGAAGATTTCTTTAGTGTATAAAAAGGATTATTTTGAGGTATTAAAATCCTTTCTAATAATAATATAAATATGTATCTATGTACCTCCTTACTTCTTAACAATTATTTTCTTTTACGCAATATTCATTCTTGTGTTTATATAATACTCCTTAAAATTTTAGTTGTTTTCGCAAAATATCTCGACATTATCATTATTGTGTCCTGTGTAAGATGTAAATACCCAAAACTAATATGATTTCTCGGAAAAACATTCTGATAACCGCGGTTTTCAAGGCTCCTTCCTTTTTAGAAACTATAACAAAACACTGGCAAACCGCAAAGAACAAAATGCCATCATTAAGCAACATCACTATTTAACGCAATCATTAAAGCCAATCACAAAATTAATCGTAACCAGAACAGTACAAAAAAACTATTAGTATACATGAAAAAGTATACGCATCGATGGATTTATAATTCTCACAGTACATTAAAACCGATTAAGCGAGAACTCTCAAACAAGTTCTGTAATTAATTTCACATGAAGTAGATAGTTTACATAACCTTAATACGTTCTCATGTAATCTAACCTTACTGAGAGAGACTGGAACTACCGGTTCGCCGATGCCTAGAATGCAAATTACACTTCACCGTCTAATTAGGTAAAAGAGATCTTTTAGAAGCGTTTGATGTTAAAATGTGGAAAAAAAAGTAAAATCCAGTTTCATCAGTCACGATGTCTTATTATTACGTAACGCGCCTAATTGCTCTCCTGTCTCGTACATAAACTGTCAACGTCCCAGATAATCGGTAACTGTAAAATAGTAAATTCGAAATGGTTACTTTTTTACACACTTTTAATTATTAGCCTACTAGTTTACTATAAACGATGATTAAGAGTCTTAACTGTCCTATTATTAAAAAGAAAAATTTTTTCTAGAGTAAGTAGAGGTTAAATTAGATTACAAAGATTAAGAAATTTTCTTCTGACAGAGTCCGCTATTAGAATAAAATTGTACCTAAATTAAAAAAGTTGTAACTTTATTAAGCTGAGCAGCGGTGGCATGTTCGGAATTAATGAACGGAAGACATCTGCTATGTTCTCAGGTCGCCTTTACTAAAGTGTATCTGTTACCTCTTTCTATCTTTCTATACTAGTGTAATGATGAACATCTTTATCATCAAGAGAAAATTATGCAAACTACAAAACACAAAAATATTTTCACTTTTTCTTTATTCAATTGTTTTAAGGCAATGATGTATTGTAAACATTTGATTTTGTGTAGTTCCAAACTTTATTAAATTCATGTACGTTTGCTTTAACAAAGATAATGAACAGAAATCTTTTATGATCCTCCACTTATCTCATCTACCACCTGCCAATTAGTTGCTTTATTTAAAATTATCTAATTTCAAATGTTATTGCACGCCATTCTATTACTGAATCGTCAACAGATTTTGATCTCCAGAAAATTATTTCCATAAATGATCATATGAGTTAGGTACATGCAACGACTCAGTCCAACTTAAATATATTTCTGTCATTTTTTCAAAGGAACACTTGGCAAGAAGAACGAAGAAATCCTACCTTCCTGAATTTCCTTGATAAAAACAAGAAATAACATTTGAACAAGAAAACGCGTGTGATGTGGTCAATATTAAGTTTTGCACACCACTTGATTATTTTACCTCATTATTATGAAAAAAAGCATTTCGGTATTTGCTCAAACAAATTTTTGCTTTGCATGCTTTTGCACTTGGTCTGCCATTAAGTGAGGAACACATTTATTATCTGTTGGCTAAAATGCCAATGTCAGTTATTCAAAAAAATATTTATTTTTTTAGGTATTTTCTCTTTATAAACAAAATATAGTGTGATAGAAGCAACTCTATTATATTATTCAACATTCATTTCAACGAGATATAGTTAATGGTGGACATTTAATATAAAAAATAAGGTTTAGATTTATGTGCACAAAGTAGTTACTACCATTCTCGAGCCATAAAAGATTTACTTTTTATTTTAATTCATAGAATAACAGCAACTTTCTGCCAGGCTGTCATTATTTTCTGATGACTATAAGTGATAAAAATAAGTTTTTAAAAATTGCAAAACCACTAATTTTGGTAAGAGCTAGCGGCCTGGAAAACATCGTTTATTTATAAACTTTCATTCATCGTTTGATTAAAATACTCTATACGCTTCTTACTTCATCCTGGATTTCATTCTAAACCTTTGCAACCAAAATGCCCTGAATCGATGCATAATTCCTTCAGCGATGAGCATCAGGCAATGTTACTATTGCTGCGGGTGGGTACTGCATCTCATGCGATTCTGAGATTCTAATTACATATTTGCTTCCGTGTCTACACTTTTAAAGAAAGTTTGAAACCTCTCATTTCGAAAATATGAGCTTTATTTTGTCCATCATAATTATTAGTAAACGAAAATGTTTCTCATGATTTTGAAACATTTGAACCATCGTATCAATATCTCAATATAGTTACTTGATTTCAAATGTTGTTTTTTATATTAATTTGGGATAGGTTTTTCCATTTCAAATTGCGCCTAATCCATACAGTTCCTATATGTTAACTATAGCCACAGCTTTTGCACAAAAGGGCTCTTTTTTTGCCTATACTCGACTTCGGGCTTCTGAATTTCTTGATCTTTCGGTACCATTTCCTCGACTCAAAATTGACTTATTAAAACAGTTTTTAAAGAAAACATGCTGGGAGTCATGGATAGAACAAAATGAATGATGCACTTCTTTTAAATATGATCCAGCAAACATATAAAGACAAGGAAAAGAAAGTTACGAAAACCGGGGATAAAAAAAAACATTTTTATTTTCAAAAAACGACATCGTTCATTTTATCAGCAATAAATCAATTCAACCTTGTGTCAGAAATAGGGAGAAAAATGTCTGAATGTACCCCAAGCCCAAATTACACACTATAGAATCTTGACGAAAATTTACATGGTAAAATTGAAGCAATTTTCATATCGGCAAAATATATGGGGCTGAGGATTAACTTTAAGTTTTAATTCATCAATGACATACGAATTGTATTTTTCTCAATGAATTTTAAGGCCTAGCACTTAACTCTGACTATATCCTCAGTATAGTGTTTTGCTTTACTTGTTAACCAATTTTGAATATCTGCCTTATCCCATGATGACGATGGTGGATTTTTAATTTTCCGGCTATGATAAGATGCATTATCCATGACAATGACAGCTGACCTTCTTTGGGGGAGAATCAGTCTTCGAAAATTGTAGCATTAATTGATCCTGGTAATCTGATATTTTTCTTCAAATAATAATAAACCATTATCCACAAAACCATCAGACCTTCCAATGTATAGCAATATAAGGCGACGCCCTTTCTCAGAGAGATTCTTGGATCCGGTTGTAAGCCCTTCTACAAAAGCTTGTCTACGGCTATGAATATTGTCCATACTTTTGGGCACCCATTCACCCAAGTTTCATCTCAACTGTAGAATCCATCTATATGTATACTTCGAAGAGGCAGAGATAACAGAGAAATATAATAAACACAACAATAACTAGCGGTAATAAACAAATATCAAAACCGCCACAACATTTGAAAGAATTATGTACACGATACGATTAAAGCAGGATTGGTGCAGTATTATTTGGTGCTGCTTCCGACCAATCATAATTACTACAAAAGTAGTGTGTTCAGAAATTTGTTTTTTATTTTTGAAACTACGTATAGGAGTCGAGAAAATTATAACGAATGAAGGTGTACCCACTACCATACGGCTTCTAACTGCAAATAAGAGAGTTTTGTAATTAGGTGTAATGCTTATCCATTCTAAAAACATGGTAGCTTATTTTCCAGGAAATAAAACGGATGTTTTTTAATTTTTTAAACATTTTAGCTGAATGCATACAAAATCAAGATGTTGTATTCGAGCCGTGTCCATTGATGACCTTGATGATATGACATAAGTTTCATCCCGACGCAAACGTAAAAACATATTTAGTTTTGTCTGTAAAATTGTGACAAATGAGACGAAACCCTGCTGGATAAATCAGATAAATTGATTTTATCACCAGAGACTGTTGCTTTCCTCTGACGTCCTACATTCGTTATCATCGATATAACTACGTTTGAGAACGCGACAAAACAAAGCAAACAAAACTGTCCGAATACTTTTTTTTTTCTCGAACCCCACGTCTGTAATATCAACAAACAACAAAAAGAGTGGATTCTCTAAAGGGAAGTAAGAAAGAAAAAAAATGCGTTGCTTACTTATGAGTAACAGTCGTAAAAGGAAAAGTTGATGTAGTCGACATTCACATAATCATGTCACGTTGTGAGCTTCGTGGAACGTACGGCGGACCAAACGATTGTCGTGAATGAATAAAGAAAGATTTCGAGAGCGCTACACATCTGGGAGGCAATTTTAATGCCGAGGGTGCGCGGAAGCAGCTGTCGCCTAGAAAGCACTCAAAGTACGCAAAAGGTCGCGCAGCTTGTGGGGCGGCAGGTGATGTCTGATCCGGTTTAGTGTGGTGAGAAGAACATGGGGGCAACATGTGGCGACGATGGAATGCCGCCGACCTGGTAGGGAACGCACGATTGGACAGGTGAAATTTCGCACATTTAACACCCATCATCCTACGTGCATAAGAATCTGTCAGGTTACGTAATCTTTAACTCCGACGTAGCCGAATGGTTTTCCTTCCACCTCTTTTATTATTCTTGAATCAGATATGTATGTACTACATACAACCTCCCGACTGTAGACTGTAGTCATTGTTATTCCATTAATAAAGCAGCGTGCGCTCCCGGAATGCCGATATTTTTCACCTTCACCTGACCTCTACGTAAAAAAAAACAAATGTGTATATAAATATACCTACGTCCAACACAAACACGCATAGATTATAGCATTCTCACGATAATTATGCGAACACTTCAGTCAGAGAATAATACAATAACCGTGAAAATACTGTGTATATTTAGTATTGTGTATAATTACTCATTGTTATTTTTATTACTTTTTGTATCGTAAGGTATTGTTCTTTTATCTAATTAAAATTTTCTTATGTATCCTTAAATCGTGTAGGTTTAATCACTTACTATAACACCAATAATAGCTGGAACACCAATACCCATTCACTTCATTGATATAATACTACCAGTATCTTTTACGTTGATAATGTAAAAATTGAAAGGACGTTGAACTACTAAGGCAAGGTAGCAAGTACAAACAACAAATAAGGGTGTGGTTAGGACTAACCACATTTAATAGAAACTGCATTAGAACTATTCAGTAAGAGAATTTTTTTTGTAGATAAAATCGACCAGCTCATGATACACATTTGGAAACTAAATTACTAAATATACTTCAGACGCCAAGAAATTATGGTTTTGTACTTAGATTCACTAAAATATCGGGACATTTTCTAAGCCATTGTGACGTTAGGACACCATCCTCAATAACATTTCTCAACCTATCGGGGTGAATGTTAACCTAATGTAGATGCCATAAAGAAAATATCAGCGTTAACAACATTTTACTATTTTCTTTCGAGCAATATAAGCAAAAAAATAGTATAACATTGTTGTTTAAAAATTACACATTTGCTCCTCAAAGTAGTAAGTAAATTACACTGATATTAATCAAAATTTAAACCATAAAAGGAAAGCGGAAAGAAAAGATATATAAAGACAGAGTTTTAAAATCCCACAGGCCCAAAGGGTGACTCTACATATATGCGATAAATTTTATGGGCTGATTTTTAGGGTTATTATGATCATAAAAGTTTATATGGATGTGTGTATATGTCCTGAACGGCTTAGTTTTAAAGTTGCGGAATGTTTAATAGTAAATTAAAAGTTCATACAATTAAAGGTATTAATACAACAAGATGCAAGATAATTATCTTATAGTAATTGTTGGAAATGGCCGCCTTCAGCTGCAATGCAAGCTTTTATCCTCCGTTGAATTGATTGGTGAGTGCGTTCAAGAATACCTGGAGTGTTTTGAATTGTCTTAAACGCTGCAACAATAGGATTTCTCAGTTCATCAATATTTTCAATGGGAGTCGTCTAAAGTAGTGATTTAAAATGATCCCAGATAAAAAAAAATCTAGAGAATTTAAGTCTGGTGTTCGGGGAAGCCATGGTTGTGGTCCTCCTCGACCTATCCACCAATTTGGATGCGCATCGTCCAAAAAGTCAAGAGCAACTAACCTGAACTTGGCTGGAGCAGTATTCTGCATGAAATACATATGTAATCTTCATTGCAACTGGACTTCTTTCAACAGTAGTGGCAGCTCCTCTTCAAGAAAGCGGCGGTATATTTAACCTCGTCGGCAAAAGATATGGACCTATCAAATGATCGGCAACAATTCCAGCCCACACATATGGGACTTCTAATGTTTCGTGTGGGTTTTATTCGGCCCATGTGTGATTATTATGAAAATTAATAATAGCAAGTCTGGAGAAAGTAGCCTCGTCGTTGTAGGAAACTTGAGCCAAACAAAAATAAGGATTTAGTACGATTTTCTATTGCATCCATTGGCAAAAAGTCAATCGTTGTGGGAATCTGCTGCCGAAAGTGTCTACACCGGTTGTATATGATATGGACAAAACAGTTGATTTTTCAATATCCTCCACAGTATGGGCTGACTTATGTTTAAGGTAGATGCAATTTTTCTTCTGTTCGTAGAAGGATGTTCCTCAGTTTCATTTAATACCATTTCTGCAGCTCTAACTCTACGTGAATGCCCGCAATCAGTCGTATGTTGTTTAAAACTTCCCCTTTCACTAAGACGTTGGTGTAGACAAATATCGAATGACGCGAGATGAGGCGGTTCGGGCATCATTCTTCATAAAAACGTCTAGCTGCAGGTGAATTACCATTAGCAAGACCGTAAACAAAATGCATATCGTACAATTAAGCATTTATTTTAGAAAACTTTGTCAATACTTTGATATACCTAATAGTATTGAAATAAATGTTTTCCCTTGAAAACGAATGTTTTTGCTAAACCAGATGTAATATTAAATCTTTCTAGTTATACTATAACAACATTTTTAATTTACTATTAAACGTCCTGTAACTTTGCAACTAAGCCGTTTAGGACATACATTCATATGAACTTTTATGATCATAAAAACCCTAGAAATTACCCCATACAATTTCTCGCATATATATAAAATCACCCTGTATATACATATATAAAAATTCCAAAGTAAAAACCTCAAAAATACACATATTTTTGGACCTGCTTATGCAAAATACTTAATAGAAACATCCTTCAATATTTTCTTTATCTTAAATTCTAAACATTTCTTTTTTCATCTTTAAACAATTACGGTAATCAGAACAGCTACTTACATTTATAATGTACATAGCTACCAGCTAAACATGTCCTCAATCCAAACCACAGTAAACAGTCATTACGCAAGATCATGCATAATGTAATTTTGACCTCCTTCGCAATAGCACTTATAGATTTTTTTTTTGGTTCCGTAATCATTCAGGTCTCGTTTGAAAGGTAGACCTGTGAGAGGCTGCAAAATACAAATATGTATTAAATTGACACGAATTAATAAGATGTAGGCAATATGCAATAACTTGTGCGTTCTATTTAAAATCAGAATCGATTTTGCAGTTGTTCATTTCGAGGTTAGGCGACACAAAGATCACTAATCCTCCTTTGCCTTTTATTATATAATGCAATATCAGTGAAAACCACAATCTGTATAAATATTTTAATCTTATTCGACCCAAATTCCATGGAAAATGACGCTAAAATTGGGCTTCCTCCGTTATCCGTGTCATCAGTAACTGATAATTCGGATTATCTTTATTACTTTATCATGAGCGCATGAGTCTTGATGTTTATTTAATAAGGTAGATAAATGAGCAGGCGAAAGAGAGTGTGTGCGTATTTCGGTACACGTATTTTTAAACATCTGCACGGCAATAAAGCAAATAGTCCGTAAAAGCCAACTCAGCTGTTTAACCCAGAAATGCTTGATGCTAAGCGATTATATTAATCCCCTTGGTTTAGCGTTCATTTAATATACATTAGTAAACGTGGTTTTATCTCATTAATGTTTCATGGAAGTGTTTGTTGTTCCGTTGATACTTACGCTGAAGTTGTTTTGAATAGAACTCAACTGTTTAATAATAAATGAACAGTTTATAAAAGCTTGTGTTTACTAGCGTCTTTTAGGATCACGTTCGCAAGCATTACATGAAGATAGCTTTTGAAATGGTGGTATGAAAATGAAGTACTAGTTAGTTAGGAACGGATGTTGCTGGTGTATCGGAAATATTTTTTACTACGTTTAAATCAATTTAATATGTAAACGGTTGCGAAATATGCATGTATTACAAGATGCGAGTCGAGGTTATTATTATAAATAATATACAAATGTATTATGTCTATCAGCCTGATATATTACTTCCTTTGTGTTTTCGCATTAATTTATCGCAACGGCCGCTTTTTAAACTCTATATACATTAATTGCTTTCATCTTTTGCGGTTTTCTCAGTATTATATTTTACGCATATCGAGCATCCGGTTTGCAATGCAATTGAAGAAAAATACAACTTTCTCTCTAGTGTTATTAACTGTAAATTAAAACTGTATTTGAATATAGTAGTTAAGAGTTAATAAATATGAAAAATAAGCAAATAAGTATTTTTGCGATAATATAGATAGTATAGTTGCTTATATTTAAGTTTGATGACTATCATAATATAGTGTAGTAGTAGTAGTGCTTTAACAAATTGCCGAAATGTTTACTGTTACGTAGATAAAATATGCAAATATTTCAGAGCGTTTAAAATGTTATTGGGAATGAATTTCTTGATTTATTTTCAAATACTGCGGTATTATAAATATTTATTAATATGCAAATTAATGGATTGTTTTATCGGAAAAGATTCGAAAACAGCGTAAATTTCCCATGAACAAACAACAAATCCAATACTACTAATCAAACTGTTGCTGTTCGAAGCGGAAAAGTATCACCTTGAAATGACCTACAAGGTGACAGTTTGTTTTTGTGCGTGCTTTCCTTACTCGCGCGATTATTCGATCGATTTTCAGTCTTAGTTGTTGCATTAAACACGGTGAAAAAAAAACAAAAAACGAGTAAACGTGACTTGCTAGAATCGCTGTGTAGCCAGTGGAAAAGAACTAACTTAGAACGAAGACAAAAAATAAAGACGTCCTAGATCAAAAGACAACAAATAGGATTGCTATAGCCATAACATACAATCGTTCCTACACACGCACACAAGTTGACATTTATAGGGAATTCTGATGCCCTAGCGGCGTCCTGTTTTTAATCAGGTCTCCATGGAGACTGTCAATGTCGTATTTCGCGTCCCACACATCCGCACGCGCTTTTTCCTACCCCTACGCCCTCTGCAGACAAGCGAGGCGCCGCCCCAACCCATAGCCGGTTGCCTGGCAACCCCATCTCTCCCCCGTTTAGTTCATTCTCCGTAACCGGGTCCCCCTTTTTCCCACATTCCTCGGCGCCAGGCGACAATCAAAACGTTTATGTTATCGAAAAAAAAAAAACAAAATTACAGTTACTGTAGTATTTATATGTAGATGAACATACCTACACAAAAGCTCGCAAACAAATGTGTCGGTTTTATATTGTGTGATTTTTGTTAAATCGTTTATCTTATATTTTTTACTAAGCGCAAGTAAAATTGTCTGCATTACTATCAATATAGAGCTACGACTTTCGTTGGCTTACCAGAGCTACGGCTTTGTAATAATTAAAACAGGAAATAATGCTAATACACTAACATTTAAAAAAAACTACTCGGATGGAAACTTCATCGATCGCCACACAAACTCGACGACACTGTATTCCCAACGAAAAGTCGCAGCTGTCTTGTTAATTATAATCAGGAAATAATCAAACCATCACTGCGCTGCACCAGCATATTTGTATAATGTAAATGATGTGTCTATATTCAAATTAATTATGAACTATAACTTTGACTATTACTATTATAGTAGTATTTGCACTCCTTGATAAAAGAATCTACTTGATTAGAAAATCTATTTTTTTTTTTAGATAATATGATGTCTAATATTCTAACAATATAGGTTATTAAAAAATAAAGACGGATGCTGTCGATTTAAGGAGGCAATAACAATAAGCAGTTTACAATGTCATAAAACCGCATTTATCGCACAATCTATATGTCTTTCCTGTGGTTTTCTGTCAACGTTTGAAACGCTACGCATTTAAAAGTTGAGTGAAATAAGCATTTTATGTTGTAATAATAATATAAGAATAAAACACAATATATTTATTGTTTTTATTTAGTTGACGTGTTTACAAATACTCCCAATTATAAGTGAGCATTCATTCACATCACTCATTGGAAATACCAACGACAGCGATTCAAACAAATCATTTGGAAACGATTATAAATAGAGCAACTTAAATTGATGATGAACTGCTTAAGTGTTTTCTAATTTTAAATAGCCAAACAACATTTCTTTTTTGCCTTGCTAATTTTACTTTTTCTCACTTCAGCAAACTGCATTTCCTTCAACCACTTCTATTTTGCCCACCTAGAACAGTTACTTGAGATGTATAAAAGAATCAAACTGCTTGTAGTATTATTTATAGCTCAACTTCCAAGAAAACTGCAAAATTCTACGCTATTACATTAATCCATAAAGAAAATAACAGAAACAAAATAAACTTCAACCTTTATATTGTTCAAACACCACATTAACCACTGATATAAATAAGAAGGCAGCCCAAAGTTTGTAATTTCCCAAACTAATGTAGATAACAATAGATATTATGCACAAACGATCCTCTACTTTTCTATAAATGTGAATTCAAACTACCGACTCCTTTTGGGGAGCTATAAATTAAAAGCGTATACTTTAATCGTAGGAAAGTTTCCAAACTAATTATCTTGTCAGAGAACTCGGTGAATTAATGTTTTTCTTTCCGTACCCGGGACTTCTCCAGCTAGTATTTACGGAGGGTAAAACTTTTTCAATACAGCGGATCCAAAATTAATATTGCATGAGTTCCCTTCTCTTGGTCATAACTGCTCTTTTCTTGAAGCTTTTTGTGATCACAGCCGTAGTGAGATCGTTCTGAAACTTTATAGTAATATAAAGTACATGGTCCCAAATTTAAGGAAGAGGAGGAAGTCTGTTTCAGGTTCTTTCTAAACGGATTTTATGGGCAATCCTAACAACTATTACATAGGTAATTTTATATACTTCTAATGTGAATTTAATATGCTTTTGCTTTGCCTCTAATAAGTGAAGTATATTAAAATTGTCATTATTAATTTAAAGGTGTTTTTTTTTTATAATCTTTATGGACATTATCGTACATCGATTCGATGTGTGTGATGATATACATTAATCGAATTGTTGGGCGTAGGAGACGTAATAGAAAACCGCTACACGCTATCCTAGTATCGGCAGAAAGTTTCTTATTGGGAATTTATGAGTTTACAAAGTCGTATCACGTCCAAACTTTTCCCTATTGGTTTAGAGTGCGCGTTGATCTGAAAACTTTAGAAACTTCTTCGACAGGACTACGGTAAATAAACGAGCAAGTTAAAATTTGGTGGCTTGCTTTTTTTTGGAATTTATTTTTAAAGAAAAAGGACTTTAGCAAACTGAAAAGTAGATAACGTAGATTTTATCAAATTTAATCTGAAACAAAGTTGATAATCCTGGAAGCGAGAGATTGAAGTTATTGACTTCCTTATAATTTATCGAAATAAAAAAAAACTTTAATTGTGACTTTTATGAACATTTATGAATTTGATTTATGGTGTTACAAATTACAAACTTTTTGGCTCTCAAAATAAAATGACAATATATTATATTACCATAATGCTTTAGCAACTCTTTTGGGAACTGAGGCAGTTCTTTTGTTATTGTTTTATTGTATGGCATCGTACAAATGGCTGGACCTGGCTTAACAGTTGGCCAAGTATATCTTATGATTATGAATTGGTCTTGCAATGTATGCCATTATAAATTACTAACATGCACTTTATTTTCTAAAACTATTGAAAACCAAATGCAAGTCGACGTACGCTATGGAAATAACGTTTTCAAGTAATCATTTCTTAATTTACTTTACTAGTTACAGCGATCAAAAACGTTTATGTTATGTTGTAGCATGAAACAGTGACCAATATAGCACAAGTTTCAGTGTTTAAAAAAAAGAATGGCTATTCAAAGCGTCAAACTTTTGTCACACCCTTTTATTTCGACTAAATACTTGAAATTTCGAGTCATCGATCCATAACACGTTCTACTACTGTTCTATCGTGCAGTCTCGACGTTTTCGGGCCCACTGTAGCCTTTTTAAGGTTTACAAGTTACCACTCCACCGTGTAAATTTTCTTCCGCCAGCCGGCATTTAACCGTGATAACTGAAATCGCTCGCTATTTCTGGTGCTGCTTTTCTGTGATTTGGTTTGCTTATTAATTGTAGAAGACGATCATCTGGTGGGGTGGTTGTTCATGACGAATTTAGACGGTCACGGTTTTCCAAAGCACCTGTTTCTTGCAGTGGGCGATTGGTGTATTTTCAAAGTTATTATTGTTGTCATCGTTGATGACAATAAAACTTACTAGATTAAGGTATTTCTAAAACTGTTTCCTTTGACAAACTTCCGTGAACGATATTGTATATAAATATTTACTAATTAATTAAATATTTATATATCTATATACACTATCGTTCACGGAAGTTTGTCCAAGGGGAAAAGTTTTATTTGATAGTGTATATAAATATTTAATTAATTAGTAAATTCTCTTACACCATACAAATGTGGTGGAAGAAGAGAATATATAAGCGTTTCCAAATCGGTATACATCGACCAATTTCTATTTATACCTATATATTTATTTTTAAAGTTCTTAAAATACATACACCAAAACTGAAGTATTTCAAAACAGAGCAAATATATACACAAACGGACATCTAAACCATATCTCAGTCAGTCCATTAAATAGCACCAAACTCGGAGTGCGCGCAAACTAGGTTAATGTATTGTAAACAAAGTTTCCCGTCTGGACAATATCTGATTCCATTCTAATCGTCTGTTATGCCGGAACGAAACACGGCACGAAGGAAGAGGTGGGGTTAATCGGGATTATTCTATAAACAGATGTTTGCATGATGAATCGAGTCCGATACATCCTATTCCAGCGCGACGAACAAGGACAACGATATTAGGGATAAAATGAAAACAATAGAAGATAAATTGAAAAACTCGCGTCGCAGAAAATAAAGCATTTGATGGGGAAGAAAAGGAAAATACGCAGAAAGGGCAAAAAAAAAACAAAAGAAGAAAAGAAGTCGTATTCGGTACACAAAAGCGAGTTCGTGTTACATTGCGTACAATCTGTCATCGAGTTTTCTTTTTATTAAATCTATTTATACTTGCCGGGAGTGTTTGGCCATGTTCCAGGAGAGTAAGAGAGTCGTTGGCTAAGGTGACGCAGACACGAATGGCGCACATTAAAGGAGAACTACGCTAACGAAAAGACCGCTTGGTTATAGCCGACGATGTCGTTTCTGTTGCCGCCACCACGCTGTGTCAGTAACCCGGGCGACCGACCTGATCGCCTAGCCTATACCGCCCACACCGTTGGGCGTGTCCCTCTCTTTCTCTCTTTCGCCCATCCTGTATAATACCACTCTACAGCACGCAGTTGTTAATACCTGGAGCAGCCCGATGTATACGGGTCTGCATTAAAAACATCAATTACACATTCAGAGATCCGTATTTGGAATATAGATAACGGGACACAGTTATTCGTGCATGTCGATTAAGGTTGGCCGAGAGGGAAAAGGAACTCCAGCATGATCTTTGCTTTCTCTCTCCGTCTCTCTTATGATTATTATTGTTGATGGTCTTCGATTTTATTTAGTACTAACCTTGTCCGTTTCCTGTATACGAAAATAAAGCGCGCGTTCGCGTATCGTGTTTCCGACAGAAAAGTATCAAATAACTGGCTTCTACCACTGAGAAATCCCGCTGTGATAAATTACGTTGTCTTCCTAGAAGCGGAAAGGAATACATTGCACCGTTTGCCATCCACTCGGAAATAGAAGAATATTGAACGACCTAAATACTCTCTTCTGATACAGTATGACTATAAAAATACTAGATATAACGAACGTATATCTAAAAAGTTTCTTGACAATTTAATTACTTCCAGAAATGGTTTTGAATAAAACATTAGCTAAATGAATCAAGATGTAGAAAGTTTATTTACGAGAACCCATTCGATTAATAAGATGGCATCATCTTTCCATGTAATTTTCCATCCGTATCTTTTTGTTTGCGGGTGAAATATCTTTATGGACACCACATAGTCTATCATAGTATATATTTTTTCCCGGGGAATCATATCTCCGATATCTCCATCATGAATGCATCTAGTCGCTAATTCTTCTTCCTCGTCAGTCCATGTTTGCCTGACATCTCTGTCTGTCTTGCAGCTCGTTTTTTTTTTTTCATCATTAATATCATTTCACGTATCGCCTCTCATTTTTCTCGCGATTTAACCATACTGTCGATGAGATTTGTAGCTATTAGTTCCAGATTTACTTTCTTACACACAGCGTGTCTGATCGGTTCCCAGTGTTTGCAGAGCAGAATGACGTGCTCCGGAGTCTCCACTCGCATTGATGCTGTACCTATATTCTTATTGAAAGATTTAAAATATCCATGACCAACAAAGGATTGAGTTAGGTAGAAATCTTATATTCCGGTGGTTCCACTTGCTCAAGCATGGTATAAGCTTTCTTTCTCCGTTCTCCTTCTAAAGTATTACTTCACCTGTCCTGCCACGCTTTTAAGGTCAAGACCCACCTTTGTAGATGTTTTCCTTTCACTTGCCATCAGATCAATAGGTACGGATCCTGTAATAACTTGGAGTGCCGCCGTGGATACCGTTTTGTACACCGATGACACCATAATAACGACGTTTCTTTTGACTCTCATTACTGCTCTTTAACATCATTGAATTATGTCTTCTACTTTTGTTGCATTCTTTCCTTTTATTACTTATTTCTTCATTCCACCAGTAGGCTACCCAGTTGTTTTTCTTTTGGCCATTTACAGGTGTTTTTCTACGCATGCCTCTTTTAGAACTTCTGTACATGTTTTATAGGAACTTCTTTCTTACTTTGCCATGGTACTTTTTGGGGAGTTTTATCTGTTTTTACCTCACAGTAGATAAGGCGATGGACTATCAGGGTTTCCTCATCTTGCACCTTCCAGTTTACTAGTCTCTTTGCTATCGTTTCCGTTGAGAAGGTTACTTCAATGTACGACGCCGTGGCTCCCCTGACAAAGGTTGGTTTACCTCTTATGTTATGCGCTACTAAGTTTAAAGCGGTGATCCACTCTGCCCAATAATCCCCTTTTCTCTCAGTAATGAGAGATTCACACAGGTACGATTTGGCATTTATATCACCTACAATTACTGCTTTATTTCCACCAGTTTTCAACATATTCATTATTTTGTCAACTGCCCCCCTGTACTTATTCATTCCATCCGTATTAAATTGGTATTAAACGATTCAAGAACGCAACTAGTTTATTTAGAAAAAAGAGATGGAAAATACCGAACTTCTAGTGCTCTATAATATCCGTAATGTAAGACCGCGCTTGTCCATTTACTACTTCTTTATATAATCATAAAATAAATCTCGACTAAAAACTAATTCGTGGCATACTTGCTTCGTTTCCAGGAAATACATACATAAACAGCAATGAAAGCTACAAGTAGAAAATACCGTTAATATGACATAACAAATTACGGGGTCTGGATATTAAAATGAGGCAAAATTGCATCTCGCCGTATTCAGCAATTTACATGAAGTACAACATTCAATCATCCAACACCGTTATATTTCCCAAACGGAACTCTAATATTACCGCTATAAAGACGTTTAAAGGTGATGGCTTAACTGAAGCTGTTTAGTGACGATTACTAACATCCATACAATGTTTTGAGTGCACTACTGATTGTGAGTGCGATACTACTTACTTAAATGAGTAAGGTCGATGTTTACTTGTACCGTTCCCCTAATCAAACAAGACAATATACTGCAAGTGCCTTCAAGGAGATGTTGTATTTACTTATTACGTTAACTGATATTATACGAAATTGGCTGGTAAATTATCACACGAATTCCTAACGAGTGCAGCATATCTCCTAATTTAATTTGGACATTGACCTAAATGGGCGGCAAACAACTACGTGTCCCCTCGTTGGGCGCGCAGACAAACAAAACAATCTGGAATTGC
Source organism: Cetonia aurata (assembly GCA_949128085.1). NCBI lineage: Eukaryota > Metazoa > Arthropoda > Insecta > Coleoptera > Scarabaeidae > Cetonia > Cetonia aurata. The sequence goes on along the minus strand of OX421886.1, from coordinate 20,014,922 downwards.
GATTTACATTTTAATGCTATGATGGTCGTATATTTCTCATCAGGATCGCTCCCTATTTTGATACGCTTTTCCCTTTCCCTTGGCTCCTCGATCACGTTCCAATTCAAATTGTAACAGAGCTTATCTCCCCCGCCCTCCTGCTCTTTCCGCCAATAAATTCTGTTCTCCCTCTCGACGTTCGCCGTTCGCACACTGCACAAGTGAGACGAATACGCGAATATCAATTGTTGTTGGAGGAGTTAATGGGTCCGTACGTAATGCAAATCTTGGCCGCTGAAGGCTAAGCTTTATTACAGTCAAGCTCGCAGACGGTGGCGAACAACAGCGCATTCCGATCTCGAATGGATGCCAAGGTATCCGTGATATATGAATGGAATGGAATTCCGCCACGAAAATAACAGAAACCATGTCTGAATAGAAAATATATATAATAGTAAATTGTAAAATCGTATAAATGAATTCCATTTTTAATTGCATGTTTCGCGGTTTTCGATGTTGTATGCTATCCTTCTCATTTAATAACCCTGATTCATAAAAACAAAAGTGGTAGAAATAAAAAAAAAACATAATGACATCTGTTAAATAGTAATTTTTTAATATTCCATTAAAACAATTTCCAAAGGATCAGGTATCAAATTAAGGAAGAAGAAAATTACGTGTTGTATAAATAAATGAATTCGAAAATAAATAAAGTGAAAGTAACTTCCATCAGGCGGCTAATAAGCATCGTTAATTGGTATAACCGTCAAAGAAAAAGTTCATGCTCAAGTTCACCAAATTGTAATACAATTACATTAACTGTTACACATACATGCATATACTTTACAACCCGTGGTATTCGTTCCTTTAAGAAAACAATACTAATTGTAACGCACCGATGACAAAACCGTAAATAATGTATGTCCAATTAATGAACAATACGTGGGCACACCATTGAATTAACAATGCCTGCTAAATTCTATTGCATTTGCATAATGAATATTTTCCCATGTGATAGTCTAGGCTAGTGCAACGAGCTCAGAAAGTTGTTTTAAGTGTTACGAAACACCCATGTATGCACATAATCACTTTTAGCATATAAACCTCGATAGTTATGTAGATCGGCTTTCACCCGGTATTTTGCACAAATATAATTGCATTTAATTGCAGGCTGTTTTTTTTTTTAAGAAACATTGCGATTACTGTACATAATGGGTGTTTTTTACAATATTTTCTGTTACAAATAAAATGTTTTATATTATGCATTAAGGTAGATGAATTGAAGTGCTAAACACGAAAAGAAAATTGTACAAAATGCTGTTATTATTTATTATATTTATAGAGGCCGGGGTAACAGAGAAGTAATGGATGCATACAGAAAAAAAAAACGTCTCTATTTCTGAATTGAACGAATCATGAAGGTTTAAAATGATGTCCTCAAGATGGCGGCCGTTAGCAGCAACAGACTGCAACAGACTAGGGTATGAGGGTGGAAACACCCTCCAGATCGCCCACATCAGTTTTTGATCTCTTAAAGTGGTCAGTAAACTTTGCGCTGTAGCTTTGTCTTATTCAAACCACGCATACCCTAATCCCGTTTATTCAACAATCTCTTTCATTCTGAGCTGCAGAAAATTGTCCAACATTACCGTACAACTTTCTAAGTTCACGGTGATGGTAACGCCTTCCTCCTCAAAGAATCACGCCAAATTGTGTCACGGCACACCACACCATTAATTTAAGGGAATGTAGCGATCTTTCGTGAAGTTTTAAGTGATATTAATGATTTATCTTGGCAATTAAACTAGTTTATGAAGTAGGAGAATAAGTAATAATACTCATCACTCAAACAGTTTAATGTAATTTTAAATCAAATTTGGCATATTATTTCGGCCATAGGCCATCTTCAAAACTTTCTTCAAAGTCAGAGGAAAATCATATCAAATAAACATCTTTAATTTACTTTAACTTTTATGAATTTAATAAATAGTAATGACAATTGAAATTAATTGAAAGATAATACTATAACATGTGAAGAATTTAGCTTAAATCTTAGACAACTAAGCATAGTTTATGAAGATTTGGAAGTTTGATGAAGGTTTTAACTGTTGACATTTTTTGCAACATAATGTAAATCCTATGCTACTATGTACTCTGTTTAATTGGTAACATAAAACTAAATCACTATTAATAACCTTATTCCCGTAATACGGTAATATTGAAATCGCTTAGTCTATAAAATAAACTAAACAATGCCGAGTACATAGGGAACAGATATAAACACTAGTTGAAAAATGTAAACATTACTTTTCCAACAAAATTAGAAATCCAAACAGATGCTGGTAAACAAACAACGTGTCCCATCGCCGTACACAAATAACGTACACGTTTACAACACGCAGGGTGGAAAGGTATTGCGCAGTTATCTTTGCGATGGAAGAAAAATAAACTCCTTCACGCTAGACTAACATTAGTCATCGGTCGGTGTGAATGTAAATATAATCGGCGGGATAACTGTAAAAAAAGAAATTGCAATAAATAACGTTTGACGCATTTATTTTCTTCTCTTTCTTTCATTTTTTCTTTCTGAGCTCTTCCCCTCCTTTCGAGCAATTTATCTGAGGAACAAGAGAGACGGTCGAACAGAAAATTCTCCGCACCGAGAGGTAATTGAATGAGTCACAAGTAACTCGGCTACAAACGCTGAATCGTATCAGAACTAGCAATCAAATAAATCGCTTTAGCCTGGATAAAGGACGAAAGAACTTGGAGAGGAGAGCTCATATATACATTATACATACATACTACATAAGCGAATAATACATACCATGGGAATGCGAAGGCGTTCTGCAATGCTGCATAATACTGGAAAGAGGATCTTTGTATGCTAATGTAGTTCTAAACGACTCTTATCTCCGTTTCCCCATTCAAAATTCTCTCTAAAGCAGATTCTATCGGCTCTCCGGTTTCGGTTATATGCGCGCCTTTGGCTTCCTCCACGAGATTAATTAGTTCGGCCTGCGGGAATTAATCTTTACCTAATGATCGGATTTATTTTATTTTAATGAAATAAGTTTGAGTACGTAGTTGGTACACGTCTAGGTACCTAGATATTTGTTAAAAGTTAACATAAATGACGATTATCACAATAGATTAAATACAAAATTATGTAACTACTAATTGCTTTGCACTAAGCTGATTTCTAACGAACACAATTACAATACTGGGTTCTTGAAAGGAGACATTGAGACACTTGCAATATACCATTGTTTTTCATATGATGTCACTACCAAGAGCGTATGGTCTTATAAGGACAGGAATAGGTAGAAAGATAACTGTTTATTAAAGGCTCGGTGGTTAGTCTACAATTGAATAAGTTGAAGGATTTAACGATAACGCTTAAAGGTCTACTTCGACTTACGACAATTAGGAAGTAAAGCTGGTGATGAAACTTTAAAAAGCACATATACGAAGGATGAAAGGGAAGAAAAGGTCACCTATATGTCACCAAATATTCAAAACGAAATAATCAGCATCTGTGGAAATACATTGGCTCGCAAAATTCACGCACCACTTGCAAATTCAACAATTTTTTGAGATCAACGTTATTTTTTGAAATGAGATGGCAAGTTTGGCTAATAAGACGCATATTCCCGTAAGATATCTTTATTTCTATTACTAATTTGACTTAAGAAAGATACAAAAACAACCAGGTACACAGGTTCGCAACTTATTTACGGTTGAATAGGTAATTCTGTTGAATTTTTACGTTATAGAATTTTATTTGGTAGGATTTATTTTCATCTCTGCTCCTAATTAAAGCATTACAATGGCTTTGCATACTCGTAATTAATCCAACAATTTCTTCTTGAGGGTTTTCGTCCCGCATGACGGATTGTACGAGTTTATGCAGGTCCATTGGTGGTGGGTGCTGATTAATTTTTCTTCCCATCATATCCCAGACATGTTCGCTTGGATTCCTATCTGCACTACATGCTGGTCAGTCCATAGCTCGAATACCTCTCTACGTCTTGTAGATAATCAATTACTGTGCGTGCAGCATCTGATCTAGCATTATCCTGCATTAAAAGGAATCCATATCCGATATAGAGCGCAAAAGGGGGAAACATATGGTTCTAGAATATCTGTAATGTATCGCGCAATAGTTAAACGACTACCATTAACAATGCACTGCTCTGTACGTGCTCTTAGAGATATATCATCCTAAATCATTGCTGACCCTCCCCCGTACAATGGGAGAATGTTACATGCTGTGTACCATTCATTTGGTCTACGGTACACTCTTGGACAATTATCACAACTGTACAGACAAAATCTGGATTGATCTGTAAAGAGTACCTTCTGCCAATCTCCAATTTGCTAGTTTAGGTGTTCTAGCGAAAGCTAATTTGAATCTGCGGTGCCCTACAGATGATAATTTAGGCCCAGTTGCATTTGGAGACTTATTGCCGCAGTGAACCGTTCCCGAACAGCTCGCAATAATACAAAACGATCCTCAACAGTGTTGGTTGCACGTTTTCTGCCTTGACCTTGCTTTCTTCCATTCTTCTCCTGATCCATTGTTTTGTTAAAACGTTGCAGCACTCTAGAAATAGTGGTATGAGGCACTCCAAATGACAGAATGTAGGTCTATCCTTCACCAAATAAAGTAAAAATTGCCCACATTCATCTGGTGTAAAATTTTATACACCACGCTCCATTGTCATTCAAATACTGTCACTTATTTCACATTTTCAAAGCATGCGAAGAATACGGCCTACTAAGGTGTTCAATGCATGCAAATAATACTGAAGAGCAGTATGCGGATAATGCAAAAGCAACGCAGTAAAGCACATTGTCTTAAATGCGTTCTATAAATCGATAGAAAAAAGTAAATTTTATAAAATGTGGTATCTACACAAGTCTTCCTCACAAAATTAATAGTTTTGACAATAATTTGTTGCTGACGAAAATTGTAGTGGTGCCTTAATTTTACGGCGCGGTGTATAATAAAAATATTCAGTCATTTTGCATTTCATCAAATAATTCTGCGGACATTCACAGAGTTCATTTCTTTGACATCGAAAAAATAGAAATCCTGATATTTTGGAAACCCCTTTGCAAGATGCAAACTTTCTTAACCACTACAAGTAAATTATACATGTAGATTCTATAAGTGAATAATTGATGATATTTTCATGTTACAAATTTTATGCTTATATCAATACTTAAAAGGAGTTGTTAATGTAAATTGAAAGTTTTAACAACACCAACGAGGTATATATTAAATAACTTAATTAATGAATAAACGTATCACCTAGTTAAAGAATATATTATACTAAAATATCATTATTTACATTATGAAAACAAAAAAATTAGTAGCTGCATGTTAAATGATACCGTTCAGGATAAAGTATTCCGCACATTAGAGTCAAACAACTCTTGCACAATAAATAACGATTTCGTGGAGTCATCAATTACACAATGAACAATAAACTGTACGAGTCATCCTCTAATATCTAGGTATTACTTTACAATAATGCCAACTATGTAAATATGTATGACGATTAAGTACATAACTTGATGATATTTATAATATTAATGCAATGGCCTTGTACATTCGATTATGAATATTAAGTGTGATTGCCAGATTATTTTAAACGTCACAAAGTACAAGCTATGTATATTTTCAATTTGCTCATTGAAAATAATCTAAAGCAAATGTATAGTACATATCTTGTATTTTAATGATTTGAAGTGGTGCACGTTTTTTTTTTCTATTTCAATGCTCTACACTGTAATATAGAACAATTAACAGGTGCAGTCACTTCACCTCTTTCAAAACAAAAATCTCCAGTCATGGGAGTGGCGACAAAAGTCTATTTTCCCTCCGACCATTTCAGGTCTATGGCGATTCTCTTTAACACCTAGAAGACGCTTTCTAAATCATGTTTGAGAACGGCTCCTTTAGGTAGCTATCAGCTTTAAGAATAGTAACCTTCCCAAATCATAGCAATGGCATAGAACATTAGAAATCCCTTTGCTTATTATTAGAATTAGGAATAAGTTTAAACTTGGCAAATTTACTAAATTTTGTGTTCGTTATGAACCCGAAGAGAAGATGGTAGTGTAACAAACGAACCTGGAGTTTTTTTTTTTATAACGAAAAAAGCTCATTTTATTCCTCCACCTCTTTATTTAGCAATGCAAAGAACTAAAAATACATTCTCGAAGATTTTTTATGATCTTTTTTCTAATAGTTTTAATATTACGTGTTGGTGCTTCATATGAGATCAAACTGTCAAAAATTTCAATTATTCATCAGTAGTATGAAAAATAGCGTACACCAACGAAGAGAAACGAGTATTTTTTCTTCATCTAATCGAAATACAACGATTCTGGATTACTTGGAGGGTGGCTATTACCACTGCATTTAGGCCTGATTAGGCTTCTCCGTTTACGTTGCCCCAGCTAGGTTGTCAACCAGCCTATTGTCTTCCCAAACGTTAGGACATTCATCATGGGAGCTTCCCTGACGCTGGCGATATCAAGCTGAACGTCCCCAAGTATGATTTTCCTATTGGATGATAGAGCGAGGCAGTCACAAAGAACATGCTCAGCCGTCTCATCCTCTAATTGGCAGCCCCTACAGATTGGACTGGTCTTTAAACGCAGCTTAAAAGGGTGCGCTTTTAACTGACAGTGTCCGGTTAGAATTCCCATCACTAAGCGGTGGTTCTCCCTGGACATCCTCATATATTTTGTTCACGTTTGCCTATCAGGGTAAGATAAAGTGCCCCTGGCGAAACGGCACGCGCAATTGTCATCCCAGGCTTTAATGATTTGTTCATGGCTGATAATTTTAATCTGGACACACAAGGTAGATATGGTAGGCTTATAAACGGGCCAGAACCGTACAGAGCTGTCCCGAACCCGCGTCTGGCCAGCCTATCAGCCTCGTGCCGTCGTGTCCTTTAATCCATCTAATCGTGACTATTCCTTGCAGAGATCTGTGCGAGAGCTCTGTAACAATCCAGCATCAGTCTAGAGATTACACAACGATATCCAAGTATAAGATATTTATATTTGTATCCTAAACTTGGATAGAATCCCAGGCAATATAGAAGCACTAACTATGACATTGTTTTGGTTTAAATGTTTGAATGGGTATTCTAAGGAAGAGAAGGCCATATGAAAATCAGGTATGGCTGGATACCCAAGCCAAAGGAATATGATCCTTTGGGTATCCACCTAGTTTAGAGCCCTTATGTAGGCGAAACCAATTTGTAGTCAACACTTGTGCAACTAATTGCTTTAACTGTTAGAAAATATAACAAAGGTTTTACTCAAATCTGTACTTATTTAGCCACATTTCACCATGATTACATGAAATAATGTAAAGTATGTTAAATATTGGGATTTTTAAGACCTAGTACGGATAATTCATCTTGGATTGTTTTTGAACAAGAGGATATTTCCGACAACACAATCCATGTATGTGTATATGGAATATTAACCATCCAGGTAGAATTGATTCTGATTCTGTCGTTGTCAAAACAACGACACCTACAACAAAATTAATATGGCAGGCAATACATGTGTACACGGTAGACTTCCCAAGAGCCTACATTTACATGTACAGTGTAAGGACGCACATAAACTCTCCAAGGCGTGTGCATTAGCAATTCAACATTTAATCTATTGTTGTGTACGCCAGCCGGATAGAAGTGTCATTTGCATACCAGTCACGTGGTCTCCATAGACCACGCACATTGCGAGGGACGACTACTGCCAAGCCTTTATGCCCTGTCATCGCAGACTGTGCATTATTGTCGTTGCGAAATCAAAATGCTCCAATGCGAAAATATATTATAACTGAGAGAGTTTCATCAATCTTTTTGTTTTCCGTTTGAAATGACCTTCGAATGCACTTGACACATTTAATTGTTATGTTGTCGATATACATTAATGAATGACAAATGCCTAAAAACCGTACATAAATAATTGGGTTCGCAAGGGAAATACTCAATACAAAAAATCTTATGAAATTTTTCACTTATTAAGTGCCAACGACACAAAAATTGTAGTCAATGGTTGTTCACTTCTTTTACAATTTTTATTGGTACGGTCACTAAAATAATTCAAACTTGTTTAGTTCATCTAAAGAACTGACCCATAAAATCAGTCAACTCTTTAGTAGTTACGTTTACGTCATGAATTATATTATGTCTGTGTGACGTCCGAACAACCTTAGCCAATAAATTTTAATTGCAAATATATTGCGGGATAGACATTATTGCGGTTGCAAATAATAATTTTTCCTTGATCTTGTGTATGCTTATTTTTTAATGTTCGTTATCAAACTCATTATTTACATTGTATCGCTAACCGCGCAGTATAAACATAGATACACGGAACCTACGTAAACACTTCAACTTCTATAATTAAATATGTCACAGAAATAAATCACTGAATCCGTGGATTCCTGTTAAAATGACGTCAGAGCGTCCTATCATTTTAAAGCATTTTGCCTACGGACCAAAAACTCGACTAGATAAAAATGTCCTTGACGTTTTTCAATAGAATTGTGTAAAGTTGGACAAGTGACTGTGGTTTCGTAATGTAAGTCAAATTGTACTAAATTTAGATGCTCCCATGATGAATGGAAAAAGCCGTCAACATTCTGCGTGCCAAAACATTGGGCAAATTGTATATATCTTAAAATCGCTCATCGCTTTAGTGTGAAATTTTTATTCTTCTGGCAACAAATGACAACGATACAATAATAACAGATAATTAAAGAAAATTATATTAGTTTGAAATTACTTCATCCTAATATAATTTTATCCCATGGTCGTTATTCACATAATTATTATATTGCTGTTGAATAGCTGATGTTGAAAGTGCAATAAGCCAGACCGACATAAAACATCTGTCCGGAATGTGAAACGCGGGTATTTTGATATTTATTAAAGCCCCAGCAACAGCTGCTTTAGTTGCCACCCACCTCTACAGTATAAAAACTGGTCTAGTTACGTTGTATATACATACGTATTGTAAACACAATCATATAGACGCGTATATGAAGGTACTTTTCATTTTCTATATTTTCATCTCTTTCTCTTCCGTTGGCTTGTATCTTCTATTACTTCCAGTCAAAGGAGGTAAGTACAAGCATTAACGACCTTTATGTAAGTACATGCATAAGCGCTGGGATTTAAAAAAATATCTATACTACAAAACGTTGAGAGTACTTTAGCGTCTCTGAAATAACTGGTTTTCACTGGCTAATTTAGTGTTCTTTTTATTTTTATTGCTTTCTCTTCTCGAGTCTCGCCACGTTACCTTCCCTTCTATTTTGCGACCCATCTTCCATTATTCATTGAGATAATCGGCGACTGTTACATAAAGCGTATAATGGGATGGCATCGGATGGAATTACCGTCACAGTGCGAGAAGATATACCTACGTTGGTACGGATGGTAGTGACTGATGGTGAACCGTTTATGCGATCCAGGCATGACGCGCATGGAAGTTTCGAGGTCACACTGCTATTATATTGATTGCTGCAGATGCAATCGGCTGCAGCATTCGCCATTTCGCTCGCAGATGTTTGTCCAATTGCCGGCCAGTCAAGATTCTTGCATCGTAGTTTTATATGTTGTCATTCGCGGAATAGCGTCAGTATTTCTTAATATTTAATGGCCAAAAGTAAAGTTTCCACAATAAAGTTCCATAGATACATTGCAAACGCTCGCTCTACTTATTTACATATGAATTCACTTGAAAATAGACTAGCGGAACGAAACTAAACTAAACTCTCGGAAACCAGGAAATAACATTGCATTTAAACCTGTGGAATATAACTCATTCTCAGCGGTTTGTATGGGTTCTAGGTGTACTTTGTTTACACATATTTTGACAGAAACATCGAAACTTATGTAAATATTTATCTTGAACCCAGCAAGCGTAAATAAATGCATGCGGTTATAGGTAATGATTTGCTATAGTTTATGTAAAGCGTTGAATTAAACAAATGCCTTTCATTTATCATCACTGAACTTACACTACTCTTAAATGAAATTCATGTTTTACATTGCGCTGCCATAAAATTCAAAATTCGGCTACAATCACAAAACCCTAGTAATAAAAGTATTTTTTTATTGTAACAATACATCCAAGTATTATTGTTGTAGCTATTAACATGCTTTTGACGTAATTAATATCATAAGAGCCGTGTCTTAGAATGTGTTGTAGATGCAATAAACGATAGGAGGAGAGATGCTAGCAACTTTTATTGGGAATTTTTTTTTTTATTTTCCTTCAGCGCACCTTCAACATAAATGCACACTAAGGCTGTTTTAAGTTAAATTCATTACAACCGTGGTAGATATTAGGATTTCCCGATTTCTATCGATTGTGTCCACAATCGATATTAAAATAATGATCATCGAAATATTGCTTTGCAAAGTATGTTCAGGTGTCATGGTTACAACAAATTGGTAGGCATTTTACAAAATGATCACAGAATTGACATAACGGCACGTAAAATTACCATATTACCAAATTATCTTCATGAATATATAGTGTAGACACTAACTGGCAAAAGCCCATAAAGAATATTACTTAACTAAGTATAATCTGCTACCGCTACACATTTACATACAAGGAATGGCTAACGTGATAATAATAATAGCTAAACACCAAGAAGCATATCGCACGGCACTGACTATCAAAAGTTACTAGACGAATTAAAGTATGCCATGGGATACTATGGTTCAGAGATATAAGGGTATGGCCATAATGAAGCACTGCACTTCGAACCGTACTTAGCATGGCACCATAGTATCACCTCTGCTTCGCACATAGCATTGCCTGCGAAAGTTTATATTGACGCACCGCACCTAGCATTCCATATTGTTATTCCAGTTTGTTTTTAACCCCTAAACAATGCATTTCAAATGTGAATTCCTAACTTTGTCGGGGCGCTAGATGGGAAACATATCTGAATGCGCTGTCCGAGTAATTCTGGATCAAAGTATTTTAATTATAAAGGGTATTTTTCCATTGTTCTTCAAGTCCTTGTTGATGCAAACTACAAATTCATTAACATTGATGTTGGAGGCTACGGTAAAAAGAGCTACGGTGGCACATTTAAAGCATCTGCTTTATATAAGAAGTTGACCACTGGCGCATTAAATTTGCCTGATGATAGTCCTCTACCTAATTCGAATTTAATTATGCCACACGTAATAGTAGCGGATGAAGCTTATCCACTGATGAGAAATTTATTAAAACCATATATTAGACACGAATTAAATGCCCAAAAGGAATATTTCAATAAACGTTTATCCCGTGCCAGACGAATGGTAGAATGTGCTTTTGGCATTCTGAGATCAAAATGGCAAATTCTAGATAAACCTATATTGACCAGTGTTGAACACGCGGAAAAAATTATTAAGACAATTTGTCTTTTACATAATATAATTATCGACAAGGAAGGAATGGAATATAATCTATGGGATGTTGAATACATTTTTCGAAACGATGGTATGCCAGCACCAGCAGGAAGACCAAACAATGAAGCAAAACACATAGGAGACGCGTTTACAATATTTTTTTGTAATAATCCTATGTGAAAGTTAATGTTAAAAGAATAAATAATTTTAATTCTACCTGTAGTGTTACATTCAAGTGCAACATCCTTCCATAATTTTGTTAAAAGCATACTATTATGGCGATTCTTGCTATTTTTGTCCCATAATGCCTCTCTGATAAAGACACTCGCTATTAATTTTTCTTTGTCCATTGCGCAGCAGTGCTCCGTGCGAAGGGTCGAAAAATACTAAGCTTGATTTTGCAGTGCGATGATTAGGTACTATACTTAGTGCGAGGCAAGGGGCGGTGCGCTGTTGTGGCCACGTGCATTTCATTCTACAGTTACATTTGCTTCGCACAGTGATACCAAGGTACAATGCTAAGTGCGGTGCGAGGTGCGGTGCTTCGTTATGGCCGCCCACTAACCTATGTAAATATTATATACTGCCAGGCTTCTTGTCTGCATTAGCGAAAAGGCCCATCAGTAAGAGTGGACATATACTGATATGTTAACGGCTTAAAAGACCGATTTAATGATGCAGGAACTGAAATATATGGCAGAAAGCCCAGAACAGTTCGGTTAGCTCCAATTAAGACACGACGGTATTATAGACTGAGATTACTATAAAACGGTTTGGAACTGCATAAGTGCCCTAATTGAGCTGAGCACCCAAATGAAAATACATCTAAGCTCACACACAGCAACTTTTACTGCGCAAATTTCTTACTGCGGCTGCGAGAGTTACTTGCAGACCTGTTCACACGTACTGCACTACTTTTGCTTCAACTGATTTCATCAATTCATTTCTGTAACTACTCGATGATCGATAATGGAATTGTAGAAGTCGCATTTTCTGTAGTTTGGGCTGCCGAAATGAAAAAGAGGACAATAAATACAATAAAATACAAACTAACAGAATTTCGATCACAAACTGGAACACTATGGAGTTATTAAGGTCTTGCTGCTGAAAGTTTCATTCAAATGAATATTTTTGCTGCGATCCCTACCTTTTGCCCTAGGTTTTCTGATACGTTGCCTATGCAGTGCCTGGCGTTTTAACGAAGACAATCTTTGTTAGACTGATACTGAATAAGTAAATGTTGTTTAACGTTCCAGAAACCGGACATTAGAATCTTGCACGCAGTTCTACTGCAGTTGTTACATTGTAGGTTATAATGAAGATCACACGTGCGACTCAAGTAAAGCAGTTTCTCAATTTCCTTTGCGATAAAACCAGTTGCGTGTGACCTTAGTTTAACATTGGTCTGGGTGTCCAGAAGATGTATCGGCCGGGCAAAGATCGTCAAGATTGTACATTGCATTCTTCAGCATTGCCAGTCGCAAATACCAAAGTCCATTAACGAATGGACACAAAATAAGCCCAATGAGTGGTAGTAAAAATCTCTAGGATAAAGACAGGTAAAGCAACTCTTAAAAAATTAAAAGCCGATATTTATAAAGATTGAAGTCAAGCAGATTGTTAACGTGATAGTAAGTGAACTAAATGATCACTATAAACTAAATAGGTATGTGCACACCATCGCCCTAGTAGAGGGTGTATTATTTCGAAATTCTGCCAAGACCAGGAGGAATTGCATATTGATCTTCCGTATCAATGCGATGGCTTGACTAACGCAAGGTTGCTATTACTACATTCGGAGAATCCCAGAGCAAATGGCTACTAAAGATAATAGATCTAATTAGGAAACATGCTTTTATAGTCACCGAAATCCTAGTGTTCCTACCTATATGAAGTATGAGTATCGGAACGCTGGATAATGTTACTTACTAGAAAATAATGTAAAAATTCCATTTGAAACATTAAACCCAAATATACAATGTTTGAAATTTATAAATTCCGGTCAGCTAGGATTGCCAAAAAAAAAACAGAACTTGGATTATTTAGAGCAACAAATGAGTCCTTGAAATAACACATATACATTATAATACCGCATTCTATAATTCAAAACACCACTGAAACTCCTGGCCGTTAGCAATGAATAAATGTTATTCAGGATTAAGTATGTAAATTCTACTAACAACTGGTGAATGAGAATAAATTAAAATATTTACGAATACGGAATAAATTCCATTGGGAAAAATATTTATGGAGTTATGGAGCCTTCATTATTTATGCTTGAATATTTTATCGAAGAGTATCCAACTAGAAACGCTGTTAGTGCTAGTATTAAAACAATAACAAATAATTAAATGGGGACCTTTTTGACCAGCACCTATTTGTTTTAATGCGTGCAGAAAACAATCGTAAATAAGACATTGTTTTCATGAAACGTGTATGGATGGTTCCAATGTTATTGTTTGAAGATAGGTAAGTGTATGTAATGCGAAGGTACTCATGCATGATATAGAAAAGAATACAGGAATTCTTTTGTATCCTTCTATTACATAATGCGGGGCCATAATAAGCATTAGTAATTTGTGGTGCAGTACGGCTATGTGTATGTATTATTTGGAAGGGTCAACGACCACGTGGGCTACGGCATTTATAAAACAATGACAGCAGACGGCATCTGGCGCTTGAAATATAACAATAAAGGACAGGACAGGTTTTAGTTTGAGGCAGCAGCAGTTACTTGTGTGTGCTACATTCACTATCCACTTCCCTCCTTTCTTTACCCCACCACCTCGCGGCACGACTTCTTTATACTGATTCCAAGAACAACTATTTGGATGGCATCCAGAAGTGAAAATGTGTATTTCTACTCCACGGCTAAAAATAAACAATTCGTATTTCGGGCTAGTTATATAAAAGTGTTGCTTTTTATTGCTTATTTGTTTAGATTTTTTTTTTCGTGATTTTGAAATTTATCCGAAAATAGATGGCATATGAAAATAGCCTTTAGCGAAAGCATTAAGTCCGATTGAAGACAGTCAACAGCACTAATTTTGTTCAGGTAGAAGTTTTTTTAATCAATATTTTCTCTATTAATTTAGTTTGTACACTGAGGAAATATGTAATAAAAATAATGAGAACAACTAATTCTAGTAAGCTTTTCTAATAAAAAGTGATATATGAAATATGAACTGATACTGGTTAATGCATAGATAATATACATCGAGAAAATTGTATAGTACGGGGTATTATATAAATAATAATACAAAGTAAACAGGCATTTAATACAAAACTTAATACAAATTATGATACCGTGTAATAACCATATATATATATATCATTTATTATATTATTTGTTTGTAGTATACTTTTTTTTAATTAATTTGCTTTAAATGAAGTGACGCAAACAGAAACTCAAATTGACATTGCTGCTAAGTAGGAGACCTAAATTTAAAAACAATCAAATAAGCCTTGTAATGGAAAAATACTTCGTACATAATGTTGGGCTAAGCAAATTTAATTTGGATTCATAATCACATTCTAAATATTATGTTTGTATTTGCTATGAATGCATGTATAAATTTAAAGAGTAACCGAACCTTTGTACGTTGTTATTACAAACGTCTAAATTGAAAACATATCTATAAACATACAACGTGATAATACAGCGTTAGTATTTATACAGGCAAAACATTGAAAAACAAATTTTTAATGTTCTGTTTTATATCTACTAACTAAAGAAAAAACAAAACATAATTGTTGTAGTGGAAACCGTTTATAATATTACGCTACTATTTTTTTTATCTATCAATTAGGTGGTTTTATTTATTAGATTGCAATATACTACAGTATTGCAATGCATCATTTGTGTATCTCTACCTTGATAACTTAATAATCTACGCAATGTTAATCATAACCAGTATCTGTGTTTACCATTTTCAAACTAGATCATCTATAACAAAGCACTGATTTTTTTTTATAAGATTTGCAAATACAAAACATTGCTTATTGCTAGTGTTTATTTAAAATCTAAGTACATTATTCATGAAATATTAATATTTAGATGCTTTTAGAAACATGTTGCAAGTGTAGTTTGCGTATTTTAAGCATGCCATCATAAAACAAACAAAGGTTGTCGTTATTTTGTAGCAGTTGCGTAGTGCCTACGTGTTTTGAGAAACCCAATCAAGTACTCCTCCCTTTTATGTGGTCATTAACACTCAACACCTTAACCGTGTAGCATTGAGACGTCCAATGTAAGGAATGATGTTAAACATTATAGATTGCAGAACGTATTCCTCTCCTCATGTGACGTTGATATATTCACATCTGACATTTAATGCTACTTGGAAAAGCAATGCTCGAAGGCGGGTGCTAAAAAAGACAGTTCTGCCAGCATCTAAAATAGGACCATTCGAATGAAACTGTTTAAAACACGTGCGTGTAAAATGTGCTGGCAAGTTTCCCAATATTACCATCTCACTCCATAAACAATCATAATAGCGAGATTTATTACCGAAATTTTAATTGAAGCCTTCGTCCCGAACTTTTTATATGTGTTTATATAGAAGGACCTGGTTAAATATTTTCATTTTAATTCTATACGAACCATCAAAATATATAGTTTATTGATTTTGATTTACTGACATCAAATGAAATAGTTTTATAGCATATTCACTCCAGGCCGAAATACGTAACACAGGAATTTACACGAAAACTTTGTACCACAGCGGTGCAAACTGCAGTGAATGTATTAAACAGTTTATTTTTATGAGTACCTTTCAACAAAGTTTGTTCGCGAAACTCCAAAATTGCTTACATTATAATATTGGTGTGGAGGAGATATGAATTCAACATGGTAATTGCTTAAATAGTGTACTTTGATGATAAAGTACTCTCTTGAAGACCACAAAGTTGTAAATGCATGAGATCAGTTAGGTCATCAATACTGTGTTCCAAGTATGTTTTTGTAACAGAATGTAGTATTTTAAAAACAACAAAACAGGGTTGTGCCTCACTTTTAACCCTACACTGAACACGTGCAAATAAATCATTCTATTGAATACGTTCAACCATACCTTTTTTTTGCTTTCTTGCATTATTTCTGGTTTCATTTCGTAAACGCATATTTTCGGCACATGATTTTCGTTGCTCTTGCAGTAACTTCATACCTACCTATTTTTTTAAGTAACCGTTTCCTAGTTTCACATCTTCCCGTTGCCAATTATAAATAATAACACCATTTACACTACAACTTTAAAAATTCCGTAAAAGACCACCATCGGTCGTCTTGTGTTTCTTGACACACTGTAACTACCGCATAGTTGATCTGCGGTGTCAACCCCACTTTTCGTTGAATTATATAACGAAAATACGTGACACTATCATCATTTCTTTCGTAAAGCCAAATACGCTTGAATGTATTTCTGTGTTATTGGTACTGCTAAATTCTGGTGAGATTGTTCGTTTGTTTTTGCGAACCGTTCCCGCGATCGTTAAACGATACCTTGAAAGCATTATTACCTTGGCTAGTTCAAGCCCAGTGCACCAATTGTCCAAAGTTATATTTTTCTCTGAATTGTAAACTGGAGAGCACATTTTCTCCCCAACATCCTCGGTTTTATTACTTATTTTGAAAGCTCCGTCGGACCAAACACCGGCACAAATTTCCATATTATTAATATAATATGTTCTAGAATTAACAAGGGCAGAAACTCTATCCGTATTTGGCCGGCTATTTGGGATGTACATGCGAAAATTGCGTCGTCCACGAAAAGCCAATAACATTTCATCGAGAGGAACGTATTCGCCAACAGAATATGCAGATGTGCAATTTTTGACAAACTGTTCAAATATATGTATAAGTTTCACAAATGCAAGCTTGTCTGTTTGATGCCTTTCTTCTCTTGAGTGTCTGTCATCAAGCCGCAAACATCTCAACAAGAATTCTCTTCTCTCTCTCTAACTCATTACATCATCTCGTTGTAAAGAACCCGTGTCCAAACAATTGCCAACATCTTCTTCAGAATTATGATCACTCTGCAATAGAATCTTCGTCGTCATCGAAAGCATCTTCGAGTACTTCTTCTTCACGCAGTTTCTGTAATCTGGAAATTTGGCTTTTCACTCACCTTCTAAATATTTCTAGTAGATTGAGAAACGTATTGTAATTATATGCACATGATAGTGTTTGAAAAACAATATATACCTCTGCGCTGAAACTCAATGACTCAGAAGACGAAGTTGAAACTGCTTGCTTGAAAGAACACATGCGACAAACAATTCATGTATAGTATACATACGCAACTTCTAAAAGAAATCTGGAAATTTTCCGATGCATGTTGACAATATAGAAAGGTAGAAAAATTACCGAAACTGTAATATAAACGCTTTGCATTTTATAATAACATTTATAAACACATAGGCCTCCTAGAGCCCTAGCGTGTGCACTGCAAGGTTAATGCATAGCATTATATAGAGATATAGATCTCTCCATACTAAACGAAAATCCCATTTTTTTTACTCCAAATGAGACGGCCAAGGCCTACTTTTTTTAACCGCCGAAAAAAAAAGCAAATTAGACTTAATACAAGGCACTCTGATATTTGATTACATACCGCAAAACATCCATGAATAAACAAATAGATAAATTTAGTTGTAAACTATTGCACGTTAATTGTTGGTAGCTGTGAATGTTAAATCAAATGGTGTTAATATATCACTAAAATTAAATCGACAGGTATTTTATAATCATGCATCCGTAAAAATGAGTATGGATTAACAAAGTATAACAAAAATATTAATAAGCAGAAACCTTTCTATCTAAAGTAAATAATCCGTATCTATCAAAAATAAAAACATAAATTTAGTAAATCAATTACATTTAAGAAAAGGTATAAGCAAATTGCGTAATGGTGGAAATCGTAACCGGAATTACGGAGTCGTGAAAATCGATTCGGATCCCTGAATAAGAGTAATAAAAACGTACTTTAGCGTCGACCCAATATTTTGTTTAGCGATGAGTCAGAAATTGCGGTAGCAGAAGAGTCGATGCCGGCTGGTCGTGCGTTTGTTACGCTTGCCCGAATACCACAACCACAAATGGCATTTTTGCGAAATGGAATCTAAAAAGCAGCAGAACAGGTTCTCCGTATTATGCGGATATGTAGCAAAAGGTTTGTTCGGTTTTACTGCGCGTCGAACGGACGATATCACTTGTTGCTTTTCATCCAGGCTAAACCGAAACACTCGGCTCGTTCCGTAGACCGGTTCTAGGTTCGTTCTAAAGTACGAACTCAGTCTTTTGTGCTTGTTAGAGTAGTACGGATGTAACGCTCGTCGAGTCGTTTCAAGGACATTTTCATCATTGGATGTATATACATTTATAAGTGCTGTATCAATTAAAAGTGAAGGAACTTTTTTTATTAGTTTAATGAACATTGTTTAGTGTTTCGCCCGATTTTACGATTTCATAACTTTGTTTTATTTTTTATTTTTTTTTGGTAAGTGATCTGTAAATAGAAAGGAAAGTCTCCTGCGTGGCATTTTCTTTGTGTAGTGCAACTGTGAATTTCAACGTGTACATAAGCGAGCAGGCATTTATTTAATTATCTATAGTCATTGAGGATATTATATTTAATAAATTATATATGAAATTTAGAATGGTGCGATATTGTGTGAAAGTGCTTTTGTGTTAATGGCCAGAAAGTGCCACTTAGGACGACGCAGTATCTCGCCTACGAAATTTTAACGAATGTTTTCATCGCCATACTGTTGTGCTCAGTGATCTGTTAAAAAATACATGACGCCGAAGCAATCAAGTGATAAATACGGAAGGTCTTAACGTGTGGATCAATTTCTGCCACCCTTTCCCATTTTGACCATCTGTCGCCGTTCGGAAAGCATCAAAGGGAAAATATTACACGTAATGTGCTTTAAATATTGATTGAATCCGTATCGTGTGTTATGATTACGCAGCGTTCCCCAATGTTTGCGCTTTTTCTAGTAGAATTTTGCAAATGTGTAAACAACGAACGTGGTATTTGCGTCGATTGACTTTTAATCTGGCAAACAGCCACATCATCATTTTTCGTTCTTTATCCGCTGACGTGATCGCACGATAAAAGTCGCGCCATTCAAATCTGTAATATTTAATTGACGACTCGGTTTTAATCGAATTGAACTTTACGTTGTCTGAATTGGGTACGTAAAAGAAAATTTTGTTACACGCAAATTGCTGCGTTGTCCAAATCACAGTTATTCTCCCAGTTTTCGATCAATTTTCTGTTCTAGTCGCATCTGATTTTGTACGATCACGCAATGTGGCTCAACCAATGGAGGTCAGTGACTGCAGTAACCAATCTCCCCTTCACTTCTCTCCCTACACGGTTTACTCCCCTGAGCGTGACTACGCGCTGAATCAGCTATTGCAGTCGTCCATTTCTCCTTGACTTCGTTGACTGCCGTTCAAAAGTCGTGGCGATTAATTAAATTGTATAAACAGTTGTGTCTCTATTATTTATACCGTCGTTTTATCACAATAATAAAATCTCTTTTGCTATTTAAACCACATTTTATTATTCTCTTTTTATATATGTTTAGACGTGTACGAATTCTAAATGTGTTCATTTTGTAATTAAATTGTTATATCTAATTAGTTACTACAAAGCGCGTATTTCTTGGTTTTTATCCTTTCATATTGAATTATACAACACTACTAGAGTTACAAGTCATGACTCATTGTATTTTGCAGGCAAATTCTTGGAAAACGTATTGATAAAATAACGCGGTTTATGCTTCTAGCGCCACCTAGTGCGTGTTCTGTGAAACTCGTAGTGGTAATTCCCGTTTTGGAATAATCTTCCTCATTTATCATCTAATCTACGCCGTCTACTCCATTTGCTTTTATTGCTTTAACTTTAATAATCAAACAATTTACAATTTTGGCGTCCTAATGATACTTGTAATTTTAAAAATTATAACAACATAAGTATCTAAGCTTATATCTTGACCTTCAGCAACATAAATTATTTTTTAAATATATCTTATCTATATCTGGGATTTTATTTCTTATCATCTAATTTTAATATTAACGGGATCCTAAACCATTATTTTTAGTAGTTTAGAAGGATTTTGATATATTATAATTTAATATTATTTATCCTGATATATAATTTGTTTGTCTTTGCGACTAAGCAAACAGGAAGTTCAATCGACTGAACGTGTCCGGTATACATCGTCTACATGTGCAGAACTGAGTAGGTGTATTTATTGCTAGTGGAATGAGTTCTAATAAACAATTAATAGATTTTAAATGCGGGGCCATACTATTATTAACGGATTCGAAATAAGAAAACGAACGGTTTAAAATTGGGATAGGGAACAGTGACATCTCGGGACTTTTATTATGTTGAAATTTTAGAGGTTATAAATAGAGAGCAAAGAATGACCCGCCTTTTTCCACGTTTGCCACAGAAGAATTTGATCTATATCCATTGCACAGTGTTTAGGTATGTTATGTATGTATGAACTATATAAATCCACGCATTTGATAACTTCATCAATATCACAACTGCAGTATTAATAAAATGTAGACCCATTAATAACGTCCAACATTTTTGACATTTTTTCATTGCTGATTGCATTCATAAACATAAAATTCTTAAAGATAATTTAAGTGGTTGTTAGTTAATAAATAGTATTTGACCTTGTGGACTTGTGTCAATAAGTGTTTTTCTGCCTCTAACTTGTTTTTTCTGTTTTCTCATTGGTATTTAAAAATATAAAACCCATATTTATAAGCATGAGATAGTTCCATGCTATGACTTTAGCGGAACTGATTGTCTTTCTGATGTTTAACGCACGATCTAGTTATTACATACCCATTTATCTTGGCACGCATAATTATGTGTTATATTACGGCTATTTTTCAACTCTTTTGTTTTCATATCCCCATACACACATACTCCTGTATTCAACACAGTAAACCTTCTATCCTCCTTCCTCTCAGATATCTAGGTTCACACAAACTCACGTCAATTGATTATATCATTACTGAGAGGAAAAAAGCGAGTGGGATCGACCATTCTCATTGTAATTTTAAATTAATTTTAATAAGTAAATTGTGTAAGTTGAGTCAGTGTACGGGGAACGGAATATTCAACGAACGGAGACACGACCTGAATAATTAAAGCTCGGGCTGCATTATTCCATCGAAAAGAACCGGTTGTGTTGTATTCTCGTAGAACGCCTTCATGTTTTATTCAGTCGTAGACTGGTCATTATCTTTCTCTGTCTCTAATGCGAGCTTTCGCATTTCTTTCGTGCGCGTTTTTCTTTGTTTCCTCTTTCATTCTACATTACACTGGAATATATGTACAGTACATAAGCAGTGCATAGTTGAATACATACTGTCTTATTGTGTTTAATTTGTAAGCGTATGTTGTACAATCAATCCCATCCAATAGATTCTTAACCGAAACTAATTTAGATTCTAACAACATTCTATTTGAGTAGTGTACCGAATCGAAGATTATTTATATAAACTGATAATAAAAAAAAAAAAAGAAAATATAACTAGATTTCTCATAATGTTCATAATTGAGTTAACTAGTTCACGATGCCTTTGTTATAAATGGCGTTCTTGAAATAGTAATATTTTTATTCTAATAATCTTTGGGTTAGCTTATTTTCTCTTCGTTTAAACTATATTGTTTAAACTAGATAAATACTAAAATACGAATTTCTGTTTGTTGGTGTTAAAGTAAGGCAATTAATCATATTTGTTACATATTTTTCTCATGGTTTAGTTAGGAAAACTGGCACATTTAGGTATGACCTCTATTTGACCTTTACCAAGCAAGTTAGTATTTCTGTATTACCCGAGTACAACTAGTTGCTATTCGCTATTATTGGATATTACGTGTCGTAATATGAATTAGCAAGAGTTAAAGTTACCTTTTTAATTTGCACATGAATCATCATTTCTATGCACCTACATTAAAATCCTGGTTATAGAAGCATGATAAAGGAAATACGGGCCAAGGGTCGGAATGTGGGCGAATTGGTAGGGTGTTCATGGCGATGGGACTCACTAAAAGCAGGTAGAAGGTTATAGCTACCCTACTTGTATTTTTCCTCCCTTTTGCTTTACAAAAAAACATAGCCTAGCCCTCCTAGACCAGACAAAACTCTCGCATCTGGGCACTGTAAACATGTATCATATGGTTTTCTCTTTTAAAATACATCTCCCATGCTGAGAGATACTCTTACCATAGAGTTTTTATTGTAATTGTTCCATTCCTAACTATTTCATGATGTGACCAATTCCAATGAATAATACTTCCCGTGTTTGGTTCTTAGTTCTTGTGGTAGTTGATAGATTTACTAAAAACTGCAATAATTTATTGCTCCCTGAGAACTCGAATGTTATTGGATACTACTAAATTTAACATGGGCAAATCTTGTGTATTGTTGTGACCTTGAATAAGAATTATGTTTACTGAAGCGCATAAGCATTTTTGAATTGAAATGATTTAAATATATCTAATAGAAAAATCATTTTAAATCTTATAATTAACTGTTATTCTACACTTTGCTGTTATTTAAAATAGCATAATCTGTTAATTAATCAGAACGCTAAACCAGTGTATGAGTCATCATTTTGATGGTAAAACAATATGGGAAATATTTTCAACACAGCATATAAAAATAACTACATACTTTTTCTGCACGTTTAAGCTTGTTAATTTGGACATTGTACTTTAGATCAAATTTAATTTGATTATAAAAGTTTTTGCTGCAATGTAAAAAGTTTGACGACCTTGAAATATACCTGGTTCCATTGTTCTTTCCACAAGAATTACTTTTATGTATTATTAATAATTGTGTTGTAAAACAATGAGCACAACGATTACTCTATTGCGAAACTCACTTGCTAAGCATTCCAACAATCTCACACGCACTGCAAGTCAGCGTTTTTTTATTTTGCAATTCAGCGGTTACTTAGAAAGTTAAAATGCTGAGAATAGACATATCTATCTGTTATATTATAATAGCATATATATGCAAACGTTCTTGCTGATGTGTGCGAGTTTATTAACAAACATGGTAATTTATTAACTCTTTGCATGAAGTATTCCTGCTAAAAGTGGAATGATTCATACTGTGAAAACTATTCTCTCTTATCATTGAAACAAAATAACTTTTGAATAATCTGTTGGTGAGGAATTCTAGGATTTCGACTAACCTATTTCAATTTAAATAAATGTACACAGTTTGAGAATTACTGACTTATGATTACATGGATTATGTAATGGTTTCTGGGATTTTATCAAAGCGGAAACCGCACAAGTGAGTTCATTCATAATGAAAAAAAGGAGTCACTGATAAGATTTTGTTTGTTGGAAAATACGATTTGATAATAGAGATATAAAAAGTATGGTTAGTAAATATTTAATTACATGGTAAATGTAACTAAATATACAGATATTTTAAAGGGCATTTTACCTCTTCTACATTATGAAAGCAACCCTTGCGAGTACATATTTGAACGGGTAATGGGTAGAAGAAAAATACGCAAATTGAATGATGCTGTCCAAATTGCACATCACATACTTGTTTACTTTTTAATTCTTATTGATTAGGAACTCAAACATATACATACATTCATCAAACATCATTATTCATTACTAATGGCATTGTCATTATATAAACGTGGTAAAAACTGGTTATTTATTCGAGAACGCTATTTATAGCGAAACGTCTAACAAATGC
Organism: Cetonia aurata; assembly: GCA_949128085.1. NCBI lineage: Eukaryota > Metazoa > Arthropoda > Insecta > Coleoptera > Scarabaeidae > Cetonia > Cetonia aurata. The sequence continues at coordinate 19,990,716 of OX421886.1, read as the reverse complement.
TAATATTTATGACCTCTAAATGTTAGTTAATGTGCACGTTTCTAAATGGACGTATTTTTTCCGCACGTAAGGATATTCCTTTCTCCATCCATTGACTTACTCGGTTAACAATAAGCTATGTAGGCGGCATAATATCGATGTGGGCAAACCAGTTTTGTAATCAAGTATCATTGTTCAAAAATCACACGCCAGCAACCATTGGGGAAATACGTGGGCTGGAAAATTATGACATTATTGAAGATTACCTATACATACACAATTCTAAATAAATAAATACTTATTCTTTGCGGTAGATGAAGCTTTAATAACTGATGAGTTGTATTGAAGTTTTGAAAGTAATAAATAGAACGCCATTATATTCTTCAATTCTCTCCTCTTTATTCCACAATCAATCAGAATGTGCAAATATTAAGAGTAGAGATAGGTTAATGAAAAAAAAATCTGCGGTAATAAAACATTAAGAAAAAAATTTACTACAAGACGTGCAAGTGGGTATACGTGTTTATTTGTGTGGTGTAAGTTATGCATGGGAAAGGTTAGAAAGTAGTATGAAACAATCACTTTCACCAGACTATACAGTTGCAACATACAGCGCTCTTTCGTTTATTATTATTCTATATATGTATTTATCACAAAGCAAATTTATTGTTGCAATTATATGGTGAAGCCGCCAGTCACTTCATGTTTGTGTTTCATTTGGGAATAGAAGCCTCAGCAGCTTCTGTTGAATATCTAATTATGACTTACATAATAGTAAAAAGTCTAATCCTTTTAAAAGAAAATTGAGGGTTGTATCTGTATTCAGGGTGTATTTCCCTTCAAAGCATTTCATTCTAATAAAAAAATGCAAATCCGAATTCTCTTGCTATCCGATGAATTTAAACAAAAACAAATTAACGCCCTGCCAAATACGCTTACACCTATTTATTATTTTGTATAAAGCATACTATGGATCGTTCAAATCTAGTTGAGGGTACAGAGCTTATGAGAATCTGATCTATACACAAATTGCTATTCCCACCGTTTCGCATAATTTCCTCATTAAAATACATACTGTCGTATTAATGTACATCCGGTGTAAATTATTACTTAATCAGCATTTTCGATCCAGATAATACATAATTCAGCCCGAGGTCTCTCCATCTGGTCTCTGCCGTAGTACCGTTTTATTTCACCAAACCGCAATGAAACATATGTAGATATGGCGAAAGCATAACGGTAACGTTGAAAGGCCTTCATTTTGCTACTTTTGTCAGGCAAAAAAAAACAATTTTTACTATTGTCAGACCGCTGTTTGACGTGTTGTTTCGAAAGTTTCACGCCTCGAATATAACGGGTCACAAACACGAAGCCACTATACAACAAACAAAGAACTGGCTTTATGAATATAAAAAGAAGTTTCTCGATCCAAATAGCTTATAATTAATTTTACTCTATCATACGTAAGTGTCAGGTAAATATAGTAGATTGGGTTGCTTTTCTTTCTTGGAAATTGCTGAAAGTACATTTATATATACATATGTACATATGAATGTAAATAAAAAATGGAAATGTAAATTAAATCCAAGTTGGAATAAATCTGTGTATATTTGTGCCTACGTATAAATATATGTTGCAAGCTCTTTACACCACTTCCTCCTTGATTCTTCTTGACATTTCATAGACTGTGCAAGCCGATGACTTGCTGTCACGTAATGAAGTTGCTGTCATTCCAAAACACATTTCGGTAACTATGTGCGTAAAAATGGTAGATATTAATATTAATGACATGTAGTCGCACAAATAATGTGCTTGTATAATATTCATAGAATATCTCTGGAAAAATGTAATATTCCAATCCGAAAAGAAAGTGGCATCCAATTGACTTCTCGCGTTTCCTTATTATAAAATCATAATGGTAAAGGATTCTTGTTTAAAGTTTCAAAATCACATAGACGTACAATATATTTACACTGTTGTTTTTAATATTGAAGTCACTAACCTTTTTTAAAAAAAATCGCGTAGCAATAATAAAGTATGGTACAACTAAGGAGTAAAATAAAATTAATTGTCTCTGGAAGAGAAATATTGAGTTATTTAGCCTTGTGGAATTTGTTCATACGTACGTATAAACACTAAAGGTAAACTTAGACTATGGAATGAAAGTTTAACTAAACGTGGTAAACTTTAATTATAGCATGGCTTTTATATTAAAGCAAAAGCTTAGATAGTTTACCATTATTTTAATAAACTTTTCTATCGCTAAACTTCATTAACGTAATTTAGTAAAAAGAGTGTTTCCAAAGGCTTTTACTACAGAAGGAAAGTATAGGTACAATTAATGTGGGAGTTGGTGTTGACAACTTATTTTTTATAGATTTGTACGATTTATTTTCCGCTTCTTTTCGATTATGAAATCATACCATTATTAAAATACTCACCACTAATCGCTATTACATAGCTACAACTATGCAATCCCCGATTATGTCACATCTACGCATAACAAACTTTTTCAAAGTTTGGAATTTATTAAAAATTTTAATAAACTGTTAAACTCCCGAAATAGTTTTTAAACATTAAATGTCATGCATTCACACTGTTAAATTTTTTGTTTAATATGAAATTCTAAAAATTTTAGGACGTAAATGTTTAGAGAAAATTTTAGGTGGTTTAATTTTAAAATTTTAACATGCAAAAGAGGGTAAAATATAAAATTATGAAAAATGTGAAAATCATGAAAATGGCGAGAAAAGTAATATATTTACTTACGCTTTGAGAACGAACAACTTTTGTCAAATCTAATTTAATCTTTCGTTACAAAACGTTATTCACCAGTTAAGTGTTTTGTTGATCCTCAACATTAAAAAGGTTTTTTATTTGCAAAATACGGTTTAGTAACAGAGGTATACATAAAACATAAAAGAAAAATGTTTGATCTGCCCGAGTAAATCATTTCTGCATGAGCGACAGAGGCAAAGAATTGACGGACTACCTCCAAATAATGTATTTTCAAATAACTGAGAGACGCGGTCAGAATTCCAGGTAGTTTTTATTTGCATGTTTACAATACTTATATTACGATCCTTTAAACCTTCACCTCGTTCTTAGATATACCTATATATGATGTATAGCACCTATCTTGGGCAGGCTTATTTTTTTTCCGCAAGTGTCCGTAAAAATGACCATGAGGAATATAAAATGTTTATAGATAGATGTCCTTAATCCTTTTACAGGAAATTACAAGAATATTGACATTGTTAACACAAGTGGAGCGAAAATATTATTAATGATTGTTTGCATAATAGACGTACGGTAATAATAAATGAGTTGTGTCGCCGTACGGTGATATGGTGGGGCTCGCCTCTATAACACCGGTCGTTCACCTTTATGTTAGCAACTACTACTGAGTTCGCGTGTGCAATAGGAGAAATGTATGCAGAGTGATTGTGTATCTTCTTGGGTACTGTTGACTTCGGCCTAGTTTCATCGATCCTGAAAGTTATTGTTTCCATTTTAATTGTTGGTTTATTTATGTCATGCACGTAAATTGTACGCGTGTCTATATCTATGTATCTTCGTATACAAGTACTTATGTGTGGCTCTCTTGTTTCAGGAAGTGTTGCGAAAACCGTACGAAAGCGGAAATCCAGCGAGAACGAGACAACCTCAAGGCAACGTAATTCGAATTATTGTAATATAAAGGAGGATTTAGAAAATAAACAAGGTAGAAAGAGAAATGCCATCAATCGTGGATCGACGACCGGTAAGAAGAAGGTGTTAGAGGAAGCAAATAACAGTAAACTCAGAGACGTTCAAGTTCGAGTGGAAGACTGCCTGCAGAACGTTTCACGCCAAGAAACGCTCTCAGCTATCTGCAGGCGTTCTTTCGAAGAGAGCGTGTCGCAATCGATCAACCAGGAGTCTACGTCTTCACCGCATCTTGAAGACACGGCGGGGAATGTTGTAGACAGTACCCTGGATGACGATACAAGTAATGGAAGTAGTGTGCAGTTAGTGCCGGTGGAGGAGGAAGTAGTGTGCAGTGCTGATGATGATAACGTGTGCAAACCTGTGCCTGAAACGGTAGTTGCGGAAGTAGTTGTTAGTGAGGAAGACGATTGTGTTATAGTGGCTCAGAGGACGACACCGAAAATCGACGAGCGCGAGTGCTCTAGTCGCGGTGACGATGACGGACCGTTGTCCTCGTCTTCCCCTTTCAACAGGATGGAACTCACTGATTCAGTCGTCAACGCTTCTTTGCTCCGTTTCCCCGATGACCGGTCGGACTCTGGTGTAAGTTCTCTGCGTTCGGGCAGTGGCGATGAGCGATCAGGATCGCGATCCAGTGCTTTGAGTTCATCTGACGAACCACCGCAACATAGCAACAGTAGTGCGACCGGCAACAACACGCAGCCGACGCATCCGACGAACAGATCACCACTGTTCTTGCCGGCTAATTCGGCGTACAGCACGCCTTCGAGCAGTACGTCCGAACCGGTGCGCGTGTGGCGAGACCCCAACTTGCTGTTGGAGTCCGAGCCGCACGTACGCCACATACACAGTGTACAACACCAGTCACTGCTAATGTCGCACCCATCGACGCCGGCCGCCTCGGGGCCTCCTCCCAGTTCTGCTGCATCTCACCCTACACTCTACCCGCCCGTTGCGCCGCCTCCAATGGGTCCACATATGCACCATCAGCATCTGGGACCACCAACTATTTACCCTCATCACTTGCCAGAAATGATCTGGAATAAGCGCTACATTGGAAGCCACATTCTCGCCCAACAGATCCCACATTCTGGAGCTCCCGAGGATTTACTAGAAAGAAATATGGCGCAAGATCGAGATAGGCAAGATAGAATGAGGTGAGCTTATTGTTTTTTTTTTAGTTGTGTGTTACAGTTGATTGAAGTACTGATTAATGAATTTCGCTTACCATTTAACGTGGTTGTCTTTTAAATTTAATTCGAGTTCCATACAACATAACCAGTGGCGTAAATTACGCCTCCACACGGCGGGAGGGCCCAGCCATCTGAGGGGCCCTCAGGCGACTGTCCCATCCTTAAAAATAAAATAGCCCAGACCTCCTCTGCGGGGATGGGGCTCCGATTTTCCGCTACGCCACTGAACATAACATCCATGTTGCCTAGGAGAGAAATTATTTAGCATATAACCTTTATGTGTTGATGCCGATAAGTCACTATTTAAGATATTTGTTCCATCTTTCATAATACTTAATTGTTATTATTAAAATATTTATATATAGAATATTTAAAGAGTTTGTAAAAAAGAACACTGAAAATTAGAATATCTTTGATCTTGAGTAATCATATTTGGTACATCCTTTGAGTCTCATATATCTGATTCTTGTCTGATTTCAACTTTATATAATGAAATAAATATCGATTTGTGTTATTAATAGAATCCTATTAAGTAGCAACTTAGTGTTAACGCGCTGTGAAAATTACCATGTGATCGGAAAGCGATTTTTGATCTAGATTGCTGATTAGCAAAATTTACACTGTTCTTGCGTTTACAGGCATAATCATGACGTTAGAGATTTGGAAAAACAACGAGAGAAAGAACGGGAACACCGTGAACGAGATAGATTAGAGAGAGATAGACAAGAACGGGAGAAGATTGACAGAGAGAAACACGAGAAAGAACAGCGACAAGCTCAAGCTGCTGTTCAAAAGCATTTCGAGGAATCTTTAAAACGAATTCAACAAAAGGTAGGGCTTTAGCTTTGTACTATCATTAGATTTAGTGGTCATTAAACAAATTTTATCTATCATAATTTTACAGCCCACGTGGAATCTAAGCCTACCACCGCCGTCCAGAGGAAGTAATAGTTCGGAGGAGGAGAGAAAACGAGTTGAACAAGAACATCATCAGCGCGAACAGCAACGATTAATGGTGTCGCGACAAGATGTTCGGGATCGTGCATCTTATTTTACAGTAAGTTTCATTTCAACCCTATCCAAACTAACTATTGTTAGCAAATTTTATTAGTTTTTCGTATAATCTGAACAATTTATTAACATCCCTTTTATTGTTAAGGTGCAGCGACCACCAAGTGCCCCTAATAAAGCGGATTATCCACCACCAGCCCACAGTAGTCGAGTATCTGCTAGTAAATCGAATGAGAAGCTTACGATACACCAAGGCATGCCAAAGACAGAGGTGAATGCTTATGGGTATCCGGCTTATCAACCAAATCTCCACCCGATGTTTCCTCACGAACCAAAGAGTAAATCTGACCACCACAAGTCTTCATCACAACCTAGTGGATTAGTTATGGTCAAGAGTAGCAGTTCTATGGAAAGGGAGAGAGACGTTCTCACGAATCCACCACCACTGCTTAGTGAACGGGATCTTAAGAACTCTGTTATAGTGAAACACGAGAAGAATCCGCATCATTTAGATTCCAGAGTACCAATTGCTCATTCCAAAAGTCCTCAATTACGAGCGGACTTAATGGGACATTACATAACGTCCGGACAATTGCATAAAAGTAACCTGTACGATTACAGAAGTCCCACGCAATCACCTCATCTTCCCCCGCATACGCCTAGTCCCCATCACCACCACGAAGCGCAGAATCTTGGTAAATCGCACCATAGATCGTCTGGTCAATTACCAAGTCCCCATCACCAACAACAGTCGCCTCACCATCCACACGCTCAACAACATCCTTCGCCGGAAATGCGTTATAGAAGTAACTCAGAATCTTCTGCATCGATGATATACGCTTCCAGTGGTAAGGTGCCAATAACGAGTAATTACGCTTATATACCACAGTCGACGACAATATCACATTATACGGTGGCGCCAAATACTATGTCTAATGCTAAACCGAAAGTAAGCAGTCCTGCTCCACATCATATTTACGGTAAACCTTCATCTGGGATCGGCACAAGAAACAATGAAGTACCTACGTCATCGATTAGTCCTCTGCCCTTAACGTTAACGTCGAAACCGTTATCCTCTTCCGTGTCATCACCCTATCAACAAGTATCACAGTACCATCCACCCATTCCACAAAATACTCCAACTGTAACCGGCCTTCCTCCACCAGCGCATAGTAGCAGGACCACAATCGATTCAAGACCGACTATATATGATCGAATATACACTACGGGAGGTCCAGTACCAGGGGGCCTTTCTGTTAAACCTTCAACGCAGCATGGCACCTCACCACCAACTGCTGCATCAGCGCCGTCTCCAATATCTAGACCCCATTCCCAATACACTATTTCACATCAATCTCATTTATCTGGAATGTCGCCAGCTCAGAATATTCAAACACAGCCGTTAGACTTTTGTGTTACCTCTAAATACGATTCGGCGACATCTCCTAAGAGAAAAGCAACCCCTGTTAGTTCCGCGAATGCAGGACCAATCTGTCTTGAAAATAAGAAACGTCGTGTAGACCCTCCAGGTTCGAACTCCCAAAGCATGACGGCTTTCGGAAGTATTTCACAACCACAGCTTGCGAGGGTGAGTGAACCTAGTCCTTTGATAGTGAATGCAGCCACTACGATAACTACGGTGGTAAATACAGCAGCTCTTAGAAGCACTCCTAACAATTTGATACCACAAAATCAACCGGTTTTGGTTGAGTCTCTGCCTGATGTTAGTGTGACAGCTGTCACGATACCCGCCGAAAAATCACCGGCGCCTGTGGAAGTATCGACTCCAAACACAGTTACTCCTAGTACTACGCCAGTTACTACCGTCTCGATAACTGTAACTCAACCACCAGCCGTTTCTGAAGCACCAAATACTCCTATTAAAATGCCAGTGACTCCTACGAATCCAGATTCGGAAAAATCCAATAGTCCAGGACCAATTAAATCCTCGAATTATCCTGTTAGACATTTAAAGAAAGCGTGGTTAGAAAGACATACCGGTGAAGGTATCGAAGATAATACGGGAGTGATGGGAACGGGAAGTTGCGTCACACTGCCTATAAATATTGCTACAAGCACTCCATCGAAGGAGCCATCCGTAAATTCATTGCACAGCATTGGTTCTATGGCAGTAAATAGTATAAACAAAAGTAAACCCTTTGGGAATAAAAGTAACAATCGAAAAAGTTCACACAAAGACAGTTCTTTAAACGGCCATCCGGACGCCACGAAGGGGGACGATTCTTCTAGTTCTGATCCTGAACGAAATAGGAAAGATCCGCCCAAAAGAAAACCGCCGAAGGTAAAACGAAAAAAAGGTGGAGGGACACAGAAGAAAAGTGAGGAACATAAGAAAAGGAAAATAGCTAACCAGACAGCTACTGTCAGCGAGAGCGGAAGCGATAGTGAAAAGGAAAGCGGTAGCGAAAAAGATTCTGATTCATGTAGTAGCACAACAATAACGGCGGCGTCCGGAAAAAAGTCCAATAGCTCTACAACAAGTGCTAATAAAGACAAGGAACCTAGGAAGAGGGGACGCAGACCAAAGACTTCAAAAAACGATAAAGGCGAGGAGCCGCGCCCGAAAAAATCGAAGGACGATATCCTGCCCCAGCGCGACCCCTTTCGCAAACCACCTGTGGGGCAGTTGAAGAAAACCGGAGAAAGTTTTCTTCAAGACGGGCCATGTTTTGAAGTTGCGCCCAAATTAGCGAAGTGTCGAGAATGTCGATGGACGCCGAACCAACGATCCAGGAACATGCCAAACATTTTCTGCAGATTTTATGCGTTCAGAAGATTGAGATATACCAAAAATGGTCAATTGGCAATCGCTGGTTTTTCTGATCCACACAAAGATGCATCAGAGGTAAGATTCTAAACAAATAGCGATTTGAATATGAATTAATTTAATTTACGTTTACAGGAGGATCTGAAACTCTGGCTACCATCTGCGGAGAAACCACCAGTAGATCTTGATTTAGAGACATCCAGGTTCATTTTGAAACAAGTGGGAGATCATTTCTGCAATCTTCTTGCGCAAGAAAATGATGCCCATGCAGAACATATGTCAGAAGGTAATTACTAAAAATTAAACAATGTTTTGTATCATCCTGTAAACTTATAAAATTTATTCTCTTCAGATAAAACTATAGCTTGGAAGCGAGTTGTCCAGGGAGTTCGAGAAATGTGTGACGTATGTGAAACAACTTTATTTAACTTCCATTGGGCGTGTGGAAAATGTGGTTTTGTTGTTTGCCTGGATTGCTACAAGGTAACTTTACACATTTTTGTTATATATAAACAATTTCCGAGAATTTCCAAATAATTCTTCTCTACACTATATTGTGTTACTTTTATATACATATTAGATTGGCTAAACTTGTCATTCAAACAGTTACTTATTACGCAATATAATAATGATGTTTTTTGTTTACAGGGCCGCAAAAACAAGTCAATCAAAATATGGGGCGAGCCAGGTAAAGATAGAGATGATTACTCCTGGTTATTATGTACAAATCGTCAACCGCACGAACAGGAGAAGCTGATGCTGACTCAAATTATTGCCGGTGATTCCTTATTAAAACTTGGCCGCCTTGTACATGAAATGAGAGAATTATGGAACGTTGAACAGTACTGCGATTGTGCTCTCAGTAAAGAAATGGCACAAAAGTCAAATGGTGCTCGGAAAGAAATAATTAAGAGCATATTAGCTGGAGAATTAAATGGTATTAAAAAAGAAATCAAAGAAGATCCAGATAATAAACCATTAGTTAACGGAGGTAGTGTTAAAGACGAGAAGAATTCCTTAAGCTGGCTGGCTGATGTAGCATTGTCTAACGAAGATAAGAAGAATGACGATACCAGCGATTCAGACGATGGAAGTTTCTCAACATTACGCGAACTTCTCATTAGGCCGTCACATAAACATAACGGTAGTAGGGCGGGGTCACCTGTTTCTTCTGCTTCAAAGACTACAAAGAAGTCTGGTGTTAGAATGGATACCTTAGATGAAGTGATCTCGAGTGTTATAGAAGACAGTGTACCAAAACATAAAGAGGACAGTGTAGATACAAAAATCGAACTGAAACATTTTATAAGACGAGATAATTATCAAGCTAAAATAAGAGGGATGTTGCCTATAAGAATTATGACTTTAATCGAAAGTAAGAAGCTCTACCCTGACATACCTCATAGTTGGTTGTGCGACGGTAAATTATTGAGGCTAAGTGATACAACACACCAAGGCAACTACAACATATACCAGGTCAGTTATTGTATGTTTTATTTGTTATTAATTTATATAAGAATCTTTTTCTCTCATAAAATTTGGTGCTAATATTTCTTTTCGCTTTCAGGATCAATGGAAACGAGGCCAACCGGTGCTGGTATCTGATGTAACTAAGCATCTCAGTAAGGACCTTTGGACGCCAGATGCCTTTATTAGGGATTTTGGCGATGAAAAGAACGACTTAGTGAATTGTCTCACAGGCAATTTAGTGTTGAATCAACCGATGAGGAAGTTTTGGGAAGGTTTCGAGCACCTGTCTAGAAGACTGAAAGACGAGAAAGGTAATCCAATGTTATTGAAATTAAAAGACTGGCCGCCTGGTGAAGATTTTGCGGAAATGTTACCAACTCGATTTGCCGATTTGATGAAAGTTCTTCCATTATCTGAATATACTCATCGTAATGGCAGGCTAAATCTTGCAAGTCGTTTACCAGACTGCTTTGTGCGACCTGATTTAGGACCGAAAATGTACAATGCTTACGGTTCAGCCCTGTACCCATCTAAGGGTACAACTAATCTGCATCTCGATATATCTGATGCCGTAAACGTGATGGTATATGTTGGAATCCCTAAAGACGGTGATAGCGAAGAACATATTAAAGAAGCGTTTAGAGCGATAGACGAAGCTGGCTGCGACATTCTGACTCGTAGGCGTGTTAGAGATAAAGGCGAACTTCCTGGTGCTCTATGGCATATATATAACGCGAGAGATTCGGACAAAATTCGAGATCTCCTGAATAAAGTTGTAGTAGAAAAAGGAGGTTGCTTAGAACCTAATCACGATCCGATACATGATCAAAGTTGCTATCTGGACGGTCCATTAAGGGAAAGGCTCTACAAAGAATATGGAGTTGAAGGTTACGCGATTGTGCAATGTTTAGGCGATGCTGTATTCATTCCTGCCGGAGCACCTCATCAAGTACGCAACCTACACAACTGCATAAAAGTAGCGGAAGATTTCGTGTCACCGGAAAACGTTTCGCATTGTTTCCATTTGACGCAAGAATTCAGAGATTTGTCTGATACTCACACTAATCACGAAGATAAGTTACAAATAAAGAACATCATTTATCACGCGGTTAAAGATTCACTATCCACCTTGACGTCTATTCTTAATAAGCACGCCGTTAAATTAGAGAAAGACGGTGGGGAACGTAATGGCAACGGTGACTGTGCAGACGAACTTTCAAACACGACAATGGACTCGAGTGAGCCTGCTTAATTTGTGATAGTAGTTGCTTATTTAAGTCAGCGGGAATTTCTGTTTTGTTTATGTAAATTTCTTCTTGTGATACAAAAAATTAAAATAAAACTGTGTAAATTTAAAACACGTTGTGCGTGTATAAATGAGACTCGGTTTTAATATGCCACCTTTTGCACGTGTGAGCTGTATGTGTACATAACCCTGTACATTGACATTTTAGTTGGATGAAAATGCTGAATATGCACGGTTTAATCTTCCTGTTAGTAGTGACTAGTGACTTACTGTGGGTCACGAGTTGTAATTAGCCTATTCTATTCACTTGTTAACTACTCGGTGTCTGAGACTTCTGAAATAATCGCAGATTTGTATATTCATGTTGTATCTCAAAATACCGATGGTTATTTTTGTCACTTGTATACTGTGCCTGTTACACAGAGAAAAGAAATAAGAGAAATGGTATTTTTAACTACCACATCTTTTTAAAAACTCGCTATTCAGTATTCTTTGTGGGTTTGTAATGTTCAACTAGTAACATATGATTAGTGATCTATAAAATAGTTTCGGCATCTTATTAAACAAAAAAAAAAAACTTTCTAAAGTGCTATTTCATTCGAAGTGCCAATTAAGATTATTTTAGGTGGTCACTGGTACGCAAATGCATTCTTTCAGATACACGAAATATGTCTTATCTTATGTGAGCGTGCACTTGCTACTCAGTAATCAGATGATCTCGACTTTGTTTTTTTTTTTACAACGACGATAGAAATTCTTATAAACACTTAAACTCACTGTAGAATTATCGAATCCTTCGTGTTACGTTGGATAATGTATATTTTTTAAACTTACGACGTTAGTTTTGTCATATATGTATATTGTTTCAATGATGTAAGAACATTATTTATTTGCTTTTTACAGTGATCATTGTACAGTAGCATAGATTTTGTACAGAGTACCTTTAATATGTTTCCTTGTTCCTCTGTTGAGGGAAAAAATTTAATTTTTTTGTACTGTGTATATTATGTAAGGATAGGTTTGAATAAGAAAATGTTTATATTAATTTTTGTATTTTTTCACCCAATTACGTATCTCCTACTGCCTATTGTTTGATTTATAACGAAGTTCGACAAACGTTTTATACAAACGTACTTAATGAAGTTACAGAGTTAAAAGAATGAAGCTATGAGCGTAGGAAGTCGGTACAACTGTTACGACTAACGAACTACCATCATTTTTCAGTTTATGACGCAAAAACCAGTAAAATATCGATTCACAAAAACGGTTGGACAGGATAATCTTGCCTTTTAGTTTTCGAAGTTTTTCTCAAAAACTATTAAACAATTCCTCCTTTTTCTGATTGTAAAGCAATAATAGATTATTAGCAGCTTCTTTTTTAATAACTAATAGATTCAATGAATAAGAAATCAATTTGAATGCTAACCTTAACAATAATGAATTAATAGTTTACTCTTATGGAGTTTTGTACCATGTTTATTTGGTTGCAAAGTAATATTTTTTGAATTTATTTGATTGGTGCCACCCCTTTTCTGCCTACAAACATCTTAATCAATAAAATTTAAGTAAAGTGGTGTCTTATACAGGTGGCCTCGTACGCTCGCAAATAAACAATGTTTTTTTAAGGATTAAACACCTTTGAGATTACATCTAACGGAAAAATACCAACAGTAAAACAAACTTTTCACTTTTTGAGCAAAATATTTAATGTTAACCATTTGGATTTGCTTTTTAGCAATTCTTCTAATAAAAAAATTGTTTTTATATGAAGTAACTAAAGTAATATTACTTACTCTATCAGTTAATTATTTAATATGCTAATTACACTCATCGTTAGTGTTGGTCAACGCGAAATATTCTGAATTTTTTAATAATCCAGGGTTTTTTTTTTTTGTATTTCGTCTTTTTGCCGATAGTAGTTAGGAAATTAATGTCACAGTTTGCCGTGTAGAAAGGTAAATTAAAGTTTTCAATTCAAATAAACGAATAGTTGTCGTCATTAAAGGTTGCTAATTTTTTTTCAGACAATTTACAAATACAATATACAAGCACATATTTCTAAAGAAAAACTTGCTTGCGGTTGTCGTTTCCAGAATTTTCCAAAGAAATGGAAATTTTATTTCAACTTTAACACACCTGAAAATTTTTTTTAACCACTTTATTTTCTAATTTTAAGCAAACGATTGCATCGTAACCCAAGATATTTTCAACTACGCATAAATTTTTATGTACGTCACCAGCACCTATATGGAAGCGATAGATATATCTTGGACCCTTGTTTTTGAGCGTAAAGAAACCGCAAACGTAGATAAGGTAGGTTCGACTTCGATTTACATTCCACCAATTAGCGAAGTGAACTTTATCTGGCAGGCAAAAACAGCTATCCAAAATCGAGACCTAAATTGAATAAACCATTAATTCACCTATGCTTTAACGTGCTAACAATTTAAAACTTGAAATATACCGTTATAAAAATGAGCCAATTTAACACTGGTATTATATTTTAACAAAACATTTTACAAAATCCTACATCGTAAAAAAAGGTATGTAAATACTAAATTATACTCAGCAAAGTAAACCTGAGTAACTACAACGACAAAAAAATAAATAGTTATTAACTAGGTGAGTTTCCTACGAGCACTCGAAGTTTGCATATAAGACACCTTTTGCTTTATATTGGTATAAAAACTAAATTACCATTTCTTGTTGTGATATACTACAGTTCTTACAAAAATGTTAATAGGTAGATAAAACCAAACATTCAAACGCACAATATAATATACAGTATTTGTTCATTTCTGATCATTCAATTATAAGCCCTCTACACAAGAAATATATATATTTTACAGTATACAATACAGACAGTGTAGTTTTAATATGTAATTGAAATATAAACACAATTTGTTAGAGCTATTATCTGTCACCCGTATTACACATAAAAGAAAAAATCAGTTAACTAAAATCCATACAGGTTCGTTCTATTTCGCAATACCAAAAATAAATATTCAATCGAGCTAAATTTTATTACATAAATTAAAGCGTCTTTGTATTATTTTTTTTATTAGGATCAATACTGTTATAAGGTGGCGGTACTATTGTGGTTTGAGTCTCTATTTTTGGAGGTGCCTTTGTGCTTGAACTAACTTTGTCTGCCTGTTCTCCTTTCAACGGTATTTTCTGCTGATCGAGTTTGACTTCTGCATTTTGTGCTGGCTTCTGCTGTTTAGATGCTTCAGAAGTTTTCTTCTCTTTCTGTAAGGCTTTCTCGATCTTCTCTTCGACTTCTAGAGTTTCTTCCTTATCAATTAAATCGATGATTTCTGTTATTTGTTTTGAGTTGAGTTGAACGTTTTCTTTACCAATAAATTCGATAACCTAAAAGAAAATATTAAACATCAAATATACTTCCATACGTCCAGCAGTTGGTTGTACATGTGCATAAGTATGTTATAAAGTGGAAAGTTAATCATTTAAAGAGTCATCGAACTGTGTAAGAGGATTAATGCAAACACTTTTGAATTAATTCGAAAAATAAAAAAAAACACTATGTATCAAATCAAAATACTCCTAAATAAGAGATATACATATAACCAATATTGTAATAAAATCTTTCCTTCTTATAAGTCGGATGTTGCAAGTTATAAAGTCCACTTCATCATGTTATTTATTACGCTTATTCACTAATTGTTATGTAATCTCGCGACATTCGCCAGAAATTTATGCAACACTTTACATTTCTGCATATAGTGTGCACACGGTGGACCTATTGATGGATGTTTTAGAAGTGGCTGGCTGATTGTAAGCAGGAAAATGAAAATAAATCTCTAGTTATTTCAGCGGAATTATCACCGTAAAATTGGTTTAATATAAATAGTTTGCGCTCCGACTTATAATAATCCATTTTTAAATAGACCGTTACCCACCCAGAACGTGGTTTATTAAGAAATGTGTCATGGAGAAGCAAAACGATTGATATGCGCATGTCAATATGCGATAACAACATTATGTTGCTATTGCACTTACAGTTTGCACATGTGCTTGAGTTCCGCCCTAGATCGTTGACGCGATAGATAATCCAATGTGTCGGAAAGGATTTTCCATACAAAGATGTGTAAGATGATGCAACAAGCCAAAAACATCGCAGTATGCTCATTTCCTATTTTAAGAAACGAAAAGTATCTACAGATTCTTTTGCTCTTTAGTTTACCCATCGTCAGCTCCTGTGCGTTCACATGGTATATATAGGTGACGTGGCCTATATTAGCAGTATTCTTAATAAACAATGGATACTTCTGGGAATATACCTGACATAATTATAATTAAATTATAAAAGGAAAATGAATCAATATGTTAACAACTAAGGAATCAAACAGAATATTTAGTATATTTTGTTTTCTCTAGGTGTATATAAAAAAATTAACATTAAAATTACTTACTTTCAATACATCCTCAACTTTAATTGATCCATCACAGTCATCGTCCATTTTGCTTAAGACATTTTGAATTTGTTGTAATCTAGATTCATCTGGCACTTTCTTTATCTTCTTGATGGCCTCCATGATATCGTCAATCTTAAGCAGTTCTTCTTTCTTCTTATCTGCATCATCGGCCTCTAAGTCCTTCTTCAGTTGTTCTTCTTTAGCTTCAAGTTCATGCAGTACTAAATCCATCTTGTTTATAATCTTATTTACCCGTTTAAACAATCTTTGAGATGCTTTACTCTCCCTTACATCAGGTTTAGGCATATCAGCAAGTGCTTTGTTTAAATCATCAACATCTTCTTGATATTCTGCCATATGTTCTTTTAATTCCTCAATTCCAACTTTTTCCACAATCACTTTCCTCTGCTTAGAGATAGTGTCCAAAGCGTCTTCCAAAACTTGTATGTCATTTGAACGAAGATGTTCTTCGTCAACTTTTGATTCTGTCACAGGTTCAATGATTTTGGCTTTATCTTCTAAAATTGGTGTGGACTCTGTTGATAATTGTGGCGCTTTATCCACCAGTACTTCCTTCTTAGCACCTTCAATTTGCTTTTTAAGCTCTCGTTGCTCCTTTCTTTCCTCAATAACTTTTCGTTCTTCCTCTTTAATAACTTCCAACTTAACTTTATTATCAATTTTACCTTCTTTCTCACCTATAGCAGCTTTCGTTTTGGTAATTATGTTTTCAGGTAAAACAGATATAGTTGCTTTGAGTTTATCGCTAGTTGGAATAGTTTCTGGCAACATTAGAGCACGTGTGAGCAATAGAAGTGATGGGGGCACTTTTTCATTGAGACTCAAATCAAGCCATTGTGACAGTTGAGACTTTAATCTTGCTTCTGACACGCCAAATGCTCTCATACCACGTGCTCTGCATGCTTGTTGAACTTCGGCAAGAGTTAAAGAATTTATTCCTTCTTTCTGAATCATCTTGTCATCAGCAGCTAAGCTCCTCAACTTCATTCTTAACTGGAATTTTAACATATTATTTGTGCCTAATGTTTGAACTTCCAATACACGACAAAGAGCTACCAATTGACTTCTAGTTAGTGAATCTAAAGTTATTTCATCTTCAAATAATTTGCAATATTTCAATATTTCCTCATTTGACACATCTTCTCCAGATGTACGTACTTTTTGGAACCATTCAGTAAATTCCTTTGCACGTTGTGAATCCCTATCTTTATGCTGCGCTGACATATCCTCCAAAGTTTGTTGCAAAAATTTTGCCATTTCCAATTTAACTTTTAAGCCCTGCTTCAATTTATCTTCTCTTTCAGTTGCAGTTTGAAATGTTGAAGGTAGCATGCCAGGAAATAGTTTAATAAAAACAGGTAATAGAATTTCCATAAATGGCACTATTATAAAGACAGAAAATGGAACTAAACGAAACATATCACCCACTGTTCTTGTTAATAATCTATACTCTCTTCTTGATAAACTCTTTCCGTTCAATATTCGCCACAACAGTATACTGGAAATTTTCATATCGATAAATAATAAACGAAAGCCATGATAATAGTGTACTATTTCATCAATAATCCTTTGTTTTAAAGGTTTCTTTACTACAGGTTTTGAAACTTCAGAAGGCAATTCCTCTTTTTTCTTTTTTAATTCTTGCACTGTTTCTTCTATTTTGGATGAAGGTTTTAGAGGCTCCTTGTCAAAATTAACTGTAGTTAAAGATAATTGCCTTCTATTCAATAAAATAAAGTTATTCTGCGATCCCTCAAATAAAGGAGCATGGGATTGTTTACTGACAACACTGTAATTATCCAGGCATTGTAATGACGAATATGTTTGTGATATTTGAAAATTGTGCTTAATTCCAATTCGATTACTGCAAGCACATCGAGCTAAGGGATGGCGTAGTCGGCAACCTACAATAAAATAATTTACATTACAATAAATGTAAGTGAAGAGAATGTTTACGTTCTTTGACAACTCATGCTAATTGCAATTAAAAATCTCTCTTCTTATATTCATTAATCACTTCTTTTTTCAAAAAATGTTAACAATGATACTCACATTTAAATATAGTGTAGGGTCCATTTAAAACATGTGTAGACCGTAAGAATACATGCATTTTGAAGCTGGTGAAAGTGGGCTACAATATTATTATATAAACACGATAATCTATATCTATAGCCATATGTAAGACACTAATTTACGTGCATTAAACTCAAACCTCAGTATACAATTTTGACATCGTAATTTTCCAGCCAGTTACGAACATACGATGACATGACATCAACACATGACAACAAGTACCGCCAACAAAATCTCACAAACAAGATAAGAAAACTAAAAAACTAAGCACTACGGTTCAAAACAGCGATCAGATTGCTGCTATTAAATATTATAGAAAGTAATAAAATACTGATAAAGTTGTTCAAAATGTACATTGATTTAGCGGTATCGGAATTATTGTTCTAAATTCGCACAACTACCTAATCTGGTGATGATCAGATTGCTGTATTACGTATAGGAAGCATGTTTACGTCATATTTCACGACCTTTGTAAACACTCAGTCAACCTGTGTAAATAAATAATATATTAATAGAATAGGTGAACAGGTATATAATGCAGGTTAGGCATGTATCAATCATAAATAAATACAACCTCATAAAATCATGACAGCTATCATTCATCATACTTTTTATCTACCGCCTGTTAGTAGACACTTCTTAATATACACCTATGTACATGATTTTGCCTAAATTTGATGGATGTAAAGTATAGACCTATAAACTAAAACAAATCTTTTTGAACGTTACAACTCGTAAATTATACTTTTTTTAAATCAAAATTATTAAAGATTAACAATAGTATGAAGGTAGAAACAAATAAAAAAATAAATGAAGTCGTTTTAAATAATAATGCAATTACTGGTTAATAAATTTCTATCCACCCGTATTTCCCTGCATTTCTATTACAGTCGATTTCTATAATTAAGCCTTATAAATGAGTAATAACTTCTACCAAATGAAATCAATAGTCTCTATAGTCCAAATATTGCTTCAATTCGTAATTATTGAATTAATCTATTTATTCAAAATATAACATTTTACGCAACCATTGACAGTGTCAGGTAGGATGTCCAAATATTTGACCGATCTAAAAGAACATTAAGAACTCTTGGCAATAAGTATAAGTATCTAGTTACTTTTAACTAGTAAATGCAATTAATGGAATAATACAAAATTTTGGTTTCGAATTCTACAACGTATGTTCTCATGTTATACATGTTGGTGTAAACGAGTTATAGGCAGATTTGGGTATTATATATTCAAAACTGTTTAGTGCCAAATTTCTCAACTTTTGCTTTTTTCTGTCCCATTACGTTGTTGCTTTTCCAACTCCTTCAAATGATAATCAAGGGAATATAGGTACTTGGGAATATGAAAAAACAAACGTCATCTTTCGTTTGAGTACTTGTTTTATTTGATTTTAGAAATTTGAATGCCAACAGGTAACAAATGATAAAGTATAATAATAATATTGCAGCTAATAAAATGTATGTTTTCTAAATTATAGTATAAATTAAATATTAAAATTAAAACAAGTACATCGTTTTTCGTAGAGTTCGTATTACTGTTACATTTGTAACGTGTGATAAAAAATGAGTCCAAATGAAGCGCCTATTTTTTCAAAAAAATATTCTAGTATGTTTTTTAATGAACTTTTTTTCTATTATCTACTTATGTATTTAATATAATGTGTTATAAGCAACAAACTGCAAGATAATTTTGTGTAAAATTTACATGAATTACATGAAATCTTTTAGTTTATCAACATACAGTGACATGTTATGTCTTATTAAGGCAAAGGTAATATTTAATTAGGCACTAAAAAAAATGTTAGGTTATTTTAACAAGAAAAATTAAATGCCGCGATTGACAGACATTGTTTATGGCATGAGATTATTACATACAAAAAATTTCAAACTAATTATTTATTACGTCAATCGCCGCAATATGTGTAGTCAGATTTTTTTTTTATTTTCGCTTAGTCATATTTACGATAAACCAGTTCACTGCAAACTACAAATTTTGAAAAAGCATAGTGAAAATGAAATATGACACCAAAAAGGTGGAGTTTAATTAGACTAAAACACACATATAAAACCACAGTGAACAAGTTTCTTATATTTAGGTATTGTATTTTATTGCAATATCGAAATGATCTTTATTATGCAGCCTAGCCATTATAAGCTACATAACATTTTATTTGTATAAAGCACCACAAACAGAAAATGACATTATGTCACAGATACAAACGTTAATAGCACTTGCACACTGAATTGTCATACATTCACACTTTTTCAGACATACCGCTTCATACAAATCATTTTAAGGTGCAGTTTTGTTTCTTCATTTACTTCGATCCACACACAATCGCTTTCACCCAAACAACTAACACATTTCACTGAAGACGTTATACAAGTTCACAAAAAAGATTCAGAAACTTTAATAATTAACAAAATATTTCTTCAATAACAACTTAATAGAAAAAAATAAAAACAATAATTGCTTCATCAGTAACAAACAGCAACGAATTTTCTTCTGAATCTTTTTTACAAACAGCTACCAAATATAAAAACTAATATTTACTTAATGGAAAAACACAACACTAATCTACTATTTTTTTAATTTTTTTGTCTGTTATATAGTGGGTATGATGTTCCACGATAAATACCTATTGATTACAGAGCGGCTTTGTAGATATATAAGATCGGTATTATAATAGTAAATAAAAGCTACTTATGTTATTAAGAAAGAAAAAGCTTTGGCTCCAACTGACTATGATGATTATATATAATATTTCAAAAAATATAAATTTCGTAACCACTCCATAATCACATTAAACTAAACTTAATAAACAAGTACCAGTAGTACTTTTTACCTTTTCCAATATTTATATATTGAGTACACATCTAAATTGAGATTGATATATTTTACAGTTATTATTTATTTAGTTTTATTATGTTTTGTGTGTAATATACACAATCTCTAGCAACTAGGTGGTTCTGATGCTGCACTTTTTACAAGAGCTATACTAAAAATGCCCTATTTGTCTGTTTTCTTTTTTCTTTTTTTTTTTTAGATATACATAAATATGTTCTTAATCAGTAATTATTAATTTGAAAAAACGAAAATATGTATGTAATAATATATTTTCCGCAGTAGTATACTTAACATTTTTTTTTTATTTTTTGTTGCATCGATGGTAGCTTTCAAAGAAAATATTAAGCGTTGCATGCTACTGCTCATTGTATTAGTACTGACCTAAAACGCGATTTTCGCCAATAACGCTGTAAGTTATTAGAATTTATTTATTTTTTTATCCGTAACGTATTCGATGGCGTCGATAAAAATTCAATATAAAACAGAAATTCTTAGATTTAGTTTCTTTAAATCGACAATTTCTGCAACGCTAATAGAAACATTAATTAGTAGCGCCACTGATTGTGTATGTATCGTTTTGACACAATAATAAAAGAATATATAAAGTAATAAATACGAACAGATCTTCAACGTAGAAAAACAGAAATTTAAATAAACAAAACGTAATTGAATTAAGCTACCAAAATATTCAAAATTTCACCGACCCAAAATGGTTTCTATATATTTTGTGACAACACAGTTTGGTCGGCGATATGCATAGCAAATTTGCAAACAGAAAAATTATATTGTATCTGTAATGGATTAATATATAATAATTTTACATAGGTACAGTTAATGTGACAAATTACTAATTATGTAACTGTATACGCTATATAAAAATAGATGATATTTTTAACATAATCTTTTCCCAGATAAAACTCTTGTTGACCCTTAAATACTACATCAAGTGAATATAACATATATATATATGTATATATAACATGGAAGTGTTTTCATATCCTATTACAAATTGAATGTAATATGTTAACGTAAGCTCATCATTATTAATTAACCTGCGCAGTTTATTTAAAGGTCAAAATTATTTGCATTTACCACTTATACTTCCATCTTAATATGTATTGCAAGCCCGCTTAGTGGAGTGGTCAAAATGATATTTTCAAGATATAATTAATCCACATGTTTCATGTTTCGTAAGTACTTCACAATTTCCAAAATGTGCGACAAATGTAAATAATTTTAACAAAAATATGGTAAAATGATATAGATATTGGATATTACTGGGTTTATATGTACAACCGAATTTTGTTCTTATATCCAACTAAATCAAATAAAAAACGTTTAACAATAAAACAATATTTACTAAGATTCGGGGTGATTTCACCCGCTATACGACGCATACTAATTTGTATGCAATAGAGCAATATTGTAGACCACATCGTCAACATAAATTTCTCTATATTATATTTAATAAATGAGATGCTTCTACAAAATTGCTGCTATTAAATAATAAATTATCGTACCGACACACACAATGAATGCAAAAAAAAAAACTAAGGGGAGGCCAAAGACCTCGTCTCTGCACTGAAATTAATACGGCAGTTTGCTTAAGACAAATTACTTATACGTCTAAAAATAAACGTACAATACAGCAAACACTGTGTGTGTGTGTGTGTTGTTTTAATGTGCATACATGTAGTCGATATAAAACCTAACTAAATTGAAGCTTACCCTTTCAAAGGGTGACTGAACGCAATGTGGGTATAGTAGCTATCTTCATGAGACAATCTTCCTCTAAACGCGTGGCAAAACTGAAGCAATCTTCTTGTACTGAAATAGCACCCTCGTAGTTGATGGATGAGTGCCTTCTCTTCCTCTCTTTTATTCCTATTAATTCAGAAATATTGCAGCTCACGTCAGCAACCGGCAGCTCCTCCATATACGACTTTTGTATGGAGCTTAGATCAGAGAGCAGTTGTTCGCCGTCTTGAGTAATGTCTTCTCTTAACTTCGATTGCAATACCGAAAATGAACTCTGGCTGTTATTCGTGTTCATACAAGTAGAGCAAACTTCTCCGCCGCTCCATATATCGCGAATCGACTGTTTATCCAATTTTTGATCAAGATCTTTCGATTTGAACCAAGACGATTCCCACGACGAGTTGTTATTGCACACATCACATTTATTTTCGTGCTTCCCAAAGATTTCAACCAGAACATTATCATCGCCAAATATTTCCAAATTGCCAGTGGTTTTATCAGAACATTTGCATTCAGTCGTTTCTTCTATTAATAATTCTCTGTCGCCTGGAAAATAAAACGACTCCTGATTTTCGTTCTCAGCAGAAGTTTCTATGAGATCAGTATCAGTTTGAGAAGCTTTGTCGTTTTGGCATACATTGAATTTTAATGAAAATTCGCTACCCGCAGTCCTACGAAAATCCAAATATTTTTTACCAGCGCCATGTTCAGTTTCCAGATACATATATCCACTTTCGCTACGTTTATAGTTCACATTGTCAACATTACTCGGTATTATAAATGTTGTTCCGTCAGCATACTGGCCGTTGCTTCGCGCTTCAGTTTTTTCATTTATCGGTTTAAAGTGGCTACGAACAGAGTGCAACAGATCCTCATCCTTTTCTAATTCTAATTTCTTCAATGCGGCTTCTTGCATTAACTTGACAACATTATCGGTACCGAACATATTTAAACCAGTTTTCCCAGGTCGAGGAATTACTTCTGTAAATGAACTCTCTTTACTATGATTTAATATCAAAAGGCTACGCATGACGTCATTGGTCTGCGTTTCATTCTCAGCGTCGGACCATTTTTGAAGTTTCTCATTTGAAGTTACATTCCAAGCAGAAAAATTGTTATCAAGTATAGATTTGCTAAAGCTTTCGAAATAAGAATTAGTTTCGTTTTCGGCGACTATGTCACACATAGACCAGCTGCTCTTGCTGTCGATTGTAATAGAACTAAATTTTAAATCGAGAAATGATTCAGCAGAGTTCTCGTCGAGAACTGAGTTAAAGGTATTTTCGAAAATAGTGCTTGCATCGTCCATCGCCGCATCGTTCGACCAAATTGAGCTAGTAATATTAGTGCCACATTGTAAAAACTTTTTATTTCCAGTATCCCTCATGTTAGCCAAGTTCATCATTTCCACAGTTTCGTCTACGTGCGGACTCGGGGAATTTAATAGTCCTCGTATGTCTACAGGCAGGTCATCGTACATGTTTAGGCTATCGTCCAGCGTTTTCCAAGAATCTTGGTTTTCTACGTCGTTCTCCTCCTCGTTCACGAAATTGATGATATCTTTTGGCTGGGACCAGCTAGTATTTGTACATTTATTTTTTGCGTTATTAAAAAAATATAAATGACCCCAATTACTCAAGCCTTCTGCTTTATCCATAGATTTGCTGACATTCCGACAATATCCCAAGTCCTTCTTGTTACGAGAAAAATAATTAGAACGCTGTTTACCAGTACTTCTCGCTTTCATGTTGTCCAATTCAACCTTGCAGTGCAGCTTCTCCTCGTAGCTAGACGAACGATTTTGCTTCCTAGGGGTTCGCTTTTTCGGCGATCCAAACCACTTCGGGATCAAATTAATCAGATTGGGAGAATTGGAGGACGAGTTGCGTGATAATGGTGGAAAAGCAGCGTAATAACGTTTAGCTGGGTCTTGAGGAGATACGGCCCGCTTCTTCTCTGGTAGTATTTCTTTACTGTTAACGCTTTGATTACTATTGATTTCTTTTAATTTCTCGCAAAGTTCATCTACCAATGATTCAATACCGCATTTCTGAAAAAAAAAAAATTATAAATTTCCTACTTTATTTTTTTCTTTAGTTTAATAAATGGTTAGTAGCTTAAGAAGTACTGTTAATATACCTGGTCAGATGCAGACATAAGGCATTCCACTGCAGCTGAACGTTTCAGCCTATCGGCATCAGCCAAATTATGTCCCCACCACCCAGAAGAGCGACGAAGACGTTTGCGGCCTGCACCAGAACGTCTCACTTCCTACATGCATTACAATTTACATTAACAAGGTAGGCAAAGTAATCATAAGAAAATTTGATTACTAATTTAATAAATATAACAGCGGTCGTGTTAAAATTTGCAACAGCTAATCGCAGTGGAAATATACTTATGATATCACCAATTTTAATACATATACCATCAACTTATTTTACCACTTGTCCCGTGAAATTAATTTAATTAGGTTTAATTATGCTATAAAAAGTGGTAATATAATTGCCGAAATATGAAAAAAAAAATAAGCAGTACCTTTTACTTAATAATGTAATAAAAGAAGAAAATATATGCAGTTATTCAACGTTAATAATAAAAATCATCAAAAATGTTAGTATACCAAGTAGAATTTAAGAAACTGTAATAAGTACATATCAGTATTTATTAAGTGCTATTAAGCTAGTTATTAAGATAATACAGTAAGACATACAAGATCATAGAGGCTTAGTAAAAAGAAAGTTAATATGTCCAACATTAGTGGAAAATAAGCAAACAAGTAAAGCCTAAATTTTCCACTAATATTCGACATATTATTAAAAAAAAAAGGCTACAAGATAC
The DNA here is from genome assembly GCA_949128085.1 of Cetonia aurata. Classification (NCBI taxonomy): domain Eukaryota; kingdom Metazoa; phylum Arthropoda; class Insecta; order Coleoptera; family Scarabaeidae; genus Cetonia; species Cetonia aurata. The sequence continues at coordinate 19,965,327 of OX421886.1, read as the reverse complement.
AAGTATAATTATAAAAAGAAAGTTTATTCTCCATTTTTTTGTTTTAAACAACGTTGTTAAAGCTTTTTTAAACATCCAGACTCCACTGCATACTATTGTGCATATAAGAAACTCAAACATTCACATCGATATGGAAGTAATAGTAATAAGCTAGCTGTATTATAAAAATGAAATAAATTACAGCAGCATAACGAAGACCATGCAGGACTATGCACAATTATACTTTAGAAACCGGAGCAGTACCATTATACGATGTTTTGTCAGAAGGGACAAAATCGAAAGAGAATTGCGAATAAACCAAGAGAAGTGACAAACAAAAAACGAAGTGAGCTGGACAAAAGTAGAAGAGTAAGACAAATACGATAATTGGACATGCAAATATGCCTATCAACCGAGAAAATCTACGGAAACTCATTAGACGATCTCAATAGGCTAATTTCAAAGTCAATAGAAGACGAAGAGATAGCAATAACGACTTTGCTTGACACTGAAGGTTCTGCAGCTGATAAAAGGCAGCCTGCAAAACAGGATAATTGAATCCACACACAAACACAAGTCGTGACATTCACGAGAAAAAGGTTGCGATAAGGTTTGGATGTGGTTCGATCAAAGACTCACATGGAACACACATATCTAGAAAACAACCAACAGCGCAATGGGAAGGTGCAGGGAGGCTGTGTAGAAGAAATTGGGGTCTTACACTCAAAATGACTTTGTGGTTACACACAAGGGTAATTTGACCCATGATAGGATACCGAGCAGTAGTATAGTGGCCATAGGTGTAGCAGGAGGGAGCGGCTAAAACGCTAGCTGGCATACAAAAGGCTGGGAACAGAGGCCTGAATTTACTAAAGATCTGCTGAGTATAGGAAGGCTGTCAAAATGATAGTAGGGTTGTTGATCGGTCATTGTTGATTGAATAAGCATATGTATAACATAGTCCTGGCAGATGAGGCTCTCCGCAGATTCTGCCGTAAGAAGGAAGAAACTCCAATCCATGTACTGTTCCACTGTGATGGCCTGGCGAGGACAAGCTTTCTTGAATTGGGGGTAGACAACCCCACATCTAACAGTGAGCCGCTTTTAAAGATGATAAGTCTAATTAAGAAGGCAAAGTTAGAGAGCGCCTTCTAAGACAAAAGGAATCACGATAGTATAGCCACCCCAACCCTAATCTACAATCTAATCTAAGGAAAATAAAAAATAGACCCCAGCGATAGTGCTCCAAAGCTGGGTAAAGGTACCGGAAAGAAAAATAGTACAAAAGCCATTACACGAGTATTATGAAAAAATAATTTGTGGTTGTGTAGCGCATAACAAACCACACATTAGCCAGAAGAACAGGTTAAGAGGCTGGAATTTGCGATATACGCAAATAAAAATTTTAATTACCGAAAAGATATAATCGACACAGCTGAAAGTAAGTTTCAATACATTTCATCAGACGGAAAGATTATTTTGTTGCGTAATCTAAATGAGGCGCTTGGTGTTAAAACTTTAGAGCCTACTGTTAAACATGCATTACCCGCTTTGTTGTACATAGATATACTAAAAAAAATCTCAAAGTGCAGACAAATTTTTTTTTATAAACTTTTAAATTTGATAACGATCCAAGTAATTGCGGCAAGAAAGTGTTGTATAATCGCCCAAAAGTATTGCCAACGACACCTCAATACCTAGACTGGGGTACAATGTAAGCATTTTTTAAAAATAAATAATGGAAGAACGAAAAAATACCAGCTTACTACCCAAAAAATTGGTAGGTTGCATACCATCATATCCGAGGAAATAGTGGTAACCCTACAAAATATTGACTTGGACTATAGTGGTATGCAATTAGAGATGGTTAAAACTGCTCTTTTCCCGAAACTGAACTTTCTGCTCCTGCTCCACTGACAAACCAGTTTTTAAAAATAGCTCTTGCTCCAATTGGTTGCTCCGAGGAGCAAATGTATAATGTGACCTACAAGGGCAAGTCTTATATGTCAACCAATCTGGTATATAAAAGTAATCTCGTGTATGTAATAACTGCATTGCTAGCTTTATATCCAGCATATATATAGGGTGAATTATTGAAATAAATGTAATTGTTTTGAATCCTAATTGAATACTAACCTTAATACATTAATTTTTTATAGAAAATTTAGTAGTAGTATTTACAATAAATATGACTTAATATAAGTAATAATAAATAGCAATAAACAATAAATAAAATTTATTAGATATTAACAAAAATAGGAAAAATAATATATATACATTACAATAACACAAATTTTATTGATCAATGCAGAAAATAGTTCAAACTAAATTATATATTATATTGACGACATTTACAGCTTTCTGCTCACAGCAACAAACTGCTTCCGGTTTATTACACTGTACCAGCTCGGGTAATGCAGCAGGAGCAGATTAGATGCGCAGCAGAAACCAGCTCCATCTGCTCCGAGTATAATCAGGTTAAAAATATCTGGTCTGCGATTTTGCAGCCAACTCTTATGCCGCTTGTATAATTTTAGCTGTGAGATGTATATTTTTGAGTAATATGTTATTTGCTTGTTAATGTTTTTTAGGATTAAATGTTTAGGTTTGGCACAGTTAGTGTAAGTATAGCTCTTAGGTTTCATTAATATTATTGAACAGAGATTGTTTTTGTTAGGGTTGCTTGATTTTTGCTGTGATATATTGTATGTTGTCTTTAAAATTCAACAGAATTTTAATGCCAAGCTCATAATTAAAAGTAGTATTAAGATAAATTAGCACTTAAAGTATTTAAACTTTGAATTAACAATTAATATTTATTAGAAATACGCTTTTTAGAATCAATAGCAATATAATAAAACAAAAACTAAAACAGTATTCTGCAATAAAATCAATAAAATGCTTTCTAAATATTCAAATATATCTGTGGTCTAAATATTTAGGGGATTCCCAAATACAAATGAGGGAACCCACGTTAATTATTATCATTTCCCAGTAATAGCTTATGTAATTTTTTACTGCACTTCCCACAATTTGGGGAATCCCGCCATTCATTAATATTTACTACTAGTAAAGGTTGTGCAGTTTTACTTGAATTATGTGAAATTTCATTATGCCAACAAAAGGAACAATTATAGCACACAAACATTTTACAGGTGATGTAGCAAAAGCCATTTTTTAATTAATAAGTGACGTACCTTATCAGGTTGAGTGAAATGCAGATCTTGATCAGGGCAAATTACATCTATCGGATCCCTATACAGCAAACTCAGAACATATCTTGTGTAGACTACAGCATCAATACCGCGTGCTTCGAGCTGCTCTTCAAGCCAATCGGAGACTGCCGTGGGCATGGAAACGAGTTGCGGATACTTCATAATACTCTATAATACATAAGTTTTTAGTACAAAAGTGAACAAAAATAGAATATCTTACCTTAGTTCAAATTGTGAAAATGACGAAATGCCATGAAGGATTCTCTGTTTTCATGCGAAGTCTTCACTTGTTTGTTTGTAAAAAGTATAGTGGACTTGCAATCAACTACTTTCCGATTTGCCTCTTTCATTGTTATGATACAATACAAGTAGTTGAATGCGTATTTAAAAATAAAAATGTATGTAGAAGAAAATAACTTAAATCGCACTATACTTCATTGAAATTTTGTAGACCCCCATTGTAGACCTACAAATAAACTGCTCATGATAAGCATGTTCCATGTTATCTTTATCAGTCTAAATAATGGTGACTAATATGAATACAATGGCTATGTTTGCAATGAGATAACTAATGGTCATAATTGATTAATTTTAGTTACTACATGCAATTCATTTACTTCTATCTAATTTCAATTCATTTAAAGCAATTATCATTGTTTATTTAAAAAAAATGTTTGGCAAATAAGATTAATTAAATTAAGAAATCCATGACTTTTCTTGCTGGTAAAATTAAGGTGCAAAATTAATGTGAATCCCTGAAATTCACCAATTTTCTCAGAAAAATGAATTCATAATAATTAAAATATGTATATATTGCAAATCTTCAAACTGAAACCGACCTTGAAAGTAGGTATACTTCCAAGAATATACAAAGCATGATGTGGAGGAGTTGCTTTCCCGCCACTTTTAATATTGAAAATTCCCAGGTGGTATTGACCTTCCCGCAACATTTGCGTTAAAAGAAAAAAAAATAGCAAATAAAAAACCGTTATTTTAACAATCGGTTAAAACATAATTTAAAACTTGATATAGGGCGTAGGACTTAAGTGAGCATGACTACATATATAACACGTGACAACTAAGTAAAAATTTGACGTCATTAAATATCGAAGGCACTTTGATATCATACTTTTCTAATAGATAATCACATGAGAAAATAATAATACAATTAATTTAAGTTTGACAAATACGAACGATTCGATAACAAGTTCTGAGTATTTTGGTGGGAACTCAAGCTGTCAACATACTAGTGGAAGGGTGATAAGTCAATCGTTTTCTAATACAACACAAACATTTCTTAATTTACCAATCGACAAACAAGGAGTTTTGTTTGATGATCTTAAAACGCATTGTAACCGCATTCTTATAGAATATGTGGATAATCTTACGAAAGTTTTGCAAAGATTTAAATCATTGTTTTACAAAAACTACTACGCCATTGCATTGCACAACAGATACCACTTTTTCACGAGATAGTCCACCAATATAAATTTACTTTAACGTCGCACATAAATAAACAAACACTAATATTAATTTACCTTCTTGTGGGGTAGGTGTTGCAGTTCTTAATTTCTCAAACACACCCCGCAATTAATAAAACATGGCAGCCAGGCACTACGGCCACCGCCAATCAGAGGGTATACTAAAAATTTTGTAGTTCAAATGCGCAGAATCTCCTGAACACGTCATCCGGACTGTTAGAGATTTTCCCCAGACAAATACAAATTACGCTGCAAGCATTTATAATAAACCTAAAAATTTGAAATTATTATGCTCTTTACAACTATTTTTATCTTAACAACGAATTAATAAGGAATACTATTTATAAAGCCCATAAAGTATTTTTTACGGTTGATCATTTGAATTTTTTTATTTTTAACGCCATAGGAATTATTATTACCTGGTAAAATTTAGGAATTCAATTATTTGCTTATAAAATATATTATTATTACCGAGTATAATATACAATCGTGAACAAAAGAAGGGTCAAGGACCAATACTGCAGGTCGATGTCGGATCTGCTACACAAATAAAACGGCACCAGACGTCTGGCAATTTACTGCCGAATTCTTCATAAATCCTTAAATTGCCTTTTTAACAAAAAGTTATTATTTTGGCCATTGAATATTTTTTAAATGGAATATGTAATATTAACAATATTTATTATTGTTATATATTTTTAAAAACGAATATTTCTTTCGGTTTTATATGTATTAATTATGAATGTCCAAACCAGATTTTATTATATATTTAATGAAACGTATTCTAATAATATTACCGCCAATAATTTGAAGTAACCTAAAGTTTCAACGAAATGCTATTCTTTTGCATATGTATAAGTACAAAGTGGAAAAAGTATTTATTAGCTAAAACTATTTCTTCATTGAAAATAAAGCAGTGAGTTTAGGAAGAACGAAGAAAATCTGTTGTAGTTTTTTTTTTTTGAAAGGGTTGGTTAATTGCTTTAGCATAACATACGATTTGAAATTTCTATTTACAAAAATTTTACTGTAGAAAATTATACTCCTATTTTGATGCAACTCAACAAGCACTTTAAATTTAACACAAATAAACCATTAGGGTTAATAACATTTTCTGCGTTATGTGTAAAATTCCCTGGATTTAAACAAGAACCGTTATAATTGTTATTGTTATGTAAAGTATACTTATCTATATTTTATTTTATTTTTGATCTGTAACTTGGCACGTCGGTATACAACTTCTAACCTTTGTTGTACTGTGGGTTGCCTGAATTGATGCCTGGAGTTATATGGGTTATAACACATTTTATTATGAAGTCTAAAGAGGAGTTAACGATGACAAATATAGCTTTTTTATGTATATAATTTTATAAATATTTAGGAAGCGTGAAGTAACAACTTTTTGTTTGCTTATAGACAAGAAAACTATGTTGTGGGATTTCATTCCTGTATTATAGGATACTATAATCAATAGCTACGCAATACGATACGAGATGGCACAATAATACATTCTCTAAAATATTTAAATTTATTTTCAGAAGCCGTTTCTAATAAATAACTGTTATATAGATATCTGTTCTTTCTAAATATATGTATTATATATTATGTCAATTATTTATACCACAGGAAAGCAACAACAAAATATTAATTAACTATTGTTAGTAGAAAAACGATATTTTTGATTATAAACATGCTCAAGTAGAACATCAAATTAAATTTTGCTTTAAACTTGTCTTTATTATTTTAAAGTATGCTGGATGTCGATTTTTAATACATAATAATTAAGTTATGCTGATTTAGATTTATTTAAATGAATAAAAGTATCTCATCATCAGATGTATCAATTTGCGTGGAAGATTATGGGATAAGTTGTGATTTAACGTTTCTTAATATTCATGGACTCTGCTAGTTCACCTGCCGTAATGTGAACACTTGACTGTGCTGTTAGTAAGTCAGTGGTATAGTTAATTCCGAACAGGTAACAGCTACACTCAAGAACGATGCATACGGTTCACCTGTACTAGCGTCTACACTAGGTCAATAAAGTTGTGTTTTTTCCTTCAGTGAGTGCAATAGTGCAATCCTTAGACATATCAATTTTAAACTACATACTGGATTAATCAGGTATGATTGATTTTTATCACTGATATTGTTTTATTTTTTGTTTTTATAAAATTTTTATGGACTTCCCCTAACAACATTTCTGGCGAATTTTACGAAACTTATCATCTTCAATGTTTGCGCCCGTTTTTGAATATTTTTAGTTCTCCCAAACTTTTCCGTTAACTTAAAATTTTGACCGGTTTGTGGAACCATCGCGAAGGTTCACGGCCACCAACTAGAGTTCTATTGCAATGATTTAAGGATATCCCACACCAAATAGATTATTTATTCACGCAATAATTGCGACATAGTCGTTTATAGAACATTTTCACTTTGTTATTGAGTAAATATGAATGCTAAGAGCAGTTTTCCGGCATAAATGCATGGAAATTTTTCCGAAACATATAGCTACCTAAATGTTACACAGGCCGTGATATTTGGTTCACGTTGAGCTACTTTTCACCTACGCATTAACTACAAAAGTGTTTTTATAAGAGGAAGGAATACTGTTAGATACTAATAATAAATACTTGAATGATGGAGTTAGTTATCTTTATGTAAGTTATAACATAATTAATAACCAGTAGTGCGGCAAATAAAAATCAGATGCGAACGATTTACTATATAAATGTCAGAAATAACGTTCAATGTATTTTAAGTAATTAAATAGTTCATGTCTTTGAAATTATTAATAGATTAACATCGGGAACCTATTTCAAAAACGATTTATTTGGGGATATCGACAAAGGAAATTCTATACTTGATCAAATACATATTAACATAGTAATTTGTTAAGCTATAAACTCTGAGGTAACACAATTAATGATTTTACTAATACACGTTACTATTTTATCTGCTGCTTTATAATTAAAAATTTTCCCGGTTACATTGTCCACTTGTCTCACCAATATCTGATTCACTTGATCGATCCTGCCGTCAATCATTTCGTTCAAGATGCACATAACAACTAAATTTTCCGCCTCATCTTGGGATATATTCAATTCCTTTGCGATAAACGACATTCTAACAATCTTATAAGGTTTTATTAGGTTCAATAATACTTGTGTGCGTACGATTTGAAGTAATCCTTCAATATGATCGCGTATAAAGGGATCGTTTACCAGGCACTCTTTGTTCTCGGAAAATATCTTTTCAAACGATTTCTTATCATTTCTCTGGTAAGCCGTGATCAAGTTATTCATGGCAACTATTTCGGGATCATTAATGTACGGTTTAGCCTCTTGCGAGTCTATTGGATTAATTGTCGATTTCATCAGCATGCTGGTGAGGATGAGATACTTGAGGCAGGTAATCCGCCTTGGGTTACCAGATTCGTCGTAGTTCTTGAATGCGAGGAAGAAGTCCGTATAAGCTTTTTCATAATCACCCGACCGTAAATGCATTTTTCCACCGCATTCTCTTATTATACTCATTATAAGTGGGTGAGGGATAGCCGAAGGTACTCGCAAAGCACGTTCATATAGTTTCTTAAGTTGTTTATTGTTTTTTTGAGCAGAAAATATCTGTATTTCCAAGGCATATATTTCTAGCAGTTGTGTACCCTTCTGCATATTCTCTTCCCCATCTTCGGTCATACAAGATTTCTTCAATTGTTTAAGAATATTTATCGTCTTTTGGTACTCCCCTCTTTCTAAATAAATTTTCCCTAGCTTTGTGTTCGTTTTAAACCATAGGCGTTCGTTGTTGGAGTCTTTCAACATCTCCAATGTGGTCTCGTAAAAATCTTGTAATAAATCTATATTTTTCGAAGTGGACGTGAAATCCAAAACAGAATTTATGGATTTTTCACCGTGATTTTTTGTAACTGTCGATTTTAAATAATCAAGCATTTCACGATATTTATTCAGCATTTCTTCGTAATTTTTAAGCTTAAAATTGATCTTTACCATCTGTTTTAAAGCCTTGAAACCCCATTCGCCTTTATTTTCTCCTTGTAAATCAATTACCTTCTGAAATGCAGTCAACGCAGCTTTAGGATTTTCCTCTTTTATTATTTTGCTGTGATAATATTGATTTTCTAGATCGACGTCTGGTTCAGAGGCACTGTCTTCTGAATATTGTAGACCATAATCATCGTCTTCATAAGATAAATCACTTTCCATATTAATTGCAACTCTTTTTTGTGGAACACCGTATGATTAGCTTAAACTTAACTGTTATGTTATTTATTTACTACTTATTAATAGCGCTAGAAGTAAACGTTTGACGTTTGTAATTTTGTAAAAAATATTCATACCAACGTTAGACAAATAATTAACTTATTCCAACTGCAGCTGGCTTTGATTATTTATAAGCGAAGTCAGCCATCTAACGGATTGCTAAATAATCTACGAGTAAGATCACTAGCGCAATATATAGCACCATAGTTTTATATTGGCTGAATAATACAGTTATTTAAATCACAAATAAATAAATAATTGTGGGCTGAATAATGGCTATAAAGAGTTTCAAATGTTTGTTGCGATAGAGTAAGGTGTTTTTTGTTCTCTATGTGGCTTAACCACTTCTGACGATATCTTTTCGGAATCTCCTATTTTTTCTTCGATGGCTTAAAAAGTCCTGATCAAATTGTCTTGATATTATTTTGTTCTCAAGAATTTTGTGGATGATTTTGGTATATAAGATAAGTAAGTACCTATGTTATATTTCTGAAAGTCTATTTGGAAATGAATTGCAATTGACCCGTGGAATGAAGTCATGTTTATGTTTCTTCTTTTAAGGAACGATTCTGCTTTTGAACGATTCTGGCTTTTAAAATTTGGATCCGATCATTTTTTATGGCAAATCGAAAACGTATCGTAAATTATATTGAGCACTTTTTATATCCCCGGATTTGTTTTTCAAATTTATTTTAGAAAACCTGCCGGAAAAATTTATACCTAAATAAAGTAACTTTGAATGAGACTGAATTTTGCAGTAGATTTAAATAATTTTCAGAATTAAGTGTTCCCTCAATAAAAAACGGTCCAATAATTGAGGTACCCGCAATTCCGGCCCACACATTTACTTTTTGAGGGAATTGTGTGTGACTTTCCATACTCCAGTGAGGATTTTCTGGTGCCCAATAGCGACAATTTTGCGTGTTTATCGAACCATTCAAACAAAATGTTACTTCGTCGGTAAAAACTATCTTACTTAAAAATTGCGGGTTGGCATTGCACCTACCCATCATTATTTCGCAAAATTCTAATCTGCGGTTGAGATCATCTTCAATAAGTTCCTGAACTAAATGTATTTTGTAAGGGTGCCATTTGTGCTTGTGTAAGTATTTTAGAACAGAAGATTTACAGACTGACTGGTCTAAAGCTACTTGTCGAGTTGCTTTTTGCGGATTTTCTTTTAAATCGAGCAAAATATTCAATTGTGTGTCCTGTGGAACTGGAAGATGGTTGGTTTTATAATTATCTCTTACGTGACCCAGGTCTCTAAACTTTTTTTCTATCTTACTAACCACCGATCGTGTAATAGGCCTCTCCGGGTATTTATTATTAAATAATTCGCAAACTTGAGCTTGTGTTCGGGTTCTGTCGCCATATCCTACCATCATCAAAATTTCTATTCGTTGCTTCTCAGTTAAACGCGCCATTCTTTCAAACTTTATAACTGCACTTGACAATTACTTACATGAACTGTCACACGTTGACAAGTGACAAGTCAATTATCGAAAATACCAGAATTAAAAAAACAAAATAAATACAAAATCGAATATTTTGCTTGATACAAAAAAAAATCCCCAGAAATATGGTCTTAATTAATTCAATCATGAATTTCTCGATAACTGTTGAGTTTAGGTATAGGAAATGGTACACGAAACATACTTAGAATTCGATGCAGAATTCAAAAAGGATATAAAAAATAAGTGTTTCCATTTGAAAAAATGTAGTTAGTGGTCGTAACTTGTTTTAGGGCCACACTGTATATATACATTTTTCGTAAAAAAAATACCCAGCTAAAAACAAAAATCGACGTATCCCAGCGTTTTTCAAAAAAACAAACCCCTGAATTTTAAATGAATTTGTTCCGACCCACGCGTTCTACATATGTAGAATTATTTATTGCTTTTTGCAATTCGTGTCAATCTACAATATGCATCGTTTATATTAGGATATCATGTCCATATGGCTCGCTAAATGTGTGCGAAGACAATTTGAAAACAATAGGATTTAAGCAATACTCGCATCATTTGATATAATGCAGGCGCTGTATAATAAAATAAGTAGCTTATAAGAACCTAGTTTCGTAATTTTTAAGATGACCTAACTAATTTTATTCCTGCCCTCATCAGCTACTTATGCAACCTTGACGGCGCTATGGATGTTTGATAACGTTAATCCTATATAGCACAGACATGTGCGACTTTTACTTCTTATTTATAGACAACCTTATGCTCTTGTAGAGTTGTTGTAAAAGCTTGTTTGAAATCTTAGAAGCCATATATTTATATATACCCATGATATGTTTATTTATATCATAGAGGTATGTTGGATGTATGCCTATATAACATTATCCTGTTTTCATTAAATGATTAATAGTTAGCAAATATTGCTAGCTGCATTATAGCATGATGAAACAGTACTAATATAGAAGACCAGTGTCAATTACGTAATCCGTGAAAAATTTGGAAAATATCTGAGATTTTTGGCCTTTTAACACCTTGTATTTTCCAGGGAGAAGTATATTAAATTTGTAACAGTTTGAGTTCAATTTCAATTTAATAGTATGTACCTGAAATTCAGCACTTCAAAATTTTTCCAGAATCAACAAATTTTAATTTTGACCGAATTTCAAGCCAAATGTCGAAATTCGTGGGCATTAAATTTGAAGGGAAAGGTAAAAGGAATGAAATTTCTACCTACATACCTCATAATAAAAAGTGGCATCAATGTCAAAATTATGGTATATCAGTATCTTGGAAAATATTGGACATTCAAAGCTGCACACTTACATAAATCGTTGCAAATTTCATCTACTTGAAAACAAAAAAAAGTGGCTGAGAAGTAACTCCCGATTGTAATATGCTAATCAATCTTTAGTTTATTTGATTTGAGCAGAACAAGTTTTGCTCTTTAGTTTATCATGGCAGAAATTCTATGGATTAACTTAAAACTCCACATGTGTACCGGCATTTTGCACCAGCGCCAGTGTATGTAACCGATGGGGGATATTTTCGACTCACTTCTGCAGAATTTCTTTTGTGACGTTAGTGAGGGCATGGCTAATACGATCTTCCAATTCATTTAAAGTTGTTCCTTTGGTGCGAAAAACCTTTCCTTCGCCTAACATCAGAGAAAGAAGAAAGTCACTTGGAGTGAGATCGGGACTCCGTGCTGCCCACTCATGTAGTCCACGGCGTCCCAACCAGCGTCCTGGAAAACGTCGGTGTAGCCACTCACGGACGTTGAGTGCAAAATGGAGTGGGGCTCCATCTTGCATGAAAATGAGGTCATTAGTATTATCCCAATTAGAAACAATTGGCCAAACTTCATTTTCCAGCATGGCTAGGTAGATACTGTTCTGCGTTTATGGTGTCTTGAAGAATGCAGGGATCTACAACTTGGTTACATGTAGTGCCACACCAAACTGTGACTTTAGGGCGGCTTTGAAACTTTCCAACTGTGGCCCCCGGATTATTCTATGCCCAGTAACTTCTGGTTAACATATCCTGCGCCATTCGCAGATTTGGATTTCCTCTGACCTGGATGTCGGGGAACCACCACTTCTACGAATATCCAACAGAGATCCTCTGTTCATCAGTTTATCATGACAATTCTTGATCGTCTTTGGATCCAATGAAGCGCGAGGCCCATGCATTGTTCGCTATTATCTCTGCAGCTGCACAATGGAATGCTAGACTTCATAGCGGGTGGCCACCTGACCTCTCTCCTGCTTTATACCACTGTAAAGAAAACATACATTAAGTCTCATAAAAAATTACTGATATATACAACAGTTACATACTTCTCATCCACCCTCTTTTACCTCTTTTTTACCTACACACTTAAAAATATTTGCAATTCCTACAGAAAATTCCAGTATTGTATAGGGTAAATTTACCAAAAATTTTTGGCAATTTTACCTTGTATGTTACTGGAATTTTCTGTAGGAATTGCAAATATTTTTTAGTGTGTAGAATGCTTACTTTATGAATTATATGGCAAAACTAAGGAAATCCCGAAAATTTTTTCACGCATTACACAGTTAACACAGGTTTTTCCAAGCTGCAAGCTTGGACTCACATTACTTACTGGTATTTATCCCAATAACATTTAAAAAAATCAAAACTATACATATTAGGATTTTAGCGTTTAAAATTTCTAGCTTACCTATACTATTTAGGTATTATTTACCATTTCAAAATAAAGTGGAAAATAGATAATCTTTCAGTAAGTGCGGTTTAGATGATGTTATACGGTTTTTGAAGAGGTTTGATTTAAAAAAAAACAGGAGAAATAAGAATGCCATGTGAAAGATTAATTTAGCAAGATGATTTTCATTTGTTCCACGTTTTTATGGGAAAAAACTAATAACAGTTTATAATTCATCTTTTACAGATATTGAATATATACCGCACGAACCATCTCATCTACAAATAGTTATATAGGTAAATCGTTATTTGCATGAAGTGCATGCTTATGTTCGTAGTAGAGGTCGTTTCTGCTGTACCATATTGAAGTCAGATATAGGTAATGGTATGTGAGTCAATACATAATTAATTTAGTCTTCCTTATTAATACAATGAAATATGCAAAACGGCTAATTGTATTTTGCTATTGCATTCAACCTACATAAGAAAAATACAGTTCTGAGTCTATACAGTTGTGTGTTAATCAATTTTTTCGTGTGGGAATTGCATGAAATAATGCTAGTGTCACATATTATAATTTTTAGAATCCATAAGCTACTGCATTATTTGCATAATAATCGTATGGGATTCGTTCTACTTTTATAAAATAGAGCATCTATCTCCTATTGTTAATGACTGCAAAAGCTTTTAACACGATTATAAATCACGCTGAACATAGACTAATGAAATGCCAGACGAAGTAAAGAAATATTGAGGTATTTAACCTTCTAGAATCCAAAACAAATCTTAATTGTAATTCAATTCTTATTCACGATAGTAGGTTAGTAGTATGGAACAATAAAATAGTATATTAAAATGCGACTTCCTGTCCCACAGTTAATTAACTATGACCAAATACCGGTAGTACACCTCCATTGTTTACACACAATTAGATATGATCGTAATTACGGACCTTTTCGTCGGTTTCTCTTTCAAAGGTTAATTTTTCCGGACGTATATCGTAGAATCCGGGTGGGTGTGTTTAAGAAATATAAGTACGTTAGTATTCGTTCATAATATGTGAAGTTTATATGCATATGTGTATGCATTGTGTCAGCACATTAAAGTTAAGTGGTTTAAATTATTTTTACAAATACAGTTTAATGCTAAATTTCATATAAATATTTAATTTAGTCCATGATATCTGCGTTTATTAAGACACTACATTTGCCGGTATTTTTATTTCTGTTTTAATTGTTATGATCGAAAAATCATCATAATTAACATTCACTTTTACATAGAGTAGAGTTTTCAAATTGCAGTGGTACCGATCCACATCTACAGACACCGACATATTCTTTTGAAAAATTAAAATTTTCAAAATATTTTCTTCGCTAAACAATTAATTACAAATGTCGTGCGTTAGGTGATTTACAGCGCTCTAACTCTTCCAATTGAGTTGTCGCGCTGTAAGTGACACCTACCGCACTCTAATGTAAATAGCTATTTTCTTGCAATCATGAATAAGCAAATTCGTAATGTATTCTGGCAGCTAGACAGTACTGAGAGCTCTATATTGCTGTAAAGCGACTATGGAAGCTGTCAGGACAAAATAGGGTAGACCTGATTTATGTACTAAAATAACCAGGGTTTGAAGTGCTGGGGAGTACATATAAGCCTCCAAGAACAAAGATTGGCTGTATGTTTGACGCTGTATAGGAAATTCGATATAAAAAGAGCATAGGAAAGTACTGGGCATCCAGGCACTAGCATAGCAATTTCAATACAAGCCATGCCACAACAAAACTAACAACTGAACCACTAGTTTTGCAGTAAACATGTTTAAAGAAGACCTTGATTTCAGAATTTGTGAAAAGAAAACAGGAACAATCAAATACATATTATGCAATTGCAATCCGTTGGATTATAAGAGACTATTTGGTCAAGACAAAGTTAAAACCAACAGATACAGATTATACGATGCTAGAGATTTGTACGGTTTGATATAAGGCACTAATAAAACAGAACAGTCATTCAAGTTGTTATGTTGCACGATTAGAAATCACTAGTTACATGTGCCTGCGAAGAAAATGAAAAAAGTGCATAATACATTACTTAAAAGAATCAAACAGTTAAGTATGCTCTTCAAAATATTATTTTGTATGACGCAAAAGATTACCTTTCAAATTTCTTTCTTTTGATGTTTTCTTATATTTTGGTGTGTGTTTTTATAGAGGAAAAGAATCAGTTAAGTACAATTATAACGATAAAATATTCAACAAAACCCGTAGAAAGGTCGTCGGCTGGTGTTATTGTAATGAATGGACTTCTTTTTATGACAACTTGCTGTGTAAGGATGACTACAACTATAGGCTTTGTTTTTCGGTGCCCGTTTTATTCTAACGTGCTTTCTCTTTTTCAGCTATGCGATACTAACGCAGCTTTTTAATTGAACTAATGGCTCTATTGTAAACTGAACGAGGTACCTATACATATATTAAAACTATGTAAGAGTAATCATACTTTAGAATTTTAAAATTAGAATTTGGGTGGGGCAGCCAAATTTTCGTCACGATATTTTCAGATCTATTGTGATTCCTTTATTCTTAGAAAGTTCCCACTAATACTGCCTTTTTAATTAGATTCATTATGCTTAAGAGTATTTGGATATTTTGGAGTTGAAGAAACGTTTTTTTTTTTGTTTATTTTTGGCTTCTTATATTAGAAAACTTCTGACTTGAACGGTTAGAGGGCAATCGTTTTTCAAAACAACAAATCATTTGCAGCACGCAAATAAAATAGAAATTAAGAAAACGAAAAGTTATTTTATGATTAGGTATCCTACAAAATCAAAGTAGGAGAACAAAAGACTCCTTCCCTTTTCTCAAAAATAGTATATAATAGAACAAATTTAGCCGATTTATTTTGCAAATTACCAGTTACAGCAAGTGGATATTATTGCAGCACATTTCTAAAAAGGAGTAGGTATTTAGAACCCGAAAAAAGAATTCTGTATAGATCAAACTTGCAGAAGAAAAGTTTCTCAATCTCCGATTTGCCGTAAAAAATGATCAAATCTAAATTTTAAAAGATCTTCCTAGACATCTTTCTTTAAATCTTTAGAACAAACCACAATAAGAATTGTTCAATGATAATCATTGGCTCCATGAGGAAAGGGAACCTAAAGGTTACTTTATTCTAAAACAGCGACCACAGTTTATCCTTGTACATAAATTTTATGCCCTTATACAAAATAATTCAGAAAACTATTCTGAACACAATGGTAGCGATCCTGGCAATTTGGAATAGTATTTTTCAAGTTATCAGTGATGCTGCTTACTTTCCAGTTGTGGCTGCTCTCGTTTCTAGGCCATTACAATGGCGAATTTGCTAGAATTCTACGGAAAATGTTGTATTGGTTGGTATCAACTGCACAATTTTTTGTTCTGCACTATATCTAATGTGCATTTCTCAATTTATTACGTAGTTACTTTATATTGGAATGTGAATTAAAATGTCAGTACTGTTTAAGAAAAACGCAAATAAATTTATTAGTTTATTAATGGATCGAGCGCACCATTTAGCCCAGACAATTATTTATCTCTGCAAACAGTTACTAATTGCACAGGTAAGAAAGTAAATGTCATTGTGAAGAATTTTAACAATGACTTCGCTAAAGTCAAGGTCGATAGCAACGTTATTTAATTATAACACTAAATGCGGATAGCTACAAGGAAAAGTAATGTACTTACGTTTGACAATAGGGTATAATGCAAATACGACTACAACAAATCTAACAGTCATAGTTGGGGAACTTATGCAATCGGCGAACGAGTTTTAAGTAATATAAAATTATGTGGGTTAAATAAATTGCACAGTGAACTAGGTACCTTTATTAAAGGCTGATTGTTACCGCATCAGAGTTTATTTCGTTAGTAAAAAATAAATCTGATGAGATGATTTACAGCCAGGGTATTCAGTAGTAATTCCAAATAGTTGCAAGTATCTTAATGCCTAAGGTATATCGTTATGCTTTCTTGTTGATCGAGTGTTCACTTACGTAGTTGGTGCGCCACTGTTGATTAATATAAATCTTCTGTGTGTTCTAATTTTGCAACATGAGTCAACTAGATTTGCTTGGCGTCTAACTGGCCTATAGAGCTATATGGAGTCGCCAATTACTTTCTAAAAAAAAGTAACAAAGACGATTTTGAAATTGTTTAGTCGTGATCTAGTATCCTATTACTATATAATTCTAGGGTTCGACGCTGAAAGCAGCATGATATATTGCTCGTGATATACGATAGTAAATTACGTTTTCTTCACTGATGATTAGATACTCCTTTATTACGAATAAATAAGGAAAACGAGAGCAAGGGTTTTGCTATTATTAATTTAATTGTGATTAAGCACAGAGATTTATGTAAACCTAGTTGTAAGTAGTTAAAGCTAACATGTCCTTTGGTTTGTTTATCCTCAAGTAAGTGTAGCAATTTTATAATAACCTTATATTTAACCCTTAGCTACTCGCAGTAAATTTAAGCCGAATCATTTACTGCGGCTTGTGTATTCTTAGTTCAGGATTTCGCATATAAGGTGCAATTGCCCTAAATGATTAGAAGATGAAGTTAACTTCCAAGAATATTCGTTGAAATTCAATAGATAAGAGTTTCATGACTGATTCTTTATCCTTCACAACAAGGATGTTTGACACAATTTAGTTTCTCACTTATTTATTTAACTACATACACAAAGAATTATTTAGTTAACCAAATATTGTATTCTCCTTCTGTATATCCGGTTAGCGTGCGAGAAGGCAGTTCACTCTAAGTTGTACAAATTGATGACTATGAAAAGATACTTCAAGGACTCTCAGATCAGGAAAGAAAGCGAGGTCAGGATGGACAGGAAAAGAACCCGTAGGATTTTACAGATGACAGTGAAGGTTAGGAACAAAGGATTGATAGTATCCTATGCTCCAAAATTGAATAAAGGAGTTATTCTTATTTTTACTATGCATGACGTTGGAGATATTGACTCAGAAACAGAAAAACCAATCATCATCCTGGACTACAACTGTACAAAGGGAGGTGTTGATTCTGTTGACGAAAAATGTGCAAATTATTCAACTAAAAGAAAAACTCGAAGGTGGCCTCTTACGATATTTTTCCGTTTTCTTGATATGGTGAGGGTAAATGCTCATATAATCTATGTTCGCATTAACATAAATAATGTTCATGAAAAGCCAAACACACGTATGGATTTTCTTGAGGTTTTAGCTTTCCATCTCCTGGAAAATCACTTAAAGGATCGGGCCAAAATGAGAAACCTTCCGCAGGATATACAAGCATTCCTCAGTAAATATAGAGAAGCACCGCCTGAAACTTTGGATGCTGAACAAAAAACGCGTGGGCTTTGTCACGAATGCGGAAAACGCAAAAACAATACCACAACCGTGCGTTGCTCCGAATGTACGCGATTTGTGTGCAAAAGGCACTCCAAACAGGTCACAAATGCACTGCCGAAAACTCAGAGGGAATTGAATAAATACCCATTCCTTGCGTACCTTATGATACTTATTGGAATTTAACATTCCTTGTTTTGAAAAAAATGTATTTTGTTATAATGAAATACACTCCGCCAAAAAAGTATCTCATAATTTAGTTTTGAATCATAAAAGTATCGCATAATCTTTGTTTGTAGCATAAAGTTGTAAATATACTTTAATGCGCTCTAAGATATAATTTCTATGATTGTTTAAATAAAATACAGGCCAAATAAAAACAAGAACTCATACTTGAGATTTTTATTAAAACAAGAAATTATAATTTTGGAAAGAAAAATGTCATAACAGTAGCTTTTAATACTGAGTATTGCCACCTCTGGCTCTTATGACCGCTCGCATACGGTTTGGCAAAGATTCGATTAACCTCCGTATATAAGCCTGATCCAAATTCTCCCACTCGTCACGGAGAGCATTTGCTAGTCCATGCAGGTCCGCTGGGGCAACATTTTGGGTTCGTATCCGTCTGTGAAGGAGGTCCCACACGTGCTCGATAGGGTTCATGTCCAGACTTACCGCAGGCCAATCTAAAACTGGAATACCAACATCGTTAAGGTATTCCTGGACGATTATTGCAACATGCGGTCGTGCATTATCGTGCATTAACATGAATTCGTTTCCTATAATTGGCGCATATGGTACTACATGTTCTTCTAAAATGTCCGTTATATACCTGTGGGCAGTCAGTGTACCTCTGTCTACTGGTACTAACTCTGTACGACCTGTTAAACAGATGCCTCCCCAAACCATAATAGAGCCACCAGCGAAATTAGGTCTAGGTCTGATATTACACTGCGAATAGCGCTCACCGTCTCGTCTGTACACTGAGATACGCCTATCTGAGGTGTAAAGACCAAATCTTGACTCATCTGTGAAGAGTATATTGGCCCAGTCATTAATGTTCCAATTTACATGTTCTCTGGCAAACCTTAAGCGAGCCACTCGGTGGTTCCTAGTGAGACGAGGGGCTGTTACAGCTACTCTAGCTCTTAATCCACTCTGTCGTAACCTATTCCGAATAGTTTGAGTACTCACACGAGTATTTCTGACTCTAGCCAAGTCGTTCTGCAATTGTCTCGCAGTTACATGTCTTGTAGTAGTAAATAGCGGTCATCTTGGCGAGTAGAACATCTTGGACGACCTGGTACAGGTCTTCTACTGTAAATGCCTGTTTCCCTATATCTGGCTACGGCTCTAGAAACACTTGACTGATTGATGTTCATCAAATTAGCAACATATGCTTGAGATCGTCCATCTTCGATTAAAGCAACTATAGCAGCCACTTGTTCTGAAGTTAAATTGCTCATTTTAGTTTTAAAAGCGTTGGTACAGAACTCTGACTTCGCACTTTAAAATTTGTCCGTATAGGAAGACTTTCAATAAACAACTGAACAAACCTTACACATATGCATTTTTCTAAATGTGTTCTTTTAGGAAAAAATAAAGTAAAAACGCTAAGTTCCATTATTTTGTTAGTGTTTTTATAGTTCACATACACGAGGCAAACTTTTTGTGAACGTATAAAAATATCTTGGTTCATAAATGCCCTTTTTTAGTTTATGCGATACTTTTTTGGCGGAGTGTAGTTCCTATTGAGTTTCTAGGTTTGTTCTGAATAGCTATCAGAGTCCATTTTGTTTTATGTTTACTGTGGTCGGAGATTATACAGCTTTAAATAAAAATATATTTTTCTGGAAAGCTGACTGGTGATTCTAAATCTTCCATATTTATCAAATATACCTCAATCACAAATAAACTGTGATATAATTTTCTAGTTGTATTGTTCTAATCCTTATAATATTACCTTTCCTTAATAAACCGATTCGTCAAATTCGGTTTTTTGGGAAAGTAAGCGGTTAAAAATTATAGAAATTAAATTGCGGTACTGAGTACCGCACGCGTGTGCTACCGTTACAATTTAAAACGCGTGTAGCTAAGGCTTAATAATTAAATAAAATACAAAATTCTAAGAGGCAAAAAAGGAATTATGCCAATGCTGTATTACAAAATCAAATGAAATAAGGTAAGTGAATAAGCCTACAATACAATAAGATAAAACTTAAATATAAGACGTCAATATAACAAGTCAAAACAGAAAGAAAAGAAAAAAAATTATTACTATTATTAAGATTAATGATAGTATTTATTTTTTTCTTTTCTTTGTGTTTTGACTTGTTATATACACTTTGTGTGTCTAACAATAAACTACTATTTATGAGTGGTAAAAATAGAATATAGGCCGCGCCTACCCAATAAAGCGGGAACGACGACTGTGACCGAGCCGTGAACATACGGCGAGCGACCGGTCATTTTGGGTGACGATGATGGTACAGAAAATGGTATATTGTATGTCAATGTATATTACATATGTATAACTTTTAATTTAGCTACAATGATTATACCCTTGTGTATTTATCAGGTGTGTGAAATTTGATAACCTTAATTGTTCAGTTGTTACGTATATTATACAGAAAAAAGTTCCTGAGATAGTGTTACTTTTAAAAGCAGCTCTTTCAGTGTAAAAACGAGCGTAACCTAATCGGAGCTATTGCGAGAGATTCTTTTGTGTAATAAAGACACGACATTAACCCGTTCCATCTCGATCGCATTCTACTTACTATGCATATAAGTAAATTATATCTTTGGTGGGTGGGAAAAGCAGTATAAGTCACTATAGTTATATTGTATTACGAATTAACGATCGTTTCATAAGCTTTATAAAAGTTGCAAATCATTTTTTTACTTACCCGAACAAGTATTGCCCAACTACTTACAATTGTGGGTACAATACGGTACGCCCATTCATTTATTTCTGTGTAGATGTTATATCGTAGATTCATTAGATTTGGTAACTGATTCGTCATATATTTCAATAACCGAATTTGTCTTTAAAGAGAGTTGCAGGGTAGTTAGATATACGTACACAAGGAATAAGATTTTGTTTTCGTATTCGGTCTGTCTAATAAAATTAAATTTTCTAGATCTCAATATGTCGACATTTATTTTTATGACTTAGTCCGGAGGCAAGCTACATCATTAATATGAATTAATAATATGAAATAACAAGATTAAACATATTATAATGTACAAATGCTACTTACAATTAGAATGGAATAATACATATTAAATTATATTGGCAAATCAATAAGAAATTTTGTCAATGAGGTGAATTAACTACATATTAAGTAAAATATTACAAAAAAAATTTTGTTCAATTGATTTGTATCCTGAGAAGATTTAAGAGAAAAAAGTGGCAAGTTTGAGAATGAAACTAAGGGATAGGAAGCAGTAGAAATGGATCCTAGAGGCAGAGCATACTTCATACCACAATAAGCACATAAGTTGTAACAACAATGCTTGCTAAAGAAGAGTGTTAATTCTGTCTTATAAACGCGCGTAATTCTAGTGGCAATTTGTTAAATACTTTAATACAGATATACCTTCGATTTTCTCATAATTTGTTTTGTGACATGGTATGGAATAGTAGTAGAATAGAAGTACTTTTCGGGTGTCATACGATATATTGTAATTACATTTGCAAGTAAAGTAAGTACTGTGTTTTGTTAGCATATACAGCACATTCATAAAAAATAAAGAAGGAAGGGAAAACTGACATCCTTCATAAACGCTGGCAAGAATCAGTCATTCGCATTGATAGCATTGTTCTTACGATACGCTTCTACATAATCCCATAGGGTAGACGAGATAAAACATGCGCATTATAGAACAATAATAATGCACAAATGCTGGCATAATCTGCTAGCTTAATCAAAGCATAGTTAGAAGAACACATCTTAGCGTAGCGCTCAAAAATTTGGCGTTCCCAAGCGCGTAGCAAATCCACCAGACGACCCAAAAACTTAGCATCCGTTATTACAGCCACAGTCTCATTGTGAAGGCGAAGAAGTGGAGAACTGTCGGCAGTACCTCTAAAAATATTGAAGTTTAAGAATGATCTTTTAGCTTTATTCAGCACTAAGCTAATAGGAGATTATTTTTTTACAGGGTATTCCTTGCGGTAACTGACAAACTTACACCATGTGGCCTAGAAGTGATTCTGAATGAAAAGCTTCATATACACTCTCGGTCATCTTAATATGTAAGTTGTTTTCTGGGATGGTGAATAGGCAGAGACTTGTGAATAGTCACTTTTCCTCATTGGACTTTCTTTTTCTGGTTGTCTTAAATCTTGACAATAACGGTAAGCTCAAAATACGCTAGAAGGATTGATTGCAAAAATAATTGAAGCAGTAGATTCTCTACGAAATGAAGTTGCATGCTTTAATCGGCAGGTGGCTCAGGGCAAGGACTAGCTCTTTTGTTGAAATCCCAAAAACGAAGAGGAATTGACCTAATGACACCCCACATTCTTTTATTAAAACACATTAGCAACACTAATTACAAAAAATAGCACACAAAACACGGTTTAGAAGGTTAGTTATTTCCTAGAAAAACCCAGTAGGAATATAAAGTATACTAAAATAAATCGGATTAAACTTATTAGATAAAAAGTTAGTTTGTGCTTGTATTAAATACAACATACCAAGCCATGTTAAAGTATATAAGAGATTAGAAAAGTTTGAGTGTACAACAAGGAATTACTGAAGTAAAAAAAACAATTATTTTTGTAGTCTAAATTGGCTACAAGAATTCAATATAATTTATAGATCAATTTTGAAAGTCTTCATATTTTCATACAAGATACTGAACCTGAAGATTTAACTTTTTGTATACAGGTATTTCATGTATGAGTTACCGTCATTCCAAAGGCACACAAATACTGTACAATGCATACGTGCATATAAACTGATTCTTTTTTGTCATAAATTATCTGGACTGTGAAAACTGCACTGCGAAGAATTGCATTGAAAGAAATTCTGTGGACTCATACTTGTACAAAGCATAATAACATACAAGGGAACCTACAAATCGTTAATGGCGTTTGGTCATTCTGAATGTCAGTGGGGAAAGGGAACACAAAGTGTGCGATACAGTGTAGCAGCGTGGGAAAGGTGCTAAGGTGAGACTTAGATGGGCGGCATAGAGCCCTGCAGCGACAACGCTCTCCACAGCTACCTCCGTCAGAATTCTTTCGCTTTGAATTCATAAACTAGTTACCTACGGAGTAGACGATGAAGTTCCGAGATACGTTTAACGATTTTGTATTTTTAAAAGGGAGCATGATTCTCTATATTGTCTTTTTATATTGCTCCGCACTGTAATTTACGGAGTGAAACGTTGCATCTGCTGATTGCTTGCTTCGCAATGAAATTTTTCTTTCGTCTGAAGGTTTATCAATGCATAGGAGAGCTACTTTGCATACTTCTTTGTGTGTAGTTCATGCAGGATGCGATAAAATACTCATCGCTATCGTTAAACACTAGAAACTACAACAGCTTTCTCTATTAGCGTAGCGTGGATAACCTACTTTGGAATATTAAATGTAGGTATATGTGTCTTAATTTATTTAATTAATAAAGCAACAATGAAAATGAGGAAGCTTTTCAGATATTCTAGAATTATTTGCTTCTTTTTGTTAAAGCGAAATTAAAGCCCGTGAAGGGAAGGCGCATAGGAAAATGTAGTTGATCATCATTCTAATAATATCTGCTTCTATTTTATTACATATATTTCAAATTCATTCGCTGTAAGAATGTTAGACTGGGTAGGTAAAAAAATAGATGAGGCATTACAGGAGAAATGTCGCGGTATTTCTTCACGTCTAAGACCTCAGATCATATGGGAGCTCCATATAGCAGTATGTTGTGCACCGTTGCACATGGTACAGCTTTTTTGCAACTGTGTGGGTCACTTACATTTGGCATTATTCTTATTAGACTCGCCACGCAAAATTTCCCTCATCAGCGAAAACTACTCCAAAGTGTTTCACTGCTGTTACAGGAGTTGTTCTCACGCCATTCAATGTGAAGGTAATATGGTCCTTCTTCCTTCCTGCTTCAACGAGGGCTGCCATAGTTTTTTTTTTCTGATGCCAAGGTCAGCTTATGTTCTTCCATCCGCTCACTGATCTGTTTCAAACCTTCATTGGTGTTGTTAGTGTGCTGTCATGGCCAGTTCTCACAATTAGCGCCAGATCATCCGCGAAGGCAATCGTTGCATCCATTACCATCACTAAAACGTATGTTATTAGAATTGCATTTGATATTATCTTGATAACCAGCCTTTTACATTAATGACACTGTGAATTTACAATTTGAATTTACTGCTAGTTACTTCCATTCAGCCATGTATGTACCTGACATGGGCGCCGATCATATTGCTATCTTTTGCATTCTTGAAATGAATGGAGTACAGAAAAATAATAAAACACTGTAAGTAAACTTAAAAGGAGAAATTGCAAGCATCAGTTTTATATATTTTGCTTACAATTAGCAATACAAAATTTTAAAATGTGTTCAAAGATTAATGAATACATATGAAATAGAATGTATATATAATTTATCAAAATTCCATATGGATAGTTTTAAACCAATCGCTATGCTTACTCAATATTCATAGCTATAGCGCCGTCTGAACTTCTAATTCAAGTTTTCCAATGTGGAAAATATTTAACGACCATTACAATGTGATAACCGCCCGAACAGACAGATAAAAATATATTATTGCGTAAACATCTTCGTTTTGTGGTCGTACTTCCATTTATGTGTAGTTTTAAGGTTGCTTATTGCCGATAGAGTGAATTATAAGATGGTTGCAACTTTTCGGATGCATTTAGACATAACGTGTATATAACTACGAATAAAACATTTATTATCTTGTTTATGGTTTACATTTACGCATGTGTTTTTGATATCGTTTCGTTAGCCGTAAAACTACTTGAAGAAATTTATGTGGGAATCTGCTGATATAAGCTTGTAGTTAAATCTCCTCTCCTTTTATATCGAAAAGAAATGTGTAATAAAGATATTACCTACAGTATAGGACACTCTTCTTTTTTTCTCGTTCAACGTGCTGAAAATATTTCTCAGAGCTTTAGATGACTTCCCCTTGTTAATACACTAATAGTGATTATGCCGTATAAGGTTTGTTAATGTTAAAGAGTTTTCTTCTTGTGGCAAAGTGGCATAACAACAGGTAATGATACCATCGCCTGACAAGTTATTTGAATCCACAGGGGTAACATCTAATGCATCGTTCAATAGAATAATCTTATCTTATTACTTGTATTTTCAAAAAGTGGTAAGTTATTCAAAAGCGTTATAAGTTGCGGTATAAGTAATACGAACGTTATTTTTAATTTAACAGTAACATTGCATATATGTGACCTTGGATTGGATATTGTTGCTTCTGTTTAATGCAAACGAACAGAGAACCGCAATCCTTTACAATGGGAAATCGTGAAAGACCTTGATATTATTATTGGTTTTATAATTTATAGTATCAAAAACGATTTAGTAATCGCTGATTATTACAATAAAATGATAATTCTGTTGTGGCTTACAACTGTTTGGGTGCAATTGTCTGAGTATTCATTTTACGTACAGATCATAATACCATTACGTTACAAATATGTGTATTATTAAATAAGTCTTAAGTTTGCATAATATTGAATGCATACATATGTATCTGTTTCTATTAGTAATTACAAAACCCATTAATACAACGGTAGGTAGCCTAATTATATTTAAAATAGCATAAACATGCAGTAGAATAATTATGACAACGATGATTGCAATCGAGTTTCTTATAGCGTCCGAACTATTATGATATAACTTCACAAACTATTTATTCTTTTATATTATTATCAGAATTTATCGGGAGAAGAGATAATAGTGTAAAAATACATGAAACATCTAGGAGTATAGTCTGCCTGCAAGCTCATGTTTGTAAAACATACGATGAAGAGTGCTGTCAAAACATAATGTCAAATCTCGGCAGTCCCCCGCTATCTACAACTACACATTTGTTAATAACAACCAAATGTTGTATGATGCGCGAAGTATGGAGAGAGATGATAAACAATAAAAGAACATGCAAAGCTTGGTGCCGTCAATAGACCTACAGATTGAGTAAAAATATAAGGTCTTCAAAGGCATCACTGCAAATAAAGTTAAAAAGAAGTTGCTGAATTATTGGCAAATTAGATCGAACAGCATTGGTAATTCGTGGACATACTTGCTTATCCCAAATAGGGAAACAAAAAACACGGAAGAAAAACAACATTTACCTAGGTAAAGTAAATTTATAAAAAAAATTCTTTATTGTTATAAAACTTTGTAAGAATGCTGGTTGATTAATTTTAGAATTAGAGCTTGAAAATGTAAACCAGTAAGGAAACGTAGCGCAATTAGCAATTATAATCAAAATAAGAAATATGTAGGATATTTTCTTCCGACCTACATACCCAAAGTCAAAAAAAAACGCAAGATGTCATAAATAACATTACTGCAAGCATGCACTGCAATTAACTACTACCGCAATAAATTAGTTTTTCGCCAGATACGTTATAATCTTCAGCAAAAAACTTTAAGTTTGAGCAATGCCTCCTAGATAGTTCTATAATCATAATCTTATCATGTTTAGAATTTTCCGAATAAATCCAATGGTGTAAGTTCTTCAAAAGAATTCTTTTATAAATATTGAAATCGACCTGTTATTCATGACTGCTTAAACTCACAGAATTCTGAAGCCTTCGGAAGCTTGTCCTTGCCATACGTACTCATTGGATGCTTTTTTTCAGGTTTAGTTAGTGATTGCCCAAAACATTAGACGGCCAACATTGAGTTTCTTTTCTTCTGCAACACAAACCATGATTTATTTGAGCAAGTATGCTCGGCTATCCGCGTCCCCTTATTTCCTCTAGTGGATAAACGCTGCCGGAACCGCCTAAGCATCTACGTTGGTCAGCGTCAATGGGTGTCTAGCTGTAACCACATTATAAAGATCCATTCCTTTCGAACTCCTCAGATTCTTTCCTGCGCTCATGACATTGTCTATATGTCTATGATTTGTCCAATGATTCTTTTCATTGTTTCTCAGATGAGTGAAATGCATCGCTCAACACTAGTCATAAATAATACACACACTCCTCTAGGTGAAACAAAGCTTAATGATTGTTAGTGGCAACTGACTTATGACCCAACTTGTAGATTATTGAAAATTCTCAGTAAGTTTCTAGATTTTAGATTCATAATCCCCTTACTAAAATACTTTTCCCATAGTATAGAAAGCAAATTAATGACGTCTTAGAGAAAATAGCCGTTGAACTTATGATACAGACATTCATAGATAGTGATATGTTAAACTTGACGAATATAAATTAATTCTTATACATCTGTAGGCGACGTTTTATGTAGAAATCATTTTAAAATACAACAAAGGAGAAATTTCCTTTCAGTGCGAACGCTTTGTGGGAAGATTTCGAAATTTCAAGACTAGATTATCTTAAAATTAGAATGACTCGATCAATAAATATCGCTACCGCATTTTTTCAACAAAGGTAGACATTATGTAGGCTAGCAAACCTATCATTTCGCTCAGGTAGATTAAAAATCATCCGCGCATAATTTATAATACGTATATTTATTATGTGAATGAGATACTGTCGCATTACCGGTACAACAGTTACTAGCATACCTTCAACGACTAGAAAAATCGCCGCCGACAACTAGTGACACATATTTCTTTGGCACAAAGACCAGGCTCGCGTGAGGCAAGCAGTGTGAGAAACCCGAGTGTACATATGTTGAATAATCGTCGATCAGCAGCGACTTGACGCTTCTTGAAGAGGAAGTTATATTGTTGTTTTAATTTATTTTTTCTTTGCAATTGTAAGAATGGGAAGTTTCCACATGTTTGATATAATAACTAGGAAGACATTCTTCATTACAGCTGTATGATGGTGACTATGGCGGCGAGACGTTGGTTTAGATATGACACCTATATAAATACCGTCAAATAACGAAGACCAGGAAATCTTTAGAGTATTAGTGTAACAAGAAGACATTATTTACATCAACATTTTCCATTTGTGGCCAGAAATAATTTCTTGTTGAGTTCTTGCAGCGTTCACAGTTTCCAGTAATTTGATTAACTGCATGATCTTAAAAAAATACGGTCTAATGACTGCCTGAAACCACAGGGCATGCAGAAACTTTTTGCTAATTGAGTGGCATTTCGAGAGTGATATGCCGATTCTCTTCAGTCCAATCTCGCAGTCTTATATTTACGAAGCCATTTAGAGGATGTACCATGGCACAAAGGTAAACTGGGACGATATGTAGAGTATTTATGCGGGGATCGTCCAGGTTTACCATTGTACCATGGTATTGCGAACTATTACAATACCTAACTCGTAAACGAATTCTATAGTCTAACAGGTTTAGATTCTACACAAGTTGCACTTAACAGACTTTCAAATGCAAATATATACCGGATAACCCAAAAGCTCCGCGACTGTCAAACATCTTGAGAAATACACACCGAATCATAAAACAAAAAAAAAACACCCCTTTAAACATTTTCAAAAATCTAACCGACACACCACTAAAAACACCAAACCTTAAATGGATACCCCCACTGTTTATTGCAGATTCGGACTCTACGTATCAAAATACGAAGGTTTTGTCTGAAACATTTTCATTTTGTTCTTGATCGTAGAAATTCCCAAGAAATAACTTTGTGTAGTTCTGAATAGAAGTTGGTTGAATGCTTTGCTGAGGTCAGTATAGATTGAATCTACCTGACAGGCCTTTTCTTCTAAGTATTCCAAAATGAAGTGATGATAGATTAAAAGGTCAGTTTCGGTACTACGGCCATGAATGAAACCATATTCCTGAATTGTATGGGTAGAAAAAGTAGACACAGTTCTATCAGCTACGATAGATTCCAATACTTCACCCAAAGATGGCAATGCACTAATTATGGGCGATAGTTCTGCATCTCCGACCGATTACCTAATTTAAACAACGATACCACAAAAGCGGATTTCCATTATTGCGGCAATGTTGCACAGGAAAGAGATATGTTATAAAGTATTGACATTGGTAAGGCTAATGAAGGACTACAATGTTTCAGTAACTGTGGTGGTATCTCATCAGGGTTAGAAAAAAAAGGAGTTGGATAAACTTGATAACTTATGAAAGATAATGTCGGTATTAAGATCAACATTCAAGTTTAAGTTAGAATTACAGTAGTATATTGGATTCAAATGAGAATGAATAGAATAAACAGAAAATAGTATCTATCACACTGACAAAAGTCAATGCTAGGTTTTCCACTATCACCAAACAACAATGCACAATCTCTCGACGCGCGTTTCGCTAACCAAGTTAGCATCATCAGGAGATGATTAACAGTCTACTGTTAATCATCTCCTGCGCGTCGAGAGATTGTGCATTGTTGTTTGGTGATAGTGGAAAACCTAGCATTGACTTTTGTCAGTGTGATAGTTATTGTTACACCAAAGGTTCCAAAACCCAATTACTGGAGAAAATAGTATGCAAACATATTACATTCAAATCATCATAAGAATTATCATTATAAAATTGGTAAGCCATTTGTTCTGTGTTTATTGTTTACAAAGTTCCAAAAAAAATTTGGGTTGAGATGTATCTACACTATTTTGCGTAAAGAATAAATAATTGTTGTGGTCTATTGAAATACTAATGTTACAAGTAGTGCGCAACTCTTTGTAAGTGTTTAAGGCCAATCTACAACAACAGTTACGTTTATACCTCTTAAAAACGTATTGTTCTTCCATTTTATTAACCGTTTGGTATCTACAGAGAACCAGCTAGGATAATTTCCACTGTTTATGTAATATTGTCAATTTTCCCGATATTGTGTGACAATGACTGTAAAAAATAACGAAAAAAGGTATATCCGCTTCAAGCAGCAGGTACATGATTTTAACATTTTTTTTGTTCAAATATCTGGAAGAATCCCAATATGAATAATGTGTGTCTGCTTCAATAGGTAGACCGTAAATAATTTTACATAAATACCCCAAAATTCACAAAATTACTTCTTACGATTTTTAGCGCCATCTATCAAGAACCGAGAAAGAAATGTTTCAGACTAAGCTTTCGTATTTTTATACGTAGAAGCCGAATCTGCAATAAACAATGGTGGTTTCCTTTTTAAGATTTCGAAGTTGCGCCCGTCCTAGCCTCTGGGGGTGGAGATAGGTCGTGTTTGGTGTCCTTGGATAGATTTTTGAAAATAATTAGAGGGGTGTTTTTCGAATCGATGTACACTTCTCGAGATATTTGACCATGCCGGAACTTTTGGGACAGCCAGTACGTAATATGCAATTATTGCAATGGCCTCACACGTTCCTGCTTCCGTCAGTGATGTTCTCCAATGAATGTTGAATGGGATGACGCACAGGTGTTGTTTTATCTGTTTGTCAAAATTTTTACCCTAGTTAAAGAATGATGCTTTCAGGTAGTATTAACCGTAAACTTTGCGTAACATAGCAAATTTGTTTTATGATTCTCATCGGCTGTTGAATTTTTACATGATGTTTTGCTAAATCTTAATGGACACGATTGTCACAGGAGAGTATTAACATTTTAAGCAATATTATAAAGGTAACCGCTAAACTTTTGACATTGTTGGTAGATCCTATAGATGGCAAAAGATCATTCAAAGCCAGGAATTAGACGAAGTTAAAGCGATATAATGAAAAATACGATTATCGTCGCTTTATTTTAGAAGTGTCATTTAAGGTAGAGGTTAACCTTTGTTTGTTCACTTAACAAGCCGCTATCAACATCAATTTACTTTCAGGTGTGTCGATTAAGTAAATCTACTTTATGTGCAAATGTATAATGGCCGCGAGAATAGACGTTATGTAGCGGCGATCAGATATTTCCCGGAACCCATGTAATATTCATTTTCATCGTTTCTCGTATAATTCCTGCGTCTACCGCCCTAATATGCCGATGTCCGTGGAGGAACGTCAGCGAGCGGCATTGTCTTCGTATCAAGTAGCCATACGGCACGAGCGATAAAAGCGCGAAAGAATTTCAAGTTCTGGGTCGAGACTCGCGGCAAACTCTTTTTCAATGGTAAAAATCCGTTCCCGCAATCACCGGCCGCGCAGGGCCTTCGATGCCGGAGCCGAGCCAGCGGAATATCGGTCTCTCTCCTTCTCACCGCGACGAGGTAGAAAGTGTGCACTGCCTGGATACGGCAAAAACGGCACCCGTATGACGACTCCTTGCTGCCGGAGCAATTATGCGTCTGGAGTTTTTGCTTTTCCGCTGAATTAAATTTTTATTCGTCGAATTAGAAAGTACATCCTGGTGTAATAGTTTTCCATTACTGGTTTACAAATGAGGTTCACGTTCTTCCGATTCAACTGAATGAAAGCAACAGGTTTTTTGTTTTTTGTTTCTTTGCTGAATAAACGTTCTTTTTGTTCCTTAATAATGCATCTTTTATGTGACATAGTAGTGATCTGACACCGTATTTAAACAAATAAGTTAAAATAAATTAACGAAAAACTAAAATCTATAGCATATCCTATTAACCAAAAATTAAATCAAAATTTAACTGCACATGCAGAGTCTAAAGGTCTTCCAATGTAGCGAACGACCTTCTTTTCAAACCTGCATCATATTTGCCATCAAAACTATACCAATCATCTTTCTGCTGAAATGTTCTTTGGTAGGCATAACACAAGGCTGATTCAACACTGGGATCTAAAATAGATCTTTTAGTTTTTTATTCTTGCTACATTCATACAGATGCCTTTCCAAAGCTACTCCTTTTAGTTACCTTTTAGAAAGTGTTGGATGGGAAGACCCTAAGTTAGGTAGATCTTCCTCTTAGACTTCATATATTCTCCCAGGTGTGTTGCCGTTGGGTTGCATAATGCTGTGTATATAAAAAAAATGTGAGTGAATATTTTTTTCTTGTTCTCCATTGAAGCTGCATATATTCTGCTTTATTCCAAGTTTACTTAGATGCTTTTTCAATGTGCAGTGGCCTAAAAAGGTCCTTGTTAGTATGCGGTTTGTTTTTAGTTGATGAATTCTATTAATCTCCTTTGGTTATTGGTTTATTAAAGAGTTTCAGATTGTCCCATTCCTTGGAGATTTGCCCAATATTTGAATTTTATCTGCTTCACTTTATTTATTAGTTTCTCCAGTATTGTGCTATTGTTTGTGCCGCGAAAGAGTTCAGCAAAAAAATGGTTTTCCAACCTCGTTTCCTTTTTAGTGAAATTAGTTTAATTTTTCTAAGCACCCCCAAACCATCAAGATGCTGAGTCCACACATCAGCTTGACTATCAGACATTCTAATAGTCAACAGTTTGGAAGGTCTTCGGGTATATGCCCAACCTACGAAATATTTGCTTCCAAGTCCGTATGTTTCTATTCAAATTTCCTCTGCCGTCTTGAAACCATCTGTATACCATTTGATAATACAATTTCAAGATATTGCATTGACTCCACTCACTTCTTAAGTTAAGCGTGGTAAATTCTTTCACAAAGCTAAATCGTTTGACATGTTCCAAGTTTCGTCACATCCTGGAAATCAAAACCTATGCCTAATAGTTCCTTCTCTGCTGATATTTCTGCGTGTGTTTCTTTCCACTATGTTCTCTCCAAAAATGTAGAACCTGCTAATAGTATCAATAGATTTGTAATCGATTGGCAAAATATTACGTATGTAAATAAATTGCACCCTTTTTAAATAAAATTGGATTTTTGCAAGAAATTGAGTTCAAAAGTATCATATACTTCTATATCATCTTTAGCTTGTTATGACAAACATTAACATATAATATATATACAGAGATAATTTGTGATAATGAAATTTCTATGAAATGGAGCGGCATTGTCAAATTGTCAGTCAGTGTAGGTATATTTAGAATTGTAGAGTTCGTGTATGAGTGCCAGGTCGAAATTTTTCGTCGCCACAGCAAGTGTTGTCGAAGCGTCTCACTATATTCGTCAGTATCACTCTGTATGATTTCATGACCATTAATTTCAGGATCTTGAAGTTAATCCTCACGAGCTTGAAGAAAGCATGCTAATGATTTTTGCCAAGAATCTCAAACAATGCCTTGCCAATGAAGAAGAATCCCATGTAGTTCTTCACTTTTGTGCTGAGTAGGAGCCGACCTTGCACGCGTAGTCCTGAATTTTGCTACTTCAGGCATGTCCTGACCGCCTCTACTGATTCTTTCTTTCCCGGAATTATGTTAACACCCTTGGTCTATTTGGAAAGTTTTCGTTTTCAACAACAGTTAATTCCGCTCCCTCCCGGAGATCCCCCATGGATGTCAAGACCTCTATGAGGCAGGTCTCCCCCTCCTTCTTCCTCATCCTGGCTTGGGCCAGGCAATGGTGGAGTTATTGTTGTATTGTAAGTTGTTATCAAAGCAACAGTTTGGTATTTCAAATTATTTTGGTATTATACCTACCGTTTTAAATACTTGGTTACATATATTCAATACATGTTTGTTAAATATGAATTTTGAATAAAAGATACTGCCCAAGCCTTTTTACAATTACGGCGATATAATAACAACATGGTCTTGGACATCAGAAGAATTGAGTATGGAAGTTGATGGAATTTGTAGCATTTTTGGGGAAAATTGCGATTTAGGTATTTTTGAAAACTTTAAACTTAAATACGGTTACTTTTCTTTTATGAAACATGCTTAAATATCTTAGTTTAATAGTCGTTTTAACAATTTACGCTAGCAATTTAATTTTTTTTTTTAATATTAATTATAATTAAATTTTTATACTCTTTGAAAGTATTTAAATGCTCGCTTAATAAATTGAAATTATACACCGCATATAGTATAAGCGATTATAGTTTTTTTTTTATATAAAATATTAATCAGTGTTAAACTAAATATTTCATGCGAAAAAATAAAAATACTCACTTCCGTTTGCTGATCTTTAATTTACGTGCTTGCGTGGTTGTTCATTTAAATGAAGTATTCATCTGCAAATGTATTAATTTCGTGGCTTTAGAAGCTGTTGTTATAGAAGCAAGATGTTAATTAGAAGTGAAAAATATTAGAGATCTGCATTAAAACAATAAGTTGTAAAATTAAGATAATCGCAATCTTCCTGTGCGTTTGTTGCTTGCAAGTATTATCATAATCAACATCATTATCGTCATATATGGAAATAGCGGACGGTTTTGATGAATATTTCCGAACGTTAACGGTAATGCGGTTGTCGAGATATTTCAAACTGATTCTAGAAATTAATCTTGAGAGAGATATCGGGTCGTTGGCAAGTGCGAGGGGCCGTTTAAAGTTGAAATATTTACCTGAACGAAAACAGTTGGAGTTTGAAAGTAATGGGAACGGACAAGTGGATCATTTGTTAAATGGTATGTGGCGTTGCAACGGATGCAAATAGTATTGGCATTTCTCATAAGCTTTGGTATGTATTTTGGTGAGGCTATTGCTTCTTGGTAATTAAAAAACTGACGAAAACGAAATGACTTTAATTATAATAACGTTTTCTCAGAAATTGTTTTCACTAAATATTGTTGTTAGATACTTTTAGTAGGCACCAGCAATTTAAGCATCAAATGTTATTTTTTTAATTAAATATGCACATCTGAATCTTTATCATTTATTCACATGCATTCAGACTTTTATTTCTATGACTTGGAAGTATTTTACCATTCCTATTTAAGCCATGTCGAAGTTCTTCTGTTAGTATGCAGGCTATTCCTGGACTATTAATGCTTAGATTTCTATGCTTTGAAAGAGAAAAAGATAATGTAATGTTTCTTTATGGTTCTTCATTAAATCAATGGTATTATTAAAATCTTTCTGTACATGCCTTGATGCGGTTAACTAACTAAGTAACACTCCTTTTGTTGCCGTTTTAGGCGTTACTGTTGTGTTCTCGACCATTCCAGCAATCTCGCGGTACGCACGGACATTCAATTCCTTCTTTGTTTATTAGCAATTCTCGATAGTATGGAAGCCGCAACCCGCCTAAGTATTTTCTTTCTTTAATGTAATGATAAGTTTATTTACATTCATAGTATGCGTGTACGCTCGTGTACTACTGCTAACTAATGCAGAAATGCCAATTCTTTCAGTCGGTGAACGGAATACCTAACCAACAATTGACATGAATTAAACGGCACCGATGAAAAGAACATTTACTCTTTTTTCCATTGCCCAGCGGTACTCAAAAGTAATTGTGCGGTAATTAGCAATAATTGAAATTCCAAACGCACTGGCCGGCTTCATGAATAATACATTTGACATGCAGGTCTAATGGTTCGTCTGTTTTAATGCACGACTGATTTTGAATTGATTGTATTCGTTTTCGGTTGACAGTGGAACTGAACAAACGGATAATAGTAAGCTTTTGTTTTCAGATTTAGTAGTCGCAAACGTGGGAGAGATAAGTCATACCATCTATCGAAGAGATAGCACGGTGAGTGAACTGAGCTTACTTACTTAATTTAGATAGTAGTCATGTGAATGCAGTAGAATGAATATATGTTTTAGAGCTCTATTTACATATACATATGTAATCGTAGTGCACTCTAAAAAAATCAGCTTAGTATCTTAAGTCTCGTACGCACCACAGGGTGCAATATGTAATGCAACGTTGACTGTTTTAATTTTTTGGTGCAACATACAGCGCGCATTTCGTTTCCACAGATGTTCTACAGTGTTCGTCGAGCATCCCCGTAACACGAGTTAATAAATGCTGCAATCTGGTTGTAGACCCAGTTACCTTCCCGATGCCTGCATTCGGTCCAGCTTTTAATATCACTAATCAGCCGTTTAGTCAATTGCGCCTTAACTTTCTCTTTGTCCCAGCGTTCCTACCAGATCTTGTAGGTCCCTGGTCTCAAAGCGCCGA
The DNA here is from genome assembly GCA_949128085.1 of Cetonia aurata. Taxonomy (NCBI): domain Eukaryota; kingdom Metazoa; phylum Arthropoda; class Insecta; order Coleoptera; family Scarabaeidae; genus Cetonia; species Cetonia aurata. Next base: position 19,928,848 of record OX421886.1, on the reverse strand, counting down.
GCTTTCGCATCACCAATAACGGATGACATGGCATTCCTTTCATGCACTAACAGATCTATTGGGACAATGCCAGTTATAACCTGCAATGCAACCGCCGACACAGTCCTATAAGCCGACGCCACCCGCAATAGCATATTTCTCTGTGCTCTCAATAATAAATTTTTATGCTTTTTAACCTTTATAGCATCAAACCAAATAGGTGCCCCGTAGAGAAGTATGTTGTGAAGCGCTTCACATAGGACCGCTCCTTGGTCCACCTACATTTGGTAGAATCCTGCTGATTGTAGCCAAACACTGATCGGCTCTGACCGTCACCTCTCGGATGTACTGTCCAAAGTTGCGTTTCTCATCGATCGTAATGCCTAGATACTTAATGGCCTTTCTAGGTATAATTGACGCACCGTCCAGCTTGAAAATAACATGATCCCTACTTTTTGCACCCTTAACAATCACTACCTCAGTTTTCCCAGTAGCCAGGATCAGTTCGTTCTCCTTCATCCACTCGCTTATCTGTTCGAGGCGTCTATTACCATTCCTCATGAGAACATCTTCATTTCGTCCTCTGAGTGCGAGATCGCCGGCAAAAGCGATGGTCATTGCGTCAATCGTCAACTCCAAACTCAGCACCCCATCATAAAGTACGTTCCAAAGCGTCGGACCAAGAATCGATCCTTGCGGCACGCCAGAACCACATTCCAGCAGCATGCTTTTATCAAATTTTCCGGTCCCTCAAGTAACTCGATATGAAATTAACGAGATAACCAGAAATATTTTTTTTTTCGGAGTTGTTCAATTATAAGCCTATGACTGCCCGAATTGAAGGCATTCTTGACATCGATCGTTATCAGAGCACACCATCTGGTATCACATACCCGTATCGCCTCTACAGCCGCTTTCAGGGCCTGAATAGTAGACTTTCGCTTCCGAAAACCATACTGATGATCGTAAAGGTTCTCACCATCTTCCAGTTCTTTGGACAGTCTATTTCTGATTAGAATTTCAGTTTGCTGTTGGAAATTCAACATGAGACCTGAAAGAGCTAGGCAGTTTAGGAGGTTTTCCACTTTTAAGGATTAAAACAGCACTTGCTATTTTCCAGCTGTTTGGGAAATTTTGGGATTCTAGAAGTTCATTCATGGCATCCAGTAGCAAGTCTGACCGATTTTTTGTTATTAGTTTAATTGCCTTTTTAATTAACTTTCCCCCTTCTCAAACTACTGGCCGCGCATGACAGCTCATCCATCGTGAATTTTTGAACATCAGTGACAGCTTTTCCTTCTACCCACTGCCCTTGTGCAGGTGGAAAAAGCTCCCTGAAGACCTGATTTTTTCTTTTAACTATAACTAATCTCGATAATACGAAAATAATAATACATTCTTTTTGGTCCTTACATATGTATGTATACATATGTATATTTTATCTTAATTGTGCAAATATACGTGGACTTGATAATAACTTTCAACACCCATCTGTTATTTTGTGCATAAATATATATAAAAAAAACAACAACCGTATGTGCTTAGTGCGTAGATGGGAAGTATTGGTGCGCGTAAAAGCGACACTCGATATGAAAAGAAAGTAAATTGTAATTTATGAGATGAGATAATTTTCTTTTTGGCATTCGTACGTTGGTATACCGTGCCACATGTTGATCCATATTTTATTTTCTTCTCCCGTCTCCTCCACCATAGCGTTAATACGATATTCACCACCGAAGTAGAATCGAATGATGAAGCTATTGTCATGCTGTAATAACATAACGGTAAAAAATGTCAAGCAAGCGGTGGTTGAAGATATCCATCAGACGGAGAGAGGTTCTGTGCGTGACGTGCATTTTCAGATCGGTATCCGAGATTCGCACGGTGAGTAGTGGATATGTTATGTTGTAGGTAGTCAATTTAATAGTGTCGTGCGAACACTATCTAGGAATAGTACAAGCCTGTCTAACGTGAGAAGTGTACGCTGTCGATATTGTATGGTATCGGCACGCATGATGGGATGATAGGATTTGTAGAAATGGCTGTTAGGTGATTGATATACAGTGGCTATTAAATGACAGGCCTCGATGAAGGTGTAGAAATAATTAAAAGTTGTAAAAGTGTACTATATCGCCAATGTTATTGCTATTCAAACATGATTGTTGCGTTGCAAAACCGCCAATACATAATACGTATTCTCATACACAAAGAATGTCATTTTCACCATAACCGTATACCATAAGGGTATATACCTAATAATCGGAACACTTCTTCTAGATATACATATTCTCCAATGGTATTAACATAGAATCATTTAGGTTTCTAAAATATATCGTCGTAACATTATTAATATATTTATTCGAGTTTTAGCAATGTAAAAATTGACTATTATTATTAGTAAAAGCTCTCGAGGCGAAAGTTTACGTTTTTATTTAAAGTAGGTGCTTTATTTAAATTGAGTTTTAACCACTAAGCCTTTAACAATAGTAGAAAATAAATAAGATGCTTAGGAGAAAGAAATATTGATCAGATTAGACGGTGGTTATGACGACCCTTTCGGCATGAAAGTGGTGGTTGCCATAATCACCACAGTTAGGCATTACTGTGTTGCCTTTTATCCTAAACACATTTTTTAATTTTACCTTAAATATATCTATCTTCATTCACGTGATATTTATTATTGGGTTTTCCGACTTCTGTGGTAGAACCATTGTTTTAGTCATTCTAATGCACTGCCATACTGATGAATGTGTGACCAATTACTGTCTTAACAGTCTCTCTACTTTCATTCAGTAGGTTTGTTTAGAAATTTCGATTTATTGTTCCTTTGAGAACTGCCCTCTTACCCATCTTTATCATGATGTTCGTTTTCTTTCTCTATTGCTGGAGATATGATAAACTTTTCTCGACCTTTCAATTTTTTTTCAGTCAAAACAGTAATGATACTGATAAATCCCTATTGGTTTAAATTATATAATAACCTGCCAAATGAGATGGCAGCTGAGAGATTTAAAGATTAATGATAATCTCCCTTTTTTTTGTGGGAGCCGTCTAATAGAGTTTTCGGAATATTTCATTTCTTACTAAAAATTATCTGATTTTTTTTTACATTCAAAGCCTCGCATTCATACATGATGTGGTATGCAGTAGTTTGCAGGGATAATTTCCAGTGTTAATCTCAATTTTCTGCAGGTGTCTTTTTAGTATATCTACAGTATCCTGCTAGGAAACCTATTACTGTGCAAAGGGATTGGTACTTCCATTCGAGGCATCATGAGCTGTTTTCTAATCAGATCCGTTTGCTCTTGATCAAGATTTCAATTACTATCATTCACAATCTTAGTGCTACTTCGTTGTAACTGTCTTTGGGTATCTTCGTGGTCCTCGGTGGCGTTTTAGAATCCCGCGTAGCTCTTTTGCCTACGGCCTGACTTCCCTTGTAATCATGGCGGCATGGTCTCTGCTCGGTCCACGTACTCTTCCTCAGTTTCCTTTGTCTTCTTAGTTTTCTGATCTGGATTGCGATCATGTTTTCACTAAGGTGAGTTCTTGTACCTCTGAAAAAAAAAAAATCAGCACCATCATTATCTTCTTTGGTGTTCACTTCCAAGACAGTTGCGTCATTTTCTGAAATCGCGTCGGTGGTTGAATGGTTTGGATGTTCGCCTTTCACCCCAAGCGTGAGAGTTGCATTCCTGGCCCAAACAGTTCGGTTTTTAATTTTGTATAGAAATCAAAAGGTGCTTTCTTTTGGGATAGGAAGTAAATCCAATGTGATATTTGGCAAATAAAAAATATCTACCGGATGTTGGGAGACTCTTGACAAAATTTCAGGGGAGATGGTGCCATACACGAATAAATATCAGTGCCTAGAAATGTCAAGGTGTATTCCATAACCGGAAACTTTGCACAGCAATAAGCAAACAATTCCCGAGTCTCCGTTTAACAGGTTTCCTGCAGGCTACCTTCTCCTGATCCTTTCGTTCTTCTTTTTTTACATTTGTATTGCTCTGGATCATTTGATTCTTAGGAGTAGGAGGGATGGGATGGTCCACACCCGCAGTTTCATCCGCACAGATATAAGGCCGGTTACTCTGGGAGGTCGAGAAGTTCCGTTTAGTATGTTTGTCTCTGGTGCCATCTATTTCTGGGCACGTCTCTGTGCCTTTACACAGTAACTAGATTTTCTGATGAAATTGATACCTCTACTCCTATGATTCACGACTCACTTCAGTGTTCTATTATCCAAGAGATTATGTTAGATTTTCATTTCCGTAGCAATCCATTAAATTTTAGTATTACATTTTCAATACGTTATCATAAATAAGTAAGGTATTTCGGATCTCTTTTTGGTTATATTAAAATTTAATTGTTTTGGTTGATCTACTTTAGAGATCAACACGTTTATGCTTTATAAGGAAGACATTAAATTTTATTTATCCGCAATTTAGTATAACTTGAAGTATCACAGTTTTCGTTTGAAAAATTATTTGAAGAAATCGTTTGCTAAAATATTTTTTCAAGTTATTAGTTTAAACAGATACGAAAATTTAAGACGTTACCGGATATCCCGCCTTTTTTGGGGCATCCGGAGAATGTTTTCGTAATTGAAAATCGTAAGCTTGGTCGCACAATTCAATGATTATTTAAAAGCGTTCGCTATAGGCATGCTGAAATATATGTACCGTATCTTACAGTAAAACACTTCTATTACTTTTGCCACGCTTAGAAGATCTACAATTATAGGAATAATTACAGACAATATAAAGCTTAATGGAACTTAATGGCTCTAAAAACATTTGTTTGTAATATTATAATTTAATATGGTAGGAACAATACTTATACTTTACTCAGTCAAGCATCAATGCGCACAAATCTGTGAGTTTCCTTAATTGCACTTTATTTGAATTAAATCCGTACTGTGATAGCATGATTTGTGTTTGCTAATGCTAGTGTAGTGGAATCACTTATACCGGCGCTAATTGCGATTTCAAAACAAAAAGTAGATACACAGAGAAAACTATATTATAAATCTAATACCCAGTATTATAGGAATTTTATATAAATAAATAAATAATAAATATAAATAAATTTATTGCTTATAGACAACACAAAAGATATCGAATGTTAAATTTCTACATTACTTGTTATTGAGTTGGATAAAAAAATGTATTTCTGTGGTTATAATCACCTTATATTAATAATAAGACGACATTATATACGTTAATAGTGCGTTTCGTCATTACTGTTATTGCTTGGAAGTTGCTTCTCGCAGAGGATTTGCCATCAGAAAATATGCTTTGGCGGTTTCTACCCGATAAGTTATGTATAAAAGTACATTAAACAATATAATGAAGCTTCACAACAGTTTCCGGAACACAATATATTAAATGTTTGTTTCTACTGTATGTAGAAAACTTTGCTATAATACGATTTGATAAAATAAACTGTTTTTTTTTTCATTGATAATATTATCACCTTATACACTTGTGTGCATAGAAATCGGCCCACTGTAAACTTTTGAATTTTACTATATTTTGTTTCTAATCTATTTATCATATCAAGGAAATATATATATATATATATAATGAGTATATAATCAGTAACCTTAATTACCCTATGGGTGTAAAGGTAAATTCTATACACAAACACTTTTATTTCTTATTATAGATAAACGCTGCCCATTCTTTCTTGTTTTTGCCATTCTTCTTGCTTCATTCCAGGATATTCCTCTTTTTCTCAAACTTTCTCCCACTGTACTATCCCATGTTTTTCTTGGCCTGCCTCTCTTTCGTTTGTATCTTGATCTTGCCAGCCATACTCTTTTCGTCAGTCTTTCCTCTTCCATACGTATCATGTGTCCAAACCATTTCAATTTCTGTCTCTCTATGCTTTCTAAAATCGGCTCTACTCCTAATTCTTCTCTTATCTTCTCATTCCTTATTCTATCACTTCGGGTGACCTCTTTAACCGCTCTTAAATACCTCATCTCCAACGCTTGTATTTTACTCTTAGTTTGATTATTCAAGATCCAACTCTCACAGGTACGTCAACATAGGTTTAAATATTGTGTTAAACACCGTTATTTTTGTTTTCTTTGAAATCTCCTTCTTCCTTATAATAGCGTTGTTCATTGCGTAATATAATTTTATCCCACTTTCAATTCTGTTGTTAATTTCTGCTTCCTCTTTACCTTCTTGATGTATATTTATTCCCAGATATTTAAATATTTCTACTTGTTCTATAATCTTTCCATCTATATGAATTATTATTTTCCCATCGTCTTTCCCTATTGACATAACTTTAGTCTTCTCTATATTTATCCTCATATTTCTCTTTTTCAGAGCTGTTTCCCAAATATTTAAATTTGCTTGCAGATCCTTTATATTCCCCGCGTACACCACCAAATCGTCGGCAAAGGCACTTTCCGCGATTTCCACTATCCTCATGTCTTTATACCCTATCTGTAATTTCTTTGTTTTAATCTCTTTCAAGATGTCATCAAGGACTATATTAAAGAGTGTAGGACTAAGTACTCCCCCTTGTCGCAATCCTTCCTTAGTTAAAAATTCTTCCGACTGCATTGCACCCACACTGACGTAATTTCTGGTTTTATGATATATACTAGCAATTGCGTTTTTTAATTTGCTATTTATTACTCTTTTATCAAGGCTTTTCCATATCAGATCCCTTGGTATACAGTTAAAAGCCTTCTCTATGTCTATAAAAGCCACATATATGTTATCATTACTTGTATTTTTCTCTAGCAGTTGTTTCAATATGAATATATTATCCTGTACTCCTCTACCTTTCCTGAAACCACATTGTGCCTCTTCTAGTTGTAATTCAGTTGTTACTTTCAATCTTTTATCAAGAATCCTCTCGTATACCTTAGTATAGTACTCAGTAGGGTAATTCCACGATAACTTTTACACTCTTTGTTGTCTCCTTTTTTATACAAGGGTAGCAGTATTCCCACTTCCCAGTCCTCTGATATTTTTTGCTCCTTCCATAAGTTATTATATAGTATCTTGATAACTTCTATTCCAGTTTGTCCAATACTTTTCAGCATTTCAGTTGTAATTCCATCATTTCCAGCTGCTTTTCCTCTTTTTAATATCTTTATCATTTCTAATAATTCTTCTGTCGTTATTTCATCGTCCTCTGCGGTCTCGTTGTATTCTGTGTAACTCTCATTTTCCTCCTGTATATTTACCGAGTCTGTTATTTCCATGTTGAGTAAATCTTCAAAATATTCTTTCCATCGCTTCATTATGTTTTCTTCCTCTTTCAATATTCTTCCTTCCTTTGATTTTACATAGATACTTCTATTTTGCTTGCCTTTTCTTATGCTTTTTAACACTCCATAAAATAACTTTTGATTTCCTTTACTATCTCTTCGCATAGCTTCCCCAAAATCTTGCCACGATTTTTGTTTTGCTGCGTTTACTAATTCTTTGACTTTTATTCTTTGCTCTTTTTATATCTCCCATAAGTTTTGTTACTCAAATATATCTTCCATTTTTGTTTTTTAACTTTTATTTCTTCCTTTATTTCGTTCGTCCACCAATTTGTTTGTTTTTTATTCCTATTTATTCTCCTGAATCCACAGGTTTCTTCTGCTACGGTTAGCAATATATCTTTGACAGTTTTCCAAAGTGTTTCTATCCGCATACTGTTTATGTTTTACTTAATTTTATTCATTTCTCTCTCACATCTTTCCCTATAATAGCTTAGCTGTTTCTTCTTCTCTAAGTTTGTATGTTCTAACCGCTTTCATTATACCAATTCTTTTATTTGTTTCCTTATTCTGAATTTTTTCTTTGTTAGTTATTTCTATTTTTGAAAGGACAAGATAATGATCTGAATATATCTCAAAACTTCTTCTAACTCTAGTATCTTTCTATCACTTCTCTTCCAAATTCCTTGTTTACTATAATATAATCTATTATAGGTCTTTCATTTCTATTTATTTGTTCTCTTGTATACTTGTGAATATTTTTATGCTCAAAAAAGGTATTGGTAATCATTAAATTATGTAATATGCAATACTCTATTAGTCTTCTTCCATTATTATTATCAGATCAAGGAAAAATATATGCTCTTTGAAAGCATAAGTATATATTTTATTTTGGTTTTATTTTTGTCTTAATGTTGCATAGAATCACCTGAAGTTCTTAATTTCTTGTCCTTTAGTTATGTAATGTTTTTATATGGTAATGTGAATGAGCGGAAACGTTAACAGATCAACGGACTGTGTTCACACTTCACGGAAGGCGAAATCCATTCACAAGCTAATATTATAGTAACCTAACAAGATGTGTATAATTCTCAACGTGACATTAAAGTTAATTTGCTGTTCCTCTGCGACTTTTCTATCATTCCATATGTAGGTAGTAGATCGTTATGTATACATGTGTACATAAACTAACTGAACTTTTGATCTCTAGAAATAATAAGGCTGCAGACAATACACAATAGATCCATAATCTATATTTGAATACATATTGTCTTACTTTTTGTCAAAGAGGATTTTTATTTTTCAAATATCGTACGTTCAATGACCTTTATTGTATTGGTATTTTACTAAGTCAATATTATTTTCTTTCAAAATATTTGAACTATAAGCTCTCTAATATATAATACTTGACTGTCAATTTTGTCAAAGTTGCTTATAATTGTCATTACCACATAAAGTTGCTCTTACGACTATTCTCAACTTTCTCAAGCTTTTTATTACAAACGTGCACGTCATACACGTGCAGTGTGTTTTAAGCGTATGCAAAGAAATTATTTCATTTAAGAGGAATTATATCTCCGTTAACTCCGAGAGCGAAGTCGGTAGTTGAAGTTTTTGTGAGGAAGACAATATTTGGCCTTGAAACTTTCACTTGGAAGTGTATGTCTCGGTGTAAGTTTTACAGGTGTATTTCTTATGGAACTTTCGTTTAATACAGTCCATGTAACTTTCATTAAATACGTCTTTGGAATCGTATTACCGAGCAAAATGTCTGGGTTGGGCTTCATTAACTGTCCACAACGTTAACGCCGTATCCGTTAATATTTTCCGCAAGAAGGATGCAGCAGTTTTTCATTTTGAATTTCAAATCTGGTTTTCCGTTATAAGTTGACCCGTATAAATCACATTTCCATAAGTTTTATTATAAGTGCATCAATTTTTTCGTGTTAAATATGCAAATATATTAACATATGTTAAGCACTTAGTATGTAGTTATGTATATTTTATACATACTTATATTGTACATTCACTGAGATCATTTATCTGATAAGAAACTGTTCTATATGTAGCGTAATGATGTAATAGTTAACGCATAGATACATTCTTAAATATTCTGCTTTTTCTTACCTTGTGTACTACTAAACATATGCACATAATGTATGTCTGTAATTTACAGGATATTTGAATGATATGCATATATATCGATGCATATGCTATGATTTATCTATACCTATGTTATTCTAAAGATTTGGGGTTCAAGACTGTTGCTCTGAAAAACAACATTGCAGATAATAGCTACAGATTTCTTGTCTTGACAAGAGTTTCTAGACTTAGAAGAACAACAGATTTGGGTTTACATCTGTACAAGATTGTATTGGTCCAGAGCCTGAAGCTCTTAGACCATCCTAAGTGTCTTAAGTTTGCTGTTCGGTCTTTTGAACAGTGATCATAATTTTGGATACAAGTAATGAGAAATTCTTGCATCCAAAAATAAAAACTTACTGCATGGTATGGTAGCATATTAAAGGACTACAATTTTGTCAGAATGATTCGGAAGGTGACATCAACTAAAGAGCAGTACCTATTTTTCTTTCCAATTGTTTCTCTGACCATATTCAATGTGCTTCATACATGCAATTTCAACAAGAGGTGGCCCACATTTGAAAAAAAACTGCGCAAAATGCAACTGTAGTTGACTTAATTGAAACTAGCTTTTCTTTATTTCGTTATTTATTGGCTATGGTAATTGTAAACAAACCACGAATCCTTGATGCATTAACTCGTATTCGGAAAGTGGACACATAAATGCTGTGTGATTCAAAACATAATGCTATAAACTGACCTTAAGAATAATATAAAAAAAATTGGTTATATTCCAAATAGTTTTTATTTTATTTATTCTGAGGCGCTCTTAGTAGAAAACGTTTTCGCTTGGTGACAGCCTTTAAAGGGATTTGATAAAGCCGAAGCATTTATATATAAGTCAAGGACCCCGGCAGGGAAAAATCTCTTTTAATCAACATTATTACCCCGGAAAGAGATTCGAACCTACGGCACCCGGTAATACTCGCAACCATGTTGTTTTTTTTCGTTTCTCCATGGACGTCGTGGAGTTTTCGGAAGCACTGCAGCATCTTGGCTTTTTGTATTTTCCCATTTTTTGTTTCCCTTAGAGCGAAGTCTGGATTTGTTATAAATATAAACTCCCAAGACAGTCCTTAATTTGTTGTAGATCACGGTCGTCACAAAATTTGACATCTCACACTTCTTACCTTGCCCTTGAGTGATTCCTATTGCCTTGGAACCATGGTTAGGAAGCCAATGATACTCTTTGGAACGTGCTCGCATTCAACGCTAGCTCTTTCAAAAATCCTGCATGGATTCCTTTGCCTTGACCTAGGTTTTTGTTTCTTTATGTTCATAAATTGTAAGAAATTTAGTCTTCATTCAATGTTCTTTTTAAATAACCTTTGTCTATAACCGTCATCTGCAATCCCGACTCCCAATATATTTCTGTCAGACCTGCAGTGTTGTTTTAGAGCCTTTCTGCGAACTTTTTCCGTTCGATGCTCTTTTTATTACTCTTAGTGGCATGACTTACGTTTCTCGCTTTGGGTTTGTCTTTTCCCTTCTTTTATGATTCGGCGCCCTTTCGTTGAATTGAGATTCCTATAACTCTAGGCAAACACCCTTTAAGAGGCTATTTTTCATCTGGATCAGATAAAACCGGGGATTCTTTTAACGCAATTGATAATTCTATCCTACCTTGTTGCTTTGCAATGCTTTGGGCCAGGCATTGACGGAGTTTATTCGAGACCGTAAGCAAAGTTTCCATCAAGAGCTCGGCTATTATAAACTCTCTTATTTTAATAAAATTATTATAGTTAAGAAATATTTGACGAAAAACTAATTCATTAGTCGTGTTTATTACAAGTACGCTGAGTATTTAGCATCGCCGGAATTAAACATATTATAACAAAGAAGAAGTGAGAAAATACACAGAAAACTCTCGAGTTTAAAGTTTAAAAACTGTAGCAAAATGGACAATCAATATGCTTTTACTTCGTGAATATACCTCTTGTTTTATATTGACTATTGATCACTTCTTGAGCTTGTTAGAAAGAGGAAAGCTGACGGATATTAGTGCTAGCGGAGATGAGTTAGGGTTGTCCGTTAAACCTAGTACCTTCAATGGTACCATAAACAAATCCGCTTTGCAGTAGGCCTGCATCTAATGCCAATAAATTAAGTCACACACCCAACTAATACTCTTTAGCACATTTCACGCTTGTTTGCAAATTTCAGCTAGAACAGTATCCCAATGTTAATAATCGAATAGAATTGATAACTTATTTAGTGATAAAAGCAGGAAGAAATTCTTTCTTTGTCTAATGCTTGGGCTAAACGTAAGTATTGCGCTAACCGAAAGCCTTATACAGAACACATGGTGAAGTAATGGTGTTACTGTAATTTATTCATTTTAATGAGAAAGAATAGTGAGGAAACCATTGAAGAAAACAAGAGAATAGATTATGGAGATAAAACACTATGAAGTAAGTGTTGAATATAAATTCATGAGCTATGGCTCATGAATTTATATTCAAAGTAAATTTTAGTATCATATTGTATAGTAACGTTTAACACTAGATGCACGTCAAATTATTATTTATGGCGCTTAATCTGTTATCTTAGCTGCTAGTGTATACAATCCAATTAGTCCATATTTATCTTAAGTACTTATTAAATCCGTTTTAATGATCTAAATTATTGATAATCAGTGCTTGTTATCGATATATACATATGTTTATGAATATGTCTATTGGACTACTAGGTATTACAATGCGATTTTTAATAGAATTATTAGAATTTAAATTGATAATTAAAACTGTTTAATAAATTTATCATCACACACCAGCCCTGTTAATTGCTTCTTTTACTCATTATAGACGACACTGCTAAGTCAATCAGTCTAATCATTATTTTTTAAATTAGTGAAGTCCACCAATTTAAATGTTAAACAGCATTAATTCTAGTGAATACGAGAAAAATCATAATAAATGTAATAAATTAATTAAATGTGTGTTTAAAAATCGAATTTAATCGTTATGGAATTATGAAGTAACATATTAGGGATTCACTGTATTTTGAGTAAACGTTCTATAAGTATACATAAAAGAACCGAGTTAATCCAAATTCTTTTTTTTAATGTACTATCTGAGAAAAAATGTAAACTTCATTAGCAGATAGCAAAAGTAAAATGCATCAGAACATGAACAGGTATGTAACTGCTAGGAAGCTATACTTTCCCCGAACAGTAGGACGATAAAATTATATCATTACTATTAAAAGTACTTGGTCTAAAGAAAGTTAATTATACGGTTCCTTCCTTTTTACTGGCAAAATATTCTCCTCAAATGTAATGTATTGAATCTTATAGGCATTTAAGTCTTTCCAGTTTTTTTCTACATATTCCAAAAAAGGAGTTTACAGCCAGCAACATTGTAACTATATACTGATTGTGAGTTCCGAAATAAATCCGAGTTTAATTTAGACAGATAATTAATTTCGTAATGCATATCCTTTCATGTATACCTCATACGGCAAAAGCAAGCGGCTTAAACTTCTTTTATGTCGGCACTATTATATAAACATTTTGTATGGCCAGTATGTTTAGAGGCAACGAAATTTTTCCTATTCAACGATTCTAGATGAGTATTCGATGTAATAAATTACATTTGTATCGTGTAAGTATATCTGCAAACATTTGGTACTGTGGCGGGAATATGTGTTAATGATTGGCGTGAAAAAAAAATCGCGCAGACCGAAAAGTCAATGGCCAGTAAATAGCACCGCGCGAATAAAACCTGTTATGAACTAATGTCTGATTTAACATCCAATGCACCATATACACAATAAACTTGTTTATATTTACTGTATATAAAGTGCGACTTTAACATCATATTTCATATTTTAAAATCCTATTTTAGTTATTGAAAATATCAAATAATTAAGAAAAAAGAATCAATAAAACAACTGACAATTCTTCAGGAGAAATATGACTGTTTCGTACATTATACTTTGCATACACCTTTATCACCCTAATCAAACTTATACTAAACACACACAATATATAATTGATACACTTACTAAAATTTCCATTCTTTAATCCTTAGTTTTTGAGGTCATTGTGCTTCTTGTAGAGCTGCTGTTATATAATAAGCGCAATACATAGTTGAGAAAAGTAATTTGACGGTATTGAGTAGACGGTATTGAGTAGGCTGTTCAAAATGTAAGAGAGAACACATAGGGAGCACAGGACATTTTAAGTCATGTCATAATACATTAATGTTTTTTTTTACAAGTCAAGATACGTATTTTTGAAAGTTTTGCTTAGGCTTTGTTAATTTTTTATGTTTACATTTAGTCTTGTAGAAAGTTGTAATTATAGAAGCAAACATTACGGCTTTTAATTTATGGTACTACTGCCCATATACTCCGAGTGATTCACCAGTTTTGTTCTTAAATGTTAGAATTTGAATCATTTTTATCCACATCACTTGTGAAACAATGACGTATTTAATGTTCAATATAAAAATTGTTACTTTAATACTTACGTTGTTGCAAATATGATTTTGATTATCGTTAACTCAATGCAATATACTGTTTCGGACAACTGAGTCAAACATTTGATTGTAAAGTCAATATTCTAGAAGTTTTATTTTATTGAATTAAACCATTAAAGTATTTAAAATATAACTAATATGCAGGTACTCAATAGTTCATATAAATAATGTTACCTAGAAATATAGTTGTTATTATTTCAAGGTTAATGGTATTTGCTATTCTATCATAGATGGCGCTGCTAAATTACTACTAACACATTTGTTACTTATGTGGTACATTCAAATTCGAATACTACCTCGAATATATTGCGTCTATGAACGTTTTGGTAGAAGAACTGATTTGTATGCGTGTATTCTTACTTGGAATTTAAAAACACCCTTTTTGTATTAAAATGCTATACGGACACGGGATCAGTAATACCACCTACCTTGCTTAACTGTTTTTTAAATAAGTAATAGCTGTTAATTGAAGAAAAATTTTGAACAAAATGACAGATGTAAACTCGAATTAACACTCTTAACATTTATTATATCATGGCAAAATGAGGTTCTTCTACCAAGATAATTTTCTTGAAGTTCTTGATGCAACTCAATATGATATTGATAAAACTTATATTTTCTCGTTAATTCATTTACAGTTGTTTCACATGCTTCAATACTAACACTTAACGCTCTACTGCTAATGTGTGGGTGCAGTATTTCTAGTTCCTTTTCATCCGCAGCAACAATCTTCTTTCTTTCCCTTTTCGCATAATCTAATGGTTAATGTCGCTCTGGATATCGTATTTGATAAATTCGTGCTGCCAGTAAGCAATTCCTTTAAACTGTCCAAGGATGTATACCAGATCTGACAAATCTACTTTCAACAATAAATAAACCAACAAGTAAATAAATCAAATAGTGAAAGAAATAGCGAAATAATGCGTAAAAATAGTTATGCGAAGCACATTTAATAATTGTTCGACATGTGCAATGGCCTTTTTCGCAGCTACTACGATTATATAATCATAGTAACTGAAAAAAAACATATTTTTATGTAATTATTCATAAAACACTAATTACTTCGTAAATTATAAATGATAAGTATAGCACATGCTTAGTAAAAATTTTCAAGCTTCTTTGGCGCTACAAGATTCCACAAAAAATACAGGCTGTTCCATTTAAAATAAACAAGTTTTCAGCAATTAAAGGTCTCCTAATGCAACCAGAGTTTCTGATCATACAGTATAAACATTATAAATGCCTATAAAAAGCCCACCTGTATATATAGGATTCAAAAACTTGGAAAATTTTAATACAATATGTATTTTAAATTAAAATAAATAAGATTACTGATTGCATTATCTAATGTTAATAGGTTTAGCGCATCAGGTATACAGCCCATGAATGTTAAAATGGCGTTTTTATTCTTGCAGCAATCATTTTCTTGCGCATCCAACATCGTTGAACTCTTCAAATAACAAAAAGAAACAACTACTTTTCATTATCAATTCAATATTTTATGCTAGATGAATCAACTATGAACCATGCACGACTTCAACACTTATTTTTATCGAGATAATCAGAGCACATTGCAAACGCATTGCTCGTATTTAAACTAACGGTTTCATGATTCATTTAATTTTTGCCACGGTGTAGGTTTATGAATTTGTATTTTGGTATGTTGTTTGTCCTAAATTATCATATAACATGCTTTATAGCTAATTAGGCAAGTTAAATAAGACATTTTCTTGCAATTTTCACAATTTTCAGTATACCATACATTGAATTAAATCAAACAACAGTTGTTCTTAAATAATATAACTTCATCTTAGTTTCTTTCTGTGAAATAGTTTTTGCGAAAGGTGTCCTATTTATAAAATATAGAATTTTTTTCAGTCAATATATAAAATATTTAATAAACTTCAATAAATGTTTTATTTAAGTAGTAGAAACCATTCGATACATCATCTACCTTCGTTTGATTTACACGCAGCAAAAAAATCGCAAACGTTATACCACCTGCTGCTTTTCGAATAAGTTATTATCATTAAAATCGCAGGTTCGAGTCAATACTTCTCTAGTTAACGGCACCTCATTTATTTGATAAACAGGAACGTGATGAAAGATGATGAAATTTCACTTCTTAGAAATGGTTAATTGTTGGTTTGGTATCATGTCAGCATATTGAATATAAAGACTGTTGAATGTAAAAAGTACAATTCCAAAAGTATGCTATTTTTCCAAGGAAATTAAGTATTATTATAAAATTTGCTTCTATTAGACAAGATTAAAAGCTTAAGAAAATGTTATATTTTAAAACTTGTAAAAAAATTGCATTAATTTCTGAGAGTATTTAAGATATCTTATCGAATTATATGCGTTATTTCATCACATGCATTATCTATTTAAGCATAACGGCATACGCTTTTTTTTTTCTGTTGCGACTTAACAAGTTCTCAATGCATGTTTTATAGGACGAGGTTGAAAGAAATGTATTTCTTTTAGGACGATGGCTGCCTCATTAGTTTAAAATGTGTCATATAGCAGCTCGTCGTCAATTCCATGCATTAACATGATTGAAATCATCGCGGAGCAGATCTCTTCTCATACGCGTGCGTGTGCCTACCACATGAATTAATTTTTTTCAACGCGCACCAAGAAGGAACGGTTATATTTATGATGTCTGGCAAAAATCGAACATTTAATAAATTGAACCTTCAAAATTGTAGCGGTACCGCAATATGCTAACCAAAGTATTTTATTGGCGATGTATGTGTCAATAAAACACTTCGCATATTTTTTTTTCCAACAGGTACCATAATATGTAACGATGAACAATTCAAAATATTTGCAAAGTGGGAGAAAGATAGAGGAGATATACGTTCATCCATCTTCATATGATATAAAATGTAAATACCTAGTTCCGTGTAAACATTGATGTTGTTATAACCAATGATTTACATTTTTAGAATAAAGAAGTCAAGTTATTTGTGAGTTCAGTGTTCGAAAAAAAAAACGATTAAGCTTTGGGTCATGTATAAGTGACTGAGTTAGTTTGGTAGATAGAATACTTCAATATACATCACTCTATCACAATTCTAACTGAATTAAATCTGCTGTTCTCTTCTTTGTCGGAATAAAGATTTTTTACTTTTGCCTCAATTTAATTTCTTCTCGCTTTATACTGAAAGTATGGTTAATTAATAATGTTTCCATGGTAAGTACATAATAAGTTTGATTGTACAATTAGCATAATTTTTTTACCATAAATTTTCTCAAACTACTGATCTGTATCGTTCCATTCCATATACAACACTTTTAATAAGATTGTATGTGCATACTGTATTGTGCAGAAGAGCATGCGCATGGTTCGACTAATCCCCGTCAACTGCGCCCACCTAGGGCCTATTCTAGAACGGTAGAGTTTAACCAATCAGGCCCTTAAGATAGCTCAGAATCTTTTTGAATCAGGTCTTTTTAGGTCCTCTTGGAAAAGGTCAACCAGAGATGTCATACCTAATTCACGTTGTGGCGGGGCAGTGGCAGAAGATGTGCGCAACACGGAAGAAGATATTGCTCCGTGATTGCCATACTTGCAATCTTTTGTTTGGATGTAAATCTTGCAATGGCTTTGGCTGGTTGCGCTCTCTGCCACCGTACTATCGCTCCATAACTTATTGTTGGACGTGCTACCATCACATAAAGTCAATGGATTAGCTTTGGGGATATCCCCCAAGATTTCCCACATATTCTTCGCCAGGTCCATAAAGATAATCTTGCCCTGCGAGTAATCATTTCTACATGTGGATTAGGTTAGTGTCTTATCAAATAGGACACCTAGATATTTTACAGTATCTGCAAATTCAAGTTTCACACCTTGGATCGCAGGTGTTCCACTCTCCTCTTCCTGGTGAATAGCTCTTAGTTTTGTTTGGGTTATATGCTCAGGTTTTCCCTGCTGCACCAGGTACAAATGGCGTTAATCACCTGTTGGAGGGTTGAGGAAATTTCCTTTTCAATTGCTCAGTATACTAGTTCCAACACATCCAGCCTTTTAGTTTTTATTTTAAAAATTCTTTGTTTGTAATTGTAAACCGCTAGTTTGGGCTTCTCATCTCCATAAATATTTCCTACTAAAACGAATGGAAAATTTTCTTATTATCTACATAATTATGGCAAGCTGTTGATGATTGTCAGGCTGCCATTCTTAGAAAGAAATGCTATTTTGCGTTAAGCAGTTTTGCGTTAATTTTGAATAGTGACAAGAAGCTACTCAGGCCAGCACATAAAATTTTCATTACTATAAAATTTTTGCATACATTGTAATAATTTCGGAAGCTCCAACGCTTCATTTCGCATCATCAAATCATAAGTATCACAAAGTCGCCAGCATAAAAATAGATAGAGCAGTTCCTAAAGGAACAAACATTCGAATTTACGAAAATCTTACTGACAGTGAGTAAAAGAGAAAGAGGAAACTCCAGTCTATATTTTATATTATTGGGATGGCAGACAAGGTTTCTGTACTGTGCTTACTCCAAGAATTTCAGAGTAGACAGCTGCGTAAAGGAGCCGTTTTCAGGGATGATAGGTGCAATCTAGAAGATGTCTTAGAGAGCGTCCTCTGAGATTAAGGAAATCATAATAGACTTGAAGTTAGTCCCATCATTAATTTTTTTAAGGTTTGAATATGTATCTTTACCATCACATGGGAATTATCAATGAATAGCAACCTGTTTATGATTTATTTTCACAAAGCAAATATTAAGTTTTATATTGAATTTGTTCAAGCTTCTCGCTCGTATTACCTACGTTTTAATTTTCTTAGTTCTGGGCTAGAAGTACTTATATCTTGTACTTAACACGTATTGAATTCATATTTCCAGTATCTCTCCTTGCTTTGTTCAGTGAGAATTTGCGTGCCCTTCTTTAATTTTTAGTTTGTGTTCGTTAGTATTCCGTCTTGTACCAAGTTTAAACTTGAAGTAAAGAAGAAACGTGAACCATGTAAACCTGATCCTCAGTTCTTCTGTGCACACCTGTACGATTATGCATTCGGTAGTAGTTATTAAATAAAATAGTTTCCACTAATAAATTTACCAGTTTCACACCAAAGGTTTGCTTGGATGCACTTCAGTTGTTATTTGCGCAAAACTCATCTTTATATTAATAGTTTTCTTCCTTCATTTATTCCTTCACGGCTAGATTCAGATCTTGTTGCTCATCTTACAAGATCTTATGTTAAAATTTTACCGTTTTTCTTGTATTTTATTTCAGGGCGACAAATTTGAGATAATATCGGTATAAATAACCATGGATTCTTTATATTTCTGAATTACTTAGAAATACTGAAATATTTTTCGTGGTCCAAAATGACTGCATCATTTACAAAATTTTTATATGCAAAAATGTTCATTTGTTTACATATTCAAGATATTATAATTCGCAATGCGTTCAAGTACTTTACATATCCTCTTGCAACAAATTATACTTCAAAAACCGTTGAGTGCCGTTTATATCTTCCACATTTCCAAAGTTGAATTTTTAATATTAAAAAAATATACTAGCGAAGGAACAATATACGTATTGCTGTGGAAAAAGGGGATGAAAAACTGTGCGGGAGTGCGTTGACCCCTTCGTCCAAGTCAGCTGTTTCGAGAAGATTTTTAAAAGACACTAAATTTTTCGTAAAAGTTAAGTTAGTATTAAGTTACTTTGAAACATGTTGAAAAATTCTTATTAATATCATTTTTAGTTTTGTTTTACAGCAATGTAATTTTCATTTAGCTCAGTTTTTTGTTTTAAGTCATGTCACCGTGTAAGTTCGCCGCTGTTTGCGTGCGCTTCTCTTGGGCCGGCGTGTGCTCGGTTGCGGGAGAGAGAAGGTAGTGTACAATTAGACTCTGCGAAGGTAAGATCATTTTCCTGAGCGCTGTAAATGTATGTCGTTTGAAGACATTTTGTTTCCGCGTGTCATTTGATTTTTACAAATCTAACCTTAGTAGAGGCATCTTACACTCAATTCAGTTAATTTTCTTTGTATAATATTTGGAATTCCAAATAGTTTGTTATAGCTGATTTAATTTTACTTTTTGAGAGTTCATTTTTTTTTTTATTTGATATTTATTTAATTTTTGATTCATTCTTTTTCCTTTTCATTTAGATTTGATTGTAGTTCACTGTTTTGAAGGTATTTTTACCTTGCTTTGTTATTGCTGACTACATTTGAGCAGTTTTAAGTATTTAAAGGTAAAGACGTTCACCTGAGAACGCCATTTTGCGATTTACACGTGGTGTATAAAATTTTATATTTCTAAATTTTCTTAATCTTGTTATTTTCACGTTAAATATAGGGAGTTTTCTTTTAAGCCTGGATTTTAATTAATCTAAGGTTTTAAATTTCTTCCTATTTGTTTTTTTATTTATTAAAGTTCTAATTAATTTCAAAATTCAAATTTTGTTGTTTTAATTTGTTTCCCCACATCGTGGTCAATTTACACCCACTTTCAGTTTCTTAAGGTTTACCTTCAGAAGGTGACCACTGGGATTTTGAATCCCATGCTCTTCAAGAAATTTTTACTCTATTTTAGAGTTGGCGCTCAACTTAATAATTAATTTCAGACATTTGGTCACAAGCAGTAATTTAATTTTAAGTAATTCACATTTTCATAATTATCACAGCAGTATGTATGACGTAATGATGAGAAAACAGTTGTCAATCTACTCCAGTTGATCTAGAAACATACAACAGCCGCACCTACCACTCTTTATTGCGAGAAAGTTATCTAATGTATCCGCAATAAGAAAAAAACTAACATTATTCTGATTAATACGTCAGCTCATAAAATATTTTTATACCAAGTGGTGTATCAGGGAAAGTTGGGCGTAACTTGGAAACGATTTTTACCGTGTTTGCATTACAATTTACAGGAACCTTAAACGTGGATGCGCGTGGTCACGGCTGGCCGCTTGTATATAAAGCCGCGAAGTCGTATCCATCAGCTATGGCACGCTCGGACATCTTGTGCTCTAATTGTTTCTGTTACAGCCTCATACGCCCACTTAACGTTTCAGTTTTATAAGCAACTAGAAAGTAGGAAGAATAAATATTAAATAAAGAAAATATAAACAACGTGTTAAATAATTTCTTGTGCGTAATAAATAAAAATATACATATATGGTTGCCATCTAAAATTCCACAGATTTTTCTTCTCTTCTGTTATTTCGGCAATAAATACCTACATACTTTTGATATCCCCAGAAGTTTTATGAACAGGTGTAGGTATACAACTATACAATAAATAAACGAAGTTGTATATTATTTTATTTTATTTGTTTTATCTCATATAAGGCAGTAAAAATTAATTTATGTGGTAATATAATAAGGCGAAAGTGAAGGATATCTCGGTGTTAAAAAAAACATGTAGTTTTTTACGCTTTTTAAATTTTCTTGGTTTGTCTTATTAATTGGTTATTTGATTTTAATAAAGGTCATTTTCATGCACTAATGTTTCATAATTGGAAAGTAAGAAAAAGTTGATGAAATTAAAATGATAAATGTTTATGATTCGTATTTTATCTGTACGATGTGTATAACCTGTATGCAAACATGAAAAGAAAAAATAATTCCTGTCGGTCGTTAATTTGATTTGTACGTAATATAATGAACAATAATAATTTTGTACTTGTTCATTCCTCATTCTTAACTGAAGGGTATGTGTAGGATTCGTCGTGGTATTTTCATTATGGGTGCTGATTAAAGTCACTGTGTATTCATTAATATTAAGATATCCTTATATTATTATGCAGAGGTGAACATGTGGCGGAGGAATGTGATGCATCGTAGGTAATATTTACAGAGTTACTGGAAAACTTTTCGAGAAATTAGAAACAAGAAAGTAAAAAATTTTGGTTCGAGTAGATAGAATAGTCTGTGAAAGATAACAACTACCTAGTAGACATGATGTGAAAAACTTCTATTGAGCAAATCGTACGATATTCGTGTTGGGGAGGAAAAGCCTTCATTGCATGGGCCAATTTTTGACTGAGCATACGTGAAAGTAAATTTTGATTTGGTAAAACGCAATAGCTGTGCGAATTTCAGCTATCCAAAAACATACATTTGGAGTTACACCAAACCTTGTAATAAGACAAATTTTATGCTTACAGTATAATATCACAGGGGTGTAGACAACATTATTGTGGAAGGATTATTCACATGGATTTATGTGAATTATTGATGGGTTTGTTTTAATATCACTCAAAAGCGAATACATTTTGATTTATAAACGTAATCCCTTTCTTGGAGGAATCAAATCCTGGATGAATAGTCATAGTCTTCGACAAAATATTGAAAACATTTTTTTTTCAAAAGTTGGGGAATGGGTTTAGTATGTATGTCTATCAAGCCCAAAATTCATTTTGCCATACGTCACGTGACCACTAGCATGACTGTAAATTTAAAAAATATGTCACATATCGGCAAAAAAGTGAGAGTATTCATTTAAGAAAGATATTTTAAAAGATTACTCAGAATTTAATTTTGAGAGTACATGCAAATTTTTGCAAGAATTTCAAAATTTCAATTTTCTGAAATTTTCTTTAGAATAAATTGCATATTTCCTGTTTTTTTTTCGTTATTGTCAACTGAAGTAAATACGTCTGAATCTGATTGATACTGAAAAAGAATGTCAATCCGTACATAATTAACAGAACTAAGATTAAAAAGTAAAATGTTGCAGTGTTACAGCACAGAGAGTGCATCCAGTAATAATAAACGAACTGTCATATATTTTCATACTAAACCGTTTTATAAACATTACGAAGTTAAGGTTCGAGAAAAGAATAGTGGGAAGGCAGCCAAAAAAAAATAATAATTGGCTTTCTTCATTTAACATTTCAGCTTTCAAAAACAATGATTATTGTCTTCTTCAGGGAATTAAGTAGAAGTAGTAAAGATGGCATAACAAATGACTATTTGACGACGTTATTAATTAAATTGGGATAAAAGTAACATTGTGTGAATTCATTTAAAACACTTTCTCTAAAAGCAAAAACAGATACACAAATTTTAAACAAACACCCGTCGAAAAAGATAAATAAAAACTTTAACATTACTTTTATAGAAAATTATATATATTTTTTGTTACTGTAATGAAGTGGACCAACCTTAACATTACATACTCTAAGCCTCACAATATTAGTGCATTCTATTATGATATTTTAAAACTTACTTTAGTAGATTTTAAATAAAAAACAAGGAATAATGTGACATTAAGACTTTGTCTAACGCTTCCGCCTCAGTGCACGAAATAAAATAAAAAATATAATTTTCAATAAAAACAATGTTTACTAACGATAAGTAGTTTAAAAGAAATTTGTAACAGCTACTGGCAAAAGGTTAAATGAATGCGGATCAAAATTTATTACGAAAAAATTATTACTAGATATATAATATTTTGGGGGAGAGAGCTTATATTATTCATTATTTTCAATCTGTGTGATATGCAGGCCTCTCTTTTTGACACTCCTGCCTATTATGTTTGTTTTATTGTTGTCATTGTTATTGTTTATTATCATTATCGTTCTGCCACTTAGAGTAATTTTATTTCTACTGATTTTTGCTTCATTGTAATTTCCACTCTGCACTTTGACAATGTCGGTATCCTGTGATCTGACGACAATATACCATCTAATCTAATGTCTTCAAGGTCTCTTGTAAGAATTACCACATGAGTAAAAGCAATGAAAAGCAAATAAGCATTAAATTAAAGTTTCTGTTGCTTCGCAGACTTTATTACGAAGTGTACTTCATAATCCGGGAGTGCGGATTTGCGCTACCTAGTGGAGATTAGTCAAAATTGCAACAACGGTCCATGAACCTATGTAATGGCATTTTTTACATTGTAAATTTCAGTTTAATAATTGTGGCGTTGTATTCTTTTGTGTACATACCTATTTATTACAATGCATATGTTTATTTTATTTTCATTAAATTTTGGAAAATCTATATTTATTTGTCTATAACAATAAAGCAGATAGAATACTTAAAGAACAAGGAATAAGAAGAAAAAACAAAAATTGAGAAGGAATGCTTTGACAAAAAAAAATAAAGATTACATTTTACGCGTATATGTAGTTTAACAACATTTTTTAGTGAAGACTTTTTACCTGAAACATATTAGTGTTTTTCTGCTATACAGAGATACTTACATAAATACATATTTGGAAGTTATAAATCGTTAAACCTCTGCAATCCATACCTTATCAAATTACACTGGACATTAATGATTAATACACATATATTTAGAATGTAGTTATCTCAAACTAAAATATGTGATACGGATACTTTTGCACAAATGTTTATGAATGTAATTTCCCTATATACATAATATACGGCTTATAATAAATAGGTAGTATAAGTCAATTGGCAACGCCAAATGTTATCGTTAAAGAATATTTTGGGATCGATTTAGTAAGAAGAAGCGGAATCATCCCACTGTCCTAAAAGACGACCTTCACGAGTAACCTTCACACTTTACGAGGTAAATTTGAATTATAATCGAATTTCGTCAACAGGTTTCCACTTTTTTTGGGAAACTTGTTATTCAACGATGGTCCACGTTTAAATCACCGTAATGAACAGTTTCTTATGGCCCTCGTGTGGGTTTAGTGTCAGTTTTCGTTATGTACGCAAACATGTAATTTGTATATCTATAGTATGAACGTTTTACGATCATTTCTGCTTTTATTTGATCTGCATTATATTTTCAGAATGCGAGTATTGATGTTTTACGCTAATTAGAACCATGTATAGTGACTTGAGGTGATCACAACACATGTAATTAGTTTAATAATATGGTTGTTGGATTTAAGTACGTATAATAGCAACAGTTTCTTTCAACCAAGTTTTATATACCTATAACAATGTCTTTTTTCGATTATCATTAAAGAGAAACATTTCTTTTGATCGGCCAGTAGATTTAGAAGACAAAATCCCTGATTCTGATTCAATTGTCTCTATATGACTGACATTAAAACCTATTGTAAATACATGCACACAATAAAGTGATTGTTAAACAAAATATTACACACAAACACTGATGAGGTGAATCATTTATTCTTTTTGCGGTTTAAGTGTTTGAAAATCAAATTATACATCGATTGATGAACATACTGACAACCATTACATCGCAAAATTCCCACAACATTATGGGTTCATTGATTTTTTGTTCGGCAACTTCTTATGTTGTACGTTATGACAACTGTAATGAGTCAGTATTTGCGCATTCTAAACAAGTGTGGTCAATATTAGTATTCCGGGTTTGTTCCACGGTTCCTTACATATATGTATCTTCCGACACCAAGGTTATTTCCTTCAGTTTCTAATGGATTAATACAGTTATAAATTGTATTGTTAAATTTTTACTGACAATAAAATCTGCAGCAAATATCGGTACTTTCTTTTTTTTTACGATCTAAATTTACAAGTGTGTAACTACTAAAGCATTTTATCGTTATTTTATTACTTAATATTCTTAATGAACTGTTCGTTCTCTTCTAAGTTGGTGTAAGATTACATTCGTTAAATTTCTAACTTTTTACCTACCGTACTGTCAAATAATTCTAATTGATTTCCTCTGTTAATTTCCATCAATGGTTGTAAGCGAGCTGTAAGAATAACTGATTTATTGTTAGGTAGTTTTCATGTATTTCGGTTAGTCTTAAAAGGATCAACATTGCGGCTTTTCTTTTGGTAAAGGTTGCGTCGGATGTTGTGGTTTAAACCATAATATGCCGATTACATTCTAGTGGTAGTCAACTGGATAAAATCCGGTGTAAGTATGCAGGATTTGCTTAAAAATACCGCCCCGACAGCCGTCAAAGGGATTCGTATAAATAAGGTGAAGATATATGTATATGAATAAAATCAACGGACCTCACACTTGGACAGTCCGCAAATGTGGTATAAGGTCGTGGGATAACGGATCTTGATTTTAAGAAATATGTCTTTCTTGGGAAATAGTAAATGAGCGTTTTTTACGTTGTCTCATACAAACTATAAACCATTCACAAACTAGTTAGATATTCATACATATATATATTTTTATTTTTGAATGGCTTCGTAATTTCTGTGCTGATGCATGATGATACACTTACCTACAGTAACGGAATATTTTCAAGCCTAGATTGTTAGATAAAGACTACAAAATGAATAAAATATTTTCGAAATGCACATAGAGGATGTTCCGTATTGTTTTATTTAAACTCAGGTAGCTTAGACTCAATTGAATCTCTAAAAATAACAAATTCATAGATCAATTCAATGTATCACATCGCTCGTTTACTCTCTTTTTCTCATTATCACACATTTTCATAACAAAACCCCATCTGTAGAATCAATCGAAAATATATCCCTTTTGCCGAAATTTTTCGTCATACTGGACGTCTATAGTAATTTCCTCATTTAATTGGAATTCATTTTTTACTTTAGTGGATCCTGTATTCATGATTTTGGTAAAAATTTTATCTCGTTCGGAAATGTACTGTATTTTACGACCGATTAGATATGATGGTGTGATTATGCTAAGGTAGAACAAAGAAAACTGGACGTACCAAATATTTTTTTTTATCAAATTAGAACTCTTCCTTAGAAGAAAACGTTAATCTGGATCTTGGCAAGTGGTTTTGGAAGAACTAATCACAGATAAAATTTAAATAACTTCAAAACCGAATTTAGAGGTGGGTTGGATAAGTTGTGAACTATTCAAAAGCAGTTCAAACCCTCAGATAGCTCTTGTTTGATCGTGTAACGATACATAGATACTTCTACAATATTTATGTTATTTAAACCGTTTCTTGCTTACATATAAACATAAACCGCTTCTCCGGAAAAGTTTTGGCACATTCATGTTTCTTTTTCTCAAGAACAACTGGAAGAATGGAACTGTTTTTTTTTACAAAACAAGCTATTGCAAATCAAAGTTCTCCCGGATTTTTTTTAATAGTTACAACCAGGGAAAGAAAATCTTAAGTATATAAAGCAATACGGAAAAACGCACATATTGAATTTTTCATAAAATTTAGGAAAACCCTCCTGGGACATCCTTTAAAATGAAATACAACAAGAACCACTCAAAAATATTCACTGGTTCCTAAGAAAAAGAAACATAAAGATGGTCGTATTCGAAAGATCTACCTCAGATATACATGTATGTTGTCAATTTTAAGACGATTGGATCAGTAGTTTCCAAGTTATGACGGAGGAAAGAGGAGCCACCGGAGAACCCATGGTTTGAAATTTCCGGATTCCTTTAAAATAAGAGAGTTATTACCGAGTTCCGGTGAAGTAAAACGTTTCTGGATGACTAAAGTACTTTTCAATGATTCTCTAGATAAAGTTTTGCTGTCGGAATTTTTGTCGCATTAATATGTTTGCAACAAATCGCGCAAAAAATGTAGTAAACGAGGGATGTGAAACATCCTCTATCTTCATAACTAATTACCATTCACCCACCATTTTCGCGATCTTTAGTCAAATTTAGTCTTTATATATCTCGTCCTTATCATCCTTATCATCATCTACTGTAGTAAGACTAGCAATTACATCTCTTGAAACAAGGTATGTAGAATAACATCATTACAAAACATACCTATAATATTAAAAAGAAGATGCATTCCTTTACAAAGGTGACCAAATATTTCTCTCGTACATTTCCATGTGAAAGATCTGCCTTATTTAACATTTAGATATTTCAGACATATTTTTGCCACTATATTCATTTTAAAATATATGTATATGAATGAATGAAAGAAGCTACGTTTATCTAAAGAAAGTTAATTCCCAGAAAATTAGCGGGGTGTGCCCTAATCAACTGGAGGTCCAAAGGCTTCAAAGAGGCGGAATATTACGGATGCTTTATTCCCAAAATAGAAATAAAATTCCAGCCTCTAACCTAGAAAAACTTTCAATGTCTTTGTCTTTTGAGTTTTTCTATTACACTTCTTCCTATATTTAATTCAAATGGTTAGTAGCATTTAAATCCGATAAGCCCTATAATGGATGTAAATTATAACACAATCACCGTACTTGACATATCCAGCTTCCAAGCTCTCTCTTAAAATCCACTTGTTCCAACTTACCTTAATTATGTGAAAAAAACTTGAAGGTTTTATTGTGCTTGGTTTCTGTTGTAGATTCTTTTAATCTAATAAAAAATACGAGCCGTACTGGATAATTATGTAGAAACAGGATTATGCCGTAAAGTAACCAAAGGATTCATAAATTCAAATAGTCCTTATATGCATGTGCCGTGCCGTGAATAACAAGTATGTTCTATACGTAGTAGTTCCAATGCACAACAAATACAGAGAATTTTATTTTTTATGTAGCAGGTTTTATTACATTGTATAACATTGGTAATTACAACAGTTAATTTATGGTTATAAAGACGTTGAAGCCTGATGGTATTTCATAATTTGTAGTAAAATTACAACTGTGCATTGCCTGTTACCGTTGAAAGGAAATATACTGAACGTATTGCGATTTTCATTCAAACGTATTGCCGATATATAAATAATTTATGACCACTCTCAGCTAGTCTACTCAACAATGTAAAGGACATCACTTTAAAACGATTATCCATCATTTGGTGATGTGTCGTATAGTAAAAAAACATAATTTTTGCCACCCCAGAATTTGTTTGATTATTGTGCAATAATACATATATTTATTTTTATTTTTCAACGATTAATAAGCATACGTGGCTTTATTATGGGCAAACACAATGACCTTCCCGATCCAACTGGTTTAAATAAACCTTTAGTAGTGTAACTGGTCTTGACAATTTTGGTGAATTATACTTTGGACAAGTTGCCCGCACGCAACAACCCATATTGTTTATAGTAGTTACCTAAAATTCATGCTGGGCCAAGTGGTGGTAACTGTGTTCCCTGGAAACCCCACGGAGAAGCCACGTAGATACGCCAACCTAACTGCATATTTGTGCCAAAATATTGTTTTTGTGCAAGCACGAATTTTATTATTATTGTTAATTATCTTTTTACCAAATATGGTGATTATAAGCTGGAGTTGTGTAATATTTTCCGAAGCCAGTTTGTATATGCATGTATGAGGTATGTAGCGAAAGAAGAAGCATATTATTGGTTCCTACTATTTAGATAATGTTTTTGATTTTATTCTAAAGGGAATTTGTTTTTCTTTTACTACTACGGACAAGTAATAAAGGAAAATTATTAATGGAGCAAGCACGAACCAATATTCATTAAGTTGACTTTAATAACGATATTTAACGGTTGTCTATCCGGCCAAATAAATAAAAGTAAGTTTTCTCCCAAGAAAACATAAACAATACTGGAACAACACAACCAGACAAACTCATTGAAAGACCTTTATCAAGGTACCATCAAAGAAGAAGAGTGAAGAACTACTAAAGCTTAGTACGAATCATCTTCGTATAGTAGCTGATCTTAACAGGACATTGTGCACTGAAAGGCAACCTATAAAAAATGAGGATCACCAAAGATTGTGTAATAGAATGATAGAGACGGCATACCACATCCTAAGTGAATGGAAGGCTGTGGACGTAAAAAACAGACAATTTTTGGCAAGTCAAACATGAACCCCCCACACGATTATTTCGACTGACTAGCCAGAGACCTGTATAGGTTAGTACAGGGCACTAGGATATTGGACCTGCTAGCATAATTTAATGGGTAACAGAAAATGGGAGATATAATACAAAAAGCTAAGAGACTGCAGTATTTCCGGAGACTTTATGTCAACCGGCTTCCACAAAAAAAAAAGTTTTCTCCCAGCCGGTTAGAAAGATGAATCTTTCATACTTTATTTGAGGTAAGGACGTTTTACTTTATCACTTAAGTAAGAAAGTAAGTGACCTGATTTTTACGATAAAATTGGACATTAATTGGGATTAATCAAATAATAGTTTAGTAATTTTGGGCTTCATGCTGTAAGTAGTTGCCACCAAACTCGTGGTGTAGTTCTATTTGTACCTATAAGAAATCCCTACTAGATGCGACTTCGGCAAAATTTGTTCTAAGGGTGGTATTTACAATGTATCTATAGACGTCAGTATGTAGAAGTGTCAAAGTGTATTCAACAACCTGAAATTTTGCCCGGCAACAAACAAAGAAACAGATTTAAAACTGATAATTATCGAAACAGAAAGAAAATAGTATAAAAATCTTTACGCGTCTGTTTAAGGGAATGCTTTATAAAACGTTTGTATCAAGATATTATATATAATATTTGTATATATATTAAAATCCAATGCATGCGCATTTCCTCCCAAAAAGGGTTTAGTGTGTATCCGGCCATTACTTTGCACCCTTTCAATAAAAATCATAAATTCAATGTGTGTAATGATATAATGGTATCTGGCAATAATCTTGTTAATTGGAAGACGAAAATCATGATTAATACAAATGTTTCATACTTCGGGATTTGAACATATCTTCTGTCTATCTTCTAGTGCTTCTTCTCTTGAACGAATTCAAATCTTGTCAGCTCACTAATCTTTCTTTGCTTTGTCCTTTCAGCTGTTCTATTACATTTCTTGTTGGCTGTATACGCACTCTCATTATCAGTAGGATGGTTATTAAAATCATGATATTTATATAATTTGTTTTCAGGTTTTCTTCTATAAAAAGTGACTGATCTGTGTCTTACTAACGTATAACAAGGATAAACAAAGAATTTTTTATTAATAGATCTTTCATATAGATGCTAAACGATAGAATCATTTTGCAGATACATACTAGTAAGTTAAATCATATGGTAATATGCCTACAACCGCAAGTCACTAGCCTCTATCAGATGTTTTATATGCGAAGTCAAACCAAAATATTCGCCCACGCAATCCTCTTTAAATGGTGAACGTGTCTCTTTTAGTTATACATATATGTATATTAAAGTTGGTGCATGACTATAAAATTGAACATAAAGAAACTTTATAATCGTGCATTTGTATAAATTATTGAGTTTGTGAGTTGATTTATTTTTAAGATGAATATCATTTGTGCTTATATGGATGTATATAAATTCGGTTATTAGGACAATGTTTATATGTTTACATTAAATGGCAATTATACTTAGAAAAATTATACCACTATTTATATAAGAAATCGGTTTTTAAAACTTGTATTCTGCGTGATTATATTTCGAAAATATTACATGCCTAACCTACAAGATCATTCTATTCTATTTGGAACATAAATCTCATTTTGACACACAAATATATTGACAACACGGAGCAATAAAGCGGAAAAAAACAGTTAAGGTCGTTCGAATGTTCTATAAGAGAATTTACACTTTCGCACGATCTAGGAAATTCAAAATCGGAAAAATTTACATACTAATGCCATCTAAAAATGCCAAAAATTTATTCAAATTTTGATCGCTTGATACGTGATACTATCAGGAAGTTTGCAGAAATGCCGGTTTTATTACAACGTTCAGCATGTATGTATGTCTATATATAAGAAAACCTTATGTTGGTTACACGTATGCCGATCTTTTACATTATGAATATGGATGTTTAGAAGGAATTTATGGTGTGTTTATGGTTTATGCGCTTGGTATGTGATTAATAAATAATGTATTTAATTATATTATTAAAACTTATGTAACTTATGTATGACTGCTGGAAAAAAGTCTTTTATATGGCTATTTTACTAACTACTGTTATGTTTAGAGTTCAGCAAATGCATATATTAAATTCACTATGTTTGTGATGTATATTTTCTGAGGATCAGCGGTATTTTTGCTATTTGCTTGAAATGATTTCTGCGTTCTAATAAGAATGAGCTGTTGTAAGAAGTATTTTAAAAGAACTTTACTGAAAAACGGAAATGGAAGAAAATAGTAAAAGCAGTCAGAAGTTATTCTTTAAAGTAATGAAAATTCTAAGAGAGAATGAAACAAAAGGGACAGCAGATAATAAAAGGGAAATAACTCTGGATGAATTAAAAGCGGCATTACGAAAACTGAAAAACGGTGAAAAACAGGACAAGACATTATTTACATTATTACTTCTGAAATGATGAAGAATATGAGAAAAATAGGAAATCAAGTATTGCTAGAAATTATAGATAAAACCTGCAAATGTAATAAAACCTTAACTGTACAGAGATAAATATCTACAAAGTTATTTACAAACTCATCCTAACATACGGATGTGAAACTTGGGCAACAACAAGAAACATGAAATATAAGATACAGGCAACAGAAATGAAGTATGTAAGAAGAGTAACAAGAAAGGACAAAAATAAACAAATTAGAAAAGACCTTGGAACGCAGCAGTATTAGAATACATAGGGTTGGTGGGTGACATCTCCGAAGAATGAACGACAGGCAAGTTAAAAGAATATGAGAAACGAAGACACCGGTAAGAAGGAAACTGGGAAGACCGAAAGAAACGTGGGAGTGCACAATAGGAAAGTTGTTGGACAAGAAAGGAAAAACATGGAATGAAGCTAAGCGAATAGCAAAAGACAAATAACAGTGGTGTAAATTTGAATATTATTAGGAACAATGTAATCCTGACACCCTTCGGAGTTTCTTTTGTTTTCCTTCTCCATCCGTTTTCTATTTAAGCGTATTCAGATCCAAACATCTGATAGGTTTTTACATAGAAGCAGTTTATTAAACAGTTAAGGTTTTATTACATTTACAGTTATTTAATTTTTTCAAGTTCCTATTACACAGATTCTCTATACAGAACCCATACAGCTGACTAAACCTTATTATAATCACCACTTATAAAGGTAAAATTAATTGAAAATTACTTTAGATGCTTTCGCTACATAATTTCTTTTCTTTTCTACCTGCATTCGCTGCATTACACACCGACATCAAACAATCAATCACTAGTGCATAACAATAGTGAATTACTATCGCTTTCTTGATGGTGAATAAATCAAGGTTGATGACTTGGTCTGGACAAGATTAAACGTTCCAGTATTATAACGTTAAACTCAAACTGATAAATACATTTATTATCTGTCTTCTTTCTTCCACAAACTTAAGCTGCTACATCCTCTGCAAATAACTCATCTAACAACTCCTTCGTGCTACTCACTTGGGCTTATTTATCTGCCTCATTCAGATTGAAACGTGTAATTATACGTTGGGCAAGTGTATCTAAATTGCGTTGGTGTGTGTAGTTTTTGCACGTGTGTGCCAATTTTTGTACGTTAGCTGTAATTTTATTAATATACCGATAAATTGGAAGGTGAACAAGTAATGAATATAATTAATTTTGACCTACATTGTTTTTTGTGATGTGTTCCTCGAAGTAACATCTTTACTAATCTATTTAGCAAGCGATATATCATTACAACGTCATGTAACCCAAACCGCTTAAAAAAAATTGCGATTATTGTGAATAGAATGTAGGTACCTACATGATATTCTGCAAGAGTTCAGAATTATAAAACGTACATATAAGTTTTTCGATCTTCGACGCCTCTAGTGATAAAAATGCGGTGCGTGACAACTAAATTTCTTTCACTCATGATCTCATCTATCAGCTATGATGTAGATACGTAAGAAAATTACTGCAAAAAGTAACTGTGTTGTATCTTTTTTCGTGTGAGTATGCCAAAAAATGGCAAAAGTTAATTAACTTTTAAATTGCCTAGTTATTCATTGGAAGAAATAAAAAAGAGCTGAATGATGTAAGCTAATGTTTTTAAAGTAGAAATTTTTCATTTTAAATAAAAAAAGAATATGTAAAAAAACAATATCTATTATTTATTAGTGTAAATGGAAATATTTGGCGGTAAAAATTGTAAACTGTTCTAACAAATTAAGATTTTTTATCCAAATATTTCAGGTTCATGATTTCGGCAGGTTAATTTTAAAATCAATGGAAAACAAATATAACAATTCTGGAAATTGAGGGAACATTCAACAATGTACATACTTAAATATTGTGGCTCTACGGAGAAAAGACGTCCCACCGAAGCTGAAGCAGCGGAGAAAGGCTAGCCTGAAAAGATTGGAAGTTGCAGAGAGGCACCTTTCTCTTTAACCTTTTCTTTGATTTCCTTTATCCAGGTTGGTTTTGAATCGAAAGAGTATGTTCAGGCTGTTTTCTGTGACCTGTCGAAGGCTTTTGACTGTGTCTCCTCCTCCATTTTATTGGATAAATTGCGCTATTACAGATTCTCGCCGCAGGTGGTGAACCTGATTGGCTCTTATCTCTCTGACAGGACGCAATGTGTTACTGTGAACGACATGTCGTCAAATTTAATAAGTATTAACCATGGTGTGCCGCAAGGCTCAGTTTTGGGGCCAGTTCTATTTTTAATATATATTAATGATATTTCTAGTTGCTCCCCCAATGTAAAGTTCATATTATACGCTGATGACACAAATCTGCTAGCGAGTAGCAAGGATATTCAAAGTCTTGCTGATAGGATGGAGGAGGCGCAGTCTTGTGTTGGTGACTGGTGCGTGGCGAATGGACTAACTCTGAACGCAGTGAAAACTCAATCGCGTGTTTTTACACTCCGTTGCGTTGATGGGGCGGATGATAGCCCGGTAGCCTTCTTGGGAATATCGTTAGACTCGAGATTGCTATGGCAGCCGCATGTGAATAAGATTGCCACATCTATTACCTCGGCGATTTACTTATTGAGAAATATGAAAGATTTAGTCCCCATCAACGTACTAATGTCGGCTTATTTCGCTTATGTTCAGTCGCGCATGTGTTATGGCATTGTTGCGTGGGGGCACTCCGCTGCGGCGGAGAGAGTTTTCGCTTTACAGCGACGCGCCGTGCGACTGTTAGCAAACCTGGGTTATAGAGAGGATTGCAGAGGGGCCTTCCGATCACTTAAAATACTCTCTTTTCCTTCACTGTATATTTACTATAATGTTGTATACGTTAAACTTAATTTGGATCGATACTCTACCTCTGCTGAGTTTCATAATTATGATACTAGAAACAACAAAAACTTGTGTTCAAAATTCAGTAGGCTCTCTAGGACCCAGACAGACATCGACTTTTTGGCACCTAAATTTTTTAATAAATTACCTACTGAGGTTAGAAATTTAGAATTATCGGAATTTAAAGTAAGCTTGAAGAATTATCTGACCAAAAAGGCCTATTACGATTACAATCAATTTTTGTGTGATGTAATTTTACTAAGTGATTTTGTTTAACTTGTAAAGTGTTTGTGTTTTTTTCTCTTTCTTCTTGACATGTGCAACCTTTGGACAGCATCAATAAATTATTATTATTATTATTATTATTTACTGTGGGGTACTCTAGTAGAAGATCTAACCCAGAAATTAACTAGGAAGGGTTTTCATTGCCTAGGTTATGCTGGGGATCTCACAATAATCGTTCTGGTAGAAAGAATTCGCTCTAAACATGATCGACAACTAGTGTAAACGAGAGTGCTAGAAGGTTTACAACCACGGGTGTTGGGTAGAGAAATGATCACATATTTCAAAGAATTTTAATACCTTGTGATATGAGTCCGTCAAAAACACATGTAATCCACACACCCAGAAAATATCCAAAAAGGTAAATACTGCCGTGAGCAGATACTGAAAGTAGTCCCAATTACTTTCAGTATTCGTCCTAATATGCCCATTATACATACTGATAATTACATCCATAATAACTTATGGAGCACTACTATGGTGACTAAGGGTGTGGCAGACTGCCGCCATCAAAACGCTAAGTGGTGCGATGAGGTTAACTTCTACTGCCGCAAAGGAAGTAATTCTAAAAGTAAAGGAGATTCCTCTGATAAAGATGCCTGCTGATGCCGTGGTTCAGAAAATAACTTAGGTGAAAAGGCGATAAGATGTTGGAGGAAGGCTCAACTAGTAAGAGCGGATCAGAACTGGCAGGATATATATGTTAGCTTCAGCAGGGATATGACAGTGTTCCGGACAATTGTCGTACCGATTCATATTGTGCCAGAGAATTAAATGATTGGAATGTGTTAAGTAAAAGCGCCAATGTTTTCTCTGACATTCAAACATTGTACTTTGGACTAATATTTTTAATTCTCTGAATTAACATATCTTTAATAAAAGTATCTCCAGAAATAAGTTTTCGAGATCAAGCATTTATTAATTACAATTAGATATATTTTTATCTGTGTCAGTTTGTGAGCATTTAAATATTGGGATGAAACTACATGCTGTACATCCCTCGCTCTTCGCAATAGTGAAACAGCAATTCTAAACGATATGAATTTTAATTAATCTATAGCATTACTATGCTATATTAACTCAGATCAAAACAACAGCAATAAAACCTTTATTGCTCTTAATATTGAAATAAGCACTAGCTTTTGTATTAACAAGCAAGGCAGAACTTTATGGCCGTCGATAATAATCTGCAGCTATTACCCGCAGAAAATGTGCGCCGCCTCGTCACACAACTAACGCAAATACGTTAAAATCCTTATGTAGATTAAAAACGAAAAATAGGTCCGAATACAAGGAGGCTTTAGAACGGGAGATCGTAAAATTACTGCTGATTTATGTGTCACGACCCTCTGCGCCATAAAATTATAAGTATACTGTCTTAAGCACGTATATTATCCATTAATTATTAATGGAAATGGCTTAGGTATACGTGTAACTAGTACCCAGTGACTCAATTTGTTCTTGCTATTATTTCTCTTATTTTACGTTCATCATTTTGTAGGACTATAAACGTTCTATGAGAAGTAGATATAATATTGCTACCATTATACCGAAATCACATTTTTTGATGTTATTCATCATCGTATCATCTTATTGGAAGAGCTACAGTATATGGTGTACAAGGAAATTCTTGAATTGCTAAAATCACTGCCTGAAAGACTGCAGCTTACTGAAACAATTTGCGTTTTCACTATAGCTATGTTCAATATGGTATACTCAAGGATTGTTTTTCGGACCTCTACATTTTATAATCTACATAAAGACTTTACCTATAGCGTTTATGCCTTGGATATTTGTCTTTGATAAACGTTGTTGTTGAATATTCATGCTCTTCGCGAAAGGTTTAAGAAGGCTAAAAGAAAAGCAGGTTTCATTTACTACAAACGACCTAAAAATAAACTTGAACAAAACCAAATCTATAATGTTTAAAACTCCTAATGACGAATTTCTGTGCAACACCATTGGTAGTAACTGAAAAAATGGCATTACAACGTGGATTAGCTAGGTATGCTCTTTTGTCACTGTGAATTTTCTAGGTTTTCGTGATACTCATTAAAAACATTGCATAGGTGCGTATGGTGATATGATTTCGCATGGATTTATCAGAAGTATAGGAGACTTCTGAGAAACGATTAGTTCCTGTTTTTATATATATATATATATATATTGCTTAAAAGCAACAATAGGAATTGAAAATAGAGAATTATTTGGTCGAATAATCTAGTAACGGTTTGGATTTGATGTTAGATGACTGGAGTATTAGACTTTGCGAGTTTTTTTTTTGCTGTAACGTGGAACGAGTTAAATCTTCTTTTATATATTGCCGTGTTCGTAAAATTAACTTTAATGAAGAAAGAAAAAATGGCTATCCTACTTAACGGTTCTTTTGGTAAAGCTTTCTACATCTGTATGACTTTATCACGTACTGCCGTTGCTAAAAACGACTTGCCGTTTAAGTATTCTCCTTGAAATGTCCGATATAGTTTAAACAACGCACGATTTAATCGCGGCAAAAGAAAGCTGAGCAGGACCAAATATAGGAGTTGGCGGATCCGATTAAATTCCTTAATCAAGCTTATCAGCTTTGTTCTGTCGCTTCGACGCTATCAGATTGAACGCAATGGTAAAAATTAAATGCACGTTTAGCTAAACAAGCGCTGCATTTGCGTTGCACCGTATTTCGCATTCATAAGTATGAATACATTAAAGGTCGTTTATGGTAGTCAGTTTCACTGAAGAGTTATCGAATCTAAATATCGTTCCAAATAACAATGAAATTGTAGGTATGCGTGCTACATGTATGTAAAGCATGTGATGTAATGAAGGAGAAAAGGTAACAGATATTGATAATTTTCTATTGTTTCTTATATGTCGGAAGGTTTTAACATATGTACCTATTTGTACTATAAGAAATTGGTTAAAATGGTTGTCAAATCTACGTATACTTTAATAAAATAGTAATCAGTGTATGCAAGTAGATCTTCTGAACAAATGGTTTCTTGAAAAGTAGAATTTTCTTGGCGAAATTAGAATTTCTGTATAGTAAGTGATATTTCTTTTCTCTGTCTATTTTGCTTACTATCTGA
This sequence comes from Cetonia aurata, assembly GCA_949128085.1. Taxonomy (NCBI): domain Eukaryota; kingdom Metazoa; phylum Arthropoda; class Insecta; order Coleoptera; family Scarabaeidae; genus Cetonia; species Cetonia aurata. The sequence continues at coordinate 19,890,721 of OX421886.1, read as the reverse complement.
TTCATTTTTCTTTCTTACTATCTTATTTACTATATAAAGGTAGAACGAAATTCTAATTATCATTCGTGGGTTTGAGGGATCATTATTTGTGGTATTTACAATATACATTAAGTTTTCTTTTATCAAATATTTCAATTTAGCAGCTATGCTTATTCATAAAATTCTTTTGGGGTAAGTTGGTGCATTCTACTTGTGGCAGGTTGGCCAGATATTGTAGTGACTATCAAGTAAATTGTGGGAACTTATAAAGTTCTTTAACAGAATTTGCTTAGTTTGTAAGCTTATCTAAAGAAATATTGGAGGCGGATATCATTAGGATTGGATAACTTTTTTTGGTAAAATATTTCTTTAATTAAAAGTAGCTCAGGGCTGCATTGATTGTAAATACGCTACTGATTATGTATGTTTACTTCTATCACACTGACAAATGTCAATGCTGGGTTTTCCACTATCACCAAACAACAATTTACAGTATTACAAATATTGAACATAGCTATAGTGAAAACGCAAATTGTTTCAGTAAGCTGCAGTCTTTCAGGCAGTGATTTTAGCAATTCAAGAATTTCCTTGTACACCATATACTGTAGCTCTTCCAATAAGATGATACGATGATGAATAACATAAAAAAATTTGATTCCGGTATAATGGTAGCAATATTATATCTACTTCTCATAGAACGTTTACCAAACAACAATTTGTTGTTGTTTGGTGATAGTGGAGAACCCAGCATTGACATTTGTCAGTTATTGTTACACCAAAGGTTCCAAAATCCAATTACTGGATGTTTACTTCTTATAAAAGTTGGAAAGTCTATAGGTTAATAAGTTTATGTACGAAGTTTGCACCGTAAGTTTTTATTTGTAGTAAATATTTTCTGTAGTTAAATTAGAAATTTGTTAAAACTCTTTTTAGCTTGAACAACTACAAAACAACTTTTAAATCCTCCAAGTTTAGCTTCCTTAACTTCTTATTGTAGAAATCTGTGAAGAGTTTACCCTTTCCCACTTCTGTGTCTGTTCGTTGGTGTTTCACTTTCTACACTGGATCCTAAGTAAAACAGTATAGAAGATTCCCTCTTTGCATATTAGAGGAAGATAAAACATGCAGCAGTGTTATTGGTGTAACCCCAACGAATAAAACTTAAATCACAAAAATCCCAAAAGAAAGGTGAAAAATCTCTTAACACAAAATTAGATAACAAATCTAAATACGTATTTCGGCAACTAAGTTGCCATCTTCAGTAGAAACAAGTGAAGAGCAGTGTTAAACATAGTGTTTTCGGCTAAGGTAAACCTTGGAAGATATGCTCTTCACCAAATCACTAGTGGAATAACACTGTGTGTTACTCCTACAGTGTTATTCCACTAGTGATTTGGTGAAGAGCATATCTTCCAAGGTTTACCTTAGCCGAAAACACTATGTTTAACACTGCTCTTCACTTGTTTCTACTGAAGATGGCAACTTAGTTGCCGAAATACGTATTTAGATTTGTTATCTAATTTTGTGTTAAGGGATTTTTCACCTTTCTTTTGGGATTTTTGTTATAGTTTTCAAGCCACAGTCTCCACCCATCACAGGATTAAATCACAAGTTCTATCCTAGAGTTTATTGGCCGTTTAAAATATAGAACAACTTCATGAAGCTTGCTGTTTAAAACATGGTTATTTATGGACTAAATGCCGCATTTAGCAAATTCATTTGTAGCAAAACAGGGTTTTCTCAGGAATGTAAAAATGAAATAATATACAGGGTGTTCCATTTACAATAAGAAAGTTTATGGCGACTTCCGGTATAACCGCAAGTGGTAAGACCCTGAAAATATTTTAAAATGAAAGAGAATCTTGAATAGCCCCGGATTCCAAAAATTCTGAGTTCCAGGTTTTTTCTAACCTCGGAAACTTCTAACGAACGGCTACCGTGGAAAACCCTGTATATAGGTATCCCACTTTATCCTGTATTCCGAGAAGAGGAAAGTGAACCTGAAAAGATAGAAATGTAAAAATGAAAAACACGTGTTTTCGTGACATTTTATCATTCCGCATTAAGTTGATTAAGTTTGTAATAGTCGATAATACCTCATAAACATTCCAATTAAATATTCTTTTACAGCTGCGCGTATAATCATCCTTATGTAGGCCGCGCACATAAATAAAATTATGAGTAAACAGCTGCGAATTACAAGCGCATGTATCAAAGTAAGATTTAGAGTACGTAGTCCTCGGACAGGTTTTCATAATTCGCCGACCAAAGTGCAGTGTGTTGTTTCTTATCGCTGCACGCTCACCAAACGTACACAAATACGCACTGTCTGCGTATATAAGGATATAAGTATATAGATTAACGGGTCGGGACTGTGCGGCGGCGAAGTGACGAGGGCAACCGCCTTCGCATCATCTCGCAGCGGCATCAAATAATCGCAATAAAAACACTTTACGATGTAGCAACTGTCTTCAACAAAAACCGGTACGGGTTAACAATAAATTGCCGGTGTCGTAAAGCGGCTTTGGTGTGGTCGCTGACAGGTGTCAATGCGGCGCAATATAACTGCCTGAAGCCTGCCTGCAAGAAAGCGGATCGGTGGAACGCAGATGAACGTCTATCAAAGGAGGATAACGGGGCGAATCTTTCGATATAAAGATCCATTTGTTACAGTTCGATAGTTGATCCCGATAGTTGAACTGTTGCTTTCCTTTTGAAAAAAAAAAAAGCAATTTGGCTCTCGCTCATTGTAATAATCCTTTACGTATGTACATATGTATGTATATATCAGAATGTAAAGCGGCATGTTAGATTATTTCACTCAACAATTTGTTACAGTATGAAAATAAAGTTAATTTCACATCGAAGCTATCAGAAAATAGTATTTGATGGTGTATCTTGATAATGATATTTATTTACCGAGAGGAATTATGGAAAGACAAAAATGAAAAAGCTAACCGTGACTAAATACACTCCGCCAAAAAAGTATCGCATAAACTAAAAAGGGCATTTATGAACCAAGATATTTTTATACGTTCACAAAAAGTTTGCCTCGTGTATGTGAACTATAAAAAACACTAACAAAATAATGGAACTTAGCGTTTTTACTTTTTTTTTTCTCTAAAAGAACACATTTAGAAAAATGCATATGTCTAAGGTTTGTTCAGTTGTTTATTGAAAGTCTTCCTATACGGACAAATTTTAAAGTGCGAAGTCAGAGTTCTGTACCAACGCTTTTAAAACTAAAATGAGCAATTTAACTTCAGAACAAGTGGCTGCTATAGTTGCTTTAATCGAAGATGGACGATCTCAAGCATACGTTGCTAATTTGATGAACATCAATCAGTCAAGTGTTTCTAGAGCCGTAGCCAGATATAGGGAAACAGGCATTTACAGTAGAAGACCTGTACCAGGTCGTCCAAGATGTTCTACTCGCCAAGATGACCGCTATTTACTACTACAAGCATTACGTCGAAGACATGTAACTGCGAGACAATTGCAGAACGACTTGGCTAGAGTCAGAAATACTCGTGTGAGTACTCAAACTATTCGGAATAGGTTACGACAGAGTGGATTAAGAGCTAGAGTAGCTGTAACAGCCCCTCGTCTCACTAGGAACCACCGAGTGGCTCGCTTAATGTTTGCCAGAGAACATGTAAATTGGAACATTAATGACTGGGCCAATATACTCTTCACAGATGAGTCAAGATTTGGTCTTTACACCTCAGATAGGCGTATCTCAGTGTACAGACGAGACAGTGAGCGCTATTCGCAGTGTAATATCAGACCTAGACCTAATTTCGCTGGTGGCTCTATTATGGTTTGGGGAGGCATCTGTTTAACAGGTCCTACAGAGTTAGTACCAGTAGACAGAGGTACACTGACTGCCCACAGGTATATAACGGACATTTTAGAAGAACATGTAGTACCACATGCGCCAATTATAGGAAACGAATTCATGTTAATGCACGATAATGCACGACCGCATGTTGCAATAATCTTCCAGGAATACCTTAACGATGTTGGTATTCCAGTTTTAGATTGGCCTGCGGTAAGTCCGGACATGAACCCTATCGAGCACGTGTGGGACCTCCTTCACAGACGGATACGAACCCAAAATGTTGCCTCAGCGGACCTTCATGGACTAGAAAATGCTCTCCGTGACGAGTGGGAGAATTTGGATCAGGCTTATATACGGAGGTTAATCGAATCTCTGCCAAACCGTATGCGAGCGGTCATAAGAGCCAGAGGTGGCAATACTCAGTATTAAAAGCTACTGTTATGACATTTTTCTTTCCAAAATTATAATTTCTTGTTTTAATCAAAATCTCAAGTATGAGTTCTTGTTTTTATTTGGCCTGTATTTTATTTAAACAATCATAGAAATTATATCTTAGAGCGCATTAAAGTATATTTACAACTTTATGCTACAAACAAAGATTATGCGATACTTTTATGATTCAAAACTAAATTATGCGATACTTTTTTGGCGGAGTGTATAATACAACTATATTTACGCAGGTAATCGAGAAGATATACTGGGAATCTTAGGACGTTAACTATATCAGCAGAAAGCTTTTATTGTGAATAATAGATCACTTATAAAGATTATAAACAAAAAATATTAATATACTGACAGAAATACACGAGAAAAATGAGAACAAGGAACATTATATGAATAATGTTCCCTGTATTGTACAATGTTATTATGTACTTGATGGGTGTTAAATACACAAGAGACGGTAAATGAATCATAAACTTTATCACATTAAATTTTTATTATTAACGCAAATTCAACAGTAAACACAATTAGTTTTTCAAAAGCAATTTTATTTCACACTGAGAAAAATGGATTGTAGAAATTAGATAGTAAATCTCTTTATGTTAATTAGTAACATAATTATTGTCAAAACGACAATATGTGGGGTATTAAGAGTAAAATAACCAGATGTTACCATGCTTATAGTAAGAGGTAAAATCTGGATGTTACCAGGTATTCGATGCATATTCAATTTCTAACATAAATGTTCGTAACGCTCTTCCCACCCCTTGCTCTATTCATTGTCGATCTTTACCGAAGAAATCGACCAATAAGCTGTATTGCCACTCACACGTGTTATGTACGTGTGATACAGGTGTACGTATTCGTGTCGGTGCATGTTTGTGTCTGCACAGAGAAAAATCCATGTTGTAATATTTACACTTCACTGTTTGACGGAAATTGTAGTAAGAATTCCTACTATTGTGCAAAATTTTAGAACAACGGCGTTGCATTTTCCTATATCACGGTTACAAAAAAAACAATAAAATTGTTTAAAAATATTGTGTGACAATCTTCTGCAAAATATAGTGAAATGTTTTACAATATTTTACAACAAGTGAATATAATAAATTGCATATAATGTAGTGAAGACAGTTATAATAACAGGTGTAGCAAATTTACTGTGTTGTGTTTATTTAGGTTAGGTTAGGTGCTTGCAACAATCACCTTACTTTGATTATTGAAAACGGCATTAATAATGAGATGGAATGAAATGAATGCTGTATAGTTTTATATCTATATAGTAGGAATATCATAATACTCATAATTGGTTTAGCTACATAAATATGTGATACTACAGCTTTTGTCGTAAAGATGGCGCTACGCTTGTTTCATAATCTTTGAAATTCGTACTCAATGTAAATTGTGATCGGTAAATGTGGCTGCGTAATATCTATATGATGCTTATACATGGTTAACGTCGTGTAAAAAGTACTGTGGACAATCGCCCACAGACGAGAATTACGAGGCGCTTCAATACCGGTAGTACTCTACAGTACACGGGCCGGTCTGATTCCCGCAATCCTGCCCGATACGACGGCAATTCGCCCGGCTGTCACCGGCTAATCAAATTATATTAATTAATTATAATTAAAAATTATTAAACTATATTTATTATAGTTTTCATTGTTAACAGTTATTATCAAATATAGTCAGCGCTACTAGACATTTTTTTCACATTTACTAACATGTATGCTCAAATTAATAATACAAATATAGTACACTTTACCATACGAGTTAATAAAAAGTATTCACAGATATTTACTATAGGTACAGATATTGTCACCGGTAATATAAAATATGATTGTCCCTATAGGAGCTATAAAATATATTAAAGTATACTGTATTTATGTTAAAGAGTACTATCTATTTCTCTCAGTGCATGAATTACACCCTTTAGTTATATATACATGATGATTTATTATTTATTATAATAGTAACAGTTTGCCCTACAGCTTAGGAAACAAAATATACTGTAAATGTGGTCATGAAAACAGCCTTAAAAATATTTTCTGAAGTTCCCGCAAGATGGCGTAATTTGTTTTCATTTTCCGTTTTTTATGCTTTTTAATAATTTTCCTTTATTAAGGTTGATAAGATATAAATTATGTAAAATAAGCAGCTCAAATTATCTATAAGTTTGGTTCATGACACTTTGAGATTACACCCATTATAAAATTGTGGGGGCAGCTTACTACTTTTTCTCGCACAAAAGTCCCTATAGCCTTATAGTGAATGCCAACCGTTTTTCAAAAACTTGGATTCGTTGTTAAGAGAACATCAAGTAGATGAAGAGCGCAAATAATATTGTTTGCTTTATTGTTTTGAATAGAAACTAGATGGCGTAGTTTACTACTAGTTCGTCCAATTGAGGTGACTTTTTCGAAAAATTCAAATGAAATGATATCACTATAATCAATTCAGAAAAATTAGAACACAATGACAGTTTAACCTGTCAAAATCACAAATTGATATTTATTGGCGATCCAAAGATAATTCGATTTTTGTAAATTATCTAAACTTTTGGCCCACCTTGTAAGCTGTAAGTACTGTAAATAAGTACTTCCAGAAAATAACTTCAATTAGAACACAGCGGAAAATATTTATTAAATAAATTTGTAATTTTTCTATTTTACTGATATTTTCTTTAAACCTGTAAAATATTCCCAGTAATCAACTGTTATTAGTTTCTTTTTTGCATCAGCTAATGTGTTAAAGTGATTGCAATAATGCTTGTTCAGTAGATAATGCTTTATTTTTCCAATCAAGAAGATTATAATATACAGTAATTTAAGTAAACTTACATCTTACAGGGTGAGCCAAATGTTCAGAAGATTTTAGATAATTGAATTATTTTTGCAACGCCAACAGATATCAATTTGCGGTTTTGACAGGTTAAATTGCGTTCCTATTTCTGGATTGACCATAGTGATACCATTCCATTTGAATTTTTCGAGAAAATCACATAAATAAGATAAACTGATAGGTAATGCCATCTAGTTTCCATTTAAAGCAATAAAACAAACAATACTATTTACAATTTTCACAACTTGATGTTCTCTTCAGAATGCGTGCAAGTTTTTGAAAATCGGTTGACATTCACTAAAGTTAAAGGGAGTTTTGTGTGACAAAATGTAAAGTTGTCCACCACTTTATAATATGTGTCTTCTCAAAGTGTCATGAACCAAATCCATAGATAATTTTGAGCTACTTATTTTAGAATTATTTTTCACAAATTGTAATAAATGAGAAAGAATAATAAATGTAAAAAGAAAACAAATTACGCCATCTTGCGGAAACTTCAGAAATTTAAAAATATTTTGAAGAATGTTTTCATAACCACGTTTACTAGTATAATTTTTTTTCCTAAGCTCTAGAGTCGATCGTTACCGAGATATGGCCAGTCACCACTCTTAATTAATCATCCAATAGATAAATCGTTCAATATTTATTGGTTTTAGCAAAATCATCTTTGCTACCAAATCGATAATGTACTAAATGAGAAATAAATTTAAGAAAAAGTGCCGTAGGTATAAATAATTTTGAAGTATAAGGTGTGCACACTTTTGTATTTTAAATGGAATACCTACCCGGTATATTTTAATATTTCTGATTTGTCCATAAAATTCTCGTTCAAAATTATGTAGGAACCCCTATAAATACATTCATTTGTTTTTGAGATATTTAGGGTTAACACGAAAAATAAGGGCAATTGTGTGATAGTTATTCTCGAGAGAGTTGTTTTAGGAAAAAGTATTGTCTTGCATTTTAGAGAATGTGACAAGTTCGTGACGGCCCATATGATAAGATACAGGATACATAATTCCAGAATATAAAACTGTCAACTAGTAGAATCAATAATTTATTAAATAAATTATATTAAATTTATATTATCGCTCTATTTGTCGTGCGAGCGCGTTAGTACTAACAAGGGTATGAAGGAAGTAGCTTACCGACAATGGCACGTAACTTCGTTTAGAATATAGAACTGTCAATTAGTAGAATTAATAATTTATTAAATTAATGATATTAAATTTATATTACCGCTCCATTTGTCGTGCGAGCGCGTTAGTACTAACAACTAACTTCGTTTGTCGCGTTGCACAGTGGCCTCTGAGCAGTGGGCTTTAAAATTATTGATGTTATACGAACAAGAATACTAGCACGTCTTTATTGTAGAAACGAAGATTATTTTTAATTAATTGTCTGTAGAGAATGTAACAAAGTAATATGGCGAACGTTTGTTAAGTATTTAGTAATTTGGCAGCTCCATGTGTGGTGGAAAAGGAGACATCGTTAACTCTATAATGGTAACGATATCTCTAGAAAACGTGATTCATATGCACTATTGAGTATCTATATGCTGCGCATGGTGCAACCATTCACTCTCTGGTTCATTGAGCCACTGTTCACTGCTAAGCTTGTAAATGAAAGTTCAAGTATCAAGAAAAGCAAAAAGCCCAATACTTAATTGCTGAATTAAACCAGTGGATGTGATTCGCAAGCTGTGATGCGGCTGTTTGATCCAAACCTAGAAATAGCATGCATCTTGGTTTCGTACCAGCGCAGCGTCTTTACCACGGCAGATAATAGGTTCCCATGAATACACGTATGTATGTAAATACGTGTACATCACATAGGTATATAAATTCAGAAAATTGCAGCTAGTAATCATCTCGCAATTTTCTAACAAGCGCCTTGAAATGCAAGCAATCAATAAGTACCGAACCAGTGTTTCTAATATTTTGTTCACGTGCAACGCCCGACGCACACCTTTAATAATAGGCGAGAACAACTCCAGATAAATAAACGCCGATTTAATGACACATCTTTCTCAGTAACCGTCCGCGAACATAATCCTCTTTAGTATTATTCCGTGTTCGTGAGTTGCTTCTCGTACGAGACAATTATTTCGCTTTATAATCTCAACGCGCAACGGTACAAAGTAGGCCGTTTAAGTTAAGCGACCTACGAGTCGTCTGCTGTTCATAATACGTAGAAGTTTAAGTAAGGTGGACGAGATTTATTAAAAATTCCTCAGGAGCCGTAAATCTCTTGAGACCATTCCAAAATTCTTTTGTGCCATATATAATAAATGCACATAAGTTATTTTATAGAAATACACTCCGCCAAAAAAGTATCGCATAATTTAGTTTTGAATCATAAAAGTATCGCATAATCTTTGTTTGTAGCATAAAGTTGTAAATATACTTTAATGCGCTCTAAGATATAATTTCTATGATTGTTTAAATAAAATACAGGCCAAATAAAAACAAGAACTCATACTTGAGATTTTTATTAAAACAAGAAATTATAATTTTGGAAAGAAAAATGTCATAACAGTAGCTTTTAATACTGAGTATTGCCACCTCTGGCTCTTATGACCGCTCGCATACGGTTTGGCAGAGATTCGATTAACCTCCGTATATAAGCCTGATCCAAATTCTCCCACTCGTCACGGAGAGCATTTGCTAGTCCATGCAGGTCCGCTGGGGCAACATTTTGGGTTCGTATCCGTCTGTGAAGGAGGTCCCACACGTGCTCGATAGGGTTCATGTCCGGACTTACCGCAGGCCAATCTAAAACTGGAATACCAACATCGTTAAGGTATTCCTGGACGATTATTGCAACATGCGGTCGTGCATTATCGTGCATTAACATGAATTCGTTTCCTATAATTGGCGCATATGGTACTACATGTTCTTCTAAAATGTCCGTTATATACCTGTGGGCAGTCAGTGTACCTCTGTCTACTGGTACTAACTCTGTACGACCTGTTAAACAGATGCCTCCCCAAACCATAATAGAGCCACCAGCGAAATTAGGTCTAGGTCTGATATTACACTGCGAATAGCGCTCACCGTCTCGAGATACGCCTATCTGAGGTGTAAAGACCAAATCTTGACTCATCTGTGAAGAGTATATTGGCCCAGTCATTAATGTTCCAATTTACATGTTCTCTGGCAAACCTTAAGCGAGCCACTCGGTGGTTCCTAGTGAGACGAGGGGCTGTTACAGCTACTCTAGCTCTTAATCCACTCTGTCGTAACCTATTCCGAATAGTTTGAGTACTCACACGAGTATTTCTGACTCTAGCCAAGTCGTTCTGCAATTGTCTCGCAGTTACATGTCTTCGACGTAATGCTTGTAGTAGTAAATAGCGGTCATCTTGGCGAGTAGAACATCTTGGACGACCTGGTACAGGTCTTCTACTGTAAATGCCTGTTTCCCTATATCTGGCTACGGCTCTAGAAACACTTGACTGATTGATGTTCATCAAATTAGCAACGTATGCTTGAGATCGTCCATCTTCGATGAAAGCAACTATAGCAGCCACTTGTTCTGAAGTTAAATTGCTCATTTTAGTTTTAAAAGCGTTGGTACAGAACTCTGACTTCGCACTTTAAAATTTGTCCGTATAGGAAGACTTTCAATAAACAACTGAGCAAACCTTACACATATGCATTTTTCTAAATGTGTTCTTTTAGGAAAAAAATAAAGTAAAAACGCTAAGTTCCATTATTTTGTTAGTGTTTTTATAGTTCACATACACGAGGCAAACTTTTTGTGAACGTATAAAAATATCTTGGTTCATAAATGCCCTTTTTTAGTTTATGCGATACTTTTTTGGCGAAGTGTACGTAAATTCTCAGTGTGGAAAGTAATTTCTTTCACAAAGATGACCAGTATGCCTATACATTAGTACTGCAGATATCCGACAAAATTGAGATCCGGATATCCGGATCCAAAACTATCCGGATATCCGAATCCTTGGATCCGGATGCGCTATCCGAAATCTCGGATCCGGATCCGCTATCCGATACCTCAGATCCGGATCCGCTATCCGAAGCCTCAGATCCGGATCCGGACATCTAAATTTCTAGACTATAGAAAAAAATATAACACTGACTCTAGTATTTTATCACTACTTATTGATTAGGTTAATCGCCTCAATAACACCCATAGAATACAATGTATTTAATACAAAACAGTATTATAGCAAAGTTTGTAAGTACAAAAGTAAACCTGTTAAATATGTGATATTATAGAAACTGTCCTAAAGATGACGCTTTTCTTATTTTGTTATTATATGTGACACAAGGGAGGAAGTGTTCTATAGGATCTATCGTGAGTAGCAAAAAAGAAAGCCATGTTTCACTGAGAAAAATAGATTGAATTTTTTAATGCAAGCTCATATTTTACATATATAATATCTTTATCAGTTTTTGTTAAACTCTTATATTAAAAAAAATGAAAAATTAAAACACCTATTATTACATATCTATGCAGGGTACTATAATGTGTACTATTACTTGTTCGTGTATATTATCTGGTATAATAAAAGTTATTTACAACTATCAAATTTACTTAAATAATCCATCTTTGTCTCTGTGTGAGTAAGATAATTAGGAAGGAAGGAGTTGGAATCCTGTGATGGGTGGAGACTGTGGCTTGAAACTATAACAAAAATCCAAAAGAAAAAGTGAAAAAAAAATTTTGTGGTAAGGGATTTTTTCACTTTTTCTTTTGGATTTTTGTTAAAGGAGTTGGAATAATGGTCCACTTGGTTTCGTCTAAATAGGGACATAATTTGTGAGAAAGTGGACCGTTATTTCAATTTCTTCCTTTCCAATCAAACTTATTGTATATAGATTTTATCAGAGATTATATCATGTAATAGATTTCGATACTATATGTACTATCCATATGTTAGTACCGAACATATGCTTTGTGCGTATTTGACGTACGTAACATATATCGATTACGCATTACATAGGTGATGAAATAAGACGTGGCGCCATCTTTACAACTACGCATATACTACGATAGATTTAACGCGTTTACTCTCTGTGGCATTTAACTGATATAAAATCTTGCTAGGCAGTTTTTTCTATATATATCGATAATACTGATATTGATTATAGAGTTTTTTTTTTTTACTTTAGTTAGCACTGATTAATTATTAATTAATTAACTCAAAACAATAAATACTTTAGAGGTAATCTCTCTTGTAACATTTGAAACTAAAATTACGTTCACAGCATTGCAGTTAAGCGCGATAAGCAAAGAACATGAAGAAATAAATAATCAATATTATTTCCTTGACATTTTAATCATATAATTTTGATTTTGGTAATAAAGGAGCGGTTCAATAAGAAATAAAGAAACACTATGTAAATATAAATACTGTTAAGAATATTATAATATCAATTTAACATCGCACATGCATTATTTTTTGCTTTTTCACAAAATATTCATTGGATTAGATAAAAAAAATTTAAATTTGTGAAGCAATATTAGATCTCGTTTGTTCAATCTTTTTGAGTTTGATAAATATCGATCGCCTAACACGGTGTAAGTTAAAGAACAACTTCCAGAATCTATTCTATTCAAAATGGGCCAAGGACAAGATGTGTCTTTCCTTATAACTTTTAAACGTTGAGCTTTAGAATCTTATACTCCAAAAACCTTAACTGATTATCATCCAGATAGAAAGGAAAGTCTACTGATTTATATCACTATTTACTCTGAGCGTACTTTCCCTAGGTTAATAGGTACAGAGAATATTTTTCTACTGCTTACTTAAGCTAGCACGGGAAATATTGATGAAATTAGGTAAATAAAACTTGTAGTTTTAGCGTTTGTGAAATTTCACGTTTGAAGATTAACGAAGAAATATAGAAATAGAAACTTTTGGGATTTTTGCCTTTTAAAATGTATTCCATTACATATATCAAATAAGATGTTCCATTTTCCAGGAATTTTTATTTTTATTATTTTTTGTAGGATTCGGTCAGTGTCAGTGCATTGTAACTTGTGACGTAACCTCTTGTGTGGTTTCATTATTCAAGTGCATTATGCACATTCATGGTAATCAGTGTTCTGATGCAGTATTATTTGCACTTATTAAAACGAGTAGGTACCGGCTCATATTACCGTTACGTATAAGAACCGGATAATTATGAAATTATTACATATTTTTTCTGACCTTCCTGGAAGGAGCATGGGTGTGTATGAATATAACAACGTCATCACCAAATTGGTAGTACTTATTACAATTTCTATTCAATTATATAATTGAGGTTTTATTACAGTTTTGTTTCTTTTTTATTTTGTATTTAATAATGTACAATTATTTATTGCCATTTACTGACTTACTTTTGCGGTAACCTAGTTTACGTTTGAAGGTGTTATTCCTTGATTAACAAAAATTATTTTTCATTTCGCTTGTTCATTCCGAAAGAGAACAAAATAATAATAGTTTATTTTACCAATACATAATTAAAATAAGATTAATACATGTTGTACCTATATTTAGGTACTTCCAAGATAGGAAAACAAAAAGAAACACACTGAATCACATGCGTACCACTGACTTCATTCATTGTACATTATTGGACTCCAGTTTTTTTAATTTTTATGTATCTATTATAAATGACAACATTATTACACGGAAACGTTTATATTACTATAATTTAACCTTGTCATTTCACGTTCGCAGTAAGGCATGCTATAAATATTTTTTTCCTGTTTAGATACATCTTCAAAACATTACATGCGAAGTTAAGTTTTCATATGTTAAATAAGGATGTACAGATTTTTTCTGCAAATACGTAGTAAGTGCATTGATTAGATTGTTGAATTTCTTGGATTTCTATTTATATCTATAAATACGGTTTATAGAAAGTAAGTATCTATTTACTATATTTGCGTTAGCGTAAAACGGCACAGGACATTTTTGCCCGTATCTCCCTTTTGTTTTGGAATATTAGTGAAAAAGTATATGACTGAACCGATTTAACTAATATACAGTAAAAAATTCTGTCATAATGCAGTAATAATCCTGTTTTATTTTACAGGATTATTACTGTAAGGAAGTTTTTACAAGAAAATTACTGCAGCTTTACAGTTTCTCAGTACAGTTTCTCAGTAAATAATTAAACAATAAATGTAAAAGTCTGAAATATTGATGTAAATTTCTGACAGCTTTTATATAAGTATACGGGAAATAGACATTAAATTTACAGCGATGTACTGTTGTGAATATTGAACACAAATTTTCTCTCTCATCTGTAAAATTATAATAGTATTCCTGGTGTACAATTACTAGGAATGTTACTGTAATCTTTTTTTACTGTGTAACTAATTACCATTCTTTAAAAATTAAAAATTTTTCTAACTTAGCAACACAAAATAATTTAGTTGATGCTAAAATTATCTGGCATTTAGAGGTATGTACTTTGTTTCAAGCATGCTATTGCAAACTAAGCCAAAGCTATCCCAAGGAGGACAGCTGCAAGCAAAATTTATCATCTTGGGACAAAATGATCAAAACACATTTTTAAATCCGAAATAATTTTACTTTGTAATTTGACAACAAATAATAAAAACTGCGTATAAAATAATTCGTAAGAATAAAACAAAATTTTTTTTTTGTTGCAAAAATAAAATTAAAAAAATAAATGTTGGTTTTTAAAAACAGAAGTGATAAAAAAAACAAAGAAGTTAAAAATGCCTACATGAAATAATAAAGAAAGTATAAAACACCCAAAAAATACCAAATCAACAGTAATAACAACACCGACATATAAGAAAGGATACACACTAAAAAATATATGCAATTCTTACGGAAAATTCCAGTAACGTATAAGGTAAAATTGCCAAAAATTAGAAAATATACCTAAAGTTTTCTAGTAAATTTCCCAATTTTTAGCAATTTTCCTTATACGTTACTGAAATTTTCCGTAAGAATTGCAAATATTTTTAGTGTGTAGCTTGAAAGGCAATGAAAACCAATAAGAAGATAATACTTCGGTATGATAGATGCAGAGAAGGCTTTTGACAGCGTTCCAAGAGATGAAATATGGAAAATACTGAGGACAATATATGAACGCAGTACATGTGGTGAAGGATGTTTGTGACAGAAAGGATTTGAACAACAAAGGGAGTCAGATAAAGAGAAATTGTATTGTTTATTAGCTTAATGGATCATTAGGGAACGAAAACAAGAAATAAATGTAAGAATTCTATTGGGGTATCGGAAGCTAAAACCAGTAGATATATATAAATGAGTTGATGTATGCTGACCACTTAATTCTGATACGAAAATACGAAAGAAGAACTCAATGTGTGATATGTGTGATTGAATAACAAAGAAAAAAGGATAAATTTAAAATAATGCTATCATTTCAATAAATGTACTCATTTGGTTTCCACTTGCAATTTTTTATTACTTCTAAATGCAAAAATATGGTGGTAAAATAGTATATCAAACAAGTCTTAATTTCCTATGAAACACTTTTTTATGCGATTTCTGTAATTAGCGTGTTAATAAAGTTGCTAGAAGATTAACATTACTATCACAAATAAGCCTACCAAATTACTCAAACTTATCTATATTGCAAACAGCAAGAACATTCAGATTAAGTAGTAGATAAGGGAGGAAAATGTAACCACATGAAACGAATGTGTACGACGTTAAAGCTAGATATCTCCCTAACAGAAATTACGACCAGCTTTAAACTTCAGCTTTTAGTATCTACGTAGTCTTTAAATCGTTATTTTCACTGATTATCGAACTGTAGCTGAGCGTTAACTTTTCATTACGGCTTATATGGATTGTGTCTGTATTGTGTATCTGTATAACATACATAAACATATGTTTCCTAACAACGATATCGACAACAACGTATTCCTATTGTGATTGATCTCGCAGTGATGATTTCAGTTGTATCCGTTGTGAGAACTGATTAATCGCGCGTTTTGTATGTCAATGCTATTCGAATAAGTAACAAAGTGGCATTAGTACAAGTACAAACGGCACGCCAACATATTCCTGACATGAAGAAAGACTGCTTGGAATAAAAGTATTAATAAAAGCCGTGTTCTAACATGTATCATTGTTACGATCCGTAGCCCGCGAGACTGCTTCGACTTTAGTCTGTTCCGTGTTCGTCGCTAGGTTCTTCCACTTCGTGCTTCTCTACGTTAACGAACGCTGGGAGTGCGTGGTGCGCGTTGAATGAAATTGTAACTATTCGACTAACAAGCCGCAGTTACATACCTGATTTACATACATCCGCTTATATGAATTTTATTTAACAGTACGGCGTGTCAGATGTATGAAATGGTTATCATTAGTTAGTATGTCAGAACAGTGTTCACCCCGAGTATATCAAGAATGCAACTGTAATTATTTTCAATATGAATGGGAAGTGGATCAAAAGATACGATATGTGAGTATAAATGCGGCGATGTGTTCCAACTCAGTCACAGTGATAGACGATAGAGAGCGATCGTCAATCGAATTCGTTCTAAATCAAAGATAAGATTGGATTCTAAGTTTCAAGATCAAACTACAAAATATCCAGTTACATAGTGATACATCTAAAAGCGTCGTTGTTGTAGCGGAACGGTTATTTTTTTTTTTAACATTTATATATATTTTATTACGACTATTTCTTGTAATGTATCGAATACGCAGAAAATGAGAAGGAATGGAAAAAAATTTCCGAAAAACTATTTCATTCTCTCTAGAAGTGACTCTTTAAGGTTTGAGTGACCGTAGATGGATTTAAAAAGAATACGGATTATATAATTAAAAATAAGCAACGGTTTCATGTTTTTCATTTTGCATTAAAACGGTAAAAGATCTTCCTAAATTTATTCTTGGCAAATAATTCTGCTTTATTCGGAAAAGTAAGTGTTTTTCTGACTATGTAGTCTCTTTGAAGGTAAAATCAGTTTTCCTAAAAGCAATATATTAAAATTAAGTTTTGTTTTTAAGAGATTTTAATTCTTGAATACTGTAAGGTATGTATGCTTCTAAGAATTTGCATATTAGTTTTTAACATTGGCGTAACTAGGGGAGGGGCAATGCTCCCTAACGCCCTCTAGAATAACAATGGTCCCCTCTAGGAAAAGTACATATCAGTGTAATACAAAGGGCCTGTGTCCTCTCTGAAACGCTAGTGGTTCTTAGCCTGCTTCAATTTTTGCGTTTAAAGTTAACTTTACTTTTTTAATTTTCCTCACCAATTGCTTTCTTGTACCCCCTTCTTTGCTTTCCCTTCAACATTGCCTCTATATCGTAGTTCATTTTCGTTTATCGTATTTGTTATTTATTATAGACAGTTGGCAACTTATACCTCAACTTTCTTCCTTTAAACAGTTTTTTCAAATAACTTTTTTGGATTTGATGTCATTTAACTTTTAAGATTATTGGCATATTTTTATTTAATTGCCGGCAATCACGTGACGTATGTACGTTAAAATGAATTTTGAGTTTTTTTCGACATGCTGAAGCCATCCCCCAAAACAAATTTTACCGTTTTTTGATAATTACAAAATGCCCCATATGACAACAATTCTGCCGGTCACTGTACAAAACGCAAAAAGCCTTAACTAAAAGAGCAACGAGGTTTATGTATGTATTTATGTATGTATGTATATCTCTAAATTGTGAATTACATGTTCTAAGAACCAACCCTTATGCCCGGTTACACCGACGAATAATCTTGGGTTGTAACAGGTAGTCGTTCCCGAGAGCGTTGCACCGACCGCCGTACCCCAACAACCCTAGTTTATGAGGTGTCAAAATCCAACCCTAGGAAATCCATCGTTTATGTGAATAATCTTAGATTTTTTGATAGCGACTATCTTCATAATATTTATCTAACGAACCTGGTGTATATTATGTTTATTTATTTAATATATATAAATAATTTAACCCCATAGGAATGTATTTTTTGTACTTATACATAAATGTATATTCCCATATTGTCTAAATTGCAAAATAAGTTCGAACCTTTCGCATAGGGATAGAAATCTATTTTCGTGATTATGCATAAATATATTTTGCCAGTGACCAGAAAAGCAGGTATAATCCAAGCACCCAGGTCAATCCGTTTGCGATTTTAGGTGTGATTTTAAAAGTCCAGTAAAACATCTGTTTTTAATTGAGCCCCTTCATTATTATGTATGGTACAACTGTTTTTGAGATTTCCAATGCAGAGTATACATTTACTTCAGTTTCTAGTTGTGCTTTGTGTAATTCAGACATAAGAGAGAAAATGGATTTTGTTAAAAGTATTCATTATACTGAAGCCGAAAAGGAACTACTCAAGTTCAGATCCATATTTAATTTTTTTTAATAAAATTATATATAACGTGATTTGAATGTGATGTAACTTCACTTTTACTCATGTAATAGCAAACGTTAAGATCAGGTTAAGATTAGTACGTTAGCACAACGTTAGTATCTACTTTTGACAGATTTGGCGCCCAAAATGATTTCACCAATCAGCAAACAGATTTTATCGACTATAGTCGAACATTCCAAGGTTTGTCAATCCTCGATTGTTTGGGTCGGTGTAACGGTTAGAGAAAAATCTTGGTTTCACGAAAAAATCTGAGATTGACGAACGGTGGATTCGAACCGCTGTCGGTGCAACCGGGCATTAATGTCCGGACTGCAATTTATACTTCGAATTAACGGTCCTCATAAGGTCTAGTCTAGATGGTAAAAGTGACCGCGATAGCAATTCGTTTGCGCCCCTATTAAGCTATTTAAAATCCACACAGCAACCACTGTAAACGAAATGAAAATAATTATCAGTGTTCTTTTTTTCTTGTTCTAATATGAATAAAAAAAACTGCAAAAGCAAAAATTTGTAAGAAATTAACAAGAGTTTTACGACTAATAACGATTTAGCTAATATAGATAGGTATATAGGAAAAATGTATAGTTATTTCTGTTACTCAGTTAATAACTTTTATTAGAAACTTTATTAGGAGATTGAAATAGCCGCCCTTAAAATAACAAAACGTTTAATTACAGATAGATTTATATTAATATTATACACTAAAAAAACTTCAAAATATGTATGTTAATATGCACTGAAATAAGCACTAAAAATTGACTTTTCTAAATAAGGTCTGTTTGCACTGACACCCTAATATTTAATTAATTTTAATTGCTACTTAGAATAGGATATTTAATTTTTAATGTACACAGCAAATGTTTCAATCTAAGTGTCAGTTCCAACTAATTCAATTTGGAAACGTTAGTACAAAAGTGCCTAGATACTATATTTTTATTTTTAGTGTAAGTAATATGACTTGATATGATGAGTTGTAATATGGAACTGGAAGAAACGGTTCTTCGCCAAAGAAGTTTATCTTTGTTTTAAAGAATCCTTTTTCTTAGTGAATGTGTGAAATTTCTCTGACATCACGTTTCACAGTATCACTAGCACATAAATCTTAATTTTTTTCAACAAAGATTGCTTTAGTTTGCAACATCTCAATTATATTCTTGAGATGTTTATATACCGTATATTTTGACAACAATTCGTTGAATTTGTTTTTCTTAAGTTACATTAATCCTTCAATTGTATATTCTACTATTTTACTGCTCTCTTCTAAAGATAATCCATTAACTTCTAACATAGAAAACAATTTCTCAAGTACCTTGTTTCTTAGAATATGCTATGCTCTTGGATGCGTTACGCTTCTTCATATAGGTATATTGAATAACCAACAGTAAGAATACAATAATCCAAGAAATACTTAAAAGTTTACACACCTATACTAAAAATAGAATTAAATAAGTGTTATTATCAGCCACACGTTAGCAGCAACAATCTGATATAGTGGTTTATGCATTTGCTTTACTCGGTAGGAAAGTTAGTGAGGATTGACAGTAATGTATATAATAAATATATAAATAATAACAGAAAATTATAGAGTATACATTAAAACATTATTGTTAGTAGTAATAGTTGTAGTTATTTGCTGTAATGCTGCTTCTAGGAAAGAAATATTATTTACGAATACCGTGGGTTTATGTATAGTATACGTAAATGCAGAGTAGATGGGTTTGGTACCTAAAACTGCATAGTGCAAAAAATTCACAAAAGTAATATAAATAATATACGCTTCATAAGATTAGGGCAAGTGTCGATTTTTAGAGTAAGTTAAGTGATACCCTGTTTCAGCAATAGAATTTGCCCTACTGTAATATAAAAATAAGAGTTTTAATTTGGTCATTGCATAGTTTTTGAAATTATTAATGTCATTAAATAGAAAGTTAGACAACCTATACGTCAGTTTGACGCCTACTTTAAAATGGAAATTAGTATTATGCCTTTAGTTTTTCCACGATTTTCAAGATTTAAAGCAATTCGGCCTAAAATTTTTCTTCCTAAATATCTTCTATGAACTAAGAGGTTATTTCTTCAACAAATTGATATAACCTACATTTCAAGTTTCGTTAATTTTACGAATTGACAATAGTAGGTGAAAGTGGTTAATTCTCTACATCTCTCACCCTAAAGCGTTTAAATTTGTTTGTTTTTTTGGGAGATCTAAGCTTTAGCTTTTTAGTTATGAAAGTGATGAAAAAAAAAAACCTGTAAAAAAATCACAGGGAAATCTGTAACTCTAGCCAGAATTTCTTTATTCATCGGCTTCGTCATAACCTGGTAATGTTTTTAAAAAATATGTGATTAAAATTCCAATACATTTGCTTAAGCAGTTGCGAAAATGTGCTTGAAAAATACAACTTTCCAAAAGAACAGTTTTTTTAAGGTGGGCTACCAATTAAGAGAAAAGCAATTTGCATGGTTGAACTGGGATTTTCTTTTTCTTATCGAATAAACTCTAAACTGTAGTTAGTTATCATCACTAAGTCCTCCTGGAAATTTATAATCAGGTAGCAGAAAGTAGTGTTTACCGAGTTTGTTTCAAGGACGCTTCAGTTTCACATTTTGTTGCAATAAAAAAAAGTATTTTAAGTAAGCTTCTAGTTCTAAATTTATTGGAAAATGTCCGGTATACTTTTATGTTTGTTTTTCAACTGTTAATGTAGTATAGTATTAATAATAATTAATAAATAATAAATATTTGTAAACAAATTATAAAGAAATTGACATTTTATACGTATGGAAATGGTACAGGTTTATTGATATAGGTGATGATGAGTACAGTAAAGAGTGAAACAGCAAGAGCATTTCCATTTGTTAGAACAGAAACATATTATACGCATTATTAACTATTTTTCGGCTTGTTACATCTTTATTTTAGATTAGAATTGGAACGCCTAAGTTGTTTGACCTCTTGTGTTCTCCATCTATCTTAAAAGTCGTTCTCTAATTTTGTCTTCCTCATTTGACTTATCATCTTTTAGAGCGACTCCCTTACCTAGCTCTCTGCTCTTGGATTCTCTAACCCAAGTAGTAGAAACGTAATCCTTGCTAGACCATAGCAGTGACACATGATGTGATTGGAGTTTCCTCTTCTTTTTTTGCAGAATCTGCAACTAGCATCCTTTACCAGGCCTATGGTAAACTAATGCCTGTTTAGTCTATAATGACCGGTTAGTAGCCCTACTATCGCTTTAACAGTCTCCCTGTTCCTACTAAGCAGATCTTTTATAAATTCAGGTCTTTGTTATCCTAAGAACTGTTTGGCCTGTCTTTGTTCTGGTGTCTTATTCCACCATTCATTGAACTTAGTTTGTATTCATTGGTTGTTGCACTTCTGTATTTGCGATTTCGTGACGCCCAAGGAAGAGGCTCTAAATAAAGACCTCGATGATCCTTTGCACACCCTTGTGGCTGGATACCCAGACCAAAGTTCTTTTTCTTTGGGTACCCACCTCATTTATGGGTATTGTTACGCAATCTCAAATCAGTTTGGAGTAAAAATTCGCGAAGTTCATCGCTTTGAGTGTTCACTGACTCTTAGAAAATAAATAGCGACCGATTTGCCTGCGTCCGTCTAACGCTCTACTTCTCTTATATATTATAGTGGAATGTATAGTGGAAACTTCAGTTTGGATCATTGTTAAGTCTTCACTAAATCTAACCGAGATATCTATGTTGGGCTTGTTCCTGATTCCTACCCCTTTGTCCGTCTGTCAGGCGTCGGTATACCAGATCGAGTCCGCTCTTATCGGTGGATCATTTTCCCACGCCTTTCTGTCTGGTATTATAACCTTGCATTTTTGTCTAGATTATATTTCTGAATCTTAGTGTCACTAGGCATCCTTGTGAGTTGATTCTTTATCTTACATCGATATATGGGAGATGTTGTCCTTCACATTAGATTCGTTATCGCATTGACGATCGATCAAACATCTATGCGAAGTGCAAGACTAAGAACAAATGCAATATATATAGATATAAAATGTAAACCTGGAAAAAAGTATCTCTGACGTGAAACTATGAAATAAATTGCTCAAACGAAACTCTGTAACAGTTTAAACTTGTCATCATTAGAAAAACAAACGGTTCTCTAGACATAATTTCACCAATGTTCTAGAGGTATAGGCAACATGATGTCGTGACTTCTCTACTTTTAATTTTAGATTAATGGAGAGAAAAACCTTCGCGCCGCTTTAATATTTTTAGTAAGTAGGTTTATATGACGGAGTTTACTACATCATTTCACGCGATAATTGTCATTTATGTTTACGTACAACATAAATCTACCGTGAACATACATATGAAGTTCCATGTACGATACAGCTAGAGGGGACAAGGCTTAATTAACCTATGAACTTACTATTTATATAATATGCGAGCAAAATAAAGAAGACGAGCCCCGGCACGGACTCTCGGAGGCCCGTTATGTCACGAAATGATGCTTATATCCGATAATATGTCGCGATACAATGGAGATTAGATCCGGGATACTTCACCCGGGATCAAGCAGGTAGAGGTCGCCGTTATTCCATAACGTGGGTATTGTTGCCGATTTACCACGTCTTTTTCCTGTCATAGTTTGGCAGCTATTTTTAATATTCTTCATCCTAAATCTTCACTATTGTATAAATTTAACAATAGTAACTGACAAACTCTACCACTTACTTGCACAAGCAAGTAGTAAAGTTCAGTATAGTATACGAGACATTACTGCCTAGTCTAATAAAAACAACTCATCAAATGTAATTTCAGCTGTATTTGAGTTATGATTTGGCAATTTATCTTGGGATTCGACATCAAATTTTAGCAGTCTATATATACCATATGTAGATGTGATTGAACGCTAAATCAATTGATTTCTTATAAATTATAAGCAATACTTCACATTTTTACTCGTATTGATAATGGTTTAGTTGATTGATTAACAATTTAAGGGTAACTAACAAACAACAATTTACCAAAAAAAGCATAGAATCAAAAAAGGATACCCTACCATGATATGCTAGAAAGATATTTTCCCAAACAGGGATAAAAGTGTGAAGGGCTCTTTACAGAAAGAATGCCGCACGAATTTTATGAATTGAAATTTTCTATTCACGGGCAATGAGTTGTTTATGTAAAAAAGCATTCAGTGCTCCATATGGCAGCCTTAATTTTATATATTTTATACCGTGTGCGATATTCAAGTACAGCCAACTGGTAACACACTGCGTTGCGCTAGTGTAGTGTAGTTAAAAGTGCGATATAAAACAACGTAAAAACCGTCTCAGTAACTGCAGATGGAATGTTTTTCGAATCGATATTAGATTTCTTAGTATGCAACAAAATGTATGCACAAGAAACATACCAAAAAGAAAAATGTCTACTAATTGAAAACACACATTAGAAAGTTATGGAGAGAAGATAATAAAATCTTGTATGCTTATAAGTATTAATTTTTAATAGAAAAATGCTTATTTTTCTTTTAAAAATATTAATTGTAGAAATTATTCATCTGACAAAATGCTCCATAAATTTTAGTCTTTTTCTGCCAAAAGCTGGTTCGTTGTATTTTGCAAACATGTGCAGATCGTAAAAAGTAAAAATAGTACAGTTTTTAAAAATAATCATATTCTCAGGCAAAAGTCACCCTAATAAAAAGATTTCAGAGCGAACAGCTTACAATTTTTTTTTTGTGAGGTGATAAAGGGCATAACTCATTTATATACTGAATGTATTTTAGATTCTCATCTATTATTATGCCAAGCAACATGCTATAGTCGCTACACTAATTTTGGAATCATTAATATCTATTTTGGAACTATTACATTTTCCTGCTATTGTAAAAAGCCGTGTGTTGTTTTCTTGACGTTGACTACAAATTTATTGCAGTGTGTCCACTGATTAATGTTAGTCATAGCATGGCCGTCGCAAGTGAATTAAAGAAATGGCAGATAGTTTTAGACGTTATAGCTAAATTAACATAGTCCGCATACAAGGTGGCGTTGATTCTGCCATCAATGCAATTAGAAAAATCGTCAATAAATATTAAAAATAATGTAGAACAGAAAATCTTTTGAACGCTTATTGAGGTAATTTATTTATTTATTTTACAAATTTCTTGGTAATAGTTGGTGAGACTTTTCGAAGGAGTAATTTTGTTTTATTTTTTATAGAAATGAAATAACGTTTTATTTAACTCTCTCTTCCGAAATTTTTCCCAAATAAAGATCTTCATAGTTGATTGTTATCATTATTAAAAAATAGTTTACGCAATTTTATATAATCATATTTCTAGCTTTCAAATCAACATTTTTATGTGGACACAATATTATCTGTTTCTCAGGACTCAGACTACACAGGAAAAAAAATGTTCTACATTTTAAAACAATTGTAAAGTTTAGTACACTAAATTATAAAATATATAGGGACGAGCACAACTTTTATTAAAATTTCCTACAAAATTATAGCATTATTGCAACAAAATGCCCAATTTCGTTATAAAATTTATGTTGACATAACCTATATATTAAAGCAGCAAAACATACAGGTCACTTGTTGCAAATAGTACGTTTACCCCAGTGGTAAAAATTGCAAACAATCTACTAAAACTATACTACCACTATTATAAACTCCTGTAGTAAATTTTGTGAATAAGATTTTGCATACAAATCAACTACGCTAATGCAATCATTATTATAATTACAAATAATGTTATTAACCCGTGACTGCGCGCGAATTACCGTCGCATTGGGCATGATTGGGGAGATCAGACCGGCCGTTAAGTCCGGAGTAGCGGTGTGGCAGCATCTCGTAATTCTCGTACTGTGTGCGATTGTCAAGCACAGTACCTTTTGTACGATATTAATCATGTGTAAGCATCAAATAAATATTACATAACCGCGTTTGAACACAATTTACATCGAGTTAGAATTCCAACAGTTAATTGGTACCTACGTTAGAAATTTGACTGATAATCTGGTAACTCTTGGTAGATATTCCTTAAACAGAAGCAAAGTTGCATATAAAGTTACTTTATTAATTAAATTAATATAATTTATTTAACTTTATTAATTAAATTCTTGCAGGGACCTTTAGAGGAGTACCTGCTGGAGTCTTCAATCAGCGATTCCCTCTACGAATACAAGTCTATTAATTATGCATCCCAGAGATATCCTCACTCTTGAGGTCTGATTTTTTGCAGCATCATTTCCTGCATTTCTCTAACTGTATCGTACTATATTGAGTGAAGTTGGTGTTCCATCCACTGACTATACTTGAATCTCGCACACGGTGTACTATAAGCATGTTCAGGATAAATCACGAACGAGACTGTAGTGTAAAATTGATATTATTTATGAAATTTATGTATCTTGTGTTCATTTTTATTTCAGTAAAGTTTTCATGTTATTTTAGGTTTTAGTTTTAGCTATTAGAATCTGTAATATAACGGAATAAGTGAAAACTTTAAAATTGAGAGGGAATCATGACAAATCTAAAAAGGTCATTGTGCAAGTAGGCCTACCCCAATCTTAATCTAATCTAATTACATAAAAATTGAAATATGACTTCATGGCTTAACAATTTAATTCATGCTTTTAAACTAAATTTGGAATATAGATTTATTCTTTTACCACAAAAATCAATAAAGGTACACGCAACTGTATAAAGACAGGTATTTTAGGATATAAGATATTTAGATAAGATACTTGATTAATTGTATGAGTATCACTTAACTATAAAGAAATTAAGTTAATAGACGTCCAATAGATGTGTAAATACGCACGCTCTGATCTTCTTGAGCATTTCGTATAACTTTTTATACAAAATTCGAATTCTCATGTTCCACAATGTTGCTGTATTGATTATTTCGAAATCAAGTATTGATGAAATGGTATTGTAAATTAGTTGTATTGTAAATTTAATAATATATTACTGCAATAATTTTCAGGATGGTTTCAATGATCATCCGGTAAAAGCAAATATCTGTTTTAAGCTCATTAAAATAAATAATCCATTTTTATATTATAATTATATATGGTTGTTAATTCCCTGAATTTTTAATAAATGAAGAACACCACTTTGTATCAACTATCGTATAATCCAAAAACAAAGAGCACTCACATTCCTATTATAATACATTTCCAAGTATTTCTAAATCTCACGTTTATCATTTTAGCGATTTGGGTCAATCCCAGTCAGCACGTTTTCCATTTCAAAATGAGCGATGATAATAAATTATGGCTTATGAATGTACAGTTAGTTTTTACGTCTTTTTGACGTCCACTAAATGGCCGGAGATAGATAGAAGAGCCCGGTGTCGAAACATAGGTATCGTGCAGTGACAGCGATTTCTTTGTTACAGATAAAAATATGTAATTATGGCAACGGTTGACAGTGGTACTGAGACATTATTTTCTGATGAGTCTCCGTGTGAATTGGTCGGTTCGCCCAGTGCGTGTTCGGGCGAGGATACGGAAGCACAGGTACCGGATCTTCAAACAGAAACGCTCGGCCCACCGAATATACAGCCGTACAGTGGTGTCTTAGAAAAGGTATGTTTGCAATTTTAACTAACTTACTTACATTTAGACAATAATATTAATATTGATATTCGATTTCATTTACCCTAGAAAATAATTTTTTTACGGGGAGAAGTCATATTTCTTTGTCTCTTTCAAACAAAGAAAGAGGCAAAGTGAAAGCAACGAAGTTCTAGCGTACTAACGTACTTAAGGGTAATATAACCTATTGTATGAGAGTCCCTTTTCGCATAGAAGAGTGTAAATCAGTCACAAGAATCTTTACCAAGAAATAAGAAAAAAAAGAACAGACGCAAAATTTCAGACGAAGCAGTATTTGATGATTATGTAGTAACTATTCTATTATTTACAAATCTTCTTCTTTATATCTAGGATATAAAACAATCTCGTTCTAATAAAGCTAGTCAAATACTATAAGTGACAAAGATTGACATCTTTGATTTTTGTTGGGTATTTTGAAACTTCTTGAAATTTGTTTTTCTTATTCAAACTTGCCGTTCAAATTATTGTTCATCATTTTCTTTATGTATCTTTCTCAGTTAGATTGCCACATTGTCTTGTTATTTGTTATACCTATTGGTATTTATTTTCCATAGTCATGATGTTTTTATTCTGTGCTATGTTTCTTTTCCTTATCATTCACAAAACACTTCTTTCATTTCCATAAGAGAAGTTTTTTATGTCTATAATCTAGTTGCTAAAAATTATTAAACGTGCCAATAGTACACATCCAATCGGAATGTTGTAACTCCTTCGGGTTCAGCAAAATTTCAGTAGGGATGGTACAATACGTCAATAGATGTCAGAACCTAGAAATGTAAAAGTTCACTCGAAGCTTCACCCAGCAACAAAGAACAAACTATATGACAAGTAATACTAAGTATATGGATATTAGACAATGCATTGACACCCTGCATTTGACCATCGTATTATTAAAATATCATGTGAATATGATTGTATTTCGTCTTAGTGTTTTTCAAAACAGTAGCGCATGCTTTTTGCTTCTTTTTAATAATGAATTACTTATATGTAACTGGTCTTCTCTTTTACTTCTTGCCTAAAATGAGAGCCAACTTTGTTTTCACCGTTTAGGTGTCCGCTCCTGTTTTCTCTTTCCACTTGATTTCTCATGTTTGTAAGCTGACCCACTTTGTTCTCATTTTTTCAAAATAGTCATTCCTTTAGGTTTTTTCACTCATTCTATTTAACTAATTCTATTACAGAGCATCTTCCTCTCTTTAGTTTATTTGCCTGTTAATGTCTACAATGCAACACGATCTTTTAGTGTGATACCTGTTACTTTCCTCACTGTTTTCATTTCTAATATTTCAGCCTTTTATTTAGTTTTCTTCAACCTTATATACCCGATTTGTTTAAACATACATTAGTTATGATATAGCTATATAGGTAGTTTGCTATCTCCAAATCGGTGGTGATTTCTCAAAATCATTATTATTTAATTTATTCCTAAACAAAATAATTAGCAAAAAAAGAAATAACCAATATATGCAACTGTGTCATTTTTTGATATATTTTCCTTGTATGTGTCATTCGAGTAAGTGTTTGAATAGGTATTTGATTCGGAGGTTTTCTATATACCACTTATTTTAGCTTAGAAAATAGTTGTTTTGTTTTCTTTTTTATATTAGAATTTGTTAATGTTTGGATTTAATTCATGTCATGGTACGGTCATATTATTTAAACAAATGGTAATTTTTATTCGTGAATCGTTTGTAGATCGTAACTGACGTAATTGCTAATTTGAAAGATACCTACATACTGGACCAAAAATTATTACGTTTAATTATATTATATTTCGAATTAATTTTCAATTTCGGTTCATTAAACCTGCATTTTTTGTTTTTAAGAAGAAGGAAATAACGTTTAAATGTGAGTAAAAAGTTGTGTATCTTTATATTCTCGAAATAATGGTGAATTTGTAAATCGTATATATTAAAATAAATTTTTCTTATATAAAATACTGTTTGCTTAAGCTTATTTCTTGCTGTTTTTACTTAAACAATTGTATCGGGAGTTTTGTAGTTTATTTTTGCTTATTCCTCACGATACCCGACATTCGTGCTTTTAAATGGAAAATAAAACTAAATCCAAACCAGTTTTTTGTGTCGCGTCGACTGCATTACACTCGACAAAAATAAAAGCATTAAACGGTTTCAAATCAGTGGTCAAAATACAAAGGTCGGTGGCGCATTTTGCCGTTCACCACGAACACAATCTCCTGGGATGGATAAATATTAGAAGATATTCACGGATTATTTGCAACAACACGATGATGTATATGTAGGTGGTAATTCATCAGTGCCGTAACGTACATGAATATTTAATGTCTTACTAGACTAGCGTTGGCGTTAACACAATATGAAATCTATTAAATTCAAATACGCAAACTGTAAGCTTACCTACACTCGCGACAATAACAATTACGGATCTTTTAAACTTAATTATGTGTCATTGCTTAATTTATTATTCCTATCTGGCATGCTTTCATATTCAGTTTGGCGTTAGCCCATTTCCTTCAAAATTACTGAAATTACATCATTTGTACCTAATAGTTTAATTTGAATGTACACAGAAAAGAACTGTATAATATGAAGTATTAGAAATACGATAGCAGATATTGTATCTTTTATTTGTAAGGGGAAACTGCTTAGCCCTGAAGCACGGGTTCTATGTGCCTAGAAGTGTCGAGCGCAACTCCGACTAAAATCCCTCCTCTACCTCCTCTAGCATTCCGGAATCATCTTTGGGATATAACATCAACATGCGAACCGCTCGCATTTCAGACCTTTCAGTTCTGGGTTGTCTGCCTCTCAAACTCCTCCTTTTCTTTGTTAGCCATAATATGTCTGACCATTTGATAGATGAGTTGCCAATTTTCTGGTGAAATTAGCGTCGTGGGTACCATCGTATCTGGGTTCAGAGTGCATTTTATAAATTAGCATAGGCCACAGCTGTGAAATCATCTCATCCTTTGCATTATATGCAGGAAACAGAATCATCTTTGCCTATATGCTTCGCAAATGACAGAAAACAACCATCTTCTGTCAGAGCTTGTGTCAGATAGCAGATTTATTTGCCTATGCTTACATCTTAATCATACTCCTGTGTTGACAATCAGTCACTTGGTCCACTGCGCTTTCACCATCCCCTGATCTCATCTGTTCTGTCAGACGACGACAGATTTTTTCCCTGACATTGATAGCATCGGAGCGTCTCTCATTATGCCTGCACATATATTTGCACACTCTTTCTTTTGCCAGCAAGTTGATGGATAGCATACCGGCAATAACCCGTGCAACCGCTGCCGATACAGTTTTGTAAGTTGAGACAACTCGCAGAAGCATTTTCCTTAGCGCTCTCTGTAGCAGTTGGCTATATATTGATGCTGTAGCACTTTGGTCAACGAGCAGCTAATTTTGGATTTGATGTTGAAGATGTTTAGGGCAGAACAGGATAGCTTGCGTCTTGATAGGATTTAGTCTCAGCAAGTGGTTTTCTGAAAATTTGTTAATACATTTCAGAGTGTTGTTACGGACATCTCGAGCTAGAATTGCCAACAATCAACAAACAATCTAGATTTAGATTAAATGTGTATATAGCCTATAAGAGGAGTGATAGTATTGTACCATGTGGAGTTCCCTGTAATAACCTCAATTCACCTGATTTTCTCTCGCCGGCTTTCACAGTCTGTCCACTACTTCCACTGAAGAAACTCCTCATCAAACCAACTGCGCTAGGGCCAACACCTACTGATTGAAGAATAGCAATCAGAATTTCATGGCAAATGGAATTAAAGGCTCTGGAATAGTCTAATAAAATCAGAGCAGTTATTTCCCCCTCATTTTTGGCTTTAAGTATATCGTTAATAATCAGAGAGACTGTTGTGGTGCAGCTGTAATTTTGCCTAGAGCCTGATTGGTATGTTGGAAGCATGTCCTAAGTGTCAATGTAACGACTCAACTGTGCCTCAAGCAATCGCTCAGAGATCTTTCCAAGTACATACATGCAACAAGCTTATAGGATGATAATCGTTCGAAAGTAGAAAAAAGAATAAATAAATAAATATAAAGTGGGTGTAAAAGTACAATAAAGTATGTAAAAGGCAAACACGCGCAGAGATTTAAATTGTTGTCAAGTTTATGTTTACTGTTCACTGCTAATTGTAATTGCAGGGATTTACCAATGAAATATTATTTGATGGCTGTGTATACTGCACATATTTGGCCCACAAAACTAAATTAAACCGCTTTATACAAATAAACATTATTCATTGCTAATGAAGTTAAATTGATTTATAACTTTCTGATACTGATAATTGACAAATATAGAAATATAGTTTAATGCGATCTACCTAATTTCCGATTTGCTTGTGTCCCTGTACAAAATCTGAAAATCATTTACTTAAAACAAAACAGAGCACCAACGGAGTTTTAATTTTAAAGGTGGCCTAGAACATATACACAAAACTGTTTATAAAAACGAGTTTTCATACAAAGTGTCTTCTTGGAATGTTTACGGTTTTATACGTTTTTATGCATGTTCCGATGTTTATGGACACAATATATTATAAATATTATACTATTATAATTTGTCATTTCCATACAACTATAAAAACAATTAAACAAAAAGAAATATACATTATATCCGGGTAGAGTTTCAACGTCACACACAGTAGGATTTCGGTTATATACGATGGGATTTGTAAATGCTATATTGTCACCGGTATCGCTGAATTTATCTTTAACAACTTTATTACATTATAAAAGACGTCCAAGAGAACAGTTGTGTGACAACAAAAGAATAACTTGGTGGTGACAGTAACGTTTTAATTAAAAAAAAAAACGGTGTGATATTCAGTGCAATATAATTCCTCCTTAAAAGTAATTTTCATCTATTGTTAGTTTGTTAAGATTTTATTACGCGATAAATGTAATAGCCACTAAAAAAAAAGAAACGTGAACCTCGGTGGGCATTCTCTGGAAAAACCAGTGTGGAATTTACAATCTTTCCTATGCGGTTATGGCATTCTTTTTAATTTCTTTGTTTGCATAATAGATGAAGTAACAATGTCATTTCCATTTCAATCAACGCTATTGGCTTATTTTGTACCAAAAATGCCTTACAAAATTATGCAGAGCGTATTTTAGAAGTAGGTACATTGGAGTCGCCTTTTATGCAAACTTTATTAAATATTCTCCGCTCTAATTATATATCATAGAAGCATCATATTTATTATTTTTAGGTAAATAACTATGGTATAATTTGTGTATTGTACACATGTGTTTAAATAACAAAAATTCTCGAGAATTTTTAACTGTTGCAAATATGTAAAGAAGTCTGCTGATTACTTTGACAATCGATGAAATGAAACTTTCTTAGTCTGTTGCACAATGTAGTTCTGCACCAACAAAAATATTACGCCTAACGATATTTGGTAAAATTACACAAACAGTATGGACAATCAAGGCCTTCTGGGCTTGTAGAGGAATGCTTGGTAAAACGTTGGGGCTGAAACCTGTGCACTGGGTGTACACGAAGGTTATAGTACCTTCCATCGTATAATAAGACACGTATGGCAATGCGCAGCGCATGCCTAGTAAACATCACGCAATTACGTCACGACAGCGCAATAGCCCTACATTAAAAACAAGGATGGGCGATGAAGATTTATGAAAAGGATTGTGACGTCATTGCGTGTGCGTACCAAGATTCATTTTTGTTCCCCGATTTGGCCATACGTGTCTTATTATACGATGGTACCTTCTATAACGTACGTCTCGCTAGTTGGGTGGCATAAAGCCAGTTTAGGCTACGCGATAAACGAGTTCAGTAAGGTCCAGAGGATTGCCTCCGTAGGCAACACGGGGCCCATGTCGTCGACGCCGATTGCAGTCACGCAGACCATTCTTGAGCTTCCTCCGTTACAGTTGGTGTTGTGCTCAGAAGCTACCCTGGGAGCATACAGAGTAAAATGTAGCGGGTGTAAAGATTTCTCTGGCAAAACGGGAGACTATACAAGCATCCCCAA
Source organism: Cetonia aurata (assembly GCA_949128085.1). Taxonomy (NCBI): domain Eukaryota; kingdom Metazoa; phylum Arthropoda; class Insecta; order Coleoptera; family Scarabaeidae; genus Cetonia; species Cetonia aurata. Next base: position 19,857,643 of record OX421886.1, on the reverse strand, counting down.
CTACGTCGAACAAACAGTACCACAATCCATAAGAGCGGACAAGATTCCGCCAGTCTTCAGCACCACTAGGAAATACCTTGTAGATATTTCTAGTGGTGGGATTGCAAAAGCTTTCGTGCGCAAACCGAGTCAATGTTCCCATCGCTGGTTTGTGGATGCCGAATGGCACACGCATTGTGCTCTGGAGAAATGGTGAACCGAATGGCGAAGCCATCAGTTTAGGGGACTCCACCTCTATTTTTCAAACTGAACTAATAGCCATCCACAGATATCGCTTGTGTTTCTATTAATAACACTCGTTTCAGTATCCTCTAAGTTTTTGATTTTTTTTTAAATTTTACAAGCATTTCTGATGTAATTTTCTGCTGTGGAATCGAAATTCGTAATGTTAGATTCTATTGAGGCGATAATATCAGCAATTATTTAGCAAACTAGCGGTGCATGCTCCAAAGAATATATTGTCTTACATCTCTTAATGAAGCAAACCTCACGAAGCTTCTTATTCTGACTGCTTGATTGGAATTTACGATTAATTCTTTAGAATTCTACAGTTCTTGCATATCTTTGTCCAGAGCTTTTATAAACTGTTTACAAGAGGAATATGACTATAGTAGGAAATATTTGATAATCCCGCTCTTGGGTTCTATTTTCATTTCACGGATGCAATGTAGTTACGCATGGAAAGTAATTTGCATCTGTGTTAGCTAATATTTATAATCCCGTGTGTTGTTAACATGCTATTCAGTGGTTAAACTAATATAGTGGCAATATATAAGTATAAAGTAGTAGAAATACTACAGTCAGTGTAAATTGGATTATTAAATTAGTTCTTGAGCGGTAGTTAATCCCGGTTTAAGTGGTATAAATCAATTCTAAGACAATTAGAAATAGAACAACACAGTCGCCGAGTCAAGTAGAACGACCACAAAAATAAAATACACAATGACATAATGCGACGTAACAGGCGAGGTATCGCGTTACTATTGTGTGCAGTTCTTGCTAGTCCCTTAATAGTACCTGACCAAGATTTAATCTTGCCTCTTTTATCTGTAAAATCCCATCAGCCAATGCGTCGGCCGCTTTCTTGACTACAGGTTGGGCGACTTCTCATTCATCTCTTTGACCGTGTCCGTTTGTTCTCTTTATCTTAAACAGAGACAGTCGCCGTTCGGAAAATTCTCGAACATAAGCATTTAAGTACAAAACGTAAAATATATTACAATAAATTCCTATGAAGATGTATTGGAAGTGTATAATATAATAGGTATTTGTCATTCTGAAATTATAATAATTTGTAGGATGCAATTTAAAGTTAGTATAGTATAATAGTACTTTGTATTCTTAAATCAAGATGATGCTTGTGAAGGTTTCCTCTTTATATATACATATTCGTACATAAATTTTTAAAGCTTATAAGGCCGAGCGTGACGAATTCACCAATACAAATGAATCATCTCGTGTTGAATTTCAACTCATGTCTAATTTGGCCAAGCTGAAACGGCGAGGTCAGTTTTTCTTCTTTCTCTTTGCTTGTTGTTATGCCAGAGCAAAGGTCAGCCGGTTGTTCTGAATGGGGTAATTTAATTATTACTGAATTATACTACTCCACAAACAGTCCGTTACTCTTGCATGCAGGAAAACAGGTTACGCAAAAACTGAGATACATACGTTCATACATATTTTTATTGCAGTAAAGTAAACAGGACCACTGGTTACGTATATTAATTATGTAGGATTAGAATAATAAACGTTATTTTTTTTTTCTCGTGTGTGAAAGGATCTTTTTTCCTAATCTTACTAGAGTGAATTGCACTGACCTAGAGACATAACGACGTTAGGTAATTGTTTTTATTTTCGTGCCAGACTGCAGGAAATATAGTGTCCTGCGTTACTTTTAATTTATCATGAACAATGGGAGCAAAAATCAGTAATTTACATATTTTACGCAACACCTTGTTGGATATTTTGTAACATGTGCGCGGTAGTGACCCCCTATTCAACATAAAATTGACAAATCGCGTTTGTGAAGCCATGACTTGGATTCTTATATCGCTATTTTTGTTTAGGTGTTACTATTTTATCACTAAAGGTATACATATGGCTGTAATCAGTACGTAACAGTCGTTAAAAGGTAAATTTTCTCGACACTTAGGTAATCATTTATCAGTTACCAAAATGCACATTTGTGTATACAAATAGTGCAGTTTGTGCACTTCTTAGTGTGAAATCATTAAAGGAAATAATGCTTTCTCTGCTATGACTGTAATTAAATTAAGAGGCAATCTTCATATGAACAATTTTATTTCTTTAAATGATTTTACAGTGTAAGTGACGGCTTTTAGGAACTGTAATTGATGTGATTCAAATCGTAGGAACATGTCGACCTCGTTGCCTCAATTGGCAGAGCGCTCGTCCGGTAAATGAGGGGTGTCAGGTTCAAATCTTACACGAAATAAAAAAAATTTTAATATGAAAATTGCCTCTTAATATAATTACAGTGATACCAGGAAAAAACATTATTTTCTTTAAAAATACAAATAATATAAAAACTATAGCTTGTTTAGTTTAGGCAAAAGGAACAAAGTAACCTTTCTGTTGGTTCTGGGAGACCGGAGTGAAAGAAAACGAAATAACAGATAACCTTGCTGCTAAGAAACGGGCCAGAATACCATTTGTAAGGCCTGAGTCCGTTTGTGGGATAAGTAGTAGAGCAATACTGGAGGAACTCAAAACTGAAATAGAGCAGAAATTTCAAATACTTGGAGAATGAAATGAAGCAAGCTGAAACTCTACTAGTAACCTATAAGCAAAAGAAATCTACAGAATGCACTGGCCTAAGCAAAAATAATAGTCACATATTGTGTATGTCAAATGTCAACTTTTGGTACTTGACCTATTTTCTTTTAAATGAAAATTTAGAGTTGAAATTTTAGTATAAAATACCTAGCAGTTATGGAAAATGTTTGTTAATATGTAGTCTTTAACAAGAACAAAATGAATATTGAAGAGGTCTACCTAAGTTCTTCAAGAATGAAAACGGATTCATGGCACGGCTTGGTTTATAAAAACAAACATTGCAAAATTAAAGGAAATCACAAGGCTAAAGGAAGAACATTGAAAGATGATTTAGTCTTTTTGGTTAATTTATTATACGTTCTTATATATAATTGAGGTAATAAATGAGTATGAGTATGAAAATATTGACAGGGATACTATCAGGCCATTGTAAACCGAAAGGAAAGAGTAATCTTGGAATAGCCGAATGTAGATTTTGTGGAGAACGGGATGAAACATCCATCCACTTTCTCTCAAATTGCGCTGCACCGTATAATTGAAGGACCGTGCACCTGGCAGCTTGTGAAATATGGATAAGGACATAAAAACTGAAAAGCAAGTTACATACTGCAAGATAGAAGTCAAATAATTAAATTTAATTCTAGATAATAAACTTCTCTGGAATAAGTATGAACTTTTTTGAGATATGCAGCAACTTTGCTGGCGTACGTAAGCCGAAAATATTGCTTTTAATCTAATCGCCAATGATGAGGCCATCTGTTGTAAGTCAGTGGCAAACAGCAGAAAAATTAATCTAATTATCACGAGGTTTAACCGCTCTGGAGTCAGTCTATGTATGCCTGACCGTTGCAGTGAGCAGCACAATGACAGTTATGTAGTTGTCCCAAATCTCATTGTCAGCCTCTTCCACGTAACTACGAATCTAACGATCAGGGAAGAAACCTTGAGGAATAAACCTTAACCTCCGGAAGGTGACGAAACCTTGATCATGTCCCCGGAGAACATTCAAAAAAATTCAACTTTCTGAAAGAATTCAGTACAAAGTTGGGCTGTAAGAGTGAATGCAATGAAAACAATACTTCGAGACTAAATAGGAATGCCATCAAGTAGTACACGGATGACTTTAAAACAGTAGTGTTATCTGAAATGGGAATATCTAGGCCTAGAATTAAACATTTTAATAACTTGAGCAAACCTCCGAATATCTTGCAACCAGATACCTTTTGGAATGCATTAATCTAAGCAAAAACAGGATCCGTAGATTAATAGGAATTCTGTCGGTCACTACTAAATGAGATAGTATTTGAGCAAGCTTGGAATAGCAGAAAAAGCGTAATGTAAATTATGTGGGGAACAAAATGAAACACAATCCGCCCAACATTGTGTAGCTCAAGGACACTACACCTGAGGGTACATGAAATCAGAGAAAGAGGTCTACCCCATCTAAAGCCTTCTGCCATCCTACAGTTTTGAAAAGAAAAGATTAGATGACCAGTTACCTAACTACAAATGCATACATAGTAGGGCGAAGAATGGTCCAAAAGCAAACTGGGATAAAAACAAGCAAAAAGCGTTCTCAATAAAGCAGAAAATTTGTTACTATGATAAGGGTACTGGCTGTGTGATTGTAAACTAAACAAATATATGCACCCCGCATATTATTGTTGTAGAAATATCTATAGGTCTTAAATCCCCGATTAGAGTAATTTAATTACTAAAACTTTTTCCAACACGCCCCGCGGCTTGATCATGCCGCTCTATCAGAGATGAAAAGGTATAGGAGCCCAGGTTCCCCACCCTAGATGAGAAACTCTGACCTTTGACCTTCGGCTCTTAAATGAACAGACCTTGAACAGCAGAAACAAGCATTTTACTTTTCTTGTTAAATTTATACTAACTTACTCGCTTCAGATATCCTTTTGGATATAATGCAGTGGGATTTGATTTGTGTGCTGGGTTCACTTATTCAAATTTCTATTCAGCCTTTTCACACGAAATAGTCTCTCTCTTCTCTTGGTAGCCGTTCTAATTTCTGCAATCCAAGTTTCCCTTGATTTAGCTCGTTTCTTGTTTTTTGTCGTTCGTATCTTATAAAATTTTCTCACTGATTTTTTTGAATTCATTTTAAAAAATATCATTGCTATGATTTTCAACCAGTGCTTTTTTGATTTTCTATCATTTTCTATATGTACTTCCTGTCCTTAGGTAAGTACAGGCTACTTTCTTCAATATTCGAACTTTCATTTGTGCTGGTTTGTGTGGTGCGCCCCACGCCCCGGGGAGCTTAAAATAGAGTAGTTTTTTGACTAAAGTTGCTAAATTATTAAATTATAACGCTTATTGCGTTAAAAGAAGTTTAGAAGACAACATAAATCAAGATTATTTGATATTTTTGTTGTGAAAGAAAATAAATTTACAGTCATAAAACACAGTACAAATTAAGACATTCACGTTAATTACTTACCTACCAGTAGAGATGTAGTTTTAACATCCTGTATCCTCCTTACGTTAATTATTCGGACGTAGTAATTCCTGTGAATAAGTATCCGTAACTAATTCAAGTAATTATGTAATGCGAATAAATATAATCGGCAATTACCGCTTTTTCCCAGTCGATCTCTTTTTACTTTGCAGTACCTTGGACGGGAAAAGGACAACCGCATTTATGTACTAGTATAAATTATTACGTACCTAGTGGCTGTTTTACTATCAAGTTGTTTTAATGATGAATGTTTGTACGAGCACCGATAATTCTCTCCGACCACTGAAACTGCATTGTGGCACTAATTGGCATCGGAATGTAGTGTACTTCAAGATCGTAGGTTACCATACGTCCGAGTAAACGAACTTGTACCTATTATGAACTATTTGAAATTTGATTACGCAACTATAATTAATTACTTAAATCTTTTATTCAATATTTTCAGAGCACGATTCTAGAACGGCACAATTTTCGAAATAACCAATCAGAAATGCCTATATAAATGTTAAATTCTTTTTCTTAAGAGGATTATAAATAATCATTCGACATTGTAATCCTTTTTTATGCACTTGTATTTTAGTGCAGATCCTTGTAAAAACAATGTTTAATGCAATGTTTACATTAGAATTGACAGGATGTAACCGATGCATGTAAATATTTAAATTGCATTCCCACAAGTAATAAGTTTAAAACATTTCGATAATGTAAACTACAATTGACACTATTCAAACAGCGTTAATTAGAGTTGAAATCCATTGTTTTAACCATGCGTATTGGATTTATTTTTGCTCTGAAATTATAACATAAGATCAGACTGTGTTACCAATTGGTTTATCCATGTAGATATGCTGTTATTAAGAACAAAGAAAAATTATCTAAGCATTCATAATGCTTAATTATTGCATTCAACAAAATCTATATTAAATCACATTTTATACCTGCAATATAAATGCACGATCCAAACTGGTTCTGATGCTCTTGCATGCATCGCCTTCCTAGAACTTATTATCGTGATGCGTTAAGCGAATTACATTGTACTTCTTGCATACAAATTATAACCTTCTGCGAATAATATAAAAGTGCAAAAAGGACAGAGCTGCGTTTTGTATATAACACAAAGCCTTTTAATGAATACCCTAACTCGTCTCACCACTGTTTAAAAATTAAAAACGTATTAGCCTGTTATTATGTTCCACCAGCATGCGCCTCGGGCAATATACCTTACAGACCCTTCACTACCTTAGCCTTTGAGATACCATCAGGTCAATATCTCTCGGTTTTCGTCACGTTCATAACGATTTTCTCTATCATTGAATTTATCTGCGAAAACGCTGAATTATACGCACATTGTACTGTGTATGTACTTGTATTATTTCTCATGTCAAAAAATAGCATCGATAACATGAAATATTGGTCTAATTGTAAGTCTAACCATTGCTATAAGTGAACGAGTTCACAGTGATTTAGTCAAGCGTGAAGAAAATATTGAAGATTGAATCAGATTTGCAGAACATGCTGTGTGAAGATTTGTGCCATTTGCAGCGCACAGAAGAGAATTATTCCTTTTGAAAAGTAATAAGCTAGTTATGGTACAAATAAGGTAGTATACATTGGTTTGCTTTTATTAGGTCGGTATTGCTGTTTTTATTATAGTTTTTATGTACCGGCCATACTATACGATTTCCTAATTTTTATTTCAGTAATTCCCACATTGATCTAAACTACTATTATGTTATGCAATTACCCAACACAGTAAAAATGTTTTAAATTGTTTGTTAATTTGTTTAGATTGAATGATTCTTACAAGTTCGATCAAAGGCAGGAGGTTGTGTGGGAGAAATCGAGGCCTTAGCTCCGAAATGACTCTATGGTTATACATAAGGGTAGTTAAACTCATGTAACATATTGAGCAGTAATATGTGTTCCACGGACGCGATGAGATCAACCGCTACTGCCGCACTAGAAGTAATTCTAAACCTGGCACCGCTACATATTTATATAGAAGGAACTTCTAGGTCTACAGTATGCAGCCTTATGCACTGTTTAGTACAGATAAGCAAATCTCACGGTGCTGGCCATCAGAAACAACTAAATGGACTTATAACTTAAGGAGGAAGTGACGCCATGCTTCAGGAATTTAACCTTGATAGGAAGTATCAGGTTATAGTACCAGATAAGAAGGACTGGAAGAAAAGCTTTCGATTAAGAGCAGACTCGAACTGGTATCCAATCGGCTCTAAAACTGATAATGGCGTAGGACCCGGAATATATGGAAAGAAGCCCAGAAAGACCCATTCAATAAGCTTCCAGGATGAGGCGGCCGCAATTTATTATTGTGTCAGAGAAATACAAACATCTACCTAGTCAGATAAAAGCGTTGCTATTTTCTCCGATATCCAAGCAACACTTAAAGCCAGTTCAGCAAGTATTGACTCTAAGCGGGTTTGGAAATGCGTATGCGCCCAAAAAGAGGTGGGCATCCAAAGTAAACTAACATTCGGCTTTACCAAATCATAAATTAAAAAGTCCATCAACGAATGGATATAGAGCAAGTCCAGGCAATGGTGGTAAAAATCATCAGGGCAAAGACAGGCAAAATAGTTCTTAAGGAAATAGAGGCCTGAGTTTACTAAAGACCTACAGCGTAAAGACAGGAAGACTGTCAAAATGAATGTAGGTCTGTTGACTCCTCATTGTAGTCTAAACAGGCGTAATACATATATTATACATAATAACGTGAGACTGGTAGAGATAGCTATCTGCAGATTTGGTTTCTTCACAGAAACTGTAAATGTCAAGGTTTCTTCCTCCCCTTAGAGGATGAAATCCTAGTTCATGTGTTGCAGCTCTCAAAGATGATACGCCTAATTAAGAAGATCGATAAAATTAAATTGTAATGTTTAGCCCTTCTTAATATTGTATGTGTATGTTGATGGTATTATCCTATATATCGTCTGTTATCCTCATCACAGCTTTTTCTACTTCCTACTTGCTTCTTCCTTTTCTAGCTCTACTTGCTCCTTTCGTCACAAATTCTGCTATTCAGATCCTTATGTCCTTCCTTTATTACTATTCCTTTCTTGAAGAATTACAACTTTTTATTTGAATCATCTTTATCGTCTATATGAATATTGATTTTTCCTTGTTTACCGACATTTCAAAGGCTTTGTTTTAATCCCTGTTCAGTACGGCACTAAGGCTTGTTTCCTGAAACTCAATTTACAATGCAAATTTTTGCGCTAACAAAATTTAGCAACGACAACAGATTTTTTTTAGTCAAAGCCATGAGATTTTTTTAAATATCTTGTAAATGTCTTAGAACATAGATGAAATACGTGTCTTCAAGTATATAGTGATTATGTTGAAAATTCACTGAAAATTCCGACAGAGAGCTTTGCTGCTCATTATATTATAATTGTTTGTCTCACACCGCAATACATTTATTGTTGCTCGTTTGTTGTTTGTTATACCGCTTGACACTTCTAGGCTATCTGGTGCTGACATCTATTGACGTATTGTATCATGAAATTTTTGCAAAACTCCAAGAAGTTCTAACCTCCTGCAGGGACTTTTTGCGTGCCAAACATCGCACACATACCGAAACTATGGCTTCACTCTTTACTTCTTACCAGAGAGGAGGCATATACCTGATTTTTATCCATAATTGAAAATCACCATCCTAGAATCGAAACCAGCGCCTGTGGGATGAAGGCTATTAAACCACTGGCACGACCAATACACATTAATATTATAATTAATTTTTTTTTCCAGAATAATATATTAATTTCACAAAATACATAAAAGAATGTTCAATACTTTTTTCTTTTTGCTAATTAAATGGAATCTACCTTTTACACGACAACTTATTCCATATTTACATACATTATACACATCTAATTTAAATAAATCTTTTAAAATGCAGTAGTTGATATAACTGTGTTTATGTTAACTATATGCATATTCCAAACCACTGTACTACTTATTACTTTTGCAAATTTCTGATTGCTTATGCAAATCACGTACTTCCTCATCTCCCATCTGTAAATGGTGTAGCGCGGAACAACAAACAACAACTGCCACAGCTGTGTATCATTAGCGTAGTTCATTTATTTTGTAAAAGGAGGATACTGTCCATTTTTTCTTGAATCAACATGTAAGAAAATATAAAAAGGGGAACCGAATATAGCCGTTTTAGAAGTACACGGTTTCCTAGAAACACTCTACCACACTATGTTTGCTTTGTAATAGATAGGTATAGGTACCTACACAGATACACCTGCATTTTGTGTTTTCTTCGGATTCGTTTAAAACGGTATAACCCGAGGGAGACATCAGTAACCATTACAGTTAGCGGTACACTTGCCTGTTCATTTGAGCCTCATTTACATTTTGCTTACCAACGTGTGTATGTATGCGCTCCATCGGACAGTTAACCATCCGCAGGGTCAAGCCCTGAGGCCTCGTTGTTCGTCTGACACACTTACCGTAGGTTACGGGAAAGAGGCTAATTATGTTTTGTTGGCGTAATATACAATATTACTTGCCTACTACTTATCTCACGTTTAATAGGCACAATCCAATAGCATACGCTAGGCAATGTGCAAGTTCAGTTGTGCCTTATGATAAATGAAGATTTTGTAGCAGCTAGCATAAGTGATGAAAAGTAAAACGGATATTCCACTGCCCCAGATATGAGTTGCATTGAAGTTTTGAACTAAATTCTCGTAATTTTTATAGATGTTTTAATTTATTTAAGAGGCTATTACATATAATAGTCAGTTCACAAAAATCCTACATTTCGTGATATTTTTGCATGTTTGTAAAATCTGCCAGTGAAAGTCAGTGGATTTATCTTTTTGTTCTTTGCTGGTGACTTTTAAAAATAGCATGACGTACATATCTGCACCTAAATATCACGTTTTAGAAATCTTGATTGTGCTACACCTACAAGTGACAATCGCAGGAAAAGTTTATTGCTATTAGTCAAAACGTGTTTAGAAACATTACCATTCCTGAAATTAATAGTCATTGTTATAAATTTATATTAATCTATGGGGCAATTTACCTGTTGCTGTAAGTTGCGTGTGGGATGATGACGGAGCTCCCAAGCGTAGAAAACGAGGCATTATGCATATATCATCCCATAATGGATTAGATTAATGATTTATTAACTCTGTATGTATTTTTGACAACAAAATCATGCTGCGAAATAATATTAGTATTCAGGACACAAGGCGATATTATTTGGTGTCAAAGAATTGTATATTAATTGTGATTTAGCATTGATAATAAAAAAAAATTATGTTACCATAAAAATAAGAAAACTGTAATTTTTATAACTATATTTAAAAATTTTATTGACAAAAAATGCCTTACATATTTACGTATTTGTTACAATTTGTTCAAGTACATTATATAACTTTTTAAGAAATTTGAAACTCCAAATGATTCTCTATACAGTGTATTTATAAGTAGGAGAACCCACAAGTGTACCTATATGTATGGAAAACCCGCTACCTTCATGACTCATTTTCTTAAAAAACGTGAAATTGATTTGAAGAGACCTTCTACAAAATGTTTATGTAGGTTTAGTTTGCAAAATAAGTTAGACACGCAATAGAAAAAGAGAGCTGAAAAGTTTCGCAGCCTAAAGAACTTCATTCAACTATAATGTTCGCGAATATCCTCTGGTTTATTTAGCTTATTTATTTTAGTAGATATTTGTAAAGAACAAACAGAAGAACGGATAATCTTATTATTGTTTCTGATAATATAGGTCAGATATGTCAAAACCTGCCGCTTTTCACAACAATAAAAAAACTGAAACACTGTTATAAGAAGCACATATTCCGTGTTTTGATATCGCCAAGTGTTGATACCAAACTCTTTCGCATTACCTCGGTAGAACTGAAAACTTGTTAGTTAGGACATAATGCGTTAACTCAACATACTTTTTGGATTATAAAGGCTTCTCCAATAAGAGGTGTTATTTTGAATAGCTCGCTATTTCGGTAGATGTCACTTTTGAAGCTGTCATTTTTTGACATTTGACAAGTAGAAACTACGCCATTAATAAAAATGGAACGATACACGCTTCAACAACGCATTGAAATTATTAAAATTCACTATACAAATGGTGAAAATTTGGCAGAGACGGTTCGTAAAACTCGAACATTTTTGGGTCGTCGTGAAGCACCTTGTCGGACCGCAATACAGAAATTGGTGGAAAAATTCGAGCTGTCGGGACAACTTAGTGATGTGAAGAATAAAACCCGTGCACGTCGCTCAAGAACAGCCGAGAATATTGCTGCTGTAGCCGAAAGTGTTGAAGAAAACCCAGGTTTGTCCATTCCTCGTCGTCCTTTGGAATTACGCATTCCACAAACGTCATTACACCGTATTTTGCAAAAAGATTTGGGTCTTAAGGCTTATAAAGTTCAGTTAACACAAGAACTCAAGCCGGCCGATCATCAACAACGTCGTGTCTTTGCTGATTGGGTCGTTGAAATGCATGAAAATGATCCGGAATTCCGTCGAAAAATCATCTTTAGTGATGAGGCCCATTTCCACCTCGGTGGCTTCGTCAACAAGCAAAATTGTCGCATCTGGGGCTCGGAAAACCCAAGAGTTATTGTTGAAAAACCTCTCTATCCTCAACGTGTGACTGTTTGGTGCGGTTTATGGTCCGGCGGAGTCATTGGACCTTACTTTTTCGAAAATGAGGCTGGAGCAACAGTTACGGTGACTGGATTGCGCTATCGAGAGATGATTAATGATTTTTTATGGCCGGAATTGGATGGTATTGATCTGGACAACGTTTACTTTCAACAAGACGGCGCTACGTGCCATACAAGCAACGAAACCATTGATCTTTTACGGGAAAAGTTTCCGGACCGTGTTATCTCTCGAAGAGGTGATCACAATTGGCCACCGAGATCTTGTGATTTAACACCTTGCGACTTCTTCCTTTGGGGCCACGTGAAAGAGAAGGTCTACGCCAACAGCCCAGCGTCGATTCAAGACCTCAAAGATGGAATTCGTGAGGCTATCGAGAACATAGGGCAGCCACTTTGCGATTTGGTTATGGAAAATTTCATGAAAAGGATATGGTCCTGTAGGCGTGGTCGTGGTGGTCATTTGTCTGATGTTATTTTCCACTATTAACGGCATACGTTCCTCTTTATAATTAAATAAACATCCGAACATTTATATTAAAAAACGGCATTTTTCTTTGAATATCAAAATAACACCTCTTATTGGAAAACCCTTTACATGAATAACACAGCCATTTCGTTTTTCAATCCACAAAATAGTGTTACCATAAAACGTCTGTTGGACACTAAATTATGACGAATGGGTGCATAATGTTTGAATTAATGTTGTACGTTATTTTAAAAGAACGTAAATATTCTCAATTCAAAAATGTCAACACAAATGTTTTATTCACAGTAGGTAACGGATTTCATCAATTTTTAATAGATCTCTAAATACCTTTCAAATGAGGGGTCACTCGACCCCCTTTGCCATTTAAAGTTTTTAAGTTGTCATTGCCTACAGCGCCACCTTTCAAAATTTTCAAATAAGACATGGTCACAATAATAATTGTACGTGCCTTGTGTATGTTGTAATAACCAGGTCTTGAAACAAGATACAAGGCTAAATTTAACAATCTTTATTGATATCTACTCCTGTAGGGGCTCCTAAGAGGAGTCTCTTGTCGGAGAGCTCCCTTTCAGAGCACTATCCCCATTTGGCCACTTCTGAAGTCCGGTTTGGAGCAATATAGCACATTATCGCTATGAGGCTATCTTGAATAATCGAGTGCGGTACAACACATAAACGACGCCGGTCATAATATTAAAATAGAGAAATTTAAATTAATGAAAGCTGTAACTTCGCCAGGAAAATTGAACACATGCATAACTTATTGAAGCGGGAATATGCTCTTCTCCTCTATTCGATATTCCCACTTTAAGTAAAAGTCCTGTAATTTTAGCAAGCAAAATATGTGTTATTAAAAAAAAGCGCCACAGAGATAACAATGTATGCTTAGGTTTTTATAATTTATTTGGTCTTTGGTAGAAAATGATAATGCACAAATTCTCGCATCAATGAACTAGTGTATCACGGAGTAATCTTATGTGTCTGCTACTACAGTACTTGGTATATCGTTGTAAAAAATATATTTATGATGCTTCTTAGGTTCAATAATATAAAACTATGTCAGGAAATGTACATGTAATATCGATATAGTGTTGCTTTGATTCTATATTTGGATCAATCTTATTATTATAGTTTTATGTAGATACATTACCTTATCAGTAACCGTTGAATTTATCTCCCATCAGATTAGATATGCGCGCTGTACAAACATTAAAATAATAATTGCAATAGGTACGTCCACTTTTAAACGATGTCTTCCTTTCAGGGGAAAGAGGTAATACGACCGATAGCATTCAAACCGGCTCTCTTGACACCAGCTCCGAGATTTGGCTTATCTGGTGAACGTTATGGATCGACGCCGATTTTAACCAGGCCAGGTTCGAATCTTACTTTATTTGGAAGTAAGTGTGTGGACGAGAATATCGCACTTTATTAAGTTTTTTCTTACAGGCAGTAATGATTTGAGACAGATGCCTGGAAATGTCCATTATTCGCTCGATAGGAAATTACGATCCCTGTGTCCATCCGTTTCTTCGTCACCTCCGATGCAGATGAGTTCGCTAACGTCGTTGCCTCATAAACTGATGAATTATGACAGCTTAGAAAGTGTGCGGAAGAGTCCGATGTCCGTCGTGGATGGATCGTTGATGTGAGTGCGATTAATTATAGCTTTATTGTTCAGTGGTGTACAGTAAATTGTGGCGTTTAAAATTGAACGTAGAAATAATTAATCAAGACTGATTGTGAGTTGTTTTCCGCTTTAGGAACTTCAAAGCTATCACATCTATTCAATTACTGAACATACTTTATGAGGATGTAATATGAATACAAAAATGTATAAAGAAAGGTGACCTATATACAGTCGCTTCAGATTTGATTATGGTGGTTCCAATAAGTTGCAACTATTAATCAACACATTTTCATTTACTCTTCATTGCTTCCAATTCAAGATTTTTGTAATTGTAGTTCCTACAAACTTCTTAATTTTCCTATTGACGCTTGTGAGCAAAAACAACAATACAAAAAGTAACTAGGAACAACAGAATGAGCGAATAAGTAAATATCAAGATAAGAAACACTGCGCAAACAAACAAGAAACCACATAAAAATTAATAAACAGCAAGCAAATTTATATTTTATGATGATCCATATTACTTAATTAAATTTTTCGATTTTTTCTTAAAATTTATGAATATATAATTAAAAAAACTATGTGTAGTTGTCTAGAAGACATAATCCTCTTTCAGAATTTAGAATCAACTAATTGAAGATGAGACATTAGCAAATAAGTATGTTTTGAGATATGCTTCTGTATCTTTGTACTAGTGGTACACAATTTGTAATTTCTTGATTGCATTTAAGTCGTGGTTTCCCCCACAAACCATTTTATTTTTAGAGCTCTCATGTATGACACTACATCTTTTCTATCTAAGGTTTCTTCCACTTGTTTATTTATTCTTCTTCCAAAGTTGTCGTCAGCTATTATCGGAACCATGATATTTCATATTATTTGACTCTCAAATCTTCTGTAATCTTCCATATCTTCTTTGTTGATCGTTAGAGTTTTAATGATACACGTCTTTACCGGTTAGTCCACATTTTACTGATCAATATTCTATATTTCTAGTCGTTATACATATTGTAGACAGCTTTCGGCGCATATTAAATAATTTGTGTCTATATATGTATTATAGGAATTAACCGGCACATCTTTTTAATTCTGATTCGTGCGCTCATTTTTGACAGATAAGGGGTGAGCTGAGTTTATGCTGCCTTCTCTACTATAGAATTTATATCAGTCACAAATATATAATCTCCAGTTTTGTACTCGAGAACTTTTGATCATTTAGAGCGTGAAACTGTTGACAGTGATTTACTATGTGAGTTAATGCTTGGCCTATTTTCTACCGACTTAGAACTTATGTCAGCCGTAAATATGTTTTCAATTTTTACTCAAGAATTTTATAATACGGTTCCCGCAGGAGTTGTTGAGAGTTAATGTTTGGACTTTTTCTTATGATCCGTAGAATTTAATTGATTTTTGAATGTGTTCTGTTCATCGTTTACTTAAGAGTCTTCGATTATTTACTATGTGAAATGGTTAACAATGTAGATCGCCGTGTATGTTGATATTTGGACTGAGATGTCGACTATCTCTGCTATCGCCTTCAGGATGTTCACAATCAAACTCAATTTTTAATATTTATGCAGGGTGTTTCAGACTTAATGTCTTTTGATGCAACAAATTCATAGAAACTGCATCATTACGCAGCATATATTTTTATTTTATATTTTTTCTTAAATAAAATAAATATTTTGTCAGCCAAAAAATGTAATACAAATGTCGTGCGTTTGGGTCATCTACCGCGCTCCAACTCTTTCAAACCTTTAAAAATGAGTAGCCGCACTGTAAATGATACCGACCGCACTCTAATGTAAATAACTAGATATTTTTACCAACATTTATTGTGTCCTTATTTACTTTATTTTTTATTGCAAGATGTATACAAATACTGTGTAATATTACACTGCAATAAGCATGCTACATAATATTTAATGTTTCTGGATAGAGAATTTAAATTCGCATAGAATGTCATAATTAGAAATATTATATTGCTGTTTTTGTTTTGATAGAATTTGACATTATCTTTAATGCCTTGTAAAATCTGAAGTATTATACATACTATTTCAAAAATAGTCGAATTTGCAGACAGAGAATGTGCCCTTAAATAATGGTCAAAATTCATTGAGGTATTTAAAATAAGAGTGGTGTTCTCGATTTCTGATATAATGATATATATTTTTGGAAAATTAAAATATTTTTAAATGATTTTTCAGGCGAGGTTTGTAAAAAAATACAAAAAATGAATAAATAGGGAGAAAAATGCAGTGGAGAAATGGTCATCTTTCCTTCCTGGAGATCTACTATAGACCTATTTTCTCATTTTTAGTAGTGGTATTTGGGCTCTTGTCTATAACAGTCTTTCCTTTAGGTTTTATTATTTCCCGCTTCAATTTTGTAATTTGAATACACTTAACCGTTTTCACCCACCCACAACTACCATATAAAACTGCAAAATGCTTATTAGCATGTTTGTATTCATCTTCTGAAGTTTTTTTTTTTTGTATTTCATAAATTCCAGGCCAAATGTAGAAATAATTTTCGTTACCAATTCCGCAAGTGTGAAGATTCGTTTTAGACTAGTATTTTCCAATGCTGAGCATATATTTTTAAAGCAGTATTTTAATTTAAACTTCATTTATTTCCGATTCAGACATCTTGGGTTTACGATTCTACAGCTGTGAGAGTAAACGATTTGGCAACAGCGCTTATGTATTTACATTGAAACAAGGTATATATAAATCATAAATTCGATTTAAACAACAGAAAACCAGTTGCGGACGTTGTAGGTGTTGATATGTTGTACCTATTTATACATATAGGCATACAAACACAAGCTTCTCTAAACTGTAATGAAAAGGAAAGTATGGTATGACGAATACGGAAATTACAAGCGATTTTATTTGAGTACATTCTATATTTATCCGTTGAGGAGCTATTGTTACCTCTTGCTTGCTACCCTTCCTTACATGAATTAGCATTTAATTACTCCGTAACGTCAAAATGAATTAAATTTGGTGCTTTCTTTGCATGCGTAGGAATAAATCTTCGTATCGGCTCTCGGGCGCAGGCGGCGGAAGTCTGCTAGACTTGACACCGTCACCGTCGGACTCAGGAGTGTCTGAATTGGAGGCGGCACTGCGCGACCGCGACTCTGAGCTCGCCTACTTGCGACAAACGATGGAGCACAACGAACAAGTCATTTTCCGCGTATATCAGGAGAAAGAGCGTGTCTGGGAGCGCGAATTGCGGCGCATGAAGAACGTGCACGAGAATCGGTTACGGACGAACGCGCAAAAAACGCTCAAACTCGAACAGTTGCTTATGACGCAGACGTATCAGTTACAACAAGACAAAAAAAGACTGTATGCGGAAGCTCAGAGGGCGAATTGCCAGACGGAACGCCTGAAACAGGAAGTATGCACTCTACGAGAACGATTGGAGGAGACAGAATGGAGCCTCTGCCAGAAGACTGGGGAAATTTCATTACTCAAATCGCAATTAAAAGACTTCCAGGTGAGTATATTTGTTAAACGCGCCGTAATTGACTTAAAACGGAAACTTGTCCGTCTTTTTCAGAACGAACAGACTGTTAAAGGTCACGAACTCCTACAATTGAAGAGCGATTATCGGGAGACGCGAGACCTACTAGACATGTGCGAAAATAGCGTCGCAGATTTAAAACGACTGTGCAAAGAAAAGGATGACGAAATAACCGATCTAAAAAAGGAAGTGGCAAATCTTTCTGCGCAAAAGTTGGAAACAAAGGACGCCCCAAATTCCAACGAAAAACAAGCGAAGGATGATGAAATCGAACAATTAAAGCTCGAAATCCAAGAACTCCGACAAGAACTGTCTGAAGTGTCTATGAGCGAATACGAAGGTTTAGAATCGGGACGGACGCAGCGCACCAAAAAAGTATTCGAAAAGAAACACAGCGACCAGGAAGTTGACAACCTGAAAACCGAATTGGAGCTTAGGAAGAAAGAATTCGAAAAAGAGCGGCTCATATGGGCCCAAGAAAAGGAGAAAGTTTTAAGGTATCAGAGGCAATTGCAAATGAACTACGTGCAAATGTACAGGAGGACGCGAGCGCTAGAGGACGAAGTCGAAAGTTTAACTATCGAATTGGAACTGGATAAAACAGGCCATAAAAAGAAACTATCTAGTTCCGATTTGACCCAAACTATCGAATTGTGATCTCAAAACTGTAGCATTACCTACTATAAATTGTTACTTTTTCTCGTATAGCAAATGCTATTTCATGAGTTAAAAGTATACATTTCCTTATAGCTTTCAAGCATTTATTGCTTCCTACTTTTGTTTGTATCTTAATTTGTGTGTATATATATATTAACCATTTTTAATCATTTTCTTTTCAAATAGAGTGGTTTTGCAAAATTGCTTCAATATAATCATCGACTACAAAATATTTTATCATTAAATAACTAATCTTAATTCCTGGATCGCATGAAATATTTTGGAACAATTTTATTTAATTTTTATTAGATTGAATAAATCTCGTGCGCCACCACAGCCAAAAAGCAACACCAGCTCGAAAATATGAGACCGAATAATAATCATTTACAATAGTATAGTAACTTAATATTATTAACTATTGTAGTTTTTCTCTCTTCGAGTTGAGGGTACGCTTAATACCTATGTATGATGTATCTTCCATAAAGTCTGTATTCTTAACTCCAAGTGTAACGAACTATAGTACCAAACTGCAGCTTACGTTATGTATGTATATAAGTATAGACAATAATTTTTTTACGAATTTTAATAAATAGGTTTAAGTATATGTGATTTATTTATTTATACGATTACAACCAATGTAAATACCTACAATAAGTTGTATACCAATTCTTTTGTATACCGAAGCATTCCTGTAGAATTAGAAAACATTTTGTTATTATTTTGTATATAGTATATATATTTTATATTGAATAAAACAATCGTTATTTTTTATTTGTGTTTATGATTTGCTATGAATAAACAAAGCATTTACAGATTTGTCATTTTAATATTCAACAATAGTGTTTTGTTCTATCAAGACATGCAATATGCACAGCTACTTCTAATATGTATACGCATATTCTTAACTTAACAGATGTAATGATGATAGACCTTGATTACACCAAAATAGTTACTTCACACTTTCAAACACCTCAACACAAATTTTACTACACTGGACGTTGGTTTTAACAGCAAATCTATCTATCATCGTCAGTAAAACTGAACTACTTTGATTTTGCTGCTGATAGCTTCACTATTGAAAGGTACCTTCAGTGTAGTGAAATTTGTGGTGTCTGTTTGAAAGTTTCACCGTTTTGACTGTTTTTGTGAAACAATTACTTAATAATAAAAAAAAAAACCAAACTGGAACTACATTTTCTAATACGTTACACATAATTAAAATCGTGACCTCGGATAGAGTTTTCTAGGTACCAGGGTTTGTTCAGCGTTTTCCGGCTTTTGTTTCCTTTTTTGTTTGGATTGCGAAGGCGTCTCTTGCATCGTAACTACTTTTGACGTCTTCCTATATTTATACCACCAGTATTCGAAAGCCAACGTGATACTGGCTAAACCTATACCCACAAAGATAACAATGAAAACGCCACCGATATTTTGAATACTGATGCCGTCCGATTGATCGTCTTGCTTTTCGCACACCATCGCCTTTGGATTGTTCGACCACCATTTTTCCTTCAATCTTTCAAGCTGCCGTCTATTTAGTAGTTGCAAAATGCTGAAATGGAGTTTTAAATTATATATATTATTCAAATGTCATAATAAGATGCACATATTTTCAGTAAGATGTACTTAAAATTAACTTTTAATCATAAAATTGGTAAGTCACTTTAAGGTACGAGAGTTGTGATGAATATTGTTTTCATCAAGATAATCGTTTATTATTTTAGTTGAGATCATGACAGAATTATAATAGCCCTGCGACAACGAAATTTTGAATTTTTCGTTGGCCACATATTTGTCTAAGCTTCTGTTGCTATAAAGTTTCATTGCATGTTGTTATTTACCAAGGAAATCGAAGAGGTTCAGTAATAATAAATGTTCACTTTTCTCCTATTCTGTGTACTATTACTCTTATGTACTATATAAATTGATATTTTTGGTAGGAAATTATATGAACTTGAATGCTAATCTAACTACATGTTCTTGTCCAGTTTCTCAAACGAGCTAGAATAAGTTGTGATTTATTATTTGTGACAAAATAATCAATGCCTGTGATAATTATTAGGACTAGAACAAACACACAAGATATCCGATCCTTTCATGTTACACGAGTTTAGTTTATACGGGACAATTGCTTCTGAAAATCGTGAATTTCTATTTTCAACCCAAGACGGAATAAAATGTGAAAAAGTATAATATTTGCATCATCGTTATCTCTATTCCAAAATGATATTTACCGCTTCCTGACAGCTTTTTTAATCTGGAAAAATAGTGAGAACAATAAATCTATCAATGGGGAAGGTCATGCTCCCGATTCAATTAGTTATTACTGTTCTTTCTTACGTATATGGTTTCGTACTTGTTCAATTTGTGTCCCGCACTCAATGATTTCATGTAATCTTTTCTGATGATCTAAGTCTCCTTCTAGTTACAATTGCACGTTTCGTCTATCCAATACCTTATCGTTAACTCTACGTACGCTTTTGTAAATATCCGATAATTCAGGTTTGTCTTTCGAGGTACCTGAGAGATTCATGCTGTGTTTTATTTAGAGTACTTAAGTCTTATTACTGCCGTTATAACGATGCATGTCTAGATATTATATCTTTTCACAATTCAGTCTTTAAAATAAATAATTGTGACATCTGCGCTTAAACACTAATCAAAACAAGACTTCCATTACCACTCATCGATTTTGGCCTTATTCCAGTAGGTACATTAATAATAATCATAATACATTTTGGTATGACCAAAAACAAACATTTTTCATCCAAAGTTTAGTTTTAAATTACCATTGTAATAAAAAAATGGGTTAATCAAGATTTTCCATCAACATCGAATGAGAAAAATGAAGAAATCACAAGGAATATGAACATTGAGAAATATATTATCAACGCATAATTAAAAAAAAAAAAAACAAATGACATGAAGGAAATACGTTTTTGCAGTGAGTACCACCAAATAGAATAAAGAGGGGTGAGCAACTAGAAGTCAAAAAAACGCCCATTATTTCTCATGTCGGTAAGACGTTACTCTCAAATTATGGGCATTAGGGTGAAATATTGGTATACTGTCAGTTGCAATGCAACTTTTTAGGTAAGTACTACAACTGTCCAGATTTCACTTTAATTTCTAGTGTTAGTTGTTAGTTGTTTCCTATACATTCAATGATGCCTAATAAAGAAATATTTATAAATGTTCCAATCAAATGAAATGTATTCTTCCGATTCTTTGAATAAATAATGACCTAATGGCCCTCATGGGAATACAATGGTCGGATTGTTTTACTTTATATGCCATGTATATTTAGAACAAAACTAGACGTTTAGCATACTTCTGGTAGCTTCTCATAACATTTTGTTTAACCCTTTGGAGAAGTCCAGAGAAAGGGGCATAGACACTTTATCTTTTATACCAAATCTTCGTAATAGGCAGACTTTCTCTCATCAAATTTAAAAACCATTAGCAGCAATTTTACCGAGTGACTCCAGTTAGCTGAAATAAACAAGTTGGAATATCGAAAATCCTGAAAAGGAGACAAAGCAGAATAATGTACTAATTTATTAGATTCATGCAGACAACGTCTCTTGCAAGACTAACTGCACTCGACACAACCGGACTAAGCGAGGTGGACGGTCTTCAAACATTTTTAAACCCTTAAGCCGTTGCGTATTTGCGGGTTTAAATAAATATTTCAGTGAAAAAGTCCACTTTTGGATGTTAGACCATTCAAAAAACCGCATAGCTTGAGATAGAGCGGTAACGCTCTTGAAAGTTATGCAAAAGAGAGTATTGAAAAAAAATTAGAACGAAGATTTGAAAGAAAATCACGCTATAAGGAATTAGAAGAAGACTTTACACAGGATTGCTTTAGTCAATGGGAAAGAAATTAAGAAATTGAGGAATGCCGTTAATATATTGAAGCTGTCGATGGTAGAAAAGTTTAAGATGAAATATGTAATAATAAAAGAAAAAAAGGTGCGAGTTAGATTTGAAGTTAGATTTCGCAAACATTAATGAAACTTGCTAACCGAATAGATATTGCAAAATTGGACGTTGATAGCTTTTTATATTCATTTAACAATGACATCAGACAAAGCAAAATTAGAAGATATAAATGCAGGATTTTACTTTGTGATTTTTTCTTCGTTTAATATTTGTACTATTTTAAACTTAATACTTACGCAGTGTTAAATTGATCCTTCAACGGAGAACCTTGTTGAACAGCTACAGCGTAAGGCTTCCTGGAAAATTCTTCACCAACCATTTGCAAATCACAATTAGTTAGTTCTAAATAACGAATATCCGTAGCGTCACCGAGATATGCAAAGCCTTCACTAGAAGACCTAGAAGCACGTACACGTTCGACAGCTTCTTCTAGCGTGTTAGGTAGCCCAGCTTCCTTCATTGCTTGCCACATCTTTGTATATTTATCACTTACTGGGTAATCCCACACTGCCAATTGAGCCCTCTCAACATCAGATAAGCTATCATTTAAGCTCATATCCTTCCATATGCTGTAAAATATGAATGAAATAATTTCTAGGAAGTCTTAATTGAAAAAAAAAGTATACTCGTAGAATTTTGCTTCTATATTAGCCATTCTTTCGAAGTAAGTCATCGATGCAGAACCATTAAGAGGAGCGTATTGAATTTTGTACTGTTTAGACAGATCATCCAATGATTCAACTGGAGTATCAAGTCGGGACACGGTTAAAAATGCCGCCAAATTTGCAGTGTACGAAGCTATTATTATAAAACCGAACAACCACCATGTAGCTGCAACTAATCTGCCTGATAAGTTTTTAGGTGCCTCTCCTCCTCCCTGAGGCGTCAGAGACGTCATGCAAAACCACAAACATTCTTTCAAATTAAATTCACGTTTCTCTTCGTCTTCTTTATATTTTTCTCTATTATTTTGGTAGCTGTACGGACTCCATCGGTCGAAAATCCACATTAAGAAACTGCAAATATGAGAAGTTTTTTTTTTGCAATATTCATAATAATATAAATAAACCTAGTGAAAAAGTACGCAGCCAAAATACACAACCATACATCGCTTTCTAATACAGTCAGGAACTTGAAAAGCGAGGTTGGAGTTTTTGGTAGCTTCATAAGTATTGTTATTCCAACTAAATCATAATACGGAACAGTAAAATCTATAACATTTTCTCTTTCAGCCATAACAGACATGGAACCTAAGCCAATATCGGCTCTCTTTTCCATCAGTTCCTTCACAACGCCATTCCAGTTGCCTTTTAGATCCATATTCCCGAATTTTCCATCGGATGCGGTGAATATTTCGTAGTCGAACTTTAATATGTTAGCTATTTCATCTATTAGATCAATACAGTATCCAGAATAGCCCTTAGGAGCTTCTTCATCTACCATTATAAAGGGAGCTTGCTAAAATGTGCAGGTTAAAAGCAATTTCGGAGGTAAGAGAGTTATTCTTACGATTACTGTAGCCACTCTATAAACAATATCAGCGGTGTAATTGCGCATAGATTCAGGGTCTATCAAGCTGATGTTATTGTTAAATCCCGCTTTCCAAGTTCCTAAATTAAGAGACTTATCCGAGGAGCCTGAGCGGATACTAACAGCCGTAAGTTGCATGCTGAATTCCATAAAACTTTGACCATTCGATGCAATGGTCATGGCACCGTAGGTAGGTGTTTCCATTTGATCCTGCAAATTGTAGCGTTGAATTCATATTGTCGTCATGATGTAAGGAAACTTGTTATAAAATGGCACACCCGGATAAAACGTTGGCATGTTTCCTTTATATTAAATTACCTACACAGTTTACTATGCACTGTATGTCTTCACAATTGAAGGGAGCCTTGGTCATTCACCTGAGGTAATTATGACTGACATCGATTTATCTCTTAGGTACGACATACTGTGTGCCGAGAAATATTTTTGTATTTGTGGTGTTGCAAATTGTTCTGGTTTTGTACCATTTGGAAAGTTAAATTAAATATATTTTACGTTATGGAGTGAGTGATATGTAGATTTATTCATAGCAAAGTTTCTCATTTTTTTTTAATAGTTGATTATAATAACAAATTAGGCTGGTCTGTTACTTTTCACCTGAAATAAAACGTGAGTTGATGAGATATGTAAAACTTTTTTATAGCATCAGTACCTAGGAACTTAGACAGCTAGCTTATGAATTTTCCGAGAGAAATAAGGTAAAACATAGATTCAATTGCCAAAAGAAAATAGCTGGGTGGGACTGGGACTGGGTTGTACCGTTTCTGTGACGGACACACGGATATTCCATTAAGATAGTCAGAAGCGACTTCGCTAGAACTTGTAGGGTTTCAATAAGATATAAGTTACAAAATTTGTTTGATATATTGTCTGTCACCATTAAGAAATATAGTGTATGCCCCGAAATAATGTTTAACATGAACGAATCGGCGTTATCAACTGCTTAAAGGTTTTAAAAATGTTTGCTATTAAAAGTCGGAATTTTTGCAAGAAAAAAATTCAAGCCTGAACTAACAGATGATGCTCCTACTGGAACGTTGCAGTTGTGTCAAGAATGCGGGTGGATGACAGGACCTTTGTTTCAAAAATGGTTGGCTTACCTCATCAAATTCATAGACGCATACATTTGGACAAAAATTTTTGCTATTGCTTGACGGTCATTCAAGCCATAACTAGGTAGAAGCCTTGGAGACAGCTAAAATGAATGGTGTCATCATATTATGTACTCCACCGCATTGTGCGCATAGAATCCAGCCACTGAATGTAGCGTTCTTTGGTCCTTTGTCAACATATTACAATCAATCTCTTTCTAACTCGTTGAAAAATAATCCTGAAAGAACCGTCTCTGTAAAAATGCAGTGAGGGCGGGTTTAGAAGCACCGGAATCTCTTCATTCAACTCCCAGACATTACCAGACTGGGTAATGTTACTATAATGTTGACAATCAACCTGGGACTTTGGGATTAGCAGAATTCGAGCTTCTAAATCGTTTGGGAAAAGCACCTTCACCTTACCGAGAAGAAACTAACAACAAAGATGAAAGCGTGACAAAACTAATTATATTTCTTTAGAGACTATAACACCAATACCAAAAATAGACAAAATAAAATCTAAAAGAAAAAGAGTCAAGGCCCATTAGATTAAAACTCAACTCCAAATTTAAACGGATATGAAAGAGAAGGCAGAAGAAAAGAAATTAGTAGAAAAAAGGCGGTCATTAAAAAAAAAACAAAGCGGAACAGTAAACTTACGACAGAGTTTTGATAGTTCTGATATAGAAAATGAGGATTCATTTGAAGATCAGAATGACGAACATGAGTGTGTAGCTATTGTAAAAATCTTTTTCGCGGTCTAAGCTAAAAAATATAGGTTTTTTGCCAGAATTGCAAAATGTGGGTTCATACGGAATCTGTAGGTCTGTCCCCAGAAACTATCTGTGATTTTTGCAATTAATTTTATGTAGATAATATGTATGGTAAACGATTTTATGCAAGCGTTTGGATAAAGTAGCATATTTGTAACTGTTTTAGAATAAAGATTCTATCGTTTGATAAAGTAATGTGCTTTTCTAAGTCACAAATAGGTTTTAAATCTCTCCCATTTTTTATTAACTTTATAATTTTGTTAACCGTACAAAAGAATTCTGTTTAAGTTTACCCGAAAAGTATGCCATTTTGTATCAATTTCCTTTATAGTTACCTTGTAAAAGTACTTTTTCAAATTCAAACCGTTTCTAGCCGGTGAATTTTTTCCATCGTAATCATCACAGGTAATATAAGTTAAATTATTTTGCCAAGCACCGTCATTAATCATGTTTCTACGAAATTAAGCAGTTGTATTGATTAGTCATGGGTCTGTTCATTTGAAGTGTACGTTTGTTGTGTTCCAAAACTGATCCAACCACTGAATTTCAATTTGAAGCAACAACAACCTCCAACTATCGACACCAGATTTATTATAATCTGTCTGTAGTTTGTGGTTTCTCGTCTCATTTATATCATTTTTTGGAAAAAAGAGATGAAGGTCCAGTCCTGAATGTTTTTGAATTGACAAAATATATCCAATTTCTTTTTCTGGGAATGAATTCAGGTAATATATAATATTATCGCTAAAGCCTCTAAGTAACAAAAACACAGATAATTATGCCTAATCCATGATGTAATAAAACCTTGACATTCAGGAACTCAATTTTAGAGCAAAACCTCTAGGACGTTTGTATATTTTTTAAGGTGAAAACCCTAAAACCTTTCTCTATGTTTTTTGAAGTGGTAGTAATTTAGTATTTGATAAAAACAGAATGAATGTTGACATTTAGGACTTCCGTTTGAACCGTAAAAATCTACTTTTGTTTGAAAACGGAATGTATACAACAAATGTACACTTCAAATCAAAACCACCCTTACAAGAAAATTAATTAAATACCTACTTTACAGCGATAAATGCTTGTAGTGCTAAATCAAAATAGAAGGCTGCACTGATTTCTGGTTCTGATGATAATTGATAGGAAGTTTTAATTAAACCCAAACGATCTTGGTATTTAGTATCCGTTAATGGTTTCGCAAACAACACCGTAGCGTTTCTACATGCGCATTTCAAATCTCCTTTATCTTGTGTTATAGAATGCCAAGCAAATTTCCTGTTAAAGTAACTTATGGAATCTGCAGCGTCTAAGACTCTTTTGATGTTAACAAGGCTTCCCAATATAAAGAAATTTACGATATCTAATTTTCTAAGATTCTGTAATTGATCGCGAAGCGAGGTTTCGTCCTGAATTGGTCGTATCACATGTCTGGTAGCTACATTTTGCAATAACGACTTAAACTTATGATCCATGACTGCAATATATCAGATTGGACGGTGTATTTTTAGAACGATATTATTCGCTACTTACTGTATG
Organism: Cetonia aurata; assembly: GCA_949128085.1. NCBI lineage: Eukaryota > Metazoa > Arthropoda > Insecta > Coleoptera > Scarabaeidae > Cetonia > Cetonia aurata. The sequence continues at coordinate 19,830,490 of OX421886.1, read as the reverse complement.
AATTATCAAACAATATGGCCGCATTCGATATGTTTTGGTTTACTACCACAGTTCTTATAAGTTCCGGAATAATATCCGCCGGTGGCATAATTTGAATGAGGTAATCTTGCTGACTATCGTCAATATCACGCCACTGTCTCAGATCTCCTTCTTGTCCGAATGAGCCGCTTATTGTCGGTAATTGTAATGCTTTCGTGAAAGATTTGACAGTTTCAGAAATCAAGCCAGTCATGGTATTGTCTAATACCAGATGAGGCTGCGCTCGGTCTTCTAACATACTCCCGTATTGTTTGCATACTGAAAGTTTACGATTTCATTGATAATTGCTCGCGGAATATAATGTATATGTATGACAATAAAATCATCAACAATAACAAATAACTGCGAATTTAAGTCTCAAAGAAACACAAATAAATTGCAAACATGATGAATAAGGACCAAAACTATGCAATTATAGAGAAATTCTAATTGGAATTGGCAGTAATACTTCTATGTAGTATATAAATCTAATAAATATAGTTTTCAAGAAATTGCTGATAATAATATTAATTAATATCAAAACCTTCCAGCTATATATCGACTTCGACTCACATGTATCCAAAATTCCTTTTGAATCCGTTCTATTTCCTTTGACCCTTCTAATATCCACCTTAAGCCCTAATCTAGAATTGCGTTTGATATAATCAAGAACAACATCCACTGATTTTTCGGCAACGTCATTGTCTTCTTCGTTAACATACACTAAAAAAAGACGCAATCTAAATCGACATTTCTTCAGATTATTTTGAACAGTATTTTGTTGTATCCGAGAAAGTACTTACAAACATTTATGTTTTGTATAGTTTGCGAATTTAACGCATTACAGAAATATAGAATAAGAAACAATATTCGTAGCAACATTCTTCATGTCCTAATATATCCACGAAATTGCGAAGGATAGATAATGGTAACTGCTTTAGATTGGGATGGGCGGGTGTATATTTTCATTGTTGCTAAGCGAAAATCATTGTAAACATACACATGATAAATTATTAACGAATATCTAGTTTTCGATCGCTAATGCACACACGTATATATACGTCCTCAGAGTTCTGCCTTCGTGAAGGATATAGCATTTTCCCTTTGTCTTCAGAAAACTCGTTAACACATCGCTGGAATCGATTTTTAATTCAAATATAAAACATTCTTTATTTAGAACAACTGTACTTTTATCATTCTTTTATATTAATAATCTGTAATGAATTGATATGGGATGTAGACAAATTGGATTGGAGCAATTGGAAATATGGAATTTTATTGCTTTAATTCTTATCTTCTTTAAGTAAATATTCAAAAATTAAATAAATTAATATACCGTATGACCCCGGATGAAGCTTATAAGTATATGTGTTCAAGAAAAGTGTTTTAATACTTCTCCAAAAAAAAATGCTAACGTTTCTAACAGAAAGTTTAAGCTTTAGTACAAAGTTATGGAAGTGGAAACTTGCGTGTTAGAAAAATTTCCAGATATTTTTGCTTATTTATACTTATTAAAAAATCTTTTTCTTTACACTTTTAGGGTAACTAAGGTCACAGATTATATATATATATATATATAAGAAATTTTTAAGAACTGACTCAGCAATAAATTTAAAGAAAACGAATAGAAGGTATAATGCATACGATGCCACTATATATACGCTCTTACATTCAGATTCAGTACAAAGTGATCCAAAACTGAGAAAACTCGATAGATATTTTCATAATTTAATAATCTATTTACAATTTACAAAAAAAAAAAATACATTTTCTTAATTATTACGGTTTTATTTACAGATTTATTTTTCTAAAACCAAAGCAAAAAAAGTTCTTCCTTTAATAAGTTTTTCGTAAAATAAAAAATATAGATTTCTTCTTTCTTGTAAACTCAAACCCAGGGCAACTGTATACAATGTGATTACCATAAGTTTTAGATTAACTATCAAACAAATAATTTTGTATTAAACGTTTTTTTTTCAATACCTACAAATCATTTACAGAACAATTAATTTCTTAATGGATTTGTGGTAGGATCTTTTCAATCCATTCTTTATCAAACTGCGATATAAAGAGGTTGTCTATCCGAGCATTCCTTCAAGGTAAAAGTTATTGTAAATTTCATACGGAAACGCATCATTCCGAAACTGATGCCTTTCTAATGAAAACATTTTAAAGTTTTATATATATATAGTTTCATTGACAATGAATTCCTCTATAACAGTGACAGATAAGAAACCAAATTTATTAAAATTTTCGTAGTATCGTGGTTGGCCTATATTTATAACTTACAATTATTGGGATTTGTACAGGATGTTTCGTAACCTCGGCACAACCTTAAATTTTGTTTTCTAAAATATACTCTCAATATTGTGACGTTTTCAAAGGTATCTGAAAAATCTTAAAGAAATAGGAAGTAACATATCTTAGCCCTATACATATATTAATTTTCGAGATGTCTTTCATTTTCTATCAATTATGTCACATAGGTAAGTACATTATTTGAGAAAAGGGGGTGTAATTTAATTGCCACTTAAAAAAAATGAGTCCAATTTTGGAATATCTTAATACAGATTTATTTACATTTTCCAATACGTTTCTTTTTTTAAATAGAACAACTTGCATGTTTACATTCTATATTCAACGTGTATGTCATTTTAGATATACTTAAGTATGGTTTTAAACACAAATACTGAAAATATTTCGATGGTGTTCAATTTGCAAGTTGTTTGAAGTCCAAAGCGTCATACTGTGTGCCGCGATAAGTTACAAGCCGTCTTTAAATAATGCATGCAGGAAAATCGGGAATAAAAAATTGGGCCCGGTCTAGATTTTAAGCCGGCAGCAGATCTCAACTATTTATGGGCCTCAAGCATATGTCTCGCAAACGCTTTTGGGCTTCAACTTATAATAAGAGCCATAGAAATAGAGATTTTAGTTAACTGATATGAAAGAGTTTTCTGTTTTGGGAACAAACAAAATTTTGTAAAAGTATTTATATTTCTGTTATCGTAAATATTACTTAGTTTTAACAATATGTCGTGTACTTAAAATATGTTTTATAATTTTTGTGATTTTGTATCTTTGTTTTACATTAAATTGAATTTTGGGCAATCACCAACCTTCAAAATGGCTGCTTTTATAATTAGAACTGTCACACATACTTGAATTTGAAATACGCCCTCTCTAGTCTATTTCTATGATTTTATACAAAGAAGTTTTCATAAAATAGATGGCAGCACGTTATAAAAACGCTTTATCAGTGGGAACACTAGGAACCTGTAAATTAAGAAGTTAGGTCACAGAATATCGTAACGATATTCTGTGGTTAGGTTTTACCTAACCTCAAATTTCAATTAAAAAAATGTTTAGTATGATATGATAATACTGTTCACTGAAGCAAATTATGAAAATGTTTAAACAATTAACAAATTCTTTGCTTAAATCACCGTCAACGTACTCCATTAAAGAAATGGTGTGCTACAAGAGAACTACAGCTAAAACGCAATTTAAAAGGAGAACCACTCTTAACCCCGGAGTACAACAGCAAACATCATTATTAAAGGATAAAGTGAATAATGAATTTGATACTGTTGATACTGATGAGTTAGAATCACTTGAATCAGACTTTATGAATGTGGGAATTAGTTTCAAAGAGCATGAAAGAGAAATCGCAAAACTGAAAGATATCGAGAAAGTCTTAATTGTCAAACAAAAATATTTTAAAGAAAGATTTCCAAACTTCTTAACTTGGAATGATAAAAAGCAAATACAATATTTGCATAAAGCAAACCCAGATGAGTGGCCCATAGAAAAATTATCTGAGGGATTTCCTGCATTGCCCGATACAATTAAAGTGAGTATATTATTTTTAAAAAGAATATTAGAATTTATATTGTAGGTATATAATGTTGGTTGCGATAATTTTCTTTCAAAACATTAATATAAATCTTAATAGGTATCTTATTTTTTTAATTAATATTCTCCAGATTTTGAATAAAACTTAAATTATGTTTTTTATCCCTATTTATAAAATTGGGTCATGAGATTATTATTTTAGCTGTAATAGTTTTATTATACCAACATAAATATCTTTCTATTTTAATTTTGTATTTTCTATATTTCATGTAATTTTATTTTTAGAAAATCGTTAAAGCATCTTGGTCAAAGAAAAATCCCACAAAAATTATAAATCATGATGATGCTGTTAAAAAAAACTGGCAATTATTTAAAAGTGGTAAATTAGATTTGCCACCAAACCTAACTAATCACTTAAATAAATTTACAGATAGAAATTATAATCATGAAATACGAATTACTGAACCTTCTAAAGAAATTACAGCAAGCTCTACTATAACAGCTACCGGAGAATTTTCAGAAATTATTAAAAGTTATGAACGCATTAAGAATAATATCCCTAAATGTGAAACCCATAGAACTAAACCAAGAGAAGATCATCTATTTAAAAAGACACCAAAGGAGATGTATCTTACTTCAAGTATTGATAAACGTAATCATACCACGTTAAAATCTCTTAGAAGTGCACTTGCATTTGATGGAAGCATGGGAAAAGAACTAGATGAGGATGATAAAATTTTGCTTCAACAATTAAACAGGGCAAATTCTAACAAAAGTGAAAATAATGCAAACATTGAAGATAATTCAATAATTGATTTACAGGATATTGCAAAAACTACATATTTAAGTGTAAACACTAACACTAAAAAAGATTTAACACATCTTATATACCCTGAAAAAATTGTAATTCCTAAAGAGAAATTTAGGGAAGACTGTGTATATAAATTGTATGATTGTTATTATGATAGTGATGGATTATTTTTATATAGAGTTCCTGGTATGGAAAAATAAAACATTAAAATAATTAATCTTTTTTTTATTATAACAATTACCTTAAAAAATGACTAGCGTAAGCTTATACAAATAAATAACAAAACAGTCGCTGATGACGTCATAAAAACTTCAGTAATCAATTTGTTAATAAAAAAATGTTAAATTTAGGCCCAAATTGGGGAAAATTAGGGTAAAATTAAAATACAAAAGTAATAGTGGTTCAACAGTGCGCAACGCATTCTTGCTTTCCTTGTCTGCTGCTTTTGCTTAAAAATACCGAATTTGAAATCGTATAATACAATTATGATTGTAAAATGTAGAATATCTATATGTTTCTGGACATGTAGATTATGATAACAGAAATAAATGCAATACAATTTCATGTGTTATACGCATTGAACAAAATGTTGGCATGGCAATAAATAATGAAAAAGTGTTAAATATAGTTTTTATAAACCTAGTTGCAGAAAATATACATATTTGAGTAAATGCTGTATACAATTATTAGATATAACTGATTATAAAAATAAGCAATTTTGCTGCAGCAGCACAGTAGTAAAAAAGTACTGCTATTTTTTATTAAAGTACTTTGTGGTTGTTTGATATCAATTAATGCATTATAGTGGCTTTAATATAATTCATATTCATAGATTTTTTAAATGTTCGCAGGATGATATTTGCTTAATTTACCGGTAATGAAAACAAATCCAAAAAAATGCTGCACATACATTTAAGTACGGAAATAAGAGATGTGTCACATTATGTTTCATATGTAAAATAACGTTTAAGGCGCTCGAGGGAATGAAGACATACATAAAATTACGCTATTAAATTGTTTCACATACATCAAAAAAAAAATCGCTATATAATTCAACAATTATTATGGCTTTTGTATCGTCAATATTAACTGATAACTATTATAATTTATACGACTAAACAATGTGGAAATACTATGTTCTGTACTATGGTCATTCAAGGCATATTCCTTGTATCCACGAGCTTAAATCGCTAGTGTCATCACAATCCACAACAATTTCTTGAGGTTTATCAGAATTTAAAAGAATTTGCGCTGCTGTTCTTCCTGTGAGGTACGCCCCATGTACCGTAGAATAAAAGTTGCAGTGTGTATGCTCACCAGCGAATAATAATGCAGGCTGAAATCATAATCTTTGTAGAACAATGTTAGGATGATTCTTCTATCGTTAGTGTTTTTACTGATTTATTGCTATAATTTGGGAATAGTATGTTAGTAAAGAAGCACACAATTTCTATTAGTAAAAACAATACAAAATAGTTATTTTGCAATTAATTAAAAAAATAACTTATTTGTTGATTACACAATTATGTATTTGTCTTACACAATTCAGTTTTAAAATGAATAGTTTTGGTTTACAGGATTATTTAAAAAAAAAACAAGTTCTGTGAAATGTATTTTTGTCTCAATTAATAAACAGAATTTGGAAAATCATAGCGGAACTACTATTATACTCGTATTGTATTGTTCCGTACGACTCTGTTCGTGCAACCCCAGGACGCAATAGAGATACGCGTTGATCCTTGCCTTATTAATAAGAATGACAAAAATAGAAAATAATAAAATGTGTAATAGGGAATAGAGTAAATAGATAAAAAAAAGAATAATAGTGCAAAGACTGAATGAAGTTGCTAGCATCAAAAGTAAAAATACCACAACCCCGTTGAGTGAAGGAATTATAATGAGACGCAACCGTACTTAGTTTGCGGGGTCCGACAGCGTAGATGGCGCACAAAGTCCCATAAGAATTCCGCAAGACTTGACGCGCCACCTACATGTCGGACCCAAGCCACTCTTTACAAATTATAATTTCTTCCCTCAATGACTTAACGATGTGACTAGGAAAAACAAAGAGGGCAAAAGAAAACCAATGACAATATGAAAAAAGAAAGTAGAAAAGGACTCAACAGAAAGAAGAACAAAAACAAGAGAAAAGGATATATGCAAAAATTGGGGAAAGCACAAAATAGTTACCTTGTCGTGATTCGCTTTAGCATATAAAGGTTGTGCTAAATACTCAATATCTATTTGGGAAGATCCAACAGCTATTGACGTGTAGGATCCTTTAGTATATGGTTGACTATACCAGCTAGTACTAAAATTAAACCAGTATTAGTGTTTTATTTGATTTATTTTCAGTAACATACCAGACACAATTTTTTGGTTTTGGTATGAAAGGATCATTTAAGAATTTTCTTAGAATATCTGTGCATGTATCAATAATAACATCTTTTGATAGAGTTTCCATATATTCTGCTTCTTTTCCAGAAACCCAGCCTAATAATAAAGTTTCTGAAACTTTGGCAAAGGAATATATTTTCTTAAACCATGTTTTGCTGAGTTCTGTTTCATTTTTACTTTTATCTAATTCCCAAAGTAGTAAAACTTCTGTTATATTAGGATTTAAAAACGGTCTGTCATACTCTAAATAAATTTTATCAACTGTGCCGAATAACAACTTGTCAATTGCTTCCATTTTATGGGCAGGCAATGGTGGTTTAAATAAAGATTTAGCTTTATGTTTTAATACCCCTAAAGGAATTGTACATATCACATGATCAGCATAAAATTTCTTCCCGTTATCACAACGAATTTCTATATTACTAGCATTACATGTTTTTTCACAACTCGACTCACGAGTACGAGATGGTGAAGATTCATCCTTAACTGTTCTGTCAGAATCATCCGATTCGTTCCCCGTGTCACAGGAACCTGAATTAAAATTCCAAGAAATCATATCTACAGGATGATCAAGCAATATATGGCCTTGAGGAATATCCTTTGTTATAGGATCTAATATAGAACTATAGCCACCTGGTAATGTAATATTGCCACCTTGTAGTTCTGTATAGCTGCCAAGTTCCAATAAATCGATTTCTGACATGGAATCACAACCTGATATACAAGTTTCCCTTTTAAGTAAACAATCAAATATCAATTGCCTTAAATGTCTTTCTTGAGGATCTTTGAATTTATCTAAGTACAAACTTACTTCTAATCTTATATGTTCACCTACACTTTCGATTCCATCCGGCGGCAAATATTGCGATAAGAAATATTCTTCACATCTTTTTAAAAAGCACAAGTAGGCTTCATATATTTCATGTAAAATAGAAAAAGGGACTTGTTTCCCATGTTCAGTTGATGCTACCACTTTATGAGGCTTAGGAATTTGCATGATATCGACTAAACTATGTTGCATTGCTAATTCATACACTGGGTTACCAAGTACACCATGTATCCAATTTGCTCCGAGCTCTAACCTTTCATTGGCCATTTTTATTTGTATAATTCTTCCTCCAATGCGTTTTCTGGCTTCCAAAACTTTAAAATCAGTAAATCCATTTTTGGATAAATGATATGCAGCTGATAGTCCTGCCATTCCTGCTCCTATAATAATTACTTTACTTCTGTTGTCATCATCTGCATCTGATTTACTTTCATTATTCTCCATATCCCTTCTAACGATTTATTAAAAATTATTTGTTGATAAACCCAGAATCAGATGATTTTGAATAGTTTTTAGTTACATTTTGGTTGTTCGCTACCTTAATTTTATGTAGTGGTAGGCACTAATAAAAGTTTGTTTCAAAGCATTTAAGTATTATTCTTCAGTTTTTAAGTAAGTCTAACGTTAAATCACCTTTAAATGAAGCTATCATTGAAATTACAACGCGTATAAAAATAAATTTATTATTACCTATGTACTCATCATTGAAATTGTCAGGTTGGTAGACAGACTGAAGTTGACGTTTTCAAGTTTGACATTTGAGTGTTTACAAGTTTTTTTTAAATCTTGGAGATGACGTTTTGGAACTATGCCTGTGGAAGACAAATCTATATCATTTAGCAGTGGAAAGAAAATTAGATTTACACCTCCAACGAAAATTCTTTATGGTAACGATAGTAAAATTGAAGACCTACTTAAAAATGATATACAGATTGATGAAACAGATTCCTCAAGAAAAGGTTAGAATGTGCTTGGTTGCATGCCTATTGATAAGTATAAAATGTTTTATTTTCGTAGGAAGTACATCGCTTTTCTCTTTTCTACAAGTAGAACTAACTCGTGGTTATGTTTTGGAAAATGATGAGGAACGTTATTCGGCTAAAAGAGAGAAGGTTTATTCTTTTATGAAGATACCGAGAGAAGTTGAGAAATTTATGAGTTATGGATTCATGCAATGTGCAGATTCATTTCTGTTTGTGTACACATTTTTGCCAATACGAGTCATTTTAGCATTATTTGCTTTGGTGACTCGCCCTATTGCAATTTGCTTTGGGTATGTGTTAAGAGATATAGGATGATAGTCGGTTCCATTTTCAACATATTTGAATAAAAATATTTCAGTTTACGAAGGAAACAACATCAAACATTATTGACCCCTGCAGAAATATGTGATTTACTAAAAGCGACTATTTTAATTATATGTAGTACATTAATGTTTTATTTAGATACAAATATGTTGTATCACATGATTAAAAGTCAGTCAGTTATTAAGTTATATATATTTTATAATATGCTCGAAGTTGGAGACAGATTATTTTCTGCATTTGGGCAGGACACAATAGATGCTTTATTTTGGACAGCCACAGAGCCTCGAGATCGTCGAAGAGAACATTTTGGCGTGATACCACATCTCATATTTGCTATAGTGTATGTATGTATCCTTTTTTTAAGATAAATATGCAATTTTTCACATTTACTTGATTATCTAACAAGGTAATGAAAGAGTAAGTGAGTGTAATGTAGACATGAGTAGAAGCATGTAGTCTTTAATTTATTTGGATCTTTGTGGAACACTTAACTGTTTAGTAATTACTTTAGTAGTTTTGTTATTGCACTCAAATATATTGATAATGAAAGGTTAATGTTTTAAAGTTGTAATTGTATGATCTATTTAAAATCTATAAAAAAATAACATTTATTTATTTTCTTAACACAAATGTAGATCTTCATAGTTTTCTGGTTTTACTTCAAGCAACTACTTTGAATGTCGCAATCAATTCAAACAATAAGGCCTTACTAACAATTATGATGTCTAATAATGTAAGTATACCTGATTGGAATATTTTTATCTTGAAGTCTAAATAATCAACTTCCAAGGAGAGCTTACCAGCTCAATTTTAGTATCGACTTCCTCAGCTGGTAGAAATGACCCCTTAGAGTAATTACTTTTGTAGAACGTTAGCCATAGATTGCTATATGAATTACGTAGTAACTTTTTATTTTATTGTTCATTATGTTTTCAAAGTAAATTCTAAGCATAGCAACAAAAACAAGATGCCCCTGAAAAAAGGAATTAAGGACAATTGTAAATTTGTAATCAATAAACTAAATAAAGCTGATGCCCACTTTAATTCAAAGATTGAGCAGTAGGTGTCAAAAAGCTGAAATATATGTTTTTTACAATTAATTCTTTACTGCTAAATTTTCAACAAGTATAAATATCGACATAAAATCTTATTGTTAATAGTCAGGAATCATAAAAAGCAATTCCAGATTGTTTACACCTTTCACTGTTGCTAATAAGTCGTTTACATCTTTCATAATACTATTATTATTATCTCTTTCTTTTTTTCTAGTTTGTGGAGCTCAAAGGTAGCGTTTTTAAAAAATTCGATAAAAATAACTTATTCCAGGTATCCTGCAGTGACGTAAGGGAGCGATTCCATTTAGTGATATTATTGTTTATTGTTGTACTACAAACCATGAAGGAGTATTCTTGGAAATCGGATAGATTTTGGGTTCTCTTACCAGACTGCATGATGGTGCTGATTGCCGAAATTTTTGTTGACTGGGTTAAACATGCATTTATAACGCGGTTCAATGAACTGCAGGTAGATGTGTACAGGGATTATACAACTAGTTTAGCTTATGATATGGCACAGACAAGACAAAAGCACGCATTTTCTGATCATTCTGATCTGGTTGCTAGGCGAATGGGTTTTATCCCGCTACCTCTAGGAGTTGTAATGGTGCGCGTGCTAGCTCATGCAGTTCATATTGGTGATATGCCTTCATTATTGGTGTCTTTATTAGCGTATTTGGGATTGTCGTCGTATAGAGTTTTAAACAATATTTTAATATTAGGATTTGCATGTACATTAATTATACAACACAAACAAGAAAAAACATCTGCGTATTCCCCGTGCAATAATAGAGCTGGAAGTCCATTAACAGTTATAAATAAGTCCCACGCCGCCAGAGATTTATTGAAAGATACTGCAACGAGCCCTGTAAAACCTGTAGCGGACACTATCACTATTTGTCCTGTTGTTCATGTTAATGGTGTAACATTAGAAAATAAATTATCTGATACAGGAACAGACAGAATCAGCGACTTAGGATCTGCTGCTATTTTTGCTAATAGTACAGTAGATTTAAAATATGCAAGCCTCAACGAAGAGTTGTTAAAAGTGGAAGGTGAAAACATAAAAATTGAGCCAGCTGTTGAAGAAACATTTACCAGAAGTAATCCTAATATAAAGTGTGATTTTTCAAACGCAAGTGACCAATTACAGTCTGAAGAGAACTCGCTGAGAAAAAGGGCGGAATCTGAACCAAATTTAGCGAATTGCAAAGATGACAATGACTTAGTATTATAATAAATTATTTTTAATATTTTTAGTAGTATTTATTTCATGTACATATATATATACCTACATGTGTTTATTTTGATTCCAACTATCTCCGAAACTAACTAACATTTTATTTTATTTTACAGTTTACTATAAGAATTTTGTAGTTTATTTTATAGATCAATTTTTTCGTCAGAATTACTTTTTATTGTTATCATCTGTTTCTTTTTATACAAGGTTGATAAGTAGATTTCGTTTAATAATTCTCTATTGCAAAAAAATCGAAGTTCCTAATACATTTTCTGTTTTCTCGAAATATATGTTCAAAACCAAGTGCCCATATTTCGTCCTAGAACCGTCTACTCGTAGCACAGAATATCCAATTTCGGGAACTTGGTTTTTGAAAAATACGGTTTTCAAAGGGTCCTTCTATAGCTAATGGATGGATAGTTATTTTAATATCAGCTAATTATATTAGCATGTGAACTTTAGAATGCATAAACATGTGTAGAATGTTATTAACTAACGAACTTGCTGAACTGAAAGGCCTACATTTTCGTTACTTCTCAAATCATTGCAAAGCAGTTTATGTATACAGGGTTTTCCACGGTAGCCGTTCGTTAGAAGTTTCCGAGGTTAGAAAAAACCTGGAACTCTGAATTTTTGGAATCCGGGGCTATTCAAGATTCTCTTTCATTTTAAAATATTTTCAGGGTCTTACCACTTCCGGTTATACCGGAAGTCGCCATAAACTTTCTTATTTTAGATGGAACACCTGTATATTATTTCATTTTTAAATTCCTGAGGAAATTTTATGATGAGCTCTAATAGGTTTCCCTATACCTATTTTCAACTGCTACTTAGATATCTTGATTTTTTGAAAATTTTGAAAGATGTAGCGTTATTTGCAAGACATTATCTTTTCCCCTTTTTCGACTGGTAATAAACACTTCTAGGGTAGATGGAAACACAAGAATGACACTTTCGAAATCCACGAAATGAAAGAGAATCTTGAGTAGCCCCGGATTTCAGAAATTCTAGTTCAGTTCTAGGTTTTTTCTAACCTTGGAAACTTCTAACGAACGGCTACCGTGGAAAACCCTGTATACAGGTGCACACTAGGGTCGCTATCATCCTCGTTTTGATACTACAAAGTAAAATTGACAACAGAAATCCTCGCAAAACAAGTTCTTTTATTGATGTTATATTAAAAAGACAGCATGGGTTCTAAACAGATCAATGTCATGTATTTTAAACAGCGCACAGTGGTGGCATATGCCCTTAGAAATTATGTTAATAGGTTTTGTTTTCCCGGGTAATAAACCCGGAGACACTCAAAAAATTCTAAAGTCAAAAGTAACACATAGACGCTGAAATTGATAAAAAGCAGAGTAAAAATACACGAAAACACTGAATTCAATTTAAGATTTATAATTTTTCCATTCAAAAAATATTGAAAGACTGTATACATATATCATATGACACGAGTCATTATCTATAAAGTTGATTGTAAGATTATTTTATATTGAATTCCTTTATCAAAACCTGTTTAGTATCAAATTTATAGTAATTTTCTGATTTTTTATTGAAAATAACTGGTAATAATTCAGGTAAGTGGCGTTTTATTGTACAGTATAGTTGCGTTTTATGCGACCGAATTAAAATTTTTTTAATACATCAATAATATATAGTTTATATGGAACATGCATATTATTTTTGTATTATAAGTGTGGGTGGACCAAACACATGCACAATACACTTGAACTTTGTGGTGTACTATAATATAATAAAGATGGTACCTCCACCATACAAAATATTATCAAAGTGGAAAATATACTATAATATATTTAAAATACTAACTTTTGAATTCACATAAATCAAGTATGCATAAGAAAGCAACTCCACTGTATTTCTATTTCTACATAAAATAAAAACGACACTGGCTTAATCAAATATTTCCATTTGAATAATACAGACATTAACAAATTTTAAGTACAAAAACACAATATATAGCAATTAAGTACATTTTTTATGTTTTTTATATAAATGTTCCATAAAATTAGGGTGAATTTTATCTAAAACGTCAATGCATCTCTTTTGCACTATTTCGATACCTTCACTTTCAGGATTAAAAGGAAATTGTATACTATCGATGTCATCATACATATCACAAATTAAATCCATATTATCATTTACTTTTACACAATCCATTTCATATATAGTTCTCCACAAGGTCAACGCTTTCAAATGATCCTTAAATTCTGGAAGTTGTAGATGCTGTTTAAATAAAGAATAAGCTATGTTATCTTGTAATAAAGTAACTATATTTTTGCTGAAGTCACTTAGTTGTTTGTCGGTAAACTTTATACACATTTTTAGCTTGTTGGTCTTCTTTAGTTTGGTTTACTAGGCCACTTCATATTGATATCATATATATATTCTGCAAGAGTGATTAGAAAAATCAATATTGCTTGACAAATACACATATACGCTTGTGTATACAATTATTGATTGATTATAAAAAGTACACTTCTGCCAATAAAGCTCACAATTGGAATGTAGTTCATAATTTCAAAATCGTAGGTGGAAATAAAATGATAGAAGTATCCCTACATACTTTAAAATAGGTACATCCTTTTTTTTTTAAATTCGGAATATGAACAACATAAATTCGGTTTACTTCGTTTGCTTTCAGGTTTGACAGCACATTGACAGATTGATCACCGAAACGCCGAAACTTCAGTGATGCTTCAGTGGGAAGTATGCAACCAACATGCTACCAACGTTACAAAGGAGGAATTGCACTTCTTTTAAATTCTTGTTAAAAGAATGTTATGTTGTACATGACCTAAATATATATTTACACTGAAATTTTGACGGTTTTCTGTAAAGTAGTTTTTGAAATATAAATTTCTTAAGATCTTTATACGTCACAGGTACGTAGTAAAATTTTATGAATGAACGAGAATATATGGCAAATTAGAAATTACTCCCTCGTAATAATCACAGATTGCAGTCATTTACCGGCTGCGAAATACGATATTATTAAGGTGCTATGCAGGTTATGATCACAAAGGAATTTGGAATTCGGCATTATTTCTGCATCGTGTTTTAGTTTGCGTTTAAAGTTCTCCAATATATCGTAAACGAACGGATTCTGAAAGATTATAACCTCCAACCGCGTAAAATAAACACAGAATATCGTAATAATACGTTTACGCCATCTGTAGGTGTATGTGACTAAGAATTTATGAATGAAAGAACTTCTGACGTCAGAGCAATTTCAAAAATTAATTATGCCTTAATGAGAAACAATTTAAAAGAAGGTTTAATGAAGGGCCATATATTATTATATTCTCTATCATTCTATGATATAAAAAAAAAGTTGTGCAATTCCTCATTGTAATAACCATAGACTATTAACTACTTCAGGGAAAGTACAGGTTATGGAAATATTATATTTGTGTCCCGGATGAACGACTTTGACGGTACGCAGTCTGTTAATTTACATAGAGGGCGCCACTGCAGTGATTGTTCGGACGCTGATCTTGAAAGTCATTGAGAGTATAATGCTGAGGCATCTGAACTAAAATAATATATTACCGCTGTCGTTAATTTTACGATGATACAAACATCAAGGGCGCCGACAAAAAGTGGCCCTTCTTGTTCTTATGTCTTCTCTGGTTCAATCTTGTAAAAGAAAGATATTCCTACGTCATAGTGCCGCAGCAGCATTCTTGATAGTACTTATTCTGTTTCATTTGCACTACTTTCAACATCATAGTGTTTCCTTAGACATTTATCGTGTCCTGTGTAATTAATATCAGTGCACTATGTAATTTTACTCTTATTTGTATATTCGTTTATAGTTATTCAACCGTTTGGAATTTGGAAGTACCTTATTTGGTGCAAGATATTGGTAATTGGTACCTACTAATTTTCTTATTTCGAATAGAATGTTACAATTTCGCCGCATAACAGGCGGCAAATTACTCTCCTGTGATTCTCAGTTCAAAAAATAAGTCAGTATATACGTTGGACCCTGAATATTTTAATATTTGATAGCATTAAGAATGTTTTCGCAAAAAAAAAAAAAATTTGGATAATCGGGCTTTGTTGCACTATTATCTTTATAACTATCAACATGTTAATGCTTTTTAATTGTGAATAAAAATCAGAACATGACTTCTCGGATAGGAAGTGAAGCCGTAGATTCCGTGTCAATGCGAAATTTGACACGTTAAAGATACCTACCGGAGCCTGGAACAGCGAATAGATAAGAACAAGAAGGGTCACTTGTCATTTTTAGCGGGTGCGGATGCACGACTTTAGCGGCAATTGCAGCAGTCTGTTAATTTATATAGAAGGCGCAACTGCAGTCATTCTTCTGGCGTTGATCTTGAAAGTCGTTGAGAGTAATTATTTAATTTAATAGAAATTTAGTTACACTTAAGTTTTAATTGCAGTAGTTCATACAAGATGCCAGGCCAAAATTGTTTTGTGGTTGGAAGTTATTCATCGTGAAGGAGGAAAACTTACAAACATTTCATATTATAGTTAGGTTATTCTTTGCGCACGTGCCTTTATGTGTAACCGCCATTTTGACAATCGTTCTTTATGATTGATGTAAATTAAAAAAGAAAGCTGAAGCATCTGGTGTTAAACATAGTAGATGCCCATATAGGCGATTACCAACAAACCGTACCTGAATTCACAAGCTTGAACTGTCGAATAATAACTTATTGTTAGTTTTATTCATTGGCCTTTCAGCTAATAAGAGGCTAGTAGATAAGGGAAAACAAATGATCGATTAGGTACAGATTGTTCAAGTTTAGTTGAGATTTCAGAGTTTTGATGAGGTATACTTACAGCACGATTCAGCAGAGTTGGCGGAAGCACGGATTTTGTACGAATGGCACAAACATAGTGGAAGTGGAGATCTTATCGCGTGCGAATTATACCGATTCTCCTTATTCCTGTAGTATATTTTGCACTATTTTAAACAGTTCTAAGCATTAGTCGCATTTTCAACTCGAACTTGAACGAAATATAATTATACCTACACATAAAAGAAATGTATTCAATAAGCTAAAAGCTTAAGTCGTTGGACTTGTAAATATTCCTTCATCTTGATGCTTTTTCGAAACGCAGAGCACGATGTTTTCTTGAATTTTTAAAGAAAAAATGCACTTATAAACAACAAGCAATGTAAGCCAGCTGAATAGGAAAATACTGATATACAAAATTTTACAAATCTTATTGGCAGTTAGATCAGACAAATCTGAAAGGTAAATATCAGGGTATCTACAGAGGCTTGTACATGAACTGCGGCATTTTTTGAGTGTTCATACTCTTACTTTTTCATTATAATGTCGAGACAAGATTTCATTTTGGTACTATAGCGTTTTGTTTTTATTGGAATGCTTATTTATAATCTTACAAGTGAAGTATTCCTTAACCATGAATTAGGTCCAATTTTATGTATGTTTAATGTTATTTTTTTCTCAAAAAAATTGGATAATGATTTTTAGTTGTCATTTTTATATTTTAGGTCCTGTTTCAACTTAATGCATCATATTTCTTATCTTAGGTTCCTATATACGATTCAAAATTTAATTCAGCGGATTCATATATGGATTTGGTTAGATTGTTGTGAGGTTTCACTTTCCAATTGAATGGCGTCTTATTTCAGTGTCAGTGTCTAGGTTGACTGGTCGATTTTCCATTCATAAATCTGCAGAACCTCTCATTACCCGGGCAACGGGACCCATGGACGTCACCGATCAATAACACTGACGTAAGAGCAGTCAGCTAGCTGACGTCATGCAACGTCTCGGCGGACTTTTGGCGATAAACTAGCTGGCGGTATTGCGTGGGAGAAAATATCCTTTAACGGCACCAAAGGGAATAGATTTACACACCCCAAAATAGAATTCCTTGACCTAGATGCACTCACACGACTGTTGCTTCATGCATAGAGAAGTTTCAATAGCATTCAGCTACACAAAGAAGTCAGAAATATTTTACGACAAATTTAGTTCTAACTCACCATCGGAATGCTGCACATTGAAGTTATGTGTGTTTTTGAATTCATTCTGTAGAATAAGGAAGGAAATAGGATCGATGTAGCAAATTTGGTCGAAAGTGACTATATTTAATACAAAATTCCGGTTTTCACATCACAAGTTTAAGGCTCACAGGCTCGTAGTAATTGATATAGGAGCTAACTATGTTATATCCTAATACAAATGCATGTGATGACGAATAGCATCCTGTATGATATGACTTAAAAGAAAACCTTGGGCGCTATTTCTACATTATAAAGAATATAACGTTGTTAAAGCAGACATTTTGAGAATCAGCTATGTAATGACTGCTTTGTGAATGTCAGGGATTTGGCTACTTGTATGTAGGATCCCAATAATAAGATATTGAATAGAATCATTCGAGGCAAGGATACGACATGTTTGCAAACCAGATCTCTTATAAAGTTCCTGTTATAAGTAATATAAACTTTCTTCATGTTACTAGGTATAGTAAAACATAAATATTTTAATAAATTAGGTGTATTTAGCGCGTTGGTTTATTAAATATGTTTCTTTAAGACATATTTAATAAACAATTTATCCAATGGGATTAGGTTACAGGCTGCCCTGTACAATATCCATAGTGATGAGTTGCAGCACAAATAATCAGAGGTAACTAGCCTGTGAAACAGTAAACATTAAAAACGATTCCGTTCACCCCATTTTACGGTCTCCTACGTAGAAAACAATGGAAGGTAATCTTGGTCATTTTAACTTAAGTTAAAGTGACCAAGGTAATCTTATCAAAAAAACATGGGCAGCAGCTAGTTCTGGTTAGAGTTTTTGGATAAATTTTTTAAGAAATTGTTTTGAAATTAGAATGACAAAAAAAATCGTAAAATGCTTAACGTGTTCGTAGCAAGAATGGACAATTTGGTTGTTCGTTAATATTAGTATTGTAAATGAAGGTTGTATTACTTATATTATTCAGGTTGGAAGAGCCGATGAATTAGAGAACGATAGCGAGACAGAGGAGGCTAGATAGGAAATTGCAAATCCTAAAAGTGATAAATTATGTCGATCAAAACCGTTTGACGTCTTCCCTTAACTAAACAAAAACATATCTTCCGGTTTACGTAAATGCTCATTCCTTGTTTGTTGGTTCCGCAGTTTCGCTTGTTTTACAATTTACTCTGTTAATCAGATGATATCTGTGACGCTGATAACATTGAAATTATTGCGCCACTGACGCTCGCACTTGTGACGTCCAATGCAACAGGTATATAATGGTTGCTATGACGACGCCAGCGGTCGATGCGTTACGGCCCTGGCGCTAACACAAGGTCATGAGCTCAACCCTAGGGGTCTAGGGCTGACGGTCGTGGTCAGGGCTGGGCTTAATTTTTTCCCAACTGATTTTAGATATTAAAGATGATGTGCCAATGTAACTGTAATAAAAGTAATAATAGTTATTTATTGGCGAAGCAGTATTCATCAGTAGTAAACATAATCTATGTTTGAGATAGAAAATTTTGCTTTGTGTATGAATCACAATTGAAAAAATGAGGGGTAAGAAAGTAAACAAAGACTCAGTGCAACGATATAACCCTTATAACCTACAAAAATGGATACTCGTGAGAAAGAAAAACCATTACCGGCAATAAATAAATAAATGAATAAATAAATATGTAGAGGAAAAACAAATTGAGGGGGAATACAGAGAAAGAACTAATCATGCGTTATGGCAGAATTTTACACAACGGAAAACAAAGTATCAGTTGTAAAAGGGCGAAGAGTGGGCTGGCCGCGACATATGAAGAGAATGAATGGAAGGAAAATGCGAAATTGCAATGCAATAGGGCAGGTTAGGAAAAACATGGATGAATGAAGTTCAAACACACGTACCTCTTATTTTTAATTCATTCTTGAATGGTATTTTCTATTAAACAATTGAATGCCAACATTTTTAACTTATAGAAATTGTGGTTTGATAAAGGTAGTTGCATTATTGAAACGTAGTAACGAAAACCTTAATTTTGGTCGCCAAATGTACTAGGTACTCTTAACTTGTTTGATAAGAGCTATTGTCGTTAGTTTCAGATTACTGGGCATCACGAGCTCCAACAATATTCAATAATGATACGAACAACAACATATGATTAACAATATAAGAACCAACAGGCATTTTTGGTGTATTCTGCTGCAAACATGCAATATTACTTTAATGGCATTAAGATGCATGAACGTTTGATAAAACCCCAAATTCGTCATAATTTTTATATTATTCGTGTACAAACGATAATATTTAGAACCTTTTTCATCAGATTTAGTTATCTCGCTAAATTTAAAAAAAACGTCAATATTTCTTGGCTGATGGCATGCTAATTAACATAAAAAATACTGCGGCTTGCCAAGTTAACGTACCTACTTCATACGATCAGTATTAATATTGTGGAGAAGTCCAATTAGCACCATATACGAAAACTATTGCTTTTGGGATTTCATTTTCTTGTAATATAGAACCAGGTAATCACAGACCAGCCTTCATCGCATTCTACATGCAGATCTTATTTTACATCCTTATACATTCTGATGGAAAACCTATACGTTCAAAGATGTTGTTGTTAATAGGGGTGTCACACAGGGCAGCGTCTTAGGGATTCTCTTATTTGTCATATATTTCAATGATATCTATGCTGTTAAACGTGTCGGTGATCCACGCTCTATAACAGTCAATTACGCGGATGATACTTCCATACCGATTGTGGAAAATGACTTAAGTTCGTTAATCGCCAGTGGGGATCACTATATGCAGAGTGTGGAACTTTGGCTCTCCCAAAACCATTTGAGTCTTAACCACAACAAGACCAATGTAATGTTGTTTAAGGATAAACCAACTGGTTATCCTGATACTATTATGCTTAACAACTTCGCATATCCTATTCAAAATAAAACTCGTGTGTTAGGTGTTTTGATAGACGATTCTTTAAAATGGAGAGAACATATAAACGTTATTTGTAAGAAGCTAGGCAGTTTCTGCTCTGCTATTCGTCAGCTGAAAGATCTAGTAAGCAATAATATCTTATACGTATGGTATACCGTAGTTGCTGTCATTCCCAGTTGAAATATGGAGTTATTGTTTGGGGTGGCAATAGTGACCTACACCGCATCTTTGTGTTGCAGAAACGATTTTTATTCAAATTTCAGGATGAATAATATTTTAACTATTTTTGCAATTTATATTTACGAATCTTTAACTTTTCTTTTCAAAAGCAAACACATATTTCACTTTTGAACATACATATATATCCTACTAGACATAAGGACAACTACCGCTACCCTAAACACAGACTGTCATCAACACAAAATAGCTTGGCGTATAACTGTTATAAATTTTTTAATAAACTGCCAACTGCCGTTAAACAAATAAATAATCTCATAACATTTAAAAAAACAATTTTCAAATACCTATGTGAATTAGAACCTTACAGCGTTGATGATTTTGTTAACAGCTAATTATGTTAGTTTTTATACCTACATATGTACTTCGTTTTTCTTTTGTATTTTTCTTATTTTGACTTCTTGCTGCTGTAAATTTATTGTTTATTTACAAATTGCAATAAACTGTTTATTTATTTATTTATTTATAAAGTACAACTGACGCAGGAATAGAAGCCGGCTGATTACGAATAATGCCAAACTTTCGTTTATTGGGTGCTGAAAATGCCGGCGGGTAATCCAGCCTTTTTTAGCGACAGAATCCAATTCCATCTCTCAATCCCCCAAAAAAAAAAATATCATATTTTAATAATAAAAAAGCATCCTATATGTTGCAACATTAATGTCCCTCACTGTATGTACTAACATTTACGTTTTGCGCAGTTGGATATGTATACTTCCTATTTAGATTCCTTGTAAGAAAGGTGGTCTACACATAGTAAGCACAACGAAGAAATTTCTACAAATATGAAGGATCATCAAGAGTTATGAAATAAGATATTTGAACATGTTGCGAGTATACTGTACGCGGATTGAATATTAAATATTTTAATATAACTATGATTTTAATAATTTACCTTTAGTCATTGATATAAAAATTTTCGATTTTTATTCTTTGGGTTCGATCTTCAATATTTGATTGCTTTGTCTCCGTAAAAAATCAAAAGTATAGACTACAACTACGAGAAAATGATAGGGTTGCAGATTGAAAAAGATGCAGACTTGAAATTAAAATAAAATAGGAATGTGTATTACAATTTTATTAGTTATAAATGGGTAAAGAATGCAAGGAATTAGTAAAATGAAGAACATACCATCTGTAAAAGAATTTTAATAAAGTGTTTATATATAGTAAACAATTTTTTGTTCAATCAATATAATTAAAACTTAGCATACCTAAACATATTTGGCGTATTTATGAAAACAAAGGTAAATGTCAGTCTAACTATGATGTTAATCAACATGTGCATATTCAATAAAATTCTGCTTGACATACATATGTATGTAGAAGCAATAACAACAGTGTAGGTGTACAAAATGTTCGCTTTTACAATTGACCTTTTTTTGCAGCGAACGCTCATGTAATCGGTGGAGCATAAGTTTCCGGTGACAGGATAACTCCCCTTCCGAGAAATCGGCCGCACTGCAGTCTCATTTTCCGGGAAAACCGCCCACGCACCAGTTCAACTATATACAGTCTTGCTAGTATCCGAACAAGGATTTGTTGGAAAATCCGTAAACATCGCGGCTTATAACGCTAACTCTGTGCACTAGATCAAATACAAATATTTACATAATTCAAATCTGGATTTTATAATTTCGTTAAAGGAACACATAATTAAAAAGAGCCAGGAAGTGAGTATTTAGCTCATATGATTAATAATTAATGAATATATATATATATACTGCTATGATATCTTTCTTTGAATGTTAAATTATACCAGGAATTGAGTACCGTAAGATCTATTTTATTTTGATTATAGAATGTTTTATTTTACTTTATTGATGTAAAATATGTTTGTAAACCAAACTAGTACTTACTTACATCGTAAAGTTTTAATTAGTATGGCAACTAGGGATACGGAGGTATATTTTGTATTTTTCAAACTGGTGATCGTATTTTTTTTTTGTAATTAGTCTATCACTGCGGTTACTGCGCTGTGCCTTTTTCTTATCGGGGTTGTCAGGTTGTCAGGGCTTCCTTCGTAATGGGTGGTTGTGGAAAATAAAAGAGACAAAAAGTATTTTTTTGAAGCATTATCTAGAAAATTTAGTAGAAATTCGTTTATTATCGTATGGAATTACAAATACAGTTTGTTTACTCACATTGAGTGGTAGAACCTTCGGTTTGGTGCACAATTTATATGAAACCTGTTTATTTTTATGGTCCTGAAACTCCTGTGCGTTTGTTGCAGTGTTTTGGTAGCTATATTCAAAACAATATTCGAGGCTGTTAGCTGATATTCATCTGGGGGCCAAAGGGTCGTTCACAATTGCTGATAGATCTGGTATTTAGAGCGTATGAATTGGAGGTGTTATATAAACCTATTATAAACCTATTGTAAACGAAATATTGTTGTAATAGCTTCATAATTTGAAATTATTTTCGCGTATACCGATGAACCATAGATTTGTAAGGAATAATAAGATAATTTTTTAATGGAACAGGCTGTATATAAGTGACTTATTGCATTCCACATTAAATTACCAATCTTTTGTCATAAATATTTTTCACAAACGGCTTAGTTTTTCGAATATCCTCAATAAGAGGATATTTGGCTTGTCTCCAAACAGTTTAAGTTTGAGCAATCAGCGTCTGTACTGCAATCTATATCATAATCACTGTGGAAGAAATTTTTTTTTAATTTGAATTTTATTTGCGTTTTACATTAAATAGAAACAGTGTTAAACAAGTTCCAAATCTGGGACGCTCCAGCAAACACATTTTGGCAAAAATACTTTTGTATAATTTGCTAAGTACTATTTTATCTTTAGTTAATATTCGAACACTTGAATAAAGTAACATTTTTGTGTATCTATTCTCATTGTTCCCTAAATAAGACTATTTTGACATCTATGGTTCCTAAAATTCTGACGGAACAGCGGCGTAATCGTTCCTTGAGATTATGAAAATACGGAAAGAAGGAATTTTGCACTATGGTAAAGCAATAACTTTAAGTACAAGCTCATAAGTCGGATTATATGCAAAATGCATATTTGTTTTTTAAAGGTATATCAACCAAATTTGTAGTATTTTGGCTGTATCTAATGTTTTTTTATTAAAGTGAGCTGATTAAAAAATGCATATTCTGCATATTTTTGCTACTTCATGCATATTTCATGAATTATTGTATATTTGTGCATATTTTCGTCAAATTACAAATTTTCTCAAAAAAATTCCATTGAATGTTAAAGATTGGAAATTTCAGTGACTTCATTGAAAAATGAACACATGAAAAAATAATATTAATATTGTCCGATGCTGCTGCTTACATGTGTAGAGCCTCAATTAATTTAAAAATATGTTTTCCTAATTTAATCCTTACTACTTGTTTGGCTCACGGTATTAATAGAGTTGCCCAAGAAGTAAGAAACTAATTCCCTCTTGTGAATGAGTTAATTAGTAACATAAAAAATATTTTTGTAAAAGCGCCATTGCAGGTTCAATTTTAGAAGAACTCAAAATAAAAAAAAGTTAACACAGGAATTTAAATAAGTTACAAAGGACCGTTTAAGTACTCATATGCACATAACCTATGGCCTATGCTATTTACACCATAATATATGTCTGATCATATTTTAACAACATTTCATGCTTTGGTTTATGTTGGTACTGAGGAAATAAAATGTTTCCAACTGTTTATACATAATTTTACGTCAGATGTTATTACGATAAGGTTATTGTTAACATCGTTTGATTTATTAAAGTGTTTTTATTAAAACTAGTGTAATTTGTTGTTTACACAATATTTTACTATGCTTTAAAGAAAAGCGATTTATGTAACGCTAATGTTAGAAGCTCGTGTAAACGTAGTCATAGGCACATTTAAAAAATTGTTGGTTTTTGGTACATCATAACTGCGCATAAAAATCATTCCGTTACCTACTGCCTGTTCTGTAACTAGATATCACTTTTAGTTTAGATTTTGTTTGATGCTAAAATTCTTAGAAACCAGCTTTTCACCTAGCGGCCAGAAGTTTGATAACTGTTTTTGAGAGGATTTGGTAAATCTAAACTATTGCGGTGGAAGATGTAGGTTTTTCCTATGTTTAGTTAATCTTTGATTAAGAGTTCGTGGTACATAATGCCGACTCTAATATTTGTATTGTTGCTTTCTAGCAAAGAACTTTATTTGCGGTATTATAACGCGTCGTTTTCGGACTTGTGACTGGCAATGAATTATTTGTCAAGTCGTCAATGCTCTTTTATTAATTTGCTCGCCAAATCGCCATTGACTAAAACTGTCTACCGTTCTTGAAATGTATGTCGGTACGTATGGGATTTCTTTTACATTTCTGTTAATACTTTAGAAACGAGAAACATTTAGTGGAATGCGGTTTCCGCTATTGAATTCCTGGCAAAATACATCTTTTGAGAGCCATTAGAACACAATACGCGCCATTTTAAGATGTCAATTAGCGATTAATGTGAAAGAGATTGTTAAAAGAAAATTTGCTGCTAATATCGCAGAAACAGAGAATGTTAACGAGAAGCAATTTTCACCACCGAATTCATTGTTAATTTTTGTAGATTTGCGTAAAATTATGTTCTTATAATGGGTTTAATTTAGAAATTTTTGTCCGAATCTGCTAATTGCGATTTACGCAATGATAATATTAAATTTTATACCATTATAAATCCCAAACAAGGAGCATGATGGATGTATGTAAATACTTATGTATATAGCATGAGCAGCGAGCATCTATCTATATTCTAAATCATCATAACAAAAAACAGAAATGAATCATTCTTCTGTAACCTAACATAAACTATAAATGTTTATGTTGACGTTTTGATAAGTATGTAGTAGAAGAAGTGTAATGAAAAATACACTCACTCGTACATACGGCGTAGAACACATACATATGCCTTCAAACATCTGTATATATTCACGCACGTGAACTGAACTTAAACTAATCCATGTAGAATTGTCTTAGTGCAACATATGTCCAAATGTATTTTTTTATCTTTACGGGCATCACATAAGATTTAACGACTGCGATAATTAATAATATTAATATTAATATGTTTCACCTATGACATTCTGTGGACGATTTACCTTACTCGTATTAGGAGTGGGTTTTCATTCACAACATTGCAGTCTTATATACGTTAGAAAGCTAAATCGTGATGAATGAATTACATATGCAAAACTGCGGTAAGAAAATATCTAGTTAGCATACCGGCTGACGCACGTTCAGCGATCTAATCGCTTTATTTGGACAAAATTGTTTTTCTTTAGCGGAGAATAAGCGTACCTATCTTTAGCATAATGCAGACATACATACACTACTGACCATTGAAGTAGTGTAGAAGTGACTTATAAAGGTAAAGTAAAACATTCTTACTGAAATATTGTTTTCTCCACGTCTTTTCAAACTAAAACAGGATTAAAGCAGGAATCCGTCTTGAGCCAAATGCTGTTCTCAGTAGTAATAGATAAAGCTATGAAAGAAGCTAAAGAGAATATAAACAGATGCTCAATAGGTAATTGAAAGATGGAAAGAATAAAAATAGCGGAACTCCTGTTCGCGGACGACATAGCTATTATAGCAAAGTCAGAAAGAAGCCTGCTATATAATCTAAATATAGTAAATACAGCATTGAAGAAGATTAATATGAAGATAAATAACAAAAACCGTGGTTATAGCAGCAAAACATCAAACGCATAAGATCTATATATATATATATAGGAAAAGAATTGGAATAACTGTCATATTACAAGTAGCTGGGAACTATAATAGAAAACAATGGAAAATTATACAAAGAAATAAACGAACGAGTGGGAAATGTAGGAAGAGTATTTAACACCATTGGAATAACATTTCTTGGGAAAAGGGAAATACCAAAAGAAATAAAAATTGAAGGAGTAAAGAAAGTAAATGTACAAGCGTTAGTATATGGAAGCGAATCTTGGACATTGACAGAAAGAAACAATGGACAGAATTGCGTTTTTTTAAAAAAATAGAAGGCAAACAAGAAGAGACAGAATTAGAAATGAATTGTACTGAGAAAGACTAAAAATAAAACCAGTAGAAAAAGTGATCCAATAAAGATAAATATCATGGTTGAGACACATCCACAGAACGCCAAAAAGTAGACAAACCAGAAGAATATACCAATCTAGACCGACGGAAGAAGTAAAAATTGCAGCAAATAAAAGAAACATCGCATGGTAACAGATCCAAAGATTATCACAAGATAGAAAAACATGGTAGAATATTATTAAACAGTGAAACGAAATGAAAGCATAAAGAAACGGTAAAACATGAAATGTAAGGTTACGGTCTTACACTCAAAGGTAGAAAGATCTAGGAATAAATTAAAACTTTATTGTTCTGGGTCTTCCAAAAGTTCCTGGACCGTCAAATATCTCGAGAAATACACATCGAATCGAAAAACAACAAAAAAAATACGCCTTTAATTATTTTCGAAAATATATCCAAGGACACTAAACAGGACCTTCCACCCCCAACCCCAGGGGGTGGAAAGTGCGACAAGTTCGAATTAAAGATTCGAATTTTACGTATCAAAATACGAAAGTTTTGTTTAAAACATTTCTTTTTAATTCTTGATAGAATTGAATTCTTTATGAAGTTCTGAAGAGATGTCTTGAAACCGTCAAAATATCGTTTAGAAAAACTAACTAAACCATGACTCTATTCCGACTCTCTATGATGAGATGAAGAGATTCCGAAGGTACCCGA
The DNA here is from genome assembly GCA_949128085.1 of Cetonia aurata. Taxonomy (NCBI): domain Eukaryota; kingdom Metazoa; phylum Arthropoda; class Insecta; order Coleoptera; family Scarabaeidae; genus Cetonia; species Cetonia aurata. The sequence continues at coordinate 19,803,055 of OX421886.1, read as the reverse complement.
TCGTATCCGAAGTGATCTCTAAGATACTCTATGGTACCCAAAGCTCTGCCGAAGGTATTCAACCTGCACCTTTGTACATATTTTTCAAATAAAAATGATGTGTTAAATCAATATTTTTTCAATATTTTTTTTATCCGCGAATTAATAAAAACGCGTAGTTTGCATGCACTGAGAATCTTTATTTTTATCTTTAAAATACATTTTCATAGAGATGGATCCATTTGAATATCCAGCTTGATCCAAATACATAAATAAGCAGGTAGTTTATATGTGTGTAGATATATCGTTACTTTACACAGTGAACAGTCAGCACATCAGTAAGAGATGCGATATTTACCCGTGGGATAATGTAAAGAGTATCGTTTACAGTGCTCACTAAATATTAAAACACACAGAAGGTAAATTTCGGCGTCCATTCGTTAAATATTTGGTGATAGTCGTCGGTAACTCATTTGAAACCAGCTTCTAGTGCGGACATATAGCTAACTTATACATCGGCTTTTACTTAAAAGCATTTACCTATATAGGTAGTACCTCTAACTGTGCCGTAAAAGACGTGATAAGAACTGGGAGCAATAATTGTAGAGCACGCCTGTTGTTAATTGATTAAAGTTGTTGAGGTCACAAAACGATTAAAGTTTCTTAATATAATTTTTTTCCCCATTAAAGAAGCTAATATTCAATATTGAGGGCACATTTTCTATTATATTAGGCATATTATTTGCTATATAACTTTTAGATATTTCTGGAAGTATTGATATAACTAAAAATTAACGTTAAATTTGCATTAGAACTGCTTGTATATTCGCACATCCTTATTCGATTGATAAACGGATCACATACACATTTCAAATATAGTAGCAATTGCTATACAAATTTATTTACAATAAAATGGTTCAGCTTGACGATTTTTCCATTTTCATTATTTACAATTCACACGGCTCTCGCTGACCATTCAGCTATACCATACTTGGGAAGTGCGTATTTGTTTAAAAAATTACTCCCGGTTTTTAGTATTTGTCGGGAAATAATATAATTATATTCGTTGAGGTAATAAAATATTTGCTTTATATGAGAACGAATATGTTGATGTCATTAATGTCGAGCACTAAGTAGGTCCTAAAATAGATTCTTACATTTCATTCGGCGCCAATGTGTGAAGTGATTTTACTATACCTATTTTTGTAACTGCTTATACGGTAATGGATTCTCTTGAAATAGTTTTCGCATAGACAATACGAGAGATATATATGTATTAAAAATATTATTTCAATTTGTAAGTTGAGTAAAGCAGTGGGTTGCATGTGATGTTTGGCACGTAAAAGATTCTTCCAGGAGGTTGGAATACTTTCGGGTTCGGCAAAATTTCAGTGGAGGTGGTGAAATAGGTCAATAGATGACAATGCCTAGAAGTGTCAAGATATATTGTATTCCGCAACCCCAAGCTTTGCTCAGCTACACACAAACAAACAATTTCCTATTCTTGCTGCATTTGCAGTTGTTTATCCAATCCCATTGATTTTCACAAGTAGGATCTGGGAAACACTTTGCTTAGGTAGATCTTTCTCCTAGATTCCATATTCCAGGTGTAGTGCCCTTAAGTTGCAGAATTTGAGAAAATGTGGGTAGACATGTCATTCTGTTCCTCACAAAATCTACATTTTGCTTGCTTTGGTATTCCAAGCGTACTCGGATTTCCTTTCAATTGCCAATGGCCTGATGGGATCCTTGTTATTTTGTGGGTATTGTTTTTAATTAATTTTTTTTTTGCTATAAGCCAGAAGAACAGTTTTAGCTTGCTTTGTTCCTTGGAGCATGTGATAGTATTTAGATATCTGCTCTACTTCACTTTTTCGTTTCTCCAGTATTGCGACGTTACAATGTTTCAGTTCTGTTTTAGCCAGATTATCTGTTATTTGAGTTAATTCAATTCCTATAGGTCCCGTAACGTTGCTCCTTTTTTCTAGCTCGTTTAGTTATCCTATACACTCTTAAACCATCTTATAGAGTTGATTACATGTGCTTTCAGCACTTTGATAGTTGGTTGCGTTATGAATCTTCTAATATCGTGTGCTTTCGCGTAGGGTATTTGCTAGTGTTGCGCAAGGTAGGGGATTTAACTAGTAATTCACAAGAACTGGATATGCTCGTCTTTATTTGTATCGGGGGATGGGTTCGTGTTGCTTACAAGCTTTCTCGAGAGTTGACAAAACGCGAGTCTGTCTAGCTTTTGTTAGTCACTACTTATTTTTCCAACTTTGTTCAACACGTATTTTCCCATCATTTTGAAATATTTGGTTCTAAGCCCATATCAGCTCCGTTTAGTGATTTAAAGCTATCCGTATTTTATTTCATGGCATTTCTGTAGAGTCTTAAGATATTGTGTTAATCCCACTGGTTCTTACATACTATGATAAATTCTTTTAAAAAGCTGATTTGTTTTTGGCAGATCATCCCGAGGCAGAAGATTGAGACTTACGCCTGACTATTGACCTAAATATAATGTATGAAGCAAAGTTACAATTGGTGGATTTATTTGAGACTTTCCGAAAAGGGAGTTTTCTGGTACATATTTGCCAGAATTCGAAGAAATCGATAAAGACATAAACTACATGCGTACCTACCTACCTAATTTATGTTTAAGTCTTTCTTTTGAATAAAAAATTATTAAGTTTAGCGCTTCTGGAGTATGGGATATGATTACAATCAGCTTATTCTGGGATTGCCTTTCCAGCGCAAGTTTCTGTAAATTTTTTTTTAGTTTCATATGCAATGGTATGTTGCCCTTATGAGATAAATAAAAACTAATTTAAAGCAGCAGAAGCTGTGCATCTCTTAGACCCATCTCTATAGTAGTTTTGGGTTCTACACCCTACTTTCTGTTTAGCTCTCCAATTGCTCCAATACAAAGAAACTTTGAAGGATTTGTCATAGATGAGCCTAAGTATCATTATATCACTTCCCATTTTAAAGGTAGGGTTTGTGACTACGACTATTGTTCTGGTATGCTCAGAGGTTTTCTGGGTTTTTCAGTTTCTATTGAATTTCAGTCTGTATGTCCCCATTGTGGCCTCTCTCTTGATATAAGTATCCAGTGGAGATATGTACGTGTAATGTTATTCCTACAGTCGGCGTAGATAAACGTCGTGATGAACTTTGTGGTGCTCTAATGATATACATGTAAGCTAATTTCTGAATTATACATCGCTTTGTTTCTGGTTTCTGCAGTGAGACCAAGCAGTGTATAGTATAAGCAACGACTGTTGAAGTCTATGTGTCAGTTTAAATCTGTAAATAAGATAGGCATAAGTTAACATGGGTATTATGGGTTGTTTTAACTAACTCCTGTTTTTCTAATCGTTTTGTAGGTTATCATCAGAAACCATTTGCATTTATTTGTTATCTTTTCAAAATGCTGGTTACAGGTTAGTTTTGAATCATGGACCATTCAACCTAACTTCTTAATTGAATTGTACGGTACCATTATAAGGAATTGTCAGTTTTAGGCTAAGCGGCTTCCTTGTTTTTGTAAAAGAGGGTAGTATTGCTTCTGCAGGATCAACCTTAATATTTTCCCTACCTTTCAACCTTCTGTATTTTCATTTGCTTTCTCATCACTAAAAATATTGCAATGTTCTAAATAGATATCGGTATTCATTCATTTATTAATTTATTAAGCCCAGTGGCTTGCGCACTTGGTTATCAGTCGTGAGGTCCAGGGTTCAAATCTCCCTCTGGTCAATTACGATAACCGGTATTTTTCGAGGTCCTAATAGTGATTAGGAGGGAGATTTGGCTCTGCAGGGGTCCCTGATAAGCACTCGATGCTTAGGCCTTGTCAACCCCCTTAAAAAAAAAGAAAAATACTGGATTACTGGTCTAGTCATAAGAGTGTCAGAACTTTATAACGGAAGAGGATGAAAACGATCCATAGTAAGGAATTTATCTCCATTACGTGAAAGTAATCTTTGGCATTTCTATTTTATATTTATTTACATCATTCAAATCCCGCCATTTGCTTCTTTTCGTGTAATTTCTTGAGATATACTTTTTAACTACAACTTAGACTTTTCCATCACTTAAGTGCCAAATTCGCGAACTCTTTGCGCACTTTATCCTACGGTTTCAGTTCTGGCATGAGTTGTACTTATTTAATGCAACATTGGACAAAAACATATCAGAAACAGTTATTTCACGAAATGAGAACTGGATTCAACCAACTGCACACCTACTATTGTTAATTTGCCACGGGATATGTATGAAGTGGATACCAGACAGCGAGTCTCAACGATCCCTTCAACAAAATAAAGTGGAACAGGAGATTTTAATGATGCTAAACTTCATAGTGTATTGATTATTAATAATAATAATAATAATAATAATAGTCTTTTATTTCTATAACATGCTACATGTTACATGAGCAGGACAGAAACAAGTCAAAGACAGGAAAAAATAATTACATATTTAAATATTCACTTACTGTGTAACAATTAATTGTTAGTAAGTATTCTGTAATATTTTTCTTAAAAATTTTAAAGTTATTTAGTGTTTTAAGTTGTTTCGGTAGTTTATTAAATAAATTACATCCTATATAGCTTAAGGATTTTTGAAATGAGGCCGTCTTATGTTTGGGAGGTTGCAAGAACAGTTCTTGTCTCGTATTAATATTGTGGGATATATTTTCTTTTTCAAATGTGTTTCGGTGTTTATGGACAAAACAAAGAACATCCAATATGAAGATGTCATAAAAAGTAAGAAGTTTATGTTTTTGAAATATAGGTTTCACGGAATCTCGGTAATTTAAATTGAATATTAGTCGCAATGCATATTTCTGCAATATAAAAACCCTATCCGTTTGGGTAGACATTCCCCAGTGTATTATACCATATCTCATTACTGTTATAAAATTTGAAAAATAGAAAGTTTTCAGCACATGAAAGCTACAAGACTTTTTTAACGTTCGCAGCGCATAGCACACTCCAGCCAGTTTTTTACACAAGAAGTCAATGTGTGAGTCCCATCTTATATGAGCATCAATGTATATACCCAGAACTTTACTACTTTCAGCTGTACTTACTGCCGTTTTCATTTTGCCGTGCTGAACCCTTACTGATTATTTATCGGTACTACGCCACAATCCTTGCGATATCACTAATTTCAGAAAGCAAAAAATAAACATCAGTATTTTTTTATATTGTATAACACAAAGCGAAATATTAGTTACCGATTTTCAGGCATACAGTTTGGTAGCTGAAATTTTGGTCGCACATGAGTGTGGCGAGAGTATCAAAGTAACTTTGCTAGTTTATTATTCGGCTCAGTCTCAAACTTCATTCAACTTCATTAGAAGGCAATATTTCAATAAATGTGAAGCGTTGGGCTTTTTAGATTTAGTTTTAGTATAGATAAAATATATTTTACGACATAATACATTATAATGTATTGTTAATGTATTAGTTAAACAAGTTACATTCATTTCGTATAAATTTGTTTTAATTAGTATTAAATTGTTATTCTTTGATGATTTCATTTCATATTGCTGAGTTTGTTAACTTGAGTAGGTAAACTAATTTAATCTTATTGCCTGAGCCAACATTCCTTTTTAGGGCTAATTATAGGTATTTGTTATTGCAATGTGATAAATTTGGAGAATGAATAAGTGATGATAATTATGCAAGATTGACTCATAATTTGTAAATAGATTGTTCAAATTAACGAGTAAAGAAACTAATGTATGTACGTATATTGAAGTGAATTGAGAGAGTATACATTTATAAGTTGATTTTGTATGAGGAAGGGTCACATACAATAATGGTGACTCTATGGCAATGCCACGCGGTGATGGTGGGAAATAGGTCTATATGAAATAATTTAGTAATTTAATATTTTCCGTCGTGAACTTACAAATCATCATTATGAGTAATTTCTATTTTCTTGTCCGAAATAAAAGACACACAAAATGCGGGATGAATTTACAACATTAAATTTCCAAATATAACTGGATTTGGGTTTAGGTTTCGTAAGTTTCGTCAAATATCAATTGCTTTAATGAATGCAGTAGAGGCTCTCTAGCAAAAAAGCCTTTCTTTTAGACTGAAACAGTTCAGTTTTTAATTTTCTCTTGCTAAGTTTGTTCTCTTTGAAGTTTAATTCATCTTTATACAATAAAACTTATAGTCGGTGCAAAATTAAAGTAGAAAATGGTTTATGTATAAATTGAAATGAATATCATAAGAAAAAATTATTCACTAAGGATAATAAGCAGAAGAAATCCACGAATTACGAGCATGGAAGGAAACAACAAACCAATAGCTACACAAAAGTACCAAGAAAATATGAGCCATGAAACGAGTAAAGATAGTTGTATAAGATACCAATGGATTTAGACTGCACAAAGATCGTAATAGTTCACCGCGTGCATCTCTGAAAGAAATTGGTGTTTGCTAAAGTAAGCCGGGTATATTTAAAGTGTAATAAAGAAAAAAAGAAAGCAGATCTCAAAAAACATATCAAGAACGATTAGGAATGATTGTACAAAATCGCGAAACGAAACACACACGGTAAAAATCTATATTTTCATTTTGTCCCTCATTTTTCCCTTCAAGAGCATTGAAACAAGTTTTATTTATCTTAACGAAACATGCAAGTTCTACCTGAATGTAATAGATAGTGATAGGTAATTCGCGAACGACTCCCAATCAGTGCAAAGGCATGCATCTTTGCTAAGATTCAAATGAACTGCGTCAGTAAAATTATCCTTAGTGGGGGTGAATCGACTCATATGATAGGTAGAACTTGTAGGAGGAAGCAATGTCGATCAATCTACTAATACGAAGTGAACTCGATGAATTGCGAACTAACTCGAAGATGTAGTTTAGCAAAATAAACTAAAACTAAATACATGTAAGTATCTGCAAATTAAACTAAACTGCCCATCTCTAGTAACGGGGTATAGATTTTGTTACCTCGACACGAAATTGTTTTTAATTGAACTTAAAACATTAGCTGCAACCTCGAGTGTTCGTGAAAGCCCGAAGGAGTTCCTCAGTATTCTTAGCCTACATTTGTGTTCTGAATAATTTATTGAATTACACACCTCAAGGAATCGTTATATTATCACCGTGTCTTCATGTATATTGCTTCTTATTCTCGGGTTTACTCACCATTTTATTATAAGAGTTGCTGATGTAAATGCAAAAATTGAATTGGTGTCATTCATTCGAAATTTGAAAACTATTTAGTAAACATTATAATCTGTGCATGCACAGAAGTGCTTCATCTGATCGGTAAAGTAAAAAAAGTACATATTTACACAAATTATTGTACATATTTTTGAGAAAGTAGTGTTAAATGTTGACCTGTACTAATTCATATTCATTATCGTTTGGATTTATATAAAAAGAATCTGGTAGTTAAATATTGGGAAGTATACGGACATTTCTCCGTGATAAAATGCGTTTCAACTTGATAATATGACGGAAAGCTAACTACCTAATCGCTAAATAAATAATAATTTTAGTATTTTGCATATTCTGCATGCTCTTTGTAATATACACAGCATTCTTTGGCTTCTGAACGGTTATACAAACCATGGAAACTGTTAAATGAAGTGAAAGGTGTCTGGAGAGAAAGAAATGCCGATTTATCATTCATTAGTATCAAGTTAGTAAACATTGATGGGAATTCTAACATTTTGCAGCTGCATAATGTGATTTCAGAACAAATAACTAACTTTTTGGAAGAGATAAATTTATTTATATTATTATTTATTTATTCATTGGCGTTATCAGATATATTTATGAATGCAGATTATTCTCGATTGATCAAATTTTATCTTTTTATAGGCTGAAAGTAGTTAGATGTTTGATCTGTTTAAAATCGATTGGAAACTGAGCAGAAATCAACAGCTTCCACATCAGATTCAACGATTTTCTCTTAATAAAGTTTCTAATAAAAGTTATTAACGGAAATAACTGTATAGTTTCCCTACCTATATGTATTAGTTAAAGTGTTTTAGATACCGGCCCTAGAATTATTTTAATTTGATTTATTTTACGATCAGTGTTAACTAGCGAGATATTAATGCATATTTCACATTTAAATTACATTTAGTTTGCGACATTTGATGCAGTTTGATACATTTATGCCTTCTTAGGAAGATGGTGCACGGTCTCCAGTAAACAAACCTGTTACATGTCAGGGTTGACGTTATTGATCTGAAGTTTATTTTTGTTTCATGCCACTAAAAATAGCGCTGCGTGGGTGTCTCGCTACCACACTATTTCTGACTCTGTCAGTTATTCATTTGTAGTTACAGATACTAATTGTAAGGTGATGAATGTTGTGTTGCATGTTATTTCTGATTTTAAGCCCTTGCTTATAATATGTATCTCGCAATTGACATTAATGAAGAAATAATTCCGAGATATGCAAAAATGCTTAAAAATAATGCACAGAACACATTATAGACAAGATTTAAACTATACTCTACACCTATTAATCAAAAATGGCCAGCAGATATATGCGAACATAAATCATTAATGAAATGAAAAAGTAAATCATTAATGAAATGAAAAGAAGAGGGAAACGCTTCCTTGGGATTTTGGGAATTTTTGAAACTATATAATTCAGTCATTAGTTATTATATATAATTAAAGTGGCGAGAAAGAAAAAAAAAACATTAAATTACAATTTTAGTAGTGCTACATATAGATCGGCTAACTATTGGATAATAGATCTCTTTACTTGAGCTTTAAATAAAGGAAGACTAAATCGAAATATATCAACATGACAGTGGTCATTATAGAAACGGCAAAATCGGGAGATCGGGGAATTCATCGCGCTATTTGTACGAGAGAATGACACACGTAGGAGACAACGACTGCGGGTGGAACGGTTAGGCACATTAATTTTAAGAAGTTCAAGCAGACCCGGACAATAAATAATTCCATTCACTATTCTGTATAATAGACTGAGGTCAGATATTAATCTTCGTTTTTTTAATGGCATTAGGTTATAAAAATAAACATTGTTGTTATAAACATGAAACGCAGGTAGACTAATTTTCCTATTTAGATGTTTGATGAACCTTTTCTGTATCAATTCCATACGGTTTATATAACATATATATTGTGGATTCCAAATACAAGAACTATAACTCAAATCGCTTAAAACATAGGCATTATAAGCAGACACTACACTGTTAATATTGTTGAATATATAAGTTCGTCGTAATACAAATCCTAACATTTTACTCGCTTTTTTACAAATATAATCTATATGTAAATTGAAAATCAACTTATTATCAAAGATCACCCCCAGATCCCTTGCAGAGGAAGCAGCAGCAACTGCCTTCGTCTCGAGTTCATAGTTAAAGCTTATTATATTTGTGTTTCTAGTGAATGATATCTTAAAACATTTGTTATGATTTATAAACAAATCGTTCTCTGAGCAAACATTACAAAAGCGCTCCATATCCTCTTGCAGAAGTATGCAATCATGAATACTGTGGATTGCTTTATCAATTTTTGAGTCGTCTGCATATAACAAAAACTGAGACCATTTGTAGCAGCTACCTATACTATTAGTATATATTAAGAACAGTGAGGGACCCAAGTGCGAGCCCTGTGGCACACGTGAAGTTACCGGAACGAAATTGGAAATGTATCCATTTAGTTTCACCGCTTGTGACCGATTCTCTATATAACTAGAAAGCCATCTGTACAGTTCACCCGACACACCAACCTCCGCGACGCGCTGTCGAAGGGTATTATGATTTATTTTATCAAACGGTCAGTATACACGGAGTCGACCTGCACACGAACATCCATGCAGCGCAGCACGAACTCGGAGTATATCAAGAAATTACTCTCTGCACTTCTCCCCTTAAAGAAACCATGCTGCTGAGGAATTATAAGCTGCTTTACACTACTAAATAAAACTCTATAGACCAATTTCTCCAAAACTTTAGAAATACTTGATAGGATGGAAACAGGCCTATAGTTTACTACACAACTAGCATCACCCGATTTGAAAACCGGCACAACATGGCTTTTCTTCCAAATAAACGGAACCCTTCCTGCGGTTAAGGATCTATTAAAAATTATAAATAGGGGCATGGAAATCGCCCTAGCACACTCCCTCAGTAAAATTGGTGGAATATTGTCAGGACCAGGTCCCTTAGAAACATCCAGACTAAGAAGAACGGTAATTATTTCTGGTTTGTCAAAATAAATTTTATCATTTCCACACGAACCACAATCGCCACCAACATGAGAAGCCGTGCCATTGATGAACACGCTTTTGAAATAACTAGAAAACAGTTCCACAATATCCGGACCAGTCGACGCGACCGCGGTACCGTATGTCATTGAATCGGGCACATGTGAGATCTGTCGCTTATTCGATAAGAATATCCAAAATCGTTTGGGGTTAGTACACAACTCATCCTGCACACTCTTTAAATATTTTTTATAATCTTGTTCTATTAAAAGTTTGCATCTACCGCGAAGCCGTTTAAAAATCAAATAGTCGAAGTTGGAATTATATCTTTTATATCGTGTATGATGTTTACGCTTTTCTTTTAGACATTTAATTGTAGATCATTAACTAATGTTATAAAAAGTATGGGTGCAACGATTGAGTGTTGTGGGACTCCACAGGTTATTAGCTGCATGTTTAAGAATAGATAATAAACTGTTAAATTACTTGGTTATGACGTTAACAATCGCTAGAAGTCTAATTTTGCAAGCAGCACTAAAAGTTTTGCTTAGATCGGATGAAATTATTTCCATACATGATCATGCGATTCTAGGCTCCCTTCTACGGACGCCACTAACGCTGTTACTATAGATTTTCCATTTCTGTATTCGTGCTGGATAGGGGTGAATATTTCTTGTGTTACAAGGAAGGTAACCAATCTTTTACATATTACAGTTTCCCAAATTTTCGAAAGAGCTGGTAGTAGAGATATTGGTCTGTAATTTTCCACTTTGCCAAGGGTTCGGCTTCAATCGCTGCAATATTCTTAATCAAAGGGGTAGGCATACCATACATATATATTACATATATCCCTGCTCTTTTTGCACTTAAGATGAAGAATGTCTATTATTTCTTGCGATATTAGAGGTCCAATTTATTATGAGTCCCTAGAAGGCTTCCCAGCCGCTGTCAACTCCTTGTTACTATTGTCAACGTGTTCTCGAACATTATCTCTAATTTCTCTGTAATAATCATTAAAATATTCAACCCAAGTTTCTGCAACGTGTGGTGGGATTGTTATATGAATTATTTCCCATATTTTTCGTTGTTTATTTTCGATATTGATGATTTTTGCCTCATATTTATCCCTTTTAGCATTACTTAACGTTTTGATGTCGCAGCTTTTCTTGCTTGTATAGTTTTATTACACCAATGCTCGGAAAAAGGAATACTTATTACTAGGTAGTTTTCAATGTTTGAAAATATTGCAGGTACTAATAAAAATGTGAAAAATGTAAACTTTACTATTTGTATACAGGTATTGTTGTTATTGATTTGACACGACTGCTTTTAGGCGCCATTGTGCAGAAATAGTTAATAGACAATGTACCCACACAAGTAAGTGCATAGGTGTAAATACGTAATGAGGTATGTTATTAACTTTTCGATTTTTTTGTCAGGTATTGATTATATATTACTGCATGTAATTAGAATACCGTAAATACTGTTCGGTTTGTCGTTGCGACGTTACAATGAATTGGTTACGCAAGAGAAATGATTTCTAGCGGGGCCGGAATGCCCGTGCCGAGTGATATTTTTACCGCGTAGACAATGACGATTTTTTATGGTAATAAATTCAAATGTCGAATAGTTTACATTCAATTATTCATATAGGTTCGTACCTTTTCTGAACGTATTTTTAATGAGAATCTAAATTATTTTGTCACAAGCATAAAATGCTTTATTCTTGTTGTTATAATTACTGCATTAGTATGCGTACGTCTAACAATGTGTAACATTTTTAGGCGTTGCCCTTTGCCGCGTAGAATAAGATGTTGGGAATTGTAAGCTAATTAATCTGCATAAATTCTCTGATTTTTTTTACAACGAGTCGACTGAAAAGGATGAAGTGTGCGGTGGTGCTACTAAAAACTCAATAAAGATGAAAGTGTTAAGGGAACACTTCCTAAAGAATAGAATATATTCTTAGTATTATAAGTTTATAACTGTCTTACAAACAGTATAAATGCATTTGTAATTGATTACATCAACAAAATCTACCTTTTTCAGACAGATGCGATATGTTTTTCTGTAACCGGGCCAGTGTTAGTTTTCTTTGGGTGGCCACCTCATTTAGGGCGCTTACGGAGTCCCAAATCAGCTTAGAGTCAACAGTTGCTGAACTGATCGTTTTAAGTGTTGCCTGGCTATCGGAGAAAATAGCGATGCTTTTACCGGACTCGGTCCATCTTTCTACTTCTCTAATACAATAATGAATTACGGCCACCTCAGCCTGGAATACCGTCGTATCCTTGTTGAAGCTTATCGAAAGGACCTTTCTGGGCTTCATTCCATATACTTCGGCTTCTACGCCATAATCAGTTTTAAGTAGTAGACCTGGCGGTGACTCATGCTAATCAACATGATTTGAGATATTAACTAATGTGAAACGTTTATTTAATTATTTTGTGCATTATAAATAGCTGTTCAATATGTATTGTGCGGATATTCTATAGTTTATTGAATTACTGACATTAACTAGAATTAAAGGTTTATTCAATATTGATTGTGTTTCTTGTGTAACCACTTTGTATTCTGTTGTAGTAAGTAATGGAGCCTTTATTCACGCCTTTCACCCTACTGTCCTGATGTCTGGTCAATATGCTTTCATATTAAATTTACACATTAAATATTATTTTAGTCTTATTATTAGTGTATTTAGTTTAAAATTTATTTACATTGACTTAATCATTTATTGTTTCATATTTTCATGTTTTTCATATTCATCATTATGTTAATACAGTCAACCCTCCTATAACGCGGTACTCTCAGAACGCGGTTTCCATAGAACGCGGAGCTGAAATTGCGACAGCCCTCCCATAACGCGGTACTCTTACAGCGCGGTTTAGGTTCAACAGAATTATACCTTCATTCTGAAAAATTTTAGGGGGTTGAAACTTTCAAAAGAACGTATCACCCTTTATGTGTGCAGCAATCTATCAGGGAGCCTGATGATAAAACCAATGATAATAAATCGTTCTTCAACTCCCCGTGTAATGAAAAACATTAATAAGACCTAATTGCCTGTATTCTGACGATCTAATAAGAAAGCTTGCATGACTCCAGATTTATTTAAGGATTGGTTTTATAATTGTTTATCCCGGCAGTGGAAGCCTATACGATGGAAAAAAGTTTGTATTTCAAAGTTTTATTGGTTCTTCATAATGCTGGTTGCTACAACATAGAACTGAATCATCCAAATGTGAAAATTGTCTTCCTTCCTCCTAACTGCACGTCATTAATACAACCTTTGGACCAAGGAGTCATTCAAACTTTAAAAATGTACTACACACGCCAACTTTTCCAAACCATTTTCGACAGATTAGAAAATAGTGAAAATAAAACTCTTACTCAAGTGTGGATTGAATTTTCTATTTTAGATTGTATTAGAACCGTGTCATCGGCTTGCGCGAATATTAAACCATCAACGCTTAATGCGTGTTGGAAACCTCTTTTACCTCAAATGGTTCAAGCAATACAAGATGATTCTACAATTTCACTCCCAGTTACAGAAATAGTAAACATTGCTTCTCGTTTAAGCGATGAAGAATTTGCAGTAAACCATCAGTATGTAAGAGAACTAGTACTCGGGGAAGAAACTTTAGATGAGGAGGAACTGATAGAATTAATTGATGCACCCACCTCAAATGCATTAGTAAACGAAAATAAGGAAAACGAATGAGTGCCAAATCTCGATTTACAAGATGTGAAAAAAGGGCTAAATTTGGCTAAAGAATTAGAACTTCATTTCATTCAAACTGATCGTTCAACGGTGCGAAGCGCAAAGTTTAAAAGAGAGTTAAGAAATTGCTTAGCTCCCTATAGAGAGGTTTTAGTGGAGTTAGAAAAAAAAGCTACAATCGAAAACCAATGTGAAGAAGAACCAAGTGAGGTAGACATTTTGCCCATTAAAAGAAGACGAGTTAGGCGACTCATATGTGACAGCGAGAATGAGTGTTGAAAAATAAATAATTTTACAAAAGTCTTTCTTGTTTTTGTTGGAAAACAGTCTTTTAGTTTAGTTTTTGTTTCACTTTTTTATTAATCCTTATATGTACTCTTCAATTCCATAAAAATAATTTATAATTTATCTTGTCTTTTGTATTTATTGGTCTCCATATAACGCGGTACGAATGATGCGATTCCGAATTTCTTATAGCGCGGTTTCCATACAACGCGGTAGACGGTTTCCATAGAACACGGTACGAATTAGCCTGGTTCATACGGTTAAATCCGAGTTTCTTATATCGCGGTTTCCATATAACGCGGTACGTACTCACCGCCTTATAGGAGGGTTGACTGTACTTGATATTTTTCAACTATAAATGGGCTACATGAATGCAGAAACACGCTAACGGCAGACGAATGCTTATTTCATAATTAGGATGTTACTCATTTTTGTATTGCTCTGTATTGTTTGCTCTATAGCAAATTGAAGTTATAAATGGAAGAAAATGGAAATTTTTAGAAAAATAATATAAACTTATCTTAACGGTAACTTGCATTTACAAACATTTTAAAACAGTGAATAAAATGTCAAGTGCTGTAATGATGAATGATAATAATAATACCCTACAAAAATATTAGACATGTTTTAATAAAGCAGCTTATAAATAATAAAAGTTATTGCAGATAGAAAACATTTACATCAAATAAGTTTCACCTTAATTAATGTATTTACGATTTTGGAAATGAATTTAGGTTAAAAATAAACAATCTAATACCCAGTACCTATTCATCCATATATTACTATTTATTAGAAAAATTATAGGTTCTAATATGATTATAATACAACTTTCTAAAGGTTGTTCTCACTATTCATTATCTATTTTCTCAGTGTAGAATAATCATCATTCTGCGGATTTTGTTCACTGAAAATTTAAAGATAATGTAATAAACATAACTATTTTTAGTTATGATCAATTATAAGAGAATTTAGATAATTCAGACTTTCTGTACTGAAGTTCTAATTTTAATAATTTTAGAAATGTTTAACTAACCTATTGGTAACGTGAGCGTAAATATCTGAAGGTGCTCTGCAATAAATACTTTTTAGTTTCTACCTTTTTAAAAGCAAGTATAGACGAATTTGCAGTTAGTATGCCTATAAATATTTACGTTTCTTGCAATTCCTCTAAACTTTCATCGGGAAAAAACGTCATTAATCATTTTTTTTCTTGAGCGCTGAAACGAGCCAATCGTGTTCTTGTTCTAACTATGAAACGGAGATGCAGTCTGATAGTGACAACACATGAGGACAGGAGCAGACAACAGCTAACAGATGAATGTCCACATCGTTGACTAGTTGATCTAAGAGAGATAAAAGGCTCGACCCGGTAATGTATCCAGTAAACTTAAAGTTTCTGCTCGGGAAATATTATGTATAAATGTAGGAAGTGCGGTGATTTAGATAAGACATAACAGAAAAATAAGTATGGAGTAAACGTATGCAAGGGTAACGTTTACGTTTATGCGATGGTATGATATGGAAATGGTTCAGTTGCCTCCCTACTGTGGAAGATGCTGTCGTACGCTGTTCTGGACATAGATGCGGTAACTTTGCTTTAACATCGTTCTACTGGTATTTTTAAAGGTACTTAAGATCCATATGTGATATTTATTTTTGAGAAAGGTAAAACCATATAAGGTGTGTAACTAAATATCACTTAAATATGGAATTATTTTGCATATTTGGTTGTATCCCTATTTGTTGTGCAATTCGGCAAAACTTTTACCTGTAAGTCTATGCAGAATTGTTTCGTGTGGTATGTAGTAGGCGCATTTCTAGAGGAAGTATCATTTAACTGTAGTGGAGAAAACATGAATTGGACCTTCCCGTAGGCTAGTATTTTACAAACCTTCGGGATTCGGGCAAGATAGCCCAGGCTATGGTGCTATAGTCTCCAATGTGGTCTCTGATTGTTATTGATCTACAAAACTGCACAATTAAGGATGCAATGTCCAAGTGTCTCATGAAAATGGACCTCAACATTGTCAGAGACTGTTGTTTGAAACAAAGACTTTAAGTAAACGCTGAGTGGTGTACAAAGGCTGGCTTATCTGTGTACCACAGAAGCAATGAGATCTACCCCTACCGCCGAAATAAAAGTAATTCTAAACCTGCCACCAATACATATCTATATACAAGGAGTTGCTAGGTCTGCAGTATACAGAATTATGCACAGTCAAACACCGATAAGTAAATCGCACGACGCTGACCGTAAAAAACTATTAGATAAACTGCCATCGGAGATGCCATCGGATGAATGGATATAGAACAAGTTCAAGGAATGGTGGAAAAATCACCAGGAAAGAGATAGAGTTCTTAAGAGACTTTGACTATGGACCTGATGAGTAAAGACAGGAAGACTGTCAAAATGATACTAGATCTGTTGTCTGGTCATTGTAGACTAAATAGGCATATGTATAACATCGGCCTGGCAGAGGACGCTAGTTGCAGATTCTGCCAAGAGGAGGTAGAATGCCTAGTTCATGGACTGTGCCGTTGTGAGGGCCTGGCGAGGATAAGGTTTCTAGTACTGAGCGTAGAGAACCCCACAGCGAATAATTACATAAAGGAGCCGCTCTCAAAGATTATAGGCCAAATTAAGAAGGCAAAATTAGAGGGCGCCTTCTAGGACAAACAGGATCACAATAGATCTGAAAAGGTCGTGGTGAAATAGGTTACAAGCCACCCCAATCCTAATCTAATCTAATCTTAACGCTGGCAAAACTACAGCTGTATCATTCGCAAGAAGGACGAAAATATGTTGGGCTAAAGTATTCCTGAAAGGTGAATAACTGGAAAACACGAAAGAGTTCAAATATTTCGAGATTATACTTGACCAGAAGCTGAACTGGACAGCAAATAGATATTTATAAAACAATAATAGCATGTTGGTCTTTCTAAATGTTTTTCGGGAAAATTTAAGGACTGCACCCGAAGATGATATATTCGTTATAAACTTGAAGACAGTGTTGACTAAACTGTAGAAACCGAAGGGAATGGCCTGTTTGGGAATTAAAGGCGAATTCGTACTTGTCCAGCAGATATGCGAACGAACGTAATGTCCATAAAACATAATTTTCAGTAACTATTCCAAGTGCGGATTGCAAGCCGCAAAGAATTTAGCTTAGAGGAACCTTGAAACTTGAAAAATAATTGCTAGTATGGCACTACATTGGACGCATCCAAGGTAGAACAAGGGGTGGATGTCGGAGTTATTCGTCTGAATTGCAGACTTTAAAATAACTTTAGGGTAAGCCCCGACGATTTTTCTGCAGGAAATATTTTTCATAAACTTTTGCGTGCAGGAAAACCCTCATAGGATGAGGAAAGGAGCGTGGAATGCCAACATCTATATACGCAGTGGTAACCAAGCCCCGCTAAATGCTCTAAAATTCATCTCAAAAGAATGGGCAACTTGAGACTGATTTGCTTTTGCAAATACCAAACTGACACTGTGGACCACTGCGGTTCAATGGTAAAGGATATTTACAATAGATTAACTCACTGTCAGTTATGGTGATCAGAGGCTTCAATACCTACCTCCTGTTATAATACAATACAATACTTGCACTTGACATTGCATATCACTGTTTCTTACTGCAGCACACATTTTATTACTTCAGTATCCTGTATTAAATTGAGTAACTTGTAACGGTTCAGTTTAATCCTATATTGCCCAAACAGTTGATGCTTCTTGTAATCCAATACCACACAGTTGCATAATATGTGTTTGGTTGTCTGTGGTTTCCTTTGTAATCTTTATAGTCTAAGTAGGTCAGTGTAGACGTTCCTTTGTGTCTGAGCATAGTTGATTCCTATTTCAAATAATAAGTAATAGGTAGTTCTTCAGCTCTTTTCTTACGCGGCTTGGTTTGTAAACTAGTCTGTTTTAGCTTATGTTGCTTATATTTTAATTGACTGAGCCGATTTTTGAGATAACATTGAGACCGAAAAATGATAAATAATTGGGAAATAGTAATATGCACATTTTGCAATATCTAAATTCATCCATATAAAAACGCTATGATTCGTACTTGCTAATTTATTGAGTTGTCACATGTTTACATGTCCACAGAGTTTACGGTATTGGGTATTAGGTATTACGAAGTCATATTACAAAATTTCAGCCTCCGTAATCTGTCGACTATTATATTTTTTGCACCTTGACGACGAATGGTTCCGGCACCTTTTATTATAATCACCACGTTTCCATTGATTATTTAACGACCACTCGAAAACATTTAAGGCTCACACACATATTTAACACCGCCCATGCACGGAACGTACCCTACCCATTTGTTTCCTATTTCCATACAACATTCTCTCTACGATGCAACCTACTTGCTCTATGTTAATGGGATTGTAACAGATATGGTGCATAAATATGTAAATGTATAATTTGTCAGACAGATGTCGAGGGCCAGCGTGTACGAATCGGGGTCCGCATGAACGTACGCCTATAGTTTTCTCGGTCGTCTTTTCGAACCCGATAGACTCCGTTTATTTTTAGAACTCCGTCCACAGTTAAGAACTAAAAGAGCTGAGGTCTCGTGCCGGTCGTATGCCTTAATGTATCTACACGCGCATGTGCCCACACATAATGTCATGCAGAAAAGGTTTGAAGGCATACGATTTGAATGGTCACTTTAATTATCTTTGGATTTCTGGTGTTCTCCATAAGCTCTTGAGGCCACTGAAATGTGCTCCTTGTTCTTTTTCTGTTGTTCTCTAAGGAGATTAAGTTGTTAAGTATAGATGTTTTCTTTACATAGAAATAAACGATTCATGAAAAGGATGGTACAATTATGTTTCTTATACAATTATTTTCAGTAGGTATTCAATATTAGATATTCACTTCATAGGTATTCTTGCTTTAGCAAAGATTTTCCATTGCTCGCAGGTTGCTTATATTTGTTTGCATGGTTTTCCAACGTTTATTTATTTTATTTATCAACATTTAAAAGGAAAACTTAGAGTAAAGGTCACAGTTTTGGGAAACCAATACCAAACTAATGTTTTGTAAAAATACATCAGATAGGATCCTTTCATAAAAGACGCTCTCTAATTTTGCCTTCTCAATTAGACTTATCACCTTTACGCAACTATCCGCTGTGGTATTCTCCGAGACCAGTAGTGGCAGCTTAGTCTTTAGCCAAGTCTGCAATCAGCACAAGACATGAGTGGGATTTTCTCTTCTTCTTGGCAGAATGTGCTAACAGCGTCTTCTGTCAGGCGTATGATGCTTATTCAGTCTACAGTAACGTACTAGTAGATCTACTGTGGGTTTAACAATTTTCCTATCTTTACTCAGTAAGTCTTTTATAAATTCAGGCGTTTGTTTCTTTAGGAGCTGTTTTGGCCTGGCGACTTTTGCCTTTTGTACTTGTTATGTATCCATTCATTGTTGAATTTTGTTGTTTGAGATTTAGGCTGGGGTGGCTATACGGACCATTTTCACCACGACCTTTTCAGATGTATTGTGATCCCTTTTGCCCTAGCAGGTGTTTAGTAAATTCAAGTGTCTGTTACAATAAGAACTTCCTTGCCTGTCTTTGTCTAATGCCTAATGATTTTTCCCAGCAATCCTTGGATTTATTATATATCTACTTACTGATGGACTTTTTTATTTACGATTTGGTAATGCTGCTCCAACGAAAGATTTTGACGAATCTCATCTGGCCAGATTGTTCACCACCTCATTTGCCTTCACCACCATGTGGCTGGAAACTGTAGCAGATGTTAATTTCCTTTGGATGCTTACCTCACTAAGGGTGCTTACACAATCCCAAGGCTTAGAGTCAATACTTATTTACTTATTTATTTATTTATATATTTATTTATTTTATTGGCCCAACAGCGAGGAGATAATTACAGGACAAAAAACAACAATGTAAAACAGATGCAGCAAACGTAACAATACTATACCAAAATCCGCACAATAAAGGTAGGTACCAAAAAATGCTTCTGAAATGCACAAATACCACCTATTACAAAATTAAAAATTAATAAGTATTATATTCGGAGCTCATTACCGAGTTAGTATTGTATAATAGTTATTAGTGGTGACTTGACCAGCATATACGTGTTCGCCTTGGAACATAAAAGCGTCGTACTTCTAGTACCATAGGCACTGGGTATCGCAAAGCAGTTTTGGCCCAGTAAGTTTGGACTGTTAATTGCATTATTCAAAATATCCGATAAAGATTAAAGTTGAGCAGATCACGGAGCGTAAGGTAATTACAGAAAATTGTGTCGCTGTAATAATTCATTATAGTCGGTACCGCCAGTAGGGTAGACTCCATCTGCCCTAAATGTAAGATATTTAAGGAATCTTTTCTATATTCCTTCAATACAGAGAGATTCTGATAGATATAATGTTGGTGCCAGACTATTAATGCATACTCTAACTTACTGCGCACCAGCGAGCAAAACAATGCTACAGCATCTTTGATTCCAACAAAATACCTACATGAACGTATAATGAAACCAAGTGATTTGGAAGCTAAGCCGCAGACAGCCGATATATGTTGTGAGAACGTAAGGCTAGTGTTAAATAGCAGTCCCAAGTCCAGAATGGTAGACACTCTATGTATTACTTGAGGACGTGAAGCATAACGGAAATTGACACACTGGATTTACCAGTATTAAGTGTGACCTTGTTTCTTATGCACCAACCATTAAAGGTGTTCAAATTCTGCTGCAACTTGCTGCTCTTACAATCGTCACTACTCTGAATAACTGTATAAATTTTAAAGTCGTGTGCATAAACAAGAACGCAGCAGTTAAGTAAGCCGAAGATATCATTTAAATAAATATTAAACTGTAATCGACCCAAATTTGAGCCTTGCGGTACGCCGGAGGTTAAATGGTAGGAAGTGGCTTGAAAGCCATTGTAATATACGTAACCCTTTCCATTTGACAAAAGCGATTTTATCAAAGCAACCAAACATGGGGAAAATGTGATCAAGTTTAGCTAGCAATAACGCCATCTTTATACGTCTATGGTATCAAAAGTCTTAGCAAAGTCCGTATATATGTAACATCTACTTGTTGTCGATTATCGAGAGTATTATTGATATATTGTGTTATATTAACCAATGATCTCCTTGCCAGAAAATCATGATTATAAGAGAGAAGTGATTGGATATTACCGTACACTACATTATACATGAACACTTGCGGAATTGATCGCTTTAAGTGTTGTCTGGCTGTCAGAGAAACAGAGAACAGCGGCACTTTTACTTAACTCGGTTCATCATTCTATTTCTCGTACTCAGTGGTGGATTGCAGCAACCGCAGCCTGGAACACCTTCGTGTTCTTGCTGAAACTTCTCGAAAGGGACTTGGGCTTTCTTCGGTATATGTTCCATTGAACAGTTTTCACTCGTTTGGCAAGTTCATACACTTGTCGCCTCATTTTTCTTCTCGCCCGTATAGCTGGGCAGTCAGACCTATATAGTTTTCCTTAAGGTGCCCAACTCGTTTAGGTTGCTTATGTAACCTCAAACCAGTTTAGAGTCAACACTTGTAGAATGAATTGCTTTAAACCTTACCATCTTGTACCTGGTTGTTAGAGAATATAAGGACAGCCTTAGATACGTGCATCCTTTTGTCCACTTCTCTAACAATGTAACAATTTGTGGCAAACACGGGACCAAGGCGATTTTGAAGGAAGAGGGACAAATAAGAAAGCACTGACGCAGCTTCAAACAGAAATAAGTGGAGGAAAGTTGCACATAGAAAAAACAAGTGAAGTAACCGAAAATATCTCTTACAACTCAATATAGAAGATTAAAGATATACATTTTTGATATAGCAAGAGAAATTTACATATGTTTATTCCGATGATATTCTTCAGGTAAAGGTTGTTCACAGGTTTTTGTATTTAACGTTAGCATATGTAGCAAACAAACAATTACGTACTAATGTTTCAACTCATTTATTTTTTTTTTATTGTTACACCTTATTGTTTTCATTGCGTCATATAGCAGAATTAAGAATAATGCAGTTGAACGAATTACTTTGGCTATCATGTAAGACAATATACAATGAGAACATTATCCAAACTGCCCTATAGAATTCATCACTTTGTTCTGTTTCTGTTAATGCGATACCCACACGTTAAAGTGATAAAAGGTACACCTACTTCTGTTTTAAAACAAGCACAATAACGTATACGAGCGGCCTACATTAATTTTATTAAATGATAGGGTTACGATTGCTCTATCTATTTATCAATGTATGTACCTATTATAAAACAAGTCAATCTGGTTTTATTTATTTTATAAACTAAATATACAATAGATTTGTTTGTGTGTGTAAATGTATTGAGTACACAATTATTCAATATGGATTTAATGTAGGTTAATGCCCTTTAAGGTACAGAATAAAAATATACTATCGTCTGGATGCATCTGTTCATTCAATAACTATGTACATATTTTAACTATAAGGAGGCAGGTTTATTTTAAATAAATACCGAGTTATAATAACCATTATAAAGTTTACTATAAAATTAATAATAAAACAAATTGTTTAACATCAAAGTTATAATGAGTATCAGCTTCGAATATTTTAAATTCTAAAGAATATTATTTAGAAGTGCAACAACCCAAATTTATCTCAAATTACTTTGGAACTATACATATATAATTACGCGTACCCATAAAATATATGTTAAAGTGACAATAACAGCCCAAATGGATAAAAAAAGATCAAAGTGTTTTATAACCAACTCATATTTCGTGCATCTTAATGTTTTATTCAAAACGAATCTGTTCTAAAACACAGCAGTTTATGGTTCAAATAATTTAAATTTGGCCATCAAAACGTCGCTTTAATGTTCTCGAATATTTTTGTAACCAGTTCTCCGTCGCCTCGACCTTCTGATTTGATACAATTTTATAGGTGCACATATAGATAATGTTGGTGCTTATTACGTATTTAGCTGAAAAAAATCCACTGAAAATAGATAACTTTTATTCCGTGCATGTTAATCTAAAATTAAACTTTATAGAAAAAAGTAATCAGTGTTCGTAGAACAAAAAATTACATACCATATGTAGAGATGCTCTTAACATGTTACAGGTAACCAACATTTTATCAATCGGGTATGCAAATTATAGCTAGAGTTTTTTTCATAGCGAACAATTCAAATTTAAGGTTATTAAATTTTGTAAAATTTATTCGTGTGCCCGATAAAATCCAGATATAAATAATAAGCAGAAGAATTTAACTAATTCCGCCAGTATATTCTTAATTTAATATTTTATGTACATTACGTTGTATAGTTATATTAAGGCTAACGGATAGCTAAAAAATCAAAAGTGGACAACCATCCTCAGTTTCTTCATTACGTTGGCACTTTATTTTTGCAATGATATTGTATTATATTGAGAGAAAGGCAGCATCCGCATTGCTCGACTAGATCTCTTGTCCACTACGACCAATAGAGCTTATTGTAGAGCGCATGTTGTCTTTAAAAATTTATCCAACAAGTTCAGGCCCTTAAGGTAGTTCATAATTTTTTTGAATGAGATCTTTTTCAGGTCTTCTAGGGAACGGTCAACCTTTCCAAAGATCGTATATTTGATTTTTGTTGCATTGGCAGAAGAATATATCTATAAGTAAAGCAATCTATTAGTCTCCAAAAAAAATTAAGGATGCAATAACTGCTAGAAATTATGGAAAGGCGAACTGGGGATAATAATAAAACAATGAGAGGCTACAAATTCAAATGTATTCGTGTTGGTGGAGAAGATTAATTCACTGTCCCGTCAACTGTGTCCACTGAGGCCTATTGTAGAGCAGATGTTATCTTAGAAGTTCTTTCATTCACTTCGGACCTTTAAAGTAGCCCAGAATATTATTGAATGAGACTTCTGTCAGGTCTTCTAAGGAAAACTTAGCTTTTCCAAAGATCGCATATCTAACTCGTGGGATAGCTTGGCAGTGGCCAAGTATGTACTCTAATCTCTGCACGTCCTCAAAACACAGCCATAGTCTCATCAGGAGCGCGATTCTCTGATGGTGCATTCTGAGTCGACAATAACTTATAAATATAGACAAAATTACTTTGACACTTATAGTCAATGACGAAAATATTCAAAATTGCGGTACTGATAATACTATACAACTTCAAACAACTTACAACAAACTACACCATATACAGGACGAATGTTTCAGTAACAAAACAATTATTTTCCACAGTAACACTGAACTAACTAAAATTTAGTTTTACTGCTGATGATGATAGTTTTGCTACTGAAACGTGCGTTCGCTGTAGTGAAGTTGATATTAAGGTTTTCGAAAGTGTGCAGTTTTACGGTAAATTTTAATAGTTTTCTAGTTTTGACATAATTGGGCGAAGTTTTTCGTATATATCCAACCAGATATGCTCTGTGTGTGTGGCTACCGTAACTCCCTGAGATAGCACTTGCCGCAGCACCCTTCCTGCAATGGTGACTGCTTCCTGTTTTCCCTGAATGTGTAAGTGGCCATTAATATCGCTTTTTATGAGCTCAAGATTAACTTGGAGTTGCATTTATCCCCTGTAGTAGCTTTAATATTGCCTGGCTGTTACTGAAATACTTTATTGATTTGTATCTGACGTTTTTATTCAAATTCTCTTCAGCGCAGTCGTATTTTTGTGAATTTTTTGAAATTGTAGTATTTTCTGACTCTTGGGCTGAGAAAATATTTATGGACCCACACCTTGCTCTGCTTTCAAACTGCCCATAAACCAGCAAGTGTCTGTCTGAATCAGTTATTTTCGTTGCACCTCCATTCTTTTCTATTTGGGAATGAGATTACTTCAGAGATAGAATGCATCAAATATGGGTAGAATAGGTACTCATCATGTAGAAACCTGTAAAGAATATAGAAGGTCTTTATATCTCGAAAAGCAACTTCTTAATTTGATCGTACACGTGGATTGAATTTTGGATTATCGCTTAACTCTAAAAACATTTCTGGCGTAATTCAATGCAAGTTGTTCTTAGAAGAATGACATTTTTCTTTGCTTTCGTAGTTGGATTTATTTTAATTTCTCTTTAATAGTGTACAAATTTAGCCCAGAATCCCTATCCTATTTTACGTTTTTGTAGTATTTAAAAAGTTTGAACAACAATTACACATGGAATACCAATTTGTAAATAAGTAAATCTAAATGCTTGTTATTGTAGTCAAAATTTCCGTTTCTTAAACTATATTTAATATTGCATCAGCAAGATATGTTTATAAAATGAACACCTTGGTGTTCCCTTTTTATCCAAGACATGGGCACATGCTACTTCTTTTGTGGGTATATATCGAGAAACAAGAAAAAAGCCTTGGGACTCATGATAAAAAACGTTTAAATACTACAATAAACCACTACGTGTTTTATAAGAATGCGTTCGGCCACCTTTCGTAATTATAGGCACTCGATGAGAAACGTCTGCTTATTGAACGTTAGTCAGTCGCTAAGCGTCGCAATTTCTGCGCTGACGATGATTTTCCGCGGATGACTTTCTGGGATGCCGTCGCTAGACTCTCCAATGCGACGACTTTTATCGCAAATAGCGAAAAGACACAACAGATGGGATGTAAATTCGAGTCGCGCGGAGTCGTGCCGCATTGTGAGAGTTGACGGAGGTGTGGTTGCGACCAGCCCCGATAACCAGTTCCTAATCGTCGAAGAGCGACGTGCATAATGCGACAGGCGCTAGGGCTGTTCACCGTATACTAACAACAATCTGCTCGGGCACTTCACGGCGACATGGAGATGTGTCTCCGACTGTATCTGCAACTTGAAAAGGCCCACACACACGCGCCAGATTCAACGAGAAAACTACTTCACGGGAAAAGGAGGTACACACACACACAAGTTTCGCTGCTTGTCACTTATACCGTGGAGGCGACAACAATCCAATTAGAACACCTTTCTACTCCATATTTGCATACCCTTGGGTGAATTATGTTTTAGTCTAATTTTTTTGTTAAACCTTAATGATACTAGATGTTCAGCATTTTTCCTTCATGTAAGTAATGGATTGGAGTAGTACATACTAGCCAGTGTTGGTTAATGTTAATGATCTTTGATGGTGATCTTCATTTTTGAAGTTGGTGATCATTTTTCTGCAGGTACGATTCAAATATCTATATTGGAATTGTTTGTCTATGATTATAACTTCATTGTAAGCATACTTATTGTGCAAACACATACATGTATTACAAAATTTATAGGAGTACCATTGGACAACACGAACTTAAATCTGAAATTCCAAGGAATAATAACAGAAAGAACAAAGTGAGACAAGGTGAATCATTTTTTATTCAAGCAAATATTAGAAAGTATCATGAAAAGAACTAGAATAAACTGCACGACAAAAATAACATTGTAAATGCATTACCAGTTGTAGTTGATAATAGCAGATGATCAAAAAAATCTCATAAAATCAGGCTTGAGCAAAAAAGAAAAGAAATTAATAAAGAAACTAGGCAGTTGAGAAATTGATAAACAAATTAATTATATTAGAGCTCCATCTGTCCTGCGAACATGCAACTGCCCAACAAGCACCTAATCTGTATGAAGTCGGCCTTTAGGATTCCTTTAGCGTAGTTTACCGGCCCTCATTGACGTACTATATAGCGGTTCGTCGTCCGTTGAACGTTTCTTATAAAAATGTAAGCAGTAGGTATCTTATTTTATCAATTTATCAATATTCCATGGGTTCATATCTCCACCATCCTAGTTTATGTTGAGAAATCAAAACTATACATAGGTTTCGGGCAAAAGTCGTGGATGAGGGAATTGAGGCCATTGTGATTGGATGAGCACTTTTATGAAATACGGTGAAGTGTTGTTACTGGATATTTTCTCTGCCTGTGTGTCTCAACACGGTTTATTATTTCCTCGTTTGTGATTGATTTTTGTTTAAATTAAATTGGATTATAAATGTGAGTTTTTATGTATTTCTAGTGCATCCAAATTATACAGTCTTTATCTTACACTGAAGGTCACGTAATTGTAAAGATTGGCAACCCAAATAATGTTTAACAAAGCTATTCACTTATTATTTCTCATCAATTGGCAGAGAACCTCAAACAAAATCAATATATAAATTTCGTATATTGGTTGTAATTGTCATTTTGACGTCAAAATATTAAATTGTGGATGATTTTTAAAGGTTATACAACTGTGTTAAAAATAACGTTACGAAGTTGTAGTAAAAATATAATAACATTTTAAATAATGGAAATGGCACGCTTAAAAATATCACTTTTACTTTCTTCTATGCTGAAGGTAAATTACATACATACGTGTGAAAAGCCTTATCGCTTATTGCCGAAGAGTATGAGTGCCGTTTTTTATCATAAAAGATTTTATGTTAATGTGTTAAGAAAGATTTTCAGATTTACAGGCTTGTATCATCATTATAATGCGCTGTTAATTGCTAAGTTAAACATTTTTATGGGAGCTCCATGCTGGTAATTTGTTCTATTTCTTTCACCAGAACAGTTGCATATAACATTTTACTGTTGCGTCCTCCTGTTGTGACAGTGAAAGTTTTCCGTTTTATTAGTCTCTGTGCTCTTACATAATAACATAATACACAGCATCATTCAGTTTTGCGTAGGTACTCAATGACTCCTTACTAATTATATTAAAATACGTGTTAATACGTTCTGACTTCTCTGCATTAATTTGTTCCATACATGTGACGCCAGGTAATAATGAATCAATGGGTTATTATTTCTTGGGGGCATCTTTTAATTATTAAGTAACCAAATTTGGATTGTCAGCCCACGCTAGTAAGATTCGAGGACACTTCTGGATAGAACGTATCTACGTTTTACGTCGAGTGAGCCTTTGACAAACAAAAACAGGTGATAGGACGCTCCTTTTATGGATACATATAGTTGGCGCCGGTAGCCGGTACCGTCCATGCACCACGAAGTTACGTGACGTCACCGAAATGAAGAACGAGTACCCCTATGCCGTTTTGTAGTTTCATGCATGTATAATAATTTGATATAGCAATAAATGATATAAAACTCTTATCTGAGTTAAGATCGAAGTATATTGAACCAAAACAACTGCGCAGTCACGCTTGGGGCACCAGCATATAATTTTATATGGTGGTAATAATTCTTAGCCTGAGAGTTTGGTGCAATAAATTAATTTGTTCTTTATATTTACTAATACGATAATCAAAACTGCATAGGAATAGTTGCAAATTGTAATGAGAGACTAATATATTATTCAGTATACATATAGGTACGTTAATATTAATATATTTATATATTTTATATCTGGGCCACATTAAAATAAAAAGAAATTGCGTCTGCATTTGATCAAAAGCCCCTACCTCTTCTGATTTTCTTCATACTGCAGTACAATATTCATATTTTGAGTTCAAAATCAAGGAATCAAAAGATAACAACCCAGACAGCACCGGATATCCTATGGACGTCCATTTTATGTCCAAAACAGGTCCTGATGTCCATGGACCTATTCTGGACATCGTAAGGATGTCCAAGAATTGATATCCATGGAATGTCCAAGAATGGATGTCGATGGAATGTCCATTTTGTGTCAAAAGTAAGAACAGGCTGTTGTAAAGGATTCTTTTTATAAATATCAACGGAGCTACAACTTGCTACAGAGATTTAAATATTTTTGAGGAATTTTTGTGGGACGGGCTAAGTTAAATGATAAATTACGATAAAAACTGTGGCTCGTAAAAAATTTTTCATCCGATGTTGTAAAAACATATTTAAATGATCATTAATTAATAACAATAATATTGTTATTACAATCTCCTAATAAGACTATCTAATAACAATTCAGCTAATATATATAGGTAAAATGTAAGGTTATTTCGGTTATTCAGCTAATAACTTTTATTAGGAACTTTATTAGGAGATTGAGAGAATAAAAATACTGTAATTAGACCTGTTGAGGCCCCTTCAACATTAAATCGGTTTCATTCAGATTCATTATTATTTGTTCTCTGTTTCAGATAACGAAAGTGGTTCAAGAAATATCAACATTCGTGGGTTTTAAACCTTAGATTGAAGGCTTATAACGAATGGTTAGCAAAACAATACAGTTGGCAGGGTGTCAAGAAGAAGAAGGTCTTTGGGACCTTAAAAGTTGCTGATTTAATAATACGTAAATTGGTGATAACTGTGTTTATAAATGTACATGTTCCCTTTCTATTTTAGAATCAGCTTTACGTAATCCCTCTACAAGTGCAGTTTCAATCAAAGAAATAGAGCTTGCGGTAAAGAGTTGACTGAGGCGTGCGAAGGAGAGGGATGAGAGGAATCCGCAATAGCGATTAATATGTACATAGATATTGTTTTTTTATATAAATAATAAAAGTTTCTGTAAGTATTTGTTGTTTCCTTTATGCGTAATTCGCATGGAATCCATAGAACTTCCTGTACTGGACATCCATAGAACGTCCTGCATTGAACATTCATAGAACGTCCTGCATAGGACATCCATAGAATGTCCATCGTTGGACGTCCTCAACACATCCACATTTGTGACAAATGTACATACAATGGACGTCCATAGGATGTCCACGGTGTATAATATGGACATCCTACGGATATACGCATGTCCAAGGTTGCATTTCCAAAGAACATTCATGGGACGTCCACGTGCTGTCTGGGCAATATTGCCTAAATTCGTGAAATGGTGTCTCTTCAAACTGATATTTATTACTTACCTTAAATATATGGCAAAATTATGCTTGTTAAGGAAATAATTCAAGTTTCAAAAAAGATAACTCATTACCAAATGCTTATAATCTGACGTTCACGATAATTTGTGAAAATTATGGTATAAAGCAATAAAATTTGTATACAAGTATATTGCATGCGTTTCTTATATTCTATTTTTGCATGAATTCAAATATAATTTATAGATATTGCATTTTAATTTAGTGATAGCTATAAGTATGTCAAATATGCAAAAGTAAAGATACCGACCATACTGGGTCAGAACCCCAGAATTGAACCCCTAAATTGATCAAGCGCCGGGCAATCACATAAAATGCTGGTCCTGTTAGTCCATGGTCATCCAACGTCATTACCTTGTACCTTTGATCGTGGGGCTTGACGCAGAAGTCAATATGTACTGCACCGAGAAAAAGGTGGTAGTTCAATCAACACAAACTGAAGTTTTAAACGGTTTGCATTTTCACAGAATACAAAGTCTGCCGCTTGACGTAAAATTTCTTTGTTTTGCTATTTCAGCAATCTGTACATATTTCATTTAACACAAAAAGTGCATTGATAGAAAACGAAAAATGTAAAAGAAAAAGTTCATCAAAAGTAACACTTTTAGTGTTTGAATCAAAACCTTTAAACATTTCTGTGACACAGTGAAATTATTGCGCGAAATGTTTGAGATTTATGAGTAGTCAGAGCATACTTACATTACATGCTGTTTCTGCGTTGGTGAAGAGAATGGAAGTGATGCTGTGAAGTGAAGTTTTGCTCCCAAATACGAATCGTGTGTATGTATGTGTTCTGTAGGTTTAAGGGGTAAGTATTGTATATTACCTCCCTCCAACTAAATAGTATTTAAGTTATTAGTCATTAATTTAATTAACAAGTGGTAAATTCATCTGAATCTTTGTTTTCACCAGACGTTTTCATTCGGTTAATAATTGCTGGCAACAGCGTCGACTGGCCCTGTCGTTCTTGTTCGGGTAGTTTATGATAACGACATATATTACTTCTCTAAATAATTGTAAGATATGTCTCAAAAGTTTTGGCACAAAATACATATATTTAGATTTAATTTAAAATAACAAATTTGTTGTTTATAAAGCTCTTAATTCTATCTGTTCTGAAAAATTGTCGTAAAGCCATTTTTATTTTTAGAATATTTCAAAGAAATATGTGTCAACACTTTTGGGACTACGTCAGTATATCGAACAATTTAATAAGAAAAATCTAAACAAGGTACGGTGTACAATAATTTTCAGTATATGTGGGTGCATTTTTAGATTACCATGCGGATAAAATAACTTTCAAACTACCATTTCAATTAAGTAGCGGTCTCATGTTTCCATTTCTTGATATTAACAACAGACTTTATGTTATAGTTTCGGGTAGCCCGTGGTTGTCATATTTTATATGCAGTATAAAACATTGCAATTATTACATTGATTGCATTCTGGGACTTACCAAAAAGAAGAAACATTCTTGAATTGAAAACTGTAATGTTGGTAATAAATATCAGGTGGACGAGTTGTTGTGGTATCGCGGCGAGGGAATTTTAGGTATCATAAGCGCAACGGATGTGCCCCATTGTCTTCTTTCTCGTGATCCTTCTTCAGCGAGAGACGATTGTTATTATTTACTTGTCGCCTTTGTGAAAAGAGGGATAACAAATAAGAGAATAAAGACTGCTCACCATTCACAAAGCTCGCTTCCCACGCATTTCGGTTTCCAAATGACTTGTATCAAAGCGACTGTTTAGGAAACTTGCCTTAATGCAACGAGATAAAGGCTTGGTCAAGGTGGGGCACGCGCTAACAGGATCGTGACGTCACTCGCGTGGCTGGGAAGATGCCCTCCTAATAAGTCGATCCTTGGTTTTCTGTCTTCGGGTCCAGAACGACGTTGATAAGTGCGTTGACTTTTAAATAGGAGATTTACATGTGATTACATCGCCTGAGATAACTAATTTAAAACGTTTAAATTAAAACTAAAAATTGCGGATATTAATTGCACACAAAGATATCTCTTAAACCATATTTTATCGAATAAGGTTGGATTTTAAATGCACAGTGGTGTTTGCCCGAATTGCTGGTAGTATTTCGTAAAAAATATTGAATAATTGTACCTACTAATTCATGTGTTTTGATAGATGAAACAATAATTCTCATTCATTAGTTATTTAACAAACAATTATATTATTTTAATCAAAACTGTTTGAATATTTGCATTTTTAACATACGAGTTTTTGTGTAATCCCAAAGCATTTTATGTCTAAAGTTATGGACTCATAGAATTATTATAAACAATCTAAGTTATTAAAATACTCGTAATCTAAGCTTAGATAAATCAATATTTGAACACATCCATCTTACGGTCAAAATCACTTCTTTTGCACTGTTTTAGTATTTCCTTACTGATATTCCTGAAATATCAAGTAAAACGCTTATACTATCATCACCAATTGCACTTTTGGTCTTCTAGGGGTTCGATATTTCTTTACTATTTTGATTTTCTTAAATAAGTTCTTCAGTCGCTTTAAATTTTCAGAAAAAAAGGGATGCAAGCATTCATGGAACTACAAACAACAAAAATGCTTTATACCATCATGGTTAATTTTGTATATATGTAGTATAAGGCTTCACAAATACAGTGCCTCAGTAGTAAATTAATTATATTTAAACAGAATTCTTTTATGTTTATCTACGTTGTGGATATCCTAAAAAACGGTGATAATTGTAGAAGAAGCAGTAATCCATATGTAGATTACCACCTATGCCCAAACATGGTATCTTCAAAAAATGTTTAAAATAACACTTTATCTATTGCGTCATTTATGATTTTCTATTTACGACACCTATAATCGAATGAATTTTTTTAAAACTTGTACAACTTTAAGCAATTTCAAGTCATCGACTTGGAACAACCATCTACAGAGATATTTGAATGTTTAGCGTGGTCGAGGGTTATTATTCGCTACATTACCTAGCCATTTTTAGAGGTGTTGGTTACATTGCTCAATTTATATAGGTATTCGTAATAACAGATTGTCAAAACATTTGTCAGATAGGCCAAAAAGTCGTCTGTAGGACGTAGTTTGCATAATACGTATAATTAATCTGTTTTGGCATTCCGAGTGGGTTGCGATCCTCGTAAACAGAATCTTAAATTCACCAATTTGAAAGATAATTATCTGGTTTATATAATATGGAATACAAGGTAAAATATGATTGTCACCATGTAAGAGTTACAAAATTGAAAAATTGTCCTTTTGAAATGTGTGTACAGTTAATCAAAGTATGTTAGAAAGCTAATGCTTTATGTACGATGTAGAAAAAATACTTGTTTAGGAAAGAGAATGGTTTATGAAAGATAGTTCACACAGTCTTTTAGTTTTTAAATATTAAATAAAAAATTGTCAAATGTAAGTACATAGATTAGATTAGGATTGAGGTGACCATAATTTCATTACGACCTTTGCAGATCTGTTGTAATTCTATTTCATTCCAAATCCCGCTCTTTAATTTTTCTTTCTTAATTAGGTCTATCATCCTTAAAAGCGGCTTCTTTACATAGTCATCTGCTTTGGGGTTCTGTGGACCCAGTAGCAGAAACTTTGTCTTTGCTAAGTTATCGCGTTGGCACAGAGGAGTGAAGATTCCTCTTCCTGATGGCAGAATATGCAACTGGCATTCTCTGCCAGGTCTATTTTCTGCATACAATTATTTATTCTACTCTACAGTAACTGGTCAGGATTCTTACTATCATTTTGACAGTATTTCCGTTTTTACTCAGTAGATCTTTGCTAAATGCAGGTCTTTGTTCCAGTAGGAACTGTTTTACTCGTCTTTGTCTAGATGATTTTTGCCACCACTCTTTGAACGTATATTCATTCATTCGCGGACTTTGTTACTTGAGATTTGGTAATACCGAAGGATGGGTTAGTTCCAACGAATAGCATTTTCGTTTTGCTAGATTGTCTGCCGCCTCATTTCCTCTCATGCTGTGGCTATATTCTTTTGAAAACCCAGGCGAATGTTATATTCCTTATAGTTTAGAGCGCTTACAGAGTCTTGAATCAGTAAGGAGTCAACACTTGCGAAATTGATCGTTTAAGTGTTGATTAGCTGTCAGAAAAAATAACGACGCTTTTACCTAACATGATCCATCTTTTTATTTCTCTGATGCAGTAATGAATTACAGTAGCCTCAGCTTGGGTCTCTGCATAGTTATATAGTGTACATAACTATATGACATTGATCGGAGAAACTTTTTGATGGTCAACAATACTCTAGCTAAGACTATTTCCATAAATTATTTCCAACAATAAATGTCAATAGATGCTAAAATAGATCGTATCTATTTGCAACTGCTTTTGTTTCTAAAATAGGTTCAAATTGGTTTTTATTAATGGAGACGTAGATATTTAACAACGAATTGAATATGAACTGTTACAGATATTGATAATATGAAAAAAAAAAATTATCCATCCTAAAACAGTTTTACAAGATGTTGAGAATTTTCAACTGTAATTATTAAGAGGGTACTCAAGATTTATATTGTCAATAAACATATATGAATAAATAATAAGAAGGTTATATGTAGCTAGGTAATTTTAAAATTAGCATTTTGCTATTTCAGGTTATATGTATCTTATGACTCATATACTTACTTGACTTTTGTGGTTATAAGATATATACTTGTAGCTACTTATCCATCAATATTTACATAGGCAAATACATTCACTAACCAGCAAATTACTATTACATTTAACAACACTTCCATATTTAACAATATCAAAATTGTCCGTATGTATTGTCCACTGAGTTACACTTCAAAAAGAACACTAAAAATTTAACGTGAACTTAATGATAGGCAATATGTTAGCTTTCCTGTATTACACATAAATAAACGCATAAACTTACACACACAAAACTTGTTTATGATATTTTAAAGACTTAATATACTGACTCCTCTTAAGTGAACAAAGTTCTTGATGTTTTACGCATGATGCTGGATTTGAAATTGTACTATTTAGGTTTGTTTTATTCCATTGTAGTTATTATGTTCTATTTTTCGGTAGACAGAATGTTGATTATCGTTGTCTTTTAAATCAAAACTGACGAATACATTTTAAAGCAAAAATTATGCGCTTTGCGGAGCTATGGTGTTCTAAACAGTATCATTACAAAATTTTCTTTTTATAAGACGAAATCTATGTAGGTTTTCTTGTAGGAGAATTTCTTTTTATGTTACTACTACGCGATACATATGCGCCTACAGCATCCACCTGCTATTGAATACAGTCCGACGTTGATTGGGGGCATCGATAAAACTGCATCAACGGTTATTTATTATTGTTTACCTTTGCTATGATCAATGTAGGTAAACTAATTACAATGCAAATATTATATTGATCGGATAAATATCATCTCTATTGATGAAACTACTGGTAATAGAGTTTTCTTCTTTTTTATTAATGTTTAAAATCTTCTTTTCTTCATCTTTAATATTTTGGTATTTTTTCTTGGTTTTTAGGTCATTTAATGATAACAACACTTTATGTATACAACTTTTCGGTTATTATTATAACCTTTACCAAGTACATATATAGAAAATTATAATATACTGTAAAAATAAAATGACAATGTTAAATTGTTATCATTGAATTGACCTAAAAACCAACAAAAAATACCAAAATAAGCTAAATAGCAGTCTATTTTGAAGTCGGAAAAATTCCAAGAGAACAGCACTAGTTTCTAGTTTGTTCTTGATTTTTAATGGTTTCTTTCTTAGGTCATTAAGCGAGCGGGTATGGTATTGGTGGAAAACGGCGACAGACTAGATTTCAGTTAAAGTTTTTGAATAAAAGTGGTTATGCAATTGTTTAAACGTCTTATTGCAGCCATTAAATAAATGATTTCACACTGTAAGAAGCGCATTCATTGTCTTTTTGCAGTTTTTGCAGGATTATTGTGGTAATACATACATTTTTACTTTCATTATCTTTAGCTTTGTTATTTCGGATCACTACTCGATTAAATTGGGCGCGCTGGAGATATGCCGCTCTATTTTGGACTGGATAGTGTCGTTCCTGTCAGACCGTCGCACAGTGGATCGAAAGGCGGTAAAAAGCGGACATTGACTGAAATGGTAAACACTTGCTTAAAAATTAATGTTAATCAACGAAAGAAAATTTTGTCTAATAGGTAATGTTGTATATTATATCGAGTAACAAAAATATTGTTGTACCGTCACTACTTGTTTGTGAAAATGAAGCTAAAAGTATGTAGTATTTGCAACTGAATAAATCGAAGAAATAGCGTATTTGTTGATATAGATATAAGTTTCGTAGCTGTTTCTGTGTGATGGAACTTATAATGTAGACTACAATAGTATGCACCAGGAAAATATTGTGATCACTAAATACATTTAAGATAGAAACATGGGCTTTGGTATCTTAATAGATTAAATGTGTCGACACTATTAAAGCAAAGATAAAGAGCATACATAATGTAAAATTATGTATCTCCGTTTTAAATAGAAATTTCTTCTAAACAGTGTTGTAAGCATTTTTGTGTATAGTAAAACAATTCGCTTACCCCTCTTGATAACAGGTCGTTAATAAACAGTGGCAATACCTTCTTTTCACTTAAAATAATTTTCAATTTTGCCGGTGAAGAAATAATAATTCTGCAGCTTCTGGTAATAACATACCTCTTGTACTTATGTTTGTTTAATTTTCGTCTTGAATGGGAAATATATGGGTCGAATATGATGAGTAGTCTTTTCAAAATATCTTCGTTAGTAGCTGAACGGCTACATTTTCTGGTATTTTTTTTCCATGAAGTTTTTAACGTCTTTATTTCCGGCTTCAGCAGCTTCTTCTGAAAATTTCCGTATAGGAAGTAACATGTTGAATGATATCTGCGCCATGAAATAGAATTTTATGTATGGGGGCTAGCATCTAGTAGGTACAAACCATATAAATTTATAAGTTTTTAGCTGTTCCTTCTCGTAATCAATTTTTTTCCCTATAGCAATCGCTTGTAAGATTATCGCGAATTTTCTGATTATATTTGCATCTAGGATGTTCATTGAAGCTGTTACAGCTGGATATAAACATGCTTCTATCGTTTGCCATAGTATGTATTTTTAAATGTTTGTTTATATGGATTTAGCCCAGAACTATCGTCGAATCACCATTTTCAATATCAATTCACTTAGAATATTTTGTATTGTTCCTCCCCATATTTTTACTATGCGAGTAGATATGTTAATTTTCTGTGATATTTTTATTACCCTTAACCAGTAGGTACATTGATACATTTATGATAATGTTATAAATAATCTCCATGTTTATGTGCACCTATAGTCAAACATAAATTCTATTCACATTAGCCATAATCCAACTAGAAGGAGCATAACTCAGAATGTATAGGCGAACCGACCGTCAAACATGCCAAGTATATAAAGAAAGATACCCCATTTTATTTATTTTCTATTAATCGATTATTATAAGCTAACACAGCACATTTCGCAATTCTAACTTAATATTATAATCCAATGTCAACGATACAATAAGTGCAGCGAATATTAAAGAAGCAGCATATTCGATCTCATAATGTAGGTATATGACCGATATTCATAATTATGCTAATTGGTTTGTACCCTTTTTAATCCGAGAACTAAGAGATTATGAAACATACATCGAATGTTAGTCACTGAAGTGGCAGAACTTAACAAATTTTTGATAGAAATATTAATTAACATGCATTTATGAGAATGCTAGAAACGGTACCTAATGCGATAAACAAAACGTCTTTTTTGTAAAAGTTGCGCGAAGTAGCACCTGCAATCGCTCCAGCAAATACTAGAAGGATCCTAGATGACAAAACAGTTTTCATTTTTTTGGGCAAATTTAATAATAATAATAATAATAAATGGTCTTTATTGGAAATGAAAACAATTTTTACAAATCCAATCACAGGCGAAGTCCAGCAATGCTGTTCTACTCAACCTAGGGTATACATTGTAAAAGTTTAAATAAATGGCGTTAAAAACAAAATTTGATTTACAGAGATAGAAAGAAAGAAACCTGTTCAAGTACTAAGTAATAACTAAAATGCATACATACATTCAGCCAACGTGAGGTGTCTGCCTCTGCAGGAACAGTTTTTTTACGTGCTGCCTGAAGGAAGTGACACTGAAATTTTTAAAGTTGTGAGGGATGGCATTGTAGTACTTAGCAGATGCGTAGGAAAAAGATCTAGTGAATATTGTATAGCGATGTTGCTGCACAGTCAGGCAAGCGACATGTCGCAGATCCCTATCGTGAACCATGCCCCTAGGCATCAGCAACTCCGTGATATACCCAGGCGAACCCTCCACCAAAGCCCTATGAACAAATACACACAGGTGCAGCTCCCTACGGCTATCCATTCTCAACCAACCGACACGACCAATCAGATGCGATACGTGATCTCTCCGCTTTAAATTAAAAATGAATCTAATGCAAAGGTTCTGGATTCTTTGTATTTTTAGGGACGTTGCAGAATCGAGACACGGGCCGTAGACGATATCGCCGTAATCAAAGTTCGATAATACTAGCGAAGAGCAAAGTAAAGTTTTAAGCCTAGTGGTCATTAACTTCCTACTAGCATAAAGATATTTTAATGTTGCAAAGGACTTTCGAATGCAGTTGTTCACATGTTGTTTAAATCTGAGCTTGTTATCTATCGTAAGGCCCAAATTCTTAACTGTATCTGTAATTTGTAAAGTACTTCCCTCAACCTTAATGGCGACACCATCCACGGCCCCATGTCGTCGTTTAGAAAAAACCATCACGGATGACTTCGCACTATTGATCCGCAGGCAATGGTTTTGAGACACTTTGACCAATCTTGCTATGTCGGCGTTGATATCATCAACACTCTGTTGCAATCGATTAACATTGAAGCTACAGTAAAGTTGACTATCATCCGCAAAAAAATGCGGGGTGCAAAATTTTAAATTTGTATGAAAATCAGCAGTATATATGATAAATAATATAGGAGAAATCACGGAGCCCTGCGGACAGCCGCCAGTAATCTCTGGCTGAAGGGCAGTTGTCAAGAGAAACTCTTTGAGTTCTATTATTCAGAAAAGAAGCGAGCAGTTCCCGTGAGTCCAGATCAAATCCAAAGAATTTAAGTTTCGAGATTAGCAATTCATGATTAATAGTGTCGAATGCTTTTGTGTAATCCAACAGAGTTAGAACTGTAATGTCGTCTCGGTCCAAAGCAGAAATTATATCATTGGTCACCCTAGCAAGTGCACCCACCGTACTGTGATGCTGTCTAAAGCCCGACTGCACCGCCGGCAGAATATTGTTCGACTCCACATAAGCACAAATCTGCTCACTCATAGCCTTTTCGAGGATCTTGCAGAGTACCGATAAAATACTTATCGGCCGTAAGTGACTATAATCGGTGGGATTATTGATTTTACATAGAGGTATAATAATTGCTTTTTTCCAAATATCTGGAATTTTTTTGGTATAAAAACATGTGTTAATTAGATATCTTATGCATTCAGCGATCTCAGGCAAACAAAGTTTTAACATTAAAATATTAATGCCGTCGGCACCAAAGGCTGTGGATTTAATTTTGGATATGTACTTATATACATCAGTGGTGTTAATGAAATTAAAGCTAAAAGAGTCAACAGAATTAAATCTATGAGTTTCATAGTACAGTAGCGCTTCGCGTACCGGCT
The DNA here is from genome assembly GCA_949128085.1 of Cetonia aurata. Lineage (NCBI taxonomy): Eukaryota > Metazoa > Arthropoda > Insecta > Coleoptera > Scarabaeidae > Cetonia > Cetonia aurata. The sequence goes on along the minus strand of OX421886.1, from coordinate 19,763,307 downwards.
GTGAATTGTTACCAAATGAAGCGAAATAGCTGTTGATTTGATCCGGGATCCGCAAGTCGTCCGGGACGTTCCTGCGGCTCTGCCTCCGAGAAATTTTAAGATCAGATAGTGTCTTCCACAATAATTTGGGATTATTTTGTTTACTGACAAACTCTAAGTAGGCTTTCTTCTCCTGACGAATTGCTGTCGTAGTATAATTCCTGATGTCTTTATATGCGTCCCAGTCCACGCGAGACCTGGTCTGCTTGAACTTTGAGAGAGCTTTTTTGCGGAGAGTGATTAAATTTTTTACAACATCTGTAAGCCACGGTGCTCTACGTTTAGTTATTCGGACCGATTTCAGGGGAGCATGTTTATCAAACAAACGCAGAATATTGTCATTTAAAAAAGTTGTAATGGAGTTGACATCTTGATAAGTATAAATATTGTGCCACGGTATGGATTTAAGATCCTGCTCAAAGCTCAGTCGGTCAAACATTTTGAAATCGCGATAAGTGTATAATTTGATAGGTTCCCTAGGTTTCTCTATATTAAATGTAAATGAAATGAACATGTGGTCGGAAACGGTATGAAGCTCGCCAAGACGAATGCCGCCAACCAGCGACGGATCACTTGTCAAGACCACATCAATCAGCGTACTGCTGTAATCCGTAACTCTAGTAGGTTCGGAAACCATCTGTACCAGGCCGAGCGCCTCGCAAACTGAGTAAAACCGATCCACATTAGTGGTATTGATATTGAAAAGATTAATGTTAAGGTCGCCCAGGCATACCACTTCGTCGACTGTGGGAATAATATCCGTCAACACTGACTCCAATATATCAAGTGATGCCGCAATGTCTGAGCTTGGTGCTCTATAAACAGAGCCCAATGCATATGTTTTATTGCATATTGTGAAGCCAAGGAAAATGAACTCTAAGTGGTCAGTGTTACCGGACGAAAGTACCTTACAAGAAATTGAGTTCCGAGCGTAGACAGCAACACCGCCTCCCCTCGAAGGTCTATCGCATCTGTACATGTTGTAATCTGGGATAGCAACATGATCATCAGTAACCATTTCATTTAACCAAGTTTCACAAACCGCCAGAAAGTGTAAATTTTCCTCCAGAACAGTATCCAACAGCTCATCAAATCCCGCAGACAGAGACCTCACGTTAAAGCTACCAATATTAATAGGCATTATGTTCTAAAAGTAAAATGAAAACAATATAGCACAGTAAAAGCAAATGTATTAAAGCAACATAATGAAATCAAGCAGCAGAAAATTATATATAAACATCCAATTAGAATTCTTGTAGGTTTAATATCAATAAATGAAGTACTACTCACAAGTAGGTAAACTGAAAATATACAATTCTAAGGTATGAAGGCGTTAGATAATGCAAAAAAATATAAAGTAGACTAAGTTAGGTGAAAACCACTTAAATAGAAAACAAAAGTACAAAAAAATAAAAAATAACAGGTATGCTATGCAAGGAAAGTATATAACAATAATAATAAGCGGTGACTTAACTTAAGGTTTCATTGACCACGGCCAGAGTGCCCCAATCGCCATCACCCTGTAGACGAGACAATTCCTCGGTATTACAAACGGAGAATTTCTTGCCATTATGTTTAATGCGAATCGATCCACCCAAAATCCATACATCCTTAGTTCCAAATAGGGTTTGCGCACTTTTTAAAAGTTTATATCTGGTAGCTGTTAAATCTTCCTGTATAAATATTCCGGTGTGCCTTAACAGTTTTTTATTTTTGTTTACGATTTGTTTGTATTTGTACGAGGAGAACTTTACTATGATAGCACGATGATTTTTTTTGCCAGTGTCGGTTTTTTCGGATTTTTTTCCTAGTCTGTGAGCCCGATCGATGGAAATTTCCAACGGAGGTATATTCATTTTCTTGATGAATATATCGCTAATTACCTTCTCAGTATCCTCGCTGATATCTTCCGGAACGCCGAATACCCTAATATTGTTCCTGCGGGAGTACTGTTCTGACTCATCTATCATGTCCAGTAATTTCTTGTTTTCGGTGATTAGCTCGTTGATTTTATCATTATATTTACTTTCGATGGATACGATGATGCGTTGCGATATTTTGTGTATCAATTCACCAAGAAATTTCTCTTCGGTGATTAATTTGGGCATTTTTTTAAAAAGCTAATAGAAGTTCAAATTTAGAGTCGTAGAACACCATCTTCAAGAAATGGTAATTGTATAGTTAGTTATAAATATATGATTTGCTAATATTTCGCCGGTTGAATTACACATAGTTAGTGTATATTCTGAGCAAATTGCAGTTATCGTATCGTTTCTAATTCCGAAGATTTTAGTAGTTGAAGAGAACGGTCGAAATACACTCTTAGCGTAACATCTCCGAACATGTACTTTCGGACTTGCTTCTGTTTGATATTCCGTCAATCTACTTGTTTGTACTAGGATTTCCATATCTAATCTTAATTGACTATACACTTATACACATTTTATATATTTTATAAGATATAGAGAGGTTAGCCCCTCAGCTTCGCAGACGTATCGTTTCTCAAGGATGTGTTTTGGACTGTTGATGTTTTTTTCTGGTACCGTTATTAGTTCTGTCGATGACATATTCATTGTAATTTGAGCGGACACTGAGCCGGAGCTAAAGCTGCGGGTTCGCCGATGTGGGGAGGATTTTGAGAAGTGGTGCTACAGAAATAGTCTGATCTTGATCACTGCGAAAAACAATTAAAATACATTTTTTTTAATATTTGAGCCTCGCAGTACCATTGCCAATAAGGATGTTGGTACCGGGGCAAAATTTCTTGGTCTGGTTCTGGATGGAAAACTCTCGTGGCGTGGGCAAGTTGGACTCGGTATGCAAAAGACTGAACCCCGTAACTTACCCGATCTTAAAACTAAAATCTAGTTTGAAAACCGTGCAGCTTCTATCTGTATATTATGTACTCGCTTATTCGCATCTATCATACAATATTTTTATATGGGGTCGATCGGAGCGTTGCGATTAGGTATTTTCCTCCAGACGAGAATTATTCGTCTCATTTTAGGGTACAGGCCTGTAGACCGACGGTTGTAAACAATAGACCATTGACGTTTTTTAGAATTCATGTATAGAGATGTGCCATATGGTGCCATATTTGTCAAGAGAAACCACAAGTGGTTTGAAAAGAACTCATTGTTTCATTCATATCCCACAAGACATTGCAATCAACTTACAATTAGAACAATAAAGCATAAGACGAGCAACTTTGAGAGATCAACCACCCACAACCGCTTGCTATATTTAAGAGGCTGCTGAACTGTATCATATAATAATAATAATAGTAATAATAATAATACCAATTTATTGGCATCATATACATAAATGCATACACATATGCCAAAAAGACTGAATCACCCCAAGGTGATCACCTCCAGCCTTTAAGCGCGTCCAAATTTTAACGGTTAAGCCAGAAGTATAATTTGTTCGAATTGGCACACGTTGAATTTATTCTTCTGTTCACATCATATATGTCGTCTTCCTTGGTGTAAGACTATAACTTGAAAATCATTTCAAGATCTATATCCATATAAACTTCCACTTTAATTTTCAAAAACCCAAACAATTTATAAACTTCCTGTAACTTTCAATATTTATAACATAACTAACTTTTTATCTGTGTTTGACTTGTTTATGGATCAAATACATATTAGATTATATCTTTATAAGTTATACTTACTAATATCGTTAAATTCTGATACTGTAGGCTGTGTGAATGATCAGAAAATCTACAAACTATTTGTTAATGATGTTGACACGAACACCTTGTAGGGAAATTCTTACCTTCATATAGAGTTGGTGCATGAGAAATTGGTCTATAGTTAAATGTTAGGAAATGCTTTACTGTGTTGCTTGTTAGAATCAAGTATTCAATTTTGGCTAGCTACAAATAGTTGTAATATTTCTCGGAAAAATGAAATCACGGATCTTGGTGTAATATTTGATAGTCAATTATATTTTTCGCAACATATTTGTTCTTGGATTTTTGAATTAGGTCATATCTGGACTCTAACAACATTCTACAATTGAAGACAAATTTGGTCAACAGTAAACTGGTCTATGCCCCGCAGTTTTACTCATCGAAATCTATTGCTAGTGCTAATTCAAAAAGATTTTGTCACATATTTATGGTTTAAGTTGAATTGTACTTACCATTGAAGAAGCTCAGATTATCATCTGCCCTCAAGGCATGACATAGCCTGTGTCGTTACCAAATTGACTGCCTGTATTTTCTGTCACAATTATAATTGGTAGTAACAGGATATAGCATTAAATCTAGTGTTGGGCAACATAGACTATATATACTCGTGGTTTTGTCGTGGAAGAAGAGGTACTAGTTGCATATGCACTTACGAGAGAGTTGACAAAACATGAATCCGTCTAGTTGCTGCAAAAAAAGTAGTTACTTCCTTCACTATACCAATCATTAATTAGATCTGTAAAGATCTTCTGGTCGCTTAGGTGCAGAACGAATACGAATCCCATGCGCTAAATTTCTTTGTCGACTTAATTAATCTTTCACTCCAGAATTCTTTCATCTTTCCATCGTGTCTGAAGCTCGCAAGAATTACATCAATACATAAGGCTGGAAATAGCCTCGCATTATCGGATTACAGACCTGTCTCTGTTCTCTCGACTCTATTTGAGAAGGTTGTTGATTTGAGAGTTAGAAGATTTTTGGAAGCCGAGAGTTTGCTTTCCTGTTATCAGTATGGATTTAGGTCAGGAGTGTCAACCCGTGATGCTCTTTATAATTTTCTGTATCATATTTTCGAAACTGTTAACCAAAACAAGTGACAGAATGACGAAGGGCTTGTCATCAGCCTGTTATGCTCTAAGAATCATAAAACTAAATAGTCCAAAGTAAACCCTTGTTGCAGTATGCTCCACAAGGGTTTACTTTGGACTATTTGAGTCACGCATGAGATATTGTGTTTCTTGTTGGGGTTTCATCACTACAACGAATTTATTCGAAATCTTTAAATTACGAAAAAAAAAAAAAAAAAAATTACGCTGTGCGGGCGATTAGCGGAGAAAACAACAGAGCCCACTGTCGCCCGTTGTTTGTTCCCCAAAAAATCTTAACTTTATACTTATTAATTAGCTATGAGTCAGTGCAGATATACCTCCGGTACGGACATTCATTCTTACAACATCCGTAACTGTAAGAGTATTAATCTTCCGAAAACTGACACCTCTCTCTGCAAAAAAATTCTCTGTACTTCACGGGCTTCTCGTTTTTTAATAAATTAGCTTCGTCGGTATTAAGTTCTCCTAATTTAACGACATTTCGATGCAAATTCAAGACAATATTGCTAAAACAAACTTTTTATTCATTTTGCGAATTTAGTAGCTAAAAATTTTGATCTGTCTCCTTATTGTGAACGATTCATTGTTTTTATTCTTGTATATTGTGTTTTTGTATGTTATGTACTGTCAGACAACATGCATTTGTTTATTGGCAATAATAAAATCTAAATTTACGTCTATGGAGTTGACCATTTCGATCGTCGTAGTGTGACACACTGTACATACATAACTAAACGCCGTTATACTAATGTAATCTCTCGTATAAAATAATTACGTACTAACTAATGATCGTTTGCGCCAACACGTTTGGTTTACCTTTAAGTTATACCTAGAATGTGATATTCGCTGTATGTTTTAAATAGGAAATATTACTTTCAAACCCTTAGTTAAATTTAAACCAACCTTTACGCGTCGGTGCAAACGGGTCTAATTCAAATAAACACTTGATTATAAATAAAGTAGGTAAGATTATGTTTTACATAAGTTATGTATAATTTCAATAATTTTTATTTGTTTGAGCAACTAAAGGTGTCCAATTTTATTTACTGGGTAAACTGTGTGGGCACGGATCTGTAATATCTAGTGGTGGGCACTATCGATATTTTCAACTATCGATAGTACTATCGATAGTCGGACCAACTATCGATAGTTATCGATAGTCGACTATCGATAGTTGACTATCGATAACTATCGATAACTCTCGATAGTCGACTATCGATAGTTATACTAATATACTAATGGAAATTGTCTTAACACTAGTATTTTGGTTCATTGTTTCATCATCAAATTCAAATTCAATTTATTGCCATTTGTAAAGAACAATGTATCGTCACTATATACATATATATATAGAGGAACAGGAGTCTTTGCCGTTAGGATAGAAAATAATGTAATATTTTTGGGGAATACAGCAAAAATTGTAGTTTTTTAAGTTTTTTATTTCATGAATCCAATATTTCGCATCAAAATTGTATGCTTCATCAGGGTTTGACTATGAAAGAACATTTAAATTACAGTAAGTATAATATAATACATTGTAATACTTACATATTAAACTTAACAGAAAAATTGCAATCTAAATTAATATTTAGATAATAAATCTTGATCCAAATCTAATTAAATGGTTTCTTTCCCAAATTTTAATAAAAACTAACCAACAGATACATATAAATTTAAATATCAACTTATCTAAGTTAAATCTCCATGTACACTAATAAACAAAATTGAAATTTATAATTTATGACACCTTTCAAAATTTGGAAAAGAAACCATTTAATTAGATTTGGATCAAAATTTATTATCTAAATATTAATTTAGATTGCAATTTTTCTGTTAAGTTTAATATGTAGGTATTACAATGTATTATATTATACTTATTGTAATTTAAATGTTCTTTCATAGTCAAACCCTGATGAAGCATACAATTTTGATGCGAAATATTGGATTCATGAAATAAAAAACTTAAAAAACTACAATTTTTGCTGTATTCCCCAAAAATATTACATTATTTACATATATATATATATAAATATAATAAAAATTTAATAAAAATAAATAAATAATAGTGTACTAGATGTGCACATTGACGCACATTGATATTACAAAAGAAGGAATTAGTTCTACTCAATGAGTAGTTGATGATTGATAACACATTCTTTTTTAATTAACAACACAATATAAAATAATACAAACCTTTAGGCTACTCAGAAAAGAAAAATAAATTAAAACAATGCTTGTCGGAGGAGGTATCGAAATCCTAAATACTCTTACATAAGCTTAAAAATATTCCCGGTGATTTTGGAAGCCGTTTGCGCAAAAAAATTGACACAGTTTTTAATCATAATCCGGATTTAAACATAATAAAAAATGTCTGTTCCGAAGAGAATGAAACGTATAATAATTTTAAAATATACATACTTTAAATATGCACCTCTCACTAGTGATGCATGTGTGATGCACTGCGATGTAGAAAGAAGTTTTTCTGAATTTAAATATATATATACTGACAAACAAACGGACTCAGTTTACAGATTAGAATTTAGAATATATTTTAATAATTAATGCAAATAAATTTTGTTTACACGGACTTGCATAACATAGGTATATTATTTAAGTACAGTATTGTCATACCCAGTGGAAAGATTCTTTAATAGAAAGAAATATTACTTTGCTACTATTTAAAAGAATGATTTTCTTTAGTTAGTATGTATTTGAAAAAATAATATTATTTCAAAGAAAGAAATATGGATTCACTGAATAACACGGCTGCTTTGAAAAATACCGTCAAAGAATATTTACTTCAAATTTATTAAACAAAATGTAGCATATGTTAAAATTCGTATTAAAGTGTATTTGCCTACGCTACTGTCACACAACGACGTATGTATAACAATACTCGACATGTATAACGCGCTGACTCAATATGAATCGTCGCTTATAGTGCCTGCCGCTATCCGCCTTTTGCTTATAACGCATGCATTAGAACATTAATTTTTTTATTATTACTTATTGGGTCTTTGCTTTTTGAAATGTGATGTGTTGTCTTACCATAAAATCATAGAGTCATCTTCTTTTAACTGACATTCTCATCTTAGATTAGGAGTTGTGTATTGGGAAATATTCCTTTCGTTTATGATAGCGTGCTACATTTGCGCCTTTTGGCATCAAAATAATGATAAAATGGTAAATAAAAATGATAAATATGGAAAATCAATGAACCTTATAAATAGATATTTAACCACGAAAAATAACGGGATATGGGAATACATGAGAAATATTAGTTTTTGTAAATAAAACACTGGGTTAAATATAATCAGCGGTTTATATTTGCCTGATCAAGTAAAATTTTTCATAGAGCTGAGCACAACCACTTATATGTTACATCGACTTGAACAGTTTTCTCAATGTATTTAATAATGCTTAACAAGTTTTTGACAACATATACAAATAAATAGAGATGCTTGTGTGATAATAATTTACAATATCCATGTATTCAAATATCACATTAACAGTACAACAGCCTCATGAGTCGATTATAAACATTTCAATTCATTTTCAACAGGGTACTCTTACACAATGATTTATCGAAAAGTTACTTTGCCTTGTTCTAAATATGATAAAAGGTAACATCTAGTATTTAGGATATAAAAATAGATAGTCATCGAGTGCAATATAATATGGAAGGGAATCAATTTCTTCACAAAAAAATCGTGCAATAACATTCGTCGTTAATTTATTAATAGTTTTTTTTTTTTTAACAAACAGCTGGGAAATATTCAACAATTTTCACTTTTAAAGATATAATTTTTCATCATTTACTCACATTTTCTTCTATCATATATATATTTACAAAGTATCAACGATTTATAATTATATACAATATACACAAACTGAAAAAATTGAAATGCAGTTAGGCCAGTTACATTTGTACGCTTGTTTATTTTCCCGTTTACTACTGTGGAAAAATCTTGTTTTGAAACTTGGAATCCATCTTCGTTTGTATATAATTTTGACTACGCTATTCGAAATGCTATTGTAAAATGTCAAATATATAGATTGTCTTTCAGACCTCTAATTTTTGTCATAAATATTTTCTGCCTTCATGACTAAATTGTAAGTATGGCTAAAAACAGACGGTAAAATTAAACGAGCTTATCTAAATCGCGTTTAAATGCCATAATAATGCCAATAAGAAACATTATTGATACGAATCTGATTAGAAATTGCGAAAACAAAATAAAAGTCGTGTAAGTAAAACGATTTTAATCTCATTAACTTGGATGCATGGTGACAAAGTTTTAACAATTTTTAGTGTTTTAGTTTATTTATCAGCAAACACATACTGTATAATAAATTAATCGGTTTTTAGGAATTGTTATCAATAAAATTTCTTATTACGACTGATTTTCAGCGAGACAGTGGTAACTATACGGACTATGAAATATGGCTTTACATCTGTTCACTTAAAATATGTCAAGACACTTTTTTAAGGCAATTATTAGGACACGAACAAACTAATTTCATCGTAATAATGGATTTCTTCTATATAGTAGTGTCCGTCTGAATGGTAGTTTTCATAGTTTTGACTCATATTGACTTTGAGACTATTGGCAAGTTTCCTTTTTTTCTAAAATCCACATTCGCATTTAGCTATACAAAACAGGGTACTAATACAGAAAATGTATAGAATAAAGAGAAAAAAATAAATAAAATACAATCTATGTCCAACAATTTTATAAAAAGAAACACTAATACGGAATGTATAATAATAGTTTAAAAACGTGTTATTTGGCAACGTTATATGTTTAAAACAGTATTAATATTATTAAAGCGTAAGTTAACTTCTGTTTAAATCTTTTATATAAGTATTAGAGACTTATATATTTCGTGTCTGTGACACGTACAGATAAAATATACATACAACAACAAAAAACAAATCGAAAACATTTCTCTTTCATATAAAAATAGGATATTCCTCTTTTTTTTTTAACAGTTTCTTGACTGTTTCGTGGCGGATTGTCCGCCGTTCAAAATACTCTCACTTCAGTCTATGATATTTTGTTTAGAATTGTGTCGTGTTACACGAGATAAAATTATGTGTGATAAGAATTAAAGAAAAAAATTAATAAAGGTAGGAGATACATTTCACATGTTCTTAGTTCTAACACGTTTTATATTATTTATTATTATTTGGGTTTGTTCTTTTCGGTTGGACTGACAAATTTTCAATGTAAAAACGGCTGGTAATGTATTTTTTTTTGTTTTTTTTTTTTGCTGTATATTATAAAATGAGATTTATTGTTAACAACCGAAAAGAGCGAACCCCTTATTAATCCCTATTCATAAATAAAACGACACAGTAATGGCACACATCGAAGAAGGCTTGGGGGCCAGCGAGATCATGGGTTCAGGTCGCGTGTAGTGCGGGTGAGTTCATTCAATGCGCACGTAGATCAGCCGAGCGTTCTCGGTGCCGAGATCACAGTCATCACGGATAAAGAGAACACATTCGCCGGGTGCCAACTCGGCGGTAGGCAATTCTCACAGCGTCGTGGTGACAACTGGAGGAAGTGAAAGTGCATCATCACTGGTCACCGTATGAGTAGGATGCATATGATGAGCGCCGGCGTGTTGCTGATGTGGATGCATGTGATGATGGTGATGTTGTTGCTGTTGCTGCTGCTGCTGTTGTTGTTGCTGCTGCTGCTGTTGCGCCTGTTGTGATTGTTGCTGTTGGCCCGAAGTGCTCTGTTGCGCCTGCTGTTGTCCGTTCGACGAGCCGAGCTTGCTCTCCTTCTTCATGCGCTGCTTGAGGTGTACTTTCGCGTGTCTCTTCTTCTCGTCGCTTCTGGCGAACTTGCGACCGCACACGTCGCAGGAAAATGGCTTCTCCCCCGTATGTGTCCGAATATGCGTCGTTAAATGATCGGACCGTGAAAACGAACGCATGCATATCCTACACTGAAACGGTTTCTGTCCCGTGTGTATTCTAATGTGCCTAGTTAGTTCGTCGGACCTCGAGAACCTCCGGTCGCAGTTCTCGACCGGACAGGCGTACGGTCTTTCGTGCACTGGGGTTTTACTGGGACGGTTGGGGTATTTGCGCGGTTTTACCGGAACTAATTTTAAAGGAACTGGGGATTGTTGATATACCTGCGATAAGATTTCGTGTCCTTTACTCGTCGACGGATTGTACTCGGCTAATTGGACGCCGTAATTGCCTTGCTGTCCTATCTCACTAGAGCAACCTGCACTGTACGAGGGTTCTTGTTTTGGCACGAGATTCGAAGGTCCCGGCACCACTAACGCACTCCCCTGCTGTTGACTGCCGTAATCTTGCGAGTCCCACTGATACTTCGACGTGCTCGCCACTAATTGGCCGCCGCGCGTGTACACTAGATCCTGTTGCGGGAGCTCCAATTGCAGACTGGTCGAAGTCGACGGGCACGTCGGGTACGACGGCGGTTGTTTCATGGCTATATTTGATTCGATATTAAGCATCAGATGCTCCGTCTGCGATCTGTCGTCGAATTGACCCGCGGGACTAGGCGTTGCTGAATGGTATTGTTGCTGCGGCGACTGGCTCTGTTGTCCCAACATTGCGAACATCGGATAGATGGGCTTATCGGTACTTGGCAGCATCCATGGCGGAGAATGACCCATCGGTTGATTTCCAAGGTGCAGTGGACTGCCAGTTTGCATCTGTTGCATGCTACCGGACATTGGGCTAGAGGAATACGCGGCTCGTAGCTTTTGAACATTATTGTTGGACGAAGTGGACGGTCCACCCGATGGGAACATGCTGAGGGTGCTGTTAGTGGTGCACTCCTCTTCCCCACGCAAGCCAGGGCTGAGAACGGTATCTTGCGGAGTACCGCGATCCCCAATTTGGCTGCTCGCCGGTGATTGCCTTGGGCTGCCAGATTGCTGCTCTAATGATAATTCTTCCGGATCTAAAGAACCTGGAAACAAAAACCCTAATTCAGCATTTAGAACTATCAAAATGCATATAATCTAGACAACATCTAAAAGCATGAAAGATGCAAGCGTGTGCATATAGAGTATATGGCACAATATAATTTAAGAAACAGAGATACACCATAAATGAAATAAGTATTTTAAAAGCAATTCCTATTTTCAGGAATTATATGGTTTTAAATTATTAATACAAGAGGTGTAAAGCTGATAAATTCAATATTTTTTTTATAAAAGCATTTGTATTTCTTCAATATGTGAACACACGCAGTTCTATAAGGGCAATTTTTAAATTTTGGCGAAGTGTTTCGAAGCTAGTAATGCTTGCCTCTCTTCCAATTAAATTCTAAAGATTGTTTAATGCGGTACTAGTGAGATCACGCATGTTTGAGTGTCAAATCCTCAAGAATCAAGATATCTAGGGTCGCACATGATATTTAAATAATTTTTGCCGACAGATGTCAGCGTGAAGATACCGGACACATTGAGTCGCCTAGGTCAACCTTTATTGCGTGACCGCATCTCCAGCAACTGGTTTATGCCTGACAAAATGGAAATAGGGTAATGAAATTTACTTCAGCTGATTTCCAATAGGTGTCTTTAGTGTCGAATTGTAGTTTATCAAATAGTGGTTTATTTTCCTTTTTCAATCTTAATCTACAAATGGAGTAATTATACAAATTATTATTAAGTATTGCGTATCAGTTTAGCTATAGTATGTTCTAACATGGCACATATTCATAGAAGGGAAAATAAACACATTTCCAAATAAATATATAACATATTCAAGTTCAAGGCCGACAGTTTCAAGAGTGAGCCTGTTATTGAAGTTAAATTTGTACACACTATGTATATTTAATAATTTTACTAATTCGCAATAGATTAAATCATTTTTATTATCCCGAAGAAGCCAGAAAAAAATATTGATCAAAATTCAGTAATAATGAAGAGAATTTGAAGAAAATTTTGAGTATGTAGATAGAAATAACTGATTGTAAATAATAGGAAGGCATGCTGAGTTTTTGCTGAAACTCTTAACAGTGGTCTTAAAATAATCACATCAAATTTTATTCGTGAATAAAAAAGGGCTTCCAAACTTAATTTTCAATTTTTTATGTAAAAATGTAAGAAATTGGATGCTTAAGGTGAATATAAAATTTAAAAAGAACAGATTCTTTAGCAAATAGGTTTTTAATTAAAAACTTACCTATTGATAAATATTAGAGGACAATAAAAAATGAGACTAGGAAAAAAAGAATAAAAAATAAAATAAATAAAATAAAGCTACGTTTCGACAACCTTATTTTTTATTGTTGTCTTCCTCAGATTATTTTATATAATTCACAAAATTTGTAAAATTAAAGACATTCACACAACATTTTAAAATAATATTAAAAAATTTTTTATCTTTTCATTTTTCTTAAACATATACTAACTGTTAATTAAAAATTAAAAAACAAAAAACATTAAACAATAAGTGTGCAGATAGTGAAAATTGTTGAAAAGATTTTACACGCATTCTCCAATTTATTTAAACCTAACTCTAAAAGTTCATTGTGCGGGTGCGATTCAGTACAAGAAGGAAACTTAAGAATGTGTTTTTAACGTGAATAATATTGATACATATTTTACGTTCTTCAGTGAGTAAAAAGTGACTGAAAAGCACTCTATCTCCCTCTATACTCTATCATTTATGATTTTGATAAATAAAGTATCTATAATATAGTATTTTATTTACGACCTTACTGTTTTAAATCGATATATATTTTCATCCCTTGCCTTTCTGTCTAGTAATGATTAATTTGATACAACATAAATATTTTTTTTTGATAGATGTCTAATTTGATTGGTTTAAGTATGATGTTAAGTAAATAAAACTGAAGATAGGAAAGGATCTTTAGTTTTGTTTATTTAACATCGTAAATAGTGTTCATTATTGCGCCTCTGTTTGAAATGTAAAGGTTTTACTCGGAAAGCTTCAGCTGAACTGTAATCTTTTGTGCAATCCTGCGCATGTAATATCGATTTTACCTTCTGCGGCTTCTATGTAAAATATACATATGCTCGGCAATTCATTCTAAATTTCATGTTATAGTAAAAAGGCGTTGACGTAGTCGTCAATGGGAAATATCTTTTGAATGACCGCTATATTGATCGGAACTTTTGGCGCCGACGGCGCCCGATCCTGGGCGAGTCTAACCGGCGTCGTCTTGGCAGGATTAGGGCACTTGTTGCCCTGCGTCAAGGTCGCAGGAGCGCGGATCGACTGTCTACACGGCGTAAAGGCCATTTCCACTGCCGGGTTTCATGCGCGTGTTAACATGTATTATATGTAATACATAATTATACTGCACACGACATAATACGGCATAACGTGAACGTTATGACCGTAACATAATATTTTCATAGTTGCGGTGTACAATCGATTCGAGATAGACATAACATAGTGACGCAACCGCTATTATTAACGTAGGTCCAAGGGGCAGGCAGGATTTTGCGAAGCGCTGCTGGATTTTCGTTTGAACGGGGCGACATAAATATAGAATCGTATGCATGCACGCATGTGTGTATATACAGTATATTCTTTCGTACACCTGTTCGCTCTTCGCGGGAATGTTGGATAAATGAGAATTGCGACAAAATCACTGCAGTTTTCACATACCTCGGGTATTTATAATAAATATCATGGGTGTTCAAAGAATTCGTTGCTATTATTACTATTATTATTTAGAAATTTCTTGTTGTAGTAGTTGGAGGTGATTTGTTTCCTGGTGTTCTTTGATTAAACTAAACTTACATGGTGTGTATCATTGGTGGTATGGTAGATGAAAATGTCCCATGTGTTTGTTGAATGCGAAGGGGGTGGGGACTCGTTACTCACCTGTAATAGGTGGCGGTTCTACTACGGTGGCGGGTCCGAAAAATGTGGGAATATCTCCGGAAGTGGTGACCGGAGTATTGAGGTCGCCTTGTTGAGGCTCTGAGGGTGTCGATTCATCGGCGGCAGAACCGGGAGCCGCCGGCAACGGACTTCCGCCGCTCTCAATACTGGATGTGGTTCCCCGGAACAAAGGTTCGAAGCTAAGGACGTTGAAGTGGTGGGCAGCCGCCGCCGCTTCAGTTAATAGAAAGGTGGAATGGTGGTGGTGATGGTGATGGTGCTGTGCGGGCAGCGTGTCCAGGCCGTCCATGATCATGGTGGCCGGCGTGTTGGGATGACTTGCCGCGGTACCGCCTACCAAAAAAGAATCAGGTGTTTCTGTAGACTGCCAGCGTCTCTATTTGTTATTATTATTATTATTGTTCGTCAGCACCGATCTGTCTCGCAACAAGGGGGTGAACGATCGGGAGCGCGCGAGCCAAGAACACACAACGCGGGCGTCGAGATCAAGGACGCTTCGAATGGTATCGATCGTACACAACTTGCTCTCGTGGCGGCAGCTCGCTTACTGAACCCGGCGCGGAAAATTTTACTTTATGAATGGAGCATCTATTCCATATTTGGAGGTCGGAGTTATCGATTCCGACCAATGGTGAGGAACTTGCGCCCCACTAGTGTCCCCCCACCGTTTTCGAAAACGTAACCTGACGTCGTAGTGACGTAACCACGGGCCGAGCGTCTCTCTCTATTTCACGCGACACGCGGCGTTCCGTCGACTGTCAGTACGGTCGGATGGGATCGTCGTCTAGTCTTCTCCTTCTAAGAGGGTACGCACGCTTCTAGACATACATACATATCATTCAACCGAACGTAAAGATGGAACGACCTATTCCGCTCTCTCTCCCGCCTCCAAGTCGGCCGCACGTTGTTGATTGCGCTGTAATCGGGGCCGTTCAATTTGCCCTCTCTCTTTCACGCATGAATTATGGATCATTGCGCCGAGCATATGTTCGAAAAATCGCACGTTAGCGCCCGGTGGTCGCGAATTTGCGACCGACGAACTCTGTCCTACGCTCCTGGAACGAAAACAAACAAATCGTGACTAGGATCGCCGCGGAAATCCTCACCGTACGCGCGTTAAGGCGACTAAAATTGAGAAAGGCTTACTTCCCTACAAACACTCGCCAACGCTGGATGGAAGTATGCAGATACAAAAATAGTTGTTATAAAAGCGAGCCTGAACGTGACTTTAAGGAATCTTCTTGGATAAAATAATTATTGAAATGTTTACTCCATATTTCAAAACAAAATTAAAAATGGGAATCAAATTTGAATCCCAGGAATATCATTACATTACAAAGTCTGTTCGATTTAGGATTGAAACTATCAGGAGCATGCGCAAATGAAATTTTCTGTTCATTCGAGGTGCGATTCGAACGGAAATTTCGATCTGCACACGCTCCTGATGGTTTGTAAAACTTTTGGAACTGTGACAGAAGCAAGGATATAGAATTATCTTATATTTTAGCAGTTTATCCGCATGTTAGATTTAAACTTTTTCTCAATTTCCTTAAGTGGTAATTTATATGAAATGTGTACAAGGCCTCTTCTGTTGTATAAAAAAATTATTTCATCCAGTAAACTCTCGGATTACTCTTTCTAAACCTTCCTAAATAAAATTATATACTTTGAAACTTAAAATTTGAAGATGAAAAAACCTTTGTAAATAAACATTAGATTTATTATTATTAGAAAAGAGTTATCTGGTAGACTTTTTTATAAACAAAAATCATGCAACAACTTAATTTTGACGAATTAACAAAATAAAAAAAAATGTTTGTTTGTCCGTAGGTACACCAATCTTGAGAGTTCGCAGATACAACACGTGCCATTTTGATATAAAATCAGCAAAAAATTTCTCTCACATCAGTGTAAAACAGTCGTCTTGTAAACTGTTTTATAAACAAAAATCTTGCATACCTTTATATTCCAACTCAACTTTGTTTTGACGGATTAACGAAAAAGTTATTCGTAGATGCAACATTCTTGACAGTTAGCAGATACAACACATGCTACTTTGATATAAAACCAGCAAACGAATGATGCGAGGAGATTGGATTAAAAATCAAAAGTAAATAGCAAAGCCATTTATAATCCAACTGTGCCGTTGGTGGAAAAAGTTGATAAAATTTGTGAATTTGTAAATTAACGGAACACGATGTGTTTACTTAAGACGGCTTTCGAAGAAACGGGACTACTCGAGTTTAATTGAGTGTTGTTTCCGTTTTTCGGATCTTGAGAAACGAATACAAAGCGAATCACATTTTATTCTAGTTTTATTTTTTCTTTTCAGTCTATTTCTATTTTATATTTGTTCATTATTTTCATGTATTTTATAATTAATATGTTTACAGAAAATAAGTTTTCTAATCATTGTTCTGGTTGGTTTACACTGCGTTTATTAGGGTAAAGAATAGTGTATAAATATTTCGTAACTACAAATTTAATATTAATAAAAGTAGTACTGCTCTTGGTTTGCTCTTGATTGTTATTAATTTAGAGGAAGAAAGAAACACCAGCACAGATATTGGGTTAAACTAGTTTTATCTAGAAAAGGAAGTGATTTGATACAGAATGTGCACACAAAACGACAACAATTCTAAATTAGAAAACACTGCAAACATCGAAAACTTTTGATCTTACAATTTTCAACCTAGATACTAAACACAAAACGGAAAAAGTCGGCTAACATTAAAGTCTCAAAAAAGTTTTTCCGACATGAGTTCCTTTTTTGTTTCTGTTCTGCCCGTTTGATGAAAAATCACATTTACACTGGTAAGAATCAAAATAAAATACACCTTTAACTTATCATTAGATACCTATTTTTTGCTACTTTTTGTCTATTATCTTTATGTAGGTACACCAGTTTCTTCCCTAAATAAAAACATATTACTTATATAGATAGGGGTATAATACATACAATGGGCATATCCTTGCGTAAACCTGTTCGTGTTTATCGTTATCCCATTTTATGAAGAGAAGGTGCTCTCCAATTGTGTCATCTTAATTAAATCAATTAACTTTCAGAGCGGCTCCTTCAAGCAATCATCTGCCCATATGAAGCCCAATAGTATGAACCTTGTCTTTGGTAAGCCATCATAACTTTTATAAATACAAATCTCTGTTTCTTTAAGAATTGATTTTTTTGCGCTTCTACTGGTGAGTTTTCTCACAACCCTTGAGACTTATTGTGTATACATTCATTAATAATTGTGATTTGATAATGCTAAAGATAGCTCCAATGGAAAGCCTTAACGATTTCCGTTTGGCCAGTTATTCGGCTGCCTCACTTCCATTTACGCGCGTGTAGAGCGCTAGATAGCTAGGGCAATGCTTTTTCTCTTAGCTGCCTACCTTATTGAAGATACTTATGCAATCCCAAAGCAGTTTAAGCTGGCTGGCTATTACAGAATATAGTGGCGGCCTTAGCTAAGTAGGATAGTGTTGCACCAAAACACAGAAATGATATTTGGCTACCATTGAACAACAATAAACTGGAAAGGATTATGAACCTATAGTTACAAACTAAGCCATACTATGTCAATGGTACCTACTTATTAGATTAAATTGGACGAATCCTTTCTATGAGAGAAAATTCTTATTTTGATAGTGATTTCTATCATTTCTTGAAAATGTCGATGTCACCTAATAATAATGACATAAAATACCGCCTCTCTCGATCTGGTGCAGTCGTTATAAGTGCACGTGGAATCGAACCCGCGAGATTCTCGTGATCTATACACACCAATTTAAATATAGCCGGGCACATCATGTGGGCAAAATAACAACACCGATACTATTTTCGAAAAACATCTGTTAGCGCCCATTAAAAATACCGGGACCGTCCGGGAGACGGAGCGAGACGCAGTTATCCCAAGACGGGATGATAGGAGAAGAGAATGCGCTAGAGATCACGGCCTAAAATACACATCAGCTGGCGTACGCGCGCCCGCCTCTGAGTCAGGCGTCGTGACGTCCGCCGCGGCGGTATTATGTAATACCTACAGGCGTACATTCACACACGGTCACACGTATATGCATACACGCGCGCGCGCTGATAAAAATTCGTGACACCATTCCCCGAGATACAATGCGCGGCCGTATGTCTCTGTTAATGTGAGCCAAATTCCGAGGTACATATTTTGCACCGCCGCTGTATTATGTGCTTTGTTTGTACCAACATTTCATTTGATTGAATTAGTGAAGATTTACAATAGAATGGTACCTACATTAAAATGTTTGCTTTCTGATAAACCTCCACTCAATACCATAGCCTATATTAGTGTGACACACTAAATATGTACCACCTAGTTATTTCTTTTATTTTTTGAGGGTGAGCTAAACTTTAATTTTTCACATTGATTCCATATTTGATAAGATTATACGCGATGCCAGCACATTTGCACAACTGCAAATCAATTTTGTTGTTTTAAACGAGAACCCCATGAGAATCCGTGTTTTTTATTTGACAATCAGGTTTTAAAAATTGACACTTGTATTGTGAGACATTTTAATGACCTTGGAACGCACGGCCTGATATTCGCTCCAAGTAAGAAGATATATACGCGCATATGGATTGAGGATAACGGGTTAAATATTTTTATTTTCTATTGTGAGGGGAATCTGAATATGTTTGTTCTTATACATATATATATATGTATGGTATCTTATTGACGAATCTTTGGAAATTATTGTTTTCGGAACTTAAAATTTAATTTTTGCGGTAACAATTTTAAATTTAAGTTTTGTCAACATATTAATGTCGCCTTACAGTCGGACAAGATTGACATCTGCTTTAATTGCGTTAATAAGACAATGCTTTGTAATTATAAGCTATATTGATAACACAAAATTAAATATTTTGTACCCATTTTTATTACGTTACCTTTTTTTGCCAAAATTAGAGGTTTCTACAAAAATCATGCTAAATGCCTGTCCATGTACCTATATATGTTCTAAGTTTTTAACAGCATTAGTATAAGCTCGTTTTACCGCATACTACGTGATTACTAAGTACTTCATTTATCTATTTGTCCAAATGACGAAGAGCAACTACTAAATTTGTTCATGCAGAGGTCATCAGGTCAAAATCACCAAATGTAACGTATTAATCTTCTCACCAGCTCTGAATCAATTTGTTCTCGCTCAGTAGGAAACCAGCTGGTTTGAATATTTTCTACGATAAACATGTAATAATTTAAATATTCTCTGTGAATTATCTGAAAACTGCGTTTTTGATAACTCGTCTCCATCAAGACCCAACAAGTTTCATAGAAACAATCGTGTTGTTATAATATAATATTAATCGTGGTAGTTAACGTGCTTCTAGGTGGTTGATTTGACATAAATAACTGTTTTTTTTTTCGATCTTTGATAAATATTATCTGAAAAATTAAGTTAGAAATTGGTCATCAGCATATGGAAACCTAATATATATAGACAAGACATTTTTCCTTTACCTTTAATGGCAAATCCTATTATTTGGGACACAATTTGGGTTAATTGTATGGTCTTCAATTTGTGACCCACTTTGAGGAACTTTGGATGGAACATTTTTCTTGGAGGTATTCGTGTGTTTATTTCAGGAGAGTGCAGGGACATTCCAATTTTATTTAATATTTAAATTAAAAATACGTGGAAAGTTTAAGTTATCTTTTCTGATTATTTTTAACTGTCAATTTGACAATCCGTGACATCTTGATATGATTTAATATAGAATATAGTATTTTAACTAGAAAATCGGGCCGGTTCACCCGGCCTACTAATCAGTCGTTTGATGTCCGCTTACCGCCCCCACTCGGCAGAAAGTAGAAAGCCCGCGCTCCACCTGGAACGCACCACTTACGCCCCAACTTTTAAATGATAAATTTTAAATGATATTAATATGCAGGGTAACTGGGATAAGTATTGGATATAATTTTAATATCTTAAAGAATAAGTTAGGTAAGTATATATTTTTTTGATTCTACAAACATCTTCTATTTATAAAAAGTATAAAGAAGATACTGCATATAAAAAAAATAAGTTTTGGCAGATTTAGTATCATGATATTTTTTTAATTTTTAACTGAGCTGTAACCGGATTTCAAGTAAAAAGAAACCAAAAAGACAAGCATAAAAGATTTGTGATGAAAAAGTCTTTTTTATTCATTATGTAAGGTAATTTCTGTTTAAAACAAAGAATTAAAGAACTTGTTATTTTGGTTTAACAAATCCTTTCCATCAGTGATGGCCTTCTAATTTAAATCAGTAAACATTTTGTTAATGAAATATGTTTTCATTAATCTAAAAGACTATGTCACTTAATGCAATTGTTGATGGGAAATATCTTTTGAAGAAAGTATTAATAATATAGTGCAAAATGATACACTAGAGTTTACATTAATGTCATGGGTTATATCCGATAAAGTATCTAAGTTAACATGTTTTAGGTAAATAAAATAATGTTTCTGAACCGGAAATGAATTGTTTCAGTTTAGTTGCGGTATGGAAAATATTATATTGGTTCAGTGGGAAAAGAAGGTTTCCTTTTTCTGTCTACTCTTTCATTGTGAGGAAAAATTTAATAAATGTCTTTAGCGTCAAGTTTAAATCAACTATATTTGTTAAAATATTATTAGTAATATTTCATACTAAAAAATGCTTGTTTTATCCAAGTTTTTTCGTACCTGTAGAATTGGATCAGAATATTGTACCGTTAAAATTTTATTATTTTAGATACTGCGCTTTGGTTTTCTGCAACTATAACTTGTCTAATTAATATCAACTAATCGTATAAACATCTGAACCTGGAAACATTTAAAAACGGTATTAATTAAGGATGACGAATGTCGCTTGCTAACTTAAAGGCCCTTTTGACAAGTATTTTTAATTGTACATTTTTGTGTATCAAAAATATTTATTTTGTAAAATGTTACTGTGTTTGGCTCATTCAACTTTATTTCCCGTACCCATTTCAATGAATGAAGTTGCTTATATAATATGAGTTGGTTTTGGTTACATAACAAATTTTATACTGTGATGAATTGAATGAACGATGTTCTGTTCTACATTTGACAATTTTTAAGCAATTAAAAAAAATTAAACAAAAAAACCCGCTTCAATTATTAGCGGTTGCCGGTTTGGATATAAGTAGGACCTTGCTTTCAAAACGTAAGTTTTCAATTCATAAGGTAGAATCTGAATATAAGATAAAAAATGCAACTTCATATTTAAAATAGCGAAACTCATGACGAGAGATGCCACAAACTAAAGCGGGAGACTGAAATTGTTTTAAAAGATAATGACATTGAAATCAAAAATCCAAATATCATATGTAATATGTTTTCTAAATTTCTTAGTAGCTCCAGTAATGTATTAAAGAAAAACAAGCCTTGGAAAATAATACGTAATCAATCCAGTTTATTTCTATATGCTGTTGATTGTAATAAAATTGAAAATATCATTAAATCCCTGGCACCTAAATTATCATCAGGAGTGAATAATATATACCTACGAAATTATTATTTAAGCTTTCATCCAAACACATTTCTTTGCCTTTGAGTAATATAATTAATTCTATGTTTAGCACAGGTGTTTTCCCTGATTCTTTAAATTCATTTCAATTCATAAGGTAGAATCTGAATATAAGATAAAAAAATGCAACTTCATATTTAAAATAACGAAATTGATGACGATTGGGCGCAATTGTGTACTGCGTGCACCCCGCAATCACAGAAAAATAAAAAATACGCGAAAAATCAACTAGTGTTGCCTTTTACTGCTTAACTCTATCTGACAAAATACGAGAAATAACTAGGTTAATGGGATATTCATCATCGTAAGCTCATAGATTTCAACAAAAATGTTTAATCTGATGCAATCTTGACGCACGAAACTTTTATATTATATCACATACGCATGTAGTAGATACATAATTAGTGACGTCTATTAATCAATACGGCGGGCATGAATGAAAGAACGTGTGAATGAATTCATGAATGAAAACGCGGACCGTTGTATCAATTAAACCTGAACAAACAACGTTAAAAGTATTATGGAACGTATTCGGTGATAATAATTTGTACGAAAATTGTGAGAAACGTAAGGTG
The DNA here is from genome assembly GCA_949128085.1 of Cetonia aurata. Classification (NCBI taxonomy): domain Eukaryota; kingdom Metazoa; phylum Arthropoda; class Insecta; order Coleoptera; family Scarabaeidae; genus Cetonia; species Cetonia aurata. Next base: position 19,740,454 of record OX421886.1, on the reverse strand, counting down.
TTATTTTTTTTTATAAATCTCGCACGTTTATCTTAGATGCGATGATTTATATTTACATACATACCTTTCTTTTTAAGTTACTTCCGTATTATCGTGAATCCACGAATTGTTCCGTTTAACGTCTTCCTGCTTTAAATATACTGTACTTTTACAGGTTCCATGGAGAAGTACCTAATTTAGTTATAATGTATGTACCACGGTGACGTAATATTTTCACGTATTATCAATACTTTATGGGCGCAGCGTTATTTATAAGCCTCCACATTATCGCCGTACGTAATTTTTAATTAATCTATACACCCTAGCACACAGTTAGCACAGATAATGACTTATCGTGCCGCAGACGGCACGTTAGGCAATTTTTTAATCGGAGAAGCGTGCGACGCCCGTCGGATAACTCGCGAGGGGTAATGAAATTGCGGTGGCGCGTCACGTAAGGGGTGCGCGTGCGTTCGATCCGAGCGTGACGTAAATTCATTCATGAATTTCCATCCCCACCAGGCAGCCTGGCGACATTTATCCTTGGCGAGGTCACGTTGCTCCTGTACGATACCGCCCTCGTCTTTTGCCACCCTGATAGGAAAATCTCTAGAAGAATTTTCTCTTTACGGAAACGACTTTCGTTTTCACAAACGAAACGGTATGGAGTTACACTGTTTGTAATACCAACACGTATGTACGTCAAACAATTTAATGGGATCTATAATTTTCCATAATTAACAAAAAATTACATTCTTCCCACGCAGCTTACGACAATAGTTTATTGATTAAAAGATAACACCCAGCCTTTTTATGTTTGTACAGTGAGATCGTCATGGCGTTTCCGCTAATAGATTTTTCATGTCACCTATTTTTTATTTACACATCAACACTATTTTTTTCTAAAATGAGAAAAGAACATAGTTGTGCAAAAGAATTTACGAGAAAACTTAGATAGAAGAGCGAGTAAGGTCAAAGTAATTGCTAGAAAGTGAATAGAATCGAATACGGGTACTTTCAAAACAACAAAGCAAACTGGAATGGGAATATATGGGCTAGAACCAAACGCTTCGAAATCCTTAGGTGAGAGGTACCGACAATAACCACAAAATTGAATGCTAGGAAAGTTTTGGACGTGTATGACTACGTAGTGCTTGATTTCTTATAAATAAATCATAAGAAACACACGAAAAAGTTTGTTATACTTGGCGAATATTTCTTATAGAGAAGAAATATTGTTCTTTCAAGGTAAATATTATTTGAATAGATTCTGCGTTTACTTGATGTAAATCCATTTTAATTAAAAGACAACAAAAGTTGTGAGATTTACACTTTATTGTTTCATGTTAAAATGACTGTTTCGCCGCACAACGGCTTCGTCAGAAAATATATACAATAAACTAAAACTAAAAGGTTTTTGCATAGTGTGTAACATAAAACAATTGGTTTCCAAACATATTTTTTTACTAGGATGTGGCATCTGTCCCACACTTTAAGGAGAGATGCCGTATTTGTTAGAATGTGCATATATTATATTATTTTTAGAATGCCACGTCAATATGTAAGGAAAGGGGCAATCAGAAGGGCGGAGTGGACTGAAGAAACCTTGGCAGTGGCAGTAGATAAGGTTCCAAAGGGTGAAATGACAAAACGAGAAGCAGAACGATGGTATAATGTCCCAGTTCGAATATTAACAAGACGAATAGTTTCAGGAAAATTGACAAAAGGGCGTTTAGGTGCTTCAGGTAATTAGAAATATAATTTATATTATTTTGTATTAGCTTCGCTCGGAATGGTTAATGAGAAACGGTTGGTGAATTATATAAAACGTCTTGCTGCATCTAGTTTTGCGCCATCTATAGAACATGTGCGTCAACTGGCCTTTGGATTTGCTGAGAAGGCTAACATCAAACACACATTTTTGTAAAAAGTCACGCAAAGCTGGAAATCACCGGCTAAAATCGTTTTTTAAAGAGAAACCCTGAAATTTCAATTAGGCAAGCTGAAAGTTTATCATTGGCAAGAGCTTCAAGGATGAATTTCAAGGAATGTTCAACAATTTTTTGACTTATTAAAAGAGCTGACGATTATTCATAATTTTACTGACAAGCCTGGGAATATTTATAACGTTGACGAAAGTGCAATTCAACTAATTAATAAGCCCAGTAAAGTTTTGGCAGCGAAAGGAGCAAAGAACTTTGGAGTAATTACACCTCGTGAAAAAGGTGAAACCGTTTTGTCAGTAGCCTATTGTAATGCTGAGGGTACATTCCTACTAGTGCTAATTTTTAAAGGGGTTAACCAAAAGGTCGAATTTGAGGATAGTCTCCCAAATGGGTCTAAACTTTACATGAATAAAAAAAACAGCCTACATAACAAGTGACGTATCTTTTAAATGGTTTGATGAGCATTTTTTATTAAGGAAGCTAAAATATGGCAAAAGTCTTTTAACTGTAGATTGTTATTCATCCCATACTAACATTCAATTGCTAGATTTAGCAGAAGCAAATGAGGTAATGTTGGTTTATGTTTACCGACAACATGCAACACAGGCTTTACAACCACTTGACAGAAACTTCTTCAAACCATTTAAGACGTCTTATGTTAAAGAAGCCAATTCTTGGGTGTTACATAACAATGATAGATCTCTTACCAAATATGGACGACTTGTTGGTAAAGCTTGGGGAAATGGTGCTATTGTTGGGAATGCTATATCTGGATTTAAAGCCTGTGGCGTATTTCCATTAAATCCAAATAATATCTCAGATTATTTTTTCGCTCCAGTAGACTTGCAACTTGCAGAGTCTGCTATTACATCAAATCCTCAATCGATAGCGCTTGAACCTCAACCACGCATTAGCAATACAGGCAATGCATCCCTGAACACAATCAAAGAAATCCTAACAAAAATTTTACAAGAAATACAACCGATACCTACAATTCCAAAAATTAATGAAACTAGGAAAAGGTTAGCGTCCGCTTTAACATCGCCCGAAGACAGATCCGTAAAAAAAACTAATAAAAGGAAAATCCAAAAGATGTATAAAAAGTAACATGGCCAAAGAGAATGCCAATCCTGTTGAGGAGGATACAAAAAATTGCTGTGAATGCTGGGAAAATTGTTATTTGAAAAAGAGTAAAAGTGATTGGTTGAAATACATTTCATGTAGTAAATGGCTGCACGAATCTTGAACGCTTTATGCCCCGAAATGCACAGATTGTGTTCGCAATGAATTACGAAAAGTTAACAAATAAAAACAAAAAATGCATGGATGGCACTACTTTTGGTTTGTTTGAAGTAAGAATTACCTTCTGCTTTTTCTATTTGTTTATTTAAGGTAAAATGTCTTAAGCTAAATAAAATGCTATATCACACAAAGTTTTGCTATTGTCAAGATTCCTATTTTAGTTAAATTTTAATATAAATGCATCCTAAAACCAATTAGACTGAATTTGAGATATCAGCATATAAGCCCAACTTATGCAATATAGTCTAATAAATCACTTTCTTAAAAACCAACCTAAATTTTTGTTGTTTCGGTTATATATTAGTTTGTCGTCTAAAATTTATCTGTGTCTAGGAGTGTGGTATTTCTACACTAGCGTGTTTCCGCTAACTTCTGCCAAAACAATATGGAAATGGGGTTATCACATATATTTACAGCTTTTGAGAAATATGTTTCGGTCTAATAAAACGGTGGAATACAAACGAAGCAACATCCACGTCAAGTTACGTTTCACAACCGAAGCGAATTTTTAAAACAAGTTATTTCTAATTAATAAGTAGTTTGCCTAAATGCCGAAGATTAAAATGGTCATTAAGTTTTATAACGGTCAATTGTTGGAAAGCTTTCCATTTGGTGGCTGTTATATTAATAATAATATAGGTAACAATAATGGAGACACTTAGAAATACGAAACAACTTGTTTGATATAATCCTACCAAAAAGTTACGCAAATATGTGGACTCAAACAAAATGGCAAAATTAATGATGTAAAACTTTATCGTGGGTTGTTTGTGAGGTAGTACCTACATATGTTTTAAAACAAATTCGTATTTACGGAAGCATAAATAAATATCAATTAGAACAAACAGCAAGTTATCTATAACACGCGAAAGGTAAATATCTACAACATTAAAATCTTATTGTAAATATGCTGGTTACAATCGAGCAAACAGCAAGAGCAAATAAAATGGAAGAGATCAAATAGATACCGTCGCCATTTTGCTATGAAATGGGATGGGCGCTAATCTATGTATATATACATATATATCATTTGGCGCATTCACAAGTTCGCCTTATAAACTTCCTATGCTGTCAATGTTTCTATCTGGACTATTGATTCATCGCGTTTATGCTTCGGGACATAAATGGAAGTTCCGTGCTTACTAAAAAAGTATTTTACCACTTAACGTAGTTATAATGATGGTAAGTACGTTTAAGAATAATTAAAATCGTAAACTGTTCATGGGTTTGTATAAGTATGCGTAACAAGTGAAGAACTAACAGCATTTGAGACGGAGAAAGAGATTCCATTATGCAAGGAATCCCGTAAAAGGTTATAGTAAAATTATTTATAATTATAACGTGACGGTAGGTGGTTTGTGTTGCTAATTTATCTGCAGTCCTATGATTAATTACTGCATATACGATAAGTGCTTGTTCTCTTTTAATGGTAGCATTAATAAACAATATTCAGTGTATATGTTGAAATGTTCGCAGTATGAGCCTACATACATTTAAGTTTATGGTTCGCACTTTTATCCTATTTGTTATACGTATACATAAGTAACCACGTGAACTTCAGAGAATATTCACGACAATACTTTCATATAAATATTGGAATTAACGGCCTTGCTTTAGTTTTAATGTAACTAAAAAGAAAAATGTTGCTTTATATCATTACTATGATTTTGTTATGGTATTATTGTGGATATATTTGAATAATTGTTTCAATGCGTGTCCAAGTGTAGACTCTCATTTGCAAAGATGAGAGTCTACACTATACCTATCATAAATGGTTTTTGACTCTCATATTTGCAAATGAGAGTCAAAAACCATTTATGTATGATAGGTACCAAAACTGTTCGTCGAAAGAAAATCATTCTGCTGTTTGATTTTTTTTAGAGAAAATGGTTGCAAATCAATTAATTAAAGTCGTGTATACTCAGGAAATAAAACCTTGATAGACGGTTATTATTCAAAGCAATTTAGACTTGGGAAATGTTTAAGACATGGCGACCCTCTCTCGATTAATCTATTTAATCTGGTATTAGAAGTAATCATAGGAGCTGGTAAGATCCAAACAATAGGTTCGACCATCATAAGGTACAGTGCATTACTATGCCGACGACATCCTCTTAACAAGATCCAAAAAATAACTCGAGAAAGCTTTCAAGAAATTTGAAGAAGAAACAAATTTGGATAAGTGTACGAATTCAAAACAGTTACTCAATTCCAATATCTAGGAACAACAATAATATCGAGAAACCAAGAAGAGTGGGAAATAAAAAAGAGAATTCTGAAGGAAAACAAAGCAGTAGGGACATTATCAAGAATTTCAAAGGCGTTAAACTTAGAACGTACGAGATAAGACCAGTTGTGCTGTACTCCATCGAATCATGGGTAATGACAAAGAAAGAGAAGCAAAAATTGGAAAGAGACTTATTGAGGAAAATATTAAGAGGTATCAACAGAAGGTGAATGGAGAAGATGCACAGAGAGGTAATGGATTTGCACAAAAAAGCAAAAATAACGCAAAAGGTAAGAACGAGGTGGTTAGGTAAAATTACTCGAATTCCGGAGCAAAGATTGTTAAAAAAGTTTTATGTCTAAAGAAGGTGCCAGAAGGAGAAGACGAAAACCAAAAAATAGAATATTATTTCAAAAATGTTGGTTGCCATTTCGATACTCAAAACCATGTGAGATTTTTTTTAGGACAAACACATTAAAATTTTCGTGGCACATGAATTATTGTTTTACAAAACACCATCTGTTTTTTGTTCTTTAAAACTTCAAGAAAAACTGACAGGATCAACAACATAATATCATTGTAAAAAAATGTCTATGGAAAAACATCATCTCATCTTATTTATGGCTTCAGTTTTTGGTTCTATCGCTTCATCGTCGAGTACTAATTTCTAAGGAAGATCTTAAGGAAGTGGGTTTTCAGGTTTAGAAAGAATTGTTATTTATAGAGGGTCCATTTTAAAAAGGTTTTACTGTATATGAAGTTACATTTTTTTATTCATTCTTGGAGTCATTTAACATTTTTGATAATTTTGCCAAATATTTTATGCTAAAAATATTTTTAAAGTTATTATTGAAATGCATGTTTAAATCTTTTTGAAATTTGTGTCGTGGCAAAACATGTTTATATATATAATCCCGTTTATAGCGCATGACGCCTTTGGGTTCCTATTCGCCAGGCCTCTCTATTTTGCCATTCATTGTGTCTTAAATTTCTATCGGGCATTGCTTTCGTAATCCCTTGTACCCATGTTCTAGGTGGTCTGCCTCGTTTTCTTTCTTCCGGAGGAATCCATTCCAAAATTAGCTTTGGAAGTCTTTCTGCTGCCATTCGTCTTATGTGCCCATTCCAAATCAGTTGTTGTATCTCTATATCTCCTACTACGGTTCTTTCTACTTTCATCTTTCTTCTGATTTCTTCATTTCTTACGTGTTCTAATCTAGATTTTCTTGCTGCTCTTCTCAGAAAATCCATCTCAACTGCCAGTAATTTGTTTCTATTCTTCTGCGTTAATTGCCAAACTTCCAAGCTGTATATAATCACCGATCGTAATATAGTGTTGTATATTTTTGTTTTGTTTCGGCTCTAATAATCTTGTGCTATATTACTGGGTTCAGGACTCCTATTACCTTTTTCCCTTTTGTTATTCTGTCCTTAATAGTATCATCACTTCTTCCTGTTGTTCTAAATTTTGTGCCTTGCTCTTTGTAGATCCAAATCCTCAGGTGATTCATCTCTTCATACACATATATATTGCGTCTTTTCCGTGTCGAGTTGTAAAGTCCATTTCAGATATTCCTCTATGAGTTTTCTAGACATATATTCGAGGTCCTTTTTCTCTTGTGCAAGCACTACCTGGTCGTCTGCATAGTGTAGTGTATAAAGAGTTGTATTCCTAATAGCCAATCCGATGCCTCTACTCTTTCTCTTCTATACTTTTATTAATGTTTTATCGACATATATGTTAAACAAAATCAAGGATATACAGCAACTTTGTCTTAGACCTTTCGTTGTTGTAAAGCCGTCTTGTATTTTGTTCCCTATTTTTATTCTGGCTATGTCTGTATATAATTCTTTGATGGCATATATTAAGCACATGTTAATGTTGTTTCTTTCCAGAACGTCCCATAGTTTTGAGACAGGTACTGTGTCATATGCTTTTTTCAAGTCTACCTGCAGTTGGTGCACTTCTTGTGATCTTACGGTTCTCTTTTCTATTACTTGAGATAAATAAAACATACTATCCATTGTTGATATGTCTGCTCTAAAGCCGTTTTATTCTTCAGATTCGTAGGGATGATATTCCTCGCAGGTGATCTCTTTTATTAATTTTCCTAACCTACTAAGGGTAGTAGTTACAATTATGCCTCTGTAATTGCTGAAGTGTTCTTTATTGCCCTTCTTGTGTATGGATGTAATCTATCCTTCTTTTCATGTTTGAGGCACTGGTTCTCCGTTGAGATGTCTACTGAAGATTCTACAGGAGATTTGATAAAGAACGGAGGGGGGCCAGGAGCACGTCCGTTTTTGAGTAATGCTACTGCTTTCCGTATTCTTTCGATTGTAATTATTATTGGTTCTCCGTAAACCTGTGTATTATTATGAGACAGGGACTTATACTCAGGTCTATGTTCTACAAGCAATGACTTGTAATAGTCTTGTTATTTTTTTCTGGTCTTGTTGAAGTTCCACCAATAATTTCATATTTTTTCTAAATTCTTTATGTCCTAAGGCTTCCTTTGCTGCTTGTTGCATACTTTGAATTATTATTTTATTTAAATTTCCTGTTGTTTCGTGTCTATATTACAATCTCTGTTTGTATAGTGTGTGAGTACTTTCGTTCTTACGTTATTGTGTGTAATTAGTTTAGAGATTATAATTTTGTTAGTGCAATTGTTATTGTAAAAGTACGGTCTGTATGCAAAGGTAATAAGCTCTATGCACATTTAAATCACTTTATGGAATATAAAAACAATAATCATAAAAGGTATCTTTTTTTGTCAATTAGAGAGATTATTTTGTTCCTGTATCAAAACAAGAAAATTAAATTCTTTGCCTTTGTTATGCTAGCCAAACGAAGTGCGCTTCTTGGAATTAATTCCACCGATTCCCTAATCGTTTTCTGAATTTAGACAGCGTTGACGTAAATCTCTATCGGGAGAAAAGGACGGAAAATTTATGTATGAAAGAATTATAGAGTTACGCCGAAAATATCGAAATTACACATCGAATTTATATTTAAACGCGTACCTCCGAGAATAGAAATACGAATCTAAATATACTCCCGACCTGCGTAAATATTTGAACAACTCACATACCGAAATAGCATCGAGATTAGTTAATTATTTAGAAAATCGTTGCGAATACCGAAAACCTTTCGATAAACTTACATCCTGAGAACTAGCATGTGGATGTGATTATATTTCATTTTAGATTATACGTCACGGAGTCCACGGTAAAGATCGATAATGCCCGTTGTAAAAATAAACATAAGATGTCTATCTGGTTATCTTTATCTTTACGACCTGTGGATGATTTTGTATTAATCGTTAAGTCGACTGCGCAGTAAATGTGTCCATTCTATGGCAGTTGACGAATGTTTACCTATTTTCATAATTTATTTGTTAAAATGGAGAACATCCCGTCACATATTATCATTCAAATAAGTTTGATTTTTTGATAATATAACTGCCATAATATTTTCAGATGACCTTATGAGATCCTAATTTCTATTATCCAAGGATTCATGCAAAACAATTCAATATAAATATGTGTTGGCAATGGGAATTAATATAATATATTATGAGACGTACAGTAGTGCTAATTTAAATATCAGTGCATCCCTAATTAACTTAAACTATGTACATGTTCATTTTACGAACTTAATTTGCATTAGTATCCACTTATTGCAGCAGGCATACCAGTGCAATATTTACATATGCATATAGTGCCCTAATTAGCTAACGTGTTACAGTATTTGTCCTTTCCGGTATGAAACTAAGAAAATAATTTACAAGTAACGTTCAGAAAATTAATTACTAATATAGCAGAAATTCTCTAATCATATATCAATTCGTTAACAGGTGGAAATTAAGATACTACAATATGCTTTCAATAAATGTTAGTGATTATAAAAGTGTGAAAGTATATTCCACAACTCCAAGCTTCCCCCAACAAAAAGATGTGTCAAAGGTTTTACAGTAGTGAAACGGTTATTTCAAATAATAAAAAAAATATTTCTTTAAGTTCGTATATTAATTCTTCCCTTTTTATTATAATTTTATATTATTTATTTTACGACTATAGTTCTGGTAATATAACCATCTTCAGCTAAGATGATCTTTTATTTAAAATAGGTACATCAAGATATAATTATAATACTTTTAATGTACGCATATAAGCGTAAAGTCTCCTAAATTTTCTCTAATTTGAGTTTATCATGTTTTAATTTCACTTAAATTTAAATTTCATTAACAAGGTTTACAACTGCAGTTCTCTGATCATTCTTCTCAAACTCAGTTAGGTTATATACTTACTATTTTTTACATATAGGTACCTAATATTAATTTTAATATTTTATTTCAAACTTTCTGCATATTTCATAACCTCCAATTAAAATGTATTTTGAATAGGTACCTGTTTAGTCGAAGATGGCTATGTTGCCGAAATTAGCACTGAATTATACGGAAAAGGGAGGAATTTAATTTATGTTATCCTTCCTCACAAAATGTACTTTCACTAAATATATCTGTTTTGTAAATATGTATGACACATATTGGAATAAAAGGAACACTTTTATCATCTTCATATATAGTTACTTGTGTTTGTTCATTGTTATATCGTTTTTATTACTTTTGCAATTTGCAATATCGGCATTTTTGGTTTGCTTCGTACATGTACCAAAGGTCTTAAACTAAATATTATGAAAGCTATTTTTCTAATATCTATTAGTCATACCTGCTGTGATCTATATAAAATTCCGAAACCTGTCAACTGTATCAAGCGCGATAACTTTTAATGACCTGAGGATTTAAAGTCATTTCTTGGGGCGCACCAGTCACCACCCTTAAATTTTGTGATTATCAGATACCTCAAGTTCCTTATTTGAGATTTGTATTTTTACGTATTGTATCAAGACTTGTCGGTGCTTTCTCAAATCAGAAGCAGCAACGCGTTTGCTCATGCGCACAGCGCATATAACCTAACTATTAAAAAATGTAGACGGGTTAATGCAACACATGTAATTTGTAATGTATCTATGTAATAAAAAAAATCGTTCAAGGCGTAAATTTATTTCCAAACTTTTTTTAAGATAATTTTTAGTAACTTGGATATTTAGCAGAGTAATTGCTTCATTAAAGATGTTAGGACATGAAACAGGTATTTGTTGCCAACTGAATTTATAATATTTTTATTTTATATGTTATTACATTATTATAATGTTAATATATGTTATGTGAGTTTAGAATAAATTATTTCACTTTGGATAATGACACAAATGTTATTCCACTATAATTTGTTAATATAACAAGACGAATCGGTTACTAACTAGTTAATTTATATGCAATGCTTCCAAATTATATCCTTTAACTTGCCTATTAAACATTTGCTACATAACTGTCGAGTATAAATTTTGCTTGATTAGATTTGGGAATTACTTTTTTTTTGTCGCTAGTTGATATAGAATAAATTATAAATTTCATTACAAGTTTTCCTATATAGAATATCCACTTTAATGTTATTAAATTGTGCAAAGGCGTTTGTTATGAGAGGGAAGTAAGTATCCTACGTTATTTTCCGCAAAACATATGACGTGAAATTTACTTCGCCCACTTTATACAATAGGTTCAATACCCCTCGAGTTTTTCGCGTTGGAGTATAGCAATTTAATGTCACTGCCAAGTACGAATATTAGAAACTTTAACTAATACATTTTCCACAAGTAATGTGCACTTTCTTCTTAAAGTTAAAAATATATTTATCGCCATTCCACTATATTTAAATTAGATATGTATAATTATATTTTACTATCTGTTTCCGGGCTTCTGGCAGTTCTTAAATGTCGGTTTAGTCTATATTATATTTTTAAATAAATGAATAAAGTGACTATATAGTAGTACATCAGTTAGGTTTATAAACTTATTTCATTTATTCGGGAAAAATAATAATAAATAAATAATTTTATTTTATTTATATATTTATTTAGAATATCGAACACAGCAGTACTAAAAATTAATTTATTATATCACCCTACTGATTTCCTCTTGTTTGTTCCAATATGAAAATCTATGTAAATGATCTACGTTTGCTTTCATATTTTTCCAATTTGATTAGACATGTAATGCTGCAGCATGAAATGGGCACTACTTATCAGAATCAAAAGGAAATCACATCTATTACAACTAGTAGCAGTACTTATAAACAGTTCTAATAACATGATCAACCAATTTACGTAATAACTGATTTCATAGTATGCACTTCTTGATAAACCATCGAGCATTACCACACCAATTACTAACTACGGGTAAAGCGATACCAAGTTACCGGCGAGTAAAAATTATAATTGCGTAACTTGCTCTTGTCCGTCGTCGTTCAGTGTAGCAATTTATATTTGTAAGTTATCCAATACCTTCGATTAATTTGTAGTTGTCAGAATGGACGCGGAGGTATTTGCATAAAAACACCTTTCCTGATTTTTGTTTTGAATTGACTTTAGGCAACGCAGATTTATGGCCACCAGAACCCTTGTAGTAGGTTATTGGGAATCTATTTAGCAGTACAATTTTAAACGTCAAGACATGTTTTGCATTATATTGATCTTTTTTTATTAGTGGAAAGTTGCATCGATACATAGTGTGTAGTGATATTAAATAAAATATTACTTTTCATCAAAGCTAACTTTATTTATATGTAATGTGGTTACCATTGAAAAAAAAAATAATAGACATCAAAAGGACTACATTAAGACCAATTTTCTATTTACATGTTTTTTTTTAAACTATCAATACTTCTCCACAATTTGGCGTAAACAGTTTTTTTTGAGTATTATTTTTCTTTAACTGCACTGAGAAAAATGCTGGTAGTTATATTAATAATCTATATCTATTGAGGGAATTTTCATTGATAGTACAAAATGTCTCATTCTTACGATAAAACATTATTATGAAACTCTGATTAGATAGACTTATTAAGATTCATTTGTGAAATAAATTCGTTCTTCTTATTATAACAAATCGTGTTATATTAGTAGAAGGATAATATCTGTTATAGGATAATTGATTGGATAATGAAAATTCGCGAAACATTATTGGTTTCTGACGGCGAAAAGATATTTAGTCCGCGGATTTTTTCTGTCTTCCTTTACGTTTGCATATACCTAATATTAGTTTTGTATTTTTTGAGGGAACGGGCCCTGAAGGTAGCGAATTTTACCATAAAGTTAAGCGTGTTTGTGAATCCCTTTAACATATTGTGAATAAAGAAAATCTTGTGACTAAATCACTTAATTTCTGTTATCATTTACCGTTTGAATTGAAAAATTTAGCGCCAAAAAGCAGTTATAGCAAGAGGATGTAGAAAAATGTTCGTTTTGCTCAGTATTTCTTTTAAAACTTCAACGTATGGAGGTGCAGCAATCTCAATTACCATTTTTAATTTTAAACTCCTATTAAGGGCGGATTTTATTGTGGCTTTTTGAGTACCCACTTTATAAACACCTCACCACAAATTTTACTACACTCGACGCACGTTTCAATAGCAAATTTATAATGGCATCAGTAGTAAAACTGAAATGAATAACCACCCTAAAACTATCCTAATTTTTATCTAAAAAAGACATGGTTCAGTGATCACGGCCATGGTCGTCATGCAACTAATCACTAATCCTAACTTCGTCTAATCAATTTCTTCCATTTTCATTCCTTAAATTGTAAAAACTAGAATTTAAGGGTCCTAAATCTGAATTTATTAAATTATGTTTATTTTTATGTATTTCTGTACCTTCGTAACAATTTAATTGTATATACTAATTTTATACCGTCCCCTTTGTGGTTTCCTAGAAGCACATGTAGGGCTGGCTAGATTTGTTGAAGCTTCTAAACTTAAGATGTGCCAAATGCTCCTTGTAAGGAGTTTTAAGTGATTTTTTTCTTTGTTTAATATATACATGATTATAATCTTTAAAGATATTTGATTAATTCCTGATTTTTCTGAGTTATATACTTGATGTTTACGGATACTTAAAATACTTTTAAGACTATTACTTGGAGTAGGTATAATAAAAAAAATGGTAATTTAACATATTTCTTATTCTTTTCGTCATTAGTTTCTAATGTACTTACATTTCTAATTTTCACTTTCTTTTTATGTTTTCTGATGGTATTATACACTACGTCTTTTGAAAATACATTACAGACAGCAGTTTTAATGATTTCTTTAAGCTTTTTATTAGTGTTTTTGGTGAGGAGTTTTAGTGTGAATATAGTGGCAAAGTTTTGAATATTTTTATCATGGCTTTTTTAATGAATTTCTTTTTAAGAGTTTAAATTTTCCTCTATTGGAATACAAATACTACAACAAAAAAAAATTATTGAACATAAATCGGAATTTAAAAATTCCGAAAAAAGTATATTTCATTACTTCCATTTTTAGTACTATATTTTTGTTTTTATTTCGGTATTATATTCGTGGATTGTGCTGATTATCAATGCTCAGATGGTATACTGTGATGTTCATCCTTCAGAAAAAAGAATACGTTCTCAAGGATTCTCCATTTTCATGAATAACCGAATTTGCGATTGTTGATAAATTACTGCATAATTTTATAAATGAATGCTATTATTTTCGCTACATTCTCCTACAATCTCTCTGCAAAGTTGTTTACTGACTCGGGCGAACGAACACACTATAGAAATATTTCCCTTTTGGAATGTTTAGGTCTTAATTTATTATTGTTAAAGAAGTATATTTCATTAATTACTGCATAAGGAAAATAACTTAAATGATTTAAGCGGTTTGATTGAAATTTTATAATAAAACGGGTGGTAATTTTATAACTTTGTTGCATATATGAAATGTTTTCTTAATTAATAATTTTATTAATGGCTATAGTCATTTCTTTGGTGAAGAAGTGTAATTCGATTTTAAATCGTTTATCGTAATATTATACAAAACATGGGTTGCGCGCGATGCAGTTTAATATTTCTGGTAACTGTCTGATGATCTGGTTAACTGACCGTACAAGAATTGAAGCGGATAAGATGTCGAAGTGTGATGCAGGTAAACGTGCATAATAAAGATAGAGTGGTGATTGCAGAGCGAAGCCGCAGAACGAGAAAAGATGAAATAGAAGGAGTAAAACACACCTGACGCGGTAGGCCCCGCAAACCACAAAGCGACCAGATCGTCGACGCTTGCAGCGGCGGCTGGAGCGTGGTGCTGTCCGTAGCCGCCATAATAATAGGATTGCGCCGGGAAGGCGTCCAGTAGTCTCCCCCGTCCGTCGATCGTCGGCGGTTGGTCTCTTCCTCTTCCACCTCTGCTTCTTCCGCTTCCGTTGGTCGGCACGCCACTATCCAGCAGTAACTGCTGCACTTGTAAAATATCTACGAATTCGTCGCCACCTGTTGCATTGTCCCGTGATCTTTGACGCGTATAGCCGTCACTGTTGTTATTATTATTATTATTATTCTTTGAGTCCTCGTGTTCTCTCCGCATTGCTAGTGTTAACATGTTGCTGCCGCCGGGCACCGGAGTCTTGCTCCGTTGCCATGCCGCACCACACCACCGGAACACGCACGACGCACTCCGGGAACACGGTCTGGATGTGAATGAGTATCGGACATGTGTGAGTAGTTGGTCGCAGGTACTCAACGCCAACTCTCAACGCCTCTGCTCCACCGCCTCGGTGACGTCACCCGCGTCGTCATGGGAGCACACGACGCGTGGGCCTCTTTTGCTTGAGATTCTATCCCAGGTCGCGGTATCGCACGCTCTGCTCCGTTTGTGCTCGTGTCCGTCCTCGAACTCTGATGTGCCTGCTCCCCACTTTTATGTTTGGTACTCACTATTTTCGCGCACTGGCGAATTCTGGCGGTTCGCGTCTCTGTCTCGCCGATTTCCGAAGCCGTAGCGCCCTCCTCACGTCAAAAACGGTCCAAGTAATTGACCACATGCTTTTTTTGGCACCGGCTCGGAATGAGTGCGAGTCTCGCGTCACGGGCAGTCAGCGGTGCGGCTGATCAACTCCCAGAAAGGTATCAATTTAATGTAGAGTGCCGACGTGCGTCTGTGATGTCACAACTGACTCGTGTGCCGCCGGTGAGACTCTTCGTTATTTTTAACTGGTCTAGAATATAATAGAAAATTGTGCGCCAACTGGTGGTACGGATGCGATCATCGACGGACTAAAAATATTGCGCATGCTAGTCGAACATCACCGGCACGTAACGCAAGTACACGCTTGTTTTGATTCCGATTCGCATTCTTCCCATCTACCGCTACTCGTTTTACGATCGCCAGAAATCACTAAAATGACGCGATCTCGTAAAGAGCTTGTGACCGTGATGTGTATATGCCTTAAAATAAGATTCCAAATATTTTGATTTCGACATAAAAATAAAACGTCAATCGTAAAGATAACATTGTTCCGTTCAGAGTTTCAAATAAGGAAGTGTATACGTTTCAAACTTCTGCCAGGTTAAATGATATTAAATTATAACAAATCATCTCGATTTTTTAATTCTTATCCTTTTTACACACACCTACGGTAAGTACTGCAAAATAAAACGAAGAGACTGTGAATTTGAAACACTTAAATAAAGGTTATCAAATTATTTTGATGCTAACGCTAACTAATTCATAATTTTCTTACAACTCAAGGATCAACTATAAATTCGCAAATACTGATTAATATTAGTCACGCCATGCTGTCTAGCATCGTGTTTACATACGCTTTACCGTCGAGTGTCCATTATGTCACTATAAATGTCCTCGAGGGCACTGCTCAAAAAATAAATATTTTGACAGCTCCTTGTGTATTTACACACCCACATATTGCATTTATCATTATTTTTAAATAAGTTAAATGCCGATAAATAGAAAGTTGCCACTTCTCTCTCCCAGGAGTGGCGCTAACGCCTTTCCGTTTTATGTTTAATCCCCTAGTTAACTATTAATTTTTCAAAGATGATTTTTTTAACATAATTTCAATAGCTTGCAATTGACGAAGTTAAACTATATATGTAATAGTCTTTGTAATTTTAGCTTGGATTAATTTTTTTATTTAATTATAATACCTATAATTTATATATTTTTTTCCTTTTTATTATGCTTGAAAACAAGTTAACTCGTTTGCACTAATTAAGAGGTTAATTCTGATAATTTAAATTAATAAAAATTAAATAATTAAAAAATCTCTAAAGTAGTAGTGTGTTTGTTATGTGGTACTAACTAACAAATGTACATATATTACATATACTCCGTGACATTAGAAGTGTTACACTTAGAAGGAATAATTCCTTCAACCTGATTTTTTGGCAATGTAATAATTTTACATCAAGAATAAAACCACAACATTTGCAAGAAATTTTATTAGCATTGTTGACTTAAACAATTTTAATAAAAGTATGTGTCTGATATATGATAAATATTTGGACAATAGTAAGATTTTGCTGATATCTGATTCTTAATAGTACAAAACTGTTTTAGCACCCGTTATTAAGCTGTTGTTAATGAGACCTTGGTAAACCACCATTTACATGACGCGTTCCCTGCAACCTTTACCGTGATTACCGCCTAGCGCTGCCACCTGCTTTTTCGTAACCTACGTATAAGTTCTTAACTAACTGGCGAAGAAAATGAAATGTTAAAAAATTTAATGAATATTCGCTGATCCTTGTTGTAAATCGATGATTTTCATGTTGTGTTAATGATAATGTTTATCGGTGGACATCCAATTACAGAAGAAATGAAGAAAAGCAAAATTTATCAGATTTTAAATAGAATTTCACAATTGTAAATAAATAAATATGTAATATATGTATGTGTATTGCCCAAAAAATAAAGAGAGTGGTATATTGATATTTGTTTGGGTTATGTGCAGATATTAAATTAAACAGAATTACTTCTAACTGGTTCAGGTAGACCGCAAGGAGTTAATCTCGGATCATTTCTATTTCCTTGTGAAATGAATTCGCAGATATGATTCAAAGCGGAAGACTGTTGTTTACAGATGATCTGATGATACCATACGACTTGTTAGTAGCCGAGGCTTCTAACATTACATTTCAATAGCTTTCAATACAATGTAAGCAGCAATGTTTTCTTAAAAATCAAAAGCAAGACAATTTGACTGCTTATAAGATACTTAGCTGTTGTCATTCAGTAAAAGATCTGGGAATTATATTCGATACCAAATGAATGTTTGCGGACTATATCAACTCAATGGTAGCGATTACTTAATAATGTACGGTTTCATTTACCAAAACTGATATTAGCTGTTTCTTAAATCTGTACTTCAAGTTTATAAGATCTAAACTTGAATATGTGGTACTCAATCTGCCAGTTGCGTGTTAACAGCATTGCACAGGTAAAAGGAAGACCTATCCTACGTAGTTGTCTTCACAAAGATTTGATGTAGAGGTGTACTATTAAACAATAAGTTAGATTGTCCGTGATTGTTAAATAGAGTGAACTTTTATGTGTCCAGGCTAGGCACTTGATGCCGATATGTGTTCTATTGTGAAAGGGGTAAAATTAGCGTTTCATGTAAGTCACTTATTTCCATGATATTGTATTTATTTTAGGGAATTAGATTCAATATTCGTAGCGCTATATATACATATATGTATATTATGGTTCTTCTTCTTATTAAGATTGCAAATTTAATTGTTTTAAAAGTACGTCTGATCTATTATTAGCAATTTGCTGTCTATGTGATGGAAAAGAACATTACATGGTTCTAATGATAAAAAACTGCTATTTGATTATGAAAAAAGTATTGTAGAAATTTAAATTCTATTTAACATGAAGCAGTACGGATTATTTTTTATTTATATGACGGATGAACCTTTCTTACTTTATTTGTATGCAGAATAAGTTTGTGCTGTGCACAGACAAACGAAAATAAGGTTATCTTTTCAATATATTTCAAACACTATTAGTTATTGTATCTAAGTTGAGGCCGTTGTTGTCTGCCGTACTTATTTAGACACATATGGCAGCTTATAAAATAAATACATTGTTTGTAATTCAAGATACAGTGAAAACTGCGGAAGCTTTCGTAAAAAGTAGGTAGTATGGCGAGCCATAAGTTTAGTCATAAGAATATGGTAGAAAATGTATAAGATTTGCACATTTGTGTAACCATAATTCCGGAACCAAGGCGTAGTTATTTATAATTGTCGTGGTAATAATTTTCAGAAAAATTAGTAGTCATTACTAGCAGTTATTCCCAACCAAATACGGTATACTTTACTGCGTTAGCAATAAAAAAAAGCTAACAGTAAAAAATCAAGTTTATGATACCAGTCACACTATATAAAGGTTCCACTACGTAAATTGAAAATGAATCATTTCTAGAGTCATGCGGACGTAAACGTCGAAGTTAACGAATAATTTGCCAACTAACTGCTATAGGACGTTATGCTCTTCTTGGCAAATGATGGAGTATTTGCTACTAGTAAATATTAACGTACATACACTACTAACCGTTTTGCTTCTGACTGAGCCAACAATAGCTAGTAAGTAAAGTGATTCAGTTGAATATTCACGTTCATGTGATCTTCGATTTGTAATACGGAAACTGTTCATTCCAAGGTCGACTTTTCACGTTCTAAAGTTAGTGGGGCTATTTATACCCGTTTCAAATTAGAAATTTATTGTTGGAAAATGCTTCTATATTTAAGTTTTGACTACTTACGTTAGTATCCGTGTTTATATCTATATTTTGCCAAAGAATGTGCTGTGGACGTAATAACGTGATTGTAATTAACTAAAATAAAGTGCAAATTTTCCAGAAATAGAACGATCCCGTGCTTATAAGTACGAATTATTTCAATTTGGCAAGTTAATTTCTCCCATCTAATTAATTTTATTTAAATTATAGTAAAAGTGAATATGTATTTGCAACAATTGTGCAGTTTCTGTGCTTCTGCTGGAAAAGTAATAAGTTAATAGACGACAACAGTTTAGAGATTATAATAAAATTGATTGATATTAAGCACAAGTACAAATAGAAACTGAGGTTTGTAGCACCAGGTAATAACTAAAATTCTTTAACTCAAAACCCGACTAATATCTTTAAAAAAAACTGATAACTGAAAATGAAACTTGGTGTATTCCCAAGACCCATCAAGTGATGTAAATCTTTCTTTCTTTTTTAATGATGCACCGCGTTTGGTGGGTTCAACCACCTCTTAAAATTTCATTGATTTTTACTTTTTAGTTATACATTATTGAATTTAGTTTAGCAAAATACCGTATTTAAGATCTTGATTTACTTCATTATGACTAACGGTCACAGTCTTGCCGAAAGATGATTATTGTATGCAATAAAGTACCTATAATAAATTCCTTTAGAAACATCTTTTATCCCTATGATATGCTTGTTTTCTCACATTTAACTAACCCTCCACGAAACAACTTTAAAAATACGGAAACAACTAAACTTACAGAGGCAGCTAAACTTATTGTTTGATATTTGTGCATGCCTTGCTCCTTGGTAGGTGGCAGTAGGCTTAGAATAAGAAAAACTAAAGCAGAGTGTTTGGACGTAACAAAACCCTTGAAAATAATGAAAAGGTAGTGAATTGCGGAATCTTGAATTCAATGGCTTTTTTCAGAACATTGTTGCAAATATCACTGTCAAAAGGCACAGAAAAATTCTTTGATAAAGCGACTCCTGTGACATTTTTACCATGTTCAAACAATCTGTCTTAGTTTTTCGCGTTATAAGTCCACCATTACTATTTGTTTTCGTACATTTAATGTAACTTTTTGTATAATTCCGTAGATTTAATTCTTTTTGGGATAGGAAATGGTTGGGGTGATAAAGGTGAGAGTTTATTGTACTCTGTTCCCCTCCTTTTCGGCAAAAAGATTACTATTAGTTGTAAATGTAGGGTAAGCCAAGATTTCATATGCAGCTTTTTAATAGACTAATGAAAAATTCAGTAGTATATTTCATTTCCTCTATCACTACACCCTTGTGATGAAGGCAATGGAATAGCAAAAAAAATATATATTAAAAATCTCAAGGATTGATTTGACCTCCTAAACCTAGCAATTTACAACACTCAATTGTTTTTATAAACATGGTACGTTTAATTCAAGTTTGAAAAATGTGTCTACCGAGATTCAAGGAAAGTTGACTTGCCTTTTTGCATTGATACTTGTAGGATGTTTTAAAATGAATATCATTAAATTTAAGATACACAAATCTTTACATTGTTGTCTAATTTTAAACACTTTTCGTAAGGTTCAAATGCTCTGTCTTTTTTCTTTCTTTCTACAAACTGACTATAATCTACTAGGATGCAAAGTATAAACATTACGCAGTTTGCCTTTTTAGTTTAAATATACCTGTACATCAATTTATACACCTGTTCGTTAAGCGCACCTGTAGGCTTATACAACTACATTAAGGACAAATTGGTTTTCTTAGATTAGATTTTTGTTGTTGTTAATCTACATTGTGATAATTAACTCATATTACATTGATGAAGAATCTGTGATTAAAACTTCTGAAGCTTTATTAAATACATCTGTACAGAATTTCGCTACAAAAATTGTACAAAAAAAGGTTACTTGGTAATGGGAAAAATAATATAATTCCAAACTGAGGGTAACATTATTTTGAAAATGTTTTATTCTTTGTTTACAAAATATATGTGTACCATAAAAACTTACTTTACTAATTCCAATTTGTATCTTAGTAGTAAAAAGCTGGTTACTAAGTTTTTAAGAATAAAATATTGTTTGCTTGCTGCCTTCGAACCTTTGAACTTTTCACTGAGATATTATTGTAGTATGGGTAGCAGCTCTGCTTGCTATCATCTAGAGATTTATATTCTTAAACATTCACCTTTTCTTCGATCTCCCTTTTATATATATGTATATATTTATGAGCTTCTATCATTTTGTATGTGTTTTGTTTCTGTAGTTTATCGAATTGTATGCAGGCAACCTTACGTTATTTCAATCTTTCGGAAGTGATGTTTTTAACGGTAGATGTGCGATACCGAGCTTAAAAGAGTTAAATTCTTTTTCTATATAAATGTTTATTTTTCAAAACATTTCTAATACCATCTTTATTTATCATAAGTTTGCAATTAAACGTATGAGTAATACATAAAATTTACTTAGTAAGTAATTGCAATGATGCTTTTAAGTAGTAAAATACTAACTTTCAAAAAATGTGTTTGTTTACCGCTGAAAGTTATATTATTATTATGCTTAGTGCTTAAGGACTTTTGGGGTCATGGAAGATCTATATAATTATGTAAATTTAAGATTGCTGTTTTCGTAATGGTGTGTTCGTAAGTGCCTCTACCAGTTATCAGTTGGTACTGTTCGATGTTGATAAGCTGGAATCGGTGTTGCTGGCAGTCGACAGCAACTGCCGGTGCAGATATTTTTATCTTCTCTATTACACATTATGACTACTCTATTCATTTCCAGATCCTTATCGTTACAACAACAAAACGCAGTACATTGCATTTCTAAAAATAAAATAACAATGCCTCAAGCCGGTAATGGCGACGATAAAATTGTTGACTACAACGTACATATTTTATTTATTTAGCGGTTTCATTTTAATGGACGAACGTGTCGAGCACGAGTAATTCATACAGGAAGTAGGACGGAAGATTTTATTTCATTACAGGGTTCATTGAAGACACTGATAGAGTAGATTTATCTCCCTCGCGCATTATCGAGCGTATGGAAATTAAGTTCCGGGAAGCTAGATTATAGCGACGAAATTTTGCCTTACGCTTTTATTGATGTTATGTTGTTAAAATTATTATTATTTTTTTAGTTTCGTAAGGCCAGGCGGAATGCGAATTTTATGGGCAGTATAAATGAGCAATTGCTGATAATGGTTATATGTGGCCGGTGATTATTACAGGTTATTTGAAAACAAACAAACTCTGATAAATGCAATGGTAACTGCACAACGTCATGACGTCTGCTGATTCAGATTAAGTTTATATATTAAAACTCTTGTTCCTTCTTTCTCTTGTTCTACTTAATCACATATTTAGTTGTTTTAATTTCCGTTGTTTTTGCTTCAAGATACTATAATTATTATTGAACTATTTCCTGACAATTTTGAAGTTACAGTAAGATTAGGTAATTAATTGACATTTATATATAGGAACATCATGCGCTAACTATTGTGTGACAGTTGGTATGTGGCAACCTTACTATGTAAATTCCACAAAGCTTACTGGGATAGGTGATTGAATACTTCAATTTGTGAAACAAAGAAAAGGAGACGTTAAGAGATATTTACGAGTCCGCCCGACAACATAACAGCGGTGAGAGTCATGCTGGCGAGCAAAAAATTGAAGTCACATTGAAATTATAAAGAATTTTTTGAATTCCTTGTTTCGACCTTATATTTCCAAATTGCAAACAATTAGGTGCACTGTATTTTGTAGAGCCCATACGACCAGGCATACTTTCAGTAAAGTTAAGTATCACATTCTGATTGATATTATCCAATGCTTGCAATAGCAACTCTCTGGGCTCTTGGGCAGTCCTTGATGCTGGTATATCCCTTTGGATAGATCGCCCCAACTCATCTCATAAATGCTTGATTCATTGGATTCATGTTTGGACTGATGGTCGACGAATTAAATCGTGTAATTACCATTTCATCCAGGTATTTTCTGACAACTCTAGCTACGTGTGGTTATTATCTTATATGAAAATGGTAGCTCGTCCATAGTGTTCATTAAGAGCATAACATGATGACTGTATAAAGGTTATGTGTGTGCTTGTGAAGCCATTTCTGTCCAAACCATAGTTGACCTACCTCCAAATGGAAGTCGCTCGTCAATACAAACTGGAGCGTATCTTTCACCAGTTCTTCTCCACACTCGCTGACGTCTGTCTGGCCCATTAAGGCAAACAGTACCCTACTCCAGTTCTCATCATTCCATGTCCGGTGAGTTCGGGCAAAGGCCAATCTTGCAACGCGAAACAATCCCGTACTTCGTGCGCTTCTTCTAACGGTCCAGTCACTATCTAATTTCTGCAAAACTGCAGAAGGTGTTTTATTTCGCAAAGTAATAGGCCAGTCTCTTCATAGCGTTCGTACACCCTTTGTACACAAAGGCCCTTACCAACAATTCCTGCAGTTTTTCACGTTTTCTTCGGCCATCTTGTGACAACGCTACAATTCTTGAATAGGATTTAAGGCACTATGATTTGTAAAATACAGTACACCGTGTGGCCCACAGGTTTTACAAAGAGAAATCTACGTTTAACCAGAAAAAAATCCCTAAATGTGATTCTTCAGTTACAGCGAAACCATACTAATGCTCCATAAAAGTCGTAAATACGATGATAAATGGTGATAATAAATGACATATAACATATATGATAGATGACATTTTCGGAAAATAAATTATTCTGCGTCTACGGTTTACAATTTGCAAGAATAAGTTTGCAATAGAAAATTCTGAAAATACTTAATAATTTCAATGTGACCTCAATTTTATGCTAGTCACTATATTATTTGTGTACCAAAAAATATTTTTAATGTTTTAGCCCAGTAATTTAAAATTTTGTAATATTTTGGTACTTTTGGTAACCTTTTTTTCATACAAAAAATAAAGTTTTCAACGGTGGATTTAATTTATCTAAATCTTCAAGTGCTAGGACGTGAATTGTCTACCAAACTATGTTAACTGTGAAAATCATATGTTGCTTCCCTTAATTAATTCTTGTTTTAATTTTTCTTGACTTTTAAACAAAAGAACAATGTTGTTAAACCCGGGTAAGTTACTATTATTAGAATTAATACTATCAGCAGTTCTCAGGAAATGTTTTACCAACTTTTACTGTAGCAATTCTACATAACTAATGCGGCTAACTTTGCTTTCTATGTTTAATGAATTTTCTCCAATATAGGCATTATAAAATGATGCGTTGACTATGCCATTATCTAATTTATTGTATATGGTTGCGGCATCTGTACCTTTACTTCGTTATCAAAGTTTTCTGTTTCTTCTGGAAAACACTTGGTTTTCCTGAACCGCCAGTTCCAATTAAGCCAGATTTTACTCCATTAACATACCAGTCTATCAACATATGCTTAATTTATCATGGACGGTTTTGTTAGCTGCCTTAGTAGTATCCAATGAGGCCTCAATAACTCCTGTATAAATATTGGTTCTAGATCAAAAGCAGATCATTCCTACTGTTAATAAACTTGGAAGTGGATGTAGTTCGGGCTACAGCCTCATTCCTGCATTTTTAGCCAAAGATTATTGCTACCTTTTTACTATATCATTAGCTAAAATAACTCAATTTGTCTCTGAACTAATTGATAAGTGGAAATTGACACGAATTTTACCTATTTCTAAAACTTGCTTTTACTTCAAAAATTTAATATTGGTATGAAATATTATTAGTCTAGAATAACTGTATTTACTTCCTCTTCTTATGGGTTCACTTCTTGTCGTCTTTTATTTTTGAAAGTTACAATCCGCTAGTGAAGAAAGTAGAACCGTTTCCCAAATTTCGACAATTTATTTGAGACACTTCCAGTACTTTAAATTTTATGGAAGCATTAGAAGCCAGGATAGGTTAAATTATGTTTTAGAATTGAATAAAAGAAATTAGTTTTTCGGCCGAAAACATAACACCCTTAAATTAGATCAAAAAAATTGACAGCAAATATGGGGTTTGTACAGGAAACGCTTCTAAAAACAGTTAGAGACCAATCACTTTTTCGTGTAATTATCGTCTATTCAGAAAATGTTGCTATGTATCTATAAAAACCTTTGACTGGTTATTTTTTCATATGTTTGCATAGCGACTAAATCCACGCATATTCCTTTATAGGCGACAGCGCGACTCCACAATTATTTCTATCTACTTCTACATTTTTCGATATAAGTAAGCAATATATCAAACCGGATATGATTACAAACCTTTTAAAAAACATTTTATCGTCTGTTTTGGAGTGCCATAAAAGCAACAGATTGAATTCTGTAGTTAATTTTTTTATTTGAGTTTCGTTTCGAGTACGTGTTATATTACATTGCCGAAATTGGAACCTGCTAATTTTTTGTCAGCAATGGTTCGAATTAGTTTTCCTAAATGTAAATGAACAATTATCATAAATTTGAATACGAGAGACAAAAGCAGCACCTGTTATTTATGCGTGCTTAGGTGTGTACGTGTACTTCTGTGTAATGCCGTAATGTATCAATGTAACCAGCATAGGATCGGATCCAACAAAAGACAAACATTCCACGCGAACACAATAAAACTTGATGCGAAGTTTAACTCTTTTTCCCGCCTGACAACTTTATCAGGTTAAATTTAAGACGTCCGGCCAGTAAATTTAAATTCCTCACTCCCCAAATGTGCCAATAAAAACGCCAAATAAAAAGGCGAATTTGATCGTATTAAGGCAGCGCGAGTGGCCGAACTGGACAGAGGCCTGTTCAACATAACGTGCGACGTGCGACGAAGGAAAAACTCGAACCAGTTTCGAGACTTATATATGCCTGCAAGCCTATCAGCGTCGCATACACAGAATAACAACAAAAAACGACAACACGGGAGAGCCTGCATACAATTATATTGAGGGATAATCAATTGCTTACAAAAGCCCGACGCAAACAATGATATCTCTTTTTGGAGTTCGTATAATTGAATTATCTTGGGTGTCAAAGGCGTATAACGACACGTTGCAGAAGATGACAATTAACTAGCTCCTTGTAAATCGGTTGACCGATAGCCGCCGTTTGTATAAAACAGTGGCGTAGTTACAGTTTTGTAATTGTAGGAACTAAAGCTCCGCTGCACGAAGAAATAATTGTTGCAAAATTCAAACTATAAAGAACTTTTACAATAGCATAAAGAAAGTAAAAAAGCTTGCAATGATGTATGTTGCATTAGGAAAAACTTGTGCTTTGATTTTAAAGTCCATCATGTTCTATAATAATTCAAAAAGTGCAAGAAGTACTTATCTGGAAAAAAATGTGTAAATAGATATACACAGAAAGGCTGTACTCTTTGAATAACCTTTAGTTTTGGTACAATTACTTTATTGTAAACAAGAAACATACTTTGTTGTTTGACCAAAAGGCTAGAAGATTGTTGCAGAACAGGGCTATTTATCATAGACGTTGGTAAAAACCTTGGGGCAAGTACAATAAGATTAATACAATTTCCAGCTTCTTGGTTTTTAAGAATACATGGAAACCACCACCAGGCGTTCATCCTGCCTGGACATGGGTGTTTCTGTTCCTAGTTGCATCGTTTTAAAGTGAACTACTACTGCTGCTGTGTACACCAAATAATGGTGAAGTATATCTTTTCAGCTTCCAGAAATGAAACAGGTAAAGGCTTAGAGTGGAAAGAGAAACTGGAAAACTTACACCAGGAAATATAAATTTCGACCTCTATTAAAAAGCGGCAACTTGTTTAAATAATCACGAAAGACATACTTACAATTAAAAAAAGAACCAAAGAATAGGCAGACAATTATTAAACTAAAGCGGAATTCATTTATATGAATAAGTTGGCCTTAGCAATGTCTTCTTGAGCTTTCCTCTTTGAAGCTATCGTTTTCTAGTTAAAAATCCAGAACTGTGCGCACAAGGGCGGCAGATAACTTTTGAAAAAAGAGAAAGATTAAACAAAATGGATACTATATTTAATTTGTAAATTTACGGTAGTCAAATGTTCTTATAGTTAGTTGGGCATTGTGTAGCAAAATATTATGGGTACACTACACTATGCAGAACGTTCATCTTTCATTTCTATTTCAAGATTTATAAAATATTATACTCCTTAATTTTTAAAGAAATTAATAGATTAATCAAACTCCACAAAGTAGCTAAACAAACGTTAACAAGCATAAAATGTGCCAAAACTTTTGAGAGGCAGAAAAGTAAGACAAATTACGGTATTTAAATTAAGATTGGCTCCTAGTGGCAATAAAATTTTTACCAAGCCATTGGCAGCAATACTTTGGGTTATGTATTTGTAGTTGGCGTATACTTACAATATCATAGTGTTTATTAATAGATTGTATATTTCTTATATAAATGGTGATATTATTGTGTGAATAGAATGTTTTAAGTAAAGATGTCGAAACAGATATTTATGATGTGTACTCCATTTATGTTATAAGTTTCAGTAACACAATTATTTTTCATATCGATGTTTGAAGTCAAAAAGAAATTTCATTCAACAAGAGTTTGAGCTATCCTAAGGGCCTGAACATGTTGGATGAATATAGAGAATGCCTGCCCTGGGGATCATACTGATTAATCGAATCATGCTAATGCTATCTGCTCTCAAATCAATAGGTAAAAAATTCTAGTTTTAAATAAATTCAAGTCTAGATTTTACATGCATCCCTATGCTCACTGGGTGTGCTACTAAATAGTTGTTGCACTGTATTGTGCAAACAGATTTTTCTATGTTTCTAATATGTTGTGGATTATGGATGCTTTTTTATTAGTTAATGCTCAAGCATTTATTGTTACTAGGTACTTATATAAATAAAGGCCATGCAATTGTAAGTAAAGAGGTCCTATCGCACTTCAGTGGTCGCAGTTTTCACGTTTTTCTATGGACCATAGAATATTACATAAATATGTGTATAACATGTCCCTGAAGTCTGAAACCATACAAACAATAACCCAAATAAAGCTCTTCAGAACATGAAAGCTATGTTTAAATAGGTAATATAGACATAGTTTTTACAATGACCTTGTAAAAGTTATTATGACATTGATTGTCTTTCCAAAGGTGATGCAGCATTGTTACTTCTTTTTGGGTAGATCTTATAATTTTGTAAATTACAATTGAAAATATTCGATCGCTTGCATAAGACAATTTGTGGAAGAACTAATTGTGAATACGTTATTTCAAAGTGTAGTACCTTTACAACATTTTCTTAGAAAGGTGGCGTATTTATGCGTGTTTGGCATGCTTTATGATTTGCCCCACTATTTTATTTCGATGTTTGCAGGTTAATTGAACGCACTGGTTATATGGAAGTCAACTACGCTTTTATGAAACTGAATAGCTAATTTTCATCACTTGTACACGTTGTATTTGTCATTCTCTTAGAACAATTAAAAAGGAATGGGTGGGCTTCGATGTATCGGGAATACTTCGTATATGAATTCAATGACTAATTTTAAGCAAAAATGATTCCATTAACTTTTCCTGAATTCCTGGTTCCTGGTTCATGGAAAATCATGGTTTGAAGTTGGCCAGTCGTATGCATAGATGCTTAAAAGATGTTGTTCATTAATTCCCATAATTGACAGTTGGTTATTTTTTTATTGCGTAATTTGTGTTAAAATTATGCTTGTAACTTTTTCAAATGAAGAATACGCGGGAATGATCTTCATGTACGGATATTGCAACGGTAGTACCACCGCATCAGTTAGGGAATTTTAACGACGATACCCAAACCGCCGCCTTCTAGATAAGCAAACGTTCAGTGGAACCTTCACTACTTTTCAATTCCGACTGAAACAGAATTTATGCGAAGAAACAGTGCTGCAAAAGTGTTTGGGGTTATTGAAAATTCTGGTGTTAGTGCGAGAAGAATTTCTGTATTTATTGGATAAACTAGGACGGTTGTGCAAGACACTTTGCAAGAAAACGCTATGCATCCCTATCATTACCAGCCGGTACAAGAACTTCTCCGCACGGATCTTAACCATAGAGTTCGTCTTTGTGAATGGTATAGCAATTGCCTGGATTCTCTTTCAACGACCTTTTTTGTTACAAAAAATTGAATCAACAATTTCCACAATGAACATGTACGGGCAATCAAAAATCTTCGTGCTGTTCGAGATACCTATTTCCGATAAAGATTCTCCGCTAACGTTTGTGCTGGAATAATTAATAATGAACTTATCCGACTACATATCTTCGACGGAAATTTGAACAGCGAAATGTACCGGGCTTTCTTGGAGAACGAACTACTCCTACTGCTTCAGGACATTCCTCTTCAAATCAGAAGGACACAATGATGTCCCCGCCCATTATGGAAGAGGTGTCACTAATTTTCTCAATGAACAGTATCCAAATCGATGGATAGGTTGTGATCGTTTAATTACTTGCCCGCCGCGATGACTGCATCTGAACCTACCAGACTTTTTTTTTATGTGGGGACATGACCTATTCAACGGGAAAGCCTAATAATAGGGGACAACTGATATAGAGCATTCATGAGGCGTTTGATGAGGTGGAAAGCAACATGGAGAACTACAACTGGGAACGAGAGCTCCGGCAGAGGATTGAGTTATGCATCGCACAAGGCAGTCGTCACATTGGGCAGCTTTAATAATTGGACTGTCATTATGGTTTTCATAAAGTAAATTATGATTTACTTCAGCTTCAAACCACGATATTTCAAGAACCGTTAGGAATTCGGGAAAAGTTAATAGAATCATTCTTGCTTAAAAGTAGTCATTGAATTTACATACGAGGTATATTGGATACCTCATCGGTCACCTTGTATATATACATATGTTCTAATGTCTTTTTTTGGAAATTACTTCAGTTGTGAAAATATTCATTGAAGCAGGTTTTATGTATTTATTTTTAATTTATGTAGGGATTTTTTGTAAGTATTGGTTAACTGCTATATTTTTTTTTCAAAACTGGTATCGTTTGCGAATAACTTAATTATAGAAAATATTTGTTGTGAATAATAAATTTGACTTTATGATTTTTAAAATAAACATAACTCTTGCGGGTAAGATGGCGAGTTGTTCGTCATCTTACCTGATAGAACTAAAAATTAATGGTAGGTCATGTTTTTCATATTAGGTTTAACTAACTATGGATAAAATATATCAAAGAAAAACTGGGAGGCGGTCATGGTCGAATGATAAAATGAAAAGGGCACTGACTGAAGTAAGAAATCAACAGTTGAGTGTTAATGCAGCCTCAAAAGCATATAATATCCCAGAAGCTACTCTAAGAAGATATTTTAAAAAATATCCTGATGAGGTAAAACAAAAGTTGTGTATCCTACTTATTTTGATTTTTTTAATAGACGACATCTTTTATATTGCAGAATTTTCCTGAAAACGCTGGTCGGTTTAAGCCAACATTTTCTGACGAACAAAATCTACTAAAACAATACGTCTTAGATATAGATAAACGAGCATTTGGTTTAACCAGAGATCAATTTAGAAAAATTCCATTCGATTTTGCTGTTCATTGCGGTGTTGCTGATAGATTCAATACTACTAAGAAAATGGTTGGTAAAGACTTTACAGAAGCGTTTATGAAGAAATGTAATCTATCACTCCGTAAACCAGAAGCAACTTCCGCTGCTAGATTAATGGCTTTTAACAAAGTTAATGTAGAAGCTTTCTTTAAGGTGTACAAAGAACTTCATTAAAAATATTCATACTCTGCTATTCAAATCTATAATATAGATAAAACCGGGTTTTCTTCAGTACCTACCAAGGATCCCAAAGTATTAACTCCAAGAGGAAATCGTCGAGTCGTCAAGATATCCTCAGCAGAAAAAGGAGTTAATGTTACTGCTGTTTGTGGCATTAATGCTATTGGAAATTTTATACCACCGTTCCTGATATTTCTAAGAGCAAGGATGCTACCAGCTCTTAAAAATGGAGCGCCCGAAGGAACTATGGCAGTAGCTCATCCTTCTGGACGGATGACATCCGAAAATTTTTTAAAATATTTAGAACATTTCATACAATATGCTCGTCCAAACGAAAAAATCCCGTGTTAGTATTAATGGATAATCACACCAGTCACGTTTCCCTGGAAGCCATTAAACTGTGTCGGGAAAATCACCCACCGCATACCAGTCATCGTATGCAACCGTTGGATGTCTCAATATACGGACCTCTCAAAACAGCATATTTACGAGCTTGCGAAGATTTTGTGACAAGCAATCCAGGTCGTCTTATAACACTGTATGATATTGCAGCTCTAGTTGGAAAAGCATACTTAAAAACAACAACTGTTTCAAATGCTCTTAGTGGCTTTAGGGCCACTGGCATATATCCTATTGATAGCCATGTGTTTGACGTACTTGATTTTGAGGCGTCCTTGACAACAGATCGAGACAATGGATTTTCCTATTTCAATGGAAATTCCAACTACATCTACTTTCGAAAATGCAGAGCTCCAAGAATATAGTCATATTTCAGAAGAAATGCCCGAAGGTGTGTCATCTGCTTTAGAAGAAACAAGACCCTCGGAATCTGATCAGATGTCCAATGAGATTTCAGAAATTCCTATTCCAACTACGCTAGGTCCATCTACATCAGGTATAGCTGCTCGCACACCCCGTGATGTATCAGATCATTTATTGAATAAAGGTCTACCTAAATTACCTGTTGCTGAACTGAGAACAAAACGACCCAGAAAGAAATTGCCGTCTCTAGTAATTTCCAGTACACCAGTGGTAAAGGTCTTAGAAGAAAAGGAAGCTGAAAAATTAGAAAAAGAGAGGAAAAGGAAAATACGAGAGCAGAAGAAAAGTGAAAAACAAAGTACAAGTAAAGACTTTACCTTACAAAAAAAAAAAATAAAAAATCCACACTGCATAAATCTAAAGAAAAAGTAATCAAGAGACAACTAAAATTTAACGACTCTTCTGACTCGTAAATAGATATTGAATACGCTGACACTGATAATGATTCAGAGCAAGAAAAAGATTGCATAATCTGCAATGAAGTAGGGAAGGACGAGCTATGGTATTGCTGTAGTAGGTGTAAGGAGTGGGCTGACGCTGAATGCTCTGGTATGGATAACCGAGGAGCAAAGATAAAACAATGGACTTTTGTGATTGGTGCATGTAAATATATATATTTTCAATATCGCATTATTTTCAGAATAAATATATTTTACCTTTATTTGTTTAGTTTCTAATATACCTTTTTTTTTTCTTAGAATAGCTAACTCGTCATCTTACCCTCCACATTTCGTCATCTTACCCTCCACGAAGGATAAGATGACGAATATGAAGTGGATAGATATATTTCAAAATTTTCGTTTGTGCCGAGTTGGGACGTAAGTGGTGCGTTCTAGGTGGAGCGCAGACTTTCTGCTTGCTGTTGGGTTGGGGCGTAAGTGGTGCGTTCCAGGTGGAGCGCGGGCTTTCTACTTTCTGCCGAGTTGGGGCGGTAAGCGGACATCGAACGATTGATTAGTAGGCCGGGTGAACTGGCCCGAATATCTAGTGTAAAGTACTAATAGCAGTCAATGACCTTGTAGGTGCCTGTCTCTTGTTAGAAGAAAAATAACAATGTTATAATTTTTTTAAGCTTTCTATCGTCATCTTACCCTCCTTTCCCCTATATTGGTGAAGAGGATATGAAAATTTTGGGTAAACAAATTACCTAAAACATTTATAGTTTCTTTGGGGAAACAAAAGGATTCCTTCACGCACGCCCCTGACTTGAAACGATAGAGTTTATCGAACGATGGTTGTTGAACGCTTTGTTGAAACTGCAAGATACTCTAGCATCTGTTTCTATAGAAATTCGCGCCTTGTATCATCTAGTCTGCGTCGGTCGCATCCGTTGATAGGGTTGCGCTTGCAAAGTATGCAGAGCGTCCAGTATAACTTATATTTAATTAGGCGCTGACCTGTAAGTGAATCGCCAGTCGTGCGCATATATCACCTATGTTGGCAAGGGAACAATGCAACTCCGGCTCGCCTGTTCGCTTAAAAATACATTTGAGGCGGATTACGTATAAGTGAGAGTAATTTGTTAAGATATTTCTGCCCGCCTTTTTTTCCTGTTTATTGTACTTGGATTCCATACATCATCAGACTTCCGCAATACGAAAATATTTCTTGTATTAAACAATAATAAACAGCTTCGCAAGCGGGGAATTAAATAAATTTCCTAAGCATTCCATAAGGTCACTTGGTCGTCTCAGTATGATAATGAAATCTATTATGCTTAATAAAGATGACGGCACATTTTTATGATAATTATCTATTGTGATTATTTAAGAACAATCTTCGCAAATTGAAAATATCAATGAGGAAGTAAATGGCAAGACGTAATTAATACAATTTATTTTAAATGTTCTTTTCTTTTAAAATTTGATTTGTTTTAGGGTAATACAAAATATCGAACGACTTTCCATTGATTGCGTATTATCTAAGGAATTTTCAGTATTATTCCACAAGCTTTAATTCCGCAAGTGTTTACTTTTAACTAGTTTTGGGACAGTGTAAGCCCTCTAAATTAAGTGAGTAATTCTTAAGCACAGTTTTGATAGTGGTTTATTAGTTAAAAGAGACTGGAATACTTATTTCTTTAACTTATTTTGCTTCTTTTTTTGTACTGGACTTCGGTTTTTCGCATTCGTTTTACATTGGAACATAGTTACGTTTGTACGTATTTTAAGATTCCTTATTTAAACGTGAATGTTTAAATATTTCAGGAAGGCCAACAGTATTAAAAGTTTATTGGCTCAATAAAACTTCGAATCTTAATCGGAATCAAGAGTCATAAATTCAAATAGATTAAATTCAATGTTCTGTGGTTAGTTTGTAAACGCATGAATAGTTTGTACCTTACCCGATTAAAATTTTATAAAATATATGCGAAATATGCAAAAATAGGATAGATAGGAGCATTTGTACATGTGGATATGGACT
Organism: Cetonia aurata; assembly: GCA_949128085.1. NCBI lineage: Eukaryota > Metazoa > Arthropoda > Insecta > Coleoptera > Scarabaeidae > Cetonia > Cetonia aurata. The sequence goes on along the minus strand of OX421886.1, from coordinate 19,706,346 downwards.
TAGCATTACATCTATTTGATTGTTTCAAATTATTTCACGAGATATTTTCATCATCAAAAACATGTTGTACTAAATTAACAACTATGGGTTATAGATGGAGAACTGTCTACATACATTTCTATGTGACTCAATGGAGTCATGGTTTTCATCGATTTGGGTGCGTAATGTTATTATGAAAGATGAGAGACGTGGGACATAAAGCGTGGGTGCAACATCAAAATATATAATTTTTTATGATAAATAATTAAAATTAAACGTTTGTATAGAAGACAAAGTGTACAAATACGGACAACTATTGCCAGACGCCCAGGTCGGGGCTAAAGAGTCGGCAGACAGTGTCAAAGTTACCAAAAATTTCGAAAAATTAATGTTATTTCTGTAGTTACGAAAATTTGTGAGTTGTGCCCAAGCGATACCATAAATGTTTAACCTTAGCTTATGTCAATAGTATAATAAGCGATAAATATTGGTACGATAAAAAACGTTGAATAACCAGCTATGTTGGATAAAATACTTGTAGGATAATCTCCGACAGATGGATCCTGCCCATGACAAAACTTTCTTTTAAACATTGTTCTATGGAGCGAATTAAAGGTTCCTTTGTAATTTTTCTATTAGATGAATACCTTTCCCTTTGCCCGGGTTCTTAAAAAAAAAAGAATTTACCATTACACAAAATGTGACGAAAAATTTTTTTTAAAAAGATACTGACAACGCTAAACGGCGCTTTATAAAGCCATTTAACGCATTTCATATGGTTGGCGCTATTCTAGTTATTTATAATAAAAAGATATTGTTAGCAAGGAAATGTCTTTTTGTAAATCTCTTACACTTCTTTTGATTCGGTCGTGAAACAATACCTTCTGTGCTGATAATTTTTTAGGATTTTTTTTTGAACCTCGATTAACAATTCCATTTCGAAAAAATATCGTTCACGATTTATATCCAAATGATGAAGAAACATATGTTCCTAGCACAGAATTTCTTGATTTTTTTTAAATAATATTCGGCGATAAAGTAAAATTCACCAGGAATGGATTAAGTACGACATATCTGGAATTTTTTGGACGAGCATTTTCTAATAATATGGAAAAGAATTTTAAATAAAAGTTTGAATCTGCTCAAGTTGTATACAAATTTCAGCTATACATAGTGTTCCAGAACTAGCTCACACCAAACAGGACACAAAGCACTCAAAAAACATCAACACTATGCTATGTAATGTACTATATAAGATATAAATTAAAAAAGAATTGCAGCAGAAACAATTTATAAGTTATAATAGAAGTTGATCGTTAGCGATTTTATATAATACAAATAAATCAGAAACCGTGCATGAACAAGCCTTCTGATAAATGATTTCAAGTACAAACATCTAATGTTACATAATCAAAACGTTGCATAATCTAAAAGCCTATGGCAATGTTATTGTAATGTAAAAGATGATTAAATTTAATCTAACAGTAAATTATAGTGGTAATAGTAAACGCCAATTAACAAATAATTGTATAAACGAAAGAAGAAGAAACCAATGTCGATTTCTCAATACGTGCTAGAAACATTTTGTTAAATGTGTGTTATAAGAAAGTGTGCACTTAAAACAACTAAAAGAATTAAAGTAGAAAATGTCATCGCTTCGAAAATGTAGCCACTAAATTTTGAAAGAGGGTGTATGCATTGTATCGGGTAAAGTAATTCAATTTATCAGTCGCTTGTATAGGGTATAGAATCATGCAATTAGAAACAATCGGTAATAATTAATTAATTTCTGTATTTATGCCCGGTCGATAGTCTAGTGGCTTGCACACTTGTCTATCAGCCGTGAGGTCCAGAGTTCTAATTTCACTTTGATCAATTACGATAACCGGTTTTTTCCGGGGTCGGAATGATAATTTGGAGGGAGATTTGATTGTGCGGTGTGCCTGAAAAGCATATTAAATGTTTAGGCTTTATCTAGTCTAAAAAAAAAAAACAGAAAAGAGATACACTTAAGAGTGAATTATGTATGGCCGGTTGCCTATTTTTCGCTGTTCTCTGCCATAAGATTAAGCAAACTATTGACAAATAACTCGTCTTTCTTTTTCGTTTCTTGCTGCAGAAGTCTTTTCGATTTTTTTTAAAACAAGCATTTTGCACAATAAATCTAAAAAAGGTTCTGTAAGAAAATTGGCTGTCGTTTTTTAATCATTCCTGTAAAAACAAAATTGAAAATGCGGCATCAATAAGCCCATATCATTCAGCGAACAAAATAAAATTAAACTTAATCGTGAGGTGCTGCCCTAAGCGGTAGAACTAAGCATTATCAAGGAATTCCGACAGGGTATTCAATTGGTAACGTTGTAAAAACAATTGCGCATTCAAATAATAAGCGGACAACGTAAAATAAAATATAACTTACTAAAGAAACCATCGGTAATAAATGTACGGGTGCAGCGTTCGAATGGTTTTACTTATTGTTAGTAAAATGAATCGAGTTTATTTTATCTTGTAAATTGTAATTAAGTGCGATATGTGAAGAGTCCGCTCTTTTATATGTGCGATTGATGAAGACGGAGACGGGGAGTTTTTCCTCATTGTGTATGTCAAACATTCTTGCAAGTCTGTATATGAACGTATGGTAAAATTTCTTAGTAGCATTAATATTGTAGACTTTAATACGATGTCCCGAATGTGTGCCTACAGTATTTTAATCGTACACCAGTGGTTGGAATGGTTGATACAAGTGTGACCAACAAAAGTGATTCATCATCAGCCGCACATAGCGGTGAACCTCCAACATAATCTCTTATCAGATGCTGCAATCATTAGATGTGTCTGTCTATAGACTGTCTACTATACGGAACATATTTGGTGTAAGAAAAGTGGAAATCTGTGCTGTGTATGTGAACTTGCATTAAGCAATAAAAGAACGTAATAAGTTGCATTTGGGCTGAAAGAGATGTAAGTTCGTGTAACTATAATTACCTGTTTTTCATGTGTGTAGCAAGAACAAAATGCGAAGGGCCATTTTTTGTAAAAAGGGGTAGTGTGTTTTTTTGTACGATTTTAGAATGTGTAAACGATATTGTGTGTGTAATATAATAATTTAATACAGTGTCATCTAGGTCGATTCCATGTCGATTTAAGCTAAATACTATTTCAGAATCGCAATATTTGTTTTATAACCATGATTCATGCTGATGTATTTTTCTTATTTTAATAAATAACTAAACTTCGATAAACGATGTGTCATTAATTTCGTTACACACCAGTGTTAATATTCACTTTTAGAAACTTTTGTAATAATGTTAATAAGTACTGAAATGCACTCATTTTTCGTAGTAGTGTTTCTTATATCTAATTTTCGATCCAGTGAATTAGAAAAGCAGTCTGTTAAAATTTAATTACTAGTAACAAAATAAATAAATTTCATATGAATATCAATACCTTCGCGTCTTCTACAACAATTTTATGACCGGCGCTGGCGCAGTAATGTTCGCCGAAAATTAAAATTGCTATCAACCAGCCACAAGCCACAACCACAAGCCAAACGTTGCACGTATGTCGCCACTAGTAGACGTCATTTTTATAGTCCTATATATTGAAATGAAGACGAGAGGGGTCCGTTTGTTGACGTTATAGTTGATATCGTTCACTCTGAAATTGGTGATAAAGGGTTTTTAACTTTTTAACGCATTGACTTTTATTTTTATAAAAACAAACGGGTTAGCCTTACTATTACATCATATTTGCACATGTCGCTTTAATAACCGATAATTTATTGTGGGTTTGCACCAAGTAGAATTCAACTTGCTGCTGCAAAAGATATATGTCTCTCGAACTTATGTAGATCATATTATCGTAACTGTCGGAATTATCTGGCGATTTTACTTGGGAGATTTATCGTCGTGCTTTGACCCACTAGGTATCGCGGCGAATATAATAGATTACGAAAGATTTCCTTTAGAATGGAGGCTATAAATCTCGGTAGTTACCGCAGATATATGGCGTCGAAGTTTGCGTGTCGCTTTTAGGAAAATCGCGAAAGCTAAACGGGAAACACAATCATAAAATGCGCACGGCGTGTCGATGTTGCACATTTCACGTTTTCGCGTGCAGATTAAGTCACATTCATCCGCATAATAGAGGGCAACTAATGAATTTTGCAGGTTTTTGTGTCAGGCACGTCAGCGAGCCGTCAACATCAAAATCACCAAACTAAATCATTCAAGACAGGTACCAAATACGGCCGGGGAACCCATGGTCGCACTTAATGGGTTCAAGTGGTGATGAGTTCTTCTAGCCCGAAGACGTTCGTTATTCATAAGCGGGACGGTGTTGCCCGAGGAGCGTAATACAAAAGATCAATGGTCGCGATTAATTCTCGATTTTCGGGCGCATTATGTAAATTCGGGTGTCCATACGTATACGACGTGTAGTCCATACCTCTCAAAGCACCTAATCAATTATCCTAACGTCAGAATGATGAGCTGGCCTTTTGGAGAGATGCTTTTTAATAAGGAGTAATGCGCGTGTTGCTATAATTACGGCGTAATCTAGATGACCGACCTTTTAGTGGAACGATTCGTTGATATTTTAATTGACAGGTTTTGAATATTAGAATAAATAGAGCGGGCGAGGAGATATCAATACGTTTATTTGTTGACGTTCATAATGGTTGTCTGTTATACTGGCTGCTTGTAGGTATTATTTATAAAACGCTATTATAGTGCTGAAATAACTAAAAGCCATAGTGTAGACATTCAGAATAGGCTTTCCTTTCACCGGTGAAATTCTGAAGCGATAAATATGCTCAAAATAAAACTAGAAACTATCAATAGAAAATGTTCGTCTGCCATAACTTAATGTTTTATGGCACTATAAAAAAATAGGGCGAGACATGGTAAATCAATACCACTGTCTGCTTCGTAACAAGTCTAACAGTTCCTTATTTTTTTTTTCCTTTAAACCACACTCGTCGGACCTATGGTCACTGTTTGTACCACCTCCACTAATCTGGGACTGGGTAAAGTATGTCTCTGGGTCTACTTTTGGTCTCCCAAATAAGTTTTGCCTTCTGCGATCTAGTGCCTCGCCGTCGCATAGTATGCAATTGGCTGTCTCCGGTTCTATCCCGCAGAGTCTACAGTTTGAGTCCCTGCGAAACACTCCAATTTTGCGCAGGTGTTCTCTAACCTCCGCATATCCGGTCATTAGGCTCGTAAAAATGCGGAGCTGTTTCCTACTGAGCTGTAACAGTTCTTTAGCGTTTTGACTGCATGGTTTTGTTCCTATTTTGACATGTATTATATGGGGTAAGTTCCTCCAGTATTCTAGTTGCTTAGTTCGAACCCAGTCGCCTATGTGTTTTCGGGGCCATTTGCTTTGCAATCCCCACAGGTTCTGGGCTGTATATTTTCATCTCTGACCATCTGTTTGCGAATTTGTCAGCTCTTTCGTGGTCTTGATAGCTCGGTATCCAAGTCAAGTAGACTCTGTTCCGGTCTAAAAGTTCCAACCATTGATAGAGGCACTCGGTTACCAGCTTGCACGACATTTTCCGATTTAGTAATGCCTTTAGTACCATCTGGCTGTCTGGCATGAAGTGAATTCACTCATGTTGGTCACCGCCTTCACATTCATTGTTTTTGCACACTGGAGGATAGCATATACTCTTGCCTCGAACACCGAGGCATACTCCGCCAATGCATAGCTGTACCCCTCTTTTAGAGAGTATATCCCTGCACCGGCCCCATCAGCCGTCTTAGATCGATCCGTGTGTTAGACGAAGTCTTGCTTATTGTTCTCATGTGCATGCCTACTTCCGTTTGTCTGCTATGGACACCATGAAGAGACTTTCATACCTCGACATATGTTCTATTTTAACCCCTTTCGGAATCATTGAGTGTTGCAGCGTGTATGCCCTCATCCTTGCCTCTCCATGTATAACCAGAGGCAGCGATGGCAAGTTCAAGAGTGCCTCGATTGCTGCTGTCGGTATAGTCCGCATTGCTCCCGTTGTTCCTAAGCAGAAGTTTCACATTTTCATTGCTGTTGGAGAAGAGTTTGAAAAAGGACGTAGGACAAGGAAAAATGCTATTATAAACTCAAGATCTATTGCAGAAATTATCATACCGAGCAAAGGTAATGAAAGTATTCGAATTTCTTCTTGTCAGGCGTTTTTCTGAATGCTAAACTAATTCTAAGTTTCATTGCTTCTCGCAGACTTTATCGGAACATATTCTAGTCGTTACCGGGAGTGCAGGGCGTACGCCATCTAGGGGACATAGGTAAAAACTTGAAATCAACTAGAAGCCCGCAATAGAAGCTGAATTCCTACTGATTTGTAATGGCACCATACGCTGATTAATAATGGTACTTTTTCAGTTATTTTGTTTGGGTTTTGAAAAATAAAGTGACTATGCGTAGACACTACAATATTTTAAACATTTAAAAATGCTATTTAAACAAAATATAAATTATAATATCCATTAACATTTTGTTTTGTCGTTTAATTATCAATCAATTATCACCAACAATCTTTGAAGTTTTTCGGTAAAAATGGGTCTTTAATTAACATGCCTAACTAATCTATGGCATTGTCAAAACTAGCAATTTAGTGAGCGATATCAACATCGATGAAAATTTTATAGTAAAATCCCCAGATATTTAAAGTTAAACGCAGTTAAACCGAATGCGTAAACTCATCATTGTTTTAGCTACCTTTCGGTGTTTTAGGACCTGCCTGTGCCAATGATCCATTATCTTCAAATAGAATACTTGCGATTCACTAATGGACGGTTTTGGTATTATACGTGACTGCCATGGAAACAGGTGTTCTCGTTTCTTGTAAGATTCTTCTATTTTCCGCTCGATGGAATCACCAAATTTTTTGTTCAAACCTGGAAAATTTTTTATCCGAATCTGCCATCTGAAGCCTCGGATCCGAAGTCATTTTAAAAAATTTGAGATCTGGATCCTATGATTTGGATACTCTCAATTTAATTTTATCGGTTATTTACAGCACTATTGCAAAGTAAAATTAAAAAATTAAATAACCAAAAAGAAGGCAGAAGTACCCTCTTTATATTTGTCGTAAATGCGTCACGTGTTATCTATGTTATTAATCTATAAAATCGCTTTCCGGCTTAGAAGTATAGTTTCTATTGTTTCGATTGATTAATCTTATTGCATGTCGTATATCTATTTAAACTGATTTGTGAACAAACGTGTATTCTAAATATCATAAGTTGCACAATTGAACTACACAGACTTGCACACAATGGAGATAACGTAGTGTTCCCTATAAAGACGTTAAATTCTAATTTAATACTGGACCTTATCTAATGACACGAATTTGCATGGAGGTATAACGCTGAAATAATTCTGGTTTTACAGGAACTATCTTTACAATAAATACTTGATAGCCAAGTTGGCTTTCCTGACAATAGAGATTAATTTACATATCAACTGGAATAGAACCATGTTAACATGCCATTAATGAATTATTAATTATTTCAGTATCGATATTACCAAACGTAGAAATTTTTGCATACCTCAATAAGTTGTAAGCTGACAAACAACTGATATATTAAGTGACGTAAGGTAATTGAGATTTTCTAAATCCGCTACGTATAACTGGCATAAGTGGCGAAACCGATATGGTAAGCAGAATTTTAATTCGATGCCTTGCTCCATTGTGGGTAAAAGTGGTAGGTCTGACTTATGAAATGATTTATGTATGTAGTAATCGTACTATTATGTACGCTTGCCCAGCTTTTAAAAGCAACAGTCTTACCATTTGCGCAGATTAACGGAGACCAGAGCCAATTTGTTTAATTTTACACTTGAATTAGTGGATTATTTGAATAATACATATGCATGATGTGCATATATTAATTAACTATACATTTACGTCTAAATTTGTATTTAAAGTTGACTGCATTTTTATCTGTTAACGCATTGCTTCATCCTTGAAGACTTGTGAAATCTTCCGAAATTGGTGGTTTCATAATTTTAAAAAATTGCATTGTGCCACTAGTTATCAAAAATGGATGAGACCATCACCAAAAGAAGCTTAAAGTGTTCTATTTTCAGAATTAAAATTAAGAAAAGTAAATCACTTTTAGGCCTAAAATGCAGCGGTATTCTTAACAAATCAATTTCTTTGATTAAACGAATCCTTTGTATCAGTCCATAAGCTTTTAATAGGATTATTAAGACCAAAGGTATATTTAGTTCCTGGAACTTGAACTAACGCCAAGGTTATCGCAAAGCTGTTAATTAACTCAATGCTGAGTTTCTGAAATATTGCATTTCCTCAACAAGATAAGTATATTATTGCGTTTGTATTTTTTTTTAATTTGCTTAATTTACATATACATATTAAGATACATATAATTACAGACACATCAACAATCGTGCATACCTAGGTTGTTCCAGCTGTAAATATATGTAGTATGTTTAGATTAATGTGCGTTCTATCTTTGTTTATTTTTAACACATGTAGATACATTTCTGTGTATGTATATGCAAGGTTACGACATGCCAACACAGGAACAACATAAACGGGATTCCGAATGTGTCTGAACGACTAAGCAAATTGAATAATACCCTTTGTTTGGGTATATAGGTATATTGTTTGTTACTATACTTATCTATTGTTGCTGAAGTATTTTCATTAACGAAGCTGTGTTTACGGTAGTAGTTTTCAGTTAAACAAACATGTTCAAATTTTATGTGGTATTTCGAGTATGTATTACTCTTTTCATAAAGTATTATGACAACAACAGATTCAATACATAATTGTTAATGCCAATTATTATAATGTATAATACTATTAATTTCCGTGTTGAATTACCCCATATAAGAATAGTTTATTCAATATTTATAATTTTTTTATTTACGGATATCATTAGAGTTAATATCCAGTGTTGTATTTTTATATTACTTGTTATTAGATTAGATAATAGGAAATAAACATTATTTTCGGTATATTTAAATTAGCCCATACTAATCTAAGATATAATAAAGACGAGATAGTTATATGGGCTAGTCGCGGGTTTTATCACTGTGACTGGGCGCGGATTACTCCCACATTGAATCTGATTGATCAGATCGGCCGTTGGTGCAGCGTACCGATGTGAAGGCATCTCGTTCTGTGATCGATTGCCAGTTACAGTAGATTTTATACGATACTTAGCGGGTGTATACATCAAATAAATATTAGAAACCCAACTGTGTCTACCGAACATAATTTACATCAAATAAGCATGACAAAGGTAGTGAAATAAGCAGTAGCGCCATCTTTACGACAATTTATGTACTATAACATTTATATCGATTATGGGTATTCTTACTATACAAAAACATACTGTATAAAACATTGCTATGATTCACACTAAAAAAATTTAGTAAATTTACCAAGATTCCTGCTAAAAATTCCAGTAACATTTGGGGGAAAATCACCAAAAACTGGGTAATTTTACGTTTTTTTAACAAAATTACTTATACTTTTGGAAATTCCCCACATTTCGACCAGTATTTTTCAATTTTAGGTAAAAGTGCTACGTGAAAACGTGATATTATTAAAATTTTTATGCTTTCCCAGGGAATCTTATAAAATTACTTTGTGATTTTATCAACAGTTAGGAAATTTACTAAGGAAACCAAATACTTACAATGCCCGCATGTTCAATTTTATGGGTTCAATTTGTAGATAGATAGCACATAGCACGCACGGAAGTGGCAGTGATCGTTCTTTTTGTTTTATCTATACGCATATTTAGGTAAGTGACTAATTTAAAATAAATCTAGTAGTGAAATAATACATTCTTACTACTGAGGGTGACCTGCAGCTGCATTTTCATAATTTACAAACGTTGAAACATATAGGTTTGTGCATATACAAACACACAATACACCTAATTATGCTCCAAAAAAACACATTAATATGCCTCGACAGGGTATACAAAATATATTTGTAGTTTGTGGATTACCGTAATGCTAAAGTAAATGGTTATAGATATTGTTTATTGTAGCCATATTGCTACGCTGAAGTAGAGGTTATGAATGTATTATTCAACTTGTCTATTTATACACTCTAACGAAGATTTGGTAAAATTCCTGTACGGTTTCGGGGCAATTATATTACCTCGAAACCGTACAGGTATTTTACTTGTGCGAGTAAAACTACTTTGATGTAAAAATACACCAAGGAAATTTACTACTAGTGTATGAAAATTACTAAGTAAGTAAAATGAAATTTACTGACTAAATTTCTTACGATAAAAAATGTCCCTGTACGGTTTCGGGGTAATATAATTGCCTCGAAACCGTCCAGGAATTTTACCAAATCTTCGTTAGAGTGTACGGTTTAAGAAAATCAATAAACATTTTTAGTACCTGGTATTAAACATATCGTATTATATTTGTATTATAGAGGTAATTAACTGAACTACAATGTGTACAAATATGTTTTTTATACCCAATATTATATTTTTTTATAATCTAGATTTGTATTGTACAGTTTTCTCTGTAAGATAAAGGCTGATGTATATCTTAATGCGAGCGTTTGTTTAAAACTACTATCTAAACATGAACTCAATAAGTTCAGTTTGATTGGGGTAATGTTTAGTGAAACTAATGAAAAAAACAGTGAAATTAAGCAGATATTAGTAATATGAAAATATGTTATATGTCGAAGATATCGGCCAATCTAAAAATTTGCCATAAGTAATTTCATGTGCTCTTCGATTTTGTATGTAACAAATTATTTAGTACAATATTAGCAGTTGCAGCAATTTGAAGAAGTGTATACATTGTGTTTCCCTATCCAAATGCATGTTTTAGAGAAAAGAATTTATACATTGTAACATAATTGGCAATTTACCAAATTTAATATATTTTAAATTAAATAAAACGCTGATTGACAAATTGAAACCTTTAAGCTCACATATAAGCAAGCAAAATTAATCGTGATAAATTATAACATATATATGTGGTAGTATATCATCATTAAAAGTGTTTGATATTCGTATAAAAATAGTTCCATTCGCTGTCGCGGTATTCGTACAAAAATAGTTCCTTTTGCTGTCGCAAAGGCACTGCATGTTAAGTTCTAATGCTATTTTGTGTTGCAGCTCCGTTCAATCTGCACAGACTGCTCATTTTATATGTTAATAATATGAAGTAGTGTGGAATATTTTTATTATGGACAAGCAGCGGTCAAAAGCCACCGCCGCTGGTGCGTGTCCCAGTTTTAATGATCACACATCTAAAACACATCCACAAGATATGTACCTAGTAAATACACAACATAAATAATTTATAACGTTGTCTGTCGCACATCTAATACGCAGGATATGGATTATTGGCAGTGTGAAATAAAAGAAGCGCCATCTTTACGACAGTTCAACGTATCTGCTGTTACATAGAAAATTTGGAAATGGGTAACTTCAATATCATAATATGTTCAATTAGCTGCAATTTTGGTTGGTTTAACCTTATTTCTTAATACAGCTCACTTTGTTAAATGAACAGTATTTACTGTACAAATGAACTCAATGGGTTTGTTAAATTAATAAAATCAAAGTAACAAAATAATATTTCATTACATTTTTTCTGTTAAATTGATTATAATTTTGGTTAATTCAACAATATTTGTCAACAAAACCTGTTTTCTTAATTTAACACCTGTCGCTCCCTCAGTGTGCAATCTGTTTGTAGTAGCCAAATGATCATTTGCTTTTAATATGCTTGTGTTAGTACCAATAACTAAATTAATTGCCAGAAACACTAGAACTAATTGGCAATAACTAAACATTTATTTATTACCAGTAAAAACACGTAAAAGTAAAATACACTATATTTCTTTTAAAACGCAAGACAATCCTATTTGTTTATTTTAAATAAAATGGTACTTGCAACAGAATTTTCTTTAGTTTTCGGCAATTAAAAAACTGCTTACTCTAAATATGTAAATGCAAAACAAACAAATTATTTGGACAACTTCTCTCAGTGAAGGAAAGAAAAGGTAGCTAACAGGAAGAAGCACTCACATTTAATTATAAAGTAGAGAATAGGGAAGCTATTATGACCAGGTAGATGTTATTCATCGTCAAGTAATTAAGATAAATTACATTGATATATATGCTATTAAATGTGAGATAAAATGGTAACGTATTGCAAACAATTTTTTTTTGCAGTGGAATTAGAATATTGCATTATATCAAGATAAGGAGCATGAAGTTTCAAATACGGGTTTCGCGTATTTTAAGATTGTAAAGGTAGTATATAGCTGTTGCAAACACATTTTCTCTTAGACAATTATACGAGTTGTATTAAATGTGGCCGATATAACGAATTAATTTGGATTTGCACAGGAATTTTACCCAATACCTAATTATTTAGTGCTTAAAATACTTTGCATTTGGTTCTAAAATTCCAGTTCTAAATATAAATCAGCCGGTTTAATTTAATCAGGACAAAAATAGAGCTCATAAGGTAAATGCCGAAATGTCCGGTTGCATTTAAAATGTTTAGGTAGTCATTGCTCTATTCCACGCATACCATGCGGAGTAATGTTATTCTCATTGAAAAACACGTAGCGGTATTATTCATGAAAGAATCCGCGTGTTTTCCTGGTACCGGCGTGATCCGCGTTGTGTTTTCGTATTTTGTTTTGGTTGCGGATTGACATCTGGCGGGACGCGGCGTAAGCAATTTCATATTTGCGGTCTACGTGGTTTTAAAGAGGAGAGATTTATTTTTGTATGCGGGTAGCGTATGCATGCGTGTGGTGTGTTCATTCATTGAGCGTGATGGTGTTGATGGCTACTCACGGGACCTGGTGGTGCCGGTGATCAGGGTGATGCATGGGGAAGGTTACCTGAGCACAGCGAACGGTCGCAGATGACGGAGAGCCGACGCAGGCTGGATTTCCAGCCGGCATGCACGCGAACTGACTCGTACTGCTCGAGGTGCATCTGTAGCCACTTTCATCTAAACGCGTACTGAGAGAGAAACCCAAACTGGACGTCGCGCCAACTCGCGCGAACAACAACAGCACAATAATACGGTCCGCACGATGGCGACGAGAAACAGAAATTGCGGTTGCTGATACGGAGGTGAATATAATCTAATTTAAGGTCAGAATAGGTGTAGAAAGTGCATAATGACATTTATTTATTTCATAATGCCATACCTGGACTAATAATTTAAACACTTAAGATGCTACTTGTGCCGTGATGTCTGGATTTTAAAATCAAAAATGCAAAAATATGCATCAAATATGAGCGCTGTGGTACCTAATATATATTGCTTACACCAGCAGTTCCCCATGATTTAAAATTTCTACTTGTTCTATCTTTATAACCCAATATATATATACAGCGTTACTATAAAAGAAATAGACACCTTTGGTATTGTATAAAACAAAAGTTATTTGTGATACCGACATGCATTTTGCGCTGTCAGGTTGAGGAACTGTAGAAGTTTCGATAGTACAGTTGGTAGTACTGCGCAATCATAATAGCTACGATAGCTGCAAACTCTACTGAGAAAGCATATTGCCAGCTTGAATGTGCCAAAACGAACTCCGTAATTGTTGTCCAACAACATTTTCGAATACGTTTTGGAAAACCACCACCTACTAGACAGTCGATCTACAATTGGTACAATAAATTTGAAACGACAGGGTGTTTATGTAAAGGCAAAAGTCCGGGAAGACCTCGTGTATCAGAAGAAACAGTGGAACGTGTCGTACTGTTTACCAACGAAGTCCACAAAAGTCAACAACACGTGCAAGTTTGGAACTACAAATTCCGCAACCAACTGTGTGGAAAATTTTTCGTAAACGACTAAAACTGACGCCTTACAGATTGCAGTTGGTACAGCATCTACGTGAAGATGACAAGCTTAAACGTCAAGATTTCCGCAATGAAATGCTGCAACGTAATGAAGATGAGTTTTGCAAGCGGATAATTTTCAGTGACGAGTCAACATTTCGTATAAGTGGCAAGGTGAATAAACACAACGTTCAAATATGGGGAACTGAACCTCCGAGAGTGTTGGTGGAACATTTGCGTGATTCTCCAAAAGTGAATGTGTTCTGTGCTGTATCTACTGGGAGCTACATATCATCAAATGTTGATCAATTGGTTGATGCTTCAACTGCATGAGGACGGGGGAACTTTATCTTCCAACAGGATGGAGCACTTCCTCACTGGCACCTCCGCTTCCTAATGATTTAGATGAGATAAAACAACGCATCACGAGAGCTGTGGATGGAACGGATTCATAATAACGTTATTAGTTTTGGATTAATAAAACATTGAAAGTATCTATTTCTTTGTAGTAACCCTGTACATAAAACTCTCACTGCCTTAAATAAACATAGCTACAATCGCAATTTGTAAATGGTCTGTTACAGAAAACAAAAAACACGGAAATGGAGAATGTGAGATTAGTTAAATTAGAAAACATCTTTAAAGATCTAGGAAATGGAAAAAAGTCGTACAGCGAGAAAAATAGCAGATGGAAATATTCGTAGAACTTAAAAATGGAGGTCAACCCAGGTGGATGGAGTGCTCGAAACAGTAAGAATGTCAACGCTACTCGGAAATTGGAAGAAAATACCTAGCAAAAAAACAAAATACATTGAAGAGATGCTCGTTGATGAGGTTGCGATATTAAAGCACTGGAAAAGATGCGAAATGAATTGCAAAATGAAATGCATGCAACAAATATATATATTCATGAACAATGCTCTATTTTTCATTTTTACTGGTACTCCATGATTTCTGTTTATCTAAATTGAACTTATATACAAACTTGTGTACTAAAATGACTAAAACTTACTTTAGCGGTGAAAAAGATTAATTAGAGAAAATGTTGACATTGATTTTGGAACCAGTTACGGCTGGTCTTTATCAACCATTAAGTAAACAAAATTGTCAGTAGAAGTAAAATAAAAAAAATAAAATAAGTAAAATTACCAACGTAAGAAAAAACGTCTACCACAACGTCAATATGATGTGTCAACTGGTAATAGCCTCATAAGTCTTTCACATCATTCCTTAGCTGCAGGTCAAGTTTTTGATTTTTGCGTTCTCATAATTCTGGAATACGAGAACAATTTCCAAAAAAATTGATGTCTGAGATTTTACATAAAAGAACTACCGATAACTGTAATTTTAAAACCGATACCATTAATAATTTCAGTAACTTTTACAACGTCATCCTTTCATATCATAAATCTTAATTGTTCGCTGTGTTTTGGTGAACCATACTTGTCCAATAATTTTTCTCGTAACTTTAATTGTCTTAAGGCTTACCATTTGTCAATTTTAAATTGTTTTAACCTTGTAGGATTTAATTAGTTTTATTCCTATTGGAATTTGCCACTTTTTATATTTTCCTTTTGTACTTTTGTCTTTTGTACACACCCAGAGTTGTTGCATGCACATTCAGTTTGACCAGTTAATATTAATTTCATTCCACGCTGCAGTGGAATATTTCGACTTTTACTTATGACGTTGATAATTTTGGTTATATTGATAATTTTGTTTAGCTAATCGACAGCTTAATAAAGATCAGCGCTTGGTCGAAACTCTACTAGAAAGGTAGTGCTGTGCAACCGAATCCATTTTATAACCGGTTAACCGTATGGACATATCGGTTAACTGGCACAACCGTCGTGACCGGTTAAAATTCAGTCTTATATATTGTAAATATTTTATCTATATCTACCTATCTAAGTATTTCCATACCTTTCTGTTATTTCCTTTTCTTTACATAGATATCTATATTACAATTTTTAAAGATTTAATTGCTATGTAATTTGAGAGGTCAGCTTAATGTTTTTTAAACATATAAACTAAAATTTTAAGAACTTTTATTTGAATTATAGTTTAAATACATCAAAATTTTCAGGTTGTGGCTAGCAAATATCATCAGCAAAGGTGATTAATGAAATTGAATTTACGTGCTAAAATTGAAATAAATTATTTAAGCGATTACAGCGGCGATGCGTTTGCGAAATGAACTGCAACGTAACGTTTTCGTCCAACAAGTATCGGCAAATTGCAAGCCGGGTTGCCCGAGGCTCCCATCTATCGCTAGTCGGCTTGACCGATTCCTATCTCGGCGACTTCGTATGCGCCCGAGCGCTGCAACATAAGCCGGGAATTTATACGCAATATTATAGAACGGATTCGCGACTAATGCCGTCATTTGGATTGAATATCTGCGCGCATTCGATGACTAGATTGCAAATTACTGCGAATCATCGTCTAACTTATGGGTTATCGGGTTATGAATGTCAAATTCATATACGAGCGTGCGTGAACCGATGCAGACGGATCGAATTCAGTTCTGATCGCTTAGATACGAGACGGTCTCTTAATTGTTATTTATTTATCTCTTCGAAAGAAACTGCTTAGGATAGTGCGGTTCTCTTTTTAACTGTGATGCTGGTTATCTTAGTGATTGTCTGCCAAAGAAATATAATTTTGCTGGCAGGCATTTCCGATATGATTCTAGGCGAGAATGCGTATTGCGTTAATGGCAATCCTGTGTATAGTTTCGATGTATAAAAGCCGATGCCACTCTCTTATATGTGTCGATTTTAAACCAACTTCACGCTTGATAACTGTTTAATACTGCAGTTAAGTCGTAAAGATAATGCACTTTCCCTTAAATCGAAGGAGATTGTCTTGATTAGCGAATGAGGACGTCCATATTTTTCTCAAACCACACGAAGAAAGGTATAGATATCTTACATTAAATTGTACATTTGTTATTACAAGTTTTATTGGCTCAGAAATAGTTAGAGAACGATTATAATTAATAGATGGATTCCTTTTGGAGGATTTTTTTAATGCACGACATTCAGAAAGAGCAAATGTTTACGTTAAAATAGTAGTATTAACCCATAAGCTATTTAATTCTACTGGAAATATACAGAATCCTGGGTCAAAAAAGTATGTTGTAAACAATAACGTACGATGGATTACTTTCTGGTAAATCATACACGGAATAATTTTCTTCATTTAAAATCCGCCAATAGCTGTTTGCTTTTTGTTCTGGTACTCTTTAAAGCTAAGCAATAATATGATCCTACATCAGTGAATATCTCGGAGGTATAAATAATAATATAATATGCAAATTACCGATGATTTATGTCATAACATTTGAGCAAATAATAATGATTATAACATTTAATAATCAGTAGGCTTAGAAATATTACAGCCGGTTTTAGGAATGTAATTCGCGTCCGCATTAAAACAAGGCATGCAGGAGCGTAATTCATCGCGCGAACTTATAAATGTATGCACATACTCATGTGAGAAACGTTGATACTTGCTAGAGAAATTTATACCTCGGTAAAACATGCCACTGTGGTATGTAACGCGGTATAAAATCTCGAATTGGTTGATTAACTGAAAACAAGCGGACTGTCGATGGAGCATACCGACGTCTTATAAACGCAAGAACGTTTCAAAGCGAGAAACGATAATGTGTTTTCCTTCAAACCATTAACACCTCAGAATATGAACTCGACGAATACGTATCGAAAAGTCAAAAACAATGATTCATAAAAACCGGTAGTTACTTTTATATTTTCCATTGTTCCTTGTCGTTCGTCTGCAAAATCTGCTACTAATTATCGTAAATTAGGTAATTAAAGAGGATTGTAAAGTTGTAACAAATTATTGTGACATACATACTTTCGAATTGTAGACTATTTGATCTCGCGTAACCACTCTATTATCCATTGAATAACATCTGTGTGGGTACAAAATGAATGATAAGGTGATTGTGTTGCACTTGGCGTATCAAATTCGTTTAATTTTGCCGTACGATGCAACAAATCAATATTTCCAATCTCCGTTTTATGGGACATATAATATGAAAGTACTAAGTACACATATAAAAACATTTTTTTTTATTTCATAATCTTGCTTTCCCAATTTAAAATTATTTTCATTTTCATTCACTTATCTTAATTTAATGAAAATAATATAATATTTGCATATAATTTTTCTACAGGCTTGTGACAAAGTTTATAGACGACATTTTAAAATTTTGGATTAATCCATGAAATCGTGTTAAAAGACAGGAAATTGAAGCTAATAGAGATAACAGAGATGGTATAGATTTCAAAAGAACGTGTGCATTTCATCATAAACAACAATTCGATATGGACAAGTTATTCGCGTTTGTTATCAAACGTGAAATCGATGCCAGATTTCACAAGCTGGTTTAGACAAACTAAATCAAAATCGAGTGGCTCTTTTTCAACGATTTGTGACAATGGATGCATACGGTCATTATTACACACCTCAAACGAAACGATAATCAAAACAGTGGGTTAGCAAACACGGTGGTCCAGCTCTAATGAAGACTATAATTGTTGCATCTGCCGAAAATGTGATTGCTTCCGTTTTTTTAGGACGTCAAAAGAATATCATATATATAAAACCATCACCAAATCCCTATATTCTACTAACCTGAAGAGAAATGACCTGGTTTAAGCAAGAAAAAAATTCTCTAGCATCATGATAATGCTCCCGGCCTTACCGGCAGTGTCGCAACTCAAAAACAGGCGGATCTTCGGTTTCAAATCGTTAGTCACCAACTTTATTTGTCAGATTTGGCACCTTCTGACTTCCACCGATTTCCAAACTTCAGAATTTTTTGGCTGGAAAGAGATTCTACGCTGATGACGAAATTAAAGCAGATGTAACCGAGTATTTTGACGGACTTGAAGAAGACCATTTCAAGGATGGAATTGAGAAGATGGAACATCGTTGGCCTAAGTACGTAGACTTAAAGGGAGATTATATTGAGAAATAATAAAATACAATTTTTATAAATACTTTGTTTTCATCCTCATTCGCACCATCTCTGTTCCCATCCTCGTATGTACATTTAGCCAGGTTAACATGTTATTACAAGAATTCCCAACCTAAAAATAAAAAAAAAAAATAGAATAAAAAATGTATGCATAGTTATACAATTATTAAGTATTTTAAATGCAAGGAGTTATTACTACTAGTAACTAATATAGCGAAAATAAGGTAACTTAATATATGTTTTAATAATAAAATTGGAATGGAAAATTGAATAAAAATAATTATGTTTTAGTATTAATAGTATAAATTCCGGATCGTTCACCCAGGAAATTAAATAGTCGTTTGATGATAGATTACACCCCAACTCCGTAGACCGGCTAAACCGCACAATTCTCCGCTAACCCCCCTCTACATCTGTGACAGGTTTGGGATCGTCGGTACACCCTGTAGATTCACTTTTGTTAATTCTTTTTTTTTTCAAACGACTCTCACTTTAAAAAAAGAGTCGTCTAGCTCCAGAAAACTGCAATATTTTTTTATTTGTAAAGGATTTTTTAAATAAAATATTTTTTTTTCCTTATCTATAATTGTTTTGTTTGATTGATTCTAACACGCGCTAAAAACACATATGGAAATTCTATCCTTCCTGAAAATAGCTAAACTACTCTAATTTTGAGTCAATAGTTTAGGTGACATTGGCTACTGGTTTTTTAGTTTCACCAATCTCAAAAAAAGGATTTATTCCCGTCGACGTTTTTAGTTCTCTTAGATTTCCCAAGAATCAATCCACAAACCCTTTAAATGCTTTCCATGCTGCTTTTTTCATGGTCCTGAAGAACCTGATCAAAGTTTTCATCTTTAAGAAAACGAATCTGCGGGCCAATATTTTTTAACTTAACATCACTGATTTGTGGAAATATCCTCTGAGGTACTGGAAGCTTATCCACGCTGTTCCATCTCCTTTACAAAATTCGTCATTAAACTAACATTTATGTGTAGAACGGGTAAAAGAATTTTGTTTCTTTGTAAGTACTAGAAGATCACGTTGAACATGTTTCTGTCCGGTGTAGAGATTTATTTTGCAGGCCAGAACTTTACTTGGTAGTGAAATGATCTAGCCCCAATGTCCCGCTGGCGCAGAAAATAGTAGTACTTGGTGTATCCCAACTGTATGCCCAACAATGCTGCAATGATCTTCACAGATCTGGCACTGATGCCCGATGTGCTTAATTGCTGTATGGAGTTAGTTCATATTTTCATAGATTTTCCCTGATGTGGACAGCATCGTCTCTAGGAAATGAACGGTACACGGTAGCGATGGGCGATTCGAATCTTTTTAGTGATTCGAATCCCAAAGACTCCTAAAATTAGAGATTCGTATAATATGATTCGTACCGAAAGACCGTAAAGGATTCGTACCAGCGCTGGGCGATTCGAATCTTGTGAGTGATTCGAATCCTAATGACTCCTAAAATTAAAGATTCCTATAATATGATTCATACTAGCGCTGGGCGATTCGAATCCTAATGACTCCTAAAATTAAAGATTCGTGTAATACGATTCATACCGAAATATTGTAAAAAATTCATATAGATTTGTGATGATTCATGACTCTTTGTGATTAGAATTCTAATCACTCTTTGCACTTTATTCTACGGATCTTGCAAAAAAAAAACGGTAAATTGAAATTTTCGTAAAATAAAACAAAGTGAAACAATAATGGATTATTTTGTTTTATTATTTGTTAATAACAAAAGGAAAACCTCAAAATTTCATCAAAGATTAAACACAAAATTGTCTTGATGAATACAGGCACATACATAGATAATATACATAGCTAATATACATAGGTATAAGATATTAGCAGACATTTAATTTTTTATATTAAAATTAAGAAAAGGCAGATACGATACCGTCTTTGAATTTATTCTTGACCGTTTATCTGTCACTATTTGTCCACTTTTTGAAACAATACGCTCGCATGGTACGGATGTAGCGGGTATAGATAATCTCTTTCTCATTAACTCAAATAATGTTGGAGTCGAAGTCTGACTCCGACA
Organism: Cetonia aurata; assembly: GCA_949128085.1. Classification (NCBI taxonomy): domain Eukaryota; kingdom Metazoa; phylum Arthropoda; class Insecta; order Coleoptera; family Scarabaeidae; genus Cetonia; species Cetonia aurata. The sequence continues at coordinate 19,685,450 of OX421886.1, read as the reverse complement.
CACTCCGACTCTGACTCCGACTCCTTGACTATACTAGTGTACAAGAGTCGTACTGATACGGATTCGTATGAACCGAAATGATTCGTATGAACCGAAATGATTCGTATGAACCGAAATGATTCGTATCAGCCGATACGAATCATTTCGGTTCATACGAATCCGTATAAATAGTAAAGATTCGTACCGTACGAATCATATATGGGAATCGAATATACTGATGAATCATACGAATTCGACCCACCTCTAGTACACGGTGAACGGTAGCTTTTACACTTAGCTTTCAAGAATCTATGAATAGTTTCCAGTCCTTTGAATTATACTCCAAATGTAAAGCTTTTTTACAAACATTAGTAAGTGATTTGATGAGTCTGCTGTAATCAGCAGATAACAAAAGAACTGACTCAAATCTTTTTGTCGAGTCCTGCACACCCAAACTTTAACATTAGGTTGTAGGAGACTCTTTTCTAGAAGCTTTGATGGCAGAAGTTCTGCTTTGTCTTTAGATAGGTCCAGATTGCTAATCAAACCACTTAGTTCAGTTTGGCTAAACCTTTATCCTAAGATGAAGAAACAAAATTTTTCTCAAATATTTTCGAATATCTGAGACCAAGAGTTAACTGAAACTTTTAAATATCATTTTCTCCATGATGGAATGAATCAGGAATAACATTTTGAAGCTGGAAATATTTTCAATGTTGATTTATTTAATAGAAAATGCATGCCAACCGATGTTTTCTAAAAAATAACTTTAATATGCTTTAATATGTATTTTACATTCTTTTTAGTAACACAATAAATAATGCTCACTCAACACTGCATTCACGGAATAACTGACAAACCTGCCCAGAGGACGAGCTTTGAAACTGTTAATAATACTGCTTACAAACCGGCTTATTTCAGGCATTACTTGTATGTCTACACCTAAACGCCGGTATAATAAAATTTAACGAGAAGATCGTGAATTTACCGCTAAAATTACGCCCGAACGATAGGAACCAGGGTTGCTCCGAGATATTTTCCAACACTTCCTAGTCATTCGCGTTTTATAATGTGCGGATTAGCATATCACGATTAGAATAAAAATTTGTTGTGCCAGTTATTGAGGTTGCGATTTCTGGACGGTGTATTTGCCGATGGATGATAAGAAACGACGACGCTCGATTGGTCGCTGTATAAAACTTTAAGTGACCGGTTCGGAACACAGTGTAATTTAAGTCTAAACGCGTGCAGGAAGGCTCCAATTGTGTTAGAAGCATCAGCACGTGTACGAGTCTCAGCTTGTGACAATAAAATATAGACGTACATACGACAATCTAAATACGGACACGACGACGCATTAATCTAAAAAATTATCTCGATTATAATACCATAAAATGACCATTGAGTTAATAAGATAGTCAAATGAGAGACGTATTCTCTTTGCATGGAATATACTCTCATTTCTTACATATACGGTGAATATGCGTCCGTATGCAGGGATCTAAACGTGATAGTATTTTAATGCACTTTATTTTACGACATAGGATCGGGTATTTTAAGCAAATAACACGTCTGATACAGAACTGTATCGTAAAATCGTAAATTATACGCTCGTTGCCGCATTATCCCAGACCTGCGCGAAAGTTGTGTGTAAAGTAAGCGACGCGCGGTGTGTGTTGTTCTTGCCGCGTTCTCCACACAGAGAAACTCTCTGTACTTTCTTGACTGCGATTTCTATGAACTATGCGCCGCAATCCATATGCATAATTAATGCGTTTGGGATTTAATTTAGGACCATCGACCGCGTTGTTCCTTGAGGTGATCTAAAACTGCGGAACGCGCCTTTTATTGCTCGTCCGTAATTAAACAGTCCCCATAGTACCTACCGTACTTCTGCAGAAATTAATTTAACACTGTTTTCATTGAAAATTATAACCTGTTATGAATTCCGACGTGAAGGAACGTAATTTGAAGTTATCGATTTGTCGCGACCTGGCCGCCTTGTGTGTGATTTGAATGCTAGGAGCGGTTCTGTACTCTCTCTGCATCGCCGTCAAGAAGGCGACCGTTTAGAACGCTCCAGTTAATCGATAAAGGCTTAAATAGGCTCGAATGCATAGCAGATATACCCGAGGTTATTTATAGAAATTGTCGCGTTGCAACCAATGCGGGACGGTGTCCTTTCTAGACGAGTAATAAGTTGAAGATAAACTCCATCGCTGTAAAAAATTATGCAGCGTTTGTCTGTTTGCTGTAACCGTATATGGAAAATAGATAACGTTGGAGATTAGAATGACGGCTGAATAAATATTGTGGATGCAGAAATTTTGCAGTTTTATCCTGAGAAATGCTAGCAGGCGTTCACTAAGAATTTTTTTAGGTATTGTTGTTTTTAAGATTGTTAAGAGGATTTCAGATTACAGAGTAATTTTTGTAGGCCCATAGTGAATACATTACATGGCATGGAAGTGCAAATTCGAGTAAAAAGAGGATCCAGAGATCCCCGTACTCTTTATCGTCTTAATTGACCGGTCAATAAATATGGAATGTAACAAAATAAAATAGAAATAATGTAGAATATATTGAATTAATTAGAAGATTTGGGATTGGTTTCGAAAAAACGAAAACGTAAAAAAGGACCACTGAAATAGTAGAATAAGCCAAAAAAAATTGCACGGATGTAATGAAAATATAGGTATCAAAGCCAATGAAACTAAATACACTAAAAGATGTGGAAATCTGTAGGGTATAACAGTGGGCGCACCCTGGTGTTTAGTAGTCTAATGGTAACAATTATTGAAAAGTTATATATTAGGATAGATGTAAGCAGATTAGATCAACAGTTTAAAAATAATACGTAATATACAGGATGTTCCAAGACTTGGCAATGATTCAAAGTTATGTTTTCCTTAACACTTTGGCTACCAATACTATAGGGAAGTTTCTGTCGTGATACACCATATATATCACCGGTGTGCAAACCTTTTAGTTTGCTTGTGAACCAGGTGTATCACCGGTGATATCCTACAGCAATATGTTCAAATAGATGGCAAAACTTGCTGGTGTATAGAAGCGGAGTATACAGATGAACGAAGTAACGTATGGGCAAATCATCGGTGATTAACTTTGGACGTTATGTTTGCTAAAGTGAAGTAATAAAATAGAATATTTATTTTTTGTAACTGTGACGAATACATAAAATATAAAATATTTTTATAATATCCTATTGCAGTTTATGAATAAAGTAGAAAACATAAAAGTTAACAGTTTAGTCCTTTTCCATTCGTTTTATTTAATCGTAATTAAAATCTTTGAAGATTATATGTATATGTTTCGGCCTCAATGCGCCATTCTTCGGTTTAAACCGTCACAGGAAATTAGTGCCGTATTTGAAAGCATTCCAAACATAATGCTGCAGAATTTGGATATTCTAAAGAGAATGACATGACTACAACGACATCTATACAACAAGTGTATAGATGCCCAGCGTCCTCCGCAGGTCGATGCACAGCATACAGAACACTGCAAGAGTAGGCTTACACAGTAAGCCAATGACCACTAGGGTGCAGCAATTACACGAAAAGCGTGTAACCTAAAATATACGAAGAATCTAAATTTCAAACGAAATCAGATTTTCACACATCAGAGTCAATGTCGATTGTGTCCTGCCAGGTACGGACAGCGCTGTTTCGTGCTTATACGACACGAAACAGCGCTGTCCGTACCTGGCAGGACACAATCGACATTGACTCTGATGTGTGAAAATCTGATTTCGTTTGAAATTTAGATTCTTCGTATATTTGGATATTCGCTACAAAAGGTGGAAACTAGTTTTCTGCGCTGCTATTTTTTCTGAATTTTATACTCCTTGCCATAACATTCAACACAACGTCTTCTCTTTTTTCGATTGTCTTTTGTTTTGCCAACACAATCTCTCTAAATACGTGTTTGGTTTTTTTACTGCGTTTTTCTTTATCTATAACGTCCCCAAGCAAACCCATGAGTGCTTCTCTAAAATCTGCTAGCTGAATTTTTGTTTTGTTTGATAGTCAGTATAAGATGAGAGCATTACTGACGGACGTTCCAAACAGAAATTCGAATGCAACCTTGTGGTACCATCTTATAGATCGGCGCAATGTTTCTTTTTTTATATACCTACTAAGCGTTTGTTCAGTTATTTGGGCATTATAACGTTATTCATCTTTTACGGCGCGCACATTATATAGTTTATTGATATAAATCAACGTTTATGTTGTTGCTTGGGCACGTACAAAACCGTATAGGTACATCAGAAAGGAATTTTAATACCTTATTGGACTAGGAATACGCTTTTCTTTTACTATTCGGTATGTCTTACTGTTTATAGCGGTAAAATCAAACAGAATTATCATCAAAATACGACAAACCGAAAATCTGTAGCGCAAGAATAAGCATATGAATTGTTCTTAAGCTTACTCTTAAGCTACCTTTTTCAACTTTGAGAAATATTTTCTTTAATACTATTTAGATAAAGCGATATTGTTCTTGTTTACTATTTTAAACACATACTAATATTACGTCGTTATTGTTCAAGGTTTTCCTAAAGATTGTTTAGTCAAAAAGCAAAAATATTGGTTCAGAATTTGTGGTGATTGACGTTCTACATTTTGTTTTTAACTTTTGAAACTTTGAATTTAAGAAAATTAAGATATTTTCAGCCGCTTCTAAGAAATATATACCTTTATGTAAAAAAAACAAAGTTTAAAGAAAATTCTTCTAGAAGTTTACAATTCCGTTATTTTTATAATTTCTTCATTAAAATTAGAGCTCAGAGTACCTTCTCAAAAAATCACAAAAATCAAATGCACTCGGCTAGCCAGGAGCAATTTTTTCACTTACTGAAAATTTAAAGATACTAAAAGATTACTTCGTTTGTTAGTTTAGAAACAGGAAGCATGTTTCGAAGAAACTTAAGTCTAGATTTTGAAACCCCTGAAAACCATTTCTAGTTAAAAGTTTTGAAACAAATCAAATTTATTTACAAAATATTGTTTATGGAAGTCTACATAAAACCTTTCTCTGACATCTTCACTTTCATACACAAATGTTTTAATTCGGATTAACTGAGTGACTTACACGGTATGGTCATCGCTCGAGTATGTGGTAACTTATAATAAAGCAATTCGAGATCCACATATCTCGGATAATTCAATGTAAATTAGTCTAAATCTATCAGACGCATAATGCGATACTTCGCTCCACTCCGGCTACTTCGTGCGCTTTTAACGTTATCTCTTACGCTGTGTTAAACCGAGATGAAGATAAGCAGTGCTGAATTGAACATGGAAAACTATTCGGATTTATCTTTAAGTGAGTTTTATTGATTCGCCCCGGTAATAAGGTGTGTCACCGAGTTAGGTATAAGTGTGGATGCCTTCAACAATTTAATATGTTACTATTGCTATGTGAGTGGCTTTTAAATCGTATAAATTTTTATCACGCATATGTTTAGGTCATGAGAGGAAGCATACATTAAATAAAACATTGGTATAAAGAAATGTTTGCATGCTAACAATTTCTTAATCAAGCATTTTTTTGATTTTGCACAAGGGTACAGGACAGATTTTTTAGAGTATCTATCCAAGCTTTAACAGAAAATACTGTTATTGAAGTGAAGCCAAGAGAAGGCTAGTTAAACCAAGTGTCGTAGTAATTCTTTGGGAAGCGTTAATGAATGGTTTCTTTTATTTTTGAAACCAATATTTGTTTCTCTACGAAGCTAATCATCACAAGTATTTGTTTCAGCCATTTTCAGTTATTTCCGTGGATCAGAATCTTTTCAAATAAACTAATAAAGTTTCAAATGTATTTAATAAAACAGCAGAATAATAAGAAAATAGATCCAGCCAGCATCTATCAATCAACCATGCAGAATCACTTCTTAGATATTAAGTTATGGATATACACTGAGGATGGTTACATTAATTTTGGTTAGCTTTATGTGTTTTAAGTAATGCAATATCAACCATTCCAAGATATTGTTGTAAGCTATTTTATTTCTAAAAAAATAGATGACGTATTTTGCCATTTAACTCAAAAGTGTATTAATTGTGGTAACATGAACACTCAATACTATAGCCTAACTGATAACACTTAACGCTTAAAAACACTTTGAAACCACAAAGCTCCACTGCACTGACACACTGAGTTAAGTTCTATATATATTACTGAGGAATAATAGTTAAGTTATTGAAGTCTACTCCAATGAAATTTTGTAGTAAGGGATTTTGAACTGCTGGAGATCATTAATTAGGTTGTTATTTGAGCCTTTTCGAGTGTGCTGTATATTAATGTAATTGAAGGCATTACTGGTATGGTTACCGCCAATGATATTACATATTCCTTTGGACTCCCATCCTTGCACATTGTTCGAAAAAAAAATACTAGATTAACTACATTCTATTTTTGGCCAATCCGTCGCCACATACTCGTATCTGTATGGCGAACAAGCTGTTGGAAACGATCACTTCCGATAGCTTCTGTGAATACCATCGGTCATGATGTGTACTCGAACCATGTTCAGTTCTTTACTACCTCTTTTCTACAGAGAGAAGAGTGGACATGCGACGAAAATCACTGACACAGACAGACATCCATTGGTTTACCGACGGTGTGAATATAGATAGAAATTTTCAAGAATCAAAAATCACTATATTTATTAATTCCTGTGACCATATAAATGGTATGGAACAAGTCAAATTTTATAAATAATAATAAAGTCACAAAACAGATAAAAACAAACAAGAGTAGATTAACCGTAAAAGGACATAAGTACATTACGACTACAACAAATACAGTTCAGACGTACCGATCTGAGATATGCCTATCGCTCACAAAGTCACTAAAAGAGTAATAGCATTTAGCAATCAACAATTTTTTTATCTCTAATTTAAATTTCGCTATCGGCAGACTCTTGATACTTATGGGAAGTTTATTAAATGAAGTTATCGACAAGTACAGTGGACTCCTCTTATAAAAAGACAATCTATGTCTGGGCACCTCCAAAACATCTCGTTGCATATTCATGGCGATCCCCAACTTTTGCATATCGATGTAAGTTTTGTTTGGCGTACGTTAATAGTTGGTAGATAAAAATACACGGTACTGACATAATATTTAACTGAATGAAGTAGTCTCTACATGACGTTCTCGTACTTATATCCACCATGTTCCGTATTGCTCTTTTTTGAATTCTAAAGACCCTCAAGCTCTCATTTGAGGAGCCCCATGCAACTGTGGCGTACGATATCAAGGAGTGAAAACTTGCATAGTAGTATTTTTTTAAAATATCAATATTGACAGAATATCTTAATTGTTTCAACGCAAAGCAAACCGATCCCAATCTCTTGGACAGATCGTCAATATGACTCTCCCAGTTACATCTCGAATAGTTACACCTAAAAATTTTGCTTGGTCATCTTGCATAATACTACTTTCACTTGTTTTAACTAGGTAACTGTATTTTCTTTCTCGATTTGACGCATAAAAGTTAACAAATGTCGTTTTGCATGAATTTAGGTATAAATCATTTTCATTGAAATACGACTCCAATCTCCGCAATTCTTCAGTCGTCAATGCGGCCACATCATCGGTCTTATCGCAGGCCACAAACACCGTTGTGTCATCTGCAAACAGCAAAGCCCTGTCTGTAGGAACGTCATTCACATATATTATGTATAAAAGCCTTGAACAAGACACAACTACTGTTGTTCAGGTTGAAATTAATGCCATTGAGATGTACGCTAAAGAGATTGTCAGACACCAATCAATAAAAAAAAAGAATCAGTTACGGTCAGGCTTACCTATAAATACAATGAAGCTGATCTGATCTAAATATATTGGGGACCGCTCTATTTTGCATACCTGAGCCCTCGTTGATTCTGGAGAATGAGGAAGCGGACACTATTGCTAAACAGCGATTTTTGGGAAACCAGAGAGTGTTCAATGCGCTATTTGGTGCACTTCACGCAATCATATCGGCACACATGAAACTACTCGAACTTGACTCCGAAGATCTCGAAGTAATTGTCTCTGTTTCTAGACGTCATTGAATAACTTAGAAGGGTATTTACACAGAATCGGATTCTCCGGTGAGACCGAACGCCGTCTGTATTTGGAAAACCAGGCGACAGTAAGTACATTTTCTGCCATTGCCCAGATGTCACGGAAATCAGGTATGTGATCGTTAGGGAGGCTAGCGCTTTTCTAGAGAACTCTATGAAGAGCTCATTAAACAAGATTCTATGCTACCTTAAAGGTTTGAGATTGTTGAATCAAATCAGCTGATGCCATCTGTCTTACTAATACTATCAATAATTATATGTCATTTACTGAGTAAAAATTTGATTTAGTTCTCGTATTAGTGTATTTTTCTTTAAATTATTTTGTAGTCGATGTGTTCTGTTGGACAATCAAATATTGTTTATTTTTTTGTCAACACAAGAACGCCTTAAAATATTTGTGGAGCAAACCACAGGAACATTTTTTTAGCACCTACAAATAATTATAAGAACATATGCACAGTAGGAGTGGATATGTTTGCTATTGCAATATTGCACATAGCCGTTCACATTTTACAAGTAGCTAGTCTCTTCTCATTTTATTTTTTATTACTAAGTGAATAAATTAAAAGTGTTTGCTGCACATTATTTGAACTGTTTTACCGCCTACTTTCCATTTCACACTATACACTGATATCGGTAAGATCATTAATTATGAAAATGCAATTCATATTCCGACCGTCAAATGGTTCACTGGTAAATTACGCTATGTAAATTTTGTCATTCATAGCGTTAGAAATATTTATTCTGACAACTTAAATATTATCTAATAATGCAGTAGCTATGGCGAGTGTTAAAACTGACATAGCAATGTAATAAAACCGCGGGGACAGAAGTTTTAGTGCCACAAATGTAAATAATAATAATAATAATAATTTCGTCTTTATTATAGGAAAGATGTTATACAGTATAATCATCCAGTTACAGGCGAAGTTTAGCATGAGCTATTCTTCCACTTAACCTGCAACCGATGATAGGCATACAAAAGAGATAACAAAAACAGTATAATAAAACAATAATTATAATTCTCTAAATAAAAAATAAAAAGCAAATACCTACAATTTACAAGTCTAAATTACCCAAATATAAAAAAAAGACAAATAAAATAGGAAAACATACACTAATAATTATATTGTAAAATAATCTAAACTAATGACAGTGATAGTGATACCTAGCTTGAAATAGTGTAAGTTATGGTTAGTGCGAGGAACCCAGTAAAGATCTTACGCGTCTTTTAAACAGCGCAGGTGGCATCTGCTTTTCAAATTCAGAAACAAACTCATTGTAAATGACAGCAGCATTATAACTGAAAGCACGCTTAAACATAGCAGTTCTATAGTGAGGTATGCATATGGAATTCCTCCGCACATTTACGCTATGAGTATCACTACGAAATATTAGTTTTCTGCGTAAATAAATGGGAAATCCATTTTGTAATAGTTTATACAAAAAGATGAGGTAACTTAGCTTTACAAGGTCTGGGAATCGTAACCAGCCTATTTGGATATATGTAGTACTAACATGATCGTACTTGCGAAGAGAAAAAACATATTTACAGCAGGTGTTTTGAATTACCTGTAATCGTCGCTTCGTACAACAATCCAGACAGGGGTAATAAACTAAAATAGCATATGATAACAATGACATAATCAGTGATTCACATAACTTTTTTTTTAGAGAAAAGCTTATAATTTCTTTATTGATGTACAACGCTCTGAGTCGGATGTAAATACGCTGACATAACCCGGCTATGTGCTCATAAAATCTCAAATCATTGTCCACAGTTACTCCTAGTACTTTTATGGTACTTGAAAAAGGTATGATGTTTTGATCTATTTTTATTTTAAATCTCGGTTCTATATGTAATCTACTCCTTTTAGGGCAAAACAAGATACTAGATGACTTGGTTGGATTTAAATGTAAATTGTGGGAAACCGCAAACTTCTTAATAAGATCCAAATCTGTGTTTATGTGTGTCGCCGCAATTTCAGCTTCAGCAGTTTGGAAAGAACAAAATAGCTGTGTATCATCCGCATAGCCCTGCAGGCATGAATGTTTGGTAACAGTAAACAACTCGCTGGTATATAATAAAAATAGTAGCGGTCCCAGTACTGAGCCTTGGGGCACACCAGAGCATATTTGTCCCACGAACGATTCAGAGTCACCAAGAGAGACCTTTTGCGTCCTGCCGACAAGGTACGTTCGAAAGAATGATAATGACGTATCATCCAGTCCATAATAATGCAATTTTGCACACATAAGCTGGTGATCTATCGTATCAAAAGCTTTCGAAAAATCTAGGGACACTACTGCAGCAGCTCTACCTGCATCCAGAGCATTAAAGATATTGTCTGTTAGATTTAGCAAAGCAGTTACACAACTATAGCCCCTCCGAAAACCTGACTGCACATCCGGTATAATATTGTTATGTGTTAGATAAGAATTTAGTTGTTTATGCACAATTCGTTCCATTACTTTGGATAATACCGGTAAAATGCTTATAGGACGCAGGTTTTGAATGTCACTTAGATTATTTTTCTTAGGGATCGGATGAACTATGGCTTGCTTCCAGCTGGTTGGAAAAAATCCGCGCTCTAGACAAGAGTTTACAATATGTGTAATGTATGGCAATATGGTCGGCATACAGAGATGTATCATCTTTAGTGAAATGTCATCTACACCCACAGCATTCGATGTAATACTACGTATGACTTCCAACACACTCTCAGGTGTCATGAGACTGAAGGTAAATGTTAATTCGTCTCTAAATTTATTTTTTAAAGAGTAATCAATCACTTCGGTGCAGTTGTTCGTTTTGTTATAAACAGACATGAAATAATCGTTTATAGTGTCCGGGTGAAAGCGATGTTTCGGCAATTCCGTGGATTTTCTTGTTTTAATATTCAAATCATATAAAGTATTCCATAATATTCGAGATTGCCTGGAACGTTGCAAATAATCTAAATACGCTTTCTTCTCACGTCTTATTGAAGTAAGGGCAAAGTTCCTTAAATGTTTGTACTCTGACCAAGCCTGTATGGTTTTGCTGTGCTTGTACTTTACAAATGCTCTATCCCTTTCGCGCATAATACACTTCAAAGGATATGTAAGCCAAGGCGCAGGTGGTTTATTAACGCGTATACGTTTTACTGGAGCATGCACATCGAATAGAGCAGTAATGGAGTGTGTGAGGTAAGCTACCTTATCATCTATGTTGTCAAAATAAAGCACATCATTCCAGCTAATGCTACTTAAATCATAATGAAAGAGATCATAGTTGAAGCATTTAAAATCACGCATAGTAATGTACTTCAATTTACTACGCATACCTGGTATATTAACACAGCAGTATGTCAAACAGTGATCCGATATATGATCAGCATTAATCACCTTGGTCTCAACTACAATGTCCACATTATTTATGAATATAGGATCCAATAGATTTGCCGCAAAATTTGTAACACGCGTCGGCTCAGTGACTACTTGATGAAATGCATATGACTCAAAACATCTACTAACCTTATTATTTGCATTCAAGAAATTAATATTAAAATCGCCCATAACTATTACGTAGTCATAAGAGGGCACGAGAGTAGAAAGTGTCTCATCAAAGAAATTAACACACTCATCTATTATTGCACCTGGCGGCCGATACACAATGCCGACTGCAATGCTAGATTTATTTGTTTTTATGTTAAGCCACATATGTTCTAAACCTCCTGCATTAATATTAATAAATTCTGGGATAATACTACTGGTGTAATTAGCTTTAATATACGCTCCAACTCCCCCGCCTCTACCCAGACGGTCGTTTCGGAAAAAATTGTAACCACTTATAGATACTTCATCACTAGGCACATCTGGATTCAACCAAGTTTCAGTAACAGCTACAACATCAAGATTCTTTTCACAAATTAATTGTTTAACCTCAACATAACTACTAAGTAGGGACCTTACATTTAAGTGAGCGAATACAGCTTTAAATGTCTTACAGCTAGCCATTATTTAGAAAAACAAGAAAAACAAAAAGAAAAGATCGAAATAGCTACATATATTTTTATATCTCTTTACTACTACTATTTCTTGCTCTTGGCCCCCTTAGCTTGAATGCGCTTCCCATCAACAGAACCGGTAGAACTGGTATTTCCTCGACAAACTTCAGTCAAGTCAGATCGCCCAGGCAGAGAGGTCTCAGTAGCAGTTCCGGATCGTAAACGCCGCTGCTTAGCAAAATCGAAATCTTTGGCGGGAGTAGCCACAATATCCACAGACTCTACCACACTTGCGGTCTCAAAAAGCTCACTAGCATCATCTGACGTGGCAGGATTTTGTGACCCAGCAGCACCAGTTTGGACGGCCTGTTGGAAAATCTTTTGTGAAGGTAGGAAGACACTATCTAGAGTATCCTCGCGTACTGAAGGCGTGGGTGGTGCGCTGTTAGACTTTTGTTCTAATACTATTTCCTGACTCTCATCAGCGCTATTCTTCAGTAGTTGTTCGACAGTAAAGCTCTCTCCATTTACAATTAATTTCCTCTCCTTGATGTAAGCATTCAACTTCTTATCCCTCGCCTCCCGCAAGTGTTTTCTAAGCGTTCTATCCCGCGCACGCTCCTCCAAAGTGAGATCTTCGCCAATAAAAATGCGAGTACCCTTTAAGAGTTTTATATTCGCAAGGATCTCCCTTTTTTTAAGAAAGGAGACGAATTTAACAATTACAGGGCGGCTATCCCCACTTCTACCAACCCAATACACATTGTCGATATCAGATACAGTAAGTTCAACCTTTAAATGTGTCTTAATTATATCTATAGTTGTTTGCACTAAGTTTCCATTTGTACATGTTAACCCAAAAACAATTATGTTATTCTTTTTAAGTTGTTTTTCTAATACCAAACATTTTCTTTTTAATTGTTCAAGTTGATTGGCGGTATCAGTTTTATCTGTGTATAAAATAGTTTTCAACTTATCTATTTCTGCTTTTAACGATTCCGTTTGCTGTCTAGTTATTTCCGCGATTGATTTAATTATATTATTTACAAACTCTGGGTTATTCTGGCTACCGTCAACTGAGCTCATTACTGTAAAAACAATTAATAATGCAATTGGGATGGAAAAAGGAATTTACTCTTCACACCGTACGGTTCGTCACGGTGACTAAAACACAGAAAAGATTGAACCACGGAAGGTAGACAAAAGAGCAGACACAGGAATTCCCTCAAAAAGCCAGCGACGGGCAACAAAAATAAAGACGATGCGAAAAACCGATCGAAAGAAGGATTTCGGAAAAACAGTGACAGATTACTAGGAATACAATATTATAGAATTAAAATCAAATATTACTTGGCGGTCTAAGGATTTACTTACACGCAACTTATACGCCTGTAACAAGCACAAAAAACACTACTCGGCAATATAACACATACAAATTAATTTTTCAATCGTAAGAAACAAAAACGTGATAAGCAAGAGCAGACAGAATGCACGTACGCACAGCACACGACTCTTTTGTATGAAATAACATCTTAGAAGAGTACGAGCAGCTGTGATACAATATTTAATAAAGTGCGTATGCCAACGTAAGTATTGGAAAGGAACATCGTTCGGTCTTACACGGACTTGCACTAGAAGAAGCACAATAGAAGAGAATAATCACCTATTAAGGTATAGAGATCTGTATATAGGAGGAGCATTGTTCGCTTTACAAAAAGGTGATAAATTACTAGATTTTTTCAGGGAAATTTCCCTTTATAAGATCAAACTTTAACTCCGAGTGTGTAGTATACAATATGGTAATAAAGCGTCCGCTAAATACCTTTCCAGAGATGAAAATCGTAGCAGTTTCTTTTATTTTAATCGGCATGGCATTGTGTTTCGTAACGGGCATTTTAATTGTATTGTTTTCTGGTCGGTATGAGAAAAATTAATCACACAGTATGCGGCAAGAAGTGTACGTACGTTGCAGGCGCACATGCACGCATGGGCATGAGGATAAAACTAGTTATTACCTTTTATTAGTTCCCTTTGTGTGTGTGTGTGCCAGTGTATCTCTGCAATGTGTGTATATTTTAATTATGACTCCGATTTCTGAAGTGCGTTATTTAGTAGGCCTTGACAGGAGTAATGTGCTCGTAACTAGTTCAACTGAATGTCCGGTAATTGAGATAAACAAGATTAAGCGACAAGAGTAAAAATCACCACAATTTAAAATACTTTTAAACAGCGAATAGCGCAGTGGAATGCATATTTGCATAATGAAAAGGAATCATTATAAAGCTTTTAGTATAGTGACTGTTAGCAAATCCTTTTATATACGCATTCTACGGTTAGACCTCACAGTCGTCATAAGATCTCAACCTTGCGAACATTGGCGACAGCATTTAGAAATAGTGAATTATATGTATAGTGTACAGGGTGTATATAAATTGGTGCAAAAGCGGTCAAACTGCGTATGAAACAAGGAGGACTGGGTTAAGATTAGATGCCTATAGGCATTGAGGCGCCCATAAGTGCAGATCAGCTTGCATTTACTCCTTAACATCGCGAGCAATGGATTTATTACATTATTCTCTGCTTGGTATGTTTACTTTACAGAAACAGGCTAGTTCCGTTAACTAGATTAGATTAGGATTTGGGTTGCTATAAGGACCTATTTCACCTCAATCGTTTCAGATCTATTGCAATCTCCTCTATCCCAGAAGGCGCTCTCTGTTCTTGCTCTGGGGTTCATGGAGACTAGCAGCAGGAACCTTGTCTTTACCAGGACATCAGTTTGGCACAGAACGCGAATTGGAGTCTCTTCTTCCTGCTGGCAGAATATGCAACTACAATTTTTTGTGCATATACCTATTTAATGCTACTACAATTTCGACACTCATTCTGTCTTTATCCAATAGGTCTTTATTTAATTTAAGCCAGGTTATTTTTGCCACCTCCCTTTGGTCTTATTGCATATCCATTCTTTGATGAAGTTTGTAACTTGCAACTAGGTAATGGCGAAGATAGGTCTCTCTTATCTGGTATTATAGCGTGATATCTAGTTGCTACAAATTTATAATTACCTCCATTGCAGCAGCAGAAGTCGATATTATTCTAATAATCTAATCGCAGCCGTGGCAGCTTTTGCCACGATACTACACTGCTTCGTGTGTTAACATGGATCTAATTACAGTTGTGTTTAACCACAAAGTAGGGATGAGACTACCATTTCTTTTACGCAACCTCCTATACATAACCAAGGCAATACTGGCCTTGTTGGTTCTTTTCTTGATATATGGAATCCATTGATCTTTAACCAAACGATGCCCAAAAATATTTCACATTTTTGATATATGAAATCTTTTCTCATTCCAACCCTTCCGGCTTAATAAGTGAAGTCAACCTTTTTTTATAACATTTATCGGTGAGTTCTTTGCCCCCTACAGTATCAATTATCGCTAGTACCATATTTAAAAATAAGATGCTATCTCCTCTACCTTGTTATGTAATCTAAATACAGATTCATGTTCAAACACTTTCTTTCTGTGCAGACATTTTTTAGATAGCCGCGTCCTGTTAAGAGGGTTATAGTCGATGTTTAGTCCGCAGTTAAGTACTGGGATCGTTTTTGTAGCATCTGCACTCTATGTCTTTGCCCATCAATATCCTTCCAGAAGAGCTGGAGTTTTCTTATGATCTACTTAGCAACTGATGCACCATGTTTGACAGATATGGCTGAGATCTATTTTTCACTAAATTTCAGTATATATGCTCCGATTCCAGCTTTAGTATGTTGTTTGGGCTTTGGTAGGCGGTAAAAGTATTTTTTTTATTATGAATCTTGCAGTAAAAGTCGTATTCTACCAAAATATTCCTTTTTGAATTATCGGCAGAATTATCAAAGAAAATAAAAAGTTCTAATAGATTTTGCGTCATTTCGATTCGGCATATAAAGCAGCAATGAAAAGATGAATCGACGACGATTTGGCCAAAGAATTATTAACAACTCGAAAGAAAGGTTTTCGACAGACTAGCAGACACAACATACGAAGAAAAATGATGGCACAACAAAAACAACTGTGTTTAATTTTATGAGTTCATTCAACCAATCTTACACACATTTCTGTTGAATTATATGTTAATTCAAACAATTATTTGCTGCTAAATGTATGCAAGCGATTTGCAAATAACGGATATCTATTTTTGTTTCGAAACAATCTTTGATGTTGCTTCACACAGAATTACAAAATTAAAAATGGGAAAGAAGAAACTCAAACTCTGATATGTTTAACGTAAAATATATTATTTAAATTTTCATTGAGTGATCAAGAAAATAAAAGCTTTCACGGATTTTCAACATAGTATGCGCAGACGCGCTTCTGTGTAGTGTTAGGAAGTAGTTTAGATTTCCTCTGTTAGCGTTGTTTAGCATCAGTCTTTCGCTCTGACGTTGTGTATAGCTAAGGAAATTTTGAATAGAAGGTTAGTAGAGTTTAGTTTGAAACGTGCTATAGCCATCGGTTAAATATACTTTAAATGTTGACATAAAAGGATTAATTTCTGCAAGTGGCATTGAGAGGACTATTGGAGAAACTATACCATTGTAGATTGAGTAAATAACATTAGTGCAACTAATGGTTCTTGCCCAGTTGATAGTCTACTGGCTTGCATGCTTGGCTATCAGTCGTGAGGTCCAGGGTTCAGATCTCACTCTGGTTAATTACTATAACCAGTTCTTTCCAGGGTTATAATGATGATTAAAAGGGATATTCGGCTCTTCTAGGTTGCCTGACAAGTATGTATAAATGCTTAGGCATATATATTCCCTTAAAAAAACATTCGAATGATTTGAGCATAAAATACAAAAATTTTATGGTGAATCAATTGCTTGAGTCAGCAAATCATGTTTCTCGGTGTAGGAACGGTTTTAGTTTTTAATTACCAAAGTTGGGATGTCTTATCGCTGACCAGGATCGTATTGAGTACGCAGCTTCACTCTTCAACTTTGATGGTCCCGTGATAAAAGTCTCTCCATGAGTTTGCCTGTCTATATTGTTCCAGTGGCTTTGTGTTTCTCTTGGACCCAACTCGTTACCTGCTTCCGTACTGTATTTTTTGACACCTCTAGAATAGATTCTGCGCCTATAATGAAGCCGATGATCCCTTTCTTTCCAATTCGTAGGCTTCTTCGTTTCCTATGATTCCCGAAAGTTTGGACACCCACAATAAAGTAATTCTGCGGTCTGCCGGGGTATTCGGTTTTCGAATGCATTCCCAAATTGATTGTATTCTGGAGTTCACTAATGCCCGCCGTAATCTTTTTTCTAATATTGTAATAGTATTAATTCACATACTTAGGATGTATTTATTGGAATAATTTGGCACCTTGTAGTAAAGCTTGGAAAGGAATATGTACCTATAATCGCAATATCCAATGATGTAAATACTTAAACATACTTAAAATGCTATTCTAATCCTGTGTTATTTAGTTCAACATTTGTATGCTTTCATGTCACCATAATAGTTAAATGAATGATTAATATTTGGGCACTGCAAAAAAAAAAACAATTTGAAAAAGCTTTTCTCTTAGTGTATGCAATCTATAATGTGTAATTACAATTAAAGAACTTATTTTTAAATTCGATCTTTACAAGGTACTTATCTAAAAATTCCCGAGGTTTATAGCAAACATTTTAAACTTCTAGAATTATTTTTTTTTGCTAAAGATCCTACAATATCAATAAATGGAATCAGTTTGTATTGCCATATGTATGTATACCTATCTACTTTTCTAATACCTGTGCAGGACGATAATCTTTTCCATATAACGGCAATTAAAAAGAAGAATCTGAATAGTATATAAACTGGAAATTTCTAAATTAGGAGTGACTTGTGGGAGAAATCGGGTGTCATGCTACTAGTGAGTGTTAACGTTCTAGAAGTCTAATACATATACACATGATTTGTATTTTATACACAAATATGTATATTTCTCAAACGTTATTAGTATATTCACCAATAATTTAAATGAAGTTCAACAAATATACCTACCTATATGTAATTATCAAATAACTTTTAATGTTCTTGATTGTCATCAGCTTCATATCATTTATCAATGTATCTTCGATAGGAACAAACAATCGCTATTCGTTTACAACAAACTTACATCTATTCGAATCAAGCATCCTACCGTCTAATTAAATATTATAATTCGTTATTCAATCGTGAGGATTTGGAGAGTGGACGTCCACGAACTGGCATCAACAGATTGTGTCAATCAGTAACAATGGACTTACCTGGCGGTCAACAAGATATACCAGCTGATAAGGTGAGATTGAAATTAATGCGACATCTGCTCGGCTACTGTTTAACTAAGTCATTGTCTATAGACCTAAAGTAACGTTGACTCAGTATACAACGTAATAAAATATTTGAATGGTCCTTCAGTGTTCAAGAAGCATGAATGAGAGCAAAAATAATTAGTAGCGTTTTAAAACAAGTAGAATATGCAAGTAATGTTAATAGAAAGTGTTTTGACAATGATATTATGAAAAACCTAGGGGTAAATTATAATACTATTTTTTTTTTATTTTCCATTAATTAACTTTCATTTATTACTTAAAATTGGATTTTTGATTCACGCAGAGAATTTCAATGTTTTCATGTCGGCAATATAATCTTGTATGCGTAATTGTTCTATGCGCCATTGTAAAATTCAAAAATCAATTTGAAACATAAATTTGCGGTTATTGTACTTGAAACTCCGTGATGGTTTATTATAATGTTAAATTGCGTATCCGCTTGTGATTTGTGGTCATCGGAAAAAACAAAAATGTGTTGAGGCATGTCAAAACACAAGCTGGATTACCAACCTCTGCCAACCTTGCATAAAAAATCACCACATTTGATTGCACAATGTGGAACTTTATGATACTGTTTGTCGGCAAAACAGTTGCACGAGGTGCCCATCGTATGTGCGAAATAGAAAAAGGTTTTTTTTTCCAAAGTTTCAATTAGAATTATACTGTTTTCCTTGAGAGCTATAGCTGTTGTCTCATTTGCAAATATAAACGTAAGTTGTGTAACCGGCTTTAGTAAGTTATTGACATACATATAGTTATAGAAAGAATAAAGGTTCGGGAACCAAGCCTTGCGGCACACCACATAATATTGATTTTAATTCCGATTTGATTTTATTAATAATAAAAATTATGTACCTACTACACTAATTATGTATATAAGTGTATAAATAAAATAAAAAGAGTTCTTGATAAGGTATTAGAAGTCAAGAACAATAACATACAGGGTGGCGCATTAGTGCGGGGAAGCTCAATATATCCGATATTATAAAAGTTATGAACAAAAATTATTAAGAAAAGGTGTAGGTATTTCGAAGCTTCATATTCTAAAAATAGTTACACATTAGTTAGCCAGACCTAACTTATATTTTTTTTAAATGGAATGTTATACTTCTTTTGCGTATTTGAAATCTGCTTGCTTTTGCGAGCCTCCTCATATAGGGTTTGCCACATCTGTTCCGAGTGTTTAAAAAGTTATTAGTGCTCTTGTGATTAGAGATTATAAAAAAGAAAAACCAGAAGAAAGAACTACAGGCTTCATCCAATTTTGTGGGAATGATTATATGTATAATCATGCAGGCATGTGCCTGCGAAGGTACGACAGATTTTAAAAATATAATTAGTTTTTATGCATTGCGTATAGATTTTACATGATTCAGTATTATTATTCCACGCGCCGTTTGCAAAGTTAAAGTGCCTTTATTTAATATTTTTCAAAATTATTTAATTTATCATAATATTTATTACTTATATTAATAATAAACATGTTATTATTTGTATTTAAACTTTGACGACAATCAGTTTTCTGATGAAGGCTTACATAAATAAAGAAGCCGAAACGTTAAAAATGTAAATCTTTTATTCAATCACCAGCCACATTTCCAACAAAAAAATATTTTCGTCTACAATTATTAATTTTGTTTGGTTATTGGAAGTTTTAGATGAAATTACGTGATGGGGAAATAGTTATTTGTATCACTAGGCCAGAAACTATAGTTTTGCGAGTGTGAGTACGGTTTGTGGGGCCGAGGCGAAGCCGAGGTCTCACAAGTGCGAATACTCGCAAAAGAGTTTCTGGCCGTGTGTTACACACTATTTTTTGAGCCGACAAATCTTAATTTTGTTGTAAATAATAAAAGAAATTAACGCTAGGGAGTTACAGGTTGGCAATACATATTACGTATGAATTTTGAATTGGAAATCAAGGTTAAAATACCTTAGTGTTTTTGTTGTAATTTTCTTGGTAGTTTTGATACATATTCATCAATAATAAGGACAATGGAGACCCCAGCTCATATTACAGAGGTTGTGTGTGAAGTTATTAACCATTTATTACCTGTACAATCTTCCGAAAATAGAAATGGAATGAATATGAATTAATTAAGGGATTGTGTAACGAGAATTCTGTCATCTGTCATCGAATCTATAATTAATGGCAGAAGTGTCAGTCATTCCAATATAGTTTTGCCAACCAATAGTTAGTCTTTTTGCCGGCCTTCTGGACGGAGGCGCAAAAAATACTTTTGGTAAATTTGAATTCAGCACAGCAAACTGAGGTTGAAACTGCTATTCAACTTTGAACCGCAAAAGAAAACAATAAATTTGGATTTTACGAACCGAGGCGAGCAACCCAACAAGTTCGATAAAAACTCTTTCCAGCCGTGGTGCGTACAATATTTTTTCGACTATCACATGATTACCACTTGGTAAAATGAATTTTCATTTGTAGTGTTCAGAATATAAATCACTCATATTTGGAAGACAGATTGTTTGACAGCTATTTTAACAACCGAACCCAGAAAAACTTCAGAATATTCACAGTAAAGTAACGAGTGGCACGTTATGTACGTATTGTACTCTGCCGTACATGGACAGTAAAGTAACGGAAGTGATGGGTTTTCAATTCCAAAGTTAAGTACCTTAATTTTTTAATCTTTTTGGTTTACTCTATTCTAGTGCAGCAGCTTAAAATGATCTTTTTTCAATTAAATTTACATTTAAAATGAAAATTAGTAATAAATTTCCACCTGAAATAGCAAGTGGATTTGTACACACCAAATAGTTACATATTCACGAAAAATACATGTTATAATTTTCCTATATTAATAATTAGCTGTTATATATAATATAATAAATATATATTATTAATTTAGTTAGGGAAACTCCAGGAATAGTCAAATTTTCTGTCTAACAACGCTGGTGTCTATTGTTGCTTCATTTGTTTTAGGCGTTTTATATGTTTTTGGCTTGAAAAATCCTTCTTATTACTGTAATTCCATAATATTCACCTTTTCGTATACAATTTCTCCTCACTTTTAAATTTGCTGCGCTTATTCTTCCCTAATTCCTTTGCCAACTCGTTAATGATGACAATTCCTTGTCCAAAAGTAAGAGCATAAATAACCCTAAACACAATTGTTTAAGACAAATTAAAATTTATCTCCATCTTTATTATATAAGCTGATTACGAGCATGTCTAATACTTAATGTTGTGAGTAAGCTATCACGAATTGAGAAGTACTTCCTTTTATAATCCCCAAGTGAGTGCGTATCCGGTGTGAGTGGAAATTATTCCCCACATCGGTAATAATATTCAATATTGCGGCACTTACCGTAACATTTATTACGATTATGGTTTAATAAGCGGAAAATATAACTGCCGTCCGTAGAGCTGCGTATAGGGTTTGTATACTATAAACGATGTACGTCGTAAACTCAGACGCTTAATGCATTTGTCAACGGAAGACGCCTTGAAAGTGGTTTACGAACCGCGGTAGTACCGAGCGGTGTGTAACGAGATGGTCATGTACTAAGTCAGAGTTCAATTGATCGAAGTAATTAACCGGGAAAGACGTGCGATTATGCACTTGTACGGTGTCTCGCGGCGAACAATTTGTCCGTATGGGATTTTATATGAGCAGATGCTCTTCGCTAGCGAGGACGTCGTGTAAACTAACTGTCCTGTCCGTGTTTACCTTGTCCACTGCGTTCCCATTACGCACTTTATTAAAGTTAGGTATTCCTCTTGATACGATGAGCAGAAATGCTTTTCCAGATCCTTAAGCAATATACTAGACGTTGCTTACCTTGCAATTAAGAGTTTGCATTATTAAGTGTTAATGGCACGAAAAAAGATCTCTAGAAATGCTGCTACAAGGGTTTCAGTAATTGTTTTCTCGTTTATTTTCTGCGGAAGCAAACCAGCAAAGTTACTGAGTTGTTGGGAGATATCATGGTTATTTATATGGACTAGCAATGAGTGTGGAAGGTAAAGAAGCATTTCTAGCACACATTTATTTATAGGAAAATTAATGCGTTTTCTACTCATGAATATAGATGTCGTTTACTTAATTTCTTTTTTTGTATGCTGGTGGCAAAATTATATTAATTACATGCAATATAAACAATGAAACTATACATGAAATAAAAGTTATAAAATTTCGTATAAATTAAACATATAAATTCTTTTCTTTTAATCTAATACCCTTTAGAGCAAACCTTCATAACGATGCACTTTTATATGAAGTAGTTTTGAAAAAGAAAGCTTCCAAAGCTGAAAAAAGTAATCTTTTCAGAAGAGTCGTTTTTATAATTTAACCTACATATTTCTACGCCACTGAACGCTCATTTATTGTATATTGACAATAATTTTGCTGGATTTCACCGCTATAAGCAATTCCCTAAATAAGAAATTCGATGTTTTACTATCGATTTTACTGATACCTGAAGATAATGTAAGGATATAATCATGACAAGCCCTAAGGAAGTCACACGGTCTTTTTTCAAAAGATTTACTTCCATTCAGTTTTAAATCCCAAAGCTCAGTGTAAGACTAATATTATCAAATGTATAATCTCACATGATATTATCCATCTTAAGGATATTAGAATACAAATTTTAATCTTTATCAGTAGTGAAAATACTGAATCCACGCGACATGGTAAAATTTTTTTTAAGAGAATATATAAAAGCCCAATTTGAGATGCTTGTCAAACACCCCCGCGGGTCCAAATCTCGCTCCTAGTCATCATTACAACCCAATTGACCAGAGATTTGAACCCTGGACCTCACGACTCATAGCTAAGTGTGAAGCCGAGCAATAAAAAAGCTAGCAATAGTATATAGAAACCTTTGATCAGCCCGTAGAATTTTGCAGCTCTTCTAGATGGCAGAAAAGATTGATATAAAACAAGGTCAGCTAGCCATCTTGTCCATGGTGGGTGCATACTTTCCTATTGGGTATTGCTGAAATGTATAATTAATTAATGATGTTAATCAACTAAGATTGCTGCACTTTTTCTTACTCAATTTCAATTGCACCGATCGATTAGACTAGATTAGGATTGGTTTGGCCATGTGGGCCTATTTTTACCGCGACTTTTCCAGATCTATTGCACTTTTCTTTATCTTCGAACACGCTCTGTCATTTTGTTTTCTTATTAATGTATTACCTTTGGACTACTTCTCTCAACGTATTTGTCCTCTCTCGAAACCTTTCTCTTGCCAAGCTATCGCAAAAGCACAGAACATAAACTGGAGTTCTCTTTTCGTCATGGAACAGTCTACAGTTAGCATTGTTTGCCGGGCCTACGGGGTACAAGTATCTTTTAAGGCTACAGTGACAGGCCAGTAGCTTTGTTACCATTTTAGAGATCATCTTTCCTCAGTAGACTTTTTGCAAATTTAAGTATTTGCGTCTTTACGAACGCCTCTCTGTGCGGGTATCTTTTTTCACCAACCTTTAGATTAATTGTATATCCATTCGGGAATGGACTTTACTCGTGATTTGGCCGCAGGAGCGACTAGCTGGCTACTCGGATCAATTTGTTTTCTTCTAGGCATTCCACTCATTTAGAGCGTTTACGCAGGCTCAAACTAGTTTGGACTCAACACTTGCGCAATTTATATATGTAATAATATATTGCGGCAATTTCAACTTGGAAAGCCGTCATATTTTCGTTGAAGCTAATTGAAATACCTGTTCGGCGTCTTTTCCATCTGTCAGCCTTTCTTCCTCCTTGCTTTCTTTTCTGTAATCGTAATCTGAGTTTCTCTTTGCCAATATTACATTTTCCTTGCCTGACAAAACTGTTTTCCTGGGTTTCCTAGCTTCCTGTATGGTACTACCTCCTAGAAAGATTTTCGCCATTTTAATAGTTCGCCAGATACAATATCAAGTGTTGGGAGAATTTTAGGCTAGTTATCAGTGTGTAATCAGGTTTGGAATGTGCTGTGTGGTGAAAGTTACTGGACAAGGATGGCTGATGAAATTTATTTCACGTCTCTAGTCATTATTACGCCTGATGTTACATTAACAATTTCAGCACTAATTTCTGGCTGTTTTAGATTTCGATATCTCTCGGGGTAAACTTAACGAAAAATACTATTACTAATTCTTTTTTCTTTTGTGGAGTCAGTCTTAGAAGCTGAACGTACCAACGCGAATGGACGAACCGTATCTATACTTGTTACTCATGAGATCACTATTAATTTTATGAAGATGTTGATTTACGGTTTAAGTTTTCTTTAGCTTATTAGTTTCAGATGTTTTTTTGTACCTTAGATCGTGGTCTAAGCAAATATCTACGCATTTTGGGATTTCACCTGACTTCTTTTTTACTTGTTGCGTTTGGTGGAAGTTGTCAATATTTATATAGACCTGAAAATCTTGAATGATGCAATTTTGATTTCCTGGAAGCACACCGACATGAATTACTTTTAGATTTTGGAAGAGATGTAAAAAGCTTGAATGAAAACTGGGAGAAGATGTAATTTCAAGAAGTATACACTAGCACCTTACTATTCAAAATTCTGAATTTATTCTGCACGAACAAGTTATGCAGAATATTGTACCTTTTATCTTTTACTCATATCTGTTTATTGACAGTGCTTGGTTAATTTAAGATAATATTTTTCCCTTCATACAATGAGTCCTTTACAACTTCCCATATAAAATTAATAATTATTTTATAAGGTGAAAAGTGTACAAACGACATATTTATGTGTTAATAATTGAAAGCGGTAATAGATTATCTGCTAGATTGTATAATATTTTACACCATGTGTACAATATCCATAACGCGTACATATATGCGAGATTTAATGAGTGCTATGTGTATTTGTAAGTAAAAGTAATGTTGAATTGTTATAGTCGGGTAGTGTTTAGCATACTATCATATTTTATTACTATTGCATTTCCTAAATGCGTAGGTCGATAAGTTAAAACGCTTTCAAGAACGTGTATACCCGCGTATGTATACTTACGTATATGCGTGTGTTTGCGATTTTTGATCCAGTAGAAGATATAGAAGTTGATAGAAAACGAAATCAGATTGGTAAAGGGTGATGAACATGGTTTTCTGAAGGGGAGATCTATGAGGCTAGCTGTTTTGCAATTTATTTAGTCATTGCACAATAAAGTCAATGAAAAACACAAATATAATGGGATGTTGATGGTGTTAGGCGGAACCATTGACCCATTGTTGGTAAAAGGTGATATAGTAATGATGAAACTTCATAAACATGCATGGAATTCGCGGCAGATCGTACAGTTAAAGTGAATCTGAATCGCATCTTACTAGCATACAACAAATTGTGGAGATTAGTATTTCTAGTAGTTGAGTTTAAGAGAGGAGTGCCACAAGGATTCGTATTAGGCCCCATATTTTTTATTATCATATTAATTAGGATTGACTATAATGTATAGCCATATTTGTTTTAAAACTTAAAACGCTATCTTGAAGAACTTTAGACATGTTAAAAAACTGAAAGAAAGAAAGAACTACCAAAGAAAGACTGATAAAGATAAAGTCGGATTTGATATGTATGGGGAAAGGAAGAAGTTCCCTTCAGAGAAAACTAAAAAATTATGATTTTATTAGTTGTTTCTTTTGTCACACTTTACTCTAAAAATATAAAATTTTGAGTACATCATATTGTGTATAATCAGATACATAATTTAAAAAGTCATTGAATCAAATATTTAAGAAATGTTGGTTCTTGATCAGTAGTAATAGGAAGTTGTGAGTAATTCTTTAAAATATTACAATTTGAATATCTATTTATTTGCACCTATTCATATTTTGTGTCTCGCCACTCCTAGCACATCCATTTATAAATCTGATTTATGAAAAGATTCTTGTGCATGCTTATATTATTTTTCACAAGCTCCAGATCAACTTCCATTCAATTACAACCGGCTCTTTGCATAGTTCGCTGCGTGGTTAAATTACAGGTATGTATATGTGTCATTATCCTTGCGAACCGCAAGTTTTAAATGAAGCATTTAACACTAATTCTGGCGCAGTAAAACGTTACCGTATTGCATAACCATATCTATTGAATTCTAAAGAGACGTGAGTTAAGTTACATGTCTTTTGTTCATTCAATCAGTTATAGAGCATGAATTCGATGCTGTAACTTTCTTACATGAAACATACCTATGTGTATGTAAGCGCATATCATACAAGTTGCTAAGAAAAACCTCATTTAGTTTAGAATATTTATATCATATCGTTCGTGCACAAGAAATATTGTTTTTATAAGAAAATAAGCACATACTTATATGCTAAGGGTTTTAATAGCAAATTAATAAATATATGAAAGCCGAAATTTAGCAAACATTTGTTCTAGTTGGCTAGCGGATTTACAATATACATAAATATAATATTATTTATCCACTAATTATAATTTATTATGTATGGATAGCTTTTTCAATCAAAAATCATAATCTTTATAAGATTATATGATAAAAGTTGGTTCTTATTTTAACATACTCTACAAATTGCAGTTTGGATTAACATATGTACCAGACAGTGTGTGGAAATGTAAGTATATAATCGAACTGAAAATTGTTTGATGAATTTTTCTTCCTTTTTCTTGGTATACATAGTGATAATCAAAGGTATTGTTGATACGTTCTTTTTAAAGTTGAGGACGTATGAATCATGGGTCGACGAGAGAGCATGACCCGAGAGATCAAGTGGACGTCATTACACGTATTACGACTTCACCGCTTCTTGTATATCCATCACATAAAATTACGGCCGACTTTCCTTCCAGTAATCATTTATATAATCTAGCTAGAGTAGTTTTGTACGTCTCATTACAGCAACTCACCGATCACGGCAATTTGTGTTGAAAAGGACACCGCCTACGGTTATTATTTGACGCTAAGTGAAAAATTACGATAAAATAGCAATTATGGGCTGCCAATTAGTTGCGTTTCGCTAAATTGAACTCATTTTTCGAACACAAAAATGCTGCAATATACGCTTTGGAAAGGTACACCAAACCATGGTTAAGAAAACAAATAGCTTAAGTGTTAGGAACATATTAAAAATAAAACCACATTAATTACACTACTGTCCACGGAAGTTTGGCCAAGTAACAAATGTTTAAAAAATCAAGAAAGGAAATGGCAACTAATACTAAAAAAATAATTTATTTCTCTAAAGGATAAAAACTACTAATACAATCTAACCAAAATTGTATTTTCAATTTGCAACCTTCTGTCAAGCACAGCTTAATAGGGTTCATATCAGGACCCTGCGGTGGCCATATTATCAGTTACAACATATTCGCTTTATTTTCGTCGCTCAAATACTGTTTGTATATTCTCACCGATTTGTCGGGGCCTAAAAGCAATGGCGTGAGCTTTTAATACTTCGCAATATTGCTCCTCCCGCATTATTCCTTCTAAAGAAACAACTCTAAACCATAATTGAAACGCCACCGTGTTTTATTGTCAGTACAACAAATTCCGGAAGCATTCTTTCATTGGCCGCACAAACACCCTTCTACTTTGATCAAATACCTTAAATATCAATTCATCAGTCTATAACACATTCTCCCACTGTTCCACCTTTCAGTCTCGATGTTCTCGAGCCCACTGTAGCCTTTTTAATGGATTATCCCGATGGTTTGTGAGCTGCCACGCCACCGTGTAAATTTTCTTCCGCCAACCGGCGGATGATCGTGATAACTGAAATCGGTTGGATGGTGACGATCAAACCGCCTGTTTCTTGATATCTATGAATGATGTATTTACTGTCAACGCTATTAGATTTAATCTTTCACCGATTTGACATAATAAAATATTTAATTAGATTTTCTGTGCTGAAAACTTTGTAAAAGTTGTAGGTAAAATTTTCTTCTTTAACCAAATTTCTGTGGACGGTAATGTACGTATTTGAAGTAATACCCTCGATGTTTCTCCTCCACTTTTAAGAATCTGCAAAATTTCAAATTTACATCATCTTTGATTTAAATACATGGTTATTCTGTATCTTCTGTTTCACCTCAAATTAGCTTTCGCACGACCTTAAGGATGATTGCTTTAATAATTACAGCAGCGGATCATATTTAAAACGCGTTCTCCTCACTTTATTATATGATTTAGTATTTTGTCATATTTTTATATAGGTAGGTATGACATTATTACGACAATTTTTGACGTCATCAGCTCACCAATTTATGGCAAATGATGCAGCCTATTTGGGTGGATCTGTCTTTCAGATTCAAACTGTAGAAATAAGCATCCGTTGGAATGCTTTTCGTTGAGTAATTTTAAATGAGTGTCTTTTTATTGCTTTGCAAATTAACTTTACTTCTCCTTTTCTGATTATTTACTAACAAGGCTGTCTCTTTAAGGATACAAAAACCAAAAAGGACAGATTCGTAATGTTTAAGTTTCTTAAATAAACATGTCAACTAGGCAAACATGAAAGAGATTTAGTAAACCCTTTTGCTTCTACTGAAGCATATTTTGCAAAATATTTAAGAAAATATCTTTTCTATACTCATAATTGACAGCATGTCTATATAGTCTATATTCTTTATTCGGTTTTTAACGTAGAACCTCAGGATACCATCAGACTGGTTTGGTAATGCACTGGAGAATTAAATAGCGTGGTAGACCGCAATAAAGTTACTTTACTGTGGGTGCTTGGAGATTCAGGAGTTGAAGGAAATGAGTCAGCAAAGAAGGCACCATCAGCTTCATTTATAGGTCCAGAACCTAGGCGTGTGTAGAAAGTGAGGCAGGAGTGTGCAAAAAGAACTAGAGCCAACAATTGTAACAATAAATATCTATAAGGTAAGCTATAACTGAATAAAATAAAATGTTAAAATTTTACAAACAAAACCCAACAGTAAACTAAAGATAAATTAATTAAAATGCATTGTTATTGAAGTTTTTGAAAATACATAGTTTAAAATGGGCCAGACTGTCATGGTACAAATCACCATAGCGGGCAAGTCCATTGTAGTTGTTGCACATAACATAAATTGGTGATTTAAGAAGGTTGGTCCTAAGAAATTGGAGATAAAATGTGTAGAAAGGTCGGAAAGGAAATTGTGGTACAAGAAGAAACTAACTTCTGGAGAAGGAATTATGTAATTGCTAAGAGTGATTATATTTAGTTTTAGGTAACATATTAATCTTTATTCCGCAGTTAGTTTGTAACCCTTAACTGATAAGCTTTAGCAATTTTTATGTGAGGCGTTTTATCTAGCTACCTCCATTTTGCAAATTTAAAATTCTTGCTGAATCCTGATCATTTGCAAAAGAATTACGAATCTAAGTGTTATAATAGTTAGTTGCAGATATGTATATACGTACATACTTACATATTGGGTTAAATGTGTCTTTCGCAACGCGCGTGTAATCCTTAATCAACAAACTTTAGGAATTTTTATGTAGAAAAAAGCAATCTATTATAAAATGCTGCACATATCTTACATGGATTTAAATCTGCTTTTCACGTAAACAATAACAATATACACATCAGCATTAAGAAGAAAATCCTTAATATATTACCTTTCTAACTAGTAACACGTTGTGTAATAAACACCCGGTCTTTCCTAACGAGAATCCGAGGATTGAAATTTTTGATTAATAATAGCGGAGGCCGCTCAGAATCTAAACAGTACAATGAGCTGAGATTTACTACATTAAACGTTTAATTCTGTCGAAAGCATGAACACACAGCGCCATTCGACTGGTCACTTTATTGCTAACAAGAATATATACTTTTCTATTCGTGACTTACACTTTCGGAACGCAAAAAGAATACCACGAAAGGGGAAAGGTTTATGTTGCCGCTCTATGTATTGTCACACAAACTATTTCTAGTCTCGCGGAACGTTCCGCTTGACGTTTCGGGTGCCCCTATATCAAATAAAACGCTAATCATAATTGAAATTTATGAGGGCCAGATAAATTAAGAGCCAATCAGTGCGGATGACATGATGTAGTATGTATAAATGAATGAGACTTACAAATTGAGTTTATTCGCGGTGTCTGAATGGTGGCTGGCAACGTACAACCAGATGGTCGGACCGCCAACGCGGCCCGTGCTGTCTTCGCGTAGGCCCGTTGCTCTTTCCGTGGGCTTGGCTCGCGACGGATGCTCTGCATTATTATAATAACGGGCTCAGCGTGTCACTTAATGCCATGGAAAATAGTATTGTTAAGGGACATAAAATTACTGAATTATAGGCGATTGTGAACTGTACGCAAACGTACGGACCTTTTTCGTGCGTTTTGATATAAATGATGTACGCAGCATTATCTCTTTTTTGTTGTGCTGTACTACAATATGCGATAAATTTCAGTTGTTGGCTGCAGAACGGAAGTTTTGTGTAATGTGTATACAGCGCTCGAGACTGAAGTAAATTCTTCTGTGCATGGCGTGTGCCATAATATTATACAAATAAAGAAGCAATATTTTTCTTTCTTAAAGTTGTAAATATTGTTTTTGATGTGAATACAGTTTCATTACATTACACTGTTCAGTGTCCTAACAATCAAAGTCTGATCAACGTTTTATTTTATAAAAGCACGAATGAAACAGCAATATACAAGTAGAGTACCGGAATATATGCTGGGATCCGAGATGGGATTGCATTGCTTTTACGGAAATATTTGGTTTTAAAGAGAAAAATGCATTGTGTCTTTATACTGAGAGATGTAAGAAGTTTGTATGAATAAGAACAGTGGAACAATTAAGCACTAAGAGTAGTATTTATTTATTTATTTTCACAGTAGTACAAAAGCACCACTTAAAGGACACTTATAAATGTTACATATAAGTACAGTGTACTAAAGAATAAATTATAAAATAATTCATGCTCTTACAAATGAAATTAAGACTATATAAGTACTTACTCCATAGTGCAACATAATAACAAAAACAATAAAACGAATAATAAAAGTTATATTAACACTTAACTAATAAAACAAGATAAACTTAGTGATTACAAGGGGTCAGGATAAAAGACATCAAAATTACGGGCCATATGAATTAAAGGAGCTTTTTGAAGAATATTGGAACGACATCTAGGAATAAAGAGGGTATCTGTGGTACGCGTATTGTAGGTAGGTGTTAAAAAGTACAGTTCTGATAATAATGACGGAGAACCAACTCTGTGGTTTATCAAATTTAACATAAATCTAGCGCTGTAACGTCCTCGTCTTTTCTTTAATGAAACAAAATTATGTTGCTCAAGTAGCAGACTGTAATTGGAACCCCTGACAGGATAAATATTTTCTTTTTTATAAGTTAAATACTTCAAAAAGCGCGTTTGTACACGTTCAAGTACTAGATCGCGGTAAGTATAAATCGAGTACCAAATTATCGATGCGTATTCCAATTTGCTTCTAACTAATGTATAGTATAAAATTTTTAATGTTTCAGGATTATGAAAGTTACGGCATGATCTGAGCAAGAAGCCTAAGGTTTTTGAAGCGGCTCTACAGGTTTCATAAATATGGTTAGAAAAAGTTAATTTCGAATCAAACGTAAAGTATTGGCCGTACCTAGTAGTCTATTCTGACAGAAAAACTACTGAACGAGATTTTAATCCAACATTGTGAACATTATTGGGTCTATTATTAATTTACAGGATAAACTATAGAATTTAGTAGTAGTAGTTCCTGTTTCAATATGGTTTACTTATTTAAGCCTTCTAGCCTATGGTGGGTGTAAATACTTAAAATGCTAGGTGCACATATTCGAATAGTATAATCGGAACAAAAAACTGTTAAATTAGTCAAAGGAGTAGCTACCCAAGCAAAAATAACTACGTTAACATAAGCTGTTGCTGTGGTCAATGGCTCTATGTTGCTTTCTAGTTTCACGTGTTTGTTATTGTCGAAGAATGTAGCGATGTTCATTTCGGTGAAAAGACGTTAAGACCTTTGAAAAGAGAGTAATCGTAAATCACAGTCAAAGTCGAGGATTGTCACTTCCTACAAAACGTAATTGCCAAAGGCTATAAACTGCTGCATTTCGATATGCCCGCCGCTGGTGGTCGTTTTTTTCCTCTTGTACCCTACTAAGTAGGTACTTCAAATACATTTTACAACTAATACAAAGGGACGAGGAAAGGGGCTCACTTTCACACATAAAACCGGACAATATCATTGTATATAGAGCATTCACATATAGTCACCAGAAGAGTAAAGAACCAAATATACACATAGTTAAGAACA
The DNA here is from genome assembly GCA_949128085.1 of Cetonia aurata. Classification (NCBI taxonomy): domain Eukaryota; kingdom Metazoa; phylum Arthropoda; class Insecta; order Coleoptera; family Scarabaeidae; genus Cetonia; species Cetonia aurata. The sequence goes on along the minus strand of OX421886.1, from coordinate 19,652,821 downwards.
ACAAGTTTTACTTTTCTTTCACCTACACAACGTTGAGTTAAGACAAAATAGTTACATACATTAGTTACATATCGGAAAAGTTACATAATCTCATAACATGGTCCTTCGAGCCGGATGTAGCCGTGCTACCAGAAATTAGTTCGAAAATCAGCGTACACGAATCAAATCAAAAGTAGTGAGCGTAGCCGTGCTACCAGAATCAGTGTGAAAATTCGTGTACCGAAGTGAAAGAAAGAAAAGTGAATGTAGCCGTGCTACAAGTGAAACAAGTGAATCAAACATCGAAGTTACAAGAAGCAGCGGTACCGTGTACCCTCATACCGTGTGATCCAGGATTAGGAGCCGCAGTCAATCGTAAGTACTCGCCAATTATCCTTTCACACTCCTAGTTTATATTTGGTTCTATTTGCGTATTGTGTAATCAAATGGCGGATTTACAAGGCTTAACGAAACAACGAGGCAGCCTCAAGGCTCAGATAACTAGTTTTAGAAAATTCGTTAACGCCATAGAAGTTCCCACAAGCCAAGAGAAAATCAATCTTAGAAAGCGGCTAACTAAGATTGAAAGCGTTTTAGGGGTTTTTGAAGAAATTCAGGGCCAAATTGACTTATTAGAGCCGGACGAAAACAAAAACGTACAAGATCGCGAAAATTTCGAGAATGACTATTATGAAATCATTTCTCAAGCTGCACATCTGTTAGAGGACGACGAACCTGAAGGTAGCAACGCAAGCAATAGTATTAGATCAGGTTCCGTTGTCACAAATGCTTCCCATGTATCTCAAGGTGCTTTTAACGTAAAATTACCTAGTGTTTCGTTACCAGAATTCGATGGAAACTACGCACTATGGCAACAATTTTATGATCACTTTGTCGCTATGATCGATAATAACGATTCGTTATCGAACATACAAAAATTATATTACCTAAAGGGTCAACTTCGCGGTGAACCTGCGCAACTAATAAATTCGCTCAAAACGGTAGATTCAAACTATCAAATAGCATTTCAGGCACTTTGCAAGCGTTATAACAAAAAACGAAAAATTATCGACAAACATGTCCGCGAAATATTAAACTTAGCGTCGGTAAAGAACGTTAGAGATTCACATATAAAACTAAGAGAATTTGTTAGTAACCTAGAAAATAACCTAAAGTGTCTGGAATCGTTAGGTCAACCAGTTGACAGTTGGGACGCGATTTTATTGCCGATAGTTTTAAACAAATTGGATGAAAATCTGACAGAGGATTGGGAAAATAAAATCAACGCGAAGGATCCTGACGAGTTACCAAAACTCTGCGAATTAATTACCTTCCTCAATATAAAGCAGGATACTCTCGAGAGCATGGCGTCACTATTACGTAATTCGGATTCTGATAGAAAGAAATCAAGCGCGAGCAGTAAACGTAGGGAAACTACTAAATCTTTAGTTGGGACCAGCCCAAAATGTTCTTTTTGTCAGGAATCACACTATATCTCACATTGCGATGCATTCTTAAAATTAGATGCAAATACTCGGATAGTAAAGGTAAAGGCTCTTAGATTGTGTCTAAATTGTTTGAAAAAGGGCCATTACTTAGCTGATTGTAAAGCCTCCAAATGCAAAACTTGTAGTAGGAAACATCACACATTATTACACATGAATGTTTCGAACAACAAAACGGAAGAAATCCTGCCACAAGAGAATAATCAACCATCCACTAGTTCAACTACTCTAGTTGCCGAGACAAAAAGGGAAATTCTCTTATCAACCGCGGAAGTAGACGTGTTAGATTCAGCGGGTAAAGCGCACAAGCTGCGGGCAGTTCTCGATTCGGGTTCGCAATCTAATTTTATTACCTCACACGCGTATAAAAAATTAAACTTGCCTTGCAAGGATGCAAATCTTATTATAACTGGTTTAAATCAAACAACGTCATCCGTCAAAGATCAAACAGAAATCTCAATTAAGTCGCGATTTTGCAAATACCAAGCTACGCTAAAATGCTTTATTTTAGAAAACATAGCGGGAAACACACCATCAAGGTATTTAAGTAGACAATCTATAAAAATACCACCAAACATAAAGCTAGCGGACGAGAAATTTTATGAACCGAAAAAGATCGACCTCTTAATCGGGGCAGAACTCTTTTGGGAATTATTATGTATAGGGCAAATAAAACAACCAAGTGGCCCTATATACCAAAAAACGAAACTTGGGTGGGTGATTTCGGGTGCATTTCACACAACACACGTACAAGGCAATAAGGTTTGCTTATTTTCGAATGAATTGCATGATATTATACAGAAATTTTGGACATTAGAGGAGGTAACATCAAAAACAAGTAATTTTAACGATGAGGAAAGATTGTGCGAGAATCTGTTCCAACAAACAACGAAGCGAACCGACGACGGTAAATTCATTGTGAACCTACCTCTTAAAGAAACCTTAAGCAAGATAGGCAACTCATATAACGAAGCAAAACAAAGGTTCTTATCATTGGAACAAAAGTTTACGCGCAATGCAAATTTCAAAGCGAGCTATTCTAATGTAATTCATGACTACATTAGGCAAGGTCACATGTCGTTAGCCACTTCAAACGACAAAGATGGATTTTATTTACCACACCACGCAGTGTACAAAAACTCCAGTGAAACCACAAAATTGCGAGTCGTATTCGATGGATCGTGCAAGCCACAGGACGGATTGTCCATCAATGAAGTGCAACACGTCGGACCTACTATACAAAACGATCTATTCGCAATATTAGCTAGATTTCGAACGAATAGATATGTTGTCGCGGCTGACATAGCCCAGATGTATAGACAGGTATGGGTTGATCCAAACCAACGGAAGTATCAAAAAATTTTGTGGCGCGAAAATCCTGGCGACGAATTGCAAACTTATACACTAAATACAGTAACCTTTGGTATGGCTGCAGCGCCATTTCTAGCAATACGTAGTTTGTTTGAAATAGCCAAACTAAATGAACGCACACATCCAAAGGAAGCTGATATCATTCGCCGAGATTTTTACGTTGACGACCTTTTAACTGGATGCAACACAATCGCTGAATTAGAATCGATCAAGAGAAACGTAGCAAGTATCCTAGAGCAAGCTGGATTCACACTTAGAAAATGGAGAGATAACTACACGAAACAACACACGGATTCATTAATCGAAATCTCGGAAACAGGTAAGGTTTTAGGAATGTACTGGGACAACAACGCCGATACCTTCTCATTTAGCATAAATATTCAAAGAAGGGAAGTGACAAAACGAGCCATACTATCAACGACCGCACAACTTTTTGATCCATTGGGGCTCATCGCACCAGTAATCGTAATTGCGAAGCTCCTTATGCAGGAACTTTGGCAACTCAAACTTGGGTGGGATGAGAGCATTCCTAGCAGTCTACATAACACATGGATGAACTGGTTGCGGGAATTAGAACAAGTAAAAACGTTAACAATACAAAGGTGTGTGCTAACTTCCCAGGAAAACGAAATAGAAATCCATGGATTCTGCGATGCAAGTGAGAAGGCTTATGGAGCTTGTGTATATCTACGCAATAAGAATGAAAGGAACGAGTGGGTTACCAAACTTCTAACTGCTAAGTCTAGAGTAGCACCTCTAAAAAAGGTCACATTGCCACTATTAGAACTCCTTGGCGCTGTCCTATTAGCTAACTTGGTATCGAATTTAAAAGATATACTTATGAAACATAGTGCGTCCATATATTACTGGACAGATTCACAAATTGTTCTTAGTTGGATAAGGGCTTCACCTGGCAAATGGAAGACTTTTGTTGCAAATCGAGTCACTTCAATTCAAGAGATGACTAATATTTGCGACTGGTATCATGTAAAATCCAAGGATAATCCAGCTGACATACTTTCGAGGGGTTGTTATCCGTCTCAGCTGCATGATTGCGAACTTTGGTGGAATGGACCGTCATTTCTGAAGGACAATTTCGAACTCTCAGATCCGCAAATACTCAATGTCTCTCTCCCCGAAGAAAGGAAAACAACATTAGTAGCTACAATCAAATTAGATTTTCCTTTCGAAAACTTTTCAACCTTAACACGGTTAATTAGAACATTTGCTTGGTGTTTACGATTTAAGACTAATACAAATAGTGCGCAGACCAAAATACGAGGCGATTTAAGTTTAAGCGAATTAAATATAGCGTTGACCAAGGTTATACATTTAACACAGCAACAAAATTTCGCGCAAGAAATCGACGATTTAAGAAACGGAAAGCAAATAAATAGCAAAAGCAAAATTTTAAGTTTGAACCCGTTTCTCGACGAAAACGGGTTAATACGCGTCGGGGGTCGGTTAAGCAAATCGAATCTGCGATTTGACGTACGGCATCCAATATTACTACCTAAAAGCGCACAAATTACTAAACTTATTTTTGAAAACAAGCACAAAGAATTATTGCATGGCGGGCCGACGTTATTACTTAGTTCCATACGACAAAACTATTGGCCGATATCGGGCATCAGCATTGCAAAGAAAACAGTGCATCAATGCATTACGTGCTATCGTAGTAACCCCAGAAACATTAATCCCATAATGGGCGATTTACCGAAAGAAAGAACCGCGATTATGCCTCCATTTCACACAGTCGGTTTGGATTATGGAGGTCCTATAATAATCAAAGAGCGAGCAGGGAGATGCAACAAAACAAGTAAGGCGTACATATGTCTTTTTGTCTGTCTTAGCACGAAAGCGATACATTTAGAAGCAGTATCTTCCCTATCTACAAAGTCATTTTTAGCGGCGTTTCGTAGGTTCATCGCTAGACGTGGGAAACCTAAAACAATTTTTAGTGACAACGGTACAAATTTCATTGGCGCAAACAATCAATTAAGAGAATTATACGAATCGTTGTCATCTAGTAGCGAGGAAGTAGATAGCATTTTTAAGGTAGAAAATATAAATTGGCAGTTTATCCCTCCTCATTCACCGCACTTTGGAGGTATATGGGAAGCAGGGATAAAAAGTGTCAAACAGCATTTGAAAAAGGTAACGTCAGGGGCATTGCTAACTTTCGAAGAGTTATACACAATACTTGCGCAAATAGAATCAATTCTCAATTCCAGACCGTTAACCCAAATATCCTCTGATCCTTATGACTTCCAAGTTTTAACCCCAGCCCATTTTTTAATTGGTCGACCGTATACATTGGCTGCTGATCAAGACGTAACTGACGTGGAGATCAATAGACTGGACAGATTACAACATCTCCAACAAATCGTGCAGCAGTTCTGGAAGAAGTGGTCTCGAGAATACTTATCATCACTACAGCAACGAACTAAATGGAAAAACCACATCCCCAACATCGGTGTCGATTCGTTAGTAATTGTAAAAGAAGATAATTGTCCTCCGTTAAGATGGCAACTTGGACGCGTTTTTCGTTGCTATCCAGGAGCCGACGGACAAGTACGTGTAGCGGATGTAAGGTGTGCCGGTGGGGTCATAAAAAGGCCTGTAGTGAAATTGTGTCCTCTACCAATAAACTAGCAATCAAGGAAGCGGAAGAATGCGGGGTGCCAATAGCGCGCTGGGTGCACGAACATATTCTTTGAACACTACAAATTATATTTCTATTATTTGTTTTTTAGCTTGTACCTTTTTCATTTTGTAAACATTGTAAATATTGAAATACTTACAGTATTTCAAGGCGGGCGGCATGTCGAAGAATGTAGCGATGTTCATTTCGGTGAAAAGACGTTAAGACCTTTGAAAAGAGAGTAATCGTAAATCACAGTCAAAGTCGAGGATTGTCACTTCCTACAAAACGTAATTGCCAAAGGCTATAAACTGCTGCATTTCGATATGCCCGCCGCTGGTGGTCGTTTTTTTCCTCTTGTACCCTACTAAGTAGGTACTTCAAATACATTTTACAACTAATACAAAGGGACGAGGAAAGGGGCTCACTTTCACACATAAAACCGGACAATATCATTGTATATAGAGCATTCACATATAGTCACCAGAAGAGTAAAGAACCAAATATACACATAGTTAAGAACAACAAGTTTTACTTTTCTTTCACCTACACAACGTTGAGTTAAGACAAAATAGTTACATACATTAGTTACATATCGGAAAAGTTACATAATCTCATAACAGTTATCGTTGGTCGCAATTTAGTTTTCTATGGTTTTGTTTTGCTTTCTATTTTCATGTAGGTACTTGTTTTTAGAATATATTTTTTCAAACACTTTGACGTACTTACGAAGCCACGATACCTACTTTTTTAAACAGTTTTCTCCAATTTTTGTTAATTGTATTAAAACTGTTTAGAATAGACTCGCATTATGAACATGGTATCGCAACTCATTCATGTCACAGGAGTAAAATGATACTTCGATATAAAAAAAGTAAAACATTAGCAAAATTAGTTTTAACTATCTCTCAATTTATGATCGAAGTATAAAATGCATTCGAACTGGTTATTCTATCAGAATTACTATTGATGGTCGACTAATTAGCATACCTAATGGTGACTTTATCACTAAAACTACTTTACACTATAAATAGGTAATTTATTCGCATCTTAATTATTATAAATCATCAAGTACACAGGTTATCGTATAGATCACGTTAATGTCACAGGAACGTTATGCCTTATAAGGAAATAAACATTCATCGCGTATAAAATAATTATTCTAACCGGTAGAGTAGCTCCCTGGTTATTAATTACATTCTCAGACTGGACGTGTAGTGCAAATGGGTCAATTACGCCAGCATCTCGTGTGTTGCATACAAATGGCGCTTTACCTCTGTTATTTCTAGCTAGATTGTAAACAGATTTATATCTCGCTAGTCTTATATTTATGCCGTCGCGTATATAAAGTAACATGATCGCCGTTATAATTTTAAACTTAAATACAGGTTTTTTATTTTCTGTTCTCCTTAAAAGGCGAGCGATATTGGTACACGAATAATACTGAATACATAATTAACTAATGTTTATTTCTTTATAGGTTGCGTAAATATACAAAATTTATAAATAAAATGCCTGTTGTTAGTTACATGGTCATTAGTTTGATTTCGCTAAAAGTTTGCCTTTTACTGCTTTCAATAATATTTTAGCAAACGTATAACCTGTCATTGTAACCGTAGTATCACAGATAAGTAATACAGATAGCTCACCTTACGGGAGAACTGGCAGCGGCTTTCGCTAAAATGGGAACCCTCAATCAAATAGTTGGGAACCCTACGTCAGTTCATTCGGAGCGCTGCACTTCAGTCGCAAGTGGACAGTCGGGTAGGCACGTACGAACATACATACCGCTAACAATGAAATGTCGATACGCGGTGCTCGCAATAAATGCGCATACATATATACGCTGCGGAAAGTCCCGGAGAAATTTTAAAGATTTGAAGTTTAATTTCCAGGAAAATAACTTATTGCGTGCTGAATGGATAAGAAATGCAGGTAAATACCGTGTTAGGATATCTTTCTAACATTAATACAACACTAAAAATTCACGACAATATTGCTCTTGCAGTCCATATACATATATTGATTGTAAATTATCATTAAACATTAAATCATTATTAAAATAAAATAAAATTGCAGACTTTAGTTGTTAAAAATTTGTAACAATTTCAATTATTAAATTTACGCCATTCTAGAGACCTACCGAACGTCATGATGTATGTGTATATAGGCTGTTTTAAATGTGCGGGTAATTATTGGTTATAGGGATTTCGTTTATTAAAAGAAAGATACAATGTATGTTTAAATTTGACGTAGCTAAATTTGACAAATAATGTAACAAGAAAATAGGAGTAGATCATTTCCAAAGATTACCGCTATAAGTTATAAGATAGACAGGTTTTTGATTTGTGCTTATATCGTCTATAAATTTGAAATTGTCAAAACTAAAGTTTTAAAGAAAAACCTGTATTCTACCACTTATAAGCGAAAATTCCACGGTAGCCTGTGAATTTCAAACACCTACAAATTATACGCTTTTGCTTTGTGGGGTGGATATATAATTATATTAAGTTAAGGAATATTCTGCTTATACCTAAGTTTATTTTTTTGTAGTAGCCGCGATGGCCCTAGCACTAGAAATATTAAAATATGCTGCTATACGACACGGAATATTTTGGCCAAAACACGTGACGTTCAAAAAGTTTTTCACTTTTGTGGTGTAGCGGGGTTTATTATGCTTACCTTTAAAATTATTTTCCAAAATGTTCCAAAAGCTCTAAAAGTATCAAAGTTGTGTTTAAATGAGGTTTATAATAATTAAACCTTAACGTTTTTTAAATAATTAAATTTTGGAAAAATTTAATCTAATTTTCATGTTTCAAATACCTACTTAAGAAGTGTAAGCGAAGCTTATGCTAAAGTGTACAATAGACTATGTTATATAACTCAATTATAATAAACCTGCTATCTTATACACGGTGTACAAAAATTAAAGCTAATCGAATAAGAATTGTAAGTGGCTGTAACTTGATTAATTGAAATAGAACGCCATAGTTTTTAATTTACCAACAGATGTACTTTTTTATACCTATTAAACATGACAAACTACATTTAACAAAATCTATCTATAAAATCATCTTTTTTTTTAATGTAGTTTGTCATGTTTGATGTAATTGTTAATTGTTTTCATCATACATGTCTGAAGAAGACTATATTAAGTAGTCGAAACGTAACAAGATATTTAATTGATAATGTGAAGTCACATATATTGAAAATAAAGCTTGAAATTCCACGAATTTTTGTATTATTTACATAAACTGCTGGCTATAAACTTTGATCCCTTCCAATATATTATAACAACCATAAAATATATTCTTATGAGACATATACGAATAAATTCAATAAATACATTACGCGGACTCAAGTCAATCTGGACAGTCTATAGAAAACATTTATATAGGTATAAATTCTATTCAATTTTCTATTCTCGGTAAATAACAGCTGTGCGGCAAAAAGCATATTTCTTTAAATAAAAACAACTAGCAAGTCGGTACTCCTTCCGCACTCCGACGTCTGGTCCCCGCAGCTATCTATGTTTCATAAAATCATAATATTGCAGCCTTTTATTTATGCAACCAGCGTGAATCGGCCAATTCTGCTACGGTGAGCTATCTATTCACTTATCTGTGGTAGTATGTTGGGTTTTAAATTCGTAAAACACTAGGATATTGAGCAACCAAGGCAATACTGTTTTCAATTATTAAGGCAATGGTTACTATGAAAAGATAAGCCGTACCTATAACTACAAATTTGTTAACCGCACAAGCCGTTAAAGTAGTAATTGCGCAAAACGACGGGAAACATGCTCTCATCCACGGTTATCTCGTTACAAATCAGAATTACGCTATGGAGATAATTTGGCACGCTTATGTCACATCGTTTGTCCACTGTGGCGGGAGTAGTAATTCTCTCCATCATGCAGAGCGCCCGAGAGGTCACCACGCCGCGCTAATTGACCAGATTTCGGAATTTAACCGAACTAAATCGCCCCGAATGCCGGTCCTTTGCGCCAGCACGTTACACGGTTTCACAATTTTAGTTGTATTTAACCTAAATTTGCGCCCGTCCGATTTCTGGGCGTACGCGTCCGCAAGTGCGTATATTTTAAGATGCGTCATGTCATCATTAAATGAGCCTAATAAAGATGATTAACGCACGTGTCGCCTGTAACTGGATTATTTGTTTTTGCACCTGTTTGACACGTGATGAGTACTGAAATGACGGACTAATTAGAGAATATCTAATGCCTTCAGTACTAAGAAGATTGAAAACAAAAAAAAAACTTCTGACTGAATTAATATTCATTGCTGATGTGCCTCGTTAAATAAGTGAGGAGAATTAAGGATCTTAAGTTTGCGTTATATGCAGTAAATAAATTAAAAAAATTAATGATGATGTGAAAATAAATAAACTCTCTAACCAATAATAAATAAATAAATAAATAAATAGGTAAATGTTAAATACACTCCGCCAAAAAAGTATCGCATAATTTAGTTTTGAATCATAAAAGTATCGCATAATCTTTGTTTGTAGCATAAAGTTGTAAATATACTTTAATGCGCTCTAAGATATAATTTCTATGATTGTTTAAATAAAATACAGGCCAAATAAAAACAAGAACTCATACTTGAGATTTTGATTAAAACAAGAAATTATAATTTTGGAAAGAAAAATGTCATAACAGTAGCTTTTAATACTGAGTATTGCCACCTCTGGCTCTTATGACCGCTCGCATACGGTTTGGCAGAGATTCGATTAACCTCCGTATATAAGCCTGATCCAAATTCTCCCACTCGTCACGGAGAGCATTTGCTAGTCCATGCAGGTCCGCTGGGGCAACATTTTGGGTTCGTATCCGTCTGTGAAGGAGGTCCCACACGTGCTCGATAGGGTTCATGTCCGGACTTACCGCAGGCCAATCTAAAACTGGAATACCAACATCGTTAAGGTATTCCTGGACGATTATTGCAACATGCGGTCGTGCATTATCGTGCATTAACATGAATTCGTTTCCTATAATTGGCGCATATGGTACTACATGTTCTTCTAAAATGTCCGTTATATACCTGTGGGCAGTCAGTGTACCTCTGTCTACTGGTACTAACTCTGTACGACCTGTTAAACAGATGCCTCCCCAAACCATAATAGAGCCACCAGCGAAATTAGGTCTAGGTTTGATATTACACTGCGAATAGCGCTCACCGTCTCGTCTGTACACTGAGATACGCCTATCTGAGGTGTAAAGACCAAATCTTGACTCATCTGTGAAGAGTATATTGGCCCAGTCATTAATGTTCCAATTTACATGTTCTCTTGATTGATGTTCATCAAATTAGCAACGTATGCTTGAGATCGTCCATCTTCGATTAAAGCAACTATAGCAGCCACTTGTTCTGAAGTTAAATTGCTCATTTTAGTTTTAAAAGCGTTGGTACAGAACTCTGACTTCGCACTTTAAAATTTGTCCGTATAGGAAGACTTTCAATAAACAACTGAACAAACCTTACACATATGCATTTTTCTAAATGTGTTCTTTTAGAAAAAAAAAAAAGTAAAAACGCTAAGTTCCATTATTTTGTTAGTGTTTTTATAGTTCACATACACGAGGCAAACTTTTTGTGAACGTATAAAAATATCTTGGTTCATAAATGCCCTTTTTTAGTTTATGCGATACTTTTTTGGCGGAGTGTATCTAGGTTGAGAGAGAAAGCGATAAAAGCCGCTTAATGCTTGGCTTTTGACAAGGATTCTTAAAAGAAACTTCTATTGGCTTGCCATATTTTTTTTTGAATTAATCCAAAAATTTACAGAAACGGGCTCTGTACATAACAAAAAACAACATTTTCATCGGGTTGTCAATAAAGAGGATGCTAACGTCGAAGTCTTCGGTCAGGTCGCAGTGCTTGGAAATGTGACGTCAATACAACAGGTATCTCAAACATTTCAGGTGTAAGCCGTTCATCAGTTTGTAGAATACTTGAGAAGTTCAAATTTTATCCCTTTAAAATTACACTTTTACACCAACTGAATAAGGATGATTTTGGCAGGAGGTTGGCCGCTCGGGGATGGGCTGTCTGCTTTCCAAACAGAGGTGACAGCACTTACTTTAGCGGCCAACAACATATCTGAACTCAGGATTGTGAACAGAAATATTGATTTGTATACAGATAGCCAACAACTTGTATCAGCGTCGAGGCAATCGAAAAGAACCTCTAGACTGATGCTGGACTGTCACGATTAATTAAACTAAAGGACATGACGGCAATCTGGGCAATGACGAGGCTGATGGGCTGGCCAGACGTGGATTCGGAAGAGTTCTGTACAGTCCCGCACCGTTCCTAAGGCCTACCGTATCTGCCATATCCATTAAAGCCTGGGATGAGAATTGCGCCAAGGGCACTTTATTTACCCTGATAGACAAACGGCATCAAACTATCTGAGGATGTTCAGGGAGAATCTCCGCTTAGTGATGGGAATTCTAACCGGACATTGTCAGTTAAAAGCGCACCTTTTTAGGCTGCGATTAGAGACCAGTCCAATCTGTAGGGACTGTCAATTAGAGAATGATACGCCTGAGCATGTTCTCTGTGACTATCCTACCCTATCATCCATTAGGAAAACCATACTTGCGGACGTTCGGCTTCACATCGCCAGCGTCAGGAAAGATCCCCTTGGGAATGTCCTAGCGTTTGTAAAGGCAATAGGCCGGTTGACAACCTAGTAAACGGAGGAAGCATAATGGCCCTAATGAGGCCTAAATGCAATGGCAGTAGCCACCCTCCAAGTAAACCTCCAAACGTTGGAATGTTGTAAATTAATAACCGAGCGCAATAATCGAAACTTACTGCATATCTGTTTTTTTCGGATAAATCATCTTTTTCATTGAACGGTGAAGTAAATCGCTCTGGTATCTTTGGCGATTATTTCATAGGACCTCTATTCATTGGCGGGACTTTAAACGGTCAAATGTATTTGAACATACTGGACGATACAATCGATTCTTTTAACACACAAAAATGAGAGCAAGATCCAGATTTGTTGGCGAATGAAATAATATTTCAGCGAGATGGAGTGCCTTCACTTTATGCTGCCAGAATACGACAATTCCTGGATCATCATCTCTGGAGGCATCTTAAGTCGAAGATGTATGCCACGCGTTCAGGTTCCTTACAAGAGTTATGCAAAAAAATTGTTGAATAATGCCAACGAATAACTCCAGAAATGTTGTGAAATGTCAGGAGAGCATTTGAAGCAAGATTGTACTGTTGTATGGAGGTTAATGGTAATCATTTTAAACATTTAATAAAGTAAAATCCGAACCATTTCATTACCATTGGTTGCAAACTATGCACTTTTTGCTTAGTGATTAAAAAAAAATGATTTTTTGATACGTGTTGTAGTAAAGAGAATTAAAAGCCTTTTTGAATGAGTGGTCACAAGACCTACCTCCCCTTTTCAAATTTTCAGGAGTTATTTTAAATCGTTAGGATTAAAAGTTGTCCCCTTTGATATGACAAATGACAGGTTTCGGAATTTTATATAAATCAGCAGGGAAAGAGTTATTTGAGGTAGCTCGCGTCAATTGAAATGTCCTGTATGTAACAAAAACTGCATAATTAAGTGTTCCATTCGTTTGTGCGGAAACATAGGGTCTGTTTAATTGAGAACAGAGAGTCAAAATTTTCGAAATTGGTTAGTATTACTTCCTGTTAATCGCAATAGGCTCTTTTCTATTTAGCGTATAAAAAAGCAATTTTCTAAGGAGAAGGAGACACGGTTTTTTCCTATTGTGCCATCCCTCGATAGCTTGTGCCTTTATTTTCTCATTAATCGGCTAACTAAAACTTACCTTCCCATTGTTACAATCCAGAGCTAGAATACGGTCTGACAGCAATATACATATAAGCACCTGCATGGCGGGCCTAGCCCATTTGAATTATTGTTGTATACGATTAGAGTTATTAATAGTTCGCATACAATGGGCATGGGTTTGTGTCCTGCAGCTCTCTCATTGCAACTTTAAATGTGGCAGCTGTGTATTAAGCCAGGCACCATTTCGGAATATCACTGCATTATCTTTACATATCATTACCGGTAATTCTAGAAAGCTACAACGCGACCGTGCCAACAAATCAACTTCAATTGAAATAATAATAGTTTTCTGTGTAATTTTCCAGGGCATAATATCGGGTTTGAGGTGCTAATACCATTATTACGGGAACGAACATCATAACCATTACGGTTGGCGTATCATTAAGGGACCTATGTGAGGTCCGACTGAATAAACTGTGTGTGAAATCATACGGAGAGGATACAACAGGTTTGGTTATGATCTTTCTGTCATCGACTTTGTTCCTTTCATTGTGCTGTATCGTTTTCGACGTATATTACTTTAATTATCAATTTTAGAGGGCTCTTTTTCTGTGTATAGCTGAACGAAGTGCGTTTCCCACACTTATTTAGTGCTTAATCGCTAATTGCAGTGTCAACATCGGAGCAATAAAATTTATTGTGTTTAATCTTAGGTTGTGTTAAATTTTCTTTCCACAATGCTCTTCGTAATATAATTGCTCTGCTTTGACATTTACTTTGCTCCTAATTGTATTAGTGTGAATATAATAGAGTAGCGTACTGAACTTGAAGGCTTTTGCATGCACCTTGTCAGGTGTTTTACCAGTTGTTCCTACAAAACATGTAGAGTTTCTTAAGTTACGTACACTATTATTAAAAAAAAAAAAAACACTTTTATTTATGGGTAGTATAATAAACGATAAAATATTCGCGGTATAAACCATTGAAATACAGTTTATCATGTACTATATAAGACATAAGTCTTGCATCAACTTTAACGACGAATACAAATAAAGAGAGAAAGGTATAGACCAACAATGAACTGTGCAAGCGTAATATAATAGGCACGTGTGGTCTGGACGGCAGCATGTCTTTGATTAGAAGAAAACAGCGAGCAGAATAGAGGCAGAATAGACGGCTAATATTTAGAAATACATATTTACTCTATTTGAGTGTATTTTGTCTGAGAATGTATTCTGAAATAATTATAGCATTTATTTTCATACAAATAATATATGTATTTTATGAGTTGAAATCAAAGAAATTTTGAAAGCGTTTTCTAAATCTATATATTGATTTTATACTGACTACACTCAAATTTGCTGTTATTTATTTATTGTAGATCAAGTTATCAACTAATTGCCACTTTTGCTGACAATTTCTATAGTACCCCAGATGTAGGACTAAATTCTTTTGACTTAATGTTCAAGTATTCAACATGTTGAGTCCTTCCAAATAAATAAGATTGAAATAGTTTAAGTAATCCTGGTGAAAAGCCAACGCGGTCCAATTTCTCAAGCAAAATATACCAGTCAATTTGATCGAACGCCTTTTGGAAGTCGGTGTATACTACATCCACCTGGCCACGTTTGTCGATCGCCTCAGAAACATATTGAGTAAAACATGCTAGATTTGTAATGGTTGAGCGTCTATTCACAAAGCCGTGTGAGCAAAAGAAATCATATTTTGAATAGAATTGTATACTCGATCGTATAGTATAGCTTCAAATGTCTTCGCAAAGTTACATATAATAGCAATTGGTCTGTAGTTTTTCACATTTGACGGATCATCTTTTTTAAACACAGGGGAGATTCGGGACTTTTTCCATATCTCAGGAAACTCGGACTGTTTCAAAACTAGGTCGAATATATAGTGCAGTGGTTTCACCAATATACAGGCAGTATCACGTAGTAAAAAACTGGGAATGTTGTCAACCCCGCTCAAAAAGCTGTTTTTATTTTTTTTCAATTTTAACAAAATTTCCTCTTCAGATACAGATGTAAAATGTATTGTGGAAGTTCCTTGGATGTTAATATTGATATTTCTAACAAACTGTTGGTCAGATTTAATATAAACTGTGTTAAAATAATTCCCAAATGCTTCCATTATATCTGAAGGGTCATTCATAATGGTGCCATTATACGTCATCAAACCCGGTATTCTAGTTTTTCCACGCTTAGAATTTATAAATGACCATAATTTCTTTGGTTTATCTTATAACTCATTATTGCTTGAAAGGGTAAAAGTTTCTGGCTTTGCACGTGTAATGATATAACTATTAAATTTAAGTTCTCACTGCAAATATGTTTACTGAGATAGAAACATTAAATATTTCATGTATAACTAGTTTTAGATTAATAATTAATCACTATGTTATCCGACATGAATAAAAACTATATAATTTATTTTAAGAAGAATTAATCTTTACTATAGCGTTAAATACTTAGCTTCCTTATGCACAAATTATAGGAGACAACTTCCTTCTCATGCATCATAACGTGAGGCCACATAACGCTGAGTGAGGAACTGCCTGAATAAAGCTGATATTCCTCAAATGGCCGGCACGTAGTTCTGATTTAAACTCTATCGAGCATGTCTGGGGTATGCTATGGTAGAAGAGTTCGAAATCATCTATCTGCTCCTGCAACCCTTGAAGAACTTTAGCAGATTTTTCAGCAAAATGGGAAACTATCCCACAAAACAACAGACAACAGCTCATTAAAGGAATGCCTAGAAGAATAATGACTGTTAGACAGGTTGTGGTAGTGACACACGATATTAAGTCAATCTTTCAAGGTTTATGCAAGATTAGTGTTGATTATTGGAAGTATATTGTTTATGTTGCTCTTGTTTGTTTTGTTCTTATTGTTGCAATAAAAGCTGGTTTCTTTATCTAGATGACTTTGCACAATTTAATTACACAGTAATCTTGTAATTTAATCATTTTAAACCTAATAACCAACGTTTCTGGCTGTGCACAGTCTTATCATTTTTTCCCTTTTTTCGTGTTGGTGAGTGTAGATCCGTATGCTTTTAAAATCTCTAAAGAAGAGCCGTTTTTGCTCACTAAGAAAAGTAAAATAAAAACTTTAATCTTAAATTATAATCTTCTTAATCTTAAATCATAAGAAAAACAAGTGTTTTGCTCTCGATCGATTTTATAGCTAAGCGAAACTATTCTCTAATTATTTATTTTTATATATCTTTAAAAGTCCTGCATCCAAATACCATATTTAGACGATCAAATCGTAAATCGGATTTACTATTTAAAAATTACGGACATGGGGATTACAGCATCAACTTGACACATACTAAATACCGTATCATGAATCTCACAGTCCCGTCCAGTAACCGCTCTTCTTCCACTCTTCACACGAAGAAATACTAGCACGTTATCTTTTTCTCCTCTTCTGTTCCTTTTATAAGTAAGAAACGAGATCTTATTGTCTCCTTAAATTTATTGGACACACATGCCACTCCGATAAGATACCAAGGAAACAAGATACATTTCTGTCGATTATTCGATTTTCTACAGGTGTCTAGATTTAGGTAGAAGACTAATGTATAACTAACACGTTCTGTTCAGAGATGGCTTAAATAAGTCACTTACCATTTAAGGTAGTGGATTAAGTGATTTCGACAGACTTTCTCGGAACAGACAGATACTAACCTATAGATACAATAATTTTATATGTTACGAATATTACACGCTTCTGAATTTAAAATTATTTAAAGTTAAATATAATTTTGTTAGTAGTAGTTAATAAAAACAATAAAACAACGCTTTATAAGTATAAATTTAAGTATAAAATTTAAAAAACAAAACACATTTGGATATGCCTTAAGTGTCCTTAACCTTTAAAAATAACTTCAGGTAGATATAATGTCTGGTTACCCTACGACGATGTTTATCATTTGATGGCGATAAGCAATTATTTATGTAAGTGACTTTAATCCAGTACGGGCTTTCGACCAGTATGATATCTGATTCCAACGGGACAGTCCTCATGAACAATTCCCTTCAGTCAAACAGACCCATATTATTTGTAAACGCCGCATGTAATAAGCTATGAATTTATAAATGTTGACCCCGGGCTATTCTGTCAATCATGCATTTATAACAGATAATAATATTATTAAATACGTCTCCGTTGGTTATTGTAACGTTCACTTATTCGTCCAGATCGTAATCTATTAATAAAGAAATATTTGAGGACGTGATTAATAATGGTTTTTCTTCATTAACATATAAGTTCTTTGATATGGAAGTGTATGGAAGTAATATGAATATAATTACTGTTGGTTACAATCTTGCATTTCGTTAGATAAAACATGATTTAGTCATACTTGATAAGAAATTACAGCTATCGTAACATTGAAATAACTTTAGATGTCATGGCATTTATATATGTACGACATCAGGCGAAACGAATCCCATACAAATGCTCTCTGCAAAGTCTCTGCATGTGATAGAAAACCTACCCATCATAAAACATTACAGATAACGGTAGGCTTAACTACAGAGCGGTATATAATTAATATACATAAACAAACAATAAAATAACTTTGTAAATACCTCAAATTATACTCTTCAGTGCTCAAGAATGTATAATCTATAGTCGTACATGTGCCTTGGGTCCGTATTTAACGTTTATTATTCACGTAATTTTACCGGAACGTACATGCATTAAATCCAACATCAGTATTACCTTATTAATTTGCTTAAATAAATTACAACATGCATATAGGCTCTACTTTACTACCGACAATACATTTTACACAAGTGGGGAAGCATGTTACGATTGCGTTATTTAAACAGCACACAAAGTAACATATCCGATCGCATAGCGAATTTGCTTATAACGGATAACAGCATACTGCGTCTCTGAGTTTACGGTTTGGTTTCAGTAAACCTAAACAGTGACTTCAAAGCGTTTATGATATGACACTTAATTTTCACGTGTTCTGAAATATATTTTTTTTACTATGGTTGTCAGGCATTCATGCAGAGCTAAATCTCCCTCCTAATCATTACAGCCTCGGAAAGAAACCCATTATCGTAATTGACTAGAGTGAGATTTGAACCTTGAACCCCACGACTGATAGCCAAGTGTGCAAGCCACTATACTATCAGCCGGATATTTTCCTTAATCTGAGTTTATTTCACTTAAAGCGCCTGTCGTAGGAATTGTTTTCCGTTAGAACATTTGACCATGAGTGTGCGGTGTAGTCTCTTTCACGGAAAAGAAAGCAATAACCTTTCCTTTAATTTCGTAAATGTATACGGTGTGGATACAAATGATTACCTTATCGCAAAGCAAAATTATTTTGTTGCAGCTGTCACAGCAGGTTCTCTATTACTTGCATTCTGAGTTGTTTTAACACAATTTTCTTGTAGAGAAAATGAAATAGTTTTGTTGTAAGTAAATCTTTTACCACTCAGAAAATTGAAAGTTTTAATTCAAGAAAACTTTTGTTTCGATGAATTTTCTTAACTAGAGAATATATTTTGCTGAGGGCAAGTAAATAGAAAATGCAGCTTATTGTATATGCCCAGCAATACGTGGAAGTTATTTAATATAATAAATTAATGTTGGAATCGGTTAGAGTGCAGCAGCAAATAGCTGTGTCTGCGTTGTCGGTCAATTGTGTGATCGGTATTTACCTAACAGAGTAGTTCGTTGTGTGAATTTCTTTTAGGGAAGTTGTTTAATGGAATCTTATTAGGTTTACATTTATCAATGTACTCATGTCTAATTACATGACAAAAACGTTGGTAAACATATGCGATAAATCTACCTAATAATATTAATGAGGTAAAGTAGGTAAGTAAGCTGCTGCTCGAATTGGATTTGTTGGAGGATATCAGAAAGATATTTCAACGCAAGTGGTTTTTTTTTTATTACATTAGAGTATTATCGGTATGCTGGTACGTATATGTATAATAGTATAATTACAGAACCAAAAAGATATTCAGGTAGCACAACCTCTACTGGCGTGTATTTTTCATCACACTCAACCTATGTTCTCTTAATTCAAGGTACTAATAATAAGAAACTACTTTCTTTTAAGCTAATCTGATAGATGAAGCTTGGATGAATATGATATAAAGGAATTAATTTCTATACCGGGTGGTTCATAGAACATGGCATTTTTTTTACAAATTCTGAAAAAAGATGTGATTGCGAGTAGAAAAGTACTAAAACTCATGTGGCCTAAAATTAAGATTAGTTAGTTATGTTGAAAAGACTCCTGAATTTGGATCGATTGCACCCAAGTATTTTGGTAGTTGTGATCTTTAAAGAAACCCTATTCTAAATCATTGTAAGTACATACATGTTGTAATGGAGATTCTTATATTGCTGCAAAATTATTCGTAGCATCTCGCTATTTAATTGATTATATAGATAAGCAATTATTTAAAAAAAGACGCCCAAACATTTTATTACTAAACAATATTTTTTCATTACACTGTATCCATCTATTATTAGATAATCTACCGTAATAGATCAAATTAAGAATACCAATAGCACATACCTCACGAAAGTGACTCATTTAAAACATGCATCAGCGCATTAACCGACAAATTAATCGAGTTAACGCTGTAAAATGCGGTCTAATGAACGAGGCACGTCCGCAAGGTACGTGCGTGACAGAGCAGCTTTTGTTTCGTTAATGATTATATCTAACGACCATGATTCTTTCTTTCGGCAAACATCCGACAAACATGTAACAATAAATTTCGACAAGATCGTAAACAAAACCCCGTACCTTAAATTATTTTTTTCTTTTATTAAGACGACATATCTACTATATACTTGGAAAAAAGATGACATTAACGATCGTAACGAGACCTTCGCGCTTACTGGTAGCTTTGTACTGACAGTGTAGTCGCTACCTCACTTTTTTTAGATCTATTTCCTCCTTCTATGTAATTTGACAATATTTCTGCTCATATTTTTTTCACATCATCATCTTCACTATTACTATTAAAAGGTAGCGGTATAGTCAGCGCAGTAATTTAAAAACGATGACAAATTAGTGCTAAATATATCTATTTAATCAATTCCCTTTTACTTGAATTGTCTAGCAAACATTCCATTACAACAATTTGCGGACTATGCGTCATTTACATTACAAAATACCACAAAATTAATAAAACCAACCCGTAAATAATTGAATATGTCTTTTACAAGCCGATAAGTAAGAAATCAACAAGAAAAGTTTCCAATACCCTGATTTTCGCTATCTCTGCTGGCGCATCGAGCTAATTCTAATGCAAGAACATGGATATCTCCACTTTACATATGCATGACTGTGCAATCCGTTGAAGTGCAGATGTATTCCTACGGTGCGCAGCGAATCAACTCATGAAATTACATTATTATTTCTGTTGAATAATGCCATATATGTCAGTGTTTGATGTAAACGTTTGTCCAGCGACCGGCATTAACATTATTGCCAGCACGATACTGACTAACTGTTAGGTAATTTATTGTCTACCGTTGCGAATAAATATGATAATAAAAGCGAGTTATTGCTCTACAAGAATAAGCACGGCAAAGATATAAATAAGGCAATCCCCTGCTAATGAGCTTATAATTAATATCTTTCCTCTTTTTCTGGTTTCATTTGAGTATGTCGGACGGACAGACAACTTAAGCTAGTTGCTTTTAATCTTTCAAACATTCCCCGTCCGATTAATCGAAAGAATTCCCATTCGTTCTCGCTGATAGTTCGCCGCTGCTCGAATCGTTTCTTTAAACGCGTACGCATGCATTTCCCGTACAATTAGTAATAACTAAAGTACATACATACAAAGCTAGCGCCGGCATTAGTGACAAATATTCCGTTAGGGAAAGCACCTTCTTTCGGTTCCTTTATAAGAGTTACTTATCTAAATTTCGGGAGTCGTCTAACGTTATCGGGGCAACGCGTACTTTTAATTGCTTTGAAAATTACTGAATATTAATTTGGGGAAATTAAGATTACTATTGAGTGTTTTCTTATCCTGCGCGTAATAGAAGCCCTTGAGTGGAAATATTTCGAATTTTCTGATTAAGATGTCTGAGCCACACACAAGAGCCGAAACGTAAATTAGAGATTTTCTATTGGTCTGAAATAAGTGCTAATGTAAAAAATAATATAATAATAATAAGAATATGCATGGACGATTTAAAATTATATGCTCATCGAAAGAATCAACTACATGACTTATTAAATTGTGTTGGTCGGTTTAGCCGAGAAAACATAAGAAAGAATTTTGTGTGCAGGATAAATTGTATGAAGAAATCGAAAATGAGTATCTCCAACGGCTATAATCGATTTTAAAAACTAAATTGTCGGCGCGAAGTATGACGATGGCCATTAATACATATGCAGCCTCAGTATTAAGCTACAGCTTTTGAGTGTGAGGTGGACTGATACGGAGCTTAATAATATTGATATCAAGTCAAGGATAGAGGCTAGCCGATATAGAGCACATCACCTGCGTAGTGCTATTGACCGATTTCATATTCCACGAAAGCAAAGAGGAAGAGGTATTCCGCGAGCGCCTATTCCAGACATTATGCGCAATTAAGAAATCTAAGGTGTTTCCTTGAAAAATCAGTTCCCATTCCTCTACATAGAGTCATCGTGAAATGTGATAAAGGTATAACACCGACAATAATTGCGATCCATCAGTAAAGACACGAAACGTAGAACACATCAAAGTACAGTGGAACAGAAAATCGTTGCATGGGAAAAAGAAAAAATGTAAAAAAAATGGGGGGTACGGGGTACCCCGTCCCCCGTTATTAACTTTTTGCGAATACGGACGACGCCACCCTTAGGGCCATGCAATATGCTGCAAATTATGTTAAGAAGAAAATTTAATATCTGTTATAATTTAGGAAATATTTGCAAAAATTGAAAAATTGTCCAAACTTTGGAGGGGGCCGTACCCCAAAATCGTGCGGTTCCGCCGATAAAAAAAAAATACGTGTCTCTTATTTTAAGGTACTCTTTCGATCTGTTAAGTTTCATCGAAATCGGAGGGGGACACCCGCCGGTGTTCCCTTGTTAGTAGGAAAAACTTGTTAAAATACAAAAAATAATAATAAATAATAAATAGCCTCTATTTTTGTCCAGTATCTATATTCCAGTAATTGGGTTTTGGAACCTTTGGTGTAACAATAACTATCACACTGACAAAAGTCAATGCTAGGTTTTCCACTATCACCAAACAACAATGCACAATCTCTCGACCACTGTCACTGTTAATCATCTCCTGATGATGCTAACTTGGTTAGCGAAACGCGCGTCGAGAGATTGTGCATTGTTGTTTGGTGATAGTGGAAAACCTAGCATTGACTTTTGTCAGTGTGATAGTCAGTATCTATATATACATTTTTATTTATAATATATAAACCAAGAAAGAATAACATTTGTGTAAGCTGCACAAAATCCCAAGAGGAAGTTCAGATGCAATACATAATGTATTGTCCTGCTTTTAAACTTCACCTTTAATTTCTATGAAATATCAGTAATCGAAACGAAAGATGAATACCTATGAATATATATTACCTAAACTATAACTAAGAATATAAATAAACATAAAAATGAAATGAAAATAAGGTGTGCCTGCAAACATATCCAAATTCGCCCATTATTTCCCGTAACCATATTGACAGGTCATCAGCCCTATTGTTTTCTAAGCAGCAATTCATATAGTTCCCTTCTGAAAGCACACGGTTGCAAAAATTTCGAAGAACTATATACTATTATTAACTAAGAACCCATGTAGATTTGATAACTCAGAACATATTTCAACCTTTTGCGAACGTCCATTCAGGTAACTAGCAATTAAAGTAATAGCTTCTCTACCAAATCCAAAATAATGAAGTTTGGACAACAACATTTCATGAGAGATCGCGTTAAAAGCTTTAGAATACTCCAATAAAGTCAACAGAGTTAAATACCTCCTATCAGAGGCCGTAACTATATCATTGATAATTTTTAAGAGAGCAGTTCCACAACTGTCCCCAGTCCTGAATCCCAATTGAATATTTCGAAGAATATTTTGATAAAAATGCACTATATACTGGTAAAAAGTTATATTTGCGTAAAAGAAAACGATTTTTGCATAAGAAGTGGAGTTCTTACTCCAGCTCTTGCATTATCTCTTATGATTTAAAGTATTTTAAACGACAAATTGGCAATTGTTCTGAGATGACATAGTACGATTTAATACTAACAAACGACATATTCAAATTTCTAAATCATTTCTTTCTATCCAAAGCAATTTTGTTTTTACTATGTACTAAAGAAAAGTATTGCTTTGAAATGCCGTACCGTGTTACGAATAGTACTTACTAACAATATCCCCAAAAGGTGAATGTCTGTGGAAGTATCATCGGTAACCATATAATTCGCCCAATTTATTGATGAGAATTTGACAGCGGTAGAATATTTGGATCTCATTAGAAATGACGTTGTGCCACGTAGATCACCAGATCTTTCACCTTTAGACTTTTGTGGTGAGCACACTGTATATAATTAGATACATTCAAATATGCTCCTTTCTGAATTTTAGCTGTGAGGATCGTATTGAATATGGTATTTCCAATAAGAAGCTCTTTAATATAAGAAATAATATTTGCATGTTTTAAATACGACCGCACTCTTATATATTCAACACGTATGCATGTAAAACTGGCATATGTGGAACGTAAACATCGACCTTGTGTACAGTAGAAAAGAACAGAGACATGAATCTGGACAATGCACTACAATGTTCTAGGTGCATACACAGGTATGAGCAGTGGTCGAGGGTGCGGCTGGCCGGTCCCACCGATGCTATCTGTCTTCCGACGGTCCGGACCCGGCCGGCCCAACACCCCTCATCAACTCAACATGAACACTCTACCCCTCAACGCCCCGCGCGACAGACCGGACTGGCGCGAGCCATCGTAAAAAAATCCTAAGCATTCACTAGACACGCACCTTAAAGCCGCACGTGTGACTAAACGCCACCCTTACGCGAGGGTAGTTGATTCGAACGCCACAGAACGTACACCACGGCGAAGCCCGGAATATAAATGATCAGTATCCGGAATTCCGGATCGCAAACGGCACGCCGCAAGATGATACGGCTAATTATTCGTGAAAACGGCCGACTGCGCGTAGGTAAAGTCGTAATGAAACGAGAGAGAGAGATCGTTTTCTAAATGTATTTTAAGGTTGATGCGGCTAAAAGCAGGACGTTTAACATTTAATTACAAATATACTACGATGTGTGACGCGTAGTGTTTTCTTTTTCTATCTTGGAGATCGTTTCTTCATGTTCTGCTTTCATTTCGTTCCGCGCAATCAACTTATCTCGAGATGATTGCGGATAATTTTACAATTACTCGCGTTTTTATAAACATCGGGGAGGAATCCGTTTATCTCTTTCTTAACTTACTGATCTACGTAGCGCCATTATAAACGATTATTTATCAGTATGGCATGTAATACAAATAAACTCATAACCATTTAAAATATTTTATTTCTTAGTAAGAGAAAATCCCTCCAGGTTCTTAATGATCTTGTCAAGTATGTTATAAATAAGTTGACCACAGACAAAACTTAACACTGAGAGATGTAGGGGATTTCCTATTCGTCATAAAATACCGAGAAATACACTTTAAACGATTATAATGCATTTGCAAGTGTCATTGTTTAGTGCAAAGAGTGAAATTTTGTAATAACTACTGCCGTTGGATGCTAATTAAATTACTAGGTTTTAGTAGTATTTAAGTAATGACGCCATTTTAAATCATTTTTTAATGCTTTTTTATATACCTTTGATTAAAGATTAGAAAACTTTTAATAGACATTTTTGTCACCTAGTAGCACTGATGAGCCTTAGTAAGGCGAAACGCGATGTCTATTAATAATAACTGCTGCTTATCAGACTTTTAATATCATTAATTAGCGTTAATTTAATAAAGAAAATTTACCATCGACCGACAATATCGTTTTCTTATTTCGAAACATGTTGTAAAAAAGGTTCGACAATTTAGCATAATATCTACGCGAATTTAATAAGTTTTCGGTCATTATATCTTATATATACTCTTTTATCTGTTATCAGTATATATACGACTTTCTTCGCATAGTGCAACATGCCACCTAGTAGCACTGATTAGCCTTGGTAAGGCGAAACGCGGCATCGGCTAATAGTGAGTGTAGCTTATCAAACTTTTAATTATTATTTAGAAAACATCGTTTTACTGGTGCGACTTCCACACTCGTACTGATTCCTGAAAGAATATCATAAACTAAGTGTAAAGATTAATATTCCCAACATATTACAATTTTATAACCAAGCGATTGGCACGCCATTCTACACAATTCCGGAAAAACACGAGCGAATGCTTTCGAAAACCATCCAGAATAGAGCATATCCGACAAGCGCAACTACAAAATAGGAACTTGGTCAACTGCAAAATGTCTACTGTGGAAACTACTGGATTGCCCAAGATCCTATAGAAGAGGTTCCACGTCCAAGAAGAGAAGAACAAGCAAGCTTCTGATAAAGGTAGGGTAACAGTAGATATTACTCGTACATCAATTGGGATCACGAAGAAAATTCAGGGTTACGTTATTCATTGTGCGTTTCATTGACAAATGCAAAGTCTTTGAATTAGCTTAGTGCCAAAAACTTCGAGCAAAATATGGAATCACTGATTCATTAAACGTAGAAGGAAGCACTAGGAAAGGTTGTTGCATCCTCTCAACATTCCTGTTCAACCTATATGCCGAAGAAATTATAAAAAACTTCTTTGATCACAAATAATTGAATGCAGATCTACTGCAAGAAGAAGGGATTAGCATGGAATTTTTGCCGAATACAAGGAGGAGACAATTGACTATATCAAATGACTACATAAGAAATAAAAAAGGCACTTTGGAATATGATAGTGGAGAACTGGATTTTAACTTACTGTAACCTGCTTAATTATGGTAACATCAGATGCAGTGACAACTCTAGACATCAAGACAAGAGCTAGTTATAAATAAGGTAACAACGAAGACATGGAACGAAGCTTTCCAGGCACATAAGATGTCACACACAAATATATGACTGGTTTCAGTTTCGTTTGCTTATAATTATCTATTGGAAATGAAGATTGGGCTAATCCTATTCTTCTGCATTCATAGAGGATGAATAATAGGTTGATCTTCCTTTATAATTATCTATGGAAATGAAACATGGGCAATCAAAAACAAATATATATTCTGGATTGAAGCATTTTTGAAACATGATACTAGCTGAGAAAGAATGTTATCAATACCATGGATGCCCAAAAGAAATAATAAATTAATTTTAGACAAACTAAATGATGCTGACAGTCCACCGGTTTCGGGGTTTGAGTCGCGAATTTTAGAATAATATTTTCGTGGTTTTACTCGCTCCTTGGCAAGGATAATCTTCTTAAATCGCTCTACGGGTGTAGTAATAACCCATGGCTGGTCGATGCCACCTGTAATTCGTGAAAGGCTAGAGATATTAATGCATCAATTATTGTTAATTTTAGATGAAATTAGGCAACTTATAATCTCAGAAGCAAAGACCATCAAAGCGCAACCACTTTTTACACATTACTAGAAGTGAAATATTACTGGAAAAGTGTTTCCTGATAGAGAAAATAGTTGGAATACATAGAATAGGAAGGCCTAGAAGTCGACAGTTTGGTACAATCCACAACAACAAGACGAACAATGGCGCTATATATCTGTCCTTTTCTTTAACAAAGCGCTATAGCTTGCCACAGAGCTGAACTTTTGCTAGAAAATACTTAGAAAATAATATATTTAAAGCAGGACTAAATGACTGTTAATGTAGTATTAGTGCATATAAAAACGACAATTAATGACTGGATTTTTTAGAAGAGCGATTTTATTGTGGTTATTGTTTTTTTTTTTATTTGTCAAAAAGAATTATATTTTTAGTATTAAAATTGTGCTCTTATGCCGGAATATTCAGTAATTCTGAGAATGATTTAATTAGCAAATCGCTAAAACCTTGGTGGTCGCAATTAATTCCTTTTCGCGAAAGTTAATTCGATATTAATCGCTATTAACGCGCCTCGGTTTATAACAATGGCACTTAAAACTTGGGACATGTGTTTGGTTTTTGTGGCTTCATCAATTACCGAGGGGCCTTACCCGAAAGATACTACAGCGTGCTTGTGCAGGAGGACAGCTGTGGCGTGATAAGGCCCGACCGGACTCTTTCCGGAATGACACTTCCAAGGCGTTGAACGTACACCTGTTGATATCAGACGAATTTATTACGACCGAATGGGCTCTAATTTTATCGGGAATAGATACGCAGTGAAGTTACAAGAGCGCACGTTGAATTTGCATAGAGAAACTTTTCTTTTGCCGTTAATAATTTTCACAACTTTAGTGGAATATGAAGCTGTGAGGACAGTTTTTTTTACGTTACAACTGATAATCGAGTTTATATAAGTATGAAGCGATTGTGGTAAAAGCAATTTGTCCGGCTCTAGTTTCAGAAATTTTAATCTAAGGATATTGGGTATTTAGTATAAAAAACTAATAATAAGTAAAACGTCAAAAGTAAATTGTTTTTCAGAAGATAATACAGTATAAACTTACCTATATGTCCGTTAGATAGATATCTCAAAAGAACCTTGGAAGCTTGAAAACTATCAACAATAATTTGTTGGATGGTGAATGAAGCGTGCGCTGATGGGCATCCGATATCTATTTAATAACATCGTTAGAAGAATGATTGAGCAGCACTTGTTTTCATATTGATCGTAACGTATCGCCATTGTACGATTGCCTGTAGATCAAAGTCGGTTGAGCGTTATGCCGAATCACGCGTGTGCTGCCCACTAACATGGCCCCGCAGTGGCCGGTAGCCAACTTTGATGCGACGACCCACAACGAAGTGCAAATGGCATACGATTAATTTAAAGGTACCTGGGTCACATACGCGCCGGTAGTATTATAAAAGAAAAACCCTTTCAGGACGAAAATAAATTGATCAAAATAAAGCAAGAAGTTTACTACGGACAGGCTGTTTTATTTTATGTTTTTAAAGGTGATACAAAGCTTACGAATGTGCACCCAACTATAAATACATATGAGAAATATAATGATGGTAGGAATGATTACTTGCCTGTAATTTGGTAAAACTCGGAATTGTTACAAGTGTCTCCAATCAATTTCAATCATTCTTATAAGTTTTGAGTTGCAAAGCTATTAGATTTAGCTTTCCTAACATATTAGCAACAAACATTTCGTTGTTAAATGAAAATTTGTTATGCTGAAGTAAAATATATATATATACAGGGTGTCTCCTCGTTGAGTTGCATAACTTCATAGGGTTATTCCTTGTATCAAAATGAGCAAAACACTTCCAGTCAGCATAGGTACAATTCTCAACCGTTTTCGAGATATGGGTGGTCAAAAGCGTTGAAAATCACTAGTTACGGTAACTAATTTAGATGAATCATAGACGCATTTGGCTCGACTGGTAACTTAGATCCAATGCACTTGACGTAGGCCTTTTGACAGTTGTCATGTAAGCAGTTTTCGCTCACAGAACATTTAAAAATGCCTCTTTTTACGAAGGAAGAGTACGCCGACATGATATTTTTGTATGGCTATTGTGGAGGAAACGCTTCAGCAGCGGCAAGAGATTACGCACAACGCTACCCGAACCGAAGACATCCTTGTCGGACAACCATCACGAACTGTTTCATATCGCTCCGGCAAACAGGATCCTTCCCGAAAAAGATTAATGAG
Organism: Cetonia aurata; assembly: GCA_949128085.1. Classification (NCBI taxonomy): domain Eukaryota; kingdom Metazoa; phylum Arthropoda; class Insecta; order Coleoptera; family Scarabaeidae; genus Cetonia; species Cetonia aurata. Next base: position 19,623,661 of record OX421886.1, on the reverse strand, counting down.
CCAGAGCCTGCGCGAAGAAACCACACTGAAGCTGTTCTTCATGACGTTTCTGAGAATCGGAGAACCAGCATAAGAAGAATTGCTGCCACCACAGGACAGAAAAGAGCGTCGATTCACAGGACTTTACGTGAAAATGGGCTACATCCATACCACGTACAACAAGTACAAAACCTCTTACCTGCCGACTATGCAAAACGGGAAGAGTTTTGCTCGTGGATCCTAGAGAACCAGGATCTCCTCCCAATTGCTTTATTCGCTGATGAGTCCACCTTCATTCGTGATGGGATTAACAACTCACATAACGAGCACATCTGGAGCGACGAAAATCCCCATGCTTTTTCAGAGAGTAGATTTCAGCACCGATTTTCGGTTAATGTGTGGGGAGGAATCATCGGAAATGTTATCCTTGGACCGAAAATCTTTGACGGAACATTGACTAGCCATATCTACAGGAGATTCCTAGAAGAAGAGCGTCCCATTCTTCTTGAAGATATCCCCTTGAACGTCCGTAATAGGATGTGGTTTGTCCATGACGAGTGTCCGGCACACTATGGAAGAGTGGTAACCGACTTTTTGAACACTGCGTTTCCAATCCGCTGGATAGGGCGGAATGGAGCTGTCGCATGGCCTCCGGCTCGCCGGACCTGACGCCTCTCGACTTTTTCCTCTGGGGTAATGTTTAGACCATCGTTTATGGACAAGAGAAGCCGGCTACCAAAGAAGAGCTGGTAGGTAAAATCCAACAAGCATTTCAGGAAGTTCGTAGAAATATGGAAAATCTCTACTGGATAGGAGGACTGAGTCAAAGAGCAGAGTTGTGTTTGGCAGTCCAGGGTCGCCATTTTGAGCAGCTTTAAATGTTTACAGCATTGCTTGTTTATTAAAATCATTAAAACAATTTCTGCTCATTGTTGTGGAAGTAAGACTGTAATTTAAGTTAATTGTTCCTTAGCAACCATTTCATGCCGAAATTCGAGCCAAATGCGTTTATGGTTCGTCTAAATTAGTTACCGTAACTAGTGACTTTCAGCGCTTTTGACCACTCATATCTCGAAAACGGTTGAGAATTGGACCTATGCTGACTAGAAGTGTTTTGTTAATTTTGATACAAGGAATAACCCTATGAAGGTTTGCAACTCAACGAGGAGACAGCCTGTATATGTACAATAACATCTGATTTAACAAACTGTACTATAAACGAGGTTTGTTATGTGGAATTTTGTTAATATACGCAACATCCTTATATTTATTATCAGTAATGTATACAACTCTTGTTAACGCAACAAATAGTACTGTTAGTTTACATTTTATAATTTCTATACCTACTCTAATATGAATATGCGCCTAAAAAAATATGTACGTTTTTTATGAGCCTATAGTACTATATTTGTTTCGTGTCTATTTATGTCGGAACTTGCAAGTTGCAATAGCACAGCTGGCATTCTTGAACGCAATTTGCGATTAGTAGGTAAATAGTCAGCGCAGTAAGTGGCGAATGTGTAAAATTTTCGTTGTGGAACATTATAGATTTCCCCAAAACCACAAAATTTTATTTTAGAATAAAATTAGTAAGCCCGAGTTCCACCTGGAACGCACCCTATTGAAAAAGTTGGTACGTCTAGCCCGCGATCCACCTTGGCCTGCGTTCACTATAGAAAATAGATACCTCTCAGGTAGCAGCTGGCTCTTTAATCGCGTAGAATAGATATGGGAATCTAAGATGGAGTTGTTATCTATTTATTTATTATCTGCGTAACGATAGCGAGACGCTCAGTGTCGAATCTTAACGCGCCTCTCTTTAAAGAGGCGCGTCATCCAACGACAGATTAACTAGCTAGGTGAATGGTCCGGAATTTCTAGTTAATATACTATATTGATGACGCATCTTCACAAATTTGATTCGTTATTTTGACAAAAAAAGAAGTGAAGTTCAGGTATGAGGAAAACTTTGCCAAAATATATTTTGCTAGTCCAGTTAAAAAAACATGATAACCTTTAACAACGTATATAGTTTTTTGGTAACCACTTTGGGTAGTTAGCAATTTTCTTTTGTGGGCCTTCTGGAACAATAAAATTTGTTAATTTTCTGTCAATTATAACAAATTTTTTGTTGCTGTATATAATGCATAATCCAGGACTTCCAAAGGTATAGAGTTTGTTTAATACTGCTTGACAGAATTGCGAAACTGGTAGAAATATCGTATATTGCATGACTCGGAAGCATTCGTTAGGAGTAGGTTTGCATGTAGAGAAACAATGATGGATGAAATGATCAATCTGAATGCTTTATCGTCAATATAGGATATTCGCACATAAAATTTAGGATTGTTTGAGCGATGTACGCTAAATTAGCTAAAGAGCGGCAATCGAATCTACTTTTTTTCTAAATTTTTTCTACACAATTAAATCACACAATGGCTAAAGAACATGGCAAATTATCTAAAAGCCATCAAGGTATTGTAATTCGAATGTTAACCGAATTGGTTGAATAGACCCTTGAAAGGTAAATTAGATAGGCGTAGACCTACCACTACAGCGACTTTTTTTGGTGCAATTATCTTTATTCTAGGAGGTGCTGATTAATTTTGTCTTCTTCTTGCACCCCTTTTTGATTTTATTGTGGATGATTTCGTTAGTGGACTTCAGTTCTAATGAAAAACCTTAAAGATCTCTATCTGAGCTGTTCATCAGTTCTAGATGATGTTGGAGTCAATACTTAGGAATTAAACTGATTAAAAAGTATTTTGAATTTGCGTTAATAGCTTTCAACAGCTCTTTATGTTTGACCATACTATTAGGTTATGTTTGCAAAATGTTTGTGGAGCACAAAGGCTTTTCTTATTTTCGGACTAACTTTTAATATCAGTATATCCTTGGTTTAAAACATATTTAACTTTGTAAGAATTATGTGTCTCATTAATGCATATTTCCAAACAGAATACATTACATAACATATGGAAGGCAAAGTATTAATTGAAAAATCAACCTGTACGTATATAATGTATGTATATAAATTGTTTAAAAAGGTATGTATGTAGCTATGTACATACCTAAGCTTTTACCGTTATAATAAAGGTAATAATATATTTTTAATATGGAGTCTTACACACAAATTTTAGTATATTGTACACATAGGTATATTAAAAGATATAATCTAAATGCAAATCTCTTTTTCTAATTGCTGGGCAACTTTAGTTTTAAATTATACGAATGTACTTTTAATAAAACCGAATAGAAATTTAAATTTACCGTTAATGGCCCTGGCGTTTTCGGGCGAGGACTTAATTCCAACCGATACCTTTCAAACATTAAATTAAGCAGCCGTAAAGATATCTATCCAAATCTTGACCATATGGTCGACTTTTCCCGCCGATTCTACCCTTTGACTACCGACTTTACGGCTATCTTTCTAGGGCAGATTGACCTCTTTAAAATAACTACCGCTATCCCAAATCACTACCGTTGTCGTGGCAGATTTTTCGTAGAAAACGTCTAATGTTGGAGATACGTTACGTTTCCGGTGGGTTTGTTTTATTTTGATAGCGGTCTGCGTGGGATAACCTGACGGCCTGTGCGTCGAGCACGGGCCATTCAGACGGGCACGGCCAATAGAATGAATATTAAAAGATGGTATCCAGCGGTGTGTGATTCATTATATCTAATTTGTAAACGAATACGCTGTTTCTTTTTATCCGATAAGACCAGTAGTCGATTATAATTGCGTAAATTTTGATAACATGCGGGTTATTTATTATAATGGTAAGTTAAGGCTGTGAGGGCAGACTATACCAGATGTAATATAGTATTACAAGTATACGTACTTAAAGTATATTACTTTAAGATATAGGTACTACACCCAGTACTGTGAATATGCAAGATGTTAGTTTCGATTAAATCTTACATTGGTATTACATAAATATTAGTAACTGCAATTTGAAAATACTGCTGAGATTGAGGCCAGCATCTTAAGGATTTATACAGTGCTGCAGTTTATAAGCTGTCGATTAGGGATAAAGAATCTGGAAAACTAGAAGAGTATTAACTGATTTCGCTAACAGACTTATAAACAGTAAAATATTAAAGCGACTAGCAAAGAGCGTCACAGAAAAAGTGTAATTCTTTGTTATTTAAGTTATAAACACATTGAAAAATCAGTAATGTGACGCATCTTGTACTACCAACTTAACAATGTTGCCACCCTAAAATTTGAGGTCACGTGGTGGTCACATCCGGTTGTTCATTCTGTACTTCCATATGCACGTAACTTAACTAATACCCCACCATAATATTTCTTTTATTCTCATTAAAACATCAAAGAAAAAAATGCTTAAATATAGTTAGAACTGAAAAATGCCACCAGCATATTAATGATACGAGCCATAGAAGTAGCATTGAGAACCTCGAACTACTAAAAACCGTAACATCCGCGGAAGAATTAAATGCTTACGAAAGCATTTATATGCAAAGAGAAAAAAAAATATTGATTATTCGGTGGTGATGGATTTATTAGGGTAAAAACATATTTCTTTCGCAGTTACATTTTGTATGAATTCAGAATTCACAGAATTCTAGCAGGTTAAAAGTAGACGGCAAAGGAAAAAAGGACTTGTAAATATAATTTAGAGTGGGGATGATGAAGCATGGTTAGGAAATCCACGAATTTCCGCAACAATTATCCCGAATTGATTAAATTGGTGTGGTGCACAGTGGTCGGACATCTTGTGTGTCGAGGTACAAATACAAGGTGGTGTGAAAATAATGTCGGAATGTGAATTGGGTGCCATTTGGTTAGAAATGAAAAAATAAAATATAAAATCCTCCAAGAATTCTTTTCGAAGTTCTCTAATTCGATTGGGTATTATCAAATTAGTAATAGAGTTGGACACTTACTTTAATTTACTTGGATAATAATCTGTTTTTAATTATAAGTTTGTTGTCGATAACATTTAAAAAATATTACTAAAATAAATTAAAAAGAAAAACAAAGATTCATTATAATGAGAAATATATGTTATTACAGTAAAATTATTTTCTTTTGGCGCCTTCACGCGCATCTGACCTCGAGAAATCGAAGAGGCGGGTGGAGCCCAGTTGATGGATCGCGTACAGTACTGGAGATACGTATTACAATAAACACTGAATTTCGTATGTTCCCGCGTGCGATTTATAACTTTTCTTCATACTCCTTCGGGCGTGCATCACACCATTGAGCTCTTACTATCGCTCATCCACCGGTAGAAAATGCTGAAACTGTACTCGTAAGCTCGTACAATTGAAGAGCAACAATTTTGCAATAACACAATAGTGCTTCCACTTTGAGGCAATAATTTATGTTAGAGAATCTATTTGGATTTTTAGGAAAAACTTGTTTCCTATTACAAAACAAGTTCTCATATTAATACCTGCATCAAAGTAACAATTTCTGACATTTTTTCCAAAAATGTACGGGCTGATTAAAGCTAGTCATTGGTCACCATGTAAACGAATAATAGAGCTATAAAAATCTCAAAAAAAAATTAAAATAACAAACCTCTAGCATTCTTTTGTAGTAGCACTGCGAATTTACTTGTAAACTTTATACTCAAAGTCTTTTCAGAAGAAATACAAAAATTACATCATAGTAAGTTAAATCTATAAACATCTATCCCTTAAACAAAAAACGCTATTAAATAGCTATTGAAATTATTTCTCAAATATTGCACCTGTTAAAAAGCGTGTTGTACGAATTTTTGTTTTTGATTCTGTGGAAACAACAATACCTATTCATTACTGTAGTTTTCTATGTTGGTGGTCCGAATTGAATATTATATCTGATATGGGGTTATTTTTTTATGGTGTAGAAAAGGACCAGCGTTAACCTATAATTATTTATAAGGACTTCATTCCCAGGCCTAATATGAAACAATGACGGTAGAGCTGTATTGTCGTCTGTGTCGAGAGAAGCAAGAATTTTGTTTTGTGGTTAAGGCAAGCATTAAAGATAAATAAAAGTAAATAAAGGTAATTATTATGTAGTATATATTGACACATCTATAATCTCTACTTTTGTAAATAGTAGTTTCCATTTAAGCTTTGGGTTTATTTTAATAACATAAAAAGGGTTTTAAACAGTTTAAATATGTCACTAATAGTGTTTCTTTTTCTTGTGCTAATCACTGCGAGTCTGTTTATAGGAAATTCTTTTGGAATTATAAGATAAACATAAATTTATGATTCAATTATGAATATAGAATCAGAGAAAGTAACATCTGTCTAACAGGTTTATTCGAAAACGAGCTTATTTAATGGTAAAAAATTGCCAATTAGCCATTATAAATCCTCGCACGCGTACCTACTATTTCGGAACACGGAATTTATTTTTATAATAAAAATAGTTGGCGCCTGTACCTTGTCCGTCGGAGTCACGGGTTTCATATAAGAGAAAATATACAAAGGAACACGCTAATAAATTTCAACACTTCAGCGTTTGTGTTTTATTACGGGTACGTAGATATACGTCGATGTTAACGAAATTTATTTTAGCTACGGGTAGATGTACTTTCCTGTGTTCAACAGGTTTCCTTTGGAGAGTATGCGATAGAGTGTGTTACGTTTTAGTGCTGTAAACTGTTATCGATTTATTCATCTGTTAGGGAGACACAATATTCAGCTAGGTTAACGAGGCCATTAACTCCATGATCATCTGCGTAAGGCTGCAAAATAAATGAAAGACGCCTGTGGTCAATGACCAATTATTTGTTTCTTTGTTTATGATTTATGCCTGTGCTGTTAATCTAATGAATAATAAAGATTCGTTCTTCATTAATATACAAAACATCTTAAAATTGTGTATTAATCCTGACAAACATGTTGTTTCATAAAAGTTACATCGGCATTTACGCTACCATAGAGCTGGAGGAGAAGTACAGGATTAATTTTCATTCTGAAACTAATTGATAGAAAATCATATATTTACTGATTGTCAACATCTTTAATATTTTAGATGAAAGATATAATGTTGAATACATATTTTTCTTGTTGCTGAACGTATAGGTATGGCTAAATTTACTTCGGGTGTAGTACTTCAGTGTCACAATGTCCTAGAAGCAGTCGCTATCGATAATGCCTTGACACTCAAGTGGGATAGAGGTCATAAAGGAAATTTATGACCTCTTTGTATTTCGTCGGCTACACTCAACACCATAATAAAGCAACGGATTGCCACCCTTCACGAGAATAGAGGGAAGTCCATAACCACCTGCCGTCAAGCGCGTGAAGCCATCCCCAGGCCATCACCGAAGACAGCAAGATATTGCCTGCAGCTTTCCCGCAGAAACTTACGTTAAGCTGTGGGGTTTTGTCTGGCAACTGCAAGCTAAATAAACACATGCACATGGGTTTGGCTAACAGCCTATTGTGCCGGGTATGTTACCAAGAAGACGAGATGCTGGAGCGCATTTTATGTGACAGCCCGGCTTGTCCAATGCAGAGGTTCCATCCTAGGGAAGTACTGGCCCAGCATGGCCTAATTTGGTGGCGCCTTGCCTGCTGCGCTGCTCGAGCTCATGCTTAGTTTGGGCAGGTTCGGATACGCTGTGGGCGAGCGACGCCACCTAGGGGCGGTAGCATAATGGGCCCGGTAAGGGTGACCTAAGTGCACGTGTTTATCACCTTGATAATCCCGTGTGTTTTATTGTTATTTCATTGCTGTTACCGTTTACAAAACTTTTCAACAAGCCGAACTATGATTCCGTTTAGATGATTGTATATATTAGCATAAACAGCGTAAAAAAAACTTGGCGCCCAATGTGGGGCAACGAAAATCATCCACTTACCTATTTTTGTTACATTATGAATATATATATATAGGTAAGGTGGATGCGGTGATTGTGCCACCTCACTTTGGTTCCAGGATAAATTGGCTTTGTCTTTTTTTTTAATTCTGCTAGTTTTTGATGCTTTATTGTTAATATTAATATTTTCTTTATGAGACCTCTCTCTTCAGTGGTTGGAAAATAATTTTTCTGCTTCGTTTGACCCCAAATTTGATGATGATTTGATGTATTTTAAGCGTTGTAGAGTCTACAAAGTTGGCGATTTTTTTTTTATCAATAATACACACAGAAAGTTTAAGGGGCGCAGGTAATACCCTAATTATATTCCAATACTTGGCAGGAACAGAGGTAATCTTAAAAGCATTGAAACAAATTAAGAAATATAACAGCTCTAATTACTTCGGCGACCACAATTACCCACTTGTCGCCATTTTTAAATAAGCTTTTCATACGTTTACAACTGATTAAAACGCTACAAAACTATAATAGCATTTGTGTACGCGTCTTTCTAAGAAGTTACACATTGAGAATCTACAAATTGAAGGAATTTTAGCTGTTAAAAGTTTGATGTGTTAGATAATACCAGTAAACAAGTGGCGATTTACGTTACGAGATGCAGGGTTGAGATTATGATGTATGATGATAGTTTAAGCAGTGTACGGTAGCTGCTGAAAGTTGTTGCGTGGGTTTAAATATTCCACCTCACTTCTTTATCGGCCTAAACGACCGCCGGTTACCTCCTTTTAACATTTTTAAGCGTATGCATTATGTATATGCTACTGTTGGGCAATTAATTTTATGTAACAAACAAATTATAGGATACATGCTGTGGTAGCTACCTGTATTTTTTTTTTGTTTAGTTTAATTGTATAAAAATATGCACGAGTATCTATATGCAAACTAAATAAACATTTAAATTATACCCTGGAATAAACTCACACACGTGAGGTATCAGAAATGCATATGTTATGTATTTAATAAGCTTAGCACGCTGCATATAGCTTGTGGTATTGCTTATATAACTTGGTCGATTCTATAAATCCGTACGTAACAATCACACGTGAAAAATGAACGTAAATATTTAAGAAAAGGATTGAATTATAATCCTAACATTTCGGCGGTCAGTTAGATAAATTAAGGTGACATTAAAAGTAAATCATATGTCGAAATGTTATTGTCCGGTTACGGCCTGGACGTTGCTTTCCATTTGTCACATCAGACGTGATTAATATAATTATGGCATAATCCAATCAGCGTTTATTCAGATGTCCTTAAAGGGCGATGGAAAAATTGATTTAATGCCTTCAGAAACATTAATTACGCTGCTACATTCTATATTCGTGCATTATATGGATTGGTTGATAAATTTCATCTATATATAAGTAGTAAACATGCAGATACGTTAACGTGACTATTATTATAAATATAGCATAAGGTCTTAAAGATAAAGTCTAATTCCGTTGGCATAAATTAAACAACTACCACACATTATATAACGAAGTTACAGAACTTTCTTTAATGTTATGTTGTGGCACGTGTTTTATGTAGGTACTTACTGAGTAATTAATATGACATGCTGCTACAGCAAGTATGCAATTGATTGGCTTATAAGTCATAAATTAAATTGGTTTTCTGTCGATCATGAAGGATATAACCATGCATGTAATAGTTATTGAATTTTCTTTCTTTTATTATGCTAACCCTTTCCAAATTAAGCGTCTTTTTGTATATCCCAGCAGTCAAGTTAAATAACAATGAAAACTCGAGTAGTATGTTTGGATTTGCGCAAGTTCAAGCAGCTTAAAATATTCCCATAGCAAATGTAGGATTGATACAGGGAGTAGTACTAAACTATGATTTGAATTCTTACTAATAAATAAATATAAAATCCGACAGAACGAGTAGATTGTTTTAAGTACTTGGTGGCAACAATTCAAAGCAACGGAGGAATTGAGAAATAAACTGAAAAAAAAAACAGTATAGGCAAAGTACACTACTATTTCAACAATTAGTAAGATGGAAATAAGAAAAGGTACAAAGATGACGATATTATACAAAGCCGTAAAACATGGGTAAGTATTGAATAACAGTTTAAGGAGAAAACTTCAAACGATGGAGATGAAATATTTAAGGAGAGTAAAAGCCATAAGAAGAAAAGACAGAAAGAAATTCAAAAGATAAGCAGCAAACGGGGTGATGCAGTTATTTCATGTGAATTGAAGGAGAAACACGCGTAAAGCTGTATTGGAGCGAGACCGAATACGATAAAAATAAGAGGAAAACCAAAGAAGACGTACAATACTCTTCGAAAAGTATTGGTAGCCCTGAAAACGATCTGCGGCTTAAACAAAGCAAAAATCTATTAGCAAATTCTGCATTTACATTTTTTGAATGGAGAGCTTGCAATATGAAATACATATTAGCAAGGAGATTCTTCTTCTTCTAAAAATGGTTTTCTAGATTTATGCAATTATATTTTACTAATTTATATCTTTCAAATTGAGACCTTTATCTAGAAGAGGTAAGAGTTAATCTCGAGTATTATAGATATAGTAGTTGCTATTAAATCTAATACACATGGTCTACCACTGTCTTACTCTTAATTTTTTGGAGGCATATTTACTAACTCATATTAATACGAAATACGTAATATGTCTAAGGCGGGATATTATATAAGATAATCATGCATATTAGCATCATCAGAACTCCTTGTGAGTTGTCCTGCACGTTTGGACTAATAACCAGGATCAAATGTATGCACTTGACTGGCGTTCACTGCCAAACTTTGAGTGTGGAATAAGAGAAGTGTCATCTTTGTTATAGTTTCTGTAATATAACATATTTAATATGTTTTCAGCGATATGACGTGCCAAAGCTTGTTACGGTTTAAGAAAATTAAGAAAGATTTTTAATTGATAGAATTAAAAACATCATATTGTATTGTTGAAGCTGACAATGAGTGTAGTATCAAAAGCTTATGAGAGAATTCTGAAAAAAAGATTAAAAACAATAAGGGATTCCCAGTTGGAGGAGAGCGCATTTTGGAAAGGACGAGGTGTACAAGAGCAAATATTCACCTTGAAACAGCTAATCGAGAAAAACAGAAATAATAATATATTTGTGGCGTTCTTAGATGTTCAGAAAGCATTTGGTAGTGTACCAAGCGAACTTATAAGGAACAGTTCAAAGATGAGAGGTATAAACGAAAAACTGCTTAAATTAAATAAATAAATTATATAAAAATGGGAAATTTAAGGTCAGATGAGTTTACGACAAAAAAAATATTAAGAAATGGAGGCGTACTGCTCACAGTAGTGATGGATGACATAATGTAAAAACTGAAAGAAGAGACCATGAGGCTTATAATGGGATATAGAAATATGGAGGTAGTCAAAATTTTAGAACGTGTCTTCGCTGATGATGTAATGGTATTCGCGAAAAATGAGTAACTAGAAGCCATACACCTAAAAATTAATGAAAAAAAAAGAACTAAAGTTATGGTGATTGATAGGAGGGAGGGATAAAAATCAATCAAATAAACAATAAAACGATGATATGATAGATTAGTTAGACGAATATATATAAATATTTGGCGGTGAAGATACATGAAGCTGGCAATACTGATGCAGAAATAAACGAAAGAATATAGAGTGCTCTAAGGTTGTACTATACCATAAGCAGTCCTTGAAGCAGTCGTAGAAAAGAATATAATTTGTTATATTGAAACGATAAAGGCAGTTTATAAAACGGCCTTTAAACCAATTTTGACATACGGAAATGAGGGATGTGTCTTCACATAGGTAACAAAGGGAAGACCACAAACAGCAGAAACGAAATACTTAAGAGCAGCAATGAAGGTCACTAAAGAGGACAGAATTAGAAATAAAAAAATCAGAGAAGACTTTCGAGTAACTTTAATCAAAAGCATACATAGAAAGAAATCACCTGAGGTGGTTTCCTCATTTAATGCGTGTGAACGATGAACAAGTTAAAAAAATATGGCAAACAAAAACAACACAAAAACAACTCAGGGGTGGACCGAGGAAGATATGGGATGAGGCAGTGGTGGAGATTCTAAAAGAACAAGGACTACACTGGGGAGAAGTAAAGAAGTTTGCAAGAAATAGACAAAAATGGGCTAAATTTATATATGGTTAAATTTAATACCTTAGAGAATAATAATCGAGGTTTTTATATAATCAAAAATATATACTATTGAAGCTGCTATTAACTATTAGTAAAACTTATTATAACTGGTAAGTATATTCTTCCGATAATCTAGATAATACTCAACAGTTTCTTTTGTGTGTAGCGTGGCACAGGACTCTACATGTCCATAGTTACCCACTGCATTTTTCTTGGTGTATCTAAATATTATATGGGTACTATATAATTGTTTTAATTAAGCTATAGGAATAATTTATTGTTTCTAAGCACCAAATGAGGGTTTAAACAGCAGTGTGAATAAGAAAACAATTTATTTTGTTAATTGCTAGATATTAAATTAGTTTATCATAAATAATTGGTGATCAAATTGGAAATGAATATGTTTTTGTAATACTCTATCATTTAAGTCACATATTTTCAGTAAAAAATGTTTTGAGGCTCAGATAGGAAAATCTCAATATCAATTTTATTTTTGACGATTCTGTATATAATTATCGGATATCGGTAATGTTACATTTGTTGTAATGTTGTTTAGTTGGGTTTAGTTTCGTTCTCACGAAAGAAAATACAACATTTGGTTGGTTTAAAGTAAACTTAGAACCTAGCAAAGTTAGAAATGTTATTGTGTAATTAAATACTAATAATTTACGTTCCGAGTTTCCTTTCGAATATTAAGTATTAGTAACTTTTGATCGAACGTTAAACTTGAAATGCAGTAGTTGAAGCGTGAATATATGAACCACTTTTTAATTAAGCGCAATCATGTTCAGTAATACTTATTCATATACATGTGTAGATGTCGTTGTAATTGCTGTTCTTGATCAGTCGACGGTTATATTCACGCGTGTAGTTACAGATCGTAAAGAACTCATCTCAACCTCGGCTTTTTTAAATAACTATTTCAACATATGCATCTAAATGGACATTTCGTATCCATTAGAAAGCAACGGGAATGACCATAACCAATCTACACCTTATAAGGTTCGATATCATAAGACATAGATAATACCAAACAGGTTATACAATATTGGGTAGTAATTAATTAATTCTAGGGCGAGCTATGTGTCGTGCATCTCACTGCCAGGCAGATTACATCAAACCAGTCCGGGAGATCTGTGATAAATGTCCGAGATAAGTGATCGCCGCCTGGCCGTGAATTCGACCTTTTTCGTATTTAATTAAGGCAATTAAGTGTCTCATATACAACTACCCTTATACAGATAATATCGAAGATGACGATAAGAGATGGTTCAGGTGTGTTAAGTCGCTAAGTTATGTCACCAAATCGTTCCACCGCGCCTGTAATTAGGTGGGATCATGATGTGTGTTGTGTGACGGCCGCATGTGTTGTGTGTATGCGCTACGTGCAAGTGCTGGCTCGTGATGGTTATCGACGACTTTAGACAAAACGTTGCGTGATTTAAAATCTACACACACTTCGCATTACATAGATATAAATATTCTCGAAGACAGCAAAGAGATTTTTTCTTAAAATTCGAACCGCGACCGGTATAGCACTTGCATGAGGGTTTATTTTCCGAGAACTATCATGTAGTTGCTTTACGGCACAGATGTACAGAAACTGCAAATCCTTTCTTGCTTTTGTTCGGTATAATTTCGTCTAGTGAAAGAGCTAGATATTAGTTAATGGAAGGTATTGGACATCAGCGAAGTAAAAAGTATTCTCACTACATTGGCTTACGTGATTTCTTTTAGATCTTTCAAAATTATCAAAGTGAATCAAAGCAGATATGTAAAAAGCATATATCAACCAAAATCTAAAAAGTGCTCAGAAATACCTTACCTATACTTTACGTACTTGATCAGCAAGTGGTTGTGTACTTGCTGATCTTCCGCGGAGTGAATCACCATCCCTACCTATGTATTTCCATACACGACGACATTGTATTTCCGGTGTAAACTCGAAGTTCTAGTTATGTATAAATTTTAAGCTATTGTTTGAAATATTGAAAAATTAATAAAAGTGCAGAACATTTACGAAATTACCTCACAGAACGGCATTATATAAAGGACTGAATTACATAATGCATAATCTAGCACACACATGATCAATATAAGTATTTCACGCCAACTGTTCGTCCCAGTAAATACCAAGAAGTTTTATTATTATTTATTATTATTATTATTCAAAACGTCACCATTTGGAAAATTAAGATTTCTAATATCAGGTGCTATGCGTCTAAAAGAACGAACATAGGCAGATTTACTAGTATTTAGCAGTAAACTATTCGCGTGACACCATTCATTAAACGCAGCCATAACCGAGCGAAGAGGTACACTTCATCTTCAGCAGTCACTAACATCGAAACATCATCAGTATTAAACCACCTGAATTTACACACTTCGATAGGTCGTTTTTGAGCACCAAGAATGAATAGAAAGAAGAATTAAAGAAGAATAGATGTTATATCGTTCACCTTGACACTCAAACACTTTCACGATACGAACCGAACCAGTGAACGAGTTTACCTCGGATTCCCATACATTGGAGTGTATCCAGTAGGAATTCCTCACCAACAGTGTCAAATGCTGAAGTCAAGTCGAAGAATAGCCCTATCATAACAATCCATTGCCAACCGATTTATATACCACATCCATGAAGCGCAGGTCGAATAACCAGGGCGAGAACCATGATGATTGCCACACAATGCGCCATTCAGTGGTTTTGTTGAACACTATTCTTTCCAACATCTTAGAAAAATCGCTCAACAAAGATATTGGTCTGAACTGTGCACAGATGTAACATTTTGGATCGGCACCACCAATGATTCCTTCAAATGAATTGAAATATAGAGGTATTTACGGACAAATCTATTATGAATTCTAAAGACATCTTCAGTAATACAATCGGAATATCATCAGTACTGGTACTTCTTTCATTCATTAGGGATTTGGCTGTGCTCAAGATTTTCTAACTTGAGATCTGATAGAAAAACGTAGAATTGCAATCGGTTGGACTGAAGGTCCGAGAACCCCCATTCGGAAAATATTGCGCCATTTTAGTGTCGGCGCTGCTACTAAAGTATTTCTCGAAGATCACGGCTGTACATTCTGCAGATAACACATCACACCCATCATTGATCAACGCAGTCAGTCTAACTGTGTTGTATATATATCTACTATATCTGATGATTTTGATGATTTTTTCTTAATATCCTAGAAACTAAGTATACGATTATCTTTTCATTCTTAAAGTAGTGGTTAGGGTAGTCCTTCAAGATGAATAACCTTAAAGGTATACATATTTAAGCGTATAAACGAAATCAAAGTACTGCATTTCTCCAATCTATACAATAACTTGGACACTATCTTGGAAGGACTTGATGTGCAAACTCCTGGAAGAGATGTAGCGGGAAGATTTACAAACATAGCGTCTTTGCCAGCTTCTCCTGACCCAAACTCGGGTCAAACTGTGATCATGAGACATCGAGGAAGACTAAGCGATCTACTATGGAAAAGTAGCAGTTCTTTTCGTTTGCAGCTACAAGCTTTCCGGTGCAGGAAGTTCGTAGGCATAGGTTTCCTTTTGGTAATTTGTCAATGGCTTCTTCATCCATTACGATCTTTTCTATTTACAAAATTCAAATATTATATTGAATTTGTTTCGAATAACGACAAATATTTCTTAAATAGTCATCATTAAGTGTTATGCAAAAGCTTGAAGTTGAAAAAGTTGTACTGATAATGACAGAAAAACGAAAAGTTTTAAAGTAAGGGCTTATATGTTTTTGCAGGTTGGTTCCTTGAAGTATTCGGCACCTGAAAAAATAGTGTTTGCATCATAAGTAATATTTAAACCTACCCGTTATCTTACCGTGTCCAGACGTCACATAAAAATTACTAATAAACAATTTTCATTAGCAGCAGTTAATATACAACGAATTTCCTGTCCAGGCGCTATTTTTTTTAAATGTGGCTGTGAACTAACGTTAAAGTGCATTCGATTTTTTTGTAAGAAGCAAGATAAAAATTCAACTGATCCCGTACATATAGCGAATTGTGCTAACAATAAGTACCTAAGTACATTTGCAATAAATTATTAACCGACGAGACATATTGTAAAAGAAGAATACCGCCGAAATGGTGGACGCACGTTGAACTATGCTTGTTCTCCGCACGGATGCATAATCAATCATCCGACACAGAGATTAAGCGCATCTGAAGTTACTTCCTGCTGGTCCACTAAACGCACGCACCGCGGGACGCTATTGTGATAAAACCAGTCCTGGTTTCGCTCTTGCAGGGTCCTCCACTCATTAAGAGTCGCAATCCTATAAATACGTTAGAGGGACTGGAAAAGGCGAAGCCCAGACGCACACAATGCGATCCTTGCCATCCTCGTACGCTTACATACATATATTTAAACCAGACGGCCACAAAACACCTATTAAAACGAAATCCGCATTCTCCACGTGCGTTGCCATAAAAATATTAGCGCGTCGGATGTAGATCTGTGGCCACCGTATGCGTGTTGATTGTAACGAATGCGTATGATGTCAAAATAGATATAACGACAATTCCCGTCTCTATAACATGTTGATAGTGGCATACCTTCTAATTATTGATAAATACATAATAATGGAGTCCTCCTGGAAACAGCTTTATCAGCTGACGTGGCAATAAAGGCTTGATCGATTGATCAATTAGAGCGAGATGAGGGCTGCCAGAAGTCTTAATGAGATAGTCCGCTTGACATTTCCTAAGGCGTTGTCGTACTTAAGAGGACTTTTGCGCTCTTAAAGAATGGTAACGCTGACTGAGGACAGTATCACTTTAGATGTCAGATAAGGGCAGGTATAGCGTTTATTATAAGTCACAGTTACATTTCGTAACGTTCCACTTCAATTTCTAATAATTTAAAAAATTAATAGTAAAACTTTTCTTTAGAAAATTTCAAATCCTTTAAAGGCTATTCTAGATCATATATAAAATTTGCAAAACCACACTCAAAATGGTTTGATTGCTTCCTTGAAACTTTAAAAATATATTTACACAACTCACTTTAAGCAATCGTCTTGTCTCCGTTTGATTAATCTTCAGGAATTTGTGAGAATCGGCCGTTACGCACTTGTCCCTGTCAGACAAGTGTTATAACTGGATAATGTCATGCAGATTATAGGAATACATGAAGGGGGTGTCCTTTCCCGAAAATTTGTCAGTAATCCCTATATTACAATGTTGGAGTAGATTGCAAAGAAAAGATAAAGGTTTAGGTGTACCTCAAGAAGATTTTATTCTGAAATGACCGGTTTGAGTCGGTAACAACTTTAATGCAACAACGATAGAATACTATAGATTACATCAGCCACATGGGCGATCAACTTTTATTACGACCACTCTTAACATAGGAGGATAGACTAGTCTGGTGAAAGAACAACAAAAATTGCGGATAGAATGGAATTCTATACTAATGATAAGTTACGATTTTATTTGTGGCATATTATGGCAAAATAAGGGTTCATTAATATGCTTCAGGAAGGAACAACGAATAATACACTTCTTGGTGATTACATCTACGACGACTTATTGTTTCGGGGTGCTATCTGTTCTGTTTCCAGGTCAACACTTCTATATACCCATAGCACTGAAGCAGCTGTCAGTTGCATATAGGATCTTCCAAATCCCCAAATATCTCGGATATAAGGCGCATATGTTATCGGACGGTGGTTTCTACCCTACCAACAGAGAAAGAATTATAGCACCAAGTTAATGCAGCTGTATGGCGGGATATACCCTTGAAGCGTGCAAGAGAAGGGCAATGTTGAAGAGCAAAAATCAGAAAGCTAAAGCAAAGAAATTGAAAGATAAGTAATGCTTCTTCATCGAACAATATTACAGATTTAAAAGCAAACGTAGTTTTAGGATCTGATTTAGAATTGGAAGATATCCCTGAAGATGATTACGTCAGTCATAAAGCCAAATGTCGGAAAACAACCGACTATGAAACCCCCACGCTTGGTTGCAGGTTAGTGATATGTTTTCCTGTTTCTTTTAAACAATTATAATTGTTTTTGAGTCAGAAAATAAAGCTATTGTAAGTATTAAAATGAAATGAAAGAAATTGATTTTCTGACGTTAACATTCAATTCTTTCAGAAGACGAAGAGTGATTGGGCTGCAATTTTTTGAAGTACTTTTTGTTTGCCAAACAGCATTATCGAATGCTATATCCGGATATATATCTGATATATCCACCAAAGCTAATAATTCTGTAGTTTCAACTTTGTAGTTTGTCAAATTTATCATGTACTTGGCCCTGCTAGCGTCCCATTGATTTGAGTGAGAGAAAGAAAGAGAGCAAAGAAAGAAGGCCGTTCCTTGTCAAGGAGTAAAGTTGGTGGTTGATGTGCTTCGAGAATCTTCTCAGAACTCTCGTTATCTGGAATTCTTGGTGTGCGTAGATATTAGATAAGCAATGCATAATTTTAGCCCTACGTAGAAAACGCAGTACAACATTTTCATTGCATTCGTATTTCGCAAATTCTATGTAAGATCTAATTAGGGCACTAAATGACAGCGATGGTGATGCACAGTTGGTAGGTGTATGCCCTGAAAACTGCAATCGCCAGTCACATAGAACACCCAAATCTTTAGTGGCGAATACTAAGCTTACCTAATTTAAATTCTAAGAACAACGCAGTGTTCAATATTGTATTAGGTTAGGAAAACATATTTATCAACACTAGCAAATATAATTATAATATTAATTTTGCCTTTATTTTATACAAGAATATGGCACAAAAATCTAATTGGTCAGTCTATAGACAAAGAGTATCCGCTAATCTTCACATTTTCATGGTACCAATCTTCGACAATGAATAAATTAAAACCTCTCTATCTTTAAAACGTTTGTATACAAGTTAATACAAAAAGAGACTCCAACCCAGCCAGTTAGTCATTGATGTATGTACCTGTTAAACAGCAAGGGTTCCAAGTTCGGGCCCTGCGGTATTCTAAAGACGCTAGCAAATGTATTTAATTTAAAGATTTGCACATAAGCAATTCCATAAACATTAAATAAAGTGTTAACTTTGATCTATGTCAATAGTGTAATAAACGATTTGCCCGCGCCATAAATGTATAATATTGATTTATTCCTAATACAATAAATGCCAAAATATCCTGTTGAAATACAGCTTATTACATATCAATGATTGGTTATGATAAACTGCATTTTCATGTTAAACGGTCGGACATGCTATCCTTGATTATACAACCCACAAAGTTGGTTGGCAATTTTAAAGCAGGAAGCTATTAAATCGTTAATGGTATTTAAAAAAACCAGGCGAAATAAATTTAGAGATATTAATGGCATCAAAAGCGTTGACAAAGTCAGTTATAATTTAGAACAAGTAAAATAGTGTAATCCATTTGATTTTATTTATTTATTTTGCAAAAATGTTTCCGGCAATTTTTAAGCTGCAATTTTCAAAATTGTACAGAGCATCGTTATTTATTAAACGTTATTAAAAATTGAGGTTGAGTAGGAGTACGGCTGTACAACGTTAAGATCACGAAGATGGCAACAATTATTGGGTATCAACAGCCTGTCGAGACAGAGGGAGAAATAAATAACTCTATTTCCAGTCGCTAAGCTTTCGCCATTTAATTAAGGCTTCTTCAGAGTAACATCTACAAATCAAGGAAACAGTGGTGCTACTAACAACATCATCTGATAGTCCGTTGTAAAACGTATATAATTAACCTTGTGGTTTAATTACAATTTATTCTTTTGGAAAAAATATTACATTGATACTTAGATAAGTGTCTTTTAATTTCATAACTTAGTTACTTTTAATACTCATTAAGAAAAAGAGGAAGGCATGCTAATTGTACGCTGTGACGGTACAACTGCAGAATTTTTTCCAATAATGTAGCTACCAGACTCAATCTGTAAGTTTTTAGATTTAGTTACATATCAGATGATGTTGTTAGTAGCACCACTGTTTCCTTGATTTGTAGATGTTACTCTGAAGAAGCCTTAATTAAATGGCGAAAGCTTAGCGACTGGAAATAGAGTCTTTTATTTCTCCCTCTGTCTCGACAGGCTGTTGATACCCCATAATTGTTGCCATCTTCGTGATGTTATTAAAAATGTTTCACTATTTTTTTTTTTTCATAAATGTAACAATTTACTATAGAAAACATTATGGAATTATAAAATGACTTGCTAAACAAAATAGTTTACCGAGTTGGTCGGAACGTAAAAATGATTTTCAAAACAAAAACCAACCAACATAATTTTGTATCGTTACATATTTAAATGCTATTTAGAATAGCGACCTTAATTCGTTAATAAATACGAATTGAAAAAATGTTCTTTGAGTTTATACCATCTAGATTAAGTGCATTCGTCCTTATTATTATGTTTGCAATAATATTAAATTAATATTAAAACATTTTATCTATGTACGGTATCTACACTTTCTAATTGTTATGTTAGGGCATATTCTTCGTCGTAATATTGCAATTGAAATCAAATGTACGCATGCTTTTCAGGTTGCGAGTTAAACTCTGCAATTGCAGCAAATTGACGTTGAAAAATAGGGGCTATACACTGAGAAAAATAGATAATAAGAATAGGGACAACCAACTTTACAATTAGTTGTATTATAACTATATTAGAGCGTATAATTTTTCTAATAAACAGTAATACTTGGATGAATACTGTGTATTAGATAACGTATTATTGTCCTTGTGTTAATATCATTCATTATATTTATAATACGTAGTAACATCTCTTTTTCTCAGTGTATAATTAAAATGTGCCAAATAATATTTTTGCAAAGACTAAAATCGAGTTTGAAAAGTGAGCATTCTAAATTAGTTCTTTATTCCAGTAGGAACGGCAACAGATCAAAGGATCCGTTCGTACGGGGAAATCTCTAAATCCTTCACATTGACGTACATCCCCGACGCAGATCCAATCTTTGCAGCGCCACTCGTTTACCGATCTTATCGGTTTATCCCTCATTCGGTCAGGTGCATTCCATCAAAATGTAATTATATTTGTAATTCGTTTTTTTATAGGGGCTCTCGGTGTCTGACTCCATACAGCAACAACGCAGAACATAACATAACATATACCCGACTATTTACCCTCGGGTAACACGAATAAATTAAAAGCTCTACAATAAATCCTGGACACATGATGCATATAACGGCCAGCGAGACGATCAAGAATATATTATAAATGCGTGCTTGTTGTGGCCGCCGCAATTAATATTTTTTTCCCAGGTGGCTGGACTACGACTTTGCCATTAGCTCGGTCCGGTTATTATTACTACACACGACCCGAGCCAGTCAGCGTTAGGGTCTAATCACAACCCTGTCACCCCAAGCGGTCCAAGTGGATGTCTGTGTAGATATGTGTGCATGTGCCCATGCATACTTCGATTTCGTGTGCGTGCCGTCGCCGGTTGTGCAGGATGCCAAGGAATACTGGCAAAAAACCTTGCAAAAGTGTGAAATTAATAGAGTTCCGAGACGAAAGAGTAGTGGAATTTGCGGCATTATAAAATAAATATATAAACAAATAATGCGCTTTATTGACAAGAAAAATTATAAATTAATTTTGTGGACAAAGCAGAGTAATTAACAAATTTAATAATTGAAAAGGTACATATACAATAAACACAGATATAAACTGTCAGATACACTTAGTCGTCAAAGAATAAACCAGGAGATTGGGACATCCTGCTTGAAATTTACACAGTAATTTTCATACACTAGTAGTAAATGCCCTTGGTGAATTTTCACATCAAAGTAATTTTACTTGCACAAGTAAAATACCTGTACGGTTTCGGGGTAATATAATTGCCCCGAAACGGTACAGGAATTTTACCAAATCTTCGTTAGAGTGTAGTGTTTCAGAAAAATTAAACTTTGATTAACACGTTGCAAGTTGTGATTTGCAGGTATTGGTATGACAGCCAACGTGTTGAAAACTTAGATACACAGATATTATTAGAAAACAATGAACAATAATTGGTGCTTTTATATTGAATAATCTGAATAAACTACATAATTTACTCTGCAATATCCTGTATACGCTATTTGCATTTAATTCTACAGGACAGGAGAATGTGCGCTGGTCTTTAAGAATGTTCAATTAACAAATTCGATCTTTCGTTGCCGCGCGTACGCGGTTAATAAAGTCTGTCGGTTCTCGCTTCGCGGAGTCTGCCAACAGCTGCAACATGCAATTAAGATAAGTGCAGTTCTGTTACAGGGAGCTACCGGCGTGATTGATTCTCGAGATCAAAGATCAGCCGTGTTAATAATTCCGCCTTGGCGGGCCGCCGCTGTCTTAAGGAACGCGCGGTGCCGATGCCGATGCCGCCCGTGATTCCGGACGCACGATGACACGAAACTTTTCTTCTCCGCGGCTACGCGAATAGCACTTCGCGGCAGCGCGGCGAGTGCATTATTTTTACGCCGAGGGCACATTCTGCAACGTTTTATTGTTTCCCCGGCGATGCAACCGTAAATGTTGCGCCGCGAACCCGCGCACCACGGGCATTGTTATTTGGCGAAAAGAAGAATGGAACATAAATTAATGAGATTACGATCGACGATCACCGTCAATTTTCCCGCGTCGTACTAATTATTTCCTTGTTTTGTAAAAGGCTGTTATGCATGCTCATATTCGATATTAGCATTTGTTACGTTACATGCAAACATACACATAGATACAACGTTACTGGTATAAAGTAATATGATACATAAATATGTTATATAATCGATGCAAAACACATTCAGTGGAACATACTTTAAGTGTTATTGAATTGGCCATCTGATATAGATTTTCGCTAACCAGCAGAGATTAATGGCCGATTGTAGTTCACGCAGTTCTTTCTGAAAAAGATGAAACAAAAGCCCTCTTGATTTTAGACAAACTCCGCGAACTTAGAACGAAACCTTTGGAAATGGCGGTGGTGAATGATGCAGTTTTATCATTTACATTTGCTCGATCGACGAATCTTTAATTAATTTAAAGCTTATTACATGTAGGTATGTAGGAAATGGATGCGAAGCCGCCCACGTATCAAGATAGGAAGACAATTTGGTGGAATATTGACATAAACCTGGGCACTAAAGCAATTACTGTGAGTGACGTATCACCTTTTAAAGTGACACAAACTTTTCTTTAGAATTCAGATACATATTGTACTCAGTATACCATTCCATATATAATTTCTCATTTAACTGTAAATAATTAATTAATCAGTTTTGTTTATAATAAATAATAACCGATGTTTTCTCCAAGCCTACTTTTGAAAAAAAGGTGCTGGTTACCAAATTAAATATTTTTTGCGACGGCCGATATTGAACTTTGCTTTGATAACATATTTTTGGTAAACAGAATTGAAGTACATCTACACATTTGCGAGCTTAGCTAGTTGTTTAGCACTGTATTGCCTCGATTCAATTAAATGATGCACTGGCTGTAGGCTAGTCGATATTAAATTGGATTTACATTATTCACGATTGCCAACAATTTTTAAAATGCGTTTAGCCAAATAACCCGGAATGTAGGTGAACTTCATTAATGTAGGGTTATATAGTTTGATGAATTAGCGTAGGCTTAGCTGTTTTAAGTCTAGGATTTGAATCGTTGTTTTTAACTAACACAAATAAAAAGTATTCATTTTATATTTAAGCTTATCTTTAACAATAATTTATAATTTGTGCAAACGAGTCTTTACATTGTCACGTCTTATTCTCGTGTCTTCGATTGTACTTGTGCCCGACGGTCTTCACCCTCGGTTATGTTTTCCGCATTAATATAATTTGCTGTCTCTCATTTTGGAAATGAAATTCTTCATCACTATGGGGATATTCTACTGTAGTATCAATGACTGCTTCCTGGGCAAGAAATTCTTGCAAAGAATTCAGTGCACCACGTTCATGCTGATCCTCTTCACAATTTGCACCTGATGAATGGGAACCCACAAAATTATTCACCAAGAGACTCTTGAAGGATGCCACGAATGATGCACAGGATGGATTAATATTTCTTGCTCCATGGCTTCTAATGCATCCAAAAAAAATTTCCATCGGATCCTGGTTAATATTACGTGTGCATAAGTATTTATAGCCGACCCCGTTTAACTTTTGCCATATATATATATATGAAATCCCGTAATGTCAGTATCCAGTTTTTTACAGATGGGTATACAAATTCTCGACCACAGTGTTCGTGACAAATTTAATTGTTTGTAGCACTTTTATACCATCATACCAAAATTTAATATGGTCAGAATCCTTGGATGCTGCACAACGTAGTGCTTTCCCATGCTCTGAGAATTTTGAGAGGCTATTCACACTATCAAATATTTTGTCGAACAGCAGGAAAAAATTAGCAGTATGAACTTCGGTATCAGATAGATATTTATTACCTGCAATGGAATACTGATGAGTATAACAGTATAATAAGCTCCTACGAAATACACATACCATGTAAAACTAGTCCTCTCATTGTGGATGATACACGATGTAAGAAAACTTGGGCTGCAAGTTTAATTTTAATTTTTTTGTTTTTATAAATATGCCCTTCCGTTAATTTATTCAACATTCGCGTGATTGATAATTCAACACTATTAAATTATCAAAATCCTGAGAATACCACCTTTTGAATATTATTAATCAACAACCAAAAATTATCGATAAAGCGATTATCTGCAAGAAACACTATGGAGATAGAAAATACACATCATCATAAAATTCTAACGAAGAGTGTAGAACGACGAGTTGTAGAACGCGCAAAAGTTTAATAAATAAATCACTGAAACAACCATATATTTTGGTGAGGTTGATCAGAGTACATTTTATGAAAAAATAAAATTGTACCTGTTTTTAAAACGTTTGACAAACATTATTATTTGTCACCGTACGATCAGTCTTCAATTTTATGATATCTTGTACATATTAATGTAATAATTATTTCATTTTTATATATGTACCATTGCAACAAAAACAAAAAAAAAATAGAAACACCAATGTAAATGAAGATAACGCTTTTTTATAATTTTACAGTATAAGCGGGACTTTAATGTCATAATATTAGATTAGGTTCGTTTTTGATAAGATAGAAACTAAACTTCATGGACAGTATTCATATTTTCTACTTGAATGGATAAATGATGGCCTTAGGGCAATCTTCAGGCTCATAATGTCAAAATATAAATAGGATAAAAAAATGTCAAATGTGGAGAAACAATGTATAACTATATAACTAAACACAACGAAAACATAATTACTATGTAAAATATTTAAAAATGTGTATGGATATTCACTAGTGGGAGTTTTAAAAATTGATTATCCATTTTTTATCAATTGATTATTATAATCATTTGTAGAGCTCGTCTAAACAATAAACCCTGTATGTCACATGTGCAATAAACGAATATTAGTAACCGGTCTTCGTTGCTACGCAACAACCAATAGCAGCCCGATTGGGAGTGCTAAACGTCACACTTTTGATAATTTTTAAGGTAATTAACACCTATCATATCTAAATTATTCCTAAGCTTATTCAAAATGCTTTTACGGATTTGACGTTTATAAGCAGGTACACTGTTGTGTCATTATGCCGGTCTAAGCGAACCACAAATAAATTATCAGTAGAGCAGACTACTTTCCGTGCGCGCCATGTGCGCCGATGTGGGGATGACTGTATTGCATATTACTTTAATAGCAGAAAACCAAATGTATATTTAATTATATCTGATAGAATAAATGTCTTTACTTCTATACTTATATCGGTAACAGGCTGATGTTGCGTCCCTATTCTATCGCATATTCTAGTATATTATGAATTACACTCCCATACCGGCGCACATGGCGCGCACGGAAAGTGGTCTGCTCTAATTATCAGTCATCATCAATACTAATATCGCTTCGTATGCACATGAAGAAAAAATTGACATGCTTTTGATTTATGAAAATGCAAAAACAACAGTCGTGAAACCCGACAATTATACGTAACCCGGTATCCCTAAGTTTTTTGGCATGCTTCTTTATTTCTTAATGGATTTTAAAAGTTTTAGCACAAAAAATTTAAGAAAAGAATCCTTTAAAAAAGAAATCGATAAGACCCATTCTAGTTGCATTTGAAAAAAGTTAATTTTTAAGAAATAAATGTTTTGAAAATTTGAATGTAAGTATGTAAGAACAGCTGGCAAAAAACATGATAATAATGCAAACCGAAAGCAATTTATGAGAGTCATAGCCACCTAGTTTCGGTTTTAATATTTACATGACATATACCTACTTTAAATAAATGCTTTTCTGCTTTCACTGTAATTTTTAATATGAGTAAATTTTCTATGTTAAAAATTTTACCTCGTGTCGGATTTGAAAAAATGTTTAACATTGAAAATTTCCTCATATTCAAAATTACAGTTCAAGCAGAAAAGCATTTATTTAATGATGTCACACTGTAAGAAAAATTGCACTATTGCATACCTACTTTAAAAGAAAAAATCTGTAGATGACTTCATATACGTAGAATAACACGTCGATTCAAAAAATGTAAAAAAATAGGGGGTGTTCCATTTAAAAATCAAAAGTTAGGACCGCTTCCGGTCAAACCGGAGTTAACTTGCACATTCAAAGTTATTGCATAAACTCACAAAGTGATCTAATAAGCCCTCTAAAATTTAAATTTCTATCTGAAATAATAAAAAAGTTGGAGAGTGCATCCAGTTCCCATTGTCACCCGGTATAATATTTGCCGTTAGGAATTAATATTAACAATATGTGTTAGATATATTTTCAACAAGTAATACTTCTACAAAGTAATCATAAGAGTAACCTGAAAAGCATGAATTAATTGGCTATATTTAAAACTACATAAAGCTTATATTTCTTAATCTTACTTTGAAATCATTACGAAAGTCTAACAAAACTGTTCAAATAAATTTGAGAGTAATAAAATAAGAGTAATATAAATTAATAACACCGATTTAAAAAGAAAAGTGAATTTTGAAACCCATTAAATAATTAGTGTGAAGTTTTCCTAGGCTACATTTGTGTTTGAAAAAGTAAATTTCTGGCGTTTGTTATTACGGATTATTAAATATAAACTCAAAAAATTTTCTTTTTATTTATTAAAAAACGGGAACGTCCACATTACAATTTTGGTTGTTGTTATTACTGAAAAGACCTAAACAACCAAGAAAATATTAATATAGAATAATATATAAGGTCAAGATAAAATATATTAAAACCTATGGATTTATAGTTATAGCACATATTTTCAATCAAAACTGAAGAATGACATGTATGCATACATTGCTAATAGTTACATGGTCGTTCATATAAATTTGCCGACGAACATTCCCAGCCAGTAGCTCACATTGCAGAACAGCATACTTAAATAGCAAATACTAAATCAGGCAAACAAGTACGTACTTAAACTCAAAGAGGGAATGCATGAGATGCAATTAATACGTTATTTGTTATTACAGTGCGAATATAGGCGTACAATAAATATTTCCTGCACTCCGAGTATTTTCCAAACACCTTGCAAACGCGCATAAAATGTAATTATCCGAGGAACTTATCTGGCGTTGCATAATACCGCAATATACAACACCAAAGAAATGCCAAGAGAAACATGTTGATTTAACGCGAGCCATCTAACAATGATTATGGAATTAGGTGTGCCCTAATCTCAACGTATATTTCACTTCTACCGAAGGTTAGTTATGGGATGCGAGTACCATACAACAACTTAATTTAATGGATCTCCGAGGAGAACGAAATGGGAAATATTTAGTCTATGTGCGAGCATAAAAAGGGACACAATACCTAGTGTATGTATCCACGTTACTTAGTGTCCGTTCTATGCTTATTGTGAGCATTTATTAGGGCTGACACTGGACGCGGACATGTGCCAACTTGACAAACTCGAATAGAGACATTCGCTGGTATGTTTCTCTTATGTAGCGCATAACAAGCTACAAGTTGATAGTATGTATGAAGGTATGTTTAGCATTTCCAGTTCTAGTGTGTCACCGTCATGAATGCCTCGACAAGCAACGGTCCAGTATAGTCCCGACAACATGATAAGATATAGAACGAGGCAGTGTATCGGAACGCTCTACAAGCGCCCAATATCTTTCTGCGTAAATCATGAGCTGCTCCATATACGGCACTCTCCAAGAGGCAACGCACGAGAACGCCTTGCATATCAAAACGAGGCACTCCTATATGCGTATTGTATATGTTCGCTTGGATTGTATCTCTTGTATATTCTCTTCCTGTAATTATATTTCCTTTGAAGCTTATCTTGAAACGCTTCGTCTTTCTACTTGTTTCTTATAGATAAAGATATTAAAAGATGGTAGACATGAATACACTTCCGCTATCAATCAGAATTTTCTTGGTATCGTTTCAGATAATTTGTCCAAATATATAAAACTGAAATTACTATCAACGACACATTTCGAATAAAAAATATATATACATATACCCAAATAAAAAATTAATCGAAACTCTTTTGCTGTTATGAAACTAATCGCTAAATTTCGCAATCTTTATGTCAGAAATTAATACAAGTTGTTCAAACAGGTGAACAAATGTTCTTCGAAATTTGACCTTTTCCGCGAACTATGTAAATATAATCTGTAATAAACACAGCGTAAATGGTGATAATTTTTAAATTAAATATTTAATCTACACCAATATTTAATAAATTTGCATAAATGTATAGAAATTTCAGCTATGGCTTATAGTATTAACATAAAAGATTTGGGACTGGCGAAAAGTTGCACAAGATTCTCTAGCAACGATTGCAAAGAAAGAAATGCTAACAATAAGTTAACCGTTTATCAGTAAACTGAACGCGATTTCCTTTTTAAATACGAGCAATGCCCTCCACTTGTTTATTAAACATTAGAAAGGAAATGTTAAATTTTATTGTTGATTCAACACAGGAAAGTACCGAATAAAATTTTTGATATCCACAGTTTCAATGCTGTTTTATGGCTCGTATAAATACTGAATATGTTCGAATAGCACTTACAGAAGAAAGTTGCTGAGTTAAAAAAGCCTAATCAAAAATCAAAGATAATTGCGTTAATTTAACCATTTAATAACCAAAATGAACAAAAATATCTCCACTTCGGAATAATTCAAACCTCAATTAAATAGTTGTTTAAAAATGCAGTTATCCTGCATTCATATTTTAAAAATACCTCTACTTATGATGCGTTTACAGAACGTTGCTTCCCAAGTCAATATACAAGTCAATACATGGATAATATTTTCTTTGAGATTCCTGTTAAATCAGCGTTTCTCAACCTTTTTGCATTTCCGACCCAATTTGCAATCACAATCTCATCGCACCTCCCTCCTCTCATTTCACTGAAATCGTAATTGTAATCTTAGTTTCTATTTAATTTAATTATATTTTGACGCTAAAGCCATCCTACGATCTTGTTAAACCTTAAAAATTACCACAAATGGGTAAATTTATTGATATTTGGCAACACCGATCCGCTGCATTGATAAAATCAGAATCGATTGCTCTCTGTCTCACGTACACCATATCGGACATCCTCGCTGCTTCGCGAGAAGTTCCGATTTGTCTCGAACATTCTAGACTGCCTGCGCGGCGTGCATAAAGCTAAATCTCGTTCCACCCAATCTCAGTCGAGTCGATTCTTCTATCTGTACCTCTACCGTGAATGTGCATGTTGTGATTTGCGTGTTATCTGCAATTTAGGATATGCAAGTAGCTGTAGAATTATATAGTGTATATATGCAGAATCATGGATAAATTTTTAAGTGGGCGTAAGCGAGCATTAGACGATAGTGAAGCATCAACAAGTGCACAGACGAAAATGGTTCCGAAGATAAAATCAAGAAAATATTCTCAAGAATATTTAAATTTTGGGTTTATCAGCACTGAAGTAAATGAAGAAGAAAGACCCCTGTGTGTCATTTGCTCAACAAGTTTGGCAGCAGACAGCATGAAGCCGAACTTAAACGACATTTGGAAACGCTTCATAGTGAGTACGTTGGCAAACACCGAGAATTCTTCGAATTAAAATTAAAATCGTATGAAAAGCAAAAATTATTTTTAAAAAGAACTTTGTCTGTAAATGAAAAAGCTTTAGTTGCCTCTTACAAAGTTTCATATCAGATAGCCAGAAGCAAAAAACCTCACACTATTGGTGAAGAGGTTATCCTACCAGCTGCAATTGAGATTGTAGAAACTATGTTTGGAGATAGTTTTGCCAAACAGTTGCAGTCCATACCTCTATCAAATGATACTGTTGCCCATCGAATTGATAATATAGCTGAAGATGTGCAACACCAGCTTTTCGGGAAATTGCGTGACAAACTTTTTTCAATTCAGCTTGATGAGGCCACAGATAGCAATAAAGACGCTCATTTAATTACCTACGTTCGATTTTGTAATGGTATGTCAGTAGCGGAAGAACTATTATTCTGCAAACCAATAGAACTCAAAGCAACAGCACTTGCATTATTTTCTATCTCAAATGATTTCCTAAATGAGGCATACATAGAGTGGAAAAATTGCGTCGGAATATGCACTGATGGTGCTCGTACAATGTCTGGAAGATTCCAAAGTGTACAAGCACTTGTGAAACAAAAATCTCCGGAGTGTATCTGGACACATTGCATGATCCACAGAGAAGCTGTGGCTTCCAAAGAAATGAGTCCTGGTCTGAATTTTGTGCTAACAACAGTGGTAACCGTAGTAAATTATATAAAAATGAGACCACTAAAATCAAGAATCTTTTCTGCACTTTGTAAAGACATGGATGCAGTACATTCAGCGTTACTGTTTTATTGCGAGGCAAGATGGTTATCACGTGGGGCATTTTTGCAACGAGTTTATGAATTAAGAGATGAAATCGCCATTTTTCTAGAAGAGGAAAACCGACCGGAATCCGAGAACTTTCGGGATGATTTATTTGTGATGAAATTGAGCTATTTGGTCGACATATTCGAGAAATTAAATACCTTGAATCTTCAACTGCAAGGAGCAAACACACATATGTTGGATACGAGTGACAAAGTTAATGCTTTTTGTAGAAAACTGGAATTGTGGAGTAGAAATGTAAAGTAAAAAAACCTAGAAATGTTTGCAAATTTGGATGAATGTGTCAAAACTTACAAGGCTGGAGAGCAACATATAGCAGTTGTTTTGGTAACCATTGAAAATCATGTAACCATGCTGGCAAAGAATTTTAAAAAGTATTTTCTTGCTGACCTCAACTTGATAGCAAGTTACGATTGGGTTAGGGACCCATTTCAAAATACTCCCGGAGGTCTCTCAACTGCCGAAGAAGAAATCTTTATAGACTTCACGGCAAGTGCCGAAATAAAAAGACAGTTTCGTAATA
This sequence comes from Cetonia aurata, assembly GCA_949128085.1. NCBI lineage: Eukaryota > Metazoa > Arthropoda > Insecta > Coleoptera > Scarabaeidae > Cetonia > Cetonia aurata. The sequence continues at coordinate 19,592,275 of OX421886.1, read as the reverse complement.
AATCACTCTTTGAATTTTGGGCAGGGTTGGATGATGAGTTTTCTGCACTAAAATCAAGAGCACTGCGTATACTATTACCATTTTCCACATTCTACCTTTGCGAAACCGGATTTTCTGCGGTGGCTGCTTTGAAGACAAAATATAGATCACAGCTAAATATAGAAAAAGAGCTTAGAGTGTCAATTTCTAATATTAAACCTTCTTTCGAAAAACTTTGCTCTAAGAGACAGGCCCAAGGAAGTCACTAATAATTATTAATCCTGTTTTAAATTTAATATTAATGTTATACTAGGATTAGCATGCAATTATATTTGATCTTAATATAATTTTTCTAATAAAAAATATTGTAAACTTGTTTTCTCCGTGTGGATATAAGACCGATTGGCATATAGTTCCCAAACCTGGATTTCTCACCCTTATTCTAAATAGGTTTTATAACAGCGTGCGTCATTAGTTCTGGATTCTCCCTATTTTGAAAGACATATTAATCACGTGTGCTAGGAGAATCGTTAACTTACTAGAGCAAAATTTTAGTATATTTACATACTTCATCATCTCCTATAACTCAGGTATGTATTGCTCAAACTTTGTGTGATATGCGATACCTCTTCCATATTAGTGAAACATAAAGTAAAAGTACTTATTTAATGCTTCGCTCTCCTTAAGTGTTTTTTTTTTGTTTCAGCCTTGACGTGTTCATATCTATCAAAGTACCACTGGCAGCGCTTTTCATATCTACAAAGGCAAATATGTCATAATCTGCTTTCTGTTGTTCACCTTTTATTTCATTTATAATAATTATATATAATTTGTTTTTCTTTTGCTAGTTAATTGATCCAGCTTTTTCTTCACTAGTTGACAGAGAGATTCGTATGTTGTTTCCCCAAATATTTGTTACATTCCTTCATACATTTATCTCATTATCTCAGACAATGTTTTGATTTCCTCAGTTAATCAGGTTTTCTTTAAAGTTTTTAAGATGCAGTGCTTTATCTAGGAGTACCGTTTTTTTTTTTTAAGTTCTGTAGTATATTTAATCCAGATTAATAATTAGACAATGCATTTATCATTGCGAATCTTACTTTGTGCATTCTAAAGCTACACATCATAACAAAATACACCACGCACACAAGGAATCATTTTTGAACATTAAAATAACATTATTTAATATTTGGTTAACCAAATTTTGGTTGAAACTCCAATAGTGTTGTCGCAATTTTAACAAATTTAGAAACTATTTCACCTAGTAAGTTACATCTATAGATACATAAATATTTAAAGCTGTGGGAATTTAATTTAAAATGATATTTTCATTTCTTTAAGTATATCAGTCAAAGACTTTCCTCTGGTATTTTATAAATTCAAAGATTTATTGTAGCGTTATAGCTTCTATTATTACAGTTATATTCGTCCACTATAATCATATTTTGTTAATAATTCTTGTTAATTATACTGGTATATGGTGCAGAATCGTGATTTCAATATGTAAACATTATAATTAACCGATTTTAGCTTCTGAGCATTTGGAATACCACGGAAAACATATAGCTGCCAGTGGTCAGCCGTTAATGTCATAAATAAAATTAGTTCAGATAATGCATGCATACATGTAGCTTATTTATATCCCGCCTATAAATAGATCTGAATTCTGCCCCACAGCGAAATCTGGAAACAAATTAGTTTCACTACATGTGACGGTATAATTTCCCAACTCATTACTTATAATGTTTTATAATATCGACGTGATGCCATTAAGTCCGATTTTTGAATGAAAGCTTGTCATACCGGACGTAAATGCGGTAGCTTACAGACGTTGTTTGCCAGCGCACGTTGTCATATATTTCAACGCCTAGGAGATAACAGGTTAATACGGAGGCATTTAATGAGATTTTAATAAGCTATAAATGGCGTCTACAATCGAATCTCAAACTGATTACGTGTGTATCAATAATATTTAATTTATTGATTTACGGTAAATTCTATATTCTTAAAAGTAGATGCTTTTATACCTATCATTAAAATTACTGACATTTAATAAAACACACATGCGCATGCAACCTCCAATCTGGAGAAAATTGTTAATTTAAGTCGTAGTATGATTATATGATGTGCGCATAAATTCAATATACTTAATCTGAAAACACTTATCTCATACTAAGACAGAAATAGATTCGTCCATAAATATTAGACCTGATACGGTTAATTGGTCAAATTATATTATTTGTTTCCTTTTAGAATATGGATTTCGTGCTCTCACGAAGGCTAAGTCCATTAGACGTTTAAACTAATTATTCCGTATAATCACTTATATAATGTACTTCACTACAACCATATTGTAGAAATCGAATAAGGTTGGCATTATTGCTTCTGTTGTAACCAATTTTTAGAAAACGTTAATCATGTATTGAGTTGCTACAATAATAGAGTACAAAACTAGCTACAAAAACAATAAATTCCCATTCGAAGAAATTTGAGATTTATTTGAAATCTAAGGAATTCCTTTGTTTGAATTATTAATTGAAAAAATAAACAAACAAATAATCATATTTATTTGACTATATGCAGTATTGTCTCGGAATAAAGACAATTAATATTATTTTTTTTTGTTTGTTAAAGAATTGCTTCTATCAGTGTTCAAGTCTCACACTATTGTGTAAAAGTCTTCATATATTCTTTTATAAATTTTTATACTTTTCTGACGAACAGATTTGTTTTTATATATCACATGGTGGTTTCAAACATATAAAAGTAAAACTTTTGAAAGCGATTTCATTTATACACAAGAAGCATTCAAATCATAAATATTGTTTGAAGAAAGAACATTATTTATTAGACTATTTCTTTCGTGTAAATTATGTTTATGCTAATGAAAGCAAATAACAGTCCGATCATTATTCTAAAATAAGCATCACTACGGTTGTTATTGCGAAAATGTTTAATTGGTTTTCTCTAATGATTTTCATTGGAAAGATTCGAGGAATTTTTCTTTGACAATTGAATCGGTTACTTCGAAAAAGCCATATCTCCATATTTATCATATATCGAGATGTGACCTTTTCGAAATGACCCATTAAACTTTTGAAACCTATTGTATTTAGAAATTACTTCGGATGATAAGATACTTCGGTATCTTAGTATGTTCTACTTTCGAGATATATCTTCATCCATTGACACTGACAAATTTGCCCAGTCAAACATTTATAACTCCGCTTTATTGAAAAAGAATGTTTATAGCTACTCTTTGCTGGTTTTATAAAATTCTAATGTCATATGCTTCATATCTTTTCGAATACAAATACTTTTAAAGTATTTTTTCACTAGATTGCAGATTACTAACTTAGTGTATATTCTAAAGTAAATTCGTTTCGAACTTCATCGGAGAAATATTTGGCCCTCAATCTCCAACATAGTTTAATGAGAAGTTGTTGACTGAGGGTATGCAAAATAAACCACAACTCCAAGGAGGAACTTTCACAAGAGCTTTCTAAGCCATGAAGATGGATCTAACTGGTAATACAACCAATACGCGATGCGTAGGCTGAAGAGTAATTAACGATTACATCGAAACTCCACAACTCCAAGGAGGAACTTTCGCAAGAGCTTTCTAAGCCATGAAGATGGATCTAACTGGTAATACAACCAATACGCGATGCGTAGGCTGAAGAGTAATTAACGATTACATCGAAACTGTACTCTGTATCTCTAATTATTCTAGGGCGCAGACTCAATTGAGTCTAATGCGCACCTCAACCTTCCTTTATGTTTTCTATAAACGGGGTATTAAAGATTTCTGTTGAAAGAGAGGGTGTCAAAATACGAGATTGTTCCTTTGAAAACATAATGTTATGATAAGTACAACTTGCTTTAATTTGGTGTTATTTTAGTCTACTTATATCGAAGTGTTTTAGGAAAGAATCTAGTATTTTTTTATATTTATAAAACAAATAAAATTTATAATTACAATAGAGCGAATTATATTGAATTATACGCACTATCCACTATCAATTGGTCATTTTTAAATAATTACAATAGCATCAATGAGGCTTGCCATGCTTTCTATGATAGAGATTATGAATATTTGGATATGTATGTTCCTTTGAAAAGGAGTTGTGGTTCAACCTATCCCATTTGGTTTACAGCAGAACACATTAAGAATATTAAACTTAAAAATAGGCTCCACAAACAGAAAATACAAAATTACTAATAAAAAGACGGTGAGTTGCTATTCAGAAATTATATACTCAGGGCCGAAACTCAGATTAGGAGTAATCCTAAATTATTCTGGTCTTTTATTCGCACGAAGAATAGAGGAGGCGGTTTACCAAGCACTCTTAGAAACGAGTCTGCGGATTCTTTCGCGTCACCTTCTACAATTGTTGAAGCGTTTCAAACTATTTTCAGTTCTGTGTATCCTCACTCACCAGCAACTATAAAAATAGCTTTACCCGACCCACCATTGCAGACTATTAACTCGTCTTTAATTCACGTTTCGTTATTCACTGAGGCTGATGTAGTTCCAATTACTTTACACCGCTCTCCGGCGTGCCTCAAGGCAGTAACTTGGGTCCTCTGCTCTTTTTGATTTTTATCAACGATCTACCTGCATCACTAGACTGTGGTAGAGTACTGTTTGCGGACGACTTAAAATTATTTGCTAGAATTACTACCATCGATAACTGTGAACACCTTCAGTATCAGTTAAATTTACTCTGTTTGTGGTGCTTAGACAACGATTTGAATCTGAACATTTCAAAATGTAATATTGTTTCGTTCTCCCGTAAATCTACTATAATTGATTTTAGTTATCGAATCAAAAATATTACCTTAAATCGTTGCGATACTATAATGGATCTAGATGTACTATTTGATAGTACTCTCACTTTCAATAACCACATTAGGCACATCATTGCTTCATCTTTAAAATCATTGGGCTTCGTCATTCGCAATACGAAACACTTTTCAATACTTCCCTCTATTATTAACTTGTACTATTGTTATGTGCGCTCTAAATTAGAATATGCTTCTCCAATTTGGTCACCGTTTTATAAAACATATTCACACTCACTAGAGCAAGTACAAAGATGTTTTTTTAAATATCTATACCTTAAGCAGCATGGAATTTATCCCGAGAGAGGCTTCGACCACACAATTCTTTTAAATATGTTTGGCTTTCAGTCCCTTGAACAGCGCCGCTCAGTAACTGATATCAAGTTTCTTTATACTCTCGAGAATAATATAACTGATGTTATTTCTCTTACCAATTCTTTGCATTTCGCAGTTCTCCAGTATTCTGCACGTCAGGTCCACACCTTTTATTGCGCTCTTGCACGCGCTAATGTTATGTCACACGCGCCGCTTTACAGAATTTGTAACTATTTCAATAATCATTTGTGCTCAGTTGTAGATATTCACTGGTCTAGTTTACATTCAATCATTAATTGTATTAACAATTTATAAATGTTTGTTTTAGTATTTTTTTTTATTGTAGGCATACCATGTACTCTTTTTTTGCTATTTAACTTGGTAGATCTAATTGTATTAATGGAGGGAAATAGTTATTTATCTAACTTTACGTACATGTGTCATTGTATTGCATTATAGTTAAATAATTGTAGTTCTCTTTTCTTATTTACTTTTCAATTAAATTTAGTTAGCATGATGTAGTCTAATACCAGTTACCCATTTTTTGTTTGTTTTGTGTTCCTTTTAGTTTTATGTTGTTACTACTTAACTTAAGTTATGTAATTAGTGCTTGTCCTGTAATTGGATGTACTTATCATCTTATCATCCGATAAGTCTGTTGTCTAGTTTCTCTAAAGTAATTGAGAGCATAGTTAATGCTAAGCTACTGCAATTTCTGAACAAATATAGCGTTTTGGAGGATTTTCAACACGGCTTTATTAAAAATAGAAGCACGGATACGGCACTAGGAACATTTCTTAACCTCATTGTCTCAATGTTGGACCAAGGTATACCTGTTCTTGGATTATTTTTTGATTTTAGTAAAGCGTTCGACTGTGTTAATCATGGAATATTATTGGAAAAAATGGAAAAATATGGAGTTAGGAGGGTCGCACTGCAATGGTTTAGATCGTATTTGACGGACCGAACTCAAAGTGTGAGAGTCAACGGGCATTTATCGAGAAGTGGGGTGGTTGATGTTGGTGTACCGCAGGGGTCTGTGTTGGGTCCAACGCTATTTCTACTTTATATTAATGACCTTAAAAAATGCATTAGTACTCAAAATAACTTTATTGTTAACTATGCTGATGACACTAACATATTAGTTACCGGTAAGAACTATTCTGAGTTGGAGTCCCAGGCGAATGTAACCGTGCTTAAACTAGCAGATTGGGCAAATAAAAATAAATTACATATTAATTTAAAAAAAACCTGCGCGATAAATTTTTCTGTCGGCCTCAGACATTCTCCGGTATGCATCAATGTAAATGGCGTTGAGTTTGCAAACACGGTTAAGATGCTTGGCATTAAAATTGATATAAATCTGGGTTGGTGTGCTCATGTCGATGATGTTTGTAAACGATTAGCTTCGGTTGTGTTTGGACTACGCATTTTATCTCAAACGTGTTGTATTGAAGTAGTCAAATCCGTATATTTTGCATGCTTTGAGTCGATTATGAGATACGGCATTTGCTTTTTGGGTCACTCAGTTGACATGAACCGTGTTTTTGTACTGCAAAAGAGAGCAATTCGAACAATGCTGCGTGTATCCTCACGGGTATCGTGTAGAGATTTGTTTATAGAATTGCGTATTCTTACGCTTCCCTCTCTGTACATTTACAGTGTACTTTGCTTTGGATACGGTAATGGGTCTGTTGTGTCATCGAAGAATTGCAATCACGATTATGGTACGAGGTCGAGGGCCGCGTTGGTACCCGAGCAGCATAGGACTGCCTTTTATCAACGACAATTTTCATTTAACTATTGTAAGCTGTATAACGGACTGCCTGTGGACATCAAAAACTCGAACTCTTTCAATATTTTTGAAAAGCGGCTAAAAAATTTCCTGTTATCGACTGCCTTTTACTCACTCAATGACTTTTTTGAGTTCGGCCGATCCGTGTCTGTAAATTGAGAATAACTCTTGATTGTGCATCTTGGTTTTATTGTTATTTTTAGTATTTACTGTTTGACAATGTCATCTATCTTTTGATGGTGTGACAAATAAATATTATTATTATTATTATTATCTGTTGGGCAATAAATCCAATTATTAATTATTATTATTATATTTGCATGATAAAACATTATAAGTAAAGCTTTTAACATGGAGTTGCACAACAGGTCCTCTCATAATTTTAGGCACAGCTTTAAGGAATTTGTCGAACAAGGCAAAGGGAAAACATATAATCCATATATTGTTTCAGTGATACCTTAGCTTCGTATGATATAAGTAAGAACAGTTGATCTTTTACTTACAACTAAAGACTTGATCTATTAATCTTTCATAAAGTAGAAATTATAGATGTTTCTTCTTTGATCAAATCTTAGGTGTACCTCATTATATACATAATTGTTACCGTGAATATGCACCGTTGACTAGACGAAAGCGTGATAATCTAAATAAGCTTATCACTGGTATATAATGTGAATTTTATTCACAACATCCCGGACACGACCAACTATGCACTTATCATACTTGCGGAATTTATGTCCAGACGTTATTAGAGCGTGCCAGCCATTTATATAACGAGGACAATTTTAACATTAAGAAGTACAGTTGGACGTTAAAACAGCCGTCCGAAATATCAACATACGATGAGTCATCACAATTTTCTCTTTATATAAACGTGTACGTTGTATAAACTTACAAACGTGTGTCTATATTGTCTATTCCTAAGCTCCGTAATAGCAATAATTTCAGCGGAAATGCAACTTTATATAGATATCTATATGTATATGCACACGCTATATCGAGATGATTCTAGTAGGAATAATATTAACTTGCTAGTGACGATGCAATTATTTTAATGTTAACTACGGAAAACGGTAGCGTAAGAAGGAAGGAGCCAAAAAGAAAAAAATTTAAATTGCACATCTCCTACCAAACACGTAATTGGTCCACGAAGATTTATGGTTTATCAAGATTTTATCCGGCGACTTGAGAAATTGCACACTTAAATCTTGTTACTGGACGCCATTCCCCTTCAAGCATCGTTAGTCTTGTTATCATTATGCATTCCTAATAATTGCAAAGGGTTATTAAATAATTAAAGGTATCTCACGAAATGCAGACGACACTCTGGTGTAACAACCTATCGCTTGGTCAACCTGAGCATTTGGTTTCGTAAAGTTGACTTCATAAGGCTTAATATTATATTAAAATTTATTTGCTCTCTTTATAATATAGTGAAGAATAACAACAAACATGTAATAAATTAAATAAAACAAAAGTTTTCATTTTCAAAGCATGGGTACCTAGATATATGGGAAAATGTCATATATAATATCATAAATTTCATGTTTATCTTTAATAACGTGACTGAACTATTAATCAAATTTTTGACCAACTTTCGTTATATAATTTAACTTTGCAAAAGTCGTTTTCTTCTGAAACTAGTATCACGTACGTACGAAAACTTATAAAGATATGCGAGTAAAACTATACTTCTAATTTTCTAGCATGAAATATATATGTAGTTAGTTTATGTTTTGATAACACACTTAATATATAATTCTATAATTTTTCATCCGAATCTTGCATCTTTATTTTATAGATACATTTGCTTATCCTTTTATTTGTTTCACAAATAATTTTGCATTAGAACAGGCGTGTGTGCTTGAACTAAATCTACTAAATCTAAACTTAAACTTTGGTACTGCTTCCTTTTGTCACTTCCACCTAAATAGATTTATTGTAACGTTGCTCTTCTGATTGTTAGAATAACTGGAGGCTTTTAATGAATCTTAAAATTAACCTAGGATTTTCGTCCTGGATTTCAATAGGCCTGAGAAACAGCCTACTGGAGTGTTGTTGACCAGTACCACAGACAGTAACACATTCTTACAAAATGTGTTCTGCCGTCTCTAGATCTTCTAGACATAGACGCCAGATTTAATTCAGCTTTTCCGAGTTTGTATAGATCGTATGTTAAAATCCTCCAAGTATTTCAAGTAGTCCAATAGCACCATCTATGTTAACTTGGGCGATCCTGATAAAAGTACCTTTGCCTGATTTTGTCCTGGCGTGTTCTGCCAGTGGAAGGCCTGTTTGTTATCCTGGTGGCTCTTTTGCAGACAACAGGGCTCAAGTCCAATGAAGGACATTTTTGCTGCTTTTTTGGCAAGTTTTTCTGCCTTTTCGTTCACTTCAAACCCTTGGTGGCTTAGGACCCACTTTGGTTTCCCAGTTGCATGCCAGACTCGTATATGTAGGCTCTAACAGCTTTCAAAGCTGCTCGACTGTTAGCCGGCCTTAAACAATATTATATTTTCTCCTATAATCTAAATCATATTAAACAGCTGTACTATCAGTAGCGTTGTTTTTACCATATGGCACAGCTCACTTCATTTTTGTGAGTTAAGGTGCGAGTTACTCACTCCGGACGGTGAAACTACCCGGCTAAGTTCGTGATGAGAAACAGTTACGAATTTCTCGCAAAAGTGAAGTGAGTTAAACCAGACAGTGAACAAAATGCTATTATTTCAAATGTTTTATCGATACAAATCTCTCGCTATTTTCTGAAAGCAACAGAGATTGACAGTTTTTTGTTTTTAATTAGGTAGGTATTATTAACAAGTTCTTAGTTCATCCGGATGCTCAACACTGGAGGATATCCTAACTATTTGCAACAAAATATGAAGATTATTGATTACCACAGATTGTAAATGTTATGTTATTATATGTTATATGCTAACAAAGAAGCAATTGTGGTTACTACCAGCCAAAAATACAGTTGTTCGTGCCATCAATCAGGCTCTAATGTCATTTATATACGATGTCGTTGCGGTGTCTATAAAATTTAATTAGCATACACTTTGACACTGTGAGGTAAGATGCGTACTTAAATGGAAGTTACTAAATAAAAGGTATAATATATTCCGCTAATAATTTTAAGCTTTTATTACTAGATAGAAGAGACGTTACATACATACCTATATGAAGTATATATAAAAAAATCGTATAGCCGCACTAACATAAAACAAGTTAGAGGCGCCAGTCCGGAGAAAGTTATAGACGGAAGATAAAACAACCTGGCAAAGGTAGTTCCTTGAAACTACTAGTAATGACTTTGTGTGGAAACAAGTGAGTAGAATAAGTTTAGTGTTTATGTTGGTATAAATATACATATATATGAGTTTCTCAATTTGTGTAATTTTTAAATTTGCTAAAATTATTATATATTTTACAACGTATTCAACGGTATATTAACTGTGAAAAAACTGTTTTGGGTAAATAGTAAATCCTACAAAGTAAAATGAAGATGTTTAGCTATATATATTTTTTTGTCAATTGCTGTATGTAATACTTTTATTTCATGTTTTCTAGATCTTTCTTTATATTATACTATTTTTTACCGGGTAAGGAGAATGGCGTACTTAAAAACCATACCTAAAGTTTTAAGCAGAATATTATATATATGATGGTTTAACACCCCTTGTGGGGTTGTGCTGCTTATATGCACTTTCTAGATCCATTTCAGATTGGGGTGGGTAAATCCCCATTCTTTTCCTCTAAATCGCTCTCACTATTTGTCTCCATAAGTTTCTATCCTCTACCTTCTTCTTCCATTTGCCAAATGCGGCCTCTCTCAGATCTTCTTCCAGCTCTTTCAACCATCGTGTTTTTGGTCTTCCTCTTGCTCTTTTGCCTCGCGGTTCCCACTTCAACATCGTATATATTACTGCTCCCGGTCCTGCTCTCCACACATGTCCCACCCATTTTACTCTCTGCCTTTTAATTCTTCTCACTATGTCCCCGCCTCCCAATTCTTCTGCTATTTCATCATTCCTTCTTATTCTGTACTCATTATCTCCTATCTTCACAGGTCCTAGAATTGTTCACAATATTTCTTTCTACGATTCTTAAGTCCTCTTCGTCTTTTTTTGTGTCGTTGTTTCTGCTGCATACGTCATCGTCGGTCTTATCAATGTTTTGTAAATTGTTAATTTAGTTTTCTTTGTAACTAGCTTACTTCTTAAAAGTTTTTTATTAGCATGGTAAGCTTTATTTACTATCATTTTTCTTTCAGTAGTTTCTATTTTATTGTCTCTGACTTTTGATAACATCACTCCTAGGTACTTAAATCTATCCACCTGCTCAAATTCATAGTCCCCTATCTTTATTCTTCCATCCTTTGATTTTTGCCAATCGTCGTTATTTTTGTTTTAGTTTGGTTTATCTTTAGTCCAATTTTTCCTCCTTCTTTTACTATTTCCTCTAATATTTTAGCCATTATTTTTCTTTGCTTTGTAATAATAACTATGTCGTCAGCATAGGCAACTATTTGTCCTCCACCCGTTCTGAGATTCCTTTTGTTTATATTTAACTCCTCTGTTGATTGTAAAGCACTTTGTTTCACCCTTTTGTGTTACTATGCTAACTTTTGAATTTCTCATAGTCATTTTTATCAGGTTTCTTAGTTTACTCTCTATCCCTAATTCTTCTAATGCCGTTATTAATTTCTCTCTTTTAATTGAGTCGAAAACCTGTTGAAAATCTATAAAGATCATTTCTACCTCCATCTTATGTTGTAAAGTTTTTTCCAGTATTTACACTCCGCCAAAAAAGTATCGCATAAACTAAAAAAGGGCATTTATGAACCAAGATATTTTTATACGTTCACAAAAAGTTTGCCTCGTGTATGTGAACTATAAAAACACTAACAAAATAATGGAACTTAGCGTTTTTACTTTATTTGTTTCCTAAAAGAACACATTTAGAAAAATGCATATGTGTAAGGTTTGCTCAGTTGTTTATTGAAAGTCTTCCTATACGGACAAATTTTAAAGTGCGAAGTCAGAGTTCTGTACCAACGCTTTTAAAACTAAAATGAGCAATTTAACTTCAGAACAAGTGGCTGCTATAGTTGCTTTAATCGAAGATGGACGATCTCAAGCATACGTTGCTAATTTGATGAACATCAATCAGTCAAGTGTTTCTAGAGCCGTAGCCAGATATAGGGAAACAGGCATTTACAGTAGAAGACCTGTACCAGGTCGTCCAAGATGTTCTACTCGCCAAGATGACTGCTATTTACTACTACAACCATTACGTCGAAGACATGTAACTGCGAGACAATTGCAGAACGACTTGGCTAGAGTCAGAAATACTCGTGTGAGTACTCAAACTATTCGGAATAGGTTACGACAGAGTGGATTAAGAGCTAGAGTAGCTGTAACAGCCCCTCGTCTCACTAGGAACCACCGAGTGGCTCGCTTAAGGTTTGCCAGAGAACATGTAAATTGGAACATTAATGACTGGGCCAATATACTCTTCACAGATGAGTTAAGATTTGGTCTTTACACCTCAGATAGGCGTATCTCAGTGTACAGACGAGACGGTGAGCGCTATTCGCAGTGTAATATCAGACCTAGACCTAATTTCGCTGGTGGCTCTATTATGGTTTGGGGAGGCATCTGTTTAACAGGTCGTACAGAGTTAGTACCAGTAGACAGAGGTACACTGACTGCCCACAGGTATATAATGGACATTTTAGAAGAACATGTAGTACCATATGCGCCAATTATAGGAAACGAATTCATGTTAATGCACGACCGCATGTTGCAATAATCGTCCAGGAATACCTTAACGATGTTGGTATTCCAGTTTTAGATTGGCCTGCGGTAAGTCCGGACATGAATCCTATCGAGCACGTGTGGGACCTCCTTCACAGACGGATACGAACCCAAAATGTTGCCCCAGCGGACCTGCATGGACTAGCAAATGCTCTCCGTGACGAGTGGGAGAATTTGGATCAGGCTTATATACGGAGGTTAATCGAATCTCTGCCAAACCGTATGCGAGCGGTCATAAGCGCCAGAGGTGGCAATACTCAGTATTACAAGCTACTGTTATGACATTTTTCTTTCCAAAATTATAATTTCTTGTTTTAATAAAAATCTCAAGTATGAGTTCTTGTTTTTATTTGGCCTGTATTTTATTTAAACAATCATAGAAATTATATCTTAGAGCGCATTAAAGTATATTTACAACTTTATGCTACAAACAAAGATTATGCGATACTTTTATGATTCAAAACTAAATTATGCGATACTTTTTTGGCGGAGTGTATTTAACTATGTGAATCGCATCTGTTGTTGATCTTCCTTTAATAAATCCACATTGATATTGCCCTACTATACCTTTCACTCTCCTCGCCAATCTTTCCTGGATAATTGATGTCAAGATCTGATACGCAACATTCAATAACGTAATTCCCCTATAGTTATTACATCTGTTGGTCACCTTTTTTATGTGCTGTTATAATCTTTCCTTTTACCCATTCTACAGGCCATCCTCACTCTATATTTTTTTACGAGCAAATATAAATGCTCGTGCAACACCTTTCCTCCATATTTAATCGGCTCCATATTTATCCCGTCTTCTCCTGGAGCTTTTCCATTCTTAGATTTCTTAATAATTTCGCTCACTTCCTGTTGTGTTGGTTCTTCTACATCTTTTCCTTCACTTTTTCTTTCTTCTGCGTCATCTTGCATCACATCTACTCCTGCCTCAGTTAAAAGTTCTTTAAAGTGATCTATCCAAACCTGTTTATATTGATTTTCTTCTTTAACAACTTTACCCTTTTTATCTTTTATTCCAGTTATTTTACTTTTGTATGTTTTATTTAGTTCGCTGATCTTTTTAAAGTATCTCTTTGTGTTCTTGCTTGTTTTCTCCTGTTCAATTTCCAATATATTGTCATCTGTCCATTTTCTCTTATTTCTTTTCATAGTTTTGTTACAATCTCTTCTAGTTTTTTTGTATTCCTCTTCGTCTTCTTCTCTATTCGATCTAAGCCACCTTAACCTTGTTGTTGCTTTTTTTTCATGAAACTCTCGACATTCATTGTTGTACCATGCCTTTTTTGAGCTCACCTTCTTCTCTTCCAATCCATTTTTCTGCTGCCTTCTCTATACACTTCCTTATTTTATTCCATTCGTGTCCCACGTCCTCCTCTTTTTTATTGTATTTAGTAAAAAGGTGATTTATATATTCTTCTTTGACGGCATCCAAAATTAGTGATACTTATTTATAAAGCGAGAGTGTAGGTTTGTAAACTTTTAAATTATTAGATTGATATCAAAAACTCATTGGCTATTACAAACTTACATTTTTTTCAAATAGAAATGGGCAATGTCCTGTTATAAAATATTTAGGGTTGTGTTAAATACAGTAGCCTTTATAAATCTGTGAAAAGAGTTGCTTACTGCGACTTTATTACTGACGAATTCAAAAGAATGCTAAGTTTTTGGAATAAAGAAGTTCTCGCATACTACTTACTTGTTGTTACGTTCTCGGGCTTGAGTGGTCTATAGACATGTTTATTCAACAATCTGATGTCTCTATCCGTTGCTTGCTATGCGTCTTTGCTATGAAACATCTATATATTGTTTCTTGGACAAAGTCCTTTGCTCTTGAGACACACTTATAAATTATTAACAGAAAAGCAAATGGCAGAAAACATTCTCTTTTTCATGATAATTACGTTCATATTGATCTTCCATGCACTCATAACTGTTTTTGAGGAAATATTTAGTTTGTGTTTTATCTGATATTGGAAAACAACACGATTCTGATTCTTCGCTACTTCATTTAATTGTCAACTTAGGAGGTATTCACTGCCAGATCAAAAATTATTATTTGTAATCAAAGGTTGAAGATTATTTAAGATTAAAATTGGCAAACTATTTTTTAAAGCAATATTACCTTGGTGATTGTTTCTAAATGTAGACATGGTTGGATAATATACACGATTTTTACTAGTAGACATTAATAACGTTTATGTTTAGTAAGCATTTCATAAATAAAATATAAACATATAAGAGCGGTATTAATACGTCCATATATGTACATACAAGCATAAAAGTCACAATAATTTTATCATTCGGTGAACGTGATTTATGTGGACATAAAATTGGCGTATCCGTATATATGTATTACAAAACAAAGCGGTCGCAGTCCGGTCTGTAAGCGATCATAATTCAATATTCGTCGATATAATTTAAGGAGCACCAACCTAACATATGGTCCAGGAATTTCCATGAGGCTTGTGACCACACCGCGACCGGATTATAAAACGAACGCGACCCTAGATCTTTGTTCCCGGGCGATATAAATTAAGCGCTTATCAGTTTAAGAAGTGTACATCTTTAAATTTCGAATGAAATAAATTCCACTTATAATCCCCGTCGATTTGGTGAAAGTAACTAATACGAAATCCGACAGTTTCTGTTTCTTTTTTTCGAAATAGGAACGGCGACACCAGGTTCCGACGTTAGTTTGTTTATGAGACCGTGCGCGCACTTAATAATTTATTTTTGGCACGCTCTTTACCATAATTTATACCCGTTGACGGTGCTGTTACAAAACAACAGGAATTTATCTGTTTTTACACAAAATTTAATTGGCTGTCGTCGTCAATGCCTATACATCCTAGAATAATGAATAATTATTTAAACAAGCTAATAATGGAGGTGTTTCATGTTGAAGATGCACACACATCTTCGCATATGTATTTATAATTCCAACTGGTTAATGTTTCATGGTAGGAAATTATTCACTTGAGGGCAAGACACACTTGTTAATCGTGGTTTAAAAATGTTTGTGTGTTAAACGCACTTACCCACCAAATGATTCGTTTGCTTTTATAACCAATTGCGTATAATAGAGGTTCAGATATCAAATATAACTGATTCTTGCTGTTGACGTTTACTTAATTTTAAATCAATCATGTCCAGTACTTTTTTGCAAAAATAAGTACGAAACTAGTTAGTATTTTACTAAAACGTAACTGTTTGTTGTCCGTACAGAATTATGCGCGTCATTGTAAAAGTTCAAGAATAGAATAATATAGAATTTATTATATTTAAACATTGTCTACATATTTTACACAATATATTTTAATTTGCCTTAATTCCTATGAATCTTTATCGATTAAAATGTTATTTCCTGCTGAACAAAACCCACAGAATCATAATATCGACTATAAAATTGTTTATGTAAATGAATTTTTTTATCTATTTATTTATTTTTGTCAACATATGTAATAATTTAAACTAAAACCTGCTTCAATTAATGCAACCATGGATTTTAGGGCATGTGCATGCCTTTCGATTAATGTTCGACGAGGGATTTTTATGCTATCGTAGCGTTGGAAACGATTTCTATGATCGTTGCCCGGGGTCCTTTTGTTTTGGAAATATTGAGTTTGTTGAAAACAAATGTGGGGTACTTCTTTTTCGGTTTTTCCTGAGTGTGGTTGATTTTCGTATATTTATCTAGAATTTTGTAATATTTATCACTGTTAAGTCCGTAAGATTTTTCAAATTTACTTACAAGAATGAGAGTATTACGTGCATAGTGCTAAGATGATTGATATCCAGTTATTTCGAGGTTTGGGGTGGCCTTTCGTCTAATCCTGGGGTTTTGAAGAACAACATTCGAGGCACTTTGCTATGAGACCGTTGGAACACCATTTGGAAGCTGAAATGATCGTTTTGCATATGGAATTATTATTTGGATTAAACTAGAGCAGTTTTCGTACCTGCAGTAAGCGATTTTATTATCTTTGAAACTAACCGGCATATAATGCATAAGGGAATTTGAGGTTATATTTGTTTGAACGTTAACTGTAAATCTAGAGAAATTGGTTACGTGAGGTTGTATTTGATTCTGTGCGTTAATTTCACGAGCAGTTTAAGTTGTCATTTGATTTAGTAATACATGGTTTTATGACGGGAATTTAGCGGGAGATTTGAATTGTGTTTATGATTTTAAAATCGAGAAATACGAGTTTTTAGTTTGGATTAAGATTCTAGAAATCTTATTATCGTGTATCTAAGATAGTAAAGAACTTACTTACCCTGAGGGAATCTTTAGAAGATTCATTTCTTTATAATCTAATCCGAGGAGATTTGAAATAACAATAATATTATATAAACATAAGGAAAATGCATGAACGAGGTAACAAAAGTTTAAATGAAATTAAGTGACATAGAAAATTAAATGTACAACAGGTAGTTGAAAAAAAAAACAGTTTAATATAATAACTAATCAGAAACAAGCTAATAACTAACAAGACATC
This sequence comes from Cetonia aurata, assembly GCA_949128085.1. Lineage (NCBI taxonomy): Eukaryota > Metazoa > Arthropoda > Insecta > Coleoptera > Scarabaeidae > Cetonia > Cetonia aurata. The sequence continues at coordinate 19,575,005 of OX421886.1, read as the reverse complement.
AAGACTTAAATCTAGTGAACAGAAAAGATTTCAGGTATCTTAAGGAACAATTAAATAAATCAAAATTTAAACATTGTTCATTTACTTATCTGCACATTGATAACATCGGAGACTGTGAAAAATGACGTGTTTTAGAAAACGGTAAATAAAAACATTACAAGTTCGAGAATTAATTCTATGAACTTGGAAGTTAAAGGTATCTAACAAGTAAGGCACATCAAAAAGATTATTGACAATTTTAAAAATAAACAGAATCTGTAGAATTGTTCTACGGTCTGATAAGGATACATAATTGGATTCATTAAGCAAGTTTTGATAATCATAGCCATGTGACAAAAAGAGATGGTGTTTACGATAATACAATGTTTCAAGAAATTTTTTTTGAACTCCCTCAACTAAATTTTGATATTGAAGATATCCTGGATTCCAAATCACAGCTCCGTATTCAAGCTTACTTGTAATAATAACGTCTTTATAGAAAGAAATATATGCCTCATCGCACAAGTTCCTGGTATTTCTGATCAAAAACCCTAGCAAACCATAGGCATCATTGCAGATATTTAACGTACAAATTAAAATTTAATTTCGTGTCAAACCACACCCCCAGATCTTGAACGCTGTCATACCGACCCAAAACATGATTTTCTATATGATAGTCATACATTAATTTATCAATTTTTCTGGAGAAAGTCATTACCTTACATTTACCGAGATTAAGGTCTAACGAGTTAATGAGACTCCAGCTGTGTATAGCTTTGAAATCTTTCTGCAATGCCAAACAATCATCAAAGCTGGCCACCCGCCGAAAAATTTTTAAATCATCCGCATAAAGCAACACATTCGACGAAACACAAGCAGGAAGGTCATTAATAAAAATAATTAAAAGTAATGGACCCAAAACAGAGCGTTGGAGTACTCCGGAAAAAGAGTAATACAAAAATGAACGACAGCCTTGATATTCGACGTAGTTTATACTCTATTGTTAAAATAAGACCCAAGGAACTGCACAATTTCCCCGGCAACTCCATAGTTTTGGAGTTTATTCAACACCAACGAGTGTTGCACACGATCAAATGCTTTGGAGAAGTCACAAAATATTGAGTCAACCTGCTGCAATGAATAAATTACACTATATTTTTGTTTCTTTTGTGTGTACAGGAACATCACTAACTAATAACTACTACAGTCACATTAAAGATATTTCAATGTTATAAGCTTTATTGATATAATAGTAATTAGTGATTAAGCGGAGCAACAATATCCTCCCACGTCCCAACTGTGACTGAACATAATAAGTATACTATTCGTTTGCGATGCACCTAAAATCTTGTGGTACGGCCAAATTTACTTTTCATGCCCTCCATCATTTGAGATCTGGCATATCTTTGAAGTTAATGAACGTATAACAGATGACTCTGAGATTTATTTTAGTAAAATAAAAAAACAGTTGTTTACTATATAACATTTATTTGAAATTTAAAAGAATTATCTACACGTTTCGTAGCAGTATATATGAAAATAATATACACGTACTTGTATTAATGTTATTAGTGTCGGTAAGATATGGTTACCTTGTTCTTCATTAAGTATAAAGCACTTTTGTTAAAATTTATTTGGAATAGTTTATTACCTCACTGTACTTAAAATATTGTGCAAGATTTTGTGGGTGTCTAGGTTTACCATTGAGAAAATAAGAAAGAATCGTAAAGACGTATAGCAGAATTGTAATATTATGCATACACATGTACGCGTGCATATATACAAATTTCTTATAAAGGCGTCCCTATTGTAATGCCTTTTAAGCTGTCCAGAGTTATCTTATCGATTCATAGTCTTGGCGATGGGTCGGTATCCTTCTTTTTTAACACCTAACAACAATAAAACCGTAGAATATACACCAGTGGAATTTAGAATAATAAAAGTGTTGTACCGTCAGAGACACGCGGCAATAAATAGTGGTTCCATTGTGGACGATCACCGTCGGAGCCGTTCTTCGAGTCACGGGGACAAAATCAAGAAAGTACTTCACCTATGGAATTTACGACGTTGGTGCGATTTCTTCTGCTGCCCGGCAGCCGATTGTCCGACAAGAGCGCTAACGCATTACTACAATACCGTGGCGGGAGGACATCAATATATCCGATACCAGATCTTGTGTCGCATATTTGCTTAAACGGTTACACTGACAGTAAACGGCGTAATATGGTAGCCTTCACATAATTCGCCGGAGATAAAGGTTTTCCTCTTATAAAAAAATAAACACCACCTTGGCCCACCACCGCTGCACAGTTTATTGCAATGCCCTTTTCTTTCGCGCGCGAAATAAAAAGATTCCCATTGTTCTGTATCGATTAAAATAAGAATCAACACTGCTGCAATGAAATACGTCCATGATCTCGGATATTCCTATGAGTAATAATTGTAAATACAATGATAAACAGCCCAGAAATTCCAGCTGCTCTGAGATATCGAATATCACAAGCTCATCTTGAAACGCTTACGTAATATTTTATACCTGCGGTGTGCAAGTTACAAGAAACCTTCAATTAATTCCCTAGGACGTACTTATCTTGAAAAATGTAATTATGATTGTTAGATATTAGCTCAAAGATTCGTATAATTCATTTGAATATTCGCCCTGGGTGAAAACAGATAGGGGCTCGTCTAATAAAAAATAATTATCGGCCGTGCTTTATGCGGTTTATAAAACTCCTCCCGGAGTGCTAATTATAACATGTGCACCGGGAGATACATTTAAATAATCAATTTTCTCTATCGATGTATCTCCAGAAAAGTGGGCGTGTAAATACGTTATAAATTCACAATCGTCATTTCGATCGGACAATATACGTGGATGCTTTTTATAGTTATAATACGTATAACTTCTTAAAAGATTAAACATGCAAGCATGAAAGTAAACCTCGGTCATTAAAGAAATACACAAACGGATATTCTTGAATTGGCAAGTACCTATTAATTATATAATTATATAATATTAAAACAAAGTTCGATAATTCTTACATGCTAACAGCCTTAAGTGAATCACACATCTGTTGGAAATCATAACTGTAATTTAATTTTCAGAAATCAAAGTGTTTGTGACAAGCCTAGCCTAGTATTATTAGATTTAATGAAAATGGAGATCTAGGATTTAAAAGATATAGGAAATACTATTACTACTATTTATTCTATTACCTTCAAAGGCTCTCTAATCTGATAGATTTTATCAGCGTGCATACATACTAAATAAAGAAAGGTGTTTTAAAATATTCACTTGTAGACAGAGCAAATAGACGTCTCCCGTTTAGAATATCACAACTCCTGTCGCAATTATCATACGAAACGTGCTTGCTCTAACAACAATAAAATTTTATTTAATTTGTACCGAGAGCTCTGCTACTTGAACAGCAACTGAATTACTTCCATGAATTATTAATGCGATGCAAATTCCGTTGCGCCTTTTACACCGGTTACATGTCGATCACGATTCCCTGTTTGAATTCCCTCTAATTCGGTGGCATTGTCGGCGCGTCGACTAAAAAAATTCTTAATTAATAGCTTTAGTTAACTCTAGTAGTGTTTTCTCACTTGGTTTGTTTAAGCGTTTATCGTGAATTGACATTCGTTTGACAGGTGGCAAGGTAAACAAAAAGAGTTAACTTACAGAATTGAATCCCACGTATAAGTTTTGTATAGCGAGAGGGTTTCAATATATACAATTTTATAGTAATATACTTACTTCTAATAAAGTTATAATACTATGAAATTATTTTGTAACCAAGGCGACAAAATAAACAAACTCTAAACTTCTCGAAGAATTTATTTCGCATTACAGATTCAGTTGGTCATTTAACCTTTATACAGTCATAAATTAAAGAAACACGGTACAAGCACTGCGACTTAATGAAGCGCAGTGCTCGGTAAGCATATCATCCAATCGGAATATTAATTTCAAGTACGGGACTAATTGAAAGATCAATTAAACTAATTTTACGTCAAATTCATAGAGGAAACATTTAAACGACATTCCATTGCGTACAATCTCTATATGTATAACACTGCAGATCTTATCTGAGCGTTAATGTGTGCATTATTTTGAGATAATAAAGAAATTATATAATATTGCTTTAGTCATTACTAGAGTCAGTACTATATAGAAGTGTATCAATACATCAACTCACAAAAATATGCCAAATAAACTATTGTAAGTTTACTGCACAATTATGATGTGGAAGAACTGTAAATAGGCAATTTGAATGCCGGACGTTAGACTTTGCACACTAAATACTTTTACCAGAAATTTGAGTTTCGTATATCGTACTCCTAGTTTCGTAACAATAAAGAGAAATTTGTAATTTTGTATAGAACCGCTACTTTCTGCCCATTTTCTGCAGTAGCTGTTTCCAAAGATATAACAGCTTGCTATATAAACCACATATATAGGTTTCATCGTTAGGTGCAAATTACGGCGCACTTTTATTTAGTAGAGTTGAGTTGAACGTATCATTATGAGAGTGATTTAAGCAGGAGTAGTAATGGAAAAGTTGATTTGGGTAAGATATTGCATGGGCATGGTTGGATTAATCGTACAGTCCACTATGAGCCATAGGGCTTATTGTAGAACGGATATTATCTTATACTTTATCCAACGAAGGTGCTGAAGGTAGCTCAAAATCTTGTTCGGTGAAACATTTTTAGGGTCAGAAAAATACCAGTCCTTCCAAAGATCATATACCCTAATCTCGTGGTAACTGAACAGTGATATGATGATGATGATGTACTCTACTATCTTCTCATCCTCCGCTGACGATTAATCTAATCTGAGAGTCAGATTCTATGTAGGTGCTTTATGAGTCTGCAATAAGCTGTGATTTGTAGCTTGCCTAGAAATGATTCACTCCTTAAGCTGCCTATCGTAGGTTCTTATTCTGCAGCAGCTTTCCTCCCCTGAAACAGTTTCACTGCATCCTTTTTACAAGGATGTCTTCTTCCTTATTTTACTTTTCACTTTTAGTTTCATCATCATCAGAATTTTGGTTTCCATTGCCCATACACTAACTATGTAGAATGGAAATCAAACTTGAAACGATTAAACATTCTAAAAGAGGAAAATCTTTAGCAGTGGTGGTAATAGTATATCATTTACTTTTGAGGAGCAATCTTTCGAGTATTTTATTATATATTTTAGTACCCCAGACGTTGGAGGTTCTTTGTGTCGCGTGCAGTCTCTGGTATGATATTTTCAGATCATTTCTTGCGCTAGTGTAATAATTACGTGTCTCGCTATTTGTAATAAGATCATCTTCACCCCGATTTACGCATTTAGCAATGGTAAGTATTTACATAAATGGTAGAGTTAATACTTTTCCTGAATAAATGCTTGTTTGTAGGATTGCCTTCTTTCCAAGCCACATAATATTCTTAATGCCCTTTTTTGAAGTTTGAAGATACGTCGGCCTCTTCCACCATTCCACAGAATTGTAGTCCATACATCGCGATGCTGTGGAAATTTGCATATAATGCCAGTCGTGCTGTACCGTGAGTAGCGTTGTCTTTAATTCTTCTAATACTGGAATCTAGTAGAAAAATCAACGCACAAAAACGAAAAGATACATTACACAACAGCAGCTGACAATTTCTTCGCCGTTTCTTCAATAATGGGCTAACCAACTCAATTTACCATCCAGATGCAACCCCAGGTCCAGTTGTTATATTTTATTTGTATTCAAGTGTAACTTGTTGGAGGAGAACTATTTCTATGCTTCATCTATGACGATTTTTGATTTTGGGGTATTTTCTTTAGTTATTATTGAAGTATTATCCGCATACAGGCAAACTCTATCAGTAGAAAGGTTAGCATCTAGATGCTTAATGTATATAGCGAAGAGGCGAGGCCCCAGCACGGTACCCTGAGGAACCCCGCGCCTAGTATTTATCATGTCCGATTTTGCGATGTTTAGCTCCACATATTGTTGCCTGTTTGATAAATACGATGACACCAAGTTAGAGAGAAGCGAGAAGTACGATATTCATACAACCTAAGTTGGCCAATCGTTTACACTATTCCAAAACACGGATAAAATAAAGAAGCTGGTCACACTAAAAATGGCATCAAAACGACGAAATAGAATAATAGAATATGTTTACGCCGGTTCCGAGTCAAAATAGTTTTTTCTTTTAGATTGGATTTTTGTTGGTTTTGGGAAACGTAGGCATACGGACAGTTGTTATTGAGCTCTCGCGTCATATAGTCGGTTCGCTGTAGGTGCCTCGCTACGGGTTAGTGATTGCAAAATCCTTTACCTTTTCCATTTTCTTCACTCTTACCTTAAGCTCCCCTTTTTTGCAAGAAGAACTTCAGACGGGACGCTTGGGGTAAGTGATTTTGGTTTAATTTTTTTTTTCTCGCCATTTTTCGCTTAAAACCGCTACAGAATAAACTGAGTGCTCTCTAAAGCTGTGGGTTGATAATATTGCTGTAGTTTTCAGAAAGGTACCAATAGCTAGACAATTTTACTGTGACAAAAATTTGATTTTAAATTCTTACAAAGTATAAATCCGGAAATACAAATTGTGTTTCCCTTCTAATATTATTTGGTCAATTCAAAAATTGTCGATGTGCAGCGACCGTTGTTTCAGCTATTGCTTTAAAAAATATAATTTGAAGAGAGTCGACAAAAAAACTATTGCAGCGATAGAAAATAATGCAAATCCTACCCTGAACAGATTGTGAAAGAAGTACACATTCTAGGTAAGATAAAGGAATCAACGACAATAAGTTGCTGGAGCCAATTGTGTCCGCACTTAGTAAAAGAACTGCAAGATTCCCAGAAGAATTCTGCAACTGTTTTCGCCTCAATTGTTGAACTAATAAGTATTTAGTACTTTTAACGAAAGAATTGATGGAAATGTAAGTAGCTCGTGACATTGAAAAAATTGTGACGAAAAAACATAAAGAAAGATCACAAAAATAATGTTCCTAATGATAAACGTTGTCTATAAGTTAAATGAGCAATTTTAAGTAATACCACTTACTGCAGAGCTATTTATGAGAAGAAGACATTTAATCCGTATTGCATTGCATAAGTTTTTAATATACCAAATATACAAGGTAAATTTTCACGCAATATAGGTACATGGAAATACCAAGCGCATAATATTTCGGAATATACTACATTAGCTCTAATTATAAAAGAATTACACAATGACTTCTAATTGGCGTGATAGAATTAAAAAAAAATGATTCAGCGTGGTAACATAAGACAAATGAATAATGAGAGGTGGCTGAACAGAATGGTAGAAGATATACCCATACACAAAACGTATACAAAAATATTCAAGAACTAAACTTAGAACAATTGATCAAACAGAAAAACCTGATACTATTACATAAAATAAAAAACAAATTAATAAAAACAAACAGCACATTAACAAGTAATAGAGAAATACACACACATAACACAAGAAGGCACTCCCACTTACGAACAGAAAAAATAACTAGCAATAAATACACAAACATTCCTACTGCGAAGACAATATTCCTATACAATAAACTATCTAGAGAAACAAAAGAACTAGATCACACCCGATTCAAAAGCACTATCAAAAATATGATATTAAAACAACTTATATAACATAAAGAAGAAAGAACATACCAACCAGGCGCCCTCAATACCGTTAGTCCGGGACGAGACAATTAAGCCTCATCACCCCGCGACGAGGACCGAGGACGGGAAGACCCACGTCGACGCATCGTGGTGTGCATGGACTGATGCATATGTGTGTTTTTTTTTTTTTTCTTATACTGTGTGTGTTTGCCCATGTATATTGGATGTGTAAATAAATAAATAAATTAAAAAAAAAAAAAAAAAAAAACAAAGTGAAGTAAGTCCCGCCAGATTATAAATAGAAAAATTCATCATAAGAACAAGATATTAAAATAAGATGTTTGGCAAAATGGTTACAGATTCTGAAGGCAGAGATATTTAATAAATCGACGTATTAGTATGCATCTCCATTTTCGGCGAGATATATCGTGTGGATAAGATTGCAGCTACCTAACAAAACACCGTCATATTAATCTAGTCTTCCGTGATAAATTATGTACTCATTACTTCAAGTAAGAATATATGTAAATTATCATCAGATAAGTATAAGAAAAATTTGGATTTATTTAGTATGAAATAGACGTACTTTTCCAAACATGTACCTACATGTTGTACCTACAGGTTAGGTAGATCTAACAACTTTGGAACATATTTTGAATTAACAAATAATGTACGAAAATCAACTAGGTATTAATTTATTATCGGCGACACCTGTGTGGTATAAATTTGTTCCTGTAGCATTCCAATCGATTCTTACAAGCGAGTTCGCTATAGCAAAGGCGCACAATTCATAATGCAAACATATTTTGCTGCATAAATATAATTAAGTACCAAGAACATGATCGTGAACTTCACCTTGTATATTATTGCAATCGATCGCATAGAAAACTTCGAATTTCTATACAATGGCCATTTGTTCAACTGGTGGGGGCAGATAAATCTCAGTGGAGATGTGAAGTCTGATAGTTCCCTGCAATTATTTATCAGCCCAGACCCGAAGACAATCAACAGCGGTTCTAAAACAATAGTGGGCGTGGCCGGCAATCAATTGTGAATACGGCTATTATTAAGAGTGCAACAGGTATCAAAAAATACGTACGGATCGTTTTTGTTATTCCATAATACATTCTTCGAGTGTTCAGTCCATTGTATTATACTCTTTAGAGTCGATTTTTGTTGTTCGCATCGTTAAATTTGCATTTATACGCTTTGTTATCGTAACTGTTGACGAATGTCAACAATTCCACCCTTTTCACTGCTGTAAATTTAAATTTAATAAAATCATCCTTACGCTAAGTATTCATGGGCAGAGATTATGTCTTCAGTTTTTAATTTATGGAAGATGTCGTTTTTCATAATATCCTACATAAGATACACAAACAAAAAAAAAATTGGAAAAAATACATTATATAAATATATATGCACATGTAAAGGCGACTATAATAATCTATTAAAGTTTATCAATCACAACGGAATTCACGAAAAAAAAAAAAGCCGTTGCCAACGAATAAAAGCTTTAACAACGATGAATCAGTTTCAATGTCAAGGTGTGACGTACACCTCAGTAAAGCCGCAGAGCAGATCTCTACTTACTGAAAATCTATTGTGTGTATGGAAGAGAAAGGAGGAAAGAAGACGCCGCAGGTGATCCAACATCCGTTCACGTGCTATATGCCTCTTCTCGGTAACAACAACAACAACAGCAACAACTGCACAACAACAATTTCATGTCTGAGGATACTCATCATATCTTCGCCGTTAATTACCGGCCACGAATTATGTGATGTAACCCGAGTCTCGTTACGGCGGACATATTTTATGTTGATAGAAAGCGCGTTCAATAACTCTTTTATCACGCGATGTCACGACAGCGGCGAATATTAATTGTTATTATTATTACAGTTTATTCCGGACGTATTATATAATTTGGGAATATGCGTGCGTATATTCTGCTCGTAAATTATATACTTCTGCGTGAAACGTTAATAGATGCCGCGCCGCCGGTTGACTTGCCAACGACCGAACGAGGAAGCGATACAAATTCGGAAATCGTCATTAACAATGGTAGAAGGCAAGCAATGCGAAAGCATGCTATAGAAGAATGCTTTCTGCAGTACGAAAGTATGCTGTAAGAAAATGTAATATGAAATTGCTGAAAGTTTAAAAAATTCATTAATATCTCTCTCACCGGTAAATGATGTTCCTCTATGTTACGAAAACTGATTCAGGTATTAAATATATTCTATTCTTATTTGCTACCTAGTCTATTAAAATAAACCTTTCCTACATGTGAATTCGCCTTTTATAAATAAGAACTTTAGTCAATATACTATTGGGTAGACCGCAATTCATATCGTAAGATTAACAAAAACGCGTAACATTTTTCCCGTCCGCTCTGAGTGGTGTGTCAGCAAAGCTTCGATACACGTCGAGCTTGTTATTCCCGGTCTGATTGTAGCGCTGCCAAAGCTCAATGGCATAACATAGGCATTTTACCGATTTTTCTTCACTCTGGCCGTTGCGTCGGCAGAGCTTCTGATGCTCCCAGGATTTTTTATTTACAGTCATTACCGTACCTCAGAGTTTAGTGCCGTCATCGATATCTAACCGTCATAACCCGGGAAAACCGTCCGCGTACTTTTCGAAGGACTCCTGTATATAGATTGTCATTTCATGCTATTAATCCAAACAAGGTCATTAGATCCGCGTTTAGATTTCAAAAGCGTTACTGAAGCACCGCGAATGTTTTAATGTTCACCACTGTACGTATTTATATCTGCTTACGATTGTACATGCATTTGTTTATTTACCCTTTTTTGGTGTATATATTCCATGTTTTTTACACCTGTTGTATAGAAATAAACGTTTGATTTATGATACACACTCACTGTTTCGTTACGTAGTAAATCTATATAGAACCCTGAACTTTCCCCGACTCATTGCTACCACTTTGGGGTTAAAACTTTATTGTAAGACGTAACATTATTTAAAATGATGAGCGCCGCTGAACGAATTGGCGCGAACTTTCTCTTTCGATTTACGAGGAGTAACGCATAAGTAAGAAGCATTTTAAAAGCAAGTAAGTAATCGAAAGCCCATAAGCAAAGCATCAAAGAGCAAGCAGGAAATACCATCAGCACCGAACCAGAAAACCCAGGAAAGAAAACGTTTTACAACACATTGTTATAGAAAAGTCAATTTTTGTCATATAACAAATCAGTAGGACATGCTCCCATCTGTATTGCAAACAAACTAATGAGAAACCCTCACTTTTGATAGCACGTTGAGAATGCTATCGGAAATGATGTATACTAAACCAATGATCAATGTATTCTTCTTTTTCTCTCCTTTCCAAATAGAAAGGAATAGAGACGCATTAAACACTGAGGTAAACTGTTGTTTTGCGCATTGTTCGAAAGTAAGCATCTCAAAAATTAGAAAATATTGGAACTTTGAAGAATTCTCAACGATTTTTCCAACTATGCTACTGAGGTTTTCAATAAAAATATTAAACACAATAACAACTGTCACTGTCAGCTTTACAAATAGTTGAGGTGCATAAATACAACTCGAAGCTCATTTTGAGCTGGAAAAATATTCTGCATAACCTATCGCTGATTTGCACACTCATCCATCCATGGAAATAAGGAAACAGACACTCTTGCGAGAAACGATACAGTGCAATAATTTCAGTCACCAGAATCTTCTGTTGCAGCTAAACTTCAAATGAAATGAATAAATAGATCAATGATGTAAACACAATACTATATAAAGTCATTTTACAAAGGGTTTGCAGCAAAAAAGTGCAAACATAAACAAATACGTACAAGTAGAAAAAACAGTAAGCACACTAAAGTTATGTTTTCAAAATATTGAAGCTAAGAAAGTGCTGGAATATTAATGTTTACACAATAAAAATGTTAGTCAAAAGCTTAGGGCAGTTTGGTAAATTCTTAAGTTGAGATCCTTGTGTTAATAATTGTATTATTTTGCATGAAACAAATGTACTTACATTTATTGATAACAATTACTTTGGGTAAGCATATAGTTCGATCCAGAATAAAATTTATTTTAAATTTATTACTTATGACCAAATATTACCTGAGAGATAACTATTATGTTAAATATTACTTTAACTTGGGCCTGTGGTAGCCGAGTGCCTTAAGGCTTTGCTTAGAGTTTCGACTACTATGGGTGCCGCGGGTTCAAATCTCGCTCCGGTCAATTGTGACAATCGATTCTTCGAGGGTCATGATGATGATTGGGGGAGAGATTTGGCTTTGCAGGAGTGCCTGGTAAACATGTAAATATGCAAGCATTGTCAAAACTCGTTTAAAAAATATATAATTTAATTAAATATAATTTTATAATAAACTGATATAAAATCCTGATTGGCAGTATACAGTTGAAGTAAAAATAAAAACGTCATTCAATAGTCTCAATGGTTCAATTCTAATCCGTTTATTTGTTCACGATCTTATTTCACAACAAGTTTTATCACCAGATGTCTATATTAGAGACACCAAAATGCTTAAGTTAGTTATCTAAATAGTTAACATGCTTATCTTAGGCAATGTCGTTCATTTAACAAACAAAAAAGTACAATAATATATTTATAATAATAAACAGCAGTATTATCAATAACTACTAATACTATAAAATATATATGAGAAAGTGCTATAAATAGAGGTATAAGTAAATATCTATATAAAGCGTACACGGTAGCTGTTAATAATGTTAATTTGCACGCAGAAACCTTGAAGTCCAACACTTATATGAATGGCTAGCAAGCCATGATGTCATTTTTTCAGAGGGAAACTTACATCAATTTACGCTATACTGTGTTTATAATTATTAAATGCATTGACGCGTAGTCTACCTATAAATACAAATATAAAATAAAATAATCGTTATTATCACTTAACACAGCAAATTCATTGGTATATTTTGAAAGCGTGTAGTCATTAAGTAAGAACTTCTTATTAATTAATTTCATTGCTTCAATGGCTATTTACGATTATAGTTAGCTTGCGTGGTGATCCAGAAATGCATAAATAGAAAGACACCACATATATGCTGCTACCTTCAGAGATACTTCTGCTATCTCTTATTTCCAGATTCAACACGAAGAAAGGTGTCATAGGAAAGATATACACATTGCATGTTCCAAGAGCCAACATACAACGTTTGAGCAATTGGAATACGATTACAGAAAATTTAAATTTGTTTTATCAACTATAAGTTCTGATATGCTTGAAATTAGCAGCCCATAAAACAGAAGTTGTGCTCCTAATACAGGGAGGATTGCTTTAGAGATCGGCATGAGAGTAGCTACTGAAACGATTGCTACTTCAAAAGTAGTGAAATACTTCGGAATTCACGTAAATAATCAAATGACATGTTGGCAACGTATATTTTTGGTACTTAGGAGAGCTGCTGAACTGATTGTTTCATCAAGGAAATTGGGGGATTCCATTATTTTCTACGGACGTGAGATTTGCGCGGAAGCACTAGATAGTTATAAGGAGAGGGGCTCTGCGAATAGCAAGTGCTTATAGAACGGTATCGGAGACAGCTGTACTGGTAATAGCTGGAGTTACACCTATAGACTTGTCGGTTAAGGAGAAGAAATATATTTACAGTAGAAAGACAGAGGTAGGAGAAATGGAGGAAAGAAATGAAGCACAAAATCATATCAGATTGCTTTGGCAGAAGCGTTGGGATACACAGATCACTGGAAGATGGGCAAGCAGTTTAATTAAAAACATTTCGGCGTGAATAGTTAGGAAACATGGAGAGCTGGCATACTCTCCTAACCCATTTTTGACAGTGCATGTGTACTTCCACGAGTATCTATTCAGAATGGGAAAGTGAATAGTGCTGCATGCCCATCTCGGGACTCCATATGCTCATATAAAGTAAATATATATACTGCACTTTCTAAAATTTATTTAATTTATATAAGTGAACCGCTGCAGGAACGTTCTTTGGGTCCTACAGGTAAAACCCAATTACAGGAAATATGCTTACAATGCGCACATCTGCGATAAATACACTAACTATTCTAAGTAGTTAAAGAAAATCTTACAAACTAGAAAAGTAAGGAAGTATTACAATTATTAAACCTAAAAAAACAAAACTATACAAAATAACTATAAGCATATTTTACAATGCTACTTAAACTATCGCTATTGATGTCGCAAGTATTAGATATTCTATTATAGTATTCACACATTAAATAAATAGGAGATCTACGCAAAACATTAGACCCATGCAAATCACAATAAACTCACGTTTTTACCCAATGTGGGTTTAACCTTGGAATACTAAAATACAACTTGTGTAAAAGCCAATAACAATCAGTTCTACCACGAATCAGGTAAAATAGGAATTTAATTAAGCTAATAATTCGCCTTACATTTAAGGAATTAAAATTGAATTTTGTTAAAAGTAGGCCATAATTAAACCCTCTGGCTTACGTTTCTTCAGCTAAATAGTATAAAAATTTCAAAAATCGTCTTTGAACCGACTCGAAAGTATTAATATGTATAGAATAAATTGGAAACCAGATAATTACAGCATGTTCTAACCTAGAGCGAATTAATGAATTGAACAAAGTGCTAAGTGTAGTAGTGTTTTGAAAATCTCCGCAATTTCGGTAAATAAAGCCGTAGAGTTTAAAACATCGATCAACAACATCTGAAACATGATTGGAGAAGGATAGCTTGGAATCAAGTAATATACCAAGATCTCTAACAGAGTCAGTGGAAGCTAAAACAGTACCGTCGATAGAGTAAGGGAACATTATACGATTAATTCTCTTCGTGTATATCATGGATGTGCATTTGGAGATATTCAAAGACAGTCTACAGTTATTGCACCACGAAAGTACTGTATCAATGTCATGCTGGAGAGTCTCAGCATCCACCTCAGAGTTAATAGAAGCAAACAATTTGATGTCGTCTATGCAAACATCAACTTCTCAGACTGTATGTTGGTCCCTAGATCATTAATAAACATAAGAAATAACAGAGGTCCCAAATTAGATCCTTGAGGTATGCCAGATGTAGAAGTAATAAACTTAGAAATATAATTTCGGTATTTAACGCACTGTCTTCTATTCAGCAGGTAGGATTCCATTAATAACAACAAGGACTCAGAAAATCCAAATGCTTGTAACTTTCTAAGGAGCACGTAGTGATGTTGTTATCCATCGTCTCAGAGACAAACTGTGTAAAGCAAGTTAAATTAGTGACAGTAGACCTATTACGCATAAATAAAACGTCTATAAAGAAACCTATGCTTAAATAATTATAAAAATATAAATAAGTAAAATGTTACAAGGTCTTTCTTTTACTCTAATGAAGAGAGGGTAGATAGGTGCATTACCGTTATTTGAACATGTTTTGTAAATGAAATGTCTTTTATTAAACTACATACATTATCGAAAGCTTCAAATATTGTATAATCCATCAGTCCATCCTCTTTTTCTCCTTTTTCTCTTTAGAAAAAATAAATAAGTAAATCGCATGTTTTACACTCCAGTATTGTATATTTTTATAATAGTGTATACCAAACTGCGCTCAGTTGTGTAATAGCCTATAATAATACACTACACTGAGAGAAATAGATTGTACTCTTTAACATAAATATAGTATACTTTAATATATTTTATAGCTCCTATAGGGACAATCATATTTTATATTACCGGTGACAATATCTGTATAGTAAATTTCTGTGAATAGTTTTTATTAACTCGTATGGTAAAGTTGGTGTACTATATTTGTATTATTAATTTGAGCATACATGTTAGTAAATGTGAAAAAAATGTCTAGTAGCACTGACTATATTTGATAATAACTGTTAAATTTTTTATTGTACCCAGTATAATGTAATATTTTAGTATGTACGATACATGATGCTCATACTTACCATATAGCCTTGTAGTACTTACAATATTATTTTCTACTATAATAATCTAACGTCTCTTAGCATTTAAAATAGTAGATAGTAAACAATAATATAATGGATCATATGCGGGCACTATACAGCGATACTTACCTGTAATTTCAAATATAGTACTATACAAGGTTTTACCCAGTTCATGCATAAGGAAAGTGGAATATTACACAATAAAAACTATAATATTGATTTTATATTTTTATTTGTCCTTAAAACCATTATTACGAAAATCCAACGTGTATTACTTTCATTAACATAACAATCACTAGTAGGTTAGATTTAGGTTAATGTTACATCAAAGCATAAAGTACCCACTACGAAGTATATGCATATAATATCTATTACTTACCTTTGAATATATTAATTAACTGTGGAAACCCCCACTCGATTAAAATGTTTTCCACGTTTGCATCCATTTCTGCTTAGGATGCACAGTAATCAACGAATGACCAGACACAAACATGGAGCGACACGAATACGTACACCTGTATCACACGTACATAATACGTGTCAGTAATTTTGTCGCGGCAAAACAGCTTATTGGTCGATTTATTCGGTAAAGATCGACAATGAATAGAGCAAGGGGTGGGAAGAGCGTTACAAACATTTATGTTAGAAATTGAATATGCATCGAATACCTGATAATATCGCAGTCAAACATTCTTTTCCTTCTTCTTCAGTAGTGTTCAGTGTTCAGTGTTTCTCATTGTGGTTGCAATGGAATGTATCTGAACCAGTTAGAGAATATCCATAAGTCACACAGGCTCAACGGAAAACTGCACTAATTAACAGATAAAAAACACATTTTGATTTGTAAACCATATTGGGTTAATTGGCTTTACTTCTGCAGCTCCTACATCAATTTCAAAGCAGCGTCGCAACTCTTCCATTCTATTTTTCAAGTAACCAGTACCTAAGGCAGAATTTTCAAATATAGAACATATTTAGAAATTTAGAAATGGTATTACATTTACTGATTAGAGAAATATACGAATAAAAAACTATAAAAAAGTACGTTTATAAAATATGGTCGAAATACCGTAAACTTAAAGAAATTTCTTTTCGCACTCAGCCGAACCCATCGATATAAAACAATCGCTATTTGATATATAGAGTTCACCGTAGTGAAACCAGCAGCAATTCAACAACAAAAAGCGTGCCGTTTAAATTCATGGCGCGCAGATCCATGACATGCTAGCTGTCACATCGTGAAATGTTTTGACGCCGCTGATGATGATATTTGTGGCGCGTTTCTGGGCGCTCCCACTCGATGACAACGCGTTTTTTTCCACAAAGCAAACACAATCGCCGGCTGTCGACTAGATTCGTCGTTGTTCAGCGACCGAACGGCGACGCGAGGCGATGTGTCTTCATTGAACGTTGAAATCTCCGGCAGGCCGAGCCGATAGAATCCCGTCTTAAGGGATTATTTCAATAACCGCACGAATAAAAGTTCCGAGAGAGATCTGAAATTAAATCTAGACGTATTGAATTGCTTCTATGCGAGATGTGGCACGGCAGCTAATGGCTTGCGCAAAGGAAAAATTAAATCTAATATTACCATTTTTTACGCTTAGGCACGGTAATAATAGATCACCTAGTGTTACCGTTTGATTTGAAAGGGTATTGTAATCGAATGTAGATGGAGATATCTTTTCTCATTCATTAGATTAATGCATATAGCTACCTACAATACACACCTCATGACATAAGATGTCGCAATATAAAAAAAAATTGCAAATGCGATGGCTTCAACGTCGAATACCTACTTACTTTTTTATTACAAACCATAGTCAGATTTAAAAGATCATTAGCATTGTGTTTCTAATCGCCTGAGTTAAGTAAACACCCGCAGGTGAATATCACGCGAATATAAATCTAAAAACAAGAATATTTATCTATATAGCAGCAAGACAACATATAGCTGACATTTAAATGACTCACACAAAAGTTGTATTAAATTATGTATATTAAATTAGATTAACAAAAATGTCAATGTTATAATTGGCAGTAAGAGAATCACTTTTTGCAAATAAAAAAGATAATAAAAAATGACATTAAAGGTACATTTCCGTTTTAATTTTATTCATTATTCCTATAATGTTTGCGTGAGTCACACAAAATTTCATTAACAAATACGAATAGAAATAAATGGGAAAGACCAAAGATCAGATGCTTATAATTTTTCTTTTTTTACCGTTTTTAACATATCGCATTATGTGCGATTTCTTCTTTGGTTTCGTGTCAGAAAAAAAGTGAATAGGTAAAATATCCGCTGTGACAGTTAGCACTTTTGCCACCTTTTTGTTTCAATAAATATACACAGACTTGTATTGAGCATAGATTCTCATACAGACCCACATGCAAAGAGGTTTGATAATATTTCTAATCAAATTCTTTATTTATTTTCTGGTATTTGTCTAATCTTAAAAAGTAAATAATAGACAATGGAGTGGACAGGTGGACTACGAGGTTTATATTGGTGCATTTTGTAATTTTGTGATTGGTTCTTTATTTTATTCGGAGTATTCTATACACGAACGTATTTCACGTATAGGCTAAATAGACTATAACTTAAGGCAGCAAAATTTTTAGGGGTGGCAAATATTTCTTTACTTAAAAATAAAGGCATTATTGGGTATTGTTTTGGTACTGGCTGGACCTTTTTTTGTCAATGACAGGAGACAATGTGTTGCAAGTATTGACACATACATATTTTTTTTTAGTTACATTTTGCATTTTGCTATAACTTCCGTTTACACCCAGCACTGATGGAAGGACCAGAAAGTTGGCTAAAATGTTTAAATAGATTTAATTTAAATTGATATATAAGAAATCTCCGCTTACATTCCTAAGTATCCACTGAGGAATGAACACTGCTATATTTTGTTTGCTTATTGCTGGATCAAGCGTCGGGTTGTGTTACACACCTTGACACTTCTAGGCATTGATATCTATTGACGAGTTGCACCATCTCCACTGAAATTTTACCGAACCCCAATGAATTTCGGAAAGCAAAGGGATAAGACAAGAAGGGTCACCTGTTATTTAAATTTTAGCGGGACCGACTTCAACGGTAATTACAGCAATTTATTAATTTACATAGAGGGCACTACTGCAGTAATTGCTCAGGCCCTGATCTTGAAAGTCATATCACATGCAATGGATTTTCTTTCTTGTTTAAAATACTTCGTAAAATTGCTAGAAACTGCAGGGTTACTACTTGAACATTTTATCCTAGCAGCAAGGCGATGTATAAATTAAAATAAAGACTATAAAAAAATATCCACCGCTTCCCTATTGTTTTTACTTTTAATTTCACGACTACGTTTCGGAAATTAACCTTCGACCTTCGACGGATAAATCCAACGCAAGGTACACACAACAAAGCATAATTTATACTTATTTATGGATAGTAAATTTAAAATACGTGTCCTAACCGATAATTACATAAACAAACTCCCGCAGATTATGAGCCACGTGAAATTTTGTTCTTAAATCTTGTCCGCGTTCCTCTCGGTCGGTTCTACACGGATCGTTGCGTTTCTCGGTCTTTTTTTTCTAATGACCACCACCGAAGCCGGTGCGCATAGGTTCTCCGACTTTACGGCTTTACTTTCGGTAATTGAATATAAATTTGATGGTAATAAAACGGTAAACTCGTATAATTTACGATCGCTCATTGTTGTATGGTCCGTTTTCATTGTTGTGCGTTGTGAAATAAAACGACAAGTTCGACCGTCGCGTTTCGGGTGTATGTTTTCCCGATGGACTGCCCTCCGAGAGTTGTATGTTAATTCCTTTAAATTCTAATGCGACTGGCGATAAAAAAATCTAACATCATAATATCGCTGTTATGGCAGACGGCGGGTCTTTAAGTAGAATCAGTAGAGTCTATGTGATGTATAGTTATTCTATGCTATAATAAATTTCTGGATGCGGTCGGCAGCGAGCATACTGTTTAAGAAACTGATAGGGATTCGTTTTATTTCTCCGTTTCACTTTTGAGCTTACTATAACGCAAAACTATCCCTACTTGACAAGATAACTTAAAATATCGAAAACCTATATTGGTATATTGCTGTCTACACGAAATTCTCGATCTTTCCGTTGGCCTGATGCATTTTATATCTGCATGCAGGCAGGTCATGGACTTTTTTTATGCCACGTCGGTGTATACGTATGTTTTTAAATATTTGGCACCGCGCAAAAAGATAAATTTTGCGCATGCCCGTTTCATAATTTAAAATCTGTCGCCTGTGCTCGTGCCATTCGTGCAGATCACCGGTCTGAGATAAGTCTCGCGCCGAAGAAAATCGCTTGGTTTTAAAGTAACGGACATGATGATATATTTTGTGGAAATATACAGGGTGGGCCACCACATACGGCGCGGGCTCTGTATGGAAAAGCATATGATTTCTTGAAATCCTTTTTATTTAGTTGTATGTACAATTTAAAATTATTTCGAATTATACAGGCTGTTCGAGAAAAAAGATCCATAACAAAGTAACCTTTTTTTAAATGGAACACTCTATATATAATGATATATTTGGAATCTAACGACCAAATTAGGGCAAGTTTATTTAATACTCCATATTCCTAAAACCATCGATTTTCGAGATATTTCAAATTTTATGAAATTGCAGTACAAAATGTAAGTTTGATTTTTATTGTGTAATCCAAAATTAAATACAGCTACCTACATTCAGCATTCAGCTAAGAGGCTAAGCACTGAAATGAAGTTGAATTTTAGTCACACAGTTATACAGAGTGTTCAAAAACGCTTGTTTAAGTTTGATGACTTATGCAGTAAATTAACTTTCTTAGGGTTCCCTATACCTAACATGAATAGTTTTCTTGTGGTTAGCATTTCATTTTTCCGAGGACTACATTTAATACAATTTATTTAAATTCAGTTGGCGTAGACATAGTTACTAAGCAGGTATAAACAATTTATAGAACTGCGCATAGAACTGCGAAAACTATCAGAGCACTACGAATATGTTTATTCGTAAAAGATTTCCTAAATTAACTATGATAAAGTAGTGAAACTGTAGTGATGTTACTGTACACGTATATTTTTTTTATCTCAAAGTTAGTTCTTAGTCTCATCACGCCCTTTTTTGTCTTCGTTTCCTTAAGTTATTTCGAATCTTCACATTTTTCTCTCTCACACCTCCATCCTAATTTCACTTTTTTGTCAACACCACAGTCGGTAATGTAGTAAATTCGACCTTATTACTGTTTTTTATGTATTCTAATTTTCAACTTTAACAATTTCCTTATTCACCCCATTGCCTTGTTCAGCTCTTTTCTATTTCTTCGCCCACTTTATTGTTATTAGTAACCGATACCAGCAGTATCCAACGTGACTTACTCTCTGGAAGTTGTAGATTTTTGCCACTTCGAAATTACTGAACAGTAATAAAAATGTTGTTAAAATTAACAAAAATTTAACAAACTTTGTTGTTCCAGAAGATCCACAAAAAGAAATTATGTTTGGCAGAAGGCATGATATAGCCTTGGCCCTCGCACTCTATTAAAATCCATGCTGTTGACTTGGACCAGCTCCTACGATTTAACGAGCATGTCTCTAGGTGTGTTGCAGCATCGTTTTCCAAATTAAAAATTCTTTACCAAAACAGACGCAATTTCGGTCGGAATACAAAAAAGCGATTGTGTGATGCGATCCTATTGAGCAAATACGATTACTGTTACTCTGTATATGGTCCGAATATAACCCAGTACGTGGGCAGTAGGATGCAGAGACTTCAGAATGCTTGCTTGCGTCTGGTGTGTGGCATTAGGAAGTATGAACGTATCGATCATATGTTTTCGGCTGTGGGGTGGTTGAGCATGGAGAGGCGGCGTATGTTGCATAAGTATCGCCTCTATCACGGGATTATTTTATCGAAGCGCCCTAGTTATCTATACAATAAAATCACTTATCGTGTGGATGTCCATAACTTGAATTTGCGTTTTCGTGGCTTACTTACTCCGCCAGCGCACATAACTCAGCTTTATAAAAGATCTTTCACTTACGATATGGCTAAATTTTATAACAGTTATGGATATCTCTTACGTGGGGTTAGTGCTGGCAGAGTCTGGTTGCTGCTCTGGGAGCTCGTTCTGTCTCTGTAGTCCCACTTGTACCTTTGGTCTTGATTGGAAACATTATTATTTATTATTCTAATAGGCTCATGTTTGCGGGTTGCACCCCTCGGGGAATGGGGGAGGTACCTCTTGATTTTGACTTTGGGGTTTAGTTTATGGCAGACTCTTTTTCACTGCTTATAGCTGTATGTCTTTACCTGGGTAATATGGCGACCATTAAACTTTACTCTTACAATAACTACAGTTATAAACCAACACAGTATCGTTTTCTTCAATATGTTCACAGGAATTATCAGACAATTTCTGACACAGATAACAACTAATTCAGTCTTCATTAGATTCCGAATTAAGACGATGACAGTAGACATCCCGCGTCAGATTCATCTTCGGGTTTGGATGTAAAACTATTTTGGCTTTGTTTATGCTATTTCGATTTTTTAAATTTCGTCAGAGTGAGCTTTCTTTTTCCTTTGCTTGCCTTGGAGAACTCCACAAACTTTTCAACCATTTCACAAAAATTTCACTCTGCACCCAGACACTAAGGTGCCATTCTGCCAATGTTCCAGAAGGGACTCCATTCAGGAGCTCAGGTTTCATACGTTGACGAGGGAAAATAAGCATTGATGGCATGTAATTTTCATCTGTAGAAAAAAATATTTCAGCGATAACGAACTGACGCCTTTATGCAAACGTCGTCGACCTTTAGCTGCAACTATTTTTGACTACGTCTTTGGAACAGTTGCCATTCCGGTTTCATCTACATTGAAGATCTTACTTGGGACCAATTTGTGTTTATCCACTACTACTAGAAGTGCAAAAAATTTTGCAAAGCCTAATAACCATTTTTGTTTTTCAAGAAAATCAATGATTTGGATGTAATTTCAACAGGATGGAGACATATGTCACACAGCACGTGAGACAATCACATTACTTTAAACCTAATTTCTTGGCCGTGTTATCTCTAATAGGGCCCACATCGATTGGCACAAACACATCTTGTGATCCAACCCCCACTGGACTGTTCCTTATGAGGATATCTGAAAAAAGGGTTTACGCCTATAAAGCTGCTACATTTACAGATCTGAAAGAAATCAGGCGTGCAATTACAAAAATATAGTTATCTCAAAGCATAGAATAGCTTCACTAAGAGGATGGTGTCATGTTAGCGGAGTCGTGGAGGGCATTTGACTGATATGATTTTCCATATCTGAGTGTTCATTTGGTGAAGTGTATTGATAGCAATAATATTTTTTCTTATGCAGAACATAAATCTTGAAATTCAATTTAGACCACACTTTTTTTAAAACAACGGAGTAAATTTGTCTATCTTAGTAAAAGCATCGGTGTTATTCATCAAACCTGTTATTGATTGTGTGAAGTCTTTTTTTTTAATGTACCAATACCACAACACATAAGTTAGTACTGCAAGGAACATTCACTCGTACGCACAAATTTGACCATTGCATCTAACTTCCTTCGACGCATGAATTGCACATATATATTTTGAGCTCATACATTCATACCATTCCGTTTCAATGTACGCCACTGTTCACCAAGTAAATCTTCGGATGTTTTGTAGTAACATATGCGAGCCGTCGCTTTCGTGAATTCGGCAGTGTTGACAACGGCACCAGCGATAGGAATCTGTGTTTGGAATACTCGGAATGCCACCGGACACATTCTCGGAGCGAGTAGCACGTGATAGCGGCTCCAGGAGCAGCGCTGGCGCGCCGTCGAAAGAACGAGTTGTCCGCCGTATGGCCAACAGCAGCGGTCGCACTCGTGCACACTAAATCAATCATCAGGTAAATTGATATAGGCACGCTGTAGATATTCCCGGATTTACATAATGGACGCGAGTCGAAGCGGTAGCATCGCGAGACCGCGTACGTCGCTTGACCAACGTCCAGGGCTTTTCATTTGCGTATCTACTGTGTTTTAATCTAGCGAGGAATGAAAAAAAAAAAAACAGACGATGCGGGGTACAACATCGGATTCCACGGCCGGAGTGCCATTCCGTATTGACGTTCTCCATTAACACGTTGTTGACCGGATGTTGTATTTGTAGTGCCACCCCGATGATGGTGATGCTGAACCTCTTTGAGGAGGAATGCACGTATACGCGATATAAAGGAAGGTATAATTATAACGATAATCATAAAAACAACATTACCAAAGCATCTGAATGTACATGTATATATTTACATCTTTTAAAATATTAAAGTCAACTAATGAGATTAATACATTGATATATTGAATATGTACATTTTTAAATATATTATGTAAGTATGTATACATTTGCATAACTAGTCACGAGGGAGTCAACTAATATTTTCATGACGTCAACGAAAAGCATGAATGTGTCTCTACTGTCTATTTAAAAACCTTTCGTATTATCGCTTTGCCCCCGTCTGATTAATTTCTCAGACTGGTAGAAAGGTTTATCACATTTAAAGCATCTTTACAATAAAGAAATAGAAATAAATATTTTTTTAAAGAACCGCGCCTCACAATATTTTTAGATTGTAAACGAGTAACGTCCGAATAAAAAATGTATCTTAACATTAACTTTTTAAGAAAAAAAGTGGGCAACCCTATGTGATATAGCATTACCTTTCTTGTCCCTATTTACAGGCACGTCTGACCACAGTCTTTGTATAATACCACAGCTTGAAGGCTTATTATGCTCACTTTTTTGTTACAGAAGCCACGCCAGTATACCAGTGTCTTGTAACATACTGTACAGGTCTCTAGCATGGAGTACTCTGCATCTCTCTGGTTCAACTTTTTCTTACCCACACAGATGCCTCTTGTGATCCACCGCCTCGCATTTGCATAATATGTGTTGAGTTATCTCTGGTTCCTTTTTACATAGTCTGCAATGAAGGCATCCACTGAACATCTTGTGTAGGTGTTCCTTTGTCGGTGTATATCCCAATATGAACTCCGTAGCTGATTCCTATTTAATAGTAATACTTCAGTTCTTTTCTGGCATGACTTACGTATAAATTGTTGCCATACTTCCTATGTTCTTCTCCTCTCCAGTTTCTTATATGGTTTCGAATCATGTTATTGCTCATTTTCACAGGTAGTTCTATGCCTTGGAGTGGCATTTCTACTCCACGGCGAGCAAGTTCCTTCGTTGTCTCATTGTCTTCGATCCCTTGGTGTCTTAGCAGCCAACTGCCGGTTCCCATAGTTCGTCGAGGTACTCATACTAGCTCCGACGTCACTTCCCGACTTGATAGGGCTCTTAGTGCAGCGTGGCTATCAGAATATGTACGAATCCGCTTATTTGTAGTAGCCCTTCTATTATTTTCCCTTGCACATTGCAAGATGATGAATACCTCTGACTAGAAAACAAAGGCATACTTACTAAGTATACTAATATAGCATCTCTGGTGTGGAACCTCATTCCTTACCATGTGTATGTATTGTTGGTTTATAATACAACAGATCAGGTGAAATACCTTGGGATGGCCTTTGATTCGAGACGCTTTTTTCTTAATATTTTCTAAATATTGATTCCAGGGGACCCCTGAATTAAAGAAATTAGGGGAGTACCCCAAGGTACTTCACCTGATCTGTTATCTTTACATTCTACCTATTTATGTTTAGACGCGTGACCCTCTCCAAACTCCTGCGACGTATAGACACCGTAATCCTTGCTTCGCATCTTGATACCAGATTCAGAGTCTCTTGCATGCGATCTCTGACTGTGCTATTAAATTTACCTCTGGTGATGATAAGGAGATCATCAGCATAATCAAAGACATAGTAGTGCCCATAGATTTTGAGTATTTCGAGCGAAGTTCCACAGGAGAAGACATAGAACTTCCGCTACGGGCATCCCCTCGATGACTGGGCGATCATAGTCTGACCCATAATGGTAGTATCCCTGGAATTGATGCATCTATAGCACCCCTCAATTTCTCTCCCCTGAGTGATTTGAATATCCATTCAAAGCAGCCGAAGGCGCGCTCAATATCCAAGAAGGTGCTCAGCATAACCTCTTTACTCGTCATTGTTACCTCCACCTTTCTGACTAACTGATGAAGAGCTATTTCTGTGGAGGTTCCGGTGCGATATCCATACTGGTCTGGATAGCGTTTCCTTAGTGTAAATTATATTGATTTGAAACAAATACCGCAAAAAAATCCATTAGTGTACAGATTCTTCGACCATTTGCCAGTAGGTACAGGTATTTTTTTTTAAAGAACCATTTTTACCGACAGAAGATGACAACAGGTGAAGGAGATTCTTTAGTTTTGTCATCGGACCACAAGGACTGAACGTCTACCCCGACTTGTTACAAAAGTGTGTTAATGGCCAAAAAACAAAATTAAAACGAAAGTTTCAACAACGTGGAACCTTTATAACAAAGAAGACTTTAGAGTTTGAGGTTTATGATGTTACTTTTACGTTGGACGATGGAACCATGGCTCAGTTATATTCTTTCATCAACTAAATTGCGTTGTAATACTCTAAAAAAATTGTAGTTTCTCCCATTATATAAAGATAATCAAAGATGATTTGATAGTTTGCTAGATAATGCAAACATTAATACTGATATACTGAATTCAATGGTTCTTTAGCGCACAGCCATAATCATAGCATTTTTTTTTTCAAATAAAGCAGTTTAGTGGTTTTAGAAGAAATGCAAAATTTGCAAGTCTATTTATTTCAAACTCAAGCAGTTCAGTAACTTTGGTGATATATTTTGCATATAGGTACTATAAATTATTTATCCTAAAATATGACACACATCAGGTCTCCAGTCGGTTCTCTTAACTTAACCTGTTAAGAAATGAAGCTACAAAGACCAAGTGTTTCTAAGTACTTTGCTCGAGCGAAAAATCTAATGCAAGTATTGTTCCTTAGATCATTTAAAGCTAGGGCGGCTCATCAGTTCAGTCTGAAACTATAAATAGCATCTACCGCATTGTAAAGCGAATAATTGTTTACACCTTTGTTATTTTATCGTACCCTGTACCTAACCTAAATCAGAACGATACTGCATATGGCTACTTAAGCAAACGAACTTGATATAGTGTATTTTGCTTTTGTAATCAAATATAAAGCTTATGAGTATCCTTTTGTACACATTATGAATTGACGATAAACGTATACTGGTAGTAATATATCGTATATTGATACTTATGGTAAGTCTATTTATTTCATTTTTTTGCAGGTACCATTGTTGTTTGGTATGTCCAAATATTGTTAGAAGTTGTATTTTTCCTTATATCAAAAAAAAAATAACTGCAGCTGAAGTTTCTGCTAAAATATTCAGCACTGCAATGCCTTCCTTCGACCGCGTTGGGGCCCGTAATTCTCTCTCTGCGTCTGGCGCTTTGACCCGAGTTGCAAGATATCCTCCCTCGCCTGTCCAGAACACAAATCGCATTCGTGAATGTGCCACCGGACTCTCGCTATCACTGGGTGACGGTTTTACTGTCCGGTCGCTGTCCTTATCTGATGAACGACTCTTGCCTTATTCTTTCAAATGTACTTAAATAACTCCGGAGTGTTAATGCTACCACCGCGGCCAATTGACAGGGCGTTATTATCTTCTCCCATCGAAAAAAATTACGCTACGACACAAGCTTAATTAAATTGAACCGGATCTGCTTCCATGCAAAGCAAAAGGTGTAAAAAAAGACAAGTAAAAAATTTTTCTTCTACTGCTGCTATAAATTTATCTTTGAAAAGAATAATTTGGAAATCAAGAACGATTATAAGCCCGAACGAAAAGGTAAGACGGTTCGTTCTGCTACCTCTAAAAAGCGATGTCTTTATTAAAAAATATCTTTCCCAGAACCCCGAGTGATGCATATTTCATATGCAGGTTCTTATAAACACTGCATATTAGCACATGGCGAGTAATCGTATAACATTAAAGACGCCGTGAGACGAACGATACATGCTTTCCGCGACCACGCAACACATCCACGGTCTCATTAATGTCTTAAGTATCCGAGTGAAGTCGAACTTTTCGCTAGTGGGTCCCGAGGACGTCCCAAGAGCAAGATTTAAAAGGCAATTAAAAAAGTTTAATTGATGTTATCTCCGGATGGCAATTATTCAGTAAAATACATGTTTTTCAATTAAATTTTTAACATTATTAAGACTATAAAATACACGGGTCCACTGCAATCTACCTGAGAACGGCAATAATTTAGAAGAGGGTATATAGAGCGCGGCTGAAGTTTATCACGGTTGTAAAATTAAGATTCCTGATAAAACTTTAAGAGGCACGTTATAATTTTCGGAATCCTATATCTGTTATCAAAGGAGTAATATTGTTACTTACTGATATACGTACTTAATACTCCATTACATTTTTATTTGGTATGCTTCTCTTAGCGCATTGAAATAAAAACAGCGGGGCAAATTACTCTGAAGATTACTGATATATGTTAACTTGCATTAAAATAGTGATATATTACCACGTGGTAATTATGTACTACAAATTTATTGTTTGATTGTGTTCTTTGCAAAGCAATTGAAATCAATTGCTTTGCAAATAAAATAATAACTGTAGCTACCACACTATACAAGAAACAAAGTGACCATGAGTAGTTTACTGACGTAATTTTAATATATGATGGTCTCCCAATGAACAATTATATTATTAAAATTGCTATTTAAGCTGTAGTAATAAACAATGCATCTGCTCATTCAACATCTACAGTTATGAAAGATGAATATAAGAAATATGAAACTGACTTGCTCTATCGAAAATTTACGACTCGTGCAAGCTTCTCATAACGCTTACAAGAAATATATTGCTGAAGTACAAATCTGGCTAAAACATGAACCAAATAGGTTATGGTCATTTATTCACAGTAGAAAAGGAAATACTCATATACCTGGACGTATGATATATAATCAGCTCAAGCTAAACACCTCCTCTCAAGTAATGAACCCATTTGCTCATTGCTTCAATAGTGTTTACACGCGGCCTAACAACTCGGGCTATTTGCACCATATAGATGATAATATCTTCCTAAATGTTTCTAAAATTACTGAAAACGAAATTCATATAAAATTAAAGAGTTATAAGGATTCTCTTTTAAGTAGTACCCTTGCAATCGCCAATTTTCTTTTATGTGGTTGTGATGCTGGTTTTATTTGTTAAATCAATGTCGACGCGATTCTGAAGTGTCATTCAGTATTGGATTGTGTGCCGTTGCGAGAACATCGTTGATGCACCTAGCTTTATTTAACATAACTTTGGTGGCTAATCTTGTATCCAATTATTTATTTAGTTTGGTTGTTGTTTTTTATAATACTTGAACATATTTCATTTTATCTAGAATTCTAAATCATTTTTCAGGAATAACAAGAAGAAGTAAATGATCGTTACGGTTCTTTTCACATGTAATTATGATATTTAATTGAAACGTCTCTTTCTATACCTCTGTACGTAATATATTTCTAAATAATTATGTCAAAAGTATTAATACCAAACTAGCTTCTAGTCAAAGCGAAAGAAAGCTACAGAAACTGAAGCTTCGCTAGTTATTTTCATTTGTTTATTATTTAATAAAATAGAATTTTTATTTTATTAAACGCACTTTGCAAGTAAACCCCTGCAAATCGCTGTTGCGCCCGGCTGGTCCGACGATATGTCCTCCACCAACTTCTAGCTGTCGGGGTATCCCTCTCTCCATGTATTAACCTTGTATACCTAGTCGGCATTGATGAAACGGAAAATACAGGTGAAACATTGCTCGTTGCAGCATACTTACGAAGAGGCAAGTGCAGTACCCACGGTATGGTATTAAAATTAATATAGGCATACAAAATGTATTACTTAGAGATGCATACATATTATGTATATACCTCTAACTAATGTGTAATTCTTAGCTTGATTGAAAATATAACAATAAAACCTATTTTTTCTGTATATACACATCATACACTTGCACTGCATTGCTCGGTGAGAATTATTGGATCGCAACATTAACACAAATTTAGGACATCACCATTGTGTACAAACTTTGTTAAAGTTTAATGTAAATAATAAAAAAATTTAGATTTTTTTTTTAATTTTTTTGAGCATCGACCTCCTTCAGACGAGTGATTTTTTAAGTGACGGTATCATGGGAATCAAAACATTTAAAACTGTTCAAATTATTTCACACGCCTTGCGTTCAAATCGCTTTATAATTTAATTCGAATTATGAGACGGGCATACGTTTCATTTCAGGTGCGCATTTCCGCAAGGCAAACTCCTGAGACCAACACCTTCCGTGACGAGAACGTTTTGCATATTAAAATATTAATTACAATCGGTTTTGTTCCGAAGCGCATCCACTTATCAACGGTGAAGTGTAAGTGGTATTGACCTGCGCCGGTCATGGCACAATGCTTCTTAACAAATATAAATTACACCTCAGGCCTAAATCATCCGACGGCAATCTGCAAAAGGAAGGGACGACGATTCGCGCATAACAGAGCGACGTCTCGCACGTTAACACGAACGGCCGGGATACGCCGCGCCACAATTCACATTCGATACCGCATAAATAAAGTTTTTAATGTAACGTTTACGACCCCCTTCATTTAATTCAGAACCGGTTAAGTAAACCAATAAATACGGGGCGAGCGAGGTACGGCTTTCCGATCGGCATACATTAAGTGTTGAATGTCCTAATTTGGTCGGCCGACAGTGCCGCCTGCCATGATGTTCTATTTCGCATACTTTATTTTATTGTTTCTGCGCGGAATGTTAAAATAATCTCCGTTGATTACGCCGATAAATAAACTAAAAGACGCGCCGAGATGGTATCTGATATCGCGTGGCCATCTTTTTCTTCATACTAACCGATTCAATATCTTTTAACGAATTTTTAATACTTACGCTCAATAAATATACATAATTATTCTTACTTGTACTTAAAGCGATATTTTATAGTCGCTATAAATGTTTAATTTGAAAGCAAACTTTTAATGTTTTCCTTATGGCGTAATGTATTCGGAAAAATTAAAACTATTTTCTTTCAAACACTTTAGGGGCGTTATTTATGATTATTGCATAATTGAATCTGTTTTTCCGGACTCTTGGAAGGTTGCGGTTGTGCGTCCTTTGCCGAAGATTGCCAATCCGGCACGGATGGAAGATCTTAGACCGATTAGTCTGCTCCTTGTCGTTTCAAAGGTTTTTTAGAAGGTACTAGCTTCTCAGGTTTCGGATTTTCTTGTTAACTATGAGGTATTGCCTGCTAGTGAGTCTGGCTTTCGAGCTGGCCACAGTTGTGAGACTGCCTTATTGGCGATTACAGATGATTTGATTTCGGCTGGGGATAGTGGACTTGTTTCCTGTCTCATATTATTAGATTACACCAAGGCCTTTGACATAGTTGATCACACCGTTTTCTCGTCTATATTGAGGCATATATGTCTCAGTAATGATGCGGTATCTCTGATAGATGGATACCTTCTCAATCGTAACCAGATGGTTAAGCATAATGTCAATGTATCTAATTGTTTGTCACTTTCGCGTGGTGTGCCACAGGGGTCTATTTTAGGTCCCATTTTGTTTACTATTTATACCTCTAAGTTGTTAACGTGTATTAGGCACTGTAAGTATCACATGTACGCTGACAATACTCAATTGTATTATTCCTTCCATCCATCGGAATGGCGTAAAGCTAATGAGGTTATTAAAGCTGACCTTGAATCTTTGTTTGACCAGTCACGTGATCACTGTTTACTATTAAATCTAGCAAAATCCCAGGCTACTTTATTTGGGCCTAGGAGAGCCTGCCAGAATTTGAGTAATGTGATGAGGTTACAAATTAACAATTCAAATTTATCTTTTGTCAATAAAGTTAAAAGACTTGGTGTTATATTGAATAATTCCTTTTGTTTCCGTGATCAGATTTCTACATATATTAAAAGGGCTTACATAAATTTAAAAAAGTTATATTCTCATAGATCAGTGCTTAGTCAGTCTACTAAGAAGAATTTATCACACTTTAATTATTGTTCTGCTGTCTATCATGGTGCTTTGAACAATTTTACTACCTGTTGGGTTCAAAAGATTCAGCATGCATGTTTGCGTTATATTTTCAACTTAAAGAAATTTGATCATATTTCTCATAAGCTACGTGAGGTAGGATGGTTGAATATGCATTACCGTAGGGAGTATTTAATGATATGTTTATTTCATAAAATTCTATTTTTTAAAACACCGCCTTATCTGTATTACAAGATCAGATTCAGGTCTGACATTCATAGTCTCACCACCAGGTTTCGGGGATTAATCTCACCACCATATTGCAGATCTTCTCTTGGACAGAGGTCTTTTTCTTATATGATATACGTAAAATACAACCCGGTTCCTTTTGAGCTGAAATCATTGGTATTGCCGACATTTAGGTGTAAATTTAGGCTGGTTTTGGTTGGGGGAATGAGTGTTGGTGCAAGGCGATGATTCTTTATTAATATACATACATTTATTTCTATTCATTCGTATTTTTGCAATATTGTACATTTGATTTATGTTATAGACTAATTTATCTGTACACCATCGAGTTTAATTTTTAGGCATTGTATTTATTGTGAATTTATATTTGTTTGTGAAGGTTATAAACCAGTTTTTTAACTGAGATTCGCCTTCAGATTGCCTCTGTTTGTTATTGTTATTGTTGTTTATGTTTTTATTATGTATGTTATGGCAATAAAGTCATTTATTATTATTATTATTATTATATCACAATATACGGTTTATTAAGCCCTGCTTAAATTATGTCTCCCCCCTTGCGATGTTGTATGTATACTTTCTCCCACACAGTATAAGGCGTACGTTTTGGCTTCATTTTACAGAAACAAATATCGTTTACCATGTTTCAAGTTAGCACCCGTATTCTATCTCTCTAATAAAAATTTTACAAGTAACTTTATTTTAGATATTATATATTTAAATTGGAACAGTGTCTTTCAACAGAATGAAGCCGCTGATATGTTTTGAATTCTTTTTTTTTTGGAATTAAACAAGCTTCTTGCTATTTTTCGGCAAAATGTTTGATGCAAACCAATTTTATGAAGTTACCAAGTTGGTATACAACTGATTAAAAAAAAATAGGAAAAATTATTAATGCTTTAGAAAGAAAATTAAATCCACAAGAACTCAAGAATCTGAAGAATTGTATAGAAACAATACTATTTTACTAACAAATAGAAGGTGTTGATGTGGGTGGGCATACATACCTAAACTATAGGTCACGATTCCCGAAAGTAGCTTTAATCTTTTTAAGTTCCTCTATCTATAGATATATTTTGTATGCTTATTAAGTGATTGCTTCACGATTCCACAACACAAACAACGCTTTGGGTACGGTTTTACTCATCTGCGTAGGCAAATCCTTTCCAAATATATTCAGCAACCGAAAACCACAATCTATCATAGAAACCGCATTACAGTACATCTACAATAAGTAGCTTAATTCCGGGAAACTTAGCATTGCAATTCGCTAATCGTTGTAATGCCAAAACTGGGCAATTAGTTTCAAATAGTAATTAATTACAATTATAAAATACTTTTTTCTCAGCAATCCGTATGAACTTGTTGGTTTTCTATAACTGTCCGTTATAATACATCCATTCATGTTGAAAAGTCAAAACTTCTAAAAAAGGGAATTGTGACTTTTCTTGTAACTGTGTAGTAAACTTTAACCGTCCATGGATAGAGTTAAAAGTGTGAAGAATATCTTCAACACTATCTTTAGGCAAAATAACAAGGGACATAGTTTATTAAATTGTTCAATTAGTAATAGTTTGGATTTTAATTGTTTTCGCTTGTTTTGTAATTTTCATCAGTAGCTTGAAAAAGACGTTGAAACTTTGCAACCATCAACTAAATTAAATAAAGTAACTATAGAGCAGGTCAATGTGGGCATTTATTTAATTTTATCAATCTATCAAGCAGTTCTATTATCCTTAAGAACACAACGAATGTTTTTTTATGAAACATAGGAGAAAAATTGGCGCTAGACTGCGGTTTTACTGCATTTCTTGGGATGCAGAATATAAGACCCAATCAATTAAAAGTCGAAGCAAGATATGTACGTTTAAATATAAGATAATAAAAAAAAACAGTTAAATAATTAAATAAGATATGTGAAAAATAATCAAGAAACCGTACTTTATTTAAAACGTCGCTTTAAAAGTAAAAAAAAAAAACAATAGATAATAATTATATGAGTATGTAAGCATCACTCATTTCTGACTACATAAATAGCCTACACACGTTCTTCATTTGTACTTTATTTAAACACGTACTCGACAGTAAAGAGCACCAATATAGAGAAGAGAAAATACATACCAATTCCCCTATTGGCCTAGAGGCTCAAAGTAAAGGACCACTTACATCCGCTCTATAATTATTATAATTATAAACCTGTCTATTTTTGTTCGTAAAATTTAAATACATATCGGCGAATATTGTCTCAGTCGCTCCAAACAAACATTAAGGGTTTACCATGGCCAATCAAAAATTACTCATAATTTAAGTTAATACATCTACATGACGCGAAGTTAGTTGTTTTCGATGTTCGTACGACGCGACTCTTGACAGTTTGTGAGCAATGCCGTCGTATACAAGCGTACTAAGAAGTTTGTATGTGTGCATATATCTTTTGTGCCCATTATATTCAAATTTGTTCGTCGTGAGGTCGGGCAATAGCGTCCGAACATGGAAACTAATGACATAATTAGGCATTGTGATCTTGTCGAAAACTTTTCAGCCTAGTCGGTCTGGCGAACAGGCTAATGCTTTCTCAAATTCTGCCGTTGGAACCTTTTATTGTATATCAATCAATGTTCATAGAGCTACAGAAAACTATAAATCTTCATGTTTAAAGCGCGTACATCCTATCTGTGTACACACAATGTAAATTACTATACTACTCCCATATTTTACAGTTAGGAAACATTCCACGTCAAAATGATTTACTTTTAATTATTTGGGAATTTATATTTATTTAAGTATACAAAATAGTTATTCTAAAGTTGTGCAAAGTGATATAAACGTGTATCCACCCTTATTCTGATTTCCATTAGATTTATTCATCCATTAACAGAAAATATTCCTTCAAGAGATTTTCCTTTCTCTAATTCCTTCTAATTTCATAATGTAAAAAGAAAATCGGTAGCATAAGAATGTGGAAGGCGTCATATAATGCTTTTTTAAAATAAAACGTGTCAGTGTGAAGTTTCCAGATGATCAGATAAAGAATATCAAACTTCTCAACGCTATAGCGGTGGAATAACACTGAAGTGTTATTCCACAAGTGATTTGGTGAAGAGCATATCTTCCAAGGTTTACCTTAGCCGAAAACACTACGTTTAACACTGCTCTTCTCTGGTTTTCTACTGAAGATGGCAACTTAGTTGCCGAAATACGTATTTAGATTTTTATCTTTTTAATTTTTGTGGTAAGGGATTTTTTTCTTTTGGATTTTTTGTTACGATTTTGTTTAGTTTGAAAATTTGGCATATAGAAGTAAATGGAAAAGAATATCAAAACATGCAAAAAATAAAAAATACACTAGGACCTGTCAAACGATAGAATGAAAGGCAATCGTGAACCAATCCACAACGCCCTAGATGTTTTTCAGAACAGCATTTAATGTGGATAGCCTAAGTAATGAAGACGTTTGCTGGTATTTTTGTCTTAATGACGAAAATTTATTGTGATTCATTCATAGTTATTAAGATTGGATCAATTGGATTATAAATCTAAGCTCTCTGTAAAAAACACTAAAGCAACAAAGATTATTGTAAAAATATATCGAAAATAACAGTAACAGATAGACAATAAGCGGATTACAAATGCTGCAATTGTATTAATTCTTGCCATTGTGACATAGGCACAGAAAGCGCTTCTCCTATAGTTTCGTACTGACATTAATTAAAAGATAAATACCAGTAGATTAAAATAATAATAGTCAGTGATAAATACTCAGTTTTTAAAATTATATCATAGATCCTAACTTGGAATAGGTAATCACTATATACTAGTATATACAACATCTCTGCGCTCTTATGATGCGCATTTAAACTCGCTTGACTTGCCAACCTTAATGTATAAACTATCGCCTTTAAGTTAATTATCAGTAGAAGAAGCACCCTTCGGAAGTGTATACCGTCAAACCGGATTGAAGGTAAAATATTATAATTTCATAAATAAGAGGTCCGACCGTGCGGAATAAATTGCATATAGTGCAAATTAAGTACGCGATGGCCTCTCGAATGTAGCCCGCTGAGCTTGTTATTATAGGCGGATTCCCGCTACTGAATTGCTGCTCCGGATTACACGCTAAATTACCAATTAGACGTACCCGGTAATTATCTACTAAATACATATGATACGCCGTGTTACCGGCTCGCTACTGCGTGTCCGATTGCTTTGTATATTCTTTATTATCTACCGAACCCATCGACGGGTCCATTTAATTCAATTTTGAACACTATCGTCTCAATATTCTTACAGCGAGTTAATTATTAACCTTGATTTATTACAATAGGTTAGCAATGAGATATTTCAAATTGGTGTCACTAAACATTGTGAAAGCAAAGATAAAAATGGTAGACGGAGTTGGACGACTAAATTAACGTACCTAATTACAGTTGGGTAATTAACCATTGAAGTCCTGGCGTTATCAGATTGTAACAAAAACAATACAGTGTTCTTTTCGTAAAAAATTGTACATTTTTCGTAAAATTTAATAGAGGGTGCTAAGAATGTTTCTTTTAAGTGTCACTTTAAAAGAGAGGTAATGTGCCGTAGTGTACAATTTGTGCATTGTACTAAAACAATTTTTACAAAAGTTAGCGAATTTTTCTTCCAGGAAAAATTTTACGAAGGTATTCAAAAATACTTTTATTATGTAAAATTTAGCCGTACTTTCAAACATGATGGTATAGTAGATACATCTAATAATATATCTGACTGAATATAATTGGGATAGGTTATATTACCTAGTAAGATTTGATGAAATTTCTCCGTTACAATATGGTAACGCTGCAACTTCGACTGCAACTTCCACTGCCTACGTATTTTAGCTTATATAGGGGTGGCCTTACGCTGCAAGAAGCGTTGGAGCTTGCGTATGCAAACGATAATGAAATGAAAGATATATATTACTACGAAACTTGTAGATAATTCTCTATAATTTATTAAATTTTTTTAAATTAATTCAACGCTGTTTTATTAACATTTCATACAGTCAGCGTCATGTATTAAATATCATTTACTCCACAGATATGCTACGCTCCAATTGTAAGATGACACTACAGTACACAGGTACAAGAAATTTACCCCTCCACTTGTTTTTGGGTACACCGCAAACTAATCGGATGATCTTTACTATAATTGTACTAGGTATTCGTTCGTGATGTTCTTATACTATAGTGAATAAAAGCAGTGTTATTTCAAAGAAATTTATTTATTTCGAGTTAAATAAACGTGATGAACAAAGAAATGAATCTTCTAATGATTCCCTCAGGGTAAGTAAGTTCTTTACTATTTAAATTGTACAAAAATAAGATTTATAGAATCTGAATCCAAACTAATAACTCAAATATCTCGTTTTAATATCAATATAGAAATTCAAATCCCCCGCTAAATCCCCGTCATAAAATCAAATACATCAAATAATGCCAACTCAAACCGCTCATGCATTTAAACCCCCGACAGCTTCAACGTTTTGCTTACACGCAAAAAATCCACTAGGATCACTGTTATCATACGATAATATAACCTAACATTCCTTTTACGCTTTTAACGCCAGTTATAAATTCAAAAGATGAATAATCGCTTACTTCAAGTACGAAAAACTGCTCTCATATAATCCAAATACAAATTCCAACTCCACAACAATCATTTCAGCTCCCAATTAGTGTTCCAATGATGTCACAGCAAATAGGCTCGAACGAAACTCTTCAGATTCTCTTCTTATTCCAGATTATTTTACTTGTAGACAACTGCGCGCAGAAGCAGATATTGTGCTTATAAACGGAGATATACTGACCCAGACTGAGGAGAATGAATGTGAGCAACAGAAAGAATTATCTAACGTAAATACAAATAAAAGCGGTACAACTGAAGAAGTTGCAGGATATGAAAAGCTGACGTAAATAAAATTCAGTGGCCTCAAAGAGATTTGATAGAAAATGACAATTTATTTCCTAGTAGTGATTATTCATGGTATCAGGGTAAATCGTCTGCAGACTTATTTGAATTGTTCTTTGATGATTCCATTGTTTCCTTGCTTTTGGAAGAAATAAAAAAATATGCTTTATTCTCAAACTGTGCTGATGCGAAAGTGTCCTCTGAAGAACTAAAATGTTTTATAGCAATACTTGTGGCTATAATGAATTGCCCGGAAAAAATATTATTGAGTATCCGAAAATGATATGAGAAGTGAAGCAATGTGATTCTATGCGACGTGATAGGTCTTTTCAAATAATGAAATTTCTCCGCTGTGCCTATAATACATAAGTTAACTACACCGATAAGTTATGGAAGTCACGACCACAAATTGATAAAGTGCAAAATAATTGCAGAAAAGATTTTGTACCAGAGCAACACATTGCATACTGTGAGGCAATGATAGAATATTATGGACATCAAGGTTGCAAACAATTTATTAGGTGAAAACCCATACAGTTTGGATGCAAAGTATGGAGTATGAATACAAAGGAAGACTATCTAATCGATTTTGAAATTTATCATGGTAAACGAATTAGAGGCAACGAAGAACAAGAAAAGATATATGGATAAACTGCAGTACCTCTCGTAACCATGATTGAAAAACTACAAAATAAACTTTTATCGTATAAATTTTACACTGATAATCTCTTTTCAAATATCTCCTTGTTTGATTTATTTTTACACACGAAGGGATATTCAGTAATTTACAGCGCTACAACTTACCTCAAATTGAAATTAGACGTAGGGAACCTTAAAGAATATTGATCTAATTTTCAGTGTCATAAAAAGTAGGGTATTCCATTAAGAAAACTTTGATACATTGCTAAGTTTTGGAACATCTCAATATATAGCTTTTCAAAAATTGTCACCATTGCGCTACTAAATATCATGGGCGGCGGCGGCGACCCCACCGTTAACCCTGTATAAATAATTTTTAATACACCATTGTCATACATCAGCAATTTGTACACAAAAAGAATTGATCACATAAAGGTAGATAAACAAGAATGACAATTCTGACAAAATTTGGTAGAGTTTGTTCTGAGGACAGGGTATGGTGCTTGATATTATAAAAACCTGGAATGATTACTAAAGTATTTGAGTAAAAAACCAATAATCAATCAAGCAAATTTCTTCCAAATGCTGGAAAGTTTAATTTTTATCAAAGGCGACAGGGTGGTCCCATCTAGCAAACACCTGTTGCTTGAATTGAAAACTCAACAGTAAAAATAGTTGCCTTTGCAACCGAAAACAAATAGTGACGATTGACAATAATCTTTCAAAAGATTTTGGTGTACCACAAGGATCTAAACTATGACCAATATCGTTCTATCGGATGCGGAAAAATGGTTTAGAGCTAATGAATAAAACTTAAGTGAGAGCAAGATACAAAACATCATTGTGATAGTACGACCCTTCTGTATGGTGCAGAATATTCTCTAATACTCCTAAGATCATCTTATATGTTGTCATCAAAGCACTTTACCTTTGGCCATTCGTATGATCAAGCAAATTTCTTCCAAATGCTGGAAAGTTTCATTTTTATCAAAAGAGACAGGATGGTGCCATCTAGCAAATACTTGTTGCTTGAATTGAAAATTCAACAGTAAAAAATAGTTACGCTTATGTAATGTGGTCAGGGTGAATTTGAAACGTTTTGGTATGAACTCGTGTAGGCACATGTATCCCTAGCGCGTAATTTGTAT
Organism: Cetonia aurata; assembly: GCA_949128085.1. Classification (NCBI taxonomy): domain Eukaryota; kingdom Metazoa; phylum Arthropoda; class Insecta; order Coleoptera; family Scarabaeidae; genus Cetonia; species Cetonia aurata. The sequence continues at coordinate 19,535,391 of OX421886.1, read as the reverse complement.
GCATTCCCTAATTATGTTGTCTCATATGAATATTATTATTTAAATTTACTACAGCACAAATAGTATGGAAAAACGTGATAAATTATCTTATCAACACATTGAACTGCAATAACATTAAATCTTTAAATATAGAACCGTATTTTAGTAAGATTAAAATAACATTAAAACTAATGTAAAGAAAATGTAACATTACATCTCCTTAACTGTTAACTGAACAAGTTTTTCTCTGATTGTGAGTGTAGCCAACTTGACATGCTTGTTTGTTAGCATTCATTATATTTAAAAGGAACAAATATTTTAATGTATAGCAACAGGTTCACGTTTTTTATTATTACTATTATTTAGACAAAGAGGTACCAACTCTTCAGAAATTGAAACCTTAAATACAAATTTAAAAAGGGCAAATTGTTTCTGGACACCGTATAGGATGGTATCCCGTGTAAGAGATAAAATAACAATAATTTATAAGAACGTATGAGATGTTTTAACCATGTAGAGTTGTTGTATAGTGAGAAATTGTATTCCGATAATATATCCACGGGGAAAATATGCGCAGAGCTTAAGGTTGTAGGTACCATTTTTGGCAAAGTTAAGTATGCACATATCGGGAGAAGTTATTATGCTTATTTTCTTTGCGCGCTAAGTGTGATTTAAAGGCAAGAGCCCGAAGAGTATTATACAAGCTAACAAACAAGTTTCTCTCAGTCTTCAGGCTTGCCTTTTTGATGAATTATAACCGAGTCTAAGGTTTCTGAGTGTATTGAGTTATTTCATGATTGAGAAACAGATTTATAATATTAAATCTGTCGTGGGTAAATAAAAACAATGGAAATACATGAAACGATTTTAGTTACGGGTATGATTTATGATATAATTGTAAATATCATTTATGTAGTAACCATATCTTTATGGATCTTTTTTATTTAATATTGACAATAATTTGCCAAGCGTATCTTTATAATCCGCTTAATCACCAAATTAGCAAAATCCGTGATACCTTTGCGTTTTGGTTTTATTTATATTCTATGTACCATTATCGTCACCCAAAATGACGGGTCGCTCGCCGTATGCTCACCTCTGAGTCATAGTCGTTGTTCCGGCTTTATCGGGTAGGCCTATATTCTACTTTTACCACTCATAAATACATTATCGTTCGGAAACTAATGTTCCCCGAATTTATTCGATTGGCAGAGAATAATACCGAAACATAATACTCTTGGCGGTATGCGATAAAGACCTTTTGGGCTTGCGTATTTGACCTTTGTAGTGGCCGCCAAGGAATTAAGTGTGAAAATAATTTTTAAAACTTGGCCATGTCCAATCGTGGGTAGGTAAACACTTACCTTTTTAATTCCCTTGTTTACAACGAAATTTTGTTCCAATTAACTGTTCGTATTTTCCCTTAACGCTTTTAATTGGTACCTACGCAATTTACGAAATTACTAGGGGCGGAGCCATCTATTTGCCATTATTATTTTTAATTTTGTATGCCTATGTATTTCTTATTTGTCGAAAGCACAAGTTCCAATCGAACAATGGTGCCAAAATCTCAAATATAGGTAAATGGTAGAACAGTCACGTGCCTGTTTATATCCATGCAATCCTCTGTTGGGTAATATGAAAACTCATTAGTAAATGAGAAAGAATAAAAGGGTTATTCAGAGGCCGTAACAGGGTAAGTATCGGTTGCCGGCTCCAAGGGAATTTATTGAAAGGTCTTGGAGTAAAAACATAAAAACCAATTTTTCTTTGAAAACTTTTACCTCACGTTTGTGTTGTCCGATCGGAAGGTAAAAAAAAGAAAATATGCGGTTTTATAAGGACTCTCAGAAAAAGAATAATAACTTTTACACAACATTTTCAACGTTTTACTTTTTCAAAATTTTTTTGACGAAGTAGCCGTTTTGATACAGCCACCAACATTTTTGTAAAACTTTTCTTCCCATTCTCCTCCTACCTCATTTTTTTCTAGATGATCTAAGTGGCACGCCATAGTAAAAAAAAAAAAAAACATTCAGCTGTGAGTGTTGCAGCAACTTTAAAGTTTACAAATATTTTGGTAATTGTACCAAAAACGGCTACTGCACAAAAAAAAATTAGAAACTAAACAAAAAACATTTTTCTGGTACTTACCCTCCAAAAAACTGAATATTTTCTTTGTTCTGTTTTTATTACGTTTCGTTCGGACAATCTCATCGTGCGATAGAAATTTTCAAACAATAATTAGTTTTCATATTTTTACTCGAAGACAGTTGTTTATTCAGAGTTGTAAATTTGGCTGTGGATTACTTCTAAGGAGGCCGCATATATGCTCAGTTTCCAGCCAAAAATCCAGTGAGTCGATTTTTAGCTACGCCCTTTAAAACGTATTTTTATTAGCAATTCCTTCAAGCAGTCAAATGCTCTTACTAATACAGTATTATTGTTAATTACATTACATAATCATGAAAAATATATTGAAAGTTATAAGTTTATTGAAAATACAACGTAATTTTATCAAATGTCTTCCTGCGTCTATCACAGATTGATTCATTATCAAATGCATATTTAGTATTTGATGTAACCAGAAATTCCTTATTTATGACCAGTTTATGTAGTGTCTTTATTATCAAGACAGAATCGTTCTCTTCCTTCTACAAACTAACTTTCCTGAAGCAAAACTACCACGAGGAACACAGAAGACTTACCAAGAAAGCTACAAGAACAGCTAGATACATATGTAGTAACGAACGACTGAAATATAATAGTAAACACCCTCCAGCCATTCAAGACACCAATAGTAGATTGGATTCTTCCAGTTCTGCTTCAGAAAGGGCAAGACGACCACACATAATCCGAATAACCCGGAGTAGTTTAAAACTGGGATGCATACCAGAAGTTTGGAGAAGGGCTAAAGTTACTTTCATACCAAAAGCAGGAAAGAATGATACCACACATTAATTCTCAAAAACTGATAGATTTCCTAACAAGAGCCGTTCATTCTTTCTGAAAACGGTGAAAAAAACGAGGCGGTAGATAATTATATCAGGACAGATATCCTGGAGCGGAGTACATTGCAGCCTTGCCTATCAAATGGGCAAATCCACAGAGACTTCATTAGTTACTGGAGGTGACAGAACAAATCCAGGATGTACTGACGAGCAAAGAAACAGTACTGTGTGCCTTTCTAGATATAAGGGACGCTCTTTATACCACTCCATATAAGGTTGTCAAGACAGTAATAATTAAAAGAGGAGTAAACGGCGCAATTGTTTTCTACCAGGTCAGTGGAAACGAATGTGGGAAATAAGACCGTCTCGGTTAATACGACCAGAAGTTGTCCACAAGGGGGAAGCAACTTATGTGGAGTGACAGTAAATAAACTACTCTGCGGTTTAACTTGATCTAGGCATATCCTACCAAGGTTATGCTGGTGATATAGTCATATACGCAAGAGAAAAGTTTGAGAATACCCTCTGTGACACAGTTCAGGGAGGACTAAATATTACGAAAAGGTGGTGTCAATCACTGGGCCTTAACATCAACCCCACCAAGACTACTTCACCAGCATTCACAGAAAAAGAAAACACAATCTCAAAGCCATAAAAATAGATAGGCAAGACATAGATTGGAAGATGGAGGTGAAATGATTAGTCCTTATACTAGACAATAACTTCTGTGGAATAAGCATGAACTTGAAGTAATCAACAAGGCAAAGAAGACGCTAATGGTGTCCAAACTTTGCAAAAGCAGTAAAAATACTGCTCTGGATGTATACAGCAATAGTAAGACCAATAATCACTTATGGGGCAGCGGCTTGGAGCAAAAGGACTAGTCTGGCTACCGCGAGAGCTAATTTCTCGAAAGTTCAAAGATTAGCGTGTATATGAATAACTGGGGCATTGAGAACCTGTCCAACAATAGCTGTTGAGGTGGTACTAAACCTTACTCATGACATAGTCAAAAGGGCTACACGCAGAATGTTTGGAGAGGCATGGGCTTCCGCCTCCTGAAGGTAACCAAACCTGGGATGATATGAAAAGCTTAACTCTTTGAAAGAATTTACCACAAAGCTTAGCAGCAAAAGCGAATGGAATAAAGACACCATCCTGAAACTCAATAGAAATGCCATAAAATGGTACACGAATAGCTCGAAAACGGCAGAGGGAACTGAAATAAGGATATATGGGCCTCGAACCAAATATTTCGAAAGCCTGGGTGTACACACAAGTATCTTCTAGGCGGAAACGTGCGCTATTGAAACATGCGTCCATGTCAACATTAACAGAAACTATCACAAGCAAGAGATTATCATAGTGTCTGATAGTCAGACAGTCATCAGGTTGCTGAGCTTAAATATAATCAGCTGCAAGATATTTTGAGAGAGTCTAGAAAAACTAATTGTGATTGTCATCTCCTTCTTTTCTCTAGCTTTATGATACATAAAATTTTACGATTTATATAGCCATGCAAACATGCGCAACGCAAAAAGTATACATGTGTCTAAAAATGGGTTCAACCTTGGTCCGTAAAGAAGTATATTCAGAATTATAGCTGGCTTTTCGCGATTCAACTTAATAAATCATTGTTCACTAATTCGATTCAAACTACCAGTCTTAGTTATTTCGCGGGCAACTACTCGTTCGCCACAGTAAATGCATTCATGCAGATTTCTGACTCATATGCACGTAACGGAATGACAATTTGCTGGTTAAAAGAAGTGAATAAGAGAGATATTAAAAGAAAAGTTATTAAGGTTTCGTGTACCAAGATTGAGTTTCATCAGTGTATTACTACATGCCACTTTAACATAAGAAAGTGAGCAATAAAGATCTTATAAGCCATTAAATTAAAGAATGTTTCTGAGAACTAAATACATGTGGTTACGTTCAAATAGGCACAAAGGTAATTTTTCTAGTCTTTTTGGTCATACCAATATCATATATCACATGGATAATATTTATATTTAGCAAGTTAATACAAAACGCTATGATATATGTCCAAGTAACAACGTACACGTTCGAAACTTACAACTACATATTAGAAACAGCAGGTAGCAGTGGAAGTAAGCATTTCGAATCAATGGAACATGACTGGCTTTATCTGATATGCGGACAACTATACTTCATCACCTGCCCGGCGTGTGATACATCGCACTTGTACCAAATATCCTTCGCGACCGAACACCATTTGAACCAACCATATGCGTCCCTCTCTACTACAGACGAAGAAACGAATTACGTTAACGTTTGAATACAACGATATTTGAGGCACGGTTTAACACCCTCAGTTGGGAATTAAGCGCTTCATAATAACGTGAGCTTTGAATAATGAACGTCGTTCGTCCCTTGCACATTAATCGTAGAATATAGTGTACAACTGGGCAACCTGAAGTACTAACAAACTGCAAAGGAATCAGTTAGGTAAGGAGTGCTGAAATTTTCTTATGAACACGTTCGAGTAATGTGTTCGTCGGAGGAACAAGTCATAAATCAGATCTGCTAAGAAGGTCGTAAGGTTGATTTGCCCTTCACTTAATATGAGCAGGAATTAAATTTTTGCCTGTATATAATTTATAAAGGGCTTGAATTTGATAAACTTTGCTTATTATTTCAAAAGGTTATAAAAGAAATACGTAAGTAAACCGCGTGCGAATATAAAAATAACAACCTTTATATCAGGGCAAATAATAATTAATATACAAAGAATGATGTGTATTTTTACCCAAATATCTGAATATCCTTTACTTGTTATTGTTGATGCAAAAACTGTCTCGATTACACAGTTAATTTTCTTAAGATATTAAGGAATAACCTGTCGACCAAACCACATCTTTCTTCCTCAAGTTTTAAGTGCAATACTTCATATGCAATGCGAAACTATTGCAATCACATTTAGAAAAGCACAACAAATTACAAAAAGAAACTTCTTGCAAACTATTTATTCCATGTTAAAGCTAAAATTTATTTGTATGAAATTTAGCTTAGCAATTTTCCACTTTAAGAAAGCAGCAGTAGGTTCCTGCACACATAAATGTACCCAAAATGTCCGGCCTAACAAGTCACAGTGTGAGAAATTGCAGTGGAATGGCATCAGAGGAAAATCACTGAGGTTAATAGAATCCTACCTCAGAAATCTTAAACAAAGTACGCATTGGAACAAAGTTACATCTGAACTGGCAGATATCAAACATGGAGTTCCGCAAGGATCTCTCCTGGGTCCTACGCTATTACGTGATAATATATTTAAATGATATCTTCCGTTATATCAGCAACATCGAAATATGTATGTATGAATTCTTACCCTACCATCCGTGTATATTCCTTCAGTTGTTATGCACGTGCACACTAACAAACACGAGTACTTTACCTGAAATAGGAACTAAATAACCTTACCATCGACTGACCACCTACTGGGGTAGTAAATTATACAACATTTTACCATCAAACTTACAATTAAAGCAACTACCACCCAGAAACTTTAAGAAACAAGTAAAGCAGTTACCGATGGAGAAAGAATGCTATACATTGGATGAGTTTACCCAACACTCTAGTGGGGGAGATTTAGAATAGTGTGCTTTATAATGCTTCTCTTTTTTTTTTTGATATCGACTTATACATGCATATAATTTTAGTTATACAAGTGCATTTTGTCTATATTTTTATTTTTGACATTTGTATATGTCTTTTGTACTTATTTTTACTTTTATTGATGCATTTTTATGTTTCTACTTAAATGCATCTTAAAAAATTTATGATGTCTGTAAATGGTTTTATTACAAATATATGTCTATCTATCTATCTATCAGGGTGTGGGATCGGAAGTTCAGTGTTTCATGGATTGGTCCCTATTACTCCTTATCTCCGCAATCCTTCGCAACTACTTCTTTCTGGATTGTCCTCCTTTTTTCTTCTGTTTTCCTGCTAATTCTAATTTTGTTATCTTCCTTATCAGTGCTTTGTCTTTCCTTATTAAATATCCGAACCATCGAAATTGGTTTCTTACATCAAATTCTATTATCCGTTTCTGTTTCAGTAAGCCCCTTAAATGGTCATTTGGTATTCTATCGTATCTGGTCTTTCCCTCAATTCTTCTGATATAGTTCTGATTATGTGTATATGACCTGGTATTTGTTTTCCCTCACGATATGCCACTTGTTTATCTGCTAATTTGTCTCCAATATACTTCAGAAGTTTCTTCTGCAGTATCTTTGTATACATTTTAACTGCAGTGGAAGAGATGTCTATTGCTCCATAATTGTCACATATTGTATATTCTCCTTTTTTATGTATTGGAACTATTATGTTATTTTTCTATTCTTTTGGAATTCGACATATTTCCATTGTTCTATTAAATGAATAAGTGAATAGTGTAAGTCCAAAAATAAGGCTTTGAGAAAAACAAGAAGAACTATTTAATTCTTTGTGTGTACTTCTTGTGTTCTTATTACCTCTTCCACTTTTTCTTCTTCTATTCTTTCCTCCTCCCCGTGCTCTGCTACATCTTCGTTCTCCTCTCCTGCATGTATGTCCTATCGGTTGTTGTCTATTTTCAGTGAATTTTTCTACGCAGTAATTTGTCCAGGTCTCTACCAATTGTTTAATTTCAGTTTTTAATACGTTGTAATTCAAAACAAAGACTAAAACAAACCACAAATGTAGTTATTTGCAAAATTTTCGAACAGCTGGTTCATATATTTTAATGAAGGACTCTTGAAGAAAATATCAATTACTTCGTGAAGCACTAAAGTAGTTGAAAATAAAGGATTTTCTCTATTTTTGGCCAAATATAAAACCTTGAAAATTCGGAAATTCATGTAACAGATACTTGGAATAGTAGAAGCTTAAAGAAAAATTAATGGAATAGAGCAAGAGCAACATATCTATAAGCATTTGAAAGCAAAGATGGGATAAAAACGAATAACTATTAAAGAAAACGTGTACAATGAGACTGATAATAAAATCTAGGAGTTTATTGAATATTTAAAAGCAACTGCCTCCATTTAGGTATAAATACACAATTTAATGGCCAGGACAATTCGATATTTCTAGCTTAAACACTCTGTACAGATCCTATGCTGCAGGTACATTCATGTACATACGTATGCAAGAATAAATATCTCAAGCGTTCTTTGATGCAGTTGTATCCGAGTACTGCAATCGCAAAATACAACTTATACATAGCTCTATTGAATTAAAGACGATTTTATCTGCATATACGTTTAGAACAAATTGCAATAGAAAACGGTAAAGCGTGCTGCCAGAGACCTGCTCCGAGAATTTCGTGCAGGTGTTCAACGCTCAAGGCGCACAGTTGCCCGAGCTCGGGATTAATATTTTATTTGTTCAAGATGGCACCGCTCGCCAAATAAATAACACAAATCCGTTTTAATAATGTCTTATTTATGCTAACGTTCAGCAAAGCGAGCAAATACGATCAATGTATTAATAATAATGCAGTATAAATAATTGGCCGCCAACTAAACGCCTAATTGAGATCAATATGATTATTGATAGGAACTTTAGTTTTAGAATGACGATCAAGAGTAACAGTTTTCGGATAATAACCGCATCCCCTTCGCCGTTATATACGTCTTGAAGGTGTTAAAATATTAAGTGGAATTTAAACAGATATTAAAAACTTTAAGTATTTATTGTCAAACGTTTTACGAGGTGCTTTATGTGCGTTACAATTCTGCTGATTTACGAAACGCTTATTCCCAATTTACGAGTACAAAATTTGTTAAATTCCCAAAACAAACTGATTGCATTCTCGTAAAGTTAAAAAACAAACACACTATATACGTGAAAGAAAGCGAGAATATATGTTTGCGTCCCTAATTTTATTATCTATAAAACCTGTCATCGGTATTTGTAGCTATGCGAGCGTATGAATATACATAAATAAAATATGCTTGTTGCTAGTGGGTATCACAATATACAACACAATAATTTTACAATCCGGACAGCTTCGGCGTAGGTACCTTAACGGTAACTATTAAACTTATCAATAAACCGTTTATTATTTAAATTCAACATTAATTGCCGAGTGCAGAATGTGCGAACTGTTGCTTAGAAAGTGACAATAAAACTAACGCAACGACAGCGGGTAGTAAACAATCCGCAGTTTCACAATTCGCCACCGTATAGTGAAATTACGCCAGATTTATCCATCCATTTCAATCAGTGGGTAAAGCGGACCTTGTTATACGCAATCTGACCAATAACTTACCGTACAGAAGTTGCTCATTATGCGGCAATATCTTACGTATACATCATATCAATTAAAATATATAATTTATTGTCCGTGTATATCCAATTCCAATAATCATAACCATTGAATTTATTCGATATGAATATTTATAGAAGCTCTAGATATTAATTAGATAGAGTACTGGAAGCTATCGCGTAGATTCTCCGATTATATCTATTATTTTGTCATTTTAATGAAAGAGCTTCTGTGATTTCCGAACGATAAACCCGCCTAATGATTTTCTGTAGTCTGTTTTATACTACACAGCCGGCAGCAATCGTTTCGGATACTTCACGACAAGAGGCAACTTTTTGATACGAAAATCCCGTAATTATAGACAGGCGAAAAAGGTTATTTATTGTTGCTCACTATGTTTGTATTTTATATCCACTGGGAAATTTTGATTTACGCATTCATTTCAGTGATTATTTTGCCGTAAATAACCATTCCGATACGCTTACTTAAAATCTAGATGGTTACCGGTGCGTGAAATTTATCGTGTGCCTTGAATACGTTTTACGATAGATAGCGTCAAGATGAGATCTAAAGTTACTTACGTAGGAATATGCAAAATATATCACCTGTCAATAAATTAATATTAATGCATTGGAGTTTCGCTTTTAGCAAAAAAAATATACGGCTTATAATATAAACTTACCTGTATTAATGTACAAATGCGCGCATTTCACTAATTTATAGAGCGCACGTAACAAACCTAACAAAGTCTTATTAAACATTTTTTTCTTTTTTAGAATCAATAATTCAATTATTTGCAAATACTGTGGGAATAGGTGAAAGTTACTAATAATAGGAACGTCAAAGTGATGGAAGTAAAAACGAGGAATTACAGAAGACCTTTTAGAACTAAAGACTAAAAGCTAAAAGCCTTCCAGTTCAAAGGAACGACATAAACTCCAATAATTTAAATGCTTATAGAAAACAAGCAAGATATAGTATAGACCAGGGCTCACCCCTGGTTAAAAAGGTTGCTCACCAACATTTTTAATCAACGGCCCAATTTAAATTTTAGATTTTTTTGGCGGGCCGCACATAAAGTAACACTTATTAATAATTTACAAAACCTTATTTATAATAAACATTAGAATAAAAAAATATAAAATTTAAAAAATGTAAAGATTTCATATACAAATTTTAATGCAAAATAAAAACAAACAAGAAAAGAACAGAAAAACGAATTTACTTGAAATTTTTAATGAGAAATTTTGCACTGTTTTTTCGATAGAAGCTGATCAATATCAGCCGGAATTGATGAGGTAGCTACACGTACGCAGCTTTCTAATCGTGCATCACTCAGTCTTGATCGGTGGTCATTTTTGATTAATTTCATGGTTGAAAATAATTGTGCGCAAACATACGTACTTCCGAACAGAGACATCATTTGCTTTGCATTTTTCGTCAAAAGCCGAAATTTCTCAGGGCTCACATAAGATTTATAAAAATTTTCGATGTTTACTGAGAAAAATACATTTTTTAAATCGGTATTATTCTGCATGTCAATCACTTCCAATTGAAAGTCTTCGGGAACTGTATCCACATCGATATTAAATGGCGAGGAAAATATTTTCATGGAAACCGCTGTCTTCTCAGCTTTGAACATTTGGAATCGTAATTGAAATTCGTTGATTAAAATGTCTATATATTGTGCGTAGTTTTGAGAAGTAGTAACGTTTTCTTTTTCTAAATGTGAAAAGTGAGACACATTATTCTGCGAAAGATGCTGCTTCCACAATTTTAATTTGCGCTCAAAGCCCTGAATTTTATCATACAAATTGTGAATAAACTGTCTTTTGCCTTGAAGTTCCACATTAAGATCATTGAGATGCCGAGTCATGTCAATAAGAAACCCAAAATCGCACATCCATTCTTTATTACCAAAATGAGGAAAGGCATATCCCTTCATATCCAAGAACAATTGTATTTCGCTTTTTAAGTTGTATACTCTTTTTAGCATTGCACCTCTACTAAGCCAACGTACTTCGGTATTGAAAACCACGTCGCCATATTCAGTTTCTAAATCTTTCAGGAATTCTTTAAATTCACGGTGATTTAACGCGCGCGACTTTATAAAATTGATTAGTTTAATTATTGGTACTGTGACATTTGGCAAGCTCAATCTTTTCGCACACAAATTTTCCTGGTGAATTATGCAGTGGTTAACGAATATTTGCCTTCCTGTGACCTTCTTAATGTCTTGAAATAGCCTTCCCGATACTCCTACCTCCATCCTTGACATTGCTCGTGCTCCATCTGTCGATATACCAATAATCTTCTCTAATAAAATTGAAAAATTTTCCAACACAGACTTTAGTTCATCGTACAGGTCTTTGCCGGTTGTAGTCCCTGCATTGGAATCAGTGAACATAATTTTTCGGTAATATTAAATTCGGTGTCAATACCACGTACAAATATAGCCAGTTGTGCTGTATCGCTAATATCGCAACTCATCAAGTGCCAAAGAACAGTATTCGAATTTTGCAATGCGTTCACGAAGCGTTGTTGCTATGTTCTCGGACAAGTCTTCAATTCTCCTTGCAATTGTGAGTCTTGATAAACTAATGTTTGAAATAATATTTATTTTATCAGGAAATGCTATTTCTGCAACAGCAGTCAGACATTCTTTTATCATATCTCCATCCGCAAAGGGTTTAATTTTTTTGCCAGTATTTGACTGACAACAAAACTAGCCTTTACTGCCGTATTTGATAAAATAGCTTGATTTTTAAAAATAGCCTGTTGTTTTCCCAAGTTTTTCTCCATTTGATTAAACTTATCTATTCGGAGTTGTCCTGTTAAGTTTTTATATTGTTGTTCATGTTTTGTATCGTAATGCCTTTTTATGTTATATTCTTTTAATGTCGACGCAGTCTCTGAGCATATTAAGCATACAGCTTTATCTTTGACGAAAGTGAAAAAATAATCAAATTTCCACTTTTCTTGGAAATGCCTGTGCTCATCCGTAACATTCCGTTTTTTTGTTTGCTTTTCCGACATGCTATTATGGATGAAAAATTTCAAAGTTAAAAAAATTTGTAGGAAAACTTAATTTTGAATAAAAGAACTCTAGTATTACCTTTTTGACAATAATATTGCACTCACGCCTTTCAAGAAACACAAGAATTGCTAAAATTGCTAGTTAACCAGTCTGACTGATTGTGTGACAGAAGCAAACACAATAAGCACAGTTCACAGCGGCGTTCGTATTGCATGTTTGAACAAGTAGCTGACAAGTGAGTCACTCGTCACAAAAAATTGTTTTGGTTTAGTATGTACTACCATTTTATTATAATTAATTTTATAACAATATATTGAGGGGAGAAAGTCGATAAAATAAATTCAATTTTAGAAATGCTTGAAGCCGCATCAACATGTTGCTCATCCCTAGTATAGACAAATTCCGAAAGTAGGTGAGAATATAAAATAATGCGTTAATATCTTATTCTATAACACCATTTCTGAACGTAGCTACGAAATACACAGTGATATTTGTATCAAATCAATATCTGCACTGTACAATTTAGAAAAAAAAAGGATGAATTTCGATGCTTTTAAATTACAAAGATTAATTTTCTTTCGTGGGACATTCTACATATTTCTAAGCAACTTGATTGATAATATGTCGACAAACTATTAAATATGGTATATATTTTACTAGCATAGGCATATTATATAGCTGATGATACCTAATAATGATTCCGTATGTTTTGAACAATTGTCAAAATAAACATTTAAAACAAATTCTGTTGACATCATTAACTGTTTATGTTTAAGTTACGTTTTTGTTACTTTCCGTTTAATTAATTACTGCTGCTAGTGTTTTTGCTTTATAGCGCACTGAAAGTATACATTCACCATCAATAACTGTTGCTAAAACAAGCAGCAATGCCAGCAAGACGTGTGGCATACGCGACATTAAAACTTTACATCCCTGATGTTTTTATAGTTCTTGCTACAATATGTTTCTAAATAAAAAACGATATTATAAGTCAACGGTAATCCACTAAATTTTATATATTAACGCTAATTATTCAAATTAAAATTTGATTAGCACCAATCGTTATTAGCGGCTCATCAGTGCTACTAGGTGACATAATCATTATGCGAAAAAAGTCGAAAGTCATATACTGCTGACGGGTGAAAGCGTATGTATGCGATTAAAGACGAAAAACTCATTAAATTCGTGAAGATACTATGCTAAATTGCCAAAACATAATATCTTCGCAAAAATGAGTTTTTCGTCTTTAATTCACTACTTAATAATAAGGAATAAATGAAGATTTTAAAGTAATAATATCATAATTAGCCCACACGTCCGTGTGCATGAATCTACTCGCTCCGGGTTGGCTTGCACAACGTGTTTAACGTATGTACTTGCAATAGAACAAAAATAAGACAAGCAAAATAACTAATGGTAAATTATAATGATAAATATACTCACAATACTACATATATTTACTTTAAGGTAGACGTTAGATAAGGAGTAATTATAGTAATTAACGTGCTGATAATTGTAGTAGATACTATACCCCTAAGTAATGGGTATTAAGACAATTCTAAACTATTTCTGAGACAATGCGCTCCTAATAAATGGGCGGCCTTTGTTTATTGAACCGTATAAATGCTTGACAATGTTTATGGTTGCTTCGGAGCACGTATGTAGGTATTTTGTTGCGAGGTACATTTGAATTCAAGAGAATTAAAACTGCATGGAAGCGCAGTTTTGAAATGAAGGTATAATGGAAATAAATCTGTTACTCCTTTATATATAAAAAAAATTATAACTGGCAATTATACATTTAGGTGTCTTTGCAATATCATAAGTTTAAGAAATGCAAGTGATAATTATAAATTTGACAACCTACTGGCTTAATCTTTACCTGCTTTTCTTATCGCCGAATATGTTATTTTGTATTATTGCATTACGGGTCGAGGAACTGTATACCGAGTATTTTTGAAATTGCTTGTAAAGTACTTAGCAGGAGAGAACGACATTTAGAGAATAAGGGTTTAATGCATTTCGGTTTTTAAATGGGACTGCATGTACATATACTTTTTGATATTTTAATTCTAACAAGGAGTATGCAAGAACTGCAAAACACAAAATTAAATGAGTCGTATATCATTTGAAAGAGGGAGTTAAGAGTAGAAAAACTGTAAACGGGTTTGAGTGCATGGGCCTTAATTTTTGAGATATGAAGAATTTTATTTGAAAACATTAACACCTGTAGTTTAAGAAGAATTATATATATATGACTGAATAGTGTATGTGTAGCCCAATTATTTGAGGGCACGAATTACGAATTTTACCAGGAAGTGGAATAGGTTCGAGCCTCCTCTCTTAGGGATATTATTTTTCTATTATCAGTATTCATATTTTTTTAATTTTTATTCGTAATATATATGATTACTAATAATCACTAATAACATGTACAACTTTCACACACAACTTTTGAAAAAAAAACAATTATAATACAATGCAATAATTATTTATTAATAAATAAAAGAAGATGAGGTACGAAATCGTCGCACACGCGAACTTTTGTAGATATTTTCTATGTTAATAGTTCCTTGGTTTTCTAGCTCTTTTTTGTAAATAATAGTAATTAAAATAATATGTATGCACGAAAGGCGTCTGCTAATAATGAAATAATGTAAAACTTTTCGGTTTTCACAAACCGAATACTCATCAGGTTATAAATCCATTAACGTGCTATATACACGCTTTCTTTCTTAAGTTACAAGCATTAATAGTTTTTTAACATTGTCTAAAACTAACAAAAAAAAAAACAGCACAGGAAAGTGCTTAATAGTTGTTAAAGATTAATCGCATAGAAGTTGCTCGGTATTTATTTTCTAACCAACTCATTTTTTTTTATTGCATTCCCAGAGGTTTTACTTTTCTATGTTGTTCCATTGTTTTTTAATGTCATAATATTTATAGCTACATATAATTACATTATATATTCTTTACAAATTTTCGAAGGAAATCCATTTTGTAACTGTAAATTGTAGAATAGTAGTAATGAGTTACATTATAATAAAGAACCTATAAGAGAAAATGCATTAGAGTTACTTCTTTGTTTCTATATGTTAAGAAATACTGATGATTGTGAAGCAAAACTCTTACTTTATCACAAATAGGTACTAAAATAAGAATAGAATTGTCGGTTAGTATGATATGATACAAAAAGCCAAGAGGCTGCAATGTTTATGGAATTCATAATTTCATCAGTGATGCGATTTCTTTTTCGGATAGAAATCGCACTGCACGACGATTTGAAATTTTATATTCTTTCATAAATCTGACACCCACCTGGAAGATGCAACATATCGAAAAATGCAATTATTGCGTGTTTCAACAAATTGATTATAAACATTCTTTTTAATCCGAAATACTTTGTCACTATATGTACCACCTGCTCATTTTCTTTCTTTTATTTATTAATAAATAATTATTGCATTGTATTATAATTGTTTTTTTTTTCCAACGTTGTGTGTGAAAGTTGTATATGTTATTAGTGATTATTAGTAATCACATATATTACGAATAAATATAAAAAAAAATGAATACTGATAATAGAAAAATAATGTCCCTAAGAAGGGCTCGAACCTATTCCACTTCCAGGTAAAATTCGTAATTTGTGCCCTCAACTAATTGGGCTTCACATATACTAATAAGTCGCATACATATAATTCTTCTTAAGCAACAAGCGGTAATGTTTTTAAATAAAATTCTTCATATCTCAAAAATTAAGGCCCATGCACTCAAACGCATTTACAGTTTTTATACACTTAATTTCCTCTTTCAAATAATATATGACTCATTTAATTTTGTGTTTCGCAGTTCTTGCCTACTCCTTGTAAGTATAACTTCACCAAATTCGACATTTATAGACGTATTTTCTTGTTTTCTTTCAAACGTAGCTTCAAGTTAAAAAGTTAAACTAAAGAAGAACAAGGATAGAAGAATTACAATGAATTAAAGAGCGTTGTTGATTTTGTAACTATTACTGTTCATAGCGCTAAATTCATGCGGCTAACATTTCATTATTGTTAAGTCTTTATAACTAAATTTTGCAGGGTTTGCATAGTTTTACTTAATCATCGAATGACATTTTAATTACGACTATCACTCAACTGTAATATGTAGTTTTATTTATAACGGCATGCAAACTAGCCGAAGATGTGACTTTGAGTTCAACATGTGAAAATTACCCATGTCCTGCCTGATTAACAGTAATATCCTATTGTTCCAAACAACGAAATTGATCGTGGAAAGATAACTTCAATTCCTTTAAGTTAATAAGTGTAATTTTCTTTCTACAGGAAGACACAATAGATGATTACCAGTGTTCGCTCAAAGAAAGCCGCTGTCAGTGATAAACATAAATTAAGCCGTAAATACTTGTCATACTAAATTATCCAAAATGGAATAGATATTTACATTTCCGTTTAGAAATTATATAATAAGTAGTTGCAAAACAAAAAGAAGTAAAACAAATTTAGCATACAATTGAACGCCTCAGTTATTCTTTACTAAAAATTAAAATATAATAAATTATTCTGACATTTTTACTAGAAAATAACTGTATATAGTAAATTGAGAAACGTAATTTGCATAAGAGCTTAACTTTCAAAAGGTCAACTATTTTAGCTATAACGTTTATAATAATAATAATAGTCTTTATTGCCTAACAGGCCTAGGCCCAATTACAGGACATAACATAACAAACACTCAAGAATATGTACTATATATACTGTAAAGGAAATGAAATTAATGATAAATAAGATTGTATACATAAAGAAACCAATAAACGATATGTCATTTACAATACAAAAAAAAATGGCAATATTGATACACAGAAAAGAAAAAAAAACAACAGGAAACTCAGTGTATATTATCCAGCACTTGGTTACCCAATTTGGAGAGAGTGTAAGTTGGCAGCCCTTTCGCAATATTCCTTCTCGCAAATGGAAAAATGAATGTGGACTCGTATCTCGCAGTCAGTCTCGGCACAAAGAACGACATACGCTCCAGCAGGAAAGGACAATCAACGTGATTCCTCAGAAGTTTTAATAAAAATTTCGTGCAAATCTTCTCCCTTCTCGATTTCTATGGTAGCATACCGTGCCTAGACAGAATGTCATCCTTCGAGATGCCTCTTTCCGGATAAACTCCATCCAGTTTAAAAGAAAAGAAATTTCAGGAATTTCCGGTGAACATGATCCAGAGCTACCATGTCCGAAACATAAACAGGATACCAAATTAAGCATGCGTATTCAATTTTGCTTATTACATAGGCAAAATAAATGGATTTAATTACTGGGATGTTTGTGAAGTATTTAGATATTCGCATTAAAAACCCAAACGATTTGAAGGTGAAGCTAGAATTAAATATCACACCCAGATCCTTAATCTCCGAAGTTGATCTCAACTCACTACCACTAATTTTATAAGATCTAGAATACACCTGCACTGAGCGTGAATAGGTCATTACCAGACGCGGCTCGCGCTTACGTCAGTCGGAGGCTATGACATCGATCGAACTTCTTCGTATAACTTCGTAACATATAAACATATAGAAACGTATTTGACGAGAGCATACGAAGAACTACGATCATTGTAATAGCCTGAGGTAAGCACGAGCCACGCCTGATCACTACACAATATTTCTTGTTATTTAGTTTTAGCTTATACGTATCACACCACTGACACCCAAAGTTTGATCCTTGATGTTTAAGTTGCAGATTTTCTGCATCTCTAGTAGAGGTAATTTCAGAAAATATCTTGATGTCATCAGCCTACCCAAGAATCCGACAATCGATTTTTATTAATAGATCATTTATAAATAACACAAATAATAGAGGTCCAAGGTTTGATCCTTGAGGTACACCAGAAGTCAAAATGAAGTCGTCCGTAACATAACCATTGTACACTACATAACACAGTCTTTATGATAGGTAAGAACGAAGCAAGTTAAGGGCAGAGGGGAGTAATACAAAAGAAGATAATCTTCATAACAGAATTTCGTGATCAATCAAGTCAAAGGCTTTTGATAAGTCAGTATAATTACATCAACCCTTCCTCGTCTATCAAGTACTTCTCGCACATACTACGGCATTGTAGCCGAATTTGTGAAATAAAAGAGCGAGCGCTGCTATATCTGGACTTATACAAAACTCTTTCATAAACCTCGGAGAGGTAAGAGACAGCAGATATAGGCCTGTACACAGAAAGTGACGTACGATCTTCTTTCTTGTGGACAGGAACTACTCTAGTTGTTTTCCAACGATCAGGAGAGATGCTAGTATGTTACATTTTTATTTTCTGCGAAGACATTTTTCACTTAGAAAAGCTTAACTTGAGTTGTTAACCAGAGCAATATGACTGCCATAATAAACACTTGACCGTAATAGTAAACTCCATAAACCGTATTCAACGTCTGTCTGCCTATGAGTCTCTATTCCACACGTCTATTTGAATTCGAGAATCATCGTTTCGCGACCAGTATAGACGCAGTGCCTTGTTATCTTACAGAAATCTTCAATTTGAGCAGCGCCCTCTTATAACAGCATATCGGAAACTCAATTCAAACAGACGTACATACAATCTTAATAATGTCAAAATTATTTTGCTTCTGTAAGTGGTTATTATACTATAGATTATTCGAGATGGAAACTTTTCCGGACTATTTTCAACTGATAGTCATCTTGCAACTTTGTAGGTATGTTGATTATGCAATTTGCAAAAACGAGTAGGATATTTTTAACGTATGACGATAACGACTTAATTCGATCAATTGCAATAATGTAAATTGGCCCCATTACACTCATTTACGTTCCTATATGTAGTGATCTACATTATAAAGGCTAAGTAGGAACGCGTGCCACTCAGATGCTAATCTTACTTACACGTATGCATATGCTAGTATCCACACGTCCGCAAGGGTTTCCCTCGTGTAACAAACGTAGGAGGGAATACTTTTACAAACGAAACTACGTCGACTGGAACGAGAAAAAGTTAAACGTGCGCCGCAGATAGCAGGAACGCAAAAAATCAGAGGCAATTAGCAAGAAATATAATTTTACGCGTGATTTAATATATTTAAATGTTTAACGTGGGCGTTTGTTTGTTTTACGTTACGTTACTAACTACTTCTTCGTTATTTGTTCCTCGCAGCTTTCTTTTCGCCGTTCTCTCCGCCTTTTTCTCTCCAAGATCGTCGCCGTTTAAGTCCTCTCTTTTCTTCAGCCAGCGAGTTCTAAGTGTTTTGTCTCGAAGTCACGACGATAATAAAGCTTCTTAATTTTGCAGGGTCTCAGGCTGCGTGCATGCATAATTTATTTTCCAGTATCCGCGGCCCATTACAATGCAATTATTATCTATAAGGAACTGATGTGTATGTTATAAATCACCGGTGACTTATTGAATGCAGTAAAACCGTCCGACTATATCTCTTGGACATGGTTGCCCCGCGTATACGTGTTTGTGCATATGTGTGTGGACGAAACGTATGGCGCGAGGTTAATTTACGCCGGGATATTTCCTCGCACTCTCGATTTTTCTTTTTAGATTCGAACGTATCCACTTGTTATACGCATCTGTATGTGTTAGATATTGTTGGCGCCATATGCCTTGTTACACAAACTCTCTATATAAATAATACTTCACATAAAAAATATGATGATACGACGTGTACTTAGATTTATATGTTTCTTACCATTGCCCTCATTTATTTCCAAAGCATGCGATATATTTTAAGTTTATCTATGTTATATGCAGGTGATGACTGTACTAATTACACTGACATAATCCAAAATTATATCACTAAAACTCAAACTGTGGCATTGTTTATCTATGCTAACTATTCACATTGATTTAATGACTTGTTACCCAGTTTTCTGGTTCGAGATTGCAGATACGTATTTGTTTTCCCGCTACGGATAATTATTAACCTATCTATTGCAACCAGTACTTTTCCTAATAGATGGAAAATAGTGAGAGTTGTGCCAGTTCACAAGAAGGCCGACAGTACATCCCTATGTAACTACAGACCGATATCTATTATGAGTAACTTTGCCAAGATATATGAGAAGTTTCTTTATATTAGTATTTATAATAGTGCTCACTCACTTATCTCCACTAACCAGCATGGCTTTTTCTCGGGGCGATCAACAGTTACTAATTTAGCCGTAATATCTCAGCAGATCAGTGAAGTGCTGGGTAGGCGTGGGCAAATGGATATCATTTATATAGGTCTATCCAAGGCCTTTGAACTGATCGACCATGAAATCCTTATCCGCAAACTGGATGCTATGTTAGTGGCAATGCTCTAAAACGTGAAACTGAAGTTCGAGATCTTGGTGCGTGATTCGATTCTGGCATGACGTTCAAGCGCCACATCACCAAAGTCTGTGCCGAGACCTACAAAGCGCTGGGATTTATAATGCGCAGTTCAAAGTACTTTAGGGATATAGTGTGTAGTGTAGGTAAACAAACCTGAACTGTTTTGGCAAGGTTTTATTGCAAAAGCCGTAAAGGGACAGCAAACCAAAAGAAAAAGATTAATTATTACAAATAAGAATTTTATAGGGTTCAAAACCCTTAATGTGGCCTTATTTGGGACAAGTACCTTATTTTTTGTTACATAGACCATACCGTAAGATTCTAGTTGTCTTTTCTAAATAAAATCGGCTACAGTTGAAATATTTGAACTGAATCTCCAGAAAATATGGTACTCCTAGAGTTATGCTATCATAGCAGTAAACAATAATTTCCTTTAATGCCTTTGCCAAAACCAAAGCAATATGTTATGTGGGTGCTTCCAACAAAATTCAGTTTTCCAACAAATATTGAAAGACATTTTTTATCAATTATTTGATGTTATGAACTAACAAGCATGTGTATAGAGGCGGTTTTAGACGAATATTTTACATTTAAGAATACATACAAATAGAGCGTTATAGATAAGGCAATAGAAAGAAGTTGTAATTCTTTCCAAATCTATATAAATACGTAAAGAAATGAATAGGCGGATTAACAAAAAAAGTCGATTCTACTCCTTCAACGAATAGCGAAACACTGTATTTAAAACCCAACCTCCTGTAATACTATTTTTATCTACCACTAAGGACGTCTAAATGTGGGTGGAGTTAAACCTTTATATTATGCGTGGGACGTCAAAAAAGTTATCTATGCACAAACATAACATTTCGTTGAAATATTGGCGATACTTGTAAATATCCTTTATATAGCAAAAGTATAATTTTGCTTGCTTCTTTTAGATAATCTGTAAAAATCAAATACTGTATATAATTAAGCTCAAACTCATCTCAAATTATTCTTAAAGTAATAATGTTACCATCCATTAGAGTCAATTCGGAACACGCCCAAGAAAATTAATTGATTTAATGATGTCAGTTATATTTAGAAATATCAGCTTTTCACCAAGACGTTCAAATCACTGGAAACCTTTCATTAAATTCATTTGCAGAAAATGGAATCCCACACAGAATAAGGACCAAACAACAAGCAAATGAACAGCTTGGGCTGTGTATTGAATCTGTTGTAACAACTTTTGTACTACGAGCGCTAGCAATAACTGTTCACTTTCGCCATATTTGTAAATGTAAAAGCTTGCGTGTGTTACTGTTACGTAGTACATACATACATCCTACATGAGGTCATCCTTAAACAGAACCTGAGACTGGGACGTCTATCTCTCTATGTTCTTATATGAGAGCCCCGGGTTAGAGGAACGCCTAATAATTCACAATCCAAACGCACGAACCAACTTTAATTATTAATTACCGCTGAACTCGCTCATCTCCAAATGCAATTAAACGTACCTGCCCGGTCTATTAGCACTTGCATGTAAATGCGTACCTATACATTCGTGGTCAGAGGAAAATGATGGATAGGATGAGGTCAAGACTTGTATCCTGGAGCTAAAAGTATGATTGACATTCACCCACCCGCCGATAGTAAACGCATTTAATCCAGTAATCATGCCCTGGAAATCTGTTACTTAAGTCGTTTAATTAACATTATGTTCGTAAATGCTTCTAACATTAGCCTTTTATGTAACATGAAATAAACGATTTTCATTTTAAGCGTTGCGGTTTTACTGGTAATGATTCTAAATAATAACAGTGTTGGCATATTCATAATGCTAAAAATGTGAATCCATCAAGGGTTAAAGACTTGTGATTATTAATTTCTCGATACTTACAAATATTTCAGAAATAAAATTGGAAAAATTTTCATGTCAACTTAATGATAGGTTCGTTTAAATCACGTAAATCCATCTCGAGAATATAAATTCTCACCTGTCGGTGTTGTCGATTAAAATTAATATTCACCTTGATTTAATAGACATCAAAAACTATAAAGGTTTAGAAATGTCGGCACAGATTTCCGGAACAAGATAGCGTTAAACCAATAATCACCACCAATAATTCAACGGGTTCCGAAATTACGGGTAATTTTCCGATATGTGAAGTGCCGTACCTGACATTTGTTTTAAATAATAACCTCTAATTTAAAACTAAATATAAATACATCGTCACGTCCACTTGAGAAGTTATGAACTGTGGCTTTTATGAAGCACACATTTAATGCTTCAAGCGGCTCAAATTTTAAGATAGATGAAGCTCGAACGATTTTATTTTTTCATTCAGAGCGATATTATGTCGCTGATTAGACGCGTTCTTCGCAGTGTTGAAAGTGAGTTGTTGGTATTGAAATTATAACAATGGTGTCAGCAGTACAATGCAAATTATCTTAGAACTATATTTCGTAATCCTAACATTATATTAAATTAAAAGTTATAAAAATAGAACCAAAACTGCCGAAATATATATGTAGGTATATTTAATACAGCCATATCTCATTAAATTACAAGGAATTTGTGAATAACATATTTATTCAAGAATTATGTTGACTGCCTTTCATTATTTTTATATTTTCACAATCAACTATGTAAAAAGGGATTGCGATCTAAGAAATCAATTTCAAATGTTGTTGACTATGCAATTCTAAGACTTCTACAGATGAAACACTCTGCAGATGAACAGACTGCATGCTTAAAGGGAGATCGGTTTACACAATGATCATGGAAGAAACACTGGTGGCGCGGGTCGAATGGGGATGCTCTCGGAGTGTTTTTCTTTTATTATTCTGCTGTGGAATCTGGTCGCAGACAAACTATTAGCAACACTAGACAATGAAGGGCATAAAACTTTGGGATACACAGATGCTATTATGATTCTGGCCGAGGGTAAATTCAACGACGTAGTGCGGGACAAAATGCAGAACGTTTTACAAGTTGTATAAGGATGGACCGAGGAGGGCCCAAATATTAGCCCCTCCAGGTGTCATTCTTCACCTCAAGCTTACTTGGAATCGGCAGCTTCCCAGAATTAAAACTAGCGTGGAGATAACAATTCTGTTGGCTAGAAGAGCTCATGGACATGGGGGTTAAGACCAAATATGATGTACTGGACATACATTACGGTGGTTAGACCCATGATCACATATGCTCCTCTGGTATGGTGGACAAAGGTGCAACAGCAAACTGCTATAACTGAACTCAGTAAGATAGAGAGGCTTGAGTGTTTAGGAATACAAGGAGCAATAAGGACAACGAACTGCCTCCAAGACCTTCAACTTCCATTTGGTGATAATGGGGAGGCAAAATGGGGTAAGGTGAGTTGGGGTAACATCGAACGTATTTTTGATTAGTTTGGCATTATTACCAAATATCGTACACAAATAACAACTGAATTTGACGACACTTCAGAAATAACATTATTAACATGTAAGTTACATACCTACAGTAATGCCATTAGGTTTAAAGGTAATTAACCCTTCCTAAAAAACGAATATTTATATACGTAATACACGTTTCCGAGCTTGCCCCAGTAGCGGGGTAACTTCGAATAAAGTTGTAGAATTTCCTATAACTACTTTATAAGTAGATGCGCGGCTAGATCGAATTCGAGATAAACCCCTAATCAATTTGGTATCATTGCTATGAAAAAAATCGTACCTTTGCACTTGTTTACGGATCGGATATGCTGGAATCAGTCCAACTACAGAGACAGGCTTGATGAATTGATCTGGTTTACAGACGCATCAAAAGCCGAGACTGGAACTGGAGCTGGAATTTATAGTGATGTGAGAAATACAATGATCACAATTACACTAGGAAGATATGCCAGTGTCTTTCTAGCAGAGGCATACGCAATATTGCAATGTGCAACAGAATTCAATCGGAGAGCATATGAAAACAAACGGATCTGTATTGTAACAGACAGCCAGGCAATACTGAGGGCATCAGTGGACTCCAGGATACAATCACGACTGGTTTGTGAATGCATTCGAGAACTGAATCTCCTGGCTGACAAGGATAAGCATAAAGAACACATGCGGCAATATAACCTGGCAAACTCGTGGAAAAACCTTTATCAGGGGACCATCAAAGGAGAACAGAGAGCGCATACCACATTCTATGTGAATAGGGAAGCTCAGGACGCAAGAAGAGGGCCCAAAATTGCCTAATTTTGGACCAGCTAAACATGAACCTAGAAGATTATTTCGATCGGCCAGCCAAGGACCTGTACAGACTGCTACAGGGTACCAGGATTTTGAACTGGATGACATAATTTTGATGGGGGAATGAGAGATACAATACAAAAAGCCAAGCGGCTGCAGTGTTACCGAAGACTTTGTCAGATAGTTCCCACAGAAAGAAGACTACTATAACATTATGTTTTACAGTTTATTATGAACAAAAGTTCTGCAACATATGACATACCGTGCTGGTGAAATGAAGAAAACGTCTTGGGGCGGCGTTTGCATGTATAGCTCATGACAGTTACGTTAAAGTGCTCTTGCTTCATTAAACAACCTTCAAGAGAACCTCAAGCAGCGACAAATAAATTTTTCAGAAAGACATTCCTTAGTTTTTCTGAAAACTTTATTTGCCGCTGCTTGTAAAATCTCGTACAATGAACTGCACTTGTACGGCCCAAGATATTTTTCATGTACTTTTTTTTTTAGTACTAGTCTTAAATATGGCTGGGTAGATTCAAATGGTATGCTCTACTGTCTTCTTGTTCTGTCGATACAATCCCAGTTCAGTGTCATCAGACTGTTCGATTCTGTGTAGATGCTTTCTAATTATGAGCTGATTTGTAAAAACAGAAACAATTCCTTTTGCATTTTTAAGATCAAATTTAGGTAACTTCTTAGCATTTACCAAATTAGGACAATTGATCCAGCTTTAGAGCATTTTCTGGCTTAGTCTGAAATTGATTTGCTGTTTAGCTATCATAGTTGGTGCGTTAATGGCAGATTCTGGTTTTTGCTATAGATTTGCGACAACCATACTTAAGAGAGTGTCTGCTTACTCATTTTCCTGAATGAGTAAATGGGCAAGCCCCCAGATTAGAGATATCCGTTCTCAGTATATTTAAAATCCTTTTACGCGTCTATTGAAAATTTTTATCTCAATAACATAAATTTTATAAATTGGAACAAAACAGTATGAGTTCTAACTATTATGAAGAAAGTACTCCAAGTGATCTATCGACCTTCTTCCACTTATTTCAATCGATACAAATCCCTTAGATGAAGAACAGTTTAGAATAAGGACTCTTCCAAAATACGGATGTCAGAACATGTCAATTTGTACATCAACAAAAATGTATCTTCCTCCTGTACAAAAAACAACTTATTTGTTAGGAAATGCCTTAGATATAGATGTACAGTTAAATTAATTTATTTTACTTTGCTAGACTGTTTATCAATTCTTTTTAAACAGAAACTTTCGGCACAATAATCTACCAGGGCCTCTTATTGTTCTTTATGTCTTCCTCTGCCTTCATTATAACACGTCTTAATGTAATGCATCGTAAATAAATCTGTTAATGTATTTGTAATTAACTTAATGGGATATTCTTACGCCTTCATCGATCTAGCGACCGCGTGCATTCCTATATGTTATCCCAATGTGTTCTATTCCAGAATAGAGCAGCGGTGCATCTTGTGGGATATAAATCATAGGAGCGTTATTTGTCTAATTTTTCATTTCTTATCTTAATCTTTAATAAAAATGCCCATTAGCTTGTATAATATCCTATTTGGCTGGGCGGGATCACCTTGGATTTTAAACGGATGCTCCATGGGGGAGGTGAGAGCCAACCCGACCGATTAACGCCGATTACATCTCGCGAACCGCGGGAGATCAATAAACAATGATGGCCCGGAAAATTACTAAATTATCCACTGAGCATTTAACAATAGTTCGGACAAACAACCGCGCACAGCAACAGCGAAATGAGAAAAGGACGTCTTCGGTACCCATGCTGTTCTTGCGGCCGGCTATTATAACATCAAAACGTTAATCGTTCCGTATTTAACCTCCTCACGAGGGAACGTAATTTTTTATCTCGTCTTACCCGCTAAGCGTCACTTTACAAATGATTTCTTTTTTCTTGTACTGTGCGTTAATATTGTGTGCGTGCTTTTTGCTGTTGGCGTTTTGTAGGGAAAAGCAATAAAAATTTTCGTTCCGGCGTTGTTTTATTGCGGTGGCCGTCGTATTTTGCTCCATGGACGCTTGCCCATTAACACAGTCACATATATCACACTACCAACTCCTCAGAACCTTATGCTAATACAAATTTGATTTATAAGAATGGTTCGGCAGAAGACTAATCGTAAAGACCAACCAATAACTAATATGTTTAAATGGTCTTTCATCTATGTAAATTAAACTACACATCTTATTCAGTTAATAACTGCTGCTTGCAGGCTACAAATCCACTTCTATTACTTCAAATATAGTTTTAAGCCAGTGTTATTTTATTATTATTTATACATTGTGTTAGGTTAGGTGGAAGTCCTTTTCTCGTTTGAGCTTCCGTAAATTTATTTGTTACATCTTCAGAGACATCTATATGAAGAAGTAGAGGCAGGCAATTAATCACAGATATAGACATTAGTTAAACTTGGTGAAAATTAAAAATTAGATTTAAATTCGAACTACGTATTAAAAAAAAACACAGCAATCTAGCACACACATGTGAAATGTTAGGTTAGGTATAAAAATTGCAAATTCTTTTCTTAGCATATCACTGTTCTTATATTCTAACATCAACGTGTCCTAATAATGAAGATTGTTCTATTAATATTTTCGCTTATATGTCTAACCTTTATTTTGGAAAAATATAGGTCGAAAACATTCTTAGAATGTAAGTTACGCTCCTACAGTATTATTCACAGTTTTGGAATTGAGGTACACATGCCCAGATCAGGTTTTATTTTCTCCTAAGTACTACGACCAATACACCTTTTAAATTATTATTAGTTTGCTTTAAATAAATAGATTAGTGTCTCTAACTATAGCCTAAATGTCCTGTAAAATTACGTGAAAAGCCGTCTCTTTCCCTTTGTTACATACTCCACACAGAGGTTCATCTCTAATGGCTGCTATTTTATATATTAGACAGTTAGTGATGGCGAATGTATTCTCGCAATATTTTCCAAAATAAGAAGAAGTGTCCAGTAAGAATGCCTTTTAAGCAGCTGCAGAAAGTCTATTATTATTCGTTATACTCGTCGCTTGACAGTATGTCTCTTGATTGCCTGATCTGGTCGCAAAATTGCAAAAGAGTAACATTTTCTGTTAGAACAGAATGCATGTGATGATTACATACGTACATATTTTTTAATATTTTTTCGAAATTGCACAATTTCAAAGTGTTGAAGTTGTTACACCATTACACAAAGTATATTCATTGCAATTCCACCATTAGAAATCCATACTTGTCTTCAACACGATCCGACTAACGGAGAGCACGTATTACAAGTTTTATTATCGCTTAAAAGAGTTTTATTTCTGTAATAAAAATTCGAATTTTACCTTATTTTCTCACAAAATAAACGCGTCGCTGATTTCTACTCCTACACGTACACATTTATACATATTGTACAGAGAAGCAAAAACTCTGTTGCGTTTAAATTTTAGGTACAAAACGAATTTGTGTAGGCGTGAAATAAGCTGCTTCAATACAATGATATTGTTAGCGTTCGAAAATATTTCTGTTCTTTCTTATCTTTCTTTCGCATAAGCTGTTATAATATACGTAAGTTTCTCAAATGTTTTGCCTGGTTGGCTAGTACCAGGCCTATGCATAAGTATCAGATTTCTATATTATTTCTTTACATTCAGAAAAGAGAATGCGAAGGGAGATTAGAACCATCCGTTGTCGCAACGGTCAGACACATATACGGTCTTGACTAGCGCGCCTGCGGTAGAACGATTTATAAGTGGTGTGTTTAAAAAGGGTTTGTGTATTTTCAATAAAGGAGTTTAATAAAGTTTGCGCATTTTAAATAATTTTTTTTACGTGACTTATTTCTAACAATATGTATTACTGCGAATTTCCAGACCTAAGGTAATCATTCAACTTCTTTGACGTTTATTACTATGTATTGAGCTTTGCTGTGTGCCTATCCTTTTTATCGCTTTTAATAAACTTATACAAGCTACCCTAAGTATCAAATTTCTCCTGTCGATTACAGTAAATTAGGTGCTTATTATATTTATCGTCCTATGGCAATTGCTAGTTCTACTTTTGCAACTTTTTTTATGAAACTTTTAATCTAAGTTATAACCAGTAGAAAACTTTCTAGTGCTATAAGTATAATCTCACTGACTCTGTACATGTGTAGATAACTTCCACAGCAAAGTCTATACATACAGATATATGCCGGCAAGAATTTATATGAAAAATGATTTAATAAATGATATGCAGTAAATTTTAATATATGTCGGATGAGAGCAGTCTAAACATATGCATGCTTTTTTGGTACCTGTAATAAATATGCTCCCGATATAATAAATTGTCGACGTCAGGCATTGGTAAGTCAAAAACTAAACGTCTCCTCATTAATTTTTGATCCATTCTTCGACGAGGTAGCTTCTGGATATGTCATATTAATTGGATAGTTTTTATTTATAGCTTGGAAGCTATAATTTATACTCGAATATATAGATTCATATTTTGATATGCTACCCACTTCCAATATACGATTTAATAATTTATGTTATTTAATTGGGGATTATTTTACTATTAAAATCGGCAGCCCAAATAGAGTAAGAGAAAAAAAAACAACTGGTCATTATACAAAGTGGTGCAGATTAATCTATGGTCTATCGGAAATTGGTATAAAAAACCTGACTATTCTGTAACTTCACATAAGCCTGGATGGCTTTTACTAACCAATGAAAAGTAAAACAACACTGTCCACTACAATTGTTTACCATTGCTCTCGATTTTTCTAACGAAGCTGATTATCTGAAAAAGAAAGCCAAACTGAAGCAAACATGTCAAGACAAATACCGAGAAAGCATGCATTTTCTGGCGCATTCTGGGGCTTGCTCGAGAACTGCTTTATGTTTGTATAGTACTATAAGTAGCTCTTGCTAACTTATGGCGCGCTCGTCTGGTTGCCAAGGGTAGGACGAGTAGCAGCCAAGAACGGGCTGATCCATGTGGAACGCATCGTGAACGCCTGGAAGTGTCTCTCCTCTGGATTGTTTCAGAATAGCTATAAGATTACGATTTCGAAGTCTTTTGGATGCGGTGAAGATGCTAGCCAGGACACCCTTCTTTGGTGCCGCAAAGATCTGTGTACCTCCTGCTTTTGCCCTGTGCAAACACCGCCACCTCCATATTTTCTCTTATTTTGAAGTGGCCTCATTGGACCGCCCTATACCACCCTAGAGCCACCTGTCAAGGTATCACTTAGCTATTGTCTCACTGCTGCCCTCTGTCTCCTGTCCTTCACCTTAGTGAAGATTAGAAGTTCGGGTTTCGAGCATGTTTATCAACTGCCCTCTACGTCTTTCCTCTTTTTCCTCTGTCCTCATGATATCCCGAATCATATCATAGATGACCTTCCATGCATCCGGGAACTTAGTTATTTTGGCGATGAGAGCTTCGGAGGATAGTCCCTTTCCAGTAACTTGTGGAACGTGCTACGAGGGACACCTCACAGCGACCAACTCGGGCATTCAAAGATGGTGTGCTCCACATTATCTTGTTTGTTACAATACCAACACCTGTCCGAATCTGTAGGCATACGCCTTGAAAACCCTGGCGTCTGTCAGCACTTATGTAAGATAGTAATCCACGTTCCTAAAAGTACAATCAAGCCAACGTCGGATCAACGGGATTAGGCGTTTGTCCACTGGGCAGTTGATTTATATGCCTCCCACCTCTTTTGCCACTGCTCGATGATTTCCTCGTTTGATCTAGTTCTGTTGTCATGCCTTCTCTTCCTATTGTAAGCTTGGAGACCAATGGGTTCCACCACTGTAACGACTGTGGAGATAGCTCTACATGTCAAAGCTATCTTTAGTAGGGTCCTTCTGCGTACCCCGTCCAGTGTTAAGCTGTTTCTTTTCTTACTCAGAGCCTCATACCATATTGGCGCTTCCTATAGGTTAATTGATCTTGTGACTTCTCCGAAATGTTTGCGCTTGGCGCTACTGGATCTCCTTAGGTTAGACATACGTCTGGCTAGCGATCTCTCTTCCGTTTTTGCAGCTGCTACTCTATGTGTTTGTGGAAGCGCAGCTTCTGACCTAAAACAATCTCTACTCTTTAATTCGGTATTAATATTGATCCAGGCAACTGTGTTGAATGTATTTTTCATATCTATCACCAAGAGTGTGCACCATTTGTCCCTAATTCTTTCCTTAATATCTAGTATTGCCTAAGTAGTGTCTACTGTTGATTGGCACATTCTACAGCCAAGCTGATGTGGCGATATGCCTCCTCATTCTTCTATTCCTGCTCCTAGCCTACGATCAAAGCTTCATATACCTTGCTGAATGTATTCAACAAGCATATCGATCGATATCTATTTAAGTTATATTGCCCCTTCGTTGTCTTAGGTATCCAGATAAACTTTTCAAACTTTTCCTGGCCGCTGTGAATTCCTGATTAGGCAGTAAGGCATTTAGTGTGCCCAGAATTCAATCGGGAGCTACCCTCACAAGTTCCTTGTCGTCTCTATGTTGACTCCCGGATACTTGCTTATACACAAATCAACATTGTTATATAAATGAACAAGTTTTCATTGGAAACAATATTTTTTCTGAGTAATATACGTCAAAATGATGTGAAGGTGGATTTGCGAACGCCCTTGATTACGTTTGGACAAAGATACTTTACACATGTGCAAACATATATAGAGAAATCAGTGGCAATGATGTTTAATTTTAAATCTCGTATATTTCTCAACATCCCGCAAACAAAGCACATTTCGAAAGATTTATTCGAACGATTTCAATAACTTCAAATTGGTAAGCAAATGATGTGTAGGTAAGAAAACGTTTAGATGCGAAAGATTCGTGTCGAAACGGTACGCTTATAGTTCAATGCATGCATGATTTACGATTGCCTAAGCCGATGTTTAAAAATCTACTCCTACATTATCAAACCATACAGTCATACAGCTGTATACAACTTGTGAATATTTTTGTGTCTAAGGTCGACTAGACTTTACTACGAGTGGGCGGACAAACGAATTATGAATGAAGTATTTACATATCATAACCTTTAAGGACGCAATAACGAAGTTTTGTGAATGAAATTTATAAGTCTATGTTAATCACATACTAGGGACTCCATTCATTTTCTTAAATACTAAAATAACGGGACGTCGACTGTGTATTTGTTCGTTTTTCTTTAACTGAATTGAAACCATTAACAACACCGATATTTACAAAAGTGATAATAACCATTAAGGCTACTATTAGAGCAAATACGTGTGGAACGAGATCGTAATTTACAGCCACCGTTTGCATGTTGTCAACGACTATGAGGAAGTAGTTAGTACTTGAAATGGCAATGGCGTGTAATCGCTGTAAAGTATGAGTTTTATTAGACGTTACAGCGATTCAATTTACTAGCATGTTCGGTAATTAATTCCATTATACTGATAACGTATTGAAAAATGTCTAACAATGATCGTGCGTCTTTTAAACAGTTTCTTCCAACACAAGCCAATTAATTCTCAACTGATCAGATAGTCAGAAACGCTCATAAAAGAACAGGAATAACCAATTAGCCATAAAGGTGTTAAAAGTGTGGATAGGGAGAAACACACTAATGTCACTTCGAAGCGGGGCAACACATTCCTGCGAGCAAGATAAGTATGGCAAAAGTATGAAAATATACATAAATGGCAAAGCTTTATTGCTTCTAAACATACACGAACTATCATTTCAATTTGTGTTAGATAACAATAAGCAGAGGTATTTGTACAACAGTGTGTATAAGGTTTGACATGACTACGATTAATTACCAGTTTCATAAAAACATTACCATTATGCTTGTTCGATTTTACTCTAATAAATAAATGTAATGTGATATATTATTAATAACTGTGCTAATTAACTAAATGACAAAATTCTAGTTGTAGCTTAGTCTCCTATTTTCTTTTGTATGAATAATGCCTATGATCCAGTTGTGCTAAGACATGCGATGCGTTGCGCATATCCTGATTGTCAATCGTTTCACTCTTGACCACCAAACAAAGACGCCATAAGTTAGCATGAGCCTAATTATGGGAGAGCAGCTAAACGTACATAGTTCTCGAGGAGAGCCTTCAAGTTCCAGCCAGAATACATGCTTTCTTGGTTTTTAACATGTTTGCTTCAGGTCAAAGTGAGACAGAAGAAAAACAATTTTCATGTATATGCAACTGCATTTGCAACTTTTTTTACTATGACGGCGGGAACCCCATCCGAACCAGATGACCATTTGGATTGTATATTTCTCAACAAAATTATCCAAACATCGTCCATATCAATTGGAGACAAGAAAAGAGACGAAGCTTGAGTCTTACGTACATTGTTGGATTAACGATGATTTTGCTTAGGTATATTTGTTACAGTATTGCAAATGCTGTCAATGAAAAAAATATTAAAATAATTCACTATAGTTTCTAGATCATCAACTAAATTATTATTGTCATCTGAGCTCATTCTTTTAGATTTATTTGTTTTACCAGATATATGTGCAACTGTACACCATGCTTCTTTATATGGATTAGCTAAATTTATAATTCTATTTTGATAATGTTTTATATTACTACCTAAAGCAGTATGTTGCTTTTTTGCTTTCTTGTATATGTCTTCCATATCAGGATATTTCGATTTAAGTTTAAATAGCTATTTTAAATTTGCACTTGAAGTTTTGATATTATCATCAACAGATTCCTTCAAATTAGCTTGATTATTAGAAGAAATTTTTTTAGGAGGAAAGTTTAGGTCAAAATAAGATTCTAAAATACTCATATGCATCATCAACATTGGGCAACTTATAAAGTTGATATCAGTCTTCATTCATTAAGACATTGTAAAAGGAGTATATACACACTAAAAAATTTTAGTAAATTTACCAGGATTCCTCCGAAAAGTTCCAGTACCATTTGGGGGGAAATCACCAAAAACTGAGTAATTTTCCGTTTTTTAGCAAAATTACGTATACTTTAGTAAATTTCCCACATATCGACCAGTATTTTTTATTTGTAGGTAAACTTCCTACGTAAAAACGTAATATTACTAAAATTTTTATGCTTTCCCAGGGATTCTTACTAAATTACTTGGTGATTTTATCCACATACTTACAATGCGCGCATGTTCAATTTGTAGATACATAGCACATGGCACGCACGGAAGTGGCAGTGGTCGTTCTTTTTGTTTTATCTATAGGCAATTTAGGTAAGTGACTAATTTAAAATAAATCTAGTAGTTAAATAATACATTCATACTACTGAGGGTGACCTGCAGCTGTATTTTCATAATTTACAAACGTTGAAACATATAGGTTTGTGCATATACAAACACACAATACACCTAATTGTGTTCCAAAAAACACATTCATATGCTTCGACAGGGATATAAAATATATTTGTACTTTGTGTATTACCGTAGTGTTAAAATAAATGGTTATAGAAATTGTTTATTGCAGTCATATTTAACTATGCTGCAGTAGAGGTTATGAAAGTATTATTCAACTTGTCTATTTATACTTAGAATATTATCTCATACCTATCTATGCATTTGTTTTTATGGTTACGAAAGCGTTTAGGTATAACAACTAAACAAGCAAATAACTATTATACGCTTCGTAACATTAATGATTTCTTCTACCAAATTTCGAATGTACAATATATATAATATAGTTAGCCTTCTTCATACTTTACTTTTTATATTCTCTTCAAATAGGTAATTTAAAACCTATATTTTACACACATTACATATTGCATACTAAGATACTAATTGATATCTAGGCATCCATTTTTCATCAAAGCTTACGATCTTGTAAGTATTTCAGTAATGAAAGATCAGTTGTTTGTTGCAGTTTCTCCAACGCTACATCATAAAGACGCATCCTGATGCCGACACCAAAAGCAGCCTTTTTCACAATCGAAAAAGAAAGTTATAAGTTTAACGAAACAGTTGAGTACCATCTAAATGTATTATTGTGATTATTATTATTATAAGCATTGTTTTTTATATTTATTAAATTACCTGTAATATATATTTATAATAATAATAATAATAATAATAATAATAATCCATGCCTTCACATCCCCCAACAGCTTTCGCCAATTACAGGGGGCATCGGCCGGCCATGAGTTATTATTACGCCTGCGCCCGTGGAGCGACTTAAGGTGTTTGTCTCTCAGCATTTGCCAAGGAGTGAGGAAAACCACGAAAACCTCACTCTGAGAGCAGGCCCTGGGATTCGAACCCCGGACCCCGTGACTGATAGCCAAGCGCGCTAGTCACTGGACCATCAGCCACATAATAAATAATAAAATACCTACGCGTACACTCTAACGAAGATTTGGTAAAATTCCTGTACGGTTTCGTGGCAATTATATTACCCCGAAACCGTACAGGTATTTTACTTGTGCAAGTAAAATACCTGTACGGTTTCGGGGTAATATAATTGCCACGAAACCGTACAGGAATTTTACCAAATCTTCGTTAGAGTGTAGCCTCGTCACCGAACATCGTCTTTTATTGTAAGTACTATGTAATTTTTTAATATCTGTTTTATAACTTCCGAGAGAATTGTTTTATGATCAGAGATAAAATTATCCATTACCTTATATTGTACAGGTTTACTACTAACAAATACCTGGTAGAGAGTAGAACATGCGCCACCCGCTACTCTGGTCGGAGTCTGCACCACATGAAATAAGTTAAAACTGCTCATCAAACTATACAAGGACCTAAAACCAGTAGTAGGTACATATATTCATATTAAAATCGCCACAACATATAAAGTATGTGCAAGGTTTATATAGACTAGTTAAAATTGTCAACAATTTCTCAAAATAAATATTTTGAATACAGTATGCCAGATGTAGATTCTACCTAAATAAGGCAATAGGCTGCCCCTTTAAGCGGTAGTCCATGCATTCTCAAAGCAGTAGTCCATGCATTCTCAAAGCCTAGCAAAGATAAGGACTAAATGATATGTTATATAGCAATTTGGAGAGCTTCTTCTATGATCAAATTTTTTGCTTCTTATAGATTTATAATAATTAAGCTTTCATATTTGTAAGAATCTGTTCTGCCTCCTTATTTGGTTAGATTGGATTGATTATAACATTGAAACTAACTATACAGAATCTTTTTTTAGAATCTTAGAAATATTTATGACCAAGGGATCAGGTGCTTCATTATATCAAGTACGTAAGCGGAATAATTATTTCATACGCCCACGTTAAATTCAGTAAAATTAAATCACTCTAAGGGACTTTATCAAACAGCCATTACGGAAAATGGTATAGTCAGTTAAGTAAATTATTAATTACGTCCATACGGATAGGAACGACTATAGCCAGATGCTTAATTCGCAAGACATTTACTACCTTTACCAGCTTGGAAATTATGTATATAATGTCTATTAATAGATATCTAGTCTGAAAAAAGAATTGCTATGTGTTTATTTTCAAAAGGCGTAGGGAAATATATACATAGATACGAATTTACAGTCTATTTAGCAAGACATTAATGACGTTATTAATATTAATTTATACCTGTGCAGGTAAGAAGTGATGTAATTCTTGATTGCAATTTATAATATCGAATTAGTTTACGTTTATAAATAACAATTCCTTCTCCAATTAATGGAAATGTAGAATTCTTATAATTTATGCGAGAAAAACAACTTCAAAATCGTCAAAGTTACGATATCATCTAATACATATATTACTTTTTCTTTAACGTTTTTTAATATGACTAAATTACTAGTGCTAAGAAACGGCAATTAATAAAGAATTATGTGACACGAATCGACTTCATAATTATTATAGAAATGATCGACAGAAGGCAAAGTGATATAAATACAGGGTGATGATCGAGACCGTCCATTAGAAAGATTGGGCCTCCTAGTAATAATTAATTTCTGTAAAGTTGCATGCGTACATAGTGTAATAAAATCTATGCCCTGAAAATATTTTCAAGATGTCGGCACTTCCGGAAACACCGGAAATTGACATCAACTTTCTTATTTCAAATGGAATGGTATAGTTTTCTTTGCACTTTTGAAATGTAACCGTTATTCTAGAGGAACTATTACTAGTATTCCCTATACCTAAGCGCAGCCGTTTTGGCGATTTTTCGACTTTTTGAAAATTTTTGGATTTACATCACGATGTTTAACATTATGTACTGTCGCGAAATTTTAATCGAGAACGCTAAAATTAAGACTATCGATGGAAGAAACCCTGACGTTTCTGTTGAAGTTTTTAAATTTGTTGCATTATCTACAGGTGTCCAAAATTTAATTGTCCTTTAGTGCAACTGCAGACCATCAAAACTCGATTTCTTCAAATACAATGCCCCATTTTTTTTCAATATTCTGAAATCTTATTAAATTTTGCATCAAAATGTATGAACGTTCCCCATACATATCTGCAATAATTTTCAAGTTATGAAGGTTTTTGATACATTTTAGACGAAATTTTAAAATTTTCTTAATAGTAAGCTATGCAAACGGACAAACGTTCTTATTAATAACCAAATAACTGTCGCCATAGTATGTCAAGTCACGATTTGCTGTCGCGGCCACTGAAATGGATTTTGAAGGGTATTCAAACACAGATATCTTAAACTTATTTTATATTCATGGAGAATGTCACAGGATTATTGAAAGAACTTGCCGTGTGTTCAACGAAAGATACCCTCATTTGGCTGCAATGACAAGAGGAAAATTTAGGCGCATAGAATTGAATTTTTTAAAAAATGGAAAAGTGAAATACGCTGGTGTTCGACGACACCTGTAGATAATGCAACAAATTTAAAAACTTCGACAGAAACGTCAGGGTTTCTTCCATCGATAGTCTTAATTTTAGCGTTCTCGATTAAAATTTCGCGACAGTACATAATGTTAAACATCGTGATGTAAATCCAAAAATTTTCAAAGAGTCGAAAAATCTCCAAAACGGCTGCGCTCTCTAGAATAACGGTTAGATTTCAACAGTGCAAAGAAAACTATACCATTCCATTTGAAATAAGAAAGTTGATGTCAATTTCCGGTGTTTCCGGAAGTGCCGCCATCTTGAAAATATTTTCAGGGCATAGATTTTATTACACTATGTACGTATGCAACTTTACAGAAATTAATTATTACTAGGAGGCCCAATCTTTCTAATGGATTTCAATAAAATATCCATAAAATTGTTGAACAAAAAAGCAGAAAAAACTTTTTTTGAATGGTTGTTACTGTCTAAAATCAGTTTCAATACGCATAGATTTATGTGTGTTATACTCTAGAAACCGTAGCACGTGGATGGTAAAATAATTTACTTACGTGAGAAGCATCATGTACCCACGCTGATTACGTTTTTAGCGATTCAAATACCCTGCAAAAAGAAAAAAGCAAAGTATTATTAGTATTATTAGTAGATACAAGAAAATGTAGCCGTTTTAAAATATTACTTCCTAATAGTCGCAAAACTTGTGTGCCATATGCCTAACATTTACTTTTATTGGACGAATTTAGCAATTAAAGAAACAGCCACAAGAAGTTTTAAAGTATAAATAAATAATTTTATTATTTATTTTCTATTTAAATCCCTTGTTGATGAACCTTCTTCGAGATAAAGTACTTTAAACAAAATGTTTCCTTCATTAAAAAAAAATCATGACAAAATCAATACTCAATCAAATTCATCCATGTAATATAAGTGAAAATTTTAAA
Source organism: Cetonia aurata (assembly GCA_949128085.1). Lineage (NCBI taxonomy): Eukaryota > Metazoa > Arthropoda > Insecta > Coleoptera > Scarabaeidae > Cetonia > Cetonia aurata. The sequence goes on along the minus strand of OX421886.1, from coordinate 19,496,835 downwards.
CGGATTTGTTATGCAAGAAACTATATTTAGCGGTACTTTTTACAATTTCCAATTAATTTGTCCAAAGATTACTAGAAAGTTTCCTATTTGACGTTGAAAGGCTGAAAGAAGTTTTTAAAATTGCTATCTTTCAGAAACAATGGAACACACTCGAAGCAAGGAATTGCTCTGTCGACTGATCATCCTCCTTGCAGGGCAAATCATGGTCTTCATAATCCATTATCGAGAACTCCAAAAATGACTATGCTTACTTTACTAAACACTTCAACATTCCTTAACACAAATTTCATTATGCTGTACGGAGGAATAGTTGGAACCACAAATTAGTGGTTGGTTAAGCATGACGACGTTGGTGCCTATAATCGGAGATATACCTTATTTTGAATTAGGTGTAAATTAAGTTAGCTTTAGCGTACTTTACAGTTCTGTTTTAGCACTGATAGGAATAGCGCTTGTCGTTTCTCGTTCCTTTTGGGTGCATGTTGACCGCTTTACTTCTAGTTTTACAATAGAATTAAAGTTAAAGGTTAAAACCACCACATGATTGTGCTACACATACTACCTGAACATACCACTTAACAGGGTTGCTACCAAAAGTTTCGTGATTTAAAATGCACCCTATATACAATAAACTGCTCCATAATATACTGAACAATCTACCGTTTCTGATAAAATAGACTGTATACCTTTAAACTACTTAATGAACTAGTATTGACAACAACAAATGTGGAACCAACGCAACCAATTACAAAAGCAAAAAAAAACTCCCTTTTCCCCAGACATGTACTTTAACAACGTGGGATAACTAGTGATCAATATAAAAATAGTTTGTGTGCGCATCAGTAGGTGGGCTATTTTTAGCACATATAATGAGATCGTCGTTTGAATGCACAATTCACTTCAGCATTTCTACGGCTCCGGTAATGAAAATGTATGGAAAATAGTCATAGAGGAAAGGGATTTATAATTTAATAAGTTGAAAAATAAAATTGAAAAATTCTACTGTCAGAGTATAGCAAAATATACAACATCGAATATGTGCATAAATAAAAATGTGAGCCAAGTTGTTTTTACTGTAACTGCAAATCTGTACACGCAAAATTGTCATGAATCCATTTTAAGCTAATATCTGAAAAGTGCTTTCCATGACTCCAATTAGGTTTGAATTAAGTGTCGAGACAAATGCAGATGTTGATCGCTAACAGGGGTCAATTTATCTTTCCAAATATCATCGATTCCGATTTGTAGAGGCGTATGTTTTCAAAAGAAGGATAAGTCAGTGTTGTTTCAACATGTATTATTCATTGCGCAAAATGTATCCTACTTTGCAAAAATTCCCACCTACATGTTGATTGAAGCGGCATTTGCGGTTCTTTTCCCATTAATGTTCTTTGACTCCCCCGTCCGAAGAAATAATTAATGAAGAATTAGAAGGTACTTAACGTAGGCGTTAATTTCAATTATGTATTATCTTCTATAATTAATAATTTATCATAGGTGACAGTCTAAGTATTTAATTAAGTTGCATGGCGCCTTCAGATTTCAACTTAGGAAATCAATTTTGCAGAATTCTCCACAGAAATTATAAAACATTTAAATGTATAAATGAGAAGATATTAAGTTGTGCATAGGACTGCTTGTTCAGACGACAATTATATAGAATTGTAAGTTAAAGGATTCTTCGAATTAAGATTTATTATGGAATTTTTAATCGCAACAATCATCGCTATTAGAGCCAAGAAAACCCTATATTTGCCGTTAATAATAATTTTTACCGTCGTCTTAGCTATAATGTGTGTTGTGGCATACTTGGAGACCGTTTGATTGGGCCATTTTTTATCGACGGTTCCTTAAATCAAATAAAATATCACCAAGTATTAAGCGAATATGTTGCAAGTTTTTTGCAAGACTTTGCACGAATAAATGTTGGTTGGTTGACACACACAAGAATATATACGGATCTATTGGTTTGTCTGCGCGTTCATCTGATCTTACGAATTTAGATTTTTGGTTTTGGGGATGTCTTCAAGATCGAGTTTATTTAGCAGTGCCACAGAACGTAAACGATTAAAGAAACCGAATAGTTGAAGGTTGTCGGGAAATAGGTACCTAATGATTTCATATAAAATGTCACCCACGATGTTATAAGGAGACGCCACTGTTGTATTGAGCATGACGGCAACCAATTCCAACCATATTTGTAAAATTTCTGGTTTTGGTTTTAGTTTTTTAGTTTTGTTTTATATTTTGAAATAAAATTCGCGCAATGACTTATTTTTTATATCTATTTTCCCATGGCACACCACAGTATAACACAAGTGACTGTAGGAGAATGGATCAGAAAGTGATCTAATTATTTCTTTCTCTTCTAAGGTTACAACTGAAATGGATGTATTGTATGTACATCGATGGGTTGCGAATAAAAATCTCTATCCAATAGCGAGTACCTACATTGTTTTTTAAATAAACACATAAAAAGTTCACTCACATAAACATGATGAAATGGCTCCTAGAAGATTCGAATGTAAAGAATCTATACGTCACACCAGCGCACAAACTACAATGCTTATAGATGCATTCATTTCCATGTATCAGTGGTATGCGTTTTTCCTAGAAAAGTGGCGAGCATTTATTTTGCTCACCAATCTAAAATTTACACCGGATATGATCCCAATAAGAATTGTTCATCAAATTTTTCGCAGGAAATTGATGATTGATGACGTACAGGTTCTTCTCGTTCTAACTAGGCTCTACGCTTGAGTATTGACAAGCCACAAAAAAGTAATATTTTTTCTTATCTCCTCACTGTTCTTGAATAAAATTTTCTTCAAAATCCTTTCCTAGGAAACTATTCTAATTAGAAAAAAGAAATTAGTGCCGTCTATTAAACATCGAATCATAGCATTATACATTTTTCGGAAAATTTTAATTAAACATATAAGAAAACATATTTTGAAGTACTTAAAATTATACATTTCATGATTTTATGACGTCACATACCTTTATTTGCCTTTGTCATCTTTATTTCATGGTTGCGTTTGTGTAGTAACTTTTTATAGATTTTATGAATGAACATTTTTCAAAAAATGTATAATATTCTATAATTGGATGTCTAATAGGTGGCAGTAGTATCGTTTTTCTAATTAGAAGGGCTTCCCAGAAAAATAAATTTAAAGATAGCTATCTCTGAAGCACATTTCTAATTATGTACTTCGGTTGATTAGAAGGCAAAGTCATAAGAAGCTATTACTTTCTTATGACTTGCTAAATACTCATGCATAACATTTGCTATTGCTATTTTGCCATGCTTATCCCGCTTGACCCTTTATAACACTAATTTCCCACTTAGATATCTGTGTCAATCGTTCAATCGTTCTCCGAAAAAATCACATTTTCTGAAGACTAGCTTTCTTTCTCAAGAATTTAAAGACATATATAAAAATTGCATAATCGTAGAAATAAATAGTTATACAGAGTGCATAAATAGTATTGCTCCAAATGGGATTATATAGAGATATTTTGACATTTAGATTTGATATTTGGTGGGATTAAATTCTACATGAATATTTTGATATGAGTTTCACTTGTTTTGTGCGATTGGTATTAGTCAGACAGCCACCTTGTTTTTTTTTTTTTAATGACAAGTTAGGTTGAATTTCGCAAGTAATTCATTTAGAAACAATACGTTATCATATCCTAATGAAAATGCAATTCATATTAACGTAAATTCTTGAAATAAATTTTGCAAATAGCGCACAGCATCATAATTCACTAATTGAAAGGTTTAGGCATGTGTAACCTAGGCACTGTTGGAGTATGCGCGTGCTTATCACGTGATCGAGCACACACTTTATTATCGGCATTTTTTGTCTTCTTACATTACGACATGTAAATTTATAAAGCGGTGCATGGAAAGAGAAAGCACGGAGCGCTAAATTATTTGTGTTGGTATTTCTAATAATTATCACCCTGAGTGTATACTAGTCGTTTTACCAGTTTTGGCCTACTTCCAATAGAGCACAAATTTTATTTTCATCCATGTAATATAAATGAAAATTTAACGGATTTGCTATGCAAGAAACTATATTTAGCGGTACTTTTTACAATTTCAACAGAATAAATTTCTACGGTCAGTTAATTTGTCCAAAAATTACTAAAAAAAGTTTCCTATTTGACGTTGAAAGGCTCAAAGAAGTTTTTAAAATTGCTATCTTTCAGAAATAGTGGAACAAACTTGAAGCAAGGAATTGCTCTGTCGACTGATCATCCTTCTTGTTGTGCATATCATGGTCTTCATAATCCATTATCGCGAACTTCAAAAATGACTATGCTTACTTTACTAAACACTTCAACATTCCTTAATACAAATTTCATTATGCTGTACGGAGGAATAGATGGAACCACAAATTAGTGGTTGGTTAAGCATGACGACGGTGGTGTCTATAATCGGAGATGCATCTCATTTTGAATTACGTGTAAATTAAGTTAGCTTTAGGATACTTTAAGTTCTGTTTTAGTACTGATAGTAATAGCACTTGTCGTCTTTCTTTCCTTCTGGATGCATGTTGACCGCTTTACTTCTAATTTTACAATAGGATTAAAGTTAAAGGTTAAAACCACCACATGATTGTGCTAAACATACTACCTGAACATACCACTTAACAGAGTTGCTACCAAAAGTTTCGTGATTTAAAATGCTCCCTATAAAGAGAAAGCACGGAGCATTAAATGATTTGTGTTGGTATTTCTAATAACTATCACCCTGAGTGTATACTAGAATGGTAACGTGGGCTATTTTTTACCAGTTTTGGCCTGCTTCCAATAGAGCACAAATTTTACTTTTCTAGATACTTTTAATAGTTAGGCTTTGACAACCGTTTATAGGTACAAGAGCAGTTCTTCCTTTGATTTTATGTTTAAATAACAAAAATGTAAACGTTGACCAGGGAAACAGTTCTTTATTGTCTAAATGACAATATCTTCAGTTATAGCGACGGTGAACAAGTCTCATGAGAACATAAATTTTTCTACGCCTACTTACAGTTAAAATTAAAGTAATTCTTATAAACCGCGGTTTGTAACAATTGTTATGTTGATGCATAACAATATTACCTTTTTTGTAGGTTAACTTGACGTGCAGAAGTGTTTCAAATTCATATGTGAAAATAAAATTGGCATGTAAAAATACGTATTACCGAAAAAAGATTATTCATCTACGAATTTCTACATATCGTTTACAATAGCTGCTAGGATTACGACACCAAAACTGTAAATTTACATTACAGTCTGCGTTAAAACAAAAGTTATCGTTATTTTTACATTTATAAATATGTATTTAGGGCGTTATAGTAATAATAACGTAATACTACAGTGTGAGTTATGTAACTTTACACTAATATCCATCAGTGACAGCTATATTTATGTAACAATCTAATAAATACATACTATATTACACGGTTCTATTTGAATAATCAATTGTAAATATCGACGTATGTGTATGATATGGTTGCATTATCAAATATTATTTTATTGAAGGTGCGCATAGTTTTAAAAATTAGGTATTTGTATAGAAATAATAAGATATCTAATAATGGGAATTACAATGAAAATTTATGTTTAACTACATTAAAAATATTTCACTACATACTGAAGTTCAAGCTTACTTGTTATAAAAATCAAGAACATATTTAATTTGGAAAGAACGTAGTTAAATAGAGGGGAGAATCAACAAGTGACCTCGACGGTGGTATGTTCATTCATATTCCCCTCCCCTTTTCCCGGTCTGGCTTACCTTCCACCACGAATCAGGCATCCCCACAGGATCTTGATTAATCACAGCTTATGAAGCGTTCACTACTACTTCTTCAGGGTCACGTAAGCAACAAAAACCGAACGCGCACAGTCGGTACACAAGCACTAACTTGGCGGACGGAGCCTGACGTCCACCGGCGCTGCAAATAACTCGTATTATTCACCCACCTGTTCAATAGGAATCGCGACTCCCCGACCGTGGTTACGCACAGATTCGATATAAAGCGACAGGTTTGTACCCCCACAGTGGCAACAACCCGCACATGTTTTATATACTACAAGAGTATTCTAAGTGTGGGTGGTTTCGGATGGTTTCGGTCTCGTTCGACCTTAGAGATGCCGTCTGCGGCACGTGCGAAGCGAGACGCCGGGGTCCGCCGTATGTGCCGGCCCGTGAGGGTTCGTCCGATGTTCCCAATCCGGAAATCGACGGCTATAATCCCGGCTAATGTGCAACGGAATCGGCGGAATGAAGCGTCGAGCTGCGTTGGGTCCCGCCAGGAAAAACAGCGTGGGCGCTTCGCTCTCGACGAGTCCAAGTGCGACAGGCGTCTACACGTGAACTTTGACCTTTGTTTTGAACTCATCTACCGGCAGAGAGCCACGCACTCGGCATCAACAGGTTACTACCGACCCCCTTTTCTTAATTGCCAGACGAATACCGTGTTACATGACTTAATCATACACCTAAACTTCCTCCGATTCTTCATGAAATCCCACTACCAAACAGATATAGGAAGAGTAAAAAATTTTAATCCAGCTAAAAATAAGATTCTTCCAAGAATCCTTAATAAGAAAAACATGTTATATAAATATATATACTTACGTAGAATATACAACATGCATTACAATGTATCTATCTCATCTTTTAAATGTGGAAAATCTTCTCTACTTGTTAGGATTCGCAAGAATCATATAGTATCCAATCCGAACATTACTATCTTGACATCTATCTAACGTTTCAAACTTTACTTCTATTTCTATTTGCATAATACATCACTGTCAAATTGAGCGAAATTTTCTTTGAGGGGAGGAAGAGAGTTGAACGAACAAAATATAAAGCAAATACCTAATTATCCTTATAAAAGTGCAATAATTCGTAAGGTAGTAGCAAACATCATACAATCACGAACAAATCTTCCAAAGGACGTTATTGTTGACTATTTTGAAATATTAAAGTACATACTAGATGACTGAACCAAGCAATGTCTTTAACTACGGCGACATTAACTTACAAGAAGAGAAGACGAAGAAGAAGAAAAGAACTTCTTGACCTGGCGCCCAATGTCAATGATAAAAGAAAACATCATGGAAACCAGAACCACGTTTAGCATAAAAATCTTCATTGAATTATTAACAATATGCATTGAAACAATGTACTTCCAGTTAGAAGACTAATTCCACCAACTAGATTTTGGTATGGCGATGGGCTACTCCTTACCCTAATTCGCAGCATTCCATATGGAAAAAATTTAACAAACAGCGTGCACAAACACACCGTGATTAAGCCAAAGTTGTAGCTCAAATATGTCGACCTCATTTTCGTCATATGGCAACATCTAGTAGACACCCTAGAAGGATATCTGATACACATCACCAATATAGAATTTTCCATCAAGTTCACCGTAAAACTGAAAAAGAGGACGCTATTGCATTATCAGATGTCCTGGTTTTGGAACTGGCAGAACGGGAAACATAAAAACCGATGCATGTAGAAAATCAAGCAAAAAGGACACAATATCTGCATTATCAATCCAGCCATTCACAACACCTATACGACAGAGTACACTCAAATTTAAAAATCATAAATAAGGAAATTCTAAGCATCACTAACATATCTGTAGAGGAAACGGATATCCGAAAGATATATTGTCCAAAGCACGAAATTAGAGTGCAACTACGACCAGACAAACCACGACAATTCCATGCACAAAAGGACTATCAGAAAATGTCAAAAGGATAGGCGACCAATACAACATCAGAACAGCAATAAGAACTCCAAACAAAATAACGTTGAACAATAAAATCGGACAATACAATTAACGAAACAAAAACTATGTTTACAGCATTCCGTGTAGACACAGTGGCAAAACGAGCAGATTGCAGAAGAAGAATACAAAAAGACGAAAATAGAGAAATCAAAATTGGCGCAGCATGCTTGATGAGAAAATCATAGAATAGATTAAGAAAAACCTTTCATCTTAACAAAAAGATATCCGAAGCTGAAAGAAAATTGAAAGAAGCAGCATACATAGCAAACAGCACCGAAAACCATTCTACATACTATTGCTATGGATGTTATTAATACTTACCTACATACAGTGTAGACTTCACCGCAACAACCAGATGGGTTAAAAAGGTATAATTGTAATTGTAAAACTACCACTACACCATAATGAATAATATAGAGTACGATTTTAGCATAAATAAACCATGGCAAGAGTTTTCCTAGAAGCAGGTTTCAAAAATTCCTGAAAATCAACTTGGAAATAAACTGACAAAATAAAAACCTCAGAAATACTCTAACGCACGCCATTTTTCGGATATTAGATATAAATTCAAAAATATACATATCTCCACGTTAGGACGGAGGAGTCCCCTCCACCTAGCAAACGAGTTGCCGATTTACGAATCAATACTAAGGCCAGTACTGGTTTACGGCGCTTTTGCGTGGGCCTCCATATCACCCTCCAACTTGAAGTCCCTCCAGGCACTTCAAAACACGAGGCTGATAAGACTGATCGCAAGAACCGCTTGGAACGGAGAGATTCACCGTGACCCGCAAATTCCACTCTTCCCAGACTTTCTTGTGCTGCTTGACAGAGATGAAAGGGTTTATAGGGCCTCAGGTTTCCCACTCTGAGAAATATGGAGATATGTGAAGCTAAAGTACGACTGCAAATATTCTGCGTGTAAGCATGCCAAAGTTACATGTTGGTATTGTCCGATGGAAATACTTGCATCAATTTCAGAGATCGAATAGACAATATTACAATCCTCTCAGAGCCGTCCTGATGACGACAATATAATCACTGCCGAAACGTCAGATGCAAACAATCATATAAACTATAGACGATGGAAATAACACCAACTTTTCATACAAGAAGAAAAGGAACGTTCTTCTTTAAAAAACAATATTTCCCTGTTTTACATTAGAATTACTAAATCTTTGATAGTCAGTGATATTATTTTATACACGTAATGCTTAATTTACTGTAACAGAATGCCTTTCCTCCGCAAATACGTTGAGCGTAAGTGGGCAAATTACTCACTTGGTACTTGAATAGTTAGTGTGGGAGATAAGCTCTCAAATTTGGGTCAATACAACGTGTACCTACACGTGATAATGATAAAGGTCAACATTCAAACACTGGTACTACGAACTCATGTTATTCAAAATAGGGGTGAGATCTACAAGATGAACCGGTAGCAATGATTTATTCTGTTTCCCCTAAAACTTACTAGAACGCCTACGCGTTCGAACTTTGACTTTTCCCTATTATTATTACATCTCTTGAATTTATATCTTAAATATTTGCTATTTATCAAATATTTTGTGAAAGACATTTATAAACGACAAAGTAAACGGAATAAGGTTTTATTCCCAGGTGTACGTAAAATTAAATAAAAATACATGTAGGTATATACCTTATCAAACATAGAGGTTTAGGTTGGCGGATGCTTTAATCTCGTCAGATGTCACATCTTAGCGCATTTACTTTCGTTATATGGGTACACGCACGTATATATACAACGGCAACTAATGTCAATTTCGCCCATGTTTGCAATATTCGAGAGAGAGCATCTCCTTCTGGATAAATATGTACAGTTTACTGTTTACAATTCTTGTGGAATAAATCCAAGTCATTACAAAAAATGCAAATTTATGCATAATATTTGCAAAGGATGAATTTAAAGTACATACGAATGACTCATATGCTTCTTACGTAAATTACAATATAAATTTCTTCTCAATAAATTGTGTTCATAATTAGAATTTATTGTTGATTTTTACACACATTTCCTTTATATCATTGTAATGTTAGAGTCATACAAATATAAAGTTGCACAAACATAGAAAAATTTTGTCATAGTCATCGAGATGCAATCACTTTTATAAAAGTTACGCAAAACGATTTCTACTAGTTTTCTGGGTTGAAATTTCAGACTACCGAAAAAAAAGTTTTTCATAAATAGTAATAAATTTAAAATCGACATACATATCGATGGTCAGACTCACTTACATATGTATATCTGGTGTGATGGACAAAGATGCAGCAACAAACTGCTATAAACTGAGCGCAGCAAAAAATAGAACCTTGTTTGTTTAGGAATAACAGATGTAATGAGGATCACTCATATAGCGGCAATGCAATGCCTCCTAGATCTCCCTCCTTTCCGCTTGGTGATAATGGGTGAGACATGAATGGGGCATCTTAGATTGCAAGAATTATCAAGTGGCAAATATACAGGACTGGTACAGAATAATATTGTCCATCAGGAAGGCAAATTTTTGGGAATTAATCAAACCACATAATTTTGACATATATGTTTAACAGAAGCTTCGAGGTGAAAATCGCAGATCGAATAAGCTGGAAACAATCCAACTACAGAGACAGGCTCGGTGAACTGATCTGTTTTATAGACGGATCAAAAACCGAGGACGCGACTGGAGCTGGATCATACAGTGAGGTGAAAAATATGCCACAGTTTTTCAAGCAGAGGCATACCCAGTAGTGTACCGTGCAAACGAAATCAATCAGAGGGCTTATAAAAATAAACGGATTTGTATTGCACAGACAGCTAGGTGATACTGAGGGCATTAGTAAGCCGCAGAGTACAATCACGACTGGTTTGGGAATATATTCGAGAACGGAATAGAGTCATTCTGGAATCGAAGGAAACAAAAAAGCCGATGAGTTAGCAAGAAATGGATCAACGGCTTCATATCTAAGACCATAACCTGTTCTAAGAGTGTCAAAAAACATAGCACCGTAAGGTTTAGAGCCAAAGTGAGGCACAAAGAATACTGGAAGAATTCAACCGGGTAAATTCATAGAAAACCCTTTTTCAAAGGAACCATCAACAAATAAGACTGAACAACTAATAACCCTCAGTAGTAGTACTGAAAGAACGCCTACAGAAAGAATGGCAACGACCGCATACCACACGCTGTGTGAATGCGAGGCTCTGGACGCAAAGAAAAACAGGCAATTTTGGACAAGTCAAAAATGATTAGTTCGATCGACTAGTCAGAGACCTGTACAGACTAGAACAGGACACCAGGATTTTGGAATGGCTGGCATGGTTCGATGGGTAAAGAAAATGGGAAATTAAGCTCAAAAGCCAAGAGGCCGCAGTGTTTCCGGAGATTCCATCTCAGATGATTCCCGTTATTTCATAAAGCGAATTTTTGGAAAACTGAAAGGAAGAATAGAAATATTTTCTAGTTAGATTTACACTTATGTGCCTATTTTAATTGTTAAATAAGATTTTCTCTTAATAAGAATAAAATTACGAATTCATTAAATATTGATCCTTTTTTGCACTAGATGAAATTTGATTGAAAGCTTTAAATCATTACATATATAACATATTTCTCGCACGACATAAATGTACAAAATGTTTCCATCCATGGGAAAGATATCCTAAGCACCTTAGTCCACGTAGTTTCTTATTTTCAATTTAACTTCTTGGACTATACCAGTTAGGAACATCTCTGGAAATTAATTTCGAAAGAGCATCGCTACTACTTCAAAGTACCACAAAATATCCATCACCATATATATGTAAAAAGTGTATTTACTCGAGTTTGATAATCGAAGCGTTAAAATAATTGTTTTTGATTTTACAGATCACTGCAGACTCGAAAAGTACCTACACAGAATCCAACTTCCTGATAAAGAATGAATGCCGGCAGTATTTAGTGCCAAAGAGGATAGTGAAGCACATGATCTGCCACTGTCCAGCTGCCACCAGAATCAGGAAAATGATGTTGTGAAGGTTGATATTTTTCTGGAAGGCCTGAGGAAAAAGCTTTTGAGCCAACGGGCTAAATATGTTCGAGGAATTCTAGAATAACATCCGCTCTCTCTAGAGGCCTACTCGTTCTTAAATAATTACTAATGCACTAACTTCAATACACTTGGTGTACAGTTGAACAATTTAATAAATATTAAGTACACAGAGTACATCTTCCATCACAAAAAAGGATATATTATCGTGTAAATGATAGGACAGCATAGATATAGAAACATAAAACAAAAAAAGAAGCTCAAGGATGTTGGCTTGCGAATGCCTTTGTTTAGAATTATATCATTAGATCTAAAGATAGCATTACTAGAATGAATAATCTGTTTTGCGACAAAAATACACCGTGTTCCAAAAGTTCCGAGGCATCAAACACGATCCTCCACCCCATCCCAGAGGATGGAATGGGCTACAACTTTGAAATCTTGGAAACCCTCATTTTTCATTGCAGATTTGGGTATGAAAGCTTTGTCGGAAACATTTTTTTCGATTCTTAATAGATGGCGCTGATATTCGCAAGAAATATTTTTTTGTGAATTTTTTGATATTTTGGGGTATTTGCGTAAAATCATTTACGATCCACCTCTTTAAGTAAATGTTTAAAAATAATTAAAGGCATATTTGATATATTGTAATTTATTTAAAAAAAGACCTTCAAGTACATCGTGCTTATGGTAAAAGAAAACAACTTCTCGCATTTACAACTATTTACAATAAAAGCAGCTGTTATTGCTCCCTTTACAATATTTCCGGATAACCACGTGTTTAGAAGTATTCAGCATATCAATTAGGTTATAATTACGATAAAATAATACGCCTCAACTTGTCACCTACGCCCATTAAAATCCTTGAATGAAAGCAATCGATTTTCTACATTCGCTTCATAATTATTAATTAACCGATCAATCATTCAACTTTCTCTGGCTACCCCCTTCCTCCACTTCGATTCTGTGTACGCCATCTACGTAGTATAAGAGTGAGTTTGTCCACGTGATGGAGTCGCTGTCATTAAGATATTAGCCGCACGACAATCGTGTGCAATGAATCTTTCATTACATGTGACGCTGTCAGCGGAAGACTACCGAACAACTCCACGTCAATATTATATTTCAGGGAAATTATCTCCGGGATAAAATAAGATTTTTATTTACATTTCCGCAAATACTTCCCTTTCATTCATCGCACTAAGAGTAGTTCTTAACACATTTTTAATTAAAGCTGATGAATTTAAAAGTGATTAATTGGCAATATTCTTTCTGTTTCCTTTCCTGCACTTCGCTGTTTTCACGATAGTCTCCATAATATCCAAGAGATGTGTCCTTAATAAATACACTAGCTTAAAACTAATATGGTTTACTACGGGACTAATGTTAATCGTTGCGCAATTACAAACAATCCGAAAATTAAAGCTCAAAATTAATACAAATATCAGATTTTATCTTCGTCACCTACGGGCATGTAATCACTTAAAGCTATTAACTACGATGTTTCCTTAAATTAACATAACGGAACAATAAATCAAATGCTTCTTGACATACGCTCCTAAGTCGTTTGATCCCTGAAAAATACTGTTACCTAGCCCATCCCGTTTCATTCTTAATGTAGTAAAATAAAGCCAGTAAATGACAGTGTAGCGATTGATTGATCACCTGATGTATTTATGTACATCTTTCTAATCTGACGTAACTAATTCACTATCAGGATGAAATAAAACTAGATAGTAATTTCCATCTGTGCTTAAGTTTTTTTCAAACAAATTACGTAAATGATGTAAAGTTTGTGAAATTTCGTTATTATACAGAACGAATTTGCGTCCTGTATTCTCCAAAACTCCCGCATCTAAACGTGGTCTAATATACTTATTACTAAAGCTCGGATTATATGCAAAATGTATATTTGTTTTTTAAAGATATATCAACCAAATTTTTAGTATTTTGGCTGTATCTAATGTTTTTTTTATTAAAATGAGCTTATTAAAAAATGCATATTCTGCATATTTTTGCTACTTCGTGCATATTTCATGAATTATTGCATATTTGTGCATATTTTCGTCAAATTACAAATTTCCTCCAAAAAATTCCATTGAATGTTGAAGATTGGAAATTTCAGTGAAAAGTAAACCTGTAATTCCTTCATTGATATTTACTGAAAAAAAGCACGTCAACAACATTTTCTAGTGCGTTCTACAGCGAAAAAGAGTAACTTATATACTAAAATTATAGATACAAACAAATTACGAAACTTTAATTTTTAAAAACAGACGTTACAAACTAAATCTCAACTGCCAACCCACAAAGGCGGTGGCACAACATCTAATACAAAGGCTCATTGAATCTAACACCGACAAACAAAGAAATAACAAAATATAGTAGTGCTTCGATTATCCGTGAGCATTTAAACCGTGGGGCGGATTATTTGAGCAGCGTTCTCGCCGAAATCTTAAACAATATAAATGAAGTTATTAAGTTCCCACGATGATATTTTCTTGGAATAAATGCTGAAAAAACGCATAATCCGCGTGCATTCCAATATTTTATTTATACAATTTAGGATACACCTACATTTATCTTCAAATTTCCAAGAAATATACATATTCGGTATATTAAATTCCGTATGTCACATCCAATACCACATGAAAAAATAATATTAATGTTGTCCGATGCTGCTGCTTACATGTGTAAAGCCTCAGTTAATTTAAAAATATTTTTTCCTAATTTAATCCATACTACTTGTTTGGCTCACGGTATTAATAGAGTTGCCGAAGAAGTAAGAAGCCAATTCCTTCTGGTGAATGAGTTAATTAGTAACATAAAAAAGATTTTTGTAAAAGCGCCATTGCTGGTTCAATTTTACAAGAACTCGTTTCCCGATTTACCGTTACCGCCACAAACAGTAACTACTAGATGGGGTACATGGCTAAATGCCGCAATTTTTTATTCAAAAAATTATCAAAATACATATTAAAAACTTTATTTTTGAATTATCTAATGATTCAAATGCTATAAGAGAAGCTAAAAAGACCTAATACCAAATCATTTAGCATTTATTGCAACACATTTTTCTATAATATCAGAAACAATTTTGACATTAGAATCAAGAGAACTGCTCTTGCCTGACTCTGTAAATTTAGTAAGCAAATGTCACAAAGCACTCTCAACTGTTAGAGGAAACGGAGAAATAATTTTTAAAAAGCTAACTTCAGTATTAGAGAAAAATCGAGGATTTAAAATTCTTTCAAAAGTTTCTCTTATTTTAAATGGGAAATTTATGGAGGACATTGAATAAGAAGTAGAACGATCTTTTTCGACGTTCAAACACTTGTTAGATGACAGACGTCATTCACTTAAAATAGACAATTTCGAAAAGCACCTAATTGTCAATTTTAATAATAAATAATAGCAGTTTAAGTAGCTAGATAGACCAAGAGCAAATAGTTAGTAGATAGTATTATAGGTGTTTAGGTAGACATTATATTAGGAATAATGTTGTACGAGCATTATGTTGTAACATACTTAAAATGTAAAATAAACTGTTATCTTCATGTTTTTTTTAAGTTGTAATAGTGCATACTGATGCATATTTCGCATATAACAGAGCATATTGTTGTCAAAATATGTGCATATAAATGCGCATATTTTGTTGATGTTTGTGTCCATATAATCCGAACTTTACTTATTACAGTAATAAGCACAATAGTAATTGACGTTGCAGGTATGTAGTGTTGTGTCCGTCGCGTTAACGAAGGGGTACAACATTTCACGTACTCTTAAAAATGTGCACTCCGTATTTAAAGCGTACATTGCACAGCCCACTACATGGGTGTGAGGAATTACTGTCATTCGGAAAGTGATATATGAGAAGAACGCACATATTATTTAATAGACATAGAGAAAGTTGTCTTTTTCAAGTAGCGCTGTTAGAAGAAGACGCTTTTCATTCCAGGACAGTTTTCAGAAATGCTCAAACACTTGAATTCTTTGTTCGTCCGTTCTTTCGTTACACTTCAAAGCCAATTTTCCGTTGCACTTTTATCCTACCTTCAAAACATTTGCACCTTTTGGAACATTATAGTCTCATTCTTTTTTATGCTTTCTTTTTGCATTATATTTTTCCCTGTCTTTGTCTTTCATCTTTATCCTTCTTCCTTTTCCATGTTAGCTGATCGATGTTTCGTCTTTTCTTACGCGACCTGATTTCAGATGCTTCGTCTTTTCGAGAATCTTCTTGCTTTTCTTGTTTATCATAATCTGAATCGGGATCACTCCAAATCTGTTTTTTGAACGCGTGACTCTCTGGAATTATGAGAAGTATCTTGCTCTAAACCATATATGGGCAACCCCCGGCCCCCGGATCTAGCCCTCCACCAGTTTCAATCCGGTCCGCGAGACATTCAGAAAATTGAAATAACGATATCAATTCAAATCAAAATGTTGTTTCTATATTCACTACTACCTACTTATTTCTTGCCTACGGCCCGCGACCTGATTAAGTCCCGAAATTACGCCCTCAGCTAAGCAAAGGTTGCCCATACCTGCTCTAAATCATAACTCGCATAACATTCTTATGCGTCTTCGTCAGGTTCTTTGTGTTGATGGCTATCATACAGAAGTTTTTCATTCGTATAGTCATCCACAGGAATCTCTTCACAAGGGTGTCCAAGTTCCACTCATTTAAGGCTTGCAAGAGTTTGGTGACTGTTATTCTGAAGCACTTTTTCAAAGGTTGCAAGAACTGACGGATTGTAGTTGTTCTGATTCATATCATTTTCTACATTAAGCGAAGCCACGTCAACTATGATCAACATTCTTGGTGCTTTTGATTTGTTGTTCATTTTGACAAAATAATATTTAAGAAACTACTACTAGAAAAGTATATAGAGGCTAGGTTCCTGACAAAAATGTAACAATTAATCCTCGTAGTCATCTATGAAAACATTAATTGCCATCAGATAAAAATAAAAGTAACGCGTCATTGCCTACGAATACAGGTGAAATTTACATAAAACTAAGGTATTCAAAAACCTGGAGTAACTAATATCTATCCATTGAAAAATAGAAGTTAAGACGTCACACAATTAACGATCGCTGTATTCTGTAATCCATTGAACGTCATCTACGAATACTTACAGCACGCACTAACTTTACCTCTAACAAAACTATATTGTGTGCTTAGCTATACATTTGTATATATGTACGTAGCAATTGAATTGCTATTTTGTTCTGACAATGAGGGTATATTTCACCCACGACGTACGCGTTAGGAACACATTCAACCTCCACCATTTAGTGTGCTGGTATTAATGTGGTACTATTCAAAGTGCTCTTCACGTTCGTTTCCGTAAATACATTGCTTTTGTAGAACGCTCGCTTTTAGTGCACAAGCAAACATCTTCAGTACGGGAGGCTTCATATGCAAAGTTCGCAATTAGTGTATACCTAAGAAGCAGCTGACCATCTCCGTGTTGATGAGCTGTAAAAGGAGCGGACAACGATCATTTTCCTTTTATTAAAATGATTATTAATGCATGCACGTGAGATTATAAAGATTAAAGGACTTACAATTAGTGGGTTTATATCTATACACCGTGAAATCGTACGATAGAATTTATCCGTATGGCTATGACGATACGAATGTGATACTTTTAACAAGATTGTGTAAATCTCGACGCCCATATAAACCAGCTACCCGATCTGTATAACCGATCTTGTTTATCATCGCAGCAATAACATGCAACAGACATAAATAAAATACTTTGAGCTTGTATACGACAATTGATACTAGAAACGGTCGCGTCTGGGAGTGTCCGATCCAACTATGACGCGGAGCAACAAGTACAACAAACATTACTTCAATAAATTATAACTAGAGGTTCCATTACCATAACTCGCAAATCACAATATGATCTATAATTGCTAGTACTATAAATTACAAAACGAATATATATTTTACATGTCAAGGTTACATTTTTAATGTGAGGTGTGTCCCATTATCTTCTAGGAATAACTGTAAGCACGGTGACCTGTGCGTAAGCCTGTCTTCATTTACAAGTTAGCGTGAATTCTGTGCGTATAGTTCAGGCCATCAATTTCAAGCATGGTCGACAGATAATAAATGTAGATATCTTTTCCTCAATAACTTTCATCGCAAAAGTTAATATCTCATTAAAATCAAGTATTACAAATCATTATGAACACCCGAGTGCCCTCGTTGGAATGTATTGATTTTACTGTCAACGAAGTCAATTTTTTGGCCCCCATTATTGAATTTTGTAGACATTTTGGACGATTTTCGCAATTTATTGGATTGGATGTATCTCCAGCCTCCTTGAATACTATAATAAACAAATGACGTGAATTTTTTGACGATGAGTTAGAATAATATCACTTCGTGTTGTTTCGACTGTTTTCATCCATTGCATTGTGGAAATCTAACATTATGGGAGTGGTTCCATTGCCATGTATGTAAGTGTGGTATTAGGGTGATAGTACACTGCGACGTGATAGATCTATTGTGTCCCCTCTTCTCGCTGTCTGATTCCTTTTAAAAAGTGCAGAATGTCCGAAGGCCCCAGATTAGGTAACTCTCCCTCTTCGATTTCACATGCTCCCAGATGCAGCGCCCTTGAGTTGCATAGTGCAGCGCAGTTTGTGAGTAGATGGATGAACGTTTCGTCCTGTTCCCCACAAAATCTACATTCGGCTTTCTTCGCTATTCCAAGCCTGCTTAGATGTCCGTTCAGTTTACAATGGCCTGTAAGGATCCCTGTCAATATCCGAATATTATTTTTACTCAGGTTGGTGCATTCTGCAGATCTCTTCTGGTTATAGGTTCCCAGAAGTGTTTTAGCTTGCCTCATTCCCTGGAGATTCTCCCAGTATTTGGATTTTCTCTGCTCTACTTCATTTTTCAGTTTCTCCAGTGTTATGCTGCTACTTATCCCACAAAAGGGTTCTGCCCCTACAAAAGGTGTTCTAGCCCCTCTCTTAGCGAGATTATCCCGGAACCCACAATAGGGTTACTTTGTTCTTTTTGCCTAGCTCGCTTAGTTTTTGTAGATACTCCCAAACCATTTTGGAGCTGATTATGTTTGACCTCAGCGCCCTAAGAGCTGCTTGACTATCAGATATTATGATAATCTCCTGCTTTTCATAGCTTCTGTCAATGTTGACCTGGACACATCTTTCAATAGCGTGTATGTCCGCCTGGAAGATACTTGGGTACATCCCCAAGCTTTCGAAATATTTGGTTCTAGACCCATATATCCCTATTCCAGTTCCCTCTGCCGTTTAGGAGCCACATGTGTACCATTATTACTATTGAGTTTCGAAATGGTATCTCTATCCCATTCACTCACAGTGCTAAGCATTGTGGTAAATTCTTTCGCAAAGTTGAACTTCCTTGGCATGTCGTCTCGGGGCATGTCCCACATATGGTCACCTGCAGGAGGTTGAGGCCTATGCCTAGCCATTCCTTCCCTGATCATCCTACGTGTGGTCCTTTTAGCTATGCTCTCCACAAAAATGTGAAGAGGAGTAAGATTTAGTACCACTTCAATAGCTGCTGTTGGGCAGGTTCTCATTGCCCCAGTTATGCATACGCATGCTAATCTTTGCACTTTAGAGAGATTAGCTCTCGCAATTCCATTGCCATACTTAACTAAAATGAAACCAACGAACCAAAAACTGTGTGTATGGCATTTCGTGTGAATGTGGACGCACATACATTTGTGAAATAAGCAGACCGCTCAAAATAAGAATAGAAGAAGATTTGCACAGCAGGGTTGAGAAACAGATCATAGAATAGCTTTGGAAAATGCTTTCATCTTATCTAAAGAAGACAGATAAATCAAAAGGAACTTAAAAGGAGCGACATATATAGCCACGACACCAGAGGTCATCAATGCATCAAGCTTGGAATTACCGTTAGTACGTAATCTCACTTCGGCAATCAGACGGGTTCATAAGGTATATACTGAATTCTAAAAACACCACAAGAAGATACAAGCAATGAACAGTACGTTCTTAGAATCAACAGAAATGTGTTGAACTTTCTGCAGAATCAGATGTAAAAAATCATCGATTCATCAACGATCAGCTTATACAGAAAGGAAAAACTACATGCTCATAAGTAGTCGATATGCGATTGCAATATACAGTGTACACGCTACTGTCTAACGTGTACACTGTATATTACAGAAAAAAGCGCGTAAGACAATTTACCCGAAGGATACGTAGAATTCCATTATTGGAATTAGCAAGTGGCAGTTCTTATCATTGCTACTCTGATGACGCCAACCGAAACGTCGGCTTCCCACAATCCAACAGAAGATGGAAATATTCCAAACATCGCTCAGATATAATAAACAAAGGTGATATAAACCGTCCTGCAGGCGATATTTATTCTAACTGCGTGTTGCATTACATTATAGATCATGCAGCACATTCAATTGTTTTGCTTCCCTTATGGATTAGAATGCGACCAGTCTACAGTTTCAAATTAAACCAGCTATTATTTGCATTGTACATACTATGAGCTCCATGCATTTCAATGTACTGTTTTACAAAATCTTTTGGGATTGTTTCTAATTCGGTTTTATCTTGGCTGTATTACACACATAAAGAGGATTTCTTAACTCAAAGAAATATATTTTGTTGCCCGTATTTCCTTGACTTAATATAGACGAATTTTAATACAAAGTACTTCCCTTTAGAATCAAAGAAGTCATATTTTCGACCGTAAAATACACGATACACTCATATGTGTGTCGAAAAATATGTAAATATTTGTAGTAATAGTATATTTAGAGTAAACCAGTAATGCAGTCACAGATCTAGTGTGAATAATTCATGGATTATCAGTCCCGCTACATAGCTCGTAAAACGAGTGCAGACGACTGCGTATGTAGTGATTCCAGAAACGATTTGTTATAGGATAATATAAAAACATCAAAGAAAATATGCCTAAACACAATTAACTGAACCGGCCGCCTCGTGGGTTGAGAGTTTTGCTAGTGTCCCGTAGAGGGTGCACATCTAAACTCTTGACTTCCTAGTAGGCGAACGCGGATTTAGTTTGAGATGCGATAGCGAGGAAAGTGAGTTTGCACTAAGAGTGACGCTGATGACGTCTGGTATACTGACCTACCTTTGCTGGTATTGTGATTCCAACAATAGGTCATGAGCACCGCCATATTGGCATTTTTCAGAAAGGTAAGAATAAAATAGTATTTCGTCCAACCGATGTGGTGTCAGAATTATTGACTCTGTTTGCATTGTAATAACTTCTAAAGTACCTATTTGTAATAAAGAAAACGCAATTTTTTAATTAATTTTTGTCACCTGGTTTAACAGAATCTGACTTACAAGGAAAGGGGTGCGTGCATCCCACCAATTTAAAAGAAATGTGGTGAGTTTATAGATCTATATGGTCTAAGAACAAAGGTAACTTGTTTAGCTGCTAAATCACCCGCTTTCCCAGAGTAGGGGAACAACATTACCCTTCGCTGTTTGATTTAATACCTCGGAAGCTACAAGAGAAGATAACAGAAATACTCAAAACTGTGGCATTGATACACTACATATTTTTAAACACATTGCCATAAATTGCACTACCCTGGACGCATGTTTCAATAGCAAAGGTATCATCATCTGCAGTTAAACTGAACAGTTCAGTAATTAATTGCTTTCGTAAAGATGTGTGCGGGGCACAATAGGTCTTAAGGCCGAGTTGCCTCACGGGGTAAACCTGCCCATGAAAGTCAAACAAAAAAAGATGTGTGCAGTTTTTTGATGTATTCAAAATAAAAAGACAATTATAGCTGATAGAAGATATGAAGTAAATCCAAAATTCGTGAGAGTCTCCGTACTAACAATAAGATGGATTGAGAATGTTACATTAAAACAAAGAAAGCAATGTTTTGTTGTATATACATTTCTTACCATGTGCAATTGCTAATGTCTATACAAATCAGATAGAACGATTGGGATAGAAATTAGATAGATATTATAGTGCTGATTGAAGTAAAACTGATGTAATTATCTGCCATGTTCTTCGTAAAGCATCCTGATATTACTAGGCTCCATGCACACCAATTATCAACTACTAACGAAATTACAACGGCACGCTTCCCCGCAGATTACCTAATCCATGTAATTTACTAAGAATTTTGTTCAACCATGTGAAATGCCTCGGGGAATTTAAAATGTAAATCGTGATTTTTCCTTCCTTAGCGTGTGTCTAGCGCACAGCATGTTTGTATGCAAGTACGCACATAATATACATACATACATAGTAGGTATAGGTCTGCAGTTTACATTTTAGAGCACATCATTTCAAGCAGTTTCATGTTCTGAAAGTTTTTACAACCATACAACATGCAAATAAAGCCATCATTAAACACTTTCCCAATAACACATATACGTTCTCTCTAATGAGGATGTAATCGATGCAATATCATCAATAATTGTGCACTGTAGTTGATTACCCCTTTTCAGTACATTTACATAGATAAAATGGACATTATAGACTATATCTTACCTATTGTACTACAAACAATCAGTTTATCTATATCCGGATAAATTAAGTGTATTTGTATCATTAAAATCATGCAAATCATCAGAACATACCCCTTCATACTATTATCCCTATTTAAAAAGTCAAATCCCTTTACAATCGCCAACATTATGTGTAAAGACATTAGTAAAAACTCATTTGCACCTATTCATTAACCACAGGTACATTTCAGGCAGCATAAATTACCTGACTTTTCCTACAACTCGGTTTATCTAATTATTACAACTAAACACTCCATTTATCCTTCATATATTATCTACTACAAAAAAAAATAGCTTTCCAACGTTAATGATTAATGTTGCAATATTGCGTAACCTGCAGTCAAATGGATAATAAAGTAGTAATTATATTCGTAGAACTTTTACAAACTTCTTAAGCAAATTTTATGCAAAATGGTACATCATTAGCAATAGTAATGTTCTTTATGTTCAATATACTTACTATATTACATAAATAGAAACTGCCAAGTATAGAATTTTATGTAATGAACACATCAGAAACATTACAGCACATATCAGAATAATTAGACACGCATACATACAGTGTTTCGGTGAAAGAAGTCATCTTTTATCATTAATATAAATACCTATAACTGCAACAGCAATTACAGATACATATGTATTGCAGTAAAACTTGAAATAAAAAATGAACGTTGTCTAAAAGATATAATTAAAAGTAACAAACAATAACATAGGTAAAACAGACTGGCAAATCATATTCAGACAAAATATCAAAAGAATGCATTAACAGCATATATCGGTCTACTTAATACTAAATTCGTTTCTTTTCTTTTCGCTTGGTTAAGAGTCGCAAAATGTTGGATCAAACAAAACAGATATCTAAGTTCATGCAAGAACTGCTTCACAGGCTGACAGCCTCCAGCGTACAATGTATAGGATACGCCGATGACATTGTTATAATAGCAAGAGGCAAGTTTGAGGGAATTCTCTCTGACCTAAAACAAACAAGCCTTAGAATCACTAGTGAATGGTGTCGATCAGTGGGGCTGAGTATCAACTCAGCGAAAACCACGATTGTACCTTTCACTAGGAAAAGGAAAATCTCGAACATGAAAGACATCCGTTTGGATGCAACAGTAATAGAATGTAAAACAGAAATCAAATATCTAGGAGTAACCTTCGACCAAAAACTTCTGTGGAACAAGCACATTGAATTAATAATGAATAAGGCAACAAGAGCCTTAATGATATGCCGGAACCTAGCAGGCAAAACATGGATCTGGCATAGTAAGACCTACGGTAACGTACGGGGCGATAACCTGGTTGCAGAAGGTCACACAGGTCACAACAAGGAATGCCCTTGACAAGCTGCAACGGTTAGCATGCGTATGCATCACCGGAGCTATGAGAACATGCCCAGCCGCGCCTCTGGCGGTCATGCTAGACCTCACACCCCTACACATAGTGGTGGAGTGAGCGGCCCATGCGGCAATGCACAGACTAGTTAGAACAGGGACTGGAGGGTACGAGACCCCGTGCCAGAGGGCTTGGTCACCTTAAGCGGGACTCTCCCCACTTCTAAGTCTACCGAATGACGAAATGGTTAAAAAAAATTAGCTTCGAAAAGAATTTCCTTACGAAGCTGAGCAATAAGAGAGATTGGAAAGCACAATCCTCCGCCTACTCCCTAAAGGCAAATACCATTAAATAATATGTGGATGGTTCCAAAACTGATACAGGAACAGGTGCAGGGGTATTCGGGCCAGGAACCAAATACTCAGAACCAATGGGGATATACCCCATTGTTTTCCAAGCGGAAGTTAATGCAATTGGAAGATGTGCTCAATTGAACCTTGATAGGAACTATCGGAAGCAGAGCATTGTGATTTTCTCCGATAGCCAAGCAGCCATAATGGCACTGAGCTCTAATACTATCAGTTCGATATTAGTCTGGGAATGTCTTGGCAGACTAAATGACCTAGGCAAAGAAAACAAAGTTGCACTATGCTGGGTACCAGGACATACTGGAATCAGCGGCAACGAGGAAGCTAATCTATTAGCAAGGAGGGCCGCCACAACTTCGTTTGTGGGACCAGAGCCGTTTTGCGGCATAGGGATGAGCACCTACAAAAAAAAAAAAACTCAAAGGCAGGGAGGAGAAGTTCAGAGCTTTCCTCTGGGAGAATCTCCCTGGTCTGAGAAATTCCAAGATATTCCTTGGAAATTACAATAAGAAAAGAGCAAAGACCCTGCTAGAATTAAGCAGAAACAGACTACGCATCCTTACAGATTTTCTTACAGGGCGTTGTCACCTGGGGGAACACATGACAAGGATAGGTCTGAAACAGAATAGCGATTGCAGGTTTTGTGGGGCGGAAGGTGAAAGTCCAGAACACCTAATATCCAACTGCACTGCTGTCACAGAAACTCGTGCCAACCATCTTGGCAAAGATGTCATAGACGAGGGAGAAATACCTTCCTTGAAACCATCGCAGCTATTGCAATTTTTTAAAGTTCTTAGACTGGATGGGGAGCTATAAGTGCGGGCAAACCCTAGCAGCTTACAGCTGATGTACGGGGGCACAATAGATCAACAGGTCGCGGTGCAAGGTCACCCTAATTAGATTTAATCTAATCTCATGCAGCCAACAGCCACAAAAAGGAAGTGTTTTGGCAGGTTTGTTGAGCAATCACATTATAGGACCCTTTTTGCATTAAATGCAAAACATTTACTTTCAACAGGGTAGTAGTCCTGCTGAAATTATTTAATACGTATACTTAATTACAACCATAGATGTGATAAGTCCAGTATATTATTTGCATGCCCACTATATAAAGCATGCGCTAGTCTTCACAATTTCTACTTCATTCGTAGTTTATTTGTAAGATTATCACTTAAGGACCACCAAGCTTAACGAAACAATCTAAAAGAAAATGAATAAGGAACGTCTTCCACCGATCGCACTTCTCTTCTTGTATAATATCGCCTAGTTTTATAAAAATGATATGAATTTAACGAAACAACGAAGCGGTGAATTCCTTTTCAGTTCATAAAGCAAGCCGACTCGGTGCGCCCGCTGCCCGTTGACATTTAGCTGGTAAGATAATCGCTGTAAGGCACGAACTGGCTACGGTAGTCGCGTAATCTAATTTTCCGTCGCTACTACGTGAATGAAATACCATGGCACATGACCTCACTCATCTCATTTAACAATGTCAATGACACGGAAAAGTTCTGGATGCAGAAATGTCGAAACGAATGTGCGAATGTATGATGGCGTATTGAAGAGGAAAAGAACTGTCGCTCCAGGTTCTATGGAAGTTTATTAATTTATTCTCACCTTAACATATATATGCTTGTCTAGATACAAATATGGAAAGATCTCCAAAACGGTGCGTAAGTTATATTGTAGTTAATCGGATTTGGGCATTGTACAATGATAATACCTGTCTAATACGTTATAATGACTAGATATAGCTATAAAGAATGGTGTTACTAGTATTTAATCTGCATTGTTCTATAAAGAGTTCTATTACACACGCAAATTACACCTCCAAAGCTTCTTTGGAGATAGTTACAGACGTAAATTTATGTCATTAAATCATGTACTTTGTATTACCTAATTCAGCTCTGTATTAAGGTGATAAATATTGTTAGATTTTCGGACAGAAAATGTTTAACGTAAACATGCTTATCTTCATCGTATATCATATAGATTCCAAGTTTTCATTTCTTGGTAAACCCACTATCTCCAATTATTGCTTACACAAAAAAAAAACTAGGTTAAAGTTAAGTGCAAAACATATTATGAATAGCTTCTTAAAAACAGAACACCGTTAAATTTTGACCGATTTTATAAAAAGTGCATAACTTTGGACTTTATCATGGATAAGACTTTTAATATCTAATCCCTAATTTATAAAATTATGCAAAGCACAAGTCTTTCAGTATAAAATAACTGCGCAAAACGCGTGATTTAATATTAATGGATATCTGCACAGCACAATGCTTTCAGTACCCATGCAAAAGACATCTTTTAGTAACAACTCATTGTTGAATTGCTACCAGCAGTTAACCCATGCTGAATAACAGAAACAGAATCTTAAGCTATAATGTTAATTTATTGGTTTTTACGTACCCTAATAATTAGCAGTATTGTAACCCACTGCATTTAGTACATTTCGGTACATCCACTAACGCATAGTCAACTTTAATAACAGCTCCTAGAATTCATAAATCCCTTTCAAAGAAGAAATTTTGGTGATGTGAACACGTAGTTATTTGATAGGAATAGGTTTCCCACTTCTGATATAATATTTTCAGACGGAAAAATCTTAAAGAAAATCTGTTTTTCTTCGCCATTCTGCACAATATAATATTTTATTGCAGCTGAATACCTCGCGACAGTGAACCCATAATCAACAATGACATTGGCTATGATCAAACTACCTATAAAAGGTGTCACATCTTCAAAATATCAAAAAGGATGTTTTCCAGATTTGAATCAAAGATAGCTTCTAATTTTGCAGAAATAAATGGAAAACCACAAAGAGTAATGTAGTTATGTCTTTGACACGCGAATCATCCTATTAGCTAGGTTCAAGCTAGGTTTTAGGTCTATGCTGAACTCTAAGCATATCCACGGAGATAACGTAGGCAGCACCAAAAAGAAAATTAAGGTAAGCGAGCAATAGGTCAGTCAGAATGCCAATTCCCCAAATATTTTAGTTAGTTAATAGCTGGGGAATTTTACCACATTCTGCATATTTTCGATCTGCAAATCTATTACTAATAGGGATACCAGATGGATCTTTTGTTGTCAAAAAAGATTTTTTTTTCCATTCATGGAATGCTCTCGGTCTTCGGTTGAAAATGGAAATCCACGAATTTCCGAAACAATTATTCCGAATTAATAAAACTGGTGTGGCGTGGAGTAATCGGATATCTTGTGTGTCTATAAGTTCAACTGTATTCATATCCAGATTTGCAAGAATTATAGACATATACAATAGGCCCTATTTCCCCTATTGAATAGGGGAAAACTTCCGTATTCATCAATCCCAGATATAAAAGAGGTGACTCCTCCCAATGATTCGAGCATTCAAACAAGAATACATTTACATTACAATTTACATGATCACTGAAGACCTTTGTAAAACCAACTGGACTTATTTCACAAACAATAAGTAAGAACATTCGAACGCTGCACCCCTATGTTTTATGTTTGTGTTGGGCAGTTATTATTTGAATGTGTAATTGTGTTTACAACGTTGCCAGTTGAATAGCCTGTCGGAATTCCTCGATCATGGCTAGGTCTACCACTTGGAGCGACACCTCTCGATTATATTTAATATTATTTTGCTCACTTGCAAGGTAGCATGGGTAGTATCGCGTTTTTACAGAAATGATTAGAAAATCGCTGCTGACTTTCTAACTTGGTTTTAATGTGCAAAATGCTTTTTTTGCACTTGCAAGGCATACAGTAAAACGAAACATGAGTTGTTTGTCAATTCTCTGCGTAATCTTATACCAGACAACAACGAAAAACAGACAACCGGCCACACACTACAGTTCACTCTTAAGCATTTCTTCTTCTTGAGCAGTTGCTTGTTGCACGAGGCATTCAGAAGTAGCTCTAGGAACCTTGGCTGTTTTTTCTTAAATATCAATGGACATTGCTAAAAATTGTTCTATAAGGCACTTTAACTTAATTGACGTTCGTTGTCATAATGGAAAACTGATGAATCACAACCACCACGACGTTTTAATAACAACCAAATCAACTGTGGTACTTATTACTTGCATTAGAAGGGTTCCCTAAAACCTCAATTGCTTGTAGCTTAGTCACGAATGGGTTTTGGACATTTATGTTGATTAAACATTTTTGACTTGAAATTGCTTCAGCAACATATCCTCAACCTTGACAGTTATATCATGGGATATAACTGTTTGCTCATGCATTTTTTTTTATTCAGAAAACTCCCTGTGTCTTATGAACGGTAGGAAAGTAGGTTGTACTCGAACAAGAGCACAGAATTTAAACTTTACTTTAATTTAGAACATCTTTACACTTTCAAAATATTTCAATTCACCAATAAACAGAACAAAAAACATTGACAGGCTCCCCATACTTTAGCTGATGCGAGTAGCCTTTACGATTAATTCCTGTTGCTTGCGTTTCATTCAAATTTACATTATAATATTAATATTTTCACGCAGCTATTAGTGGAATATAACAAACAATCCTCAACCCCTATTGGTCCGTTATAACATAACTAAGGATTACTGTACTAGGTACTGCACTATGTTCGTACACAAAATACTGCATAATCTTATAATATGTGATTAGATATACATATACAGGGTGTGGCATTTATTTGTGGACGAGCTATTGTGGCTAACCTGTCCACTTAAGTGAAATATGTTTTAGATAAAAATGATTCAGGATCAAATACTCTACACCGTAAAATTATTTTTATATATACAGGGTGGTCAGTTTAGCCTGCGCGGTATACAACTTTGTTATTTTAAATGGAACAGCCTATACATCATTACATTTTTGGATTCCCCGATGCAAAATAAAGTAGATTTAATTCACATACCCTACACCAAAACCGAACAGTTTCGGAGTTATTCGACTTTTTAGAAAAAAAAATGCATTTGCTTGGGTCACTTGGAAAATCAATACCACCGTTACTTATAACAATTTTGCGATTATTTTGTAGTATAGTCGTGACAATATTTGAAAGTGTATAACCAATTAATAATTTCTTTGTTATGTTATACAGGGTGTTGTTAAAGTGACAATAAAGCTAGGCATCTTTAAATAGACGGATCTCATTTTTTTCAAATGGAACACCTTGTATATTTTTGTGCCATATAATACAGAATTAAGTCCTCTTTCAATCGCATGTAACATTTCCTATAGCTAAAGTTAATACTTTTTGAGTAATTTTGAATAATGTGCTATTTAGTAAAAAAAATTATTATTATAATATGTTTACTGTAAAAGAATTTTTTTTTTCTTTTATTAATTCAAGAATTGGAATCTCTAATTGTAGAAATTAAAACAAAAAACAAAACGGTAAAGATAATTTAATAACAATAGAAATCGCAAATTATAAAAATAAAGATAAATAACAACAAAAATTATAAAAGAACTTCAAAATGACCGCCTACATATCATATCTTCTGGTGTAGTTGGTACCTCCTCATTTACTTGACGTTTGATGTACCCCCATAGAAAGAAATCCATGGGGGTCAAATCAGGAGATCGTGCTGGCCATGCAATAGGTCCTCCCCTACCTATCCATCTAATGCCATACATTTCATTTAAAGTTTCTCTTACTGCATGGTGGTTGTGGCTGAGCGCACCGTGGTGTTGGAACCACATACTTAGTCTATTTTGCAATGGCACATCTTCTAGCAGGCCTCCTAATTCGTTCACAAGAAAGTGCCTATATCTCTGACCGTTTAAATGTTGTTCAAAAAAGTACGGTCCGATAACACTGGTACCAATGATACCGCCCGAAACATTAAGTGACCATCTGTTTTGGCGACGAGTTTCACGAATAATGTGAGGATTTACATCTGAGTAATAGTGAAAATTATGTCTATTTACGCATCCATTATTATGAAACTGGGCTTCATCTGTCCACAACACATTAGGTACTCAAAAAATCCGGATGTTCGTTCATTATTAGTGTAATTCTGCGACAAAACTCTACCCTTCTATTCAAATCTGCTGGCAACAGTTCTTGGTGGAGTTGAACTTTATAAGAATGATACTTATTTTTCTTCAGCATTCTTCCTAATGACCTCATACTAATGACTAAATTATTGCTCATTGTTCGCAAAGTAATATGAGGATCTTCTACAATACTTTGCAAAACCATTAATTCGTTTTTTTTCGGCAATCACAGTTTTTGAACGTCTATGAGATCCGTACTTACCAGAACCATCATTTACAAACCTGGCCATCAAACGTTCAAAAACTTCCGTTCGAGGATGTCTGCGGTTTGGATACCTCTGTACATAAATTCTACTTGCCAGTAAGCAATTGCGTTCACTCTCACCTAGGATAAAGGCCATATCTATAAGCTCTTCCTCCGAGTAGTTCATATTCAATTTGGAAAAATTTAATAATAAAAAATAACAAGCAACAGATAACAAAGAATGTGTAACATAAACCAAGAAACAAGTAACAAGCAACAATAATAAAACTAGAAAATTCACACTGTTGTCAAAATGCTGAAAAATGGGTAATTACCACAATACTTGTACGTAAAATTTGACAGTTAGCTAGATATCCTTAGTTCATTTATTATCACAAAACATGGCCTACTATAATTTTATTTTGATACCTATTTGGGCATATGACTATAAATGCTTATCCTGGAGGTACATAAATAAAATTGTACCTAGTATAAACCAACGATGGATAAAATATACCGATGTTTACTCAAAAAATTCATTTTTACAGCACTTGATTATGTCATAAATGTTTTTTTCATAGAATATCGATCAATTACTGTTTTTCTCGCACTACATAGCACATTATTCAAAATTACTCAAAAAGTATTAACTTTAGCTATAGGAAATGTTACATGCGATTGAAAGAGGACTTAATTCTGCATTATATGGCATAAAAATATACAAGGTGTTCCATTTGAAAAAAATGAGATTCGTCTATTTAAAGATGCCTAGCTTTATTGTCACTTTAACAACACCCTGTATAACATAACAAAGAAATTATTAATTGGTTATACACTTTCAAATATTGTCACGACTATATTACAAAATAATCGCAAAATTGTTATAAATAACGGTGGTATTGATTTTCCAAGTGACCCAAGGAAATGCATTTTTTTTTCTAAAAAGTCGAGTAACTCCGAAACTGTTCGGTTTTGGTGTAGGGTATGTGAATTAAATCTACTTTATTTTGCATCGAGGAATCCAAAAATGTAATGATATATAGGGTGTTCCATTTAAAATAACAAAGTTGTATACCGCGCAGGCTAAACTGACCAGCCTGTATATATAAAAATAATTTTACGGTGTAGAGTATTTGATCCTGAATCACTTTTATCTAAAACATATTTCACTTAAGTGGACAGGTTAGCCACAATAGCTCGTCCACAGATAAATGCCACACCCTGTATATACCTTATCTACTTAACGTTTGTTACATGTTCTATATACCATAGGCTAGATTACGAATAGAAAGTTTTTAATTTATTTTAATTTCTAAACGTGGTCTTGTAGTTACCACAGTCGATGTAACATTTGAGTGGCACCTTCGACATATATGTAAAGACGAAATCTATGGTGGCATATTGACACTCCTCTGGATCGTTCTTTAGCGCCTACGTTAGCTCGACCCTTGACAGCACCACGCCCGGCGACCCTGGCTGGATCATACGTTATATCCCCGGCACGAGTAGGTTACTTTATCATTCATTCATGACCATGTGTTCATTCATCAGAGTGTTCACTTGGCTGACGTTCCCTCCTCTATGTGTCTCTTGCGCAAGTTATCATTTACATACAGATATATATTTTAGGTCAGTTGCTGGTTTCTTCCGTTCCACCGCACCTTTACTCTTCCTATTATAGTAAACCGTAATCAACGGCTTGTGCGCCTGTGTTTTTATTAATGAACCGATCACACCTGAGCGCTGAATCATCGCGTGTGGGTGACTTGGCGAAGATGTTCCGTCCGCACCTTTGCTTATTACATCTCGGTCAGTGAAAAAGTTGTCAGAAAAGCAAAAATTCCTTTTGAATTTTAGTATCGCTTTAATGACATTATTCACCCCAAAGGAAGGTACGAGAAAGCCATATAAATAGCATTTATGTGTGTTTAAGTGTAGAAGACTACAAGCGCACGTAGTTAACTTTGTGAATAATAATGCTTACATAAACGCTAAACGTAATAAATCATTCTAAAGCGATTATGGCGAAGATAGCGATTACATCATAGATAACGATTATTTACTAATATGTTTGTCCTATAATACTAATTCATGTGTCTTAGACAATACTTATTTTTAATTAATTTTGCAGTATTGTGTGGCATCATATAGCTAATAGTTCTCCTCTTATTGTCATTAAAATTGGAAAATAAAGAAAAATTACATAAAAAAATAAATACTATGAAATAAGCATAAAAACGAAACTAACATTAATATAGAAATCAATGACAATAAGATTTCGGATTCTCATTTATTTGCCGAAAATTTTAATAACCTTTTTGTTAATGAACATTTTAATATTGTGTCAAACATGCCTACTTCACCACATTTCATTTTACAATACATAAAACATGTTAGGGATGTTATGTGTACTTTCCCATACTCTGAAGCTAACTATTGGAGGTTTCTGCACTATTAAGAAAAGTAATACCTTTAACAATTAGTCCGTTAACTATGCTAGTTAACATGTCTTTTGAGGAAGGTACCTTTCCGAATGTTCTGAATAATATAATTATTCTATTCAGAGATCTACCTCATCGGTGTTACCAGTGACTATGGGGGTGGATGAAGAGTTGGACTGGGAAGACCATTGCAATTATTTACTTGGTCAATTAAATAACTCGCTTTTTGATGGTCAACCATAAAATTTTCTTGATGAAAGAATACCTGCTTGCTACAGCGAAATGCTTTCACGTTTACAGTATAGTGTTGCATTTTGGGGCTTCTCCAAATTCTCAAATAGCGCGTTTAAGCACAGAAACAAACATCGAGGTGCATTTCTGGTGTTGATGGCAGGGAATCCTGTCGTCCACTTTTCAAACGATTTCGTATTTTGCCATTTGCTAGTATCTACATTGTCGATATTCTTTGTCATGTTTTTAATCCGATAATTTAGGGGAAGAAGTGTAACATGTACTCGTATGATACTAGGAGCAAGAATGACTTTATTGTGCCATTAAATCGACTGGTCATGACGAGAAGGAGTTCTCCGGTGGGCCTTAGACTGTTTAAGAAGAATTTAAAAAGAAAGTAGTAAAAATTGTGATGGATCATTGTAAATAATCTGTGGATGAATTCAGTGCCATCATGAGTGAAGCAGATCATGATTTTTAAAGTGTATGTGTAAGGCTTATTATTGTGATAATTTGACATATTACATCCAATTTTTATATTGTCGACACATCAATTATCACACTGATAATGAAGCAATTGCAAAAGTCAGGAGTATATGGAGGTGACAAGAAAAGTAGTAAAAACAAGAAACTATTGATTTTTTATGACAAATATGTGAGGATGGCGAATTTTAAGTAAAGTTTTGGATGTGCAGATAGACACCAACATTAGACAGGTACACCCAACGACAAGGCGGATAACAGCGGTAGGTACTAATTAATCAGACAGAAACAACCAACTATTGGTATATCATAAACTACACTCCGCCAAAAAAGTATCGCATAATTTAGTTTTGAATCATAAAAGTATCGCATAATCTTTGTTTGTAGCATAAAGTTGTAAATATACTTTAATGCGCTCTAAGATATAATTTCTATGATTGTTTAAATAAAATACAGGCCAAATAAAAACAAGAACTCATACTTGAGATTTTTATTAAAACAAGAAATTATAATTTTGGAAAGAAAAATGTCATAACAGTAGCTTTTAATACTGAGTATTGCCACCTCTGGCTCTTATGACCGCTCGCATACGGTTTGGCAGAGATTCGATTAACCTCCGTATATAAGCCTGATCCAAATTCTCCCACTCGTCACGGAGAGCATTTGCTAGTCCATGCAGGTCCGCTGGGGCAACATTTTGGGTTCGTATCCGTCTGTGAAGGAGGTCCCACACGTGCTCGATAGGGTTCATGTCCGGACTTACCGCAGGCCAATCTAAAACTGGAATACCAACATCGTTAAGGTATTCCTTTACGATTATTGCAACATGCGGTCGTGCATTATCGTGCATTAACATGAATTCGTTTCCTATAATTGGCGCATATGGTACTACATGTTCTTCTAAAATGTCCGTTATATACCTGTGGGCAGTCAGTGTACCTCTGTCTACTGGTACTAACTCTGTACGATCTGTTAAACAGATGCCTCCCCAAACCATAATAGAGCCACCAGCGAAATTAGGTCTAGGTCTGATATTACACTGCGAATAGCGCTCACCGTCTCGAGATACGCCTATCTGAGGTGTAAAGACCAAATCTTGACTCATCTGTGAAGAGTATATTGGCCCAGTCATTAATGTTCCAATTTACATGTTCTCTGGCAAACCTTAAGCGAGCCACTCGGTGGTTCCTAGTGAGACGAGGGGCTGTTACAGCTACTCTAGCTCTTAATCCACTCTGTCGTAACCTATTCCGAATAGTTTGAGTACTCACACGAGTATTTCTGACTCTAGCCAAGTCGTTCTGCAATTGTCTCGCAGTTACATGTCTTCGACGTAATGCTTGTAGTAGTAAATAGCGGTCATCTTGGCGAGTAGAACATCTTGGACGACCTGGTACAGGTCTTCTACTGTAAATGCCTGTTTCCCTATATCTGGCTACGGCTCTAGAAACACTTGACTGATTGATGTTCATCAAATTAGCAACGTATGCTTGAGATCGTCCATCTTCGATTAAAGCAACTATAGCAGCCACTTGTTCTGAAGTTGAATTGCTCATTTTAGTTTTAAAAGCGTTGGTACAGAACTCTGACTTCGCACTTTAAAATTTGTCCGTATAGGAAGACTTTCAATAAACAACTGAACAAACCTTACACATATGCATTTTTCTAAATGTGTTCTTTTAGAAAAAAAAAGTAAAAACGCTAAGTTCCATTATTTTGTTAGTGTTTTTATAGTTCACATACACGAGGCAAACTTTTTGTGAACGTATAAAAATATCTTGGTTCATAAATGCCCTTTTTTAGTTTATGCGATACTTTTTTGGCGGAGTGTATATTTCAACGCTTTTGTCATGGATATTTATCATTTATTTTACCAAGTGTAAACTCAGATTAATCTTTTATTCAACTATTTTATACATTTGTACGGTACACAATGTTGGTTGGGTCAAGTTGTGTGCTCGTATGTACACCCACGGACACCCAAAATGTCCGATCTAATGCGTAGTCTAAACGCCGCGTGTAACTCGGGTGCATTGAACGATGCGCTCACACTGTGACTTAGACCGGACATTTTTGGTGTCCGTGGGTGTACATATATGCCACATTTTGTTCACAAGAAAATTGGTAAAATCTTCCTTTGTTATTATAGCAGAGGATTTAATTATTACCTATTTCGCACGAAACGTACCAAAAGAAAGTCCTATAAAACATACTTTATTGCTGCGGTATTTTTACTAATTGTGCTAGTTTTATAACAAAAGAATTTCAATAGTCATGCTTTAAAAGATTGTCAAATTGTATGTAAAATTTTATATGTAATAGCCTCTATTTCTGAGTAAGTAGGCACAATTAATAATAATAATAACAAACTACTGCGATAGCTGAGCTCTTTTAAAGCCCTCGACTATTTCAAGAGGTCGGAGGTTCAAATCTCCCTGCTCAATTGTGGTAAATGTTTTTCTTTGCACATAACGATAATGAACCTGTCTACCTAAACTAAGAAAATAAACATTTATCTGCCCAACAGCATACGGCCACTTACAGCCCATTTAACAAAGTAGGTAAGTAGGTACTACTCATAACTAGAAAGTACGTAAACAATTAGATAGCAATAGTATAAGTATAAGCATGCAATTGATTAACAAAAATCGAAAAATTGAGTAGTATAACTGCAATGAATACTACAAAAAATATAGTTTAAATTATTGGGATTCACGATATAAAAAGTTTTAAGTTTCATAAGGTAAATAAGAGACTGAAATAAACATCACTTTAGTTTTAGCTTTAGGACTTCTAAAAACTGCAGTAAGATCACTCTTTTATATTCCTCTGGATAAATTTTATAGTTTTTTAATATCTCTATTTCGCGCTATCTATTATCCGTCTATACTCAAATGACATTTAAAATACCTGCTTTCGAAATTACTTACTTTCACATTCTTCAATAAAGACATCCATTCAATCACTAACTATTATCATTGATTGTTGCTATTACCTAATACCTCGGGAGACGTAAAATCAGCTGGTTTTACGATTTTATTTACCGAACGTTACGTCAAAAGGAAAAATTATCTGGTAAAAGTGATACCGAGTAGATTTGTACTTCATGAATATGCATCGTTGGTTTAACCTAAATTCTAAGACTTAGCACTTAAGCAAATGTATTCAATTAATTTATAGTGTGAGTATTACATATATACGATTCGATATATGATCGGTGTTAAAATAACATGCAAATTTTTCATAATTTTTCTTAATGTTACATCAGTGTATCGCAAATATATCTGAAACAATTAATTACACCAATTAAATTGATCTTCCGAAAACTAATAATTTCTCTGTGTGATCCTGGAATAAATTATTAGCAAGTTTTCCGTTTTTCAGCTAAGTTTTAAACACGCAATGCCAGGTATTGTTCCAATAGCGTTTCAGTAAGTATTTATTTAACTACTGCTAATAACTTCCACGATACCCTGTCAGTGGTTGAATAATTTGTATGTTTGTCTTTTACCTGGCGCTGGTTCAATTCCTGGGCGAAACGATTGATTTTCTATTGTGAATAAAAATCAGAACATACCTCCTTCTCAGATAGCAAGCAATGTTTGGCACTTCCCAGAGGATGGAATTCTTGCGGGTTTGGCAAAATTTTAATGAGGGTGGTACAAAATGTCAGCGGCCTATGCCTTCTATAACCCGAAGCTTCACCCAGCAGCAAGTTAGGATGTACAGAAACGCATGTGCACGGGAGATATAAAAATGTAATTAATGACCGCGATGGAACTTACGTTAATGTTACTGTAGAAAATAAAATGGATTTTTACCAAATCTGTCTTATCTACAGTTAGGAATTCAACATAATTTTAAATAAAATAGTTTATTCGTTTTAATTACTTTAAATTCCAAAAAAAGTATATTTTACGTGTCTAAACGTAGTAAAAAGAATCGTATAAACGTTTCTAATATTTTAAAAACATTCGATAACGTAACATCTACCTAACATGAATTCAGAATCGCGGTAATATATTCAAAAGATACATCAGTTGTCTTGTAATAAGTGACTGTGCTCCTCACTGCTGCCGCATACTAATAGAAATCCGATATGAATGAGCCGCTAGAGAGTCCTCGAATAGTTAAGCAACTGTGCGTGTGTGTGTAAAATTGTGCAAGAACACACCGTATATGGAATCGGATGAATGGAGTAGAAGGGTGACAAGGCGCAGAGCGAGATTTGTGAATGGCTTACGCAATGCCGCAGCGTTTTCGCTTAAGGCGCTATCTGTATCTATTCCATTATAAAACCGGCGAGATTCGACAACGTCGCATCTTTAACGCCGATTCTGACACCGAAATGCGGATAAAAATAATGCGAACGCACCTCTCACCGGATTATTAAGCGATAAAAACCAGTTTGTAATGACATTTAAGTAATCCAAACAGTTCCTAACAGAAGCGTGCGGCCCTCGTGGAATTATATGGTCGCATGGCCGGCGACCAGCGGGAAAAAAAGCACGGGCTGCTGGTACGTGACAACTCCAATGAAAAAATGATTTATTTATCCTTCGGATACGGACGAAATGATATTTGTTTGTGGATGCGTGAAGCAGATTACATGTTGCAAGTCAGAATTATTAATAATACCAAGGTTTTCTTCAATTAATTACGCGATAGTCACAGTGCTCGGTATAGATTATTTATTGGGTGTACGTATATACACTAATCGTAAGAGCATTTCGTAATTTTAATTATCAATGGACTTACACGGCTCGTATTTACTTTTATTAATGATTACAGGCATTTAGGTTAATAAATATACAGCGATTTTTTAGTTAAAATACGTGTTAGGCAGCGGTTATGCAAATGACTTAGAAAATATGCTTTTTATACTCAGATAATTCCATATTCGATACATGATTATCATTAAATTAAATCGGAGTATTTCATGGTAGAAAACCTTGCTTTTCATTGCGTACTTTAAGCTTGTAACACACGCAAAGTAAAGTAAAATGCGTAGAATGATTTTATTAAAAACAGATAAAATCGAAACGTAATAATCTCCAAACTTATAAAAATTATAAAAAACAATTCGTAACCTTAAACATCTTAAAAATGAACTCCAAAATTCCATTCAAGACTGCCCAAGCACCATTATAAAATGCTGCATCTGCATCTTCATCTTAAGGAAACAGAATATGAATCATAATCACCTATTATTGTTGCATTTCTTTTTGTTTTCTTTAGATTTGTGTAATTTTTTTACCTTTCTTGTATTTTAATATCGTAGCAACTTAACTTAGTCCATGTTTAACTAGAAATAACACAAATTTGCTATGTCTTCTGGCTGGATTTGAAAATAAAATTAGTGTGAGATCATGAAAAGTTATAACGGATATACTTAGTTTTTCACTGGACAATGAAGGGAATGAACCTACTTTTCTTCAAAAGTATGTATGGAAATGGCAATAAATATTGTAAACAAGGAGTTATTATATCATCGTAAAACTGATTACGATTACAACCTACTTCCCTGCAAATATAAATGGTAGACTAACAAGACTGATAAGCATTTCAAATGAGACACATAAATTAATTACGGTTCCGTAAGTCTTTTATAAGTTTCCGTTATCAAGGTGGACAGCCTTTATACACGGTAGTATAAATTCTTCACACTCAATAAACCTCTAATTGTATAATTCCATATGGGTTGAAATTTAAATTGACAATAGTTGAGATTTGAATACCACGTAACGATGTGTCCGTGAGTTTCGTACGGCCAATATTGTATGTCAACTGTTTCCCTCGGGGCGAAATTGATTGGTTTATTTACTATACAAACTATATATCCACCCACTTGTTAAACTGGCCTTATATGCAATCCCCGCTCACCTGTACACCAATGCATTGTTGCCAGTGCACTTACTATATAAGATTTTATTCTATCGTTTACACCTACGGACTAACCCCTCCATCTTCCATTCATAAAACCCACACCGCGACCTTATTTCTTAACTTTTACCAGATACACGTTCCTTGATAACATAGACACTCATTAATGTTTTTATTTACGGTGTTTTTTTCCTCGTGTAATGGCGCGCACGAGACACGCTATAGAAAGAAAAGGACAGGTTTTCACGTTAACAAACAGGCTTAATGGCCAAAAATATCTGTTTGACCAGATGTTCGAGAGTTGCCGATTTTTGAGTTGTAACGTTTGTCACGTGCTACTAACCTTTTACATAAATGAAGTTCGAATTTCAACACATTAGAATCCCGCGAGTAACGATGAATAAAAAAATACAGTATAGTAAAAATCTTAAAGAGAATCTGGCTTGGGTTAGGTTAAACCCACTGGAATATCTCAAGAAAATGGCGCGAGTTTGAAGGACAATTATGTTTGAAAAAACCAACAATGAATGTTTCCGGTCTGTTATGTTATGTTATGTTAATATAGCTGGTCTGCGAGATCGAGGTATGAATGACATCATGTTCCAGACTAGTCCGACTGGTTTCACGAAGACGCTATTAGAAATTAAATTCCAATTTTGGACTTGCAAAGTATATACGATAATAATAAATCAAATACCTAGATATATATTTGGAACTTTAAACGTTAGGGCTTAAAAAAACAAACATTGAAGCGCTTCTTATCTTATCTGAAGTGTCAATGTTAAACCATAATCTAAAAACCTTTCCCCTAATAATAGAATGCTTAAGAAAGGCGAAGAGAAGATCTGTGAAAGGTGAATTTTTCCCTCGACAGCAAATCAGTAGTGTTAGAATGAAATACAAAAGTAATAACTAGAAGAATTGAGATGTCAAATAACTAGTAACTAGTAAATATTGCAAATATTTTGTCTCTCTTTAAGAAGAAATGTTTACCTACAAATTACAGAAAATAATAATTCCCACAATAATAAGACAATTAAAAATAAAGGAAATAAAGAAAATTTAATGTCAACATATAATATAATGGGCTAGAATTCCCGTGGTTTACCTACTAATAACAAAAATAAAGCAATCAATACTAGCCGCATCACTTATCAAATTCTAAAAGGATTACACAAAAAGGAGTTAGTCATAGAAAGCTAACCACATAGTTTCCCATTAAATATCAAGAAGCTGTTTGTAATTAGTTAAGATAATAACTCATTCGAAGCTATTCGAAGTAAATTTTAATGCTTACTCTTATAATACCAGTCGGTTTTATCAAAATAAGCCCAGCTAACAAATATTTGAAGTTATCTGCCAGAGGAAAACATCTTATGGAAAAGAAGTAGAAACACAGATAAGATTAATTGGAAATTTTTAAACCATAAAAATAGAAAAAGGTGACGTGGAAAAGCCTACTACGCAGAACTGTCACTGTTCATAGAAGAAAAACACCAAAATGCACTGGAATGCATCAGGCACAGATACAAGAAAAGTTAGCTATTGCCTTTCCAACATCAAAAGCAATGGGCCTTTATTTGCCTCCATTGACTCTATGGTTACCAATTGTAATTGTCATTCTATAAAACCATTCATGACCATCAGATTATTCACTTTCACCAAACACAATATCAATTAAATAGTTTATTTAATACTAAAATTAGATTGCAGCAACAGCTACATAAAAGCAAATATGCAAAATTGCAAATATCCATTAGTTCCATATAACTGATAACTGAAAAGCCAATATCATATCAACATCAAAGAAACGAAAAAGAAATCGTTATTCTTGTACAATGTTTTGTCAAAATCTTTTTACTCCGTTTTGAAACCTGTTTATAACTCTTCAAAATATCTGCATATATTATGTTTAACTTTAAATCTATATAATATTACAATATGACAAAATATACATGGCCCCATCAACAACGATAATCACCTGAGAAATGATTCCTATATTAAAACGTTACTTTCAACAAAACGTAAATTTGACTTATTATTAGCGCTATTGTTTTTGCATATTACAACTTTTGCTTGATTTGGAAATTTAATTGAACCAAATACTATATATGATAATGTGAATTCGAGTCTTCGATCAGATAGAAACCTCTAACGCTATACTGATCATCGCACTTAAACCCAGAGAAGAAGGAAACCTCGTTTGTCGTTGCCCTTTTTGACTTCTACATTTTTGTATTAAATTTCTTTTTTTTTTTCCCCGTTTATTATGAAGAAAAATAAATAAATAAAAAATTTGATGTGTTAAATTGAAATTATCAGTAGGATTTGAAACACTAGTACACATAAGGCAAGAAGTGGTACCTTATTTGAAGGCTGTAGTGCACAATAAATCTCGTTGGCTTATTGGTATGTTTTTGTTTTCCGCCCGATGAGGTCGCGGGTTCAATTCTCACCCTGGTCCATTACGATAACCGATTTCTTTCCGGGATCATTATGGTGATTAGCAGGGAGATTTCGCTCTGCGGAGGTACCTGACAAGCATCAATTGCAGAGGCTTCATTTACCCCATTAAAAGAATCTACCATGGGATTTGTATAGTTTTTATTGAGTCCACTTTTGATTGGTTTTGTTGCAGGAAAAACGCTGATATCAAAGTTAGTAGCATGGTCTTGAATTAATTTTGAGAGCAGAGAACTATCGTTAGAAAATAGGATGCAATAAAGTTTTTTTTAAAACCTAAGCATTTAGTGTGCCCTTCAAGCATACCCTTAGAGCTAAATCTTCCTCAGGCATCATTATGGCCCAATTTTAACCCACGAATTCTAATTTTAGTCCATACCTTTTAAGAAACTTGGCTATCACACAGGAATCTCTGATTTTTGAAATTAATTGCTTACTATGATAACGGCATAAAGTTCCTGATTAAATTAAAGATTATGCACAGATGTGTGTATGTACCAACTAGTAGCAGATAAAATAATATTATTTTTTCTACATTTTAGCAGGAAATACAATCAACAATTACGCATGTAATTTTTTAATTCCGCAGAAATTCTTCATTTTGAATGAGGAAGTGTATAGGGGACAAAAGTTAATTAGATTATATCGTCTGTGGTTTTATCGTATTTAGACAGATGTTCCGAAAATAATTTCTCTAATTTTACGGTACTGCGCTTAAAGTGTTATCATCCAATTACGAGCAAGACATCCGGTCTTATTACCGCTAATTGTAATTAAAGCGCTCTGACAATTCGAATATGAAGAACTTGCACGTTGTCATTAATGGGATCCTTAAAAACAATGAGAATTTTTAATGTAAATCGTTTGCGATAATTTTGGAGCTTATACATCATATTCGATTGTAACTAGTTTGTTTTCGTTAAATTACCTTCGACTAGTTACTAAAATAATATAACTCTGAAATAAGGAACCGTATATGTATATCTAATATACAAACATACCTAATATCCATATTTTAACAAGCGTACGCTGATGTAGAGTATACAGATAGCGTTCTTAATGTGGGCGATTGAAGGCGCCAGCAACTCTGACGTAACTTTCATCAAGTCATCTACGGCACGCGCTGAGTCTCCTATACCTCCTGGTTTAAGCGGTACAAACGGACTAAAGATTTTGATTTGCGGTGACCACGCTTTTCTGAGCCCACACATTTAACTGTTCTTTTATGCGTCTGTATATTGCTTCTACATTGAAGATTATTGTTTACGCTGCGCGGTGTAATGTGAGAGCTTCGTATAGGTATAGGATATCAAATATATACTCTTCTATTTGAACTGAGGATATTACTAATTTGAACAAACATTAAATTGTAGTATCACCTTAAAAGTATATACACTTATATGTTTTACCTAGATACTTGCAGATGTTTAGATGATTTTACCAGTTCTTATTATTAATTCTTATATTATTATGCTTATTCACTTTTTGTTTCCACTGTCCGTGTAACATCATATTTAATATTTGCGTTTATTTACCTAACAATTAGAATTATCTAATTAAAATTAGATAAATATGCAATTTTCAGAATAACACTAGCTATACAAATATTAAATGCTAATAAGGATGAAGGATACACATTTATATGCTACATACACTACCGTCCACAGAAATTTGGTGAAATAATCGGTGCCTGCGTTATCTACAGGCAAGGCTGGTAGCCACCTATGAAGTAGTCAAATTTAGAGTCGGCAAATCGACAAATTTGCGCATAGAAACGAATTAGCGAATTACAGCTAGTCTGCTAAAATATAATTTACAATAAATTTAAAACTAATTGTAAGGCTCTTAGATCAACACATTTTACAATAGCTTCATAAATCAGTATTAACTGCAGTTTTGGTTGGAAGTTTTTCAGACTAGGCGCGACGCCTTACAGTTTAGAACTAGTTTACGAAGCGAGAAGATGCAGGTATTGAACGAGTGAATTGGATATTATTAAACGCCTCCTGTTTGAAAAAAAATGTGGTCTTATAAAAAATAACGGCTTATTGTGGAAAATAGAGGCGGAAGAACAGGATGACGACGATGAAGACGTTTCAGATGAAAACGAT
This sequence comes from Cetonia aurata, assembly GCA_949128085.1. Taxonomy (NCBI): domain Eukaryota; kingdom Metazoa; phylum Arthropoda; class Insecta; order Coleoptera; family Scarabaeidae; genus Cetonia; species Cetonia aurata. The sequence goes on along the minus strand of OX421886.1, from coordinate 19,452,915 downwards.
GCAGTAGAGCGTGCAAGAAGAGAATTTTGACACGAAGCAAGATAGCGATGTTAGCAAAGACGAAGATATACCAGTAAAGAAACAAAAAAATCTCTATTTTATTGGTCGAGATAAATCATCACAGTGGACCCAAGATCCATGTAAAAGAGTTCATACGCGAAACACAAATGTTAGCGAATAACGCAAATACCTAATGTTGCGAATTGTGCAAAGCACGTGAAGTCTGTTTTGGAGACCTGAAAGTTATTTTTTCCAAGGAAATATTGAATATGGTGGTGAAAAATGCTAACAAGTTCATTAGTCAAATTGGTGGAAATTATTGAAGACAAAGAGATGCCATGCCGACAAATATTGTGGAGGTAAGAGCATTACAATAAACCTATACGTGTTGTATTAGACTGGCCTTCTAAAAGGTGGTCGTCTAAATGCAGATGAACTCTGGGATAGAAACGGTTGTGGCACAGGAAAGTTTTGGGTAACTATGGCGACTTTATCGTCGAAATTATTTATTTCTTTTTCTACTAAGAAGCATTAGATTATATGACCGATCAACTCGAGACATAGGAAAACAGTGTTCAAAAAATATTATGGAAAGATTGGTTCGTCCCATACCTGTAGCAGATATATCTCGTAATGTAACGTGCGACAACTGGTTCACTTATTTTGGATTGATAATATCACTTTTGAGAAATCATTAGCTAACGTTTATAAGAACGATACGAAAAGACAAACAAGAATTATCGGTAGAATTCGTGAACACCAAGAATCGGCCAATGTTTTCAAGTTTATTTGGTTTTTCAAGAGAGATTTCTATTGTGTGTTATGTACCGAAAAAGGGTAAATATGTTATACACGCTTCTTCCTTGCATCACGACGATAAAACATATATTGAAACTGTACACAAACGCAAAAATATCATAAAATGCTACAATTCAACGAAAAGTGGCGTGGATACGGTCGATCAACATTGTATAAACTATGATATTGCAAGAAATCCGAGACGGTGGCCTATTGAGTGTTGATGCTATAAACTCAATATGTTTACAAAACAATTTTGCAAACGAAAAAATATATGAGGCGTTTAACTGTTGCTTTAACCGACAACTAAATTCAACGTAGAGCAACTTTGAAGAATCTGCCACACGAAGTTCGCCAGAGAAGGGCTTAGGCAGCGGGGGTTAAAAAAAAGGTTTTGTTATTTCTGTGTAAAGCAAAGTAGCATTACTTTGCTTGACAGGGGTCTTTGTAAATTTTGTGAAAAATTTATATATCAAAAGCATTGCACATTTAAGTGCAAAAATTGTTAAAATAAGATGTTACTTAAATTTCACTTATCATTCGACAAGATTTATTTTTAGTTTATTCGTCTTTTGATGCTCTGTATTTAGAATTTGAATTATTTTTGGATATTGTATATAAACTCTTTTACTATTTTATTACTGCTATTACTGTTATATAAGTACAACGCAAATATAATATCTCAAATTTATTGCCGGTTGTATAAGTTATGGGTCTAACAGACTAGGCACGACTTTATAAAATTATTTCACAAAATTATTGAGGGTAGAGCGGCGAAATCTATTTCGCCTGTGCCGACCCAAATCCTAGCGCCGGCACGGCTAATAACAAATATTTAAAAAATCGAAAAATAAAAGGCAACTAACACTAAGAAGAAATAAGTATATATTACTCTAAAGGATAAAAACTATTGCAATCTATTTTTCTCATAAAAAAATACTACGGTATATGGTTTACGAGCTGCCACGCGACCGTGTAGATTTTCTTCCGTCAGCCGGCGTTTCACCGTGATAACTGAAATCAGATACTGACGTGTGCGATTAAATTTGCTTACTCTTTTTGGTACTGTTTTTTTTTTCTGCGACTTTGTTACTTACTAATTGTAAAAGACGATCATCTGCTCAGATGATTATTCGTGACGGTCACGGTTTTCCAAACCGCCGGTTTCTTGATATTGACGAATGGTGTATTTTACTGTCGACGCCGCTAGATTTAGTGTTCCACCGATTTACCTGCTAGATAATCTTCTTCATACATAGTTATTATGTTGGATGGTTTAGCAACACCTACATTTCGAGGGACGTACCTAAACTCGTCCCCGGATTTGAAATTAATCTTTTGGTTAATTTCTTGCCTGAAAGGGTACCCATAAATTCGTCCCCGTGTAAGACAGGTAGACAAAAATAGGCTCATGAATTCGTCCCCGTATTTATTATGTATTATTATAAAGTATTTTATTATCGGCACAATAGCTAAATATACCATCCACGTATAACTTTTCACTTTTACACAGAACAGTTAAGTTTGTTAAACACGAAAATACAACAATTTCTTTAATATCGTCGGTAATGAACACAGTTTTCGTCTCTTATTGTCTTAATAGTCATTGTTTTTAAATTTTCAATAACATCTGCTCTATTTTTTGGTAAGGGTGGTAGAGTTTTTCGTCTGTTATTATAAAGGTTGTTCCGAACAAAATGAATGTCTTTCACTGAGATAGTATCTAATTGGCTGGTATGTTCTTTTAAAGCTGAATGTATTATTTTAGAAGGCTTCTCACAAATGCCATCGAGCGCTTTACGTTTAACACTAGCACTTATTATCTGCCTATTTAATTTTTTAATATTTTTTTCATGATTGTATTGTTTTTCACAATGCGTAATTAAATTTTCTGAGCCCACAGTATAAACTTTGTTATCTAACACAATAATTTCTAAGAATATATAATCCCTTGTTCGGGGACGTATTTAGTTGTGTAATTAGAGCAGGTCACTTAGCATGGGGACGAATTTAAGGGTAGGATTATCGGTTGGTACCTGCTCGGGGACGAATTCGGGGCCGCCCATTTCGAGCACTTTTATTCATTTATCCTATGACTTGCTACAATAACATCCAAACAGCAACTAAAATGGCAATAAAACATTCTCAAGTAGGGTACGTATGAGGCCTTAAGAGAGAGACAATCTTGGTTACGGTCCCATCGATAACACGTGTCTAAGATTGAAAGATAATCCGGTGCAAATGCGGTTTTGTGTTCTGGGTCACAAAATCATGGTTGGATGTAATAAAACTTATTAGATTAAAGTACCTATGTGTAAAACTTTCCTCCTTGGTCGAACTTCCGCAGACGGTAGTGTAGCTTAAATAGAAGTGTTGTAAACACAGCAATCAGGAGCAGGAAACATTAATTTCCTAATGTGACATTTTCACGTTTTGTTTAAAAGGTATGTCAACTCAGTGTCTATAAAATCCATCTATTATAGCAAACGTAGGAGAGTTTTTTTTTTACTTAACGACTGTACATAAATCTCTGATTTTAATAGAAGAAATTTAATCTGTGCTATGTTTAATATTTTCTATATGTTTGCTTCTATAGCACAATTGGAACTAACATTTACAGAAACTATTATTTAAAAAAGTTCAGGCTTATTAAAACGCAAACAATTTTACATATTTAAATTATGCTTTTGAAGGAAAACTGAATCAATACAAAAAAGTTGCGATCATTCATTTTGTAATTTAGTAAAGTTATTTTGAATAATTTGTTTAATTTCTATATTAAAATTAGATATTTGTTGTGATAATCAAGGGCAGAATAAACAAAAATTTTAGATACTCATAGCGGTAACATATTCAATACTCACACTCAAGTGGATATGATGACGTTTCAAATAACCTTGTCAAATCTGTAAGTGAATCATTATTATTGCCTTTAACCCTTTTAATCAACCTTATGTTTGAAAATGGATTGTATCCATCGGATCTTAAACTGGCCATTGTTCAACCGATATATAAAAAAGACAATCCAGCATTACTTGAAAACTATAGACCTATTAGTTTACTATCTACTTTTGCAAAATTATTTGAATTAGCTGTGTATGAGCAGCTTGTAGATTTTTTCAACTGCAATAAATTATTTTCCCATTGCCAACATGGCTTTGTTCACTCCAAGGGAGTAGACACAGCACTTTTTGAGTTTGTTTCGGGGATAGTAAATGGAATAGATAAAAAATTAAATGTTTTGGGTCTGTTTGTCGATTATTCTGGTGCTTTTGATAGTGTAAATCATGACCTATTACTAGAGAAACTCCAACGCTATGGGGTTCGTGGGAAAGCTTTAAACTTATTAAAGAGTTATATCAAAGATAGATTTCAATGTGTGAAACTGCCAGGTGGACATGTCAGCGAAAGCATGCAGATTACTGCAGGAGTCCCGCAAGGCTCTATCTTAGGTCCACTTTTATACATTATATATACAAATGATTTATTTCAATTTTTAGAAAAATCAAACATACCCAATTTAAAAGTTATATGTTATGCAGACGACACAAACTTCTTGTTAAAAACAAATTCTTTAACAGATGTGGTAAACCTTGCTGTATGTGTGTATAATATAATATTATTGTGGTCAACCAAAAACTTTTTAAAATTAAACGAGAGCAAGACGGTGGCGGTACATTTCAAAAGTTTAAGATCAAATTTAAATTTAGTAACTCATGTACATAATAATATCAAATTGGACACAACAGTTAAGCTGCTTGGTGTAACGTTGGATTCATGTTTGACTTGGGAAACACATATTCATGGTCTCGCGGTCAACCTGAGGAAACAATGTTTTGCTTTGCGTACACTTAGAGATGTTTGTAACCTGGACATCCTAATAACAGTTTATCATTCTTGCTTTCACTCACGTATGCGTTATGGGATTGCATTATGGGGATCAAGCTCACATGTCCAGAGGATTTTTGTTCTTCAAAAATATGACATCCGCTTGATAAACAAACTAAAAGCAAGAGACTCATGTAGAGAGTCGTTTAAACAACTCGGAATAATGACGGTCTTTGATACCTATATTTACAGTGTGTGCTGTTTCGTTCATAGAAACTACAGTATATTTAGTAAAAATGAAAATAACCATGTACACGATACAAGAACAAAATCTCTTTTACGCTCAGATAGGCACACAACTACTCTATATCAGAGGAGTATTTTCTATAACGGTTGCAGATTCTATAACACGTTACCGAATGATTTTAAACTAGCCAATATGTATAAATTCAAAAGGAAATTAAAGGCAATGCTACTCATGAAAACTTGTTATAATGTAGACGATTTCTTTAAAAAATAATATAAAACAATATATTTTTTTTTTGTTTGTTTTTGTAATTTTCCACTTTATACTCGGGTCAGCCTAGCTGTGTATCATTAAGTATGGTTTAATGGATTGTATTGTTTTATAATTTACATATATATATATATATACGTACATATACATATTTGTTTTATGTCTAGTACCTATTTTGTTTTAAAAGCTCTTCTCACTTCCGACAAGTCATATCTGTTTAACGTACGTTGCTTGCGATAAACAGATATGCGATATATTTTTTTCTTCTTGAGCTAAAAATATAGTAGTAGTATGTTGTGTATACATGTTTTACTTGGAATTTTTTACACTTGTTATGTACCTTTTTAATGACAATGTCTATACCTTATGGTAAATGACAATAAAGCTTATTATTATTATTAATATGTGTTATTTAATGCATTTTTCCTACATCGTATTCTGTATAGGTGATTTTTTTGCAGTGCTGGATGCTCAATATCAAGAGAGCGTTTTCAATGGAGTGAAACACATCCGAATAGTAATATAGGGAAATGTTATCACTGGCACTTGAGAATATCTTCGCGATTCGTACAAAATAGGAAATTCCGTTTTTATTGTAATATGTATCTGCAGCAGAGTTGGGCAAAATAAGGTATCCGTTAAAGATAATTTAAGTATTATCTTTATCCGAAGGCGACAGATAAAAAGTATCTTTATCTTTATCCGTTAGCGATGAATAAACCTATGAATACTTTGTTAAACGCGAGCAACGATTTGGTAGTTCCGCTACTGCAAAATAATTCACCTGTAGATAAAAATATGTTCCTTGCATCATAAACAACACTTGTGTGAAAGAACCTAAAACAATGCAACAAAATAATATGATTTAACTTATATTTAAGTGCACTTACAAGGTATGTTATATAACCTATCTTATATCTTACATTAATGACTGCGTTTTAACGAGCTAAATTTATCGAGTCTATATATGCTGTACTCATAAGCACAACAACTATAGTCTCTTTACTGATGGACCAATAAATATATCGAGGTTTTATATCAAGCGTCATAAATTATAAGTTTAAGATCTTGTCACTTAAGGCATACCTAACCTACCATAAAATTATGCTTAGAAAGGCCAGCAAAGTTGCCCCTTTTAAATCAAGTTTGCTCAGCTAATATTGAGTGTACTTATGCACTCGGAAAACGACAGGGGTTAAATGAATCAAATTTTCGTCACGTTAAGTTTTGTTCCTTTAACAAAAACCATTTTATATGTCTCCAAAACTAATTTCACTTGTAATTCCCAACCATTCATTCCCTTCAGCTTTTTTAATTTAACGACTATTGCATTTAAAGTTGCACCTGAAGAAGGCAGAAACAGCCGGAAACTAATCTGCGTGTAGTGTAATTAAATATATGTTAAGCTGTATTTCAAGCGGTTTTCTTTACGTTTAATATTCTAAATGTAAAGCATTGTTAAACGTTTGTCCAAATGTCTTATTCTTAACAAACACTTAGCTAATGCTCATGATGCGGACATTCTCTCTATATACAAAAATAAAACATAACATATATTCAAATATCTACTGCAGGCTTTTAAGTGAAAAAAAAAGTGAAAAAACTTAAAATTTGATTCTGTTGTTATTTGAGATACATTCCTACTGTTCTGTATCGGTAAATTCGGCCCAAAAGATTTAAGATAAACTAAAAATCTATAAGTATGCTTAGTTTATTTCTGCCAACATTCTTATAGACTGATTACTTTGAATTAAATATGTACCTATATATTTTTTATTTTCCAAATCCTAAATATAGGTATCAATTACGACACCATTACTAATCCCCAATGATTGAAACTAAAGTTCTCCATGCCTAAATATGGGTTTATTTGTTTTTGTTTTTTTTCCCCTCTACTACACAAGTATACTTAATTAAAAAGCAGTGGTTTTGCTAAATAAGGCCATGAGGGGCCGGCGTCACCCACGGATATCCCTTCTACTAACTGTAACATGACAAGAAAACACCAATAATAACAATCAGCAAGCCTTACGTCATCACTACAAGTGTGTTCGGAAAGCAAAAAACTGCATCATTCCATATAAGTGAACAGAATTTATTACCAGTGCCCGAGCAAATAATAAATGGATGCTGTAACGCCACGGCTGGCTGTTCGAGTAACTACCATACTATTTCGCACCGATCTGCAAATAAATAAAGTATTCTAGAAATTCTAATCGAAAAAAATTAGCTGCCGTTTTGTGCAATATATTACAATGTTAGCACACTATACATTGTACATATAACAAATAAAGTTAGAGCATAAATACACATATATATGTAGGTATCTACATATAGGTACACATGTTATACAGTTAATACCCGAATTCATAAAAGAAAACTAGAGAAAAGTCTTCGTTAAAGCTAGTTTTATAGTTAAGATTAAAATTGTCTAATTAACTCACCTAATAGTGATTTTGGTGGCAACTATTTTTAAACGAATTAAATTGTCAAATGCTTTTACTTAAATTCTCATATATTTCTAAACAAGTTTTAATAATGTCAACCCCTCATTTCTATATCATTTCTAACTAGCACAAATGTATTTTAACTAACCTACAATTTATCACAAAAAACCCGGTTCTAACAAAGCAGAGTTTCAACAAAAGCCTATATGGTTTTTCTTAGTGAATTCATTATACTATTAACTAATTTTGTTTTAGAACTGCAACATATTCAGATAGGACAATCTTATTAATCTTTACTATATGTTTTGTCGGAAGCCGACGAGGAAACCGAATCGGAAGTTTCCGACGACTGTAAACCATGGAGGCGGCAGTATGATGATATGGAGTTACATGAGTGCAGCAGCAGGCTTATGGAGGCTAAAGCAACCTTTAGCAATAAAGGTACTGTGCATAAAAGAAAACGCAAATTATTGCTCCCTTATAGTCTTCTGATGTTCAGTCGAAAATCTATAGGTCTGTATGAACGTGAAAATTTAAATATTGCCTCAGGCATGAGCTTATTAAAAATTTAAAATACCTTTCAATGAATCTTGGCTCAAAAACACTCCTGAATTCTATTCCAAGAAGATTACAGGAGATTGCTGGCGAAATATTAAAGGCTAGATACCTACCTACACAGTACAAAAATGTTTTGTTAATGTGTGTAAATGTCATTACAGTTTAAAACAAAACTTATAGTAACTTACTTGTAATGTTGTAGTTAATATTAACACATCTTTTAGTTAGATTGACAAAACGGTTTTTTGTTAAACCTAGACACTAAAAAATTTTAGTAAATTTACCAGGATTCCTCCTAAAAATTTCAGTATTTAGGTAAGTGACTAATTTAAAATAAATCTAGTAGTTAAATAATACATTCTTACTACTGAGGGTGACCCGCAGCTGCATTTTCGTAATTTACAAACGTTGAAACATATAGGTTTGTGCATATACAAACATACAGTACACCTAATTGTGTTCCAAAACAACATATTAATATGCATCGACAAGATATATAAAATATATTTCTAGTTTGTGTATTACCGTAATGTTAAAGTAAATGGTTATAGATATTTTTTATTGCAGTCATATTTCGCTACTCTGAAGTAGAGGTTATGAAAGTATTACTCAACTTGTCTATTTATACTTAGAATATTATCTTATACCTATCTATACATTTGTTTTTATGGTTAAGAAAGCGTTTAGGTATAACAACTAAACAAGCGCATAACTATTACCTATACGCTTAGTAACATTAATGATTTCTTCTATCAAATTTCGAATGCACAATATATATAATACAGTTCGCCTTCTTCGTACTTTATTTTTTATATTCTCTTCAAATAGGTAATTTAAAACCTATATTTTAGACACATTACATATTGCATACTAAAATACTAATTGATATCTAGGCATTCATTTTTCATCAAAGCTTACGATCTTGTAAGTATATCAATAATGAAAGATCAGTTGTTTGTTGCAGTTTCTACAACGTTACATCATGAAGACGCATCCTGATGCCGACACCCAAAAGCAGCCTTCTTTCACAATCGAAAAAGGAATATAGATATTAAAACAATTCATTGAATGAAGAAAACGCAAGAACATTTTTGATCAACTCCAAATTATATAGTGAATGTTGAATAAACATTTATTTAGTTTATATATACCGCAGATATATAAATAAAGATCAATAAAGTACGTATTTCATTGTTTTATTTCGTAGATATTGATACTAAAATTTTATAGTAAATTTCCCAATTTTTGGTAAATTTACCCTATACATGACAGGAATTTTCCGTAGGAAAAGTGTAATATTTTTTAGTGTATAAATATAAAACATGTTTTTAAGCAACAAGAGAGTTGTGAGCTATTCTCACGAGTTCCGCATATTCAGGTATTGTAAAATATTTGTGTTTTTCTTGAAATCCAGTCAGAATCCATCTCGCCAAATCATTTTTTTTTTTTGTAAATCACCAACATTTGCTTTCGCCTAGGCAGAGTTAAGAGTGCATTTCCAGTTATGTAGCGAGACTTTAAAACACCGATTTTTTGTTGTATGAAAATTAGAAAAGAATTTTATCCATGAGTTACCTCTTCACCGGTTTATCCTGATCGAGCTATTAATCACTTTGGCTAATAAATTAAAAGCATATTATCAACAGTGGCGTATTTATGCGTGGGCTGAATGGGCTAAGTCCAGGGCGACAGAATTGAAGGGGAGGCAAATATCTCTGGTTTAAAATAAAGACAGTGCATGGTGGGTGGTTTTATACTATTTAAATAGCCCGGGGCGGCATTGACTGTAAAAAATATGCGATATGAACAAACAAAATACCCAACAAGAACACTAATCTTTCTTAAAGTAAACGCATCATAAAATGAAATATTACGACGTAAAAATATATGTAACAAATTATTATAATAAAAAAGGAGGTATAAACGTTCTATGCATTTAAAGTATTTAGATGTGGATATTTGAAAAATAGAGGATGTTTAAATATTAACCATATGCCACCGCTTACTGCGATAATAGAAAATAATGTTTGGTTACGTGATTAACTTAGAGCGATTAAATAGGCAGTGCAAGCGCTGGTAAAACTTAAGCTCCATTTTTCAAAACTGAATAAATAATTTAGAGACCATGCAGTTGAAGTTTAAATAATCACTGATCAGTAAAAGAATAAATAAATGAAAAGATTTAAGTAAAAGAAGTAGGTACAGTCAGTGACCACAATGCTTTTACTCAGTTTTAACATACATTCATATAAATCCTTTTTATTGATAAAAAAATAACATCTCAGTTGGCATTTTACATTTTCCGAATATTTGAGGATGAGATTGTAAAAGGTTTCTAATAAATTTTGCGGAAAGTTTTTTGAATATATTAGGAATTTGTCAAAAGTTAATAAATCAAAGAAACGTAACAATTTATGCATTTTCTGATTGGGATCTGTGTCAAAATGTAAGTTATTATATCTATCAGTAAAATAACGATCATTATTTCTATATTCTTGCAAAATTCTCTGCGGTTTGTTAAAAAATCAATTTAAATGTCTCCATCAAAAACAATATGTTGTTTTGATTACGTAATTTTTAATCCTACCAACTCCCTTATATAGTCTTCAATTTGTTTTAATAGTTATTTGTATCACTAGCCCAGAAACTATAATTTTAGGAGTGTGAGTACGGTTTGTGCGGCCGAGGTACCACAAGTGCGAATACTCGCAAAATAGTTTCTGGCCGTGTGTTCCACACTATTTTTTGAGCCGACAAATCTTAATTTTGTTGTAAATAATAATAAAAAATTAACGCTAGGCAGTTAACAGTACAGGTTGGCAATACATATTTTGAATTGGAAGTCAGGGTTAAGATACCTTGGTGTTTTGACGTTTTAATTTTCTTGGTAGTTTTGGCACATATTCATCAATAATAACGACAATGGAGACCCCAGCTCATATTACAAAGGTTCTGTGTGAAGTTATTAACCATTTATTACCTATAAAATCTTCCGAAAATAGAATTGCAAAGAATATGAATTAATTAAGGGATTGTGTAACGAGAATTCGGTTATCTGTCATCGAATCTATAATTAATCACAGAAATGTCAGTAATTCGAATATACCTAGTGGTGCCAACTATTAGTGGTCTTTTTGCCGGCCTAGGCCGGAGAATGGTAAGTTTCCGGCCGATTTAAAATCAGTCAAATGTTTCTGGACGAAGGCGCAAAAAAAAATAATTTGTCTTCTTCAATCTCAAAACGAATATTAATTTACAATCATATTTTTTCATTATAGCAGACATTTGTACTTATTGTTAGGTATCAACGAATTTTTATTTCAGTTTGTTCAAAATATATAAACTTATTAATCAAAAATAAATATAGAATTTCCTGTTTTACACGCCACCAGTATATATTGCTATGGCCGCTCCATCTATTGGTCATTTTTATGGACAAGACAAAATAAATATAAAACTCACTGGCTACGAGCATTTAAAAATTATCTGTACTTATACTTTGTTTTGTGATAGTAGGAAAAATTAATATTTAAGGGTAATTAAGTAATAAGAATGGTAATTTTATTTTCCATACTGCTTTCGTGCGACATCTACTGTTACTTAATCGTCCCATCGCGTGGTAGGCTAGGAATCATTTTATTTAAAACAGTTGGCTACGATACCTCCTGAAGTGAGCAATGATAAATTGACAGTTGATATTTCCACGGTGTGTTAGCGTGTGTGTGCGCGCTTTTGTAAAAGAAGTGTTCCACATTTTTATAAAATCACGATGATTTGTATTCATCTGATGTAACAATTTTTTTTGTCTTTTGGTATAATGGAAGCGTCAGCGTTAAATAAGGTAAATAATGGTAGATTGGTCATTTCTACTAAGAAACTAACTTGGAAATTAAAAATTAGGTCACTAATATTTAATAAAAAAAACACATTGCAGGCACATCTTCAGCACAGACGCGCCGAGACTCACTTAAAGTATAGGAGATTTAATGAAGCTATTGAATGTCACAGAAAATCGGCAGAGTTTTTAAGTGAAGCTTTGAATTACACCCAAAATTTGAAGGCTATCGAGTCATTGAAATTACAGAGGGACTTCCATATACGTCAAACAAATGTGATATTAATTAAGAAAGAGCAATTTGAAAATTATAGAAAAGCCTTAGAAAATAGACGTAGACCTAGTAATTTTTCAAATAATGACTTCGAAGATGCTCATGAAAATGAAAGTACGACTCTTCAAGTAGCTATTTATCGTAATATGGAAGAGGCGGATTCGCTTCTGGGGATGCTTATAAAACGTGGCAGTAGTGGAAATAGTGACAGTGAAAGTTTAAGAAGTTTTTCAACAACCGATACTGACGAGAAACTCGGCCCAATTGACACCTTAGATAATGGTATAATTGGTAATAAACATCCTAAGGATGAAAGTACTGTTATAGAAGAACTAAGAACATTAAACGAACAACTACACACTTTAGTGTTTAAATTGGTGACCCAGTTAGATGCTAGTAAAAGGGAAGTCGATTCTCTGAGAGAAAAAGTTAAACAATTAGAAAGTGATAAATGCAAAGGTAATTCAAATTTTACATAGCTATTGTAATGTTACAGCATTATTGTGATTGGTGCTTTGTTGTGTGCAATTGAACTTGGATTGGGTGTTCTTCTTTAATTCTTTTGTGGATATTTATTTGTTTGAATTTAAACTTATATTTAATTCCTGTTGTTCCTTATATATTTAGAATTTTATATACATACGTACTAGGCAATACTCCTTCATATTTATTTTATAATTATGTGTTATTTTCTTTTATGTTGCTCTGTTATTGCATGATTAGTGTTGTAAATTCTAGTTTATATAAATACTTAGGTAACATTACTATTATGTATTGTGTAGTATGTATTGTGAGTAGCTTAACAGTTACACATAATCTTATGAAAGTAAAATTAAGAAATATTACTTTGAATAATGAGAACAACACACATTACATATATATTATTGTTTAACCAGTTTGCTAAGTACTGTAATTTTTAAGTTTAATTTCTTGCTCGTGGAATTTGTATTTTTACCAATTAGTTGATTGTTGAAAATGCTCCAGTGATTAAAAAGGTGGAGGTCAAATGAGCTCATTGGTCTTAAATCTGTTTTAATTAATTGTACACTGTATTGTTGCTTACAATATTCAATACAATGAAATATCATACCGAAGCATTTAAATTGTAGTATAAATGTGCCAATCAGTTGCTTAACATTTTTGGGAAAATCATAATATGCAATTTTTAGGTATCTCTATTTCTATTAAAAATATCACTATTTAAAAAAAGATTTAATTATTTGTGAAAAAATATTGTCTGAAAAAATACTAAAAATTTAATTGTGCAAAAAATCAACTCCTGTAGGAATAGTATTAGGTTCGATCCCTTATTAATAAGAATTATGTAGCTTAGAGGCTGAGAACGAGAAGTGACTGAACTTGGCATATTTACCATACTTACATCCACGATACACTTATACCGGTATGCCGATGCGCATCTTACCTATACGTCATTGCGAAGCATTAACCGCGAAATACAAAAATCTAATTTTAGGTACAGACATATTCATTGATTATAGAAGATGATTATAAATGTATTTGTAAAATAGTGTAATAATGGTGAATCTGATTTACATTGACTTTTAATAAGAGTGAAGTAATGAATAATAAATCAAAATATTTGTTTAAATTATTACTGCACAGTATTCGTAATAAAACGAATAAATATAATATAAAAACAGGTAATATTTTAAAAGCAAAATTTATTAAAAACTACAATATATATATATAAATATATATACAGCTACATATTATTTTCTATTTGTATATTTTGACATTTTCCTTTCTAATTTTCTCTTACAATTTCCAAAACTTATGCGTTTATTAATACTTCTCAACCTAATATATGTTCTGGTTTTTGCCATATGAAAAATAACTTCATATGGAATGGGTGTATCCCCTAATCTGGCAATAGTCTTCACAGTTAGTGTTTTAAATAAATATTTTTCGCATGATAGAGATGTCCCATGCATGTCATAAAATACTTGCTCCATTATCTTAATAATTTGGATCAAATTATCATTGGGAATCATTAGTCCACCACGGCATATGTGGTTAAGCCACTCGTATTTGCTAGGAATGCTTGGGTTTTTCCATGGTTCACCTAAATTGTACTTCTGTTTAAATTTAAAAGCTACATACCCCGCAATATATACAAGGGCTTCCTCATTGATTTTTTGGTGTGCCTCAAATTGTGTGAGAATGCTGTTGTCAATACTTGAATCGTCAGATAATGCAACTGCTGGATATTCTGGTTCGATAAAAGTATATTCTCCCGTAAGTTCTTCTTGAATTTCCTCTATTGTCGCGAAACTAAGAGTTAAATTTCGTAATACATCTTGTGTTAAGCAAATATCGTCTCTAGTTTCCGCAATGACGCTTTCTAGTGGCGACAACAAACATTGCTCACTGGTATCTTCTGTATTCGTGTTACTTGTAAAAATGGCTGCAGAATGTTTTCCCAGAAGATACCAGCGCAATCGATACCTTAAATCTAAGGGATGTGGATGGTCATTACTCCCACCCATTCCTCTAATATAAGAGAAGAAATTCTCCAATACATCCTGATTTAATCTTGAGGTTAATATGTACTCAATGGCATATTCTTTATTCACATATTCATATAATCCCTTCAATGAACGATTTGAGAGAATAACGCCTTTCTGAAATGCAATGATGGATTTATGTTTCCCAACAAGCATACGTTCCATTACTGAGGAAGTATTGTCCAATATTCTGATTTGGTTTTCCAGGTTCATACCAAACGCATGTTTTGTGGGATTATTTCCGCAGAATTTCAATCTGGAATTGTGGACATCAAACCAATCATTAATCATTGATATAAAATCCGCTGTATCCTGCCAATTAATATCTGGTAACATGTCATTTGTGCCACAGTACTCTAAAGCTTTTGCCACAGTTCTAGATAATAACTGAGCTGCTGGCCTTACCCTTTGACGTTCAGATCCCATTAATTCTAAATGATATGTACTGACTTTATGACAAATCGATAACTCACCACAAGATACTTGTAATAGTTTTGTTATGGAGTCTTTTTGAATTACTTTTCCATCTATGTGTAATTCTTGATCAAGAAAGTGGTTCCTTACTAGTTTTAGCAAATGTGGCACATCAGCAAAAATGAAAATCTTCAAATTACTGTTAGCAGGATGTTTAATAAAACACTCTTTAATATGTCCAATATTCATTTCAACCCACAGTCTCATATTTCTTGTACCCATGTCGCTAACTACACCAACAACAATAAAGCCAGCATCATATAACTCTGAAATAATATTACTTATTGTAGCCATGTCCATTGCCTTGTCAAATTCATAATATACAGGCTGTTTCCAATGACCTGTAAGTCCTCTTGCCATTACTGTTTGACAAGCCTGGTAAGGTCCAACTTTTTGTTGCTCTCTTTTTTCTATGTCTACTCTGTTCGATACATATATCTCATCGAATGACAATATGCACAGCCTTTCCGACTCTGATAAACTCTTGGCTTTGGTTTTCATCAATTTAATTACATCACACAATACACCTGTATCCACGGAAAAGGTTGATGCCCATCTTCGCAAAGTTGAAAGTGCTGGCAAAGGATATCCAGTTGATTTTAAATAACGATAGGCTTTTGGGCTAACACTTCGCAGTGAAATAGCTGACGCTATGTCTTCAGGGGACCAATGTGCCTTTTTACATTTTGGATCCATAAGCCTCTTTATTTGCCCATTTGTAAAAAATAATCCCAAATTCTTACTGATTTGTTCATACTTTCTATCCTTCTCTTGTACCTCTTTTAATAATGTTCGATTTTGATTTTCCAATTCCTTAATTCTCTCCTTCAACAGGGAATTTTCATTTTCAATGTCTCTGTGGTATAAAAAAATATGTACAGTATATATACATAATTAAATGAAAAACACCTTACAAATTTGTATCCTTATCGAAGTCTAGTTGAATATTCTCAACGTTTTCACTGATACCATGGCTACTTGTCTGCAATATTTCTGACATGGTTTGTACATTTGTGGTTTGTCTCGTATTGGACTTAGTAGGTACTTCATACTCCATGTTACACGTTGAAGTGCTTGGAATTGCTATGTCAATTTTCTGCCTTTTTTCCCCCTCGGTATGGTCTTCTATGCTCTCAGATTGTCGCTTGTACATCTCTGGAAGGTGCAATGTGGGAACAGCGTCCAATTTCAAATCACGCCAATTTTTGCTTGAGAATTGGGCTAATTGTTGTTTGAAAGATGTTTCGAAAGAAGATGGTTCGAAATGGGTCGAACATATGCATGCTGGAAAACAATAAAAAATTTATATTTGACCAATACTGTAATAATGCAAGTTTTATTTACCATTTTTAATATTGATTACATCTTGCCTTTTACATGCTGCTATCCATACTTTCTTTAGGGCTTCGTCTTTAGGAAACCTGTAGTATTTTATGGTACTACCCTTGGTTGCTCGATTATAATTTCGACACCCATAAACTGCACACCCTGGCATCTTAAATAGAACTATAGGAAGTTTTAATAACTAAATATATATATTACTTGAAGATCTTATACTTACCGCTTTACTAAGCCAAATAGAGCTCAAAAAACTAATGATAACAAATGTTCATAAAATTACGTAAAATTTAACCTTCTATTACTATACCCATAAAAACTATAACAAACTAATAATAATATTAAAATATATATATATTATTAACTTCCTTAATGCAGGTATAAAACAAAAATACAATTATATAAATTAATTTCTAAAAAAGCAGCGATTTTAACCTCTCAACAAATAAACTTCAAAACAAAGGATTGACTAGCTTCGCATTGACGTCATGCGCGGCCTTGACGAAATTTAGTTTTGAAATAAGCATACCGGTATAAGTGTATCGTGCTTACATCAAATATAAACTGAGTTAAACCACGCTGTGCAATAAGAAACAGGAACTATTTATTTTTATATATATTATAGAAAGTAGGATTTGTTTATTCTTCGCATGCAAAAAAATTACTTACTGAAGTTTAAAAATTCTGTTTTAGCGTATAATAAAAACACGTCCAATAATCTTAAAGTTATAACTGATTCCTCGGGCGGTACCTCACCATTTGTGTTTTCACCGTGTAGCGAACTTAGCCCGGAAGTGAATGAATCAAGACATCTACCACCTCTTGCACCACTAGAAATGCCCAATTTTGACTTTACAAACCTTATTAAGAGTAGTTCTCACATCAACGCAGGCAACTAAAGACAAAAATGTTTCTGACGCGACGTACTAAAGGTTAAAATACCGAGATTTATTTTAACATCAAGGTATTCTGGTACTTACAGATATCAGAGCTGTGATATTCTGTAAATCCTTCTCGAAAACGAGAGAAATCAATTTTTAATTGTTTTAGTGTTCATTTTCTTTTTGAGAAACAAGAAATGTAGATGAAAATCTGATTGAAATTTCGATTGTTCTGTGAGAATAAGTGAAAATATATATTAAATATTGATTTTGTGGTTTTTGCTATAAATTATATTGTGAATTATACACTATTAAAATAAAGATGTGTTTGCAAACATTGTTATTAAATTAACGAATTTTACAATCCAAAAATGCCAAATACCCCAAAAGTAA
Source organism: Cetonia aurata (assembly GCA_949128085.1). NCBI lineage: Eukaryota > Metazoa > Arthropoda > Insecta > Coleoptera > Scarabaeidae > Cetonia > Cetonia aurata. Next base: position 19,435,047 of record OX421886.1, on the reverse strand, counting down.
GTATTTGGGAATGAGGTATAATACTTTCCTGGAGAAGTTATGGTTTAAGCCTGGTTTGCTGTAGTTACACTGTTATTTTTCCTTTGTCCTAAAGTAAATATTAACGAACTTATTATATGCACATTATACACCATTTACAATGTTGGGCAAATAGTAATTAGTTATTTCTACTATTGAATTAACTTGCAACTAATTAATGCCCAATAGTGTTTGTATATTTATCAGAAAGTACCTATATATGTATATACGTTAAAAACTTTTTACTCATTGTTGCCGCATTTGTGTTTGGTTTGAAACTTTATTTGGCTTGGGCCGGAGGATTTTAAAAATTACGTTTGAAGCAATATTTTAACTATGTAAATTTATATAGCTTTACACGAGCATGTAAAAAACGTGAATAGTCTTGGATCAAATTATCCCTTAGAACTGGGAAATGCAAAGGAGTTTCTTACTGTTGCAGACGTTCTTTTATTATAGTTTCTGTGAAGGGAAATAAAATCCAAAGGGAACGTGTACAACGAGTTTGTTTTTATTGACTTAATTCTCGCCGTTAAAGAATACCGATTTATAAATGATTCGTATTTTCAATACTTGCGTGTTTCAGTATATAACCCCGGCAACATCTTCAAACATAGAAAGGAAATGCCTATGTACACGATTTATTTTTAACGCTGAATTACAATAAAGCAAGAGATAGGGTTGTTCGTTTTAATATTTTTGACATTTGTGCGAAGATAACTAGAGATGTTTGAAAATTAATTAATACAAATAGAAATAAATTGCTATAATGAAAATTTGTTAGGTTGACTTATGAAATAATTACTGAACATATAATTGAATTACAATTACAGTAATTGAGCACTTTCAATTATAAAGTAATTTAATTACCACGTAATTTGAAAATTCAATTACAAAGTAATTGAGGGGCTATAATTACAAATTAATTGAAATATAATGTAATTAGTTAACATGTTAATTAGTTGTATTTATAGTTTTATAATTCAACCATCTTGTAATTAACTAATGCCCAACACTAACCATTTACACAAAACTACAATAACATTCATAAAATATTTATTCCTCTATGTATACAACATTTTGCAATGCCAGTATAAGTAAATATGTACTTCATTTTAGGATAAAATATGTATTAAAGATAGAAATTCTTTAGATATTTTCGTTATTACATTTAAAATAATTGTCTTTGGTGATGTATTGGAACATCGGTAAGTATACTACAGATTTACTTTTATTTTATAATAAAGCAGACTAGAAAAGTCAATATCACATTTTTTACAGATATTTGAACCTAACATAACCGTTTTGGTCTCCTATACTTAAATATATAACTCAATAAATATTTTCTTTCTGTAATGCTAAAACAAAGCAATGTGCATAGCATAACAAGAAATAATAATAAATGAAAAAATTATAACATTCTAACAAATTCAAATTCATAGAATCTTGATTGTGCTTTTTACAATAATTTTTAATTACAACTAAGGAGTATATGGGGGAGGTGGCACACTATATGGCGGTGGTGGAGTTTGAGGATTAAATACATCCAGGCTATCATTATAATCATCAATCAGGCAAGCATCGTCACCATGATAATCGTCGGTAGGAAATGAATGCATCATTACTAATGTCCAGAAAGTACCCAGAACAGACACACTACCTAAAATTGAAAACAGAAATAGTGAAACAGAAGAACCATTAAATTTTAAACTATTCTTATATAATTGGCTAAAAGAAAGGAAAACACGTATTTTTGTTACATGCGATATATATTTTCCAGAAGACTCATCTATACTTGCAAATAATAAAAAGACGTACATACCTGCTGCTGTAATTATATAAAATCCATAGCCATAAGAAACAGTGGCATTGACCTTTGGATAATGCATAGTTAGGGAATCTTCCAATAAAACAGCAATGTAGTAGCATGTACTAATAATCGACAATATCCACAAAACTAACAATAATACATCATTATATTCCTTATTAAACAGTAAAAATATTTTAATTACCAGTACAAGTGCTTGCTAATGCATGTTTCCTTACAAAGTTATAAATATTACTTTTTGGTCCTATGACATGTAAGAAGAAACCACATAATGAAAATATTATCCCCATGAAGCACAATAATATTATAATTCTCATTAGATTAACAATTACACTATCGATACACTCATACTCTGAAAACAATATTATTAAAGGCAGGATTGGGGAAGCATACAGAAAAACAAAGAACTAACCTTCATTATTTACATTGTATTTGTACTCAGAGTATCCAAACCAAAAGAAAAAGCTTAATGTAAGATAAGGAGTACAAACATCTCCCGAAATTGTAAACCATTGCAGATCTGCCATCGACATACTAATTAATGTTATTGTAATCACATGAAATGCTGCAGAGACAAGATTCTTTTCCAGCTTTTTGGGATGTAGCCATCGAGCGGCATTGTACATAAAATGCTCAGGCATATTCTACGCTACGTATGTTATTATTCCATGTATTACAATCAATTAAATCAATTCATCCAAGCACAACAGAATAAACTTTTAAAATTCAAATAAATATAGGCAGTGAATTTATTAATAAAAGAGGTGCCATAATAAATAATAATTATATAAGCAAAGCACCACCAAACATTTTAAATTAAATAAAGTATCACCAAGAAAATTTATTTTGACAGCAATTAAAATCGATGGTTATGTATATTTTGAATGTCAATTTACAAAAACTGCAGAAATGTCATGCATATCAGTTGCTTCAAGCATTGCCACAATAGTAAAAATATTTAATATTTTTAGGGTATTTTGTTGCAGTTCTATTTTCTACTTTGGTATATGAACATCTGTTGTGATTATAATTTAGTATAAATTCCTGTTATTAGATATAACATATATATTTATCACAATTTTGTATTTTAATTTTAAAACGCTGAATGTGCTGTCATCTTACATAATCCTTCATAACATAACTAATATATTAAAGATATTTGTAATATCAATTATACTAAATATCCTCCATAGAACACTCACCATAAGGTGGCAGCAGATAGCTTATTGGAGATATAAAGCCCACGTTTTATTTAGAGAGCCATGTGACTACCGGGATAGGCAACCCAAAATCCATATGGACATGGATGAGTTTAGTTCGCTCTTATGGACAAGTTGTGAACCTTGTATATTCGGTTGCAAACTAATATTTTCGGGATTTATTCGGTTAGTACGACCTCTCTTCTAACTATGAACACACTCTGACAGGGTGGTAGTGATGTGGAAGGAGAGATACTAAAAGTGTTATTTATATATTAAAAGTTAGGCAATCAAAGCGGGTACCATTGGGTCATTGATAGATGGCGCATGTAGTAAATGAGATTTTCCGTTGGCGCCGTGCGCCATCTATCGATGACCCACTGGTACCCGTAACCCGAAAGAAGAAATCCAGAATATATAAACAAGGCTAAATGTAAATGAAATGTTACTTATGATCATAGAAATAAAGTATGAAGAATGCATTTCAAGAATACGCAGCTCTGTTCCTCTGTTAATAACGAAAGCAGTCATTTTGAAGGTTGGTGATTGCCGAAATTCTATTTGATTTAGAATAGACTAGACTGATTGGACACAAATCACAAAAACAAAACATCGTTGTAATTTATTTATTCTTTATCATCAAAGTTATAAATATTACTTTTTGGTCCTATGACATGTAAGAAGAAACCACATAATGAAAATATTATCCCCATGAAGCACAATAATATTATAATTCTCATTAGATTAACAATTACACTATCGATACACTCATACTCTGAAAACAATATTATTAAAGGCAGGATTGGGGAAGCATACAGAAAAACAAAGAACTAACCTTCATTATTTACATTGTATTTGTACTCAGAGTATCCAAACCAAAAGAAAAAGCTTAATGTAAGATAAGGAGTACAAAAATATTGATTCGAGAACTGCTCAAAATATTGTTAAAACTGAGAAAAGAAAACAAAAAGAACGATTACATTAGATGACGTGATATACAAAAAAGTTATTTGAAAAAGTGGTTTAGAATTCAATTCTGACATATTTATAAAGAAAAATTTAGTTACAATTTTTTCAAATATTTTTTAAAAATATTACATATTTCCAGTTTTTCGACTTTAGTTGCTTAATTGAAGTAGAATCTGTGAATATGATTGATAGTGAAACAATTTTGTCAATTCTTGCAAAATTAGTATAGCTAACACTAAAAAGTAGGTTTCCAGTATGACAGCTGCAGTTGCAGTGGAATGTATGTAAAAAGAATAAATAATTTTGCTTTGAAGATTGAAGCTGGCGAAGTATTATCAAATGCTCCCTCTATGTCCAGGAAGATGCACAAAAACACTTCTTAGTTTGCAGAGCATGCTTAGCTCTCTACCCAAGTTGATGTAAGGCAGTCTCTGTGGAATTTCCTGCTTGATACTTATACTGGTTTTGACGTATTAGCAATACATCATCTCTAATGTGTCTGGCTAGCAGTTTTTCAAGAGTTTTCGGCATAAATGACATCAGACTTATTGGTCTCAGAGATTTTGCTCCATCCTGTCCTATTTTTCCATGTTTTGAAACGAGAGTAACTTTGATCACCCTCCAGGCCATTGATATGTATCGCAGCGCGAGATTTCCCCTGAGTAACAAACTAAGCTTCTGCAACAAAAATTCCGTACCTGTTTATAGAATAATTAGATAAATATCATCCGATCCTGGCGATTTATATGATTTGAATGAGTAAATTGGTCATTTCACCTTCTCTATACTCACCACTTTGTTTGGAACCTGCCAGGGCTCCATGGATCCCTGCCTTGCAGGTTCTAGTTCTGTCTATTGCAGTCTTGCCATAATGAATGGGCATCTCTAGATTTCGGGAAATGAACCAGAAGGGAAATGAACCAGAAGGAAAATAAAACAGTTCTAGCTCATTCTCTTACCGTTATTGTGCAAATTCGCTAGAACTTTTAAATCCTTTATTTTATCCGTTTGTTTGTTGCATGTTATCGATAGACCTCGTAAGGTAGAACTCCGAACAAACTTTAAAAAAATATATTTGTTATAAACAAAAGCCGTTTTCTTTAGAGTTCCGATAAAATTTGCAAAAAAGTGAAAAACAGAGATGACATTTTCAAAACGGTATTAATAATGAAGCATGCAAATTGCGAACGCGTTCTTTGTGTTTACCGAATTTCATTCCATCACCGCAGACGCTGTACATATGGTAAGTGAAACTAAATTGCGAGGAGTGTTCCAATTCCCGATTGTGGAAGATCATTGCTACAATTCATAATATGAACTTGACATTTGAATAATTGAGAGCATCCATACAAATAATAGCGGTAAAGATGTTACCATAGACGTACATGTTATAAATTACCTTGCGAAACCAATAATTACTGTAGTATACATTAGGTAAGTATATATTTTTCATGTTGTCAATAGGTATTTCAATATAGAAATTAAGCAAGTACTAATGTATATTTTTGTTTGCTAATGTAGGTATGTGGTAGTAATTAGTATAAGATAATTATCTTGGGACACTCGCACATTATTAATGACTTACCTACTTGGAGTATATGCTAAATGCAAGTTATATTTTACTTTATAAAAGAATTAATTCGTGAAGAAAGTGCAATATCTTCTACAGATGTGGATGGTATAGGTCTAAATATACGAGTATGAAATTCTAGGAACGGTTTTTTTACTATCGTGCCATCAAAACTTATGTAACAGTACAGTAGTAATTATTAGGTCAACTTGTGCTTTCGTCCGTAGTCACTTGAAACCTTACATGTAATTAGCAGTTGATTTATAAAAAGTTGGCTGGAAAAGTTTTCGCATGTCGAATAAATATTCTGCTATGGCAGATTCACCTTGGAGAACATCTTTTGAAACTTTTTTTTTTTATTGAAATTAAATTAAAGGTTTATGTAACATTGGGTTCACGCTTTTAGGGTATATAAGCCTTTGAAGATGAGTTGAAAGTATCAGTTCCATTCTAGATCTCTGCACACAGTGCACTACTACTTGTAAATACAAATATGGTAAAATATATCTATCATTTTAATTTGATTTAGTCGAAACTAATTTTTTGTTTAGCTTGCTTTGTTTCTATGCGTTGGTGTGGCTGCTGCGGCCCGCTTGGATAATAACTACCTACCCCCTTCAAGAGCGAGAACTGCCGGCGGAAATGGGAATTTCTTAGCAACTCCTGGTGGTTCCAACAGCAGACACTTTGCTCCTCAGCCACCACAACAACAATATGGTGCGCCTGCAGAACATGCGATAGGATCAGTGCCACAGAACGGATTATCATCTTCGTATGGAGCTCCAGCTAATGGACATTACAACGGCAACGGTGGTGCTCGTAGCAGTGCAGAAGCTAGAGCTAATATTCTCCGTTTTAATAATGAAAACAGTGGTGATGGTAACTACCGTTTCGAATATGAAACCGAAAATAAAATTAGTCAACAAGAAGTCGGCCAGGTGAAGAATATTGGTCAAGATGGTGATGCCACTGTTGTTCAGGGAACCTATTCCTATGTGGGCGATGATGGCCATACGTACACGGTTAATTACATTGCCGATGAAAATGGATTCCAGCCGACTGGTGAACATATCCACCATGAGATACAAATGACAGCCGCGGAGGCTGCACGTTCAGCAACGTCTGAAGTCGGTTATCCTGGTTCATCAAACTCGAATGGGCAAAATGGATATCGCTACTAATGATAATGTGTAATAGAATACACCAATAAAATTATAAAATTTAACAGTTCCGCTTTTATTCCTACCGAATCAAAAAAAATATATACATATTTAGCAAGTATCCACACCGTTACAAATTATACAAATTATGGTGATATATGCAAGATACACATTTTCTAATGAAAAGCCATGGAAAATTGTGTCTATTGCTGATACAGGTGTATTGTAAATTAAATATAGCAGTGTAGTAATATCTTCATTTAATTCTTGAGGAAGTTACTACAAAGAGTCAGATAATTTACATAAACAAATAAGCCAAATAATAAAACTTGTCATAATTGTTGCAGTAAATTCTTCAACAGGTTATAATATGCTAAGTTTTGCAACAAATTATAAGATTAACAATAAGTATATAAAGACTAAGGAGGTTGAAAAAATTTTAAGAGAAAGAGGGCTGAGTAAGGAGCAAGCATCGGCGCTAGCGGCGAACAGGAAGAAGTGGAGGAAATTTGTATATGGGGAAGCCAAATGAAGTGGATCAAGTATATTCCTCACACCTTAGGGTAGAAGAGGACTAAGATTATATATATATATATATATATATAATTGGAGTTCTTTTTTCGTCGGTTGTAGCGGCTTTATGTAAAGATAATTGAAATGAAACTTCTTCTTACGTTTCGACAACTATATTTGTCTTACTCATAAATAATTAATATTGAAATGTCATAATAAAAAGTCAAAAGTAAAAACTAGGCCGAAAGTCGATGTGTTAAAATTTTGAAGATAATTAATTATAACATTTGATGACTTAATTTTATGAGATATACATGATTACTTGTAACTAATAAGTAAGATTTTAAATTACAAAGTTTGTTTTCGTTGTTTCATTGATGAGAGTTTTACAAGTAATGTATTACAACGAAAACAAACTTTGTAATTTAAAATCTTACTTATTAGTTACAAGTAATCATGTATATCTCATAAAATTAAGTCATCAAATTTTATAATTAATTATCTTCAAAATTTTAACACATCGACTTTCGGCCTAGTTTTTATTTTTGACTTTTTATTATGACATTTCAATATTAATTATTTATGAGTAAGACAAATATAGTTGTCGAAACGTAAGAAGAAGTTTCATTTCAATTATCTTTACATAAAGCCGCTACAACCGACGAAAAAAGAACTCCAATTAAATATTACACACGGCTAAGAACACAAATACAGTATATATATATATATATATATAAAGACTAAACTATTGAGAATGTTTATTAATAAAATGTGTGCTTGTTCAATGCTAGAATGATAGATATATTAGTTTTGAGTAAAAATTAAAAATTAGAAACGTGTGATTTTAGGATTTTCTCACATTTGGGCCTCTGCTAAACGGGTGTAACTTGTTAAATGTCTCGAAGCTTTATTTTCTAATGATACACATTAACGTTGCTGTACGGGACAATAGAATTAAAGTTTCTTCTTCGTGCAAAAGATGCTGAATGGTAGAGATGCATCTAGGGAACACTATGACTGATAATAGCACAAGCGCTATGTTAGATTAAAGCGAATGTCGCACAGTACCCATAAATTAGGGCACAGCGTACTTCAAACAATGCTGGAGTTGATAAATTAACCTTAACATGCAACTTCAAGGGGCGAGCGCGCAAGATAGGTACTCTTAAGTGATTATTTCATAAGAAAGTTGGAAACCCACACTTTTCTTACATAGCTAATGATGATTTAGAGGAAAACTGTTAATGGTATGATTAAAATTAGAACACACAATTAGGTGCAATATGTAAAGATGAGTTACTAGTGTGAAAAATCAAAATATTCTTGAATTGTATAAAAAATATGTGTACGAAGATACTGCTTCAATCTAGCTTTGAATTCAGCAATTCGAGTTATGGTTTTTAAATTTGCCGGTAACTTATCGAATTTCATATAGCGCACAGATAAGCTTACTTAACAATGCCTTGCAATGATCATAAAATTTAAGATTTTTATCAACTACCAGTCCTAAAAACTTTGTATTCTGTTTTACAGGTATGCAACTACCATCAAAAGGCAGGTATAAACTACTCGCGCCCTCTCTAAGTGCCAGCTCGTCGTGCCAGCGTTCATTGCAAGGCCGTTGTTGCTGCACCGATTGCTCATAACTTGTATTAATTTTACTACTGCATATGAAGCATCTCCCAGAGTTGATGACTTTAGAATGCATGTGGTGTCATCGGCATATTGCGATTGTGACTCCTGTTTACATTTTTGCTATCCTTCTCTTTTATGCTTACTATTGCTTTTCTGTCATGTAATAATAATAATAATAATAATAATAATAATAATTTATTAGCCACTGATCCTAAGACATGGGCTTAGTCAAACAGTTTACATTTGAGTAAAACTTCTTATATCGTACAAACTATAAAAATTACATGAACGTACGACACACACAAACATACAAACACACACACACACACAAAACTCAAACAATTTACAGCAACACACCCAATCTGTACAAGCTACCAACTCAGACATCATTTAGGAAATCTCGGACGCTGTAGACGCAACTCTCCACAAAAAACTCCTTAAGGGCCAACTTAAACAATCTGGGACTATTTATATTTGTTATATTAGTTGGCAATTTATTAAATATCTTAATGCACACGTAACTTGGACTTTTTTCATACATAGATAGTCGATGTTTAGGAATGTTCAGTGCATCAGCATTTCTAGTATTATACGATGTATTTATGTCACCATTCCGAACAAACAGCGAACGATGCCCATACACGTACATTGCGGATTCAAATAAAAATAGTGATGGCAACGAAAGAAGTTTAAACTGCTTAAAAACGGGTACGCAGGAGTCAGTTCTGTTAAGTAAAAATATATTTCTAATTATACGTTTTTGTAAGAGAAAACATCGAGTGAAATGAGGAGAGGAACCCCAGAAAATTATACCATATCTCAAACGCGATAATACATGTGCATGATAAAACATAAGGAGTGACTCAGTGTTGACACAGGCCTTTAGTCTGTGCATAGCATAATTCAATGAACACAACTTTGAACACAATGAATTTATATGGGACTCCCACGTCAACAAGTTATCAATTAAGCATCCCAGAAATCTACTATTAGTTTTATTAGGAATAGTATTAGAACCCAACCGTATAAGGATTGATTGGTCAGGAACACGTCTTGAAGATGAAAAGGGTATCAGACAGGTTTTGGAGTGATTGATCTTCAGTTTATTCATATTACACCATTGTAACATATTTCCAGCATAATTATTTCCCATATTACTTGTCTGTTCGATGTTTGCACCTGATACAATAACAGTGGTATCATCCGCGAACTGATAAATATCATTTGTGTTAAAATTTACGTGCAAATCATTTACATAAATTAAAAATAAAAGTGGGCCAAGAATGGATCCTTGAGGTACACCCTGTGTGATATTAGATGCTGGTGATGTCGCTGGAGAAGGCGTCCCAGCTATTTTAACAATCTGCTTCCGATTCCTCAAGTACGAACCGAACCACTGAAGTCCCCTACCCCTAACCCCATACGATGATAGTTTCTGCAATAGCAGTCCATGGTTAACTCTATCGAAAGCCTGACTAAGATCAAAAAATAAACCAGCCACTACCTGTTCATCGTCCAATAATTTATAAATGTGATTGAGAGATTTAAAAAGAGCGTCATTTGTTGAACAGGAATTCGTAAATCCAAACTGACTAGTAGTAAGTAAGGAATTCCTCTGCAAATATTTAGATAACCTAGTATACATTACCTTCTCGAAAATTTTTGCGAAACAGGATAGAACAGATATTGGTCGATAGTTGCTCATGCATTGTTTATCTCCCTTCTTATGGACGGGCACAACTTTGGCAATTTTTAGAGCTTCAGGAAAAACGCCCTCTTGAAAAGATTTATTAATTAAAGCCGTTAATGGTGGAGAGATAATATGAGCAACATATCTCAATACATTGCATGGGATTTCGTCAATGCCTGAAGAAGGCTTAGAAGAAATTTTAAGAATTATATCACGGACTTCACACTCATCCGTGGGGTAAACAAACATATTTCCCGCAGTCCTCAAAACAGATTGTTGAACTCTGCAGCACAGATTTTCCGCAATGCCTGCATCATCCGCTACAGAAGCAAAATGTTCATTAAACAGGTCACATAACCTGATAGGGTCAACAATGATTTCATCATTACTATCTCTAATTGCAATATTTATTTGTTTCTTTTCAGCTATTTCACCATTAATTAATTTCCAAGTAGCTTTTGATTTGTTCAAAGAAGTAGCTAGTAATTTGATGTAGAAAAGAATAAAACAGACCATAAGCAATGCCGTAGATATCAAATGATTTTAATTTCTCTAATAGTAATGAGTGATCCACAATGTCGAAGGCTTTTGTTAAATCGAAAAAAAAAAAACACTTGCAACCAGGCTCTTCCTATCTACTCTCTCATAAACACTTCTTAATGCATGCTCAATCGCACATGTATTTTGTAATAAATATGAAAAATGGATTGCACACTTATACCGGGTGTCCCAAAAGTTTCCGGCCGGTAAAATATTTGGAGAAATACACATCGAATCGAAAAACAAATAAAAACAAAAACACGTCTTTAGTCGTTTTCAAAAATCAAAGGACGCCAAACACGATCCTCCACCCCACTCCAAGGGATGGGACGGGCGGCAGCTTTGAAATCCTGAATGAAAACACCCTTTCTCATTGCAGATCATCATTGAATTCTGAGTATCAAAGTATAAAAGTTTGGCCTAAATTATTTTTGTCGATTCTTGATACATGGCGCTGATTAGCCATCAAAGGCGATATAAAAACCAAAGGATGTTATCTACATAAACGTTTAAAAAAGACACATGATGATAATATTAAATTACAATTTAACCAGTTAAGGACTAAAATAGAAAATGAGGTTAGGGCTGCTTATAATCGGCATATTTTAGATATGGAGGCAAGTATTGCGAATTATCCGAGAACATCTTGGAGGTATGTGAATAGCAAGAAAATCACTAAGTCTGACCATGTTTCAATGCAATATTGGAATGAAATTGTAAATGCTTTTGTTCAGCTCTTTCAGTCTGTGCACACTAATGTCCATGGCACTTACGAAGTTGACCGTTTCACACAATTGAATAATAACGGTGATACCTGTAATGTGGGTTTTATTTCATTGGTTGAGATTGCAAATATTCTGCGTTATAAATTTGATTATAGAACGCACATTCGCGAGATTGCCGCGAAGTTTTACAGAATGCTTAGATATGTTATTCGCAATTGTCAGGACCTCCATAATTTGAACGTTATTAAACAACTGTATGTTTCCCTATTATTTATACCTCATCTTGTCGTATCACCGTTTGCTAGAGAGTTTTGACTTTTATTCTTTGGAGGCTAGACGTAAACAATTATGTATCTTTTTAATAATAATAATAATTCATGCCTTTACATCCCCCAACAGCTTTCGCCAATTACAGGGGGCATCGGCCGGCCATGAGTTATTATTACGCCTGCGCCATGGAGCGACTTAAGGTGTTTGTCTCTCAGCATTTGCCAAGGAGTGAAGAAAACCACGAAAACCTCACTCTGAGAGCAAGCCCTGGGATTCGAACCCCGGACCCCGTGACTGATAGCCAAGCGCGCAAGTCACTGGACCATCAGCCACACAAAATTTAAATTAGTAAATGACCACATTGATGATATTCACTTGCTCAGTAGATTTTCTTTCTGTGTGCCTACTATTAGCAATCGTTCAAATACAACGTTTTATGTACTTTTTGTTAGATATAATTACTTACGGAATAGCTCTGTGTATCGTTTGAGTAGGAATTTGAATTTGATAATTGGTGACTGTTAATTTTCGGCGTGTATGTCAGTAGGTTTATGAGGATGATTACGCACTGATATAGATATAGATGCACTGTATTTGTGTTCTTAGCCGTGTATACTATTTAATTTGAATACTTTTTTCGTTGGTTGTAGCGGCTTAATATAAGAATTAAGTAAAATTAAACTTTCTTTTTACGTTTCGACAAATATATTTGCCTTAATCATAAATAATCTTTACATCTAAGTAGAAAAAGTCTTCTGTTCTTCATGTTGTTATATCTTCTTTGTTCTTTGATAATAGTGCTTGCTGTCCGATATTGAACATTTCCAAATTTCCTCTTCAATTTGTGTAGTAATGGATATTCGTCGTTCTTGTTTCCCATTTTCAACCAGGGATGTTGCACTGTATTTGTGTTCTTAGCCGTGTATACTATAACAACATGAAGAACAGAAGACTTTTTCTACTTAGATGTAAAGATTATTTATGATTAAGACAAATATATTTGTCGCAACGTAAAAAGAAAGTTTCATTTTACTTTCTTAAATTAAGCCGCTACAACCAACGAAAAAAGTATTCGAATTAGATATAGATGCATACACTAAAAGAGATGTGTTCTAAGAGAGTGAACAATAATGTAGGTTTTTGAATGCCCTGATAAGCAGTATTAAGTTAATTAAGCAAACGGAGCTTCTTGTGTTTAATTTTATTTGTTGGGTGTGCTCAGAATTGTATTATAGCAAGATAATGGTATCTGGAATTGAGTTTTGCTTTTTGATACTAAATAACTGATTGTGAGTAAAAGGTTGTAGTATTTGTCAGTGTCACAGTTTTTAGTATTTCTTTCATAGTACAGAAAAATAGCTAGTCTGTGTGCCTTGTATAAGATCAGGTCGACACCCTACTACCGGAATGGATGTAATTCTAAACCTGCCACTACCACATATTTACTTACAATGTATTGGTAGCAAAATATTGTTTGCAAATTCTTCAAGAATGACACACAAGTTGGCAAAGATAATTAATTATAATGGATACTTATAAACGATGGAACAGATCAGTATCTTGAACTAGATATATTAATATTTTATTGTAGTCAAATAACGAACAAAAGCACTATCTCTTATGTCTGAATAAGCAAACGTAAGTTATCCATATATTTTTATTAACTATTCTGAATAAATTTTGCCCAATAATGGAACACGTATAGGATATTATCGAAGAGTGGCTCCTACGAAGTCCGCTTCCTCAAACCAATAGAGGAGAATTGAGGCACTAAGCTAATGCAGCGTAGCAGGAAATAACCTAGCATACAATATCCTGCTAAATTAATTCAATACCCAACCGCATTACTGAGTATATTCAGAGAAGACGTTCTGCTACATATTTTATCAAATAAAATCCATTTTTATTATTTGCTTATTTAAAATTGTTTCTACTGAATTTGCGCTTTTATGTTAGGTGTGTACATCTTTAATATTTATTTTAAATATCGTTCTTTAAAAAAATCACGGTAGTTCTTAATTGCAGGCTGAGAATATTGCTATTAATGTCGCGTAATCACTCGCGTTCTTGATGTATAATTACTGAAGCTGTAGTTTTTATCGCTCTGTCGGCAAGCATTATTTCATCATAACCTTCGAGTATTATGTTTGCTGCCGCATATTAATTGGGGGAGTTGGAATAATTGACTGCGATGCTAACCGTAATTAAATACGGTTGATGAAACGACAGATTAAAACCACTTTCTTTGGATGTTTAAAGAATGACTTAATGAAGAGGTTACCTTGAAAATCGTCTTTTTAATACGCTATTGATACACTTTAGAAATGCGATATTTAATATTGCGTATGCCGCTTTGCTGGTGGAGTATATAAATGTAATGAGATCAGGTAACTGTATCATATTCATTTCCAAACTTCCTAGGGGATACATCGTTGGGAAAAAATATGGTGAATTATACAACAAATAGTCAATTGTATATTTATTAATTGTTTTATCTGTTTCAGTGGACTCTTCTATTATGTTTAGGTGTTGCTGCCGCAGCACGTTTAGATAATACCTACTTACCTCCATCTCATGCTCAAACATCGGGCGGAAATGGAGATTTCTTAGATATTCCTAATGGTCATGATGACGGTGCAGTGTCAGTTCCCGATGTATCACAACAATATGGCGTTCCTTCAGCTAACACATATTTACCGCCATCTACCAATGGAAGATCTAATGGCAATGGAAATGGACATTTCTCAGGAGCATTTGCCGGTTCCGGATTACGTGGACAAAGCCTCCTTCACAGTAGATATTTGCCCCCGTCTTCTAGACGAACTACTAACGGAAATGGACATATCCTCCCTGGATCTAATGGTGGTGTCACTTCAGCACACTTTGCATCTTCTTCATACAATGGATTATCTTCTAACCAAGCTGTGCCTAGTTCAGTAGGACCTGCTCCAGTATATGGTCCACCTGATCATTATAACGCTAACGGTTATGGTCGTGCTGATGCTACAGCCAGCATTCTACGTTTCAATAATGAAAATAATGGTGATGGCAATTACCACTTCGAATATGAAACTGAGAACAAGATCAGTCAACAGGAAGTCGGCCAAGTTAAAGATGTAGCTCCAGAAGGTGGTGTCACTGTTGTACAAGGAACGTATTCTTACGTTGGGGATGACGGTCAATCCTATACAGTAAATTATGTAGCTGATGAGAATGGATTCCGTCCTGTTGGTGATCATATTCACAAGGATATACAAGCAACTGCTGAAGAAGCAGCTCGCTCCGCTGCCTCTGAAGTTGGTTATCCTGGTAGATCCGATGATCAGAATGGATATAGATATTAGAAGTGCATATTTTTTATTATCTGTATATATAATATGTATATTTATTTTATACCAATGAAATATTAATAGAGATATAAATTAGACAATTTGCTAATTATTTTCGGAAGTCCGGTTACCGTAGAGTATTTGCAAAGCTAAATATTAATGTTTTTCCATTGTGATGTATAGAAAAGTAATTGTTCAGGTTGCATTTAATTTTTATCTGAAAGCATATAGGATTTAAAAACATATCTTAATGTCTAGTGCACATACCTATGTAACTCTATAGCTGTATATGGAAGAATTGAATTAAATACCAGGTGTTTTAGTGTTGGAATATGTGATTGGGAAGAAGTTAAACATATACAAAAGGTAATGTAAGAGATTTGAAAATCTATTCAATCAGCCAGGTCAAATAGTTCTCGAAATTTATAGTTTGTGAATGTAGTTCAACAATTTATGATATTTTATGCGCTAAATAAATAAGAAATTGTCAAAATTGAAACAAAAGAGAATATTTTGACTTAAAATAAAATAAAGCAAACACAATTCACATTATTAAATTAAATGTTTTTATGAAACAATTCGCTAGAACTGTTATTATATTTTAAAATACAAAATTCGAATTAGACATGACTGTGCCACCGATTTTGACTGGTAATAGATGCATGATGAAGTAACATCTTTGGAAAGGAGTTACTAGGAAGTCACAGTAATCTGGTATGAAGTTACTGAATTACTTCAGGATGCATTTTGCTTCTTCATTACGTCACTGGACATTTGAATAAATCTACACATGGATTTAAATATAATCGTAATAGAAATATATTTAGTCTATTTTCGGGAAAACCTTTATAATCAACGGTCAAGATAATCATTACTTATAGATTATTTAAGGAAACTTCATTTTAATTATTTAAATAATAAAACCATTGCAATAAATAATACTAATTGCTACTATACATATATTATTTTTTTGTGAGAGAAGAAATGCATTATGCACCTTCGGGTGGCCTAACTGGTGTGTGCGACACTCACCCCTTTCTCTTTCGGACAAGATTCCACCACGGTACGTTTTTTCACATTTCGTCGAGGTGGTGCCCTATGCTTAGCGTCCATGGATTTCCTGCTTCTTGGTAGAATTGTTTTTACGAAGGCGGAGATCCTTCTGCCATGTGTTTCGGCCTCGCAACATCGCGATGTTGCGAGGCCGCAAGGTTGATCGAGACGATGCATCCTCTCGATCAGGTTTATCGGCCTTCAGTTCTCCGACGTCTAGCTCCAGCCGTTCTCTGTATGTTTCACACCTTGAAAATTCAAGGAATGTATGGCGACTCACAGTTGCTGTCTTGATACGGACAGGAAGCACTATCTGCTTTCCCCATTTTACATAGGTACTCATGAAAGTCCCCGTGCCCAGAGAGCTTCTGGGTGAGGTAATAGTCTACCTCTCTATGATCTCTGTGGAGCAGACTGAAAGATCCTTGATCAATCCTGCTGTCAACTTGCCTTTAGTGTCCGATTCTCATCGCTCCTGCCAGAGCCGCATGGTACGTCTTTCCCTATCACGTTTGGTGATTATTCCGTCTTCCAGTTTGTCCAGATAGATTTGCCGTCTTCTTTAGCCATGGGGTCTATTATAATTTTAGTATATGGTTAAATGAACGTAATTATCTTTGATTGTATGATGACCTATTCTTTGGTTAATTCTACAATTTTGTCATTAAATCTACCATACATGTTCAACTAACATTTATTTATGTTAACTATAAGGAGCCTTACTAAGCAAATGGTATTGAAGCTATGAATATCAAAAATTATTTTTAATATTGAACCATCAATAAAATTTTAACAATTTCTTCAATGTTGAATTAACACGTAGAGGGCATTTCTCGAATTTAAGGAAGGAAAGTCTTCAGCTCATTGATAAATTGTACAATTCTTTCTCCAATTAGTGTTAGAAAGCTCTGAGCAGCTCTTCATCATCTTCAAATCTTTTATGTTATACTACACTAAGGGAACGGCAGGCATTAAACTATCAAAACAGGCTTTGGTAAGTTAATTTGAAAAATAAGTACCTACTGTTTATTTAAGAAAGTGAGTGGCATTAAGAATTAAGGTTAGACTAACCAAAATTGCAGTTAATTGAATGTACCTCATCATGATGTTGAAATTACCCATTTCCAAATTATCCGCCTATATGTAGCAACAAATACGTTAAATTGTCGCAAAGATGGCGCTTCTCTTATTTCACACTGGCGTGGATTATTACCATGATATTATTGATTGGAACTAGAACAAAAAAGGAAAAAGACGTAATCCCGACACGCCCATCCGCGTGGGAAACGTCAGGTTACCGTGGAGCCACCAGGTTAGTGTAAGTACCTAGGAATCCACTTCGACAGGCATCTCACCTGGTCGAAACAGAGTTCCGAGCTCCGAACTCGTTTTCTAGCTGCCCGCAACTCGGTACTCTCAATGTTAGGGCGAAGGAGTCCCCTTCACCTAGCAAACAAGTTGCTTCTCTACAAGTCCATCTTAAGGCCTGTCCTGGTTTACGGCGCTACAGCGTGGGCGTCGATGGCCCCCACCAGATTGAAGTCCCTCGAGGCACTTCAAAATAGGACGCTACGGCTAATCGCAGAGGCCCCTTGGTTTATTAGGAACGCGCAGATTCATCGTGATCTGCAAATTCCGACTCTTGGCTCTGCTTGGGCTCGCGCTCAACTCAGCGAAAACCCCTTGGTTCAGCCGGTCGTGGAACCCCAAGATCGTCCAGCACCTCTTTCTCGAGTTAGACGTTTAGATGTTTCTTAGAGTATGAGTACTTTCTAACGTACAATCACCGTGACGATCGCCTGTCTATCTTTACCTCACCGAGGTAAAACAAAAATAAATTTCATTCAAAAACCCGTTCTTACAAGTTCCACCAAATATTACGATCACTTGTTGTAACTTGTTCAAAGTTACTTCTGAACCTCAGCCCGCGGCTTGATCGTGCCGCCTTATCAGCGACGAAAGGGTGTATGAACCTCAGGTTTCTACCCTAGGTGAGATGTCAGCTCATTTACATTGCCAATAAAAGGAAAAGAAATAGGAATTCAACTATTACAAAGTCTATTCCCATTTAATTTGCAAAAACAAGATAGTTTTTGTCAATGAATTTCAAAAGTATGTAAAAATTATATTAATTTGTGTGGTTTGGACTGTACTCGATATTAATGTACCATTATTGATAAGTACTACCACAGAAGTATTTGATTAAACGGAATATGTGTTGTGGTGAATCGACTTATAACTGTATTTGGCAAATAATATAATACACAAAAAATAGATATAATGATGGTGCTGGGGTAAAACAAAAATAATTTTCCTAAAAGCTTCATAGTAGCATCAGAAAGGTATTTAATATAAATATCAGAACACAAGTAGGTAAGGTCAACTCTTAACGTAGGAGGAATTTACTGTGCATTCTGTCTAATATGGATGTACCTAGTATACATATACACCCTTTAATATTTAATATTGCAGTTCCAAATTTAGCACTTCGATCGTATACTGTCAACACTGTTCATCTTTTTACTATCTGGCTCGTTTTGCCATATTTCTTCAATTTCTCACATTATTGAATAAAAGCTTTTAAAAGAAAATACGTGGAACATATATGGGATAACAGATTATCCGCCAATTCTAATTATAACTGACATTGAAAGCTATTTTCTTCGCTGAAATGCCTCTTGCTTTCAATATTCGTGTTTCAAATGACATAATGTAACTCAATACGGATCTCTTATTCAATGGCTATAATATAGATATAAATATAATTGCATTTAATTTAGAATTGTGTCCTTAATTTTTTCAAATAATTTAAAAAAGTTACATATCTACCAATTATTTAATTTATATTTCCAATTAAAAGCATGTGTGTTTTAACAAGTTAATCGCAATTTTGATATTGTCGCTACGCAAGCTTCGATTTAGTGACCTTGCTACATAAAATTATTCTGCTTTTGTATAGGTAGTCAATTAAAGGAACTGGAATAATTGCTTGAGATGCCACCGGTTAATTAACTTTTATTATGAAATGAAAGATTGAAAACACTTTCTATTAGTGATGGAGTAATTATGTAACAGATATATGACCTTGACGATCATCTCTCAGTATATTTACCTATTGATGCACATGTTGAGTGGTACTTTTTGTATCTGTGCCGAAAAGCGGTTGTAATTATGGATATTTAGCCTTTAAGTAGAGTATATAAGTGAAATCAGATCAGATAACTGTATCACATTTATTCCAGCAACTTGTGGGAGATCACATCGCAAGCAGCAACATGGTAAATAGATTGATTGCATTTAGTTCATTGCTGAAGTATATCTAAATTTCTGTTCATTCTAGTTAGCTTTATTTCTATGCTTGGGAGTTGCTACCGCAGCAAGTTTAGATAATACTTACTTGCCTCCATCCAATGCCCAGACTTCCGGCGGAAATGGAGATTTCCTGGATATTCCCAATGGTCACATCAATGGAGACGATTCAGTATCACTTCCTGCTATATCTCAACAGTATGGTGCGCCCTCAGCTAATACATATTTACCACCATCTACCAATGGAAGATTGAATGGAAATGGACATTTCTCAAGAGGAATTAATGGCGGTTTCACCGGTGGCCATCTCGGATCCAGATTACGTGGACAAGGTTTCCTTAATAGTAGATACTTACCTCCTTCTGGTAGGCGAACAGGCAATGGAAATGGACATCTTTCTTCTGGGTTTAATAGTGGTGTTAATAGAGCTGGTATCCATTCTGCCACTTTTAACGGATTATCGTCATATCAAGCTGCATCTAGATCAGTTGCACCAGCTCCAGTGTATGGCCCACCCACTCATTACAACGGAAATGGTGGTACTTACGGTCGTGCTGACGCCAGAGCCAGCATCCTTCGTTTCAACAACGAAAACAATGGAGATGGGAATTATCACTTCGAATATGACACTGAGAACAAAATTAGTCAACAGGAAGTCGGCCAAGTTAAGGATGTAGGTCCAGAAGGTGGTGCTACCGTTGTGCAAGGAACATATTCTTATGTTGGAGACGATGGCCAGTCGTACTCAGTAAATTATGTCGCTGATGAAAATGGATTCCGTCCAGCTGGCGATCACATCCATAAGGACATACAATCAACTGCCCAAGAAGCGGCTCGTTCAGCTGAATCGGAAGTCGGTTATCCTGGCAGATCTAACTACCAAAATGGATACAGATATTAGTGCATTGTGTTCACCTTTCTTATGTATATTTTATACCAATGAATAAATGTATTTATAATTTATAAGTTCTTTTATTTTGTTTCCAAAGCATTAATAATTATGAATTAATACCTTTTCAATTTATTGTGCTACAATTTGTGTGGAAAAATATCTCAAGAATTCCACCGAATGCAATTTAGACCCAATTTAGGAAGATCAGGATTATAGGAATAATAATAATAATAATAATAATAATAATATATTTATCCTTTAGACCAAAGTGGTACAAAAAAGTACATGGTGGTATAGGATAAGTCAATCAACTGAATTAATGAAAAACTAAATGCAACTTATAAGTATAAATGTATACAAAGTGTAGTAAGGAACCTTACACATAACTGTCTGGAAAGCCACAATCGACATTTAACCCAACTTAGAGTAAAACCAGTAGAGTAATATACCAGCCTTATATTAACACCTATTTGAGAGTGGAATACCGTGTAATATCAAACTTACAAATGACAGTTTTTATATAAATTATTCGCAATCATCCTTTTGTAAAGCAGAGAGCTTCGTGCACGAACTTCGTAATAAAGCGTAATATGATACCCTTGTTTTGAGTAACCTGTATATCCTGCTTTAATAGTACATTTTACGGTATTTCTTTTATTGTGAATATTGCCACACATTTAAATATTTACTAAAGATGCTTTAAATAATTAAAGTATACTAATAAGGTAAAGGGACATAAAAATAAAATAAAATTTTGAAAATTTAAAAGTGTTTTGTTCTTATTTAATCATAAATACTTCCACATTGGAAAAAGCATAATTTTATTTGATTTACAATAATTTATTGCAAATACAGTAAATAGTATTAATGCAAGATGGCACTATTTAATACTAACTATTCATTCATATAATATTACTTCTGGTGGTTCTTCTATCGTTATCAGGGTAATATAAAGAAAGCTATAAAGTCAATTTCATCTTTGAATTAATTACTTCTGTAAGAGAGTGTATAGAAGTTTCATTTGGAGTCGTGCTTTAGAGTTACCGAAATGGCATTGGTGTATTATTTAGCAGCTCTAGTTATGTCCCGTGTGCATGATAATATATCTGCGATCTTTACTTTCTAATGGTAATAGAACCAATGTCAAAAGTTCGGATTTAAATAATCCCATTGAAGATGGAAACACCCCAAATACAAGCATGATAAAATTTGAATATTTTAGTATTAAGCAGGATATATTTCTTACGATTGGTATACACTTACATTATACTTACATAGATCATTATAGATCTCAGACCGTTTTTCTCGAGAACTGGTTTTCGTCTGAAATGGAAATTACCAGCGGTTGTCCACAGGGTTCAACTTTTGATAGTTAATAAACTCAGATTTAAACAACATGTGAATAACTGTATTCGAAAATCTTTCTCAATATTAAAGGATCTTTACGCTAGTCGAAAGCTAATCAATATTGGACTTGAAGCTTCATCTACTTTGTAATTCGTTGGTGTTGCCAACACCTCATGATTACTAAACACTGCATATGAATCTGGATACGACTGGACAGTGGCAGACAGTTTGATTCTGTGCAGGTTGTTGGTATATCTGTAATGATCTGTAAAACTTCGAAAGAAAACAATTTTGACACTTTTACGGCCAAATTCGACTAATGTTTTGCTTATGGCATGATTGAATTAAACGCGGTTTAAGTAATTCCTTGGTTTTAACATAATGCGATGAAGCGCGTATACTAAACAATATCACAGTGCTTTCTAGTTTGTTTAGAAATTGATTTGCTTTATATATCGCAGGGCCATGCTAAGATTCTAGTCGCTGAAATAGCTTTTTAGTTTTCTTTCTTGCCTACCTCCTCATTTCTCTTTATGAGAAAGTGTGCTGCACTGGGCGAGGTAGACTATGGTTTGCTCCCCAGACATAAATCCTATGAGCTTTCAAAAGGGTTCTGCAGCGAATGAAGAAACAAATGTGACCATGCAATAAGATATTATATCTGAAGAATAATTTTTGCTGCCCTGTATATTGGAAAACATGACAGTCTTCCCAAAATTATCTTTTTAAAATGTTTACGCGTTTTTTCAAACGGCACATATATGTTGGTTGCGACATTATTTGCTTAGCCATGCTTTCTGGTAAGCGTTCAGCTTCTTCATTTGTTACAGCGTTAATTTCTTTGTTTCGTCTTATTTTTCCTATTCTATCCTTCTATTAGTTCTTATTGGTCCTCTTTTTTTATTTCTCTCACCTTTATTTTTTGCTTCAAACACGTTTCTAACCAATGTTTTATGTTTTATTCTTGCTGTACCTTTGCATCATTGCAGTTACACTTTTTCATTCTTGATGGCTGCTACTTCTTTGTTTACTTTTCGTTTTATATCTTTATTTTGTAATCTCTGGCATTTCATTTTCCTTCTCATCAAAAGCAAAATATTTTTAAACTGATCAATACTTTACTCGCATTTTTGATATCATTCTAGTAAATACTTTCATGTTAAAAAAGTACATTAGCATTACGTATATATTTATAAAACTTATAACTAATACTGTTCAGACTTTTTCTTACCAATTTACTGAAATTAACCAGGAAGTTCAAAATAATTTTTAAATTTACACTTTGTAAATTTGCTTGGATTTTTTTAGTATCTGATTTATTATATTTCTGTTGCCTTAGATTATTATAAATGCAATATCATAGTCGTTGATGTTATGTAATAGATGAAATAAATAGCGAACTGCAATTTGACACCCTAGGCCAACAATATTTTTTTTTTAAATTAGAACCACTATATGCTTCGCATGTAATATTATTAGATGTTAGTTTTTTCAGCATTCCCCAAAGGACGTATTCGAAAAGATTGCTATATGTAATCGATAAGTGCGTTTATAGTTATGTGATACATTTCTTAGTAAATTGAACAAGGCGTAAATTCAAGGTAGCGTTGATCGCACCCATAATTAGTGAGTTAATTTATGAAATGACAAGCCGAAAATACTTTCTTCGCGTAATGGAATTATGATTTTGCAAAGAGGTCACCTTGAAGAAGATCTTTTGAAACACGTTTACTTATTGATGGCGCGAAGTATCAATCTTGCGTATATACGCTCTAGTTTTGTTCTAGAGTATATAAGACGCCGAAGATGGGCGTATCGCAACAGACACATTTAAGATCTTCTTGCAGTACACAACCCAGCTGAGTCTTAACAATGGTAAGCGTATTGTAGATCTGAAACTTACTTTTCGTAATCCGTGAAACTCTTGTTGCAGCTCTCCCTTTTATTGTTTGTTGGTGTTGCTGCTGCTGGTCGTTTGGACAATACTTATTTGCCTCCATTTGCGGCAGGAACAGCCGGTGGAAATGGACACTCTCTAACCGCACCTAATGGAGGTGCAAATGGTGCATATTCAGCCGCACCCTCTGTGCCTCAACAACAATACGGTGCTCCAGTAGGCAATACGTACCTGCCGCCATCCAGATCAGGACCTTCTGCAGTATATGGAGCACCGAATGGTAACGGGCACCGAAGTGCAGATGCCAGAGCTAACATCCTTCGATTCAACAATGAAAATAATGGTGATGGAAACTACCGTTTCGAATATGAAACCGAGAACAAAATTAGTCAACAGGAAGTTGGACAAGTGAAAAGTGTTGCTCCTGAAGGTGACGTAACTGTCGTCCAAGGAACGTACTCATATGTGGGCGATGATGGTCAGACCTATACAGTAAACTATATTGCCGACGAGAATGGATTTCAACCAACTGGTGAACATATTCACAAGGAAATTCAAATGACTGCTGCAGAAGCTGCTCGTACGGCTGCTTCAGAGGTTGGATATTCCAATGGTTACTCGAATGGATATTCTAATGGACAAGGTGGTTACAGATATTAGGGATTTACTTACTTTAATTTATTTATAATACAAATGAATAAATAGCACAATAAGTTTAAATTGAACTTTGTTTTATTTACAACGTCAAGGTATGCCAGATATTGGAATCAATCTGAATACATTAATACAAAAAAAAAGATATTTTGGAATCTCTGCTAAATATATACTAATTTTTCCATGGCAAATGAATACTTAGGATTAGATAAGAGTATTCTTAATTAACATTAATTCAAAAAGGTGGGGATCTGCATCAGTTAATCTTAAATATATATACCGGGTGTGCCATTAGTATGTCGGCGAAATTTAGCAGAAAAACTACTAAAGATAGAAAAGTGAGATTTTCTGTATATATATATAGTTGATCAATGCGCATATGGTAAAAATATTTTCAAATATACAGGGTGTTACAAATTGCCAGAGCTACTTTCAACTTTTTTATTTTAAATGGATTGCTATATTTTTTTAGTAATTATTTCGATAGCTGCCTAAAACACCTTTACAGTGATATATAGTTATGTGCACTTCTGACAATTGGTTTAGGCTATATTGCAAATTTTGTCATAATTTTGACAGTTGCAACTTCTGAGATTTTCAGTTTTATCTTTAAAACGGTTATAGTGTCGCGCGTTATTCTTTGGTTATCAATTTGGCGGCTAACGATTTATATGTTTCAAGGTAGCGCAACCTCAAAATATATACAGGGTGTTAAACATGTCATAGCACATTTATCGAAATTCAAACGCGTTTCTTTTGATTATTATAAATGGGACTTATAATTTTCAATTTGAGCAGCAAATTGCTTGTAAAATTCCCTTTAAAATGGTACCAATAACGTAACACTTATTTTCAGTATTTTCGAAGATATTACAAATTTATGGAAAATATGTTGACAATATTCAATATATCGGACACCAAATATGGTTAGATAGGATTTTCAAACAAAAGCTGACAATATAACGAAACATCAAATCTTTGTTTAAATGTCCACATAATGTTGTTTTTTGTAGTTTATTTTTGGTGTCATAGCGTTTTACAATGTTTTATGATTTTATTATAATATTTGAATTATTTATTTGTGGATTATTAGTTATTACGTATTACTTTAGTCTGGTTGTTAATTATATTGTCTTGTTCCTGTTTTTTACCTAAATTCATTTATTAAAAGTAAATTTCTCCAAGGAGGAACTCATAGATATGATATTTGTTCTTGGTGCCTACAACAGAAATCCACTATCAGCATCAAGAATGTATGCAGGGGATTATCCTACCTGTAGAGCGTCAGATAGTAAGCTTTGAGAATTTGTTGGTAAGGTTTCTTTGGTCGGGTTATGTGAATTATGATAAACACGGAAGGACAAAAACTATGGTTATAGAAAATCCGTTGTGGAAAATTCGCCAATCTCTACAAGGACAATTTGGAAACATCATGGAATTGCATCCACTATCACGAGGAGAATTGTAAAGAAACATAAGTTTCACCCTTATAAAATTAATATTCACAATGGCTTACTATACACGGATTTTGAAAAGAAACTTGTGTATCGGTAAAATATTCTAGATTATTGCGCCTTTCACAGATGAAGCAACATTTGTCAATTCTGGAATAATGAACGGAAACACTTCACACAACTATGAAACACAAAACCCATTTAGTACCAACACAAACAGGGGGGGGGGGGGGGACATCAGGGAACACCGTTGTGGATCCATTCTTCTTTGACAATACCTTAAATTGTGAGATTTATAGAAACTTTTTTTAAAATAATTTACCAATACTGCTAGAAGGCCTCCATAGGAACTTTATGGACAGATTGTGGTACCAACACGATTGTGCATTCACACATTACGGTGCTGCTGTAAAAGTGCACTCTGTAAGGTATTTATTAATAGACGGATTGGGATTCATTAAGTTGGTCACCGCATCACCAGATTGACCCCTTGTGATTTTTTTCTACGGCCTACTATAAAAAGCCATCATATGCATGACATCCGATGCAACGGCAGACAACATGCACAAACGCATAAGAAATGCTTCTCTTCAGTTAAATGTGGATAATATAATATGTATATTTGAAAATGTAAGGCAGACCATACACACGGAGCTGAATAGAGACATATTTGAGCATCTTTTGATTTAAAATTATTATATAAATATATCAAAAAGTGTAAAAAATAAAATAATTTTGTGTCACGTACGGTCTGATTTTGTTACGATAAATAATCTAAACAACTTACATAAAAAAGAACAAATTAATAGGGGTAAATTGCTATTATTAAACATATTTTCCATAATATTTTCGAAAATACTGAAAATAAGTATTACGTTATTGGTACCATTTTGAAGGCAATTTTACAAGGAATTTCCTGATTATATTGAAAAATATAGGTTCCGTTTAAAAAAAATCGAAAGAAAAGCGTTTTGAATTTCGAAAAATATTCCATGACATATTTAACACCCTGTATATATTTCTAAGTTATACCAGATGAACATACACATTGAAACATGTTAACTGTTAGCCCCCAAATCCATAACAAAAGATTCACGGGCGACACTAAAACAGTTTTTAAGATAAAAGTTAAAATCTCTCAAAAGTGGCAACTGCTAAAATTTTGACAAAATTTACAATATAGCCTAAACTAACAGTCAGAAGCGCGCAAAGGTGTTTTAGGTGGCTATCGAAATAAATCCATTTAAAATAAAAAAGTTGAAAGTGGCTATGGGAATTTGTAACAGCCTGTACATTTAACAATAATTTTACCATATGGGCATTGATCAACTATATAAATACAGAAAATCTCACTTTCCTATCTGTCGTAGTTTACGTGCTAAATTCCGCCGACACACTAATGGCGCACCCTGTATATAGGCGATCTAATATATATGCAATACCTACACCATTATTTTGGAAATGAATAATGTCAAAACAAATAGTCTGTAGTTAGAGATTAGAGATAATCGCCGTTCTTGTATCTGAGAATAATCGTAGTAGTTTTCAGAATGTACACTCCGCCAAAAAAGTATCGCATAAACTAAAAAAGGGTATTTATGAACCAAGATATTTTTATACGTTCACAAAAAGTTTGCCTCGTGTATGTGAACTATAAAAACACTAACAAAATAATGGAACTTAGCGTTTTTACTTTTTTTTTTCCTAAAAGAACACATTTAGAAAAATGCATATGTGTAAGGTTTGTTCAGTTGTTTATTGAAAGTCTTCCTATACGGACAAATTTTAAAGTGCGAAGTCAGAGTTCTGTACCAACGCTTTTAAAACTAAAATGAGCAATTTAACTTCAGAACAAGTGGCTGCTATAGTTGCTTTAATCGAAGATGGACGATCTCAAGCATACGTTGCTAATTTGATGAACATCAATCAGTCAAGTGTTTCTAGAGCCGTAGCCAGATATAGGGAAACAGGCATTTACAGTAGAAGACCTGTACCAGGTCGTCCAAGATGTTCTACTCGCCAAGATGACCGCTATTTACTACTACAAGCATTACGTCGAAGACATGTAACTGCGAGACAATTGCTAGAACGACTTGGCTAGAGTCAGAAATACTCGTGTGAGTACTCAAACTATTCGGAATAGGTTACGACAGAGTGGATTAAGAGCTAGAGTAGCTGTAACAGCCCCTCGTCTCACTAGGAACCACCGAGTGGCTCGCTTAAGGTTTGCCAGAGAACATGTAAATTGGAACATTAATGACTGGGCCAATATACTCTTCACAGATGAGTCAAGATTTGGTCTTTACACCTCAGATAGGCGTATCTCAGTGTACAGACGAGACGGTGAGCGCTATTCGCAGTGTAATATCAGACCTAGACCTAATTTCGCTGGTGGCTCTATTATGGTTTGGGGAGGCATCTGTTTAACAGGTCGTACAGAGTTAGTACCAGTAGACAGAGGTACACTGACTGCCCACAGGTATATAATGGACATTTTAGAAGAACATGTAGTACCATATGCGCCAATTATAGGAAACGAATTCATGTTAATGCACGATAATGCACGACCGCATGTTGCAATAATCGTCCAGGAATACCTTAACGATGTTGGTATTCCAGTTTTAGATTGGCCTGCGGTAAGTCAGGACATGAACCCTATCGAGCACGTGTGGGACCTCCTTCACAGACGGATACGAACCCAAAATGTTGCCCCAGCGGACCTGCATGGACTAGAAAATGCTCTCCGTGACGAGTGGGAGAATTTGGATCAGGCTTATATACGGAGGTTAATCGAATCTCTGCCAAACTGTATGCGAGCGGTCATAAGAGCCAGAGGTGGCAATACTCAGTATTAAAAGCTACTGTTATGACATTTTTCTTTCTAAAATTATAATTTCTTGTTTTAATAAAAATCTCAAGTATGAGTTCTTGTTTTTATTTGGCCTGTATTTTATTTAAACAATCATAGAAATTATATCTTAGAGCGCATTAAAGTATATTTGCAACTTTATGCTACAAACAAAGATTATGCGATACTTTTATGATTCAAAACTAAATTATGCGATACTTTTTTGGCGGAGTGTATATGTAGAATAATAATTGTTCAATCTGTAAAAGTGGCAACTTTTGCTATAATTTATGCATTAAACTTTCATATTTGCACTCTCGTATTAGTAGCGTAAATTACAAACATTTGTTTTGTGGGGCGTTCATTGCAAAACTTACGTATTATTCGTAATATTTATAGCGCGTGCTAACAGGATATTAATACTTCTTATATCGTTTAATTTGAACTGAATACCCCTAGGCTCAACAGCGTAGCCATTATTGGTTGATTAATGTCTGACCGTTTCATTGTCTTTTAGTTGTAACAATCTGAGGGATGTATGAGAAGTCCATACAGCCTTTACAACTGAAAAGTAAATTACTGGTTAAAAGTGTTTTGTATGTGTATACATATATAAATAAAATTATCGATAATAATTATAATTTTATACTTGTATTATGCGAGCGCACCTATTGATGTTGAACAGATTGGCTATACATTTGTAATGACTTTACTAGGCATGCATTAGGTAATTTTATCTGAAAACGTAACATTGATTGTGAGCTGCGTGCTTCTATTGCCCTAATGTGTCGCTGGCGCTTCGTATTATATTTTCGTCTATGGTGCGGTGCGTTCGATCTAAATCGAGTGGTGCTGCATACCATCACACGGAACTCATAAATCCGACCATTGTATGCCCATTTAATTATACGATTCGGATGCTCTCTGGCTATTATAGACAATTAAAGTCAAATAATTTACATCTGAATGTGCCTTTAATATTGCGTCGATGCGAATATAAACGGGTAAATCTTTGAATCGTCTGCCAACTTAGGTATTTAAATTAAAATTTAATTGAATTCAGTGACTATGGTGCAAGAGAGAAAATTAAATTCCAATTAATAATGAGTTAATTTTTTGTGTTTTTACTGGATTTTACTCACAAATTCTATTGAAAATTAAAAATTTCTAATGATTTATTGTATATTACCCAATAATATGGACCAGGCAGATAACCGCCCCTATAACTAAATTATTTGCAATAGAGCCATGATATTAGGAATATAAGTGAATTCATATATTTTTTTCCAGAATCTTCGGTTTGAACTCACATAATTTGAAATTCTTAATCTAAGGTATCTCAAAGAGTTTGCGCTTTAGCTTTAAAGCCTGTTGAGTATTTAACATGCAACAGAAAATCTCAACAAAATGCATAAAAATGTCATATTTTATTAATAATATAAAGATAGAGAGATCGCTCATATCTGATATTTATAAAAAAATATGACATTTCTTTAAATTTCAAATCTTGCATTTTCTGTTAAATGCCCAATTGAACTGATGCGCTGTTAAAGAAAGAACTTTAGACTTAAGTTACTAGTAAGCATCTTGCTATTGTTATTAATTTGTTTCTTTTTTATATAGCCTCGAACAAAAAACAGTTATGAGCTGAATATCGCATATCAGTTTTCGTGTAATGTTCTTTATCCTTACTATTGTGCTTGTTTTCCTTACTTAATAATTATTGTATTTTTGTTATTGCCACTACAACAATAAAGGTGATTTATTATTTTTATTTTTTAATCTGGAATATGCTAAGAATTTTTCTAGTTGTCAACACAATATCAAGAAATTACAATTGTAATCCTCTTCTGCCTTATATATCCACTATAAAGTACAGTTTGGCAGTTTCTTCATAAAAAGATGACATTTGTTAATGCAGCCTCATACATTTTTTTTGCAGATTAGGGGTACTAGATGTTCTCAAAAAGCTAAAGGAATATGAGTTAAAACTATGAACGAAAACTGTTTTCGGACTCGAAATTGGGTACCTGGGCGGTCACTCAGTCATGTCAACGAAGAAGCAGAAACTACACACTAAAAAATATATGCAATTACTACGGAAAATTCCAGTAACGTATAAGGTAAAATTACCAAAAATTGGGAAATTTACTAGAAAACTTTAGGTATATTTTCTAATTTTTGGTAAATTTACCCAATATAACAAGTTCAAACCCCTGAGGTAGCTCCATATCTTTTTGATTGAGATCTTTTTCAGGTCTTCTAGGAGAAGGTCAACCTCAAAGATCGCATACCTGATTCTCGTTGTGGCATGGCAGTGGCAGATATATAATTTGCACCTAATCTAAATAACTTCTACGGTTTAGCTCTCTACATTTACATTCGTAGGTAATACCTGAAGCTTGAAGTAACAGATTAAGACAAATACAGTTTCTTATATTTGCCAAGTTATGTACAAAAATGTACAAAATTTATTTCTAACGGTTCGAATTACATGTACTTAAGAATTTTATCAAAATACTGAAGAGGTAGAATTATCTAAACCAACACAACAATCCAACAATTTATCTTTCATTAGAATCCTCTCCATGGGATTAAATAAATAGCTTCACAAAATATCTTGTTAGCAAATGAATCGTCGATTTAAATGCATTTCAGCGCAATTAATGAAAGATTAATTTTGTCTACGATACAATAAGTTTAAAAATATGATGCGGCATGTGGAAAAAGCGCCACTAATTGTGTAATACGAATACACAACAATCAAAAACAAAAACTTACATAATCATCATCAATTTCATCAACAATTTAACGACTTGTTCAAAATCCACACAAAACATATGAAATTGATACCATAAAAAAGTCGTAGTAATAAGAGAATATTAAGAATGGAATTGGCTTGTTCCAATGGTGAAGCACTTTCTGACTTGCCTATACATTAATTTGCAGATTAGCTACCGTAGGTGTAATGCCAATGCTAGATTCTATCTTACACACTAAAAAATATTTGCAATTCCTAGGGAAAATTCCAGTAACAATAGCGAATACTAATTTAATACAATAGAACATCGAAAATGGAGAATTTTCAGTGGAAAGAAAATGGACACCTTTTGGTGACGATAACCCTCTTCTCTGTTTACTAATTTGTTGCAATCCTTTTTTATATTACATTTCTATTAAGCAAACCTTCTATTTTAACATTATTTTATTAATACCTCCGAATTTTTAATAGCAGACATTTGAGCAAGGTTGACCTTCTCCTAGAAGACCTGAAAAAGATCTCATTCAACAAGATATGGAGCTACCTCAGGGATTTGAACTTGTTGGATGAACTTTATAGATAATACCTGCTCACCTGTGGACAGAACGGTTAGTCGAACCATGCAGATGCTATCTTCTTCCAATACTCAAAGGTACATGAAAAAAAAACGAAAAACCGACTTTTATTCTTATTGACAGGGTGTGTTCAGGTATGAAGATATTCAAAAAAGTACTAAAGTATTTAAATTTACCTAATTTGATGACTTGGTTATAAGCTACAGTAGTTTAATTTACATAATAATATATGATGGCGATTATAATTTCAAGAGAACCTGGATCTACTATGCTTAAAAAAATGATAAAGAGATATAAGTTTGAAGAATTTGTTTTTCTTTAATATTATATAGAAATGCTGCCACAACACGAAATTAGAATACCTTTTTTATTATTAAATACAGACTACCTATATGATAGGTAAGGTGGTGCTGTTTTTGATGCAAAATTAGAAGCAAAACAATTTAAATACGCTCTATTAACATTCAATGCAGCAGTAGACTGCTTTGCCCATTAGGCATTATAGTACGTTAAATACACTCATTAAGTTCCTCATCTCGTGTTTTTTACTTCTGCAAGAGAATTTATGCTTACAAGAAAAGAACTCATAAAGTTTATTATATTTTATATTCCCTCATTAGTTTGTATATTGGTAACAAAGGCTCTGCAAACAGCGTATATTAGTTTTTGTTGGCAAGTAACGCGCTATACAAAATGAGAAATATAACTCGTGTGCTTTTCGTGGTTTTTCATACGCGCATGGTGACAACGCGATGGGTTGCGAAGTAGGTACATACAGGCTTAGTAAAAAGTCCCGGAACGGTCGAATAACTTTGTTATTTGAAAATTATGATTTCTGAAATTTGGTATGGGGTATAGTTAATATAAATGCATTTTATGCAATACAGTTAATATTTTTTTCACTTCCGGTTTAATCGGCAATACGTCCAACTTTTTTTTTTTAAATGGAACGCCCAGATTTTTTGACACTTTTGAATGCAAAATAAAAAACTACGTTCAGGAAGTATTAAGATGTTCATTTTTATTCACAAGGAAACAGTTAAAAAATTAAAAAAGTGTCCTAATACAGAAAAATCAAGGTACCTTTGAAAAAAGTTGTTGTTTAGTGTTTGCATTCTTTTTGCCGTCACATTTGACAATTTTAAAAGCGTTTTAACTTTTGCATCGCAATAAATTTACTTATTTTAAACATTGACACATTTGAAAATGGCAGAAAAACTTACTGAATCAGAACGAATTGAGATATTAATGATGCGTGGGTACGGTGATCGTCAACGTTCTTTTGAAGAGGTTCGTATTTTGTTTAATACTGTTTATCCGGGTCGTCACATTAGTAAAAGTACGGTATGCCGAACAATTCAAAAGTTTGAAGTCTTTCGTCAGGTGAAGGATTTACTTAGAAGGGGACGTCCATTAACAGCAACAGATGAAGAAACTAGTTTGAATGTGTTACTTACAGTGGAAGAAAATCATCACGTGTCCACAACAGAATTAGGTCAAATTCATGAGATCTCTCAAAAATCTGCTCATACGATTCTTAAATCAGCAAGAATGAAAGCCTATAAAATGTATCCCGTCCATGAGTTAACTGAAGATGATCCAGATCGTAGACTACAATTTTGCGAAACAATGACGGAATTGATCGAGCAGCAGCCTAATGTTTTAGATCACATCATTTTTTCAGACGAGGCAACGTTTTGTCTCAACGGCACTGTGAACAGACATAATTGTCGCTACTGGTCAATTGAAAATCCGCATTGGATTGAAAAGTCCATACACAGCGTCCTCAAAAGGTGAATGTCTGGGCTGGTCTTGTTGGAAACAACATCATAGGACCATTTTTTATAAGAGGAAATTTAACTGGCAACGTCTACTTAAATTTATTGCGAAATGAGGTTGTTCCAGCAGTTGCGGCCCTCTTTCCAAATGCAAACATAGGTGATCACCCTAATGCACATTTTTGGTTTCAACAAGATGGAGCTCCCCCCCATTTTGCCCATAATGTCCGCGATTATTTGAATGAAATTTTTCCGGGACGTTGGATCGGACGTAGAGGAGCAATCGAATGGCCAGCACGTTCGCCAGATCTCTCGCCATTAGATTTTTTCTTTTGGGGTCACATGAAATGTCAAGTGTACAAAAATCGTCCCCATAATCTTGAACAATTGGAAGAGAGAATAGTTCAAGAAGCCAATCGCATCACTCCAGAACAAATACAAAATTCAACAAGAAATTTTATTGACCGTTTAAATTTTTGTCAAATTGTAAATGGGGAGCATTTTGAACAATTATTGTAATCGCAACCTGAATAGACAGGTATCTTGATTTTTCTGTATTAGGACACTTTTTTAATTTTTTAACTGTTTTCTTGTGAATAAAAATAAACATCTTAATACTTCCTGAACGTAGTTTTTTATTTTGCATTCAAAAATGTAAAAAAAGTCTGGGCGTTCCATTTAAAAAGAAAAGTTGGACGTATTGCCGATTAAACCGGAAGTGAAAAAAATATTAACTGTATTGCATAAAATGCATTTATATTAACTATACCCCCATACCAAATTTCAGAAATCATAATTTTCAAATAACAAAGTTATTCGACCGTTCCGGGACTTTTTACTAACCCTGTATACCTTAAAGTAGGCTACTGCTTTTGTTTTACATATATTTTCAAAAAAAACTATTTATTCTTGTAAATTTAGGTCATTGATTAACGTTTTGGTTTGTTATGACAAAATGTTGCCATTGTTCTAATAATACCAGTACAACATTTTAACTATTATAGAAACTGTGGGTTTATTGGAAGGTATTAATTTTATCATTATGCTACTTAGTATTTATATCCACTATTTTGTTTAAAAGCACTATCATAAGATGATTCTAATCTAGTAACAGCAGCTTTCTGTTGCTGTCCAATTCTATCTGAAATTGGTGAAGGAGCCGGTAGATGAAAACCAATTGGTTGGAAGCCATGATTATTCGCTACATAATTTACTGTGTAGATCTGCCCATTCGAAGCGGCAAAAGAATAGGACGCCCAACTTCGTGCTGACTTATTTTATTCTCCGTTTCATAATCGAGTTTATAAGAACCGTCCCCTATACTTTCGCTAATGAAACGGGTAATCTGAAATGGCTTCGAGGAGTGGTAGTTTTGTTGAGATTGATAAGTTAATTGGGAATGTTTATATAAGCAGGAGGATAGCCGAGGGCCCGGCGTGAATAGAATATTACCGCTTCATCCAACGATCCTTGCGCTAGCAGGTGGTAAATAGACATTGTTTAACTTATCCGCTAAAACGATGCCTGCAGAAAATATAACTAAAACCTAAGAAATGGTCTGTATTGTAATTATAAGTAAATACCAGATTTATCTCGATGAGATACTTGTATGAATATATTCTCGTAAATCTAACACCCTCTTTTATGTTACAAAGACACGGAAATCATCCTCAATTTTATGATATGAGAGCGCATTTTTATTTGGAAACACGCGATAGGCTCAAGGTAATCTAAACGTGACTTTATTATATATAAAATCTAACTTCATTCGGTAAAGGTTAAGATTTTTCGTGCGTGCGAAATGCGGTTTAATGTTGATGATTTGCATATTTCTTATCGATAATCACTTCTTTTTGTATCTAGTTGTGCTGTCTCGTCTGATTGTTTGGTCTATTTCGCTGGTAACTTTGTAAATTTATTCATATGTTACAGTAATAATGGTTTGAGATTTCTATGTTCGGTAAGGTCATGCATTAGCAGTTAATGCAAATATACTGTCTTCTATATGAGCCTTCATAATTTTCTGTTGTTTGCCTTTTATAGTTAATCATTCTCCATTTTAGTATACTAATTTGTCGATAAAGTAAAGCACATATTCATAACTTTTTTATTAAGTGATTTTTCTTTTAAAGAAGCCTAATTAATTTATTTTATTGCCTTCTTTCCAAAGAAAAATTTTAAAGAAAAGTTTGCTCATTATAAGTTTAGTAAAGTTTATAAGGGCAAACAGTAATATATTTTAAGGTTTCAATGAGTGGTTCGGAATGGGTTATAATAAATTTTGAAAAAGAAAAAAGTACTTATTTAAAAAATATAGATTGATTAGGAAAGATAAAGTGCTTGGTTTGGAAAGACTTAAAAAGGTTGTATTTTAAAAGAGTAAAAAGAATTAAGTTGTTGATATGTTAAATTATGTAAAAATGGAGAAAGTGCAAAGGAAAGGAATTATTTCTTCAAATTTTTTAACTATCCTACTAACAGTAGAACTTCTACCAGGTGTTCATATTTATTTATTTAAAGAATTATAGAAAGACTGCTGGTAAGTTCTTAACGTACCTTAATCATCGTCATCAATTTTTGGATAACACACAGGACCAACGAAATGAGTTGGCTAACAAATTAACATCTGCTCTTGTTGCCATAAGAAGACTAAAGCATATTGCCGATAAGGAAGCAAAAAGAATGTCATATTTTGCCAACCTCCAATCTCATCTATGGTATAGACTGATTTTCGGGGGAGTCACAGTTGAATCGCAGAAGATCTTCATCCTACAAAAAAGAGGGATAAGATATCTATGTGATCCTCAAAGATAACATGCGTGATCGTAATCCAGTAAGATACTTATTTCTTTTTCATTTATTTTACTTTAATTTTAAAGCTACCTCTGTCTGTTGTGGTCTAGTTCTGGTTTTTATTTATAGAATTTTTTATATATCATTATGTATTTTAATATAATTATATCCTCTTCAAGTGAGGGATTTTGTTTTATAGGATTTTTACAATTATAAGTACTTCACGAATGATACTGAATTTAAGAAATCTTTGGTGTTTATTTGAGATATTTGCTAATTGTTTGTTGGGTTCTGTAAAGTCTGGCACAATATTCAACTTTATTATGTATATCGTGCATTACTTTCAAGACAGACCAATTTTTAAGAAAAATGAGAAAATCATTCTTACTTATTAGTAATTTGTAGAATATATTTTAAACTTGCTTTAGATTACCTAATTAATTGTTGTAAATATATAAACAACTAAATTAATCAATTAAATACGTTGATTAGATTTTTTCGTGGGCTAATTTTTGTATTTTTCGCCAAATACACAAATGGTATCTTCTATTGAAATGGAAATCAAAAATTGGAAACTTAAAATACACTCCGCCAAAAAAGTATCGCATAAACTAAAAAAGGGCATTTATGAACCAAGATATTTTTATACGTTCACAAAAAGTTTGCCTCGTGTATGTGAACTATAAAAACACTAACAAAATAATGGAACTTAACGTTTTTACTTTATTTTTTTCCTAAAAGAACACATTTAGAAAAATGCATATGTGTAAGGTTTGCTCAGTTGTTTATTGAAAGTCTTCCTATACGAACAAATTTTAAAGTGCGAAGTCAGAGTTCTGTACCAACGCTTTTAAAACTAAAATAAGCAATTTAACTTCAGAACAAGTGGCTGCTATAGTTGCTTTAATCGAAGATGGACGATCTCAAGCATACGTTGCTAATTTGATGAACATCAATCAGTCAAGTGTTTCTAGAGCCGTAGCCAGATATAGGGAAACAGGCATTTACAGTAGAAGACCTGTACCAGGTCGTCCAAGATGTTCTACTCGCCAAGATGACCGCTATTTACTACTACAAGCATTACGTCGAAGACATGTAACTGCGAGACAATTGCAGAACGACTTGGCTAGAGTCAGAAATACTCGTGTGAGTACTAGAACTATTCGGAATAGGTTACGACAGAGTGGATTAAGAGCTAGAGTAGCTGTAACAGCCCCTCGTCTCACTAGGAACCACCGAGTGGCTCGCTTAAGGTTTGCCAGAGAACATGTAAATTGGAACATTAATGACTGGGCCAATATACTCTTCACAGATGAGTCAAGATTTGGTCTTTACACCTCAGATAGGCGTATCTCAGTGTACAGACGAGACGGTGAGCGCTATTCGCAGTGTAATATCAGACCTAGACCTAATTTCGCTGGTGGCTCTATTATGGTTTGGGTAGGCATCTGTTTAACAGGTCGTACAGAGTTAGTACCAGTAGACAGAGGTACACTGACTGCCCACAGGTATATAACGGACATTTTAGAAGAACATGTAGTACCATATGCCCCAATTATAGGAAACGAATTCATGTTAATGCACGATAATGCACGACCGCATGTTGCAATAATCGTCCAGGAATACCTTAACGATGTTGGTATTCCAGTTTTAGATTGGCCTGCGGTAAGTCCGGACATGAACCCTATCGAGCACGTGTGGGACCTCCTTCACAGACGGATACGAACCCAAAATGTTGCCCCAGCGGACCTGCATGGACTAGCAAATGCTCTCCGTGACGAGTGGGAGAATTTGGATCAGGCTTATATACGGAGGTTAATCGAATCTCTGCCAAACCGTATGCGAGCGGTCATAAGAGCCAGAGGTGGCAATACTCAGTATTAAAAGCTACTGTTATGACATTTTTCTTTCCAAAATTATAATTTCTTGTTTTAATAAAAATCTCAAGTATGAGTTCTTGTTTTTATTTGGCCTGTATTTTATTTAAACAATCATAGAAATTATATCTTAGAGCGCATTAAAGTATATTTACAACTTTATGCTACAAACAAAGATTATGCGATACTTTTATGATGCAAAACTAAATTATGCGATACTTTTTTGGCGGAGTGTATAACTAATTGAAAATGTCATGATTATATAATCTAAAATTCTTTTTTATATTAACTTTTAAGTCTATAAACTTAGAAAAATAACAAAATACCCTTTGTTTACTTAAAAAATTTTGAAAGTGTTTCTATAGCAGTCTTACTGAAAAAAAGCAAAGAGAAATTGCTTTTTTTAAATATTCGAAGTTGCAATGTCGATTCGACACAACACACACAAATATTTTATTGGCGTAATTGAAAAGGTCCTTATATTTTATATAGCTCATCTAAAAATAATCTCGACCGAGACAGTAAACATAGAACACCCATTAGATGGCGCAGCAATACAATACAAAGTGCAATGTGTGATAGACAAGGAAGCTCATACAACTAGGAATTTACAACGTGTTGACATTGATACTCGCTTGTCTGTTTGACGCCGAGCAACTAAATCACGCCTTGTTGTCATTGTTTAACGAGTTTTCGAACTGCGATACGTATAAGCAAGTAACTTCACCTAGCACACATCATCGAACACTATTGGATCAAACTCCATGGCATACATGAATACATAAATGCACCTGTATGTTTCCTTCGGGGAATTGTGGATCGATGTGAATTCCAAATTAATAATGTGGTTAAGTTAAAGTTAAAGTTAACGAAATTAATCGTACATTACTTCATCGATTAATTTCAGAACTGACGTGAACAACCTTAGTATCATATATTCACAAATATTGAATGTGGACAAAACATTAAATTAATCTTAGTTAATCTTTCCATTTCCGTCATTTGTGTCTTCATTTTTGAACTTCACTGTATACTCTTTAAGCACGCATGTGCGCTGTTGACTTGTTGGCTATGTGCGTCTCCAGTTGTTTTAATTATGTTTTTTTTTCGCTTCGTTTCGACTGTTTGTTTCAAATTCTCTGATGTAAGTAGTTTACTGTCCACTTATATATTTATTTATTTATTTATTTATTGCCAAACAGCGTACAGCCAATTACAAGGCAAATATAATTACTTATAACATTAGTAGTGCGAATATAAGAAGTTAAGTTACACAACGTACAGCAAAAAAATAACACCAGAGAACATAATATAATACTTATGCAAAAATGATACAAAGTTATAATTTCCATAGTATTACTCCTTATCTAAAATTTAAATAATTTTAAACTAAAATTAAAGAAAAAGAATGAAAACAAAACTAACCGATGAGGAGAAGCTCATGAATGCAGCAGTGAAAACTTAAAACTAATGCGATTAACGCAATACAAATAAATGTAAGTGGTGACCGAAACATTAAATTAGTTGTAAATTCAATAGTATTACTTACTTATCTAAAACTTAAAGTAATCCTAAACTAAAATTAAAGAAAAAGAAGAAAAACAAAATTTGTCAATCGACCGAGAGAAGCTCGTGAAGGGAGCAGTGAAAAATATCACACTTACAACTGATATAATTATAAGTGGTACATATGAATATAAGAGGTGAGCGAAACATTAAATTAGTTCTGGCTAGATCGGTATAGAAAGTAAGCGTGTTGCGAGAAGACAAGCGAGGGACATAGAAATGCAACCTAGAAAGAAGCTGACTGGCGTCGATCAGATTATGCAAGAGTTTGAACAGAAATGTTAGGCCAATTTTTCTACGACGCGTCTCAAGGGAATCCATAGAAAAGGTGGAAAGTAAGATGTCGTATGGAAAGCCGCGATAAGGATAAACATTGTGGCTCTTAAGCCAAAGGTGTTTTAAGAATCTTCTTTGCACGCCCTCGACAAAGGTTTTATGACAGTGGTAATAGGGATTCCATATGAGGGAAGCGTATTCTACTTTGGAACGCACTAAAGAGAAATACAATATTTTTAACGTAGATTGGTTCACAAAGGATCTCGTGTTGCGTAAGATAAACCCCAACATCTTATTGGCGGCGCCTACCACCACTCGGACGTGCTCATTGAAGGTCAAGTGGTTGTCAAAATACACACCCAGGTCACACACGCCTTCGCTCATGCCAATACTGACCGAATGCAATAGGTAATCAAAATGTAATGGCGATTTCTTTCTAGTGTAGGAAACAACCTTACACTTCGATATGTTCAGATCAAGTTT
Source organism: Cetonia aurata (assembly GCA_949128085.1). Lineage (NCBI taxonomy): Eukaryota > Metazoa > Arthropoda > Insecta > Coleoptera > Scarabaeidae > Cetonia > Cetonia aurata. The sequence goes on along the minus strand of OX421886.1, from coordinate 19,394,038 downwards.
ATTTGCAGAACACCAATCAACCATGCTAAACAGATCGGATCGCAACGCTACGCAGTCATCTACAGTATTTATAGCAGAAAATAGCTTGACATCATCAGCGAACATCAAGACATTACAATTAACGTGAACAGGCAAATCGTTGACAAACAATAGAAATAACAAGGGACCCAAGTGTGAGCCTTGTGGAACCCCAGAACATGCCTTATATTTTAAACATTGTGAACGTCATTATTTTTAAAATAGAAAAAAAATCGAAAACGTGTCTTTTTCTTAAGCTTTATACTTTTCGATGTACGAGAGACCGCAACCGTCCTGCATGACGGCGCACAGTGCATCGAAGTTGGTTAAAAATCTGACAGCGTAAAAAAGCCAATCTGCCAGAATCATAATAAAATGTGTATAAGTGTATAGTAAAATAAACACTAGATATGGAAATCACAGTACAAACAAGTAGATTGACGGAATATCGAACAGAAACAAGTCTGAAAGTACATATGTTCGGAGATGTTACGCTTAGAGTGTATTTCGACCGCCGTCTTCAACTACTAAAATCTTCGGAATTAGAAACGATACGAAACTGCAATTTGCTCAGAATATACACTAACTATGTGTAATTCAACCGGCAAAATATTAGCAAATCATATTCGTAACTAACTATACAATTACCATTTCTTGAAGATGGTGTTTTATGACTCTACATTTTGACTTCTATTAGCTTTTTAAAAAAATGCCCAAATTTGCCCAAAAAAAGGAAAACTGTTTTGTCATCTAGGATCCTTCTAGTACTTGCTCCAGCGATTTCAGGCGCATTACCGCTTCTAGCATTCTCATAAATGCATGTTAATTCATATTTCTATCAAAAATTTGTTAAGTTATGCCATTTCAGTGACTAACATTCGATGTATGTTTCATAATCTCTTAGTTCTGGATTTCAAAAGGGTATAAACCAATAAGCATAATTATGAATATCGGTCATATACCTACATTATGAGATTGAATATGCTACTTCTTTAATATTCGCTACACTTATTGTATCGTTGACATTGTGTTATAATATTAAGTTAGAATTGTAAAATGTGCTGTGTTAGCTTATAATAATCAATTAACAGAAGATAAACAAAATGGGGTATCTTTCTTTATATACTTGGTATGTTTGACTTCTTCTGTTCGCCTACACATTCTAAGAGTTATTCTCCATCTAGTTGGATTGTGGCTAATATGAATACAATTTATGTTTTACTATAGGTGCACATAAACAGGGAGATTATCTATTTCATTATCATAAGTGTATCAATATATTGATTACTGGTTAAAGGTAATAAAAATATCACAGAAAATTAACACATCTACTCGCATAGTAAAAATATGTGGGGGAACAATACAAAATATTCCAAGTGAATTGACATTTGTCTCAAAATGCTGATCCGACGGTGGTTCTAGGCTAAATCCATATAAACAAACATTTAAAAATACGTACTGTGGCAAACGATACAAGCATGTTTATATCCAGCTTCAATAACCGTCCTAGATGCAAATGTAATCAGAAGATTCGCGATAATCTTACAAGTGATTACTACAGGGAAGGAAATTGATTGCGAGAAGGAACAGCTGAAAAATTTATAAATGTATATGGTTTGTACTATAAGCTAGCCCCCATACATAAAATTATATTGCATGGCGCAGATATCATTCAACATGTTACTTCCTATGGGCAAAGTTTCAGAAGAAGCTGCTGAAGCTCGAAATAAAGACCTTAAAAGCTTCAGGGAAAAAATAGCAGAAAATGCAGCCGTTCAACTACTAACGAAGATATTTTGAAACGACTACTTATCTTATAAAAAATTTTTAATATAGAAAATTTCGTCATATTAAAAATTACAGTTAAAGCAGAAAAGCATTTATTTAATGACTACTTATCACATTCGATCCATATATTTCCCGTTCAAGACGAAAATTAAACGAACATACAAGAAGTGAGTTATTATCAGAAGCTGTAGAATTATTAATTCTTCACCGGCAAAATTGAAAATTGTGTTAAGTGAAAAGTCGGTACTGCAACCGTTTATGAACGACCTGTTATCAAGAGAGGTAAGCGAATTGTTTTACTATACACAAAAACGTTTACAACACTGTTTAGAAGAAATTTCTTTTAAAAACAGATACATAATTTTACATTATACATGCTCTTTATCTCTGCTTTAATAGTGTCGACACATTTAATCTATTAAGATACCAAAGCCCATGTTTCTACTCTAAATGTATTTAATGATCACAATATTTTCCTGTTGCATAATATTGTAGTCTACATTATAAGTTCCATCACACAGAAACAGCTACGAAACTTATATCTATATCAACAAATACGCTATTTCTTCGATTTATGCAGTCTCAAATGCTATATACTTTTAGCTTCATTTTCATAAACAAGTAGTGACGGTACAACAATATTTTTTTATTCGATGTAATATACAACCTTATCTATTCGTCAAAATTTTCTTTCGTTGATCAACATTAATTTTTAAGCAAGTTATTACCATTTCAGTCAAGGTCCGCTTTTTACCGCCTTTCGATCCACTGTGCGGCGCCTAAATAGTAGAGCTAGTGGCGGAGTAAATTTTATTTCAGACTCAGCAAGACCTCATTCCCCCAGACTACAAAAAGATTAAAGTTTATCCTTTACTAAAGTTACGGGTGAGCCTTTTATAGTGGAACATTTTACTGAAGTAACAATTATAAATCTCATTAAAATTTACCTTTACGAGATTCCGTTTGATCTATGATCACCGTGTCGAAAATGTTAGAGAAGCTTACATTGTACATGTGCGTGTAAGTGTATACACATACATCAAACGTAACCTGTTCACCTGAAATGAAAACAACAGCGGGTGTCTATTTTATAGGTAATTGCAGATTGCTACAAGTCAGTAGTTACGGCGAAAAGTATTCCTTTTGGGAAGGTACGACGAACATGATTTTCCGTTTGCGAGAGTAATTAATTAAAGTTTACTCTGACCTCTCCTTTGGTCGACACAAAATCGTTTCGATGTCTCAAGACGGTATCAATAGATTCCCTTTAGTGTAACCTACATGTATTGTAATTAACAACGTTGTGAGAGTGTAATTACAAACGACCTCTGTAATCGATTGTAAATACCTATGAGGTAATAGTGTCAGTAAAGAAAACAATAAACAATATTTTATAACTGGATTATTATAATTTGACATATGTATCGAAAAAGTATCGTACAACATTGCTAATAACGAAGCTAGCAATGTGGTAAGTTGAGTAACTTTCTGAGAAAGCGCCGAAACATTTCAAGTTTATTCTTATAAAAGGCACTAGTTAACGTAAAAATATATTAGAAAATCCGATTTGGCTCATTTTGCTTGAGATTATTATTAAAATAGAGGAGAAATTTTGCAGTGTTATTACACACAACTAAAATCTTAATTCTCTCCACTAGTACGTAATGAGAATTTATCTCTCTGTTGGCTTCCAAAGTTTATGTTTGGTTTCTAAGGATAAAATCAATACCCTAGCTTCCACTTTACCCATCTATATCTTTAGCTGGCAAGGATTGATTATGTTCCGTCTAATGATTGTCCGATTAACTAGTAATTTTAGCTGTACTCGAGGCACTCGTTACAATGCTAACCCTACACATGTTAATATGTTTAAAACCATTCCAGTGCGTCAGAGAATATCTAGCAAAGTTGGACAAAACACGTGGGTTGTCTTTTATATAAGGTTTTTAGGGCTAAATATAGCCGAAACAGAATCTCCCTCTCTACAGGAGTTGTTATTAATAAAGATTGTTAAGTTTAACCTTGCCTCTTGTTTCGAAAGCTGTCTACTATTCCGCTACAACTAATACGCTTACGAGGTAGGTGCAATGATTATTACTACGTACTAATATTTACTCGGATACCTTGTCTAACGAGTGTTTACACCTGAGCTACTCTTTCACGTGCGACTAGCCCGTGACATTTGGCGGAGGCGCTGGTCTTTAGACAAAGATAAGAAAAATATTACTTCCGTTTCAATGGTATGTGTTATCCATTATTAGAATAGAGAAGCCTATTGAGCAAAAACCCAGATTGTCATTAACAAAGAGTCCTGTATTGACATTTCTAAAAATACCATTTCGCTTAACACGTTTTTCTACACAATTATTACGATGCTCACGTTGTTAAAGTTGCAAAGAATGTTACTTCATTGAAAAGCTCCTACAAATTATAAATTAAAACTATAACAATTGAAAATGACATAACGTAAAATTGTAGAAAAGAGAAATAGAATCTATCTTCTGTCCTAGAAATCTATTCCAATGTAAATGCCATGTTTTATAACATATTGGACAAAGTTTTGTATTTCATTCCAATGATGTTTCAAAATCTGAAGATGGTATATGACGAAACATATTGTTTTAAAGATAATTTAAATAAAATAGAATAAAAAGAACCTAACTATATGTCCTTTTCACTAGTTTACCAGTTCACCAGTTTACAAGAAAGGAATCACTTTAATTTCTTTATTAAAAAAAAATCAAGAATATACAGTAATATAGTCTATAAGATTCATTCACTCATGACTGTTTAGAGGGTTGTGGGCTTTGAAATGGGAATATACGGGATGCAGCGCATGGTGGAATGTTGGAACATGCTATGTTGGGTTGGGAGGATGTGATGGGAGATGAAATTACGGAAGGTAAACTCAATCTACCAACAAAGCAACTTGAAAATGGTAGGACGTCGGACACGAGACGAGTGTTACAAAAATAATAAATTTGTAACATGCTTATGATAGCTATCATAGATATGTAATGCGTCAGTATAGGTTGATATGCTTAGCAAGTATGACAAGAAGGTAAACGTTGAGAAAACTGAAACACTGGTAAAGTTATCTGGTTTCTTGTGGTGAAAGGAAATAAAAGTGCGACTTTTTAGCAGTGTCATCGTACCCATACTAACATACGGATGTGAAACTTGGACTATGGCTGCTAGAGATGATAATAAACTACAGGCGTGGGAAATACGGTATTTGGGAGCAATGATTGGTATCACATGACGTGATAGGTGTTTTAATGAGTTCATTCGATGGTGGAACGGTATGCAGTTGGTGATTACTTAGGCGGAGAGAAGACAGTTGCGGTGGCTAGAACACTTGGTGAAGGTGGGCGATAGATAGATTGCCAAAGAGAATATAGGCTAGAAGTGACAGCAAACGACGAAATAGAAGGTCGCGGCAGGAGCTGGAATAGTAAGATTTAGAAGCTGTTAGAGCACGTGAAGGGAAGCCGAGGCATTAGACCGAGATGAATGGAGACAGTGTCAGCTAGATGAGATAGGATTAAAATAATAAATAAATAAATAAATCAATAAATAAATAAATAAATAAGTAAATAAATAAATAAATAAATAAGTAAATAAATAAGGTGCGTGAGGAGCGTCTCCCTGATTTTTCAATATATAAAGAAAATCTCTCAAATATTTTTAACTCACACATCATTGATTTACCGAAGAACTTAATGGAAGAATCATTTCCTGCAAGTTCTATTGACTTCTCGAGCATTGATAAATACATGTGCCCCAGTGAGGGCTCGCTTTTTATGCCTGATATTTCTGCTAACGACATTGTTTTAGCCATTTCGCATTTAAATTCGTCATTTACTCCTTCAGACGACCTCATGTGCTCCTATTTATTGAAAATTAAAATTAAAACCTATTGGAACCTTTAGTTTATCTTTATAGCGTTGCAATCAACAATGGTGTTTTTCTTACTATCCTAAAAACTGCCTTAGTCAAACCGTTATTTAAGAAACGAAATCACAATGATTTAGGTAGTTACAGACCCATTAGTCTTTTATCTGTCTTTTCAAAAATATTTGAAAGTATCGTAAATTCTAAATTAATAAACTATTTCCATCGTTTTAACTTATTTTCTCATTACCAGCATGGTTCCCGCAGCAATCGCTCTACTAACACGGCATTATTTCTTTTTTTAATGAAATTTACAGGAATGTAGATTATAACAAAAATCCCAAAAGAAAGGTGAAAAAATCCCTTACCACAAAATTATTCTGATAGAATGTAGATTGTGGGATCCCTTGCCTTGCTATGTCTGTTGACCTTTCCAAGGCATTTGGTTGTGTAAATCACTTTATTCTCCTCCATAAATTAGAGCGATACGGGATACGTGGGTTTATGAATAGTTGGTTCAAATCTTTCTTAACTGATAGATGTCAGAAAGTACTATGCCGTAACATTAAATCTGCCCCGTTATTGTGTAACCCTGGGGTTCCTCAAGGATCGATATTAGGACCTACGCTTTTTCTAATTTATATAAATGACTTTCCTCATCGTCTTTCAGCATCCATTAGATTATCGATATGCGGATGATATTAATGTCGTCCTTTCTCACCTAAGCTTAAGTAATTTTTTGGATTTGGCAAGTTCAACTTTCATGACCATACAGAGGTGGATGTCGTTAAACAAACTTATCCTAAACGCAAATAAAACCAATTGTACTTTATTTAAAAATAGTAGTAAATATAGACTAAACCGTTTGTTTTTAAATAATAATTTGTTGACGTTTGTAGCTTCAGCTAAAGTTTTACGAGTGACCTTTGATGAAAATTTCAGTTGACTTTTTGGCTTTCTCATGTTGATTATACTTGTAACTCTGTTTTTAGCATATGCTATGCTTTATATAACCTACGTAATTCTTGTAGTACTCATATACTAAAAACCTTTTATTTCTCCCATTTTTATTCTAGGATGAAGTATGGGCTTATTCACTGTGGCAACTCTTCTGATGCCCAAGGTGTGTTTGTTCTTCAAAAGAGAGCAATTAGAACTATATATGGCTTAGGTAGGCGTGATACTTGTCGCCTTGTATTTAAAAGTAATAAACTATTAACTTTCTACGATTTATATCTATTGGAAGTGGTCTCCTTTGTTCACAAACATTTTTTCACATTTTGATTTCAGTACTAATCACTTGCATGATACTAGATTTCGTTCACTTTTGCTACCGTCCCTATACAGTACTTCTTTTTTTCAAAAAAAAATGTGTTTTATAGGATATAAGTTATACAACAAACTTCCAGTTGAAATTATATCTATTTTAAATTATTCTAGTTTTAGACTGCGGGCCAGGGCTTATTTGCTAAATCTAAACTGTTATTCTTGTGATGAATTTCTCAACTCCTGATTTTTTTGTATCGAATTGTGTTTTTTTTCACTAATTTAATTTTGTTTGACCTTTCTCATATCATGTGTTGTACTTTATACGACCAGGTGTTGAAAATAAATATATATTATTATTATTATTATTATTGTCAAGAAAAAGTATAAATTAATTTTGTGGACAAAGTAGAGTAATTAACAAATTTAATAATTGAAAAGGTACATATACAATAAAAAAGGAAAGTCTACCAAATGCTACAAAATGGCTTACATTTCTTACTAACAAAAGGTAACACAAAATAATGCAAATAAAAGAAAAATTATTATTACAAAGTTACAGTTAAAACAAATAAAAAAATTAAAATATGGGATATCAAACAAAAAGCCCAATTAAAAAGGTATTTCAAAATCTAGGGCAATGCCATAGAAATTTACGTTTATTCCATGGTATAAATTTTGTTTACAGTAGAGTTTTTGTATTGAAGTTTCATAGAATTAACTAAAATTTTAGGTAGTTTTACAAAGCATAATAGTATGTTCGCTGTTAATGAGAAGTTCGTGGCACTATCATTATATAGTCTACGTATTAAAATAAGTAATTTAACAAAAAGTATACACACAAACGCAATTTTCGTTAGGAAACTGTGCAGTTAATACCTCTATCCACTTTATTTTCACGCTGAAAGAAGATTACGCTATCGTGTTAACCTATTTCGTGTGCAATTCCGGTAATATCAGGTCCTTCTAAAGCAGCGATTGCCCCAAACTATATTATGTAACTACAGAATTGCAATGATTTGCTTTTTTTAATTTCCTCACGCCAAAAAAAGATATCTTACTAGATATTAGAGCTTCAGAAGGAGTGAAATAACTTTTAATTAAATCTAGCATAAAGGGTGCAAAAATGTTTTGATAGCCAATAATAAGATAAAGTGTTCACTGGGCGAACTAGTGCAGTTAAGGTGGATTGAAACGGGAAAGTTATCATACAAAAGGTCGGGTAGTTCTAAATTTTTAATATGTTGTATAGGATTTCGGGCTAACGAAAACTTAAACTTAATATCGCCATAACACTTAATTTTAACGTAAAATTATCTCCTATGAAGTTTAATTATCTACATATTTCATATATCATCTGTTTATTATGCTCAATACAACCAAGGAATGGGAAGAAGGAGTAAACTTAGGGGACAACGTAAAGAAAACAACAAATTATGAAGATATTATTTTTTATTTCAGGTAGGACAATCTCTAAAAATGAAGAATGAATCCTTGTGAATGAACCTAATTTATCGTATGCCTGTAGAATGTAAGTTGGAAAAATGAAGAGGTTAAATATTCTATGTACATCGTTTGTAGTCTACTTCATAAACTGTTATTCTTCTCCTAGTGGCCCCCAGGATCCACTCGATTATGTTAGCACCGGCTGAGACACTGTTTTGTACATAGTTAGGCTGACGCTACACTTCATGGAAATTTCATTACGTAATTTCAGTCTTCTTGAAAGTAGCATGGGCAAAATTTCCACCTAGTGTGTCAGCGTTTGAGTTTTTCCATTCAAAATGTACATACTGCTAGCACCCCGGTTTTTGTAAATTCAGTTTTTTTTGTTCATTCCGTTAAGCGTTTGTCATGTTGCGAGAAATTTCAAATTGTTTTATTTTCAAATAAGATTTAGTTAATGTTTGTATAGTGTGGCTGATGGTCCAGTGACTTGCGCGCTTGGCTATCAGTCACGGGGTCCGTGGTTCGAATCCCAGGGCCTGCCCTCAGAGTGAGGTTTTCGTGGTTTTCCTCACTCCTTGGCAAATGCTGAGAGACAAATAATAACTCATGGCCGGCCGATGCCCCCTGTAATTGGCGAAAGCTGTTGGGGGATGTAAAGGCATGAATTATTATTATTATTATTATTAGTCAGTCAGGTGTACATTTTGCGTTCACTGGTATTGTATATATATTGTTTTGTTTTGCGAGTTCGTCCGTTTGCGGACAGATCTGTGTGCGTTGCATCGCAACCATCTGAGATTTTTATACTTATACGTTTGTTTAACCTTGTGAGAGCAGTTCCTTGATCGATACGAAAGTAAGTAGATATATAAAATTGTATTTCATTGCTGACATTTTGTGATTATTGATTTTAAGTTTTGAATTCACGTTTCTGATTTTATTTCGTTCATCACGGATCATTTAATAATAATTGATATTGTATTTTTATGTAGGTACTCAATTTAGATATAAGATCCGTTATTATTTTTACGTGCAGAAAGATATTTTAAGTTTAAAGAGTTAATTTTTTTGTTCGTTGTTAATTATTCTGATTTGTAATTATTTATTAATCACCTCGGGTTGGGTGAATAAAAGCATTGTGCTTGTTTTTATTTTTCATTTATATAAATTACTTGAATTTTCCACGTTTAATTTAGTTGTTTTAATATTGAGACCACGTGGATTGAAGTGAAAAAAAAAATTATTATCTCCCTGAACTTTTTGGTTTCTGTTGCTTTGTAAAAGGATTTTGAATTGTCCTTTTGTAATTTAAAGTCAAATGCAGTTTTGATTTAGACCAGGACCTTTTTGTCCAAGGTTTTTTTTCTGCAAAGTTTGTTTTGTTTCTTTTTTTTTGAAAAATAATAAATTTATTGAATTTTTATGTCATTCAAAATACTGTTCTTTTATTTTTAATTAAACCTTTTAAAAATTTTTTTGAGTATAAAAGAAAGTCAAATTTCTTTCACCCATATTTTACTTTTCATTATAGTAACCCTGAGTTTAATTGTTCTTTTGCGCGTTGTAAAAATGTTGATTATTTGAGCTAGCTAATTTAATTTTTCATTTTTAAATTTCATTTTACATTTTTGTTGGTACATTCAGTACACATCAATACGTTGAAAGTTGCATAGCAAAATACGCGACTGAATTAACGCAACGGAATACTGTTAAGTGTGGCGCCGCTCTTAGTGGCCTTGCTTAGAGTTCCTCGTCAGGTTTTGTATTCTTTTTTTATCTTTCTCTTAGTCAATATTATCATTTTTGTTTTGTTTGAATTTATTATCATTTGGTTTACAAAATTTCTCTTAATATATCTTTAAATTTTCACTAACACTAAGTTAAGGCTCAGCAACTGCACGTATGTATACTTGGATCACCAACACCTCGACAGTTTCATATTGTTTTTTATGCACGTTCACTTTAGTTTCTTTCAAGGTAATGTCCATTGTTATTGTAAGCAGAATCAGCTTCAGTACCCCTCCTTGATTTACGAATCTGTATTTTAGTTACATACTTTCAATTCGTCTCTACAGCTATCCTCTATAGTTCTTCGTTTGAGGCTTTCGCATGCTATTTTTGTTGGCATTCTGTTATATGCTGCGCGCAAGTCAAAAATTGCATTCGGAGATCTGATGTTTTGCTGGTTTTTCTAATATCTGCTTTAATGTGTTTCATTTCGGCTTCAAACCGCTCCGTGGCCCCTCTAGGTGCCGTTCTATTTACATTCCCAATTTTCCTTTTTCTTTCAATACAATTAGTTATTCAAATCCATAAACATCAAACGCTAATAGTTGATGGTTTACTTAATATTTATATTGTGTCCAAAATTTTGACAGCTTCATAGATCCAATTACCATTCATCATAAAAAAAAATTCAGTAGCGAGTTTATAAGAAATTATGTCATCTACAAGTCTACAAATAACTTTTCTTTTACTAAAATGCAATAAAACAATGTAAAATATTGAAGAAAATGCTGATTTTTTACGGGTTTTTAAAGATTGTATGGTGTGCGAAAGCTTAAAATATATCCACTTTCTTGTACTCCATCGATCTGTGCAATTATTAAAAAGTGAGAAGTAACCAATTTTTTTTATAAAGTAAAACATTGGACTAAAAAGAGTAGGTACCTAATATTTTCAATGTGTCTATTAGTGATGCTGTATTAACTATGTAGGCAGTTTTTAAGTTAGAATCTGCAAAATTTCTCAAATTACGCGTAATAATGCGTTTTGCCAAATGAACTCAACCGTCATCCATAACTTGAAAATTGACCTAAAATAGTCTGGATTTTGTAAACTCAGCCTGATGGAGGTTTTGTGTTTGTCCTAAAAAGGCGTTAACTGGTTTGCTCTGCCACACACCTAACTAATATTTAAGTATTTGTACCCGTTGCCTCCATAGCCTAAAATCGAAAATGTAGGTAGTGATAATTCACCTTGGATCAATAAATCAAGGATGCTTGAAGTAATCTTGCGTTTCCTTTTCACAAAGCAAGAAGAAAACTACACAATTCCTTTGATAGCACTTATTTTTAATAAAAAGAAAGAATTACAAGGAATTTAGTTAATTCAGTATCCACTATGAATACTATTACCTGGAGGAAGGTATTGACGGCTAAGCTGGTGTTTAGTGTGTGGAGCAGACACTCCTTGATTGAATCCACCATAATAGCCCGCTGCCTTTAAGTTTTGCCTTCCAAATGGTGCATTTCCGATTTGACCTCCTGTTTGACGAAAACCGTGAACATTTTGATGTCCTAAAGGTATAACCCCAGTTCCATCATAAAAATCTTTTTGGCCACGGGTATAATCTATTACATTTTGTCTTGAAAATGGTGTATTTTGTTCATTTTGAAATCCTGAATGTGGAATATGGCTACCACTTTTATGACCACCATGATGTCTATTTAAATTTTGTGAGTGTACAGATTGGGGAACACCATCAGCACTGGTTCGAAATCCGTTCTCATCAGCAATGTAATTCACTGCGATTGTTTGTCCGTTTGGTGCAACGTAAGAGTAACCTCCTTGAACTACGCTTGATTCTCTATCGGTACCTGCATTTTCCAAATGGCCCACTTCCTTTTGAGAAATTTTATTTTCTGTTTCAAAATCGAATACGTAATTACCGTCGCCACTGTTGTGATTGTTATATCTTAAAATATTGTCAGCCCCATGCGCGTAGGAAGATCTTCCGTAGGGAGTAGATGGACCATTGAAACTGCCATGATCTTGAATCCCAGTTACGGAATTGATCAATCTGTTTTGAGAATGGGGAAAATTGGTACTTGGGTAGGTTTGACCAACAGTTGAAAATCCGTGTGGTGATTGATATCTGCCGGGATTTATAGCAGTTCCTTGAAAGGGAGTGGTGAGAAGATGATTACCAGCTGCTGATCCAGCGTGTTGAGGTGGAAGGTATGTGTTGTCTAGTCTTGCACTAATTGAGAGCCCAATCAGATGGACGAATAGGACTATCTGGAATGAAAGAAATAAATTGCTATACATATCCTTTAATTTATTTTTAAATTTTAATATCTAATATAAAGTAATTGCAGGGCGCTACCCGAATTTTTAAAGATATAGAAAGAAAGTAAACAGAGATTTCCTGAGCAGTTCATGTAAGACTAATGAAGGATCATCCTAAAGTGGTTTGGTCATTTTTGTTCATCTGTTTACATTTACGTATTTTGGCCAGTGAAAATATCTTAATCTTTTGTAATGTGTAACCAAATGGCCTGTGGTTTTTAAGTTTTAAGCCTCATTCCTTATTATAAAACAATGTGTGGGATGAAATTGGTCAAATTCATTAAATGAAGGTGTACATACTTGAAAAGGACTAGCATGAAAACAGCAAATGTGTCTGAAAAAAAAAATTAATCCATAAAAAGCAAATGCAATATTATAAAGTACTAGATAAGTACATCACCTGCACGAAAAGGTCGGGTAAAGTAATTAATATACTCCAGGAATGCAGATATGAAATAAATATGAGAAAAATTCTTTGTGTAATTAACTTAGCTGTATGTATACCTGCTTCATATTCACTCCGAGCTTCTCACTTGAATACATGACTATATACAACTGCCATAAAACTACTACGTGGCTGTATATATACCAAACACTGCTGCACGTTTTTTTGATAAAAAAATGAAGATGATACATGGATGATACATAGTCTTTACTTGAGCAGTGAAAAAAATCAAGGTTGGAAGTGATAAGTGTAAACTATGAAGAATGTGATATACTTGTATATAATTTGGTAGCAATTACCTAATTAAACAACCGGATCTATGGGAATTGTGTAGAGTAACTAATGCATACATGAGATCATATACGTATATTTCTCCGTAGAATTGATCACGAATTAATGGAAATGAACGTTGGCTTAATATAAAGTAGTTAAATATAAATTCGGAAACTAATATATTGATTAAAAGTGTTAGAAAACCTTATCCTGGAATTATAACGTAGGTACACAAGTCGTGTTCCAGTATACGGAGATAAAGATAGAGTACATGCTGTAAGACCTTTCTTCTGGGAAGCAAAGCTTTAACTAAAATGTTCTTATTCAATATTAAGTCTGGTTCCCACAAAGGCTTTTACATTTTCATAACATTGGGTTTTTCTCACTGCTTACTAAGTTCCATCTTCAAGTAAGTGGTTTGATATTTGTACCAAACGAGGAGATACAGAAACTCACATATTTGCATATATGGAGCGTATACCTACATAAAAATGTCGTTCAACATTTGCTGTCGTATATATTTTGTGACAACTATGCCATAAGCACACTAGATATTGAAAAATGTAAAATAAAAGATGTTTGGTAATTTATTTGGTATACATTGATATAATGGCAGTTGCCTTACCTTTAACGTTATGCCACAAAAAGAAATCCATTGCTATTAAATCTGGCGATCGTGCAGACTATTCAATCCATCTGCCTGGAACTGTTGATTTAAATACTTTCTGACATTTAATTCAAAATAGTCCGGAGTTCCGTTCTGTTGAAATCAAATGGGCTGATCTATTGCGTTGTTCTATTTGCAAACAATGCTACACAAGATGGAACTATTTGATTTCGTAAGTGCGTCTAGACATTTAAATGTCCATTTATAAAAGGTAGACAATAATATGCTCTGCAACAAACTCTGACCGTACGTTAATTTTAATAGGTCGCTGAGTGTGGCTTTCTATCGCCAAATGTTGTCTGGACCAATAGCTGTGCACTATTCCGTTAAGGCAAAATGTAGCTTTATTAGGAACAAACCATTGCTTGCAAAATCCTCATTCCGATTGAATCTCTCCATCAAAACTTCACAAAATTCTGCCTTTCTATCGTAATCATCGTCGTTTAGTTCATGTATCAGCTTCACATTGAAGTTAAGCTCCAACACTCTCGCTGATTGTTGAGAATTTTCTTCAATAATTATCAGAAATAAATAACAACGCCTATTAGAATTTGTATTTAGCTGTAACCCACATGGGTGATTTAACTTAACCCAGTTTTCTCGTAAATTTTGTGACTAAATGATATTCATGATTGCATAGAAGGCATTATCCTCTTTCAGAATATAAGGAAAAAATAATGAATTCTCATTAAAAAGTTGGTTGCTATAGCAAGCAAAACGTAGGAGGTAAAAATGAATACGATATAGGTTACTAAACATCTTTTATTAGGGACATTTTTTATGCAATTAGTATTTAATAAGCTATAAGCAGATTGCGTTACTTCTTTGACATACTGTATAAATTACCTCATTAGTGAAGATTAAAAAATGAATAGGATCCAATACCGAACACACCATAATCCACGATTAGCGCTCTAACTGCATCTCCCTATTTCACAGCTACATTTCTCTGTCTCGTGTACGTTTTCATCTATTCAAGGGTTCCGGGAAATCTGCGGCTAATAGCTCTTTTAACGTAAAATTAATATCGATGCAGTCAAACGGTTTTGATATATTATAGATTGATATGTTCAACCATATTGCCATTGCCCACATAATAAAATACGCCACATTATTCCAAGTATATTCTGGATATATGTATATTAGTCTCATTAATGAACCAAACATTACCTGTTGATGCTATCAGTTTGCATTATGACGGATTATTGAATATAGTTTTCAACTAAAATACGTGGCGAATCATTACTAGGGATACACAACCTAATCTGAAAACTCATCTTTTCCCTTCTGGGGAAACTTTTCATCGACTCGCGAAGGATGCAGTAAATTAACCTGTAACTTTACGTATAGCCCAAGTTGATAGTTATATTAAGAATCATAGCGTTTGTTATTATATTGTTCCACTTGTAAAATTAATGCATTAGAGGTAAGGATTTTCAGGTCGGTAGTGTATTCATTGCTCGTCCTTTTCTTATGCTATAGAGTTTTCCAAAATTAGGATACTAAGTTTAAATTATCTTTCACTTGATATACAATAATATGACTTCATTTGATTGCATTAAAATAAAAAATTTCTTTTATTTAACTTACTTTAAATCAGTTTCATACAATACAATGTTTGTCGAATTGCTAATACAAACGTAATTAGTAGTAACTTTGGTGATGATAGGTATTATGGTAAATAATTTTTTGTGGCTGTGAAAATTTAACCTATTACGTCACTAACGAGTATTAGAATATGCGGGAGCTTCGATAGTTTAATTAGGAGGTATATCAGAACCGCATAATTAGTGGAATACATCAGCGAAATTATAGGTCGCAAGGCATCTGGATTTGTGATCTTGATGATGATACATAACTTATGTGTTGGTAGTTCCAAATTCCTTAAATATTATATTCGATGTTCATATGACTTTACAATTATACCACAAATACTGAACTTCCCTTACGTTTCGAGATATGTCAGCTGGATAAATAAACGTCGTTGAAGATAAATTATGTACACATTCTGAATTTGGGGTTTAAAGGTGCACTGACGCCACCCGCACAGTTCACCGATTCGTTCTAATGTTCGTATTCATATTAAATCGCGGATGTCTATAATGCTGTCCTCTAGGAGTTTAAATCATGATCTGCAAACCAATTCAAAAGTTTATTAAAAAAAAAAAAGACAAATCTCTTAGTATGCGCTCTTTCGTAACACTCAAACTTCTGCCGGTAGTTTGTTATATTTTAAGGTTATATTACTGTTTGTAACTCATCTTAGCATCTAGAATAGGTTTAATCTCATGCATCTTCCTTCTGCTTTATGTATACAGCCTCAATCTCTGCAAAGTAAACGGCGGGGAAGTACATATACTCCTACCGTCTCCCACACACAGCGAGGTGTGGCGCTGTAGTACGATAATAGCACGTGTAGACTGATGAGTGATCAGTATTATTAGTCAGTTCAAGTAAGGTGGTTGTCTAAGTTTTAAATACATATTTTTGCGCAAAATGCCGCGTTATACTGAGGAGGAGAGAGCTGAAATGATACGATGGTATCACGTTGGCAATTCTTTTCAAAGGGTATGCGACATGTTTGCAGCTAAATACCCCAGCAGGCCTATTCCAAATAAAGCCACAATTTTTAAATTAAAAATAAAACCGACAATACCGGTTCGGTTGAAAATTTAAAAACACCATTTCCAACTCGCAGAATTTCGAATAATACGTCCGTTTTAGTATGTGCTGCAGTTGAAATAAATTGGAATATGTCATC
The DNA here is from genome assembly GCA_949128085.1 of Cetonia aurata. Lineage (NCBI taxonomy): Eukaryota > Metazoa > Arthropoda > Insecta > Coleoptera > Scarabaeidae > Cetonia > Cetonia aurata. The sequence goes on along the minus strand of OX421886.1, from coordinate 19,377,406 downwards.
TGGCACTATTTCCAATGATTTAGACATATCCCGTTCTTCCGTTCAGCGAATACTTGAAGCAAATGGGTATCACAATTTTAAGTACCTATTCTAAACACCAACAGTTATTTCACGGCGACGCATTTAAGCGTATGGAATTTTGTGAAAAGTTAAGTGATTTAATTAACCGAGATGCTAATTTGGTAAACAATATTATCTTTACCGATAAACCTTCTTTTCCTTTGGTTAGAAGTCACAATTTATCTGTGACAACATACTGGGTCAAGCAAAACGAGCACAGATATTCAAGTTCATCTAGTCAGCAATAGCAAAAAGTAAATGTTTGGGCAGGTTTGTTAAACAACCATATTATTGGGCTTTTTTTTATCAATGGCAATTTGAACGCAAATGCATATTTAGAATTACACAACACCCACATTCTACCTACTGTACAGCAACTTACCGACATATATATGCAAAACATCTACTTTCAGCAAGATGGTTGCCCTGCACATAATGCAGTGGCTGTCCGAAACTATTTAAGTGAACAGTTTCCTAATCGGTGGATCGGAACTCATTCTGAAAATATCAAATGGCCGCCACGTTAACCAGATTTATCCCCCCTTGATTTCTTTTACTGGGGCTATTTGAAACAAATAATTTATGGCAATGAAGACATTAGACCAACTAATTTAGAGCAGTTGCGCAATAAAATTGTTCAAACGTCAAACAACATTAGCCCAGAAATGTTGGAGAATGTTAGAATGAATTTCTACAACAGATTAGGATATTGTTTAGCCAAGGATGGGGGCATATTTGAACCTTTTGTTTGAAGGTTCAATGATTTTTAAAAAATTCACGTCTATTTCATCTTATTATTAAGGCTTATTTTAGCTTTCTATTTTTCAAATTTATTTACCCAGAATTAATTTTTATTTGTCCTTCATTAAATTTACTATTTCTTTTTGAGGGTTTTGTCCTAAATACATTAGAATGACTTTGATTTCCTTGTCACGAACAAACCCTAATTTTACATTTCTTTATTTAATACTATTACGAATAGAATACTAACCGAGCTGGTGTTAAAGTTTATTTAATTTATTATTAAGAGTTGCTTTTAAGTTTTCATTTTTTCAAAATTATTTACTCAGAATTAAGTTTTATTTTTCATTCGTTAAATTTATTATTTCATTATGAGGGTTTTGTTCTTCGTTCATTAGAATTATTTTAATTTTCTTGTCATGAGCAAAGACTATTTTTAAGTACCTACATAATGGATACTATAAATTACTGTTTTACGCTTTAATTACACCTTTTGAGTTTATAAGTACGTGTGTCCAAAGCAATACATATGGCAATTTATTAATTTTCATAATAAAAATACAATACGTTCCACGGTCACTAAAAATTAACACATTTCTGCGTGTAGATTGAATAGCAAAGCAACCGCTGCTCTCGCGCCAGTATTCGTTGTGAGCTATGGGTGGCAATGACGAATGACTGAATGTAGGGGAATACCTACTGCAGTAAGAAGACTGAGCGGGAGACGCACATGTGTGGTAAAACCGTTGACTTTGCAGGGATTATGTCTGTATATGTTACTTCACGGTATGCAGGAAGAACAAATATGCTATCCTTCGCACATCTGATATATATCCTGGTTTTCCAACATTTTTTAATGGTTGCATTCTTATTTCCACCTACCAATGTACATATTTTCAATGTCCTATCTACAACCTACAACATGGAATTTTATCTAATTTTAGCATTTCCTCACAGAAAAATCGAGTTTTTCTTTGTCCTAGTATGCCCTTTTACCAGCCTCACTTAGATTAAACGATCTCTAACAGCGATGACGTTGACATTTTTGTCGTAAAATCGATTAAATCCAACACCGATTCCCAGTTAAAAGTTGTCCGTTAGCTGCACAGATATAATATCTTTGGCCTTCGATCTACCCTTTGGTAACTCGCACTTCCACTACATTTCCCGCAGCCCAGAAATATTTCGTTTGGGTAAATCCTTTCGGAACTGCGTGAACACAATTTTGATTAATATAACAAATGTTAGATATATGACCTTAAAAAATACCAAACGTTCAATTAAAGACCAAATGACTACAAACAATGCAATAAAAGGACACCTTCGAGCGTCGGCGTCTTTAATGTAGCGCTATAAATAATAGGAGATGAATAGACGCCATAGTTAGAGTAAGAGGTAAGAAATGGTTGAACAATTAGAGCTAAGCAAACAATTTTTCCAAGGCGAAAATTAAAAATGATCTAAGAAGGTATCCCGTTTCTTATGGTGTAAGAATTGCAATTGACCTGCCCATTTTTTTATCAACAATCTACAATGATTGAAATAACTATTGAACACAGAGAGAAAGGTTTCTTTAAATCAAAGAAATATGCATTGAGCTAAAGAAACAATTCTTTTTAATAGTGGCGAAGCATTCTTTTGTTCAATCAAGAACATAATTCCTTTCGTGTAATAATGTTCACTCAGAGCGATATATTGTTTGCAATAGTTTGTTGAGTCAAATGTAAAGAAAACTCTGAATGGAAAAAATTGTTTTCGGTCAAAAATAATTACGCTGATGGAAATTACACACATGAACAACACTAACTGCAATGACTTAAGGATCGGAGAGCTTTAAAGTCAATATCAAAAAAATGTAATAGTGACTGACAGTAATACGTTTGATTGTATCAATTAACAAATTTGTTATTTTTAATTATCCTGACACCCCACCATTTGGATGAAATACTATTTTAATTCTTACCTCTCTGAAAAGTGCCACTAAAGCGGGGCTCAATACCTCTTGTTGGAATCACAATAACAGCAAAGGCAATCACCACTAAAAACGGACTCAAGAGTCAGTTTACCAGACGTCGTCAGCGTCACCCGTAGTGCAAACTTACTTTCATTGCTATCGCATCTCAAGCTACATCTAGAAAGTTCGCCTACTAGGAAGTCGAGAATTTAGACGTGGACCCTCTAGGGGACATTAACCGAACTCTCAACCCAGCACGAGTGTAACCCGATATAAATCGGTACATTACGCAGCGGTAATATCTGATTTGTTCGAAATAGAGGACTATAAACTATACGAACGTTAAAGGCTGACTAACGTGGAAGAAAAAAAAATGAATTGAACAGATTGTCTAACCCATGCAGCATCCTTAGACTCTTAAGCGTGCGTCTACACACTAACAAAAGTACGCTGAAACTGTCTATGTACTGCTTTAGGAGGAAAGATGTATGATTTTAAGTTCAGTGCATTAGGGCGCATTGAACATAAAATCGCTCATGCACGTGGGTTTTGTATTTATAAAATCCAACAGACGACCATCGTCAAGAATTTCTGGTCATAATACAAAAAAAATTTCCGAACCAAAGTTATAAAACACTATTCATATTGACCAGTGTGAAAAATCTATCGCAATGCATATGAATTTATTAAAGTCCCCAATCACTTTGGCACTTCTTTATCCTACCTCAGACTGGTTTAAATATTGGACTATCACTTACTTTGTGGATAACATCATTACATCAACATGTTTAATTAGAAAATGTGGTATATTCTTCCCAAATGATTTCTTTAATAACGCATAAGTTCGTAACTAGTGCTGTATCGTTTTCTTCTTTACTTTGTACCTTATGCGTTTCCTCGTCATTAGCCGACCTTGCACACGGTATACATTCATGTTTAAGATGCTGTACGGGTAACAAAAATATATAAAAGCAAAGCTTAGTGTGCTAAATAAAAAAACTCTATGTGAGGTCTCTTTCTTTTCACGAATATTTGCATTTTTATAGCAACCGACGCATGGAAACCCTTAATATATGTTCTTTAGACACAACTAGAAGCAACTTTTTAATCGTATTTCATTGTTACAAAGAAATAAACGACATGGTTATTTCTTTGTTATTATAAATTTCTTTGTGCGTTTTTCTGCTTTGAATGAAAGAAACCGTTCTAGCAGCGCATTAGTTTCGCTACTTTTATATCCTAAGCACAGATCCAAATACTAAATTATGGAGGTACATTTTTATTTTGACCCGTAATGCACCAAACTTTTGTACAGTAACTCACTCTTTAAAGTTAAATTTTGAAACAATGTTGCTGCAAATATAGGTAAAGATATGCCAAATAAACATATTCGAATTAGCAATATATATGCCGAAGAGACTGAAATGTATAATATAATAGAAGCTAAAGGGGTTCATATCCAAATAGTAGATAATTTACATACAAGAATAGGTTTTACCATTTTAGCAATTCAACATTATCTCATTATACCAGATGATTCAGTGTGGTATTCGCCCACCTACAAATTTTTACTTTTGGGAAAAAGTATAGCAAACAATATTCGTAATTGCGATGACTAAACCTATTGGATGGTATCATCAATTTATCTTTGCGATGACATCTGTCAAAACGGTCTGTGTATTTTTCTGTACTATTTGATAGGTATTTTGTTTCTAATTCCGAATTCCGGGGCAAAAAAATATGTAAGGTATGATTTGAAAAAAAAAAAAGAAGTTGACAGTCACAGCTTTGACAGCTGTCATCGCAAAGATAAATTGACGGTTCCATCCAATAGGTTTTATCATCGCATTTACGAATACATATGGTTTGTTATTCTGTTTCCCAAAAGTCAAAAAGTTACAGAAGGGCTAATACCAAACTGAATCAGCTAGTACTCATTCATTCATTCATTCATAGCGTTAGGGTGGACACCTTTAGTCCAGGCACTTGAGCTAGGTGCTCATTGTACCGTCCCTATTAAATTTCTTACTTCCACTCGAGCAGCTTGGTGTTCTCTATAAAGCCCAGTATGTTGCCCAGTGGAAACTTGAGAACCTTCGAGGGCTCCAATAGATCCTTCCCGAAATGTTTCTGCCGGAGTACTTTCAACTACTCACATGTGCAGATTACATGTAAACTCGTTTCCACCTGTAACTCACATCTTCTGCACCACGGTTCGCTTCCTCGGTCTGTGTTGCATAGATGCTTTTTCAGGAGACAGTGTCCAGTTACCAGCCCAGTAATGGTTTTAGCTTCTTTCTTGCTGCGTCTAAGTAGGTTATTAGAGAACTTAGCATCCCCATCCCCTATTAGCGCTTTGGCTTGGAGTTGACCTTCAGTCGTCCTCCATTTATTTGTGCTTGCTTTGTCCAGCCAGGTCCAGATCTCCCTTTTAACAGAATCCTTAGTAATCCCACATACGGACTCTGGACCTATGAAGTGTCTTTTAGAGCCCTCCTTGGCTAGTTCGTCGGCTATTATGTTGCCCTTTATATCCTCATGTCCCCGCACCCAAATCAGCGACGCCGTGTGATCCTGTGCCAGTGAATTGAAGGATTGTTTGCAGTCTCTAACTAGTTTTGACCTAGTTACAGGGTTCGAGACTGCCCTGACAGCAGCCTGGCTATCAGTCATTATACTTATTTTCCTTCACGTGCAGCCCCCCCTTTGCAATCAATTCTGCGCAGGCTGCAAGGGCGAATACCTCTGCCTGGAAGACCGTCGCATGCTTCCCCAGGCTTATGGATACCCTTTGATGAGGGCTCGGCCCGCAATTACCGGCTCCCGTGCCCTGGCTGGATTTGGATCCGTCCGTGAATCAGTCACTGAGAACATTAGTAACCCTACGTGCCTGGTCTCTGCTCGGTATAGAGATTTTCACCTTTTCAGTGAAGATAATTTCGGGTGCCATACTGTCCGTCGGCATTTGCAGCAATGGCCCGTCCAGTATCGTACTCGTAGTATCAGTGTATCCTCCAGCCTTAATGTTGGGATGCCACAAATTGTTGGTTTTCAGTCTAAGGATCGCATTCATAGCCTCCGCCTTTACATAAAGCTCCAGCGGGGGGAGGCCCACAATGGCCTCCAAAGAAGCGGTCCCTGTGCTGTTGTTTGCACCAGTGATTCCCAGCAATGCCTGTCTCTGGACAGCGATTAGCAGCTTCACTGCGCAGGACACTTTCGTCCTTTTCCACCAGACCACTGCCCCATAAGTCATCGCCGGCCTCACCACAGCCGTGTTTAACCAATGGATCACCCTCGGCTTCAGTCCCCAGGTTTTACCAACAATTCTCCTGTAGCGCCAGAATAGTTGGGTAGCCCTGGTCGTTGTTTTAACTAGGTGATTGTTCCATTTCAGTTTCGCACCGGGGGTTACACCCAGATACTTTACTTCTTTGGTTAATTGTAGCTCATGCCCAAACAGTCTAATGCCGCCTAGGTCATTGAGTTTCCTCATGTTGGTGAAAGCAACCAACTTTGTATTGTGTGGATTAACTGAGAGTCCATTCCTCCACCCTTTGCAGTGTATTATGCATAATGCCTGCCAATACGCCCGGGAACTTCCCCCTAGCCACTATCAATGTCATCAGCGTATACCTGCGTCTATATTCCGTTGTCGTTTAATGACCTAATGAGATCATCTACGACTACGCTCCACAGCAGTGGTGGCAGTACTCCTCCTAGAGGGCATCCTCTAGTTGTCCTCATGGCGATGTCTTTATCTAGCATTTGGGTGTAGACCACTCTGCCTTTTAGCATGCAGTCAACCCATCTGATGGTCGTTTGGTTAATGTTACATTTACAGTTGTCTTGCTTGCATTGGTCACTTACTTGCGTCCCAGTAAACCAGTCTTAACGTGTCTGACCCGACACAAACTTAAGTTGATATCCTTTCCATGTAGAAGAGAGCAGAGAAGAACTTTATGATTGTTAAGCAAAGGATGTTTATATATATATATTTTAAAGGACAAGAGAATTTTACCTGTAAATACTTGCATTTATTAATCTTTTAGCTAAATTTAGTTTAGTCGATATTTCTACTCAATTCAAATTTATATTTATGCCTAACCTGGTTAATGTTTGTTGACATTCATTTCTACTGCATACATGTTGTTCAGACATTAAATCTGTAGTGCACTGTATATACAGGTTGAATAAGTGTATGCCATACATATACTGCGTATTGTAGGAGGAATTTGCAATACTGCTTTTTAAGCAGAATATTCTCTGCAAATTTCGTAAGCGACATGTTTCTGCGCTTCTAATATTTGAACCATATACTCAACTTCACCCAGAAGTTCCGCCACAATTTCCCTCAATCGTAAATCTCACGATCATCGCATTTAAAACGTAGACATATGGGTGCCGATTCTCGAAAGTAAAAGAAGTGATCGTTCCTACTAAGAGAAGTGATAGATCATATTCCTACATCCCTTCTCTCAATAGCAAAAGACGCTATTCTCGAGTGAGGGTGATGTGATGTGACACGGGAACGGGTAAACCGGGTTGCCAAGTCGTATTTCGGAGAGTATTAGAACATTTGTCATAGGATATTCTGTATTGTAGTACAAATGTTTGACGAAATTGACGTTGTTCTGTGGTGGTGATACTGTTGTCATAAAAAGTATAAGTTGGTTTTGTTATATTTTATATCGTATATTCATAATTATTATATTGCTATCATGGCTCGTGGTGCATGTATAAATAAATTTCAAAAAGAATTGTTAATAGAATTTATGGAGCAAAATGAAATTTTGCAAAAGGGAACATTTTCTCCAACGTTTACGTACAAAACGGCGCAAAACAAGTGGGAAAATATTACAAAAATGTTAAATTCAGTAGATCCCTATCCACTACCAAAGTAATACTACTCCTATTAAGAAATATACAAATCCCAACATAATCAAACACTCGGGTTTTCCGGTTTAATTACTTATAACTTACCTCAAATTCTTATTCAAAATTTTTATATGTAATATATAACCCCTCAAACAACACACTTGAAAATCTTTGAACAATGCGGTGAATACAGCTGCTAAGTAAAATGGTGTGCGACACGTGATATGTAATTAGTAGCTATTGCGCTTGCGTCTCCTAACTTTGTGTATCTTCCCTCGGTCCGACCCAGGAGAACTGTGATCGCACAACTTTTGAGAGAAGGGAGTTACTTCCTATGCTTCAGAATACCAAATTTTAGTTTCCAGGAGAATCCCCTCCACTGTTCTCTTAAAATTTACGTTCTCTCGACTCGAGAATCGGCACCATGGTATGCATCTTTTTAATGAATAACAGAATAGTATGTAACGAGATAGTACGTCAGAAATATTATATTCTGGAATGTAGGAATCAGTTTAATGATTTTTTAAATATTTAAGAAGAGCAGAACTGGAGGAAGTATATGGCAAAACTGGGAGTAGGAGATTCCAAGAGTTACAAGAGCAATTCGATATTATTGCGGAACTTGATCCTATACGCTATAAAGATGTAGTAAATCTTTGATGTAAAATTTAACGTCAAACTCCAGCTATTATATCGATCTAAACGTTTGTTACTTCTACGCTCTAGAATATTTTCTTGGTATTCTTACTGGGAGGTAAGGTTTCGGTTTTATTATTCAGTTAAGAAGTATATACTTTTCTTTCTACGATTTCTGAAATTTCATTTTTGTTTTGGAAATGTTTACGGTCGGATTACAAATGTGTTCCAGATGAAAAAGTTAGTATTTGGTGTAAATAACTGTGGTGTTATGTAACAACACGTATGCGTGATAAATTATTTACATTGATCTCGACAATATATTTGTCGAATCTATTCCCAAGCCATAAAACATGTTTGTGTAACGTGGATTTATGTAATAACTACTAAAAGTTAACATCGCCATGAAATATTTTCAAATAAATATTTATTCTCGGTAACGGATAAAAGTTATGTCAAAACAGAATAATCTGTATATAAATTTGCAAAGAGGAAATAATATGTGTGTGTAAAACCTGATGCATAAATGCAGTATTTCTTTAAATTTTGTGTGTATGGCGTATTTTGCAAATAAACCATATTATTTAGGGGTAAATTAGAATAGATTTTCTGTAGAAATCAGTACAGATAAGAGCAATCATTTAAAGTTATTTCCATAACTCTCTCTTTTTTTTTTGGCATTTAAGGGATCATAGCCCATCAGCCACATTAACTAACAAAATATAACATTAACACCAAGATTTAAAATTAAATTTGAATCCCACATTTCTTGATAAAATTCATTGGTATTTTATAAACTTCGATATCATTCCATTGCAGAATAGGTATTGCAGCTGTTGGAAAAATTACTTTATGTTGTAGTAAACCGGAAATCAACCCACGTCGTTCTAACTCATATTTTGGGCATCCGAGGAACAACTGGTCAGCTAATTCGTAACCACACGAGCAAGTAGGCAAATCAATTATCTTTAATCTATAGAGGTGTGCTGGAAAACAACCGTGCCCAAATTTCATCCTAGCGATCATGCAAGAAAAATAGCGAGAAACCACGTGTATCCCAACGGGAGTGGAAAGCAGATGGGTGAATTTTGGAGTACTGTGTGGGTTTTTCTTTGCATATTGTTTGCCATCTCTCCTCCCACTTTCGTGAAGGAAATGACATCGGATTTTAGCACTAAACTCCCTCATATAAACTGTTTTATGTATAGCTTCGCCGTTGCCTATTGCCTCCCGAGCCAAACAATCCACCTCCTCATTAGAAATTATACCAGCGTGTGCTTTCACCCAAAACAATTTAACAATTTAACTGTGTCCCGTGTCCTGTGTCCCCTCCAATTCAGCACAGCTCAATAGAACATTCAACACCCATGGATGCAGTTTCGAAAACCATTTCCTTTTCCGTAAGGCTTGTAAAAAAACTCAGAGAGTCCGTCATAATAACAAGTCTTTCGACATCCAGGTGCTTTACATACTCAAGAGCCTCTACAATTGCATTAGCTTCAGGTGAAAAAATATTCGTCAACGAATTAAGACGAAAAGATTTACTAACATTTGAACTATAGTCAAGAAACGCGCAGCCGCATCCATCCGATGTTTTGGAAGCATCCGTACAAATAAGAGTGTAACCAGCGAGATTGTTAACAATCTCCTCATGTATTGCTTTGTCTATAACGGCTTGACTCGTATATCTCGGAATGAAGATTTGTGTTGGTTCAATGAATTGGTGAAAATCTCATTTTGGCTGGACTGAGTACCGGATAGAAAGTCCTAACGTTGTAATATAACGATGGGCAGACGTAAGTAAAAGAGGTTTTCTGTTGGCCCAGTATGATGATAGCAACCCCAAAACTGAAAGCCTATGAATATTGTCAATAATACGATTAGGCTCCATACTTTTCAACTTGAGAATGTATTTATTAGCAAGATATTCTTCCCGAAGTTGTATGGGCAGTTCTCCTGCTTCCACATATAGTGCTTCTTGCGGTGTGGATCTCATTGCACCACACAGCTGCAAAGGGCTTTATTTTGTACTACTCTTATACGATTCATCTGTTTCTCATTAGATAAACTGAAAAGAATGCATCCATAATCCAAGTGATAACAAATACATGCCTGGTAGAATTTCATTGCTACCATACTGCTGGCACCCCATTTTATTTTCACAAACATCCTTAAAATATTAATGTATCCCCCACACTTATTTACAATCCTATTTACGTATGTGACCACTTTAATTTGTTATCCAGAACAAATCCTAGGTACTTCACTACTTCCACAACACTCAGTACATGCTTATTCAGTGCTATACGATTCATCGGTGGTAGTCTATGGCGAGAAAAAAACAACTATTTTTGACTTCTCAGAACCATGTTCCATAACTCTCTTTCATTTCATAATCTAACAGAAATGTTGAAGTGTTTGTGGTAACATTCCTAAATTTATATGTACGCTGAACGACAATAAGGCATGGCGCTGAAACTTTCTCCAAACTATTGCTATATCAAGATAGCAGCAAGATAGATATTATGGTAGCAAGTACCATAAGACGAAATGAGAGAGATAACAATAGGTTCAGGCAGGTTCACGTCGAGTGGTGCTCTAAAGCTTACTGTCGTCCAGTGCACTCATCAATTATTTTTTCCGAATACACGGTATATAAATGACTTCATTCAAACTTGATTATAATTTGCAATTCGAACGATAAAGTAAAGAAAAGGAATCAAATCCGGCTTAGACGGCTAATAGTTATCTGATATCTAAATTACTGACTTAACATTTTATAATAACAAATACCTTTGCATCTGAGTCTTTCGCCTGATAGGCGATGATTCTATCCCAGTTTGAGTTTTAAATGTTAATAAAAATCACAACATACTTTCTTCTCGCATAAGAAGGTTTAGCGGCAGATAAAAGGTCCAAAAGGGTGCTCCAGGTTCGGCGCAATTTCAGTTGGGATGATACAATACGTCAGTAGATGTTAATACCTAGAATATACAGCAATAGAGAAACAAAGAAATAAATCGAATCTTATTGCTTGTTTGTTGCTGGGTGAAGCTTCGATTTTTAAATAAATCTTGACACTTTTAGGCGCTGATATTTATTAACGTATTCCATCAAATACGCTGAAATGCCGGCGGAGGGTTTGTTTTTATGTGCCTAATGTCACATTGATACGGGACCTATCTACGATTCTATTTGCTACCCGGGGAGAAAGTGTTTTTATTCACAATTAAAAACTCGACCGTCTCCTCGGACTGGAATGGAATCCGCGTCTGTCGGACGAAAGGCCAACATGCAAATCGTTCAACCGCACCAACGCGGCTTAAATCGATTCTTATTCATCAATTATTATGTAGTGTTCGTACATGTTTTTGCAGTGAGGTTCTGGGGGATTAATTAAAATGAACATTGAAAGCCTTTGTATATGAAAGGAAGTGTCTCGATTGACTCACTCATTAATGCCTAGTCCAAACCATTCAACTCGGCGACATGGGGTTTTGGAGGTACATTTCTTATGACAGATGTACACATTATAGTTGCACTACATTATATAGTAATGAATTGCTTATTTTACATGTTTTCAGCAACCTTTTTTTTTGACTGTTATGGACGGGTTCACCTCGTAAGGCAATTCGACCAGAAGACCTACCGCGTGCCTTAATAAAGAAAAATTATTGAAAAGGATAATATATGTAAAAAAAGAACAAATTAGGACATCCTGCGGGAAGTTAAGAAACTTAAAAATATTTTTAAAGATGTTTTCATGACCACATTTACTAGTATAACTTTTCCTTAACCTACAGGACCAACCGTTACCGAGATATAGCCGATGCCCACCCTTAATAATCAGCCTGTATATGTATTTAAGGATATATGCGCAATATTTGTAAATGTATCTGAATGGACGTGAATGAAAATCTGGCCTTCTTCTTTGTGGAAAGCGCCCCGATTAAAGCTAACAATAAAGATTACCTGAAAATTTGCCATATCCACCAGTTGATAAGGTATGATATCCATTTTATTCCGCTCAATTTAATAAGTAACTAGAACAGTATCCGGGGCACCTCATTGTTGTACAATTGTAGAAACAATCGAAGGAATCTCTATCGAAATGACCGTTAATGTTTAAAATATGATGTACTGGAACTCTTCCTCGAACCGCCAGAGAGACGCGTTTTCAGTTCCAAATTTAGTAGCGATTTTTATTGTTTCAAAATTCAAGTAAATGTTTTAAATATTCCGTTCGACTGTTATATCCTAAGATAATTTCATTTAAATTATGTCATCTGAAACTGAACTATCCATAAACGCATCTGTCAGTACCTGATGTCCTATTGCGAAGAAATCCCACGAAGAACCGGTTCCTGTTCGTTTGGAACCCTATCCTTTGATTGATGTATCTGAGGTATTTATCCTCTCACCAGCAATTTTAATTTATTTAATCGTTCTTATAATTAAAACTTAGATGCTTAAAATGTTTGTTGTAATTAGGTAAATGTTAGGTTAGGATTATTTTAAATGAAAAGGGTCTTTGTTTAACCTAATCTGAGATGGTTTATTTTGGTGATTTTTCTGTTCCTATGTTTCCTTGAGTGATGGTAAAGGTATCTATTTTATCGACATTTGCGAAAATATTCGCGGGATATTTGGAATTTTCATTTAACGAATTTTGGGTAAATTAATGTTTCTTTAAAGAATAATCTCGGGATTTAAATGTTTTATTTTATTTGTTCATCAGAGTAAGTAAACCTATCTTTTTAAGAACTAATAACCCGGGGAATTCTTAGATATTTTGTTAATAAAGCTGTTTTTTTTTATTGGTGAAATTACTTTTTTAATTAGAAAAGTTACTTTATTAGTCACGTCGATGACACACAGATGATTATTGTTATGATGATAAGTTTTATATGATACATTAATTCAAGCGTAACATCCCCCTCTTGCACATCCCGGGGTTGACTGTAGAAAAGATAGAGTAACTGACTCATTATATGCGGGATACTGAGTGGGAAGTTTCGTTCCTTTTCACAGGTTATTTTACCAAAAAAACGAAAATTTACGCGAGTGACAAGCGGACAATCGCTAGTTTATAAATAAGAGTAACTATCTAGGTAAATAATTTTATTTGTGCAGGAGCCATAATTTCTGAGAGAGTAGCATATTTGAAAACATCTACATATATTTTTGTTAAAAGGAAGTTCGACTCGAAGATCCAATAAAGGATGTGCCGCTTCGTTTTAATGAGAGCATAAAGTAATATTAATTACAACGGTATTTATGCTTGTGGTAGCGGAAAAACAGGATATTCCTTTAATACGAAGGCAGTTTCATTTGTGTTATTTAAAAGAAAAACCTTTGATATTATAAGCGTTCACCTGTGATTGTTATCTAACTTTGATAAGTATGTACATAATGAAAAAAATATCTAGGCAAGCAAACAAAAGTCTTTTCTTTGGAGATTTGCGGTTGAAATTAGCATAGAAATGATAATTTGGACAAAAAACGTTGGTTGTTCCAGTTTTTAACACGATAAAAGGGGCAGAATGGTGTATTACCTTAATTATTTTGGGCTGATAACGTTTTATCAGTTCACCCATTTGTCTTTCATCTCACTTTTTTGGTGCCGGTATTAAATTGAATAATCAAGATAAGTTGCTTGTAATTCATAAGATTTTCGGCTTCTTACTTCCGTGGTTTGCAAGTACTATTTAATAATACATTTGCAGGCACACTTCTTAAAATCCTTTCCACTTACATTTTCATCGTTTAATAACTGTACTACGATATCAGCTTTAGTAACAGGTTAACGCTTCCAATAAGCCTATATGTCGTCTAATTCAACCACTCAACCTAACTTATCTGTAAATCGCTTTATTGCCGCGCCGTAAACTTTATTTATACCTCCTATTTCTACTACTGTGACGCGATATTATGACATTTCTCCTGGTATTATTGCTAAAGCGGATTCAGTTTGTAGGCGGATCACGTAGCAATCTAAAAGGAACGGCAATGAATGCGAAATAGGTATTGAACGTCAAGGGTTCAAGTGGATTGGGACAGAGGTGCTAATTCATAAAAATTCGATAAACAGATATATTATAAGAACTGAAAGTATCTGGCTACTATACCCCTGTTATTGGGATAGAAGAAGATTTACTCGAATTAATTAAAATTGTAGAATTTTATAATCGAATGATTTCTGTGAAGCCGAGAAGAGGAAAGAACGAGGATAGACAAATATCATTAGCTAGGCGTTTAATTGACGTGGGCAACTGGATGACAACGCCACAAAAATCAAGTTTTGTGATAATTGAATTCAGGGGGTTTGTCTTTATACAATATAAATAGATTAGCTATATTATATTAGCGCGAGATTTAGGAAATTTGAGGTTCGCATTAATAATATAATTTGAAACAACTGTCACGAACCCTTTGCAATTTTAATTAGTATCTGTATATATATATGTAAATATTTAATTAAAATGGCGTAGCAATTTGTAGTTAAGTGTAGATTTTGGTAATTTTGTGGTGAACAGAATTTTAAACATTTATATCTTTTCGAATAATTATATGGACTAGGAAACTTATACCAAACATGCAGAAGTGGTGCAGATTGCAAGTTTTAAAGCAAGTGTTGACTGGTCATGGCGGCTTCCGAGCCTACAGGTTAAGGTTCGCGAAGGACACGACCCAAGTATTGCAAATTGGTAGACATATATCATACTGTTTTTGACTGCCCCAAATGAACTGAATATCGCACGCGCGTCTGCTTGGGTGTTGGAATTCACATTAGCGTGGCAAACTTGATTAACATCATGACCAGAGGGAATGGCGAGTAATTCATAATTCACTAACCCAAATTATGAAAACAAAGGAGACCGAAGAACGCACCAGAGAGGCAATGCTAGAATAAATGCTGAATGGAAAGACATTAATGCGCTGACTGATGGAGAAGCAATGGCGGTTCCGGCAGAGTTTCTTGAGAAAGAAACGAATGGGATTCTTATTGGTTAGCCATAGCCTCGAGCCCTACACTGGCCATGTATGATTTCTGTATGGCCATGCATATAGTACTTTTCTTCGACAAAAAGAATATAGCTCAACAAACCAACACGTGCTTTTAAAAAAATAAACGTTTCGAGATTGCAAATCAATCTACGGGAGAAATTTAGTCCAACATTTTTGCGGGAAGTTATTGGATATGGAAATACTGCAGCTTATTAGTGGTAATCCATTTGAAGCTAAATTTTAAGATGCAGATCTATAAAAAGTGTAACTTCTTGTGCTCTTATGTGTAAAAATGGCTTTTACGAAGAGTTTTCCGTTTGCGTTGTAGATGGCAAGTGTAAATACCTTGGTTGCTAAAGTTGGGTCTGAGATGCAGCATGAGTTAAGAAGAGATATGAGGTTCAAATGGCACAGTACCTGTTGCGCTAACTCCCGATATACCATTATGTACTGTGGCTGCTCTTATCCATGCTTGATGCAATAATCTACGAAATACAAGCCTATTAATTTTCCTCTAGGATTCGTTTCCATTATTTTTCTTTTTTTTCCTTCTTTAATAATTGAAAAAATACTCTATCCAGTGGTTGCAAGTAGTGGATGACATGACTAGGTGGATAGCATAAAGTGATATTATTTTCTTCAGCAAATTCAAGCTTGTCTACCGAGCTGCAGTTAAACTTTGACGATCATATTAATACTGTTCCCGCCGTATAGATGGTAAAAACGGTAAACTTTCAGGTTAATATAGCATTTATTAGTTTTGCATCAAACGGCAAAAAGAGAGCTAATGAAGTGAACATTACCTTTTAGTTGTGGTAGAATCTACCTATTCAGTGGAAACCATATGAACTAGAAAGAAAAGTTCTCGTGCCATATACCGCCTCAATCTCTGCAAAGTAAACGGCGGGAAAGTACATATACACTACCTAACAGCGAGGTGTGGCGCTGAAGTACGACAATAGCACGTGTAGACTGATGAGTGATCAGTATTATTAGTCAGTACAAGTAAGGTGGTTGTCTAAGTTTTAAATACATATTTTTGCGCAAAATGCCGCGTTATACTGAGGAGGAGAGAGCTGAAATGATACGATGGTATCACGTTGGCAATTCTTTTCAAAGGGTATGCGACATGTTTGCAGCTAAATACCCCAACAGGCCTAGTCCAAATAAAGCCACAATTTTTAAATTAAAATATAACACCGACAATACCGGTTCGGTCGAAAATTTAAAAGCATCATTTACAACTCGCAGAATTTCTAATAATACGTCCGTTTTAGTATGTGCTGCAGTTGAAATAAATTCGAATATGTCACCTGGCACTATTTTCAATGATTTAAACATATCCCGTTCTTCCGTTCAGCGAATACTCAAAGCAAATGGGTATCACAATTTTAATTATTCTAAACACCAACAATTATTTCAGGGCGACGCATTTAAGCGTATGGAATTTTGTAAAAAGTTAAGTGATTTAATTAACCGAGATGCTAATTTGGTAAACAATATTATCTTTACCGATGAATCTTCTTTTACTTTGGTTAGAAGTCACAATTCATCTGTGACAACGTACTGGGCCAAGCAAAACGAGCACAGATATTTAAGTTCATCCAGACAGCAACAGCAAAAAGTAAATGTTTGGGCATGACTATTATGAAGATTAATCAACAAAATATTACTAAGTTCTTCCTAATAATAAATAAATAAATAAATAAATAATTATTGAATTCTTCGCAAGTTCGTTGGAATTTTATAGCTGATTTCGCAGCAGCATTTCGCGTTGTTCTATTTAAACTGCCTAATTACATTTATTGCTAAATGGCATGCTTTTAATAGACTTGCTTAATAAACATTCTATTAAAGACATATTACACTGAGATGTGTTATTATATTACACCTTCAATGGTGGCTGAAATGAAATACAGGCGAGAAACCTATAATTTTTGATTACGTAATTTTAAATATACTACTTAATACACATAAGTATAAATCTGTACGGCACTGGCATAGGAATAAGTATTTTTATGGTGCGATAAATTCAAATTGTGTTGCCTACTTCCTTTTTACGCTCCCAAATCTTCCAGTTATTGATATTTTACTGCCAACGGAGCTGCTGTAGGTCATTTTATAATTTACCTGAAAGTGACGTCTGCGAAAATTAGCAAGCGCTGGAATATAGTGAGCGTCGAAGATTTGGCCTTGTTATCACGGAATTACTGTTTGATCTCAACCTGTAGGTCACCTTATGAATGAGTGTTGCGAGTAGTGAAGCCGAAGTATTTCCGGGAAATGTAAGTCTTGCAAAAGATATCTGTGCATATTTTTCGCTGGTGTTATCACCCAGCTTGAATGTTGTTTTTCGTTATACTATAATATAGTTGTACTATAAACAGGATAACAACAGCGTTTCACATATTTTATTTTACTTCATCCTACATACTTCACATAAGTGAGATGCTGTACCGTAATATGTATTGTCGTTGACAAATAGAAAAGTTTTATAAATAAACAGACTTATTGTGTGCAATAAGTTTTCAATAAAAATACTCTGAAGTATTATTTGTAGTTTTGTTTACAGCCACTCTAAATTGATCGTTTGTAGACTATCTAAATGAACAGTCAAATTTTCAGCTAAGTAATTTATTTACCAGCTTTAATTACGGTGATTTAGTAAATCGTGTGTGTTATGACAAAGTAGTGCTTATAGTTAAACTGGTTTTCGAGGCTGGCGTGTGAACAATTGCGATATTAAAATCATTTTAGGACAGACGTTCTAACTCATTACTCATAATAATACCACAGCGTGCAGTATTACAGACTGGTAACCTCTGTAAATTATGAAACACCGGCATCATATAGGCTATCGTATTGATTGATGATGGTGTATGTATATTGTTTCGAATAAATAGCGGTCATGTTTAATGTGAACTCTATTTAACACCACGAATAGTTTAATTTTGTTTTGATTTAAATTAATGACAATTTCAGTTTATTCAACAGGCCCGTATATGTATGCAAAGGCACAGATAAATGTTAAAATGTGTGTCAAAAACGATGTATATTATGGACATGTGCAATGGTACCAGAAACCAAAGGATTTAGATGAATAATGCAGTATATAGAAAATCTTTGAACTTTAACTATTGTCTTATAATATTTAATATTCTGTAAACTTTTTTTTTAATTGACTGTGACTTGAGCATAGATATACTAAGAGGGAATACAATTTTAGGCTCTAGTTTCTTTTCGTTTCTAGTGTTTAGGCTTTGCCGTTTGTAACGTTTCTGTTGTGATGACCGCGGCTATTATTCCATTGTTTTTAGGGATGTGGGATGTTAGTTTCACAAGACGATGTCATCTCCCGTCACTTGATTTCTATTCATGGTACCTGTTTTTGTGATCGAAGACTTTCTGGCCGGAGTCACGTCGGGACTTCCAAACAGCCTCTTGAAACTAAATTAGTTAAGTATGACTTTAAATGAAACTTCTAGAATTACTGCTGGTTGTGCGAAATGAGCATCGACAAGTAACTCACGTCAGGGTGACTGTCGCGCATCGCGCCTGGATTAAATTGTTAGAAAGGTTTTGACAATTTTTTGATAATCATTATCTCTTTAAAAACAGTATTTCACTCCATTTCCGTGCCTGATGTTTAGTGTAAAAAACTAATAAAGTGCAAATGGTGCCAATTCTATAAGGTAGGTTTAAAGATACTAGCAGAAGGTATATGTATATATGTGTGATATTAGGGTGATAGTACACTACGACCTGAAAGATCTACTGTATCCCCTCTTCTCGCTGTATTTACATCTGGCGTCCAGACTGATTCCTTTTAAAAAGTGCAGAATGTCCGAAGGCCCCAGATTAGGTAACTCTCCCTCTTCGATTTCACATGCTCCCATGCGCCCTTGAGTTGCACAGTGCAAGGCAGTTTGTGAGTAGATAGATAGACGTTTCGTCCTGTTCCCCACAAACTCTACATTCGGCTTATTTCGCTATTCCAAGCCTGCTTAGACGTCCGTTCAGTTTACAATGGCCTGTAAGGATCCCTGTCAATATCCGAATATTATTTTTACTCAGGTTGATGCATTCTGCAGATCTCTTTTGGTTATAGGTTCCCAGAAGAGTTTTAGCTTGCCTCATTCCCTGGAGATTCTCCGAGTATTTGGAATTTCTCAGCTCTACTTCATGTTTCAGTTTCTCCAGTGTTATGCTGCTACTTATCCCGGAAAAAGGTTCTGGCCCTACAAGAGGTGTTCTAGCCCCTCTCATAGCGAGATTATCTGTTATTTCGTTTCCTTCCACTCCCGTGTGTCCCGGAACCCACAATAGGGTTACCTTGTTCTTTTTGCCTAGCTCGTTTAGTTTTTGTATGCACTCCCAAACCATTTTGGAGCTGATTATGTTTGACCTCAGCGCCCTAATGGCTGCTTGACTATCAGATATTATGATAATCTCCTGCTTTTCATAGCTTCTGTCAATGTTGACCTGGACACATCTTTCAATAGCGTGTATTGCCTCCTGGAAGATACTTGGGTACATCCCCAAGCTTTCGAAATATTTGGTTCTAGGCCCATATATCCCCATTCCTTCTGCCATTTTGGAGGCATCTGTGTACCATTTAATGGCGTTTCTATTGAGTTTCGAAATGGTATCTCTATCCCATTCACTCTTGGTGCTAAGCTTTGTGGTAAATTCTTTCACAAAGTTGAACTTCCTTGGCATGTCGTCTCGGGGCGTGTCCCAGATTTGGTCACCTGCAGGAGGCTGAGGCCTATTAGCAGAAGGTATAAATAAAATATAATTAACAGATCACTTGCTAAATTCGATTAGGTTAGAATTGGGGTGACCATAAAGGTCTGTTTCACCGCGTCTTGTGAAACAGGTCACCCTAATAATAATCTAATGTTCTCTTGGATATTACAATAAAAATAATATTTTTGAATTGAGTCCATTTGGAAATGAAATGAATGATTATTAATAAAAACTCTAATTAAAAAATTAATGTATGAAGTTTTTTTTTTTAATTTCAGGGTGTACTCCGGAAGAATTTCTTTCATTCAGCAAGAATTTTGCCGCAATTCTTTGTTACTTTGTTAGTTGGTTTGGTAATTCAGAAGAAGTAGCTGGTTGCATTGCCGTGATCACCACTGTCTGGCTATTCCTTTCCACGGCCCTAAAGCTAGCCGAGATACCCCTTCTGATATATTCCGGCTCCTCTATCATTATCATTCAGCTCCGAGCGAGATGCTTATTAATATTTGGCGGTGCATCAGCTCGTAAGATGACCTTGTATTTTTCTTATTATTTTTAGTATTATTTAGCAGTAGCTTGTCCATCATAAACGTGCACCATTTATTTTCTATATGCTCGTAAAAAGAAAAGTGGATTCTGATCCATGATAAATTGTACTATAAATTGCTATTTAAAAATAAATTACATAGAACAATCAGCTTTCAAATGATTAATAGTATTTCTCTCGTGTGCACTCACAAATAATAATTCTATCGTATAATAAATCATGCGAAAAGGAAAACGATACTACGGACAAACACGTATTGTATTATTTCTGTTCCAATGCGCTTTAACATTAAATACTTCTGTTGTGCTGCCATTTTGAAGGAAGTAATAACCACTCTACCTCTCTGGCGAGTATTTCAAGGTACTTACTGTACATTCACATATCTAACACCTTACGTATGTGCATATATAATGTAACATCCTTATCTCTTTCGTTGAATAAATCATCACCTCACCTACGAGTTGAACATTAAGATGTTGGCGGTGCCTGCGCTTGGCGTAATATCTCTTGCATCGGATTACTTCATTGACATTTTAACAAGAACTACACAAAGTTAAATTAAACACGTCTATCGGAGAGAGCAATTAGAATTTGATCGCTCTAGTTAAATCTAGTGGCGTTCGCTAATTACGCTTAGAAATAGCGAGCGAAGGTAGTCAAGGCACTGACGAAATTTAATGACTTCTTTTTTGTAATGCATCGCATCGTGTAGGAAGATACTTTTTGATGGCTTTCGGCAAAGTTTTTTTTTTAGAAGCAAATATATTAAAGTAGTCTAATTAACAGGTTGCAGTAATTATAACGTTGGCAGATTAACGACTTACCGTTCACATTTTTGATCGAATTCCTTCCATACAATTTATTCTGTTTTTTTCGGAACACTAACATTTAGGCAATACCAACTATAATAGTTGATAGCTTTAAGGTAACCTTCTCCAAATACTAAAGAGAAAATCGAGTATATAAAGGTCAATTAGGGGTAAGCAACAAAAGTATTTACTCAACTAAATAAATCAGTGTCGCATTATTAGAGACCAATTTAATAAATTTCTTTATTTTAAGGTTATATTCAAAGAAGAAGTGCTAGAAATAAAACTGTAAAAAATATACAAGACTTCATTTCTAGCTAGCTGACAACTGTTTCGTGTTCTTGTGAAAAAGACAATTAAACCATAACGTACGCTTTGTTGAAAACAAAAAAAAATTCATAGAAACAATCCATTTTAATTCCTAAAGGATATCTTGCATAACAAAACTATTTTACATAAAAAGACTATTAGGGGACACCCTGGTTCTGAACAATGGGTAATTTTACCATACTTTGGTTTGTGATGCGAATAACTTTCTAACGGAATAACATCAAGTTTTTCTACACCTTAATAGTTCGCATTTATCCTTTCTTTAATATAATATCCATTAATGCATTTAATAGCCCGGCTGATAGTCTGGTGGCTTGCACACTTGCCTATCCGTCGTGACATCCAGGATTCAAAGGAACCTTAAGAAACTCCATTATTATTAGTTTGAAAAGGAGATTTACCTATATTATTAACAAACGCTCAAGTTCTCAAGTTTAAAGGGAAGCATGTTTACGAGTTCAGAAGCTTTTGAAGTTTATAAATATTTCCAGGGAGCGGAGATTGACGTCACAATTTGTGCATATCACATTCAAAATATTAAAAATATCGATATTGTGGACTTATTAGGGAAACATTGACAACTTGGTGCTACATTTTTAGCGCAACACTTGTTATGCTGGCTTGATTTTTTTCTTAGGTCAGCTCTCAGTTTTGTAATTGCATTTTTTTTCATATGATTATTGTGGTAGCTGCACAGTGTTTCTTTAACAAATTGCAGTATCAGCCCCCTTTTACCATTACTTCTGGGCACTGTATATTGTTTATAAATTTCCTGTATATGGATCGATTTTATAAATAACGTAAAATCTCTGCAGTGTAAATCGCTCTTACAGTTTATATTGAAAAACATTTAGCAGATATACTGAAGGTTTAAAATAATTGATGAACCTTTAAACAATAAATACTGATAATACTCTTATCATGATAATCTAAGTAAAATAGAATATCTTAATTGTAGAGCTTATGGCATTGTAATATTATTGAAGAATGATATCTTGTTGGTATTAATACTATACTTAGTTAGTACCTATTGCAAAAGAATCGTCAGCGCAATAAACTTCAAACTAATTTTTTTTTTACGATTTTGACAATTTGGAATGCATGCTCTTCAAGTTAATAACTTATAGATTTTTCCGGTGTTGAGTGTGCAAAATATTCAATTTTTTACTATTTGTTTATCTAGCACCATTGGAGGCACACTAATCTGCGGTTTTTGCAATTTATTTTACATTTCAATGTTTGTTCAGCAGAATAAAACGATGCGTAAAAGAACGAACGTTGAAACCGTGAATGGCGAAGCCAGATAAAATCCCGGAATCTCGTTTGTGGGCGCGGAGTGTTGGAGATGGTGAAAATATAGTGGGACGTAGTTAGATTGCAATTTCGAGCGGATTCTTAAACTGTATCAGAAGGACGTAATCGTATTTTACTATCGTCTCTACGCCGTAAAATAATGGTTGAATTCTACCAACTCACTATAAATGGACATCCTCTCGATCGGCATTGGACCGTGCTTGATTAAATTTTTATCGGGCGCGTGTGTGTTTTATATAAATCAGACTATCTGAAGTATTAGCGCAAACGGAAAAGCAATCAATTGAACTAGTTATTTCAGTTGTAAATGCATTTAAAAATACCAAATCTATCTCTCCTAAAATTTTTAATTTGTTAATAAATATTTGCTTTGAAAATTGTTTTATATATTTATTAACTGTTTGATTATCTACGGGAAGATAAATAACATGGAATAACGTCAGGAGTAACAACGAAAAACAAAAAAAACAGCAGTTTTTTAAAATATACGGTGGTGGACATAAAAATAGGTACAATGGTTCAACAAGTTATATATACAATAAATAAACCAAGTTATTCTACTTTCATAATAGTTTTAATTTTTCTGCTATTAAACATAGAATAATCCATAATAAAAAACTCCATTAAAGGCTGATATCACAAAACTTAACCGACAACAAGACCTCATTGCGGTCACTAGGATCTATTGTAGAGCAGATGTTGTCTTAAAGTTCATCTGAAAGGTTAGGACCTCTAAGGGAGGAACTTGTTGAACAAGATCTTTTTTAGGTCTTATAGAAAGCGGTCAACCTTCCCAAAAATCGCATATCTGATTCTCCTAACGACGGGGCAGTGGTATAAAATATGCTCAACTGTTTCCCCGTCCTCCAAACAGCTGGAAGCAGTCACATCAGAGAGTGCGTAGATGTTTTCTGAATATATAGTGACCTGTAAATATAGAAGCAATTGCTTTGACAGTTTTACGATTAAATTCAATGGTGGTTCTGATCACGTTCTTCCGACTATGTGTGGTTCTGACAAGATTGGGCAAAATGCACTCTTTCGTATGTACCAAACCAGGATTATTGGCAGACTAATATCGGGGCATTTTCTGATTTATCGAGAAATTAACTTGTGGTATATGATATGGCTCTGCAGCACCCTTTCTCTAAAGTCTTCTAGAGCCTTTGCCAGATTATCATGCGTGCCCAATATATTTAAAGTATTTTTAGATTTTCAAATCAACTCTTCGACTGCTACAAAATATCTCTGCGGTCACCCTCCGCTCTATTTTCGAATTGTCTCTATACCAGTCTTTCTGAACCGGTATTTTAGTTGATGTTAATAAGTTGACTTAGCTCCGAAAAGGAGAATACCTTTAAAGAAGCCACTTGAAATGTAAAATACCAAACTTTTCGCGACAGAAAATTTTCAAGTTCTGAAAGGCATATAAGTATATACCACACATAGTGTTTCAGTGATCAGATACCCATAGGTTTTTCGTCATGGTGTATTGGTGCAAGAATAATGCGGCAAAAATTTTGATAACAAAATTTTTCAAGGGTGTTTATGTAATAGTGGATGGCCAACCCTAATTACCTCCTCTGTTCTTATCAGATATTCATATCACTTCCTACCACTTTGCATATTCTTTTCTCTTCTTTCCTGTTGTCCATTTTGTCTTACCATGGCGTGGTACCCATCTGGTTTTGGGCTACCTCTGTCCAATTTTCACTTTGTGATTTTCCCACTAATTGCTATCTAATTTCCTGTACCTATATAATTTTATTAGCTTTGATTTAACTAGTCTAGTTGTAAATACGTCCTTTATCGCAAGGCCTCCTTTACAGCGCTTTATTGGAGGCACACAATATCCATAGCCTATCTGATCGTAGGAGTAGTTACAGCGCAAACATTTTGGATGAGTTTGCTAATTAACAGGATTGATTGTCCTTTGCTTCTCGCTCAGATTGTTTTTAACATACCAGTCACTAACACACGGTCTACTACAGCATTAAGGACTCCTGGTGCTAGAACAGATGTAATGATTAAGTCCCCAGTGTACCATATGTGTAAAAACTTTAATAAGTTGTGTAACGACACTGGTTGCTGACTCTTATTTAATTCCATTTTCTGACTCTGCTTGCTTGCTCTGTTATATATTCTATATTATACTACTGTTATGCTGTAAACTTCATTAGTTTTGATTTATTTATATCTGTATTTTTTGTGTATCGAATTGTAAGATATATTTTGTTTTGCACCTCATACTATTCGTTTTACTTAATATTGTCCTGTAAATGGTTTTACTGTTGGGCAAATAAAGAATTATCTTATCTTATCTTATCTCAAATTTATCAACCCTCTATATCCCCGTCATTTACCTTTTTTCGATTACAAATTTTTCTTGAAATTCTTCTTTAAAACTTTCATAATTTATATTATTGTTTTCGGGATATACACACGGTTCCCCGTTACCACCGAACTTGTGTGCTTTTACCGATTCTTTTATTGTTCAAGAGCACAGCTAGAACTCACTGAAACCTATTATAAAGCATATTAGTCTTGCTTACATATACATACTCGAAAATTTTAATTTAGTTCGTTCTTGATTAAGAGAAAATAGTTTAAACAATTAAAACCAGTTCAGCCACAATATTTTTTAATTGCAGTTACACATTTAGATTCCTTGTTTCATACATATCAGGAACATATTTAATTTGGTTCATTTGGTTTGCAACAAAGTAATATTACTCTATACTACTTTTAATTGAGGTTAATTAAAATACATACACAACCCGGAAATTCCTCGATTTTAGTAAAGACATAAAGCTTTTAATTGAGCTGTATTCAATTGACTAATGATTGCATCCTAGAGAAATTTTTCGAGTATTAGTTATGAGATCCAATTACGGGCGCTTCGTAAGAGGCGAACGAGACAACACAATCTCAAAGTGTAGTAATTGGAAAGGGTTTCAACCTACTTAACGCTAACCATTTTATTACAGTATTTCAATTAGGGTATGTATTAGTTTTATGTGGATGCATTTGCTTTACAATCAAATTTGAAAGGAAAGCACTTAGATAGAGTATCATATAGTGATTTTAATTAAATTTAGCAATTTGTAGGACTCATTTCGTGTTATAAATTGCCGTTTTTGCGGTTTGGTAAAAGTACACTTTCAGGGGTGAAATACATCATTGCAATTACGAGGATTTTCAGTTTTTTTTTTGTGATTTACACGTCTGCGCTATTGTGAGAAAGAAAAGTTGTATTATCATCGAAATTCATTTTTTATAGGACTATAAAGTGACCGTTGCTGTCATGTTTTTTTTGTCTTTTTGCCAAAAGGAGTTAAACGCAAATGCGTAAAATACAATCATAAATAATATTTTATATGTATTTTTCACGTCTATGGAAGTGCATGCTTGCCTCTGTCTAACTTCCAACTATCCGTAACTTCTATTTAGCCCTTTCAGTTATGATGATTATATGAAATACTTTCTAATTGTTATCATGATTTAGGAAATCCCATTGGACGACATGGTCGCTAGGTTTCTATTTTGATGTTACTTCCTAGTTTGACATACATTTGGGGGAAACTTAGAATTGTTTATTGTTTATACATTTTATTTAGTTAAAACTATCTTTATAGCTAACTAAATTCATTCTCAAGTGTAAAGTTGCATTTTTTAATCGTTATATGGATGGAACATTACTGTGGTTCAAGGCAGTTTGTTGAAAAATCGATTCTTTCAATTTCTGGAGCTTTTTAATACCTGGAGGTAAAAGTAATAGTGAAGGTGCCACACATTTGTGCAGATAACCATCTAAGCAAAAACAG
Organism: Cetonia aurata; assembly: GCA_949128085.1. NCBI lineage: Eukaryota > Metazoa > Arthropoda > Insecta > Coleoptera > Scarabaeidae > Cetonia > Cetonia aurata. The sequence goes on along the minus strand of OX421886.1, from coordinate 19,350,556 downwards.
ATTTTGTGAGTTGTAAATGAAGTTATAAATATCCTAATCAGATTACATCTAACGGAAATTACTTTGATCAAAGTAAAATAATTGATAAAATGTTATTGATGACGAGAATGAACATTCTCCTCAGTTTGCGTCCTAGTTAATGAAGCGTATACACATCAAACTTGTTAATCTACGTTGACACTTGCCCTCAGCGACCATTTACCTCAGACGATTGATCGGCGCCATACATCACTAATAGGAGATAATTAATACCCGATTTCTGAATCTTCGTAGATAATTCGGGCAAGGTTATAGGATTTCGGTTATAGAGTTTCGCGTTTCCTCATTCCTATATTTAAATGTTCCTATTATTAAATGTTGCGTATTTATTTTCAAATCAATCAATTCATCCTTATGTCATTCAGGAAAAACAATTAAAGATCGTTATTTTTCTGGTTTTATAATAGCTTTTCATTTTGGTAAAAATTCATTTTTAGTTTGTGCGTTATTGAATTGCCGTTTACGTTTTACGTCAATATTTACAAAAAAGTAACGAAAGACAGAATATAATTGCCTTGCTTGCACGTTACCACAATGTATTCTATTTTTTGTTTACTTCTGGTAATGGAGTAGCGCCCATTAGCATTAAAGGTAAATTCGTGTGGCTCTGGAATGTAATTGAGCGAACCTTAAAAGCGGGACTGTTTCCTACAAATTGAATCGCTTAATATTGGATGGTTTGCGGTGGAATATGCTATCTATACACATATCAATTTATCATCAGCAAGTAACCATTAAGCAGTTAATCCTTGAATGTCAGCTTCGGTATGTTAGTATATACATATACCTAGATATGTAACACATTTGTATGTATATTTGTACATAGCTGTCGTCTTTGTCAATATATTGCTGTATTTCTAGTGTCTATGCTGTGTTGATCAAAAACTTCTTGAGTCGGACTATACATGTGTGAAAATGTGCCAAATCATACGCGTTTATGAGTGCAGTAGAGTAGGTGACGGAATCCACGTTTCCACGCGCCTCCAGCGTCACGAGTTCGATGAGAATGTCGGAGCCCAGGTGTTGACTGGCGTACAGTACTGAAGATACCTATTACAAAAAACCACTTGATGTCGTATTTTGTACGAATTGCGAAGATATTGGGGGTGCGAGTCATAACCTTTTTTCACATTATTTTGGGTGTATCTCACTTCATTGAGCACACGCCCTCTTGCTATCGCGCATCCGCCACCAGAAAATAATTCTTCTGGTAGATATGTACCTACTAGCTCGCTCAGCACACATGGCAACTACGTTTCATAAAATGCATTAAATTTACTGGCCACCCAAATAAAAGGTTGTCAGCGTATAGCTTATATAATAATAACAAATAACATTTATTCATTGTGCATTATTACAGATTACTTAGCGTTTATGACGTGGACATTCCATCGTTTAATTAAGGCAAGTGCTATTGGCATAAGCCAAAATTAAAAAAGATTGAACTGTCTAGATGTATGGGTTTATTTACAGTATAAATTCTCTTCCAACTTCCATTTGAAATCTAGATGATTCTCAATTACCTTTTAAAAATATTACGTTAGCCGCATACCAAAATTTTATTGCACAAACTGGTTTAATATCGTTTTGTTTACGGAAGTGGCTGATACAAAATTTCCACGAACAGCCCTAACATATTAAAATCCGTGTACATAAATTTTTATCTTACGCGGCGTTCTTTATAAGCAAACAATTCTACATTTTTATCTTTGTTAGCAGATTACGCATGTTATGCTATTGGTACCTCAATTTGCGTTGGTAATTTATAACCATAATTACATAAGTTAAGAAATCGAGATCCTTTACGAATTCGTTCAAGGTGTATCTTCGTTAATCTACAATATTAATTTCGATGATGACGCTACAGTATTTAATAATAACTAAGTAATAGTTTTGACCTTAAAGAATTAAAAGAGAAGTAAAAGTATACCAGACAGACGGTCTTAATATCAGGTCATGTTATTGGGCAATCGAAATCATCTCCGATTATGCATGTATATCGTTTATTTAAGTGAATCAGTGCAAACTTGAAGTAATCGTAAAATCCGTGGCGATTGCATTATTTTTTATGATTGTATTTCGTGAGAATTTCGTTTTTATTACTCGTTATCGCTTTATTATTCTCAAACAGGTTTACAATGTGGTAACTACTAAAAGCAAAATTTACACTATATACTATATAAAGTATCTCGCATCGCTTTATTCGACGTTTGGATGTGCCAAATAGACTTAATCGAATGACTAAAAATAACAAAAGGTAAGTTAATTCTGTTTATTTAGGAAGATATAAAGTGCTTTTGGGTCATTCGTCCTCTGTATTTCTTATTGTAGCCAAAAAAATAGCAATCTAGCTCCATCATTTAAAAATATTGTAATCTTCCGGGGATATTTAGTTATACCGGAAATCAATAGTAACTTCTTTATTTAAAAATGTCCGAATCTTGAGAAAATCGTAAATATATTATATACCTCAAAAACTTTTGATTTTGGGAATGGATAACATTAATGCAAATTGTCCTTAAATAATATAGTAAAACTCCGTTGTAACGATCATCCAGCGATAAAAAAAGAATACTGTAGTTACCGGAAGAGCGCCGTAATTAGGAAAACGTTATCGCTGTGAAGCCATACACTGACGATGAGCGAAGAAAATACATTCGGGCAACAGAAACCGTTTCGTTGCACAAATATTATTGTCATAATCAAAATTTTTAATCAAATTGAGCGAAAAATAAAGTTCCAGTAACTAAAACAAATGTTAACATCATTTTGTTAATTCAAGACCGCGAACAAAAAGTATTTTATTTGAATGATTTAAAAATATTTCGATAGATTAGACAATCCATTGTTAGAGGAACGCTTTAAATTAGTACATACCGAAATACCAGTTGGGCTGAAAAATTCGTAGGCTAACACAGAAATTTTTTTTTTTTTATAGAATTTGGTTTGATTATTCAATATAGTGGCATTCGAGAGCGATACAACAATTATAGCGGTCATACAATTTTTCGATAGCATTTTTATAGTACGATTTGTTTTTAGCCTCAAAATAGGCTTCAGTTTCGGCGATCACTTCTTCATCAGCGCAAAATTTCTGTCCAGCGAGCATTCTCTTGAGGTCTGAGAACAGGAAAACATCGCTGGGGGCCAAATCTGGAGAATATGGTGGGTGCGGAGGCAATTCGAAGCCCAATTCATGGAATTTTGCCATCGTTTTCATTTATTTGTGGCACGGTGCATTGTCTTGATGAAACAGCACTCTCTTCTTCTTCAAATGGGGACGTTTTTCCGCGATTTTGTCCTTCAAACGCTCCAATAACGCTACGTAATAGTCGCTGTTGATGGTTTAATGGCCTTTTTAAGATAATCGATGAATATTATACCACGTGCATCCCAAAATATTGATGCCATAACTTTGCCAGCCGACTTTTGCGTCTTTCCACGCTTTGGAATCGGTTCATCACGTGCAGTCCACTCGGCTGACTGTCGATTGGACTCCGGTGTGAAATGATGGAGCCATGTCACATATCGACGCAAAAATTCGGATTTATTACGATTGAACAGCCTCAAACACTGCTCAGAATCATCAATTCGTTGTTGTTTTTGGTCGATTGTGAGCTCGCGCGGCACCCATTTTGAACAGAGCTTTCGCATATCCAAATATTCATCTACGATATGTCCAACACGTTCCTTCGATATCTTTAGGGTCTCAGCTATCTGAATTAACTTGACTTTTCGGTTATCCAAAATTATTTTGTGGACTTTTTTTATGTTTTCGTCGGTAACAGCCTCTTTGGGGCGTCCACTGCGTGCATCGTCCTCGGTGCTCATTTCGCCTCGTTTAAACTTAGCAAACCACTTTTCAACGGTTGCTTTTCCTGGTGCAGAGTCCGAATAATGTTTATCAAGCCAAGCCTTGGCTCCAATAGTATTTTTTTCCGTCAAAAAGCAATGCTTTATTAACACACGAAATTCCTTTTTATCCATTTCTTTAAACGAACAAAAGTTCCTTCACTCAAAATACTATATCTCACAAACTAATTGTACGACAATTATCAAATTTGTACACGTGTCTTTTGAAGGTTAGAGCTAACTAAAAGTCATATTAATTTAATACTTGTAGCGCCACATATGTGTCAGCCTACGAACTTTTCAGCCCACCTCGTACGTTATTAATTATTTTAATAAAACTCAATTATTGATAAAATATGTTATGTTTTGTTAAATGAAACAAGATGCTGGAAAAGTAACCGTTTATTTTTTTAAATCAGTATCACTTTTTTTTGGGATCTAGAATATTTAATGAAACTATTCTTATTATTATTGAAATTGTGAAGATTTCTACAGTAACAGTTACACTGATGCCAAGAAAAAATATTATTTAAAACAAAGACATATTCCCTTGCATCTATTTAAGGAACTATGTCTCAACATCTTTCTCCATTAATATTTGGTGTATAGATATGTAAAGCAACTGCTCAAGTAGAAATCATTAAGTCCACATTATTAGTTATTTAATGCCGCCCTCTATATTTGCCTTTCTAATTGCCTTCTTAATTATGCTTATTATCTTTGAGAGCCGCTCCTTCGTATTCGCTGTGAAGTTCTCAACTCCCAGCACTAGAAACCTTGTCCTCACCAGACCCTCGCAATGGCACAACACATGCACTATGGTTTCTGCTTCCTGTCTTTACTCAGTAGGTCTTTAAACTCAGGCTTCTGTGCTCGTAAGAACTCTTTTGCCCTGGTGACTTTTGCCGCCATTCCTTGGATTTGTTCTGTGTCCATTAGGAGCTAGTTCAAACAAATTTAGGGTCCTTACGCAGTCCTACGATTTGACTCTTTCAATACAACGCTTCGTCCTTTTAGAAAAAACGATCTTTGCGACATTTTTACAAGCTAATCTTGGATAACAAAACAATGAAGGAAAAGGCGGACGCGTGCTCAGTAAAAAAAAAGAAATAGTCAATTCATTGAGAATCGTGTAAAAGTTTATTGATATTTTCATAAAATTTAGATTCACAGAATTTCTTCCATAGCAGCTATGATTTTCGTTCGCTTATTTGAATTAAATACAGGAGAGTTCAATATAAGTTCAATTTTTTTTTGCATTTCTCCTCATTTAATATGGAACGAAAGCGAGAAATGTTAAAAAAATGCACTTACTTTGAACGTTATAACAAATAAAGTTTCAGTAGAGAGTTTACTCCCTGGCAAGATGAGAATAAAGAATATTATGAACGGGAAATTGTTACCAATGTGGGCGTTATAATAAAGTTTTACTTTATGTGGAATCCATTAAGATAAGAAAGAAGTAAGAAAAGTTATTATATAAATTGAAATAAGAAAATTACTATTGATTTCTTACACATCGAAACTCTTACGAAAGGAAAAAGTATTTCTGTTGTTAAAACTTTTATTGCATTAATTTAGTTGCAATAGATTGCCACAAAAAGATAGTGGATGAGCGACTTGACACACGCTGTATCTTCGGAACTGCGGAATTAACCTGCAACTTTTGTTATTTTTAGTCATTAAATTAAGTTTACTTCATGCAGCCAAAGTTTGAATAAAACGATAAGTACAAGGCGTCTCGCATAAAATGAATGGATACAATACTTTCTCTCTCGTAATTATTATGGCCAGAAGAGTTCTCTAAAGGTTAGGTAAGAAATTTGAAGGACGCAGAGTACTATATATTAAGAAGGCAAATGAAAGGCAAAACATATTATTTAAACGAAGTAGTTTAACAATAAATGTTTCTTCTCAATCTCTTCCTTTAGTTTTAGCTATATCTTAATGCGAATTCTTCATACAATTAAATCTGGTAGATAATAGCAAGAAATGATATTTCATCACAAAATTAGCTATAAACTCATAAAATATTGTTAACTTATACCGTGCATACACGGTATAGTGCAATATCCGACACGAGGTAAAATTTTTAATATAAAAATTTCCTCATATTAAAATTATAGTTATAGCAGAAAAGCATTTATTTAATTATACCGTGTATTATGAATTAGATAAATACGCAGATTAGTAGAAAAGTTATGTGAATGCATATATTTTAATTCTATTCTAATTTAAAGATACTAACATACAAAAACTATAAGTAGTAAATGTACAAATTCGTAGTAATTAGTTTCCAGATGTTTGATTTGCAACGAACAGGACGTAATTAATCCTGTTCGTTGACAAAAGGCGCTGCATTTTCCTTCAAAAAAAATCCAAACAAGAAAGTTTAGATGATTAATATCGGGAGCTCTTGTTGGCCATGCTATTGTTCGTTTATGGCCTATCCACTGATTCGGAAAGTTTTCGTTTAACCAGTCTCTCGAAATGCGGAGATTGTGAATAGGTCATGCATGTATAAAATGCACAACGCTCAGATTCATAGAAACATTATTCGGTAATTCTTCTAACATATTTACGTACTTTCCATTTAAACGATTGGGAAGAAATATTAACCCAACAATACGAAACCAATCATTACGAGCTAAACATTTCCTGAAAACATTCTGTACAGTCAACTTTCCATAAATGCCTCAAGATATTCGGTCAATCGGAAATGAATATCGTGGCTATTAAAAGCTTTATCGCTCCAGAGAACACGCAATAAAAAGTTTGGTTTTTCTTGAATTCTGTTTAAAGTACAAAATATTGGTCTGTGCAGAGTGTCATTTATGTGGAAAGATTGCACTTTCCTTGTATGAATTAGTTACAAAATATTCTGAAATGGTAGTGAATATACTCTTGTTTTAATAGGAATATTTAGTTTCCAGGCTATTCGTATTGTCCTGCATGTTGGATTTTCTTTCTATTATAATAATTGTATCAAGAACGGTACAGCATATTGACCTATTTGAACAAACAGTTGTCAAAAATTGATAACTAGTTTGTACTATATGCAGCAATCCTACTGTTCCATATTTACTTTAAATTAAAAGATTCTAATAAAGAATTGTTAAAAATGAATAGTATTGGTATTAATCGATGAGTCTTGTACACTGATTTGGCGAAGGCGTTTGATTGCATAGATCATGCAGCTCTTCTTTACAAAATGGATAGACTTGGAATCTCCCCTAAACTTTTGTCCTTTTTTAGAACATATTTGTTTGACAGAGACTGCTTTGTGGCCTGTTGTGAAGCACATCTGCAATGCGTGCAAGTCTGCATCACAGATGTTGGGTTTTATAGTGCGAATCACGCGTCGGTTTTCTTCCACTCGAGCGATTATGTCCCTTTATTTCGCGTTTCTGCGGTCTAGGTTAGAATACGCTTCTCTGGTCTGGTCTCAGTATCTGTTGGGCAATAAACCTTCTATCTATTTATCTATTAGTTATGTCAATGTGTTCTAGACAACCTTATGTATAAATGTGTGTAAAACCAAAACCTTAATGAAGTCCACCGTCTTGAAAGCAACAGTTACTGTAAAGTTTACATACCAGATTCTTGTTTCTAACAATGACAATTCCGGGATCGAAATAACAACTAAGCTAAAGTTACAAAAATTCAGGACCTTATACAACATAAGCTGCATTTATTGCTGTAGTAAATTTCATTAAGCTACTTGTGGAGAGCATTGTTAATTCTATTTTATGTACTAGTTTTGTTGGAATTTTGTAAGAAAAATAAATACTGATCATTTTGAAGTATTTTTATATATAATAAGCGTACGGCTTTCATCTCCGCAGATCTAAAGAAATTCATGAAAATATATTCATCTTAGGTGAAATGTTTATTATCATAGCAATGTTTATTGACTTCGGTATGCAATAAATATGTAAGTATAAACGAACACACTTCTTCGCCCTTTGATTTCGTTTATACAATATTAAGGAAAGGAAATTTATTTGAAGTTGTAGATTTACAATTTTATAATTAAAGTATTTGAATGTAAAAGTACAGTAATATTATTAATGTTTTTTCTTAAAATTTCAGTTGCCTTTTTGTAATTTTACTCTACAGTTATATGCACTTTTACATTCTGTAATTGTAATGTTCGGTAACCTTTCAATTTAAACGTTACATGCTTGGCTAAGAATTTGCAGGAAGGTCTTCTAGTTGCAGTAGATTAGTGTAATGTGTTTGTTTGAATTTAAGATACGATCTTACTAGGACGAATTTCTCGTTGATTTACATGAGATTTTGTGACATTTTGTGTACAATCTTCCTGATGTGAATTTATATTTTCAAAGTCAATATCAATCGTAAAGCATCGGCTAGAACCATTTCCAGTTCTAAGCTGCCTGGCCCATGGCTTACATATAACATAAGGTTCATGATGAATTCACGAAATAAGGCATTAAAAAGTTTTTACAAGTCAAAAAATGGCTTACTACGATTACCGCTGTCAAATTCAAACTGGGCAATAAGAAGGAATGTAGTAGTGGACGAGTTTAGTGCTTCCAGATCATATGCAAGATGTGGATGTTGCACACATGCTTCTCTTCATTGGTTAGCGAACCTTTAGCACAGCCATTCCAGTGCTCGCACGAACATCCACTTGATTTTGGGTCTGCTAAATTACAGCGATTGAGTCTTATCGATTTCACTTAGTCAGCCATCTGGCAATCCACTTGAATAACACCGACGCATAAAACAAAAACTGTTACTGAAGATTATAAAGTCTTACGCCCAATTAGTATATTGCCGGTCATGGGTAAGATTTTGAAGAAATGTATCCTAGCGCAATTCGTGCTATGTACACCCACACACACCCAAAATGTCCGGTCTAAGTCACAGTGTAAGCGCAACGTTCCATGCACCCGAGTTGCACACGGCGTTTAGACTATGCATTAGACCGGACATTTTGGATATCCGTGGGTGTACTTAGAAATCGAATGTCTTGCCAAATCTTCAATCAGGATTTTGTACGGGACAGAGTTATGTCACGGCGGTCATAAATATTGTCCTTGAGACTGATAGGGGAAACATTACAGCACTTATATTATTAGATTGAAGTTGAACTTTGATACTATGCATCGCATCTCTTTTCTCTCAATATTGGATTGTGCTGGTATTATTAAAGTTACATTGGACTTTACAGAATCATATTTAAAAGATAAGTTATAATTAGTAAAAATAATTATAGTGAACATATTGAAACGTATTCGTTTTGTTCCTTATATTTTTAATCACTGGGACTTAGATCAGACATAGTTGATGACATTAATTGCCGATAGTTACCTTTATGGTACCATAAAATATAAGTAACGAAATAGAAACTCACTATTAGTAGCAATAATTTTAGTGCTGACATCATTGGTTATTACAATTTCTTTTATTATTTTTTTATTGTAAATATAGGACAAACACGTAAAGCGGTCTTGTTAGTGGTCAAAATTGGATTTTATTTTTTCTCTGTTAGTGTGTTGTACCCATTTCCTATTTTGTAATTTATTTGGTGATTTCCGCTCTGAAGAACCACAAAATGCCTGATTTTAAATATTTTTAGAAAAGAAATTTTTTCAAAATTATGTAAAAAGCATTATGATCTAATATTTCATTTTTGCAATTATCTCAAAAAGAGAATATGGATAACGTTTTTCAAAAGTTTGGGCCAGTGCTTCTTCGGCTAGGATATTTACATAATATGCAGATTTTATTTTAATTGATGCACTTAACTGGAAATCATATTTGCATACATCGGTATTTCCACACTAATAGTTACATATATGTATATAGTACATAATTATGGACGTAGACAGTGAATATATTGCATATACTGTTAACACTGCAGACGAACTGTTTTAGTGATTAAACTATTAAACTGAGTATGATGGGTATTCTGTTCTAGATATACATTTTGTTTTAACATACTACTCTACCTACTGCTAGCAGGATTAGAATATAAATGGAAAATGGTTGACTGTAGTGTTATAAATAGGAAAATGCAGTTACCCTGAATTACTAACTACGGTTTCATATGCAAATATACTATTATAAATCATACTTACGTCGCTTAATAATATTACACACTTCTGCAATATGCTGGAGATCCATAAATATCCATACATAAATATACATACACGGTAATCTTTCACAACAGTTAAATGGTACTATTTTATTGTAGTATTTAATTAATAAATTGATCAGAAACGGATTTTTGTCGTGACTTAAAATTACGCAGCTGTTTTTTTCTCTTAGAGATAATGGAATATTTTTTTAGGTGAAATATATCTAGAACCCTTAAAATATTGAAAGAAACCAATTCGTACTGCGGAAACTTATACCTAATTCGTTCAAAACTTTCACCAAAGTTGCGGCATAAAATAAATCTCCGAGAAAAAAGATCGGCTTCGGAATTCCAGCAGGAAGTTATAAAATATTTTCGTTCTTCCTAAAACATTCAGGTAAGGCGTAACAGGCAACGCATTATGAAAACAAGCAGTACATCAGTGGAATCCTCAGCTGTGCTCTCCCATCCACCACGGAGGTGCAAGTTAAAATGAATGTGATCAGAAGAGTTTCTATTGATCCAAATTAAATGTTTTTAATAAACGTGAGTTTAAGTATTACATTTTTGGATTTATATGGAACAGTGAATATATAAACTCTCCTAAGATTATTCGAAAGCAGAGTAATATGATTACTTTTTAAATCTAAAACACGATTCAGTTAAGTTGGCGGAAGGACCGCCTTTACGCGTAGTGAACGTCACGAGCTCGAAGTGGCGGGCGGTGCTCCCTGAATGGGTAGGGTCCAGTACGGCAGGTACATATTACAATAAACACTGAATTACGGATTTTGTACCAATCGCGATGATAGTGGGATGGTGGTATCTTACCGGGTGTGAATTATACCGATTTTCTTTATTCCTGCAGGTGTGTCTTACTCCATTGAGTACACACTCTTGCTGTTGTGCATCCGCCAACTCGGCTGAATCGTGCTTCTTGTCGTAAACAACAACAATAGTAATAGAAAAATTTGTGAAATGTTTCGGTTTTGATTTAACCTTATTTATTTACAATTATGATATGTATAAAATTAGAACATATTTGACATTCTTTTTTGTTTTGTTATATATAGAATATGTTTGCATGGGGAAGAACATAATACATGGAAGATACTGTAAATATCTTGAAGCACTAAATGAGTACCTAATGGTAGTAATATTTGAATTACCCATTATAACTAAACATAACTAATAGCGTTTTCAGCTTACTGCACTTTACTGCACTTTTATGCACTGATTGTATATCCATCTTATTTTAATACATAATATTAGTAAGGGAGCTAGATATACTCCACGGGTGTAGTGCAGTAAGCTGAAAACGCTATAAGTGTTTGCTTTAAACAGCTAAGGCTTAAGTAGTAAATCCTATTTATTTTCAACGTTAGCGAAGTTATTAGGGTTAAAAATTATAATGATCATCTCATAACCGTGAGGGAGAATATTAATAAGGAAGACAAGCAACATGCTATCAAAATCACTTAACTTTTTTTAAGACGTCATTTAAACGGAACAATTAAATATAATCAAAAGAAAATTATTTATTCAACATATTAATTATCATTAGATATAGCACATCATATTTTACCAAGTATATACATATTGTTACGCGCGTCAGTTTAAATTGTATTTTTGATGGGCAGTCATAGATGGCGCCAACGGACAATGAACTGAACAACGAAGTTAACGTGCGAAACATCAGAGGGCGGAATTGTGCTCTGTATAAAATGCGTAATAGAAGAGTCTGGATTTATGCGAGAAAACGTCGAGGTGGGGCAGGGATTCGAGACAACAAAGCCGTTTAAATGTAAATAAAATGCTAAAAATAATGCGTATTCTTTTAAAATATTAAAAAGATTTTACATAAGTTAAAAAAAAGTAAATCTAGTGTTTTTCTAAAGTATTTAATGAAGTAGTTAATAATGCCGCGGCGTCTACCATTTTATATAGGTAAGATAATTATACGATACGTATTGAAGCAATCAATTTTGTGTTAATTATCTCGATGTGTTTGACAAGCATGTCGTCCACTACAACTTGTCATTATGATTTATGAGTACCCTACATTGAGGGATGAATGTTGATTAACGCATTTAATTCAGAATTTGCTGAAACTTGATAGGGATGTAAAGTATGCTCAGATATGCAAGGACCTTTCATTTACCGTCGGAAATTCACTTTCGTTATTAATTAGAATTAGTTATCTTTGCAAGATTTTTTAGGGGTAAGTAATGTAAAATCAAGAATTTTTGTATATGATATATATGTAAAAAGGTGTTCTAGGTGCATGTTTTTTTTTTTATTATTTTTGGCCAGCGGCATCTAAGCCCATATACCACTTTATTTATTATTATCTTGAGAACAATATTTAACAACACACATATATAGGATCATACAAGGAATACACACTTCACAGTCTGGGGCCTATCAGACTGACTTTGAAAAGACAAACATGAATTCGGCCATCGGTTCAAGGGTTAACCCACAGAGGAGACATAATGGATAGAGTGTGCTGTAAATAAAACTATATCAACAGTTTGGACTTTGTTAAAACATCCAGAAGTTTGTCACAAATTGTTTTCCTGTTTAAATTTAACAGAGTTACTACGCTGGTTGGTAAGGGGATGTAATTCAAAGCTAGGAAATCGTATAATTCATTTACCACACTTAAATGATTAGTGCAAGCTAAGAAGAGATGATTTAAATCACCCTGCTCGTACCCACACGTACATTTTGGTGACTCTATAATGTTTAGTTTATGCAGATGGGCAGGATACCTTACATGTCCAAATTTCAATCTGGATAAGGTTGTATGGTAGTATCTTGATATTGGACATTTAGATACCGTGAATTGTTATTAGTGGCAGGTTGCAAATAGGCATATTGTGTCAAATGTGCGCCATATGTATCTTTCCAATATCTAATCCAATCCGCTCTTAATATAGTTTGTTTAGCATGTGATACTAGTTCAGATATGGTTAGAACGGGCTTATATAATTCTCAATCTTTCCTATTTAGTTTGGCCAATTCATCTACAAAGTCATGAGCTTGGATTCCACAATGTCCTTTAATCCAATACAGATCGACGGTTACAGATTTTAATCTTAATTCAGTAATAGTCTCTATTATCTCTAGCGTAAGTGGGTGCAAACCAAAGATGTGTTTTCTTTCCTGGATAGATTTTAAAACACTCAATGAATCAGTCATAATCACTAGATGTTTGTAATCCGTTGATAATCCATATTTCAGCGCTTCCAGAATTGCAACCGCCTCAGCTACATACACACTTGTTTCCGGATCTAATTTAAATTTTACGGCAACATGGTCTCTGCCATCTGAGTAGGCACAGCCACAACCATCTGTACTTTTAGAATCATCTGAATATAACACTAACGCATTCGGGAGGTTGTTAAAAATTGAGGTATGTAACATCCTATCATGGTTAGGCTGTCCACTATAGCCGGGCAGAACTATATTAATACAGTTTTGGAAATCAAAAATGGAGATCTTTGTTGGATTAGGACGATATATCCTATCGTGGAACGTGGAAGAATATCTATATGCGAAAGCGAGCAATGGGGAAGCTTTCTGTTTCCAATATTTAGTAGTAAGATTTTCAATTGAGATTCTGCACACTTTATTAAGTATTCTGCGTTTATTATTGCATAGAAGTTTGTATACATATTTAACAGCTAGATATTTTCTTCTTAGAAACAAAGGAGGTTCTTGACTTTCGATTTGTAACGCTGCAACCGGAGTAGATCTCATAGCCCCCACGCACAAACGCAAAGCTTTATTCTGAATGATGTCGAGCCTTCTTAAATTATTTTCGCTTGTGTTGGCATAAATACAACAGGCGTAATCGAAAACGGATCTTACATTAATGGCGGTAAAAAAATCTATGCCATAAGATACCTTTACCATTCCCCTCATTAGATTAAGAGTTCTCTCGCACTCTGCTCAGCTCAAGAACATGTTAAATGCTTGAGAAGGAACAGTTAGCGGAATTATTTGAGAAATTTAAATTTACGTAAAAATGAGGGATAAGAGCCAAATCATGCACTATAGTTCTGTAAATTCTTATATAGTATTCGAAATCAAAACACATGTCACTGAATCGGATCTTGTAATTTTTGCTCCTATTGTAGGCATCACTGAGCATCTTTTTCATAGGGACCTTTTGCTTATTTTCTTTGTTTTCATACCGGCGAAGTGATTTTCATAAGGTTCACAACAAATGTCCAGTTCTTTAGCAAATGCAACTCTTCTTGGACACCTAATTACTGCATTTGTTGCATATTCCAAAGCTTTCTAAGATCGAAAAATGTATAGACCATGCGCTAGCTGTTTGCGAATGCGCCGCCCTTACGCGCATCTAACATCACCAGCTCGAAGAGGTGGGCGGAGCCGAGTGAATGGCTGGCGTACAGTACCGAAGATACATATTACAATAAAAACTGAATTTCGTATTTTGTACAAATCGCGAAGACAGTGGAGGTGGTTATGTGCTCACGTGTAAATTATAACTTTTCTCTACATTTCTAAAGGTGTGTTTCATTGAGCACGCTCTTTTTGCTATCGTGCATCCGTCAGAGAGAGAGAGAGAAAATGCATGATCTGTACTTAGGAAAATCCGTTGTGACTACTACTTCTGGTAGTTTCGACTTACTAGTCAGAGTGTTTGGTTTGCTAATATCGATAATGTCATAAATATTGTTACAAGAAGGGTGGGAGTATTTGCTCACCTCAAAAGTAAGTTTCTTGGAACAACTTCTTTTTCTTCGCTCAACGACAATTCTGAAGTTCAATATAGAATGACGCGTCACTCCGTGTAAACTTTTTCTTTTTTTAAATACCCCCATTCTAATCAATCTGTTGATCAATTGACTGGTCATAGGTTCACATTTCAGATAATAGCAGAATTTATGTACACAAAAACGTAAAATCTCTTTGTTCGTTGACAGTGAACATGAATCTAGTTATGTTATTTCGCGATAGAAGTGGCGCATACGGCGAACTTGGGGTTATTTTTAAAAATATTAGTTCTAATTGATATTAAACGTTCTATAGCGGACAAATATATGCGAAAATTTCCCCCTTCAAGTTAAAAAAAAATAGGACATCGATAAAATAAACTTTGCTGAATCCAGTAAAACTATAGTCTGATTAAAATTGATCATTTGGTTTAAAATAGGAAAAAACAAGAAATCCTCGAGAAGAAAGAAGAAAAATATTCGGTCTTGTCAGACTGTCTTTGCATATGGTTGAAGTATGTTTAACCAAAGATAATATCACTAAGTGGTTAGTTTTAAAGGTGGGGATCATGTATAAATTAAACATTTAAATATTGACACTTGCAAAGCTTTCCGTTTTTGTCAGTATGGATATAATATAATGCAGTTATCAAATCTGTATATTTTTGTACATAAAGATAAAGATATTTAGTTAGATATCGACATGAAATAGTCCGAAAACAAACAATACCCTCTTACAAATCTCAAAGAACGGAGCATACCAATGATGTTGTGAACAAGTGTCGAAACAATCGCGACAAACAACTGATAACACACTGAAATCACCAAATTACCGTAAGCGCAAATTGTTCATCCTGCCTATAATTAATTCCGGTTTTCCGGTTGCGTTGTTGGAGTTCGGTAGGTTACGTGATGACGTTATCTTGACTTTGCGCGGATTAACGAAGAGCGATGGCAACGATCGTTGCGTTGCGCTTATTTCGCTGCACGTAGGTTGAGATATCGTGAACATATTGGCATTGTTTAACCTCGAAGCGCGCACAAAAGCTATTGAAATGCCGCGTTCGACGTATGGTGTTTTGCAGTTGAATCCGTAGATAAAGAATGGCGACAATACGAATTTATTTATTACGATGCAGATAGTTTCGTACCTGAAACAATATTGTACAACGGAAACGGAAGTAATCCCTGAGGTCTGTAAGCCTCTAACTTTCAATAGAGCTTAATTTTGTTGCTTTCTCATCCCATAGCAGAGGAATGTATAAATATAGGGTGACTAAAACACAACTAATACATTTTGATTTAGCATTTATTTCAATTATATTTGTTATACTTAAAATAAAATGAAATATTGGCATGTACGAAGATCTTATATTGATGACTTACTTGTTCAGTTTAGTTGGTAGATAAACATTTAGCCTGTAAAGCCGACAAGGGCAACAAGTTAGTAATTATGGACAAAACCGATTATTTCAACCGTGTTAACCTTTTAATAGGTAATGGACACTACGGTCAATTAAAGAAAAATCCACTCCCCAGGATGATTAGACAAACAAAAGACGCGTTAAGTAGTTGTCCACAATTAATCACTTCCGCCCTAAAATTGCGTTTAAATGTAAGTAATCCTTTCGTGCCTAGATTATATTGTTTACCTAAAATTCATAAACCAGGTAATTCGATGAGACCTATTGTTTAAGGTATTAATTCACCGACGTACCTAATTTCGAAATGGTTAGTGAATGAATTTAGAAATTTACCCGAAAAACCAGATAGTTTCTCAGTCGAAAATTCCTTAGAATTCATTAGTGAAGTCAACGATCATAAGCTGGAACAGGGTGAAATTTTAGTTTCATTTGATGTAAGCTCATTGTTTCCCTCGGTACCGATTCCAGAAACATTGAAATATTTAGACGATTTGTTGATTAAGAATAAAGTTGAATGCGAGAAAATAGATGAATACTTGAAGTTGACAACTCTTTGCATGTCCCAGAACTGTTTTCAGTTTGAAGGTAACTTCTACGAACAGCAACAGGGCACAGCGATGGGCAACACTTGAAAAGTCAGTCACTTTGAAACCGATTTTAAAAGAAACGCTAAGTATTTCCCTAAAGTATGGATTAGGTACGTTGACGATATTTTCGCGATTTTTAATACTAACTTGTGTGTTTTGGATGACTTCCTAGTTGAATTAAATTCGAAATTCAGTACAATTAATTTCACAATAGAAAAGGAAAACAATGATCAACTACCATTTTTAGATGTTTTGGTTATTAGGAATAATAATATAGAAATAGATATCTTCCGAAAAGACACCAATGTCAACAAGTTTATAACAGCGGACTCAAATCATAGTTTCCAGCAAAAAATGGCCTCTTTTAATTTTCTTATCCAAGTAAGTTTTCCGCTTACAAAAGATAGATATGAAAAAGAATTTTGTTTAAGTAAAAAGATCGCGAAGTACAATGGTTTCAATTCGGAAATAGTAACTAAGATAATTAGGAAACATAAACTTAAGAATCATATTCAGGATTCCACATGTTTGCTACCTCAAAAAACTCGCGGTAATAAATTCGTTTCTTTGCCATATCACTCAACCACACGAAAGTTGAACAGCATTTTTAGAGAACAGGATCTTCAAATTGCATTTAAGTCGAGCAGTTCATTAAGGTCTCTCTTGGGGAACACTAAAGATAAAATTGAGGTAGATCAAAAATCTGGGATTTATGAAACAAGTTGTAGAGATTGTATTCAAAAATATGTTGGGCAAACTAGGCGTTCAATCTCAACTCGTTATAAAGAACATATTGCACTTTTCAAATGCTACATACCGGAAAAATCTAGCGTTGCTCCACATATTTTAGACACAGGTCACGGTATGCCTACAGATAGTCTTAGGCTAGTTAAAACTGTAAATAATTTTAGAGAATTAGATAGTTACGAAAGTATTTATATACTTAAAAACAAATATAAATTAAAGAATTCCGACAGAGGACCAATACCTGAGTCCAGCTTATACGAATTATTGTTAACTTAATTGCTAGTTCGTCACGCTCCATTAGATTTAGATAGTATATAAGCCTTGTTGTTTGTAAAGGATGTCAGTGTTATTCCACTAGTGATTTGGTGAAGAGCATATCTTCCAAGGTTTACCTTAGCCAAAAACACTACGTTTAACACTTCACTTGTTTTCTACTGAAGATGGCAAGTTAGTTGCCGAAATACGTATTTAGATTTTTTTCTCTTTTTTAATTTTTGTGCTAAGAGATTTTTTCTTTTGGATTTTTGTTACTGTAATAGGGAACTCCATATAATATTCATTAATTCGAAAAAAACCCACTACAATTCTGGATTTTAGGTCGGGAAAGGTGGTAGCCATGTGCATTTAGGCCATCCTTACCGGGTCCATTGTGTTGCTTCCCCTAGGAGGCGTCGCTTGACCTTAGCCGAGCTACCCGAGCCAATTCAAACTGGTCAGGACCTCGAACAGTGCAGCAGCAAGGCGCCGGCGATATTGATCATACTGGGCTATAACTCCCCCATGATAGAACCTCTGAATCAGTGCCAGTTCTAAATTGAGTTCAAGATCCGGGAAGAAAAGTCCTGCACCCGTTTTCGTTTTTGATCTGTCTCTATAGATGGTGATCGAAGATCGTAGTTCGACTTTAGTGTCAATAAGAACGTGGTAGCGTCTGCTCAAGCCAGACGCAGGAGGCACAGCATCCTTTCAGGCACCAAGGAGAGACGCCCTGGCGAATAATTGAAATGTAATTTAATATGAACACTTTCTTTCCCCCTG
This sequence comes from Cetonia aurata, assembly GCA_949128085.1. Taxonomy (NCBI): domain Eukaryota; kingdom Metazoa; phylum Arthropoda; class Insecta; order Coleoptera; family Scarabaeidae; genus Cetonia; species Cetonia aurata. The sequence continues at coordinate 19,332,009 of OX421886.1, read as the reverse complement.
ATATCGTTACAATTTAGTCGTAAGAGCGATGTGCATTTGGAATCTTCGGCTGTTCGTATTTGGAGTTTTGCCTACTGTATATATTAAACAAATAAAAGGTATTTATTTATTTAATTTGAATAATATAACATTGTAGTATTTATCTACTTCATATTATCCGACTATGTATCGCTAAGAAATAAAAAAAGAATGGGTTTGCAAATCTGTGCAATTGCTCAAACCGCTGCAAGAGAGAGAAACAAGCACATGTTATGAATACGTTAGAAGGTTTATAGGAGGAAAATTATGCTATTCGCTTCCAACATATAATGCATATGTAGTAGCTACTCTTACCTTTCATCTTACGTTACCTTTGCTGTTAACTCGAACGCTGTTGCATTTCTTTTCATGACAAAAATCTCAGAGGGATAGGTTTACGCTCCAAAACCGACATATTGTGCACTTCTGAAACTTGGAATTTGCATCATCAAAAGAACATTGGTCTTTGAATCTCGTTAATATATTGTTCCCAGTACTATACAGCATCAACCAACCGACCAACAGTTTAACAACAAGCTTTGCGTTCTTTTAATAAAAAAGCAATTTTATATTGAGGCTAAGTTTTTTTTGCTTTAATTGTGTACCTTTGAAATATTATTTTTCATCATATTTATCACCATCGAACATATTACAACACAACCATCTTTTCAGATGAAGCAGTTTTTAAGCATACTTAAAATTATACAGTTTTGTAGTTGTACGTACAATATTTTTGGAGTAAATATCTTTGCTGAAAAAACTCAATTTTTTATTGTTTCAATTTCTAGAATTATATCTTATCAATTATCGCCTAAGTTAACTCAGTTTGCTCAGGTTTTGGTATCATTATAGATAGATAGATATTTTATTATGTAAGACAGCTACAGCTGTGTACACACGTCAAACATTATTTACATTCATATCTTAACAAAAACAAACACTTTAAAATATACACTTATTTGTTAATTATACATTTTAAAATTTTGCAGTCTACAAACTCCCCGAGGTCATAGAACACATTCTCCCGCAAGAAACTTTTAATTTTATTTACAAAACGCGAACGATTCATATTTTTCCAACTGTTTGGTAGTTTATTATAATACTTTATAGATGTAAATTTGAAAGACCTCATACTTCGCGATAATCTGAAATGTGGTGCGGCTACAGACCGAAAGCGGGTTTCATACGCTTCCTGTCTAGGCAGGTCGCTTTTATTATCATAAGCATACAGCTTCGTAAATGTATTGATTTATGCAGGTCAAAATACCAAATCTCTTAAATAAAGGTCTGCAAGACTCCATATGACTTGCATTGGCTATAGTTCTTATGGCTCGTTTTTGTAGAATTAAAATCCTGTTTACACAACTTGACCCCCCCCAAAACAAAATTCCAAAACACAGTATGCTATGAAATAACCCATAATATGCAAGTAAAAGTACTTCTTGTTTTACTGATAGCGCCAGCCTTTTTAATAAATATATACAAGTGGATAATCTGCCTGTAATACTATTGATGTGTGCCTCCCACGTTAATTTTCCATCCAGAAAAATTCCTAAATATTTGACAGGATCATTTGTTGATTCGAAATCTATAAATGGATTTAAGGTGAAAATTAATGATTTTGATTTATCACAATTTAATATTAATTTTGTTTTTTTAAAATAAAGTTTTGCTTCTGAGAGGGTTTCACTAGATAGAATATATAAATCATTTACGCGCTTGGCGGATGTCATTAAGCACGTATCGTCCGCATACGTTATATGTTTAGGATTAATGTAATTTGTTATATCATTAATGTATAAAATAAACAAAATCGGTCCCAGAATTGAGCCCTGGGGAATACCGTACTTCATAATTCGTAACCGTGATTTTTCACCCCCCGCGTCAACAGTTTGATATCTATCCGTTACATAACTCTTGACAAAAGAAAGCACATTCCCTCTAATACCTATTTGTTCCATCTTTAAAAGTAATAAATCATGTGATACGCTGTCAAAAGCCTTTGTTAAGTCCAAAAATTGTGCCATCACCATATTCCCTTCTTCCAGTTCTTCTATAACATATGACATAAGGTCTGCTAACGCTGTTTTTATTGATCTATTTTGTCTATACCCGTGCTGACATGTTCTGAGATGACCACTATTCTCTAGATAATTCATTATTCTAACCTTAAAACACAATTCTATAATTTTTGAGATTACCGGTACTAAAGAAATTGGCCTATAGTTACTTGGGAGACTTCTATCCCCATTCTTAAATATTGGTATTACTCTAGATAATTTTAAACATGAAGGAAATGTACCGCTCTCGAAACAGTGATTAGTAAGATGTGCAATTTTTGTTGATAACTTACATTTAGCAAATTTTAAAGAATTACTATTTAAATTGTATATATCCAAAGATCTGGAGCTACTCAGATTGTTAATATGATTCATTACTTCTGTTTCTGTTACTGGATATAAAAATAAAGAAGATGATGATACAGCCGTGGTTGTATTACAATCAAGCCCGTTATCTCCTAGCGCAGAAACTAGGTCTTCCCCCACCCCAGCAAAGTAATCATTACCACACTTAGTAACAATTCTTCATGCAATGTTAAAGTTTCAAATTCATTTCGCTGAAGGTTGGGCAAATAAATATTATCTGCAACTGCCAGTTTTGTCATACGCATCACTCTCACTCGCAAGCGGGTGGGAAATACTTAGAGGTTATTTATAACGCACATGTGTCAAAAAGTAAGCTGTTGCAAGAGTTGCAACATGCTGTAGATCATAGTCGGCTTCAGGGTTGCCACGGCGCAAATATCGTTTCCATTGTAGATCGTGGTCAGGCTTCGGGTTAGTGAGACCTTTTTACAGAAAAATTAGCATCTAGATTTGATAAAGAAAAACGCTAACATCAGCAATCTGCGTTTCATTTTCTACACGACACCGACGTCAAGTGTCTACTATACTCACATTTATAGCGCATAGCATTATATAGCAACCGTGACGTTTAGAATGGTGACATATCATGAGAAAGAGAAACACGAGATGAATATGTCACGAGCATAATAAATTTATACTACAAGTTAATATATGTGCGTCAGGAAAAAGTGTCTAGCAAAACAAATAACCTGAATTGAATTATTTGAGTGCTTCTAATTTATTGCTGCTTTTATAGAAATAGTCTAACTTGGAAATAGGTGGCAAATGATAATAGGAAAAAATTATTGATATCTACTTAATAAATTATTGATAATTGCGCTTCTTTCAGGTTCCATTTGCATTTCCATGAATTCAATGACTACGGATTTAATTAACAAGTTTAAGGAGGAATTTTAATTTTGCATTTACATAAATAAATCTGTTTTAGCTGTAATTTAATAAGTTTTAATCTTACTCACGCTGCTTAATTGATAAATACTGAGATTAACGAACTCACAGTAAAACCTCCAATGACGTTAAATACGCCTTTAACTAGCGCAGTGTCTTCGTAATTAGTTGAGAGAATAGTGAAACTTTTAGGTATACATAGAATGAATTTCGGTGCGTTGAACGGGAACCGAATTAGGACAAATGAGTAGTATCTGCTTCTTAGGGTGTATAATTGCATTAGGCGCTTTAATCTGTGAACTGCAAAGGCAATTAATAAATTAGTTTCACTTCGTTAAGTTGCTACACGTGCTATATATGTACATTCAACAAGAACAGTTCTTGAAATAAGAATAATTTCCTGAAAGACAAGGCAAATACTATCCAAATTCGTAAACGAAAGCCAGTCATTGAATAATCTGTATTTCGGAATGAGATCACCGACGGATTAAGCCAGCGAACTTAATTACAAAGAGATGGTAAACAGACCGTTTGATGTAAAGTCAAATGAAATGAAGCAAAGATTTTATTGTTTTTCGGGCGTAATGTTAAGACTAATGATGCGAGCGATACGGCACTACTATAAATATTAAGTAGGTATATTGACTTTGTAGTCGGATTTCAGATATTGAAGATATGCGTTGGCGTTTATGTCAGCATTTATAAGACAATGGAATTTGAAAAATGTAGGGAAGTTTAACAGATTCCTCATTTGTCAGTGACATATACAAAATAAACAAAAATGTATAATTTATTTAGATTAGCTACTAAAGAATTGAAAAAAATTGATAAATTTGATTTTCAGGTAATCGTACTAGTATGTAGTAAACTTATACACTTCAGTTAAATCAATAAAGTAATATATTTTATGGAACTAGCTTAAAATGGCGATGTGTAGTAAGCAAATCAAATGTTTAGTGTTCCTTTTAAATTAGTTCTCGAAGTATTTATTTACGATTCCTTGAAGGTATCATGTATAGGATTGTTGCTCATCAAAAAATGAAAAGGAAATACGTTTTTTCTTTTTCTCAGCTAGAAAGTTTTGCAAGTGTATAAAGCCCTACCCGAAGATTCAAACTGCAAGTTCGTATTTTAACTGTTTGAAGTTATCCAGTCGGATAAGTTATCACGGGAATACTTCTCAACAAAATAAGATATGAATTCTAGGAAATAATAGTGGAATGTAATAGAATAAAGTAGATGGATTGAGCAAAATATTTAAGTTTTTCTTATAAGGGGATCACATCACTATCAAAGGTCAAAAAATCGATCTAGAAACAAACTAAAAATTCTTCTGGTTATTTCCAGGCAAGAATCAAATCTTTCTAATAACTGGTATTTTCAGGTTTTTAATTTTAAGAATTGTTAGATCCGAGCTCTCAAACAACGAACTAATAGTGAACTATTACATGACAATAAATTTCAAGCATTTCAAGAAAATATATTTATTTTAGCTAAAACTAGTTTTAGGACGCCTTTACGAAGTTTATAGCGAAAACGAAACCTTACGCAACGTATTCTTATATACCTTATTCCAAGTGAGAAAGCAGGGTTATTATATCTGTCTAAAAATGTTTGTCCATTTTGATTTCTCTGGCCACCTCTATTCGTTTACCAAAATACCATGTAACAGGTACTACACAATACCTGTTACCTGGTAATACCTATTCAGTAGGCAACGGAAGCGGGGCCATCGGTTAACAATCTCAAAATATGAATTACTGTAATATGTTATCATGTACAGGTGACGGGTACATACACAAATGACATTGAAGCATATAGTAACATGACGTGTTCCTACAAAATAAGAAAGAAAAACTACATTGGGCTACCATTGCCGTTGTTGGTTAAGTTACTATGAGAACACGTAACTAACTTAATAGCATACTCGAATTCGACTGTTTTAGAAAATCTATTATTTCGAAAATTTGCTTAAGAACATCTTTTCACGGACACCAGTAAAAATTCAGATTTTTTTTTATATGCGTGTAACCATATCAGGAAGACACTCAATAATCACGAATCTGCTCAGTCAAAAACTCCGAGACAATGTAGTAACACTTGTCAACTAAAAATCGTTTTAACGATATTTTAAATTTAACAATGTTTAAATTTGTGAAGTTTTTAGGGAGTTTATTATAGATTTTAATACATATAAACCTAGGCTTTCTTTCATATAGTGTTGTTCTATGTCTCGGAAATAAAAATGCTCGGTAAGGTCAGCAGGTTATGGCCCACAAAAACTGGACGACGGCTATCAGTCTTTTTTAACATGAATATACTTCGCAAAATCCTCTTCTGTAAAATAAAACATCGTGGGAATTGGGAAGACAAGTCCCAGAACATTCAACCATATCTCAATCTTCATGAGATATGAGACTGGTGATACGTCAAAAGCACTTCCTTACTAACACTAATTTTCAACTGGCGTACAGCATACTGAAGAGAATACAATTATCAGAGAGCATCTACGTGGGTATTCCATGTGAGGTCCATGTCAATGTAACAGCCTAGAAATTTAGTATTATTTGTTACAGGGATAGTTTTGAATCTCAAGCGTACTAATGGAGATGTATCTGGCAAACATCGTTTTATATTAAACGTTAACATATATGTTTATGTTTTAGACTGGTTAATTTCTAAAGCGTTATTGCAACACCACGCCCTCATTGCTTCAGCATTCTGATTGCCAACCTGTGCCAACTCTGCCTCCGTGCGACCTGAGATGACCGCAGTAGTATCATCAGCAAAATGAAACATATATTGTAAATCGGGAACTATATTTTGAATGATGTATTTTTGATTATGTTCCATACGTTTTTATACATTACTCCCAAGTTACGAATGTGACGTGTATTGAGTAAGTTAAAGCTCATTCATTATCTCTTGGAACAGTTTGAATGAAAAGATTTGTTAGTTTTTCGTTCTTCAGAAGTTGAAATATTTCAAGTTCGGGCGTAAGTAAATACGTATGTATGTAATGCATGAACTTTCTTATTCTTACAATGCAAATATCTGCAAATAATAGATGAGGTAAATAGTACGATGTCTGTTCAATGTTTTGCTCCAACGTAGACGTAATTTTGTAAAGTACATTTCTCGGAAATGGCTGGAATATCTCGGTATCCCAGGGGTCTGTCGTAGGACATATTTTTCACGCTCGGCAGAGAAAATTCAATTTATATAAAAAGTGACTGACAGCTAGAATTTGAAGTTGAAAATTTTGTAAATACGTCTAAAAGTAAATTTTTAGAAATTCCGTAGCGTCATTTATTATATATTCGATATAATCAAACCCTTACTTTAAATTTTATAAAAGCACAAGCAGGCATGTAAACTTCGCCAACCTGTATTTCTTTTACATATGTAATTGTTATAATTTTCCTATATAAAGCAAATCAAAATCCTTTATCTTTCCGAAATACAACTCGCTTTTGTTGTTTTCTTTTCTCTTACCGTACAAATTTTGAGATCACTCATTACTCTGAACTATCTTTCACTTCAACCTTTTGCTTGGCATATGTAAAAACAAGTTCACGGTATTTCAAAACTAAGAACGCAAATGATAGGGAAATACGATTCATTTACAGTCGTCTACTTTACAGAGGAAATGCTTTCCTTTACGAGGATTTCAACGATGTCGTTATTGCTGCCAGTCTTTTGTTTACTTTATGGTCGTTCCAAATGCAGATTTTATTATGTGCATATTGTACATGCACAGTTAAATCAACATGAAATGCAAAGCGACTGAAAGATTTATGGTGAAATTGAAGTATCGAAAACTTTTAACGATGTGAATACGGGGTGTCCACACTTAAGTGTGCACTAATGATAACTTTGTTATCTTTGGAGGTACAGAATCGGTCAAATGGACAAAGTAGTACTATTTTTTATGGCGGTCACAATTGTGAAAACAGAAAAACAATTGAGCGTCGCGTTCTCTAGATATTCGTCAAAAATTATTTTTTTTAATGGAACGCCGTGTATATTTTTTTGCAATTTAAAAGAAAATTCCAAACTGAACAAAAAAGTCTTAGTACACTATTATAAAAGAATGTCAAATAAAGTAGTTACTGAGAAATCTTTATCTTGCTTTGTTGGCATGAAATTGATATACCTATGGAAAATTAATGCGTCACATTCATTAAAGCGTTTATTTTAATAAACAAATAAAAATAAATACAAAAATAGTCAAGAAAATTACTCAAATTAAATGTTCAAAGACACCTCCTTCCATTTCAATACATTTTATCAATCTTCTGTGAACATTACGAGTAGCTCCTAAAATTGTCCTACCGTCGATGTCGTCAATGATGTTGGAAATTCTTTCCTGAAGCTCATCCACTGTTGTATATCTATGTTTGTATACTTGATTTTTTACTGCTCCCCACAAGAAGAAATCTAACGCGCGGGCCACCGAATAGGACCATTTGTGCCAATCCATCTATTTCCAAATAATCTTTCTAATAATTCACTTGTGTCACGGTGATTATGTGCGGGCGCTCCATCTTGTTGAAAGTAAATAATCTGTCCGTCTACCAAATTTAATTCATCCAGAAAATTTTCTAAAATTTCTGTCAATAATGCCACATATCTTTCTCCTGTTAAAGAACCCCGATAGAAAAATGGTCCAACAATTCGGGATCCGATTATACCACACCAAACATTTAAACTAAATCGGTGTTGGGGATTGCAAGGATAAACAGCAAATGGGTTTTCACGACTCCAGTAATGATTATTTCTTTTATTGAACATCCCGCGATTAGAAAAGTTAGATTTATCACTCCATAAAATGTGTCTAAAGAAATTGTGATTTTCTTCAAAAGCATTGATAAACCATTGAGCAAAAGTTAATCGTCTTTGATAATCGCCCAAAAGTAGAGTTTGAACAGGCTGATATTTAAAGAGAACATATTTATATTTTTTCAGAATTTTATGGATCGTGCTACGAGAAATACCTGATTCTCTGGACAAATCCCTTACAGAATTATTTGGATGTACCTGCAAATATGCCAACACATTTATTTCTATCTCTGGTGATAATATAAAATCATTTTTTTTCCTCTTCTTTATAAAAATTGTTTCGTTGCTTCTTCATCTTCGATAAAGTTTTAAAAAATAGCGACGGTCTGGTACATCACGGTCAGGAAATTACTGAATGTAACGTTCTAGCGCTCTATCTGAATTTTTGTTAAACAGCAAGTACAACTCCAACATATCACACTTTTCCAAATGAGTAAATGCCATTGTTACGGTTGAAAAAATTGTAAAAACAGTACTTTTTCCGCACAGTAACTTTAACAACAACAAATATAAATAATTTGACAGCTACTAAACAATATGACGCTTTAATAAATGGATATATCGATTTCATGCAAACAAAACAAAGATAAAGATTTCTCAATAATTATTTTATTTGATATATTTTTATAATAGTGTACTAAGACTTTTTTGTTCAGTTTGGAATTTTCTTTTAAATTGCAAAACAATAAAAAGGGCGTTCCATTAAAAACAAAATAATTTTGGACGAATATCTGGAGAACGCGACGCTCAATTGTTTTTCTGTTTTCACAATTGTTAGCGGCATAAAAAATACTACTACTTTGTCTATTTGACCGATTCTGTACCTCCAAAGATAACAAAGTTATCAATAGTGCACACTTAAGTGTGGACACCCGGTATAGTGTCGTCCGTGTTGCATACGTACACTACCGTTCGCGAAAGTTTGACCAAAAAGGAAAGTTCTACAAATACCTTAATTTAATAAGTTCTATTGTACTCAACGATGGTAATCTAAAATAAAGGACAATCTCGATGTTCAAGCTTGAAGCTCAATGTCTGAAAGCTCAAAGCTCAATAGCTCATAGCTCAAGGTTAGAGGCTCAAAAGCTTTTTTGAGATATTGTGTTACAATATCATTACTTATTTTAATGTATGAGAGTTATACGATTTTCAACTCCTTATTTTAGCGAAGATATTTGCTAATTTGTCAATTTAGATTTACAAATCAGATCCGAACATAAATTTGAAATCATATTGACTGAAGCCGCGAAATTAGCGTTAAACGCCATATTAATTGATAAATTCATGAAAAATGTCGTTATTGACAGACATGCATGTTTCGCTGTACCTACAGCTCTTCAGTGTCACTCGACGACATTTGTAATTTACGCTCCATATATCCAAGTATACTTGGATTTTGGAAAATAAACATTTCACTTACCGTTACCCTCTCATTTATGCTAGTGTTGAAAGTTTCATTTCGATTTCTTCCTACTATAATCAGATCTCTAACTGTATTCAGATACTAGTCATTCCTCTGAATTATTCAATAAGATAACTGATTTTGCTATTCTTATTTCCCGCAATTTTTAAAAAGGATACCTTTTAAAGCTTCACATGTCTACATATGTAGATTAGATTAGATTAGGATTGGGGTGGCCTATCGACCTATTTCACCGCGACCTTTTCAGATCTATTGTGATCCCCTTTTTTCCTAGAGGACGCTCTCTAATTTTGCCCTCTTAATTAGGCCTATCATCTTTGAGAGCGGCTTCTTTATGTAGCTACTAGCTGTGGGGTTCACCTCCCCCATTACTAGAAACCTTGTCCTCGCCAGGCCTTCACAATGACACAGCACATGAACTGGGGTTTCTTCCTCCTCTTGGCAGTATCTGCAGGTTGCATCATCTGCCAGGCCTATGTTGTACATATGCCTATTCAGTCTACAGTGACCAGTCAGCAGACCTACAATCATTTTGACAGTCTTCCTGTCTTTATTCAGTAGATCTCTCGTAAGTTCAGGCCTTTGCTCCTTTAGGAACTCTTTTGCCTGCCATTGTCCCGGTGATTTTTGCCACCACTCTCTGGACTGTTTATATATCCATTCATTGATGGATTTTTTAATTTGCGATTTGGTAGTGCCGAAAGAGGGGTCGGCTCCGACGAATGGCCTTGACGAACCTCGCCTGGCTAGCTCGTCCGCCGCCTCGTTTCCTCTCACGCCCGAGTGGCTAGGGACCCAGGCTAGGGTTACTTTCCTTTGGGTGCCCACCTCATTTAGGGCGCTTACACAGTCCCAAATCAGCTTAGAGTCCACGCTTGCGGAGCTAATCGCTTTAAGTGTGGACTGACTGTCAGAGAAGATAGCGACGCTTTTACCCGGTTCGGTACATCTTTCTATCTCTCGGACGCAGTGATGAATTGCAGCAACCTCAGCTTGGAACACCGTCGTGTCTTTGCTGAAGGTTACCGAAAGAGCCTTTTTAGGCTTCTTAGAATAAATACCCGCTCCAACGCCGTAGTCCGTTTTAGAGCCGTCAGTATACCAGTTTGAGTCCGCTCTTACCGGGGCACTTGCCTCCCAGTCCTTCTTATCTGGTATTATAACCTGATATTTCCTATCTAGGTTAGGGGTACGAACCATGGCATCGCATGGCAATCCTAAAAGAGGTGCCTCCTTGAGTTCGTCTAGCAGCTTTTTATAGTCAGCCCCGTGCGATTTACTTATCGGTACTTGACTATGTAAGAGTCTGTGTACTGTGGATCTTGCGGCTCCTTGTACAAAGATATGTAATGGTGGCAGGTTCAGAATTACTTCAATCGCTGCGGTAGGGGTCGATCTCAACGCCCCCGTGGCGCATAGGCACGCCAGCCTTTGCACGCCACCCAGCGCTTTGGCCGCCCCCACCTGCCGCGCCTTTGGCCACCATGCAACTGCTCCGTACGTTAGCATGGGTCTAATTACCCTTGTGTATAACCACAGAGTCATCTTGGGGCTAAGGCCCCAATTCTTTCCACACAACCTCCTACATCTACCCAGGGCGATGGTGGCTTTGGTGGTCAATTTCTGGATATGTGAATTCCATGTGTGCCTTTGATCAAACCATACCCCCAGGTATTTCACCTCTTTGACATATGGAATTCGTTCGCCTCCTATCACTAGTGGCTGTAAGCCTTCTAGCGTTCTTTTTCTTGTAAACGTGACAGCCTGTGTTTTTTGAGCATTGACTGAAAGTCGCTCTTGTTTACACCATTTGTCCACTGTGTTAAGAGCGGTTTGCATACGCTCCACCAGAACCTTTGGAAACCGCCCTCTGACGACTATTGTAAGGTCGTCAGCATAGCCAAGGCAATGGAATCCCTTGCCGGTCAGCTTCCGGATTAGGTCGTCTACCAGGGTAGCCCACAGCAGGGGAGAGAGAACTCCACCCTGCGGGCATCCCCCTCCTGCCTCTGCCTCAATGGTAGCCTCGCCAATTGTGGATGTGATTATCCTTCTTTCCAGGCTGGCTCTTACCCACTGTAGAAGCCTCGGCGCGACACCCCTTCTCCGCAATGCCCCAATGAGCGAGTTAGTGGTGGCATTGTTAAATGCTCCCTCGATGTCCAGGAAAGTCGTCATGGCTATCTCTTTGTCTTCTATAGACTTAGTAATTAGCCTGTTGAGGTCGTCCAAAGCGACCTCTGTAGACTTTCCCGGTTGGTAAGCGTATTGTCTGTCACTGAGTGGCTGTTCTCTCAGTGCGGTGTCTCTTACATACCTATCCACCAACCTTTCAAGAGTTTTGAGTAAAAAGGAGGATAGGCTTATTGGTCTGTATGACTTTGGCGTTTGGTCGGATACTTTGCCTACCTTAGGTAGGTATACCACCTTCACCTTTTGCCATGCAGTTGGGACGTATCCCCAGGCTAAACAAGCTTTGAATATTTTCACGAGATGTGGCATCAGTACCTCTATCCCGTTCTGAAGTAGGGCAGGGAATATTCCATCCGTGCCTGCAGATTTGAAAGGCGAAAATCTGCTTAGCGCCCACTTGACTCTCGTGGGTCTCGTGATTTCTGCGGCCAGCCTCCAGTCTTGTTTTTTTGGCCTCTCTGGCGTATGATCTGCTACGGCCGGCCCACGAGCACCAGTCAGGATTTTTGCGGACGGGAAGTGAACCTTTAACAGTTCCTCAACGCTCTCTTTATGAGTGCTTGTGTGGGTTCCATCCATTCTTTTAATGAAGCCCACCTCGGTCGCAGCACAACCGTCCTTGGCTAGAACTTTATGGATTCGTGAACAAGCGGGAGCTTCGTTCAGCTCCTCGCAAAACTTCCTCCATGAGTCCCTTTTTGCCTTGCGGATTTCTTTGTTGTACTGTGTCAGTTTACTTTTATAAGTGTCCCAGCTGTGGTCGGACTTGGCTTTGTTGAACAGCCTACGAACCTCGGCCCTCAAATTCTCTAAGTTCTTATTCCACCACGCTGTTTTGGCGCCCTTATAGCGTCTTGTTTTCTCTGGGCAGTTTTCCGTGTATGCTGCCATAATGGCGTCATGCACTTGGTCTGCCGCTAGTTCTAGCCCTTCTATTTCTCTCACCGGTGCCGTACCTCCTTCGAGAGACTCCCTGAGGGATATCACATATCCTTGCCAGTTTGTCTCCCTTGGATTTCTGTACTTGACCTCGGTGAGAGTAACATTCAGGTCAAATCTTATGTGTCGATGGTCCGAACACGATGGTTCCTCCGACACATGCCATTCCTTTATGGCGTCAATCATCCTGCTTGAGCATAGCGTAACATCTAGCACTTCCGCTCTGGATCTTGTGACGAACGTTGGCTCCGTGCCTACATTGGCTACTTCCAACCCTGTTGAAAAAATAAATTGCATGAGTGACTCACCTCGTGCGTTGGTGTTGGTGCTCCCCCATGCTATATGGTGAGCGTTTGCGTCGCTCCCTATTATCACCTGGAGGCCCTTTTCCTCTCCATATGCAGCTATCCTACTTATTATGGGTGGTGGGCACTCCTTGTCCTCGCCGGGGAAGTAGGCCGAGCAGATGATCCACCTTCTGGTTCCTTCCTCCGTCTTGGCCATAAGGATTCCTGTAGTCACATCGTCGGTGCAAAGCACCGGGATTAGTGTACAAGTAACCCTCGTGCTGTGTACTATGCATGCTCTTGGCCTCAAGGACCTAGGGTTGTATAATACTTTACCTTGCTGTGGTGTTAAACCTGCAGGTTTTCCTTTTATTAGCCATGGTTCCTGCAGTAGTGCCACATCCAGACTTTCATTGTCGAACCTCCTAACAAGCGTTGCTGACGCAGCTTTTGCATGCTGGAGGTTCGCCTGCAGGACCTGTATCCCCCTCTTCCCTAGGAAGAGGGTTCTGTGTCGGCTTTATCCTCCGCAGCCTTGTCAACCTCCATTGGAGCAGCCACCCTCGTGGCAAGGTGCCGTCTGAGGGGACTAACTCCGCTTTCGGGAGACTGGCTCTCCGGAGGGGCAGCGTCCATTGCCGCTTCCGTTCCCGTGGGCGCAATACCTTGGGGGTCCGTCGGCGCGTTGGAGCAGGTGGCGTCTCCCTCGCCTGTCTGCTCTACTCCAGACTGCCCTTCTTTGACCCGGAATTTAAGTTTTCCTAGGCCAAAGTACGGCTGTAGGTCCAGTTTCTTTAATTCCTCTGCTGACTCTTTATCTGCAGAGAAAGTCCACAATGTGCCTTTGTCTCCTTTGTTGGAATTCCAAACGGTCCAAAGGCTTGTGTTAAGGCGTCGATTTCCCACCTTTAGACGGCTTAGGATCTTCTCCGCCGGTACTTTTTCACCTTTCTCGTCAGGTACAAACGTTGTGCAGATCCACGGCCTTGGAATGTCCTTGCCTTCCAGAGCCTTGAGAGTTGCTCCCTCCCAAGGCCTGAGCGTTGGAACTACTTCCTTGAGCCACTGCACGCTGTCCTGATCAGCACAGATCACGATAAGGTGACCTGGTCTATGTGTGCACCTCACGAACCGGACTTGGGGTCCTTGTTCTGGGATGTCGTCATAAGCTGCCAGCAAGGAGTCTTGGACAGCTGTAAGCTGGTCCGGCTCCAAGCGGTTAGCTGGATAGCCATCGCTGACTATCGCGACTTTAACCGAAGAGGCTGCCTCTCTGAAGGATAATCCATCAGTTTTGGGTTTTTTGCTCTTCGGTACATTGGGTGGAGTGTTACCTTCCGACCGTGGTCGTTTTTCGGATGCCACCCGTGTTGTACCCGTCCGCTTAACCTTTCCTGGCTCTGCGGGCTTGGTTGCCTTTTTGGCTTTTGGTTGCGCCTTGGTGGCGCCATCCTGGCCTTTTTGCGCGTGCCGGATGAAGTTGTCTTTGATTACGGCTCTTCGAGCCTGGACGTAATCTTGACCTTGCTTCACCAGCTTTTGCACTTTGGCCCTAGAAATACCCGACAGTCTTGCTGTTCGGATTTCGTCGTCCGACATTAGGTCAATGTCCTCGACTGAGCCTACCCTCAAGGTGGTCTTTTTGTCTACATATGTATATTTTGTGGCTAGTTAAAATAACGTAAACTATTTCGGAAGTGTGTTATCTATTTTATGATAATTGCAGATATTTTTTAAAATTATTAGCAACATCTTTATTTGTTTTACTTAATCCTTGTTAAAATGGAGAAGAAAGCAAACGCACCCTCATTTAAAATAACATGTTTATATTTGGTATACTCTGCACAAAAAAGTCAAATCGATAATACAACCATTTACATATTGATCAAATGCTCTGTCTTTACATAGGACCTTGATACCACGACATGTCAAATTATACATAGTCATCTATTCGTCGACAACCTTTTATAATCAACAAGCGAAAACGGATAAAGATCACAGTATTATGATATTCGTTTAATCAATAATAACAATTTACAAAGCGTAACGTGTATAACATTAAATATTTTCACATTTATCGACAGATACTTTCGAAATAGTACTAGATGACCAGTTAATCACATACAAAAAAAAATCAGGTAAAGTCGAAATAACATTGTCTATTTCATTACCTCTTATATTACACTACAGAATATACACTAAATTTATCGTATTCCTACCGTAGTTGTGGGCTCTGAAACTACGATACGAATCCGACAATTACATCACTTTGGAATGATTTTAGGATCCTTAATAGTAAGTACAATTACCTTAAATACTACACTTCATTCAGTCTTCTATTATATACAGTAAAAAGAGAAGGGGAATTAAATTTAGTTGGCGACGGATTTTTGCACACGATCCTATATCTATTACACACGTTGTTCAATGGCACACTTTTAGTAAATTTGACTAGGCATTTTATACTCGTAACCCTAGTAGTTTTTTAAACGCTCGTCTGAAATCTAAGTTGAATATGGTGTAGATAATTGGATTTAGCGCTGAATTTATGTAACCCAACCACGTTATGAAGTTTATGAATCTGTTTGATGGGCAGCATGAATCGCAGAACGGACCAATGACATACATTAAGAAGAATGGTAGCCAACAGACTACGAACACACCCATGATTATACCAAGCGTCCTAGCAGCTCGTCGCTCTTTAGATAACGATATCCTCTGCTTTTCTTCGATGAACTGATAAACCGTTCCAGGCTTTTTGTTTGATGATGGAACCGTAGCAGATTTTTTGTTAGGTTGTGGTGAACTTAGCATGGGAACTGTATTGGAATCTTTATAATCAGAAGTCGATGGAACGGAATTTTTCCTATGCGATCCAGAGGTGTCTGCATTATCGGTGAATGAATCTTCATGAACCAAAACCGGTTTGAGATAGACTTCTTTATTGTTCTCTTTATCGGTTTTCTTCTTCTTCTTGTTTTTCTTGTGCTTCTTGTCTTTTGGCTGTCCGTTAGCTGGAATTTCCGAAAGTTCTTCGTTGTGATTCGTTTCACTACTAACAGATTCTCTATCATGTATGGCTTTATTATTTTGAACATGTGCCCTATTTACAAAAGCGTTTAGTTTTGATGCTTGAGCTCTTTCCCTTAACCTCCGCTTAGTAGCTATAAATATTTCTACATACACTATAGTCATAATAAATAATGGTATAAAAAATGAACCGAGCGATGAATATACAACATAACCTTGTCTTTCAGTCAATTTACAGCGCTCTTCTTTATGAAATACTGCCGGCTCCGGCCAATCATTCCATCCAATCAACGGCGGTGAACTAATTATTAATGACACGATCCAAACGCCACCTATCATCAGCAGAACTCGTTTCAATGTGCGTTTTTGGGCGTAATTAATTGGGTCGGTGATCGCCCAAAACCTATCCAAAGCGATGGCGCAAAGGTTCAGAATTGAGGCAGTGCAGCACATGACATCAGAGGTGAGCCACATTTTGCATACGTGTATACCGAACGGCCATCGTCCTAAGATCGAGTAAGCTACGTTTAATGGCATAACCAGTACTGCAACGGTTAAATCGGCGACTGCAAGAGAGACGATGAAGAAATTTTGAACGATTCGCAGTGGTTTGTAAGTGAACACGCTGAGTATGACCAGAATGTTTCCAATAACTGTGAGTATTATGATTAGGCCTAGAGTAAAAATCGTCAATATAGCTTCCCATTGTGGAACCGCCGACCGAAATCCCAAACTGATGTTGTAGAACCTAAGCTCTTCTGTTGGACAGCTGTTGTTTACTTCCGCCATATTGTCGATGTTCACATAGTCATCTGCAACAAACACAAATACAAGTAATTAGTAATACAATATTGTTTGCTAGATTATAGGATCTTCTTCAAAGGAAGACGATGATTCCCTTTCTTTAAATACCAAATATTAAACGTAAGGTTAGTCATTCATATCCATTACTGTTTCTTTACCAGTGACTACCATTAACATTTATGGGTAATTTTCTGTGATTTCTACTTTAATGTTTAGCGATAAAGTACTTCAAGTTTATTGTAATATATCTTATATAAGAACCAGGTTAAACCAATTCAATTTAGATTTTGACCATCTGTTTCATTAACTACAGTGCTGTAGTAATGCAAAAATATGATAGAGACCCTCCTTGAACAGTTGTTGTTGATAAATTATGTGATATATTTGGCAATGACAAAATTTTTCTATCAAACAATGGATGAGTCATATTCTGACAAAAACTCAAGTGAAAATGAGGATGATTATTATAATAATGGCAGTACCAGGTTGATATGATGAATGATGATAATGATGACTTAACACTTGAAAAGTCAAACATGAGAACTGAAATAGATAGAACCTTAAATTTGTTTATTCAATTGCGAGCTTTGAGAACCATTATTAAATATTTTAGGACTTTGCATTTAAAAAAACAAGAGACAACAAAAGCTGCACATGGAAATGAACTAGAATTGAAAATAGGTGTGAAGGTAAACAAGGTGGAACACAAATTAAAAAAAAAACATGAAAATAAGTTTAATAACCGAAGAAGCGCTGGGAAGAACTGATAGTACAATATTTTCTGTGGAAAGTATTATCGAACTATTATATACAACACTGGCAAATAACAATTCGTTAATTTCATCAAAATTCTTAAGGTTTTTAAAAATAGAAATTAATAAAAGACAAAATATCGAATTATAAACCGTAGCGCAAAAATGTCCACAGTTCACAAACTTTCAACTTTTATTTATTATACTTTATCCTTTTAATCCCACAGAATTTTAGCGCTGCTCCAGAATTAATTAACAGATGTCATTTCTCCACGAAAAATAAAAACTTCTTAATGAATAATTAAACCTATCCTCTAACTCAACAGTGGAATCGAATAATTACAAGTTATCTTACGTATACTTTTTTTTAACCAGAAACTTCATTTAATGAAGAGAATATTTTACTTTCAAATTGTATATAATAAAATAACTAATTAAAAATTGTAATGGTTCTTTTTAAGAACGTATTCTTCCTGTAATTGAAACGGTTTCCTTGGCAGTGAACGACTGTAACGATTTTAGTGCTGACTTTCACGATTTGTGGCTGAAATCATGTTGCAAAAGTCGCAATACGAATTGATTTGATTTCTATTAGTGCTGGGTGACTGTTTTGCGTTTTTACTTCATTTTGTCTGATTGTATAGAAGTACCTACACTTGAAATTTAAGGAAATTTCGTCGTAAAATATCTCGTCTATTTTCAGCACGTTTCTTACGACTTTTGTTCTTTGTTAAGAGGAGAATATATATTTTATCCAAGATTGAATTTCACCTAAAGATTGTACAATGTGTAAAGAAAGAAACATCAAATGAACTACGATATATGAATTTTCCAAGCTTTTTGTTCGTCTATGTTAGGAGTGCAATACATATTTTACGGGATATCACTTTCGATTTGGCAAAACTTTACTCCTCAGATCCATCAATATCCGATTCCCGAGATACTGGTATCATAACGCCAGATCTGAGTAAACGATATTCAAGTCACTTTAGCGGTTCGCTTGGACAAGGCAATCGCAGTTGCTGTGTTAATAATTTAGCACAATTTTTTACTGTGAAGTTTTCAATATATGTTGATGTGATTAATTCATCACTGTCAATTTAGCTTTCAGAGAGAAACTATATTACACATACATTTGAGAAAACGCGTTACGTTTTCTCAAATTCTGTTAACATTTATACTTTGTACGGAAAATCGGGACACTATACTGAGAAAAATAGATTGTATTTCTAAATAGAAATGCATAGGTACTATGACGTAGACAGCTAAACAAGACGTGCACTGCAAAGGTTACCTCTAATGTTAATCTATTCCCAGAAAAGTGTATATGCTGGACAAGATTCTACATGATTATATAGGGTGGACCACCGCGGGCCCGATATGGAAACCATATGATTTCTTGAAATCGTTTTTATTTAGTTGAATGCTAGACCTTTGTATGTACAATTTAAAACTATTTTGAATTATCGCTTTCAAACGCAGTTTTTCTTGGATGTGAACTATCTGGATATTTTTGGGTGTACACCTTTGATGCACGGAAATAGTTTTCTTCGCATTCAGCAATTGTTAAAATCATGTTGACTTTTTCTCTCTTGAATAGAATAAATTTTCACTTTTTATAACAATTTAACCATAAATTTCACAGTTCAACCAAAGTAGGTTTTGAATGCTGTCAAATATGATAAATTGTTTATACATGCTTAGTAACGATGTCTAAGCCAACTAAATTTAAATAAATTGTATTAAATGTAGTCATCGGAAAAATGAAATGCTAACCACAAGAAAGCTATTCATGTTAGGTGTAGGGAACCCTAATATATTTTGAAAGGGAATTAAATTCTACGTTGGATAGTAGCATCAGATATAGGGTGTTCTATTTAAGATAAGAAAGTTAATTTACTGCAAAAGTCATCAAACTTAAACAAGCGTTTATGAACACTCAGTATAACTGTGTGACTAAAATTCCACTTCATTTCATTGCTTAGCCTCTTAGCTGAATGATGAATGTAGGTAGCTGTGTTTAATTTTGGATTACACAGTAAAAATCAAACTTACATTTTATACTGCAATTTCATAAATTTTAAAATATCTCGAAAACCGATGGTTTTTGGAATACGGAGTATTACATAAACTTGCCGTAATTTGGTTGTTAGATTTCAAATATGTTATTATATATAGGGTGTTCCATTTCAAAAAAAGGTAACATTGTTATGGATCTTTTTTCTCGAACAGCCTGTATAATTCGAAATAATTTTAAATTGTACATACAAAAGTCTAGCATTCAACTAAATAAAAAGGATTTCAAGAAATCATATGCTTTTACATACAGAGCTCGCGCCGTATGTGGTGGCCCATCCTGTATATGCATCCTTCAGTATATGTATTTTAATGTTGATCTATGTTGTATTATTAAAATTCACATTAGCCGTTCTTGACCATTAATTCTAGCCACTTATTGTTGGTTGGTAAGGGTATTATTATTTATATGTATGACGTGAATGTGTGTATGTAATTTTGGAGTCACCACCAGTTCATTAACGAACAAATGAAAGGACGGTAAAGAGTTAACCACCAGTTTCGACGCCGATAAGCTAAACCGGCATATAATTCTATTATAAATATAAAATTAACGGCGCGTTCATGGCAGACGTAAAAGATAATGTAACAGTCATTAATTTCCTAAAACGGTCGGCGTTTAATTTACTGTATTATCGAAACATTTTCCAGTTAATGACGCGCATTGGCAGTATCGCAGTCATATATTTTCGGTGTAAATTTAATTATTAATGATTGTAAGAAAGTTCGATAAATTTAGCCTTTGATATTAAAGTTATATATAACTAGACTTTCACTGGGTTTCCAGAGGCGTCACGTTTGCAGCATTGTATTGATTGAAAGAATGGAAAATGATGCTAATTAAAAAAATATTAACAAATACTTACATATATATCTTTTACTGTACGGACCTCATCGGTAAATTGTTATTTTTTATTTTTAGGCACGTTTGACTTAATCAATCAGCCTTTCGCTGCCCTAGATTAGTTGCTATCGAAATGTGTGCAGTCCACCACTGCTGCAATCAAAATTTCACCGATTAAGTGAAGTAAGCCGAGACTGAATCACAATCCCCACTTATTTCCACACTCGACGACACTGTATTTCCAGTGAAATGTAGCAGCTTTATATATAACCTTTAGGTTAATACAAAATATGAAAGACATATTTGTTCTATTCTTATTTCATATATTATATTATCACTTATTTCTAAGTACACACAATTGTGTTCAAATAAGTAGAGAAAATATCTACACAAAGGTAAATTTGGGTTATTCAACGCTAGCTTTATTAACTGAAATTTATTTCGGTGCCAGAGATACCATAGCTATTTCTTTTTACACGGAACCTAAGTGTTTGGCGTTCATTAACGACCAGTTGAAGCCAACTCAATCTCAATGTAAAAGAGGCGTTTTATTATTTTTCCTGGATATAACGGCTTTAGTTCCTAGGGTGGGACAAACTTTATTTCAATTAAGGACTAAACCAATACAGTTTTCGTTATAAATGTATTGCTCGGCTCTATTAATTATCACAAAGTGGTAGTATACTAATATATTGCAATGAACATTTAATTGGGTATAAACTTTGTTATTTATTGTACTGTTAGCAATATATATAGATACAAAAGAATATCATATAACTTACTGTTTAAAATTAATAATCATATAGTGATTTATATTTAATAAGTTTCATTTTAAACTAACGCGCTTGTTGAGTTGTTTTTATGTAAAATAAACGTTTATGTAAGCTATATTATGCGGGTGGCATTTATCAAGGTTTAAAATTGGGGGACGGCCAATCATTTTGGATCGGTCAATATAAAAATATATCTTGTTTGCAAAGTTATCAAAGAAAATGTATAACAAATGGCTGCATGATAATAGTAACAACTAATTTGTTCCTTCGATAAGAATTCTCTTATATGGATAACCTCCTGTATATAAAAATATTCATTGTATATGACAAGTATTATACTTTTCTTTAAAATTTTGAGTCGGGCAGGCTATTGTTGCACTTAAAACAAAAATAATTTTGGAAGAACCACATTTGGATAAAGGTTAAAAATATATTTTAACCTCTTGAAGGCCAGACGTATTGGGAATCACATGTAATCATTGCGAATATATATCTAAAAGGTGGTGAAGATATTCAATGGTATTCAGTTGAATATTATATAAAAGAAATCCTATTATTAACACTGTTGAAAAACAACGTTCACGAAATAACAATTAATAATAATAATAATATATTGTATTGCTGTAGATCTTAAAGATATAAGCATTGTCAAGGATAAATAGCTAAGAGTAAGCCCTCACAGCATCTCTCAAAATAACAAACAAACAAATATTAATAAAAAATAACAACGATAATAATAATAAAGAGAGCCGCAAACACGCACCAAAAGTCATGAACGCCAAATTTTCAAGACTGTTTATAGCTTATAGGGACACATCGAAGAATTCCTCATGCGAGTAGAAGCATCTATCAACTAGAAACCCTTTTAGGGCGTTCTTATATTGAGTAAAGAAAGATTGGCCTTTTATGGAGTCCGGTAATTTATTAAGTATATACTTTTATTGCTCGATACTCCAGTGTTTTTTCGAATAGTGCTGTTTTGTGACGTGGTATACACAGATTGTTTGCCCCTCTGGTAACCATCATTTTATAATATGTGTTATTTTTATTTAAGTTCATTAAATTTTGACGCGCCCATATACCTAGTTCATATAAATAGATAGCCGGTAACGGTAAAATACCTAACTCTTTAAAAAGCGAACGACATGGTGTATTAGCTGGTTTATGCAATAAACACCTTATAATTTTCTTTTGCATCCTAAATACGCGAATAAATTTTTTTTTTTTTTTTTTTTTTTTTTTTTTTTTTTGTGTTTCGTTTAATTATATGGTATTGTATGGTAACAGAGTTGAGGCACAGAAGCGCAACTAAAGCGATCTATTGTGAAAGACTCCGATCTATATTTACCAATCAATCCCCGCGCTTACCGGAGATCTGAGAGTTCCCTTTTGCGCTGTCATTTTTATGGCTTTAATTAATGTAGCAGCTTTTGCGGTGCCATACCTTTGCAATAGCAGAGTATGTGCTACCCAGTCTCGATTTTCCATTTCTTTTTGACCATTTTTTGTTAGTAGTTAGCTTTGGGTTGACCAATGTTTTAGCTACGTGTTGGCGAAAAGTTTGATTGCAGAGGGAAATCGCTTTCTCATGTTCCCATTTTTGGAGCTCACTCCTAATTTGAATTTTCGAAATATCCAGAGCTGGTTTTGGTCCATAGACGTGGCTGCTGGCCCCTCGTTTGGCCAATTGAAGTCGGACTCAGACATATTTTTATGGCTATCCAAATCCAATCTAATCTAATCTATTGATAGCGGTAATGAGCTTTATGGGGAAGACTTGTATTAAATGAATCGTTAGGAGTAGGCATATTCATTACACAATTAACTAAAATCTATTTTATAAGAAGAAAATACGGATTTTGCCTTTATAAAGCATAACTCAGTACAATTGGTCTATGAATAATCTACAGTTTCTGTAAAATATGAAAATATCCTAAACCTACGGATATACATAAAAAAATTGATTGGGTATCGAAGTTTCTTAACCTATTTGAATACCTATCTGAAACATCCCTACCCTAGAGTCTGTTCCATCGAACAAATTGCAGGAGCCGTCGCATCTTAAATCTTGGAAACTTAGAATCTTAATTATTCCCAAGATGAATGAAAGTTATATTAAAGTTACTTGATAAACATAATTTTCGTCTGCGGCAATTCTTAATGCATTGAGTGATCTACCAAGACAGGAAAACCAGCATTATATGCACTGTTGACAACCAGTTTTATTGCATTCACTTTGAAACTTGTTATCGCGGCTAGAATTGGATGGCAACTTCTACTTTATTAAGTTAAGAGCTTTTGATTTGCATACAAGAGACAGAATGAGTGCCATAAAAATTTCTTTGGGTGAATAATCGTCTGAAATTTCTAAAGTTTTGATGAAATGAGTTTACATGCAATATATTGCAGACGTTTAGCGTGAGTCTTTTATTAAACCTTTAAAATTTCATTTACTATTTTTAACGGTTTTAATAATGATTTCGTCATTTAAGTGACAATAGAATTTGATCAAACAAAATTACCTCTATTATAGCAGAAGCGTATTTAAAACAGCATTTGAGAATTGTGGGTTCCATTGATTTCACTTTATAAATAGTGCCACATCTTTTTCTTTCGGGTTTAGTATGTAGTGTAGAGAAACATTTTAACGATACAGATAATCATCTTCTAGGTTTCTTATTATTTTCTTTATGGATGATTTGAGCAACAGCCTGCTCTTGACAAATTCTCCTTTTATAATAATAATAATCTTCACTTGTTTTGTATTGTGTTTCAATGCGTCGTCAGTACAAACAGTTAAACTAATAAACTAGTTGTAAATACGTGTTACTGCATACATATACCTTTATATAAATACTGGATGAAATAGAATAAACAAAGTACGGAAACACTGCTGAATAGTATTTATGAACGTGCAAATAATATACTTAGTTGAAGCCGTCCATGTTAATTTAGTACATTTATATTTCTGTCAGAGCAACAATTGTTGGATGGAGTACAAGTAAACAATAAACATGCCCGTTTAAAATTATACTTGTATATCTTCTGGGTACTCCTTACAATGTATTTTTGTCTATTTCGCCCATAAATACACTGGGCATTTGGATCAACTCTTTTGCCGAAAACCATGCAGTATCACAAGTAATTTAAGTAGCTTAAAAAGCATCTTCTCAATGGACATCTTTTATTTCTTTAGACGATACTTATATACTTATTTTCTTGTTTATGATATCTTTCCGTTCTTATTATAATTTTCTTAGGTTCATGGTTTAAAGAAATAATTTTGCACATATAAGAGGGTTTTTGGAAAAAGAGTTAGCATTCAGACGCAGACACAATTATTATCGCTGCATCGTTCAGTAAAACAACAAAAAGCGAAAAATAACAAACCAAATCATTTCCTAAAATTAATTTTATAAGTTTGAGTCTTATATCTATTAATCTGTAAGGGAAACTTTGACGTACATAAAATATTTTATTTATTTTTGTGACTCTCATTTTAATATAAGTACAGTGATTGTACTATTATAAAAACGTAAGCATTTATTCATTTTATAATAAAATAATTCTGGCAGAATCTTCAAATACATCGCGACTGAATGTTGCCGCTGGCAGGTGGTTGGCATATAATAATAATGAGTTGGCAGTTATGTCTGGGTAGTTGTTCGCAGGTCGTTTATAGTTGTTTTGCATTGTCGTTGTTTTCTGGAGGTTTTGTGAAACACTGTGAAAGCTAAGCTAAGTAATGTGTAAAAGCATATGTGAGGAAATTAGGTCATGGAACTTTAGCTATGATTATTAACAGTGTTTGTGCAATAATTTAAGGGTTGGTACAGCATGAATTACTTGTAACTAGGAACACTGCGAACTTTTACGCGTAATACAAAAAAAATTAAAGGAAAAACTACTTATATTACGAATGACGATTTACCAACCAAGTATCTTATCGCTTTAATTCTTTTGATTTCGACTTTTTTTCAACCTGCTTGATTATGGTTTATTATAATGTATTAACGCTTGATGTATATATTCATCTTATACAGGGTTGCTCATTAGTGCGTCAAAGTCCAATATAGTGTTTAAAAAATAAAACTGAAGGAATTTATTTTATGAAAAGTGGTACAGTAATCAAAAACGCACATTGTGTTTGTCAAAGCTTTTGCTCGGTACATGATCGAATCGAAAACAAATAATTAGCGGTTTGTAATGAAAAAATGAAAATAACTTTGAAATTATTGGGTTTGGGTATAGGACATTATTAATAAAAAATAAGCGCAATTAACGGGCCATTCCAAAAATTTAATAATATACGGAGTGTCCCATTTGAAACAATTCAGGAAACGCTGTTTGACAATCGCCAAATTGACTGCATCGTAACAAATACCCTGTATAACAAAATTAATGTTTAATCATTTTGTACGTTCAACACATCCCTTGGCTGCATACTTACTAAATAATTTTGTCTTAGCTAATCGTAATACTGTCGCACGGAATTAGTATGGTAAACCTTGTCACGACCATTTTTTTTTTAATTTTCGTTAATAACTCAAAACCAAAAACCCGGGGATCGTTGAAAATACAATTTAAAGCAGATAAGAAGACACAAAAAATATACAGGGCGTTTCGTTTAAAAAAAAATTGTTGAGTGTGCCCCGCGTTAGGGCATATACTTCAAATTATTTTTAAAATGTGCGTTTTTGGTTACTGTACCACTTTTCATAAAATAAATTCCTTCAGTTTTATTTGTTAAAGACTATATTGGACTTTGACGTACTAATGAGCAACCCTGTATATGGAATTCATTGAAATTCAGTTCATACCTGCTTAAGTACATTCTTTTTTAATAAACTAAATGTATTTTTATTTTCATATTATACGACATTTACTAGTCCGTTTTTAGTCATTAACGACTTCTGAGATTCGTTCTAAAATAACGTCATTTTTACGTCATTTCAGTAGTACATATATTTGACGTGACCACTAAAAAATATGTTTTATGCAAGATATGACTCTTGAACTCTCATTTAGGAAATGTTATAGTCTATCCAGAAAGGAAGTAGAACTGCTACATTGATATTTGCAAAAGAAAAATTACATGGTGTCAGAACTTTTTCTAGGTTAAATTACGTAAAAGTAGTTTCTTCTTAAAAATTGTTTGCCGTGTGCAATAATTTACTTCAAAAATGTCAATTACACACAACTTTTCCAGCTGTGTCTTGGTCATAACAACCTGAAGAAGACCAAATATGGGCGGAATGCACCTGGATAAATTATGTGATATAAAATAAATGATTTGATCAATGCAGCTGCATTTTGTTTTTACCAATTGAAAAATGAAAGCTGTTCAAAGCAGGTGCTTCAGTCGTATTACTACGTAGTTAATTCAGTATTGAAGAGTCGATCAAGAACTTAAAACCATTCCAGTTATTCCAGTTGCTATTGGCTACTTATACATATATCACATTATTTATTGATCGTCGAAAACCAAGTTTCATTCAGTACATTGAACTAGCAAGAGTTAGTTGTTTCGGTATTTGCGTTACCTTCCTTTGGGGTAGTCAATAGCATTAACCAGTGCAAACAAGTTACCTAGCCCACGTTAAGAGGTGTTTGTAGGATTGTGGTTCCTTTTTTGCAAACTCAGGGTCGCTATGTTTTAGTAAGTTTGTACCGTACTGTTTGCTATTCAAGTATGCGGTAATAATATTATGTAAGTTATTGTTTTGATTCTACAAAATATTTCCTCAAGAGATAGTAGGTAGATATATGAACACACATCTAAACTTAACATTACATACTTGAATAAATAATTATTTTGTCCTGGAGTCAGTAATTATAAATGTAGAACCAAATATTTCTCTGATGCCCATCGTTTCATGAGATGCTATAAGGGATACAGGAAATACGTAAGTCAACAAAGTAATAAGTTCGTAACAGCAAACTTATAATAGGAAATCTAAACGTGCTTTTGCGGAATTCAGCAGTACTAATTTCTAGATGTTTATGCGTATTAGAAGCAGCTTTATATGTAGTAGTATAAGTGTATGTATGTATGTACGTATCCTATCTACAAGAAATATTTCGCAACTTCGTGACTACGCCAGCTTAAAATGAATACAAATGTATGAACATAGTAAATTTCAGTTTGCACTTACGGCAAAGTTAAATGAGTGAGTGGTAACAAAAAGTGTTAATGTAAAGTGGTGTCAGGCAGATTCACTTTAAGTAAGCAGCTGGGATATGTTTAATTTTTGAGACAGGAAAACATCTCTAAAATTAAATATACATACATATCTCTAATAAAAACTATATTGGTTAACCCACGTTGTAATATGTACTACGAAAGAAGAAAAATTACCTATTTCAATGTTTTCAAAACGTGACAGCTAATTGCTTATTTTGTATGAGCTGAATTTAGATATATCCCAGCATCAGTTGACCGAGTTGTCTGCAAAGATAGTTGCCATAATTCTGAATAAACTTCAGAAATCCTTAAGTTAACATAAATAAATTAATAAATTTAACTTTGTGAATTTTAATTAATTACTAATGGCTACCAAAATAAATAGTTACTACACAAAGAAAGTTTTTACAGCAGGCGTAGCTTTGCGCAACCAATCCACTATGTTTTTCTGCTTTTGGTATTCTGTATGCACAGTTATCGGTGCATTATTGCCTTTTCTACGTTTCACCCCGTGTTTGGTAAGGTTGTCTTCATTAATGTCTTCTAACTGTGGTCTCCTGCTCGATCTTTTTCATCCATTTATATCAATTCATTTTGTTCAAATACCCATGGCATATTAATTCTTCCTCTATGCCATACGTTATTACATCGATAATCACAGTCCTCATTTCTCTGATGAAATGATTATTATTCTCGCTGTCCTGCAAATCCGTTGAAGAGACTCAAGCGCTTGTAGTAGTGGAGTCTACATTAGAGTTGTCATTCGTCCCGATATGTCGGGACATGTCGCCGTTATTCAAAGTGGTGTCCCGACGTCCCGACGACATAGAAAATGTCCCGACGTTTTAGAGGATTATTGTGAGACATGAAATTTACTTATGTTTAATACGTATATCAACTCATATGTGAAAGTCATTGGGATTGCGCAAGCGCTTCGCTTCATAGCGCACGCTATGACGTCATGCGCTTGCGCTATTGCAAGTTGCTCGTCAAAGTTTGATTACAATTGAATTCGCTCATTATTTCTGCGTGTTGTGTATGTAATATTTAGGTTTCATTCGAATTGCAATGTATCTGTATATGTATTTTGTGTATGTATTGTTTTTTGTAGTTAGATGCATGTGGGAGGAAGTGCGTAGCGTTAGAGAGCGGGCAGTCGCCTGTAAACAGTTGTAATAGCTACACGTTAATAAATATATATATATATAAGAAATAGTTTGATTTTTAATATAATAAACATTTATATAAAATATCACACGAATCATCACTTTTAATTTGTGTATACGCTTGATACTAACTAATATCAAGTATCTATTATTGTGGATTATGACTCCACCAAAAAGAAAATGTCATTTTAGTGATGATGCCTACACTAAAGATTCGAATTTTATTAAGAAAGGCAGGACAAACGAAGAAACATTTTGTACAATTTGCAAAGTATGCATTTCTGTAACTCACGGACGTAAGAGTGATGTCAAACATCATAATGAGACACCTGGTCATAAAACTAAATTGTTATCTGCATTGTCGTCGCGTAAAATAGATAGTTTTTGTACCAAAGATGATTCAAATGAACATATGTTAGTATGTGCAGCTGAATTAACAACGGCATATACAATAATCAACCACCACCAATCGTTTAAATTTGACGGTAAAGAATCCTGAATATCTGTCAGTATATCACTGTGCTCAGTAAAAAGGCTATCTAATTAGAATAAGTTTCTACTGATGGCGGTAAACTCAACCCAAATACCATTAACCTCTAGAAAATGAAGGGCAAGATTCACATTTCCTTGTGTACAAAGATATTTGAAAGGGCTATATCTTATCAACAGCTAATAGATGACGTTATTGGTATCTTCTTTCTGAACAGCTATTTCTGGAAAAAATTAGTGATGAAGACCTTTTAATCACAAGTTGATCTGTGAGAGATCGTCAATGGTAACAACGTGTGAGCTTACAATTAGGTAGCTACATTCCGACAAAAATATTCAAAACTGTGTTACTGATAACCACTACATTCTTTCAAATACCTTACCATAAACTTCACTAAATTGAACGTACATTTTAATAGTAAAGCTATCACCTTAAGCAGCAAAGCTGAACTCAGTTTTAGGCAGTTCAGTTTTACTGCTAATGATGAAGCTTTGTTGTTGAAACGTGCGTTCAGTGTAGTGAAATGTTCGAAAGTGGGAAGTATTTTATTGGTTGTATTATATTGAGATGAAGACAACATCCGCATGATTCGACCAACTGTCCCTTCCAACGCGGCCACTAGTACCTATAAGTGAGAAGTACATCTTGCTTTTAAATTCGTGGTTTTTTCATTGTTTCTTTTAGCTTGTCTTACCTATTTTGTAACTCCCTCTGTACTTATTTATTATGATCCTTCTACATTTTTATAGATCGAAGGGATTACATCTGCCTGATGGGTTCCTAAGGGTTCTCGAAAAACTGGAAGAAGAGGAGAGAGGCAGGGACGGGAACTCATATCCTGGGGAATGACTTGTAGGACTTTCTGATGAAGGCAATAGAGAGAAAGAATATGTTATTGTAGACGAACAACGTTCTAGCTATAGCGAACAGTCTGGCGACTGAGGGGATTTAGAATATCCTACCGATTTCCATGTTTTTCGCTGCCCTGATAGAGACACCGATTCATTTTATCGGAACTGGTCATTAGCCTTTGCTAGGTTTAAACCAAAAGTCAAACAGATACCGTTCGTACCTCAACCAAACTCATAGCATTTGTGAAAATGATTTTACTTGCAATGATTGATATAGGGGTAATTGTCGGATATACGAATTTGCACAGTGTAAGGCAACTTTCCGAAGGGAACTCATGGCTCTTTTTGGAATTTGGTATATTCTTTCAATCAATTAAAGCTGCACAGCTATTGCCAGGAGAACATGAAAAACTAATAAGACAAGGGAGGGGGGGGGGGGCAGACATAATGATGACTTTGTGGGGAGAGCACAGAAATAACCCTGTAAACAGATGCAATTGGCGTCAAAAATCACTCCATCTCTCTAGATGATGCCAGGATTGCTGCGATGGAGATGAAGTAGGAAACTAACTTTTACTGTAAAGGCCTTTAGATGTTTTACACCGGTTTTGTTTGTCTAAACTGTTCTACTTGTAAATATATTATTTTGTCTCTATTTGTGTTAATATTAATCCTACTTTTCATGTTAGAACGAACATGTTTTTTTAGTCTGTTGATTTATAGTCCTGGGTACTTTTTTACATGTTTATGTAACTTATTTATTTTAACCAAAAGAAAAAAAATAAATATTTTTAGTTCTTAAATCTATCATCATTTATCCAAATAAGTGTAAGCGCCAGGAGCTTCGAGATAAACCATGAAAAGGAAAGCTCGGTAAAAAAGCCGATAGCGTGTACTATCGTGAATCACGAAGACGCGTATAACTAAGGGCTGATAAATATAAAATAAGGTCTATACCTTAAGTTCGTTTTACAAGAACATATGTGTGCATAAATTCTACGTATAACAAGGAACAAAATGTAGTAGGAAGCAGAAATAAATAAGTTTCACATTTAATAAGTAATGATTTTCTGTTTTACAGCAGTCTGCTCATTTTGTAAAACTACCGCGCGCGCTTCTCTTTCGAAAATTGCGACATTTACAACCAGATGTACAAAAATTCCTCATTTAATATGTCTAGCGTTTTAAAATCAATAAATTCAATATTAAATGGAATAAATCTTAATTCGCCTGTATTGCTGTCGAGTAAATCCGTCAGAAAAAAAGGAAACCTTTTAATATTTTCAAACCTTTAGAAATTGAAAAGTGATTTATTCATTTGTAAAATAATTTTTTATATCACTCTTTATTAATCATAACCTTATTTTCTCTTTGACAATTTCTGCTTGCAGATGTAATAATAAATTCTTCTTTTGTAGTTTGGCCATGATAATAATGTTAAGAAAAAAGCATTTTATTGTTTCGACATCTTACCTTTTAATGATTATCTCATTTTATTAAAGAGGAGAACAACTAAATTTTTGCTATCTATTTTATTGGATAATAGTAAGGCTTATTAATAAATATATATATGAATATTTACTATTAAATCGTGGTCTAATCCACATCTTCAAGAAACGTTTGTGAGCAAACATTGCCTTGATGGGTTACACAATGAAAAGTGCGTCACGTGATTAATATTTGCTTTTAAAATATTAAACCTACATATAATTCTCCTTTATGGTTCTTTACTTTTATATGTTGCAAGATTTGTCAACTGCAGTTTAAATAGTATTTATTCTTTGCCTTCGTATTACTGGTTTCTACATTAGCTTTAACTAAAAAATTGGATTAAAGTCAAAACTCTTTTCTTATCTTGCGAATACTACCGACATGTTACAGAAAAGTCATGTTTAAATTTTTATGCGGGAAAAGACTGCTCTACTTTGAAGGGCCATACCGACGTCTTTAATGAGTTGCAGTTTGCGGACTTCTCCGTTAACCTATTTTTCTCAACATTACTCCGCACCCAAAATTTATTATAAGGTTTGGAAAATATTTAATGTATAGCTTTTACGTTTTTGTAAGTTATGGCGGTTTCATAAGTAGCAAAAATTTATTGTACCGTATTTATCCGGCAACTGCTTCCATTCAATAACATAATTTATTACCTGGAGGGTGTATAGACGGTCGAATAACAGATACCATCAATCTCTGTATCCTATAAAATGAAAATCGCCGGCAATAGCCTTATTCAAAACAGATTTTCAGCAAGCTTTGCGTTATTGCCACGTGGGGTGGCAAATGGGGCGAATCACACGCTATTAGATTTGCATATCTCGGAAACCGCAAAATGTATACATTTTTCCGCATCACGATACAAAAGCCTCCATTAGATACGATATCGAAATAAGTTGGTAGCTTCTATAGGATCTTAACAATTTTCAAACAATAATCAAATGCGAACATGAAGAAAATATATTGCTGCAACTCAACAAGTGGCGATGTAGAACTCGTGAACGATAGACTGTCATAATTGCGACAAACAGAATACAATATTCTTTTTAAAGGCTTCTGTGGAAGGTAAATATAGGGAATAGGGATTTGAGTTTCGCTAAATTACGTTATATTCAAAAGTAGTCTTGTTTTTAGTAAGTTATTTTGAGAATTCTACTAAACGCATAATGGAAATCTGTATATCGTTTCGTAGAATATATCTACCTTGCTTGTTTTCCTTTCTGTTTACCTTTATTTGTGGCGTCTAGTGCGGATACGTAGAAATCCAGCTGACCATAATATACGGAGAACACCATTTTCTCGTTTTCTGAAAATCATATTTGTTTTAGGTACGTTTTTAACCTAAAAGTTATAGGCAAAAGTTGTCGACGCCGCTTCTTTGTTTGTTATCATTATAATACTATTAACTTAATATCTTAGTTTATTCCTTCACTGGCGGAAAACTGATTGACTATTATTGGATTCCAATGTATACTACAAGTACAAATTTAAATCTATTCTCATTAGTTTAAATTAGATTGGGAATGAGGTGCTTATGCAGGATTTGTTTTTTAATTTACAAAAGTACTTCTAAACTTTGAAAACTGTTCTAATTCTGTTTGTTTTGAGAGAATTTGATAAGATTGCGCAGCGACGTTGTTAATTTTGAGCGGACGGAATGGTTGGATTCAACTGCTCCCGATGCTAAACTGTTGAATTCCTTCATACATAGATATAGTATTTATTCTGCTGTTTTTTGCATTTTTAAGATAACATACACTGATATAACTCGCAACTTTCTCAAGTGTGTTGTGTTTCACTTTATCTTAAAAGATGTCTTCTAGTTTTGCCTTTTTTTTTTATTTATTCTAGAAAATTAACAAGACAAAGCCTCAAAGTTCCAGCGAACATAAAGTATGTCAATTAAACAGAACGTTGTTCCGCGCTGATGAGACGTGATTGCTTGAAATAGTTTCCACAAGTTTCTTTCAGAACTACGGTGAGCATCTTCATCAGCGAGGGTAAAGTAATCTTTATGACGACTAATTAAATTAAATGATGTGGTGGATGCTATTGCCTCATCAGGTCTGAATGTTTTCAATTGATCGCCGTTAGATTTCGTTCTGTTTCCAGCACGTGTGTGCAACACCGGTTACTAGATCTTGTTAAAAGCTTCTTTCATTGAAGTTATTCTTTTTAATTTATTGAAGTGTGGTGATGCAACGTGGTGTTCTTGGTGTTTTAGAATAATGTGGCATGCTTGCTGTCTTATAGGAAATGCTTCGGAAGTGCCGAGTTTTCAGGTTGTCCAAGCTGACAATTGCGTTCGTGCTCCTTTATCTATTATGCTATTAATGGTCTGTTTATTGTGCCAGTATACACCACCCTACAGGAGCAGGGTATCCTATTTACTCCCGTTGATGACAATGGCTCTTGAGGTTTCTCATCAAGCGTAAAGGGTATACTTACTTAATCTTTAAAAAAGGATTTTCTATGTTGTATTTCCTCAGTTACCTACCCACACTGTTAGTCTTATTTTCAATGCATGGTAAGTAAATGACGCAGTGGCTTTTTGATTTTAGCCTTGACTATTTAGTTTTCATATAGTTCACTAGCTGTACTTTAGTGGTTTGGTGGAATTTTTTAAGGCTTTCTGACAATTAACTGAGATTTTACAAAACCATTATTTTCATTTTGATTTGACGCATTTGATTTTTACATTATCTATCGTCAAATTACTTGTGCACCTCGTTAGTATATGTTTAAAGGTTTCCTGAGTCCATAATCGTTTTATGTCACCGTGGCACATAACCTCGAATAATGATCGATATTAATCCCTAGATTTTTTTTTTTGTAATAAGCAAAGTCCATGTAGTAGAATAGAAACAAAAGAAGCTCTCTTGAACCTTTAACTATTCCGCAACTAATTCATAAATATGGTCAGCATCTTCCAGTCACTTTTCCGGAAATTGAGCCTTGAATTCAATCAGTCAGAAATGTTGGTATTCTTAAGAGCTTTGCTACTAACTGAAGATGAGCATAAGCTATAAAGTTTTCTTTTTGATTATGCAGGCTGCGCAATATGGTTTACACTACAGTAATAGCAAAGTACTAAACATCATGCAGTAATTAGAAAAGTTACAAAAATGTCATTTTTCTATTTGTATAAATAAGGCTTTAAATGCAAAAGAAAAAAAAAAACAAAATTATCCCGAGAATATTACCATCACTGAAACATCTGCCAAAATTAGTCTCAAAAATTTACTAGATCACACCGTTAAAAGGATAATTAATACAAAATGCGATATTGAGATAGAAGCTGTAAATGAAGCAAACATTTTCTGAGTATAATGTCAATGTTTCTGACACAAATTTATTTGCGACACCGGTTGTATCTTTAAAGATGAGTCTAGGATATAATAGTGAACTAAAAATTTGGAAAAATACAAGCCCAGTTCAACAGGTTTCTACAGAGCATTTCAATAAAGCAAGATTTAAATTAGAAATTGCTGAAATAGATAAGAGATTAATACATACGCTTTCAGAAATCATCTCCAGTAACTTTTTGATTGATTCTAGAAAAATTGGGATTTTCACGGAAAAAACGGAAAATTAACAGTTTAATGCCAACTAGTGAACACAAAATTTTTATGCACGGGGCAGGAATAATTGAGCATGCAGTACTTCATGTGGATTCTCTTTCGGAAGAAGCTTAGGAATGCAGGAATGAAGAGTATAAATATTACAGAATATACCATAATCGAAAGTGCTCATACTTGGAGACCAGTCCATATATCATTGCTTTATGCTATGATTTTACATATGTGCTCTCAGGAATGTCTGGACGAACAATTTTCAGAAATGATTTTCAGAAATATATTAATTTCGGCGTGCATTCTACGAAAGCAACTATTTGAAATGTCCCTTTTCAATTAAAACACTTACCACACAAATGTGTTCGCAATTAAAAGAGTTATGGAAAGAGAGGTTAATAAAAAAAAATACACGAACTGCTAAAAAATACCATCAGCATAAAAGTGAAATACGAGGAGAATAGCTGATGCAGCTTTCAACACAGAGAGTTTATATAGAATGAAATAGTATAGGCAAATATAAAACAGGCGTGGTAAATAACACTTTCTGCGTTTCTTGTTTTTGTATTTGCGTACAAAACAATAATAAAAAATAAAGGCAAACTAAGGCATTGAAGTATAAAATAAGAAAAAACTCTTAACACATACTTAAATGATACTTCAATAACAAAGACGATTCAATGTTTTTATAGTAGAAAAGCACTTTAACTTCGACAGTCGTTTAGGCGAAGAATAACACTTGTGAAATAAAGTTTTTGACACGGACAGCTTGTCTTCTTAGACGGTTTCCCACTGATTATCATATTTTAGCAATTTAAATGTTAGTAAAAATGTAAATATAGTAGGTCTCAATGCGCATGAAGCTGCTGTTTTACAAATGTTTATTTAAAAGAGAACGCTTGGTATTAGTCTTTGAAAAGTGAAGGATATGACGAAAACCCACGTTGTTTTAGATTT
The DNA here is from genome assembly GCA_949128085.1 of Cetonia aurata. NCBI lineage: Eukaryota > Metazoa > Arthropoda > Insecta > Coleoptera > Scarabaeidae > Cetonia > Cetonia aurata. The sequence continues at coordinate 19,295,997 of OX421886.1, read as the reverse complement.
TAGTTCATTTGGTTTCTAGATTATTTCAATATAAGAGCTTACACATTGCAATAAAGCAGCTATAAATATATTTATTGTAAATATTTCTTATTACACGAGATAATGTAATCAATAATTCTTAGGGTAATTATAATAACCTCTACTAATGTATTGGCATTAAACTTTTTGCAATCTCATATATAATAGTGTAATAAAAAATATTAACTAAAACTAATTATACAAATAATCTACGTCACAGTAGAACATACAATGGTCCCTACTGGAGCTATAAAATATATTTAATATTAAACGAATTTATATTTTTATTAAGAAGTACAATATTTCTCTCAGTATATTATTCTCCTTTCATAAGCATTTTCTAGTTTAACAGCTTATTATTTTATCTTCTTATATATGCTTGTCAAATAAGTTTGTGAATTAAATTTAAGCAATCGCTAATACCTCTATTCTTTCTTTAAGCCGACGCTTTTGCCTCATTTATCATTTAATTTTCGGTTGTAAATTTGTTTTTTAGCAAGTGTATTGTAACATAAATTAAAAAATCTGTGCTAAAGCATTATTAAACAACGGAAACAACTCCAAAACCTGGAAACTCGCCTAGAGCTAACAACGATTTTTCAATTAAACGCGTGAAAGCCACAACTAGAACAAAGATAACTTCTCGAGTTAATCTCGAAAGAAATGGCGAAATTTTAGGGATTTTATTCTGAATTACAAAGATATCGCATTCAACAGAGGGAAATTATTGTGAAAACTAACTTATGTTTACCTTCGTTTTCAAGTTACATTTTTACAAATGTGTATCTTTTCTCTCCGCCAGCCTCTCTAAATGGTTGTAGGATCGCTTCATTTCCTGTAAGAAAGAAAATTCCTTTTAGATTACGGGAAATCGACTAAAATAAACATGTACAGGCTACTGTAGCTGCAAGCCAATTCTTGGAATTGCTTGTCCTTTATAAAGGATTCCCTAAGGCTTAAAAACCTTTCAAACGTTTGAATTATTCTATCGATGACAAATTGAAGATTGCAATTTGCTTTTTCGTTTAAGACGATTAATATTGATCGGCAACAGTACCCAAAATGTAATTTTAATTAGTCGTTCAGGTTAAATTGCTTCGACTATTATCGACGTATCAACGCTTGAAAAATCAAAGTGTTTACGCGTTAGAATAGATGTTGAAAGTTATAGGAAGGAGCATCGTTTATGTAAGGATCTGAACATAAAAAAAGTTATATCGGCAGAAGTAAATTCCGCACGTTAGGTTTACTTTTTCAATACAACGTGTTATCATAAACCCGTGTTGTGTTAGTTCGAACTTTATTTGAAATATTTCCAATTCGAACGATTTTTTCAAACAGTAAAAAAAAACCAGAATAGCTTAGTAAGAATTTATAGCCTCAAATATGACGTTTCCTGTTAAAATGAAACATCGACGAGCCAATTGCCAAATCTAAACCGATTACATAAACAGTATTGTTTATTCATACGGTCCCTACCCTATATGCTTCGGTTGCTATTGTCCATTTCAACAAACTTATGAACGGCACGGGATGTCGAAGCAGGATTATGTCAGATAGTTGCATACAACTACGCTGCATTTTATGCTAACGCATTTATGTGAGGTAATAAATATTAACTTTAGAATCGCTAGTCAGAGCTTTTTGCTTGAAGTTCGTGTATATTGGTAGAAGATCTATCTGAGCAGATATTAAATTTAAATTTCAATTAAAACTATGGATCTATGATTACCTCAAAATTAAATTCCACATTTTGTTTTTCAGATGTTCCTATAAAAAAGCAGTAACAATTAACATGACCAGTCAAAGTGAAATGTTTGTCAGGAACAAAAAAAATACTTTCATTTCGTAAATATCATTATTTTTATTGTATGTACATATATATGATTTTATTTAGAATCTTACCTCTGAGGCCTATATTGCATTCAAGCATTTTATTATTTTCAGCAGACATTTATGGCTATGGCGAATATAGAATTTTTCCGACCTCAAACTATATAGTTTCGTTTGAATGTCAATAGTACATAATAGCAAAATTTTCATTGATGCATATTGGACACAAGAATATTGCAACAAATAACTTCTAATCTTGTTTTCATTTGTAGTGCTTTCCTAAAAAAAAAAGAATCTGTCTCATAAAAATTTAATCATAAGGTAATAAATATTTCTCTGACAGCGACAAGAGAAATTTTAAACCTTCATTGAGCTAGAGTAAATTTTTGTTAAACACTCATCTAAATTTTATAACAACAACCTGTGAAAGGTGTATATCTTGAGTCTTTCATATATTGAAGCTTACTTTTAAATAGTAGCACATGTTCCCTCATTTTATTATTTAATATATATTAAACCAGCTAGTCTGTCGTAATTCCCTTAAAATTCAACAAAACCTGCATTTTTCCTTATGAAGGAAGTCAGTTCTCACTCTTAATGATGGTAATTAATATACTATACAGCCATAATCCCTGCAAAGTCAACGGTTATACCACGCATGTGCGTCTCCCGCTCATTCTTTTTACTGCAGTAGGTATTCCCCTACATTCAGTCATTCGTCATAGCCACTCATAGCTCACAACGAATACTGGCGCGAGCGCAGCGGTTGCTTTGCTATTCAATCTACACGCAGAAATGTGTTAATTTTTAGTGACCGTGAAACGTATTGTATTTTTATTATAAAAATGAATAAATTGCAATATGTAATGCTTTGGACACACGTACTTATAAACTCGAAAGGTGTAATTAAAGCGTAAAACAGTAATTTATAGTATCTATTATGTACTTAAAAATAGTCTTTGCTCATGACAAGAAAATTAAAGTAATTCTAATGAACCAAGAACAAACCCCGCATAAAGAAATAATAAATTTAACGAAGCAAAAGTAAAACTTAATCTGAGTAAATAATTTTAAAAAATGAAAACTAAAAAATAACTCTTTATAATAAATTAAATAAACTTTAACACCAGCTCGGTTACTATTCTATTCGTAATAGTAATAAATAAAGAAATATAAAATTAGGGTTTGTTCATGACAGGGAAATGAAAGACATTCTAATGAATTTAGGGCAAAACCCTCAAAAAGAAATAGTAAATTGAATGAAGGACAAATAAAAATTAATTCTGGGTAAATAAATTTAAAAAATAGAAAACTAAAATAAGCCTTAATAATAAGATGAAATAAACGTTAATTTTCTAAAAATCATTGAATCTTCAAACAAAAGGTTCAAATATGCCCCCATCCTTGGCTAAACAATATCCTAATGTGTTGTAGAAATTCATTCTACCATTCTCCAACATTTCTGGCCTAATGTTGTTTGACGTTTGAACAATTTTATTGCGCAACTACTCTACATTAACTGGTCTAACTTCTTCATTGCCATAAATTATTTCTTTTAAATAACCCCAGTAAAAGAAATCTAGGGGAGATAAATCTGGTGATCGTGGCGGCCATTTTATATTTTCAGAATGAGTTCCGATCCACCGGTTAGGAAACTGTTCACTTAAATAGTTTCGGACAGCCACTGCATTATGTGCAGGGCAACCATCTTGCTGAAAGTAGATGTTTTGCATATTTATGTCGGGAAGTTGCTGTACAGTAGGTAGAATGTGGGTCTTCAGTAACTCTAAATATGCATTTGCGTTCAAATTGCCATTGATAAAAAAAGGCCCGATGATATGGTTGTTTAACAAACCTGCCCAAACATTTACTTTTTGCTGTTGCTGACTAGGTAGATGAACTTAAATATCTGTGCTCGTTTTGCTTGGCCCAGTATGTTGTCACAGATAAATTGTGACTTCTAACCAAAGGAAAAGAAGATTCATCGGTAAAGATAATATTGTTTACCAAATTAGCATCTCGGTTAATTAAATCACTTAACTTTTCACAAAATACCATACGCTTAAATGCGTCGCCGTGAAATAATTGTTGGTGTTTAGAATATTTAAAATTGTGATACCCATTTGCTTTGAGTATTGGTTGAACGGAAGAACGTGATATGTCTAAATCATTGGAAATAGTGCCAGATGACATATTCGAATTTATTTCAACTGCAGCACATACTGAAACGGACGTATTATTAGCAATTCTGCGAGTTGGAAGTGATGTTTTTAAATTTTCGACCGAACCGGTATTGTCGGTTTTATTTTTTAATTTAAAAATTGTGGCTTTATTTGGAATACGCCTGTTGGGGCAAAGAATTGCTAGCGTTATACCACCGCATCATCTCAGCTCTCTCCTCCACAGTATAACGCGGCATTTTGCGCAAAAATATGTATTTAAAACTTACAACCAACTGAGTTGAACTGACTAATAATACTGATCACTGATCAGTCTACATGTGCTATTATCGTACTACAGCGCCACACCTCGCTGTTAGGTAGAGTGGGAGACGGTGGGAGTATATGTACTTTCCCGCCGTTTACTTTGCAGAGATTGAGGCTGTATATAAACCAGCCTAAAAATGTATGGAGCTTTAAATAAAAATCAACCTGATTTCCTGAGTTATTGCAGGTAAAATTACCAACCCACACATCTTTCATATTGTGCACAGATCAAATAGAAATTGTTTTGGCGACTTTTTAAAATTATAGTCCGCAATGAAGGGATACGTCTAACTTTTAAAGTAGCACATAAATCAGGTCAAGAATATTTGAAGTGCTCATAAACACCTACGCCGAGCCAAATAACCTCCGTGTACCCTTCCCGTAAATATGTATGTGAACTGATTTATTTTCAGCGCCCGAAAATTTCTCTCTTTTGAAAAAAAAAAAAATACTTATGCAATACTTTTTAAGTAGAGCAGCGATAATGGCAATTTTCAGAGGTATAAGGTAGAACTTGCCTTCTTCTCGGGTAGGAAATAAAGCCGTGTGTTTGGCACGTGAAAAATCTCTACTAGAAGTTGGAACTCCTTCGAGTTCAGCAAAATTTCATAGTGGATAATAATAGTAATAGTAATAATAATAATATATATTTGTCCAACAGAATATGAAATCTAATTACAGGACAACTACACAAAAAACAAGACATAAAACAAACATACTAAGTAAGAGTAATCCAGTAATTGGGTTTTGGAACCTTTGGTGTAACAATAACTATCACACTGACAAATGTCAATGCTAGGTTTTCCACTATCACCAAACAACAATAATTGTTGATGTTGTTTGGTGATAGTGGAAAACCTAGCATTGACATTTGTCAGTGTGATAGTTTAAGTAAGAGTACATTAGAAATAAGTAAATTACCTTGGTTTAAAATAACTTACATCCAAGTGGCGGTAACAATAATAAAATAAATACATTTTTGGAACAAAACCTGCCATAAGACTCGGAGAGGGACATTTTTAAGTGGTTTAAGTTATTGAAATACTTATCATTTAAGTGAGAAATATTGGTATATTGTTATAGTTATTACACATAACATATAATGGCGATTTAAGCATCAGTTTGGTTCCAGCTAACGGCAAATAGAAGGCAGCGCAGGCTCTAGTGGAAACCCGAGGCACCAAGAAGTTACACTGGACCGAAAGCTTAGGACAGTCGATACAGCCATGGACGAGGTTGCAGCAAAAACATACACTAGTACAAATGCGCCTATATGATAGCGACCGAAAATTCAGAACGAGACAGTAGTACTGACTAGTCGAAGTTCCTTTCTAGATAGATAGACTTTAAACTGCAAAAATTTGGCAAACCTACGCTGTATCTTCTCCAATTGACATTTGAACTCCATACAGTACGGATACCAAATGAGACTACCGTACTCTAACCGCGAGGTGATGGTACAATACGTCAATAGAGGGCAGTGCTTAGAAATGTCAAGGTGTATTCAACAACCTGAAGCTTTGCCCAGCAACAAATAAGTAAAGTAATTTATAAGATTTGAAATTATAAACAAATTTTAATTGGAAATTAATATTCGATTTATGTCACCTTTTAGAAATCCAAAGTGTAATTATCGGATCTGGTTGGACGGTCACGAAGAGCTCAAGTTTCAAATACCTTTTTGCTTCCACAAGTTTGAACTGTAAAATTTATTACTTTCCGATAAATGGGCAGAATTAAATGGTAGAAGTTTGAAAAGAAACGATGAATTCACCGGCGCTAGTTACTTGTTGAAAAGACTGTCACGTTCTGGATTGCACAGTTTGTTATAACGTGCATCAGCAGTTATCCATACGACATCGAACGTGTTCTCGAAGTTCCTTCCACTGGGTCTTTTTGTTGGCATAAAAGGTAATAAAATTCTAATTTGAAGCGCCGCGATTGATATAATAAATTCTAGCTGAATAGTAAAAGTGAGTATGCACCAGAAGTAATTTTATTCGTAACGCTTCGGGAAGCACACTGTTTCTGTAATGACCAAAAACCCATTATTATTTCAAAAACAGAACAAATAGTAATGGGTACGTTATTTAAATAACCAACCTCAGTGATTCTGAAGTTCATTGTGTACACATGAAAGCCGCAAGGCATGTATAACACGCATATTTTACTGCAATTTAAAATCTATTGTAATGTATGTTGTTTTACAAAAAGTTTATATGAAAACATTTATTATGCAACAAATATTTGGAAAATTTGAATTGTGAAAACGTTATTTTATATTTATCAACCACATAATTCATTTTGATTCTAATTTGTCGTTCGCAGCCAAATTAAAATATAAATTCCTTTGAGAAGAGGACAAACAAATTTTTTATTTGGAACTGAAATTTATGCATGCAATAATTTATCACATTTTCGTTTTTATTTAATAATATAATATAATATTTTATTGGCAATAAACAATGTACAATAATAAATAAATAAAAAGATCAAAATAATAACAAAAATTGCCAACAGAATCATCTTCAGTAAACCTGGAAGATGTTTCCTGTTATTAATGATGAACCAGACACAAAAGAACAAAGATCAGTGTGAAGTGTACATGTAACCAATATACAGCAATTTATATCCAAGAAAGTTGCTCATTCATTAAATTATTGAAAACAACCCGTCTGAACACACTAAAAGGTAAAGAACATGAGTGCAAATAGAAAGACATTTCTCCATAAAATCAAATTCTACTTTAGTTTCGGAGAAGTAGTTCACTGCCGAGAAATGCCATAGGCTCATAATCTATTGTTGCAATTACCATACTAGCAAAAATAATGAAAGAGGAATAACACTAGCAAAAGAGTTCAGTTTCCACCTACTAGGCGTGATCAGCGTCATTCCGAGTGCACACCCACATTCATCGCCATAGCATCTCAAGCTTAATCCATCATCCAATGACGTAAATTACACCCCCGCAAGCCCCGCTGGGCTCATCCTTAAAAATAAAATATTATCCTATATTTTAAAAATATATACTAGTAGGCAAGAGGCTCACACCAAACTCTGTGGGAGCCCTCTGATTTTACACTACGGCACTGCCACCATCGCCTGTTAGGGAATCAAGACTTTAGAAGTACGTTCCCTAGGGGACACAAGCCAAACTCTTAACCCCCAAGACGATCGCCGGTAATGCAGTCGCAGACCATAAACCCCGCCACTGCGGCATTTTTCTATTGACTTCTATTGACAAAGACTGGATGCACCCAGTAAATAGAAGTGCTTTTACGACACCTTTGCCTTCTAAGTTTAATGCGTTCAGTTGTCTCCTCTTCATCCAAAATATAAGCCAATCACAAATGGAATAGTATTCAAATATGTCCTTGTTTGCTAGGAGTACTAGAAAACCGAAGCAGTACTGGAATCACACTGGCGCTTGACCGTGATTTGGCCGATAATGTGATTTTTTCTTAGAATCGTTCCATCAACTTTGCAATCTGCAAGACGGTCTGCAACCGAGCCAGCGCTCTATTCGATTAACGCACCAACCATAATCATACCCAAATTGACTTTGGATAGTTCGAAGATAAAAAAATGATTTTTTATTTTTCTTTCAAGATAGGAATCTTTCTTGATTAAATGTTTGGAAGATGGTTATCTATCAAAAACCAAAAAAAATTACTTATATAAAAGTGTATAGAAAATATAATAGGGCGTTTGGACAGATTTAAACTGCCTTAAAATTCGAGGAAAAAAGTGTGTTTGCATCTTATAGATCTCCGGGATTCAAAATCTAATTTACTTATACTGCGTCAGTCTGCGGCCTCTAATCGTGTTAAATTGGTAGCAGGAATTTTAATATTGCTGCTAAAAGTGCGCAGAAACAAAATTGGATAAAAAATGTTCGTGTCAAGTAGCCTTCAAAAATAAATTTAATATCGTTCCCAAACCGTCTACGAAACGGTAATTCTCGCTAGTTGTTTTGGCGTGCCTCCGAAATGCCAGCCATTTGTGGCGAACTTCAAAGTCGTAGAGGTAGGACTTCGAGTTTTTATAACCCATGTTCCCCATGCAGGCGCATACAAAATCAAATAAATCCATCTTGAGGCTGTGTTGTAGTATTGATTTATTTCTGTGGGAAAAGCTTGCTTCTCTTACTTGATTTTTTGATGTACTGGTGTTAGACTTTGTAATTTACACCGTTACAAAAATTATATACGACGTTTTTTTTTTTCTCCTTGCAAATAACTATTTCCCACGTCAATTTAACGTAACATGTGCGTACCCATGTTCTTATTACTTTTATTCAATCTTTTTGTCAAGCGTATAATTCAAAAAATTAAATGATCTTTGTTACGAAAAACTTCTCAGCACTTATCCTGAAAACCTTTTAAGAAGTTATATTTATAACGACGCTTTGAGATCGAACTCCTTGTTAAATGTTTTACGAAAAAGTTTATTCGGAAGAGTAAATTTAAAAATTGCAATTGCACGATGATGTAGGGTTAACAGTAAGATACCGTAAAGCGTAGCCGAGTAGAAGTTTTTAATCGCAAAGTTACCATTCTTTCTCCACGCGAGCGTAGGGATTACGAGAATTAATACACGAAATTTGCGCGCCATATTCACTGGAAGTGCGATTTCAATAGAAAATCTTTAAGTAGCTACATCACTCGAAAAATGTTCAGTTTGGCAGGCATTTAAGACGTAAATAACCTTTTGTTATTTGAGTCGAGCATTGCAGCTTTAAAATATAAAATCTGTCATCTACTAATTAAAATTCTGAGGCATGATGTTCCACTTTTCGGTTTTGTGATTTGTTATTGCTTTTACTTTGTAGAACTGAAGACATTTAAAGAGGAATCATAATTTTAACCTAGAAATAACGGATTTGCGTTAAATTTTAAGTCTATTATAAGAATGTTTCTTAAATATTATAACAGTAATTCAGTAAGACAATATTTCGCTCTCAATCCTTTCAAATTAAAACTCATTTTGAGGCAGAGTGTCAACCCAGATCGGAGAACGCTCAAAGATGATGGTAAATTAAAGAGATTCTGCTAGGATGGAGAGGATAACAATAAATTTCAAAAGGTGGCAATAACAGAGGCCACGTCATCCCATCATAAACATAATTTCTTATGATCCAGAAAATGACGAGTCGTATCAAAATTACCAAACGATTATGAACCAGTCATTACTTATAAAATACTTCTTACTTTATATACCTACGTTTCTTACCACAATTAAATAATCCAAATCTATATTTATTACAGTACTTCAACCATAGTAATCGAAAATATTAGAAAATATAAGGATAAGAATTTCAGTTATTGAAATCAAGCCCAAGCAAAGTTATTTTCTGGTAACACTATTCAACTTCGGGTCATCACCTAAGGAACATGATTTAAAATTCTGTGCGAAAGAAAACGGCTTAAGCCAACAAAATCTAACCAATTCTAAGATCGACTGGGCTGTAGTGATAGCAGTTTCCTTTTCAATTTCTGGACGATATACCTGTTGATTTACATGGATGAATATAAACAAGGGAGTCGTGGTCGGGATTATTAATATTACAGCAGATTTTCTTTGCCTTTCCTTGTTTCCAGTAACTTTGGCGAGCCCGCTGTTCGATAGAACATTGAAACTTACGCATATGAAAATGGCGACTATAACGTTTGAAGTATAAGTGGATAATTGTATGTAATTATACGACAAAAAGTACTGTCGTTTCAACAATAATTGTGTTTAACTAGGTATTTATCAAAGCAGCATTTTATAAATCATACCAATTTGGCGAAATGTTTTATCGAAGTTCATAGATTACAGTGCCACCTATGTGCAAACTATAATCTTTACATTATGGCTCCCAATGAGACGAACAATGGTGTGAAGTTTCTCGTAGGAATCATATTTCTCAGAAGATTCTTCTGTTATAATTAAAACGAGAGACCCGGTGTAGAAAAAGCAAGCAAACGAAAGCAGAGTGGTTCTTCATACCTACACTAATAGAAATTTTAATTTTATTTATTTCAAACAAATGGCAAACAATAGGGTCTTGAAATTTGAAAAAAAATATGCTTGAAAAAATTATTTCTTTGGTGTAGAGAAACATCAGTATAAGAAACTTTCGTATGGAGAAAAAAAGTATGTAATTACATTCATTTATTTTAGAAAGGTAAGTATATATTATATTTTAATATACCTTAACTATTCTTATTGTCAATTTACCTAAGTAGTGAAGGTTGGATGTAACCTTCGACCTTGTAAGAGATTATAATTACCCATACTCAGCTTGGATAAAGCTTATTTAATGTATATTTGAATACATTTAACTTACACACGTGTATGCGTGGATTATCTGGAATTCGTTACGCGCTGGGGTTAATGCCGTTTTGTTTTTGTCACATTTTAACTTAATTTGGCATCCTTTGTTTGACATTAATTTTTGTGCATTAAAATACCAATTTATTTGTGTTAGTTATCCTTTTCGGTATAAAGAAAACAAAGAATATGTAAAACGTGAAAAGAAAAAAATTGAAATCGTAACCTATCACGATGTTACAAATAATGTGAATATGTCTGTCTGCTTTAAAAGCGAGAAATTTTTTTCAAACAATTTCAGCCTGTTTCGTTTTAACAAGATAAAAAAAATAAAATTATTATCCGTTCACAGTCGTTGAAGAAGCACTCAAAAGTGGAGAAAATGTTACGCCCGTTGGATATAGTTACGTACATACATATATACAAATGTATCTTAACGGATATGGGATTTCAGAAGTACGCAGTATTAACAGGCGAATGAAATTCTTTTTTGATGGCAGGGAACATGTTTAAGCTTCATTGAGTTTAGGGACGCGAAAAGGAAAATTCGAGATTCAGTATACTACAGCTATCAAAGCAGCAGCTGTATGCTAGAGATAGTCACTATGTTAGATTACCGAGATTATATCAAAGAGTACGTGGCAACAAAAATGCCATTCAATATAATTTGTCAGTGGCATATTGATTGCCCTTTACTGATATCGTCAAATACTGAAATATTGTACACTTGATTTAAAAAATAAAACATTTACTTAAAGCCATTGCCGATGCAAAATTAGTTATTTTTTTTATCTGGCATAGGGTCTCTGATTCCTCTTATCTTATCTTAATCTCTAATTTCTTTCGCCCATTAAATCACTACATCCATTCCAATATTCTCTGGCTATTCCTCTTGCTGGTTGATCAAAATACATAATCCTCTGCGTTTGTTTTCGGGTTTGTTTTCTGGTTTGTCAAAAGGTGGATCTAAAGCCTTGGCTGTACACGTGGCTGCCATCTTATTACGCAGTATGCAGTCCCGTTCTTGGTTATTGATTCGTCTGTAAACCAGATCATTTTGCTTGATCTCATTCCCAGATGATTGCCTTCCATACGATGAACAATATTATTGTACTCTAACCTCGCATGTCTGCCCTTTTAGGTTTTCTGCAATCTTAAGTACCCTATACTTGTCTCTCCCATTATCGCCAAATACAGAAGAGAAAGGTCTAGGAGGTGTTTCATTGCTGCTAGTAAAAAGGTTGGGCATAATATGTTAAAAATTTGACAGTAGTAACTAATGATCTTCTTAATGCTTAGATTAGAAGGTTTGGATTTTTTATATCATGTAATATTCATTGTTATTATATATATCTTGTGATAAAACTCAAAGGATGCAGCTTACGATTTTTTTCTTTTCAAATCTGTTTGACATATATATTATTGAGGGCATTGCACCGGTTTGGTTTTTTCTATTGGATCTCCTATATCCTTTAATTATTACGCAGATCAATCGTACTAAATTCCAGTATCTTCTATTAGTCTATTCCAAGCCATTGATAAACCAACAAATGATCTGTTTTGCTGGTTTATCAATATAATCTTTAAAAAAAAAAATACATGCGGTTCGGCATTCAGAAATTTGAATTCATATAGGAATACAGTCTCCGTCATCACAGCCTACAGTTACGGTCTTTAATGCTGATTTCCCCTCTCTGACTTGTTCCAGAGCATTGAAAGCAAATCTCATGAAACTGTGGAAACCTTCTGGGTATTCCTTTAATAAAAATCTTTCCACCAATTGTCTAGTTGCATTGTTTCACTATTCTTTATGTCTCTCAATAACTCAGTATATTATTTGTGCTCGTGCTAGATTGTTAGACACCTTCACAACAAATTCTGAATTTATAGAGACTAACATATTTTCAGCCCTCACGGTGTGTGGTAATTTTATTTCTTATTTGAGATAGGAGAGAAGTTCGGCAAAGTTGCTAAATCTTGTGTTTATCATTAATCCCAAGAGAAAATAGGCTCGTGACAAATGACACTAGATTAAAAAAAAAATGGAGAGGTTAATTTCCTGCTCTTTCATTCACGCTCTTGGTTTGGTCTTGTGCAAAAACCTAAAGATAGATTCTCAAAACTACTTTCGATTTTCTATCTAAACTTAATTATTCCTTATCGCCACCATATTAATCTTGTCACCCTTAAAAAGAGTTCTTCTCTAATTTTAGCCACGGATAATGCTTGATGTTACATTTGTACATTAATTGACAGAAAAAATACGTAGGTATCCTATTTAGGAAATTTTACAATGTCAAACATTGTAATATGGTAAGAAGAGGCACACTAATAAGTCGAAACTATTACCAATTCTGTAATGGATAACAGCAATGTGGAACACTATTATGCACTGCAGAAACCCAAACGAAAGAAAAATACAACAAGGAGTGGTCTTCTTCATTATGGTTTAAACAATTAAATGATCATTTGACAAGCCATTTTACAGAACGAGTTAGGTGTGAAGAAGTATTAAATTGGGCAAGTCACTTTGCTATCAGTCGTGAAGCCCAGTGTTCAAATCTGATTCTAGTCGATAACCGGTTCTTTCCGGGATCGCAATGATGATTATAAGAGAGATTTGGCTCTGCGGTGGTGCCTGGCAAGCATCAATTGCTTAGGTTTTATATACTTCTTTACAAAAAAAAAATTATTGATGATGGCAACGAGAGTGGAGTTGTGCTTTCAAATTATTTAGTCTTTCTTAGTGTTAATTTTACTTTGGGGTAATGCATGACGTAGAGCTGTGACAATCATCTGGCTATTGCAAACTTACTTACTTCTAGAGACCCTTTTATTGTGTTCGGTTTCAAAAGGAAACATTACATATGGAAATGAAAATGTCATTTCAATTTTTTTTTTCGTGTAAGGAATAAATGCTGAATTGTATGCGAATATATTAAACTAAATACTGCAAAGCTTAAAATAACAGTTATTGCAAATTCCACATTAATATGCATTGCATATTTAAAATAGAATGTGAATTCATTTGATATATGGTAAATTGAAGCATTTTTCTCTTTCAATGCATGTTTATTGCTTTATGCTTTATATTATATGTGTGTAATTACTAGAACAATTCATCGAGTCAGTTTTTGTAGTTAGGTTGATTCCAATTTATATGATCCCTGATTTAGGGATATTGTAAATACAATATATATAAATAATCGTTAAATAAATTGTAGGCTTTTACTATTAATAATTTCGTGTTGTATTTATTTCGAACTACATGCATATCTTCCTAACACCCTCTAACAAATAAAAATGTGTTTTTATGTTTTGCATGGCTATTTGCACCTTATATAAGTTGGAATATAATTATAATTATTCTGTATTAATACAGTAAAACTGAAAAATAAATCTAGCTCAGCGAAAATTTTAAGCAGAGTAAATGCAGGAACGCGCCCTTTATAGCTGCAGTAAGCGCTAAAAATTTATATAAGCGTTTTATGGGCTTCCGCAACAAATGGTGTTCATAAAAAGTATGAGTACGTACTGATATAATACCTAAGGAAGGATATCGGCTATTCTGGTGCTGAATACGATATGTATACTAAACGTCGACTGAATTTATGCCAAATGGTCTATTGTGTAATTTTGTGTCGCATTAAACAGACCCGGTGTTAAAAATGATACAAAGTTTGAAACGAAATCCTATAGTATAAAGTTTATATTATTTGGATAAAGGAACTTTTATATTCCTTGTATTACATTTATATATGCGTCCTGATTTTTATGTCATACTAGAGAGGCTTTATTATACGATTATTTTTGTAATTATAAAAATGTTTTGGCCTCAAACAATGTTGTTTGAAATTGAGCTATATCATAAATGTAGATTGATATCTTTTTCGCTGATAAAAAACTGGTAAGTATACAGTTTAGGTTAGTATAATAATTATAGTCAGCAAAAGTTGGACTCAGTATGTATTATTACTGCATGACGCAATTTTAATCAATTTCACGACGGCAGTTAAATTGGATTTGTCCGTACATACATACCTACTACAAAGTTGTTAATCGAGTTAAGACTTGCTATAAAAGTTGTCCGTTATTAAAGCCTTGTTAATGTCAATAGCAGTTGGAAATTCCCTTCATTATCTAGATAAAAGAGGTAATATGGGTAATATGATTACTCTTCGGTTTTAATCTATCCTACTACGAATTAGAAATTAAAGTGTTTGATGTATTATTGTGAATTTTGGGAGATTAAGCATTTTTTATGTTCGTTCAAAGCTCAAGCGCTATTAGGTCTGCTACTTATTAACTGAACTGTACAAGCAAGGCCAATGTGCGTGCAATGCCGATAAGGACGTAGTCACAGCGTAATACAATAGGGAACAAGTTTTGTGTAACATGTTGTAATTAATATATCAATACAGACTTGGTGCATTTGTCTGTATTGATACGCCACCCTTGCGGCACTTTCAACGATATTGCCAAACATGGGAGGACCTAGCTGCAGACGGAGGAAACTTCTATACGGAGTGATACAGTCTCAGATACTCTACGCGGTGCCATCTTGGATCAACGCTTTGGACATTAAGAAGAACCGGAACATCTTGGAAAAAAACTCAAAGGAAGATCTTGTTAAGATGTATCAGTGGATATAGAACTATCTCCACCGAGACGACACAAGTGATAGCCGGTGTACCACCGATCTCTATCTTGGCAGATGAGCAGACGAGACTGTATAGTTCTGGTGGCCGATTGTCGCCATTCTTAAGACAGAGGGAGAGAGCGGTAACCTTGAAGAAATGGCAGCGGGAGTGGGATAGACTTGATAGCAGGGCGGCCTGGACGAGGACTCTGATCCGGGACATTGCTCCGTGGGCTCGGTGCGGTTTTCGGAGCGCCGATTACTTTATGACCCAGTTTCTTTCCGGTCATGGACATTTCGGTAGTTATCTGAAAAGGTTCAAGTTGGTGGAGGATGACTGCTGTCTGGATTGCGGCGCTCCGGATGATACTCCCGAGCATGCAGGCATCAGAAAACAGTGTGCCAAATACCGTAACTTCATGTCTAAATTCATTAGCGCAACATCAGGCGTACTCTAAGGGTAAAATTTAGCACCCCTTCTATTCTTAATTTGTATTAATGGTCTAGTTAATGATATATCTTGCGGAGAACTTACTGACGATTTAAAGTTATTCGCCTCTATCGATCCTATTGAAGCTTGTGAAGTACTCCAGTCTAATAGTAACGCTGTTGTTTCTTTGTGCAGAAAATGCAGGCTTTCACTTAAGGTTTCTAAATGTACTTCTATGACCTTACCCGAAGGATCTAAGAGTATTAGTTGATAACAAACTTTCCTTTTCCCATCACATAGTAGATGTCGTAGCTCGATGCTTTAAACTTTATGGCTTTATCTATGGATTTTTAGCAACTCTCTACAATATATCCTTCAAACTGAACGATTTGATCAGTTAATGAAATTACTTGGACAGATTGGAAATAATCAAACCCGTTAAGTTATTTTATTAATTAGTCGTCTCCTAGTAACGGATATAATATTAATAATAATATTTTAATTGTTTCCTACTTCTTGAGCTATAGTCTGAGCACATGTGCTTTAATGGACGACTCCTTTTGCCTGTCTCCCTTACTTTATTAGTGGTAGGTTTATCTTTTTAGGCACATAATTTCATACATTAATTTCTTTTGATTGGGGTTAGGTGGTAGAACGGGTCATAGCATTGCCATGACCTGAACTTCACCCCAAGATTCCGGTTTATTATCACTGTAGGATTCATGCAATGTTATGTTATGTGTATACTCTTATTCCGGAATAAAGTTTATTATTTATTTACTTTCTCGTTCCAGGTTTTCCTGCATGGGTGCGGATGAACGTAGTTCTGATCTCTAATAATTTTTCAATACGTATTTCTACGCGATTTTCACTGCAAAGAGAAAATAGCAGTTTTACAAAGCGATTTCATTTTTTAGGATAGCACAGCGGTCGAAGCAAAAATAACACTGTAGTCTTATAAAATCTGGTGGATCATGTATTTATAACTAGCAGCCCTGCGTATCTAGACAACGATCTAGATTGTTTTCTATTTACATTGTATACGTCCTGCAGTATTTTATTATTCATCAACAATGTCAGTTTAACGCGTTTCGCTGTTCACTATTTCGAATTGATTTCAACATTTTATTCATTCTCGTACAAACAGAAGAGATTTATTGCTGCAACTATAACAACACTTTGGCGTTTTATTATTATCTCTATGTATGTACATTTAAGATGGCTATTTATCGTTTAACCAGTTTTCAGTGTTTGGTACACGGAGAAAAAAAGATGTTACCACGTATTATAAATATAATGAATGATATTAACTCAAGGACAACAATACGTTATCTAGTACCCAGTATTCATCCATGTATTACTGTTTATTAAGAAGATGGTACGCTCTAATATAATTATAGTACAACCAACTATAAAGTTAGTTGTCCTTATTGTTACTATCTATTTTTCTCAGTGTAGGTTTAGATTTTCTAATAGAGTTAAATATTTATTCATACTTCTGTATTTTATGAAATAAATTAACTTACCTACTTACTTTATAACTGCAAAGGACTGCAATTTAACTCATAAAATCAAAATATTAATTTAATATTAAACATCGTTTAGATTTACAGAGGAACGTGTGTTATCTACTAATAAATGGTTAAATGAACTTCTTTTTCCGTTCACAAGAGAACCCCTCAGACTGTCACTCACAGATTTGACTGGAACTTGCAGAGCAAACAAAAATAAAACTGTATATCACAAGATGACCCTTTTGTAGGTCTAACAAGCTACGCTCACCAAGTTTTTTCACTCCTTTATAACAAACGTCCACCCTTTTTACTCACTTTATTTATTCCAGCTTTTTTACTGTTAGCACATTTCAACTGTTTAATGCACAATTCCATTGAAAGAAAATTACAAAATCGCTGGATTTGTGTAAATATTGACAGATACTGTACTGATAATTAGTAAAGCGTTGTGCATTTATTGATTTTATTATAACACAATTACTAATATGCTATCAAAAATTACGCCTAGATCTTTAACGAGATCAGTGCGAGCTAAATTGAGAGAGTCAATAGCATAATTATAATCGATGGACTTGAGCCGACGTGTGTAAGTCATCGTTTTACATTTTCCTATATTCAGTGGAAGGTTATTTCGCGTGCACCACAAGAAAATTCTATCCAGGTCTAATTGAAGCGCCTCGCAATCCGCAACGTTAGTTATGGTACGATATAATTTTAAATCGTCTGCAAATAATAGTTCTTGCGATGATATGATGCTAGGAAGATCGTTAATGAAAATTATAAATAATAATGGGACTAGGTTGGAGTCCGAAGTGTATCCATTGTAGTGAACATATTGAGTTCTGTCCTCCAAATAAGTCTCAAATAAGGATGTCAAAGAAGTACTAAATCCAATAGCTTGAAGTTTCTTTACGAGAAGGCCATGGTCAATTCTATCAAAGGCTTTAGCAAAGTCTGTGTAGATAACGTCCACTTGGTTGTCAGTGTCTAAAGTTCTAAAGCATGCGAAAGATACTGATGGAATACAGCTACGTTTGTAATTGTTGATCTACCTTCCATGAATCCATGTTGATGGGAAGAAATACTAGATTTAACACGCGGATAAATTGAAGTATATAGAAGTATATCAAATATTTTGGCGAAATTTGATAATATTGCTATTGGTCGGTAGTCAGCTATATCTGACGCATCACCAGTTTTGTGCACAGGTACAATCTTCGTAACCTTCCATATATCAGGAAAAGTTGCAGTCCGCAACGCTAAATTGAAAATTTTGGTAAGTGGCACAGAAAAAACGCCCATACAATCCTTAATCAAAAAGGCAGGTATCTGATCATCACCCGCAGTCGGTCGATCCTTCAATCTCCTGATGGATAACGTGATATCCTCCTCACTCACTCCTTGGTTATATGTTAATATAACCAAGACGTGTTGCAATTACTTTCAATTTCTAATTCTGTATCGTTGGGTAGATATACGTTATTATTATTATTCTAACTGCAGAGTAATAATAAACAAATTTGGGAAAGCTCGAAAATAAATCTTAATGTTAAGAGTGTATGACTGATGGCGTGGTTTTCCCTGTTTTACTTTATGAAATTAAGCAAACAATCAGCAAGAAAATATTTTTTAATATACCCAGTGGTTTAAAAAAGTTAAATGAACCAAGTTGACTTTATAGCGGCTCTCAACAATCTTGTAAATTGCAATTAAGTGCGATATGTGACATTATAAAGAACTTAGCAAAAAAAAAAACAAAAATTCAATAAAGAGGTGCATATTGTTGCTGTTATACTTGTGCTATTTTCAAAAGTTGCAGTAAACGGATGTGGTTGCAGAAATGTGCTGAACGTATTGAATTCTTGAATCGAACGATAAAATTTCCATTTCGAAAGGTCTGCCCATATAACCCCTTATTGGATGCTGCAATCATTAGATGTGTTAGCACTGTATACGTGAACTTGTACTAACCAAGAGCCGAACTTAACTGATTACTATTTCTCTGAAGGAGATGCAAGTTAGCGCTACCATGATCAGTTGTGTTTCATGTGTGTAACGATAACAAAATACCGCATGCAAAATTTCATATAAATCTTAATATTTTCAAGCCCTCTACAACCATTCCTTCATCGGTGCAGTAACGTTTGCTGAAAATTAAATTCACATTCGCCTATTTCTCTGTGAAAAGAAACCATCGCTCTTGACATGACCTACGATTGCCAAATCTTTAACTATCTGTCTGCATATGTATTTGCATTAGCAATACTTTCTTTTTGCTTTCCCCAAATATGATTTTATTGATAATTAATCTTATAATAATAACCAGGTCTCTACATGTAAGAAGGCAAGTCCTCAACCTCGTCCGAATCTCTCTCTGTTCTGGTCATCACATTCAGGAGAGGAAGTTTTTTTGTCTTTGCCCGAATTCCTTTAAATCGATAATTATAGATTTTCTTTCGCAATAGCTAATCCTTCGTCATACATATACTTAAGGAAAACATTTCTTTAACCATTTTTATATTCTAGCAATCTGAGCTTACCGGCGCCTTGCTATAAATAGCGGTACCCCAAGGATGCGCAGAATTTTCAATTGGATTATCACCCCTTAGGTTTGGTAACTAGGTAAACTTTTCCAATTTAAGTAACTTGTTATTACTTGCAAGATGCCGTGGTGAGAAGATTAATTGCGGCAGTATGTCGAGGATTTTAAATCTTATTCGCTTTACCTAGTTCTGCCAACTGCAGGTCATCCTCTGCTATCTACGGTGGAACGTTTTACGTTGCTTAATCGCTTTAATTTTCGCCATATCCTCGATACTTCCCACCTTAACTATAGGATAGGATAGGATATAAGAGATAATTTTGAATGCGTTCCTGATCTGGAAATTTCCCATTCCGTTTTATTTTTATTGCAAATTAGTATAATTAGGGTTTGCACATTACAGTGTCTGAAAGTAAAGATCGAAGATGTCGCTAATTGTTCAGCGCACTAATTAAGCCACAATTCAAGGAGACGTGATTACTAGCTTTACGACAGACTAACTGTATATATTAGTTTGGGCTTCCTTATGTCGAAAGATACAGTCCCTGTTAATTTGAATGAAAACTATTGTTGAATACCTAAAAATAGTTTTGATAGGCTATTAAATTTGTATCGACAAAAGTGACCAAGTGGCGGACATTGGCTTGCGTTATCTATAAAAGTCGAGCGCGTTCATACTCTTTTAAGGGTAATTTTACCAAAAGAAAAATTCCGTGCAGGTGGAATCGTAGGCAACTAGTGCTATAACAAAAGAAAGTATTACGACGAAAAAGTGAAAATTTTGATACTGCGAGTAAAAAGAGGAAATACCTAGTCAAAATGGTTATATAATACATTTTTTTTGTAGAAGTGGATCATAACAGTCGCAGGTCAAAAGTATCAACAGAAATTGTCAGTACTCAATCAGTATTTCTGTCGAAAGTTCAAATTGCAATAGTGGTAACAACTCGAGAAACCTCAGACTGACCAGGAAATGTGAAGATCCAAGTACTGACCGAGGCTGTACAAAAAACACCATTGTCTTATCGACAATGTTATAGGGCAGTAAACTATAATTAACAATACTGTAAACAGTATTCAATCAGTGGCTATTAGCAGAAACGTGTTTCGCCATAAAAAGGGTCGTTAGTACTACTGGGCGATTGATTGCAATTAACGCCATCAAGCCTATGTAAAAAATACATAAGGTGAAAATATGCGAATAAGAGTTAATACTAACCAAATATTTTTCTCACGGTGCGGAAGAAACCTTTTGTAAACACCAATTAATAAAAAGGCGACTCTATCGTAATTTATTAGAGGCCATGCAATAAGATTGTTTCTATTGTAAAAGAATTTTCCAAAGAGCCGCTTTTTGTTGCTGTCAGGTTGTATAAGTGCAGCTGTGTGCTACATAAATTGCGTTTGGAATGCATTTTGGATGTCGTGCCCGAAACTAATCGTATGTAAGTTAAACGAGCAACAAGTCGCAAATTTATCTAATCATGTTAAAACAGTGATAGTTCATGCGCTGACGAATTACCCGGTGTAGCTAAATAAAACAAATTACTTCATATACAGGGTGATTCACTTTTGATTCCCATCATCGGTATCACGCTGATTATTAAAAATAGATCGCTGGTTTTAACCTTTGTATGTATTGTTACACCGTACCAAAATATTTCGAAAAGTTTCGAACACAGCTTCACTTATTGTTAGTCAAGTAAATTTCAATATTTGTTTTGTAATGGACTACCCATTCACACATCCATTAGACCTTGTTTTTAAAGGCTCATGAACGAGATTTCATATGTTAAAACAATCCACTATAGTTCGCTGATAGCTAGTTATTATATTTATAATCTTCAAATATTTAATATTCATTCACAGCTCTATTGTACCCTAACCACAGCAAAACACAGAAACCCTTTCGTAAACGTATGTATAGGTATATATGTATATATTAACGCGTTCATATGTTTCCATTTCCATAATTTCCCCAGCGCTTCGAAAATGTTACTCGCACAACTAGGTAAGAAAACAATAGATATCCGACATCGTCTTCTGTAACGAATAATACGGGCTCAAATTTACTATTGTTACATTTTAATTGGCGTCCTAAACATTTTGATGGAATATGTGGCTCAGAGGATTAATTAATTGTTTAGAGGACTAATTTAGTTATTCACTGATTACAGTTTTAATACAGAGCTAATAATTTATTAACCACATTTTATTTATTTATTTATTCATTTAACGAATTAACATAAACAGGTAATAAACCTAATAACTATGTGTTAATACAATTTTAACTAAACATACTTTTCAAATCTAGGAGAAAGAACGAAAATCAAAAATCATTACTGCTATTACAAGATACAATTACGAAAGTAGTAAAATTAACTATATTGATTAATTATAACAGATTTGGCAGATCTAAGGAGTAAGGCTTTGGGTATATAAAAGAATTCCACATCCCTGCAGAAAATTTCTTAAAGGTTAGAGATTCTGTGCACCGGTGATAGGAAACTATATTTAACCGACATTGGTTGAACGGCTCTCAAACTATAATAAAGAACATGCAATGTAAACAGTGAAAGCAAACGAGCATTACCAAAAACGTTATTAAAAATTTTATAAAGTGAATAAATCATTGCAAAATCTCGACGACGAGAAAATAGAGGTAATGGGAATTCTTTTCTAATATTTTCATGATTCAAATCGCGATTAGTTATTATATATTTTTTTGTAGTAAAGAGATTCTATCATCTTTTTACCCTTTTCTGCCATAGGACTCCGACATATTGCCTACATACAAAGTCCAGCTTTGACATATCTATAGAATTGTATGATTGAATAATAGATTTAATATTAACAAAGTTTGAAGTATTTCTCCTTATAAAACCTAAATATCTAAAATCCTCCAATGTAATTTTTTTAACATGTTCTATAAACGAAAATGTTGATTCAAATATCACATTTAAACCCCTAATGCTTGCTGTGTGCGCAATATTTATATTGTTTGATTTATAATTGAAGATACAAGGAACTTTCTTCATTGTGAGACTCACAACAGCACCCTTCCCTATATTAAGATTCAATTTATTATTCTGACCCCAAACAAATAATCTGCTAAAATCATCTTGCAATCATCTGCAAACAAGGGGCATTCAGATATTCTAAAAACCTCAGGCCACTTACGAAAATTTACTCACGAATTTTACTTGGAACGAGAAATTCTTTCAAGTTATCAAGAGGATATTTCTAGCAAAAGCTCATAATTAATTTTCTTTTAAATTTATTCCTAATATTTCAAACAGGACTTATAATCTATTTAATTTACTGTTTGAGCAATATATGTACGTTTACATTATCTCATTCATCACAAGAAAACTATGGAAGTTATATATGTACATATATGAATAATGTTGTAAAGAAAATTTTACAAATTAGGCAGCCCACAAAATGTCGCTTGTAACGGTGCCTAGCATTATTGTAAAGTTTAGGAAAAAAGGCTAATTATAAGTTCGCCAGCAGTATATCTCGAGAGTTTTGCGGGATCAACTGCCATTGTTGAATTAGGCATTGAAGTTAAATTTGATTCTCTTTGTGTTTAAGCATTTAGTGAATAGTACTACAGCAGGTTGAAAATCAGATGAAATTATTCAAGCGGAATATACAAATTGTGAACAAGCACTGATTCTAACCTTAATACAAAAAGAAAGTTAGCTTATACCAATAAACACACTATTTTGATTTACAGTTATTGAAAGGTGTATTTTCCATTTTATTTCTGAACGATCATTTTATTCTATAGTGAAACCTTCCTACAACGGACAGTCATGGGCCTGACGGATTTGTCAGCTGCAGAGGGGTGCACAATATTATGTAATTGATATAGCGCATTAGAAAACGGGCAATAAACTGAACAAAAAGTACAAATTAGGTACATACTTATAGGTGTTTCACAAACAAATAAGAACTGAATTAGAAATCATATAAATCCAAAGATATAAAATAAAAGAAACCAGAAGAATAGATATCTAACCAGTTACCTTGTATTGGTACTTACCATCAAAATGGCGTTAACTCATTCAGAGTACTCAACTACAAGAAAAAAAAATAAGAATATAGAAGCTGTGTTTTTGGTAGCGCAAAGGAAATGCTTTTCCGGCTTCAAAGAAGATGTTTTAAGTAATATTTCTTTTCATCAATCTATATGCATAATTATTCACGATGAATAGTTACGATCCATTTTATATGAGAATCAGTTTTCTTCTGTATTCTTCCCCTTGCACACACTTCGGTTTCTGCATCTGCGCCCCATAGCTTCTTATTCATGCATCTGTTTCTGTACTCCAATTTAGTGAAGGTTAGCAATTATATCCGATCGACAAGTGCCCCTGGGTCTGCCTCTGTATCTTTATAGAAATTGTATTGAATTACCAATTCTGTTACAACTTTTACCCATGGTCAAATTCGCCGAATTTCCACTCTACTTTGTTGTTTGTTCTTTTTCGAACATGAATTAAAAAAAAAAATATTAGAGTTTATCTTAATTTTCAATATTTTGCAAGTGTCCGCTCTGGAGAGGTAAATTTTTGTTTTGATGATGAAAATTTGAATTTTTCCTACCGTGAGTCAGGTGTCCATTGCAATGGGGTTGTAAATACATTGACATCCTAATCCTCCGGCCCGGGATATTATAATTTTTTTTGAATTTATTAAATTTGATTTGAGGTGGATGTCTGTTAAAAGATGTTTTACTGTATTACAAATATATACACGTCATATTTACCAAGTAACGTATCAACATCCTGCAATTTCTATTTATATACAGATAATGCGGGAAATTGTGGCTTATTTTAAATCACTGATATATAGGAAAAGTCTACTCATTCATAATAAGGTAAGTATAAGTTTAAGGAAGGAAATGTAAAAATATTAATTCCATAAAGTAATGATTTTTATTTATTGTTTGCTTAGAAAAAGTTGAGAGATATTATTTCTAATTGTATTATTTAATTATTATATACCTCATAAGTCCTACGTAGCAAATGGCATATTAAAGTCAAATATTTTCGTTTCCTTGTTGAAACTGCAGATTTCGTAATCCTTTTACCTAATTGTTCCCTAGAGTACCTACTTAAAACAACCCTACTAATCATATTCTAAGTGAGCGGGTAATTTACAAAACTTTCAAACAAGCTTTACTTGAGAACATATGGAAATATTTAAACTCGTCGGGAAAGTAGCTAAAACTTCTCACATTGAATTAAGATTGACGTTGAATATGTTTCTTTCTATTAATTTAGTTTTGGAAAGTAGATGCACCTCATATACTATACAAGAACATAAAAAGAATGAGCTAGATCAAAAGATGAATGAATGGAAACTCTTTACTATTTCATACGTCTACCTCTAGCTTGTGCCGTATTGTTTTACCTAAGATATTTCCTATGCTTGTGACATTATTCTTATTACTATTGCTGAGTTGAATCCCTGTCCCCTGCTGTTTGGCAGTTTCGACCTTTTAAGTTTATTTCCTTGACGAAGGTTGTTGTTTAGGTATATTCATAAGAATGTACGGGTATAACTTCAGATCCCCTAATATTTACCCGGCCTTGACTGTTTACAGTCGCAATTTCACCGGTATTTAAGCACTTTGCTTATTTATTTATGACAAAATAAGTTATCTTTCTTAACATAAATATATTTTGTAAAAGAGTTTTTATCGGTTAGTTAAAACAATTTGTGCTATAATAATGAATGTTAAGATTAACTGCATGCCTTCTGTGAGAGTTTTAAATAAGTTTCAATTAGGTTTCTTGTAGGCTTTTGTTATCAAAATATATATTTCTTTTTTAGGAAAGTAAGCCAAAGTATATAGTAAGTGTGTAATGAGCATATAGTATATACATGCAGTATGAATCATAAATGTGCAGCAAATAACTTAATAGAAGAGCAAACAATCAAAGACGCGCTATGTGAATACAATTTGGATATATGCCTTGTGTACCTACCTCCTTAATTGTACAAAATGTATTATTTGTCTAAATATCATTTCTTCTGAATTTAAAGGTATTACGCCTCTACGTTAGCCAATGGAAAAAGAAAGAGAGGATACATTTTTAATTGAAAAAGACAATAAATTGTCGAAACATCTTAAGAAGATATAAATGTGTTTTATTAAGAAAAAACATATTTCCAAAGATAAATAAATACACTATAATAAATAATAACATTGGCTAAACAAGAAAACATTAAATAATACTAAAGATTAACGGAAGAAAGTAAATACTACGTACTTTAAATTAAGAAAGTAAAGGCTCTAATATGTATATACTTAATATAACTTTTTACTGAGGAAGCGATAAAGTTAACTCATCATTAGCGTATTCAATAGAGGATTTGTAGGAAATGTTCCTGGGTATTTTTAAGCCATTTAAAAAGGAATTAACGCAGGTCTATTTCCTGCGGAATAATTCATTTAGGCATGGAAATGTATTTAATATGTATGTATGTAAATTTTACGTTCGGAAAATAATCTGGGCATAGCAAAGGGGCTTAATCATCTCTATTCATAAATATGTATAATCGATTTTATTAATGCTGTATAGATGAACTAATTTTAAATTAGTAAGCTTTAATTCGTTTTATTTTCAACTGACAGATGAAAGGTACCTACATAAAATTACTATTTATCTAATCATTGGCATGCAGGCATCGCATCGAAATCATCAAATTTTAAGGAAGCTAATGTACTACATTTTGTTGAAATGTAAGTAATGAACAGCATTTACAGCTGTAACGGCGAAATTTTTATGAAATGTGTTAATAATTAGTTTCCTTTAAAACAACGTATTGGTCGAAAAAGTCGCGGCTGGCTTATGCGTGAGGTAAAGTAATCCAGCCACTTTGCAAAAACACTTCCCGATTTTACACGAAGTATATATACAACCAAAAAGCAGGCAGTTTCAATTATTACGTAATGTTAAACGAAGTTATTATACATATGAAATGAATTCATCAACCAATCAGATAAGGACATCATGGAATATTATGAACGAATTGTCAGGCAAAACAAAATATAATCTTAAATAATGATGAGAAAATAAGTGATCCGAGTGATGTTGCCCAAGCCTTTAACAATACTTTAACCTATCTGCGCGTAATGTAATCTCAAAAATATCCAACAATCAGGCAACTTACAACTTTGAAGTTTTTGATTAATTTATTCGTTGAAGTATGAGAATATGCGGAAAAATTAAAAATTGCACGTAAATATGCATGCGGAAAGGCGGGGGAACAAATAGCTATGCTCACCCGCATAATGTCAAACAGGAGGCCCGAGTAGTGAGATATGGATATTGCTTTCTGGGGTTACGCATCCAAAATACTCCATGGTGCACCAATCTTGCATAAGGTTCTACAGAAGAAAATGTACCGGAATCGTGTGGGAAGGCAGCAGAGGAAAATTGCTGACGGTAGCGCCAAGCTTCCGAACGGCGTCACTCGAAGCGCTATAGGTAATTACAGCAACGGCTCCTGTAGACCTTATGGCGTATAAAAAAATACAGGATGGTAGTATTGCCAGGGGCGGGGGATGACAGAGAGAATGATAATGGAAATATGAGAGAGTAATAATAATAATAATAACCTTTATTCATTTGACACACAAAAGGAGTATATGAAACGTCATATAATACAATAAACACAAATAAAACAGAAAACAATAAAATTACAAATCCGTTAGCCGTCACTAGTCGCTGTCATCCGTGCAATACCGTTAAAATACTCTTCAGTTGAATAAATGCAGTTTCGTATGACAAAGGATTTAATTTCAGATTTAAAACGCATTTCCTTTGGAATTGATTTAAGGTTAAATGATAACGCATTAAAGAGACGTAAACCAAATATGCGAGGTGAATTACCGCTCAACGTTAATGAATACGAAGGTATGTGGAAGTTAAACTTAGATCTGGTATTGTATTGATGAATCTCATTATTACAAATAATATATACCTCAGAATTGTAAGATTAATCCAAGAGATGCACAATGCACGCGCGTGTACTTCAACCGATACTCCCACACTCCAAAACCTATATACCAGACTTGTGGTTGTGGACGGATTATTATATGTTCTAAATGCTGAGTGGGCCTGGAATATTTAGAATGTATGCCAAGGGGTTTAAGAAAGATGGCACAGACCTATGTGCATATTGTGATGCTGAAGACGTGACGCAGTATACAGTGTTCGAATATGTGCTATGGATTGGCAAGAGAGCGCAAGTAAGCTTTGACAGAGGTACAACTATAACACCCGAAAATATGATTGCAGAGATGGTAAGATCTGAAAAGAAATAGAAGATTATTCACATCTGTTTAAAGGAATTGGAAGAGTGGGAAAGATAATATCGACGTCCGGAGAAGAAGATAGAATCCCACACGCATGGGGATACGGACCCGTTTATGTCTTATGAAGATCTCTCCTCTTAACCCTTAGATACCCAAGCTTCGCAAATCAACGTAAAGACCCAAGCGGGGGTCCCCCTTTGGCTTTTGGGAATTTCGAAGCCCGAGGTATTGCAAAACCGTACAAAATATTCAATAACTTTAGAATAACAACAATTAGACCTATATTAAAGATGTTTATTAAAAACGCAATATTTTAAAATAATTCGCACAAATAAAAATTTAACAAAATTAAAAATTTAACTTCAACTCTGAACAAAAAGTGTAATAACGAAAATATATGTTTAGATTCATGATTCCTTCACGGCACAATCAAAACAAAGGACTTTAGTAGTTTTCCTACGATGGGCTTCACAAACAAATTTTGTGCAAATATCACAAGACACTTTGCTTTTCTTATCTTCTTTTCGAGGACATTTATAACATCTACCACATTTTCTGGGTTCGACGGCCTCGTTTTTGAGAGGGGAATGTAGTTCAATTCCGCAATCAGTTAGAGCCGTTTTGACATGTCTATGAAGATTATCATTAGCACGACGCTCCATATTTCTTTTTGCCAGGTCGTCAGCAAGCTTCAAGAGAAACAGGCGTCGACGACAAGAGCTCTGCCTTTTCCATTCTGAATGTTTCTCAATGTAGATAATAAAAGAGTTCATGGAGCTTATATCCACAATGTTCATAAAGAGCCTAAAGGGCCAGCGTGCGGTTCTTCTAACACATGTGTATTCTGTCACCAATTTATCGGCATTGTCGACGGCACCCTTTGTGGCATTGTAGTCCAATATCATCAAGGGTTTCTCATTTTCTTCTACTGAAATGCTTTTATCATGATGTTGAGATGATAACAAATGAACCATTTTACCTTTCTTCGGTATATAAGAGACCATCGACAAGTCATTAGTGAATGCAAATTTTGAGGAGTGTTCTGGAAGAGTGCTTACTTTCAATTCATTAGGGGTATGCTGTTTGTTCTTCCGAACTGTTCCAAGGAATGTAAGTTTTTTAGTGAGTAAAAAGTTGGCTAGTTCCACGGTAGTGAAAAAGTTGTCTGTTGTAACTCCTTGTCCTGAATTATAGTAGGGCTCAACCAAATCGGTTACTACACGATATCCTTGATTTTGTTCCCTAGCATTGCCAGGTAGTCTACCAGTGTAGACTTGCAAATTACAAAGGAAAGACGTTCTAACATCAGCAGCCGCCCAAATTTTGATGCCGTATCTGGCAGGTTTTGATTTTATGTACTGCCTGAATGGGCATCGTCCCCTGAAGGCAACCAACTGCTCATCGACTGTTATATGTTCAGATGGTTCAAACGCTCTTCTGCAATGTTCAGTAAACATGTTCCATACGTCGCTAATCGCCGCTAGTTTGTCCGTTTCTTTTCTTTCAGGTCTTGTCAGTTTATCGTCAAATCTCAAGAAAACTGAAAGTTCTATAAATCTATTTCGCGACATTGCAGCACAAAAAAAAGAGCGGCGTATAGTGGGATCAGTGGTCCACATTTCTCTTGTCGATTCCCTTCTGCATCTCAAAGTACCCGCTTTTATAAGAATACCTAGAAAACAGTCTAACTCGACATGATCCAGTGGTTTCCATTTTTTTTTTATTCTGGATGCTGATCAACCCACAAAGTGTAATATCTTTCTGCTTCCTCGTTCGTATGAAGACAAATTATATCCTTGATTTCCGTAGTTATAAATAAATTAAAAATTTCCACAAAAGAGTCGGCAGTGCTACTGAAAGTTGTAAGACCAGGACGAATATTCAAAATATTTCTCGCAAGACGCTTAGAGCTCCGTCCAGGATTACTAGTCCACTTCATACCTGATTTTGCTTTATATTCAGTTTCTTCTTGGTCCTCGTTTTCACTTTCGGTAACTTCTTGACCATTATCAACTGGCTCGACATCGTCTTCTTCCTCAGAATTTACATTGTCATCTTCTGACTCTGACATATATTCTTGCAAATTTAGCTCCTCTTCGCTACTGCTGTCATCATCTAAATCATTTTCATAGTCTAATTCCCCCTCAGATTCCGAGAGATCACCAAATCTTGAAGCTATTTCTGCAAGTTCTGTCGCGGTTAAAATCTTATTTCTATTTGCACGGCTCATTTTCGATTATAAGCTGCAAATTTGCAAGATTGTTAGAATTTACATAAATACCCAAGGGGGGTACTTTGGGGGCCCACTTACCTAAAATGTATAAATATTATACAGAGGTGGAAAAAGTTTCAAACCAATTGCACTAAACATAACCTCAATACGTCATTTGACAAATAGCTGTAAGCTTGGTTGCCTACTCAACGCCAAAACAAAGTCACAGCAAAATTTTTAAATGTGGGGGACCCAAGTTACCCCGCTTGGGTATCTAAGGGTTAAACAAAAAACAAAATAAAAATAGAAATATATATGGGATATTACATACAAGAACCTGCATTATCCGTATGAGGAATTATTAACTGGTTATTTTCCAACAATTCAACCAGCCTGTTCACGGTAATTTTAACTGCTGAACGTTATAAATACATTGATGGCCATCGTATAAAATTTTATGCACTAGCAGACTACCAATTCTGTGTAAAACGTTTTTGAATCCGATTATTTCTTTATCTTTCATTTGATCGGAGTACCTTTATTGTTAACGTCGCACACGTATGTTTCAGCCCAATAAAGAGCACGTTAAGACCCGGCTTATTGCATTCGTGTTTGGTATTCAATAATCGTACAACCATTTGTATCTCCGATAATTCATTGAACGAAGTTGCTGGATATAAAGTCAATGTAGCTCTCGCGATCGTAATTGGAAAGGGAACAGAAGGTTTACAATTAGTTTCAAGCAACAACGGTACATTTCTCGTTTGCTTTTTTACGAGGAACGATCGTGAACCCGGAAATTCAATAAATTATTAAACTTTGGGAACATGCAGGTCGCATATAGGTATGTACCACGCAATTTTCTTTTCAGCGGATAAACGCTCTGAGTGGGTGAAATGAATTTATAAGAAATTGGAATTTTTCTATTCTGGTTATGCGCATAACTCGCTAATGGTAAGAGGTAGAGGAAAGGTTTTAAGACAAAACTGTTTGTTTTATTAAGGAGACAAGAAATAAAGTTCAATTTATCTACATTTTCACATATTCTTTTTTCGACAAGTAAACATGTTTGGGAGTAATAATAGGTAATAGAAATTGGTCGATTTTGTAAGAAACCTGTATACATTGTTGAAACTAATTACCATATAATTGATGGTTGTATCTAAATATCTTAAAAAAACGTTTGAAGGCAAGTGTCTAAAATCTTGAGATTAAAAGGGATTTCACTTCCCAATAAGACGATGAAGCACGTGACTGGGGTCGTTAAGAAATGGATCACACATGCCGCTCTATACTTACTGGAAACACCACCCCAAGTCCGACCAATAAACCCCATTGAGCATCTTTGGGCAGAAATCAAGCGTCGGCTGAAGGAAAAACCAATTAAGAATAGAGAAGATTACAAAAAGTTTTGTGGAAGAATGGCGGAAGGTGACACCTGAGTTTACAAAAAATATAGTGACATTAATGACGAAACATCTACAGCGCCAACTAACTCATTTCCTCTGGGTAAAATAAGAACTACGTACTTATTTCTAAGGTTCCTCATTCACCATTAAAAAAAATAGTTTAGAATCTACGTTTTCTTTTAAGCTTAAGTAATTCAATATTGCTTTAATATACAGAGTTAGGCAAATGTGTGGGAACACCGGATTTCTGGCTAAATTATGGATTCCGTTAAGAAATAACCTCAAGAAAAGTTTTTGTAGTATTTTTATTCTGGTCTTTAACACACTTTGATTTGCAACAACTTTCACATGTTTGGAGGTATGACGTCATCGGTAGCTTTTTTTAAATGAATCACCTGTATCTTTTGATATTTTCGTATAAACACTTTTTCAAGAATTAAAATGATGTGCGCCTTGGTGCGCGTGTGACTTGAGATATTAAAAACAAAGCGTTGGCTATTAACACCATTTTGTCAGATACATCTGATAAAGAATATTAGAATTTCCTTATTCATCTTCAAGAAGTAGCAAAAACTTCACTAACAAAACCGTCTTTATATCACAATATTAGCGAGAGATCGATAAAGAGAATATTGTCCAAAAAAGTTTTATTATATACATTTAGCTTAAAGATTAAATGAAGATGATCCCGATAGAAGAATGCGGTTTTATGAGGAAATGGTACATAAGTTTGATCGTCACGGTAACTTTGTCAATAATATTTTATTCTCTGACGAAGCAACGTTTTGCTTAAGTGGACATGTAGATCGACATAACTGTCGCTACTGAAGTGATCAGAATCCTCTTTGGATGGAAGAAAATCATACACAATATCCTCAAAGATTAATGTATGGGCACCTATGATCGGAGGGCACATAATGGAATCGTTCTTTCGTAGGGAAAATTGGAATGCTTATCGTTATTTACAACTTTTGGGCGAAGGAATTCATTTATTTCCAGACCCCGCAAATCCTCCACTATTCTCAGATGCCATCTGGTATCAGCAAGATGGACCACCGCCGCACTATGAAATTGACGTGCATGAATACCTAAATGAAGTATTTCCACAGCGTTGAATAGGTCGAAGATGATATATTGAATGGCCTCCGCGATCGCCCGATTTAAGTCCATTAGACTTTTTCCTTTGAGGGCATTTGAAACCTAATGTTTATAAGACTAAATCTCAGTCGCTCGAAGAGTTGGAAGATCGAATTAAGATAGCCTTTCAAGAGATAGCACAAGACGCGACTCAGAACTCATTACGGTCATTCATTGATAGATTAGGTTATTGTCAGGTTGCTGAAGATCTTCAGTTTGAACATTTATTATGAATTGTCTTGTTTTAAATATTTTATTGATACTAATTATTTTCAAAATGTGAAAAGATACACGGTGATTCATTAAAAAATAAATACCGATGACGTTATATCTCAAAACATATGATAGCTGTTGAAAATTAAAGTATGTCACACACTAGAATAAAAATACTACAAAAACTCTTGAGGTTATTTTTTAATAGAACCCATAATTAGGTGTTCCCACACGTTTTGCTATCCCCGTATATAGGATCTCTATTACACGTATTCATTAAAATTAATTAATCATAAGCCAAATCAAATTGTGTTGCTTGGTATAATTTTTTAAACTGTTTGTACTATGAGTCATCTAGGAGGATTTCTAACTCTTATTGTAGGAATATTTCTGAGATGTTTACAATTTTGACGGAATTTTGAGATTTTAGCTTCTTTGAAAATATTCAGTAGCTACCTATTTTATGAGGCATTGGAGATGAGAATACGATTTTACTGTGTTACAAGATATAAAATCACAAAAGAAATTTTATAGGTTTTCATACATCGATGTTTTTAACTTTCCTTAAAGTTTTTCTAATGCATCAATAGGTATTAACGATCGGTGTCGTGTTTTTCGAGATATTTATCATTAGTTCTCAAATTATGAAGATGAACAACCGTTTTAAGGTAAGAATTATCAACTGTTAATGCATTGTTTTGATTACTTCTGTTCTTCACGATGATAAGCAAGCTGAGATATGCAAATGGTAAACAATTATAATATATACACAATTAGATGCTTCCTCTACCCCGTAAGGTGATAGTAAAGTTTTTAGCATCGCTGCGAGAAGATAACGCCTTTGTTATTACAAATTCGTGTAATAAATCTAGTCTTTAGTAGCAGGTGCGATAAACAGTTGAATTTATGATCTGAGGAACATACTTCCTCACTTTGTAACATGTTTCATTCACAAACCGTACAAGATTTAGTCACAGTTAAAATTGCCAAATTTGTTTTAACGCATTTATAATATTGAAGTAAATGAAATATTTCTTTATTAGCATCGTGCATATACTACACAGTTGAATGGATGTATAAACAGTGGCGTAACTAGACATTTTGGGCCCCCCCCGCAAAAATGTTATATGGGGCCCCTGAACATAAAATCGCGTTTTTCAGGCTCTATTCGGTATTCAATAAAACTATTCGTCTGCTATTTATCAGTCTCATTTATGTGGAATAATGTAGGTATAGTGGTTTTCAAATTATAAGAAACTAACTTTTAAATCCTTAATGCTTTTATTGCACCTCCTGTAGTAATACTCTTGAGAAGGGTACTGTTTACCTGCTTACACTATATGAATCGCCGGGCCGTATTAACTATGAATTACGGCCCCATTAAATAATAAGACGACTCAATCACATCAGATGATGATTTGTGAAATACGGTGTATATTAAGTATATTGTATAATACTGCCACGGTCTCAGTTTATATAAACATGACTTACAATTTTATTGTGCATTACCAACTAATTGTTAAGCTTCATATATCTAACTTATTATTTTTTGTAAATAAACCTAATGTATATTATTTATTATATATATTTAAAATTAAAATTGCGTTTTACTATTACCTTATAGTGCCGTAATTTATACTCAATCCGGCCCCTGCTTTCATATGCTGCAAGCAGGCAACCCGTACCCTTTCAGTGAGGCGGGCAGGTAATTATCCCCACATAAGATGCAATAAAATCACTACAGGCTTAAAATGTTACTTTCATCTATCTTGAAAAGAACTATACATACATAAGCATATCTTCATAAACTCATTATTAACATGTTACAATATATTATACGATACTAACAATAAGTACAGATAACCACATTTATCATATACATAATTAAAAAAAACTTAACCTAATTGTATTTAGTATGTTTACTACCGAATACAAAACCTATTTTTATAAACATAATCATTTTATAAATAATTGTGTTTATATAGCAGTTCTCCGTGCCTTTCTATCAGCAAACCAACGAATTAGTTGTCGAAGATCCAACTTTTGTGCAGCTGCGTTTTCAATAGCTACAACAGAGAGATTTTTTAATCTTTCTTGTGTCATTGTGTTACGCAAGTATGTTTTTATTAATTTCAGTTTACTAAAAGATCTCTCTGCTGTAGCTACAGTTACAGGTATTGTTAGAAAAAGTAGCAAAGCTGTATTTACTTCCGAGAAATCACTTTCCATGAACCCAAATTTTATTAAAAGTAATTCGGCTAATTGTTTTGTAGTTGTATCTGCGGTAATGTCATGCTTTAAAAATGAAACCGCATTTAAAAGTTGCGCAGGAAATTTATTTGTTAGATCATTACAATAATGCTCTTGCAAGGTAGTGGCTGCTTTAATTAATTCACTGTCTGATAGTGTTAAAAGGTTTCTTGGCTGCAGAAATTGAAATAATTTTGAAATTTCGGACATACCTGTAAACCTACTTCTAATTTGGGTGTTAACAATATCTACGGTTGTATAGAAAACGTTTATTTTAAATATTTGTTCGGCATTATCGAAGTAATAATTTTCACATATTTCATCGAAGTGATGTTTGATTTTTGGTTGACGTTTAGCACTGAAAATGGGAGGTATTTTCCATATTTACAAATAGAAATGGCGTCCATCTTAAAGAATTCGTACTTTGATCTGCATTCTTGTAGACGTAAGCTGATATCACCTAGCACATTTGTTGCTTCATCAAGATTTATATTTTTCTTTTGAAGGAGTTTTGAAGCATAATTTACTTCATTTAATAAATGATACAAGAAAACAGATATAAGCACGAATTCAAATGTAGATATTTTATTTTTTATGTTGACGGCGTCAGCTCGTTCACTTGTTTACGAGCTCTTTAAAGATATTTCAGTAAGTGCCTTAATGATGTCTAAGTATCGCAGTTTCACAGCCCTTAATGATGTGATTCTAGAAGACCACCTTGTTGGATTTAGGCTTTTCAGTGTTATTTCAGACCCGCCCGTAAACTGAGATAGCAGTTCCCACCTATTAATGCTGTGACCAAAGAAATTGTAAATGTCTTGTAATATGGCAAAAAATCTGCTAACTTCTCTACAACCTGATACCGCATCATTTACAACCAAGTTCAAATTATGACTAGCACAATGAATATATTGCGCATTTGGCTGAATACTTTTTATTTTAGCTTGAAGCCCATTATAAGTACCACTCATTACGCTTGCGCCATCATAGCCTTGGCCTCGACATTTTCTGATGTCTATAGATTTCTCTTCTAGGGATGAAAAATGAACACACTTGATTGGCCATTCCTTGTGCTGTGTGGTTTGGACTTTTAAAAATGTCAATTTAATAATGTCATACTGGGACACTTTCTTCGACTTGGCTACCCTCTTTGTGGGGCCCCTCTGCCACCGGAGCCCCCCCGCATTGCGGGGTTTTGCGGCCCCTATTTACGCCACTGTGTATAAAATAAAGTTATGAAAAACAAAATAAGAAAGGGATGATTTGTAATTACATGTATTTTTATTAGGCATGTATTTTTTTGTTGAGCATTTAAAAGTGTATTTATTTAATAAATGGACAATAGTTGAAAATGTGATGTACGTCTTTTTGATACATTTATATTCAAAAGTTACGATACAAAGCCCTATTAATTAAAACTTTTAATTGTATAGAAATGTTATTAAAACCTTCTTTGGGATAATTTTACAGTTTTGAAGATTTACATTAAAATTAATCATTTCCATTTTTGACATTAACTAGTATTCAACCAAAGTGTAAATGATACTATTCTCAGTGCTGATAAATGGGTATCATCTGACAAATCGATTTACTTAATTTTATTTAATTTTCTTTGAATTTTGATTGAGGTGTAAACATCTATTTGAAATTACCTTTTTAACCTTCATGGGTAGATGCATACACTCGTATATGTATCTGTAGGTCTGTAAATATGTACTCGTACTTATAACAAATGTTTGCAAACATTTATACAGGGTCTCTCTGAAATAAGAGTACAAAATATTAAAAATGGGAAACCCAAATTATACTGAATAAGTATCCAAAAATTCGTACGCCAATTGCAATATCGAATATACAATTAAAAACTCATTGAAACGTCACGAATGTGCCGCCCATGGATCCACTATCTGTGTTTATACTATATCTTAAGGTCATTTGTAAATACGGCTGTGATATACAGATAATCATTGTATGCAGCTGATACGAGTCAACGACTCCAATATTATTACGTACGCGAAATTTAAAGCAAATTTCAAAGAAGATATTGAAAGTAAAATGTGGAATCTATTAATGAATAACTCTATTCACTTGTGCGTAATCTGATCAATGACAGCTGTCTGAAATAAACATCATTGCGGTGTGCCGTACTGCGTGACACCCCCACTTGCCCTGCAGCATCACGTGTACTTACAGCTGCATTTCTGTTCACAATATCCAGCAATTCTTCTTCGGCTCGTAAAATTCGACGTGGTCTTTCACGTCTGCGACCTTCGTAATTTGGTAGCAATCGACCAGTTTCTCTTAATCTAAACACGGTATCCTTTATACACGTGTAAGACGGGGTTCTACGATTGGGGTATCGCTGCCGGTAGATACGTAGAGTTCTTCGACAACTTCCTCCTGCTTCGCCGTAGACATAAATCATATCGAACAACTCGCGTGTGGTAAAAGCCATATCCGATGTGTTCATGCGTAAGGATCCAGACAGACTGAGACTCAGAGCGTAGTTATACGTCGCGTGTTGCCTGCCCTACCTTCGTTGGTTAGAAGTGTAGTGTCTCAAATACCAGTGGCGTGACGGATATTTAATAAATATCTTTGCCATTTTTTCCCTCACGTATGCGTGGGAATTTTTTAAAAATTAATTTAGATAAAAGGTGTAATAAAATTAGGGCTTCCCATTTTTAATACGTTGTACTCTTATTTCAGGGACACCCTGTATAAACAGGTATGCATAGAGTTCCAGTATTAGAATTATTTTATCGATACCACTTTTTTTTTGTCGGCACACATTTAATGGCTTTGTCAGTTCTTTTTGTTAGAGATCGTAAAGCAATAAGGCTGGCAAAGGTATAAAAATTAAATAATTTCTTCTGAGATTAGAAAAATACGAATTTCTATAACGACAGCCCTTAAAAAACATAGCGGCGTATTTCTCCGCGTGAATTGATGTAACTTTTACATACATACTCACATATACAACAAGATCCTATTGGAAAGTTCTATGTAAAAGGAACTTTCTTCTATAGAAGTTATCTCCCGCATGAAACATCTATGCCAAAAGATCCGACAAGCAAATGCTTCTAAAATATTCTGCGCAGTTGGTGAAGGATGTGTTTAGGAATATACTAACGCAATTTTACTTTGTTATAAGTCCCCTTGGACGATCGCTTGTGTATGATGTTACAAAAATTCGCATAAAAATACCTCTTTGAAACGGCAATACGTAGCACGTATTCGTTATTCATCACTTTTGTAAAGCTAGCCGTTCCTTTTGAAACACAGCCTGTCAATCTTTTCGTGTATATTACACTTACCTGCCAAAAGTGTTTCCTAATTTCAGTGCGGCGTTGGCCAGCATGTTGTATGATGAAATTGCGGTCTACTAATCCTGAAATAAAATAGATGTTGTAAATATTATGTAGCGTTAAGTGTAACGTAAGTACGATGCATGCGAAAGTAGATTATTTGTTAGAATTTGAAAAAGGAAAAAGAAACTGAGCAACATATATTGTGGTTTAGAATAAACGATAGAATTCTCGGGGCATAATAAATTAAATACTCTTTATAATGCATAAACTAGTAGAATAAGAATTAAAATTAAGCGATACGCCACCTGCTGGATTATTTTTGTATTAGTGATAGAGGGACAGAATTTGTTTTCGTTATTACTCATGTTTCCACCTTAAAAAATTTTCTCTATAAATATCAGGCTTTTTGAAAGCTACCTTACGTGAGTATATCTAATACCTAAGATGTGAAGGGAAATCATTTGTACATGCAAACCACGTCAGTAGTTGTGGTGTCTTGGAAACTGAATTTGTAACGGGAATAGTTACTTTGCTTTAAAACAAATGCATTGACAGAACAACCACATGAAATAAAAGTAACTTTTATTATTATCAGGATATCTGACCAACAAGACTCTCAATTTAAGAGAGAAATGGTTTCAGAAAAAAAAATTTCAGATTATAGCATCCCGAAGTTATGAATTATATACGTATAGCTTAAATGAGTGGGACACAAAAATAAAAAAAAATATTTTTGGCACACAAAACTTTCAAATAAATATATGAACCATGGTATTAAAAATGAATCTGCAGCTCATTGTATTTGCATCATATGACGATACATTCTTAAATATTTTTAAGTTTGATAATGGAGAATACCTAGAAGGTATGCTACAAAAATTGCAATTTAATTATTTTGAGCACAAGAAAACAAAAACCAACAAATCGTATGTTTTTAGGCTCAGAAAATTACGTAAAATCCAGTTATTTCCAGTAAAACCGGAAGAGATAAAAAGTTATAATATAGGTTAAAGAACTGGAAATTTACGGTAGACAATACATGCCGAATGTTATAAAAAAAAGTATCTATAAATAAAAAACTTATGGGCCGGTACTTTTGAGCTGAAACGCCCGTCCGGTATAAATAGCAGTTTTTTCTCCGGTATGTGTATAAGTGACCACCAAACTTAAAAATAAATTTATTGACCTTAACACATAAGAAGTTGCTAGATCATTTAAGAAAATTGATAAAAGTTGTATATATACATCCTTTCCTCGGCTGATAAGGGTTCATGTACCTTATCTTTATTTATACCAGTCATACCACATTGATCGAAGAGTCTACCAGAATAAATTGGATCTCGAATCTCACCACAAAAGCATCAAAACTGTATTAACAAAAAAAAATCGAACATCTAGAATCTATGACGATAAAATATTTCCCAATCTCTCCGAATAAGTTGGATGACCGGCATAAATATGCTGAAAGATGTTATGTGGCGAATCAATTGAATTGCTTACGATTGATGCTTTGCGGTGTTCTCTTTTTTTTTTTCGAAATGAAATATCGCAACCTTTGTTGCCTCTACAATGATTTATTGTAAAGCGTCAGTACATATAAAACTGAAAAAGAGGAACTTCGCCTTGTCGGTTTAGTTGTTCGGAAACAATCTTCGCCGCGCATAAGAAACGTGCGTTGGGTAACGGATTGGCATCATTTGTAAAGTCGATAACGCCATTTTTTCCAAGCGCCCTTTCGGAATCATTAGCTCACCTTTGTGCCGCGAGGAAAACAAAGCAAGACGTGCATCTTAGAGCGCGCATATTATCTCGGAACGCCCGCCCTTGCGTTACTGAAACTGCTGAATTGTTAGAAACTTTTTTTTACTCGCATTTCAAACTGCCAGTGAAAAAGTTTAATTTTGTGTTGATCAGCAGGAAAACCAAGTTCGAAGGCTACAAATAGTTAGCGCATTATTAACGGGTGTTGTAATATAGCTCCAGGGATGCTACAAAATAACAGGCAAACTTTTCAAACTAAATCTATATAGAAGGGCACAGCAATTACTATGAACATTTATTGTAGGGAAAGTAGTTTTGCAATGTTAATTATGTGCTGTTTCGCAAACATGTTCATCGATATCGCTCTATGTCGGCACTGTGAAACGATAAAATGCAATCGCATGAATTCTCAAAGCGAGAACGTCTTACATTATACAGTGCCCGCATGGGTAGCTATGTAAAATGTAAAATTACCATGTGTACTTTCACAGATCATAAATGTGTTGACAGATGCATTACAGAAGGTTCCCAACCAATGCATGCTCTATAAATGTGGGTAGTTGTTATAAACATTAGTAAATTTGCATTTAACATCGCGCGTAATTCAAACAGTGTGAATGATGTAAATTTTTCCACCGAAATTTTACTAGCTCACGCACGTGAGTTATCTTAAATAATCCTTAGTATATGCAGCTTATTAAGCGCATACTGCTGGAAAATTTGGTTTAGTGTCCTAATACACACAAATAGATTCAAAGTAAATAGAAAATGAATATGCAGATTATTAAAAAACAAAATTCCTTTCTGATTAGAAACGTTTTTATAGCGTTCGAACGTTGATGCCTAATATAAATTAATACACTAACTTTTTGTAAATACTTGGAAATATATGCAATTTCGCTTGGTAAGTGTCACGTTTAATTACACCCAATACTCGAATTTATAAATACTCGAATACATCCGACCACTTTTTTAAGAACGAACTAAATTTAACACACTCTTCTAGTCCAGTGCACCGACTGAAAGATCCCGTTTTTAGAATACGTGCTATTTACATCTTACTTTACATAAATATTTAAACTGAATTCTGAATTTACGTGAAGCAAGGAAATGCTATTATTTAAATTGGTTCCGTGTAAACGAAGTAGAAATAAATACGTGATGGCAAGTGATGTAGTTGAAATAAATGTAATGCCGGCGTATACACACGTGAAGTTATTTAATTGAAAAACAGGAAAAGAAGTTGTATAACAATTTTTTTGGGGAAGTTGTACACATTATCATCACTATTTTAAACAGTGAGTGACAGATAGGTTGGAAACAATCGCAAATGTTTTGTAGATTCCAAAACTTGAATAAGAACTTAAATAGCGGCCTCGGAATGTGTTTAGCTTAACAATAAAAATAAATATGTAGAAAATTACATTTGGGTTTAAAAATCAGAGTGAATTTTTCCATTTAATTATTATACAAAATTATCATAAACTTACCAAAAAAAGGTTTACGGTCTTGAACTAATTAGGAATAATAAATTGAATGTTGATCTACAAAAAAAAAAAATGAATCTGAAATATTCAGAAGACAAAATCGCAACGAATTTAAAGGTAAATTGCCAAAAGAGACGACAAAACATTTTTTTATAAATATAAATTTTTTAATAAAAGTTTTGGGTGGCACAGATTGTAAAACACGAGTAGAATTATGATGAAAAGTAAATAACTAAATTGTGGGATATAACTACAAAAATAATAAAACAAAACAGGAATAAATTAGCATCGATATTGGTAAAATTAATCAGCAACATTATAAAAAGCGGACAATTCTTAAAACGTGCAATAATCATACCCATCCATAAAAAAGGTAACAAGGCAAAACCAGATATTGTTTAGTTCACATATATTGTTAGTTTGTAAATTGTAAAGTCTTATACAGTTTTTAAAATGTTATACGTGTTTGACAAACAACTCATAGTTGTAAAAACAGAAAATCAACAAAGATTTAATTAAAATTACTGAAGGAGAAGAAATGGAAACTTGAAAAAGACAATAAATGTCGAAACGTCATCATTTAATAGAAAATTGGCTAATATACAAATATTCAAGAAAATAACATCGTACATAGAAACCAATATGCATTTCAGAAAGACTCGGAAACTATATCTACTACAATTGACTTAATAAATAAAATAAAGAA
This sequence comes from Cetonia aurata, assembly GCA_949128085.1. Classification (NCBI taxonomy): domain Eukaryota; kingdom Metazoa; phylum Arthropoda; class Insecta; order Coleoptera; family Scarabaeidae; genus Cetonia; species Cetonia aurata. Next base: position 19,253,396 of record OX421886.1, on the reverse strand, counting down.
CGAAACAGAGAAAAATAAGACGGTAGTAGTACTTCTTCTTGGTATGAAAAAAAAAACGCGTTGGACACTATCTCCAAAACGAAATTAGTCGAAAGAATTCATGCTCTGGGAATAAAGGATGCAGATAGAAACTTAATAAAAACATATTTATCAAATAAACAATAGTCAATTGGCTGAGCGGTTAAGAGTATTGGATTGATAAATATTCGGAATTTCGAGACCGAGTTCAAATCCCACAGGAGGCAGCAGAAACCAAAAAATTGATTCTCGGACAAATTTGTCAAAAATAAATTGCAACAATGAGTTTAGCAAGAAACAGTCTTTCTCAGGGCAATTCTGATGACGGCAGTACACTCCCGAGACGTCGCGTTATCAAAATCCAACAAACGATGGAAATAGCCCAAACAAAAACTCAAGTATTCATCCTTCGTCAATAATCTCTCGTCACGAGTTAGAAATAGTCAACAAAATAGAAAGTCTAAATCTACAAGAAGAATATAGAATCCCGCAATGCAGGAATAAAACATCGAGACTGGACATACATAGCCTATACAAATGACATTTTTAATTTGAAGATCCACGGAGAAATATATGTATACGCAGATAAGGTATGCATCGTTTGCTCAGACAAGAACGACGAACAATTGCAGCAACACATTATCGAAGATGTAGAAAAGATAGAAGATCGTTGCTACAATATTCTCATAACGATAAATGAGAACAAAACAGAGCACCTGGTATTTAGAAAAACAAAACACACAAACCCGCTTTTAACATCAAGACTAAACCACACATCAAACCTGTCAAATAAAATATTTAGGATTAACCGTACAAAATGACCTAACATGGGATACCCACGTAAAGGAATTGATAAAAAGAAACACTATGATCATAGCAGGAATGGAAAAAAATACAGACAGAGTACCAGAATACCTGAAAAAGTGTGTCTCACAGCACATTTACATCTCATGTTATAGTTATTTAATAAACATAAACAACTAATTGTAAGCAAAACTTTAAACACACTACAAAGAAAGCAAAATAAGTTACCAAAGACACTGTGTAACAAACGGATATCATCAAAGGACGTATAGGTACCAGAAGACGCAGGAAATAAATTTACAGCAATTAATAACATTCAAAAATCTCCTTGCAATACACAAAATCGACAACAATTTGATAAAAACTAATTACAATTCACACGAAGACATTAAGGACAGAACAATAAGGGCAGAAAAAAAGTTACAAGTTTGAAACATTTCACACACACCTCATGCGATCAGAATATGTAATAAGCTACCAAAACAGACAAAAAAACTAAAACATATTTAATTCAAAAACAAGATAAGGATGGAGGTATACCGGCAGCATAACATGTAGGAAGGACTAAACGACCAGCATAGATATGCTCTCGATACCGTAGTCTGAGAAGACTTCGTACGCTTGAATGAAGAATGAAAGCGGAAGAAACAGCGCATGGCAACGCGTGCTGTACATTTTGCAATTTCTTGTGTACATATTACATATGTTTGTAAATTTGTTTGTAAATAACAAGTGTAACAAGCATGAATATAGAAATATGAGGGTTATACGGTGGTGGCAAAACGTAATAACAATGTATACATTTTAAAAACAAAGGAAAAATCAATACAATTACACGCAAATTACATGAAAATCCAACCAACTACTAGATGAAACGAAAACAGAACTAATTAAAGTGCAAACAGTTGCTTGGATTTGTACATACTGAACTAACGTACGTTCTTCAGTAGTTATATTGAGTTAATCACAACATTTCTAATTAACATTGCAAACTTATTATTCGTATTTGCAACGAAAAAATCGCTCATATAGCAGTTTCGTGCTTCTCGCAGCGTAAATATACAACAACGAAAATCTATAAAATTGCTATTCAGCAAAAACTATAAAAAGCAAAATAATTTACGTCGTTAGTATTTAAATCCCGACCTACATTATTTTAGGTTTACCCAAAATTTAATTTCATAACGAAAGGTTGCTTGTTAAATCATTTTCGGTGTACCTAAGGTTGCTTTTAATTAAGTTTAATTCAGTTGTGATAACAGACGGTACAATTATTACAGCACCCGGCGTTTCAATGCATATTTCACTGTGAATAATTTTGTTTAAACCAGTAAATATGCATTGATACGGAACATAGGTAAATCTCCACAGCACATACAGATATGGCATAGGTTTTGAACTTTCCGTTTGATAAGATACTGTGTGCTAACTCTGCCTCAAAAGGAGATTAAGAATTAAATGATGAAAATTAATTTAAATTCATCTTTATGGATGTTGTCTTTTCTTTTGATATTATAAATAACAAATACTGGCTGTAAATGAATTTCATTTTAAGAATAGCTTCGAACTGTATCGTATACCATTCTCTAAGCTGTTGCGAAATTACGATTTAATAACACAAATTTATTGGCAACGAGTTAATTGGATCTGTCATTAAAATTTACTGCATTTTTTTACGATAGAGTCGACATTTTTATTAAGCAACGTTATGTGCGCCACCTGGTTTCTAAACTTTGAATGTGCGCATAAATAAATGTGAATAGAATATCAGCTTTTGTTGCACTTGACATCTTGCAAATATCATTTTCAGGAACTGAAACTGTCAGAATCTATGACGACAGTACATTTGTATTCTTAAGTTTCTTTTCTCAGCTCTTTAACAATAACGCTAATTCTTAAATATGAAATAATCTACGGCTTTTATTTGTATAAGTAATATGGTGAATGCATTACTTACGAAGCTATAACACGATTATATCTTTTCGCTATCCGTAACTGCACCACGTCTTAACTAAATCATCGCGCAATTTATACACAAAGCAAAATCCATACTGCCTGGACATAGCCATATATATTGTCACACCAACTTGCCAGGAAATTAAGCGGGGTAAACCACGAATCTGTCGCTTCCGATTTCTGTCGCGGAGTAGACCTCAAATGACTAAATTGTTTGCCAAGAATATACACAATATCTGGGTTATAAGCGTGCTTCGAATTCCAAGCACGGCTTAAACAGTTTACATAAAAGTTTCATTTCGATTCAGTGAATAATTTAAATTAAATGTTGCAATATTTATGGTTATCATGGACATATCTGAATGCAGTTTGTGGCGAATATTGTGAAATATAAACACTTAAATATAAACAGCTATTTTAAAGGAGGAAGTTCACAGATTGGAGCAGGAACTGACAATAGATAATGTAGAGAATAATGATTATAGTTAACGAAATGTGCAAGACTGGAAAGAATATAGGAGAGGAAGATTACAAATTGTAAAGTTGAAGAATTTTGACGTAAATCCAAAGTATGTTTAATCATGGCATGTGGTTTTTACAACTTAAAAATGTCGACATTTCACTTGTGATTGCTGTTGGTATCTTTAAGAAGAAAGAATACTCCAGAAACTATTATTTGACTGAAATTCAAACGATGACGACAAAGAGAAGCAAGAAACATTCCTTAATGCATAATGATTCTGTAGTGCCTTATATGGCCACCTGTTTCGTTATTTTCTTTGTGCAACGTGATTTGAGCAGGAACTTCGCTGTGTTCTTGTATTTCCAAGGGCAGCAATATGGAGATCGGTTGAAGAAACTATCCTTGTTTTGTATCTATTTCAATAGGTTTCTTAAGAGGCGAGTGCCGTATACCATATGGTTTCGAAAAAATATTAAAATTTTCGTAAGAAAGGTTTTGGACGACAACGCGATAATACATGTCTACTGGTTTTGAAATCAGCTCATATGACTTAAGTTTACATCATTAAATGAATTGGAAAAAAGTTTTGTTTTTTTTGTAAACACACTGTTTTTACAGATATTATGATTGTGAACGTGTCATGGCTGTTTAAAAAAAAAATGGGTTTCAAGCCGCTAAAAAAGAAAAATTTTCTCACTGTTCTATAGTAGTTGTGTAGTAGCACTCACTCATTTCTAACAATGAGGATGCAGACACCATTGCAAAAAAGGGTGTTGCGGAGCATTTCCAGGGACTAGAACCTGCCATTGGCATAGCACCTACGGTAGCTATATGGCAAATCAATGTATGGGCGCAGCAGAGTGCTCCAACATTGGAACAATTGTCTTTGTATGGTACATGCGAAAAAGTGTATTTTGGTTAATCATGTCAGAACCCAGGCACTATTAGAACTTGATCGTAAAAATGTAAAAGTAATTGTTTCTGCCTTTACAGGTCACTGCATACAAAGAAATAACCCACACAGAATCAGACTCTATGAAGAGACTGAATGCCGGCTATGTTTGGAGGATGAAGAGACAGTTGAGCGTATCTTCTGCTACTGTCCCGCTACAACAAGAATCAGGAAGACATCTTTGGGAAGGTTGATCTTTCCCTAGAAGACCTGAAAGAGACCTCGTTCAAAAAGATTGTAAGCTACCTTTAGGGCCTGACTTTGTTGAAAGAACTTTAAAGATAACATGGATGGAGTGATAAAGCCTACTGGACAAAAGCAAATAAATATATGGGAGGTGCAGGCACATGCAACCAATAAAAATAGACGCATGCATATTCGAAGATATCATAGTGCTTATTGTAAATACTGCGAAAGATATAAAAAATATATGTAACTTGAAGGAAAGTGATTCTAGTAACGAATAATACCACAAAAATAAATTTTAAAGAAGCAAAGAGGACGACATACAAATTATTTGAATACAATGGATAACAACAAAAACAAAAATTATTATGTACTAGATAGATAGTGTATTTACCAGCCCTAATTTGGGAAGCGGAAAACTGTGTACTTGACGAAAGACAAATAAACCGATTGCATACCAGTAAAAATTGAGGAGGAAAATATCAAACGGGTAACATAAGCGAATTACTTCAAAACAAAGGAGAAACATGATAGAAGGCTAAAGAACTTGCCAGAAATAGAAATGAGTGGTGTACATTTTTAGAAGGAAACTAAAAGAAAGACACATACATCGATACCCTCTGATATAAAAGGTTTTCGATTATAATGATGATTACAGCTTATATTGCGTCTTGTTTATGTATACGGTTTTATGAAAACGTACCTGTAGACCATTACAGCTTATTGTACATTTGCAGTTTTAAATGTATAAAATTAGATTTAAACTTATTTGCGATAAAGCAGTACCTAAGTATAACATTTCTGCTTTTAATTCTTTTTCTATTGCCAATGTTACAAAACAGTTCAATAAACGCTTGAGTTTCAATTACTAGTGTTTCGCGTTTTATTACTTTATTTTTGTTTTAAACTCTCCCGCTTTTATAATTATGAGTGAGCATTCGTTCTAAAGTTCCGCGTGCCATATACCTTTAATTAGTAATGGATACTTCCTAGAGTAATTCCAGATACTAATTTACACACAACACTAACATAGTTCATTTTCAACTTTGAAATGTGTACAGGTATACTACTCCTAGCACTCTATAATGTTACCAAACTTGCAAAACAGGCGGAGAAGTTCAGTTGACTACACTAACAATAGATAGTTCGATATGAGGAAATCGGCCGCATGTTCCATGTGAAACTTTATAACAATTGTTAACGAAACTTACATCGCGAATTAAATATGTATCCTTGGTGTTATCTCTTTTTAGAACTTGTCACTATACAGGCAAATTGCTGTTTTGTAAGTAATATGCGCGCCCGAAGTTTAAGTATGAGGCACATGTCTTATATACGGGGGGAACTGATACAAAATTGACAAATAGATACTTATACAATAATTTTGTGTTTAGATCTAGTTTATTTACTTTATTTTTCTGAACAAAGTAATTAATAACTGTACCTTGGAAGGGAATTACTTGTTACATAATTAAGTTCCTTTTATGACTGTTTTAGAACTTATTGTTTGTTAAATAATACAAAGTCTTTCCAAGCGCAAACAAATTCTAGTACCCTGTGTTAGACAATAATACATCGGCAATTGGCTCTGCTGAAATTCCCTCACGATTAAGATGAAGAGTTGCCATAAACAGGTACTGTAATTTGAATTAATTGTGGAATATTATAATATTACTTTTATTCTGTCCGCTAATACCAAATACCAAGAAACTCTAATTCAATTATATATCACTTGGGGATAAGAAAACACCACATTGTATTACATATTACGTTTCCAATGTTCAAATACAAACTAAAGAAGTTATTACATTCTGTTTTCAGGTGTACGTTATCGGTGATGTAACCAATTACAGATTAACTTCTAGACTTTGTGTAAACTTATACGGTAATTGTATAGCGATAATGAATCTAGTAGAGATTAGCTTTTCCTGTGACATTAACTTTTTTTTTATCTAGCATCTTATTTTAAAGATGCCTGGAGCTATTTTTCCGCTGTAATTAATTGCAACGTCTGGAAGACTTAATTATATTTAATGATCCATATATATTTTAGATAAATTGATACAGTAAGCAGTTCAGAATGATGGTAAAAATACTCTTTTTTTTATTACGAAAACATTCAATTATATACACTTACTATTATAAAAACAGACCAATTCGAATTTGCAGTAATATAATTTGCCGGATTATCATGGGTTTGAATCCTAATCAAAAACTGACTTATATTTTAGGTATGTAATACTATTACAATAAAAATATTATATTATTCGCATCAACTTGTTAGATACTTAGATTTGTAAATGGCCAAATTAATATTGAAAACCGGATTCACAATTTAGTTTTTGAGTATTATTTTGCATTCGCATTTTATGGAAATGTGCAATCTCTCTTTCAGCGCTTTATGCAAAACTTTAATAATCCTCTTTGTTGGAATTGGAATAAAAGTGCAGAGGATTTCAGTGAACAAATATAATAACTTTTTGTGTTTCCATATTCCGGTCTTTGTACTGCTTAGGCGTAAAGCAAACTAAAACAATAATATTCTTTGTTATGGAAAACAGCATAGAACATAGAAATTATCAAATCTCAACGAAAACGTAGAACAAAAATACCTATTAACGAAACTAATTACTTACAATGTCATAATAAAATGATAATATAAGAATATTACTATTCATACTCTCAAGCAGAAAATAGCAAAGGTAAAGCTCGTGTAATCCACTTTGGACGGTGTGTTGAAATAATTTGATATTTTGCGGTTTAGTGGTGATAAAGTCACAAAAAAAAGTTTATTAACACCCAAAATAGCACTTCCTATTTACGTTATAATTTTCCAGAATATAAAATGCAAAATATCTCGGTTACGGACGAAAAGAATGCGTGATAGAGTACGTGATATCAACTAGCCAGAGCATCGCTGGAACTGCTTCTCAGCAAAATTAAATGCATAATCATTTAGCGGTCCGTGTCGTGGGAACACAACAGGGTATTATACTGAGACGAATATTACGGTGACAGTTTTTGTTTTTAATGAAAAAAAAAATAATATAATAATTAAAATTTCTGACATAAACATTTGCTTCACTGCATCATTAATCGATGATTTAATTTTAGTTTTCTTAGAATTAAAAGAAAGATATGTCGTTGTAAATCATGTGTATAGCAGAAATATTCCTGTCTATTTATACGTTGCTTAACAAACGGCTGTGAAATCGGATATTAGGTAAACAGACTTAAGAGCAGTTACAGCAGGCAAACAAAGAATAGAAAATTAGGTAATTAGGAAAGACCTAAAAGTTGACCTCATTTTAGAGATCTTAGAGAGGTAGTAATAATGGACACGTAATAATATGTGATGAGTCAAAAAGCAGAATTAAGTAAGGTAGGATGTGATTTGATTTATCACTGGGTACGATTGGAGTCTTTTTATCATACCCTTAACACCCCCATTGTATTATTCCGTACTACATATCGCTAGACCTGAATCCGGTCTAGTAAATACTATTTCAGAGCCCTTTCTTGCTACCCTGTTTGCTAATTCGTTAGCATGCCCTTATGCCCCGGCACCCACACCAAAGTGACTTTGTTGTGTTTAGCCAGGGTTCTTCCATTTTCCAGTCAGTCCCAAGCTCATCTAAAGGATGCTAACGTCTTTAGGATCGCCTGAATATCCGATAGGATGTATATATCGCTAGTATTTCCGTTTGTTATACCAACGGTGGTATATTTACACCTGCCTTTCGTTGAATTCCTTTACGTTTTTATTGATCCAATATTTTATTGTTATAATAACGGTAAAATATTAATTTATATTCTTTTAACTCTACCACTAATATCGTAAAATGTGAATATATATCAATGGGTTTTGTATTTATCCTTAGATATGTATAATAAAGGAAACAAATATCATCTGTGGCGTTAACTTGCTACACGCAATTCGTTTATGCAGTCAAAAAATATTTTGATATATTGAGATTTACATTTATAAACACCCATATTACCGATGTAAACATAGGTCTACTACAAAGACTGCGGTGTTTGATTTAAACACATAAATACGAATTGTTTGACTTAGAATAGTATTATATACTTCCGGTGAAGAGAAAAAGTATTTCCTAGTCTACATTAACCATTTCATTATATTTCTCTACGAAATTTACAGCTTGGAAATAAAAATGATGTATTAGCAACACTTTTATGGAGCATGATAAGAAAGTATTAATACCTGCTCATTATTTTATGAACAAGAAACCGATTATTTTTGTAATAAGTGTCTCCAGTATTTTGAAAGGCTGTAAAAAAGAGAAGTACTTTTCTTAAATTTAGGCAATAAAAACGCAGGAATTACACCAGTTAATAATTTCAATGAAATTCTGAAACAGCTAGTAAGTTAGCTATTTATAATTTTATCGAAATGTGGATTTTAGAATTCAAACCTCTGTTTTACTGCACAGCAAATAGCAGTAGGGAAAACTGACCGCCTTACAGCACAATTCACAGGAGCTTAGTTCATTGTCACAGCTGCGTCGGCCATTTACTGGCGCCTTCAACTTTTCCACTCGTTGGTTTTTCCACGAAAGCACGGACGTGTGGTTCCATAGTTCATTCTAATCCATTTGACAGTGCAGAGGTTGTTAGTGACATGTATACATTACTGCCAACTCAAACCTGAATAATCTATACACGTACCGAATTCCTTTTTTAGTCGAAATGCATCAGTTATGGGTAAAAGTATGATTTTAAGTTATTATGATTATTTTATTAAGGGAATGTTACGTTAATAACTATAGAAATCAGAAATATTAATAACAACCAACCCCCGCATAATAACTTTTAACATTTTTCAAAAAAAAAGAGTGTCATTGTAGTTAATATTTTAAAACGGTTAATATTCGCATTTGCTGGAGACTAATGTTCGATTAAGGTAAAGTATAATGTTTAAAATTATGGAAATTATTATGATGCTTAAGGTGTGAATGGAAAAATCACCATTTATTTGAAGGTTCTTTAATGAATATCCACAGTTAATCATTAGGTGCTTCGTAATATTTTAATATTGAAGCCGACTGATAGTTTAATATTCAACGATAGCCAAGTAAGCATGGAAATATAATGAGACAGTTGAGCGCATCTTCTGCATCTGCCCCGTCGCAACGATTATCAGGTTCAACACCTTTGAGAAGGTTAACTTTTCCTTAGAAGAGCTGCACAATACCTCATTCAAAAAGATTCTTAGCTACCTCAAGGGCCTGAAATTGTTGGATGAATTTTAAGGATAATACTCGCTCTACAATAGCTCCTAGGGAAGCAGTGAACGGGACGGTTGGTCGAACCATACTCGAATTCAATACTCAAGCATGAAAATCTGCAGCTAAAGTCCAACTTAAAAATAATTACAATTATCTCAAGCAACATACTGCCTTATACAGGTGTCCCTTCGTTGGGTTGCATAACTTCATAGCGTTATTCCTTGTATCAAAATTAACAAAACACTTCTGGTCAGCATAGGTCCAATTCTCAACCGTTTTCGAGATATCAAAAGCGCTGAAAGTCACTAGTTACGGCAACTAATGTAGACGAATCATAGACGCATTTGGCTCGAATTTCGGCATGAAATGGTTGCTAAGGAACGATTAACTTAAATTACAGTCTTACTTCCACAATAATGAGCAGAAATTGTTTTAATGATTTTAATAAACAAGCAATGCTGTAAACATTTAAAGCTTCTCAAAATGGCGATCCTGGACTGCCAAACACAACTCTGCTCTTTGACTCAGTCCTCCTATCCAGTTGACAATATCCATATTTCCACGAACTTCCTGAAATGCTCGTTGGATTTTACCTACCAGTTCTTCTTTGGTAGCCGGCTTCTCTTGTCCATAAACGATGGTCTTAACATGGCCCCAGAGGAAAAAGTCGAGAGGCGTCAGGTTCGGCGAGCGCGGGGGCCATGCGACAGCTCCACTCCCGCTGGATAGCGGTTTGGAAACGCAGTGTTAAAAAATTCGCTTACCACTCTTCCATAGTGTGCCGGACACCCGTCATCGACAAACCACATCCTATTACTGACGTTCAAGGGGATATCTTCAAGAAGAATGGGAAGCTCTTCTTCTAGGAATCTCCTATAGATATGGCTAGTCACTGTTCCATCAAAGATTTTCGGTCCTAGGATAACATTTCCGATGATTCCTCCCCACACATTAACCGAAAATCGGCGCTGAAATCTACGTTCCGACAAAGCATGGGGATTTTCGTCGCTCCAGATGTGCTCGTTATGTGAGTTGTTAATCCCATCACGAGTGAAGGTGGACTCATCAGCGAACAAAGCAATTGGTAGGAGATCCTGGTTCTCTAGGATCCACGAGCAAAATTCTTCCCGTTTTGCATAGTCGGCAGGTAAGAGATTTTGTACTTGTTGTACGTGGTATGGATGTAGCCCATTTTCGCGTAAAGTCCTGTGAATCGACGCTCTTTTCTGTCCTGTGGTGGCAGCAATTCTTCTTATGCTGGTTCTCCGATTCTCAGAAACTTCATGAAGAACAGCTTCAGTGTGGTTTCTTCGCGAAGGCTCTCGCTCATTAATCCTTTTTCGGGAAGGATCCTGTTTGCCGGAGCGATATGAAACAGTTCATGATGGTTCTCCGACAAGGATGTCTTCGATTCGGGTGGCGTTCTGCGTACTCTCTTGCCACTGCTGAAGCGTTTCCTTCACAATATCATGTCGGTGTACTCTTCCTTCGTAAAGAGGCATTTTTAAATGTTATGCGAGCGAAATCCAAAACTGTCAAAAATACAACAAAACTACTTACATGACAACTGTCCAAAAGCCTACGTCAAGTGCATTGGATCTAAGTTACCAGTCGAGCCAACTGCGTCTATGATCCATCTAAATTAGTTGCCGTAACTAGTGATTTTCAACGCTTTTGACCACCCATATCTCGAAAACGGTTGAGAATTGGACCTATGCTGACTGGAAGTGTTTTGCTAATTTTGATACAAGGAATAACCCTAGGAAGTTATGCAACTCAACGAGGAGACACCCTGTATAGTAAACGATGGAATGGCCGCACCATAATCTTTAAATTCTGGAATTATACTGCACAAAATAGGTAAATAATTGTTTAATACTGGTTTATAGCTATTATTACAGACGTAAAAATCTTCCGTTGAGATACAGTTTATCATATACTCACAATTTGTATATCATAAACTATATTTCAACGTTGTACACTGCGGATATTTGATCGTTTATTATGCTAGATATATACCGATCTTAAAAGTCTATTCAACTATTTTGTGCACCATAAATGTTTATAGCGCGAGCATTCTATCGTTTATTACACAACCTAAAATGTTGCTTGGGATAAGCGTGTAACACTTTACGTTTGAGCCCGCCAGATAAGCGTTCGTTTATGCCGCTTGCATTGTCAGATTATCAGCATACCTGGAATAGTAACCACGATTGAGGGATGCTTACCCGTACATTGCGTTTGAAAAGTCTCGAAACGCCTAAATAGAACTGAATTTGTTTGTTCTGCAGAACATTAAGTCTTACTCATTTAACATGTTATATGCATAATAACAGGTTTCTATTTAATGGGTTTTCCGTCTTTTACTCTCATACATACTCTTTCACCTATTATCAGCATATATACGACTTTCTTTGTATAATGCAACATGTCATCTAGTAGCATTAACGAGCAAAAGGCGGCATCTGCATGCCTGTTTCTTATAAGTTATAACATTATATGCTTAAGAACAAACACTGTTCTTGGTTTTTAGGTCATTAAATAACAATATATACAGACAAAACTTTAGGAGTACAACGTTGCGGTTTTATTTAAAACTTTTTTTTAGTTAACACAGTATTAAAATAGAAAATGACAAATATAATTTCACCGAGAGGATTAGATATCTACCAAACTATATCCATGAGATTACTGAGCCGGGAGAACGTGTATTCTCAGCCAAAAAAATGGCGTGCTTTATAAATAACACCTACCACACTCTAATGTAAATAAGTATTCTAGACTAGGGACAACGACGCATATTTAGGTAATATATCTCTTTTTAATTCATTCACTCTTCAGTTAATCTACTAAATTCCGGAACAATTGTCCCGTATAAACAGAATAGTGTGGAGTAATTCGATGTTTGTTTAATAGTAGCCTTTCTAAGAAAATCCCAAGATCGGTTAGAAAGATCTTGGGACTAAGAAGATAACTTTTACAAGCTTTCAAACAGATGTAATAAAAACCGTAAGTAAAGAAAAAGGACCCTTGATAATTCGAATGTGTAAATTATACTTTCCCATTTTACTCTAACCGAAGTCAACTTTGGCGAAGCTTTATTCGCTAACTTCGACCTATTTCAGGAAGGCTTAAGATTTCAGATTAAATTGCTTACTTAAAAACGATATAAAATATGCAAATACATCTTCGAAGGTCGAAAAATAAAAAGTTAGATTGATCCCTGATCCATTAAAGCTCTTAAGATTTATTTACACATAAGACCAATTTTATGTACCATAAAATATCCATCCTTGTTAATGTTCATTTTCGCTACATCATCGTCGATTCTACAAAACAATATACGATCGATAATATATATTATTATTGTTAGATGTACGAGATGTGTTCTTTAAATTTTACTTATGATTAATTCAGATAATTTGCGATTTTGTAGGGTACTTAGATCTGATACACAAATATTCGAATTGTGTAAGAAATATTCTTTAAACGCACATGTACAATGTGCTTTAGATGTTGAAGTGTTTTCGAACGAGGGAAGCAGGCGATACCAAAACAAGATTTATTATCGTACTTACAGTTACCACTCGATGCTCGTTTCAGCAGCTTATGGTAATCAATATTAATCCAATCTAATACGTCCTATTCGCGTATAGGACAATATATGTATATCACTTCAGTTGTATTATACTCATAATATGCCATCGTACGATTTTGGGATACTTACAGTATATAAATTCATTATTATTAATTGAAATAATATTGAAATAAGTGCGTTGTCGTTACGAGTTAGAGAATATGCACATAGTTTTATCAAAAGTAAAACACGATACCTTCACGGTATTTTTATTATAACAAGGCAAATAATTTCGTTTGGTAGCTATTCATCTTATGTTAATGGGTTAATAATGAATAAGCAACCTAATTAAAGGTACTAAACAAATAATGATTGGCTATAAATATGAAAGGTGGTATTTGAAATAACATGCATACTTTTATTTTAGTTCTGGAGCCTTCCCTTTACCTACCTAATTATTAGTACAAATACGTTTTTACTCTTCTTATTTACAATAAATTAAGGAAACCTGCAAATCAGCTCAACAGTTCATTTTCGTCGTCTCATGAAATTTTTGTATCTGGCTAATGTAAACCAATTAATTTTTTCTTCTCTTATATTTAAAATAAAGGTAAGCATGATATTTTTCCACACCTTCAAACAGTGAAAATGTAAAATCTATATTTATGGCGGAATTTTTGTATATATTCTGAATAATAAGAGGATACGTTTTCACAAATACCGAACTCTAGTTAATGGCGTAGTTATTTACTATTTCATAAACATACTACAAAACTAGTAGTTTTGTTCCACAGCGAATATAATACTGCAGTATTTTTTCTGTCTATTCGACTAGATTTGTCGTAAGTTTTATGAGGCTAGATAGCTATTCGATTTAAGTTCCGCAGTTTACAATTTGTTACAACTGTAACGCGTCGGCGTCGCGTCGTCTGGAAGGAATCTTGCATCTGGTGAGGGCTTTGATTTTCGCCGCAGGAAAGAGATAGCGATATATTGTTAGCCCATTCTTATTCTCTCATTACAAGTGTATATTTATATGATTTGTTACATATATTTGTTGCGATAGGTAAATGAAAAATATATTTTCAATAAATTAGTGAGCAACCTTAAATGATCGAATCATTGTTTCACACGATTGTTAGAGAGGTGTCAAATCAACGTTTTGCGGTTAGGATTTGCGTGTAAAATCTACGTTTTAACGCTATTAACAAAAAAAAAATACATATTGATTTATTGCATTGCAGCATTCACAGTAAAAACGTAACAGCAAACAGATACAGTTGGCTAGTGGGCCTTTTTTACAGATCATCTAATAATTGAACCAATTCAGTTAAAAGGAATTACTGAATCGATATGAACTGGTTTTACCTTTGAGCGCGAAATGTTAAAACAGGGTAAAAAATATAGTTTGAGTTGCAATTACATATGATTATGGAAGCCTGTACTATAAACTCAAAATTATCTCAACCTATTTGTTAAATATAATAATATGAATTTATTTTCTGAATTTATAAGGTAATATTTTGTTTTTATTAATACGCGTAACCATTTTCTTCATAGCGCTATACTCATTTTTTGCATTCCATTCATAAGGTGTTCCGTTGGAGTGGTTCAAATCACACCTAACCAATAGACGACAGACAGTTAAATTAAACAGTACTGCCGGAGTAGCATATTCCAATACGCTCACTGCAGGTATTGGTGTTCCCCAAGGTAGCGTACTGGGGCCACTTTTATTTTTAATTTTTATGAAAAATAAACGTCTCGTGTTACAATGAAAACATTATTAATTATGCAGACGACACAAACTTGCTGTTTGCTGCTTCTGATTTTCCGTCTTTCGAACAAACTGGAACTGAGTTATATCGTTCCGTAAAACAATGGTTTATAGAAAACAAGTTACAAGTAAATGAAAACAAAACATGTTGCATATTATTTAAGACAAATGAAAGTACAAACACACCTATTTATATTTTTCTAGACAGCACTAACATAAAACTAACAAAATATTGTCGTTTTCTGGGGGTCAGTATAGACGATACACTTACATGGAATAACCACGTAGAACATGTGTGTAGCAGGCTCAGTGGTGCTTGCTTCGCACTAAAAATATATAGTACATATAGTACAGTCTGTAATTATGTAACTTTGAAGACAATATACCACTCACACTGTGTTTCAATAATCCGTTATGGTATTCTGCTCTGGGGGTATTCCTCAGAAGCTGAGCGTGTATTTGTTTTACAAAGACGGGCAATGCGTGCACTACTGGGTCTGAGTTTTAGCGCATCACTTCGATCTGTGTCCAAATCTTTCTGTTTTTTAACGTCGTATGGTATTCATATACATGAATGTCTTTTATTTAACTTTAAAAACAAAACTTCATTTAGAGACAACGAAAAACTGCATACCCA
Organism: Cetonia aurata; assembly: GCA_949128085.1. Taxonomy (NCBI): domain Eukaryota; kingdom Metazoa; phylum Arthropoda; class Insecta; order Coleoptera; family Scarabaeidae; genus Cetonia; species Cetonia aurata. Next base: position 19,237,777 of record OX421886.1, on the reverse strand, counting down.
CACAACTAGATATAAAGTAAATTACAACGTTCCAAGACACCGTTTAACTAAATTCACCAAAGGTATAGTTTATAATAGTATTCGCTTTTTTAACAAATTACCATTAGATATAAAATTAGAGAATAACTTTGTTAGGTTTAAACGAATGACATATTCCTACATATGTAACATTGAACCATATAGTATTTCTGAATTTCTTGAATACAATTAATTGGCACTCTATAAGAAAATCTTAAAGAAATCTCAGTAAAGAGTTCAGCGGGCATTGATGAGATTCCTTGTTTTATTTTAAAATATGCACTGCCGAGCATATCGCATTTGGTTTACCTAATAAATCAGTGTATGCGGGACGGTAATTTTCCTGATGATTTGAAAATATCTAAAATCATTCCGGTACTCAAAAATGTAGCTCAACTAACATCAAAAACTATCGCCCAACAAGCCTGCCATGTGCATTTACTAAAATTTTTGAGAAAATTATAAATAATCGATTGACCACTTATTTGACACAACACAAAATATTAAGTGTTACGCAATTTGGGTTTGTTAATGGCAGCTCCACTTGTGACGCGGTTCTTAATGTTCTGAGTACGGTGTACAATGGGCTTGATCGGAGGGAGTGTGTGGTGGCGTTGTTTTTTGAACTTAGCAAGGCTTTTGATACTCTGGACCACCACATTTTGCTGGAAAAGCTGATGGGAATTGGTGTACGTGGGGTTGCTTACAACTTGTTTAAATCATATTTGACAAATCGCAAATCCTTGGTTAACGTAACGGGTGAACGGGACAATATATCAACGCCATTCTGTTCTCAATGTTGGAATGTATCATGTGGAGTACCTCAAGGGTCAGTCTTACTTGCGGAACACTAGAAACTACAAATTAGCTCATCCTAAGAAAATACTGATAGTTACCAGAGTTATGATGACGCTTAAATAGAATAAATTTATTACAAATCAAAGTCAGGAAATTACGAAAATCATAGCTGAGGCAATAGTTATTCTGAATTAGGTCTTAAATTTTTTTAAATAAATAGCACAAAGCAATTAGAATACTGTTATGTTCAAATAAGTCAATGTTAAATAATGTCATGCTATTTGCTTATTCTTTTAACATTTAATCAACGCTGCTTGCATATTTAAAGCGTTATTTAATACTCTCGGCTTGCCTTCTAAAAAGATTTTTAAGAATTATTAATCCATGGTTCTTAAGTTTCAGAGTAAACCTGTTTACCCATTAATATTTAAGCACTATTCTTTTACCGAAATTTTGGTATCACTTTCAAAGCAAAATCTATTTCTTGAGAGGCGTAAAGTCACGTTCAGGCGAACGCAATTTGTTTTGGAGCATCTAGAAATTCTAAATTTTATAGTAGCGTGTCATAGAGAAAATGTTATCACATCTCTCTCGGTAGATTCCCGTCACGAACGTGAGGAGAACCCACTTTTTTTTATAAAATAAATTGCGAAATGTAAAACACCTCCTCTGTTGGGCAAAATCACTGCTTCCCATTGCAAATAATCAATAACCACATCATTTTCTATCTTGGTCACGTACACATTCGGGCTAAAGTTTATCTTTCATGTTATAGATATTCTTGTCATCTGTACAATTCCACAAATCCAAATTATCATATTTTCTATTTCAAGGATACTATTATCTATCTGCCTGAGATACACGAACAAAGTAGCAGAGTTTTCAATCTTTCTTTCACAAAAGGAGAGGCAATGCAAGTTGATATATCAACGGTGAGAACATACAAGAATATTATTTTATGACAAACGAATACGTACATGCTGAACTTGAATAAAACCCTATTTAAAGCTAACAAAGTACTTAGGTACGTAAATTTGTAGTAACACAGATCTAGATAAAACCAAAGTACATCTGATATAAACTTAGAACATTTTCATAAAATCTACCATTTATGGCTTTGATAAGAAAAAGGTTGCAAGCTAGAAGATATAACATACAATGAAAGTAAAAATCATATTAAAACATCCTTTACAAAGTTATAGATCAGTAGTAGTTAGTGATTGTTTTACATTTCATGGTTAAAATAAATTATTAGGTAAAATATGCTAATTCTTATACTTCTTTAACCAAACAAACATTCAGGTTTCTTGTCGTATTGAAATGTCTGTGTTTTCACAGCTCTGAATGGAAGGCAGCCTTCTTGCATCCACAACCTCTACATCCTTTTCTGCATTTACAAGATATAACAGTAAGAATTGAACTGAAAGAATTGGTGCTGATGAAGACAGACCGTATTGGTGGTGTAGTGGTGTTCCGCTTTCACTATTAGCTAGTGAGCTTTTGAAATGAATGTTTGCATAAACCTTATTTTAAAGGAACAAAATGTGATTTTTCATGTTTGTTATTATTATATATTGCCAGACCCCTATTGGAAGAACAAGGAAACTACATCATCTTCAATTATGTATTATTGCAAATTCATCGAGGGGTGCAAACTAAAAAGTTGTTTTTTGTTTTTGTAGCACACCATTTTAGCTATAGTCAACTTCTTTATGAGTAATACTACTAAACAATCCTCGTGCTCTAAATTTGGCAGGAAACATGTCTGGTGCGCACCATTGTTTGACCAAGTAAAATCTGAACCCACCTTTGCTTATGAGATCTTACAACTCATTCTGAAAGTTGTAAAATGAAAAACGAAACAAAACGCGGATTTATCTGACAAAATGCTTCGCATGATGTATGGAATCGTAAAGGGTATTATAGACATTTTTGCCTATTAATAGCTTCCAAGTCAACGATATACAAATTTTGAATGTAACCATTTTCTTGTTGTTCCTTTGTTTAAACTACGGAGAAAAATATCGTCACAGTTAAAGTTTGTGATGAACATACAATCAGAATTTATAAGGTAGGAATGCTTTAGAGTAGCAAATGCTTAGACTAATTTGTTATTGAACGAATATGTTTTATCGATTTAGATAGTCTTTTTACTGCTGTATTTACTGAAACTTGTATCTGTAAAGGATCTTTACGCCCGTTTAGCAATGACTACACTTTGGATTTCCTCAAGAAAAATTTTCTAAAAATCAGCTATACAATACTGAAATTAGGGTATATTTGTCAGTTAAAAAACCAGTAAATTATGGAATTGTAGCGCATTATGTTGGAAAGCACCAAACATGTTTAAAATACTTTATATTGGCAGTAGGCAATTGAACTACAGTAACTACAAATACCTTATTGCAGTTTTATTTCTTGCTTCCAGAAGTTGGAACGTAACATGAGGCCATTATTTGCAAAACTCGCTAATTGACAAAATTTCAGAAAAAACGTTTTTTTAGCTAAGTTTATTTCATTTTAAAAGAGGAATTGAATGGTCAACTCATATGTTTCCAAAGCTTTCTCTATAGCTATCTACAAAATAAAAGTTATTTGCAAAACTCCCTCTTTGTATATCGTTTTTTCGATTTTCGATAAAAATGCGAACCAATAGCAAGTTTTGCAAATAGTGGCGTCATGTAACATCAAAGATTGTCACTTAGGTTTATGAATACGTTGAGTGATTTAACCAGGCTATTTTAAATAGAGATACGAGGTATCAAAGCAGATTTAGCTCGCATATTTTTTTTACAAGAAGTTCACGTTTACACAACTACGTAAGCACGCTGCAGATTGTAAAAATAATAAATAAATTTAAAAGCAATTCTTTTCATTTTCATTCATACTTCTTCTACAGCCATGAAATAATATTATGAAATAATTAAGGTTATATTGTCTGTGTGCGACATGAACATATCACAGATGCTAAAGCTAGTTGATGCATTTAATTGAACCTATCAATTACACTAGTATTATATTGATGCGGAATTACTTACGATAATCCCATTTCGTTGAAAAACAGAAATTATCATCGGCCTCTAATATTTGCAGCTTATCATTTCCGTTCCGAACAAAATGAAATAAGTCGCACCTAAATTAATTTAACTGCTCGCGAAACTGCTAACAACTCTAGAAAACACGGGATTGTATAATTTCTCAATATTTGCATGCGCGTCAGTTATATCATCTGTGGTAAACTGTGTTTTACATGTATGTTTTCTTTTCTTTATCAGCTTCCGGTAGCGATTATTTTGAAAGCCTACCGACTGTCTTCAAGGATATATAAAATGTGATTGTCAAAAGTTCTAGTTAGGAATTATCACATGATAATGCTTCGATAGGAGCTTAATGCTTAAAGTTATATTATATATTATACACATTTATGACAACACTGGTACACTCTCAATCCTAAATGTATTAATTAAGATTGTATGTACGTTAGTAAATCTAATATGTAAAGAATTAAAAAAGAAGGTCATGTTTTTTAACTTTAGTGACTTTATGAAGAACTGATTTTCTGAAAGCTTAAGAAAAAAACTATTGAGGTTAAATAGAAAATGCCTGTTAAAACGATTATTCGCGGATTCTTTATTTATTTATGTAAATACATTCTGAGCTTCTAGTCTAACCTTCGCCATAATTCGTAATACAATTTAAAATTCATAATTAATTAACTCTTCATCAATGAATTAATGGATGGGTAATCTGTATAGTAATTTTTGACAACTTGACAGGCTTTGGCGCTGGCACGACCTTAGCAAGAATTAAATACAGGGTGTTTTCAAACATCGTTTAAAGATTTTTAGGGCATGTAGTACGATCATAAGGTTAAAAGTCATAATAAACATATATTCACAAATCAACCGTTTACGAAATAACAGCGAGTGTTCCTAGTAGTACATGGATATAACATATCCCAGTAAACAGGTGCTTATCAGCTATTGTTTTATGACAGTTTAATTTGACGTTTTGTGCAATTTGTAGCAATTACAATGGTTGCGTATTCTAATGCTGAAATGAGCGATATGGTGTTCATGTACGGTCGTGCTAATGGGAATTCTTTACAAGCACGTCGCTTCTATGCTGAAACGTTTCCTGATCGCCAGCTGCCTTCGCATGTGATGTTTCAGACGGTGTTTCAACGACTATTGTAAGAGAAACTGGTTCCTTTGAGAAGCGGTCTTCTGATACTGGACGGCAGAGATTAGCATGTACTCCACAGATAGAAGATCGAATTTTGAATATTATTGATGAAAATCCCGAAACTAGTGTTAGAAGAATTTCGACTTAAGTGGGTGTACGCAGCAATCTTGTTTGGAGAACTCTTCATGAGCAACTCCTATACCCCTACCATATCCAACGGGTACAAGCCCTTACTGCTCCGGATTATCAAGCGAGAAGGGCTTTCTGTGAGTGGTTTTTGCGAACATCTGCTGATCAGCCAGATTTCGCTGATAACATCCTTTTCACTGATGAAGCTGGTTTTACTAAAAATGGAATATTTAATTTCCACAACAATCACGTTTGGTGTGACGAGAATCCTCATGCTACCGTTGAAGCTCGGCACCAACAACGTTTCTGTCTAAACATCTGGTTCGGCATGATAGGGGAACGGTTGTTAGGACCGATTGTTTTGCCACAACGCTTAACAGGTCCTGCATACCTCGAGTTCTTGGAAAATACTTTACCTGAACTTTTGGAAGATTTACCTATAAATCTAAGACTGAACCTCTGGTTTATACAAGATGGAGCTCCACCGCACTTTACGCGTGCTGTTAGGGAACATCTTAACAATGAATTTTCTCGGAGATGGATAGGGCGAGCAGGTCCCATTGCTTTGCCTCCAAGGTCTCCCGATCTAAACCCGTTGGACTTTAGTATCTGGGGTTATTTGAAAAGTTTAGTGTACGCAACACCGGTAAACGATCTTCCAGAGTTGCGCCAACGTTAGAACACTGTTGCCAGATAATACGAGAAAAACCCTTGTTTTTTGAAAGAGTGCGCGCTTCCTTTGAAAGCAGATGTAGATCCTGTGTCGAAATGGATGGACGTCATTTTAAACATCTTCTTTAGTTATAATCTATTTTATGTTAAAATACAATAACATCTTAATAAAAACCGCCAAAGCAAACTTATTCTGCATTTGCGATAAAATCGCTGTTATCTCGTAAACAGTTAATTTGTGGACATATGTTTATTATGACTTTTTACCTTCTTTTCGATCCTACTACATGCCCTTAAAGTCTTTAAACGATGTTTCAAAACACCCTGTATATAAGTAGGATATATCTTAAGTTGATAATTTCATAAACACTTGCGGTTCGTAATAGTAACTAACAAACCAATATAGAATAGTTAAAGAAACGTTTTTGTTACATTTCATAACACCATCATGAGGCAACAAAAGTTATAAAGTCAGAAAAATAAAAAACATCACAGCTGACCAAAAGTTAAAATAAGGATTAATTTTCATTAATCAAATCAAAATAACAATTTTCTGAATTGTGTTCCAATATTTAATCTGCATTCTGCCTTGCATATTTATTTATCTTTATATTCTAATAATATACAGTTTCTTTGAAAACTACAAAAACCTATTTTTATTCATAGACGTCACGGATAACAAACGATTTTATTTATATTCTGGGCACATATAACGAATACACTTTATCTCCTCTGCCATTTTATTCAAATAAGTTTTGTTCATATCTGGCTGCACACGAATCCTTATTAATACTGCAACTTGTTGCAAGGGAACATCCGTGTAATTAACACCTGCTCGGGAAATAACATTGTGTGCTTAATTTAATTAAAAGGCATAATCACTTACTATGGTTGCCCGTGCGGTTTTGAAATATCTAAAGTTCGTTGCAGCAATCACCCTCTTGGTTCAGAACTCGGTGCGGTAACCACATTCAACTGAAAGTAATTACGATTGTGTGCCAAGCATTGGTAACACACTTTGTTTACGACATCGTGTATACGAGTTGAAACAATTTTATTTCAGGGAGGAAATCAGCGAACCTTACCAAACTTTAACTATTTTAAAAGCAGTACAACTTGAAATGCTACAGTTGAAGGTTTACCTCTACTTTAGTTCTCGCAACTTTGGTATTAAAACCTTCAGTGATTCACTATTCTAGACGTTAAAATATAGGAAATTTTAGATATTGTTTGACTTTTAAATGAAAATAAATTAATAATTAACTGGGCAGAGATTTCATAGAAAAATAATGAGACAACAATAATATACAAATTGGCTATTATTAGTATTTTTTTGATGTAGCTTTTTTGTTTTGGTATTGTACATATTGTTTATATTTGCACAAACTTGAATTTGTATTGTGAACAATTTGCATGGTTCAAGGATAACAGTGTTATTACACAATATCTTTCAGTTGTATTGAATCATCATTTCAAATTTTGAACGAATATCTACCTCTTTTTCCTAAATATTCGTACACATATCTAGAAGAGTATTGAGCTTATATAAGCTTCTCCTTCGGGCACTAAAGTAGATTATGCAAAGCGACAGTGCACTGCTCCGCAAAATATATATCTAGTTGTGCGGGTACTTACCGTTCCGAAAGAAGTTTATATCAACTCAAAAAGCTAATATTGGAAGTTGTCAGATGCCATGCCGATGCAAAAGCATTACGAAATGCACAGCAGCCAAGCTTTCGAATCAAACATATTTATATGTAAAGATGGCATGGCCATACCAAGCGTAATTGGTTATTGATTTATTTATTCTATCGGGAAAGAATTTAATTTCAATAACTAAACTATGCTAGTAACTTCACGAAGTTCTTCCTAGTATAAATGAACATAAGTCAAACATGATAAAACTATTTGCTTCATGTGCGGTTCAAGTATTAAGTTATAAAACAACAGCGGTATATTATTATAAACTTAATTTCATTGGATTTCAGGTTTTTCGAATCATCTTACTCTAAATATGATACCTGTAAAGTTCACGTAGTATATTTAAATGAAATCAAAATTTCTTTCCTAGATTGGGAAAATTTCGGCTTTAACAAATTCGAATTATTACAATAATTTTTTACTTGAATGCATTTTACCAGTAAAACGAAGTAAAATTCTACAATTATAACAACTCGCTTTTTGTCTACGAACACATATTGCAAAAACTATTGGTAATAAATATCGAGATGCCACTTTTTTAGTATGTTTCTATAGTTCTGTAATGATTTTAAGCTGTGCTTAATGACAATATAGTCACAAGGAAAGTTGGTACAACCTTTAAAACAACTATTAATTTCTTTGTATCAAGAAAGTTTAATATAGAACCATAAAATAATTCTTGTATTTTCGATTCAGTTGGAATTAAATTCGCACCACTTATTTCAAATGGCCTTTACAAAGAAAGGTTAGGATCAAGTATTTGACCTACACAGACTTAACAACCTTTTCCTACGCTCACTTTAACGAGATATCATTTCTAGATTTCTTTGTACTCGAAGTTCTATAAAGTCCGTATGAAATACGTTAGCATAATTTGCGGCTTGTGAACGTTTGTTGGCGTATACTTGTAGTCGATTTAGGAGTTTTCCTTTGATGTTGTTGAGTGCATAAAAAACAAATTGAGAGCCTTGCTTGTTTTTATGACCTAAAAATGTGTATAATCGATAGAACGCGTCTAAGGTTGCCTCAGAATTCGAATGATGTGTTCTTAGTGACTGCCACTACCGCTGACGAAAAATAAATCCACACAAAGTTGATGTACGAAAGTGTGCCACTTAGAGTCAGTTTACAATAACATCAAGATTTGGCGAAATGACAAGATGAAATGACAAGATGAACAAAATAATAATTGACATTGGATATCTAAGGCATTTCAAATCAAAGAGATTGTTTTCATAATATATGTACTTGGTGGTAACACCAATAATCTACATTTATTGAGTGTATTGTCATTGACAGAACGAAATGTTTTATTTTTATTATAAAATATTATTTATAATCTTTGATAGTTACTAACTAAAGATGCTTTAACAACAAAATTAAATTAATCAATCAAATTGACATATATGACAAAATTGTAAAGTTTAGTAGTTAAGTGTCTGATGAAGGAATAATAAAAAATTCCGAAACGTTACCAGAAATACAAATAGTATTTATTATTAAAATCCTTATTCTGTTATTATAACAGTAAATTACAGAATTATATATATATATATATATGTAATAATGGGATATGACGATGAATATGATTATATCAGCGTTAAATGCGAAGTTATGCCGTTACGAGATTTGAAACCTAACTCAAGCGACGTACAGAGTTATTAAATGACATATTCGAATTCTCGCAATTAAATTTATTCTATAGAGAAGTTTCATGTTTATAATTCTCCTCTGCAGATTAACGTCGTTGATTAAAGTTTGTAGTATCCTGCAGGGGTTTTATTTAACATAACAATAAGATTGTGTATAAACAAGTGGCTTGCGCTTTTTATAATGAGTTTCGGGATTCAAATTTCAGTTCCAAGAATTAGATTAAAGCAAGATGGTTACACAGAGGGAAAGGTTTCTTTAAATCAAAGAAATGTGCATTGAGCTAAAGCAATAATTCGTTTCAATAGTAGCAAAGTGTTCTGCTGTTCTATCAAGAACATAATTTCCTTCGTGTAATAATGTTTACTCAAAGCGATATATTAGAAACTGAAGATCAATGTTTTGTTGCGCCGAATTTAAAGAAAACTCTGAATGGAAAACACTGTTTTCAATTAAAAATAACTAGCTTTGATTGAAATTACACTGGATATTATATGGAGAACACCAACTGCATTGACTTAAGGATTATTGAAAGCAATAACTTTTGTTTGTGTCAACTAACTAATTTGTTATTTTCAATAATTCTAACACCGCACCAGTTGGGTGAAAAACTGTTTTATTCCCACCTCTGGCCTATTGTTGGAATCACAATACCAGCAAAGGCAATGAAAGGGGAGGGGAGCACCACTAAAGAAGAACTCAAGTTTCAGTCTACCACACGTCACAAGCGTCACCCCTGCAAAATGACATTCATCGCTATCGCATTTTAAGCTACATCCGCGTTCGCCTACTAGGAAGGCAGGAGTATGGAGGTACACCCTCTAGGGGACACTAATCAAACTTTCAACCCATGAGATGGCCGCAGGGTAAGTCGGTAAAATTCTTTTCTTTTATGTTTTTGTGATTGAAATATTTTGTATACTTTTGTCAAATATGTTTCCATATGTTTATGTGTTACACGAAAAGGTTCGATCATTATAATAGCCTCCTAGTGACATAAGCACGAGTCCTCACCTGGGAGATCCCCGAGACGATATGCCAAGGAAGTTCAGCTTTGTGGAAAAATTTGAAATTGATAAAGACACCATCTTGAAACTCAATAGAAACGCCATCAAATGTACAAAACGGCAGAGGTAACTAGAATAGGGATATATCGGCCTATAACCAAATATTTCGAACGCTTGGGGATACACCCAAGAATCTTTCAGGCGGAAATACACGCTATTGGAAGATGCGCCCAGTTCAACATTGACAGAAGCTACGGAAAGCAAGAAATTATCATAACGTTTGATAGTCAAGCAACTATCAGGGCGTTGAGCTTAGACATTATCAGCTCCAAAATGCTCCAAACGAGCTAGGCAAAAGGAATCAGGTAAACCTAGAGTAACCTAATGAGGCAAGCTAAAACTCTTCTGGAACCTACAACGTGAAGAGATTTGCAGAATGCATCAACTTGAGTGAAAATAATATTCGTATATTAACAGGGATCCTATCAGGCCGTTGTAAACTGAACGGACATCTAAGCAGACTTGAAATAATGGTATTCTGCGTTACGTTAAGAATGTAAGTTTGATTACTATTTTTGTTAAGTAACATACTAATTATTTTTTATTAATTTAATTATCACGAAAATTTTTAGTAACTGTCCTAACAATTATGTTGCTCCTGATTGTTTATTTCAATAAGCTAACTATGGTACTCACGATTTAGAGATGTAATCAATCGAAAGAGCAAAACATGCCTGGTCTGACTTTATGGTTATATATGCTATTATTAGCGGTAAGAATTATGCGAAACCTCAATGTTTGTACCATCTGCTATCTGACAGTTAAAAGGAATAAATGTAGCTGTTTCGTCAGCATATTCCAACCACCTCGCGCTTTTACATTCTATAATCAACAACATCTCAAATTTTCCACAATTTGTAACAATCTATGTTTATTTATACTTCCAGTTTCTCCCGAATTTACAAGTCTTAATGAAACGTAATATGCTTACCTCAAAGCTAAAACAATTCAGTCGGAAAGGCAAACGTTTCTTCTACTTCTGAAGATCTCATTTCACCTCCTTTTCCTTATTTTACGTTCTCCATATATTAAAATTAATTTTGGTCTTTGCTGAGTGGTTTTCCTTGTACAAAGGCTGAGGGTGGCTGCGGCGAGGGAAATTGAAAGACGCTTTTGCGACATTTCATTCTAATTCCCGTATTTGCTCAAAATTGCTTTTGTTCAATTTATTGATCGCTTAGCCTATAACTAACAGTTAATGATGTTGCATACAAAGTAATAAAGGATATTTTATATTTAGATGTTATTATTACGAATGTTGGTATTAAATTAGAACATCTGCCGATAAAAACTAAATCTATTGTTTTGAAGACGAAATACTGTGCGGAAATAATTACAACAGGCAATAGCAGTTGTTGATACCACCTCCATTAGCTCGTAAATAAACAAATTTTACAATCAAAGCGTATCCCGAACGATTTAATACACGACAAGGGGTTTGCTAACAGCAGTTACGGTCAAGTGGTTTGATTACTGAGCTGCCAAAGACCAAACGCCAGAATGTGAGAGCGTCTCAAGGGTGAGAAATCAATTTAAAGTTCCATCCGGCCCATTATACTCCGGAATAAGACTGAGAATTCCCAATTTAGTAGGGCCTTAGGGGTTGCCGTTGTGGAGCTGTGACAAAACATCCTATATAAGCCAAAAATAGTGTGCAATAGTGAATATCAATTAAATAAGTGAATTTTGATGTGAAAGGTATGGATAAATTACCTGCAAAAGAGTAAGTATTAAGTGAAGTAATTCTATCAATGTTAAATTTTCAAGATTAACCAGTGGTATAAATAACAATAAATTAAAAAGATTTCAGAATAAATGATATTTATATGTACATATTGTTTCAAAAACGCGTATCTGATTTCGTTTTGCGTGCATACATCACACCAAAACTACTAAATATATCGAGATGAGTCTCCTTTTTTTAAATCTGATTGTAATACTAGACAGTTTTTGGCTCCCGGGTTTAAACCACGCGTCCTGGAACTTCCTCAGTCTTCTTCCTCAGTTAAGAGCAACACATGGGGATGGGTTTATATGCTGGTAATGGTTACGGTTTATTGAGGCGAAATGGTTAATGAATTTAGATTGTTTGGAAAGAAGGGATTTGCAGATGTTGTGTAGCAAATAACCGTGGTTATGGTTAATGTTATTAAGATGTTTATAGATTTCCAAGGATTCTCGGATTTTGCGGTTGTAGTGGTGAGGACTTGGAGGAAGTTGAAATAGATTTGGTGGCCGGTCCGCAGCCTATGCTCAACAAGTGTGTACACAATACAACGCCCATGTTCTGCAACCACCCGTGCCCACAGAACAATTTGTTTCACCAATGTAAATACTACCGCGCGAACATGGAATTCGGTAAACACCAGGAGCTTTGAGACAATTACGATCTTTGATAGGAAAGGAATTTGAAAGCTTGGCATTAGGTTTAAAAATGGTTTTTATGTTGTGTTTGGATAGGATTCTTTCTATACGGTCGGTAACACTTTGGTTAAAAGAGAGTTAAGCATTGGATTGGTACTGAGTGGTTTGTGTTTTGGATACGTTGGATATAGGATCTAGGTGTGATGTCTAGGATAGTTGTTCTTGGTTAAGGTTTCGGTCAAATGCGATATTTCCCGGGATAAAAAGTTGAGGATCAGATATTGCAATAGCTCTTTGTATCAAGAAGTTTATGACTGGATGATGGTGTGAGAGGGTATTTAGGTAACAGTCGGAGTGTGTAGGTTTGCAGTAGACGGAATTTCTCAATGAGCCATTAGATTGACGATTCACTATGGGAAAGGAAGAGTACCTTCAAACTCGACTTCCACGTTGAATTTAATGGAACTGTGTTGGAGATTATGGAATATAAGGAAAGTATCTAAGGAATCACGTCTATGTGATCAGAAATCGCATTTTGCTTTAAAGGAGTTTGTAATATGTACGCAATTGATTCGATTTGTATAAATAAATAAATTAATGAATAAACGTATCTATACCAGCATTTCGATCTAGTTCGATCGATTTGTTCTTCAAACGCCCCCATGAAAATGTTGGTTACAACAGCTGAAAGTGGGGAACTCATGGCTGCACCTGAAACTTATTTATGGTAGCAGCCGCGTGATTGGAAATAGGTAGCGGTGAGACAACTTCCACCAAGTCAGCTAAGTCTTTAGGTTGGAGGTTGGAAGATAGGGTCTCATGGATTAACTGGATGATATCGGATATAGGAATTGGGTTAATAAGGAGTCGATATCGAAACTAACAAGTCTTTGTACAAATTGTTTGGAGATTTAGATAAAGGAATCACTGTTGACAGTGTAGGGTTCTAGGATATTGGATAGGTGTTTGGAGAATTTGCAGGTGAGACTGTTAATGGCACTAACTATCGGACGTAAAGGAGCATCGTATATATAAGGTAAAAGATAGGAAATCAATTTTCTGTTTACACCCTGCCACTCGTGTAATATATCCTCGCCGCTCTAGTGCTGGTGGGTCAGGTAATAGTGAGGATATAGCGTATGGGCATGTGTGAGGTAGAACGAAAGGGAATACGTTAGCCTCGTCGTCAATTAAGCAACAGTCTACCTATTATTTGCTCGAACGAATTAATGCTCTGTAGTTCTGTTTCACAATCCAGTTGTTCTTATTAATTAGTGTGATATCACTATTTCATTCATTCTTTATTACTATTTCTTTCGATTATTGTTGCCTTAGTGTATTTTAAAAAATTAACTCTTTCTGTATAGCATTATTATGGTGCATATTTAAAATCTATCGCTATGTTACGATCATACAACGTGGGTTATTAAATTTTGAAGTTGCTAAATGCTGTACAAATAGAACTCGAAAAACTTTTCACCATGTTTAATATCCCATATGGGAGAATACATTACAATTGCAATTACTCAACTAGGTTAAACATCGGCGATGTTTACATTTACGTTTCATTTACGACAATCTAACATTCATCGTTCTCCAGCTTGTTCTATAGTCGATTGAATCCAGAGGTGTTATTAAAAAGTCCAAACGTTAACTTCGATCGTCCGGAAACAGATCGCAAAGCGGTTCCAGGTCGAACGAACATTCGTTCTTAGATTACACCATAGCTTATTGATTTCTCATTCCACTTTAATCTCAAGTTTCATTTTAAATCCTAGGCAAAATTATTTTGCGTTTATCGATAACACTTTGATTAAATGCATAACCCAGCATAGAACAACCTCTGTATTCCGCGGTATGCATTTTAAGCTATCGAATTTTACACAGCTGCTGCTCCATTAGGATGTACGTACTACTATCCGGTATTTACGCTTACGGTGCGACTTTTCATAAAAATTATCGTGAGGTAAGGGAGATGTGGGGAAATGAAGTTCTAAAAATTGTTTTCCGTTGGAATATTAAAGCATGACTAAGTGGCTGGCATATAATTGATGAGCGGAATTTTTCCAAACATATCGCCCCCAGTGTATTACCCTGACATGAATAATTCATTTTTAATCTTCTGCAATCGCGCTTAAGGGTGCGAGTGTAAGTTTTTCACGCGTATCTTCTTCTAATCCCTTATGCTAAAAATGAATGGAGCTTAAAAGCTCCATCTTACGCACTTGAAAAGCAGGCTAACTAACTCCTCCTAAAAAAGGAAGTGGCATTAAAACTAGTTATTTATTGTTTTTTATTTATATCTTACTGTTAATTTCCAAATAAAACAATAAAAACAAACCATATGCACACAGGACAAAATAGCAAAAATATATTAAAGAATCTGAGGAATGCTTTTTTAAGCTCAATAATGTAGCTTTGTATACAAATTTGTCTACACTGTAACAATCCATACTGTACGGTTACAAACAGTTCATTAGTGACAAAATGCCACAGCATTGGAGACAACATCACGCCTGTGGCAGCCCTCACCTATCCTTCATCGTTTCACTCGTTAACAATGTTTCAATAAACCTTCCTTCCAGCATGGCTTTCATTTACCTACAAATACTGTTCTTCACTTCATAGTTGCTGGAGGATCTTGTCCTTGACTTAATAAATGACATTAAGATACCATCCTGCGATCTTCTTGCCTGGTAGGCATTGGGATTTTGGTGTAACGGCCTCTTTTCCAGAGAAGCTTCTGTAATGGCGGTATCCAGTAGTTATGAATCAGTATGCCTTTGCCTAATCGTGTCAAGGTCGCCCAAGTTAAGGTAAAAAGGCAACCTCTGCCCAAAAATCGTATAATAGCTTTATATGAGCTACATAGCAATGGCGTCCACTTTTTGTTGTAGTGGAACTGAAAGAATTTCATCCAAATCAGTGGATTTATGGGGATAAAAAGAGTTGATAACCCAAACTACTCCGTTGTATGTTGTTACTCTTTTAGCCAACTCCCAGCAGTCTATATTTGCTCTTCTTCAGAGAGATATTCATATATTCGCTGGTCACTCGCAATCTCAAGGTTGATCTCTCCTCAATCCAGAAAAGTGTGTTTGTAGCAATACTACAAGCGTCTCATTTGCGATATTTTTGACCGCATGTGAAATGTAATTTGGCTTATAGTCCCCAGCGAGGTAATCCGATCCTTTGCTAGTAATTTCTGGAGTTATGGTTTTTCAGATGCAGGCTCAACATCCTCGCATATTTTCCGCCATAATTCCTTCTTTATTATCTGGTTCTATTGTGTGCCCGTTTTCATGTAATACTTCCACTTATCCGTATTTTTCGCTTCATTAAAGAGTGTCTGAGTTTTCTGTCTCCGTTGGAAAGCTTTGGCTTTGGCACGTTCCTTTCGTAGATGAGGACAACATGCATGGTATGAGTTTATTATAACTTCCTGTAGGTGTTCTGAAGCTATACCAATTTCAAATGGTTTTTTAACGTCTGACTTGCTTGTTTGATATTATATCCTTGCTTTTTTCCTAATGTGCATGATACCAAAGTCAGTATAGCTATCAATAGATTGCGAATGCCTCAACATTATTACCCTTGAGCCCCGGCAACTGATCCTAGATTAATCATAGTGCACCTCAGGTCCAAATTAGCTTTTCGTAAAAAATACCCAAATTAGTAGTTAGGAGAAGGTATTGTTTAGATACTATGGAATATTAATTTTGTTTTTATAGTTTGAATCACCGTCCTAGCGTACAATGTCGTAAACTAAATGAAGCAAATGTCCCACATTCGACACACAGG
This sequence comes from Cetonia aurata, assembly GCA_949128085.1. NCBI lineage: Eukaryota > Metazoa > Arthropoda > Insecta > Coleoptera > Scarabaeidae > Cetonia > Cetonia aurata. Next base: position 19,221,392 of record OX421886.1, on the reverse strand, counting down.
ATTCAACTTATTTTAAATAAACCAGCAACAATATCTTTAGCATATTTTATCTTACAGCATATTGTGATTGAGATTTTAATATTGTAGTTCACATAAAGGATTTTTATACTAAATATTTGCGCTGTAATAATAAATCTTTTCCTGTAACATTAATTGAAAACAGGATTTTCGATTTTGAGGGCAAATCAGAGTAAGTACGTATTTGAATTTCGTCTAGAATCATTAATAGTTTGGATGTAAATATTGATTTTGTTATTCAAAGCTATACACGTACATACGAAGGAATGGAGAAAAATGAAATTGTTCTGCCATTGATCAACCTAAAGTTTACCAAAAATATTGCGTTAAAGTGAAGATTAAATAAATCTGCATAGGCAACTGTATATTATTTGCCAGGAACGTAAATAAAGACTTTATATCCTTAAGCTTTGGTAAAAATACGTTTTCGACGAATGATAAAGTTTTTTACCTTTGTATTTCAGTTCCTTTCACAAAATATAGCAGCAGCAGTGGAAGTGTTCCTTTTTTGTATCAATACTACTGTATGCACGTTTTGTCAGGGTTTTTTTTTATTAAGGCATAAATTTCGTTAAATTGTAGTATGCTGACGGTTTTATCCTAAATATGCTTGAAAAGGGTAAGAAGGGTTTTCGATATGAAAAGTCCTTAGCAATAATTTTTTTTTTGCTTTTCTCCTTATCACATGCAGCTACTACAAAACGGCTTTATTTTATCGATACTTAGAAAAACCACATTGTTTTCGTGTCAGGTATTTTTTACTTTAAATATAATCAATTGTATTTTAAGTAATTCAATAAGTAGACAAGTAATTTAGGAAAAGTATTGTTGTGCAGAAACGTGCATAATATATCAAATTAAGCACATAGAATAAGGAATTCAAGGTATTTTTTATTGTTAACTACCTTTATGATTTCATACACACACATAAACAGACTGTTAATTATTCGTAACTTTTGATTTTTAAACTTTTATTCAATGTTTTATCAATGATGTTATTTGGCACCAGAAATCGAACATAAAAATAATATTATTCAGGTAAGGACAAAAGCATAAACATCATTTGTAAAAAGAAAAATAGATTCAAGAAACTATGTAAATTTCGTAAATGACCAAAGCTACAAATTTATTTAAAGATTGACTATTTTTAGTGCTAGTTGAGAAGCACTAAAGAACGATTGAATATAGCATTGTTTAAATAATTAGAAATTATATTCTTTTCTAAACCATGAGTACCGAGTATTAAGTATATTTTGCAATAAAATATAATTTGTGATATAGTATAATATAAGTTTTAATGCACTAATCCAAAATGAGTAATGCAAAAAATACAAGTTAGGTGAGATTTTATTTTAACTGGGAAACACAATTTGTTCCTGTCATGCCAAAAAAACAATCAACCTGATAGTATTTCCAATACAGAAACTAATTAACTTGTTGAGCGTGAGGCATAAATTCATATTTTTTGACACATTTAATTACTAGTCTATATTCGACCTAGATTTCCGATATTTAAAGAAGAACATTTGGTTATTTTCATTTGAGCATATTTACTTACGTTTTATTATCTTCTACAATACACATTTTATGCGTAGATACTCTGCATTCTAAATGGTAACTAATTAAAAATAGGCAATAATATATTCATCTCTGCTGGTGTGCGGCTTCAGTTTTCTTTCTTTTTCGTTTTTGTCGTTTTTTGTTTTATTACTTTCAAATTAGAATCGTTGTTAATGATTAAAAATAACATTTAATTTAGGTATATACTTTTATTTAATTAAAATTCTCTGAAAGACATACATTCGTAATTACAATGCATTCAACTAAATGCGCTTGCGTTAATTGTATCTAATAATACTCGGATTACTTACAGTTGACTTATTTTATTAAAATAAATTGTTAGATATTATGTATACAAATATTTCAGTCAAATATATTTTCATATTTAGTGTTTTAAAATAGAAGTGCAAGTGCGGCACTCAATGTTATATTTGGCATAATGTCCTAGCTTTCTTTGTTTTTGTGATCCTCACTTGAATACTTAACAATGATGATTGAAGCAACTTAATCATAGTCTACTATTGCCAAACTTAATTACTGGAAATACATTTAAATGTTACTGATAATTATTAATTTCAAAAAAATATATACCAGTTCATAACTTCTTTATTTATCTATTACATAAATATTCCTTTAATTTGATTCGGAATGCACTATTTACTGTAAATTTCCAATCATTCAATCTATATTATAATTTTTATCACTTCATGGTTATACCCCGATTTTAGTGAAAATAGGCACAAATTTCAAACTTCATAAACTTATATTTCAATGTAGAGTGCCGCGAATACGCTAAAGATCTACGCAACTGTCAATATATAATCTAGAAAATAGTATGTAATTGTTGTTTCATAAAATGTGAGTCTTTTTCAATGCAACCTGATGGGTCCTCACCTGAATTTGAAAGATAAATTAAATAGGTGATATTGAACAACTAACTGACGACCTATAGTCGAACAAAGCAAATCTGACGAACGGAAAATATGGGAACTAATTTACCTAAACCTTAACCCTCACTTTATAGGTTTCGCAGCTTTGTACAGTCTCGTTCTATGTTCTAGTGACTTTTAGCTTGCGAATTTGCTATTTTGATTTGCTCTCAGTATATCCTAATATTTTTATCATTTTAAATATTGTGATATTAGTATTTTGAACTGATATATTTTTAGAATATTCCATCATGGATAATTGGCAGTCTGTTATAAAGATGATGCTTTAACTATTCTGAAGATCATTACTGAGTTTTTCAAGAAAGAAAAGCACCTAGGCCACTACGCTATTCCTGTAGAGCAAGTTATTAAAATAGTCCCTGCAGTGACTAGTAAATCCGAAAGGACAAAATTCCATATTAAACTACAATCTGAATACGAAATTGATAATTATGCAGCAGCTATTGGACACACATTTGTTAGGGTTACCACCCTTAATCTCTTAATCCAATTGAATTGATTTAGAGCATAATTAAAAGGAAATCAGCCTTAGAAATTGTGGATGGAAGATGTAATATGAAGTCATTAATTAGGCAAGCATTTGTTGAAATTACTGCAAATTTTTTGCAAACAGAGTGCAAACATGTTAAAAAAAATTAAAAAAGAGTACATCAAATGAGATCAGCTTACAGAAAAACAGCGCAGATTTATTATATCTTTAATTGATTTGGATTTTGAAGTGGGTTGATTGGTTAGATTCGATGAGGAATTATAATTTATAATCACAAATTATATCTTCAAACAAAATAGCTTCGTTTGAAATCCATGATTTTGTGAATATAATGTTCACTTATGCTGTTTCATTCACTCCAGTACTATTAACAGACACACACATTTATCAATTGCTGCTTTATTTAATGCATAGCTCTTACTTAATTGGCCATTGTTAATCACTATTAGTTACACTTTTTAAAATAAAGTTAGCGTTAAATGAGAAATTTCGCTTAGGAATGGCATATTAACTATAAATAAATTGTGTTAACAGATCTTCTCAATAAATTAACTGGTGCTATATAGAATATTTAGTAGCTTACCACATAAATCCAATAATTTAAAATAAATGTTTCAATAGTTATATCACGTGCCTACATACATTGAGGATTATTGGTGTAACTGGGATTTGTGTTAAATTGCCGTATTTAAATTTATAGTGTTTCTAACATAATCCATAATCAAGTATACTGGAAGCTCGTGAAATAACGTATGTCGCTATGTGCTATAATAATCTTTGCTTCGTAGTTTTGTATCACAATTTATTTTTGAAACGTGTACCGCATTGACAAACGCGTAGTATGAACAATAGGATTAGGGCGCAACCGACATAAATGTTTGTATAGTATTCCAATTCGGCTTAGAAATAGTATTGGAGACGGAAATAATGCCCCGTATAGTAATCTTATACATTTTAATAGATTCGGCGTTTACTTGATGTAAATCCATACATATGACTGATAGCCATGGTAAATTGACAACTACAAAAATACGATAGCGAAATGCCGACAAGTGAGAAACGATTCCATTTATTTGTATTAGATTAGTATCGTTGCCGGTATATAATGTCAGTAAATGTGAAAATCGCTCACCAATGTGAGAGAAATAGGACGTGACGGCATTAGAGGGTTCTTCTCTTCAAGGCCGAGAAAAGCTTGTTGCGAAGGCTTCAAACAATTTTTTTAGTTGATCGAAGTATTTGTTTTTTCTACCCGCTGACCTTTTCATTGATTTGCCATCGTCCCAGTTTCAGGAGATTCCTCAACAAATTAAATAATTTGGAAATTTTGTATGAAATTCATATCTATACGGACTAATGCTCTTCATTTCCTAATTTTAAGTTCTCTTGGTATTGACAACTTGACAATTAGTTATTGTAAATATTAATAGATGAGAACATAGTATCTGTTCTTGAAGATGTTCATGTCTTTCTGCAGTTGATTGCAGTACACTGTAGGTGCTAGTAAAGAGTTTGCCAATACTATATTACAAGTTAAACTCTCTTCTACGACTACTTTTGAATAATTAAGCATGATCGTTATCTACCAAGTAGTTTTACCCAATTATTTATTCTTTGCAACAAACTTTTCTGCTGAAAATAGATTATGTATATCTACTATTTGCTCAACTAGAACACAAACTTAAATTCCGTCTCCTCACATACAACCTCTAAGGAATAATTATATATTCCCAGCGTAGCGAAAAATCTTTAATAATTTCAAAGAGTGCTGAATCTTGCAGATACAGGGTGTAAAAAAAAAGGTAACAAGGTTTATTTTTGTAGCATTGTTTCATTTTCTTAATTCGTCTGCAAAAACCATTTATATTCCCCAATTTTGCTCGTCGTTGGTGTTTTTATAGACCTGCACTACAGATTACGTCGATTTGTGCTGATTTTGAAAGCAGGGTCAATATTCATCCATGAGATAGATGATACAATTTTAGCACGGATAGAGCAAGATCTTGACACGATTTTCGAATATCGGCCGAAGTAGAAATTCAAGCCCGTCTTGTTACACAGGTAAAAATATAGCGGAGTGAAATACAGAGTCTCCGATTCGGAAGGCTTTATGTAGAGAAAAGAGCTGTATATCTACAAAACGGTGGGCATTTTATCCCTTTCGGACAAAATCCCCACCGAAACGGAGGCTCACAATGTCCTCCGTGATATTTTAACTTCAACACGGAGAAAACATCCTCCTTATTATTTCCGCTACGGATATTTGTATATCTAACTCCCAAACGCAGTTAAATGTATTCATTGCATATTATATTCTCTCCATATCAGGGTTATTCTTATTTCAACTACTAAACGCTGTTAAATGTATCCGATTCATGTAATATTCCGTTTTTATCGGAGTTATTTTTTTGAATACAATACATAGTTTTAGTTGCGTATTTATTTCCATCAGTTTTACACCGAACAGGAGAAAAATAATCCTTTCGGGATTTTTTTTTGTCCAAAGTGGAGTTTGGTTAATGCTCGTCGATGAACGCATACGTAAACGTTGTATGAGGAAAGCACTTGAAAATGGCGTCAAATAGCAGAAACCCTTCCTTTTATTGTTTAGCCATAAGACGTATAGTTCTGTATACGTCTGTATGTACAGATACACATCGTGTATGAACCGAAATGGCAGACAAGAAATATAATATATATTTACGCATAAAGTATCAGAATATCAAAAGGTGTTGTGTTTATTTGATTAGGTGCTAGCAACAGTCACCTTACTTTGATTATTATACATAACTGGAAACCGCATTAATAATGAGATGAAATGAAATGAATGCTGTATAGTTTTATATCTATATAGTAGGAATATCATAATACTGATAATTCGTTTAGCTACATAAATATGATACTATAGATTTTGTCGTAAAGATGGCGCTACGCTTGTTTCATAATCTTTGTACTTCTTACTCAGTGTAAATTCTGATCGGTAATTGTGACAATGTAATATCTATATGATGTTTACACATAGTTGATATCGTATAAAAGGTACTGTGACTGCAATCGCCCACAGACTTCGTTTTGGTTTCCAGTAACTTCGCTATGAAATCAATTAATTCTGATATGGAATTAGAAACGCTGGCTAAAAGAGGTAATTTCTTCTATTTCGGAAAAAGTTACCTCCGATATGGATTTCAATAGCACCGTCATGGAACAATAGTTTCCGTAACGGAGGCATTTTCGTCTGTCAAGGAGGGAATGTACTCTCAAATGGAGTTAGAATCTCTCCTTGGCGGTGGTAATCTCATCTATTAAGGAGGTAGTTACCTCTGATATGGATTTCAGTAGCTCCCATTAACTCCCCAGCGGTGTGTTTTACCTTCGTAAGAGGAGAAACATCCTCCTTATTGGAGGAAATTTACAGTTTCTAGGATGAAATTGCCTCCACGTTTCTTCCGTTGAGGTGTAAAATATTTAACTCTTAAATGGAGGCTCCTTGAACGGATGGTCGCGAGGGAACACCGGAAAAGTGTTGAAACGGTGTTAAATCCAACTCCGTATTTTTATCTGTGTATAAAAGTCTTCAACAAGCTTTACCACTACCATGTACAATGTGTTGTACAATCATTCAGTGGTGCACAGCACATAAATAATACTGGATATAAAATTAGTATTTAGAACCTTGAGCTATTGAAAAATGTAATTTCTTCCAGAGAGTTTAATGCTTATGAAACCATGTATATGAGGAAAGACACCGACATTTTATTGAATCGGAACATGCCCGTCTGCACCAGTCGGTGTTGATTAATTGAATGGGATGAACAGATTTCTTTTTCCAGATTTATTTGACTTCTTGGTATTCCAGCAGGTCAAAATAACCGTTAAAAAGAAAAGCACTCGTAAATATAGGTTTAGGTATTCGGTTAAAAATGGAAAACCAGGAATTTCCCAAATTATTATCCCGAATTAATAAAATCCTGTAGTCGGAGTCAGCGGATATCTTCTGTGTCTATAATAAATATGGTTCCGCAATGGTGCTCCTCCTAATTACCATTAGAAAGCATTCACACATAGCTTCAGGGCAAAAATATGAGATTTAACCGCGCTCTGAAGGATTGCTTTATTCAAATCCTCATTTTGTGAGTAATGTTTGTTGTGCGGTTATAAATTACTTTGTTTGCCTGTTTGCTTGTACATAATTAAAAGGTTTCATAAACGTAAAATATCTCCATAATCCCTTTTGGTGGGCTTGAACCTCAAGCTTCTTACATAGGTATTTTAAAATTATCCTCCTGAACATATCATTAATAGAAACCACGCCAGACATTTCATTTCATAAACAAAGGGTTTGATTTCAGAAAGAATGAAAAATACACCGAAATGCGAAAATCGTCCTCTTAAATTTTAAATTCCTTTTTATTTGCTTGTTTGCCTCTAAAGCCTCTATTGCCTGGAATTGTTTGTCATGTTGGTCTTCTACTGTAATCACTTTAGGTTGCGATTTAATATAATTTCTCGGCAACTGCGGATACTGGAGAACATATCCAGCGCAATACGTCCTTGGATAAATTGTTTGGAGGTGAACGGTGTAATTATTTTATTTTCCTCGTGGGACTAACATGCTAGTTTTAATTTGTTCTAGAAATTGATCAAATTCGCTAAGAAATATATAAAATTGTGTTCATTTAGTGTTTCAAACTGGATATGTATTTTCTTGTATAAATTATATATGGTGATAATATTTCAAATTAATAGCATGATATCGCGTAAGTATATAAGGTTTTTGCCTTTAATAGAGACATTATTGTTATCTCAGAAAGTATTCTTAGATACGATATATTCAAAAAATGAAGGTATGTGAAAAAGGGAAGAAAAAACGGAACATCGTTTCGAAATTTCAATATAATCAAAACATTTTAGCTTCAGTGGTTTTAACAGGATTTTCTTGACAAACGGTAAAGGTTTCTAATGTTGTATATATTAAACAGAGAATACGTCTGCAAAACTTTACCATTACTTCGCATTACCAAGAATTTCCTGCAATTTGTGAGAGTATGTAAAGTGTGTAGACGGTCTTTTAGGTTTTTTCGTTATATGCATGAAAGTAGAGCTCGTTTCGGCTGTAAAGAATTCATCACTAAAATTTATGCGAAGTGTTACCACGTCCTGTTGCATAACAACGGAAAGCCGGTTACCAATATTCGCTCTTTGAGGACATTACCAATTTACTAAATTAAACGAGTTTTGAATCTTTGGTAATGCGTACGCATGGCAATCCTTCTCAGATGTATGATTTATGTAAAACTACTTCAGGGAATGAATAAAATATCCGAAATTTATTTTTTTGTTCCTTCCTCTTTATTTGCTTTAAATAAATATAAGGAAACAATGATGACCTGCGTTTCTGATACTTTCATAAATATGCTTATTTGAAGAAAAGTGTTGGAGTAGCCTAGCTTTTACAAATGAACTTTTTTTATCCTCGAGTGGATGATAACTTGTGTCAACTTAATTTATATTTTATGTCAGAGCGATTCGCCTCATTTTAATATGTAAATACACTTTCTACAGCTTAAAATTTAGGCGACGTTAATTAATACAGATGTCTCACCTTGTCTCCACAGTTTCAGGAGTATCTAATTAAGAAACGTCTGCTATGGCGCAAGGGGATGTGCGAACAAGGACTAAATTGTAGCATAGCACAGCATGTATTCTCATTTAAGTAATGGATTCCGATCGTTGCGTGTGTCATTTTTTTTATAAAGGAACTATAGAAAAGTGGTAATTGTGTCTTGGGATCGTAGAACACTAGCCTGTCTTCACGCCCTTCCCCCAACACTTTTATCCGTAAGATTTCAATCTGCCACAAAGTTCTATGTAGGTGCGTGAGCTAATCCCGAAGGGATTTTCCAAATCATTAAGCTCAAAATTTATGGCAAAGTTTCCCAAGTTTTCGTACCGACAAAGGCTCCCATCTCCCAGCGTTTTATCTGCTATTGTTCCCGTATTATTAAAAGTAAGGATCATTTTACGTTCATGTCGTAAATTATATTAACGCCGATGCGTTGTATAAGTCTTATGTATTTATGTCTTCACTAATAAATCATCTAAGAATTATGTGTTAACAAATATTTAATGCTGAAATTGTACAAATAATGCATACCAAAAGTCCAGATTTTGAATGAAAAAATCATTTTTAAAAACCAAAGAAAATACTTCTATACTCAGCGTGGCTGAGGCTTTAGTGGTCGCAATTGGCAGGACGATGATCAAACCATGCGAACGCTATCTTACTTGCCTATCTTAAGTACCAATTACCATTGTAACTGATAAATCGAAGCTAATTATGATTTGTTACCGTTAACATATCTTATAGTTTTGAGAGAATTAAAGTTGAATTTACAGTTTGTAATGGCTTCATTTTAGCCGGTTGTTCATATATTTATTTCATCTTTATTTTTGTTTACTCTTAAATCCTTACAGTAAAATTTCTAATGTTCTGTCAATATACTCATCTTAATTATTGGGACATAGGCGTATGAACACCAAAGCGGTAGTTGCTGCTACAATGGCAATAACCTCAAGATAAGGAATTTCTTGATCACACATACGTGATGGTAGCTGTATTCTTATTTTTTCTTCGTCTAAACTTTGAGCCCTTTGCACTCTAAAGCAGATCTAGTTTTTTTTTTTTCGTATTTCTAATACGCTTGCTTAGGTTATACATACATGGTGCTGTGGTCTGGCACCCCGGGTTTTTGTAAATTCAGTTTTTTTTTCTTCATTCCGTTAAGCGTTTGTCAATGTTGCGAGAAATTTCAAATTGTTTTATTTTCAAATAAGATTTAGTTAATGTTTTGGATTGTTTAATTTATTTATTTTCTTGTTCAGTTGTTTATATTAATTTCAGTCAGGTGTACATTTTGCGTTCACTGGTATTGTATATATATTGTTTTGTTTTGCGAGTTCGTCCGTTTGCGGACAGATCTGTGTGCGTTGCATCGCACGCATCTGAGATTTTTATACTTATACGATTGTTTAACCTTGTGAGTTCAGTTCCTTGATGGATACGAAATTAAGTAGATATGTATAAAGTTGTATTTCATTGCTGACATTTTGTGGTTATTGATTTCAAGTTTTGAATTCACGTTTCTGATTTTATTTCGTTCATCACGGAACTCATTTAATAATAATTGATATTGTATTTTTGTGTACACAATTTAGATATAAGATCTGTTATTATTTTTACGTGCAGGAAGATATTTTAAGTTTAAAGAGTTAATTTTTTTGTTAGTTGTTAATTTTACTGATTTGTAATTATTTATTAATCACCTCGGGTTGGGTGAATAAAAGCATTGTGCTTGCTTTTATTTTTCATTTTTATAAATTACTTGAATTTTCCGCGTTTAATTTCGTTGTTTTAATATTGAGACCACGTGGATTGAATTGAAAAAAAAAATTATTATCTTCCTGAACTTTTTGTTTTCTGTTGCTTTGTAAAAGGATTTTGAATTGTCCTTTTGTAATTTAAAGTCAAATGCAGTTTTGATTTAGACCAGGACCTTTTTGTCCAAGGTTTTTTTTTTTCTGCAAACTGTGTAATTAATTTTTTTTTTTTTTTTAAATAATAAAATTATTGAATTTTTATGTCATTCAAAATACTGTTCTTTTATTTTTAATTAAACCTTTTAAAAAAAAAATTTTTTAGTGTAAAAGAAAGTCAGATTTCTTTCACCCACATTTTACTTTTCATGATGGTACCCTGAGGTACCCTGAGTTTAATTGTTCGTTTGCGCCTTATAAAAATTGTTATCATTTGAGCTAGCTAATTTAATTTTTCATTTTTAATTTCATTTGGCATTTTTGTTGGTACATTCAGTACACAGCAATACGTACAAACAATATAAACTAAAGCTCCAAAATACAACAACACAAGTATAGAACAGATAAATGCCACCATGGCTGCGTTCATGGTCTATTTTTCGAATCACCATACCTAGGAATAGCACTAGAGAATGAACTCGGATTTTCTTCACTTTCATCACTATCGCATCTCAAGCTTTATCCACCATCGCCTATTAGGAAATCAAGAGCGTAGATGTGTGCCCCTTAGGGGAAACAAGCCCAGCTCTCAACGTGCAAGACGACCGTAGTGTAAGCTACAGTCACAGATGTCGGGAGTGACGCTGATGATGTCTGGTAGGCAGAAACTGGAGCTTTTGCGGTTATGATGATTCCAACAATAGACCATGATCCCCGCAGTGGTGTATAGCTAAAAATATTATAAGTTCCTTAGCTATATTTCACAGGGGATTTATATAGTAAATTAGTAATTAGTGTAGCAAAAGAGACCTGGAACGATGGATTTCAAGATGATCGTCTCGGAACCTAGAATTGAAGTTGTTGAAGTAGAGATGGGTCATCTCCGCATGATTCGTATCTTTAGAACGAATCTTACTGGTTAGTCACATGGTACGAATCCCAACTGATTTTCGTATTTCGTCCCGACCTACTCGTATCGGCTTTTTATTGTAATAACAAGTTCTTGTGGGCATTTCCCCCAATTCTGTGCATTTGTTTGTGAGTCATGTCATTTTTGTATATCGAGTAGAAGTTTTGTAATCCGTATTGGCTTTATTTTGTACATATGTAGAAATACATACATGTTTTGTTCTGGCAACTTTTGTCTAATATATTACATATTATTATTGTATTAAAATTCAATCTATTAACTGTGTCTTACTTCAAAATATGCAGTAAGGTATAGGTCTGCAATTTGGTCAAAGCCTGGAGTAGGATCTAAGAATCCTCTTTGAAAATTTGAACATTATACCAGGATTAGGTAATAACAAAAAATAAAATTGAAGAGTAAGATTAGACTAAGATCCGTATCCGTATGTAGTACAGATAACTTGTAAACTACTTTTTATAGAAAGGTTTTCGCATATATTGAAAATGCAAAAGGGGGACTCTAAATTAAACAGACAAAATATAAAAAGATCATATAGCCAAGAAAGAGAAAATTCATTTAATGTGGAAATTAATTTGTTGATTCATTAACTTTATAGTGGGTTCCCTCGAGTGCTTCCCAATCTCCTATTCCTTTTGTAGTTTAAGTTTTATGCCTTTACTACGATTATGAATCAAAGTTATGTCATCCTCACCAATGCCAATGTAGTCAAACATCGGCATCCTTACGGGATAAATAACCACTGCATTACAGAGAGCTCTCACCATTATTAGTGGGTCCCTTAATAGTAACGCTTTGTATAGTGTTTTAATCCCCAAAGGGTGTCAATTTCTCATTATAATATAGTGCATATTAATATTAAACCCTCTAATCAATACTGCATTGCTATCACTAGGGCGAATAAAGTTGACGTCAAAGAAACTTTATATAGTATCTACCTACCAGAGTTGGGCAAAAATTATTTAAAGAAGGTATCGGATAAAGATGATTATCTTCCTCTGAAGACAACAGATGAAAAGTATCTTTATCTTTATCCTAAGGCGACAGATAGAAAGTATCTTTATCGGAAGGCGGCAGATAAAAGTATCTTTCATCTTTATCCGTTAGCGATGAATAAACCATAAATAATTTGTTAACCATGAGCAACGAGTTTTGTAGGAAATTGATATTTGTAATTCTTCATGAAGGAATTCTAAAGCATATGCAATTTTGGACAGTAAATCGGGAGTAGTTTTAGTGTGGGAGCTTGGGTATTTTTCATAAAAATTATTTTATAATCATTACAGAAAAGCGTCATCTACATATTTTACGTTAACTTTTCTATTTTTAGCATCTGTGGTGATACACGTTCTCGTTCTGTTTGTATAGGTATGTAATATAAATAGTTTAAAATAAAACACTAATACATGGTACATCAGAGAGATACAATATTTAAATTGCTACGAAAAATGTCTAAGGACATACCACCAACTGCCTGCGGAGAAGCAAAAATATGAACATCTGACTAAACTCGTGCTCCGCGAGTCTCGTATTTATCAGTAAATGTGAGATACGCGCCATTTAGAATAAAATCATGTTTAACAAACTCCAACAAACTTTCTACTCAATAAACGAATTTATGCAATCATAAACGCTTTTTCCCTTTGTACCTCTGGGTATTAGACGCTCAAAGCAACGACGCACTTATACATATATGCATGTTTACAATAACATTTTGATTTTCGTATCAAAACAAGCTGAAAAAACGAAAAATAAAAAGACACTCACCATAGGTACCTATTTCATATATGTATTTTCATAATTACGTTGTGTCTAATATGTATCCATGTGTTTCATGGAATATGTTGTGCATATTTATAGCTATATTAAAAATAATTTTGTATTTTTGATTTCTTTATTGAATTGTAATTGTTTTCTTATTCATGCTTGTTTTTCTTTTGACAATTTATGTAAACTATATTGTTATATAAATAAACTGTACTTAAACTGTAAACAGTTAAAATGATCCAGCTGAATTATCTTTAGTTAAAATTATCTAGGAATAATTTTCGAGATAATTTTATTTATGAATAAAAAATATCTAGATAATTTTGTATATAAATAAACTTGAATAGTTTTAGTTGAATAATGCCTAACTCTGCTACCGACTACACGTGGCGTATGCACAAGATGGATTGTATAGAACGTTCCGGTTCGAAATGAGAGTACCAACAATGTAGACGCATACCTATCCTTTATAAGCGCAGTACTGTCAATTTGGAGCTGGACAGGATATTTGGTAAATGGCATCGCGTGCTTTAGGAAAATTAGTGGACTGAGAAATTACAGTAGGTCGGTACATTAATCCCTGAATGCACGATCATACCTAAGTGATATGTGTTTCGACGTACGTAAATATTGAAGACATATTTGTTTGCTACGTACTTTATTTTGAATAAATTCTTTCCTTCAGCATTGTTTACTATAATAATGGATGACATCAAAAAAGTAAACACAAGGACAAAGCCGGTATATGTTGGAAATTGGAATCTGGAGCTCATATATTTAGGACAATGTGCGTTTGCCGACGACTTAGTCGTATTTGCGAAAAATGGACAAGAGTTACAATCAAAATTAAAGATATGGAATGAAACTCTGGCCGGTCGAAATTTAAGAATAAATACAAATAAAACTAAAGTCATGGTTTTAGACAAGAAAGTTAAACTTATAAGCATTAAACTGGGCGATATTCAACTTGAGCAAGTGTTTTTTTTAAATATTTGGGAGTCTATATAGAATATAGACTGTGAAGAAACAGAAATGCCAAGAAACAGAAATGTAGCAAAATTATACCATGCGATCAGGGGTATATTTTTATGGAAAAATGAAATATCCAGAAGAACAAAAATGAATGTTTATAAGGCAGTGTTTGTACCGGCCCTAATGTATGGATGCAAAAGTTGAGTACTCATGAAAAGAATGAAGAGCACAATTCAAAGCATGGAGAGGTGTACTTGGAGTGACGAGGAAAGATAGGTTATGTAACACAGTGATGAAAGATGAGGCAAAATAGAGGCAATTTTCAAAACAATAGAAAGACCAGTGAAGAAAATGTGCGAGTCGAGAATGCAAGCAAGAAGAGCTAGAAGCCGACAAGTGAGAGCTTGGAATAAAAGTACCTATAGAAAAAATATTGTCGATAAATATAAATAATTTTTAAAAGAATTAATGATATTTGGAATAGTACATTAAAAATATAGCTAACATATACATAAAAAAATTACGTTGTAGCTTATATTTTCACAGCAATTTGTACTATATTATTTAAGGGAATGTTAAAACTTCAAAGGATTAAAAATGTATTTTTTTTAATTTCTGCTTTGTGACACTTGAAGTCTACCTAAACTGATAGTTCAAGTCGGGTGTTTCTGTTAACAACCCGAGGTGCTTAATAAATTTAACGTTCGAAAATACCGAATCAGTTCCAATGGGGATGTTTGTTGCTCAAAAGGAAGTACTTTTATTGTAATTTTATGGTTGAAACACGAAAAAGTCTAGAAAACCTTCAATAACAACATGATTGCTTTGCTTAAACTTATTCCAAAGGTTAACTGTCGGAAAAAACTGAACCTTTGCCCTTTCAAATAAACTTTTGTAAATATAATCATATATAATATCGAATTTTCCAGAATGTGCTTCTGAGCAAAATGATACCGGTTTTAGGACTATCGGGTCAGCACTTCTCAGCTTTCGTGGAAAAAGTAGAGCTATCGGAAAAAAGCTTCGTTAAAAGTGTCACAAACCCTGTAATCTTGGTCGTAAGCAACCATGAGAAATACAGTTTCTATCGCATCGA
This sequence comes from Cetonia aurata, assembly GCA_949128085.1. NCBI lineage: Eukaryota > Metazoa > Arthropoda > Insecta > Coleoptera > Scarabaeidae > Cetonia > Cetonia aurata. The sequence continues at coordinate 19,206,078 of OX421886.1, read as the reverse complement.
ATTACGTGAAAATCTACAGAAAGAATAAACATAATTTAATAGAAATTTCGTACCTTGTTTAGTTAGGAAATATATTTATATTTCTGTTATTATATCTATTTCAAATTACCGAAGCAGACTAAAGTAAGCAATTCCAAACGTTGTGAAATATGTTTCTGATCTGAAACGACAAATTTTAACAACCTGTAATAGATTTAAGAAAAGAATTTAGATGACGTTGAAACTTATTCTAAAATAAGATGTTAAAACTCGAACCCATTAGTTCACATTTCTTGGCAAAGAAAGACACACAACATAGAAACATTTAAACTTGAGAAACTGCAAAATTTTGAGTAAAAAAGAATATTTTATTTGCATTGGAAAAGAAAACTGAATAATGTTATTGTAAAGAAAAACTTAATTGAAAAAAAAATGTGAGCTTAAACTTAAAAAGGTATCCAAGCAATTTTGTGTCTCTTATGTTGTCATAAACAACACCCACAGCATAAATGTTGAATAACCTATTATAGTACCAAAATAATTAAATATACGTTTATTCTTGATTAAAATACAGTATAATAAACAATAAAATATCCACGATTCAAAACACTAATTATATCAATTATAAACCTATATGAACGTTCAACAATTATTTTAAGCATTATTAAACGTTTATGGTATTAACAATTTCATGATTTATTACTCTAGTGATGTAAATCAAAGTTAAATGTTTATATTAAAAGTTTATTGCGTTCTTTAGTAATGTATGGTGAAAAGAAAATATTGTACTATCGTTCAGTACTTTCTTTATTAGACTTGCATTTAGAATCACTTGCTTGTATCTGTAAAAGTCCGCTATAATATTAACTAAATTACGTATCCATACCTAATCTATCTATATTTGAAAAAGAGAAAGAAGTACTTAACGTTAGACTGAACATAAATTATTAAAATAAGGATGCATATATTGTGGATAAACAGACAATATCTGTGCGATCGTTCATACTATTTTTGCCTTTTCTAATGTAAATTATTTCGAAGATATTTCTGGTGTAGCAATTTTGTTCTTTGACACGTATTTCAGTTTTATTGAAATTAAAATTATGAAGAAAATTGTTTTCATGTTTTTTCATTGAAGTTTTTAACCAAGCCAAAATTCCAATAAGCTATTAACCAAAATTTATTACATACTTACCGTATTCAATCAAAATATTTACATCACAGCCAATGTTACTTTACTTAATAGTGAGTAAAAACATATATTCATTGGAGTTTCACTATTACAGCAATTGTAAGTTATCTATACCCTTATTTACAGTACAATGTTACACGGCAATTAAAGCAGAAAGCATGAAGTGTATCACTAGTTTTCTCAGTGTCCAGTTTAAGGCGCGATTGACGGCCTAATAGTTTGTATTATCGCCTCGATTACGCCCCATTTATCAACAATTATGGTTAATTGTTGGTATTAAATACATCGTGTTATATAGGTTGTTAACTGCATTAAATTATGCATCAATATTTTTTATGACCAGTATTATATATCTCCTACAATCAAGACTGGATTAAGCAGTATGTGTACACAACAAAATTTGTATCTTGTAGAAGAGGAAATGCAAATAAATGAGCAATGCTTGTTCGGGAGAAACGTAGATGTTCCGTATCGTAAACATGGGTTTCGCATTATATTTAAATACATATTTATGGAAAGTAAACATGATGTTTACATTTGATTAAGTAAAAGAAACTGATACTTCGCTCCATTCTATGATGTATGATATAGAAACGTATATTGGCATACGTAACCGAAGCAAGTTAACTGACATCAGAAAATTACTTGAGTCATATTGGTACAAATAAACCGATTAACGGTTGAAAAAGCTGTAAAATAGTACTAAAAACGAGTAAAGTTTCAATTGCCGATGACGCAGTTCAATGACGTTTAAACATAATATTTTGAATACGAAACGTGTTGTACATATTATCTGTTTAGGAATCTCTACGGAAAAATTATAATTATTATTAGTACAGTCTATACAATGATGATAATTTGATGATGTTTATCCTAATATAAAATATATTCCCCTAAAAATAACATTACATGCAACACTAAAAAATCATCTTAGATGTGCCAAAAGAAGTTAAGTGTAGGTAGTTTGAGCAATTAGTCATTTAATAACGTCAGTTAAATCATGGAAAAAATTATCTTGGGATAATCATTCTGATTTAAGCACTATAAAACGATTACGTAAATCTGTACAGATAATACATAATAAACAACCGCGTTTACAACGATACGTCGGCCAAAATAAAATTATAGGCGCAGATAAGAGTAAATTAAAAATAAATGTCAACTAAGGATTAACCCTAATGTTTGGCACGATGCAAGTATTAATGTTTGAAGATAATGTTTGATTTATGACAGTGATAGGTAGCCAAAAGAAATAGTTTTGTTAGTTTATAGCTTGTTAGAAATCGTTTCTATTAATTCATTGCGACTTGATATCTAATTCAATTTGCATTCGTAATGTTATAATTTCATGGTCATTTCTACTATTTTACATTGTTAGAATTGTTTGTCTAAGTCATTTTATATGTTCAACAAGTTGAAGCGTCTAATATAATTAGCATCCTTTGTTCTTTCTTGGCTCCAGAAGCAAATGATACACAATAGAACAACGATAATTGAATGTTTTATCTGCTAATTTCGCTGCACATATTCAATTTCTAATAAAGCTAGAGAAGATTGACAGATCACAAGGTGCAATATCAGCTTACGATTATCACAATTAGTAGATAACCTTACCTTTCTGTTGAATCACTACTAAAATTTCCTTTCCTCACAGAAAAATTCCATACTCTTTTTTATAGTGTCAATGCACATTTCAGTTAACGATGTCTTTTCAACTGGTCGGAAACGACATAAAGTGTTTATGATTTAATTTATCATTAAATGGAGAAATAAAGACAAAACCTTACTAGATTTCGTACAGCTAAGGTGCTAATTTAAGACTTGGTTCTCACACACCGTCCGATATAAACCAAAACTCCCGTGTTACTGACTATTTGTGCGTTCTATTTATATTCTTTTAAATTGAATTTCTATATTCGGGGACACTAGCTAGCGGATTATCAACTTAAAGGTGTCGCGGGGTACAAGAAATGGGAATCGATTTCCTTATTAGTTAGTTCGTTTTCGATAAACGCATGTGTACAGTATGATTAAACTGACATAGAGCAATAAAAATATGTTACGGTAAATATTTCAACTTATGGATTTAATTGATAAGATAATTTTAGGATATGTATACTTGTGTAGTAGTTATGATTTTTACCATGGGTACTGCGTATAATCTGATACAAAATTATTAGTACACATCAGTATTTCTAATGACTAGTTCGTAGATATTAAAGGATGAATTATTTTTGTAATTAGCCACCATCATGGAATATCTAACATTCTTGAATATGATATAATTAATGCAATATTCACTTTCAGCAATACTCGAGTTTTTTAAAACATTGAAACTGCACTGTAAGCATATTATATGCATTAGAAAACAAACATTTTTTATCATTTACGGCTTAAGCAGCAATCTTCAAAGACCAGTGCGAAGTAAATGTTTTTGTATCTACTTGGAACAACTCAATTATTATTAAACAACTGTTTGCATAGCATGCTAACTTTATAGCCAACTAAGGCGTCGATGTTATTAATAAGGTATTTGTAATTGATAGGGAAATTATTACTGACAATGGGCTGTTTTCGTTATTATCTGGAGAATGGAAAAGGATATCATTAAGTTAGTAGTAGTTAGTGTAGTGGTTAACGATCATAAAAGTTTCCATCGTTTCTCTGGAGTTCCTCTGGGTTATAATTTGGGACCACTACTCTTTGTGATTTTGATTGACGACCTACTCCTGATATCAATCTCCTACAACAGACAATCCAACCTTGATCTATATTTGGTGCAAAACATATGAATTGAAATTAAATAAAAAACGAAAATATTGAAACTGAATAAAGCAAAGGATCTTGTCGTCTATTCGATCCCCGCTGCAGCTTTTGTTTTCATATAACTGAAACGAGGATTCCAATTCACGGAACCATTGACTGCCCTTACTTTCTTTCCTTTGTGAGTTTCCTTGCTCTTAGATTATCTTTTAGCCATTTTCCTACCTTTTTCCTACTTTTTTTCCGAACCAATACCCTACATTCATCTCGCTATGGCTCAAGCTGCAAATCTACACTATTACATTAACTTTGCTTAATCTAATTCTTGTTCCATGTATAAAGTTTAGGTATGTGGGCTTTTTCTATATTTTGTCCTATAATTAGTTCTCGTAGTTGTTGGCCAATAAACACATATTACTATTATTATTATTATATTGTTGAATTTGTAGACATAAATCACTTGAACAGCTTTTAGAACGACATTAACCACAGTGCTGCGTAATTAACTAAGCTTTTTAGTGAAACAATTTAAATTACAACCAACGTTAAAATTTTTACCAACAAATTTAAAATGTATTGTTAACCCTGCCAACTAGGGTCCCTAGGGGTCATGTTTGAAATTATTTTTATTGAATATCTCTTTGCCACCGGTCCTCATTCTTGGTGAGGCAAACAACCAGCTTTGTGAATCAAAAATCTAATCTAGGCGTTTCCAAAATTCAGATTATGAGTGTGCTTCAACATTGGAAGCATAGATAATCCTGACGCTGTCCGTCAATAAAGAAAGTTTTAGATAATTAGTAACAAAGAGGCTAGTTAGCTCTCTGGTAAATACCGATTAAAAAAGCCAAGCTTGAATAATATTATAATTAACCTAAGTCGCATATTTTGTATGAATGCTTTTTGTCTTCGGTAATAAACTACTTTGGTATATTATACTTATTCTCGACAAAATCAAATCATAATCTCTAAGAAAACGCTTCAGAAACAATTTGCTTTGTTAGAAAGTAAACAATATCATTACAAAAAAAAAAAAAAACGAAGAATTAAGCGAAAATATTTGTACTACCATTTCACAGACTTCACTGGGACCACCAGGTTATTATACGCTTGGGGTTTATAACTTTACTGTGTGTGTGGGAGTAAAGCACTAGATTCCTTTGATTTTCAGATTGTGGTAAATGTGAAAACTTTTCCAACAAATACGACAACTTTTGAAGTTTCTAACCACAATTCCAAACTTCAATTCTTATCATATAGTAATACTTGGGATAACTCTTTTAGAGTTGCTAGAAACACAATTATAAAGGTTTGTCTTACAACTATTTATAGTAACTGTGTTTATTTTAATACTAAATCAATAGGCAAATATATATTTCTTCTGAAGCGCACGGCAAGAGGTAATAAACGTAGAAATACTTGGAGCTATAAACTTTAATATACGGCAGTGTAATGTTAGCAGTTCTCCTATAGCGTATGTAAGTTTACAAGTATGTTTTATCGGATTATGATTACGTTGTTTTGCCTGTATATACTCTGTGTACAGCATCAACGGGTTAATTATTCAGTACAGTTGATCTATGCTACCTCATTATTACTCATTATTCTTCATTCTATTTTGCTTTAATCTTCCCTGTTTTCCATAATAGATTTTAGTAACTTTTCACATATCGCGACATAAATCTTTCTGAATTACTTAGCCCGGTGATTCATATAGTAATTACATTTTACAGCTTCTTATCGTGAACCAAATTTCGCTTGGGAAAAATACTTACTGAAGTTTTTATAGTATAAATACCTAATAAGCTGTTAAACTTTGCTAATAAATTGGTACACATACAATCTTTAGAATCTATTCAAAAGTGCATCATCACATTTGAAAAAGTTACTTTGCACAGATATGATAAAAAGGCATTCGAGGCATAAATGTAACCTGCTAAAAGTGCGGTTTCTCATGAAATTGCGAATTGGTTAATTAATACTCAATCAGCTCCTCTAATCGTTTAGAAAATTGATTGATTTCCATTTTCAATGCTGTAAACCGACGATGATGCGCAATTAATATGTAATGTGTAGTAACAATGTGTTATCAATGTGTAATATAATATACGGATAGATTGCTTGTTATACAACGCCAAGTTGCTTTGAATACACATATGAAACATGTAATTTCATCAATACGTACTGCTGTATCCTTTTACAATCTAGGGTAAATCGAGGGGAGATGGACCAGTAGGAGAGACGGACCACCAGCGATTTCTCGCATACAGTGGCAACAATGCTTGCCACGCCGGTATAGAATCGTGAAACAGCATTAGTTGGTCATCGGTAGTACGTTTACTCGCGTGTGTGTGAAGTTTGTCCAAAGTTATCGGGAAATTTTGTTTTGAATCGTCACCAAACTTTTGCATGGTGTTTGTCTTTGAACAGTTACTTAAGTTGAGGTAAGTTTTAGGTACAAATTTAGACATGTTATGTGTAGATACACATTCCGGCATGCAATTAACCTCAAAAGTGTAGCGTTCACGTGTTTATCTGATTGACGATTTATTGGTCCATCTATCCTACACTTTTGGGAGAGACGGGCCACTAGGGTATAGGAGAGATGGACTTATGTTTTGTTGTTATAGGATAATGCCCAATCAGTATATTCGCAAGCGGAATGTGTGTAAAAGGGGTTCCTGGTACGCAGACAATTTATCTTCTGCCATTAATGCGGTAGTGTTCGGTGAAATGGGTGTGAACGAAGCTGCAAATGCATTTGGTATTCCAAAAACAACGTTTAAACGCAGACTTGCAGCTAGCAATCTGGATAAAACCGATTGTTTGGCTCCTGGCAGCGTGCTTGGTAGAGAAGTAGAAACGAAACTCGCTACACACATTAAAAAATTACAGAAGAGGGGTTTTGCACCGACTAGACAGGAAGTACGCATAATGGCCTTCAATTTAGCCGAATGTCTTGGAATTCAACATAAATTTAATCGAGAACATGGTGAGTAGATGAACTTTTGGTAGTTTAAGGCTCTTTAGCAAATTATTGTCTTAATTTTTAGGTAAAGCTGGTAATGTGTGGCTTCTCCAATTTTTAAGAAGGAATTCAGACATTGCAGTTCGCAAAGCTGAGAATACCTCAATAGGTCGAGCATTGGGAATGATTAGAAATGTTGTAGACAAATATTTTAAAGAACTTGATGGTGTACTCTCTGAGCATGGTCTCTTTGACAAGACTGGCAACATTTATAATACAGACGAGACAGGTCTACAACTGAACACGCGAGCTGGGCAGGTGCTGGCTGAGAAAGGATCTAAAAGTGTACCTTCAATTAGCCCGAGCGAAAAGGGTGAAACGATTACAGTACTTGCCTGCTGTAATGCGGAAGGAGTTCATCTGCCTCCTTCCTGTGTGTTCAAGGGGAAAAATGCTAAAGCGGAATGGGCTGATGGAATGCCACCCGGCTCACGGGTACGCATGTCAGAGAAATCTGCGTACGTGACGTCAAAAATTTTCCTGGCTACAGAACCAGTTCTACCCCAGAAAATCACCTGGAAAGGTTTTGCTAATAGTAGACGGACACACTTCTACGATACGTGGATCTCTGTAATTTTTAAAAAGAGCATATTTTGAGGGTTCGCTGGCTATAAGTTGTTTGATTTCTTCATTAAATATTAGCTGAAAAGTTTCTACTGATGTCATGCCGCGATAGCTACAGTAATTTTGTTCAGAGATCATTACTATACTGTATACAAGGAATTGTTTCACTTTTAAACACAATACATATGTAAACCAACACGCACTTACCGAAAAATATGCGAAAATGCGAAATATATACCGCGTCAATATGTGTACTAGCACTCGGTTCCATTGCACGCACAAAACTAACGAATCCCCAAAATAATATTCTAAATGCATATCTGGCAGGTATAAACACCTCCCCCCCCTAGCCTCTTGAGCGAAAGGTTCGCCTTATCTGTGTAGTAAATGTTATAAACTTTTTTTGCCGTTAAGTGTTTGCCGTGATCATAAGAACAAGCACGGCATTAAGGGATTAAACGCGTTTGAGATGAGGAGAGAGAAGGCTGTGGTTATTGTATGTACGAGTCCTCATCATCAAGTCTACTATGTATTAAAACAAATCTCAAACCTGGTTTTAAAAACTGTCTGTAATATCTACCTATTTTTAAATCCTGGTTTGGACACATATATTTATAACCGATATCAAATCCGGTTTTAAAATGCGATCTCAAAAACGTTTTCCGTTTTGAAGGCGATTAATCCCTAGACACATAAAACCGGCGTGACATAAAACCGGTTTCCAATCCCAGCCATAATACAAGCTGCAGCGTGCAACACGTAGTGACACATATCCTTGCTTTGTATGTGATTGTGTGCACTTATTTCTTTACTTTATTTACTTTATTTTTCCTGCTTTTTTCAGCAATAGAGGAAGTACATATAAACGCGTTTAGAGTTAAGTCGGCGTCTATTCGATAAGATCATACGTAGAACAAGTTTCTCCATTTGGACAATAAAATAAAGAATGTTGTATGTTTCTCTTTACGTAAAACCTATAATAAAGTACATAGAGTATTCTCAATTAATAGAATGTATAGATCTAAAATCTTAGATATGGCTTTCAACTGCCAACAAAGGAATTTAATTAAATGCGGAATTATTGGGATATGTGCGTGCTCCCTAGAATATTAGAACCCCTTTCTGCAATATATACGTGTATGTACGAAGTTCAATGAAGGATTCATATCAATAATACCATTAGGGTACTTACAAAATAAATACATACAAAATAATAGTTTATTAACAGTTTGCAAAAATGAAAATTTGCTTATTTATTAATTAATTATTTAATGGACAAAATGGCGGATAAGGGTAAACAATTTATGTTGCTGCTCTATGTTGCACCTATAAAAAAGAATATTTTATTTAGGCAATTGAGACCATATATAATTTCTGAAGAGTACAGATATTCAAAATGTTAAATAGGGTTGTCTGCTGTTTGTGCAAGTACAGTCTTCAGTCTTGCCTCATTTCAGTTTCATTCATGATGTAGTGTTTAATTTAGGTGTTCTGACCACATTTATAAGCTGTGCTTATTGATTTCCGGCCGAAGCATTCAATATAACCACGTCTATTTCCTATAAGCGTTTCATTTGCTTTGTCTCCGGGAAAATTGTTAGAAATTTTGATTTTCTGAATGCATGTAAAAACATATCATTTATGGGTGCTCGGCATTTTAACGCGGCTGGAATTCTATTCTGAAGATCATTTCCTTGACCAACGGTCAACATAAACGTGTATCCAATCTTTGTTGTGTTTGTAGAATCCAAATTGTTCTGCAATGCTCTCCTTGGGATATTGAATTGACGGTTTGCCATTCTTACCACCACTCAGTATCATTTTTAACCGCTTCTATAGGTTCCTTAAGCTGGTCTTCAGTCCGTATAGAGTTCCTTTGGTTGACGTCTTTTTTTTAAGTCTGACATCCGGTTGACCAGTCCAAAGATTCTGACAGCATAGATTCTGAAATTGTGAGCAAGTGCAGCCGAATGAATGAAGGGCACATGTCTGATATATATTGAATCTTATAGGTATAACTGACGTCAGACAAGTGTCAGAGTAGGTGATCGTGCATCAGAACGCCACAGTGTAGATTTGAGTGTCGCACAAGGCTCAATATTAGGACGAAACTGACGCAAGCTAACATCGAATTTTCAGAGGAGTGTAGGAAAAATAGATAAACTACTTTAAACAGCTCAGCGGCAGTCAGCGTGCAGTGTTTTTAAAAACAGAAGAATTTTTAACGCTCTAATTGAAGTGAGTAATATTCTTCTGTTATTCTCTGAGGCTGAAAAATATCTAGTCACATAATATTGATAAGAATATGGACTGGTAAATGCATATTACGTTTGCAACTCTTTCAGAAATTGTTTCTATGCAGAGAGTGTCTCTTGTCTTTAGACCAACCGACCATCTTGGAGTCAACAATGACATTGATGGTTTTAATTGCCAACTGATCAACAGAAAAAAAAAACAGTGAGCCTTAACTCGGTCTACTTTTACATTTTGTGACGCAGTGATGAATTGCGACAAGAACAATGTGGAACACTGTGGTGTTTCTGCTGAAGCTTATCGAGATGATCATTTTTTATTCATATAATCTAGCTCCCACCCCGTTATCAGTTTTAAGGTCGTCGACAAACAAGTTTAGCGAGCCTTTTACCACATTTACTTACCTGATATAATAACCTGACACTTTTTATTCAGGTTGTCATTCTGAACTATGACATCACTTGGTATCTCCGTGAGTGAAACCTTCTTTGTCTCTTCTAGTAACTTTTGATAATTGGCACTGCGATTTCCTTGTCGATGCGTGGCTGTGTATAAATCTGTAGGTTGCAAACTTTATATAAAATTCTGTATTCGGCTGTAATTTATAGCTAAGTTAACCTATTTGTCTAAAAATTCTGCTGTATCTTTTAATAACTTTGAAACTCAAGGTTAACAATAAGTCGAAAAGAAGATAAGGAAAATTCTTAGGAACTATTCGGAAAACTCTATTTTTTTTTTAATATGTTGTATTCATCTCTAAAATATACAAATTTCTTTTCCATTTAGCCGGCTTTGCATGACTTATATTTTTCAAGAGAGTGATACTGTTCTTATCAGAACTTGGCAACTCTATGTACAAATGAACTTTGCACTTCATTAGTCAAACGTGGGCGAACTCTAGATGGAATGTCTGTATCAGCTACGTGTGCTTCGACTGTTTTGTTCAAATTTGGGAAATTAGTTCTACTTTGCGGAAACCAGCAAAGTGGGTGTAGGAGTTAATCTACGGATGACATGCACATTATGTACATACAGAGTTTACATATAATTGCTTCAGCTTTAATTACCTATACACCATTATAATTCACTCGCAATTAGTATTGATCGTATCTATAGGAGTTAGTACGTCACGTCATGTCGAAGCAATTGAAACTATTGGAAGCAGTTAGAGTTCTCAGTGAAATGAGTCTGCATTTCTGATACGGTGGATATATATATATACAGGGTTAGTAAAAAGTCCCGGAACGGTCGAATAACTTTGTTATTTGAAAATTATGATTTCTGAAATTTGGTATGGGGGTATAGTTAATATAAATGCATTTTATGCAATACAGTTCATATTTTTTTCACTTCCGGTTTAATCGGCAATACGTCCAATTTTTTTTTTTTAAATGGAACGCCCAGATTTTTTTAATACTTTTGAATGCAAAATAAAAAACTACGTTCAGGAAGTATTAAGATGTTTTCTTGTGAATAAAAATAAACATCTTAATACTTCCTGAACGTAGTTTTTTCAGGTTGCGATTACAATAATTGTTCAAAATGTTCTCCATTTACAATTTGACAAAAATGTAAACGGTCAGTAAAATTTCTTATTGAATTTTGTATTTGTTCTGGAGTGATGCGATTGGCTTCTTGAACTATTCTCTCTTCCAATTGTTCAAGATTATGGGGACGATTTTTGTACACTTGACATTTCATGTGACCCCAAAAGAAAAAATCTAATAGCGAGAGATCTGGCGAATGTGCTGGCCATTCGATTGCTCCTCTACGTCCGATCCAACGTCCCGGAAAAATTTCATTCAAATAATCGCGGACATTATGGGCAAAATGGGGGGGAGCTCCATCTTGTTGAAACCAAAAATGTGCATTAGGGTGATCACCTATGTTTGCATTTGGAAAGAGGGCCGCAAGTGCTGGAACAACCTCATTTCGCAATAAATTTAAGTAGACGTTGCCAGTTAAAGTTCCTCTTATAAAAAATGGTCCTATGATGTTGTTGCCAACAAGACCAGCCCAGACATTCACCTTTTGAGGACGCTGTGTATGGACTTTTTCAATCGAATGCGGATTTTCAATTGACCAGTAGCGACAATTGTCTGTTCACAGTGCCGTTGAGACAAAACGTTGCCTCATCTGAAAAAATGATGTGATCTAAAACATTAGGCTGCTGCTCGATCAATTCCGTCATTGTTTCGCAAAATTGTAGCCTACGATCTGGATCATCTTCAGTTAACTCATGGACGGGATACATTTTATAGACTTTCATTCTTGCTGATTTAAGAATCGTATGAGCAGATTTTTGAGAGATCTCATGAATTTGACCTAATTCTGTTGTGGACACGTGATGATTTTCTTCCACTGTAAGTAACACATTCAAACTAGTTTCTTCATCTGTTGCTGTTAATGGACGTCCCCTTCTAGGTAAATCCTTCACCTGACGAAAGACTTCAAACTTTTGAATTGTTCGGCATACCGTACTTTTACTAATGTGACGATCCGGATAAACAGTATTAAACAAAATACGAACCTCTTCAAAAGAACGTTGACGATCACCGTACCCACGCATCATTAATATCTCAATTCGTTCTGATTCAGTAAGTTTTTCTGCCATTTTCAAATGTGTCAATGTTTAAAATAAGTAAATTTATAGTGATGCAAAAGTTAAAACGCTTTTAAAATTGTCAAATGTGACGGCAAAAAGAATGCAAACACTAAACAACAACTTTTTTCAAAGGTACCTTGATTTTTCTGTATTAGGACACTTTTTTAATTTTTTAACTGTTTTCTTGTGAATAAAAATAAACATCTTAATACTTCCTGAACGTAGTTTTTTATTTTGCATTCAAAAGTGTTAAAAAAATCTGGGCGTTTCATTTAAAAAAAAAAGTTGGACGTATTGCCGATTAAACCGGAAGTGAAAAAAATATTATCTGTATTGCATAAGATGCATTTATATTAACTATACCCCCATGCCAAATTTCAGAAATCATAATTTTCAAATAACAAAGTTATTCGATCATTCCCGGACTTTTTACTAACGCTGTATATAATAGGTATGTGTATTGACGTTTGAACTAATACGTATATTACAGAATATCTAGTTTCACATTGCCAGATGTAATACCATCTAAACATTCGATTTTATAACCAAAGGTATTTCAGCGAATCCAAAAAGTTTTCGCGCAACTGAGTTTCTCGCACTAAAAAAATATGCAATAGGGCAATAGTGCTTTTGTTGGTTATTTTCTGGATATGTGTGTTTCATGTAAGTCTTTGATCAAACATACCCCAAGGTATTTTGCTTCTTTGACATACGCAATCCTTTCATTACCTAACACCAGTGGTCGTAGACTTCTAGCATTTTTATCGTGAACGTGACAACTTGTGTTTTCTGAGCATTGACTGATATTCCCTCTGGTTTACACCAGTTGTCTAAAGTATTTAGTGCGGTTTGCATACGTTTTACCAGAACTTTTGGAAACCGCCGTCTAACGACTATTGTAAGGTCGTCAGCATAAGCTAGGAAATTAAAATCTTTTCTGGTCAGTTTTCGGAATAGGTGGTCCACTAGGGCAGCCCTCAGTAAGGGAGACAAAACTCCGCCGTGCGGGTATCCCCCACCCGCCTCCGCTTATGTTACACTGGATATAATCACCGTAATAATAGATAAACATTCTTTTATACTTAAGGATGGCGGGTGTGATTTGCGACCATTAGGTTGGTCGTTATATCATCAAATTTAGTGTTTCGTTAGACCTTCAAAATACTAAATGCTTGTGTGTATGAACAACTTTCATAATGGTTAACATATAGTACTACATAATATACGCAGAAACCCTAAAGTTCAAGTATTAATTTGCCCTACCATTTATCGTCAGAAATGGAAACCGCTATTTTACATAGTGTTGTATGGTCTAGAAACCTCCTACGTTTTACTAAACTAAATTTAGGGAGAAGCGATAAGAAATATCTTATAAGAATTGTTAATCAATATTTTGTAACGATGTTCAGATTTCACATGTTCTTTTCTGGAACCACAAATATCAGCCTTAGCTACCGTTAAGTAGAGTGATATTTATTAAAAACATTCTGCTTTCGTTTTTAATGGCCCTGATACAAAGGTTAAATAATAATAAAAAAAAAATCATTGGAACTATAGGCTCATACTAAGCAGTGAAGATAGTATGATGCCAAAGCTTCACTATCACTTATAGCGCTTGAATCGCAATTAAAAACATTTATTATTGCACTTAATCCCCAATCTCATGATATTAGAGATCAGGTTTGCCAAATTTCCATAACATTCTTTAGATTATGTCTCCAACAACGATTTTAATTTGTTCGAGGGAATGTAATATGAGAGGAATTTTTATTAGTGCTCGGACGCTACAAATATCTGTTTAGGCATGTCAACGGAACGATGATTGTAGGCAATATTCCAAATTAATTTGTGTGGAACACACAAAAATTTCTGGCCGATACACATACCAGTATATTAATTCAAAAGATGGAGGCAATTTTATAATTAAAAATTCCTATAAGAGCTTCATTTGCAAATTTATTCTAACAAAGACTGGAGCTCTATAGAAAAAAATGCTAAACATAAAATAAATTAAATTATTGCGACCGAACCTCATGCCTATCAATACAGCATTAGTGCAGAGGAAATTTATACGCTCTACTTCAAATTGTCCGCATTAGAACATTTTGAATTACTGATCTTCCCCGTTTCGTGGTAATTAAATGTTGTTTCCAATTATTGTAATGGCATTGATGAATAGCTGAACATTCCCTAATTAAAGATCCGAGTGTGTGGTTTGCGAGTAAATTAAGTTTTACCCACAACCTCCACCCCCGGACCATTTTGCAATCACCTAAGTCTGTTTGAATAAAACTATTTGATATATATCGGTGTTTGGATTGGAATCTTGTTAGTTTGCCTGAAGTACTTAGTTCGCTCGTAACAGAATATGATAATTGCATTAGATCTCAATAACACACGTATGTTTCCTAAAGGACTATCCCTAACTGGTTACGGGGAAAACTAACACAAAATAATAATTCTAATATGATTATATTGTCGTTAAGCACCGTTGGACGATGGCTTACACAAACTAATTATCATTTAGTTAGTTTGTACAGTTGTACCAACATTTTAACTAGCAAAAAAATCCAGTATATTTTTGATAAACAAAAATACATACTTATTTAATAGCAAAGCAAAAATATACGCTAAATTTGGAATTCTAAGTTCTATATATTGATTTTACGATTATAATTTAGACGACTGCAGTTCGGGATTTCGCGTAGTATATCAAGCTGCAAACGAAATCTCCTCCTCCCGATAGTAGGTATTGTCACCAGAAAAAAGATTAATAGTTGGAAAGTTTTTAGCGCTCCATAGCAACTATATTTTCACTTCACACAGCTTCGTATAAATTTATCTCTGGGCTAATAAAGAATTAAATTTTTTCAGTGTAAGTTAGAAAATATATTATTCTATAGCGGTAAAAACGCTGCCAGTACTTTTACAAACTGGATAAATTTAAACGAGGGCGCTCATGCATGCCGCTACCAGGTGAATCTATTTTATATAGATTCGAATAGATGGCAACTCGTTTCGTTCCTGAGCGTATATCACGCAAAAACTACTACATGTCCAGATGCGTTTTTTTAATGCGTTTTTAATACACTCCGCCAAAAAAGTATCGCATAAACTAAAAAAGGGCATTTATGAACCAAGATATTTTTATACGTTCACAAAAAGTTTGCCTCGTGTATGTGAACTATAAAAACACTAACAAAATAATGGAACTTAGCGTTTTTACTTTTTTTTTTTTCTAAAAGAACACATTTAGAAAAATGCATATGTGTAAGGTTTGTTCAGTTGTTTATTGAAAGTCTTCCTATACGGACAAATTTTAAAGTGCGAAGTCAGAGTTCTGTACCAACGCTTTTAAAACTAAAATGAGCAATTTAACTTCAGAACAAGTGGCTGCTATAGTTGCTTTAATCGAAGATGGACGATCTCAAGCATACGTTGCTAATTTGATGAACATCAATCAGTCAAGTGTTTCTAGAGCCGTAGCCAGATATAGGGAAACAGGCATTTACAGTAGAAGACCTGTACCAGGTCGTCCAAGATGTTCTACTCGCCAAGATGACCGCTATTTACTACTACAAGCATTACGTCGAAGACATGTAACTGCGAGACAATTGCAGAACGACTTGGCTAGAGTCAGAAATACTCGTGTGAGTACTCAAACTATTCGGAATAGGTTAGGACAGCGTGGATTAAGAGCTAGAGTAGCTGTAACAGCCCCTCGTCTCACTAGGAACCACCGAGTGGCTCGCTTAAGGTTTGCCAGAGAACATGTAAATTGGAACATTAATGACTGGGCCAATATACTCTTCACAGATGAGTCAAGATTTGGTCTTTACACCTCAGATAGGCGTATCTCAGTGTACAGACGAGATGGTGAGCGCTATTCGCAGTGTAATATCAGACCTAGACCTAATTTCGCTGGTGGCTCTATTATGGTTTGGGGAGGCATCTGTTTAACAGGTCGTACAGAGTTAGTACCAGTAGACAGAGGTACACTGACTGCCCACAGGTATATAACGGACATTTTAGAAGAACATGTAGTATGTTGGTATTCCAGTTTTAGATTGGCCTGCGGTAAGTCCGGACATGAACCCTATCGAGCACGTGTGGGACCTCCTTCACAGACGGATACGAACCCAAAATGTTGCCCCAGCGGACCTGCATGGACTAGCAAATGCTCTCCGTGACGAGTGGAAGAATTTGGATCAGGCTTATATACGGAGGTTAATCGAATCTCTGCCAAACCGTATGCGAGCGGTCATAAGAGCCAGAGGTGGCAATACTCAGTATTAAAAGCTACTGTTATGACATTTTTCTTTCCAAAATGATAATTTCTTGTTTTAATAAAAATCTCAAGTATGAGTTCTTGTTTTTATTTGGCCTGTATTTTATTTAAACAATCATAGAAATTATATCTTAGAGCACATTAAAGCATATTTACAACTTTATGCTACAAACAAAGATTATGCGGTACTTTTATGATTCAAAACTAAATTATGCGATACTTTTTTGGCGGAGTGTAGTTCGGTGATCAATTTAAGCTCTGTTTAATGACAATAAACTCGCAGGAAGTCAGTCTAATAATGTAAGTTTTCGGAAAAAATTCCAATATAATTAATTTATAGTAAACATGATGGCGTTTCAAGCAAAAATTAGTAAATTGATCGATGCTTAATATAACATATCATTTCTGTAAATAAAGTCAACTCGCCCCTTGCTTGTACTGTCATACAAGGATTATATTCGTAGAGGTATTTATCAGTTAATAGGACAAGTACCTAAACGCGATATAGTTAGGATCTACATAGAGCGAGATATTTCGGTTTCGACAATCTATCAGACAATAAAAGATTGCCAGGAGGGTATCCCTTGCATAAATTTACCTAAAAGTTGACGACACAAAGTTTTAAGCCGACTTAATGAGCGAAGGTTGATTGAAAGGACAAAGAAACACATTGGGAATGTCAGCATGTAACGTATCTCGAAGATACCATATTTCACGCTATACTGTAGTTGAATATTAGCCAGAAATAATCAAGATTATCATAAAACAAGAAAGACGCATTCATTTTCGTGGAAAAGTTATCGTTATGGACGATGAATAATATTTCACGTTGTCCAACTTGGAGATTAAAAGATTAATGACGGCTTCTTAACGAACAATGTACAAGGCGCTCCTAACAAAGTTAAATCCAAAGGCGGAGTCAAGTTTGAAGATAAATTTTTGGTGTTGTGTGCCGTATCAGAGGCTGGGGTTTCACGACCGCATGTTGGAAGTGTTCTCGGTGAAGCCGCCAATGCAGACATTTACATACGAAAGTGTCTCACAAAACTTCAAAATTTTATAAATACACATCATTCCAACGACCAAATAGTGTTCTGGACTGACTTACAATTAATCTCTTAGCATTACGCCAGAAGAACAAGAGACTGGTTAGCCACAAACGGCATCAATTTTGTTCCGACGATAAATAACCCCTCAAATGTTCCTCACGCGAGGTCGATTGAGCAATTTTGGCCTTATTTCAGCAGAAACGTATATGATGCGCGGTGTTGAAGAAAGGTGATAAATCTGAATTATCGAATTACCGACCAATTTCACTTCTGTCCAACTTCTCCAAGGTCTTTGAACAGCTACTATGTAAACAACTTTATCCTATGATCAGTGGGCACATATCTCGCTTCCAGCACGGATTCGTGCGACATCGGTCAACAATATCTAACTTGGCATGTTTTATCCAATTTGTGTCTGAGGTAATTGATGGCGGTGGTCAGGTCGATGCTGTCTATTTGGATTTCCAGAAAGCTTTTGATCAAATCGATCATTATATTCTTCTCGGAAAATTGCGTTCTTTTGGGTTCTCTGATCTTTTACTTTCTTTACTTAGCTCTTACTTGATGGGCAGAAGATTTTCCGTGACTTTTCGCAATAATGTGGAATTTAAGCAGACGTCAGGTGTGCCCCAGGGGTCTAACCTGGGTCCTTTTTTTTTTTTTCTATATATGCAATACTACCATTACAGAATGTGTCGTTGTATTTGTATACGTGTAGAGTAAATACACTTGTCAGTGCTAAAATTAGATTAAAATTAAATTAAAATATAAATATAAATATAAATATAAATATAAACATAAACCTAAATACAAATGTAAATATGAATATAAATATATATAACAAACAAACATAAAATAGACAAATAGTAGACAAACAAAACATTTATATAGGTGCTCAGGAACAGCAACAAATAGGACAACTAGTTCGCTCTCGAGTCCAGGAATTCCTCCACACTGTAACACTCTCTTTCAATTAACAGCCTCTTCACTTGCTTTTTGAAGCTTGCCGATGGTAGTTTCTTTATGTTGAGGGGCAAGTGGTTGTAGAGTTTTGCACCCCAATAGCCAACTGATTTTTGGGTGCAAGTCAATCGATGGTAAGGCGTTCTCAGATTTTGCCTCATACGCGTATGGTGTTCATGGTGACAACTGTTTAGGCTAAAAAGATGTTTGTTGTTGTGTACATAAGTGACATAAGTGATTTATTAATGACCTGCTGAACATACTCACTTGTGATAAACTTATGTACGCTGACGATGTAGAACTATTTACTCGCATTTAATCTCCTTTGGATTGCAAACTGCTTCAAAGAAACATTGAGTCTGTCTCATCTCGGTGCGAGGACTTCAGACTGTCACTGAATGTGCCTCAATGTACCACCATGGTCTTCACCAGAAGGCTAGTGCCTCTCCAATTCTCTTATAGGATAGGCAACAATATTTTAACTTCCTCTACTTCCATCAAGGATCTAGGAGTCTTATTTGATCCGGCTCTCTCTTTCACTAATCACATTAATGAATTAATAAGTAAGTGTTTTAAACTATATGGATTCATTTATCGTAATTGTAGAAACTTCCGAAATTTAACTGCTTTAAAAACTTTGTTTTACGCTTTAGTTAGATCGCGTTTAGAATATGCTGCATTAATATGGTGTCCTATCTATTTAACTCATATCAACTCCATTCACAATTCCTTTACTTCATATCCACCTAGAGGTTACGACTATTCACTGCTCTTGTCGCAATTTAATTTCTCTTCTCTTTATACTAGGAAAATGGTGCAGATAATAAAGTTTCTCTTTTCTTTGCTTCACAACCGCCTTGATTGCGCGCAGTTGCTTCATAAATTAAATTTCCTAGTCCCTAGACTTAATTCTAGACCACCTTCTACGTTTTACTGTGATTTTTGTCGTACTAATCTCCTTCTCCGATCGCCGGTGCGTCTGATGTACTCAACTTTTAACCTCATTTCGGAGACTTGCTGATTCTCTACCTACCATAATAAATTTTGCTGGTGCTTACTGTGTGGGTTAGCATGCTCTTGTGCCCTCGCTTTCAGTGGCAACCTCTATATATAAGATATAGTTTTTTTTTTATTTTTTTCTTTGGCATTAATCATTTTTTCTGTCCTGTGATGGGTGGAGACTGTAGCTTGAAAACTATAACAAAAATCCCAAAAGAAAGGTGAAAAATCCCTTACCACAAAATTAATGCAAATTATATAAATCAAGTTCTAACCTACTTCGTTTACTGTACTGTAATTTTGTGGTAAGGGATTTTTCACCTTTCTTTTGGGATTTTTGTTATATTTTTTCTGTGTTTTTCTTGTTTTTTTTTTTATGTTTTCGATGTATTAATTTAATTTTCTATTTAGTTATAATTATTAGAGCTTTTTCTATTTTGATTTACCTTATTTTGTATTAGCTATTTAGTTTATTTTTTGCTGTCGTGCATTGTAATTTTTTTTTCCTATAATTGGGTGTATTAACCTGTTGGAAAATATATATATATATATATTATATTATATTATTATATTATATTGAGGGTTAAGAAGCCCAAAATGGGAAGCAGTTAATGCACATATCTTCACTACTGCAATGCTGGTGACTCAGCCTAATAGTGAGGATGCTACAACACATGTATGAGATGTTGTGAGTTGGAATAGTCTATCTCATCGTCAAGTAAGAAACAGGCGTGCATTATTTGCGCGACCGACCTGATGCTTTGCGTGTCCTGTTTCAAAATCCACTGACATATTTATCAATTCTTTATTATTATTTATTTCGATTAGTAATATATATTTTCTCGAATTTTCCTTAGTGTTTCTTAAATATTATCTCTTTTTTTTTAAATTATTATTATTACCTTTGAACTTTGCCTTGATAGTTAGTGCATCATAAACAAGTGTCTTTCACAATAGGTCCCAGTGAGCAGAGGCTTCTATGCCTCAACCTTGCTGCAATACGATCAATACCTATCGTTTTGTAAAATATATGTTCCATTAAAAAACAAAATAGGTTTGAAAATTTAAAAGATCGAAATCGTGTGTCTACATGAGATACACGATTTTATTCTGGTCTGCAGATGTCAAAGATTTAACAAAATTGCATGAAACATAGTTGTGCTTAGGGAGAGGGAACCGAAATACAAACTGACCACAAACGGCGCGATAAAATCATTGCACGCTTAAAAATGATACCATTCTATTTAAAATAGTATCAAATCGGATATATTTTAAAACTAAAAATGCCTTCCATTCCTACGAGTTTTAAAATCGAATTCCAGTGAGCCAGTTGAGTGGGATATTCCGTATAATAAATTAAATATTATAGAGGTATAGGAATGGTTAATGAAGAAAAAAAAAGGTTATTTTTCTAACTATACTTAGTTATTCATCATGAGCACGCATAGCCAATTTTGAATAAGAATAAATTTAACATAAGCAAAAAAAAAAATGGTAGCATTGGTTGACGAGCAGAGCAGCATGTGGTCAACGTAAATTTAAAGCTTGATGTATGTAACGTGCTTGACACTTGACCTCAAAGGATATCCCGGAATAAAATCGTACAGACGTGCGAAATGTCACGTTTACTGGAAATTCTCTTGGCAATACACCTATATACATGGGCCAAATTTCAATCGTAACCAAGAAGATACTATTTCCGGGCCGTGTTCCTGTAAAAATGCGAGAAATGTAGTAGAAGGCTTTAAGATAACTTTAAACGTATAATGAAAATTATCTCACGTAGCACATGGATGCCATAACGGTGTATGTTATCACAGCATATACGGTTCGTCAGCAACTGGTAATGCATATACACGTCCGCTTGGGTTACGCAGATTTCCTTTGTGATATAGAGGAACTAACATTTTAAGGATGTACGTGTATCGTTTGTTACCAAGAAAACCTCAAGAAAGGATCGAAAGGAGCTAATATCTCTAAAAGGAAATAACTTTGGGCCTAAACTGCTATGGGAGCGCTTGAATAACGTAGTGCAGCTAGCCATAATAAACAAAATCACACTTGTATGGGTGTCAGGGCATTCTCAAATCAACTGGCCAAACGAGGGACCCGCAGTCACTTCTATGGACCAGAACCCGCTCTGGGTGTATTCAAAACTCTAATTTGAAGTGAGCTCGAGCATGAGATAGCGATATTCATCTAGAGACAAACCTCTGGACAATTCATATACAATATCTCCAATACAATATTTGCGAATGTTATTTTAGCACTATATTTTCGGCCTTCAATAGTATTTAATCCCAACTAACATAAACTGAGCTTCTAAAGGAACTGGCTATGGGTAGTCACTTGGAAAATGTGCCTCTGTTTCCAGGCAAAAGTATGCACTATCTTGCAATGTGCCAGAGGAAGTAATAGAAGCGCTATTACAAACAAGCGGATTCATATTTATTCTAAAAGCCAGGCAATACTAAAGGCTGTATGGAGTCTGGAACTGACGTCGGGGCTTGTATGGGAGTGCCTTGGGGAACCATGGGACCTGGCAGAACGAAACAGATTGGAGTTGAATTGAGTACCAGGACACCAAGGGATCGAGGTTTATGAGAAATCAAATAAACTCGCTGGTTGAGGAACAGAAATGCCACTCCGACCAGAACCGACTTTGGAATAGTCTGAAACCATATGGGAGACGTTTTGCGATACCTACATATCGTTTAAATTACTTTATTCTGATTGCCAGCACATTGAAAGAGCTATCAGTTTGTGTCGAGAACGTTTGGTGATATCAAAAACAAAACCATTAATTTACCATCAAAGTCCTAAATTCATTGCGAAACCTATCTACTCCCTTATTTCTTTCCGAATTAGGTTTGTATAATATATACGAGCTGTCAGAATTTTTCGAACCTTTATTAAGACTCTTATTCATTTCTGACATTTGCACACCTTCTGATAGAATTGATATAGGCGTAGAATGTGCTGAATTCATAGTGTATTAGACATTAAAATACTTTACTATCGCGAATATAAGTACAAAGTTGTAGATATTATGTGTTGTAGCAATCATACCTGATCAACCAATCTTTTTTTTTAAAACAAAACATGTGTTGGTTTTATACAGCAATAAATGCAGTTCCGAATTTACGCCGATAGGTATTTGAATCTATGTATTTATGTAGATGTATCTATTAATTAATAGATATTTGCAAGCCACGACTATTCCCTAGCAGCACAAATCATCGGCTAATGATCGGCTTTATATAGGGCCGATATCCTGATGTCGGGTCGATATCAAAGATATTGTGCCGATATCGGCTTTCTACCAGCATACGATATCACTGCGATACAAAAGATCCATTATCGGTAAAATATCGGTTGAACGTTTGATGTATCGGCTGATCATCGGCTGGAAACTCAAGACATATATCAGGGCGATATCATTAATAAACGCCGCTGCGATATTGATAGAAATGAGGTATATGGATTTGACTATTTGATAATATCACAATGTTTAATTTCAATTTAACTTCATTCTTATTATAACAAAAATTCCAAAAGAAAGGTGAAGAAATCCCTTACCACAAAATTAGATAACAAATCTAAATACGTATTTCGGCAACTAAGTTGCCATCTTCAGTAGAAACAAGTGAAGAGCAGTGTTAAACTTAGTGTTTTCGGCTAAGGTAAACCTTGGAAGATATGCTCTTCACCAAATCACTAGTGAAATAACACTGACATCTTTTAAGATAGTATATAAGCCTTGTTGTTTGTAAAAGATGTCAGTGTTATTCCACTAGTGATTTGGTGAAGAGCATATCTTCCAAGGTTTACCTTAGCCGAAAACACTAAGTTTAACACTGCTCTTCACTTGTTTCTACTGAAGATGGCAACTTAGTTGCCGAAATACGTATTTAGATTTGTTATCTAATTTTGTGGTAAGGGATTTTTTCACCTTTCTTTTGGGATTTTTGTTATAATAAGAATGAAGTTAAATTGAAATTAAACATTGTGATATTATCAAAGGTACATCCTTTTGTTTAACGGCTTTGATATTTCAGAAGACGTTGATGGTTTCTAATTTCTTTCTAAATTCTAACATTACAAAAAAATACTGTTTTTGCCTATAATTTTATGAACGTTTTTTTGTGGAAGATCTTTATAAAACTCGCAAAAACCTTATTAGAATTGAAAAATCACATATGGGGCTAATTTGACTCGAAATTATACTCTTTATAACCCTTTTCCGTTTCGGGAACTACTTTTGGGACAGCCTGTATAAATATCCACTATCGTGGATAGACAAACTACATACTTATATGTAGAAATTAGTCATCACACCAATATCGGTGCGATATCCCAGGACGACTAAAACTTTATCGGCGGAGCATAGAAAACGTTGGGTAAGTATCAATCATGTATCGGTCTACTGATGATATTGTATCTAATTTTAATTGTATTGATATCGCATAGGTATTGGAGTTTCGATATCGGATAGATGTTGGAATTTCGATATCGGATAAGTATTGGAATTTCGATATCGAACCAATATTGCAAAATGTTCACATTTTGTATCGGTATGATATCAGCGGCCGCTATAATTACGACATCGGTCAGCAATATCGGCGAAGCTTAGCCGATATCATGCCGATTCTTGTGCTGCTAGGGTTATAATGATAATAAACAAACGATATAGTACATACTGGTGTTTTTAGTGCTCTAGTAAAAGTTATATTCCTTTTGGAAAAAAATAGATTAACTTAGAGGTGCCCGCGTTGAAGATAAGTTTTTTAACAACCTGTAGAAGATGTAGTGATGATTTTATGATATCGATAATCAATGATCGATAGATACCAATAGTTATCGATAGTGAGTTAGTCTAATTGTAAATGTGGTCAAAAATATTAAAGAATTACATCAGTTTACCGTTTTGTCAGTTTCATTTGCAATTATTATACATTAATCGCAATAACTATAGTTATTCCAATGAGTTACAAAGTTTTTTGTAAGCACATATTATTGTAAAAGAAAGCTTCATTCACTCAGCTAATGAAGTCTTAATATTCAATGAAGAAAGTACTTTAATTTAATGTTTAATTTCGATTCTCCGTTGCTCCCGAAATTCTATTCATCTAATAGCAATTTCTTGTAAGTATCTGTTGGAAAAGCAAGTTTAATCTAATTTCCTTAATTTAGCTAATATCAGGGGTAATGTAGATTTTCCTGCAACAGAAATAGTTTCATATTCAAGTCTGTAAACAGAACAGCGCTATCAACTTCATTAGTACTGTTCGTAAAAGTTTTGTATAGTATAGCAAATTTCCGCTCTTGTAAAATTTCTTAAAATTGTTTTAGCTGGCTTTAGCAACACACAGACGACTCAACTAATTTAACCTCCTGTGACGTGAAGGCATCATACTAATTAATACGACAAGTCTAAGTAATTAGGTAACTTCGTTGTCTGACCGCAGAAATGGTACGTCAAAAATTGTCGCAAGGTGTTCCTGCACGGTATATAGTGAATGTCTGCTTCTATAGCTCCTGTCACTGATCTCATTAATCTTATTATATATATATCTCAGGGAGTAATGGATTGAGTGAATAAGGAAGTACACAAATAAAATTTAAAGTACCTACAAAATTTATACAAACAGACGTGTCGTTTTCTCAATTATTTGTACCACGTTTTTAATTATTCTCAACTAGTTATGAACCTCCTCTTTTTTTATATGCTATATTTCTAGAAACTCGGGCACTTTTACTCAAGTAATCTATTTTCGCGGCTGTTAACTGCACGTTTCGTTTGCTGTCGAAGAAACCTGATATTTATAATGTGACGGATTATATTCGCCTTTTAGGAGAAAATGTTTCCGTAATAAAAGACAGTAAAATAAATAATAATAAAAATAATAAGAACGTTTTTCTATTAAATGACATTATTCCTGCATGAAGTGATTTTCACTTTTTATACGTATTTATCGAGATATCTTTCTCTGGATTGGAAACACATAAGCTACCAAATAGTTTATTTGTTCATACTATTAAGTCAAAATGGGCTCATTCTAGCTGCGCTGGTGTTGATGACGATGACCTCGAAGCAACTCACGTCTGTGCATTGTGCATATACCTGACAAATATATACTTTACTGTAGTTATTCCTTTGTGGTTTATTTTACCCCATGGGAATAGCCCGAGTTACCCCGTTCATAGGGCGAAAGATGGGCATTTTGCAATTTTCGTTATTTTTTTTTTAGCTTATGGACTAAAATCTTTCTTCTCAATTACTACTATTTTAAAGTAGTACTGTCAAGGATGTTAATTAAATTTGTAGCATTTAATAATGAAAGTTTCGGGTTTTAATAATTACTAATCTTACCATAGCCTGCCTTAATTTTTTCTTATGTTTATACGTAAAAGGACAGTGACATTTGTTAATTTTTTTAATTAAAAATGGAGCAAATAATAAGCACGATGGCTGTATTTTGAACAGAATGAGAAAGAAGAACCCATGATTCTGGATAAAGATGGTAATAGTTCCTACTTTACCCTAACCCGTAAACACAGTCGTTACATCTTTGTTTTGCACATAGCTTCCTTTCTCTCATTGTCTAGGTGGTGTTAAAGAAAGTAATCTTGTTATACAGTAGAAGCACCTACTCACCTTAATAAAACAGGTAAATAAATAAAGTTTTTCCAAAGGCGGATGAACTTAAAAGACACACTTCCTTTAGGGGTTCACCCACGGGAAAAATGCGCAAAACATCTGAAACTGTAGTTACATACGATTAATCTAGCGTAACTTAACCAGGAGAAATGAGAGGAAAGAGAGACTAATCGCCGGTTCAGCAACAAAACGTGCGACGTCCCATACGTTCAAGCTGTCAAAGTCAATTTGTTAGAGACGGATAAAAAATACGCTTTTATTCCAAGAAGAATTCGAATTGTGCGAGTCGTTTTGTTCGTCATTTGTTTTATTTTTTTTCAGTTCTCGCATCTGCGTGACTTGTAACATAAAAGGTTTGAGAAATGCCTACAAATGGATCTAATAAGTATAGGAGTGTTAGCGTATGGGAAAATCTAAATTTTTTTCACGGTTTTGACTGATGTTAAATGGTGATTATATATTGTATAATATTGTTATTTACTATAAATTATGTTTATTTCAATGCATTAATCAATTTACCCCCAAAACTAGCGATATATTATAATGATAGAATTATTACATGCACACCTGCCGTTTCTGTAAGTCGTAATACAGAAAATTACAGTGTTTACATACAACGGAAAAACTATATTCCCCTTTATAATAATTTCAACTACTATTTTGCAAATATAGAAAATCGCTTACCATCAGCATTGCTGCTAACGTTCATCCTTCCTGGGGTAAGTCAAAGCATATATCCGTTCGAACAATAATTAAATTTTACACACACAAGAGTATCACAATACATTTATTGATTGGTGCAAGCCGGAACAAAATGATTTAATCACAACGATTGCGCAAATATAATGAATTGAAATGTGATGGTTTTGGGGTATCATGCCGCATGTATTTCTTAAGTTATGCGAATGGAAACGGTGACGCAGAACCGCTCGTTATTGTTAACCGTATCACACAATACCGCATACGTAGGTATACATACATTCATATAGACATGACGTAGCATCCTTCCGAGTAATCCTCAGATGTGCTAATTAAATATCTCATGGTGTGATAAAAGATAAAGAGATTTCATAATGGTAAACTTAGGAATGTATGTAACGAATACATATGTTTCTATATTTTTGCTTTTTATAGAAGAAAACTGAAACGTAGCAAAAAATTACTGATAATGAGAGAAATTAATGAATTTTTTTGCAGTTTTATATAGTAAACACTAATGTAACTACAGTAGTACCCCCATATCCGCGGGGGTTTGGTTCTGTGCTCTTCCGCGGATTGTAGCGAACGCTTTATTTCCGAATACAATATGAAATATGAAGCAAAGTTAAAACAATGAAACAGGAAAAGATAAGTTAAATAATATTTATTTAAAATAAATAAACAATAAATAAATAAATATTCTTGTGCTGTGGCACAAATAGAATTTAAGTTTAATAAATATATAAGTTCATACATACATATGTACATATAGTACATATTTACATACACAACAAGAAAATATACAACAAGAAAAACTTTATCATCGTGAGCTACATATTCATTCATCTTCCTCCAAGTCCAAGTTAGCAGTCGATTGTTTACTTAGATCCGAAGCTAACGATGTTGATGGCCGTGCATTATCGATAGTTTTGTCGACTTTTTCAAAGAACATTGATATTGGTAGTTGTCGTTTTTGTCTTTTCATTTCAATAAACAAATCCTCCAATGGTTTCAAGGCGTCAGTTATAGTGCGAGTAATTTGTATACTGCGTTCCATTATTGGATCATATTCTACTATCTATTCTTTTAATGTTTGAGCAGTTCGAAATATCGCTGAAAATTTTTCAAGCGTCCATGCTGGCGGTTCTTGTTGACCCTCATCCTCATCGTCACTCGCTTCTGGAGAATATTTCACAAGGTCTACCAATTCCTCGTTGGTGAATACTTGATCCTCTTCGTTTATGTATCACTGAGTTCCTCTTTGGTTATATCGTTAAAACCTTCTCCATCTATTTTCTGCGCTATGTTAAATATCGTTGTTAGATGTGAATTAATATCATGTGTGTCTTCAGAACTAAGAACGATGTCATTCCACAGATTTTTCCAACATGCTATTATCGTTTCTGACTTTAATTCCTCCATCGCTCCTTTGATAAATAGAATTGCGTCAGCAATTGTAAATGACGTCCAGCATTCCATGAGCCCGATATCAGAGCATTCGTTAGCCATTGTATACAGCATTTCGAAAACCTGTCGAATATATATGGCTTTAAAGCATCTAATGACACCTTGATCAAGGGGCTGAAGCAATGAGGTCGTGTTAGGTGGTAAAAAAAACCACTTCAACATTTTTATTTTCTGTGCCTAGTGACACAGGATGCCCAGGAGCATTGCCTAGTATCAGCAGCACTTTAAATGGTAATTCTTCCTTTTCCAAATATCTTTGCACTTCCGCAATAAAGCATTGATGAAACCATTGTGTAAATAGAACAGCCGTAACCCACGCCTTTCGATTTGATTGCCAAAACACAGGCAGGCAAGCTTTATCTTTGTATTTAAGAGCACGTGGATTCCGTGATCTTGTTTACCGTCCAGGTATAATCATATGCCCAGCTGCATTTGTACAAAATATCAAGGTAAGTCTATCCTCAATTGATTTAAAGCCTGGTGCACTCTTTGCAGTCTTATGAATATAAGTCCGTTGAGGCATTCTTTTCCACATAAGATCAGTCTCATCGCAGTTAAAAACTTGCTTAGGATAGCATATCTTTACTCTCTGTAAGACCACCTGTGTATACACAACCCACAATATTACAAGTTTTATTTATATGAAAATTTCATGTAGAACATGACCCAAAAGCATTCACTTATTTCAGATAATAACCCTCGAAATATTAAAAAACCATAATATCACAGTTGCTTCAATAATTTATCCCAACAGGCTAGAAGTGGACTTTTTAATTTAGTCAGATCCGCAAAAGTGTGTTTGGCTTTTGTTTTCAAAGGCAAATTCCAATGGGATTAATCTGAGGAGATTGAGGAAACGTTCTGAAAGCCGTGGAAGAGTGCACGACTATTGTATAGAGGTTATTTTTTAACAGATCGCGCAAAATGTGTTGAATTGCTATCTTTATTATAAAAATAATAGTCGCAAATTCTCTGGGAGCATCGATTAAGAATACCCCAGTAAACAAATTTATAGGTAGTATTTGGAAGAATGCTTGCATTTGCTAATCTGTTCATCAATATAAAACCCTATTAATACTCTAAGAATACCGTTTAGCTACTAATGAGTAAAATTAGAAATAATTTCAGTCAGTAGTCAGACAAAAAGTAGATGCAGTTAAGAGAAACTAATTTCAAGATATAGGTTATGTAAAGAATTCGAGAATGAAGTTTTTGTTTTAAAACTGAATAGTTTAATAAATTATATCAGGTCCGGAAAATGTTTTGCCTTTACTACAAAAGTACAATGGGGAACAAAACACCGTTAAATTCATCGTCTGCTGCGTTTTAGCAAAGGCCTGAGGGTGCGTTTATCTTACACTATTAAAACTTTCCATAACTCTGCTACGTCGATTACCGCTAGTGCATTTCGCCTAGTTTAATTTATAAGTAAAGGCGGAATTTATGTGGAACTCTAACTTTCTCTGAATGGGGCATTTCATACGCTCACGTTCCGTGCTATATTCGGCATTGCTTTTGAACTTTAACATTTCTAATGATTTCGTTAGTATTCAGGAACGCAATCCTTTACTAAATCTAAAGAAAAAATCTTTTATTTAATGGAGCATTCTATTGTTGAATAACAAGGTGTCTGACTTGCACCCATATTCCATATTCACGTTTCCGGTGGACTTCCCCTCTGTTGGATAATATAAAATTAATTTCACTTTATTTTACTGTGGTAGTTTAACTTAATCGCGTTTAATAAAACAATTCTCATAATAATGGGTGTATGTCGTGAGTTCAGATATCCCAATTTTAGAATGTTCTACCTTGAAGTCGTTTGAAACAAAATGTTTTACCTACCAAACAACTTCATCAATCTATTGTTGGAATAAGTCATCATGTTTCAATAATAATAGTTTATTACCTAATATTTCCCTTGACAAGACAGTCTTGAAATTGATAAACTAATAAAATTTCATAATAGAAAATATATAGAAACTTATATTAACGTTAAACTTTACGGGTTGATAATTCTAACCAAACCACAATGGTCAGGTGGCTATTTTCCAGACTAATTTTGTGCAGTTTGAAATATCATTTGTGTTCATGTATCATCCAACATTCACGTTTTTCAAGGTATCTGCAAGGTTCTTAATATATTCCACAGGCTGCTACTACA
The DNA here is from genome assembly GCA_949128085.1 of Cetonia aurata. Classification (NCBI taxonomy): domain Eukaryota; kingdom Metazoa; phylum Arthropoda; class Insecta; order Coleoptera; family Scarabaeidae; genus Cetonia; species Cetonia aurata. The sequence continues at coordinate 19,175,404 of OX421886.1, read as the reverse complement.
GATTAAAAGTACCTAATCAAAAATGTTTTTCTTTCTTAGCATGGCGGAGTTTAATTTAACAAATGACACCTTCCAATCAAAAGAATAAAAACTGACAGCTCTAAATCTAAAATTTTCTTTTGCAACATTTGATGTACAACAAACCGCATGTCCAAATTCTAGAAAAATGCCAGAAAACAAAGAAAATACAACAAGCATAAATTATGATAATTAGTGAATAACAAGAAGGCAATGCAGGAACAACACCACACAGTGTAGCAGGGAATATTACCTTTAGGTTAAACTATATCAGCTTTGACAAAATAAATATTATGATAATACAAAAATAAATTAAATGAAGCAATACCAAAATTATGTACTTCCATAAAGCAGAATAGTCTTATTTTTATTGAAGTACGTTCTCGTAACATGGAGCTATTCTTTTGTTTTCTTCCCATGGTAATGTTTATAATTCTAAGAAAGTTTGCAGAATATATTTTAGGGATAAAAGTGTTACGGGACATTGTTAATAACATCTTGAAACGTGCCTATGCGCGGGATACTTTACTGTTCCGAAGGAGGGTGGTAGATTAACAAGTTTAGAATAGAATAAAATAGAATAGACTTTTATTGTATTGTATTACAAAATAAAAATTAGGAAATGTCAATAACATAACTATAAATGATGTATAAATATTAAATTGAATGTGAGAGAAAATCATTAAATCTATATGGTTCAAGGGCATAAAGAAAACGGAAGAGATTCTTGCCTGAAAAGTGTTAAGAATCTAGATATTTTAATGCGCTGGGCAAGTGGTTATAAAATTTCAAGCAGGTATAAGCGATGTCGCGCTGAGTCAGCGTTGCGCGACAGAGAAGATAGCGGGAATCATCTCCGTTTCTTGTGGAGTAATTATGCGGTGTTATATTTTGTGAAAAGGATTGTTTGTTTTTATAAAGAAGAATATAGACACATAAATGAAGCTGCCACAAACAGAAAGTAAGTTATTTATTCTGAAAATACCACGGCATGAGTGCGTGTTATCAAGTTCTAAAATTATGCGCAGTTTTCTTTTTTGAATTTTCGATAACGTTAGCATTGTAGAGGTTAGGTAAAAGTACCGGCTGTAGCTGTTAAGGATTTCAAGAGGTAAATATCCTGGGTTGCAGCTAAACAAGATCAAAAGGAATGTCTTTTTCTTATCGTCTAAGTTTTCGAACTCAATTTATTGTTTCTTCAGAGACAAAATATGTAAAATAATTCACAAATTTAAGATAAAATTTGAAATACTTAGAATGCAGTGTGAACAACTCATACAAAAATAAGAAACTAGGAGAAATCCACAAATTGTTGTTGAAAGTAATTACATTACATTACAAAACTAACTAAAAGTAAAAATAAAATTATTAAAAAGGTCCTTGGTCGAACTGTAATAGGTAAGCATAAATATATATTACTTAAATTGTTGATATCAGTTTTAAAGTTAATAAATTTTTCGTGTTTTTTAATGTAACGCATTTCTAGAGATAAACGTTTTGACCATTATTGTTCTTGATGTACAATTGGAGGTCCTTCAAAATTTAATTCATGATCAGTGGTTGAATAATATTCTGCTAGAGCACCTTTCGTTGAATTATGTGAGTAGTGAAGATAATGTTCTTAGAGTGTTTTTTTTTTAAATATTGAATATACAATATATTAAAATAAGTTCGATTTTAACATTTTTAGTGTGGGAGTTTTACCCCTACCAAAAAGTCCATCCATAGGTTTCACATTGTATAAGGCTATTTTTATATCATATTGTTTGAACAAGTAAACTATCTTTAAAGTTAGGCCCTCGATCGACGGAAAACCGCAAAAAGAGGTGGCAGTAGATAGTGAAGTAATTTTCTCCTCCGGGACATTATCTGATGATGGATATGGAGCCTGTTATCCCAGTATTATTACTATTCACAGATTTTTAACTTCGTCAAAGTTTAGGTCAGTATCCGGCGAATTATAAATTTTCTTGAATAAATTGGTAGAGTACCCATTGTTAGGAAAAATATAAATAAGTCTTTATAAATTTTTACTTTGCAATGAATTATCAGATATCCTTACGATTCTGTTTTTCATGGCTTTGATTATATTTTATTCCATCGAAATAGGATGGTTAGAAAAGTGATTAAGGTATCTCCCTTGATAGGTTGTTCTGGCGTGCCAATCCAAGATAATCTGTTGATTAGGAAGTCTAGTAGCAGGACTGTCAAGAAAAGGTGCAGAATTATCTCAATCCTGAATCCTCAATGAAGGGTAACTTAATATAAGGTGTAGGAATGCAAATACTCACAAGTTCATCCATTACTACACTGAGAGAACAAAATGTGTTAAGTTAACAAAAAAATTGTCTATCCAACAAAAACATTTGGTTAAATATAGTCAAACAAAATTTTTTGTCAAGGTAACAAAATGTGATTGTTACTATAATTGTGTAGATTAGACAATATTTTTAGCATTGTCTTAACAATCAAGGTAATTTTGATCTGAATTTTTGAAATTGTTCGGGCAACAAGTGCCTTGGGTTAAACAAACAGTTATTTTATGTTAAGTTTACCAAAAGAATTGATTAACATTAAAATTAGAAGTTGTTAGGTTAACTATTTACTTTTGTTTGTAGTAAATATGTACAGTTGTTAAATCAACGAAATAGGAATGTTGTTCCTATAAAAACAAATACTCTCTTCAACCGAAAAAATGTATTCATTTAAATATGATTTTTTGGTTAAATTAATGATAGTCGTTTGGTATGGAATAATTCTCCGTATATTGCGTTATACTGTACCTATACATTTAGTTACACTTATACAGATGCATATTGTGGTTGTTCAAGCGAAAATTATTAAGTTCAAATTGATAATTTCCTAATACCTTAGCTTAAAAATTCAAATGATCAGCCGAATCATTTTTATGTCGGTGATATTAGCTATTAATTTTAACTCTATCATCGAAAATGTAATTCAGCAGATTACTTGAATTTTTAATCTCAAGTATTACAAAACCATAAATTTGAACTTAATGAACTTCGACTTGTACAACGATCTACCGATACAATTGCAATATATACATATACACTAAATATAAATGGAGAAGGATACACTCTAACTGCCTTAAAGATAATGCTGACTAACATAATTATTATCGCGAACAACCCCGAAACACAGAACATCTAATTCTTATTGCGCAGCTACACTTGCATATATAGCCATAGGTAAAAACATTATGATTTTCCGCAACTATTTTATTAGATAAAACATGAATTAAGTTTGGATTAAATGATAAGAACAAATTATAAATTACAAGATTTTAATTCAAAAAATATTTCCATTAAAAGATGCCCGACAACAGAAGTACATATATTCGTGGATATTTCATTTTAACCTCCATTAGGATCAAGTTTTATAGGTTGTTTAGTGTTTTAGGCGCAGGAATGATTATTATATAGATTTTTTTTTTTAACTGTTACATTAATAATTTCTTTTACCTCTTCAAACTGCCAATTTAAAAGAAACGGATGCATAAAGGCATATGTATGTTTGTAACCTAAGGTTACTACCGTAGAAATAAGAGATAAGTACATAGTGTTGTCTTGGATACTTTTCTGTCATGTTAATGCACATTTTGTTTCGTTTAACAATACATAACAGATCATGCTATGCATTTACATTAACAAAGTGAATTTGTTAAAGTAAATATTTATGTTTGTCAATATATGCTAGTGTAAAGTTTTCCTTCAACAATTATGACTTGGTCAATATAACCAAATATTTTTAATTCAATGAAACGAAATATTTTGTTGCTCTTCGTGTTAACAAATGGTATGTTGTTGGGCTAACAAAATATTATCAATCATTTTTTGCAGTTGTTGTAACCTTTTATTTTGCTCGATTTGATTAAAAAAGTTGTTGATATAACAATATTTTTTCAACAAAATGGTTTTTGTTAATTTAATGCATTTTGTTCTCTCAGTGTATGCAGGCCAGAATTGGATATGAGGGACCCCCCACAGAAGCGCTAAAACTTTGGTTATAGCAGCTATTATTAAAGGTAAACACAAAGCGTGAAATAAAAACTAAATGATGTCAGTGAAAGTATGAACGTCAATCGACGTGTGATCCGAGACGGGGGACCAATCTTTATCAAGGATTTCAATGCTTACATCCAAGGGGATATTCATATTCATGTCTAAAGTATGCTTTTTTATTTTTTTTTTATTCTCTTTTAATTTATTATCAGGAAAAAAGTCGAGCCTTTATTACTATCATAAACCTATCTTGTTTTCAAGTATATGATATCCGTTGTGAAGATGAGCGATCCAGCAATATATATCTCATACATTTCTTATTACTGCTATTAGAAGTAAATATAAAATATATATTACACCTTAAGTACGTTGTATGTCATTCCTAATCCGGTTTAGTGATATTTTGCGTTAAATATAAAATACATGTTATCACTCGCCAAGGGTCGAACGTCTCTTTCGTGCTTGAATTGCGAATGCCGTAGTATGTTCAAACTAACAACCAATGCTGACTGCAGTAATAGTTAATAGCAATATCGTTTTGTTTCTATATGTGATAACTATGCATTAAGCGAACATATTATATTATATGTTTCCACATAAAATTGACATGAATTGGAAATGCTCAGAGATTTAGTAATCCACTTGTTGCGCCAGTAATCGAGATTCACGAGCCTATAAGAACTTACACATTGAATCTTAGAAAATGAAAGTAGACGGATATTTATTGGTCTTTCTAATAACGGACGTTGTGCAGAACCTTTAATTGTCTAAGATAATGCCTTTACCCAATAAAATAAATTCTCTGTATAAATAATTGACAACACATATTACTATTAAAAAAAAAAACGTGATTGTATATTATGTTACTGTGGAAATGAAGAAAATCGTAAAGAATCATAGAAATAGAAAATACAGTGCAGTAGCTACATCACAGGATCACATATTATATCACTTGCTCTCGGCACATTTGAAATTCGGGGTCGAAATTTTAACTTTACACTGATTGCCCTGCGCTTATCGATTGATCTGCATTAAAAACTAAAATAATGGCAAGGATTGATTGAATATGTAGTATCGGAAATCAATATAAAATATATTGGGCAAATATATTGTTGGAATGCTAGGAAACAGGCTTTTAACGAAAAAAAAAAAAAATGGATTGAAAACGATAAAATTGCGATTCTAAAAATAATTTGTTTAATATAATATTTATTATCATTTTATTATGCTAATATCCACAGCAGACTCTCATACGGTATTACTGTTTGGGGTGCATCACCAGCCGCGCGAAGTATGTTTTTGGCCCAGAAACGTATTATTCGTTGCATGGCTGCAATTAACTCTAGGGAAACATGTAAACCTTACTTTAGAAAATGGAATATCATGCCAATGCCTGCCATGCATATATATGAACTTTTAAAATATATCCACAAAAATAAACGGGAATTTCTGTGCAACAATGATGTCCACAACTATGATACTAGGTTTAAACATAATTTTCATATTCCTAAATTTTCATTAAATTTGACTAAAAATAGTCCTAATGTTTTGGGTTGAAAAATATTCAACGCATTGCCTCAAAGATTTAAAGAGATTATAAATTGCAATCAATTTAAGTACAGTGTTAGAGCATTCCTATTGGAAAGATGTATATATTCTCTTGACGAGTATTTTAATTCATGTACCCTGTAGTTTCTGTAGTTTCTGTTTTTATTGTTATTTTTTGTGTATTAACGTTGCCCACATATTTATATATTTGTAGCTATTGATATTACTGACTTGTCCCATACTACACTGTAGTCTAGAGGATTAATAAAGGAATTTGAATTTGAATTTGAATAAATTAATGAAATTGCACGAGAAAAATTAATTCTTAACACGTATGTGTATGTGTGATATTAGGGTGATAGTACACTGCGACCTGAAAGATCTATTGTGTCCCCTTCTCGCTGTATTTACAGTTGGCCGTCCAGTCTGATTCCTTTTAAAAAGTGCAGAATGTCCGAAGGCTCCAGATTAGATAACTCTCCCTCTTCGATTTCACATGCTCCCAGGTGCAGCGCCCTTGAGTTGCACAGTGCAGCGCAGTTTATGAGTAGATGGATGGACGTTTCGTCCTGTTCCCCACAAAATCTACATTCGGCTTTCTTCACTATTCCAAGCCTGCTTAGATGTCCGTTCAGTTTACAATGGCCTGTAAGGATCCCTGTCAATATGCGAATATTATTTTTACTCAGGTTGATGCATTCTGCAGATCTCTTCTGGTTATAGGTTCCCAGAAGAGTTTTAGCTTGCCTCATTCCCTAAAGATTCTCCCACTATTTGGATTTTCTCTGCTCTACTTCACTTTTCAGTTTCTCCAGTGTTATGCTGCTACTTATCCCGCAAAAAGGTTCTGGCCCTACAAAAGGTGTTCTAGCCCCTCTCTTAGCGCGATTATCTGTCATTTCGTTTCCTTCCAGTCCCGTGTGTCCCGGAACCCACAATAGGGTTACCTTGTTCTTTTTGCCTAGCTCGTTTAGTTTTTGTAGACACTCCCAAACCATTTTGGAGCTGATTATGTTTGACCTCAGCGCCCTAATGGCTGCTTGACTATCAGATATTATGATAATCTCCTGCTTTTCATAGGTTCTGTCAATGTTGACCTGGACACATCTTTCAATAGGGCGTATTTCCGCCTAGAAGATACTCGGGTACATCCCCAAGCTTTCGAAATATTTGGTTCTAGGCCAATATATCCCTATTCCAGTTCCCTCTGCCGTTTTAGAGTAATCTGTGTGCCATTTAATGGCGTTTCTCTTGAGTTTCGAAATGGTATCTCTATCCCATTCGCTCTTGGTGCTAAGCTTTGTGGTAAATTCTTTCACAAAGTTGAACTTCCTTGGCATGTCGTCTTGGCGCATGTCCCAGATTTGGTCATCTGCAGGAGGCTGAGGCCTATGCCTAGCCATTCCTTCCCTGATTATCCTACGTGTGGTCCTTTTAGCTATGCTCTCCACAAAAATGTGAAGAGGAGTAAGATTTAGTACAACCTCAATAGCTGCTGTTGGGCAGGTTCTCATTGCCCCAGTTATGCGTACACATTAGATTAGCTCTCGCAATGGCCAGCTCTCACGATTGCTGTGCACATTCAAAACAGTATTTTTGGGTTGCTACCCCAGTTGTTGCCTGCAAAGTTTCTACAAACCATTAGGACCGTCTTTGCCTTGTTGGTTACTTCAAGCTCATGCTTATTCCACAGAAGTTTATTATCCAGGATGAGTCCTAGATATTTCACTTCCTTTTCCCAGTCTATGTCTTGCCCATCTATATTTATGGTCTTGAGGCTGGGTTCTTAACACGTAAAGATAAAATCATAATCGGGTAGGATATTCCGTTTAAAAATAAGTAGAAGTAAGTTTGTGTTTGCATACTTCTGAAACACGCTGTATAGTGAGAATCATTTTCAGCTTAGGCAGCATTGGATTCTATAAAATTTAGTAGAAAGGATTTCTTCATAACATGAAAAAATAGAGCTGCATCAAACGTCTAGCCTTCGGTGGGACACCTGTAACAAAATTTATCTAATCTATGTCTTTAAAATACTTACTAATGGGTCATTTGGGTGCCGAGGATACCTAACGTGTATCATAAAGTGTAGTTGCCGCATGCATGGAATGTACGATTTGGCATAGCAAGATGTTTTTGCGAGTACGGTATGCATATCTCTATGAAGTAGCGATAAAATTACTGCTGCTACATATAAAACTATCAAATAAAGGTTAAATATAAATTACTAAACTAATAGTGCAAAACTAAAACAAAAAAATTAGTATATGTCACAAAACACAAGCAGTTAAAGTTTTGACAGGTTTATTAAGTATTAGAATAAATGCATACTCACTTAATAACTTTTATTAACAACTTGCGAGAAATGCTCTTCACAATGCTCTTCACCCACAAACGCGCATCTTTAAAATAATTACACATGTTAGAAACATTATTATACCTGTCTACAATAATAATTATAAATTAATATTTATCCTAACTAATATACATTTGATTTAACATAGCTTGCCGTTCTCGTTTTAGCGGAGAACAGAATTTGAAAGCAATCGTGGTTTATACCTATGTATGATGCTACAAATCAGACTTCAGAAATGGAGATAGCGCTAGACTATACATAATAATTAGGATACAACTGCTTATAAGGACACTCTCCGATAGTGGACTCTTCCTAAGGGTATCTACAAGGGCTTTCTCAATAAAGATCATTAAGTTTGACTTTGCTTTCTTGAGCCTCCACCCTGGCAAACCAGGTTCAGCCTACTAGAAGCGTGGGCACAATCACCATTATATATTAATATTGACTTGGGTACCTTACCCAACGAGTCCTTACCCCTGAGTTACTCTCTTCAGCTCCCTATATGCTATGACATTTGGTGAAAGCGCCGGGGAATGACTTAAGATATGAATTCTGACAAAGGGGTTCGTTTCCTATTCAGCTGTATATGACTTCATGCAATGTTTAGAAGTCACTGATTTTATCGCGTTATCTGTAAATTAACTCTAACATTGGAATCAGATCAGTTTGTCGTTAATGTTGAGAACGGCAACGAGTGTGTAGTATTTGTCCTACACGCTTTAAAACACCTTACAAGGAATTGCACTACACCTGACGCACGTTTCAATACTAAAGCTGTCATCATTAGCAGTAATGCTCAATAACTACACTTAAATCTATTCTTATTTATACGTCTAATCCAAAGTCCGTCTCATCTTCTACTTATTCTCTTTTAAATTAATACATGTATAATGTAGACTAGAATTTAAAGGTTTTAAATGTAAATTTATTAAAATAGTAGTTTCTTTGTTTTTTTCTAGTTAATATATTTACTTGCTGTATTGCTTCTTTACTATAGTAAATGGTAAAAGCGCACGCATATATGAATCTAAATGAGGTAACCTAATATCACTTTAGCTTTTCCTTTGTGGAACATTCATATCCATCCGCTATTGATTTATTAGCAACCGGGGAACGTTTTGTACGTAATTCTGGGTTTCTTTGAGAATGTTGAACATCATCAGCAGAAATTGCAGTACATATGTGAAGGGCAAATATATCAAACCGAACAGAAAATGTATTTAAAATATTTAGAATAAAAAAAAGAAAAAACAAGAACGGGCTCATTCTTTTTTGCTTTACTACTGTAGCACTTTTGTCAGTGCATGCAATCTTTCACCAGTATCTTATTACTATGCCGGTGCATGGTTTAGGCTCAAGGCGATGACCTGGATACCAGGAGCATTTGTAAACGGCGTGTATCTATTCATACAATTCCTAGTTCTACGATGCAAAAAAAATCGATTGCTATTTGTATATATTTTGTATCACTCCCGTTGTTGCCCGTAGATATAACCGATATCTCACAGCATAGTTGCGATCAGAAATGGATTTAGCCGACTGGGGCGATAAGAATCAGATAAACAGACTTACTGGACCGCAAAACACGTGCAGCTGAAATACATCGGCGTAGCGATAAAATTACTATGTCGTACTAAATAGAAAGGCGCACGTTTTCCCAAATGATGAGGCTACATATTAAGTGGGTATAAATAAATCTGTTTCTTTGCCCAAACGCCTAAACCCGCCCTCCTTTACTGTATTTTGCTATGATAAATTAAAAAAAAAGTGTTTAACTTGCCTCGTTTCCCTTCGTTGGTGCACGATATTTCTCTAGGCTGGATAATTAATATTTAATGGTTTGAATTTTTATGGTTACCTTATTTAATCTTATTCTATTCATCACCAAATAAAGCACAACATTAAAAACTTTTTTCGACTACCATATCCGAAACTCACTCGAGGATAGAAAGCGTCACTTTACCGTTAAGTACAACAACTACATACCGAATTGAACAACAGACGCGTCACTTCCGTTACTTTACCGTACTCTTCTGTAAAGACTTTGAAGTTTTTCTGAGTTCAGTTGTCAAAATAGCTGTCCAACAATCTTCTGTCATTCAAATATGAGTGATTGTTATCCTAAACACTCAAAAAATATTGTACGCGCCACGACTGGTTGTATTGCCGGCCATGCATCGGTTGTTTGGTGCCCAAGGTATACAGTTTATATTAATAACATCCAGTCTATCCAATGCAAATGTATAAAATTTCTATTTTTAAATCCTATTTCATTTTCTCTTCTAAGGCAGGTCGCTTTATAAGTGGCGTCAGCTCAGAAACTTAATATTCTTTAAAATATTACTTAATAACGGAGTTGATTGCACTAGCTTAGTGGAGTTTATAAGCTTTAAAGTTCCACCACATAGTCAAAGAGCGGATGTACTATTGTATATAGTCCTTATGCCGCACGTTTGCGTTTCAGAAATCCTCTATCAACAGATTAATGCGACTGTAAAGTGATAATCGATCATTTGATAATGGTTCATGAAATAATTAATATCTTTTATGACCCTTCCTCCCTATTTAAAAAAAAAAACGTCTTGTCAACTCCCTTTTTTCTCTTAAATGTATCTAATTTGTAACTAGCATCTATATATTTTTTTTTACATACCTATACATCTTTGGTTATAGTTCAGTATTGATTTATGTACTTACTTTGTGGATTTTCATACTTCTCATACATCTTAAGAGTTCAATGTTTCTTGGATCAGTGTTGTTTTTGTACTTATTGTTTAAATAAATGAATAAATAAATTATTCACTAACATGTACACATTTTCAGTAAGAAAAGCTATATTCTCCGTGTCGAATTTTTACCCGACCGAATTTCGCAGTTGACACAGTTGTTACGCCTACGTAGAATGTTGAGCACCGCGACTTATGCGGCTGCCTCTAGTGCGACACGGTACTTACAGTTATATTTTAAAGTGATTGATTCTTCCGATGCTGTCAAGTATTAGTGTCAAGCCTCAACGCGTGCAATACATAACTCTTGATATGTAAGCTTTGAATTCCTTTCTTCGTCTATAAAATTCACGTATGTAACATGTCTGCCCACATATAACTTGGAATAAAACATAAATGTGCGTATTTTGTAATTATGAACTATTTTTAGATAAAATGTGCGTTATAATTTGTTTAGGTCGACCTTTGAACAAGGAGAATGATTATTTACATTAGAGTGCAGTTGGTGTCATTTACAGCGCGACAGCTCAGTTGTCACCCTTGTGAGAGTTGAAGCGCTCTAAATTACCTAACGCAGGACATTTGTATTAGATTTCTTGATTGAGAAAATGTTTAGAAAATTTTATTTAATAGTTATTTGCATATTAAGGCAGGATTGTGATGTTTTGTCGTTTGAGTTTGGAGACTGCGAGCCGAGGCGAGCAACAAAACGAGTTCGATAAAAACACTTTCCAGCCGTGGTACGTACAATATTTTTTCGACTATCACATGATTACCACTTAGTAAAATCAATCTTTTTACCTAAATAACTATTTTTTTACCAAACTAAAGAAACCTATGCACATTTTACATTGGAAGTAACTGTAAAATGAGAATATGCACTGCACGTCGAGCGGCAAACATTTTTTCGTCTAATGGCGATAAAATGAACCTACTATTGCGTTGGGTGACAGCTATTCTATAGCTGACAGCAATTGCTATGTTTACAGTTAACGAGGTCAAAAAGTATCGTTAAAAGTGTATTATCTAACAGTAAGGTACAAATTTAATTGGATCTCCTGTGTTATATATATATATTGCTATGATACTATAACGTCTCAGACTGCATAAAAGAACTCGATACTTCAACTCAAAGGCGATTTACATAAATATCTACCATTCTTAAACCGTCTGCAATATATTCATTTACGTTTCGACCGTCATAGTACTGTAATCGTATTCATACGCTCTTTTAATCAGACAATAGGAAAAACAAAATGGCCAAGAAAAGGAAAAATGGTCACACTGGGCGACTAAATTAAGAAGAGAAAGAAACTGAGGTAAGGAAATTAGAAAATATTTTGCCAGAATATTTAATGACGAATTATTTATTTTTATCTAAAAAAACTGAACAGTCCCTAATAGTATTAAGCAAAGGCGAGTTTTTAAGTCTTGTCTACGTGTTTGTTAAAGAACTTAAAAGAGAAGAGGAATGAATATATATTGCTATGATATATCATGCTATACATAACATGCTACAGCCTACAGGATCAAACGTTAATTATAAAATTATTTATGTAAATGTATTTTGATTTATGTATTTATTTATTTTGTAAAGATATTGTTAAAATTTGAACTAAAAACTTACTTATTACGTATCTAATTAAAAAAGGGCAGGTTACCATGGATTTTAAGGAATTAAGTTCCTTCGCTGATTGTTTGAACGTGGGTTGATTTTACTGTATCGTATCGTTGGCAACGATATCTTTCATCGTTGCTGGGGTCCTTTTTGCCTAGGAGATATCAAGTTGTTGAAAACAAATGTGGAGGACCTCTTTTTCGGTTTTTCCTGAGTGTAGTTGCATTTCCAATAATTATCTAGAAATTTTTAAATTGCTATCACAATAAGAGTCATTAACTTCAAAATTTACGTACACGAATACGAGTATTGCGTATGTAGTGCCAAGATGATGGAAATCCAGTGATTTCGAAGATTTTGGATGGCGTATTTCTAATCCTGGGGCTGATTGAAGAATCGCGTTCGAGCTTATTTGCTGTTACATCATTGGAACACTAATTGGGAGCTGAAATGATTGTTGTGGAGTTGGAGTTAGTATTTGGAGTATATGAGAGCAGTTTTTCGTACTTGAAGTAAGCGATTATTCATCTTTTGAATTTATAACTGGCGTTAAAAGCGTAAAGGGAATGTTAGGTTATATTATCGTATGATAACAGTGATCCTAGTGGGTTTTTTGTGTGTAAGCAATGTGATGCTGTTGGGGATTTAAATGCATGAGCGGTTTGAGTGGGCATTATTTGATTTTATGATGGGAATTTAGCGGGGGATTTGAATTTCTATATCAATATTAAAACGAGATATATGAGTTATTAGTTTGGATTAAGATTCTAGAAATCTTATTTTTGTACAATTTAAATAGTAAAGAACTTACTTACCCTGAGGGAATCATTAGAAGATTCATTTCTTTGTTCATCACAATTATTTAACTCGAAATAAATAAATTTGGTTATAATAACATCGTTTTTTATTCCCTGCAATATAATAACACCACAAACGAATAACTAGTACAGTCACAGTAAACATATTTAAGTGTATAACAGGTATATAAAGATAATAATCAATGGTTCAGTGGAGCGACATGACCCTACCACGCATGGGGTGGACTGAAGATAATATCCGATTGGTTTGCGGTGTACCCAAAAACAGGTGGAGGGGTAGATTTCATGTACCTATGTACTATAGTGTCATCTTACAATTGGGGCATAGCATATCTGTGGAGTAAATGATATTTAATAGAGGACGCTGACTGTATGAAATGTTAATAAAACAGTGTTAAATTAATTTACAAAAATGTAATAAAAATTATAAAGAATTATCTACAAGTATCGTAGCAATATATATATTAATCCTTGCAAACTACTTTCCCTATTTTGTAATAATATTTCGTTTTTTGCGATTAAGACTGTCCTTACTAAATACTCAAATTTTATAAGCCATTGCAAACCCATCGTTTGCTCAGGATTTAAACAACTTCTTAGGATCTCGTGTGAAACCTACTTGTAATGTAATATTTTTAAAACTGGACTCTATACGGATAAGATTATTGCTCTTATGATCCGATTGTTCTTATTTTGCTTATATATATTATAACTAGTTTCATACAATTTTATCATAAATAGATTGACACACAAGATATCCGATCACTCCGCGCTACAACGATTTAAATTAATTCGGGACAATTCATTCAGTCTTCGGTTGAAAATGGAAATCTACGAATTAATTTAAATCGTTGTAGCCCGGAGTGATCGGCTATCTTGTGTGTCTATTACTACGTCACAGTGCTTGCATATCTCAGCATAAACAGATTGTCTTTTTCGACAGCCTAAAGTTTATTTACAGTACGAGGGGCCGGGAAAAGATTTGAATCACAATTCAGCTGAACAGCAGCAAGGAACTTATTTCGGGCGCTCGGGATTAGCGCTTCAAGCTACACTGTTGCAAACCACGTACTAGCGTGAACCTGTCATTAGAGCAACTTCTGTAACACTGAAATCTAGCTGTGTGCTACTTTTAGCTAATCGTAAATCATTTCTCTGGTGACGCAGATGTCGCCCTTGCATAACAATATTTTATGATTGACGTTGGAAGTTGGACTTTTCTAAATATGTGTTTGGAAATATCTAGATGATGTAATAATCAAGTTTTCCTGTGAGATAGAACATTATTTTCCTAGAATTTTACTTTTATGAAGGTGTGCAATATATTAATATAAAGTAAATTATTTTTCTAATACAATAAACTTTTTTATTGCAGATTATTATTCTTGCATAAACCGGGTAAAAATATTTTTGAGTTTAGACCTTCTGATTTTGCTCTCTGTGAGGTCATTGATAAGTGAAATAAAAAAAAAAAGCTGCGTTTGTAACTTTTAATATTTTGTAATTGTAATTATTGTTTCTGTCCTGGATGATGGGCGCTTTAATCCAAAATTAGTTGACAACCAAATAGAAATGATCAGAAAACGCCATTATGCAGTTTTCTAAAGATAATTGTAATTTGTATGCGCCACAAGTAAACCTACGTTTTGATAAACTGAACTTGAACAAACATAGTTGTTCAATTTAGATTTGCATCCCACGCCTCTTCGGCCATTCAGCGATCCGCAAATCCGATATGAGGGTAAGCATAAGTCGATGCTTCTAAATCTTTTTCTGCAGAGTTTGACAAATCCGCTTTTCTAGTAATATTTCTGAAGATACTGATAATATGCAAACTAAAAATTGAAAAGAAATGCCTTAAAAAATGTATTACATATTACGAAGTCGGATTCATAAGAAACGAGCAAAAGAATTTTATGAATTGATGAGGGGAGAAGTACCAGAATGGTTAACCTTATGTTTCGATATGCAACATGCTTATGCATAAGCATATCTTTTTACCTGTATGAATTTATTTATTGGATACCTTGATAGTAGATTTGGTTGAGACCTGGAAGAAATTTCGACGATTGTTTTGCCCTATCTCCATACTTTAAATGAATAAGTGACATAAAAATTATAGAAAATAAATAATTTAATTGAAATCGGGAGCCGATAAAGCGTAGACATCTTATTAAAAATAAAAAGAAAACATTTATTGAAACAAGAATTAGGAAGTAGATAAGCAAATGAAGAAAACTTAGCATGGTGTAAAAACATTTTAGTACTTAGAAGAAAAGAGCTAAGCGAATGTGATTGCTCGGAAAACGATCGATGTTGGCATTCATGTGTAGTAAATTCCTTAGTTTCATAATAGTTCTAAAGCAGAACCTATTTTGCTAATTGCTTCTATAAGTTTTATAATAAAATAAAACGTATTTACAACGCCGTTTTTTTATGTCCAAATACCTGTTGAGAAATTATGAAATAATGTTCAAAATTGGATAAATCGTATCGACTTTTGTTCAAATTATTCTCAAAAATAACAAAAGAAAATCTGGATATTTTTAGAGGATATCAAATATAAATAGAATGATTCACAACAAATATTTGGCCCGTGACACTAATTTTAAAAATACTTATATAGATGTCTTACTCGGAATTGTAAATTCTTATATAAAAAAAAATCTTTCTTAGCATGCTCCCATTTTAAAAGTTATTACCTAGAATTCTTCTACAAACAACTTCGAACTATTTCCGCGAAAGAACGCTACGGTAAGAGGACGATAAATATCGAAGCGTTAACACCCACTTAGTTTCCAGAAAAAAAGAAAAAAATAGATGTGTATATAGCCCGTGGGTGTGAAGATTTACAGTTGGTCGCAACACGTAAAACTTATTGCCCTTAGGGCATCCAAGCTGTGAATGGCGGTTGAGGCAACTAGAGAGTTGTACCGTTGATTCTATATCTTTCCAAGATCTGCTAAAATAAATTGATACGTGTGAAGTATATTGCAGGAATTATAGCTTCAAGGCCTATTTGCTTTTCTGCTAGCCAAATAACTGTTTTACATATCTTCAGCATGTTCAATGAAGAACATTTGATGGATTAAGTAATTTATCTCAGCTCTTAAATAATACACTGCATAGAAATTAAACCTATGTATAACTAACGGTGCCATAAGTGTATTTTTCGAAAAAAAGCATCATGAGTATATTACAAAGAAAAACGCAGTCAGTTTTGAGTATAATGTTAGTAATAATTTATTTATATCACCATAACTTAGGACATACTTTGGAAATTGATAATGTAAAAATTCTACACCAAGAAAGAATTGTAAAAGAAAGGTTTTATATAAAGGAAAAACAAAAACGCTGTCAACCGTAGGGAGAGTGTTAATGCTTTTGTTGTTAGTGCAACTTATAGTAATTTTTAAATAGTCTGCTTGTAATTTAAATATTATTAACTAGGAATGTAATTAAGCAGCAAAAAATGCAATAATTAAGAACGCAATAAGTAATTTTGTAAAACAAAGTTGTTAAATCACATCATTATAAATCTTCGGACAGTTTAGTGAGAAATAAAAACCATACTGAAATAATTTCAGATTTACATACAAGTGTTTGTAAAAAAATTTAAAAAGTTAGCTCTTAAAAAAAATTAAATTTGGCGCCAATTAATTAGTAAAACAAAATTTATGTCAAAAACGTATTACTATTTGATGTGTAATTAATTAATTATACATACCTACGTTTAACAACCGCTAACGAAAACGCAGCAACATAAATAAGACACAATGTATTAACAATATTGACCTACGTATATTCTCAATCCAAAAGGAATTATAGAATCTTGTGGTGCATATTGTACAAGCTCTAATTATGATTATTACTAGATATTGTAAGTATATGAAAACTATACACACTTACCATTGCACATCAAGACTATGGACGTCCCAGAATCAAATTAAACCTGAAACGAAAAAAGTTACTCTTAGAATATCAATAAATTAAAAAAGGGTCGAAAACCTAAGAACTCTTTACATGCCCTACACGAAAGGATTCCTGTAAATGGATTCTGGAAGAATAATGCGTACGAGGGTGAGATGTATTTGCAAAGGTAAATCTGATTTGATGGAGTGCATGGATTTACGAAAACAGAAGAAAGTATAAGATGGCAAAATTAATTTTAAAGTGGGAACGACAATTCGGTACGAAATAAATAGCTATAAAGAGGTTCGTGGCAGAAAGGACAAAGAATCTTATTATGTGATTTATTTGTGACCGGGTTTTCTGGCTTGGTAAAGGAAAAGAAAACCAATTGATCAACAAACTTAGGGTTGTCTAAAAGGGACAATTAATTGAAAATTCCAGATGATGCATGATACCCTAGGTTTTTGAAAGTTCTTAAAACGGTTTATACTTAACGATTTTATTGTTTCCTTCTACTAAACCAAAGAATTCAATGTGTTTGCTTTGTCAAAAATATCAGTAAGTATATTGTTTCGGCATTTTGTTTGTATATATATTTATTGAATTCACTGTAAAATGTGTAAACTAATCTTCCCTTCTTTTGATGCAGCAGCTTAAGCATCCTCTTATTTCGCTAATTTGTGTGTAACTACGTATGTATATACATATTGTACTGCACAAAGAATACTATAAATCAAAGAAATAGTGTCTCTAAACATGTATATTTTTTTAACAATGATTTTTAAACTAAAGAAAGACTTACAATAAATGAATCATATCTTATTGTTTAAAAAGTATTTATTTTACGTAAAAATGTGAAACAAAGATGAGTATCAGTACATGGGCAAATTTCCTTTATCTTGGACTAATTTATTGAATGTTTTACTTATTTTTGATAAATTGTTTGTATTAGAAACGAGAGCATCGTGGAAACTCTCAGACTTATTTTTCTATATTGTTGTCCACATTTCTAGGTCCATAAGCAATTGGCAATTTACGTTTTTGGGTATTCTTTGTTTATATATATAACTTATCATTTAAACACATCTACACAATGTTCCACTGAGAAATATTAAGACATGGTCAATTAGTAGGTTTCCTTTACTATTAATGGCGAATAATTCAACACATTGTATGTGATTTAATGTACTACTAATGCAATATTAATTAGACGTTTCGGATATATGCATACATCCTTGTAATCACTTTAGAGAGTGATTAAAAAGCGAAGATGAGTTGTTGAAAAGCAAAGATTGGCAAAAGATTTTTGTTCAAGACTGTGTGGGTTATATAATATTTTCGTAAACAAATTCACCTCAAACATTGATAAATGTACTGAACGAAGTAAAAATAAAAACAGATTAAAGAAATAAATGGATAACTAAGGGACTAGTAAGTTTCATTAAGACCAAAGAAAAAATTTATAAATGCTTAAGAAGAGATCCTGAGAGTGCAAAACTGAAACAAGATTTTAAAAGAAATAAACTAAAAAAAAAAATAGAACCTAACGAATAAAAAAATTAAAACAAAAATCCCAAAAGAAAGGTGAAAAAATCCCTTACCACAAAATTAATGAAATAAACGATTAGTGATTTGAAATTAGTAAATATTGTGCAGCCTAATAAAGTTCATCGCGAGTCGATAGTAGAAATGTAGATAGAATTAATTGAAAGTTAATTAACGAGCAAAAAGGAAAGAAAAAAGAACGATTCGTGTATTTGGTTATTCTTAGCGGAGCAGCTGGCAGTGGACGTGGGAGTCCATCGCAAAAGATCTGGAGGATCAGGCTTAAAGGAAGGGCTTCGAACCGGATCCCGAAAACACTGAACTTGCATAGGACACTTGTAAGTAAACAAAGTAAGCTAGATTGCTTGCGGGTTCGAGGGACGACAAAGAGGAACTCTCTTCTCCGTTCTGTACGAAGAAAGACTATTTGTTTGAAATCGAACTTATCTCCCGAAGAAGAGTGTAAAAATGGCCTGAGGTAACTAAGGGATCAACCAGTCAGAAAGCAGCAAGTATGTACTTAAAAAATTGAGTTCGTAAATAACTTAAAATACAAAATAATGAGAACGGCATATCCCTCAGGCATAGGCATTGATAACTGAATCATCATTAAAATGATACCTGCATACTTATATTTAATACAAGAGGCATTAAAGTTAGAATTGAAAATAACGAAATGCATAAATGAACGTGATTAAAGGACATATAAGAACAGGTCACAGAACGGATTTGTTGAACCTTTCGTAGACATACGAGATGTACGGTTTTTAATCTCGAACAGGTATGTACCGGGTGATTCAGTAAGGGTGGCGACCGGCTGTATCTCGGAAACTGCTATGCCTTGAGCTTCGGGACAAAAAAATTCATAACCAATGTGGCCACCAGAAATATCCGAAAATTATTTTCATGTTCGAAATTTTACCGATAGGGGGCGTATCTGCTAGGTTCAATCATGAAATCAGTATTATCGCAGAAAATTGCAGGTTGAGCTATAGTTTTGAATGGACCGTTCGAAAGCTGAGTTGATGTCGCATTATTTTGTTTAATGACTTTTTTTCATATCTGCCATAATAACGAGCGGGGAAGCCAGTCAATTGTTCAATATGTAAATTTTAATATCTCCTGAACCATTCAACCAATCTGAAAATTTTTGGACTCGTTCGATTGAGCATTTCATGGGTTTTTTCTAGAAAAATTGTCGTTCTAGCATTTAGTTTGAAATAGGTAAACTACAGGGTGTTTTCTGTAGTGATAACATATTTTGGTGAATTTCAAGAAAAAATTAAATGTAACCGTGCTATATAATTGCCAGTGTCGCAAGCTAAATTAAATTGTTGAAATTTCAGTGAAAACCGCATCTTAATATCTCTATCCGTTCTCGATTTATCGCCAAAAGAATGAAATTTGTAACAAAAATCATCTGCGGCCATGAAAGTAGGCGATGCGAAGGATGGTTTCCATGGAAACTACGAAACTATCAGATTGTTTATTGCTTATATCAGCTAAAAATAGTCAAAACTGAATGGAATAAATTATTAACGAGAATAATAACAGAAAAAAGAAAATATCTAACGAAAAATTTTAATTATAAATGTTCGGAATGTTTACCATCACTGGCCACCCACAAATTGAGTGTGTTACTATCGTTATCGTAAGTTTCATCCTTACCATGTCATCTTACATCAAGAATTAAAGGATGGCGATTTTGACCATGCAGCATGCGCTATTGGTCAGAAAGCAATCCTCACTGGTTACGTGAAGTTCAATTTCAAAATCGTTGGCGTGTTAATGTTTGGTGTGAATTTTTGGGGGAAAATTATTGGCCCTTACTTTTTTTAACAGCGTTTAAATGGTGTGGCTATTTTTTGGAAAATATATTGCCTTTATTATTCGAAGATAGTTCCCTGGAGACAAGAATGGGTATGTGGATTCAGCAGGATGGTTTCTCGGCGCATTATGCGCGAAGTGTCCAGGAATTTTTAAATAACCGGTTCCCAAATGAATGTATAGACTGGGGAAGCATTTTTTCTTGGCCGCCGATGTCCCTCGATCTCACAGTAATTGATTTTTATACATGGAGTAGACTTAAAGATATAGTATATAAAGACCGCCCAACAACACCTGATAATAGGAAACAAAGAATTCGAGAAGCCGTCAGATATATTTCCATTGCCGAGGTAGACGCGAGTGTATTATCCACAAGTAACAGACTCAATTTGTGGGTTGCCAGTGATGATAGACATTCCGAACATTTATAATTAAAATTTTTGGTTAGATATTTTCTTTTTGCTGTTATTATTCTCGTTAATAATTTATTCCATTCAGTTTTGACTATTTTTAGCTGATATAAGCAATAAACAATCTGATAGTTTCGTAGTTTCCATGGAAACCATCCTTCGCATCGCCTACTTTCATGGCCGCAGTTGATTTTTGTTACAAATTTCATTCTTTTGGCGATAAATCGAGAACGGATAGAGATATTAAGATGCGGTTTTCACTGAAATTTTAACAATTTAATTTAGCTTGCGACACTGGCAATTATATAGCACGGTTACATTTAATTTTTTCTTGAAATTCACCAAAATATGTTATCACTACAGAAAACACCCTGAGAGATAATACTGATTTTATGATTGAACATAGCAGATACGCCCCCTAGCGGTAAAATTTCGAACATGAAAATAATTTTCGGATATTTCTGGTGGTCACATTGGTTATGAATTTTTTTGTCCCGAAGCTCTAGGCATAGCAGTTTCCGAGCTACAGCCGGTCGCCACCCTTACTGAATCACCCGGTACATTAGAAGTTTGTTAGACTCATAATTTAAAACTTTCATATCTTTGAAATCGTTTCTCTTTGTTACGTTGTTTACAGGATTATAACAAATAACAGCAAATTACTGTTTTGCTTTTAGTTAACGGAAGTAAGCCAATAATGGCTTTGTTTGTATGAATATTAGGTGGAGCTGTTACATTTATTCTGTGATTTTCTCTTCTCTAATATGTTCTTTTACTCTTTAGGTGCCTTTGGTTGCCAGTGTTCGCTCAATCGATTTTTATTTATATTCTTTTCCCTAGAAACTAGCATTCATTCTGCATAAAATAGAGCGATTGAAAATTTGACACAAGAATGTGTCAAATAGCTTTATAAAGTGCGCCATTTTCGAGAATCCTTATTCGTTTGATTTTTATTTTCTGCAGCTGCACCAACGTAAGAGTTGAACGTCAAAATATATTTGACGAAATCATACAGTAAAAGCATGAAACCTGTAAGTGCATAACTACATTTACCGAATTAATATACCTCAGTGCACGTAAGAACCGAATTCTCAGTGCTTATGTGTAAAAGGGTAGCTTTGTGTAATAATTAAAAATGTTATACTAGTACACTATATATGTAATATAATAATGACACTGATGTCAACCAAAATCGCCGCCATACCACGAAATTATATTTCTTATAACGATGTTTCATGCAACTAGTTAATATTCGATATTAGTTACATAGAACGGAATTTTAGAATTACTAAAATAATTGCAACCAACCGCACTTCCCTGAGCCATAAAGAAAACAAAATATCAAATTGATTGGTAGGTGAAAGCTCTGATAAAGGTATTTTTTATGTAATCTCGTGTTCCTGTATTTTGTTTGGCTGCGACAGTAACCCTAAATCTGGAAAAAATAAAGCAAGGGTAAACAGCACTCCGATTGATTATCACATCTGACATGGCCCAGAACTATGTGAGATCACCAGTAACGAGGCTCCAACTGTTGTCTGTAATAACACTGCGGCAAGCAACGGCTTATTCATTGATTTTCTAATACATTTGCAATATGCCATTTTGTATCATGACAAATTTGCATGTGTATATATTTATGAAGAAGAAAACACCGTTTATATGACGGGGAAATAAAATAAACAGGCACCAATTGGTAAAAGCAACATAATATATATCAATGTCAAGAAATTTTTGCTCGTTCTTTACAAACTTTTTTCTTTTACAGACACCTTTTTAGCTTTCAGTCTCGCGTGCACTTGGTCAAAATTGCAAAACTTCCACTGTGTGTCTATTTCAATTCTGACTATGCTTTATTATTCCAAGCTTGTTTATAAACTTTTATGCAGTAGAAGTTTAGGCAAATATATGACGCAAAAATATAGGTACTAAACAGAATTCGCAAACTACTCATTAATATTTGCTTCTCTAGAAATCACGTTGCAAAATGACTGTAATATTGAAAGAGGGTTTCATTCACTTGGATTTCTTTATATTCATTGTGATTATACTTACTGAAATAAAATTAAATGGTTTATTTCATTACACACTCTGATTCAAAACCGCACTTGGATCGTATTTTTAGCAAGTTTATTAAGAAAACTTGAATAATAGTTATTTGTATCACTAGGCCAGAAACTATAGTTTTGCGAGTGTGAGTACTCGCAAAAGAGTTTCTGATGGCCATGTGTTTGAGCCGATAAATCTTAATTTTATTGTAAATAATAAAAAAAATTAACGCTAGGGAGTTAACAGTACAGGTTGGCAGTACATATTACGTATGCATTTTGAATTGGAAATCAGGGTTAAGATACCTTAGTGTTTTGACGTTTTAATTTTCTTGATAGTTTTGATACGTATCCATCAATGATAAGGACAATGGAGACCCCAGCTCATATTACAGAGGTTGTGTGTGAAGTTATTAACCATTTATTACCTGTAAAATCTTCCGAAAATAGAATTGGAAAGAATATGACTTAATTAAGAGATTGTGTAACGAGAATTCTGTCATCTGTCATCGAATCTATAATTAATCACAGAAACGTCAGTAATTCGAATATGGTGTTGCCAACCATTAGTGGTCTTTTTACCGGCCTAGGCCGGAGAATGGTAAGTTTCCGGCCGATTTAAAGTAATGAAAAATCAGTGTTTCTGGACGGAGGCGCAAAAAATTATATTTCGTAATTCTACAAGCATTTTTTTTTTTCATTCTAAACAAAAAATGTTAAATTTAAAATTCTTTAGTCCTTCGTGTATAGACAAGACTGTTATTGGTTTAAAGGAAAAAGAATACCAGATTCATAATTTAAAGTTATCCTATTAATTTAAAATACGTACTAAGCAAGGGAAAATACGTAGTCTCGGGCGGACCCCACGTTGTAGTTTATGTCTTGAAAATTATTTTGGTGAAGAGACTCAGTTCACAACCACAAATTA
The DNA here is from genome assembly GCA_949128085.1 of Cetonia aurata. Taxonomy (NCBI): domain Eukaryota; kingdom Metazoa; phylum Arthropoda; class Insecta; order Coleoptera; family Scarabaeidae; genus Cetonia; species Cetonia aurata. The sequence continues at coordinate 19,151,628 of OX421886.1, read as the reverse complement.
GATAATTTAAAAAAGAATGTATCTATATTGATAAATGACAAAAGTATCAAATTCGCATGCTAAAATCCCAAAATAAAAAATTTAAAGCACAAAGAGATATCAAACATAGAAAATATGGGTCAAGGACAGTGTCTGATCATATATTATCCGGGTATCGAATTTGCTTGGTCGTGCGATAATCTGAAAGCAATTTTCTAATCTTAACCAAATTCAAAATTTCTTTGTTAAAAAGCATTGGAAGAAAAAAGCAACAGCAGTAGAGCCCTGAAGATGTTAGAATGCGGTTTCATCCCTTAGAACTAACCGTTAATTTGAATGAGAATGACAATATTTATTCCAACCGAATATTTTCCTACAGTCTAAACTGCCCGGTAATCAAAACAATCTAGTTCTCAGGAACTTTCTATAGGTAAATAAATAAACATACACCCACTGAATTACAATATTTATTATTTGAGTGAAGATTCTAACAATAAAAATTCAAATCGAGAAAGGATCTGTGATCCATTATAAAATAACCTCGGGGTGAGAACATAAAAAAAAATATCGTATGAAACCGCAGTCCTGTGAGTATAAAAGGTTATCGTAAATTAGTTTTTCCCTTTGATGCATAATTGCTTAAAATCTAATCAATTTCAATGTAATTTAATTACGGGAAATAGCTTTACATACATAAATATGTTGTTTATGTGAAAGCGAGAAAGAAAAAACTCATCATTTTGTTATTGGTAAATTTTCAATTTATACGAGTTTCTACTTCATTTTGTTGGATTGTTTTCTCCAGTTATATGCTGAATTGTTATATGGTTGTTGGAACTTCAGGAATTATTTCGTCACATAACCGTTAAAGTGCGTTAGATAATTGCATTGCGAATATTCGTGGTTGTTCAACTTTATTTTGGGAATTAAAGCCAAATCTGTCTGAATTTCATCTAATTATATGACACGATTCCAAAACAAGTCTGAAGCTAAAATGAATTTCATTTAATTTGGAGAACGTGATTAAATTCCATTGACCTGCATAGAAGTTAGCAACTTTTGCATGCCCAGATAATGTAATTTGCTTCATTTTCATGCGAACATACAAGGATAAAAGTTGTGCTAAGTGGACTGCTCAAAACAGTGCATCCAGACCCAAGAACTATTTAACTGCATTAATAAGATGGAAATCGAATTGGCGACTCTCTTTCTGGACATGAAAACTTCTTTGAAACTGTCATGTCCTCTACAAGGTAGCATTCGCGCGGCAATTGGCCGACTGATTTTGTCGAAGGATCTTTAAACTTTACTGACTCTGCTAACAGTTTGATGTCGTTTGAGGGGTAGGATAAAAATGTGTGCCGCTACCCCTTGAATATTCAAGTGCATGAGCCAATTGTTGGTTGCAGAGGATTGTTAGTGTTATAGCTCATTTTCGGCTCCTGAAGAAGAATGTATGAGTTCTTTACTACTTATTAGTGATGGGTTTCTACGAAGCAATCTGCTATTTCGTAGCAGCTAACGACCGTTAGCAATATCAAAAGAAATTGCTACATTCTGAAGCAGTTTTCTAATGTACTATTAGGCAACCAAACAGTCGTCGAGTCCCGGAAGCAATATCGCTTTGTAGCAGGTTGCGAAACATAAAGTTAGATTTATATCAGTAGCAGTTTGTAAATATCTTGCTTCAAAAACTGTTTCTTTGTATTAGATATTAGTCACAGAATCGAATAGTAAACAACAACTGCTTTAGGTATATTAGTCTGTATTATGTAGCATTTTATAGTTGTAGCTTGGATGCATATGGAATAAAATCACTATTTTAATGTGATTATTACATTTTTACTGTTATTATGAAATAGATTTGAATTATTCTTTATTTATTAGTTGCAAAATTAAATGAAAACTGTATAATATGAAATAACGGAAGCTAAGATGTAGAGCATTAACAGAACTATGTTTGCACATCGCTTAATATTTGTGGTAGAAACAGGAAACAACTTCACGACAATTAATATTTTCAGTGAAGCAATTAAGACACGGAATTCATAAAAATTAACAAACAAAACGTAAAGCAATGACAATGGGACAAAATAAACAGCACAGTATAAAACAATGGGTTACTGACGCAAGTACCTTAACGTCATAATAAACAAAGAAGCACCCTTGAAAGATGAAAGCAACGAGAAAATATCGAAAACTGAGAAAGTTTACGGTAGCATAAAGAGTAGCTTTTTAAATAAAAAAGAAATACTCAAAGAAGCAAAAACGGAAATAGTGAAAACTGTATAAAGCGAACACTGGCATACGCGCGCGATTTATGGGCAACAAGATAAACATAGGAAAGTAAAACAACAAAGTATGCAGACAAAGAGGATATACGATCACCACGATTTTATTAATTCGGGACAATTTTTTCGGCAATTCGTGAATTTCCATTTTCAACCAAAGACCGAATGATTTAAGAAAATGTTAAAATATCTAAACATGTCTCGTTATTTCTACCCTAAATCCATATTAACAAGTGCTTTCTCCTTTAACGCCTACTTTTAACCTGATGGAATTCCGAGAAGTTAGAGAAAAATGTAACTACGAAAGAAATATGTTTACCGCAATAAATCCGTCTACACCGAATAGTACAAAGTAGTATGTTTCTGATTGAATAACTTTTTATAGTCTCTCCTCATATACATGGTTTCATAAGCGTCTAATTCCCTCGATTATGTTACATTTTTTCAAAAGTTCAAAGTTCTCAATGTTAATTTTATGGCCTATATTACTTGTATCTTGCACAATGCTAGATGATTCGTGTGCTCCTTAAATTTGGTTCTAATTGCACGATTTGTTTGTCCAACATAAACTTTATTGCAGTCCCTCCACCCTATTTTATAAATACCCAACCTTTAATTATTGTTGTTCGGTTTATCTTTCGAGTTACCTAATAAGTTTCGTAGTGTGCTTCGTGAGGTAAAACAGATATTCATATTGTGTTCTTTAAAAATACCGCCTATGTCTTTCGAAATTTAGTGGAAGGGTAACTTAATAAATTTTTTGTCGAGAGTTTCAATTAAAGTTACAATACATGCGGTATTGTAATTATAATAAATTGTATGATGTTATCATGTTCGCCTCTTACCTGAACAGTGCGGGTTCGACTCCTGGTCGAGATGGTTTGGTTTTTAAGGGTAGATAAAAATCAGAACTCGGATAGGAAGTGACACTGGAATAGTGATTTGCGATTGGGATACGCTCAATTGCATTTAAGCACTAACATTATACTAGTCTGTAAACGACAATAGAGTTCTATTTAAGAAGATCGATTTCTAACAATATATTCATACCTAAGCTAAGCACGTGAATACATAACGTATGTGCATGCATAATATCGTAATGTTCACTCTGTGTACCTACAACAATTACAACGGCATTCATAAACTTATCGGGAACATGTTCACAGATAACGGAACAACTACCTTGTTCAATTCTGAATACATTAACTAGTCTCTATAGATTGCAAAATATTTGTTCGTTATTCATTCCATCGATTTTCCTTTATTGTAAGCACGTACCGGTTTGTTTTGTCTCGTGGTCGCTAGACTAGTGAATTACAAGCTTCACTTGACGACAGGGATTTATTGCCCGCGGCTTGTTCTTATAATGAGGCGGTTGTTGACGATTTCCTCTTTAGAAAACGCCGGGGAGGATGTTAAAGCGAGAACTATTATTATTTTTATTATGACTTCATGACCGTGTTTACAATGCAGTAACGAATAACATATTTGCAAGGAATGTCTATAAATGCAAACGTATACAAACATCTTTAATTTTCAACAACTAAATCCTTGATTTCTTCTATATTTTCACTTCTAATTAAAGTGTTTATCATTCAGGTACATGTAAATTTTTGGCAATATTTACTTCAAACCCCAATAAAGTTGGTTTGAACACGCAATTAATCTGGAGATTTGGTACTTAACATTTTATTATATGATTTCATAAAAGGTGTATAGTATGTTCTTAATCCATAAAATGTGCACAAATTAAAAACAAAATGTAAACGATTTAAGTTATTTATATTCGTCTGAGTTATCGTATTTCTGAATGTTTTCTAACACCAACTCTGACTTTGATCTGCAAATTACAAATAACTATTTTAATGCGTATTTTTATCTGTACTGTTGTGACTTTAGAGCTTCTACTTTATTCTTAATTCTTTTGTGTCAAGTTAACAATTTAGTATCTTTTTTATTTATGAAAGATTTTATTATATTTTAGTATGATTTAAAATTAGTGTCATATTTCTTAATGTAATATAATGTAAATAATGTTAATACTTTACAAGGGATGACGTACTAGTCAGAAATTTTCTAAAGCCTTTTAGATCTTTCCAGAAAGTAAATCGACACAGTGTACAGAGAAAAAAAACGGAGTTACAAGCGCCACTTTGGTCGTTCCCTGGCGACCACTTTTTCTGAGTCAATTTGTCAACTAGGGTAAAGGTGACAGTCGTCGGCACAATTAGGTTGTGTCGATTTTTATATAGAGGTCACAATTTATTCCGTGTAGGAAGATCTATAATATAATAACTAAGCTATCCGTAACAGGAAAGATAGTACTTTCGAACTACGTCAATTGTTTAGACTCTACCCTTGTTTGACCATGAGCTAGCCTAAAGAAAAATAAAGATAGTTATATTTCATAGTGATTGGCAGCGAAGCCACAGTTGTTGGCATGTGGGAATATAGTAATTGGCATAACTACTTTAAAGAGAGCTTACAATCGCCAGGGTAAATGGCGCTGCTAAACTCGGCCGCTTATGAAAATTAGCATTAATCCCCTGTGTCTATGTAAACTCGGCAGGCCGAAAATTTTATATTGCAGTGTCGATATGTAAACTGGGCCAGTATATAGTGTTACGTATTATTAACATTGATTGGAAATACATTTCACGCCTTGAACGACTTCTCTTTTTGTAATTGCTTTATTGCTCATCGTGCATTACACGTTAGAGGTGCGCATTTTGAGAATTATCTCGGCCCGGCCAGCTCTTTCCTCAAACGGGCCCGACCCGGCCCGAGCCGTCCAATCCCGTCCTTCGGCCCGCCAGCTCGTCAGACCGTGTGAATCACCGATTGTCCTTCCAAAAGTTTATCTTTCTTTAAGAAAACTGTTTTAATTTAAAGAATTACATTTTTTATGTGTAACTGCAAATATCTATAATAGACTTTAGCAGCTAGTGGTGGCTTAATAGTAGAATAGGATAGACAATTATATAATAGTTGTCATTACCAATAAGCATATGAATTTTACATATAATAGGTATTCATATTCATTATGTTTGCCAAAATATAGATTTTGTAAGAAGTACAAATTTCAAAAAAGAATGTCCATAGATAAACGCATGAAATAGATAAACGTCTTCATAAATGGATTTTATTTTCTCGATGTACAAAATGCAAATAATGCAATTTTCTAAGTATAAAATGGTTGTGTGTCAGATTTTAAAATGCGTGTTTCGCAAAATTTTAAAGTCTGTCCATTTATTAAATAATAAAATAAAAAACAGTGCATACCAGTATTATAGATGTAAGTTAAAGAAAAATGTCAGAATTACTATTTGTGATTAAGAAATGAATGGCAGATTGCTACTACAGATTGCTACTACAGATTGCTACTGTCTACCAAGGCGTACTCGGCCTCGGTCCGGCCCGGCCTACAAACAAATTAATGTCAACATTTTAATATGATATGGTTAGGTTATATGCGCTGTGCGCATGATCAAACGTGTGATTTCAAAAGCTACCGACAGGTGTCGCTACAATACCGCCGAGTTTTAATTTTTTCAGAACGTCCAAGTTTACATGTGTACTTAGACCGTCCTTGTTGAAAATACGGGTTAAAATGTTATAATCGGCCGAGTTTACATATATCCCCAGTTAGCCCCCAGGCTATAGATATGAAACGTCAAATTATTCAATTTTAGTCGTCTTGCCAACCATTGAATTACTGGGAAAATATCATGAAACACTTATTGGCATCCATATGCCAATCAATGAAATTTGCATTTTATAGTAGTATATGGTGGTTGGCATTAGGATTTTTAAACTATTACTTATCCATAAGGCAGTTTTTCTTACGTAGGTACATACACTAATAATATACATCCGTGGTGAACACCTACATACCTATATATACTCTTTTACAAGTATAAAAATAACAATTTTCACTAATCTACCGTGAAAACAAGTGTATCTGACTGTATGACACTGTCATCGCCAGCTCGTCAGGCACCCGTGGGCACCTGTAAACATCGGATACCAACTCTTCAGAGAAGTGTAATGAATTATAACACTAAAGAGTCAACCCTGGCTTGAAAAAAATCTTAACGCAGACAATATTAGTTGTAACACATTATAGATTAAAATGTGGTCATGTGCCAATGACTATGTACCTGCCAACCATTGTCGTCCTTACCCTAGTAAATGTATATAACTCGCTCTAAAATTATGAAGTATTTCTTCTTCTTTAGAGTTAACCATATCAATTTTCTAAAATAGATATCCATAAAAATGCAACTTTGCACTTTGCTTCACGTTAAATTACGAAATAATGTAAAATATTACCCATTGTCAGTTAAGCTAAACTTCTCCATATTGCGAATGTTGCAGCTATCTGCTTACCAATAATAGCGAATAATGCTGAATTCCCCTTCTTAATAATATGGAATAAATTGTGGTAGCAAATTGGTGGTGGAAAATATTTCATTGTCATCCCAAATACCTATTTTAATATAAATCTTCTAAATAATTATGTCATTATGTTAATATTTAACACAAATTTGATAAGATATATACGCTGGCTAAATTTTATTACAGCGCTTTTTTTAAAGATGTTACTACAACAGCCAAATTTAATTCACTTCATCTCGGGCTTAATACTTTGTTAGAGATAATATTATTTTGCTTTTTCACGCTTCGTTAATAAATTAAGAACGTACGGAATCCAGATGTATAACAGCGGAAATATATTTACTTAGGATTGTACCTATGCTACTTCCTCAATCATTTATCATCTATTCATGCTTAATTAATTCGATAATTCCAAGTTCCTCTATTATTATAGTGCGATCAACTGAAACCTCATACTTTCGACAAACATTGGTAATAATTAAATGTATCTTAGATCTCTGCGAGATAAATGTACCAAACTATGTCGTATACGTTGTCTGAATGTGTAAGCAGCCACGCAGACTAATTTGGATGCTTTACGAGAAACAGTTTTTTCTTTTTCTTAACAGAAGCAGATTATATCATGATTTAGTTCTAATCATGAGTTCTTGCAGAAAATATGTTCTGGAATGTGTGCCATTCCAAGAATAATTTTTCTAATTTGGCGTACTCATAAAATCTCTCAGTTGTGGTCAAGCGAATAGATGTTTTGTCTTTTATAAGATAAATCACTCCTTAGATATAGTGAATTACCAATATTTTTTGTTGTTAGATACAGAATTATCTTTTGCTTTGATTATAATCCGCAAAAGTGGTCATAGTTAATTTGGTTGGTAGTTTCAGATTATCACCCCGTTTCTTCTCCCACATTCGCGCACCATACGTTACGTCGATTAGGATGTATACAAGCGACTGTTATTTTATCTTAAAGTCTTCAACCTATAAAGTAAGATTAAGTTACGATCAAAGCGTGAGTTTTGCCAAATTAAAACTGTTTGTTCATGTTTACCAAGTTCATGTAGCTGTAAAGCTACCATTATGGCACCAAAACGTTTGAGTCTTTAAATGCCTCCGCGTTAGCTTTTTGCTTATGCCTGCTTTGTCCTCCACTTCCATTACACCCCCAGTTAAAAATCATGGCAACACTTTGGACAGTGACCTTTTCTTTATCCATCAAAGACTGGTTGCTGGACTTCGTAGGCCGACTTTGGCTTGATGCAGCCGTTGATCACAACGCAATAAGCGCGCAACGGCCGCCGACGCGACGACTATTATTCCAGCTCGGGGACCCTACCCCCTACTATTCCAGCTCGGGGACCCTACCTCCTACTATTCCAGCTCGGGGACCCTACCCCCTACTATAGGGAGCCTGCCACGGTCTGTCGTTAGTGCGCTCTCCATGCGTTGCATGGGCGGCGACCATTTCTCGCTGCTGCCGGCCATCTGATCCTTCCAGGTGCGGGAACAACGACCTGTCCGCTGGTATGACTGCTGTGTTTGGTGCGCACTGCTCACGTCGTTCGAGCTTTGTGAAAGTTCTTGGCGCCGTGCTTACGCGCGGCTATTCGGTCGCGCTCGCTTAGGTTTTCGCACTTGCGTTACAGTGCGCACAAAATAATTAAAATAAAATATCATTTAATATGTTCTGAAAAATGGCAAATATTTCTGCCTGGAGGATGGTTGGGGTTTGCCCTAAAGTTATTGAAAGACGGCAGATCGGCCCAAAAACTCCGACTCTCACCTCTTATTCCATCCTCGATCCGTCTGTACTACACCAGGCCGACTTGGAGTCAGTACTTTGAATGGTTGCTTAAAGTTTAGTTTAACGGGCATAATGTCTTTTGGCATTTCTTCTCAGGTTTGAAGTCGTGTGGAACTGAGAGGTGTTGTATACGGTCACCGTCTTTAAAATTGTCTTCACCCTATATGCGCTGAGGCTGCCATACTCCTAACGTGCAGATGAAGGGATGTAATGTTTAATATTACCTCCATAGGTGGCTGTGCAGGTGCACATTGTCCCTGTAATACTTTAGCATGTCATTTTCTGTAATTTTTGCATTTTAGCCTGTGCTGTTTTTCTGTCCTTTCAGTTTTCGCCACTATACCACAAAATATCCAGCAGTTTCAGGTTTCTATCCTATCCTTTTGTAATCAAACCCTGATATCCCAATTCAATCATTGCATATTATAATATTTCTGTAACGTGTAGGTGACAACTCGTGATAGAAGGTGATAGTACCTAACAGCATTGAAGAAGATTTAGCGCTGTGCGGTGTCCTAAAACTTTTTTCTCCGAGTGTACGAAGAAAATCGTGTAGTCTGTGCTTATGGCTATTTAATGATATCTTATTCGCTACACACCACAGTGGCATTCACATCACAACGAAGATTGCTTCCTCGGATTCAAACAACATCGACATTTGGAACCCCTACGATACACGATATGTTGTCGACATAATCGGACAGAGAGCATCCACAAGGAACCGAACTGACATCGTTCGTGTACACCAAGAGCAGAGACGCCAAAAAAAAAGAAATCCCTACAATATGTTGCATCTAATCTCAACTGCTTTAGAATATACACTTCCGGTCATAGTATTTGTCTCGGGGTAAGTAGATATGTAGATCGTACGTCGGTTAAAAAGATCTGAAAAAATTTAAGCCCAATATCGATAAGAGAAAGCTATGCGTGAAGAAATAGAGCGCTTTCGTATATCAGAAAGCAATCCTAACACACGATGCATCGAATCTAGGCACCCTGTGTTGATATTATGTAGCCTAAAACGAGAATTTACACATTTACAGGGTCATATATTGAGCTACATAACGTGAATACTGCGAAAGTGTGGATAATTGCGAATTTATAGTCTTGACAATGGTATATGAAGTGCTTAACGATCTCTTGAGAAGCGCTTTTCTTTGCAGACACATCTAGCTCTGTTATAAAACTGTAATGTTTTGCGTATATGCTGGCATCTGAAAAGTAGAGCAATATTTAATCGTACCCGCTTGTTTTAATACTACCTTCAGAAATTGTTCGCTTATTTCCTTCTTTCGATTTCTATACAGATGGGCATGTTTTATTAGTAGATATCGGGATATTCCACGGAACTACCGCATAGCCTTTTTCAAAGTTCTTGTAGCAATTTGAATTTAAATCAATAATACAAGATGGTTCTTAGAATTTGATGATAGTTGCTAGAATAAATAATACTGTCTCTGCGTTCGAATTCATATCAATAGCGAACTTTGACCCTCCGTAGATAACGTGCGGTCGAAATAGGCCCTAACACTCCGTATTTTAAACGGCACATGACTCCCTTAGAGGATTAATATCTAATACCTTAAGAAATAAGAACATCAAAAATTCAATAGCATTACAAATATCTTAAAAACGGAAGAGGTTAAGAACAAACCTAATGTAAATTGTTTACCAATAACAGATAAGAAACAAGTTTAGTAAGACTTGAAGCACTCATTTATTAAAAAACTCGTTTGTCAAACTTGAATTCGTGGTTTGAAACGTGCCACGCTTTTCAATTTAATTTACCGTAGGATTCGCTTCTATGAATTGTGAATTCACACTGTGTTATCTTCATATCTTTGTAAATGAGATCGATTGCGTTGCTACAGTTTTTGCTTTCACTTATGGATATGCAGCGTGAACAAAGAGTACGGAATAATGTACATACAAACATGTCAATATTAAACAAATATCATACATATACAGGATAGCTCTCGGAAATTTTGTGACCTGAATGCTGTTTAGATGAAAAGCTACATCTTTTTTAATAAGCTGTAAAAAGTATATTCTATCTACACTACAACTATGCACTGGGATACTAAAGTATGCAAACATGTTTTTTTACGATCTTTTCAAGTTAGTGCTTGATAGTCTTGCTTAAGTACACTTGAATACGATATATGTTTGCAAGGTACTAGTCACGTATGTATCGTGGGTGTTGCGGTCGTGGGACTTGCGGTCAAGTAGATTTTTAATTACATGCAGTGGGATTTGCGGTCAATTTTATTTTCGCAGTGGGACTTGCGGTCACTTCATTGTATATGTAATAACAACAAATCTGAATATTTTGAAATGGGTTTGTAATTATATTCTAATTATTATTTACGCAACTAAGCTGTGCAAAGCAATATAAACAAATGTACACCATCCACGTCGATCTTGGAAGCTCGTCGACCGAAATCAAAATTGTTCCTGTACTTTTTGCACTTCTGTGTAATAAATCGTGCGCAACCTACACAAAACTATTCCAAATAATTAAAAAGGCAACATCCTGGAACCCTCATACTGTATCAGTGGATTTCGAGCAAGCAGCTATTTCGTCTTTGAAAACAATCTACCCTACCGTCGCCATACAGGGGTGCAACTTCCACTTTAATCAGGCTTTATGGCGAAAAATTCAAGAATTGGGATTGGTTAAAGCCTACAAAGAAGACGGTGCAACCAGAAACCATCTGCGTATGTGTGCAGCATTATCATATATTCCAATTGATAATATTGACGAAGGTTGGATAACAATTCAAGAAAGCACACCAATTGACGAAAAACTTACATTATTCTACGACTACTTTGTTGAACAGTGGCTCGAAAATCCCACAATAAAGCAAGAAGAATGGAATTGCTCCGAAGCTTTACACAGAACGAACAATGCGGTTGAAGGGTGGAATCGAAGACTAAATTCGATTGTAAGTCGACCACATCCAAACCTATACGCATTGATAAAAATATTAAAAACAGAAGCCAGCCACAGCTCGTTTTTAATGAAACGATGTGACTTACATTTACACGCAACGAAAGTTGTACTTTTCTCTTTTTCCTACTATATAATAATTATGCAATTGTAATTAATTTTTTATACGTGCATATACAATGAGGTGACCGCAAGTCCCACTGCGAAAATAAAATTGACCGCAAGTCCCACTTCATGTAATTAAGAATCTACTTGACCGCAAGTCCCACAACCGCAACTCCCACTGACTCGCGTAGTGGTAAAGCACGGTTATAGTATACGATAGGACTATGGTTCGAATCTGGACGGAGCTGATGCCTTTGTTTTTATTTTTGCTTTTTTTTTTTTGTTTTAATCGTTTCAAGTTATATATTATAATGTTAATGACGGTGCAAAAATGCGTTCAATTTACAGCGAATGCCTGTAATATCAGTTTGTAATAGGAAAGTTCGAAAATAAATATCGGTGATTAATCACCAATAAATGTATGTATATATGACAGCATAGTGGGAATGCTATCGGACATAACATGTACCTCACTTATGATCCAAGCATTTTTTACAATCTGCTTCCTAAACAGAGAGGACTGGCACAAGCTGGCACCTAAACGGTTTGCAAACAGAATTTGGGTGCAGAGATATTTTGTTGTAGTTCAATAGTCAGAAAATATTACAGCTATGAACTAGGATTTTTCAGACCGCGAATCTATGTCATTGCGATGTGTGCTAGGGAACTTTTTTTTAATAAATATACTATATCAGACATAGGACAGCTAACAACAAATTTCTAATCTGAGCAGCTGCAGGAGCATCACCCATTCAAGAAATTGAGGATGCATCACTCTTGAAAGAAAGGGTGCTACTATTCCAGCGAGTAAAACCTGCAACTAGCAAACAGCAAATTCATTTCTGGGCATTCTAGATAGCACTTCAATATCGTAACACTTATCCTAGTTTAATACATGTAAAGGATTGCTCATAGCGTGCCCTTGTCAAACCCAAGAAACTGGTGAAAGTTGACCGTAAGTTTAAAATAATTGTTTAGGTTTTTATAAACCACTTCAGACTCAGAAAATTTCTACACAGAATCAGAATTCCTGGCGAGACTGAATTCCGATTGTGTTTGTAGGACGAAAAGACAGTAGAGGACATTTTCTGCAAAGCCAATACAAGAATCAGGTATGTGATCTTTGAGTAAGGTAAATTTCTATGGAAGGGCTAAAAGAGAGCGTAAAATGGTTCGATGTTATGTAAAACATCATCCGCTATACAATAGACCTTAATGATTGTAGTTAAAGAGATGATTAATCACACCATGCGCGTGGTATCTCTTTTTCCAATACCAATGCTAATAAGTACCTAGTAGCCAATAATTAGAAGTTATTGTTAACTTCATGTTGTTTCTTATCTTATTTTGATAGGGGTTATAGGATTATAATTCCCAATGAATCATTATTAATATTGAAACAGAAATATTTAGTTTAGTCTAAAGGATAGTTTCATTTAATATTGTTTTTATTATTTTGGGCTAACTTCACATTTAAGAAACTGTATACCTACATACATCTACATCAAAAATAAGTGTGGCTACAGACATGAAATCATGCCAAAAATGAAAACAATAGAATATAAATAATGAGCAAGTTTTGCCATTGAACAATTTATTAAACACACAAATCTCCCACACCGAAAAAGCAATGTACCTAATAAATCATTAATTAACCACAGAAATACGATAAAAAAGCTTTAAAATAAGGATAATATGTTGATTATACATTGTTTATTTGTGTGAAACGTATAAGCAGTTAAACAACGGAGTTTAATGTTGATTTAACAAAGCCATAGGGGTATACCACACAAAATAAAATTGCGAGATATTTTTATTATACTACCTAAATGATCTGCTTGTGCAAATAAAGTTAGCAAAACGTGTGCTCCATGAACTAAAATAGTGCTAATGACACATAAAGGATTCATGTTTCACGTTGAGAATTGTTCCTACTCATTGATTAGTTCGCAAACTCGTTTCTCTTGCCAAGCTTCCTGTTATTCGCAAACATACAAATTAGAAACCACACGCCTGCGGAAATTTTCTGGTTTTCCTGCTTATTTATTGCCGTATAAACAAGTTAAAATTTACCAATGCAAATTTATGGATACGAAACTTTACGTTTGGCAAAAACTCCTTGATTTATGTAATTAGAGCAGCTGACGTTAAGCTGTAACAACATTTCTTTCTGTTCGATTCGGTGTATTGATGTTTACTGCGTACTCTTTAATACCTTGCTTACGGGCTTTCGATTACTTACTTACTTTTAAAATGCTTATTACTTATGCGTTGATCCTCGTAAGTCGAAAGAGGAGCTTCGCCCCAAGTTCGTTCGGCGGCGCTGATCATACGGCCAGTTGTCGAACTGAATTGCAACTTCGTGGCGGTTTAAACGGTGTTGCGTCTTATTCACGCCATTACAATAAAGTTTTAACCCTAAAGTGGTAGCTATGAGTGTGAGTGTGGGAATGTCAGGGTTCTACATCGAATTACGCAACAAAAGAGTGGAAACATTCGCGGGGTTTCAGTAACGCTTTTGAAATTTAGACGCGGAATCTAATGGCTTTAATTCTGTTAACAAGATGAGACGACAATCTGTATACGGGGGTCGGTCCAAAAAACGGTTTTCACGAGCTATGACGAGTTAGACATCGGTGACAGTGCTAAATCCTGCGGTACGTAAATGATTGTAAATAAAACCCTGGGAGCGTCAGAAAGCTGTGCCAATGCAACGGCCAGAGCGAGAGGGAAATTGCCTGCGTTACGCCAAAAAAGCTTTGCCAACGCTAACAATCAGGCCAGAAATAATTGTAATGAGAATCCCTTTCTGTATTTTTCATAATATATCAACATGTTTCCGGTTCACAGGAAAATAATATTAAATAAACATTAGTTTGAAAAATCAACTGCATCAATTGTGGGTTAAAGATCACCACTTTTATCTAGAAATAAATCCTATCTCTTATTAAAATTTACAAAACGAATGATTAATATTCAGCCGTAAGGTTCTTATATAAAGTGACTCAAATAACTGATCGCACAACAATATAAGACAGAAAAAGTGCCAATGTATGATAAAAAGTAGTATTTGATATACAGCAGTATTAGAGTTTATATGAATACAATTTGCTACTGTTAACAAAAAATACAATAAATTGCCCGGAATAAAAATAAAAGTACTCACTGATTTAGCCTCAATAAAGTCTCGGGACCCTTGAGAATAGACTCATTCTGACATAAAAATAAAGCTACTGATTCTGCCTTAATAAAGTCTCCGAAAGCTTAAGGAAAGCCGTCTTCGTATGTAAACAATCTACCACAATAGGGGTTGTTGTGGCGGTATGTGCGTATGAGGTCATAAAAATATAAGTATGAAGGCCAATTGAAAAATAAAGATGCGGTCGGCCGCCAATCCTGAAAACTTGAAGAACAACCACAAAGATTGCAACTGAATTGAAAATCGGCACACGGATAAAACTTAATTCTGAAACAGTAAGATTTGTGTTAGGTGGTTGGTAAAAGTTGTGCTGACGAACGGGGTCGTAAACCATGTTACGTAAGACTAATTATCATGGTGGATTGGTAGACACAATGGCATACCAAGAATGATAAACGTGCTTTCGTGCACAAACGCCAACTATTTCCCGTATCTTTTATACAAGTTTTTGCGAATTCTAATCTAGATTAGATTAGACTACAGTTGGGGTGACTATACTGGCGTATTTCAGCGCAACACTTTCAGATCCATTCCGATCCCCTTTGTACTAGAAGACACTCTCCAACTCTGGCTTCTTAATTAGATCTATCATCTTTGAGAGCGGCTCCTTGGTGTAGCTGTCAGCGATGGGGTTTTCTACGCCCATTGCTAGAAGTCTAGTCCTCACCGGGCCATCACAGTGGCACAGTGCATAAACTTTTTTCCTCCTCGTGGCAGAATCTCTAAAGAGTGTCATCCGCCAAGCATATGTTACACATATGCTTATTCAACCTGCAATGACTGCTCAACAGACCTACTATCATTTTAACTTCTCTAACTAACTAACTCTTCCTGTCTTTAATCAGTAGGTCTTCAGTAAATTCAAGCCTCTGTACCCTAAGAACTCCTTTGCCCTAGTGATTTTTTATCGGCATTCCTTAGACTTATTATGGGTCCATTCATTGATAGACTCTTTAATTTACGATTTGGTAATGCAGAAGGAAGGGACAGCTCCAACGAATGGCGTTGACGAGCCTCGTTTTGCCGCAGTTCCAACCCAGCTTTGAGTCAACACTTACGAAAATGATCGCTTTAAGTGTTGCCTGACTGTCAGAGAAAGTAGTGACGATTTTACCTAACTCGGTCCATCTTTCTACTTTACTGCTACAGTAATTAATTGTAGCAACCTCAGCCTGGAATATCGTCGTGTCCTTGCTGAAGCTTGTCGAAAGGACTTTTAGGGCTTCTTTCCATATATGCCGGCTTCTACACCGTAATCAGTCTTAGAGCCGTCTCTATACTAGTTTAAATCCGCTCTTAGTGGAGGGCCTTTCTCCCAGGTCTTCTTATCTGGTATTATAACCTGATAATTTCTATTGAATTTCTGCACCATGACGTCACTTGGCATCTCCATAAGGTTCATCTACTTACTAGTTTTTGATAGTCAGCATCGTGCGAGTTACTTATAGGTAAATTCTAATCATTAACGCATTTTTTACGATCCCTTGCTCGCCATAATAATTAGTCTTGCGTAATACATTTCTTCAAGTTTCAGGATTCCCTTTTACAGCTGTGCCTATCTCAAGACGGCATCTGAATTATCTTTAGGTTCCTAATTCATTGGCCACATACTGGCACTTATTCGTAAGCATATAAATTATTCAGTGCTTAATTGCTCCAAATTCCTTGCAATACGGTAGTTTATTTCAGCGCGATAGACGTTTCTAGTTACTGCTAAATTATTTATACATAAAGGTACCACCTTAACTTCCAGTGCATTGAAAAGGCGTCACAAAGCTCTAAAAAAGGACGACCACTCTGCACTCTACGTCCGTACGTGTCATGCAGCACATATTTCCTTTATTCCGAGGCGGAAACCGAACATCTTTTGTACATACCTAGCGTTAGAATAGAGTTCCGTGCGCTTTTTTTTTTAATTTCGTGTTTATTTCTGAGCCCAACAAAATTCTCATTTTTGCTGGAAACCGAGTTCTGATAGTCGTTTCGTTTATTTCTCGATAGTAGAGGGAATTTTAATAATAGACGCGCAGCCTTGAACTATCTCTGAGTGAGTAATAAAAAAAATGCAAAATATAAAAGTAAATTACTCGCTGGGATGTATATTGATTTTAATAAACATCCTTCTGAAAGATAAACTTCATTTTATTACCACAAAATTATAAGTGCACTTCTAGGTACTTCTAAATATTTATGTTGCTTTTTTCTTTCTCATTGATTTAGGAAAAAATTATATAACTAGAATTGTTCTAGGGGTAGGTAAATGATAAATTTGAACATCATTTTTTTTTCGTTTTCTTTCTAGCAAATGTCTCAATGGCATAGATTTCATCCTGAAAAATTGTTGTGTATTATCCAAGGTTGTATTTTCTAACTCTTGCGTTACGACATAATATTCCTGCGCCACCACCCTGCTCTGTTTTTGAACCGTTCGTAAACCAGCAGGTGTCTGCCTGCGTCAGTGTTCTTTCGTTACACCTCCATTTCTCTCTGTTTGGAAATAATAATAATAATTAATAATAATAATTCATGCCTTCACATCCCCCAACAGCTTTCGCCAATTACAGGGGGCATCCGCCGGCCATGAGTTATTATTACGCCTGCGCCCGTGGACCGACTTAAGGTGTTTGTCTCTCAGCATTTGCCAAGGAGTGAGGAAAACCACGAAAACTTCACTCTGAGAGCAGGCCCTGGGATTCGAACCCCGGACCCCGTGACTGATAGCCAAGCGCGCTAGTCACTCGACCATCAGCCACAAATGAGGAGATAGTGAAGTATGTATCGATCATTGGTCGAGTACACATTATGTCCGATAGTATTCCCAGCATACTGTCGGAAGTGACCGATTCCAGCAGCTTGTTAGCCACACATACATGATTAATTAATCTGGTCTCCATTTCCACAACAATGTACAAGTGTGGTTCGCCCAGAAGAATTTGCAATGCGAATAACGGAGAAGAAGACATTGCTCTCGTGATTGCCATACTTTCAATCCTTTGTATGGATGCAAGTCTTGCTGTAGCTCTGGCTTGTTGGGCTTTCTTTCACCATGCTATCGCTTCATAGGTTATGATTGGACGTACTACCATCACATAAAGCCAGTAGATTATCTTTGGGATATCTCCCAGGATTTCCCACATATTCTTTGGCAAGTCCATAAGGATAACCTTGTAGAAGTCACCAGGACAAAGACAGGCAAAAGAGTCCGGAGTTTATTAAAGACCTACTGAGTAAAAAGAGGAAAACTGTTATAAAGATAGTAGATCTGTTGACTGGTTATTGTAAACTAAGTATGCATATGCATATGGTAGGTAGGGTAAATAAATATGTATATAGTTTTTCCTTTTATTTTACAAATCAGTGTCATTTGTCAATATAGTCAAATATATTCCGAAAAAGAAACAAGAACGTAGTTCTGATGACTACGATACACCATGGCAAATAAATTAGTACGAGGGATGACAAAAACCTGCAAATAGTATTAGACTACAAAGCCAAGCGTCCACTAGGCTCGTCGAATCTAATTAATTCGCTTCCCATATAATGATATGAGCCTGGGTCGATTAACGAAGAGCGGAGACGCGCCGAATCAAAATTCTGGTCTATGATAAAAAAATTCAACTCGTTTTGCTCCTCCTCGATTCTGCTGTAGCGAACGCTTGGCTTAACACTACAAAAGGAGCTGTTGATACTCTAGATTCTAGATCCACTTATAAAACATACATTTGTAAGCATAAAACAAATCGCTGAGTTATAATAGTATTCTATATCTCAGTTTATAATGCCTTTATTCTATAGAGAAGTATAGATCCAAATTAGAACGCAAACACGCTAACTACAAGAAGAATGTTTTAGAAGAATTAGGAAAATCTCTCATACAAACCTACTTAAGAAGCAGAAATTGTTTAAGAAACGTTTAATATTATTAAATAGTACAGTAGAGCTTAAAGCATAAATATATACATTGTATACATTATAAACAGCTATATAACACCTATGGTGCGGATATTTTGCCGTTTTTTAAAACGAACAAGAACTATGTAACACATAATGTTACTTGGGTTGTTATGAAAAAAACAAAAATTTTTTTTTTAGGCTATTGAACACTGCTATTTCTTTCACGCAAAGGGCATTTATATTGCTTCATGAAAAAAAAAAAAGCTGAGTGCTACATTACGCAGTTGCATTAAATTCAAAATGCATACATCCATTTCATATTTTATGAAATATATTCATTGTGCATATGCATTATATAAATAAAGGTAGATAGTGCGATACCGAAATGGTAATGATCTATAAGTTTTAACGGTTTCCTGGATGGGATCAGCTGCGAAAGTGGATTTTTCCATTATGGGATTATGCATGTTTCTTGAAGCGCAGCACGGATGTTTTTAACTTTTAATACTCTCAGTATTTTTTGCTTAATTACCAGATATATAGGGTCAGTTGGGGTAAATGTAGACAGGGCTAAACGCAAAACGCAGTTAAGAAATTGAAATGCATGCAGTATTATTGGTTATATCGTGGCAAATCGACAATGCAATGTGACCGTATGCAAGCGTTATTTGACTTTATTACCCGTCATTTTGTAACGCTGCATTTGTCCTTGCAGAGCGATGTAGGATTGTAACGAAATTGCTTTCGGTGTAAAAATTTTTCTATTGCAGACAGTAATATGAATGATGTTAGAATCCAGATATGTAAACAGGATTTCGGGGTAAATGTAAACGAATGTTGGACGTTGATTTGAACATAAAACTGGAGTTTCTATGCGGTTCCGCCTAATTTACTATTGATATATCCGGATCTGGATGATATTCGTATCTGTTATCCAAAACTTGTGACACGAATACTGGGATCCGGATAGTGCATTTGGATATTCAAAGAGGAAAACTGAAACGGTTTTGCATATCATGTCGTTGTCAAGGTGTCAAGCTAAACAAAGTTTATCACCGCTTATTTAAACAAAGTTATCTCAAACTTCAGACGATGTTCATGTGAGAGTGCGGATGGTCGTCCTATATCTGTAAAAGAGTCTAGCCGAATAAGCTTAGTGAACTGGCCCCCAGAACGGATTTTTGAAAAAAGTTATGCATAGGCACTAACAAGTCATAAGAAGGTAATATAGGGGTATTTTACGCCCGGACTCCCCACTGACCTTGAAATAATCAGGAAAATGTGCCCCAAACGGGCCTATCTTTAACTTTTTTTTCCGATGAAACTATTCTCTTTAGAAAAACGGCGCTGCCGCCATCTGTTAGATATTGACCATAGTACATTATATATTTTTTTGAAAAAATTTCATTCATAAAATCAAAAAAAAAAATTATTTTGAAATATTTAAAATTATGCATTTTATGGTTCCTTCAGAGTGACAATCACCAAAAAAATACAAAATATTACTAATTATATATACTATAACTCCTATAAGTTTAATTAAAAAATAGTGGGTGCAACATATTAAAAAACAAAAAAATTCGAGTTATGACCATCTCTATGCTTATTATACCTATCTGTTGTTGTTAATCTTTTGTGCCTATAATATCATGAGTCAAGTGATAATCATAAACAAAATATTAATAGTTATTTGCGTTCCGAGTAGAGATAAATATATTTTTTGCGCCTCCGTCCAGAAACACTGATTTTGCATTACTATAAATCGGCCGGAAACTTACCATTCTCCGGCCTAGGCCGTCAAAAAGATCACTAAAGGTTGGCAACATATATATTCAATTCGAGTTACCGACATTTCTGTAATTAATTGTAGATTCGATGACAGACAATCACAGATGACAGAATTCTCGTTACTCAATCTCTTATTTAATTCATATTCTTTCCAAATCAATTTTCGGAAGATTTTACAGGTAATGAATTGTTAATAACTTGTTGCGCAACCTCTGTAGTGTGAGCTGAAGTCTCAATTGCCCTTATTATTGATGAATATGTGTCAAAACTACCAAGAAAATTAAAACGTCAAAATACTAAGGTAACTTAACCCTGATTTCAAATTCAAAATTCATACGTAACATGTATTGCCAACCTGTACCGTTAACTCCCTAGCGTTAATTCTTTTTATTATTTTCAACAAAATTAAGATTTGTCGGCGCAAAAAATAGTGTGTAACACGCGGCCAGAAACTCTTTTGCGAGTATTCGCACTTGTGGGGCCTCGGCTTCGCCTCGGCCACACAAACCGTGCTCATACTCGTAAAACTATAGTTTCTGGCCTAGTGATACAAATAACTATTTTGCGCCTCCGTCCAGAAACACTGATTTTGCATTACTATAAATCGGCCGGAAACTTAGCATTCTCCGGCCTAGGCCGGCAAAAAGACCGCTATTGGTTGGCAACACTATATTGGAATTACTGACATTTCTGCCATTAATTATAGATTCGATGACAGATTACAGAATTCTCGTTACACAATCTCTTAATTAATTAATATTCATTCCATTTCTATTTTCGGAAGATTTTACAGGTAATAAATGGTTAAAAACTTCACACACAACCTCTGTAATAAGAGCTGGGGTCTCCATTGTCCTTATTATTGATAAATATGTATCAAAACTGCCAAGACAATTAAAACGTCAAAACACTAAGGTATTTTAACCCTAATTTCCAATTCAAAATTCATACGTAATATGTATTGCCAACCTGTACTGTTATCTCCCTAGCGTTAATTTCTTTTATTATTTACAACAAAATTAAGATTTTTCCGCTCAAAAAATAGTGTGTAACACACGGCCAGAAACTCTTTTGCGAGTATTCGCACTTGTGGGACCTCGGCTTCGCCTCGGCCCCACAAACCGTACTCACACTCGCAAAACTATAGTTTCTGGCCTAGTGATACAAATAACTATTTTTATTCGAGGTGGCAGTTCGTGGCCCGAAGCGGAGCCGTGGACCACAAGCCACCGAGAATAAAACAGAACTTACCCTACAAGGATGCGCATTAATTTTTTTTCGCTACCACAAACACAACATTAATATTATACATTAATATTTAATAAAAATAAAAAAAGAAACTGACACATTTGTGACAGACAACATATGTAAACGTCAGTGTAACTGACATAGCGACTGTGACACCATGTGTGGAAAGTTACCTGCCATGGTAAGTGGCCTTGTATGGTAACTGGCCTTCTGCGGGATAATGTATTTTTTGGTTCTTAGATACAATCATACTGCTCATTTCGTTACCTGGTTGTTTTACTTTCCATTACTGTCGACCTTTTGACAATATAATATCAATTTACAAAAGTGGTAACGAGAAAATCCTATTGTTTGCCATAGTCATAAAGCTTGTTTAAAAACAATGGTGCTAATATTAAACAAGCGAGTGACCATTAGTATTCCTATTGTATATATGCACATATCTACTGCATTATGCACCTTTTATTTATCGTCACTAAAGTACCGTTCAGTATAGAATTTCTAAATTTCTTATCTTTTCAATCCAAAAATAAAAAATAATCAAATGTAAAAAAGTAAAAAAAAATTATATACAAGTGTTGCTTTTTTCATCCATCAATTCTGCCAAATAAAATACAATTTACGAGAATTGATAGGATCCAGTAAACAATATCTTTGATTCCTGCTGGAAAAATTTAATAATTTAGAAGATTTTGATTTTTTTGGTGTTGGGTATGTACGCCATCACAAATTAATATAAGCTGATCTTCTGAAGAATTTAATAATTTTTTGGCAGTATCTGTTGTGTTAATATTTACTTAAATAAATCCGCCGATATAATTAGTGATTTATCATTCAATTAGTAATTTTAAGTTTGATAGAAGTCGCAGAAGACTTCATCATAAGATAATGAAAACTAAATTAAATATTCTTTGTACTTACTTATAAGTAATAATAAGTAATTACATACCCGAAATTCGCAAATTTTAGTAGAAAACACAAGCCAAGACTATAAAATACAATTTGCAGTAAGCAATATTACAGTTCTTTATATGTTCTTATAAACTTGAGGTTTTATGACGATGTGTGCGATAAAATAAAACGGATTTTCCTACGGTAACAGTCGTAACCTTTCCTTTCTTTTTCAATTCACAATAATTTATTTATCTGTGACAGTTTTCACGAGGAATTATTTATGAATCAAAATGGTTCCAATTTCGATAAACATGTAAATATACACAAACAGGTTTATATTCGAACATAAGTTACGTACCTTTCCATAGTACATCTGTACATACATATATACCAGTTCATCCATTTTAAATCGAAAAATGCTTCTTTTCCCTTCAGGCCGAGTATTGGTTGTATCAACAGTTATTTACGGATGTTTGCACCGCAAGCAACACCATATTTGTAATAGCACACTATGTATTTCCAATTTTATTGCTAGTCTGAAAAGTATCGAATGTAGCCGTGTTACGCAACTGATATCGCATTAGAGAAACTCAATAAGGCTCATCATTTCAGTTATTTTATAAAAATGAGAAGGTTGATAACCAATTTCAGTAATTGAAAGACGTTTTAGATTAATGATGGAAATTATGGAAATATCTTGTTTAAAAAAGAAATGCTCTTTAGTGTTCTAAACGAAAAGTCTTATTATCATGATCCATCACTAATTGTGCAGCACGTATTTGATATCAAAGTAACCAATTTTATATTCCAATTTAAAGATTATCTTCGAATAAACTTGGCGAATTTGTATTACTATGAACCTACGCATGCACTTAGAATAAAAAAAAAACAATTTGCCAAACCCATCGTATCGTTCGTATTCAGCGGTATTCGACAGAAAATGCGGTCATGTTTTACCAGAATAAACAAAGAAGTAGAGAAACTTGGCTTCTCCGATTTGACGGCGCGCGTGTATTTTTTCTCGGGTTATTTGAAAAGGAAAGTCAATGGCGAAAGGCTTAACATTATCGATTTAGGCACTCCCAACGTGGTAGCAGTAATATCCTTATTATTCCGGGATAAGGTGGATTTTATTTATTATTTATGTTGTACGCTTTCAATTTGTGGGAATTTTTCTTACCAAGCAATTCCTCAACAATGAAGTATCAATGAAGAATTCGGGAAAATTAATGAATGTGCATTTTGGTTGCATTTTCAGTATTTAAATCCCTCATTAATCTTAAAATAAAAACCAACCAATCTTCCCCAAACCTTCTTCTAAAGTATAATGAGAATCTATTGCTTCCACAAACTTTTTCTCAATCTTTTTCTATAAAATATAAGACCTTGTCAAAATTCATATCAAAAATATGCATACGTCAGCCCTCTTGCATTATGCCTATGGGTAACCACTGATCTGCAAGGAGAATTAGCAAGGAGGGCCGCTGCAACTTTGTCTGTGGGACCAGAGCCGTTCTGCGGCATAGGGATGAGCACCTACAAAAAAGAACTCAAAGATAGGGAGGAGACGTTCAGAGCTTTCCTCTGGGAGAATCTCCCTGGTCGGAGACATTCCAAGATATTCCTTGAAAATTACAATAAGAAAAGAGCAAAGACCATGCTAGAACTAAGCAGAAACAGATACATATCCTTACAGGTTTTCTTACAGGAACACCTGACAAGGATAAGTCTGAAACAAAATAGCGACTGCAGGTTTTGCAGAGCGGAAGATGAAAGTCCGGAACACCTGATATCCAACTGCGCTGCTATCACAGAAACTCGTGCCAGCCATCTTGGCAAAGATGTCATAGACGAGGGAGAAATTCCTTCTCTGAAACCATCACAGCTATTGCAACTTATTAAAGCTCTCAGACGGAATGGGGAGCTATAAGTGCGGGCAAACCCTAGCAGTTTACAGTTGATGTAAGGGGGCACAATAGATCAGTAGGCGGCGGAGCAAGGATACTCTAATTAGATCTAATCTAATATAACCACTGATCTGACGGTTAATGGCAATAAGTAGCTATTGGTGGGTACCAAATTTCCAATAAGTAATTTATTAGCAGCAATACACTGTTGGAAATCAACTTCTCAAGCTTCGTAGAATTTGTTCAAGCACTTCGCGGAGGACTGCGACAGTTGAGTTTTTCAATAATCCGCTCCTGTAGCCACCAATGCTCAAAATCTGGTCATCTGACTCCGTCTTTTTAGATCCACACATACACCATTCATCAACAATCTCATGCTATTTAAGGTGCAGAAAATTTCTCAACATTGCCGTATGACGTTTCGAATTCACTACCACAGTAACGCCTTCCTCCTCAAAAGAATATGGGTGTGTCACGCCAAATTGTGATACTGTACACCACATCGTTAGCTTAGGGTAATTCGGATTTTTCGTGAATAATCCTGGGGTTATGTTTCAGCTTAGTAGCGGAAATTTTGTTTAACCACAGCCCTAGTTAAGTGGCAATGCGCTTCGTCGTTATTAAAGGAAGCTATTTGTTGGCGTATTTTGCTGTGCTCAATTCTTAGGACATCATAGTTTTGTAGGGATGAAATTTTAAATCGATACGCAGAAACCTCCTTACACTGTGGTCTGATATTCCCAATGCAACGGCATTTTCGAGCAGAACGACTTGGAAATTGCTCGATTACTGCTCTTGCATGCTGAACACTTTCTGGTGGTCTGATAGACCTAGACGGCTACAGGCACGTTTCCTTAGCGTGCTACCAAATTCCTCTAACTACCCAACCCAGAAATTACTGTGCTCCCATTAGGAACAGCATTGTTGCACCGAATATTGAAGAACTGCTGAAATACTGTGTGTGTTGCGACCATAAATCGATTGTTTTCGGAATACACCTGCATGGCAAATCCATGTGGTGCTCCGATTCAAAGCATGTTGATTACTGAAATGGGAATTCCAAACCCCTTAAATTGTTCTGCCGCACCCTGTATAAGAGTTGTGCGTCATTTTTTACTTCCAATTAGATAAAGAAAGATTACCAACTAACTGAGCGCACGACATTATTGTATTTCAGTGATTATGTTAAGCATATGCATCCTTAGTACATTAATTCAGTCATGTAATCCTTACCGTTAGCAATTAGTAAACCTGCAAGCAATTACCTTATCATTTCTCTCAGTGTCCACAAATGAACTGGCTTTAATGCGTTTTTCAATTGAGTGGAATTTATAAATCACTTTGTAGCATGCAATCTGCTAATTCAATTCCTTTAATGCATTATCCGTATCAGACACTCGAATTGCCAATAAATCTTTCTGAATGATTACGACCAACTCGAATGAGTAAGTGAGTAGTAATAAAAATAATGTTTCATTTGACGCTGTCGTTTCCCATATGGTAATCAGCAACGACGTACCTCATTAAAAACATATGTGCTGCCCATATGGACGATTTGTCCGGTTAATACTACAAATACTATAATAATATTTAACGAAGCAGGATGTTAGTAATTATATTGGAACTATTGAAAGGAAAGTAATTTAGCTTAACATCTCGAACAGTTTTGATATTTTTCGAAATCTTGTCGCAAATGTTCCGCTATACCTAATGATATGCGTTTGATTGATATGACTGCAAATGACGGATAGTCAATATGTAATCTCTTTAATGTCTATTTTCCTTCTGTTTTTGCAGACGGTCGGATTAACAGTGCTGTAGACTTCCAGTCGTTGTGTCGTTATAATACGGTATCATTTAATTCGTTGAAAGTTGAGTGAGCTGAATGTGCAAGCCTCCTCCTTAGAGGGGAGGGGAGCTGCCAATCGCAATGGTATTCCTACATATTTTTACGCATTTGTTTTGATTATTTGGCGGAGCCACTTTTCATAGTCTTTAAGTTTTCCATTTCTATGGAGAGATTTTTAAAGCTTGTGATAGGGCCCCAGCTGAAAACTACTTCCTGTTTTTATCTTATGCACTTCAGTAAAAGTATTTGAATCTATTATTTATAATATACTTGATAAACTTTAACAAGTGGTTCTTAGCAACATGATTTTTGTCCAGACAGGTCCGGATTTAAGCAAATTTGAGCAAATTTTTTTGAAAATATAGGTCATAAAATCTTTACTAATAGGTTGTTGAGATTATGTTAGCGAGGAGATATTCTTCGGTTCCTTCAATCTCATATATCTTACAAGTTCTTGTTGGGTTGGATGGTTACAGATGTAGATGTATGGTCCATTACTTTTTAATCTGTATATCAATTATATATCTGCGTGTTTCATAAATTTGCTTCCACTTAACTATGCCTACGACGTAGGTATATTGAAATCTATTGAGTCTATTACAGACTGTATCGAGCTAACTCAACAGATTGTGTGAGTACTGCCTTGAAAATACTTTTTGAAAACTCAATTTAAATTTTAAGAATTGTAATTGTATACCATACACTAGAAACATATAAATTTCAGTCTTCGTACACCGCGAATGAATTTATTTTAGCTGGAGTTTGTAAGATTATAGCTATGGGTGCCATGCTGTATACTAAACTGGTATATAGTGACCAGGTTGAGTATTAGCTTAGGGTTGGGACCGTCAAATTGGTCTAGTTTGACCGCGATGTTCATAGGTCTATTATAATCCTCATCTAGCCTAGAAAGTGCCCTCCAATTTTGGCTTCCGGATTAAACTTATCAGCTTTCAGAGCGGCTCCCTTATGTAGTTATCTTCTTTGATCCAAGTAGTAAAAACTTAATCCTTGCTAGGCCATCGCAGTGGCACAGGATGTAGACTGGAGGTTCAGTTTCGTTTTGGCAGAATCTGCAAACTAGCATCCCCTGCCAGGCCTATGATGTACGAATGTCTATTCAGCCTCCAATGTACGATCGGTTAGTAGCCCTACCTTCCTGTTTTTACTCATAAGAGTGGGACTTTTGTTTGGTTTGGTCCATACTTATTCTGGTGTGTTAGTGCAGCATTATTTGAACTGTATCCATTCGTTGTTGGACTTTATTATTGGAGATTTAGTGACGTCGAAGAAAGAGCAGGCCCAAATGAAACATCTTTACAATCCTAATGTCTGGCTAATGCAACTGCTGTCTCGTTCCTATTAAGCCCTTATCGCTGAGCATCAGGGCCAATGTTATTTCCCTTGGAGTCCCTACCTAGTTTAAAGCATTTACGCAGTTCCAAATTAGTTTGGAGTAAACATTCGTGGAGCCTCCTGTGACTTATTTATCGGTGCCTGAGTGTGCATTGAACTGTAGGTTACAGACTTAGTTTCTCCTTCTTAATTGTTTAATAACAATATTGACTACCATAACTCCGTTGCCTTGATTTTCTTTAGTGTTTCTTCACGTCGTGGCCCTAACGATGTTAAAAATTCAATTTACCGAAAATTTATTTGATTTACTTTACTGGAACTACTTATAATAAATTATTCTCTTAACTAGTCTATCTCTATTTCTATATTTTGAATTATCATGTATGTATATTCTTATGTGAACATACTTTAGAACGTTTTTGTGTTCCTTCCAAATGTTGTATCTAAATAAGCTAAATAAACCAAACTAAAATTTTTTGCATGCATCAACTTCGCAGGAATATTATGTACATTATAGTACATTAATATATGGTTGGTATTATAACATTTTAATTGGCGAACGTATACATAATATATATGTAGGTATATTTATTTTCAACTAATATTTGTAATTTGGGATGTTGAAAAATCGACCGATTTATCAATTTGACATTTCGAGCTTCCATATATTGAAAGATAAAGCATTTCCAGCCATCCAAACAGCAAAACAGATTGACGTATAATATAAATGGAAATTGGAATTGCGCATAAAAACTCAATGTCCAAATTTAAGGTGAAAAGAATTACATACCTCCACATTTTTTTGTAATTTACCCGACCATATTTTATTACGAGTTGTTTACTTCTGTCTGCTCTCTGTGAATGTATGACAGTATATTTAAGAATCAATGTCAAGTCGAGTAAACAATTGTTAATTTTATTGCTGCGGATGACATATTTGTTAAAGTACGCTCATATACAAGGTGATTAATTACTTCGATGGCAAACTGGTAGATGGCACATGATGCAATGATAAGAAGGAATAATATACACATGTATCCAAAATCCCCTTTTTCAAAATTAATGATTCTTCGAGCTTATAATTCAAGGTATATTGTGTCTCGTATAGTAAAGAATGAAGTGTCGGCCCTATAATGCGAAAATAGTAAATAAATTTATGCATTGTATAATAATAAACGATATAGTACCCGCCCTGGATACCGTTAAAATACAATCTAAGACCGAACCACAAATTATTGACCTATTTGGAATATTCCAGTATTTTCTTCCATTTTGTGACCGGTACAACAGTAGTATTTCTGGTGTTCACCCAAAGTTCTTGTTTATTCATCATGATATATACTTTAAATAGTCTGTCCATCTTCCTAGATTAGATAAGCATTGGGGTGGTTTTGTGATCTATTACACTGCCACTTTATTGTGCAGAAGAAAGGGCTCCAATAAATCGTCGGCCGCCTCATTTTTCTTCACGCCCGTGTGGCTGAGAACCCAGGCCAATGTAATGTTTGGGTGCCCACCCCATTTAAGGCGTTTACGCAGTGCCAAACCAGATTAGAGTCAACACTTGCTGAACTGATGGGTTTAAGTGTTGCCTGGCTGTCGGAGATGATAGCGAGACTTTCACCTAACTCGATATATCTTTCTACTTCAACAGAATCATGAATTGAGGTTACCTTAGCCTGAAACACCGCTGTATCCTTACTAAAGCCTTTCTGGGCTTCCCTCCATATATTCCTGCTCTTACGCAATAATCAGTTTCAGAGCCGTCTGTATAGCAGTTCGAGTTCTGATACGTATCTTTTACTATGTATTGAATTTCCATTCTTTCATTTGGTATTCTAGGTTTTCCTTTCCCTTCTTCTGCGAAACTTCTTTACTGCGCCCCGATATATGTCGCACTGTTGCTGATTAATTGTCGATCATAGATTCATAAAGCTTAATCCGTTTTCTTTTTTACACTTCAAACCACTTTGTCTTTTAGTAAATCTGCTGCCTGTTTCATACTGGCCTTAAACCCAGCCCAAATTTCCTTGATACTCTTACCTCCTGTCTCAGTGTTGATGGTTTTACTGAATTCCTTTTTCAGTTGCTTTCCTTATTGATCGACTTTCTATATTTTATTTATACAATATTTCTGTGCATTGATTGAGTAACCTATATCTTTTCCTCTACCACGAGTCAATTTGATTTACTGTTTTCCCGCCAGAAGTTATGCATGCCTTTTTATGTTTCTGGGAATTTTGGAAATAGATTGTTGATATTCCCATCCTTTCTACATCGCAAACTCCATTAATTTCTTACCATTTCTATTACTTTCCACTTGCTTTCCCAATACATAGTCCACCTGCTCAACCCTTTAGCAATCTAGCATATCTAGGAACACCCTAGAAGTAGCCTCAAGTGATACTATAGAATATTATCGCATTCGTTTGCTATACGTTTTTAACAAATCTATTTGGCCCATGACCACGCAAACATATCGAAGGAAACACTCATTATTTAAATTCACAGAAGTTTTGATTTGTTCAGTATATAGTTGCAATGTTATCGCTCCAATTTTAGGCATTATTTTGTGCCTAAAAGTTTTCTGGCAGAGTTAGGAAGGATTGAAAAAAGGGGTGCAAACATCGCATTAATTCCTCACGGCTAAAAATTTCGCATATGTAAATCAGCCATTTTACCGTTTGTTCGGTATTCCGAAACAAAACACGCATGGATATTCAGGCAATCATTCATTTGCATTGCAAGGGCTGCTGTGAGAAAAAAACTGGATATAAAAGTATGTGACATATCCTCATGCATATTAAAGAATCCATCAACTCATTAAAAGTCACTCTTTTTTTGCGGACGAATACCACAAATCAAATACTGAAATTTATGGTTTTTTTATTAAAACAAATAACATTTCTAATTTTCTAATGTATTTAGTCATGCTATATCATATATTAGAAATTTCACAAGTCAACATTTCCGTTTATACCATGATTACAGAACTACGAGCACGTTTCTGTGCCTGGCAATTTAACATTGCTTGTGATTTCATAATCAGTCTTTTCTTCTTCTTTTTTAATAAAAGCCGTTTTTAGGATTGATATTGAAAATTAATTTCGCGTTATTATATGCTCCAAAAAAACATCAAAGTAAAAATATCTAACCAATTAACCGAGAAAAATATTGTACTGTAGGAATCCTCATATCAGCAAAGCACTAAAAGGGAAATAGCACTAGAGACGAATTTGCGTTCCTGTCTGAGGGAGTTTGGCGTGTATCCGCAAGGGAACGGGTATTTAAACTGTTGAATTGTGGGCGCCCTATTTCATAGTAGAGATAGGCAGTCCTACTCTTTTTGAAAATTTATACGATACAACTCCTTCTCCAAGGTATCATTCTTACTAGTTCGTACTGTTTGTTTGTGTTACATTGATGATGCTGAAATGCATACAATCCTACGCCATTATTTTGGTGAACTATAAGTTAGAAGTCTACATATAGAGAGAGCCCATGAGATAGAGAAAATGGCAAACGATTTCTCGGTAATAATTGCCCGTAAAATATCTGGTCCAAACCACAAAATACCGGTAGATTGCTTAAAATCGCTTTATGTCTTTGCATACTAAAGGATATTTATTTGTTTTTGGTATTGTCAAAATTAAATAGAGGGAATACAATAACTTACTTGTATACAGGATGTTTCTTCCAAAAAATATACTGTTATTCCTGACAAGCTTATGGATCACTCGGTATAAGTAAAAATATTTTCAGATTGTGAAGCTTTTATTACAACAGTATATATATTCCAGTTATCAAAATTGTTATTGTACTAACAGTTATCTAATAAATGAACTTAGCTAAAAACTTACCATGTATGTGTAAAATAAAGCTCACATGACATACGAAAACTTTATTAATCATATACTCAGAATTACCGACGATGCTGACAGATACTTGTTAGTACAATAAGAAAACCGATAGAAGCAGGTCGATACGAAATACGAAAACTTCTATTTGTTGGAATTCGTACCATCCGACTGCAAACTGAGATTCTGATCAAAGATACGAATCATGCGGATCCTACCCATAGTGCTACTCCCTCTTCATTGCTTTTGCTGCTGTAGTGGTTTTGGTTACTTCGTTGGTGTTATAGTTTTTAGATTTTCAATTATAAAATTTCATTGTGCTTACTACAGATAATTCTATTGTGTAAAGTTGTTTGATCTAACTCTTTTACAAGTATATAAGAAAAACCGTGTTTCTAAATTATAAAGTAAAATGTTAGCATAAGATATTTCATAGCTATCTCCTTGTGAAAGAACATTGCTATTATTGGTAAAGAAACCTTTCAATGAACCTCCACATCCAGTGAAATTTCGTAGTGGAGAATCCAGCAAAATTATACTAAAAAATCAATAGTACCTAAAACACAATTTCAGTTTGAACTAGAAATGAAAGAGAATCGACCAGTAAAATTCACTGCGTTTTTTATTTCTTGTAGTTCGTAAAACTTGAAGATTGTCACAATCAGGTGTATGCGTATTTTCATTGTTGTGTAAAGCCACGGCACACCGTTGTTTACCAGTGTTTATGTCACTTTTATTCAAAGAAAATCTAGTTTTTAAGCATCGTATGTAACTATGAAACTTTCCATGAAATTAATAGTTGAAGTACTTTATTAAATGATGAATTGAAACATACAGGCTCACGCGAGTGTTCCAGAATTAATGTGTATATCTTGCATAATTTGAATCTTTCAGAGATAACTTGAAAATTTGAAATCTACTTTCAGATAACATTCAATAAAATATTTGCAATATGCTCTATCAATAATATGCCTAAAATTCATCTTCGCGAACTCATTTACGCGTGAAAGTATTGCCATTCATACATTGCAATGTAAGCAGAAACTAATTTAAATACGACTTGTTGCGGGTAAAGTAAACCACATAAGCACAAATGAAAAGAAATTTAATGAAAACAAATGATACGCACCAATAATATTAAGCGTCTGCAAAATTTTGTTATCCCGCATAAACGCTTTCAACAAACTGAACGGTTACTGGAAGGGGTTATATAATATTTCTCGCCAATTTTCACGCAGTGGGCACTCACGGGAAAAGTCAAACAACATTTAATAGGCAGATATGAATCTGCAGAGGTAAATGTGATTAGGATTTTATTGTTGAAAAGTTATTTAGAAGTGCTTGTGTAGGCGATTTTTGTTTTGAAAATGTAAAAATTACGGAAACGTTTACTTTAGGAAGTTATGCAGTGTTATGAAGGATTCTGCAGGTTTAATTCTCATAACAGTGTTAATTTGTGTGGTAGAATAATAAAATTTTAACTCAGTATTTTTCAAAATTCCTAAGCAGCGAAATTAAATTTGTTTACATACAAAATTATGAATGGACATATAAAGGCTGTTTCAATAAGAGCGCAAGATTTCAGTGTTCAATAACACATGGTTTTCTGTAGCAAAGTATTGAAATATTTATTGATTTAGAAAACATTTGGGAATTATGTATGAAACAAAATATCTTGTAAATGGCCGCTTTGCTGGCATTTGCGTACCCTTTTGACAAAATTTTCAATAACGTTATTGCATACATGTGGTGGTATTTCATTGATACAGCGTCTAATTTCGGCTTTCAATGCTTCGATGGTTGCAGGCTTAATTGGCATAAACCTGTGACTTCAGATAACCCCACAGCCAGAAGTCTAAAGGTGTTAAATCGCAAGAGCGTGGAGGCCAATTCTGGTCACCAAATCGGGAAATGACACGACCGGGAGTAAACTCGTGCAAGATCGTCAATGTTTCACGGGCGGTATGACATGTGGCACCGTCCTGCTGAAACCACATGTCGTCAAGATCAATAGCTTCCAAATGAGGCACAAGAAACTGTGTTATCATAGCACGATAACGTTCGCCATTCACCGTTACTGCATTATCATATTCGTTTTCGAAGAAAAACGGTCCAATTATTCCTCCAGACCATAATGCACACCATACAGTGACCCGTTGTGGATGCATTGCTTTCTGATGAATAATTCGTGGATTTTCTGAACCCCAAATGCGACAGTTGTGCCTATTAACGAAGCCATCGAGGTGAAAATGGGCCTCATCACTGAAAATGATTTTGTTTGCAAAATCAGCAGCTTGCTCAAGGATCTAATTGGTGAATTCTCTTCGCTGTTCATGGTCTACTGACAGAAGTTGTTCAGTCAGTAGGATTTTGTAGGCATGCAGCTGTAAATCTTTAGTGAGAATTCGCTGAAGAGTGCCTGTTGAAATGTCCAATTCTTGTGCCCGATTGCGAATTGACGTCTCTGGCCTTTCAATCACACTATCGCGAACTGCCGTGATGT
Source organism: Cetonia aurata (assembly GCA_949128085.1). NCBI lineage: Eukaryota > Metazoa > Arthropoda > Insecta > Coleoptera > Scarabaeidae > Cetonia > Cetonia aurata. The sequence goes on along the minus strand of OX421886.1, from coordinate 19,117,609 downwards.
TTTGTTCTGAACGACCTCTACGAGCTCGTATCGTGTGTTTCACATCACTAACCGAACCAGTACTTTCGAATTTTTCGTTTATTCTTTTCACAGTAGATGAATTAGGCACATTATTTCGACCGAACATTGGACGCACTTTCCGAATAGTGGCAATTAAAGTTTCCCCTTTTTGATAATAATATTTGACAATCAGGACACGTTGTTCTACCGTGTAATGCTCCATGTTTACTAACTCCCATCAGTCAACTTTCGATCTGTGACGTCATAATCAGGTGACATTATGACTGTCAAACATGGCGCGCAATTTAAATCTTGCGCTCTTATTGAAACACCCTTTATATATCCCATGCAAACGCGCAGTTTCTTCAATAGATTGTCATTTATGTTGTGATGAGGTTTTTTTTAGCAGGAAACCTTCACTCACTATCCTAATATTATCACTTTTTATACTTTTATCATTCTCATGGAAGCAATAAGATACAATTTGCATATAAGTTGTCAGCGAAAATAGTAATGCAACATTTCCATTTTATATTTAGATGGTTTCAACACCTTTATGGTTTGAGTCCTTCGTATTTCGTCTCTGTATATTTTAATAATTTTAAAATGTATTTTTGTTCCTTTTACCTAACATATAACTTTGTTGTTAATTTTAATTTTAAATTTTATAACAAGATAGCATTAAGGTAACTTGCATACATTTTTATTATTACTTAAACTTAAAAACTTTTTTAGCGTCATGTTTTAACTCAATTTTATAACAGTCATACTTACCAAATAGCAACTTTAAGATAAGTTTAATTGCGCAGCTATGATTAGATCTCCACAAGTTTAAATTACAACTAGTTTTCAAACATTACAGGTAACAGTTTTCTTTGAATATTTATTTAGTTCCTAAAATAGAAGTTTATCAAAAAATTTGACAAATTCCTAACAAATCTTTGCACATTCTTTTTTATTTCCTTTCTCGTCAACGACGCCTCGCAGGGTAAAAAATTTCACGGGAAAATTATATAAAAGTTTTCACCTCTTGTGACAGAGATAACTTTTGATTAAAATTTCAATCTAGTTACATTTTCGTCAACTGCTGTTTGAAAGTGGAACAAGGACTGCAGTAATTATAACAATCCTAAAACAATTCTTTATTAATGAATTTATATTTTCAAACCGTTAACGGTTCTTATTGAAAAAGTTTTTGCTCCAATGCAGCTCTCAAAGTATATTTGTCTTCTTGTTCAAGGGACGTAAGCAAAAAATACGGTATGGTTATATATGAGCTTATACTAGACAGATCTATATACAATATTAAGTAGCGGTGATAATGGTAAGTTTGTTACTAATGTAGGTCAATGTTTTCACATTTCTTTAATGTGCTTTTAATAGCAGGTAGTTGGGCAGTTATAAATTGTTTCCTATATTATGGATTATGATAATACAGCGTTACAAATGTAAATGATAGCACGATATGCATATATTGTATTTTCACAGAAGGATACATGTTTTTATTTTAATTCTAATAATATATTCAGGTTATCAATAAATCTCTTCTTAACCCATGCATGTGTAGTTAGATATAACCTAATGCGACATACTTCCTTTTTACTTGCACCGTTTGAAAATACAACCAGGTCTGTGTATATCTATAATACCTTCGAATTAATACAAACTAATGTATTAAAACAAGTTTCATAAGAGAAATAATAGAAAACTATGTAGGTAATAACGGGCTAGCAATGAGAAAGATGAGAACAAGAAAACCACAAATTACACATTTATTTAGAAGAAATAACATAGACCAATAAAGTGTTTCTACAATATCTGCGGTAAGTATGCAACAGCATTTTCCGACCTAAATGTAAATCCTTACGTACATTATACTATCTTCAGAACGTAATATTTCATCGTAATCGCACAATATGCGCTCTGAGATAACGTATTATGTGCAAGCACTTGCGTAAGTGGCTAATTGTAATTCCGTAATGCGAGTAGTTTATCCTAACTTGAAATTGTAATTTAAACTATTGCCTAGATGCAAGCAAACTAGTTCTTAAGTTACTGGTTACGGTTATGCAAGTTATTCGATGCCACGAACCAAACGCGAGGTTTGCAGATAATCTCAAGTATTTTAGTGATATTCGCAAATAGTGCTACTTACTGTTGTACATACGTTCCCTATGATATATAATCTGTGGCAATGAACAAAACGGCAGGCTCATAAAATGGAGGAAAAGGTCTTATACACATGTATTCACAAGTCCTTTGTTTTGCAAGATCATATTAAAGTACTAAGCTTTAAAGGAGGTGTTCGAATTAATGGGCTTGTTCTTGGATATAATTTTGTAATTTTCTTTTTATTAATTGAAGATATCTATGATTTATGCCTGGATTATTGCGAAATCTCTTGACAGACTTCATAATTTTGTTTCATAATTGCTCTTCATTTCTTCATTCTTAATATACTTACTACCAAAACGAAAAATTAAACTCGAGACTATGACCATTGCATGGGTCCCCAACGACCAATAATGTATATAGTATATTTTTTTAATAATATTCTATGGGATATTTTCTAATAAACTATCCAGTTAATTTTCAAAAAAAGAAAAAGTGATAGTGTTCAAAAATCGAAATGGGCCAACTAGTTAGCAACTTATACCTATTCACACGTTAATAGGAAATCCATACCAGTGATTCCGTATATATACATACTTTTGAGCACCCTACAAATTTCACTACACTAAATTCGGGTTATTCGAGTTGAGTTTAGTTCGTATCTCATCACGGCTAAATATTAATCCAACAGAAGCCCTCAATGCTTTCTAAAGTCTGAAACATTAATTTTCAACACAATATAAGCTCCATACTTATCGAAGCTTATACCTTGGTTCTCTTTATTTCAAGCTGTTTGAACTCCTCCTGGTTTGAAGGACTTACGTTTTACAATTCTAACCCGTTGTAAATAAGAGGCACGTGTGGTCACTATTTACACAGGTTATTTTAAATCAAAATATGTACAATTTGTCGATTGCCTTACAAGCAAATTGAACGTAATACAAGTTAACCCGCTCACGACGAAGTTGAAATTTGGAGTCGATACCTTTCACGTGAGGGTGGTATTTGCAACTGTCTGGTGTAGAAATTTGGTTGGTTTTATATTACTTTCTATTACTAGCTTATTTACTATGACAAGTAAATACCTTGCAACTAATGAGTAATTGTAGGGTTGGAAAGTACCCTAGACGTACTCCTAATAAAACGTCGAAGTGACGCCAGTGATGTCAGGTACATGGGAAACTCCCCTCTGTGTAATCAGTAGATGCAGGTAAATAAATACTAATAATAAATGAATTCAAAATAAAGAAAAATAAGGAATGTCATTCCTAACACAAGCATCTATTGTTTTTTTCTGCATAAAATATCAAAGTAACTGACCTGTCTTTAATAAATACCGTAATCTTGATTGAGAAGAACTTGGTTAAAACAATCTTTTACTATCAATCACGCGCTACTGAGGCCACCGGCGCTCTAGACTCTAGACAGATAAAAATACGGTGCTGAATCTGACCCTGCTTTAGAGAGTTCGAATACTTCCGACGACGCCTTTCTGCTAACTCCTCTTTCTTCTTTGACAACTCGGAAAGTACCGATTCAATCGCTTTAAAATTGGTATCATTACCTTCGGAAAGGTTTCCTGAATAATTTGGTGTATATGTTATATTTCAAAAAGTCTCTTGGGAACCTTAAACGGCAGCGCTATCTCATACGGTCGACCTCGAAAAGGAGGTCATTTTTATGCTACTGTTCCTAGGAATCCGGGAATATTTTTTAACGGTTGTTTTTTGGTTTTATTTTAACGTAGAACTATATATCGTAGTTCGTCGTTCGATTCGATATTTTCGATAAATCGAATTACTCGTTTTTTTTTTGTGCATTTAAGTAGTTTGAAAACAATTTTCTTGAACAATACCATTAGAAAGGGCAAAGACAGGCAAAGGGGTTCTGATAGGAACAGAGGATTCAGTTTACTAAAAACCTACTGAGTAAAATTGTAGTAGGTCTGTTGACCGGTCACTGTAAACTAAACAGATATATACAGCTATCAGATTAGCCTGACGTATGATGTTACCTACAGATTTTGCCAAGAGGCAAAAGAAATACCAGCGCGAGTGCTGTGCCACTGCGATTAGCTGAGGGTAGAAATTCCTACAGCTAATAACCACTCTCAAGTGTGATCAAGTGATAGATCTAATTAAAAAGGCCAAATTTAAGAGCAACTCCTAGGACAAAAGGCATCACAATGGATCTGAAAAGGTCACAGTGAAATAGGTCAGTATAGCCACCCAAACCCTAATCTAATCTAGTTTTTGCGTGATACCTACAATCTATTTAATTCCATAGAAAGTGTAAAAGGCAGAATGATTAAGTACACATATATCCCAATTTTAATCTATTTAAGTCATTTTCCTTTATTCAAACAATACCAGTCAATTTAGGGGGACATTTAAGTTAATAAAAAAGGAGGAAAGGTAAAATACAAGAATTTGTTTTAAGCCTATCTTAAATATTATTTTGCCTCTTTGGTACTAAAGTGTTAGAAAACCTAGAAACAGATGCACCGCTTAAGTTAATAAATGTTAGTAATTTCTAATTACTCTTTTTCAAATTTCTTTACAATTTTTCTGCATTGAGATCTGTTCCAATCCATTATATCCAGTATTCTCATGTTTGCTGTTACTCCATCTAATAATTTTTCTTCGGATCATTCAGCTCTAGAAACTTCTTTCCTCAATGAATCATAAATATATGTAGTTTATATTATGAACAATATAGTAATATAAGATGAATGAGCGTGAAACACAAAAAAAATTAAGATTAAGATGGTCAGTTTTGGCCGAAACATGTAGCACATAAAAGATACTAAACAATAAAAAGGATTGGAAAAACGAACATTTTCCTGTTATTATTTAATATAAAAAAAAATTAGATGAGAAGTTAGCCTTTCTACTTCCTACTAACTCTTTGTTTAGTGTAAATTGTTTCAAATGTTTTAAATTGAACTTTAGAAACTCTTGTTTTTCTCTATTACTGGTTAAAATAATTACATAATTTTATATGCATGCATAGTGAATGTCTTTCTATAACAGATATCCTGAGATGCTTCCGCTGAACATCAAAGTAGGTTATATTTTTCCATTATTAAAGAGAAATACCAGCATGAATAATACATATATACGATCCACAGACAATCAATATGCCTTGTGGGTGAAATATTTCTCGACAAACGACATTGCTTCCATAATTTGTTATACGGTTTCATGAAATACAAACAAATCCCATACTTATCTGATAAAAGATTCAAAACTTGCATGATATACCTTCTTGTGGGGTATTATATAAAGTTTGCATAGCAAACAAAATTTTGTTCCACCAAATAAATAAAATTATATGTCCACATCAATCAAGGCTTATTTACGTACTTACAGACCAAAGAATTGTATATGTTCCATAGTTGTATTTGTTGTTTATCTACTTAAAGGTAGCTTTCTTAACCTACCTTGTGTAGTTCTAACCGCTGCTGTTTTATCCTTATTTATAATTAGTAATTATTTTTTTTGTCAATCAAACAATTGAGAGAGATAAAATCTACATGGTTCGACTAATAGTTTGCTCAACAAGTCTTTTAATTTACAATCCAAATCTTGCTTAACTTTGATTTCATGTTATTTATTGTGTTCCTTAAATATTTTTATAAATTTTAATTTAGTTTAATTAATTCTATTAAGATTAAAAAACTAGACCCAATACTTATTAAATTGTAAATAATTACTCATCTTCTGCGTTGCATAATTTTGATATCTTATTTTTTATTGTAATTTTTTATATAATTTTACTTATAATAACTTTAATTTTATTTACTTTATTTATTTAATATTTATTTACTTCTTTACCTAATTGTAGCCCAGTTGATAGATTTTCTGTACGAATTGTTCACATGATGGTTGCTTTTGTCTGGCTTTATGATGTGTTGCTAATACAAAAACAATAAACTGGTCACAATTATTTGTTATAGAAATTGTGGACTAAACTAACTTTATTTTATTACCCATTGTAATATTTGATGAAAATTGGCATTTCGTAAACGTTTTGGTTAATTCCGGAACTGTAGATAATAAAAATTTGTTCTACTAACATGAAATTATGACTATGAATATGGATTACTGCAACATTTAGATGAGAACTATAAAGTACACAACGCCAAAGTACTGTCTAAACATAAATTGAAATCCTTCTGAGAACTTCGGACTTGATGCAAATCATATAGATTATCGATTTCATTGGTAACCAGTAAATGTAGCGCTTTCACAATGCCAATTAATGTACAAAATACATACTGTACAACTATATTCTGTAACTATTCACTAGAGCTTCCGAAAACAGGTTATATATGTACGTATATATGTGTTGTACATATTGCTGTGGAAAAAGGGGATGAAAAACTGTGCGTGAGTGCGTTGACCCCTTCGTCCAAGTCAGCTGTTTGAAGAAGATTTTTAAAAGACACTAAATTTTTCGTAAAAGTTAAGTTAGTATTAAGTTACTTTGAAACATGTTGAAAAATTCTTATTAATATCATTTTTTGTTTTGTTTTACAGCAATGTAATTTTCATTTAGCTCAGTTTATTGTTTTAAATGTTTGTTGGCCTGGTTTAAGTCATGTCACCGTGTAAGATCGCATCTGTTGCGTGCGCTTCTCTTGTACCGGCGTTTGCTCGGTTGCGGGAGAGAGAAAGCAGTGTACAATTAGACTCTGCGAAGGTAAGATCATTTTCCTGAGCGCTGTAAATGTATGTCGTTTGAAGACATTTTTGTTTCCGCGTGTCATTTGATTTTTACAAATCTAACCTTAGTAGAGGCATCTTACACTCAATTCACTTAATTTTCTTTGTATAATATTTGGAATTCCAAATAGTTTGTTATAGCTGATTTAATTTTACTTTTTGAGAGTTCATTTTTTTTTTATTTGATATTTATTTAATTTTTGATTCATTCTTTTTCCTTTTCGATTAGATTTGATTGTAGTTCACTGTTTTGAAGGTATTTTTACCTTGCTTTGTAATTGCTGACTACATTTGAGAAGTTTTAAGTATTTAAAGTTAAAGACGTTCACCTGAGAACGCCATTTTGCGATTTACACGTGGTGTATAAAATTTTATATTTCAAAATTTTCGTAATTTTGTTATTTTCACGTTAAATATAGGGAGTTTTCTTTTAAGCCTGGATTTTAATTAATCTAAGGTTTTAAATTTCTTCCTATTTGCATTTTGTTTTTATTATTAAAGTTCTAATTAAGTTCAAAATTCAAATTTTGTTGTTTTAATTTGTTTCCCCACATCGTGGTCAATTTACACCCACTTTCAGTTTCTTAAGGTTTACCTTCAGAAGGTGACCACTGGGATTTTGAATCCCATGCTCTTCAAGAATTTTTTACTCTATTTTAGAGTTGGCGCTCAACTTAATAATTAATTTCAGACATTTGGTCACAAGCATTAATTTAATTTTAAATAATTCACATTTTCATAATTATCACAGCTGTGCTGTGGAAAAAGGGGATGAAAAACTGTGCGTGAGTGCGTTGACCCCTTCGTCCAAGTCAGCTGTTTGAAGAAGATTTTTAAAAGACACTAAATTTTTCGTAAAAGTTAAGTTAGTATTAAGTTACTTTGAAACATGTTGAAAAATTCTTATTAATATCATTTTTTGTTTTGTTTTACAGCAATGTAATTTTCATTTAGCTCAGTTTATTGTTTTAAATGTTTGTTGGCCTGGTTTAAGTCATGTCACCGTGTAAGATCGCATCTGTTGCGTGCGCTTCTCTTGTACCGGCGTTTGCTCGGTTGCGGGAGAGAGAAAGCAGTGTACAATTAGACTCTGCGAAGGTAAGATCATTTTCCTGAGCGCTGTAAATGTATGTCGTTTGAAGACATTTTTGTTTCCGCGTGTCATTTGATTTTTACAAATCTAACCTTAGTAGAGGCATCTTACACTCAATTCACTTAATTTTCTTTGTATAATATTTGGAATTCCAAATAGTTTGTTATAGCTGATTTAATTTTACTTTTTGAGAGTTCATTTTTTTTTTATTTGATATTTATTTAATTTTTGATTCATTCTTTTTCCTTTTCGATTAGATTTGATTGTAGTTCACTGTTTTGAAGGTATTTTTACCTTGCTTTGTAATTGCTGACTACATTTGAGCAGTTTTAAGTATTTAAAGTTAAAGACGTTCACCTGAGAACGCCATTTTGCGATTTACACGTGGTGTATAAAATTTTATATTTCAAAATTTTCGTAATTTTGTTATTTTCACGTTAAATATAGGGAGTTTTCTTTTAAGCCTGGATTTTAATTAATCTAAGGTTTTAAATTTCTTCCTATTTGCATTTTGTTTTTATTATTAAAGTTCTAATTAAGTTCAAAATTCAAATTTTGTTGTTTTAATTTGTTTCCCCACATCGTGGTCAATTTACACCCACTTTCAGTTTCTTAAGGTTTACCTTCAGAAGGTGACCACTGGGATTTTGAATCCCATGCTCTTCAAGAATTTTTTACTCTATTTTAGAGTTGGCGCTCAACTTAATAATTAATTTCAGACATTTGGTCACAAGCATTAATTTAATTTTAAATAATTCACATTTTCATAATTATCACAGCATAATTATTTGGCTTTGCCAACGTGGGGCTCACGATTCATTGTTGTTTTGATTCATTTTTGGCCACGATTTACTTTGTAATTTTCCCTGCACGAGGTTTCGGGAATTTTTCAACTGTTTCGGGGAAACTAATACCTGTTTTGTTTAAAAATTTTTGAACATCGTCGAAATGTCCGGAGAGAACCAAGCACAGGACAAATTGTTCGTCCCAGAAGGAACCTGGAGGGAGCAACCCAGGTACACGAGCGAGGAATCTGTGGCAACCGTGCTAAACAAGACGTATTCGGAGGATTCATTTCCTGAGGAAAAGGAGAGCAAGCAGATGGAGCTTCCACAAGCACTTTTGACGGATGTGAGGGAGTCCCACATCGAGACGTTGGAGCAGAGTGAGACAGGAAAAACTGAGGAAAGTATAGGAATGAAAGATGTGATGATGATGATTAGACAGCTTGTTGTTTCTAATAATGAGATTGTTGTTTCTAATAATGAGATTATGAATGTTACAAAAGGGATACAGAGACAGATTGATGAGATAAGGAGTGATTTTAGATCAGAAATCATAAGAGTAGATGAAAACGTTAAGAAAGTAGAGAGTAAAGTATTAGATAATACAATTAGATCAACAGCTAATGAAATAGCAATTAAACATTGTCAGATAGAGATAAAAGGAATGAAAAATAAATGGGATGAGAGAGAATATGTGGTTGAAGAAAGAGTCAGAAAAATAGAATGCGAAGTGAAGGAAAAGATTGCTGAGAGTGTGGAAAGAGCAGAAGAACAAATAAACAGAAAAATTTCATCAATTCAAGAAATTCCCAATGTCAATCAGTTTGGTAACAGTATTTTGTCAATGCCTGTTCAAATGGAACAGTTACCGAAATTTTTTGGTTCGGTAACGCCCAATCCAATGGCGTTTCTAAGAAATTTGAACGAATTTTTAGAATCCGTACCGGGAGAAAGAAACAAGCTGCGGATCGCCCGCAACGCCATGAAGGATGAAGCGAGATCCTGGTTTGACTTCGTCGCAGATACGATCAATTCCTGGGACCACTTCCAAGATGTATTTCAACGACAATACTGGAGTCAAGCGATTCAACAAAGGGTGAGAACAAATTTATTCTTAGGTTCTTATAATAAGTGCGGATTAGATAGTAGAGAAGCCTATGTCATAAAGAAAATCAATATTCTCAAATTTTTAACACCACCCGTTTTGGAATCTGATTTGATCACGCAATTATCCAGGCATTTTGAGCCTGAGGTCACTCAAGCCATTGCGATGCAAAATATAACCTCTGTTAGTCAATTGTTGGAACTAATGAAGAGATTAGATCAAGCGGAACAATGCAAGGTAAATCCTAGCAAATCGCGAAGTCCTGAAGGCCATGTCAACCACAATCAGGCAACTGGCAGTTCGAGTAATGATGGTTTCAACCGTCAACAGTATTCGCGAGCTAATGTAAATCCGAGACCAGCTCCCTATTTCAACAGGAGACAGTCTTTCACTCCTAGAAATGGTGGACGTCAGAGTCCAAATTCAAACAATCAGAATGTGCCTCAGGTATCCACAACGCACCAAAATGACCGTCACGATGTCCAGACAAGGTCAAACGTCAATCAAGTGGCTTCCCCACAAAATCAGAATTCAAATAAGTCAGCTGACAAAGTTTTGCCTAGAGATTCTGTGCAGTGGAATTCAAATCGCTACGTTAATCAAATTCAAACAAATCAGATATCAAACAGCACTGGCGCAATTCACAAAGACACTAGGTCTAATTTAAATGAGCAAAAGGTTCAAACAAAGCCGAAAGAACTACTCGATGAAGCTCGTGGGCAGGATTTTTAGAAAATCCAACCAAAAAGAAAGAATTGTACACCATTTTACAAAATGATTTAAGATCGATCAATTCAGATTTGCCACATGTAAATGCAATGTTTGGAAAGAATGTTTTAAGATGTTTAGTAGATACGGGAAGTGAGGTTTCAATTTTAGACGAAGAGAAAGTAAAATTGCTAGAGAAAGAAAAAGTAGGGAAATTCATTCCAACTCGAAAAATTACAATCATTACTGCTACAAAAAAGATAATTGCTGCCATCAACAGAGTTTTTGTCGTAGAATTCAAATTACAAAATTCAACTTTTCTGGGAGAGTTTATTTCATTAAAAGGTTTTAAATTTCTTCCTATTTGTTTTTTTTTTATATTTATTAAAGTTCTAATTAATTTTAAAATTCAAATTTTGTTGTTTTAATTTGTTTCCCCACATCGTGGTAAATTTACACCCACTTTCAGTTTCTTAAGGTTTACCTTCAGAAGGTGACCACTGGGATTTTGAATCCCATGCTCTTCAAGAAATTTTTACTCTATTTTAGAGTTGGCGCTCAACTTAATAATTAATTTCAGACATTTGGTCACAAATAATTAATTTAATTTTAAATAATTCACATTTTCATAATTATCACAGCAATATGTACACACACAAAAGTACATAATTACATACGTGCAAACATAGATATACATTAATGTATAACACGACATGTAGGCACAAAGCATACATCAAGGGTGCATGAATTGAGGTGTATAGAGTTTCTATCCTATTAAAAATGTACCCTTGCTCAACTTGGTAATAACATACTATTAATTTATTATTTCTTGCCGTGCAAATTTAAATTTCGTTCAAAACCGATTGCTCAACTACAGATACAAAATAATTTTAATTAATACAACAAATATTATTTTAAAAATACCTTCTATTTTCCATGAAACTTCATGTTTGCTTCTGACCCATATTTTAAAGAAAGCTACTCGAAAAATGAAGGTCGTATTAGGAATGACACATCCAAAGTAGGACCAACTCGTTACTAACCCTTTATCGGAGGCGGCTACCTCGACCTTTTCCTAATTTTCACAATTTATTTCAAAGGTTAAGAAATTTAAAATCACCGGATGCCCAAGTTCGGTTCTGATAAATTATAATAACCGAATTTTCCGGGGTTAAGGAGATAATTAGGAGTGGGTTCAACTTAGCGGGGAAAATGTTGATAAACGTAAAATGCTTAGACTTTTCAAACTTCTTTAAAACGGAGAATATAATTTCTGTAAATAAGACAGCCTTGTAAACGTCCATAGGGCCGAGACAATGTTGGCTAGAAAAGTCCATGGAAAAACATGGGCGTTAAGACCAAATACGATGTATAACATGTGGATAAAGATGCATCGGCAAATTAGTATAACTATATTCAGCACGATACAGAGGCTTACGCGTTTGGGAATAACAGGAACAATGAGGACTACTGCTAAAGCAGCAATGGAATGCCTTCTAGGAATTCCTCCTCTCCTTTTGGTGATAATGGAGAAGCAACAATGGGGCACCTCAGATTGAGGAGAAATACCAAGTGGCAGATAACAGGATTGCAACACAATAATATGAGATCAAACAGCATGATTTCGACTTATTTATTTAACAGAAATTTCGAGGTGGAAATCATGGATCGAATAAGCTGGAATCAATCCAACTGCAAAGACAGGCTGGGCGGATTGATCTGGTTTACTGACGGATAAAAAACTATGAACGGCACTGGAGCTGGAATACACAGTAATGTGAGAAATACAAATGATCACTCTTCCACTACGAAATATACCACGGTGTTTCAAGCAGAGACATATGCAATAGTTTGTGCAACATAAGTGAGCGAGGGTTTATAAAAGCAGGCGGATTTGTATTGCAACAGACACCCAGGTAATATTTAGAGCATTAGTCAACCTCAGAGTATAATCAAGACTGGTTTGGGAATGTATTCGAGAACTAAATAATCTGGCACCCCGAAATAAAGCCGCTCTAGTGTAGGTATTCGGACATTCTGGAATCGTAGGAAACGAAAAATGAGTTAGCAAGAAATGGATCAGCGGCTTCATTTATAGGTTCAGAACCTATTCCAGGAGTGTCCAAAAACACAACACGAGATCAGCTAAGGATTTTGATCCAAGGGGGACACAAAGAACACTGAAAACAGGGAAGACCTTTATTAAGGGACCATCAAGAAAGAAGACTGAAGAATTACTGAACTTCAATGGGAATCATCTTGGCACAGGACACTAAAAGGACACCTGCAGAAAATTGGGATCAACGCTGGAAATCCCAACTGCAGACTATGTAATAGGACGACAGAGGCCGTATACTACATCCTGTGTAAATGCGAGGTTCTGAAGACAAAGCGCAGGCAATTTTTGGCAAGTTAAAAGTGAACCCAGAGGATTACTTCGATCGACCAGCCAGATACATGTACAGACTAGTGCCCAGTGTAATGGGGCTTTCTTATTTCTTAACTTTAATACATAAAAGAAAAATAAAGGAACCAGCTAGATTAAAAAAACTACTTACGTTACCATATATTTTTATTATTATTTCTCTACTCAGGGCGATTCAGGTCAATAATGTGTTTAGAGGGCGATTATGCTTAAAAATGAAACCAAAGGAAAAATTGCCCCATAGACTTTTCTTTTACGATATATTATCAACTTTACAAAAAAAGAAATAAAACTATTCGAGCGCTTTGTTTTTTATTGTTTTGTTTATTTAAGGTAGCTACCTGTTTAACGCGATGCACGATGAAACATAGTCACTTAGCTGCTGCTTGGTGCTGGTCTTCTTTTCGTAGTCCGGCCCAGCTCGGTCTCCCGCCTTCCTGTCGTAGTCTGGTCCCAGCTCGGTCTCCCGTCCTTTTGTCGTAGTCCGCCCCAGCTCGGGCAGTCCGCTCAGTCCCCTTGGATCGGGCACAATTTTTTACGGCAAAATGCACTGTATTACTCGATTTTTCCTTAATTAGGGTATTATTCTACTACAAGGGCAGAGCGACCAAGAAAACCGTCGCACACCCTCAACGTTTTCGGTCTATCTGCCTTCCTTTCGACTATCGGCGTAAACAACCTTTTGCACGTGTGCACCGATGATCTCACCTCTGTTTCTATCGCACTCAGTCCTGTCTGTATATCGCTGGCGCTCTCGCCCGAAAGAAAAATAAATACATATGGTAATAAATGAAATATATCTCGCTCTTACAATAATAGTGTTTTGTTTTTTCCGAACACATATACAGAGTGACCAAAACTAGCGCAGGTAGTTTTTTCTATTAAAAGGTAAAAAGAAGGTCCCATTACACCAGCACCAGAATATTGGAGTGGCTAGCATGGTTCAAAGAAATGGAAGATTGAATACAAGAAGCCAAGAAGCTGCAGTGTTTCTGGAGACTCCATGTCAGACGACTTCCACCAAATTTTCGTCTAAATTGGTGTAATGATTTGGTTGGTCTGTGTAAACTAGAGTTTACATACCGTACGAAACTATAACCTTATTAGTATCCATAGAATAAATAGATGAGATTCTGTAACATTTCAAAATTATAATTCAACCATGATAAAAAAAAAAGCTGAAAGAGTTATGTGATTCGTCAATGTCCTGCCAAGATAAATTCACGATAATAAAGTTTGTAGGTACATACATGTCCGCGCCGATGATTAAACTATTTATATAAGTTAGGCTATAACGCAAGAAAGTTTAATTTTGTTACATGTATTCAAACAAACGCGATCATGCCAATGTCATTAATAAACTTGAACCAGCTGACCAACTGACAAAAAAAATACTAACGTTACCCCAATATTATCACCAGTTCAAGCACGAAATTTTCCGTCTGGCAAATACATTAAAGGCAATCGTGGTAATGGTGCTCAATAGCAGAGATTTGCGAGAAGATTAGCTGCGATATATTATCTCCTAAAATTTTATTCTATCGGTTTCTCAAAAACACCAATTTGTTTTTTTTTTGCATGATCTTCCATTAGTAACTCTATTTAAGAGAGGTCTAAATAGCATATATTTTCTAATGAATGTCCATTAAACAGGGATTACGTAATGTAAATAAATAACACGTTGTCAATATACAGAATACAATGTTATCTGATAAAAAAATTAATTGCAATTTCCTAAAAATAATTTGTATATAGGTAAAGCTAAAAATAAACTTGATACACGATAGGATGTACACATTGGGTTAAGTACGTCAAGGCTTATTTGTTAGAAGGAGTTCCTTCAAAGATTTGTAGCAAATTGCTGCAGCATTTCGAAAAAAAAGAAGAAATTTCAAGCTAAAGTGTGTGATTGATTACTCAGTTAGATGGCCGGACAACTTCACTACAAATTATCGACAGGAAATGTCTAATTCTAATAGAAACTTGTAAAATGTATATGGTCAGAAATACATCTTTGCTAATAAAGCCAATTTGCAACTGCACAGATCTTGAAAATCGACGTAAGATTTCCGATCATCTCAAACCTGGAAATTTTCGTCACGTTAACGACATTTATCGTAGATAATCTCCGCCCAATCTAAACATACTCACGGACTCCGTAGTGGTATGTACTTATGTACCTATAATACACAACCTTTAATACTGTTTTACTGTAAATTCTGCTCAGAACTGAATGACGGATGATAATGTGAAAAAGTTCTAAATAAATAAATTACGGTTTGAATGGCGAGTTAGAATAGGTGAAAATTATACTTCTGCTATCAAATGCCGCTGTATATCGTACTCTTTTAGTATAGGTACGTCGACTATTGAATACATTAGTATTAGCCCTTTTTTCTGTTTGTTCGCTGCAGTGTCTATATTTTTGTGTAGTAAACAAAGCCTTTGTAGGGAGTGTTGTTTATCAGAAGCACAAGAATTACTTTCGCCGTGATAATTTCGAATAGTAACTCTCCATTTTGAAGTTAAGTACATTATTATTGCTACGAATGAGAAACACAGGTTACACAGTGGGAGGTAGCTTTCTCTTAGGGGAAGGAAATTGCATGCTTAGAGGAGTTAACTCTGGCAATATTACAGTACACAAGTAACAGAACTTTCAAAGCAATAAAGGTTTTAACCTCATTTTGGGATTTATTTAGGTATGTGCATTTGCGGTGATGAGTACAAAGTGGGCTGTCCAAGCGTATTTATGAACCCAGACGAACAAGTGCATCCAAATCGCTTTCATTTACATTTTTCATAATTTTTAAATCTTTGGATCTTGACCATGTATATATTTTTTATTTCTCTTTTTCTTGGTTTTTAGGTCCCAAATAATAAAAGTATGAATGACTAACGACGTTTCGCTTTATTAAAAGCTTTTTCAAGTTATAAATAAATGTATAAAGTTTGATAAATAAAATGTTTTTGTTTAATAAATGACAATTTGTTTGTTTTTTATGATTTTGAAAATATTATTATGTTTTAATTAAAGATGTTTTGATTATTTATTTTTGGATTTTGTAATTAAATAGTTCTTTAAAATATTGTATTTAGTTATAAAAGTAAATTATATAATTTTGTGAAATATTGTATATCGGTTTTATCATTGACTGCATTTTTATGTTTATAAATTTGAATTATTTCTAGTATGTTACGTGTTTTTAAATTTTGTTCTTTGTTTAAAATTGTTACGTTGTTGAAATCAAAGGTATGATTTTCAGTTATTTCATGTTTTTTTAAGGCTGTAAGATTTTTATTATATTTGTGTCCTTTTATTCTATTTTCCAAATATTATCAAAACACAAACAAACTACAAAACCAAATCTATTCAAAATTAAAATCAAAAATTGAAAAAGGTAAAACATCACACATAGTTTATAAAATAGACTGTCAAAACTGTAATGGTGTATATATAGGTGAAACCATGCAATATTTGGAAAATAGAATAAAAGGATATAATAAAAATCTTACAGCCTTAAAAGAACATGAAATAACTGAAAATCATACCTTTGATTTCAACAACGTAACAATTTCAAACAAAGAACAAAATTTAAAAACACGTAACATACTAGAAATAATTCAAATTTATAAACATAAAAATGCAGTCAATGATAAAACCGATATACAATATTTCACAAAATTATATAATTTACTTTTATAACTAAATACAATATTTTAAAGAACTATTTAATTACAAAATCCAAAAATAAATAATCAAAACATCTTTAATTAAAACATAATAATATTTTCAAAATCATAAAAAACAAACAAATTGTCATTTATTAAACAAAAACATTTTATTTATCAAACTTTATACATTTATTTATAACTTGAAAAAGCTTTTAATAAACCGAAACGTCGTTAGTCATTCATACTTTTATTATTTGGGACCTAAAAACCAAGAAAAAGAGAAATAAAAAAAAAAATTTCATAATTTTATATTTTTATATCCTGCGTCCTGTAGGGCGTCAGGTATCCATAGCTCTTTTACAAATTAAATTAGGAATATCAATCATGAATCACAGGAAAGTATTTTTAATAATGGAGGAAGTAGATACCAATTATGATATTGTAAATAGAACATCGTTTTTATTATTGCATTTTTGGATTCCTTGTTAAATTTAAATGCCACTTTGTTACGCATACATTAGATCTAGGTCGTCACATAGTTTTTGAGTCACAATTGTTTAAATGACGTTTGTAGAGTCTTCAAAATTTGAAAGCCTCTCTAAAACTGTAAAAGTTAGAAAGGTGCGGTTTTCAGTTTTGGCTTAAGCATAATAGAGTTTTTATACAGGTACATTGTGTGTATTTCCAACGGCATCGGAGATATTTTTGATTTTTCAGTTTTTCACAATGGAATCGTATTGCAAAGAGGCAAACGAGGCCATGGTAAAACAAGCATGTCATTTATTGACACAAATTTTGACATTTTTTGTCCGAAATAAGTAGATGAACTTGAACATATTTTGTTAAAAAGAAAGGAATTATTCAATGGAAGAACTTATTGATATGATTCTTGCATTGGGTAAGAATGAAAAAAACTGTTTTTTTGCTACTAGAATTTATGCGACTCAATTTCCCGAAAGGCGACCAAACTTCTTGAACGCTTTGTTGAAACAGGTTAACTACAAAGAGACAGAAAGAACAAAGACGACAAAAATGAGGAGAACGAGTTATTGACAGTTACAAAAAATCCAAATACTAGTCGAGCAGGTATAGAGCAAGAAAATGACTTTCAACGGAGGGCAGAGTTTGGTGGTCATAATTGCGTCTCCAAGAAAACCAACTTTTTTTAACGTACTTTTTTCTGGCAAGCAACTTTTCACAATATTGGATGCGTCAATATAGGTACATAATTACAATTATAATTCTGTCGAAAATTCAAGAATAGTTTGGCAAAGAGATCCTCAACAGCGCTCAATAAACGTTTGGAGAGAAATTGTTGGAGAACATGTCGTGGGCCCACATTCTTTAATGGTTACCTTAACGGCCACATATGTTTGGTTTAGTAAATGAGTTAGCAAGATTAATTTAAAATTTATCTGTAAACATCCAGGCGCAAAATATGTTACAGCCCCTGATTTTTGAGAAAGTGGACCACTGTTTCAATTTCTCCTTTGCTAATTATAAGTATTACTTATACAGAGTCAAAGATTATATCTAAATTAAGCGTTTATTCGACGTTTATCCTTTAATAAATGTTTAAAAATGAAAAAAAGAAATTATACTTATTCTTTGGACCTCTTGATATGCAAAAGAGAATAAGTTCTCTTCTTTATTAGGGTGGATACAATATTGCAATTTACACAGAAAATCGTATTTTCCGACGACAAGCTGATCTAATTGAGTTCGGATTAATAATTCTTTGTCTGAGAAAAGACAACGCGTCTACGACGCTCATTAGTTGAGATAAAATATTTCCCGATTTGCTACAGCAACCTAATTATTTTGTCTAATGATTTCTATGGCTATAGCCGTTAGTTGTAGTTGTTAACCGGAATAGCCACAATTGCAAGGGGGATCCGAGATACATTTGCCATTAGCGCAACTTTTTTGGCGACATATTAATAAGAAAAACTGTTATGCACACTATACTAAACACAAAAGAATTTGAAATGCCGTTAATTCGTTCCCCCATAGAACTTCTTTCTATATAAATATTCCTCCAAAGTAAATATTAGCACAAAAGGATGAAAATTAAGGGATTTGCCGTCTACATCTCGTTTGCACAATCTCCATTCTAAGCTGTTTTGCATTCTCCGGACGAAATCCTGTACACGTTGCATACTTAATGAAGATTTTGAGATGTTCAGGGGATGTTTGCATCGAAACAACTTTAATATCGCCAGAGAAGTTTTGCAGTAAAACGTTATAATTGAAATAGAACGCTTTAGGTCACACTTGCTTGAAAAGAGGGACACAACTTCTAATTAAAATGTGTCGGCTTTAAACACTGTCATCTAAGAGAGCATTTAGAACAGGAATTTAATTTTCGCAATGAAGACAAAACCCGCCTTAGGTATAAAATATTTGCACGATTCAATCGAAAATGTAAGCGCTCCAAGGTGCCTTATAAGAATATACAAATAAAAGATGAACGTTACCAAAAGGATAAAGCTTGTGCACCATTATATCAGAAATTCAGATTTATTAATGTGAAAATGTCTTACTGTATGCAATATTCATTATACTATGTACGAAGATTCCTTTGGCTAACATTGTATGCGCTTGTAAAACTTTATAATTGGATTCTCATAAAACTCTTTCAAGGAGCTTTAAGACCATATCCTTAATGCACAAAGCTTTTCATCAAGATTTGCTCCCTTATAAGGGATTATAAGATTTAAACACATTTAAACTAGATCAAAACACTTATACCGTATGCAACATACGAACATGGTATGCTGACATACGAACTCAAACATAGAGCATGTTTCAGAGCAATGTAGCAAACCATACCATTAAAAAATATCCTGTGTATATCCTGATTATTACCGTAAAACAACGATTTAACAAGTTAGTACCAGTTAACCAGTAGTAGGACACAAAAATAACAATCAAAGACTCACAGGCCAGAAAAATAAAGGTGTAAGATAAGTCTGCTTTTTGATTTCGCGTTGGAAACAATCAAAGCGACTGAGATTTTAAAAAATCACCCAGTTGCAAACGAAATTGTGTCAATGCCGAAAGACCAAAGAAGTAGGAAGCACAGTTACTATTGAGCCTAAAAAGAAGAGGGTAAAAGATAAGTCTAGGAATATGACCAACTAAAGCAATGTGATCAGCACAAGGAAAGATGTAATCAGTTTAGGTATTTAAGGGCAGAAGACCGTATTCTTAGACAATAAAAAATTTAAAATATTGATAGAAGTTCTTGCCAATGGCAAAAACAAAAGGAAAACGATGACATGGTTGAACGGATAGGAACTGAAAATAGAAACTGCTGAAAACATTAGTACCGTTAGTAAACCATAACATAAGAAAAAACATCAAACTTAAAATGTAAAAATCTATGATCAGATTGATAGTAACGTATACCACCAAAACAAAAAAGGACGGTGGATGTCTTAGTCTGTTTGAACCAAAAATATTGAAAAGGATTCCAAAAGTCCAACGAAAGACCCATCAATAGAGATATATAATCGTAATTACAAATTACCAGGTGTAGTTGATTCAGAATTGTCTAAAATATTGGTCGGTGACTCTTTGCAGGAATAATGCGATATATTACATGCTCCAGATAGAAACTCAATTAGATTAGACAGTCTATTCGCTGAAAGTACGAATTTTAGGAGCCACTTAACTGCTAATTGCTCAATAAACCCTAGCTGCTGAAATTAATTAATGTATCACATGTCTAGTCAAGAATTAAATTTTCAAACACTTCCAAATACTGCCCTTAGAACAAAAGTTACTAAAATTAGTTAAATATTGTGGACTGTTACCTTTGACGGAAACATAATTGTATATTTATGTTGTTGCTGGTTATTAAGCAAAGAACCTTGTGTGCTTTATTACAGTAGAATAATTTTCTGTTGGCGAAAACCTCGCCTCCACGCACATCTAATGTCACACAGTACTACAGATGTATACTACAGTAAAAACTGAATTTCGTATTTTGTACGAATCGCGAAGAAAGTTGGGGAAACTATGTTCTCACGTGCGATTTATAAAGATTTTCCATATTCCTTCGGGTGTGTCTCACTCCATTGAGCACGCCCTCTTGCTATCGCGCATCCGCCAGCAGAAAATACTTATCTGTACTACCAAATGGAGGGATAATCCAGTACTGATCGTGGTGTATCTTGACTAAGAAACTTGAAACCTTAGGTCTTTCTTATGCTTTCCTAATTTTCAATTATTGGTTTAAAAGTTTCATTTTTTAGCACGAATACTTAAAATACAAGATTTGGCACAGCGGATATGCGTTTAAAAAAAATAAGTTGGTTTATCGGTCGTCCTGTAGATGAAAGAAAACTTTCGCATTACGTTCTAGTTTCAGCAATATCGTTTATAATTTAAATGTTCAAACCTCAAAGCGATATAGCGCATATTCGTAACAGTTCTTTAAATAACAGCTATCACCGTTTGAGATATCCAGAAAAATATACATACTACTTTTTATTTTAAGCTAACTTAATAAAAACTCCACAACGTCAAAATTTATTATGTTCATTTATTTGTATTTGTAAGGAATTTACCTGGTAAAAATAATAAAAGCAACTAGATATCTGTCGCCAGATGTAAAATTCTCCGCAAGTGTTTACATATGGAAATTAACTCTGCAAAACCAGTGTTCCACTCATATTTCTCTTCTGTATACCTACAGCAGAAACCAGCTCAATTTAAACAGTTTGTATTTTAATTCCAGATTGACTTGGAATTACAAAACACATTCCTTTCTCAGCGGTAGTCTCTAATTTGCCTACGCGTAGGGACTGCGTTTAAAAATATCACACTAAATTTCTGTACTTCGCCGCCGGGGTATATCGCAAATTGTTCGGAATTCTGACCCGAAAGGTTTCGGAACGTTTTGTTAAACAAAGAACGGCACCGCTGTTATTCGTTTCGAAAGATCTCTTATCTGAACGTAATTTCGTACTACGTCTGCCCAATTCGGTTACGTTTTATTTTATTTAGTTACCCCAGCTTTGTCCAAGTAGGCCCAGGAAAATTGAATTTAATGGGATTGTATGAAATGTTTTCGTAGCAGGCGAAAAATAAACTGTTTAAGATGTTAATGTACTTGCTGCCAGGCTTAACGGATTCTAGTGCGATAACAAAGCATTTTAGTGCAAATCGTTTAGGTGAGCTTCGCACAAAAACAGTACAATTACAATTTTATGCTAAGAATAATCAGAAAAGTACACATGCGTACACAATTTGTGGAAGAAAATCATTTAAATGCACGATTATATTACATAATAAAAAACAATTTCAGAACAGATATATATCAAATGCTAAAGCTGCAACCCCACTATAATTGCAACGTAGGATAAAAGTCATTTCATCTAGTGCTACATATTTGCATGCTATCCATATCTCCCACATTTATTTAATATGTTTCTACAAGCACGGATTACAACGACATCCACTGTGTTGGAAAGGTGCAGCACGGAATGTAGCAATAAATAGAATCTCTTCCAGCACAAACTGTTACACAATCCGTGACACGGACAATTTGTAGTAGCTGGTACAGAAATACCAGCAGGATACGCACAAAAACTGCATAATACAACGTAACACAGAAAGTTAGTTAGCAACTCTACAGTAAATGTCTGACAAAAGGGTTGTATTCTTACTCTCCATAATCGTAAATAAACTACGATAAATTTTACATTAAATTTTTGTTTCCAAGTTAGAAATTGGTGATGCAAATATATGTTAATCAACTCGCTTACCTTCTTAATTGCCTGTCACTGGGGACACGCTAATTTCGATAAAGACGATGTTTCCGGATTCGCGCCGGCGAATTTATTTTTACGAAACCTCTGTTGACACTTCATTCCGCGAGAGTCTACAAACCGGGCTAACAATTATTTAATCTTGTTTTGTTATTGATGAAGTTTTCTCGATAAACGGATGATCAAATTGGTATTTGATCAGAGATTTTGCCAACATTACCTTCAAACCCCAGTACATGTTAGTGCAGACAAAGTTTATAATATTGGATTTGGAGAATTCCAGAGGCAAAACGACCCATTCTTAAAGATCATAGGTTTAATTAAAAAGTTAAAATTAGTGAGCGTTTTTTTGGATAATACAATCCAATACATCATTTTTGGTCTTAACCCCGCGTTTTTCCATGGGATCTTCTAGCCAACATGAGTGTTGGTTTCAATTCTTTGAAGCTGTTGATTCCAAATAAGGTTGGAGTCAAGAATTACCCCAATATATTTCACTTTCTGGGATAGCCTTATTTCTTCATTCCGAAGTTTTAGCGGTCCTAGGCCATCTAACTTTCCCCTTCTCGTGAAAGCTATTGTTGTTATTTTGGAGAAACTAATACTTAGGCCCTCCTCCTCTGTCCATTCTTGTACATCTTGTAGAGTGGTCTGCATTTTGTTCAGCATTACGGTGTTTATGCCTTTCATTATCCAGTCTTACTAGTAACTAGTCGACGAGTAGGTTCTACAAGAAAGGAGACAACACCCCTCTCTGCAGACATCCTCTATCGACTCGAGCCACCACTATTTCTCCCATGATGTTCGTGTAAACTGATCTCCCTTTAAGCATGCAGTCTATCCGCCTGCACGTCGTTCATCGATCCTTCTGTTCCTTCTGGAGATTGATGCTGGGGAAGTATTATCAAATGCTCCCACTATGTCCAGGAAAGTGTCTAAATCACCTCCTTAGTTTGCAGAGCTTGCTCCCTGTACAAACTGGTGTAAGTCAGTTTCTGTTGATTTTCCTGCTTGATACGCATACTGGTCTGTATGGCAATCCCTTATTTATCTCTCTAACAGTTTCTCACAAGTCTTCAGCATAAACGATATCAGACTGATTGGTCTCCGAAACTTTGGTCTATTCTGTCTCGTTTTGCCAGGTTTTGGAATGAAAGTAACTCTGATTAACCTCCAGGTCATTGGTATGTATCCCAGTGTGAGGCTTCCCCTGAGTAAAATACTAAATTTCTGCAACGAAAGTTCCGACCTCTTTGGTAGTATAATTGGATTTTCTGAAGAGCAAATTGATAATGAAACTGTATTTGTTTAAAGGAAATATCACCTGGTTGCGCTTTAGTTCTAACTGAAAATGTGCACAGCTCTAAAAAACCATTGCTACAAGCTGGACTTTAAACCTTTAGATATGCCCTCATATATATGGTAAAAATTAATGTAAATTTCTATGAAGGTTTACTTGACGAATCAGTTCACAAAGCAGTAGAACCCAAACTCCATTATCAAGCGTACAACATTTCTGTTGTGCAGCAACATTATTTGCGGGAATTCTTCGACAACAAATTTATAGACTTTAGACGTTGGCTTTTTATATCACCCGATCTTACACTCCTCGATCTCTTCTTCATTTGGTCAACTAAAAGGATGAAATTTACCGAAGTCAATTAGATAATTATATAATATTGATGAATTGAAAAAAAGCATCAGAACGTCAATAGAGAATGTTACTTGTAGGTAATTACTGAGTGCTCCTGAAAACATAAAGAACATGAAGAACCATGAACACAGTGCGCAAACAGGGCAGGTATGTTAAAGAATGTTTTGTTCTCATTTGTTATCAGATATATAGTGGTTTGTAAAAGCTTTATTACTTTATTTTTGATTTGGGAAATATGTTTAAGTCCAAAGCTACTTTGACCAGATTGACACCAGAATATATTAGGTTGCATACATACAATAAAATAAAAATTGTACGTACTGTGTTAGCTAACTTCATTCGAAACAATGGATATAGATATTGATATGAACTTCATGGAAAGTAGAATAGGATCAAGACAGACAATTGCGTTGGTACTGTATCTCATGAATGTGTAAGTGGAAAAACCGTACATTCAAAATAGAAACTACTATAGCAGAGGGTTGAATTCTTGTTTAAATAAATCAATTACTGAGCTGCGGTAGATAACTGTTTGCGGATTTAACTGCTATAGCTTCAGTGTGGTCTAATTTATCTAAACCAAACACTTAATTGATGCTACACCTTAGCAATAATGAAATAACTTTCTGACAAGGGTGTAGTATACGTATATAACTTGCAATGCAAATTGATTATAATAATTTTAGTAAAGCTTCAAGGGGTCTTGCGTATATACAAAACCACCTTGATTCCAGACCAGTCAAGTGGAAAATCAATTTAGATATGTACCTATAGTAACTACCTACCTTTATACAAAATAGTATTCGCTTTTGCTTACATTATAGGTTGCAGATGATCGAACTCGCACATAGCACGTTCATTACGTAAACGTTTGGCGCAATTCGTCGATCTCTATTTCCAATTCTCGCTTTGCAGTTTACAAATTTCCATATCAAGCTAGTAAATCAGTTTGTTAAGGACAAATAAGGATAAATTAACTGTAACTAGAAACTCACTAGCGAAATATTTTTGGAAAAGTGGCTTTAGTCGTAGATGTTTCTACTACATATAAAAAAGTAAATAAAAGAAAATGGAACAAATTATATATAGGTTCACAAATTCTAGAATTCTGGGTGTGTGGAGATTCTGGGACACCACAATGCAATCAACGATCCATTCGCTTTCAGGCCAGTCAAGAACGTCATGTCGAATACAAAAGCTATTCATTTCTGGCCATCCATAGCACATTACGATTAAATTCTGGAGTGTTGGCTTTTTCTGCATAACAATGGCATAAGTTCGATTTTTGAAGCCCAAAATCGCTGACGTATTGACAAGGAGTCAATCATCGATCGATAATGAGGACCAGATATATCTAACTTTATCCATCTAAGAAATAAGCTCAGCCCCGATATCAATTCTTGAATATGTTATGGTTTTCTTTTTCTTTGTGAAATGAATATTCACGGTGTTAGCGGAATTAATTCTTTTAAGTTTCCAGCGTTCTGTTCTGTGGATAACAGAAAATTGGTAGGAATCGCTGTTCCATATGGGGGCCTATGGTCTATGAGAGCCTTAGCCATCTCAGGGATTATGGAACCAGATTTACTTTTTTTTTTTAGTTAAGAAGGGCACAGTTCTTTGAGTGGAATGAGCCAGGCCATGGAATATCCGGTTCTGAATAATTTTCACAAAAGGTAATCCTACGAGCCACTGAAACATCCTGTATATAATTGACAACAGTTTCATAGAGTACCAGCAGTACAAATAGTAATCTGGAAGCGGAAGTGATAACCCCTCAAACTCTAACATCTAGCGTCGGCACCTACGCTAGATGTTATGTATGCTACTCAATGAATCCTTTGCTGATCTTTTCTTGAGACAAGCCATTAAACAATAATATATTTAAAGTATATGAATGAGTATTTCAGGCAGACATTTTCATCTGGTAAGTAGTATTTTTTTAATGTTGTAATTTTTTTTATTTTCATGTTAAGTACTGAAAAAATTAATATTTCAAAACTCGAATGTGCTTTTCCTTTAATAAAACATAGATATGAACTTCACGGTCTTTAATTTGGAAGCACTTTGGTAATTGTCACTGGTTTAGGTAAAATTAATGCAGTGTCCAGTTTCGCGGTATTTTCTTAAAAAATATGTCCTGACATTTCTTAATCTCACTTCGCGGAAATAAATGCTCACATTACAACTGAAGCAACAACATTGGACTATTGCGGTAAAGATTCATCTGAGATCTTCGGAATAAGAACAACGCTTTCGTAAGAGAAAAAAAGAAGCATTGTTATTTGATTAAACTTAACAGTTGTAATTACCTACCGTATTTACACCAGGATAAATTCTCACGTATATCAAAGGAATCCTATAAGTACACCTCTATTACTATAACCAAGTTCATGAGTTAAAATACTCTTAATTATTAGCTAAATTTCAAGTCAAACTATATTACTGCTTAAATTGTGAGTTTGTTTGTAATGCAAATATTTGGTTTCGAATCAGTGATATCGTATAAATTTCTTATTGTGAGTCTTAGCGATTGCATTTTCTTAAATACAAGGAGAACTTGGTAAGTATATATGTATATTATCCTTATCTTTATACTTTGTATCAACTTGGAACTATTCTGGGATAAACTTGTTCGACATCTCTTTGCGTAAACTTTCGGCGAATACGTAGAGTTGAGATCTTTTTCTTGTGGAAGCAACTGTGGAAAGGTTCCTGTTTATTAGTAAGTTCTCTATGTTACAAAGTGATTGCCGATTTTGGTAAAACAGCCACGGTAGTCGCAAATAGTTGAAATAATTGATATATGTAGTTCACACTATTATTTTGTTATGCTTACAAGCACTTATCTTAGGAGTCTATTGTCCAAATGTTTGTTCCTCTAGAACAACTCATATATAAACAATAATTTTCAAAGTTTAAAATTATCATCTTAACCGACTTTTCCTTTCAGTTCGTATAAAGTTTCTATTATACTACAGATTATAAAGTAAATCACACATGTGGCACGTTTTCGTGCTTCGAGAAATGCATTATGACTGGTGGTGAATTTTAATAAGGGAGTATCTGTAATTGAAAATATTACATAATTTCACGTAACTGCTATCCCGTTCTGCTACTAGGTCAGCGTATATTCGCTGTATGAAACTAAGAAATTTCTTATTTGATACAATAAAAAAGTTATTTTCTGAGCTGCGTCTATCTGCAACGGCAATCTTAATTCTTTTGATGTCTTTACTCTAAATTCTTTTCCTTTAGATTCGATTCAAACAAAACAATTGAGTTCACGAAGCAGGTGTAAAGACGTAGGCGGAACTTTGTTCAATCTTTACAATGGCTTGCTTGACATTTCTTAAATTACAACTTGAAACCCCGCTTCTCAAATACTTAGTCCGTCACTTTCTTATTTATTATTTAAAAAAAATTTCTGTGTTCTGACATTATTATATCCAGATACCTGAAGGATTGTAAAATATCACACAAAAATTCTTAAGTAATGGAAAAGATCGAATTCCCAGGGTGTGTTGGTAAATACCCTACATAAAATCAAAACTGCTTAAAATCCAAATAAAATGACTGTCATAATCAGACAGCTCCGCAATCTATCTTTTATCCAAGAAAAGATTGTTTTAAGTCAAGTTATTATTTTTTTACAATTGGACAATTGTACACAAAATAAAATATATGAAAACAATTAATGGTGCTTTTATGTTTCTCATTTTATTAACAAAAATGTATGGTTAATGTTGCATAACGATATTGCTATTCCTTCGCTAGTACGGCTAACATAGGGAGGTCGCCAGATGTTAACCCCAGTTTTGATCTCGGCTTTGTCAGTTGGTAATGAGGACCTCTTGGAGTATTTTTGTAAAATATTAGCCATAGGTGTTCAGGTGTTTATTTTTTACTATTTTTTAAAGTTTACAGTGGTTGATAGTCTCGCTTAAGTACATTCGAACACGAGATAGGTTTAAAAGCTACTAGTAGCGTAGTGGCAAAGCCCAGTGGGTAGAACCATGGCAAGTTCAAAAAAGGGTATAAGACGTAAGAGAAAAGGTAGGAACTATCAACAAATGGTGTCAGCATTAAAACGTTCCTTTACAAACGTTAGAGGTCAAGATGCCTGCACAAAGTACCTGCTAATGCTACAACGTACAAGAATTCTAGCTAGATTAATGAGCAAAGCGTATTTTAAAGAACAAATGGTTGGTAGCAATGATGGAGGAAACGTAAAGTTATCATTTATATAAAAAGAACAAAACGATATTAATTTCATCAGCCCTCAAAACTGGTCACAGAATGGATAGCAAACACTATTTGTTCAGTGATCTCCAGAAACCATTTTAACGTCAACTAAACGAGTTTGTATTAGCATTCATATTTAATTACGAATGTACCAAAGCTGTGAATTTGTGTTTGAACATGCGTTTTGCTAATGCAAAATAATATCAAACAGAGAGAGAAATTATGAACAACTAGTTGGTTACACTATAGTGTTGTGCTAATCTTTCGAAAGGACTTCTTTTTGTAAATTTTGCGTCCAGTAAGGCCAAAATTTTATGTATTTGTCGAAATTATCTGATTCAAACAAGAAAGTTTTAGGTGAGATAGCTTAATAAAAAGATGTAAAGATATAAATTGAACAGTATTGCTTTAATGATAATCCTAATTCTTTGGTATATATAAGATAGTGTAGAACATGAACCTTGAGCACACATGAATGTATATTCAAAGACTCTTATTTATATAGGTTTTTATGCGTCTAAGCCGACATAATTTCCATTTAATAAAATTTTATGCAGAACGGCAATCGTTTTGTTTTGCTTTAAACCAACACCCATTGCTGAACTTGCAAACTGAAGCTACTGCATACTTGTAGGTTGATTACAAACTTATGAACAGCAATGAGCATCACCGCAAGATGTGTAATCTCGGATGCACTTCTCTGAGCGACCGAATTTGTATGAGGATATTGTATATACAATCCGGACCGCAGACCGCGTAACGCAGCAGTTTATTACGTTAAGCCACGCCGGGTAAAAGCAAATGTATGCAAATAGAAATTTGCGAATACCCTACAACGAGTTTCTGTTGATAGGATTTAATGGGTACAATTCTAGCAAA
Organism: Cetonia aurata; assembly: GCA_949128085.1. Taxonomy (NCBI): domain Eukaryota; kingdom Metazoa; phylum Arthropoda; class Insecta; order Coleoptera; family Scarabaeidae; genus Cetonia; species Cetonia aurata. The sequence continues at coordinate 19,088,424 of OX421886.1, read as the reverse complement.
CGTCGGCAAACAATAATGTCAAAACCGTGTATATGTAAATCAGGTATGCGTGTATAGGTTTACTGTCTTAGAGAAATCAACATGGCAATGACTACACGATGATGAAGTAAAAGGCAGAGATCTGTTAATTTACACTAAGTGAACACGTTTAATTAGATAAACTAATTTAGTAATGAGATCTTCGTAGCATATTTCACAGATTATTTGAATGAAACTTGGCAGTTTTCTATGATTCATAGCATATATCACAAATTTCCGATTTAAGCGAAACTCTGACCACAACTGACCTCCATCCTCTGGCCAAAATAGGGTTAAACAAAAACGCGTAAAATAATAAAGCGGATAGTTTGATGGACCTATAAAAGGCGAATCGAATAATATATAACTTTGTCTTTCATAATAACTGTGTAAATCGTAAAGAACTAAAAATCCTCGTGATTTTAAGAGTAGATATGACCCTCTAAACGTAAAAGGCAATTTACATCATTTGATGGGTTCCAGAAATGTTTCCAGTGTATATCATCATCATATTGCATCAGTATTTATTGACAATCCAATAAAGTACTCTAAAGTAGACCTAAATTAATAACTAATTTCTGCAGGGTTAATTGAAGAGTGGAGATTTATTGCTGTAGATAATCATTTTAGGAATATTTTATTATGGTCAATAAGAGTTGTTATCAAATTTTTATCTACTTACTTTATTTTTCAAAATACTTTAACTTCTTTTGTTTAATTGTTTTACGTTGCGCTTATACTCGTATTTCTTTTATGGGAGCTTGTCAATCTTATTCTACCTTTCAATATAAAGTATGTTCCCGGATTGAATTTACAAGAGGAAAAAAGTCGGTATTTTTGATTTAACAAAAATGTTAAACGAAGAATTAGTTTGCTTGACTTGAAACACTTGCTTCTGTTGTTTATACCTTTCATTAGAAATTTCTTAGTTACATTTTTTTTTATTTTCGTGCAGAAAATTAGGAAGATGCCTTCAATACATAGCTTGCTTGACCCACTTGGTATTTATCAAGTGTGTATTTTCATCTGACAACGACATGTATGTTTCGTTATCTGTCATATCGTTAAAATAAAGCGCGTGATTTCTGGTGATGTCACATACTGCGATAGGTCATGGGTCTATATCCAAACAATCACCATATTAGATTTTAACCTGTGTATTTTATATGGCGTTAAATCTGTGCGTTTTTATTAAATCGGTGGAACTTTCAGGACTACTATTATGCTAAGTATATTCCCTGAAGTATATGTTAACAGTTCATCCCAAGCTTAACCTGGAAATTATTTGTACTTTCAGGATAATAAGCGAAATTCAAGGACTAGCCATTGTTCGCGAAGCAAAGCATCGATATACATTTTTTTTTTATTAATATAATAGAGAAGAGTATAAATTATTTTCCTTTCCAAAGCCAGGAAGTGAATAAAGGAAGTACAACAATTTTATAACTTATTTTTAATAAATTTCATTTAGGCTAGTATTTTGTTTTATTTATTTTAGAGGTATGCATATACATATAACTGAGCATAGGTTAAATACTTTAAATTAAAAACATAAATCTGAAAATAGTCATCGACTATATTTATATGGTCATTTTGTTTTCTTAGTGGGAACGACAACAATTGTGAAATCGTAAATGTCTTATTGCAATAAAGTACCTAAATAATAAAAATTTAAACAATTTTAACTTTAAAGAAATAAATAAGTAGAAAGATAAGTGGCCAGATAGTTTATTGATGTAATAAAAATTCTATAATAAAAAACTTTGGTAAATAAGATTTCTGTAAGATATCTATATTTGATTCCCAGCCATCGTCGATGACATGACAGAAGTCCCCTTGGACATTCGCATCTTGCTTTAACGATGCCGTCACCTTTATCAATATGTACCTACATGCAAAATTAATGTAGTTAATAACCTTGTTTTGATATATTTATTTTTATTTTCACCTCCACATTGTACACTTTGAATTTCATACTCGCACACACCTTCCCCTTTAATATTACTGGGTTTCGATTTAAAGGGAGAGTAATTTCTACGATATGACCACTTTGAAAGAATCGATACTTTAATAAAATGTTTAGTGATCACCTTAGCCTGCAAACCAAAGGGAACATACTTAGCACAATAGTAGTCCTGAAACTTCCACCGATTTAATAAAAATAATAAAACAATTTAACGCCATATAAAATACACAGGTTAAAATCTAATATGGCGGTTGTTTGGATATAGACCCATGACCTACCCCAACATGTGACGTCACAGAAATCACGCGTATAGGTATCACACCGTGATATTTATACTTGTACAATAAAATCTTAATCTTATAACAGAAAGTTTATTTAGTACAATGTTATGGAAGTGAAAATAAAAATTATAGTTACGTCAGAGAAAAACTTAATGAAATATTTCAAGATATTTATGTATCACGTATAGGTGCCCAGAAGCTTATTAACAAATTTCTAAGAACGGGCACAGTAATAAATTTAAAGAAAATCGAAAGAATTCATAATGAAGGCCATGTTAATTTTGGATTTAGTACAAAATGATCCAAAAAGACTGGTTGTCCATGTATTTTCAACACGATGGCTGTCCACCGCATTATTCTCAAATTGTTGTGAATTGGCTAAATCCTACATTTGGTAATCGATTGCATAGGTACGAATGGTTCAATTTTATGACCCCCAAGGTGTCCAAATCTATCAATTGCAAATTTTAGTTTTCTTTGCGCATGTGTTTCTTTAAAGTCGAGCAATTCCTTAAACCATTTTTCTGTAAAATCAAAAATACAGATTTTTTCCCTCTTATAAACCTAACATGATGGAAAACTTAACTGATGATAGCAACGAGGATTAATTAATATGTATCTATCCTTTATATGTTGAATGAACAATTCATTACACTTAGATTTGCAATAAAGTTGTTATCCTTTGACGACTTATATTTTCTATTATCTTTAGACGATCGCTACCAACGGCTTAAAATTAATTGGGAATCTATAAACTAACTGTTTGTAAAGATTTGTGAATTTATCAATAAATAATGTAAGAATTTCTTCCCTAAAAGTATGCTAAATGTCTTTTCTACTAAAAATTGTCGTAGTAGGGGAATGGTAACATTTACAGCAATTTTGGTGATTATACCAAAACGGCTATTTCGTCAAAAAACCAATGAAAACAAAAACTAATGAAGAAAAAAACATTTGAGCTCGTGATCAACGGAAAACGAATTGTTTTTTTTTTTTTTGTTTTTGATAGTCAGACAGCATACTCTCTTTTTTACATTCCAATCGGCAATCCAATCCTAAGATAAAATTTTTCAACAAAAAATTGATTGTTTACTTCAGAATCGTTCAATATTCAGGGCTGAAAATTTGGCTGTAGGCCATTACTAGGGAGTAAAATATTTGCCCCAATTTGCAGCCAAAAATTTCCTGGCGCCAGCAAACCATGCATACTCGGCATAAACATAAGGTATTTAGCTTGCTCTGTGGGATGATCCTGTATGCTGTCAAGCATAATATTATATTATATGATTTACACAGTTTAATATACAACAAATCTTTAATTTTCTCTTCTCCGTGATGTCCGTTTCCTGTTGCTATATACAGAAGTTTTTTTCTTTTCTATCTATTTACATTTTAAAACAGAAATGAAGGGGTTGAAATTCAAGCTGAATTGAAATTGAGCACCCTCACAACAGCTTTTCATTTCAATTGCACGTGTATGCCTAGAGTAAACGCGAAATAGTACAAACAAAGGAATTTCGTACCTTTACGATGTGCAATATGCACTACATACCTACTTTAATTCAAGCGCAGGAATCTAGCGGCGATTATATGTTCATTGTAGGTCACGTTTTGTCTGCAGTCATAAATAAATGATTTCTCTTGTATGACATAATTATATATATAATTATATAAGTAAATGGATGATTTCTTGGGTAGCGGCATTAACTAGAAAAATTACTCTATTGTTTCTTTATTTTTATTGCCAATATTTCGCATCTAGCTTGATGCTTCATCAGGGCTCAAAATTTGAAAACAGATGTGAAAAAATCTCCACCTTAAGAATCCACGTTTTTAATTTAAAATTCTTTTTAAAATTTGTAAAAATGTCGTTAAATTTGATTTATAAAATAAAATTTTAAATTTAAAATGTCGAAAAGTTAAAATTATTGAATAGGTACATATTAAAAAAGTTGTCACATTACAAAAACGGAGAAGGACAAATTCACATGTGCACGGAACAAACAACAACAGTTAAGTCTTAAGGACTTAACTTTTCGACATTTTAAATTTAAAATTTTATTTTATAAATCAAATTTAACGAAATTTTTACAAATTTTAAAAAGAATTTTAAATTTAAAACGTGGATTCTTAAGGTGGAGATTTTTTCACATCTGTTTTCAAATTTTGAGCCCTGATGAAGCATCAAGCTAGATGCGAAATATTGGCAATAAAAATAAAGAAACAATAGAGTAATTTTTCTAGTTAATGCCCTACCCAAGAAATTATCCATTTACTCATTTACCCAACGGCAAAGACTCCTTGTCCAAATATAATTATATATATATATATGCCATGTGAAGTGTTACACATACCTCAATGCTTACTATGTAGGTATATTTAAGGTTTCATAGAGATGCAGATAAATATGTTAAAATGTTAGAGGCGTTATCTGTGTAGGGTACTATTTATATACACTAAGAACTAAGTCGCCTCGAACAGTAGCGACATCTACAACTATCGACTTCATAAAAACTGATATTTGATTTACCTTGCAAAGAATACATTGGAATCGATGTACCTAAGCATTGTAATTATCCAATCGTGGCTGAAGTCAGCAAAATTGGTACATTTAGGAAATATTCAGGTGTTTGTTATTGAAGTGGCGGCTACTGTATATCCGAAAAATGCCAGATTTGATTGCGTTTTAAGAGTCCTGCATTTTAGGTAGTTAGAATTGTTGTTGAGTGTTGCCTAGCACGTTAAAATATAAACGTTAATAAATAGAAACTAATTGCTTTTCTTTGCATTGACATGGTAGATGGATATCTCATGTTTCGTAGACGAAATGAAACTGGAATCGAATAAGAACGTCTCCAAAGGCGTACTAAGAAGACGCGCGTCAGCTATCTAGATTTGTCTTCTCCTAAATCCTTTTTGTCAACTGTCATTGAGAGCAACACCACAAATAAACAATACTCCTGATAGAAGGATCAATCTCCTGCCGCGCAGGATCTGAAATAACTAGTTCGAAAGAACTACAGTACATTTTAAACTAAAATGCCTGTAGATGTTTACAAACAAAAAACATATTTTTAGATAACATTCATAATTGTGAAATAAGTAAATATTTAAGACTTCACTCTCGAGTGAATTAATTAGTAATCAATAAAACATACGATCTTTAAAATAACTATTATTATATGGGAAAAGTGGGACCTTTCCCACTATCAAACATATTCTATGTTATAAAAGTATATAAATGTGGAAAAATAAAAAAAAATATTTTCGATATTTTAATAGGTAATATTAAACGCTATTTTAAGCTGGTAGAACAGTTTTAAGTTTATAACATCTAAAGCTAATAATAGTCAGCCTAGTTTAAATAATAACCGTTTTTTATATCATTTGCATATGCTAGGCATGTAAATATTTTTGATTCCAAATTTATACTCGTAATTTGCATAGTGTACTATAATTTTGTGTTATTTTAAAACGCTCAGTAGCTAAACAATGAATGTTATTGCTTCTTACTGCACACTGCTGAATACTTAAAATATATAAATGAAAATTTTCCATAGAAATAAATAATTATTTTTTTCTTAATCTACGAAAATGAAAGTTTGTGGAAAGCAACAATGGTGAAATCGAAAGATGCAAAAAAAGGAATACCTGTCTACAACCAATAAATTATTCTACAAGCAATAATAACGTCAAACACTAAAAAAATATTTATCCTTAACATATAGGCCGTTCCCTTCAAAGTTTGCAGATATACGAATTAATTATTATTGAAACTCGGTTCGAAAAAGTTCAAGAATGTAAAAGTAACGCTGCTTATATGCACTAATATAGCGTCAACCGAAGCAGGGTGAGAACCACAAACCTAGAAGTGAGTTGGCCAGATCATAACATTCAAAGAACAAAAACAGAATCAATTTTCTAAAAATCTTTTATCGTACCTATTTGCATTTCGTTTTCTATTTTTAATAGTTATTATATTGGAAAGAATTCTATGGAAGAAAAGAAACAATTGCTTTACTATGTAAACAAACAATGTGTTCCGTTTAAAAAAACAAAGATATGCCAGTATCATTTGGTCAAACTTACTTTATAAGCGCTCAGTAATTATGAACAAAATATCTTCAGTAAACGTTTGTTTGCAATCGATATACTGAATGAGTAGATGATTCATTCCGTATGCATACCTCTGTCTGCTTGTAGCGTTTTATGAAATGGATTTACTGCATTACGTGTAGTAAATCATTTTTCTGGTGCTAAAACAGAACAAATGACGTGACTGTTGATGATTAGGCAATAAAGTAATTTTTTGAGAAAGCGAACACTAGGTATTACAAATAAACATCGCAGGCTGAAAAATCGTTATGTGTTTTCCAAGGTTGCAGTATTTTCTAAATCTGGAATTACGACAGAATATTCCTGCTTCAACACCCTGGTCTATTTTCGAACCCGTCCGTAAATCAGCAGGTGTTGACCTGCGTCAGTGTTTTTTCGTTTCATCTCAATTCCTCTCTGCTTGGAAAGGAGGTAGTGAAGTATATGTATCGATCATTGATCGAGTACACATTATGTCCGATGCTATTCCCAGAATACTGTCGGAAGTGACCGATCCCAGCAGCTTGTTAGCCACACAGACATGATTAATTATCCTGGCCTCCATTTCCACAACAATGTGCAAGGGTGGTTCGCCCAGAGGAATTTCTAATGGGAATGAGGGGGAAGAAGGCATTGCTTGCGTGCTTGCCAAACTTACAATCCTTTGTGGGTGCAGGTTTTGCTATAGCTCTGGCTTGCAGCGCTTTCTGCAACCATGCTATCGCTCCATAGATTATAGTTGGACGTACTACCATCATATAAAACCAGTGATTAGCTTTGGGAATATCCCCCAAGATTTCCCACATATTCTTCGGCAAGCCTTGGCTTGTGAGTAATCTTTCCCACATGTGAATTCCAAGTTAGTGTCTTATAAGATAGACGCCTAGATATTTTACATCATCTGCAAATTCAAGTTGCACACCTCGGATAGTAAGTGACACCAAATGCTCAACTCTCCTCTTCTAGGTGAAGGGTACTATCGTAGTTTAGTTCGAGTTGAATCCATCGAGAAATAGGAAGGTGGATATTTCATATCCCGACAAGCAAAATTATCGTGGGTAACTAGTGTGCCGGTGAATACATATACTCCACTATTTTTGTTTGAAGCTTGGAAAATGATGATTAGGCGTGCACTTAGCTCAATTTTTTTGAACTACTCCATATTATGGACGTTGAGAAATATTTTTTCCAATGTTACGCTCAAATTTTCATTTACAGCACCAGTTGGCAGCTTTATTCTGCATTTCAGACTGAGTAGAACCATCTGCTTAATCGACTGTAAAACGACCTGCTTGCAGTGTATTTAACTTTCTTCGGTTGCCATTTTTTTTATTTTTAAAAATTTTTATGGAATCAGTTTTGCTACACAGAGAGATTCTCCGTATCGTGAAACTGACCTCCTTCAACGCATATTGCGGGGGTTGGCGTATTGAATTCTACGACTGAAATCACAATTGATAAATACGTGTTGCTTCGGGTATCTTTCGCTAGTTTCCCCATCGTTAAATGGGCATACTTCGTCAGCAGCGAACAAGGCACCTACGAGTCCAATAAACCACCGACCGCCTATGCCAAACCGCGCTAGCGAAGGTCTTTCGTTCCTGCGCCGATCGTTGATCTAGATCCCACAGTCTCTTTGAACTTTTATCTATTCGAACTGCGATGTGGCTGCCCGTAAACCGGACAGCGTGGAGCTTTGCGGCCCTCTTCCGGCCAACTGGCACAATTGCGATTGGCACTGTGCGATCAGTTTACGGCTAACTGGGTGGTGCTATCCCGAAATTGTATGTGTTTCTTCGTTTAAGGGTTTTTAATATGCTCAATAATTCTTGAAATATTTTTAATCTCAATATAGTGCACGCAAATAATTTAAGTTCTTCAATTGCTTTTTCTCGTGCTTGAAACAAAGGGTATACTGAATACTTTTTTTGTTCTTTTTACAGGATTGGACAGAACGAATGGATGTTTTTCGAAACGTTACAAAATTGATACATTCGTTGATACGTTAGTAATAACATACTTAGCATTTAACAAAATTAAGGTAGAAAGAACGCCTTGCATGTGGTTCTGTGGTTTCTGGATGCATTCTACGAAATTTGCAAACACTCTTTCCAACATCGCTCTGTAAATTCGACAACTTCTATGCAAACAGCTTCTATCAGTTCTTCCAATGTGAGGCGTTTGTGTTCGTATGTATGTATCTTAAGGTGACCCCACAAGAAAAATCGCATGTGGGCAAATTAGAGGCCCGACGAGGCCAAGGAATGTTGTCAAACCTAAAAACGAGGCAATTTGGAAAGAACGAGGGAATGACCTCTATTGATGCCCTGGCTATATGAGCTGTCGCCCCTCCTTACTTAAACCATACACATCTAATAGGAGCGGTTTCATCGTAATTCAGGCAAGAAGAATTTGGATATTATCTCGATAAAGCGTCATTATTGTCCTTTGAAAAAATATGGTCTAATTACGATACTTTTGCTAACAGCGCACTAAATCTTCGTGCAATTCTCTTGAATTCTTTGATTTCGCATGAACAATATGGGGTTGTCATTTTGTTCAGGAAGTACTTCCATTTGACGTGCGAAATTCAGTATGCCGGTTTTGTAGGGATGAAAATGCAGGTTTATATGCAAAATACGGCTTACGAACTGAGGCCAAGTTCAAAAGAATGCTTTTTAGCAAATTGGCGAGGACTGCGCAGCAAGCTTTGCCTGACTCTTTTCATATTTTCTAAGGTAGGTGCCGTACGTGGAGTCCCCGGCGGTTTTTGTTCAGTAGAGTACCTCGTATACGAAGTGTGCCTTAACCCATCGTAAAAGTTTATTACGAGCGGGAACAAGCCGATTTCTCTGCACGCTGAAATGGCGACCAAGCCCTAACGGAACTGCTATGATAGAGTCGTTATATTCTTTACGAAACCGTCTAATGCAAAAACATAGCCCTCAATCGTCCATGACGCCATAGCTTCAATTGACAGTTGTTTACACAAAATGCTAAGATCTCAGGAATAGTACTCCGCTAGCACTTAGTATTAGTTTTTTCAAAACTGTCTGTCCTTTCTGCCTAACCTTGTACAACGATCGTACATGTAATACACAGCTGCGGTTTTTTCCAAGAAATGGTTCTTTCCAACGCATTTGATAAGAGTTTCATAATTTTAGGCTTGGAAAAGCTACAGGTGTTTATTACGTCTGTGATCGTTATATCCAAAACAAAGAGGAAATCCCAAACGATTCAATTTAAACTTATAAATTGATTAATATTTATTAAGACCACCTATAACCTTAGGTAAAACATAGGACATTGTTTCACGTTTCGGGGCCTGTCGAAACGACTTCAACTTGACAGACACACGAACTAGGCCATCGGAAAGAAAGGAGATACCCACACAGGATAAAACAAAGGATAGCTAAATTAAAATATTAACCGCTTTAATATACTTCATTAATGTTGTGTATACGTCTACGTTGTTCTCTCTAAAAATTTGTACCATATTCGTGGGCTGTTGAACATTCAGCTTTGACAATTCATGTAACATCTCTCTTCTCTCGTCTGTATAGTTAGCACATTCTAAAAACAGGTGATTGATGTCAGCGTATTCATTCCCACAACTACAAGCAGGTGATTCCATTAGGTGTAGCCTATAAAGATGAGCCGGAAACTGTCCATGTTCAAATTTGAGTCGTGAAATGGTAGAATAAAACCATCGGGAGACTGCATGCTTCGAGTGCCATGCTGTGCTGTTAATATCCGGGTGGATCAACCAATATTGTGTTGGTCTTTCGTGATTCACACGCTGCCAGCGGTTTTGCCATTCGAAATAAATTTGTTTTCTACTAATCGCTAGTAGATCACTCCAATTTAGGTTTACATAGCAGTGCATTCCCTCCGTAATCGCTCTTTTCGCCAACTCATCTGCTCTTTCGTTCGATCTGATTCCAACGTGCCCTTTGATCCACATAAATACTATACTTATGCCTAAGCGTTTTAATTGCGCAGTTTTATCTACAATATTTTGTATCGTAGGGTGCATGGCATCTCGATTTACATTTACCATAGCCTTAAGAACACTTTGTGAATCCGACATAATGCAAGCCTTACCGATGTTCATCCTGTGAAAGCACTCCACCGCTTTCATGATGGCTACCGCTTCAGCAGAAAAAATGGACATATCCCCGTTTAATTTGTACATTTCTTCATGTTTTAATTTTGGAATGAATACAGCGCTACCGCATCCATTTCCAATCTTTGATGCGTCTGTGTACACAATCAAAGTATCTTCTAAGTCCGATGTTATTGACAAGTGGAAAGTCTTATCATGGGTTAAGTCGCCTGTGTATCGAGGAAAATGTATCTGAATATTTTCTATGAATTCGAAGAAATTACAGTTTAGGTGTTCTTTTTTCAATACTTGGCTATTACCATCTCGTATATGTTTAAGGGCCTCTACCTGTACAGGGATCTATCTTTTCCGCCAGTATCTGTCTACGGTGCATAGAATTGATAATCTAGACACATATGAAATAAGTTCGTCCTTATTATTGCCTATTGATTTATATATATACTTTGTGGCAAGGAATTTACGTCGTAATTCCAAAGGTGGTTCCTTAGATTCTATACGAAGAGCTTCAATAGGCGTGGATCGCATGGCTCCCACACACACGCGTAGTGCAGCATTTTGCAAGACATCTATTCTATGTAGGTTCTTCTTAGAAGTTGTCGAATAAAACATAGAACCGTAATCAATTCGTGATCGAATGCAGGCCTTATATAGATTATTGGCCACCATAAAATCCGATCCCCATTTTATTTTGGTAATTACCCGTAAAATATTTAGAAAACTATCACATTTCTTCGCTATCTGATTTATATGAGATGTCCATTTTAACTTGTTGTCTATAATCATTCCCAAATATTTTACTGATGTTACAACAGGTAACCTTATATGATTCAACTGGATCCATGGGCATGGTAGGGTTGAATGCCTGGCTACAAACATAGCTTGCGTTTTATGCAATGAAAGTTCGAAATTGTTTTCTCTTAACCAGTTAATTACATGATCCATTACAACAGATATCTTATCCTTCAATAGTCCCATAGATTTTTCTGCTACCACTATACAGATATCATCCGCATATTGTATTATTTGGGCACCAATATTCATTATCTTATGAAAATCAGCCGTGTATAAATTAAACAAAATGGGGCAGAAAATAATCTTTTTGGGTACACAAAACTGAGGTTAAAAACATTTGAAGAGTTATTGTGCATTTTAAAAATCTTCATAGCCGAGGCAGATACACGGAAATTCGGAATGGTAACATAGGGTTACCTGTAAGCGGAACGCACAGCGCGATTAGCAACTGTGGTGCCCGATTGGGTTTACGGCCAGCCCATGGCATTGCGAATAGATAATAGTTTTTTTTCTATAAGTGTTAGGGTCTATTCGCACCGAGTGGTTACTCGTGATGCGGCCGACCATCCATGTAACACTTATAGAAAAACTCCTGGAGCCCGGTCGCCCCTCTCTAAAGATTTGGATGTGTGGACTCTCCTTCGTAATTTTCAGACGCAGAGGTTAGTTGTAAGTTTGATGTCTATTTTGTTCACTTTGAAAACATTTGCGGTTATTCACGTGCTCGAATTCGCGTAATATATCAAGGCATCCATTATAATTTTAGCTTTTTAGGTAATTATGTAATTATAGTACACGAGCATATTTTAGGTTTTCTATACGTAAGTCTATTATCCTACAATTGTTTGCATATAGTCTTTTTGCCTTTATTATATCATCACAAATATGTAAATGTAACAACCTCGTTTTAATATGCATACGCCTGCACTGAATTTTCTCTGTTTTGTTGTCTTTATGAATAAGTTAACCAAGATCCAACCATTCAGGCAGTGTTTCCCAGATAGAATCCAATTGTAAGCGAGTGACGTCCTTTGGAGAGCTGCTTAAGGTAATTTATGTTCCTGAACAAAGATCAGATTGTGCAGTGATGTGAATGGGCTAGTGATCACTTTATCAAAAGTGCATATTAAAATCTGAACGTTAGTGCAAAGGAATCCCCAGAGCTAACATATTTATGTGTATAGGTACCTATAGATTATTTATAATGAAATAAAAAATGAGTTGACGTGACACCAATTTTCTGTTAGTTATTGATACTAATAATATATTACGGAATTTTTCATATAAAAAAATAAAAACGGCGTTCTACCGTGCAACATCTTTCGCAACGGTTAGAGCGATACTCTTATGAGGGTTATCCGCAAAATATGGAAATTCTGGGATAGAATTTCAAATTTGATGCTTGAGGAATGCAAAAGAAAAGGGGAGAATGGATTCGCCGAGTAACACAATGAATTCATTTCAGGGGTATTGGAATATATCTAAGCTTACAAGGCATCTGGTTTAACGCTTGCGAGTTTTCGTACAAACGCACATCAGTATGGTATTCTGAACAAAATATATGTTTCGAATAACGTGCCACGTGTTCATAATGAGTGAAACGATCAGCAAAATGAATAGAGAGCATATACATTGTATATTGAAAACACCTACACCACCACTTTGTACAATTTGTTAGCACAAATTATTATATGGCATAATTACTGGGTGTAATATGAATTTATCGATTGTTTTCCAAAATACGTCCATCAAGCGCAATTTTGAGAATATATATTACCAATAAATAATCAAAATAAGAAAACAACAGTAAATACTTGCTGGAAGGCTAACGCACGTGAAATTAGCGTAAACGATGTTGTCGTATGTATTTAACACCCGTTAGTGGAATTGAATTAAAGACTATTTTAGATGGATTAACATACATTACTAGCAAATCCTAGCTCCTAATGCTTTTGTGCAAAAGGCTTTTCACTGACTTACCAAATATCCCGTGCAATATTGGGGTGTGATGTAATAGGTAATGGAATACCAGCGCCATATATGTTGATTAACCGTTTATAATTTCAAAATAGTTGAATAGACGTTTAATTTTGGTATATACTTGGTATAATAAACGATGAAATATTCACCCTGTGAAATCTTGGAATATAGTTCGCCATCTACCATATATTAGTAGCTTCTAACATATATATACAATGTGCAAGCGTAGTTTACAGAATAATCAGTTTCAGATAAGTTTTCCACACGATTGAAAAAGAAATTGTCTATAGCAGTGGAGCACAGTTGTAATTAAGCTTTGCAAGATAACTCTGAATTGTCGTTGAATAAATCAAATATTATGTTTCGTTTGTAGATATTTGAAGTTTCCTCAGGGTAGATCGGAAATTAATAATAATTCTACTTTTAGCTTCATCTGTGAGGTATCTCGAAATGATAATCGATATTAAATTTAAGTGGGCAGAACTTATCACACAACTTTTAAAATTCAATCACTTAAATACATACTTTACATGTACAAAAATGAAATGAGAAGCTGGCAAAGTAAGTGGTGGTAATCTTAGGTCTGAAGACGTACGCAACATGTATTTATACTGCTACGAAACTTGTAGATAATTCTTTATAAGTTTTATTAAATTTTTAAACTAAGTCAACACTGTTTTTATTCTCCTTTCATACAGTCAGCCTCATCTGTTATATTCTCTACATTCTCATTAATTCCATAGATATGCTACCACCCATATGTTAAATGGCATTAACAATACACAGTTATACTAAATTTACAGAGTTTTGGGTACACCGCAAACCAATCGGATGATTATTATTTTCAGTCGACCTCGGTACGTGGTGGGGTCATGTCACACCACTGAGCCACCGATTATTATATTTATATAGCTGATATACACTTTAATATCTTTATTGTGACTGTACTAGTTATTCGTTAGTCATGTTCTTATACTACATACAATAAAAGAGACGATATTTCAGTGAAATTTATTTATTTCGAGTTAAATAAATCTAATGAATAAATGAATCTTCTAAAGATCCCCTCAGGGTAAGTAAGTTCTTTACTATTTTAGTTACACAATAATAAGATTTCTAGAATCTTAATCCAAACTAAAAACTCATGTTTCTCGTTTTAATATCATAAATAGAATTCAAATCTCCCGCTAAATTCCTCATAATACCAAATTATTAGATTCCGTGTTATCATACGATAATATAACCTAACATTCCCTTTACGCTTTTGACGCCAGTTATAGATTCAAAAAACTGCTTTAGTGTAATCCAAGTAATAATTCCAACTTCAAAACAATCATTTCAGCTTCCAAATGGTGTTCCAACGATCTCACAGCAGACTGGCTCGAATAAAATTGTCCAACAGCGCCAGGATTAGATGTACGCCACTCCAAAATCTCGAAACCACTGGATTTCCATCATCTTGGCACTGCACACGCAATACCCTCATTCTTGTAAGTAAATTTGGAAAGTCATGGACTTATATTGTGATAGAAATTTCAAAATTCTAGATAATTATACGAAAAGCAACCACACTCAGGAAAAACCGAAAAAGAAGTCGTTCCCATTTGTTTTCAACAACTTAATACTTCCTAGGCAAAAAGGACCCCAGCAACGATGATAGATATCGTTTCCAACGATACGACACCATAAAAAACCCACGTCGAACATTTATCGAAGGAACACAAATGCCCTAACAATCCATGGTTACATGCCTTTTTTTTTTAATTAGATACGAAAGTTTTTAGTTTAAATTTTAACATACGTTGACAAAATAAATAAATAGATTAAAATACATTTACATAAATGAATATTATAGTTGATAGTATGATTCTGTGGGTTCTGTGGCATGATATAACATAGCAATACATACCTACAGCAACGAATTTTATATAAATTATTTTGCGTTTGTTTCGATTTAAAATTATAGATTCATTTAAATGTAGTTGCCGAAATGATTATTGTGATATAAACCAATTGAAATTAGAATATGAAGATTTTGTTAAACGTGGAAAATCGTTCCATATACATTGCTAAAACGAATAAAAATAACATGTAATGTATAAATGTATACGGTTATGCCAAATACTATGGTAAAAAAAATGCGCCACATTTTCCCCGAAAAGACATTTTATTTGCTGACGAGGATCGTGGCTGCCTACAATTTACTACCAGAACTCCAATGCAAAAAAAGCACAAATGGGATGTACACCTAAAGAGATTGCAACAGTTCTTATTGCTAATGAAATTGAAGAAAAAGAGAAACAGAGAACAATCTGGACACTCTCACATAAGAAGCCTACAAGTTAAGCAACAACCCATATGTTCAGAAAAAGCCGAAAGAAGCAAAGCATCATGGATTGGTGTTAACTTGTAATCTAGCTAAGTCGATGTTTCTTTTGTGGAGTTTTCTTTTCTATCTATTAGCCTGTTTATTGTTTGATACAGTTAGGGGGGTTTAATTAGCGCCAGAGTGTGTAATCAACGTTAAAGACGCATATATAACTAAAATAAAATTTTCATAATTTAAATCGTTAAATATAAGTATTACAGATTTAGATATATTATAAAACACAACTATTTAGAATAATTTTACAACATTTGAACAATGATATTACTAGACATTAAAAAATGCCTATGTTAAACCAAAAGATAGATACTAACTTATATTTTAGGAACATCAAAATCACTAACTATAATTAAAGGTGTCTGTTAAACAGATATTAATAAAATGCCATTTTCTACGTGTTTTAAATACTTTTTAGGATAAATTGTTTCAGATATCTGGATGTTTACAAGAAACAGTGCAGACAGGATTCACAATAGCAAAGTGTCGCAAATCAGAGGAGAATTCAGAACATTAGCCGTATATAAACATAATTGAGAAATTAAAATCAAATAGAATTATGAAATATTGTCAATAAATACATTCGATTGTTAAACTTTGAGTAATATACAGGTAATTAATTCTAAATTAAATATCATTTGATTTTGCTTAATTTAAAATACATATCTATTAATTATATTTTACAAATAGAATTGGAAAAATAGTTGTATATATCATTGGTTACTGCATAAATTTTAATGGTGTGTAGTTTAATCGACTTAAAATATATATACTTAAATAATGACAAAATAAATAAGTTACCTCAAGAAATTAACATTATATTTAAAAAAAAACGTAATTAGCTATTACTACATACTGTTTTATACTTTTTAAATGAAAGATATATATTTCTGTTTTCGTTTAACTTTTTCGATGGTTGAGTATAAATAATTTATCCATGATGTACCCCAATTACTTGAATTTTCAGTAAATTAGCTACCGTTATTCATGATTCAGTCAAAACCACATTAAACAAAGTTATAAGCAACATGCATTAAATATTACTTGTATAACTTTGTGCTTTTAGAATTTGCTTACCAAATACATATGGCAAATATTATTCGCTATAAACAAAAGTCACAAGGTTCTATTTAAACACGGTGGTTGAAAGTTAATGTCTCGGTAAAGCGTTTTCAGAAGGTTTGCGTATAAATATGTATCTAAACCTAATAACAGAACATATCTTGTGATATATATACATAATACCACAGTATCAGTCTAGGGTGTAGGAAACAAGACACTGGTTTTCGTGCTGACTAAAATAATATTCCAAAATAAGAAATCAATAATTATTGAAACGTTATGTTCATTAAAATTAAAAAAAAAAACTACAATGTTAAATCAAGTCAAATTCTCGTGTCATTGTGGCGTTTGTTTAATTTATTTTAATTGTAAATTCTACATAAGTTTAATACTTATGTAGAATTTACAATTAAAATAAATTAAACAAACGCCATGCGTATACACAATGACACGAGAATTTGACTTGATTTAACATTGTAGTTTTTTTTTTTAATTTTAATGAACATCAACTTTGTTTTGGAGTGAGCAAGATTTTGAACGATTATCAGTTTTTCAAGTTATCCACTTGATCTATTATTTCATACAAAAGTCTTAACTTTAAAGCTACGGAAACATCAAAATCAATAGCTCAAACCGAACAACTTCGTTCTATTTAATCAATCTTCTACCTTTAACCGTCTTCAAGATGCCCACGGGACACATTTTTATTCGAGATAGTATACATCGTTATACACTACCGCTAGTTTAACAGCTTCGAACAAAGTAAATATATCAAGTTGATCTTTAAACCGTCGATCCGCCCGCGTCCTCTGTAATCGTTAACTAACAGCAAACTTGCATTGCTCGAGTTGATACACAGATGAATAGGATTCCAATTCAAATGCCTTATGGTTTTAGGTTGATTTCAAATAGTAGAGTATTATTGATATGAAGAACTACACCTTTAACAAGTGTTGTTATGTATATTTACTCTATGGATTGCTGGTAACATAAAGTACAATATACCGTTATATTATCAAGGTAATTGTATTTTTACAGAAGTTAGCTCACAATAAAATGGATTATTGCATAATATAAACAATAGATTTACAACACCTGCTTCTTCGAACCCGTGACATGGAATACGCGTGGGGGTGGAGTTTCTTCCAACAGAAAATAATTCCACTGTAGCAAGATACTTTTAGAGGTTCGTACATTTTTCGTCATAATTTATAATTAAAGAAAATTTCCTTTATAAATGTATTCTCATATGAGCAGTTTTTGCTAAAATTCTGATATGTAAAGATTTACTTGACCTACCATGTATTTCTGCATAAGATGACAAAAAAGAAATCTTTGCTGTGAATCTATTTTATTAATTTTCCTTTATATTCATTTCCTGAATTTCCTATAACATGGAGAACATCACTCCTTTGAAACAATTTCATGAAAGGTTATTCCATTAATTTTGCAATCTATCCTACTTAACGTAATTGAAAGTTAGTTTCGGAGTTCTGATGGATTTATGAGCATATAGGATTAATGTAGAATTATGTTAACTCTCTTTCATTTTCACTACTTAGCTTGAGCTTCTGCGTAACAGTTCCACATATATTTATCACTCTCGTTACTTATTTTTTTAAATTTAGACGGCAATTGTGATGAATTCTTAATAAAATAAACATTGAATCGTGAAAATAAAGCACGGTAATTACCAAAAGTGCTATAAAACAACCATTTTAAGTAGAATTAATTGTTTAAAATCCATTCCAACTGCACTTACACAAAACAAAATAATTACAAAAGTTAATCCTTTAACACAAAGGGCTTATTGAAATGTGCATTTAACTCACGATTATAGAATCTATTAAATGCACATAAGCACTTGGATTTCATAGCACAGTAAGTTAATGGAGAGCTAGAATTGTTAACTGAGTTGCACGGTCCGATATATAATATTGATGAAGACCGTCTTAATAGTAGAACTTGGGCTGTGTTGAATTTACGAACGTGACTAATAGATAGGAGTCGAGATAATTGACTTCGCAATTTTATCGCAAACGCTAGCTTGAAGCTTCCTTGCTGAATGTTTTATTTAGAGGGCTCCCATGGTTTTTGTTGTAGAAAAACCAAGTATCTATTGTACAAAATTTATTGTAAAACTCAAATTAATAGAGCGTTCGAGTAGAAAAAGATATATATTGTATACGTCCCACTTTAATAATCAGATGAAATGAAATGGTAAAATAAAATGTTATTCTGCTTAAATAAAATAATTCCCTTTTTAAGTTGTAAAAAAAAAATAAATAAACGATCAATACAGTTTAATTGTATAGGAAAATAGATAAGGATAAGTGTTTTGATTTTTCCTTTTGAATCGGCCAGTATATGACTTACCTTAATGGCGGCTAGGAGTTTGCTCGGTTTGGGTTCGTCAAGGAGTTCTCAGTGCTGGTAAAATGTTTAAAGATTAAATTACAATAAAAGAAACATAAATTTCAAACAACGATAACACCTTTTATTAACAAAATTCTTGATGTGATGAACGTTCAGAAACTCCATATGATACGTAAATACTAAAACAAAATGTCGTGCATGTCTAAGCTAGTGAAATTTATAGCGGCAATTAAATCAATGAATTTAACTTGCTGTGGAGTTTAAAGTTCTTTAGCAGCAACCAAAAGTGAGTAACTAAGCTTTGATTAAGGTCTGGGAATAATGTCTGGTTGGTTATGGGATCCTTTTAGGCGGGTATTAGGTACGGATTTTGGTAGATGGCTTGCTCAGGATTCCGGTATAACTCAGGTAAGTCAAAGTAACAGGTAATATTCTTATATCCAAAGCTTCTGTCTTTAATTCAGATAATGTATCGAATTTGTATTCAATTGTTCGACGCTTACTATGACGTCACAACTCTGGAAAGACATTTTTAACGATGTTATCGTCTCGGTCTCTAGCTATCTACTACATCTCAGCTGACGCCAATACTATCCAATACCGATGAATTATCATTTGAAATAGAGAGCTCTAATTAGCTGTTCCGGTTTTGAACATCTGAGGGACGTTTTTCGGTAATAAAATGATATTTTTAAAATATAAATGCTTCTTTGAATATCTAATTCAGTAACAAATTCTTTTTCAGCATATTCGAAAAATGGCAAAATTGCATCACTATTGACAAGTATATTAAAAAATTTCTCTGCTAGCCAAGCTTTCGGTATTTATGGTTTTGCGAGAAATCCCTTGGTAAGTCCAAATGATGGTACAGGTGATTTGAGTTACTGGCTTTAAATAGCTGTATTTGAAGTTCCAGGGAGTTTCTTCCCAGAGAAGAAAATTTAAATGACAGATCTTGTCTGTTCGGTACGTACTGATTTTTTCACTTTTCTCTCTTTAAAGTGATTAGGATTCTGAACCATTCATTAGATAAAGTTTACATGGTAAATTAACAAATAATCAACATCACATTGCACATATCTAACAAATTCTATAAAATTTTACATAAATTATGTCAGTTTGGAGCTGTCAAAATAAAATTCTTAAATTACTAATAAATTCTAATTATTTGACCCTATTGTAATAAGAAATCGTCTCTACGCTGTCTTTCTGAAGTGATTAAAAGTTAAATTCGACTATATTAAAGAAAATTTACGTTGGCTTAAAATATACCAAGCAGATCCAAAAGTTATGGATAAATAAGTCGTATTCAAAGGAGGTTTATTTTATCGGACATTTTTAACATACAATTTTGATTTTAAAAACTTTCTCGGTCGTTTGATTTATTGTAGGGATGTTTAATGACATATATAATTTTAATAAAGCACATTGGAGTTATTACTTCACCATTATGTGAAAAATTAATCTTGCATTAGCATTATTTTACAATGGGTAGCTATTTACACATTATAATAGTAAAGCACATGTTTGATTAATTCTTGCAAGATACAACGACAGTCAAAACCTATGTCTACAACTTGTCCATTGAAAATACAGTTCCATTTCAATGTGGCAAGAACTACACATAAAAGATATACAAGTAAATTTGCTCTGTTTCTAAAATTAAAAAAAAAAGTCAGAATATGTTGCGATTGGCAATAAACTAAAGCAGATATAAATTCAAAGATAAAATTCTAGTGAATCAACTTCATCAATTGAGAACTTCAACAGTAAGCAGTATATCAATTTATAAAGAAACACCTATTACTAAGAGGGCAAATTGAAGTTATATTACCGCCCAAAGTAAGAATAGAGTGCAAAATATAACTCGTAAGATTGCAAAATGTGAGTGGATGAGTACAGAAATACAAATTCAAAGTGCCTCTTTCCACGCCATCTTAAAGTTAATTTTATCTTCATGCCGCAATACGCATTAGAATTGCAGATCCAGCTTAGTCAATTATCGGTTCAACTTTATACTTCGATTAAATGTACTTTACCTTGGATATTAATTGAATGGTAGAACACATAATTGCTCCTGTTATACGTCAACCTATAAGCGGCACGATAAATATATTCCAATAAAATTATTCCTGCACCAGGGGCAAATACATTTTTATTTCAGAACACAAAATAATTTACTGTAGAAACCGCTAAAAATAGGTATAGGGGAACCTAATATTGATTTATGCAAAGTAAAATTCTTCATCAGTTTGAGTTTTAATACACCGTGTGTTCTATTTAAAAAAATCGAGAAAAGTCATTTTGAAAATGGTAAAGCAAATAAGTAGGTACTTGCCTGGTTACTATCCTGTACATCCGGTGATCAAAATGATTTACGGGCAACGTCACCTAATCTTTTGAAATTTGAAAGCGTTTAGTAAGAAGAAAACTTTCCTTGGCGTACGTAATTTTTCAAATTTTTAGCAGAACCAGTTGCAACTCGAAAAATACGCAATTAATTACTTTGATAATCTGGGGATAATGTAATTAGAGATCTTCCATAATACGAAAATATACAGGGTGTTCCGAAAAATGAATTGTACTGTGCCATCATTTTTATGAAACATCCGGTGGAGCAAATTTCAACATCCTCAAAATGTTAAGTTGCTATCTATTGTACAACTGCCGTAATAAAAGACGGCAAAGACATAATAACTATACATAATAACTCAAACTTACACTGTATTGGAAATGTAATTGTGGACAACAATAGCTTTAAAGGTGTAAAGCACATTTACTTTATGATTTGTTTTTATAATTCATGTTTTTTACATCAATCCATACATGAATAAAGCAAATTTTAACAGTACATATAATTATTAGTGACCTATAGAGTTAATGAGCTTGTAATAGCACATTAAACATATAATATGGATAAAATATTCGACCACTAGATCTACTCCAATTCATTCATAATTTATTATATACTTAATCATACATTTTCGTTTCCGAATGACTATCACGTGACAACGTTTTGTATTCCTCATTTATTAATAATGTATACTATGCATTGAATAGAAACGTGAGAAGTAAATGAAGCACTAGATAAATCTCCAGCAAGCAGCAAGTACACCTAAGCACTCATAAAAAATACATATATGTGTGTGTAAATATAGTTTTTGACACTTCTAAGCCATGTAGTGAATTTAGCACACTTCCTGTCCCGCATAAGATATACTAGACACGTCATTGCTATCATTTATTTGTATAGAAGCGCATCTATATGCGTAATTAGGAGATAAATATGCGTTAACTAATCACTGTCTAGACATAAATAAAATCAACAAACTTAAAGAACAACTATGTTGTTCTTGTTAGGTATTGCTTCTGCTTTTAGATTTAGCTAAAATGTGTATAGGATATGCATATATAGCGTTAATCTACATTTAAACCAATTTGGATGACATATTAACATATACATGAATATGAAGCTGTGGTAATAGGTATACCTACACCTCTACTCGTTATCAGTTAGGCATCTATTGAATTAGAGTTGGAATATTGAAACGATGAATGCACCATTCAAACATTTCTGCAGATGCTCTTTCCATATTTTTTTATATGGGAATTTGTAAAACAACTTTACAAACATCTATTCCACCATATTCTCCGACAATGCACGCAAGTAGTGGATAAAAAGATATGGAATATATTCTCAGATGGTTTATTATTGACAAAACAACGAAAAATTCTCAAAATACTCTTAACTAAAATATTCAAACTTTACCCTTGATTTAGAATGTGGATATTTAAGGGTTTTGAATATAATTACGTTCACTTTGAATACTTATATTCCCTTAAATGGATTGCTATATTTGGAAAAATATTTATGACAACAGTACAAGAAAAGAAAAAGAAACAAGCAGTGGTCTCGTGCCAGTGCCAACCACTTTGAACTCTACACCAGGCTCGATACATTTCTTGTGTACATGTAAAAAAGGGCTGCCAACGCAGTTGTATTGCAGGAAGAAAGGCCTCCCATCCTCTCCGATCTGCACATCGTGCGACGAGCTATGTGATAAGTGATAATGTCGAGACCCCGAAAAAGAGGTTGATATTGAAATTTTACGTTGAATAGGTTACTTACAAAAAATTGGTAGTTTTCGGGCTATAAGCAGAAAAAGAAAAACCCAAAAATCAGATTTATTAATTCTTTTGCATCTTTTTCGACGTTTGTTCATGAAATTTTATTAGCAAACCTTAGATACGGATTCAGCACATCAAAAAACATATTGAATGAACGAACCCAAAACTGGACACGCAACTTTCCCACTTGGGATCCTTCTCACCACAAATTGACTATATTAATAGTTCGTAATAAAGATCATTACTGACTTGAATTTCTTGTTTATATATCACAAGTTTGTTTTATAGCGCCGCTAAAGTTATTCTTAGAGAAATTTTATAAGTAGAATGGCTAAGTTCTATTAAGCATGCCTCCGTTTAGGGGATATTTTTTAACAGATGTATATAGCATAACCCCTTCAAATCTGCTTTCCTTGTGATTCATATTTAGCCTAATAACTGTTCAACTTTAAATGTACGTACTTACCTAAATATAATTTTTATGTCGCTTTTAGGTCCGAAAGAGATATTTTGCCAGACACTATAAAATACAAAAAGACAACTTACCGAACAAAATCTTTATTTGTTGTCATATAAAAGCTAAATAAACCGTAATATACTATAGAATTTATTCAACAATAAATTTTCAAAACGTGTTTTGTTTACGACACAAGGAAACCTTTATAAAGGCCTCTCACAAACAGACAATTTTATTTTTATTTTTAGGTGATTTCTCCCGTAATAAACTGTATCTTATCCAAAAAAAAGGACATTTCAAAGGTTTCTTTCTGTTGTTGTCACGTATGAATAAATATAGCCGTCTCCGAAATTTAAAAAATATATTATAAATGCTTTTGTTGTATTGTAAGTCAATGATCATGTACTCAAAAATATTTTATATGTTATATGTGTACTATGTATGCATTAATGCAGTACTTTTATTACACCGAGCTGTAACAAACGTTTTTTGTTTGCATGATTTTATGATTTAAGTAAAAATAACAAGTTTGTCATAAAAATAATACAGTGGAACCTTTCATAATGAACAAAACTCTCAAGAAGTATATATTCTTACGGATTTTAAAATGTCATAATCAAGGAATAGAGGAAATGAGCCCCTCTGCATGTACGGGCTTCTCTAACACACCCGCACAGCTCAACTTTTGTTTCCAAGGCTTAAATTTACTTCTGCTAAAAGCACACTTACAAAATTTCTGGTTTTTTCTATATAGATTGGTGATACATACGTACTGCTGTGGTCTGGCACCCCGGGTTTTTGAAAATTCAGTTTTCTTTGTTCATTCCGTTAAGCGTTTGTCAATGTTGCGAGAAATTTCAAATTGTTTTATTTTCAAATAAGATTCAGTTAATATTTTGGATCGTTTAATTTGTTTATTTTATTGTTCAGTTGTTTATATTAATTTCAGTCAGGTGTACATTTTGCGTTCACTGGTATTGTATATATATTGTTTTGTTTTGCGGGTTCGTCCGTTTGCGGACAGATCTGAGTGCGTTGCATCGCACGCATCTGAGATTTTTATACTTATACGATTGTTTAACCTTGTGAGTTCAGTTCCTTGATCGATACGAAAGTAAGTAGATATATAAAGTTGTATTTCATTGCTGACATTTTGTGATTAATGATTTCTAGTTTTGAATCCACATTTCTGATTTTATTTCGTTCATCACGGAACTCATTTAATAACAATTGATAGTGTATTTTTGTGTACACAATTTAGATATACGATCTGTTATTATTTTTACGTGCAGGAAGATATTTTAAATTTAAAGAGTTTTTTTGTTCGTTGTTAATTTTTCTGATTTGTAATTATTTATTAATCACCTATGGTTGGGTGAATAAAAGCATTGTGCTTGCTTTTATTTTTCATTTATTTAAATTACTTGAATTTTCCACGTTTAATTTAGTTGTTTTAATATTGAGACCACGTGGATTGAATTGAAAAAAAAAATTATTATCTTCCTGAACTTCTTGTTTTCTGTTGCTTTGTAAAAGGATTTTTAATTGTCCTTTTTTAATTTAAAGTCAAATACAGTTTTGATTTAGACCAGGACCTTTTTTGTCCAAGGTTTTTTTATCTGCAAAGTTTGTAATTAATTTTTTTTCTTTTTTTTTTAAATAATAAAATTATTGAATTTTACTGTCATTCAAAATACTGTTCTTTTATTTTTAATTAAACCTTTTAAAATTTTTTTTTGAGTATAAAAGAAAGTCAGATTTCTTTCACCCACATTTTACTTTTCATGATAGTAACCCTGAGTTTAATTGTTCTTTTGCGCATTATAAAAATTTTGATTATTTGAGCTAGCTAATTTAATTTTTCATTTTTAAATTTCATTTTACATTTTTGTTGGTACATTCAGTACACAGCAATACGTACATATTCAAGTATTTAATATTTCTATAAATTTAGTGTATGTAGGTTTAAAAAAAACACTGCTTCTTAAAAATGGGTCTTTAAAAGGCTAGTATAGAATCCCTATCGACATAGATAAATGTCGAAGGCAGAATCCATCTAACGCTAAATCCTGCTCACTTTAAGTGCAATATAACCACATCATAAGATCCTTTCAAGTAGATCAAAGCCCCCTATGAGACTAATGCAGCTGTTGCGCTTTTCAAGAGGATCTATGAAACCATTAGGAATAATGGTAAAACAGTATAATACAAATGCATAAGTACTTATAAGTGATTCAAATGTGTAATGCAGTGAATGACGTGTTCGATCTACACGTAAAATACTATGTGCAGTATATGTATTTTGGATATGAGTGAAAATAGTTATACATTAATGTGCCTATAAAACATCTTTATTAGTGTCTGGTTAAAGTAAAGATAAACATTGGGAAACTTAAAAGGCTCATACAGATATCTGGAGTATAGGAGTGTGTAATAACACACGAACGTAAACCAGTATCAAAGTTGTCGTTTTTTCGCGTGCTCGGTAATACAAGCATAGGTATAAAAATGTTATACCTCACTTTTATAATATAATCAAAACTTTTTAATATACCTACTTGAAAGATAAAAAAACAAAATAAGCAGAAACGTGCTCGTCATTTGCTAGCGCAGTGCGGGCAAAATCATCACCTCCTAATAAATTCCTATGCATGCATATACCGTGCCGGCAAGCTTATGCTTTAGGTATGTTTTAATATGTCTGTTTCTGGAACTGTCCGGAAAATGAGCAAATAAAATTTGCTATTAGAGGTGTAATTTGAACAGCAATTTTGATCTGCACACGCTCCTGACAGTTTGCAAACCGTTTGAACTGTTGCAGAAACAAACCTATTATACGTGCATATACCAGTAGGTATAGCACAGACAGCAAAATAGTAGTCATAAGTAGGCATTTAGAGCCCCAATAGAATATGTATTGGCATCAGGTTAATACATAAGTAACAGTGGGTTTGAATCTGGATGGTGTTTTTTTTATATTTTATTTTTAAATTATGATTATTAAGAATAAGGAAGATATTACTTACTTGGATATACGGACGAGACTTAGAAAACGCCCCAAGAGCTCCCTTATTTAGTATCCGATTAAAAAAATATCGGATACAATTGTTAAATAAATACTACCAATTGGCTCAATTCAAATATTGCAAGGAAAAAAAAAATTGGACTAGTGACAGTCAATTGGTTTTTGTAATGATAATGTAGATAGTTTTTTAAATGTTTCGTATAAAGAAGTTTTTATCAATTTAATAACGTATAATAAGCTGACTCTCCAAAAATAAGTTTCAAGTGTGCCGTGAATAACAATTGGGTGCATCAATATTAATAAACAGAGAAGTTACCGATCGCCGTAAATTCGAAAGACTCGAACAAAATTTAAGAAACCATGGCGCTTTCAAAAACCCCAAATTCAGAATTGACAGTTTAAGGAGAATGTAGAACTAGATGTCCTGCTGTGTGTGGAAGAAAATCGTACTCCGATAATAGCAAAGCAAGTCGGCGTATCGCAGCAAGCTACACAAGCGATACCGAAGATGCACAAATTCAAATCATAGATCCCTCAAAAAGTGCAAACGCTGTTGAAAAATGAGTATGGTCGTAGGATGCAATTTTGCAATTTCTTCTTAAACACAGCGAGATCGAGATTTTTATCGAAAAATTATTTAGCCAGATGAATGCAGTTTTGGTAGTAATGACGTCGCTCATAGAAGATATAATCGATTTTGGAGCCCAGAGCACCCAACAGTTATTATTCAATGTATGGTGCGATCTTTGGGGTTGATCGATTAGTTGGCCCAATTTTCATACATGGCACCTTAAATCGTGCAAGATACCACCAACTGTTGTGTCAAAATATTGCACATAATGCTCTAATAAATGTCGAATGGCTAAATACGATATTTGCTGAGAAGTGGAGAGGGGCTAATGGACCAGTTCGTGCTATCTTCAAAGTCGGGTTTATGTTACTCCTCTAGAAAATGAAGAAATACTCCGGTAAAGAATTAAAAATGTTTGCCGGGAAATACCTCCTATTTTTATATTAAATGCTACTAATGGAGGGATAAGAAGGTGTCAACTATGCTTTGAACAAGGCAGCGGACAATTTGAGCAATTTTTGTAAATAAGTTTTGTACTAGTTTAAATACATTCTCTTATTTCTATAAAATATTAGTTTCAATAAAAAAAATTGTTATCTCATTGCACACTTGAAACCTATTTTGAACACTCAACTTGCTATTCATCATTAAATTCAGATAAAAAATCTATACCCCAAAACATTTAAGAAAATATATTGCCATTACAGAAAAAAATGACTGTCATATGTCGAAACCTTTTTGTTCCCAGTAATATTTTGATTACGCCAATTGGTAGTATTTGTTTAACCATTTTATTTGAAATTTTGTTTTTTAAAATCGGATAATGAATAACGGAGCTATGATTTGGCGCTTTTTGTCAATCATCCTGGTGGGAGTAAATATCAGTATGTAACATGCGTGTTCGTCAATTGCAGTGGTAACGGTTTCATACAAAATCCTTTCTAACTCTTATCAAATTCAAACTGCATTAAGGTTCTGCATTGATTCTGCAGTTCAGATATTATAATGTTTACCGATGATTTTCAGTTAATGCCCACGTTACATACACAAACGTAATCTTGTAGCTGTGGCATAACATTATACTCGATATGTCAATTTTAAGTACGGCTATTTTAATTTCATTAGGTTGTTTTTGGTTAATTTTACCGTACAGAAGCACTATTTTTCAAAATGTATCGAACATATCTTGATTTATGCATCTTGCAAAGAGAGTTTTGGAAATATTATTACCTTTAAAAATTGACAGAAACTGATAAAACTCTTAACGAATCTAACGAATGCCATAAACTCATAACAACCTGAAATATTTTGCGACTTGTCTACACAGCTGTCAACAGTTATATCAATAGCTACAAGTGATGACATTAATGATATCTACAAACCATATAGTGGCAAATTGAATGAGAATTGGTAACACAAGTGACTTTCAACATATTTTGTGTTTGGTCTTTTCTTGACGTCGCGACCAGAAATATCCAAATATAAAATCAAATTCGCGAAATGGGAAAAATAAAAAACAAAAGAATTCAGAATATTCATACTGTAGTCGAATTTGAAAGTAGTATAGGTGTTACTTAAACTACATTCATAAAATATTTTTTATAGCTTCAATTCAAATTTAAAAAACATATAATTAACCTTATAAATGGTATACAGAAAGATTAATTTCAAATTGTCACATTCCCGATTCCGATTATTTACCTAATGTGACAGAATTAAAATTATTAAACGCACTTATAACTTTATGACAATAAACGCACCTGCTTTAGTGCTTTTGTAGGTCTATTAATAATACCGGCACAAAATAATAAAAGAAAATTATTGTCTTAGGGTTAGTGTTTAATCTCTCACTACAATTAGATATCATGATACGAAGCATTTCGACTATAGCAGCAAAAACTTTAGCAAACATTCAGTGCTTTTAACTAGGTTTATAATTATAAATGTAACAATTTAACATAATTTTTCTATATATAATTTGAAGGGGTTACCAACCACTGGTGTATATAACTACATATAACACCAACTCCACCATTAGCCAAACAAGACTAAGAATAATAAGCTGCCGCGTCCATCCCTCCTTCCAGAAAACATCGACCTTCGTCTTATACCACTGTCAGGGTTAATAAAGTTACCAGTTAAGCCGAATCAACTAGGCCGGAACTAAAATGGTCAATCGAGCGGAAAGCCGAAAGGTTGACATTTTGCCCTTCTTCAATTTACCGTCGCCTTCCTTTGCAATAAAATTGCTAAGGAATTTTATATTGTGAATTTCGTGCACGAGGTGCACGCATGTGAAATAAGATTTATTGGGTAAAAACACATCATATTCCAAATTGGGGGGAAATAGATTTAACAAGCAAAGCGCAAGGGAATTGCGTCAAGTCCTGACAGAAGTACCTCTCGTTATAGAAAAGTTCTTTGAGATTTTGATCTATTTTTTCAAGCGAACAATTCTGATATCATTTTATTGCTTTCAATTTTTTTGCTTCTTGTTATATCCACTAGATTATCTAATTTATATATCTATAAAAATCTGTACAATAACATCTGCATAATGATTATAAGCGTAAAAGGATAACATCAAACATTAATATATTTCATAACTGAGGAATACTTGTCTTTATGTGTTTTGTGTTTTGGTCTTGTAAATAAATATAAAGTACAATGTCTTTCCAAGATAAGCTGAAAAGTGGTTAAAGTCGTCTACCGAATTACTACATTTCATGGATCCACACGGATGAGGAGAAATTTAAATAAGCAACTACAGAAAAGAAAGGTGTTTATTGTTTATTTCCTAAGATAATGTCTCTACTGCTTTTATTTACTTTTTGTTTTTAAACAATAACCACCACAAGTATTTTTTAATGAAGGCAAAATTCAACCACTCAAGATTCTTTGAAGTAATTCTCAATTTATGAAGGTGTTCTCCGATCTAGCTGGAAATTCTGTGACGAAAACGACACTAGCATCCATCAGGATAATAGTATGGTGAGAAATATATAATATATTGTATGGTGAGAAATATATTTACTTTTCTGCAGAGCTTACAAACTTAAAGAAGGGTAATCAGCCATTGCTAAAAACTACCAGCTCTTTCAGTCCCGTCAATATTCACCCTGTGGGGGTGATCTATAGAAACCGTTTCGGTTAAATCCCTACTTTTTTATCTCTCGATTAAACATGATGCAATATTTGATCAAATTTGGGGCTGTCAGTTTTAAACTGGCAATACGATATGAATAACATTCTAATTACTTACAGAAAATGCGGACTATTAGTGGTGACCTTAGATCTATATCATTCGGTGAACTTTTTTCAATTGAAGTTTAAATTGTCGTTAGTTTTGAATTAGAGTAGTCGAGAGGCGGTTTTTGGTGAAAACTCGAACCATTTTCCTGAGATGCAATTATCAAATTTAAGCCTGTCTGTTTTAAAATTACCAACCAATGGACATATACCTTGACATTATTATTACCTCAAAATTTTGCAAATTAAATCCAAAATTTCCGCACGAAAGTTCCGGGTTGACAGTAACTGACAATCATTTTATGGTTCAGGACGATAAGCATTTTTGTTCCAAACGATTAGTAGTTTTACATCTTCCGATTTAGCGCGATTTGCCGCGGGTTTCAAATAGATTTAGTAAATATTTTTAAGAACCAAGACGTAATAGATACAGCAAAAATTAGGAACAAAAGTAAATAAGCCAAAATCAATCTTGACAAAAAGTTATCAATGCTATTATAAGAACGGGTAAATACACCAATATTTTAGAAAAACAATCGCAGATTTCGTATTCAAAAGATGTAAGGAATTGAAACCACGAAACCATAAACCCATGTGCCTACTATCTGCCCCGAAAAAAAAATCTGTCTTGGGGAAAAGCTATACAAACTACAAATTGACAAATACCAAAATAATACGCAAAGGGACACGTACTTTTCAAACAAACTAAGAAACAATATCCACCGTAATTCAGCCTTTAAATCCAATAAAGTCAAAAATAAACCAGAAAAATACGATTACGATCTTCATAGATATGAGGAAAGCGTTCGAAAACGTATCAAAAATAAAAACAGTTAAAAAACTTTACAATTTTACGAAAATTCATGGCAATAAAGCATTTAAATTAGACAAAACTTTAATTTTTTTAATTGGAAACGTTTCGATAAATACGATTATCTCAATCAGTCCTGTTACTTTTGTTCATATAATGGTTTCTTGTTTTTAGGTATTATCACTGAATGGTATCGTGAAATCATTTTTATAAATTATATTGTGTCAATAGTCTGTTCATCCGATCGTACAAACGATCTCAAACTATAATTGTCGGAAGCACCGGAATAAACAATTATGCTACCATCAATATTATATATTACCTATTCAAATATCATCCAGAATCTAAACACTAATGGAGACATGGTAGATTAAAAATCAAATGCGATAAAAGAAATTGAAAAAACTCAATATATGGTGTTTAAGAGAATAATACATTTTGCTGGATATCTGGAGCGACACAATAAAAATGAACCTGAACGAACTTCAAAGGCAACAAAATAGAATATTATAATATAATAGATACATATACGGAAGTATGCAAGACAATAAGTGAACTGAATATAACAATAAAAAAACAAAATAAAATCCAATTTTAATACGCAAAATAGAAAATAAACTATTAATAAAAACAAATTGCACACCTAGGCATTGTTAGCAAATAAAAAAATATACCAATGCAAGACAAGAAAACGCTCTTTGAATTTTGAACATTTAGTGATATTGTAGCAATAATTCAAAATCAAGTAGTGTTTATTGCACTTTGTTATTCACCAACCAGAATTGCAGGATATTCTAACTTGATTACAAACAAATTCAACACCAATTTTTGTATGCTTGAAAAATGAGAAACAACAATTACTCGCCCAGAAAATTATGACGGTATCCTAAAATTCAACATTAGGACGTAAACAGCTTTTCAAAAAACCTTCATCCCTACTTACTGTCGATATTAACATTTATAACAAAATCAAGAATAGTATGAGTGCTGCCTAATTTGTTATAACAATTTTCATCGTTCATTCTTATTTGTTTAAATAAATTATTTTGCTAGCAAATTTTTAAAATATTACAATAGTAATAAACTTCCTCCACTTTACTTTTGTTGTAAATTCTTTTACAATTTGTAGTGCATATCTTTACAGATGATATTAGACACAATTATTTGAGGCTTTTCACTACAAAGTTCGTCTGGTGCTTCTGTTACTATAATTTGTAGCAATGTATAATACAATTGAGACGGATAAACTTTTTTAAGTAGCTATCTCAAAAGGAAATGTTAATGTTGATAATTTAAGCGGTAAGTAACGTATAAGTTATACGATTCGATGTTAAAGTCATCAATCATCGTGTAAGTTTGCGTACATACACAAACTTTGTACTTGTTTGATCTATTAAGGATTACGTGTGTAGAATACTTAGTGTATATTTAACTGTTACAAAGGGATATGTATTTAAACAAGTATACAAAATATTAATTACATGCAGTCTTCAAACAGTTATCTTACCTTTTTTAACATACACTTATTTGTTGTCAAAGTTTAGAGAAAAGTTTGTTTTTTACTAACACAAAGTATTACACACGTGATAAAGAATAAATATTAAATTAGCAAACACAGCGACTAAACTAAACTAAAGCAGTGCTTCAATATTCTTGCAACATCTTTGTTTGTAAATACGAAAAGCAAAACGTGTTCGTTTGGAACAACCGAACGCGTGATGCGCTACGTTCTGTCCCACCAGAGATGCCCTAGCCGAAAGCCGGTGTACAATGGTACTGAAATTGCGCTTAGCTGCGCCGGAACTGAAAAACCACTTGAAATTTAGCAAGCGCAAGCGCTTGTCCGTGGTTTTCCGAAGGAAACTTTTACCGCTTCTTCGTTTGCCCTTTAGGCAGATATATCTGAAACTATCGGCTCAAATTGATTATTCAAAATTTATTTATCGTATCATTTACTGGAATGTGCATAAGCTTAAATCAGATTTATTGCATAAACAATGCGTGTATATGTATGAATAATAATACATGAAACTACTTCCTCCTTTTTATTGTGAAATATAAAATAGTATTGTTTTGAATTCATATAAAGTTGAAAAAAATATGTCGAGAAACTTTTCATATTATTGTGTTGTTTATTGTGGCGATTTCTTATGATCAATTCTGTAGCAATCAATTAAAGAGTAAAAATATAAATAGTTATAAATGACTGTTGCTAAGATTTCTTATCGAACGTTTAATAGAAGAGTACCATTAACAAAAAGTAATACATAATATGGTTTAAAATCATTCTATGCATAATGTGCTTCTCTTGTTGTCTTGATCTTAAAAGGTATTTCTTTATTTTCTTCAACGTAGTGAAGTTACAATTTTTATTTCAAATTTTTCTTTCACTACATGTATTCATTCATTTTTGCATCAAAAGTTGTCCTCCTCGGTAATACTTCTTGCGTGTTTTAGGAAATCTTTCATAAATTTCCAGATTTCCAAAAATTTAGGGTGGGAAGTTCTGAAATGAACACCCGGTATGATATTAGTGCTTTATAAAATAATAGCAAATCGAAGATTCTAACCAAATTCCGTGGTTCTAATAGACTATAATACATAACTTTTAGAATGGAGAAGTAATATCTGTCAGCACTTCAAAATATACAATTAGATGGCGTCTACTCGTCCACACTCTAGTGTAGTGCTCTACATATGCAGCTCATTATTCGCGTTCCTGTGTAAAATCTCTTAAATGAAGCACTGGATTTGATGTAGAGGTCCACTAGATATCCGGCTCGTTAGCGTGACTTATCACCCTGGATTTCTCTTACTTAAATTGTGAAAAGTATTATTTGTTTGTTAAAAAGGAAAGTTATCTGTAGCCAAATAATATAATAAGAATAGGTAGGCATCTATTTATTATAACTTTATATTACATATCTATGATGGTTTGAAGCATGCAATAATAGCTTTTGTAATTAAAACTATACAATTAGGCGGAACTAAAACAGCTGAAACGCATTGACCCAAACCTAGCAAACAAAATTTTAATATCACTGTAATGAAATTATTACGCATTCACTAATATTATGCATTCAAATTCTGTTGCATTGTTTTCCGCTTATAGTTGGCATTTGTTCTAAATTTATTTTATTGTCAACATTTTCTATTGTTTTCGTTATTATTCTGTTGTTGCACTCGGATAGACATTATTATGAGGGAATTAATAAAGATACAACACAACAAAATATTTTGTTCTACCTAGCGATGGAAAGGGTTGAATTAACTATTTCAAATGTTTATTTTATTGTTTCCTATTTATTATTATTATTATCATTATTTTGGTTGGTGTACACATTTCCGCTTTTTGGCTTTTTGTATTTAATCTCTCATTTCTTCTACTATAATATGTACAGGTTTCTGACTGGTTGATAATCTTCTGGGTTCATCTTTGACTTGCCAAAAATTGTCTGTTTTGTGCGTCCAGGCCTTCGCAGTCACACATGATGTGGTTTGCGGTGTCTGTCATCCTATTACACAGTCTACTGGGGGTGTCTCCACTGCATAGCTTTAGTTGTTATTCAGTGCTCGTCTTTGACGGTCGCTTAGGAAGCAGCAAGCAACTCAAAATTTTTATATCAAAATTATGCATGGAACACAATGCCATGCTGCAAAGACAGTTTCAAAAACATAGGTGCCCTCTCCTACTTTTCAGTCTATTTTTTTTTTATATATATATAATGATTTGTTGTTACTTTCTTAAATATTCTTATGAGGCAATTTATTTTTTATTTTAGATGTTCTTATCAAATATTGAGAAAGATGTTCTAAAATTGTAACTGTTCCACAATGCAATATTGCATAATATGCTTCTCCTAGATTGATAGTGGCATATTCTTCTAGAGGAAAGATGACCATTGTATTTCTCACTTCACTGTAAATTCCAGCTCCAGCCCCATTGTCTGTTTTTGATCCGTCTCTAACCCAAATCAATGCACTAAACCTATCTCTGTAGTTGGTACAATTCAAGCTTAAATGATCTATTATTGCCATCTCTAGTGACTTGTTAAGTAGATAAGTCGAAATCATCTGGTCTGATCCAATCTCCAAAAGGTTACCTTCCTCATGATGCACAACTTTGCATACATGCCACTTGGTATTTTTTCCAATATGAGATGCCCGGCTTTTGTCTCCCACATTATCACTAAATGGAGAGAAGGGAGATCTAGGAGGCATTCCATTGCCGCTGTAGGAGTAGTCTACATTGCTCCTGTTACTCCTAAACACGCAAACCTCCTCATTTTGCTGAGTTCAATTATAGCAGTTTGCTGCAGCTTTTTTGTCCACCATATTAGGAATGTATAACTAATCATCAGTCTGACCACTGTGATGTTTGATATTGGAAATTGACGCTGCAGAAGTATTATCAATAGCTTCATCCTTTTCTACTTATATCTAACTATATAATCGAATATAGTCTAAAACTACTACTATGCATATGTGTTCTTTTATTTCTATTAAGTATGTGTATAGTTTATCATGTTTCTCAAATTATTTGAAATATTAAAAAGTAGCCTAGTTCTAATATCGAAACTATGCGCTGTGTGTTCTCCAAGGTTTAGTAGCGACAGAGCAATTTCCTTTTTAATCTATCTTTCAGTCATTTTTATCTCACGAGTGCCAAATAAAAGTCTACAGCGAACCGGGGTAACATTAAGAGTGAAGAAATCATTTTGAGGTCGTCGCAAATTGAAATCTGAACTTTCCAAGCGAACTTATTTTCGTTTGATTTTTGAGTTTGTAGTAAACACGGGAACACTTACTTTTACAGTTTTATGGTCAAGTACAAGTAGTTCCTTTGTTCTAACATGCTTGGGTGAAACACGTTCCTCTGTATGTCTAAAATCAAAGCAATTGTTTTAATAACTATCACACTGACAAAAGTCAATGCTAGGTTTTCCACTATCACCAAACAACTATGCACAATCTCTCGACGCGCGTTTCGCTAACCAAGTTAGCATCATCAGGAGATGATGATGAGATAACTTGGTTAGCGAAACGCGCGTCGAGAGATTGTGCATAGTTGTTTGGTGATAGTGGAAAACCTAGCATTGACTTTTGTTAGTGTGATAGTTATTGTTACACCAAAGGTTCCAAAACCCAATTACTGGAATTGTTTTAATGTTTCGATTGACTAGTTTTGGGGCAATCGCCAAGGTTTTTCACATATTCTTCGGTAAGCTAAAACAATTGTCCTCTTAAAAGGTCATCATAAAAGTGGGGATAAAATCCCTATTTGTGAACATCCTCCGTCCTGCTTATATTACCACTATAGTTATGTTTGCAAGCATGTTGTTTTATAATTGGTCTTCATTTATCACAATAAGTTCAAGCTCGGTAAGATCAGATGAATTTTACTTCAGAATTGCAAATTGAGCAGGTACCCAATTGTTACACCCCTGAATGCTTTGTGTTGCACTGAATATATTTCTCACGTTTATAATTTCAAGGAAAAGACAAGTACGTCAACTACAGTAATATCTACTATTTCCGATGAAATAATATGATGCTTTATTTTAAAATTCCATGTACACCTCTAATTTTTATTTTATTACAAATCCCCTTTCAGTTTTAACATTACGGGTATGTTCCACTATTGTAATCTCCTTACTTACTGTCACCCAACGTACGGTATTATGTATGGTAAAGATGCACAAGTTTTATTTATTGCTCAATGTAAAAATATATTGTCGAGTTCCTACCTATAACGTTATGTATAAGTACTACAATACTTTCTTTTTGCAATTTGTACTTAAATAATTCAGGAAAACGGAGTAATATATCATAGGCTGCGTTGTTTCCAACGGTTGTGTTATTTACTTTCTTGTGTGAGTAAAATTTACGACATGCTACGGTATTCACAGACAGATGTTTCCATTTGAAAAAGTACTGTTAATATAGAGATTACTTGCAGTACTGTGGAACGCTTACGCTTGCCACTGATGTACTTACATGTTATACATAAGGAAATAACTTTTATAACCTAATTTTAAATCTATATTATCTAATTTTCGATTTCTTAAAAATTGCCAGTAGGTCTGTAAATCTTTGGCTTTATCTAATACATCCGTGTAAGTTTTATTTAGCTATACGAATATTTAATTGCCTTAACGGCAAAGTTTATATACAGACATTATCTGTGGTAACAAAGTGTTATACATATAAAATAAAATTTGGGTATCAAATTGTCAATCAGTGTCCATTTAGAATTGTTTCCAAGGGAGTGGTAGTC
This sequence comes from Cetonia aurata, assembly GCA_949128085.1. Taxonomy (NCBI): domain Eukaryota; kingdom Metazoa; phylum Arthropoda; class Insecta; order Coleoptera; family Scarabaeidae; genus Cetonia; species Cetonia aurata. The sequence goes on along the minus strand of OX421886.1, from coordinate 19,050,827 downwards.
ATGGGAAATTGTTTCCAAATTTGTATTTGTTATCTCATCGATTTTTCCGTCATTTCTGGAACTAGTCTTTCATCGATCGTGTTTTCGTCTTTGCTAAGGAGGTCAAGTTCAGGGTTGTCTTTGGCCATATATTCTTTTTATTCGGCCAACATAAAGAAATTACAATAGTTGTTGACGTTATGTTTCTTCTATTGCCATTTTCTATATGTACTTCTTATTTGGTGCACTATTTCCTCTTTTGGTGGTGATACAATCATGTTTATCAAACGAATTGCTTCCTGCTTTTTTCTCATGGTACTAAATTTAATGGATAATCTTTTTTCCTTTAATTGGTTTCTTTTTTTTCTGTTTTGAAAGTGTTTATTAAATTTAATATCTACGCCACATTTTAAACATTCCATTTATATACTACATACCGCAGGAAATAAGCAGGGCCCCTTCTTAGATTGTTGTTACACAGATTTTTTAAAGTTTTGTTGTTATAGATTTACGTGTATGGTTAGCATCTTTTATTTTGCAAGCTGCGCCATAGAAATGCTGATATATTGCTTCTGGGATTATCGATGACACTGGATGTACATATATCTTCTTTGGTAAATTTGTTCGAGCAAAGTGGCCTTCTCAATACAACGTTAAAATCAATAAACCTATGGACTTCATTTTCCCTGTATTATGTGCGAATTCCTAGCGTACAGATATTGTTTTCCATAGATCCTTAGCACGTGTTCTTCCGTTTTTTTTTCCCATTTTTTGGCTTTAGGATTTGACCTTATAGTCACTTCATATTTCTCCGTGTCTCGTGATCGCACTCGTATGCAGAATGAGCTCTACCGCCGTGTCAGGACTGAAATGAATGAGCGTATTAAAAATGGAGAAACGAACTTACGAATTAAATATATTTCTGGAATTCCGACTATTGTCATGGATAATAAGTCGGAAAACTAAATAAGTCCAACATGTCCATTCCATGTCAGCCTTTCGTCGTGTACTATCAGAATGTCCGTGGCCTCAATACTAAAATCCAAACTGTCTATACTAATAGCTACACAGTTGATGCTGATGTTATACTACTTACTGAAACCTGGCTCTCTCCAGAAGTTAGTAATGATGAAATGTTTGGCAAAGCATTTAATATATTTAGAAAGGACAGGGCTTTTGATGTTGTTGATAGAGTGAGAGGTGGTGGTGTTCTAACGGGTTTTTGCAGCAATTTGAATGAGGGTCTCGTACAAACGTACTCCCGCTTAGAAATACCGCCGCTAATTGACCTACTCATCTGCAAGTGCAAAATAGGTTCACAATACTTCTACATTGTGAATATATATATTCCCCCGGATATTAACTCAGATGATTTTGAAATATTTTTGGATGCGTTGTCTATATATCTTCTGGAAAAACATGTGATTATCGCTGGAGATTTCAATGTCCCTGAATTCTCATCGTGCGACTCAAATAACGATCGCAAGAGTTTATTACTGCAAAATTTCATGTATCTCCTTGACCTGAGACAATTGAATCATATACAAAATGCGAATGGAAAATTGCTAGACTTGATTTTCACAAACATAATGTATGAATCCGATGTGCAGCATGACAATGATCCACTAGTATCGGAGGACACACACCATCCTGCACTGAGAGTTACTATCAACATTGCTAAAAGTGTAAAGTCTTCTAACTTTCCTACCAGCATTAATAATAGTTATAATTTCTTAAAAACTGATTATGACAGATTATGTGCAGAGTTGAATAGTACTGATTGGTCATTTATCGAGAATTCTATGAATATTGATGACGCAACTAATGAATTCTATGTTAAAATTTTCAATATATTTGATGAATCTGTACCTAAAATAAAAACCTCCAACAGCAAATTTCCGCCCTGGTTCAATAACAAAGTCAGAGAAATGCTTAAACTAAAAGAACACTACCTTAGAAAATGGAAGAACACGAATAGCATTGCCTTCTATAATGACTATAAACGATTACGCTCTGAACTAAAAAAGGAAATTAATAAAGCATACAAACAACATACTACCACAGCTGAAGACTCCATTATTCAAGATCCAAAGTTCTTTTGGCGTTACATAAACAACAAAAGATCGTCTTCCCGTATACCTGGTCGCATGATCTGGAACGACACAGAGTTGGAGGATCCTAAGGATATTCTTGAGGCATTCCGCTCCTATTTTTCAGAAACTTTTCAGCCAGGATCACAAAACTTCAAATGTGAACGTGAATTTGTGAATGCGAATATTTTCTATGTTGATTATTTTACAGAGACTGAAGTGTTAAATAGCATAAGACGTTTAGAATCAAAAGCAACCGCCGGTCATGATTGTATTCCCGCCTTTCTTGTGCTTAAGTGTGCTTCTTATTTTGTTAAACCACTTACGGACCTATTCAATTTATCACTTAAGACAACTACCTTTCCAAAAATATGGAAAACTGGCAAAATTATACCCGTTTTTAAAAAGGGGGACATTACTAACATTACAAATTATCGACCAATATGTATTTTATCTAATTTTTCAAAGGTATATGAACATCTCTTGTATACCCATATCTTCAGAAATGTAAAAACTATCGTATCATTAGACCAGCATGGGTTCATGCTAGGCAGATCGACAGTGACCAATTTAGCTCACATCACGCAATATATAAGTAAAGCATTAGACCGTAGAAGTCAAATAGATGTTATTTATACGGATATGTCAAAAGCTTTTGATATTATTAATCATTCACTGCTGATACGCAAGCTTGACTCTTTCGGTTTTTCCAGCGCCCTCACAAATTTACTGTCATCATATCTTGCAGATAGATTCAATTATATTACATACAATGGGTACACTTCTTGCAGTTTTCACGTTTCTTCGGGTGTTGCTCAAGGCTCAAATCTTGGCCCTTTGCTATTTAATTTATTTGTGAATGATTTGTTAACAAGTTTGGATTGTAATATATTAGCATATGCTGATGATATAAAAATATACAAAGAAATAGGAAATGTCTCAGATTGTGTTGATTTACAAAATAACCTCTTACAATTATTCAATTGGTGTGAGCGAAATGGATTAAAAATTAATATTGAAAAGTGCGCAGTTGTCTCTTATGCTAAAGTCCATAGGGCTACAATATATCAATACGGCATCAACAACTTGCCTATTAATCGGACAGCAACGTTCAAGGATCTTGGCGTTCTTTTTGACAGCCAATTAACATTTGCAGAGCATATTAATTTAATAACCAAGTCGGCTTCGAAAAGCTTAGGCTTTCTCATTAGATCTTGTCGAGACTTTAATAATATTAGCACGTTGAAAGTATTGTTTTACACACTTGTAAGAAGTAAATTAGAGTATGCGTCTGTTATATGGTATCCAATGTTTAACTACCTTACACAATCTGTTGAAAGAGTGCAAAAGCGCTTTCTAAAGTATCTTTCATACAAGATAGACCATATTTACCCGGGCAGAGGCTCAAATTATGACATTTTGCTTGAACGTCATAATTTTGTTTCACTACAGAAAAGAAGAGAGCGTTACAGTGCAAAATTTTCTCTTTAAAATAATATTACAAAGAATTGATGCTCCTCATTTGCTTTCGCAAGTAGACTTTGTTATTCCAAACTACAATGTACGCTTTTATGACACTGTTCGCATTCCGAGATTTAACACAAATGTTTTGCAAAAAGCACCGATAACTCACATGGCACGAAATTTCAATAAATATTGTCTTGATCCATTTGGCTAGTTCTGAATTTAATTGGGTGGGATAGCATGTAGTATGTAGTAATTCATTATGTAGGTTCTATCTTACATCATTATATATATATATATATAAGTTAGAAATTAATTTTGTTTTGCAATCTAGATTAGGAGTAGTAATAAGTATATTAGATTAACTGCACCTTTATGTAATGCCTTTGTCCTGTAATTGGTGTTGGACACTGTTGGACAATAAAGTTTACTATTATTATTATTATTATTATTATATTTGTTTAAAACATTCCCTTTTACAAACGCTACATTTATATGATATTTTGCCAAAAGAAATAATCCATCCAGCATATTATTGAGTAATGACGAATAACACAATGTCCATGAAAATAATAAGAGAGGTTGTGAGTTTGAATATAAAACACTTACTACTGCACTCATTTTAATAGCCACTGAAGCGAAACTGTTTCCTTTATTAACATAAAATTTATATAGGATCTATTTCAAAGCTTATAATGGATGTAATGTATGTAAACTGATATTTCCAAACATTTACCTTTCTCTTAAAAACTTAATCAAGCAGATAAGTTCGATATACATCGATACATATATTTTCTAATTGTAAATTACTTTTCCTTCAACCCTAGCTTGGAAGTGGCTGAATACCGATACTTTACTTTATCATGCAAAATATGTACCTTCTTCCATGTTTATAAGAATTAGTTACTTACTACAGCAGAATTACTCTCAGGTGGCCCAAATTCACGAGCTCGCACAAGAGACGCACAAGACTGCACACCGTACAGCATTGCAGATACATATTACAATAATGCCACGGAAAGTTCCACTACATAGAAATAAATAGATGTAAGAGATAATGTATTGTATCAAGGGATCGGAGCTGGTATGCCGGAACCTCGTCAGCACTTTGCAAGACATCGGCTGGTGCGGGGATTGAAGGCGAGGTATTGGCATTCTGGTGCTGATACCGATACAAGGCGGAACTCAATAAATAGTATAGTGTAAGTGGTGTTTTTGTTGAAGACCGACCCCCGACCTGACTGTTTCGGTAAGTACCCTTAAATTATCTTTTGTGAGTTGCGTAAGCTACCCCCCCGACACGCAAGGCGAAGGGTACGTGACAAGAAGAACTGAATTACGAATTTCGTACGAATCGCGAAAATAGTGGGTGTCTCACTGCATTGAACACACCCTCTTGCTATTGCGCATCCGCCAAGTGAAAATAATTCTTGTCTAGTTACTCACTGTTTGATGTTTCACTTCATTTCTCACATAATGTACTTAACTGTACGGATAGAACAGATTGTTTAAAAGCGACACTTTTGTTTGTTTGAAAACAATATTGTTCACATCAAAAGAACTGTTACTTACAAAAATAATACTTCTTTATTATAAGAAGCACTTGTATTTGACTTTATTTATTCGATGTGAAGAATATTTCTTTCAATGAGAGAAAATTTTCTATCGGTGCACGTGATACACGATTATCATTTTGTTAAATAATACTAATATTTAGGAAATACATTTAATTTACCAAAATTCCGAGCATGTTGTCAAGCAATAAGCAATACTAAACCAAAGATTGCGACAGAAATCCATAAGCCAGTTAAATATAAATCACTTATTGACTAGAAACGAATCTGAGTTGCAATTCGATACGCGGATACATCAATTTTGACAGCCAGCGTACATACGCTACGTAAAGAAGTCTTTTTCCGTAGAGAATATCACTTCAAGACCCGAAGCAATTGCCTAGGCAACTGCAACTCCAAGTAAATTGATCCATAACTACCGAGTACGGATTTTTATAACCATGGGACGAACAAATTCCGTATTAAGTCCAATATCTTGGTTTTACTCTTCTTTTAGTAACTAAATTCCCACGCGAAGTTCTTCGACGGAAGTTAGAAATTGTTTTAAAATATAGAAGCTTATACCTATATATAGGGCTGTCAGAAAGTCTAGACACGTCGTTCTAGCAAGGAGATTACTTGATCTAAAATTTTAAAATTGCCTATACTGAAACTGGAAGTTTTTGTGATTATTTTGACCTATAGTTTAAACGAAGACAAATGTTGTTCGCGCTTACGTTATATATTCGTAAACTTCAATTTATCTTTTTCATAATGTGAATTTTCCGTAATACAAACATATATATTTTCATCTATAAAGGATGTCCAGAATATAGGCAAAACTTAACTATTTTGTTGTGTTAAATAAAACATCCTGGATATTATGCCGCGTATAAATTCCAAATGAAGAGATAACTAGACTTTACATTTGCACCATATTGTTATCTTCAACAGTAAAGCTACAATTTAAACTTTTGTGGTTGAAATGTAAATTTTCAACAAGCAGGGTGTCAACTTCAGAATTTGATAGCACTTGATAAGAGTCTTTAGGCAAAATAATTTTTATCGGCGGAAATACTCATTAGTTTCTTTTTTCGCGTTTCTCCTTTTTGTATGGATTTCTTCCAACGATACGGACCATACACCGTTTTAAGTAGCTTGTGCTTCTTTCCTACCCTTCCAGTAATTCAGGGAATTTTGTTTGTACTGCATATCTATTAAGTATACCGTTTTCTTATGATGTACAGGATTTTAATTGATTTTGTAAATATTTTTCCGAAATTGGGCTTTCAGTATCAACTAGTTCTGTAGAACGTGGTGTAAATGGTTGAAAAAACTGCAAAGTTTTTATCATACCATAATATAACCTAATATTCCCTTTACGCTTTTGACGCCAATTATAGATTCAAAAAAATTATAAAATCGCTTACTTCAAGTATGAAAAACCGCTCTAACACACTCCAAATAGTAATTCCAACGCCACAACAATCATTTCAGCTCCCAATCAGTGTTCCAATGATGTGACAGTAAATAGGCTCGAACGAGACTCTTCAATCGGCCCCAGAATTAGAAATACGCCACCCCAAATCTTCGAAATCACTGGATTTCCATCATCCTGGCACTACATACGCAATACTCTCATTCTTGTAAGTAAATTTTAAAGTTAATGACTCTTATTGTGATAGCAATTTAAAAATTTCTAGATAATTATTTGAAATGCAACTACACTCGGGAAAAAACCGAAAAAGAAATCCTTCACATTTGTTTTCAACAACTTGATATCTCCTAGGCAAAAAGGACCCCAGCAACGATGATAGATATCGTTTCCAACGATACGATACAGCATAATCAACCCACGTTCGAACAATCAGCGAAGGAACTTATTTCCTTAAAATCCATGGTAACCTGCCCCTTTTGAATTAGATACGAAATAAGTAAGTTTTTAGTTTAAATTTTAACAATATGTTTACAAAATAAATAAATAAATAAATCAAAATACATTTACATAAAGAATTTTATAATTAACGTTTGATGCTGTAGGCTGTAGGTTATGTATAGCATGATATATCATAGCAATATATATTCATGCCTCTTCTCTTTTAAGTTCTTTAACAAACACGTAGACAAGACTTAAAAACTCGCCTTTGCTTAATACTATTAGGGACTGTTCAGTTTTTTTTAGATAAAAATAAATAATTCGTCATTAAATATTCTGGCAAAATATTTTCTAATTTCCTTACCTCAGTGTCTTTCTCTTCTTAATTTAGTCGCCCAGTGTGACCATTTTTCCTTTTCTTGGCCATTTTGTTTTTCCTAGTGTCTGATTAAAGAGCGTATGAATACGGTTACAGTACTATGACGGTCTAAACGTAAATGAATATATTGCAGACGGTTTAAGAATGGTAGATATTTATGTAAATCGCCTTTGAGTTGAAGTATCGAGTTCTTTTATGCAGTCTGAGACGTTATAGAACAATTTCACGCTTCCTTCCTTTCATCTTAGTCGTCAAGTAATCGCAGTGCATCGAGTAAGGACATGTAGTAGAAAATTGGACTGAAGCTTCGATTTGAGGGGATGCAGTAGGTAGGTACTATTCATCAAAGGTCTATTTTATGGGGCATTAGGTTTCATAGATTTTAGTAAAGCTTATGATCCGATAAGAAGGGCGAACAAAAATTATCGAGATCTTGCAAGAATTTAACATTGCTTGAAAATTAATCAGCCTGATTTGAATTACACTAAAACGAAAGCAACAAATATTATTAAAATTAAAGCCGAACTTTCAAAGGACTGTACTAGTCTGGCACGGGCTCAAAACGAATCATGTTCTATCGACACTCTTTTTCAATTCAGTGTAGCAAGCAATCGTGAAAGATGCACAAGCGAACAAAAAAAGGAAACATTATATATAAATGTATCGTATTTGTAGCTAGATACGGAAAGGGGTTAAGAAAAATCACACAAAGATTAGTGAAAAGAGTTTAACAAATGCGGCTGAAAATATGAAAAATAAAATCCTAGTGATGATTAATACAATTTCACAACCATAAGTACGTTGGTATTTACATTTTGTAGCGTTTTACTGATGTTATTGAAATATGGAAATATATTTCCAAAAAGCTAGAAGAATTTCTAAAGTGTTCATGGTTTTTGTAATGCCACTTGCTGGAGCCTTGAGGATTCATTGTGATACTTTCCCAAAGCAGATTTGAAAGCTTTATAGCCTTCAAGCATTGCCTTTACTGTATTCGTTTTTGCCGACTGCATTATCGTTGAAAGTTTTTATTTGGTAACCAAGTATAGTAGTATTTGAAGATGAAAATTCCATCTCTCAGCATTTTCGAACAATATGTTGATGAAGAAAAAAAGTATAAGACTGGTTGGCAGATATGAAGAAATATGTTGCTCTCAAACAGCATTCGGCAAAACAATTGCGTACTAAAGTCATCGAATGTGCAGCGCAAAAAGTATAGAAAGTTAGATCATTATGCTTATTTATTCGTGGTTGTACTCGTGCATATTAACCAGAAATATTGCTTGCGTTATCATAAACTATGGTCTATATCTAGATTTACTTTTCTCAAAGTGTTTAGAATAGTTTCCTCCATGTCGGAAGTTGAGTACCCGACTCTTCTTGTTTCCTTAATATTTTTTTTTACTTTTTCTTTTCACTGTTCGCCCACTTTGATTTCTCATCTCTGGCAATGACCCAATTGCACCCTATGCTTAGTCCGCCACTGTCCCACGTGTGTGTAACGGGAGAGAATCTTGGATGACATGGAGGAAATTGGAGGACACAGTATTAAGAAAGAGGGGAAACATTGGAAGATTAAAGTAAAGAAGAGAATAGTTTGGATGAAAACGACAATGTCTTGGACCTAACGGACCTGTCAAAACCTATGTATTTAAAAACATCGTTCATATGTACCGCACGAACCATCCCAACTACAAAAAGTTATATGCATCATTATGTTCAGGTATCGCACGTTTCTGTTTGGAGTAGAGGTGGTTTCTGCTGTATATATGCGTAAGAAAGTGTATCCTTTCTAAGAAGGTGTAATGCGTATAAAGAACTTTAGCTATAAATCAATATTTTAATCCATAATCTCAGAGTATTAGTAAATATTCACGAACACATAATCTGTATTCTTAACTCTTCGAAACTCTGCAGAATAGAGCTCCTGAAAATAATAAATAAGGTAATTAAATTGTCAACTTAATTAATGGAGCTCCATCAAAACTAATACAAGCTAATATTAAGTAGATGTAAGGAAAGCAACTGTAGCGGCAGCATTCGAATTCAGCAGTGAATCGGTTGGTCTTAGCATGGTTAATGATGCTTTTGTTTGTATACATCGAATAATCGTTATTTATTTGCCTGTCAACATCCGCTATGGACGAATGTTAATAACAGCAGATTCAGGCTAAAATCGACTTACATTACAAGGGACACGATCCGATAAACAATCATTAAAAGCCCTCTTCTATAAAAAGCCGGCGAGGGATGTTCATTATAAATTGCTCCCGGAAAATTTTCGGACGGCTGAGAGTGTATCCGCGAGATGACTATCGCGTTTAGTTATTTATATAGGGGCCAAAATAACATCGCTGTCTTGCGTGTTAATGCCAAATAAAAAAGACTAAACCGGCGCCACACAAAAAAGAAAAAACGCTTCAAGGCAAATCGGATGAATTTTATATGATGTTAATTGATGATTTAGTGTGTTATTTCATGCGGTAAAACTGCGGATACTGTAGATAGGAGTCAATTAAGTTACACTTCTACAGTTTATTTAATTTTTAATGTGAAATACTTTACTATGAGAAAAAGGTTTGTACATTGCTATAAATAAAGTTCTTCGGCTTAGTACTGAGAATGTAAAGAAACAGACGTGCAATTACTCGTGAATTTCTCATTAGTCAGTAAGAGAACTATGGTGCACGTAATAATTGCATCCTCTAGGGCCTACTTTAGAGCTGATGTTAGGCCTAAGTTCATCATGCATGTTCAGGCCCTTTTTTTGTAGGAACCATCTAGCATGAACTTTTTGCATTATATCTACCATTCCCTTTATCCTTTAAATTATGCCAGCCAGTCCAATATCCTGGTGCTCTAATCTATACAGATTCCTGGCAGGTCGATCGAAATAATAAATAATAGTCTGCATTGGATATCTACGGTGCTGATTTCAATTTTCTGTAGGTGTAGTTTTCAGTGCATAATGATAGGAAATCCGCTACTATGCGAAGATGATTCCTACTAAGCTTTAGCAGTTCTTCACTGTTCTTCTTTGATGGTCGCTTGACAAAGGTCTTTCCATGAGTTCGCCTGGTTGTGTTGTTCCAGTATTCTTTGTATTTCTCTTGAACCCAATTCCTTACCTGCTCCCGTACTGTATCTTTGGACACTCTTAGAACAGATCCTGCACCGATAAAGCAAGCCGATGATCCCTTTCATGCCGACTCGAAGACTTTTCCGTGTCCTTCGATTGCGGAATATCCAGACACTCACAGCAAAGTAACTTCATTGCGGTCCACCAAGGTATTCAGTTCTCGAATGCATTCCCAAACAGTCTTAATTGTTTACTAATGCCCTCAATGTCGCCTGGCTAGCTATTGTAATACAGATTCGTTTATTTTGATCGATTTTGGCATTTAAAGTATCTCAAAATTTGCTTCTGAAAAGTTTTTTTCAAGCCTTTCAGGAAAATGTGATCATATACATGATTCTGGTGGCGGCCGGAGAGTTGTTATAATGTATTCTACTCTCCTCTTGTCTTCCAAATACCGACCTGCAAATTGAGTTGAAACAAGTATTTTGACGCTTTCCACAGTGGAATATTTTTTTACTTACGAAGTGGATTCTTCCAGTATTTGAGTACTTTCTTGTTTACCAAGCAATTTATTTGTTGTTTACCTATGGTAGTCTAAGCATTTTTGTTCTATTTGTATCCATTAATAGTTATTTACGTATCAGGGCTGGAAAGTAATCTTTAATCGAACAACTTCGGAGATTGCGAGCAGAGGCGACCGGGGCTTTACAATTTCTACCCTTGTTAATAATTTGCTTTGCTTGTTGGAATATCATCTATATCATTTACTTCTTATCCATTTATTTCATTTTCTGTTTCTACTATTACCATATTGTTGTCTGAGTCATATAATAGTTCTCTAAAGTGTTGTTTTCAGACTGCCTTGTACTGCTCATCATTTCCTACTAACTTCCCGTCCTTGTCTTTGATGCATATTGTTTTACCTTTACAGGTACGCTTTAGTTTGTTCATTGATATTTTTATAGAACAATTTTGTGTTTCGATTGTAACTTTCTCCGTCTGCCATAAATAGATGGTCCCTTTATGATGCAGAAGAGAGCTATAAAAGGACCCAACAAGGAGTTTTAATGGAACAAATACGTAATGAAAGATATCGTTGCAGTAACTGCCTACACGAGTTTAGGGGTAAACTGCCGGTTGATATATAACCTTGTGAAACTAGTTCCAAATGATAGTTAATGTAACTCGAGCAATCATAAAAAGTTATAAAGCTACATTTGACGGTTATAGAAAGAAGAAGTTCACAAACAAGATGTCTAGACTATTTAAAATCTTAATGAGTAAAGATTCTTGTTATATAATATAATGTTAATGACAAAAAGTCAAAACTTCATAGCAAGTGAAACATTTGTTACTCTGAAAAAAAAAAACAAAACGTTGATCCGAGTAGATATATTTGATTATTAAATTCGTCCTTTGTATTATCATCAAAAGAATTATTAATCCAAAGAAATTACAAAATATTGCTGACCTGCGGCAGTACATTCTACTAGCTTACCTAGAGTGGTGAGAAATTTGACTGACAGTGATGGAGTTTTTGAATTATTTGTTCTACAACGTACCTTCATTCTTCTTTAACTCTAATTCGTAAAACTTAAACTGTCAAAAGTTTTACGGTTTTCTCTTTGGTTTTGCTATTAAGCACTCATTATTTTTTACCAGAATGCTCTTAACTGTAGGAAAAAATTGCAAATCCCAACATCCACAAAAATTCACTCTCCACAATTCTGATATGGCAAGGCAAGTTGAATTTCTTGTAGAGGATTTCAAAGATCACCAAAGGCGAAGTACCTCCATAATCCTTACGCCCTTAACTCCAACTTGCTCTACGTTTCGACTTGATTTGATTTGACAAAAGATTGCATCTGCGAGCCCTAGAGCGTATTATAGAATAGATGTTGTTCTAAGGCGCAAAAGGGTCCACAAGGTTGTCCAAAATCTTTTTTCAGGACAGGAACGGAAAGAATTATTTTGATACTTTCACAAAAAAATTGGAGTATACCTTCACTTTCACAAGACTGGAGGTAAACGCTTTTTGTTTTGGCGAGGAATTTATATTCTGTCTAATTGTCGCAAATATTAGCCAATAGCAGGTTCTGGTTTGTGAAAATTGTTGCGCAACTAACTTTCTTGCAAAAGTGCCGCTAAATCGTTTCTCTAAATAAGAATATGATCTGGTGCGTACAATAGAGAGAGATTGTTAGCCGTCCCAGTATATTTCTAATATTTTGTAGTTTTTAGTTGCTTGGTGGCTTCAACATAGTCTAAATGTTATTTTGCACTGTTCCTCCAGTATAACATCAACTCTAAAGGCTTTCTCAACTATCTCGAAATGAAAAAAAAAAAACCGAGATGAGATTATGCTGTGCAAAATGTGAAACGGTTTTGCTTGTAATTAAACTGTTACAAAAGCATTGCCATTATATTTTGTTCAATTTCATTCTTGACATGAAATTTTATGCCAACGCACGGTTCAAATTTTTAAACTCCGTCAATTTACATGAGAACAGGAACCCTTATGAGATTAGTTTGGCGAACGACTCCATAGAATGTACAAATACGCTGCACACTTACTGAATATTTCAGTTCGTTGCACGTTTCAGCGTAGGATGCACGTCACTGATTTATATGCAAATACAATATTGACATTGGTGCTAAAATATGGAACTCAACCACAATGCAGCATTTACTGAATTAATAAGTGAAAGGAGGCATCAACAGAAATGTGTGAATCCATGTTTCAAAAACTAATTAAATGTAACTAAATTTTAATTAGTATTTCGCCATTATCCGTTGTTTTCTTTTTATTTATTTACGATGTTTATAATATCTTTATTACTATATATTTGGCGGGTGAAAATCTCAAGCAACAATGAATTCATATCTTAGTTAGACAGCCGTTTGGAACGTAAAACTCGACTGTAAACATCTTCATTGTAAAAAGATATTAAATTTAGGTTTATGGAAACACATAAAACTAGGCATGGGATATTATCCACTTTTCATCAAGCCAGAAAACAGAGTATCACTATGTAAGATTTATTGTTGTGCAATTGAATGAAAGGTAAAGGCAATTACGTTTGGATTAATATGGAAAGAACAAATCATCTTCATAATACTTCATTTAGTAAATTTAGAGCTGGTGACGTACATCAAAAACCTCCGGGTAAGCTGTGATGATCTAAGCCATTTCCATGTTAAATTATTCAAATATAGAGTTGTATTTTGATTTGCAACGCAGAATTAATAAATAAAAAAAAGGAAAATTGTACACACACAGCGGTTCCGTCGACTGTGAAGCTAAATGTAAGCGAATTGTTATTTAGTCATGTTAAAATGAGTCAATATATTCAAAGAAACGAAAATATTAATTCAACAATTTTTACAGTTCAAGTCAAATATGTATCTATGCACGGCGCGTGGTTAAATTAAATTCCCTTGCTTTTTTGTAAAAGCTTCATAAATTAAAACAACAAGATTAGAGCTTTAATCAAAATTCTAAAATTATCATTTGAGTAACCTAATATTATATGTAAAACGTTATTTTTATGTTTAAAAATTGTTTGTATATGGGTGGTATGTGCTGTTGCGATTATAAACGATGCAAAGTAGATTTGTGGTGAAAAATTCTTTGTGTAGTTATTAATTCGTATTAAATATAGACATATACAGATATAAACATTGAATTAATTACTTGCTTGTCCAGTAGCATTAGCCAAATGAATGAAACAAAAATACATATTATATTACTGATAGTTTTGGCCTATATTATCGACAGAAAATATATAATTATACTAATGAAAAATACATGATGTTGCTATTTCTGATAAATATATAATTTGGTCTATTCATTGAGCCTGAGTGGTAGTAAATGAAACATCACATTTGGAAAACAGTAAACTGTGAACGGAATGGACATCCTACGGCAAAGCAACTGAATGCTCTTCAATATTATCAGATTTGTTCGTTGATGTTACACCAATAACATTGTTGTATGTTTTATCTGTCTCTAATATGCACAGAGAGGATCTTCTATACTGTTTTACTTATGAGCCAGTGTAGAAATCGTAGCACCAACGAACAGACCTATTATATTTTGCTTCTTCATTGCATAGCAGGGTAGCTGCGTCTGAATAATAATTCCTCAAATCACGTTCGAATTACATTGCAACTGTGATAATTTCGTCCGTCTTGGAGTAAGCCTTTCAATTCGCAAGGGCCTCTATCTCCCCTGGGGTACAGAGATAATCATTACATTAAACAATCAACAAAAATAATGACCTAATTATAATTATTATTAGATAATATTATTTAAAAATTTGGAATTATTGCAATAAGTATCACTAAATTGTTAATATGACAGCAGCATACGGTTAAATAAACATTTTTTTAATAAGACACTTATATTTTCGATGAATTCAACAACCTTCTGCTGGAAGTGTACTATCAAAACATATTTAGTTAATATTTATAGTATTTAAGGAGTCGTATAAGTATGCAAACAGCAGTCGCCACCCCAAATATTCCCAAAGCGCTCCATTTTTCTGTTCGTCCTGGCGATGATTGGTTAATTGCAGCGCGTTCAGCAGCACTAAAGTATTCGCTGTGGGATAGACAGCGCTGCGATATCTGTCATGCTCGTATAGTTGCCGATGTAACTTGTGTTTGCAGTTTACTGTATTTTATTGAAACAGCAAATATAAAATATTGTATTTGTCGTTTTTGTGTGTTGAGTGAACAATAAAATTTTAACAATTTTTTTAATGTTTAATAACACGTATGCATAAAGTGATTGAAAATTTTCAGTCAAATCGTAGAATCACTAACTTGTTTTTAATTCACCGGCTTGTTGCAGATCGCCTAGGATGTTTTTACGATGACTGATATTGACTAGGAGACACATATAGAGTGTTATGTTATTTATCTAATTTATTTACTAATTATTTTACTAGGTGTACAGCTTTGTATATAGTAATTTTAAATGTGATAAAAAATATTTTTTATTGAAAACTCATCTGAATACAATCATATTTACAACTACGTACATAAAAAAAAATTAACTATATTAGATAAAATATTTATACTGGTTTTTAAGATATATTTGTAAAATATAGTTTTATGTGCCGGTATTGTAGGTAAATCCGGAAATTAATTTCTGCAATTTTAGGTTTCCGCGTCGAATGTAGGTGTTCACATCATTTTTTGTATGCTTTGCTTATGCATATACATATCTGGGTTATTATTTAATTGTCTTTAGGTGCTATTCATCTCAGATTAGTTCGTAACTAGAGCATTATCCGAGGCATTTCACTGTTGTACGGTTGGAGAAAACGATCGAAGGTGCACATTAAAAAATATATGCAATTCCTACGAAAAATTCCAGTAATGTATATGGTAAAATTGCCAAAAATTGGAAAATTTACTAGAAAACTTTAGGTATATTTTTTAATTTTTCGTCAATTTACCCTATACATTACTGGAATTTATTTTAAAGACAGAAGTATAAAATATGTCATTATAAAAGATTGAACAGAAACAATTAATAAAACAGAAAGTACAAAGAAAAAAAGAGCAATACACTTACGTTATGAAATTACATTATGAGACTAGATTACAATAAAAAAATTTGCTAAAGAATAAAAACATTTTGTTTGCGGCCATGTTTTAACATTTTTTTAATGGTAAAATTTTCCAATCATTGGGCAAGTGATTATATATTTTAATACCTAATAGCATTTTCGACTTACTGCACTTTTATGCACTGATTGTACTTCCATCTTATTTTAATACATAATATTAGTAAGGGAGATAGATATACTCCACGCGTAAAGTGCAATAAGTCGAAAACGCTATAAGATATCTACACTTTTAGCGGTTAAGTTTAAATTATGTCTCATTGAATGTATTTGTGGATACACTGATCGGTAAGTAAGAAGAAATTGTTTTTTACCTAATATTAGCATTACTAGTGCTTACTTCCACAAACTGAAATCTATTAGATAGGTATGAGGAAATCCATTCCGCTACCTTACCTCTAAGAACCATGGTGTCAAGTTTCTGCAGAAGTATGTTGGATACAGTGAAATGCCTTTGACAGGTCGCAAAGTATATTAACAGGATAAGTCTTAGTTTCAATATTCTCCAGAATGCAGTTATAAATTAATTTTAGAGCTTTCAAGTAAATTCGGGAAAACACCCGCAATTGATCAGATGCGTTCACTAATTGGTATTTACAAAGTTTAATTATATTAGCAGGTATGCCATCTGGTCCTGATGTAAATTTGTTCTTAATCTTATCAAATACTGTTATCATTTCAGGTTCTGAAAATGGATACAAATACATGGTATAGGAATTGTAAATATTTTTTATTGTGTAGCTCGTTTGAAAATACAATTATTACTTTTAAACAAAGAACTTGTAATTTCTTCCTTGAACCGCCGAAATAGACGCGTCCTATCGTGTGTCCTGTCGTAAATTCTTTTTTTTTTTTTTATTTAAATATCAAAATTCCAAGTCCAACTAAGTATCTTAGAAAATATATTATATTTACCTCATTTTGAATTAATCTATATAAAACCTACCTTCGGAGTACCTGGAGACCCTGTCCGGAAGACAAAATTCGGATGAAGTAAGATCCGTATAATATAAATAATTACAATTTTTGTGCTCTAACAACATGTATAAATGTATGTGGATTCCAACCATGTCCGAAATCCTATCTTTCCGCCTGTGAAGAGGGTTTGCCGATTTGTTCTTTGTAGTGACGGATTCTATTGAACTCCTGCAAATCTTCTGTTGCTAGACAAGCTGAATATTTTCTCGTGTTTCGAAAATCTGATCCACCGTCGTATATGATTATTGATTTGACAAAAAAAGTTTCTTGTAACTTCTTGTTCTATTGACAGAACTAACTCTTTAATTAGAAACCAGTATTATATAACATAATTGCTTTCTCAGAATCCATTTCAAGAAACCTGGCGCTTTAATTACTATATAATAATTTAGACTCTGTCTTATATTTTCTTATTATTATATAACTGATGATACTGCTAAACCTTATTTAACCTTAGGATTATACACTGTTTTTTTAAGTGAACTTAGGTATCCAATGTTATGTCATGTACCTAGGAATACACTGCTGTATATGCCTGTGATGGGTGGAGACTGTGGCTTGAAAACTATAACAAAAATCCAAAAGAAAAAGTGAAAAAATCCCTTACCACAAAAATTAATTTTTGTGGTAAGGGATTTTTTCACTTTTTCTTTTGGATTTTTGTTACTGCTGTATATAGTGATCTTAATTATTTATTCTTTTTTGTTAACATGTCATAACTAAGGCTGTTCTGATTGCGAAATTGCTAATAAGTAAAATTTCAAAAAAGAAATGTATTCTAGTATTCCATTTGTAATTAATGTAGGCCAAATTGTCAGTGATGAACGTAAGCAAATAATAAGTATTTTTGATGATATTTGGTACACTTATCGACTGGTTTATCGAAGTAAATACTGCATAGTAGTACTAAAAATTAATAGCTATAGAATTATGACGTTTTTATCACAAAAGGAAGAGGCGATAGGAGCTTCCGGTAGAGGTAAACCGTAAAACCAGCCATAAGAAAACCCGAACAAAGGCAGCTTATCCGCTTGGGTATCTAACTCTGGCACCTTGCACAGGTAATTTAGAATAAAGAATAGGATATAGAAATAAATGTAGCGCTTACTAAAACATCTTTAACGACAAAAAGCATTTACAAAATGGCGTTATTGGCTATTAAATATAAGCATTTAGATATTATTATCTAAACGTCTTCAAATAGTCGAATACAATATATTTGTTCTTAGAAGGCAAAAAATAAATTAAGCATTATACTCATAGTGAAATTATAGCGTGTCTACAGTAGAAACCCATTAGTGGTGATCTACGATTAAGGACAACAATTTCATTATTTATCACCCCTAGAAAAGATAAATGTTCAGTGCGATAATGTTTGTCAATATCCTGTGATAAATATACCAACAATGGTGTTGCGATAAGCTGCCAACATTTCACAATTCCATATATAGTATTATTTACGACTGCTGAAAAAGCTACGACCCCTAGATACACAATAGATGTTTTGTTGTAGGAACGTATTAAATGGAGATGCGTGGCTCTCGAGGAATTAATCAAGATAACAAAAGGTGAGTGACGTTCCAAACAAATAAATATGTAGATATAATGAATATACTAGCCCGCTGTGAATTCGGCACAGCTGTGTGCACCAATGCGTAGTTCTTTTTGAGTATTGTTCTAGCTTAATTATATGAGTACAAGCAAGATATCCGATCATTCGACAATTGTTTTGAAAATGCATAGACTTTCATTTCCATTCGAAAACTGGACAAAACAAGAAAAAATGTATTGCATAAACACGTTATCCCCACTCTACACAAATACTTATGAGTGTCTTTCTTTTCTATCTCATGCATTGACCTGCTAAAATACCAAGAAATAGAGGCAAATGTAAGAAGGGAATGTCTGTTTACCCCTTGTAAGACAACGAACACAAGTAGTATGGATGCAGGTTTGGTAAAGCATGATTTTACTTTCAAAATCTACAACGTTACTCAAGATAGATTACTAAATTTATTATATTGTATTTGCCCAAACTTGAGGAGTAGTTCTTTCTTGAAACACTGTTACTGCGATTCATACTTGACCGATATATTATGGAGGGATTCTATCCCAACTGCTATGGCCACTACTTCCAAATTACCTTCTGACTGTTACTGAAAGACATGGAGGTGAGATACAGACTCGCGCGAATGTTATCGTAATAGTCTTAATAGAGTTATGAAATTCCTGCAGCCCTCAAACAGGTGATCGATGCCATTTGTGGCTGATGTAGTAGGAAACACCTTGGCACTAACCTGGGCAAAACTACGATAATACTGTTGCTGAAATTGCTATCAAATGTATGAAATCTATAAATATCTAGGCATCTTATTTGAGAAGATATTAGTCTGAAAGACGGAAAAGGTCCCCCCAAAGAGCAAAGCTTTGCATAAATTATGCACGTATCGTAGGGCGTGTGGGAAGTATTAGAGAATATTTCCAAAACTAGTCCATTAGCTGTATCTCACGGAGCACTTGTAACTCATACCAATGGAATAAGACCTCAGTGATAGAAACAGGCTTCCTAAAGATTTGTAGGAATAACAATCACGAGAGCAGTGTTTCTGCGCGAGTTATTGATATTAGAAACTGTTCCAGACAATTGCATATTATAGTACCTATAGAAAGAGATCAAACTAATTAAAAAATTCCTCACTTTTTTCTTCATTTCAAACAGAGAGGGATAGAGGTGAAATAAAACCACATTGACATAGGCAGACACCTGCTAGTTTATGAAAGATTTTAAAAGACAAGAGAGTGTGGACGTAGGACTATTTTGTCCCAATCCAAGAACTGGAATGCATTACCGCCTTGAATAACACAGAACGGCGTTTCAAGTCAACAAGTATATTTATGAGAGAAATTTTGAGTAAAAGTGTCAGGCACGTCAATAAAAATGTTCAGTTGCAGTTGCTATTGAAAGCACTATCTGTAATCAGAATATCTGAGCACTCACTCCTTCAGGAAAATGAGAAATCAGGCACCGTTGTGTGAAAGAATACTGCGGAGCTATTGCAGGTACTAGAAGCTGTCATTGACATAACAACCACGGTAGCTAAATAAAAAATCAACTTCTGTGTAAGCGAGAAAACACCTACCAAAATAAAAACAATTATAATGGCTTCATTCAGGAAAAACTAAAGGGCACAAGCATTACTGGAAAAGCGGCAAAATAATTGTTTTTATTTTTGTAGGTGTATGCAGACTAACAAAGCAGCTACAAATAATCGGACCCTCTAATGACAGTACATGTCAACTGTGTTTGAAGGACAAGCAAACAGTAGATCTCTCCCAATGCCCAGCTGCTACAAGAAAGAGATACATAATCTTTGAGAAGGCTAATATTTTCCTGGAAAATTTGAATGCCTCATTAAAAAGATTGTAGCCAGAAGTTGACAGTTGACATTTAGCGTCATCAGAAGGCCCGATTCTGTGTAGCTGCTTTGTTAGTCTGCATACACCTACAAAAAGTAAAAACAATTATTTTGACGCTTTTCCAGTAATGCTGTAATAATGTAACCGTTTGGTTTAAGGACCTAAAATCTAGAATATCATCATTTTACAATAAAACTGGGAGGCCACATCTATCAATGTGGGTACAGGTGCTGATTCCAGTATCTACACTATTGGTGGATAGAGATTCATTGCTGTGCTTTCATCTTAAATACCAAAAATTAATAATTATTTTTAGCCGAAATATAATATATCATTATACATATAAGCTAGGCAGGTTTATTATGATTCTTTTTGTAGATCTGGTGACTATAGTAGTAACCATGTCCATGGTCTAATCTGGGTTTTCTTATTTAAACAATGTTGATAAAAGTTGATGGAATTTGTAAAAGAACGACGGCGCAAGTTGGAACAAAAACCGAGCACAAGCAGCCCAAACGGAAGTTGCTCATTACTTTACTCATCTAATTTATATATAGATGTGCCACATTCAAGCACATTCGGTACTTAATACTTATCAAATACACTTACTGTTTTACAGTAAAAGTTGAAAAAATGGTAGAATTTAGAAACATCACAAATGAAATTCATTTTACTTATACATGCCTGGATATAACGCAGATATAGCAAATCAAATAACCAATGGAGACAAAAGTTTTGTCTCACTTCCTGCAGAAAGGTTATGTTTTTACCATAAAATCTATCCAACTGTGTGCACTTTCGAGATATGAGTTTTTTATGGATGTATATAAAAATTTGTCGTAACAAATCCTACGAGTCTGTTCAAACCATTCTTTGGCAAACCGCTCCACTTCAATTGAAGCGTAAATAAGGGGGTCTGTATAATACGGCATTTATTTTTCACAGTGTATCCCAAGTTTGAAATCTAAAGTAATTTAACATTTATTATCTTCCCAAAAGACATTCGCACGCACCGACTTGTTCGAATATTGTTGTCGAGACAAAACACTTGAAAACATAATAAATAGACGCGCAGCACTGTGTGTCGGAACGGAATAATATAAATGTGAATAGCAGATAAAGTTTTAGCACAGTAATATAGATTACATGGTAATATAAAAATGGTAATATATTAACTAACGCTTGTGTTTCCACATTGAAATGTGTCTCTTTTCTAATAAGTACAAACTAAAAGTATACGCGTAATTGCTTAGTTGGTAGATATACCCCACATATCCCCAATAGTGCTTCAAATTTGCCGTTGTAGCTGCAAGTCTTTTGTATTTTATATTTATTTTTATTTCTAGATACCTAGATCTCTTTTCGTTTTAGAAGGGTCCGCAAATATTTGTGCATAACTCACAACAAATTCTACTAGAAAATTCATTTTAGAAGTTGACTTTGTAAATATTTAAAGCTATCAGAAAGTACGAAAGTAACAAAAATGCTTAGAAACAAAATTACAGTCCTAATAAATATTAAAAGAAGAATGTAGTGGCGCAAGCTCTATAAAGTAATAGAGTTAGGTGAAGAAATCGCAACCGTACTCAGTTTGCAAGATCCGACAACGTAGATGGCGCACCAAGTCCCAAAAGAATCCCGTAAAACTTTATGCGCCACCTAGATGTCCGATCCCCCAAACTAAGTACGGTTGCGTCTCTTTCCAATTGCTTCACTCAACGGTAATAGTTTAAATATAATAAAAGAAAATAAAAATGATATTTTAAATTCCGCAAGTAAGCATAATCTTAATCAAAGTTTAAAGCATCAAGTATTGAAGTTGAAATTTCAAAACATATTTCAATATTTCATCCCAGGGTACTCTAACTTTAGACAGAAATAATAGAGATTTGAGAATAAAAATTTCATTAAATATTGATTGCCTTGTCTGGATTTCTCAACTCAGACTAGTGCGGTTCTTTCAGGCAGAAAAAAAAAACTAAAAAAAATTATATCTAGATACTTAATGTAAGCAAATTTCTTGTAAACGACTAACTTAGATAGAAGTTTAGCAAAGAAATACCTAAATCAGGTGTGAATGCTATGAAAAGTCAGTATGTGCGGGTATAGATATTTTAATGAGGGAAGAAACCTGACGAATTTGGACGTCAACTTTAAGAAAGAAGAGCATAACTTTGTATTAATTAATGAATTATATATTACGGCTAGCGGTGGCCTCATTAAATCTTTAAAGTAAAAGATCCCGAGACCTAAACATCAACGTCTTCTATACATTAAAAACTTTCTCTCCTCATTTACGCAGAGGTTGACACACGTCGGTAACTTCGGCAAAGCTACTCGCTGGAAATACTTCGATATCAAAAAGGTCCCTAATGGTGACAATAGAACTAGAAACTCAGAATTTGCAGAACGTCTACGGCTTGCACATTCAAACTTACGCAAGCGTGTGTGCTCTAAAATATATGGATATTAAGCGATAAATTTTAAACATTTAATTCAAGCAAGCCTTTGCGGAACTCCTGAAATTCTCCTAATAGTTATGCGGCCGTGGAATGTTTAGGTTCGTCTAAATAATTGTAGTGCTACCTAATTTGCGGCTTCCTGCGAATTGCGTCTCGTCGTAAGAATTAATGAAGCAGGAATTATCTGGTACAGTGTCGAGGAAAGGAATGACAAATTTTTCTGCGTATATAAATGTACACGTGGATATATCTTTACCAGGTTCGTGTATACAATGGTTGTTGCGCTTTATATACCGTGCTACAGAAATCTACGTCTTGAGCCGAGCTTTACATTTGGTTACACCCAGATACTTTACTTCTTTGGTTAAATGTCCGGGAACTTCCCCCTAGCGTATTGGCAGGCATCAATGGAACTGGGCACATATTTCTATAGCGTCTGCATCTGCCTGCAAGGTACTTACATATTTTTGCTATGCTCTTCATTAAAATATTGAAATTTAACACTACACTTCAATAGCAATCGTTTTGAGCAGTTACGTGCACTCAGACCAATCCTTACAGAGATTAGTTCTTGCGGTAGCCAAATTAATTCTTCTGTTCCAAACCACAAGACAATCATCACTTACGGATCAGTGATGATTGTCTTCACTATTTTTCTATACACCCAAATCAGTATTTTTTCCTGCAAAGTTCCTTGTTGATTATTTCAATCACCTTTTTACATCAGAGAAGTTTTTACCTAAAATAAGACCTAAATATTTGCATTACACCCTCTAGTATATGTCCTGCCTTTTTATAGCCTTGAGATTGATTTTTTTTTTGTAAAAACTACTAAGGTAGTCTTGTGATTGATATTGCATCCAACTGGTCAACACCATCATTTAGTAATATCAAGGCCCCCATGTTACATAGGATTTTCTCAAATTCTCTTCATGAATATATGACCATATTATCAGCTTACCCTTAACAGTGTATATCTAAGTCAGTCAAGCCATATAGGGTTTTATTTGCTGGCAGGCTTTAGATATAACTTTTCCTTGGGTGTATATATCCTCTGTTCATACTAACTAATAAGGTCTTATGCTCCACCTCTATTTCCATTAATCTGGTAGACAACAATTTCGACAAAAGTATCCTCTATACCTATATAGAAAGGTGTACACTACAGCTTCTTTGCTGATCAATGCATCTTGAATTTGATCTGTCAAATATATCTAGTTTTAAAATCAGTGTATAACACTTTACTAGTGTACCTTTTGTACGGAACCGCTTATTTAATATAATAAATAATAATAAATATTGTGGATGAATCCTAGATAAATAAAGAAAGAACACATTAAGTGAAATTCAAAATTTAATTTGGCTAAATAATAGAACGATTGAAAATTCTAAAAAGTCGAAAGCTTTGCTGTTTCTTTCTACCGACATGTTTTTAGATGGTTTTCGTTAAAGTAACTAATGCCGTTTGTAGTGTTACCACAAAAGAAAAAGAAAAGCAATTTCGCAGAGGTTGAGAAGAGGTACATTAAATGCCAAGAAACTTTTTCAAGTAGTCGATTTACTGAAAAACGCCATTATGCTTTCTCGCATTTTCATCCACTGAAGGTTTTTGAAAGATCCATAGAGAAAACCGAAAACTATAAAAAAAAAGCTTGCAGAAGGGAGTTAATAAAAAGACATGATGGTGTTTCAAAAGAAGCGCTGTATGTTCAACGTAATATTTATGTAGCTATCGAAGGAAATGGGAGCGATAACCACCAGACTGTATAGCAGATGTGGAAGGATGGCAGTAGAACTAGCAAAAATGACTTTTCTTGAGTGCAATAATGTTTTGCTATGAGAGGTGTATAATATATATTTGACACGACAAACAAAAAACGCGAGGTAAGCTGGTGGTGAAAGCTAGTACATACTTATCTTTAAGCATTCAAACCTTACTACTACTCAAAATACGACCACTTTTCTTTCACGAAAGGATAATAAATCGAAATTACAATAATTGTCAATTTTACCACAAATGTAAAAATCCCGCAACTACCTTAGAATTAAAAGTTGCTCTTTACGTAGGTATATCTTGATTCATATTCAATATTTAAAATAACATGTATTGTGAAATTAAAGTAGAGATTCTAACAGGTGAAAAGCTTATAACGTTTTGCAAGTATATCAGTTTGAAGCAATTTTATATATAATCATCGCCGGCGGCTCGTGCTTACGTCACTGGGCTCGAACTTCTTCGTGTAACTTCGTAACATAGAAACCTATAGAAACTTATTTGACGAGAGTATACG
The DNA here is from genome assembly GCA_949128085.1 of Cetonia aurata. Classification (NCBI taxonomy): domain Eukaryota; kingdom Metazoa; phylum Arthropoda; class Insecta; order Coleoptera; family Scarabaeidae; genus Cetonia; species Cetonia aurata. Next base: position 19,025,623 of record OX421886.1, on the reverse strand, counting down.
AAGCACTTGGATCACTGTCACAGCCCTCCCTGTAGCGTAAGCACGAGTTGCCGGTTTAATAATGAAGTTAATCAATTTGATAAAAAATAATAGTTATGTTCAGTTCATAGCTATCAGATGGTCGAGTTTAAATTGAATAAATGACAACTTATGCAGTTTCCATTTTCCCATCGATTCGACAAAATTTTAATGAATTTATTACTGCTATCCGAAGTCAATGTCGGATTAATGATCTGTAATTGGATCATTGCAATTCGCTTTTACGTTCTGCAATAATGATGTCACATTTTCTGTTTCAATTAGAGTTTTACTTGTAGCTGTTTGTGGGATAAAAGACCTTTACCGTGCCAAGGGGTATAATACAATTACTTCACTGTCGCCTGTAATTTAATCAACGAATTTGCTGTAAATGCCCTTTATTTAACTAATAAATTGCTTACTACAGCCATATTGGACTTCACTGTAGCTATGTGATAATCCGTTCAAATATATACAGTCGTGTGAAAAATAATAGCAGTAGTTCAAGAAACAAAATATTTATATGACACTGATAAAGGAAAGGCAACAGAGCCCATCATAGACTTATCTAATGTTCTACTTGTGTTACTTTTTAACGAAAACGCAAACGTATAACAGCTTTATTCAAAGAAAATAACAAATACTGAAAAATTGGCGTGCAAAATAATAGCAGCATTACAAAAAATATATAAATCCTTGCAAAATAATACATTTTTAAAATAAATTCTTCTCTACGTGGCATAGATTCAATTAAGAGTTCCTCAGCGGCATCTTTCCATTGGAATAGATCTCCAAACATTTTGTACACCTTTCTTAACATCTATGCACAAGTTCTCTATTGGGTTAAGGTCCGGGCTTTGAACAGGCCACCACATTACGTTAATGTTATGCTGCTCTAACCAATTCTTAACTCGTCTGGCCGTATGCTTCGGATCATTATCATGCATGTACAGCCAAAGAATTGGCATCTCATCCTCCGCATACGGTAACATTATGTCTCTTAATATAGTGAGATACACATCCGCCCTCCTAGTTTCATCTATTTTATAAATTGGCCCTACCCCAAAGAAAAGCATCCTCATACCATTAACGAACTGCCACCACCATGCTTCATCGTCTTTTTGGTATACTGTGGAAGAAACTCCGTTCAGAGGTCGTCGAACATACTGTTTGCCTATTTTGTCGCAGAATAGCTCAATTTTTGTTTCGTCGGGTCACAAGATATTGCGCCATTTAGATGATGCCCAATGAAGATTGTCCCTAGAGAAAATCAGTCTATTGGTAATGTGCTTTTTATTAAGAAGAGGCACTTTTCGTTGCGCTCTGGCGCGCAAATTGGCTTCTATCAATCTTCTTCTAACCACCGAAGCACAAATATTATTATTAAGTTCTAATTGCCGTACTATACTTGATGATGTAATAAAGGGTTCACGCCTTGCTGTTCGAATGATGTTCCTATCCGTTTGTACAGATGTTTTCCTATTTCTTTCTCTGGTTTCCCTTTTTTCTGTCCATTTTATAGCGTTGGCAATCATTTTGACGGCACAACCTATAGTACTTTGTATGAATCTGTAAGATTTACCTTCGCCGCGCATTTTCTTTATTAAATTGCATTGTTCTTCCGTACAGTGCTTTTTGCGACCCATACTATTAATGCAATAAACTCATACCGGTAAAAAATAGATATGTTACCTACAAAAGTATGTTTACCTTCACTATCAATAATAGTTCTTTTAATTAACATAGGCTAATACAAAATTATCTTGGCCGTTCCTATTTTTCTGCACAATTAAATTTTACACTATCGAATTGTGATGGGTACCACACTAAGTAGAATTGAGGGAATTCCCGTGTTATACCGTGCTTCGAACTGACATACCATAACAATCCACTAGTATCTGTGATTGCATAGGAGAAGCTTTATGGATATGCTTTACAATAGCAGTTTAGTTTGTGCTATAGAGCGCTGCTATTATTGTGCACAACCCTGTATATATATATATTTGTTCGTTTTTCCTCCTCTCTACACATCTTAGAATAACATATATTAAAAATAACATTTACGAAGTTTTCGGTTCTAGTTTTAGTTTGTCTCGTGTATGTGTTGTTTGTTCGTATACTTTTATATGTAAATTGCATTTTAAAATAATTTTAACTTCAAGTTCCTTTTTAATTTAATTTACAATAGTTTCAAAAGAGTATTATTAGCAACATTATTAACGATAAATTAAGGAATGAGCCAACCTTTAAAAAAAACTTAACTAATTATGTAAGTTTATAACTTAATTTTTAAACCTTTTTTCAACAAATTTTAACATGTACAATTATTATAGCCCTGAAGAAGTCAATAAAAATGGAATTGACGAAAGCTTGGATAAATTATAAATGAGTTTTTGAATTTTTTCCGCTCCTAGACTGCAACCCACTACGATTCCTACAGACTAACATTAGCCAGTCGCAAAAATATCAATCAAGACTATTAATTACAATGGGTTTTTATCAAGAAATAACATCTACCTATGGAAATAGGGCAACAAAATTGTTGAAAGAATGGGCCAAGAACAACATCAGGTTAGCATCATTAAGAAACCAAAGGATCTTCTTACTTCAATGCAGGTATCAAGAAATTTTTCCAACACACGTCGTTAATTGCACCAAACATCTATTACATTCAATAGAAAGTGAAGAAACAACAATAATAGAACAAGTACACAATATTAATTTTACACTAAAAAGAAAAATATTAAATTTAGAAATTAAGAATACCATTAGTACTATCATTAAAGTAGAAAAGAATTTAAAACACTTACAAGACCAAATTTTACAGAATATCAATAAACACACTTTTGTTAAATTCACACAAACTCAAGAAAATAGATATAACAAAAAATTTATTAAAGTTAAGCAAACACATTAAAAAAATAAAAGGTTTAATACAAACCCAAATTAAACCAATACAAATTAAACAAAATTGGTTTAAAAATATCAGTAACGTAGAAATACCAGAAAAAATACAATCTTTTCTGGCATTAGGCCCAAAGTTTGCAATACCACCTAATTTAAAAGACATTAAAATCAGAAAGTTATTAGCAGATGTAGAGTCACTAGTAAGTTGTATTGAACCTGAAGATAAAGATGTATGTAGAATTAGAGCCACTAATATAATAACTAACTATTGTCAAAAGGTGAGTGATGTCAAACCTCAATTACGTAAACAGTTATATGAGAGCAAACTATTTCTAAAAAAGAATCCTGATCTATATCTCTTAAAATCAGACAAAGGTGGAGTCACGGTAGCAATGAACAAACAAGACTATTTGAATAAATCCCTAGAATTAATATCAGACCAGAATTATTACAAAAAATTAAAAAATAACCCTACATCCACTTTTCAACAAAAAACTAATAAAATCATTTCTAATTTAAAACAAAACCACTATATATCAGAAACAGAAGCGAAAACTTTAACTATATATAATGCAGTAACACCTAGGTTCTACGGGCTACCAAAAATTCATAAACCTCAACTTTCACTTAGACCTATTATTTCATCAATTAACTCCCCAAACAGTAAACTTTCTAAATTTATCGCTAATATTTTGTCCCAAGCATATAATAAAAACAACCCTTATTATATAAAAGATAGTTTTGAATTTTCCAATTTTGTTCAAAACCGGACTTTACCCGACAATCATGTAGTTATTAGTTTAGATGTGATATCCCTATTTTCTAATATCCCACTTAATTTAGCTATAAATTCCATAAGTAAACATTGGACAACTATTTCACAAATTACAAAAATCCCACTACAAACCTTTATAGAATTAATAACCTATATATATGACAGTACATATTTTAAGTTTGAAGATAATTATTACAAGCAAATTTTTGGAGCACCTATGGGTGGTTATATTTCACCTATTATTGCACAGTACGTAATGGATGATTTATTGGATGAATGTATCCCCTCATTATCTTTTACTCTACCTTTTTTAAAAAAATATGTAGACGATATCATTTGCGCAATTCCGGAAAACAAAACATTAGAGATTATTTCAAATTTCAACAACTACCACAAATCAATACAATTTACCTTAGAAGAAGAAAATAATAACTCTGTACCTTTTTTAGATACTTTAGTAATTCGTAAAAATAACCATATTATTTTAGATTGGTACCAAAAAGCCATTAATTCAAATAGATATATACATTATAACTCATATCACCCTTTCAAAATTAAAATAAACTTTATATTAGAATTCAAACGCAGAATAAAAATTATATCACATCCCAGTCTTTTACCCAAAAATATTAATTTGTTAAAAAATATTTTACAAGAAAATGGTTATCCTTTACCTTTAATCAATAAATTAATAAATAGCAATCGAACACACCGTAACCCTACCCCTTTCCCTCAACAAAATACCACAAGAAATCCAGAAACCTCTACCCCAATGAATTATAAAACCCTTCCGTATATTAAAGAATTAACCCCAAAATTAATACAACTTTTTCAAAAAACAGCTAACATTTCAACAAAAATGGTATTAACCACCAATACTATTTTCACAAAAACAAAAACCCCTTTAGAAAAGAAACATAGATCAGAAATAGTTTATAAGATTCCTTGCAATGACTGCAATTTAGTCTATATAGGTCAGACATCACGCACTTTACATTCACGCATAATATCTCATAAGAGTGATTGTAAAAACAAAAATAAAACACTTTCATCGGCTCTTACTCAACATCAACAAACAACTAAACATAATATTAATTATGAGGATGCAAAAATCATGGATTTCGAACAGAACTACAATAAACGTCTTTTTTTAGAAATGTATCACATTCAAACTAATAGTAATTCCATGAATAAAAAAACTGACACCTCAAACTTAAGTAATATATATTCTCACCTAATTAATATGAAATCTTAAACAAATTATTTACGCTAAACAAATTCTGTCCTTGTTTTTTGTATCCACATGAGTTTTTAGTCGTTTTTCCTCCTCTCTACACATCTTAGAATAACATATATTGAAAATAACATTTGCGAAGTTTTCGGTTCTAGTATTAGTTTGTCTCGTGTATGTGTCCTTGTTCGTTTACTTTTATATGTAAATTGCAATTTAGAAAAATTTTAACTTCAAGTTTCTCTTCTTTTTTAATTTAATTTACGATAGTTTCTAAAAAGTATTACTAGCAACATTGTTAAACGTTTCACAAAAAAATATCTAACTTTTAAAAAAGGACGACGATAAATTAAGGAATGAGCCAACCTTTAAAAAAAAACTTAACTAATTATGTAAGTTTATAACTTAATTTTTTTTTTTATGGATATTTATGTAAACCTTTTTTCAACAAATTTAACATGTACAATTATTATAGCCCTGAAGAAGTCAATAAAAATGGAATTGACGAAAGCTTGGATAAATTATAAATGAGTTTTTGAATTTTTTCCGCTCCTAGACTGCAACCCACTACGATTCCTACAGACTATATATATATATATATATTTGTTTGATTCTCGTCAGTTTGCATATAGCGATCGAGTTAAAACTACTAGAACGAAATAATAGAATTCATAAAACACATTTTGTAGGATGTATATTTGTATAATTCTGTCTTGAAAATGAAATCAAGTTTTGATGAATTATCGTCCAATAATTACGTGACAATTTATCGCGACTAAAATTATTAACTGGACGAAAACAAATTAGGTATGAAAAGTACCATTTTTAAATAGAAATAATACCTTAAGTAAGAGTTGATGAAGTAAGTTATGAAATGAGAACTACTGATTATAGAACCACAATGGATTAATGATGAAGGTTTTTAAGGATAATATATAATAATACTGCTTTACTGGTTTTTCGATGGTAGCACCCTATAGATTACACAAGAACAATAACTATAACGTATTTCAGGGATTAAATATCAAGTGCCTTTTCTTTTTTATTAATCTAGTAACGCAACAAGACATGTGTCTGGAATAAACTAGTACTTTATTAAATCTGTGCATAATACCGTCTGGCATTTTTTCACCAGTAATATAACCATGTGTAAATATGTGTATATAATATGTGTAACTTTATACAGTAAATCGTCCTTTTATTTGCTTACGGGGTAATAGAGGTCACTTGAAAAAACATGACAGAATATCAATTTATCCCTATTTTGTTTTTGACGTCAACTGAGAGAAAAAGACGCCTCCACGCTTTCATTTCAAATATTAGCATTTCGTGTTTTTCATCAGTGCATTATGCGAGGGCATTTCAGATATAAACCATTTTTAACGAAAAAAAAAAATACTGATTCCAGCGAAATTTGGCAGCCAACATCAGAAGTCAATATTGAATATTGTTAGCGGCAAAGTTGAAATGTTAGCCAAAAGAATTTAGAAGATGTTAAGTAGAATAAGAAAATAATAAAACAATGCCGTTTGTCAACTCATCTGGAGGGATTATAGTCGGTTAATGCCATCTTTCGGGTACCGTTTGAGCAGCTTCTCGGTCCAAAAGTTATTGGTCAATAAAGTATCGGAAATACATTAAATTGTTCTTGAAAGCTCTTTGTATAATCCGAGTCTCATACTGTAATATTACCATATCTTTAATCCACTGGGATGCGCGCTTGGAGGAGAATGTTTCGGTAAAAACATAGCGGAAACTAGAGCTGAGTCACACCTTTCACCTTTGAATTTTCCTAATTTTTTCTAGTGATTTGTTTGGATCGTTTAGTATAATCTTTCAGATTTTGCTTTAATAGGTAGGTATAGTCTGTCCATATTTCTAACGATTTGCCTTTTTAAATAGCACTCGATCTTCACAAAAGAAATGTTTACCGACCGTTATAATCCCTTGCGAGCACGGGTGGTTAACAGGGACGTATTCACTAAGATTATAATACTAAAAGTGTATTATAAAGAGATTAATGTTCGATTAAATAATATATTTATTTATATACACATAAACATACATACATTGTTGGGAAATAATTAAATTTTTTTCTTGATACATAGTACAGGCAACATCATTATAATATTACAATTACAACAACAATAACATCCATGTTAAACAATACAATCAAAGAAACTATGATCATTACTAAATTGCTATAGTAAATTGTACCTTATCAACTCAGAAGTACTCGTCATTATGTATATGTACATTATCTTAAATTTAAAACTTAAATACCGTTTCAGTCAACAGAATCACTGCCTTCATCGTCTACATCATCTACATGTATTATAAATTGCGGTATGGAGTTTGCGTATTGTAAATATTCATCCTCTATACCGATTACATGTTGTACACAATTTTTCCAAGTATCTGGTGTTATTAAAAACATAGCTTCTTGGATCGTCTTAATTGTTGTTTCGCTAAATGTGGGAGCGGTATTTTGACGACGAATGTGTTGTTTTTCAGTGCTCAAATGATTTCTTGCATTATCAACGTCGTCGCCTATCACATCACTACTTACACTTTGCAAACTATTACTACCCACGAATACATCGTTTGTTGAACAGTCGTCTGTACTCCTCGGTCTCCACATGTTTTTCTTTCACAAATTTGAACGTCTGCACTTTTCAACAACTGTCCGTCAACTATTTTCTAATTCTACTTTGTTACTTTCTTATATATGTAAATTACCAGAAATTTGTTAATTACGTTAAAGGGATGTTATACCATTAAATATCTTTAATACAGCTGTAGAGGCATAAATTAGAATTGTTTGCTTTTAAATCATAAAGTTTAAATTGTTAATAGTAGATTATATTGAACAAAACATAATAACTTATTTACTTAAGAAACTTTAATTATTCATAGTATAGCCAATTAGATTATATTAAACGAAACATAATTACTTCTCTACTTTAAAAAAATCCAATTTCTCTTAATACGGTGCATTACCTCATTTGCATTATTTGGCGGCACCAGGTAGTGGATAGTCCCAGGTAATACTCTTAATCCCTCTAAAGGCAAATCGTTAGAAATATGGACAGACTATAATGAAAATTTGCAAGTTATATTGAATGAATTTGGCTACTGACATGCCTCGTTCGTTTAACAAAAAAGAGAATATCCAATTTGATTATATATATCTATAAAAATAAAATATTACTCCTTTCATGTAATAATTATTCACTAAAGATCGGCTTAAAATAGCTCCACCCTTAATAATATAAATAAAAGAGGATATAAGAATATCTTCCATTATTCACCGAACTAACAGAAAATAACACTTTCGTACAAACACATTAAAATTTTGGCCGTAATATCTCTCATTTTAACTTTCTGCAGATTCACTGACATTTGCCGACATGAGAAATATATTTTGAAAGAGTTATTTGTTATGGAATTGATTTAAACGTAGTTGTTGATTCGTGAACTCTTGCCAAGAAAACCAGCAATACGTACACAGCACGAAATCCAATATTTTCTTTCGTATTATCAGGGACAGTATCTGTTTGAAAATATATCTTTCAACGTACCAAAACATCAGACTTGATTTGAAGAAAAGGAATATGAATTTAGAATGATTAATTATAATGTGCTTCCCCGTCGACATTTGAAGTGCTCCTGAAGTAAAATTAATCACGAATCGTATGAGAAGCGTTCTAACTATTATATACAGACTGAAACCACAGATATTTCTGTACTTTTATCGTAATCCTAGCTAAGTAAGATATAGATTTATTGAATTGTCATTGTGAGGGGTTATACATAACTAATGCGTAGTCATATTTTACATCCTGAGACATCAATTTCGTTTTTAACGCAAGTGACAGATAATTTACATTAGTCAAAATGATAAATTATTACTTCTTTGCTTAAAAAGAAGTTAGGTGAAAAACGAATTCATTAATAAGAATAGGGAGGTGACAACCTTGAAAGAACGATTTCATTTTATCCTTTGAAATATTTTTTAACTTACAATTTATTTCGAGGGTCGGAAAATAAATTTGGAGTTAGTTCGAACTTAGTTTTTCCCTTTTTAAAGTGTCAGAGCAAAGTTATTCAATTCCTCCATCTACTTAGCGTATAATAGAGTTATTAATTATAATCACCTTCATATTACATCTTTTGTTGGTCAAAGACTGGCCTCAGAATTGTCAACACGAGATCTTTTCTCCAAACAAAAATGAATCCTAAATTATTTAAATCGATATATTACATAAAATTCTCAGTTAAAAATCTTAAAAAGAATGTTGGATTAGATATAGGTTAGACTAGTCACATAGACCTACGTGCTATTCAAGTTTATTATGATCCCATTTACCACATTTAGAAGAGGGAGTTCGTATAACATCAGGTGACTATAGAACGAAAACTCGTACTGTATGTATATCCAATATGCAATAAAGCAAGAAATCTACAAGGTTTTTGTAAATTTATGAATTTGTCGCAATATACTTCTATTAAAAACTGTACAGGAGGCGTATTAGACTTGGTGCTATCTAACTTACATTGTGATATAACTGTGAGGCAGGATCTGGAATCTCTTGTACCTGTTGATCTATACCATCCAGCATTAAATATTTCAGTTAATGGTAAAACTGAACCAAAACCTACACCGTTCCCTTCATCTAACAACTTAAGGTACAACTTTAGGAAGGCTAACTTTTCTCAATTATATAATGAGCTGTTTCATGTTGGCTGGGACTTTCTCCAGAACTTTAGTGATGTGAATTTAGCCGTTAATTACTTCTATCAATTGTTATACGGAATTTTGGATCACTTTGTTCCGCGTACAAGTAACATTAAGAGAAAGTATCCACACTGGTTTAATTCCGCTATTATATCCAACTTGAAATTGAAAAACTTTTATAGACGACGATGGAAATCAACTAAGAGTACATACTATGAATACGAATTCAAACGACTACGCTCTATCTGTAAGGATCAAATTACTACTGCTTACACTACCTACGTAGAGTTGAGTGAATTTTCCATTAGAGAAAACCCAAAGGAATTATTTACTTTTATGAATTCCAAAAGAGGTACAACGAGGATTCCTGGGAAATTGCATTACAATGGAAGCACACTTGGATCTCCGGAAGTTATTGTTGATGCTTTTGCAGGCGTGTTCTCTGGGACCCAAACACACATCTGCCTTACACCTAAATTCGACCAAGCTGTAAATACAGTGCCATTCTCGATATTTTTGGTTACCGAAGATGATGTACTTAAGGAACTGAGGACCTTCCCAGCTAAATTTACAACAGGCGATGACAACATTCCAAGTTTCATGGTCCACGATGCTCGATATGTACTGGCAAAACCTTTAATGTACATAATTAATTTATCTATTAAGACATCCACATTTCCGGAAGTATGGAAACGTGCAAGAATCGTTCCAGTTTATAAGAAAGGTGATGAAACTCAGCTGAATAACTATAGACCGATATAAATTCTATCAAATTTTGCTAAAGTTTTTGAACATTTCATTTACAAGGCTATATTGACAAATATTCATCAGCGTATTTCTCCTCTTCAACATGGATTCTTGCCGGGAAGATCTACAATCACCAATCTGGCCACTATTACACAGTTTATCTCTGAACAACTAGATCAGCAAAGGCAGGTGGATGTAATTTATACCGATCTGTCTAGCGCCTTTGATACGATCGACCACGGGACATTGTTACATAAGCTTAGTTCATATGGAATGAGTCCAGTTTTCTGCAATCTATTATCCTGCTACTTACATAACAGAGTAAACTATGTTTGCTTCAATGGCTTTCAATCTCAGGAGTTTACATCAACATCTGGCGTACCGCAAGGCTCCAATTTGGGGCCGTTACTATTTTTGGCCTACATCAATGATGTACTCAATGTCGTAAGTTGTCCTGTATTAGCCTATGCAGACGATATTAAAATGTATATGATTATTAACTCTGATGAGGATATCACAATTCTGCAGCGTAACTTGGATATTTTTGTGGAATGGTGCACTACCAATGCACTTAAAGTAAACATAAACAAATGTTGTTTCGTTTCCTACTCGCGAAAGCGTAATATGATCGATTCCTCATATTTGATTAACGACATTGCGGTTCAAAAGCTTTCCAATTTCAAGGATCTTGGTGTTGCCTTTGATGCTTGTCTTACCTTCTTGCCACACATTGAACACCTTTGTTCACGGGCTTTAAAATCATTGAAATTCGCCATTCGCTCGTCCAAGTACTTCACTGATTGCGCCACATTACAAACTCTTTATTTTGCATTTGTTGTTAGCTCCTTAGAATATGCTTCACTTATTTGGTCGCCCTATTATCTCTGTCATGAGCTTTCTGTTGAACGTATACAGCGTTTTACAGTTCCTCAAATTTCTTTCATTCCGACTTGACGGCATCTACCCTCCAAGAGGAATTGCTATAAGTATATCTGTTGGAGAGACATGATATGCAATCTTTAACTGAACGACGTGAAATATACAGTGCCCGATTTATTCAGAAACTAGTTCTAGTATCTCTGATTAATTTCCATGTTCCCCGACAATCTTCCCGCTTTTCTGTGACCTTTGCTCTGCCAAGGGCTACTACCAATATTTTCAGGAATGCGCCTATTAACCGCATGCTCAGAATAGCAAATTCCTATTTTACCGACATTTTTCATTAATTTAGTTAGACTCTATTTCTGGTTCTTTTTGTCCTTAGGTAATTTTGTGTTGTACTATTAAATTCATGATAATGGTTTATTAGATAATTACACTATTTCTAAGACAGTTTTAATATAATTAATTAAGAATTCATTATAAGTTAATATGTACGTGTTGTTACATTTTTTAATATATTTACAACAAGCCCTATTTGCCTTCTTTGACGATGTGTATCGCTATTCTCAACAATTAACATTATTTTATCAGTTAATGCTGATGTTGTATTTTATGCTCAAGTAAAAAAAAATAAAAATTAAATTTTACGATAATAACGACTCAAATTAGCGGCAGAGAAAGCACGAAAAAGTATAATTTCAGTAAATAGATAGCCAATTAACACAAGAAACGTCAAGATGAGCGAAAAAATACGACAAAATTAAATAAGTCGAATTTATGAAAATAAGTTGAAAGAGAAATGTTGAAAAAAGTTTCTATTTGTCGGAGTTACATCCACGAAGCGACTTCTAAACTTGTTCCTTATTCCAAATTGTGTTTTTCTTTAACAAAGATATGTCAAAACGTTTATTACATTATACATTTTTCAAATTCATTACAGGAGATTTAGATTTTCTTTTCTTCTGAATTAAATTTATTATCGAAAGAACTTCTCAGGCACTACGCAATGTAAATTTCAATGTCGAAATATGTGAACATTACACAATGTCTATTGTTGTGTCGTAAAAACGTATAAACAGGGTTTTATATACATATGTCCATCTATTGACTTTTTATTATTATTTAAATACTATTTAAAAAATACTTTTGACGTATTTCGCTGTAACGATTTACATTTTAAAACTTTAATTAATGTCTAAAGATGCATCCCAAAGTGAAATGTGAACTAAAAGAATTATTAATGCTTTCAAGTTTATTTTCAGACAAATTCCAATTAATCCTATAGTCCAGAGTCAATTGCCACGGAGATTAAACTGTGGCTCGTTGCAACGAAGTTGCGAGCATCAATTGAGACGTGAAACAGGTGTGACGAATAAATTCCGTCTCTGTTAATCTGAATACGAAATGGAGGAAAGGAAGAGGTTTAACAGTGCAATCCACATGTTAATTATATTATCCTAAGAAGGACAAAGTCCTGTCTAATGCCTCTATTACGTTGAATGCACACATGCATATGTACATACATCTGCATCAGTAATTCTAGTAACATTTACATAACACGAATGGCAAAGTCTGCGTAACTTAAGGTGACGCAAAATGAGAGAACACCACAAGCAATAATGATAATGTAAACGCGAAGATAGTTACCTCTGTGTCCTATTGAATTAGTAAAATTAGTAGGAATCCGAATTGGAAGCTTGTAGGCTAATCATGGTCGACTATGGTGCGTCTTTGAAAAGAGCAGTATAATTAATTACCATTTCTAAACCAGTGGCGCATACTCCAGCTTACTAAGGACATAAGCGTTGTATAAAATCTTCAAGAGATCAATGTCGGTGAAGTAACGCGATACACGCATCAGGAACCATTACATTCAGTTCTTCTTTTCAGCGACGTATTATTAATTTTGTAATCCCCGATGATCGGTGACCCGACTCTTGCATATGACACGATGCTGCACTTCCCGACATTAAGATTAAGGCTGTTAGATGTACACCAGTTAACAAGTTTGTTTAGATTTTCCTGTAGCAAGACGACGTCACGGTTAGTTGACAGCTGTGTATATAATTTGATATCATCCGCGTAGGCGAGGACCGAGCAGGTAAGACATGTCAAGAGGTCATTGATAAAAATATTAAATAAGAGGGGGCCTAAATTTGAGCCCTGTGGGACACCTGCATGTAAGGTATATTCCGTAGATACAAATCCGTTGTAAGAGACATAACACTCGCGTTTTGTTAAATAAGAACCCATTAGAGTAACAGCAGATGGAGTAAAACCAAAAGCTTCTAGTTTTTGATAGGAGGAGTGAATCAAAGGCTTTAGATAGGTACGTATAAATGACATCCACTTGACCGCGCTTGTCCAATGCTTCACTAACAAATTGTGTAGAACAGGTCAAATTGGTAGCTGTACAACGACCAGTAATGAAGCCATGCTGATTGGGAGAAATATAGGATTGAGTACTGCTATAAATAGAGGAGTAAACAATTTTTTCGTAGACCTTTGCAAAATTTGATAGAATAGATATTGGTCGGTAATTGGAAAGCAGGCTTTTATCACCCGATTTCAGTATTGGAGTAATCTTCGTCTTTTTCCAAAGTTTAGGAAAGGCTCCAGAGGCTATTGATAAATTAATAATTTTCGTTAACGGAGACGCCAGAACATATCTGTAATCCTTAATTAAAAAGGCAGGTATCATATCGCAAGTAGACATAGTTTTAATTACTTCATTTTCAGTTGTAGGTGTGAAAGCACAAGGAAGGCTGTTAGCAGTTGCTTTGTCAAAATAATCAAAATTATCAGGTGATTAACTCTTAGCATCTGTATATTTGTCCAGATTCTTGTAATTCCGTGTGCTAAATATTCTTGCAGTCGCATGTGTAATAACTAATAACACAGCTTTCTCTGCGTATATGCAGTTAGTATTCGATCAAAAATGCGATATTTATTAATAATATATTGTTATATATTTGTGGATGAAGGCATGACTTTATGTTAACTGTAATTTTCTAAACGGCTCCCAGACGATACATATGTACATATCTTTGGTAGTGTTCGATATTAGTACAAACACTCTGCGTGTTGTGCGCCCAATGTTAATGCTATTTATTCCGGTACTGGGTCACCATGTCCAAAAATTTTACAAATCCTAATGGAATATCCCAATTCATTATCCGAAAAGTATAATATCTGTTTAGATACGCGAGAAAATATCTGAACAGGCACCATTAATCATCGTCGAACTTTTATTTCTGCACGTACATTTTGCCTACGAACTCGAATCTGCTTAATGATTTAGTGACGTAGAGAGAGCACGAGCTGTGCGAATTTTTTAATTCCAACTTCGATATATCATTGGGAACCGCTGGCATCGAGTTGTATCGATAAACAGTACGCGACAACAGGGACACCCCATAAATCAGATCGCGCAAAAAGAATGTAATTTTTCTGTTCTAAGATGATTTAGATTTTCTAACCGGAAAACTATCTTCTGCTCTTTATTAAGTATTCATGATAAATGAGGTAATCGTGTTTTATAACTTGAGCTGCAATAATGGTCTTATCGATAAAAAATACGTTGATTAATACAAAAACGAAAAAATACGGGAAAATAATGGGAAAAAGTTCTCAGATAACTAACGTCGTACAATCACATGTTATTTGTTCAGTTTTGTTTTTCATGCCACTATTCTCTTGATCAAAAACGACTTCTGCACAATAAAGTGATATTGTATTGTATTCTATTGTGAAGAAGATCGACTAATCGTCCCATTCACTGCGGCCACTAGGACCTCTTATAGAGCGGATGTAACCTTTAGAATTCATCCAACAAGTTCAGATCCTTAAGATAGCCTAGAATGTATTTGAATGAGGTCTTCAGATCTTTTAGGAAAAGGTCAACCTTCCCAAAGATTGCATATCTGATTCTAGTTGCGGCGAATCAATGACAAAAGATGTGCTCAACTGTTTCTTCATTCTCCAAACACTTTATTTGAGAAAAGTTAAATATTACAAATCATCCTAAAAACCCAGTGCTCCACCTAAAAGGTACTACACTGGGTTACCTGTTCTAAGTATTCAATTATTTCCATAACATTTCAAATTTCCCTATTCTAACTAATTATTCCACCTAATTATTTAACAAAAAAAAAAAAAAATTTATTAAATTTCCAAAAAAGTACTTTTAAAAATAGCTGTCTATCAGACGTTATTATGAAATTTGCGCCCGTGGAGCGACTTATATTGTTAACTCTCAGCATTCGCCTAGGAATGAGGAAAACCACGAAAACCCCATTCTGAGAGTGGTCTCCAAACACTGCCGGAATTCAGCCAATTGAGTTTGCGGCGACCTGTAAAGACAGAAACAATTACTTTGACGTTTTTAGGGTCAAATTAAAGTAGCTCCTTGGTTCTAACACAAAGAAGTGATAATGTGATACCTATAATGTTCTAATATAGTGATTTTGTTTATAAAAGTCCCCGCTACTCCTAAGAGCTCTTCAGATATGCGGTTCATAATTGATGGTGGTTGGTCACTCCACCCCTCCTTCCTCCTAAAACTTTCCTATTTCTCCTTGCTTCATCCCAAATTTTTCTCCACTATTTCCTATTTCTCATTTTGGTTTTCTATCCGCGGTGTCTATTCACTTGATTCTTTCATCTTATTTTTGGTCTGCATCCTCTGTCTCGGAGCACTGTCATGTTCATCAGACCTGTTACGTCAATATTCTAGTTTCCATTAATTTATTCAAAATCTCCTTTAAGGAATTTGTACAATAATTTTCCGTAGCAAGTCTTTGGACAAAGCGCGGTCGAATACTGTAATTCTTTTACAATCCGCAAGCATACATTTACTGAGAAGGCATATTGGTGATTACATACATTTATAGTACATTTTGTGGATATTTGATGTGTCCAAGCTAAGACTTCCCAGTGTAGTTTATTACCACCTGTGGTAAATTTAGACCTGCTTGTTAAAAATGATACCCAAAATACGTTCTAAAATTTTCTGCAACTAATAACAATATGGAGAAAGGTGGTCGTATTTGTTTTGGATGGTTTTCGTTAAATGGCATTTAGGACAACGCTATATAGGTTGCTGATAAGAAATAAATTTTCTTTCGACACGTGAACTTGGACGAGACCGGATTTCTCTCCAACACTAAAAGACATTAGAAAATGTCGTGTGATGAAAAACTGCGAAATTGTGAAACAGTCGGCGGTTTTCTTCTATTGTAGCACGCCCGTTTCCCTTACCATACCCTTACACAAATACTATGTCAGCATATTCCGTGTTGATGTACGTTCTAGGCTTGGTTGCTGATTGCTGGTTACTTTGACAGGTACATTCTTATCATCAAATATTAATAATAATAATAATATTTATTGATTCATGGTATCATACATGATAAAAGAATCAGTCAAAAAGAAGAAACAAACGGGATAAAGTATTGAGAAAGCAAAATAAACATAAACATTAATCTCAACATAATACAAACAGAAAACAAAATTAAAAAGTTTTTTTTTAAACCTTTCTACCGTTAGGTGTAAGGTCATCGAGGTCGAGATTGAGGTTAATTCCTTGCCCTTATCTTCTCTCTCCACTCTTTCCGGTCTTTTGCCATTTCTCTTGCCTCATGCCAATTCATTTCTCTCTCGGTCAATGCTTCCCTTATCTCATCGTTCCATGTTCTTCTTGGTCTTCCTCTTGAATTTTTTCCAGATATTTTCGTTTCATAAATTTTCTTAGTTGTTCTTTCTTCTGACATTCGACAAATATGTCCATACCATCTTAGCTGTCCTTCTTCTATTTTCCTTCGTATTGATATCACTCCCAATTCTTCCCTTATTTCCTCATTCCTGATTCTATCTATTCTCGTTTTGTTTACTACTTTTCTTAAGAATCTCATATCCATGGCATTTATTCTGGATTTATGTTTTTCGTTTAGTGTCCAGGATTCGCAGCTGTACATCAGCGTTGGCCTTACTATTTTATTTATTACGTCGACTTTAACGTTTTTTGCACCTCTCTTTTTCCTAGGAATGTCTTTTTCATCATATTATATATCTTTCCACCCTTCTTCATCCTCTCATCTATTTCTTTGTCAATCTTTCCATCTGTTGCAATTATCGTCCCGAGGTATTTGTATTCGGTGACCTGTTCAATTATTTGTCCGTTTATTTTAATGTTATGTTTCGTTTCCTCTTTTGCCACTATCATACTCTTTGTCTTATCTCTATTTATTTTCATATTAATTTTTGTAAGTTCTTCATTTAAGATGTTTATATTATGTTGCAGGTTTTCTTCGGTCTCTGCCACTACCACCATATCATCGGCATACATCAACTCTGCTATACTAGTGGGTTTCATTTTCCAATATCCCAATTTTAGTTGTTTCATTTTTGGTCTTGCCTTCTTTATTGCGTCATCTAGTGCACAGGAAAACAAAATGGGGCTGAGAACACATCCCTGTTTAACACCTATTTCCGTTTTGAATTCTTTCGACTCTTCATTATTTATTCTTACTATATTTATGTTATCCTTGTACATTGCTTTTATGACTTCTACGGTTTGTTCGTCGATTTTTCTCTTTTTTAATGACTTCCATATATCATCCCTCCTTACCCTATCAAACGCTTTGTGTAGATCGATGTAGCATAAATGTAGTTTTTTATTTTTCTTAATCACTTTTTCACTGGCTTGCCTTATTATGAAGATTAGGTCTAGCGGACTTCTTCCACCTCTAAATCCAAATTGCGTATCTTCAATCGTTTCTTCCACAATTTCTCGAATTCTTGTGTCCATTATTCTTGCTAATATCTTTCCCGGTATACTTGATAGCGTTATTCCCCTATAGTTTTTGCATTCTCTTTTATCACCATTCTTAAAAATGGGCAGGATTATTCCCGTATTCCAATCCCTTGGCATTCTTTTTGATTTAATTGCGAGGTTCATTATTTTTTGGAGTTCTTTGATTCCTGCGCAATTAATCTCAACATAATACAAACAGAAAACAAAATTAAAAAGTACACAGTAATAATACATATTTTTAGAATTGCTAAAAATTAGCAGAAAGAAAACCTTCAAGGCTATAGTAACAGCTTTGCTGTAAAAATGCTTTTACGTTTTGTCTAAAACCGACATTAGTTTTTAAGATGTTAGGCAGTTTATTATATAATTTCTTTCCAATATAAGCCACGCCTCTGTCGGTAATGCTTATTCGCATCGTGGAATAAAGAGATTATTTCTATTACGGGTGGAGTGATCATGAATGTCTTTTACAGTTTTGTAATTATGTCTATTTTTATGATGATAGCACACAGCTTCATAAATATAAAGACAAGGAAGGTGCAATAGATTAAACCTCTAGAACCTTGGTTTGCAGGGGGATGACGGTTCAACTCCTCCAAGGATTCTTAGAAACTGTTTCTGGGCTATAAAAACTTTCTTTGCTGGTGGGGAGGCACCACAGAGCCATAGGCCACAGCACAAACGAGACTGGACCTCAGCATAATATACTGATAGCAATGTGGTCAGCGCTATTTGAGAACGTAAACTTCGGAATAGGTATGCCTTCGAGTTTAAGATTTTTATCAAACTGTCGCAGTGATGGTCCCATAATAAAAATTAAAAATTCTCTTGAATGTATACTTCAAGAAATTTAGAACTGTTAGTTTGATTAATCACAGTATTATTTACTTGAACGTTGAACGGCGCATTTATCGTGCGTTGATAGGTATGAAATAGCATGAGATTGGTCTTATCTTCGTTTAAACATAATTTGTTGGCACACGCCCAAAGGTACAGATTCTTAATTGCGTTATTGGCCATTAGGTTCGCTTGCAGAAAGCTAGCGCCCGTCACCAATAAGGTGGTATCATCCGCATACGTAAAAACTAATGCATTACTAACGAAATTAAATATGTCGTTTGAATTATTTTTGTCAAAGTGACATGACACTATATTTCGTTTTAAAGTTCTTGGGTTTTTGGAAAATAGGTATTATCTAAATAAATTGGAGAAATTGAACGTATATGGATGCAAATAAATTATACTGTTGGCCAAAGTTATGAAAATTTGGACGTAGTAAAGGGTTAAAGGAAGAGCACCTATCGGTGATTTAGTCCTTTTGACATATGTGACATGATATGTATGTATACATATTTTGTACCTATTATAGTCAATAAATTGGTATTATTATTATTAGGTATTGGGAGACATTGGGACCGGAAACATTTAAGAATAGAGTCCGAAGTATAATTTACCTTTACAAACTGAAGGCGATTACTAAGATACGAGCATATCCATCTAGCTGCGTTTCCTTTAATAGCATATCTAATAACAGTCGAATGCTTTGCTAAAGTCACAGAATATCGACAAAGGAAAGTTTCGCTTATCAATTGGTTCTAAAACAACATTATAAAATGATAATATAGCCGTAGCGGTAGATTTGTTTTTCTGAAAACCATGGAGGTTGTCATGCATAAATTTAAAGTTTTGTAAAAAATAGTTTAAGCGATCGAGCATACAGTACTCGAAAATCTCAGCAAAATTAGATGTAATCGAAAGCGGTCGGCGGTTCCACCAAGTAGTTGGCGTACCTTACATAGTCATGTAAACTAATTTTAGTTCTGGAGAATTGCATGATGGAACGGGTCTAACTTTTTATCTACATTATTTAGAATAATTCACAATAACATTCCTTTTTTCTGTCGACATCTCAAAATAGAGAGGAATTGACCCGCATTGTATATGAAATTTTCTGTTCAGAATCATTAACAATAGTACCATTATTCTTCCCGATCTTATATTGTTATGAATTAAATAATAGCCAAGAGTTATTGATAAAATATGTTTGTATTCTACCTAGTTTGAAAGTCAAGGCCATAAATTTACATTTACCTAAAGAAAAGAATTATTTTAGAGCTTTCTCGTGTCAGACCGGCAATAAAATTTAACAATGAAATATTCGCGTCCCCACTTTGACGGCAAATATCTACCACGCTTGGGCTAGTTGCGGGATAGCATTTATTTCGTCACACCGTGATATTATTAAAGTTATTTATAGAACGTGTAAAAAGTAAGGATATATACCTAATATATAAAGCTGTAATATCATTAAACTTAAATTCCAAAATAATATGACAGCCTCGTTCCAAACAATGAAAAAAGTTGTGTGAATGCTAATTTGCGAACACAGTTGTCAAAACACCTCACACTTTAATTATGTTTAAAACATAATTATAAAACAAGTACTTTAGTAGCTCTCTGCATTCGGTTTTTACTTCTGCAACTGTAATTAATATTCCAAGACAATTGGATTCCGTATTGCAAAACCAAACGCTTTAAATGAACAATAAATTAAATCAAGAACAACCACACAAGATTTGGACTTGAAACTTTCAGGTTTCAGGTCAACAGCGACAGTAGAAACACCCAGTGCCAGAAGCAAATAGTGTACATATAACATTACCCTCACTTTTCTTTACTTATATTTTAGATTCTTTCGGCTGATATTCTTTAAATATATAAAAAGATCTCATAAAATAGCTGAGCACATCTTGTAAACAAATCTAATATCTATAAAAACAGACAATGATTCAGATTTATGTAAATTATTCTTAAATGGTAAACGCTCAAACAATAAACCAAATCATTTAGGTTACCAACTGATTGATATTTTCAACTGCCGCCATTTTCTTGTTTCAATAACGCTAATATTAGAGTGTTTACTACTTGATTACAAATAATTATATAGGTACTTAAGTTAAATTTAAAAACGAATCCCTCGTGGAAACTTCCAAATTACTTTTCTTATCTCTCCTATCTACATAACTTTTATCAATCGCCATGACAAACAGATATACAACATTCGCAAATACATATATCCGCAATATGTCTAAGTTTATTGAGAGGTAATTATCACTAATTATCATGGATTGAGACCCTATTTCGGTCAATCGCAAAACTTTCTTAGAGATGTTGCGAGCAAAGCTATGATGCTGATCATTGGACCAGCAAGTTTCCCTATTAATAAGTATGCATGTGCTGAGTATACAAACGTATAAATATACACAGGGTGGGAAAATAGTGCTGTGTATCGTTTACAAATTTTGAATGGGCAATTTAATTAAAAGAATTATTATACCAAAAATGGTTCATATAATATTTGGCATCACTTGGCATTGGCATTGGTTTTTTTTTTGAGTTTACTATATTAATGCAAGGCCAACATTTTTTTTTCTTAAATGGCATCATGTGCCACCTCGGCTGTTGCCGTTAGTTGTACATTTTTTCCAAGAATAATCTTCCTTCCGCTAAAGTAATTGGCAATAATATTAATGAAATACGCAGGTATGTTCGTATTGCAAAGTTCCCGTACAATAATGCTCCAGGTTGCCGTGTTAAAAGCATTTTTAACGTCTATCGTGACCAGGACACACCATCTAGCCCTAGTTTCCTCTGCTATGTATAGCTTGAATTGTAGATCTCCCTTTTTGGAATCCATACTGGTGTTCGGATAGTCCCCCACATTTATCAATTTCTTGTTCCAGTCTGTTTCTCAGCATTACTTCGTATAGTTTACCCAAGGTATTTAAAGGACAAATAGGCCTGTGCGCTGACGACTCGCCCTCCCTCCTTTGGCAACAAAATCATCAAGCGGGAATTTTAAGCATTTGAAGCACCCAGTATCCATCCGGAATCATCTTGGCAGCCTCTTTCACTGCATCAGGTGGGACACCATCCAGACCTGGGGCTCTACCATTTTGATATTCTTAATTGCTAAGGTCATCTCTTCCCTTGTAAAAGGGTTTTCACCTCCGCATATCACTGGTGGTATGATTTCGTCTACATACTCAGGGAAAAGCTCCATCTCTATCTCCTGATTCAGCTGGCTAAGAATCCAGTTGGACACAATTTTATAGCCCGTTCCCCATATCTCACTATTGAAGACTTCGCAGAGCTCTTTCCATTTCCGTTTCTTTGCCAGAACTGTTAACTGTTTCAGCTCTTTTGTACAGCTCTTGAGTTTCCCTTTTATGGGCCATCCCCTCCTTTGTTCCTCTTGTTTGTTCTCGACAGGAGTCTTCGAGCTTTGATATATTCTGATCTTCTGCGTTGAATTTCCGCATTCCACCAGTATGGTTATTATATGTTTATACCGTTTCGGCTACCGTTCGAATTATCAACATAGCCGGGTAAAGAAGATATGCATTCTGAATCAAAAACAGAAACGATGCTCGGATGATTCCCGTTAAAAAACAAAAACTAATTATAGGTCATTTCTGGTTAAACCAGAGGCGGGAAACATTGACTATATCAAAAAATGTGAATTTATTTTCTTCTATACTTAATTTTCTTATACCTATCGCTTGCCTTTTTCAAATTCTGTGAAGGTTATGAGATTACACGATTTACGCTTTTAAAGTATTTCTTCTCAAATAAAAGAAAACTCCTTTTTTTGCCAAAACATGCACTTTTATAATTACAATGAAAAATAAAACTGCACATGAAAGGCTTCAACACGGCTATTGCGTTTATATTTGTTCCAAATATTTCTTTTGTCGTATTGGGAATCAATTCTCCCTTCAAAGAAAACTCCCCGAAAATAAACTTATCCCATTCGTGCCACGCTTCCTAAATAGACTCGATATTTCTTTTTTACTTTTGTCTTCTTATCGCAGCCCCCATCCACAATATCCATCGATGTGAATTTATAACGTCTGAAACTTCTCAGACGTGAGAGACCTGTTAAATCTTGTGAAAATTGTTGTTTTACGATTTCTTTTATTCCGCAATACGGCATATATGGGTATATAGTAGAGAAAGTTGTCGATAGTAATTTGATTGGTAAAATATTTACTTACCATGTTATTACTCCACTATCCTACATGCGGTTAAACAAATCCTCAGAATAATCGGGTCAAAGCGTTGCGTGAATGACAGTAACTAAGTAACATATCAAGTCTATGACTTGCTTTGACATTTAACATCGGTAAATAAAGATTCTTTGGTGTTGTATGTTAAGGCACACAATAAAATGTGAAAGCTAGACAGGCATAGGAATGTTTTGATTCGATTATTTTAAAAGGCAACATAGGGATGATTATGAACAGATGTGCGGTACTTATTGTAAAATAATAGCTCAATATGTCAATGATCTGTCTGTACACTGAGATAGATATAATAAGAACAAGGATAACAAGCTTTACTAGTAGTGGTAGGTTCCTACTACAATCACGGTACGTCCTATTACTCTTCTAATAAACAGTGATGTATGGATGCAGATCATATTTTAGTATTATAATTATCTAATATCCAGTATTCATCCATATAGTACTATTTACTAGGAGCTTTATACATCGCATCATAATAAGATTATAACACCCAATATTACAAAGTTTGCAGTCACTATATTTATCAACTACTTATTTCTGTATAATGTTGTCCTGGTTACTATGCCATATCGTAGTAACACCTATTGTTCTCAGTAGTGTAAATTTTCCAATTCGACAAAAATCTCTACCAATTTATGTGCTCCAATGCTGTACTTCCTCATTTTTTCTTAATTTCATAAATTATGTGGTAGTACAAACAAAGTTTCTAACTTTTGCAGCTTTTAGATGATTGAACACCAATATTGTATGTCAGAGATACACATACAGCGTATCGATTACTACCGCCTAGAGTACCTACCTGAATCCTCTTTTCCCAGGAAAAGCAGGTAGTTCTCGTACCTCTGTTCAACTATACCTTGCGTGTAACAAACCAATTTATAAATCGTTATAGATGAACTATTTTCAACAGAAGTATTGCAAGGAAGAAAATATAAATCATCCTACGTACTTTATAACTTTCATGTGAAATCATTTGGAATCTAGTGGGTATATAATTTCAAATATAGGACAAATATCGGCCGGAGAAATAAAGATATTGGAAAATTTACTTGCACTTAAAAAATCCTAACACCACATACATTCTACTCACCAGAAAAAATAAACTATGACCTCTTATAACCACTAGTAATGGGAGGAGAAAGGATTGCATATATCAAAGACACAAAATACTTTGAGGTATTGTTCGATCAAAGACTTCCATAGAATACACATATCCCCAGAAAACAACCAACAAAACCACTATTGCCTTCGGTAGGAGCTGAACGTTGTGTGGAAACATTAAGATGTCTCTGTGCTTGTACAAAGGGTAATTGGACCCCTGATAATATACGGAGCAGAAATGTGGTGGCTAAAGTTGCGGCAGGAGAATACGGTCAATACACTAAGTACTGTATAAAGACTAGCTGGTCCGTGTACCACGGGTGCGACGAAATCGACTTCTACTACCGAAATGAAAGTATATCTAAACCTGCCACCCACTCCTTACACATTTATATTCAGGAAATCGTTAGGTTTGCAACTTATAAACTTATGAACAGACAAGCACCGATAAGCAAAGCATACGATGTAGACTGTCATTAAAGTTGCTTAATTAACTAAAGGAGACTGCTCTCGCAGGGCTGTCAAGTGATATCATGATTTAGAAATATAATCTGAATAGAAAGTATGCGGTTATAATCCCAGGTAAGTACTAAAATTGATAAGAGCGTAGAAAAGATATATGTAAAGAAAGCCAAGAAAGGGTGTCTAGATTCAGGAAAGACACGACGCCCCAATTTATTATTGCGTTAGAGAAGTAGCCAGATGGACCAAATTAGGTAAAGCATCGCAATTTTTTCTGACAGCTAATCAATACCACACCACCAAATCGCAAGTTACGAGGTTCATAAATGGATGAATACCCAGTAAGTCCAAGAAGCGCTGGCTAAAATTAACGGAAGTTAGGTAGGCAATTCTTAAGGGAACGAATTCTAACTGAGTCTACTGAGTAAAGGCAAGATGATGCTAGGCCTACATAAATATACGCCCAATATAAGCTTAACAGAAGACACTATCAAGATAAGAGTCTACCAAGAAGAAACGTTGTTAAAAAGACAAGGTTTGGGTACTACACTCAATGGGCCCAAGAGCAAATAGATATAAAAAGGAGTCACTCTCAAGAATCATAGGTTAAGAGAGCAGAATTGGGCAAAGATCTTCTGAGATATAAGGAATCAATAGATGGTGAAATAAGTAACTAGAGGCCGCACCAATCCTATCTTATAAAATCTATGGTAAACTTGATTTTGATTTAACCTTAATCTTTTTCAGTGCTTCGAGAGGAAGTAGATACTATGGTACCAAGTTAAGATAGAGTATGTCAACAATAAAATCGTAAGTATTAAAAATATAAAATTACAAACATTATAAGATACAATTCTAACAATTATAACTAACATGTTTGAGAAATATAATGTAAAATTTAAATTAAAATCGAGAAAACGTAGAATCAAAACAAGGGCGCTATTGTTGACAACAACGGAGTGCACAAGCGCAAGTATAAACAGTGATTAATGCGAAAACTCGAATATGAATACAAGGAGCAACCAACAAGGCCTAAACCCTATTGTAGCTAAATTTTCGAATAAGTTTCTTACTGTCAATATTAACTAGGAAGGAATAGATAGAGCTGATGTTATTAATATCAGTTGTGATTATTTCCAAAAAGAGTCATTTATGATATTCATTTTGTTTTTCTAAGATGGAAGTGTTACGAAAGTCAAAATGATTGCCCGTACTGAAAGTGTGATCAGTTCAGGCACATTACCCGTAAAGCAGTTGTGTTGGTGTTGTTTAAGTGTAATTTCTTGATATTGGGATGATTATCCGATGTAGAATTTCTTACAGTTTTGACACGAGATTTTATAAATAATGTTGGATTGTGATAAAAAAGGAATTTGATCTTTCATTCTAGAAACTTTTATTTAGTCATAATTATATAAAGCTATTTTTAGGTATTGCAGATTTTTACTGGTTAAAAAAGGTTTAAAAGATTATCAATGTAGGACAATTTGTAAACGTACTCTGCTGTTGACATTAAACAGAATAGACGACAATAGTTTCTATGGATTGCCATTTTTTTTTTAAATGTCAAACAAAAGGTCAAGCTTTTGCTATGAAACTGCTAATTCTATAACTTGACAACTCTGTCTCTCACTGTACAGATTAGTATAGTGCACCAGGATATTGGAATGGCTAGCTTGAATCAACGTATACAAGAAATGGGAACTTAAAACAAAAAGTCAAGAAGCTGCAGTGTTTCAAAAAAAAAAACTTTCCCTCATAGCCTTGATGGTGTAAATTTTTTGATTGGCAAGATGATGGCAGTAATAATTGATGTATCTGCCCGAGAAGGTGGTTTTTTTATATCAATCGACCATCATTATTTCTGATGGTTTTGGTGTCAAAAAATGGAACGAAAACGTTGGTCTCACACTCATCTGAAAACTGGATATAAGGGTTAAAAGAATTAAAGGGCTACTTGACAAATTCTATCTGGTCAACAGAAACAGACGTGATGATGCCATCCACATAGATGAAGATGAAAGGTAACTGACATAGAAGGTGATGAATAGAACTAGCAAGCAAATGGCCCATAACCAACCTGCCCAGAATAGGACCTAGGGTGGAACTCATTGGTGTACCAAAAGTCGGTTTGTGAATAACATCTTCACGAGAAAAAACTGCCGAGTAAAACCACTTTTATAAACATATCTTTGGAAATGAATGTGTTTACAACGACCATATTCTACTTCTCCTCAAAGATGTTAATGATTAATGATAGGAAAACGTTGGTGAATAAGGAAACCACATCTAATGAAGTGCTTTTTCAGTGCTGCAAGGCAGACTTTGCTCAGGAAATAGTATGCGCATTAATTTGAAAATAATCGTAAATGTGGAAGTCGTGAATGTGAAATTCGCGAATGTCAAGTATAAATTGTAAGTATCATAACCATTAATATAAAGAGACATAACCTGCCTTGTAAAATCAACTTTTCTCAATTATATCTTCTTATATTAAATGTACACACTAAATTTTAAGACGTGTCTTACTTCCACCACACAACTATAGACAGAAAGGATTTATTTTAAATACAATTTGCTTCAATTAGATTGTTTACAGCAACAAAAGATGACGTTATGCGCATGCAATATTATAATTGAAACAATTATGACAAATTTTATAAATACCCTGTAATATATCTGTTTGGTATATTACTCGTTAACTAAAAACTTATATACGTTAAATCTGATAGCGCATTATGAAAAAAGGGTACTATTGACTCGATCGATAAAATGCAAAACCGAGGTCTGGTAATCACAATGATGTTGATAATGTCCGAATACTCATAAATAAGTGTACACAAACAAATTTCTCTACGTTTATATATCTATTTGGTGGCTTATCACGCACAGGCTTAATGAACGTAGAGGTCGGCGGCAATACATCAGCAACCAATCACTGAAATTGTAATAATCGAAGGAATCACGAAAAGTTTTTGTATTATCAATATAAGTCACTTCAGTTCCTACACAGACTAGCATGGTAACAACATGTACGGGTTTCAAATTATTAGGCCAAGTCGGTGTTTGGCTTTTAATGGAGTGGGCTTCTTCAAAATTCCAGGACAGGTAGCTGCCTTACGGCCAGCTGTAATATCCGGAACACGTAAAGCTTCTACTAGCGGTGGACTGTGGTTACCTCATCTTACCGGAGTAAGTGAAGTTGGTTTTTGGTAATTTTTTTCTTTCAATTTCTTGAAATAAAAATAACATTGCCGCATAAAGCAAGTTCTAAACCGATATATACACGTCATATAAAATATAATTATGGGTATAACAACAAACATGAACGTTTATTAATTTGTTTTGAAGCTGATAAACTACTCTTTACTTTAGCAAGGTTTTGACATACCTCAGCTTCAATTTGAATTTCGTTTCAAAACTATAAGCATGCTTATTTTCTACTGGATAGAAATATGCATATTTAAGGAACGATTTTTAAAAATTCAAGCTTAAAGCAAACCAGACAAAATATTATTTGAAAGAAGCGTATGCATTCGCATACTCAAACACGGAATATCAATAACAACATAGCCTTACATGTCTTCCATAAATTTTGCAGTGAATCTAATCGGTGTGAGTAATATATTTGCCACAGGTATAAAAGTCTGAGAATGACATATTGCGATAAAGCCACCTGGTAAAAACGTTTAATTGAATGATACATACTATCACCGTTTTATAGTTAAGTTAGTGATTGGAGTGTACAATCCTGCCCTCATATTTCTTACTATATATATTTATTGGCAGTTTCATTTATTGTTCATTAGTAGTCCTTGTTTATTGATCAACAATGTAGCAAATGAGTCAAGTCCCAAAGAGTCTGCAGTTTGTTTATGTGGATGAATAAACAAAGCAAAACTAAATTAAGTGTATTTAATAAATATTAGTTTAAAGATTCATAAGAAAAAAGAATAATTCCAACAAACGCTATCAATAGAAGTATTATTACTTTT
This sequence comes from Cetonia aurata, assembly GCA_949128085.1. NCBI lineage: Eukaryota > Metazoa > Arthropoda > Insecta > Coleoptera > Scarabaeidae > Cetonia > Cetonia aurata. The sequence goes on along the minus strand of OX421886.1, from coordinate 18,996,866 downwards.
TTAAGGTAAAATAACTGATTATAAAATTCAAATCAAATAAAAACAATTATTATTTGCACATTAGTGAAATATTTAATTAGTCGAAATAATATAGGATTTCCATTTAAAATTTACAAAAACTACAAGTTACGATAAATTGTGTTAAAAAAATGTAAATATATATTCTAAATCCTGATTGGCAATTTGCACATCTACTTTTCCTTGAATTATGACGTCAGTTCAAGAGAAACACATGAATATCGAGATCTGTCAAGGTTAAATGTCAGTATATAGATCGGGTATAAAGTCTGTGTCTCATAAAAATATTAACCTAGCATGTGTAGACTTAAGTAAACAGATATTGAATATGTAATGTTTGTATGTACTTTGCTTACATTTTCAAAACATAGTTAATGAACTTTACCACATGGAAACTACAAGTTTGAGCAATATTTATAAAATTCTTTCCTTCAAACGTAGAAATAAATAAAAAATTGGTACTGTTGCGACCTTACTTCAATAAAATAAATAGCAACTTGTCCTTTCTTGCTAATCTATTTTTTTTATTATTTATATTAAGTAAGTAAATTTTAGATTTGGCGTCAGTGTAGCTCGCTGGGTAACCATAAAAACAATTATGTTTATTTTGGTAGTCTTTGTTATACTTCATTGAACGTCATTTTACATTTTTACAAAGCAAAATTGAAATAAAACCCAGAAATATGTCTTTATATATTTAAATAAGCATATACATAAGCAGTAAATACAAAAAATACAAAAGCCGCTAAACTTATATACTATATTTAAGCATCAAAAATCAAAATCATTTCAAACTTCTAGTCTACATCAGAAAATGTGAATTTATACTTAATTTCCGAATTTTGTTCATTTATGTATTTTGAATACCTTCGAAATTATAAAGCTGAGTTCCTTTGCCGAACACCCGGTATACCATATCAATTGCTAATCTGAAACAAATAAATATCAAAGTAATAATGGTGCAAAGATCATTGTTATTTATATTTGCGTAAATATTGATTATGTTATATAAAAGTACTCACACAGGTTCACAATCTGTTCATAAATGACAAATATAAACGCTTGAACTATATATAAAGTAAATACTAAAACCAATGCTAAAACACTCCACTTACGACAATAAATATTTGCGGTAATCAATAAATTATATTTTATTATATATATTAATATGGCTATAAAATTCCATGTTTACATTGTTTGTTACATTATTTATGGATCGACTTTTGAACGACACTTCTCGGAAGAGCAGTATTTGATAAGGTGATCGATAAAAAAGTAAAGAAAAACAATTCACAGGTGATTTTAGATGATATCAACATATCTGACACTAAAAATAGTTTTATTTATTTATAATTTCATCCACGTTGGAAATGATGTGTATGCTTAAAGTTATATGTATAGTTTTAAAATTCACAGTAGATGTCCTTGCACACGAACTTTAAAACTAAAAGGCTCCTTACAATCAAAGCAAGAGGGTTTATGGCAAAGAAATGCTAGCTTTCAATTGAGTCAAAGCAATATTTTTCTAAAATTAAGAAGTGTTCCTCTTTCTAGTACCATAAAATTTGTTTGACTCAAATAATAATCAATTTTATTGCAAAACACATACTAAACACATTACAATAAAAATAAGCCTAATAAATTACAATTTTCCCCTGAAAAATATTATTCACAATCAGAAAAAAACTCTGCATCCGAAGATAATTCTTCTGATGATAATTCTGTATCTGTGGCCTTACTAATGGACAGTTCATTTTCCGAATCTTCTTCTGCTACAGAAGGATCGCTTTCAGCTGGAAGTAACATATCTAATGTTTCCTTTAGGAATGGTAATGATCTTTTTTTTGGCAATGGTCTCATTCCAGTTAAAAGAGGATCTGAACTTAATAAAAGCCTGTTCAAAACATCTAAATTACAAGCTTTCCTGGAAAATTTCCTAGCAAAATTATCGCGATATTTGCGAAAATGTTTGTTTCGTGCCTCAGAGGCTTCTTCTGATAATTGACCAATTGGCAACAAGGCATTTTCTATAACCGTAGCCCCATGAATTAAAATTTTATGTATTGTGGGCGTCATTGGGTACCAATGATATAATTCTATATACAGTTTATCTGTTTCCATTGCATATTGGATTTTGCCATATCACTCGACAATTACAATCGGATATCAATCGTAATGGAACAAACGAACTTTGGAAGGTATGAGCATCCGCCTCGGCATCATTCAAAAATTTTTGCTTGAAGGCTTTCTGCTGAGAGCCATCACAACCCCATTTACTAATTAGGTGCAGTGTGTTTCTCTCTCCATCTTCTAATGTCGACACCACTTCTTCTAAATATAGCACCAATCGTGTGGCCGTATGGTTCATCAGGTTCTGAAGTTTTACTTCAGCTGAACTTTCCGTTACAACATAAGATGCCTTGTCTGGGTAAGCTTGCATTTTTGTGCGCTGTAAAATGCTATAACATGGGTACAACTGTTTTTTCATAGATCTAATAATCTCGTACTGTCTTCTAGATAAATCAGCTTCAAAGACCATTGACAATGCACACAAAGGCGATAACTGTTTTTTATCATCTTGAGATCCTTTTGCGTACGCCTTCTTATAGCGTGATGCACTTGTTGGCGAAGTAGACAGTACCTTCAATACATTTGCCGCGTCTCTTCTACCTTCTTCTCGCAACTTCATTTGTGTGGCATATGTCAACTCATCTACTCCATATTCGTTCCTCACTTGCTCTGTTTTTCTCCTTTTACTTCTGTCGCTTAAGGCTTCAAAATGCTTAGAGGGTCGTCCAGATCGTTGTACCGTCTTTGGCAATTCAAATGAGCCCTGCAGCCAATCTTCATTATTTTTAAGAAATAAATCTTGTCTCTTTTTTGCCATTACCCATCTCCTTTTAAATTCCGACTTTACGTAAGAAAATCTATGCTTTATGTCTTGTAATTGTTGAGTGTCATACTCATCATAATTCAAGACGTAATTTTCAATAAATTCCAATTTCTTATCCATACTCGGCAAATTTTGCTCTTGCATAAGATCATATAACTGTGCCCGAGTTATTATACTAACTCCTGACGGTCCTATAACAAATAAAAAAAAATAAGATAGTCAGTCATTTTTGTTAAGGTGATATGTTTCATAGAGAAACGCAATCTATTCTTTGTACAGTAAATTAAAAAAAAAATTGCGAAAAGTTGCGGCTATTTTTTGAATTAAAATTTAGTAGTACCATTTATCTTTACGCCTGCATAGTCAAAATAGCCGGGACGCATCCTGAAGTATTTCAAAAAGCTTCATGTTTTAAAAAGCTCTTTAAAAATATGTAATCTATTCGCTTTTGCTTAAGTAGCTATTTAACAAAGTATGAAAAAAAATTCGAACAAGGTAAATAGATAAATTGAATGTCTACTTACCAGCCTCAACAGAATCTATGACTAGATACTATCAAACTTTTCACAGAAATCACTATTCACTTGCAAACAATCGCAATTAAATTTATTGACCATTTAACAGACAATTAAAATGATGCTGGTGTTGTTGGCATTTAAATACCTCCTAGCAAGGGTGGGAGGGGGTAAGTAGGTGCACAAATCACTTATCTACCCCACCCCATTCCCCTTAATTGCAAATTGTAAAATTTTTAAAATCGACTTTTGGCCAGCTAGATCGGCTAAATACCCCACTGTGCGCCGTCTGATTTAGAAACATTATCAACTATACCTACGAGCTTTTCATTAATTAGATTGCCCAGCTAAGTGAAGTAAATTTCTTTGATATCAACAATGGCTGTTTTGCGTTGATTATTGTGTGCACGTGTATTGTGGTAACAACTTAATGGTTGGCCACAAGTTTACTAAACAGTGATTTGGAGGTTTATACAGCTTTAGCAAATGACGTTTTCTAAGTTTATTTCTTTTAAAAAGTGCATCACAATGTCCAAGCCAGTGGCGAAACGATTCTGTGAATCACCTTTTGGAACTACCCTACTCTTGACAGCTTTTCATCAGTTGTACTTAATAGTTGGATACCGAAACATTTTCGAAATTTGTCCAACCATTTGCTTAAAAATTCTTTTCTTAATAATTTTCTGTAAAAAAATCTAGTTTTTTCTTAAAGATTTCTCTTCCCTTTATTATTTTTTCTTAAGGATTTCTCTTCCCTTTATTATTATAATAGTTTGGAATAATAGACTACAAGTAGGTACTATGTAGCCGAAAGTAGTTACTACATAGTCAACTACCGGCCAGCTCTGACGTCAAGGAAGTATAAATTCTGTCCTCAACAACATATGGAAAACTGCTATTCATTTTGTGCAGACCTGCGGTTTAATTCAAACAAATTATTTCGATGCAATAGGGAAAAACTTCTTTCTGATAAAATTAGTTCCATTTTTGAAACCCAAAGTTTACTTTATTTAAAGCAATCGTACAGTTTTCTTGTGTAAGTGATGTTACTTCTGAACAAAGAGGTACGCTTAGAACATAAATTTCCTTTGTTTAATTGATGTTGTAATGTATATCTGGTGTAATTAATATCGTTGTTGATCTGTCACAACAGTTATGAGAAATTCATGTATATTTGTGTTCTAAGTTGTCTCGTGAAGTTTAGCTTCGTCAATTAGTCATTAGTAGCAAAGACCAATATATCGGCAAGTGTCCAAAGTTTGAAGTTTACGTGTGTACATGCCGTAATTCACAACTTGAACTCATTACGATTTAAAACAATAGCGCAATGTTGCCAACATTACGAACTGCTATGGAAGCTACAGAATTTAATATTATTTATTGCAATGGCAGTTGGGCGGTTGACTATGCTTATTACAGAATTTATTAGGCGCACGGTGTGCAACTTGATATAGAGACATCATTTATGCTGCCAAAATTTATTATACAGACTCTAGATATACATCAACGGTGCAATTATATTTCAAATTTGGCTTGTTTGAAAAATGCAACACGATTTTGAGGTTTTATACATTAATGTCGATGCACATAATGGATTTAATATGTTTAACGATATTTAAGATTGTATTAAGATTCTTAATTTAAAAAAAAAGATAAAAAGAAAACTTTGAAGAGATTCCGACTTTCGGCACAATCAATAAAATCGAAAATAAAAATTCAAATTTACAGATAAAAGTAGTAAATTAGGCAACAATTTGTTTTCAAACAAACATTTTTGAAATAAGCTCACTTTTTCAAATTTAAATTTTTATCTAGAGATTAGGAAAGCTGAATATGTCATATGTCTAGCGGAAAAATATAAAAACTCTAATTGAATTTGAATTACAAATAACATCTATATTGGCCTCTCCTTCAACATTCTAATTACATTTATGTAAATATTGGTAATATATGCTGTATACTGATACTCTATATCGACTATGTATGTAAGCTACTTTCACTACCTACATATATCACATACATATGCATAGTCCATTTGCTAGAAAATGTTTAAGGTAATCGACAACTATTTGCAACAATATAGTAAAATAAATAGATGAAGAAATACGAGGCAATATTTTAATTTATTAACAAATTGTATATAAATTTCTCCAACGAAGAGTTTGTAATTTTAAAGAACTACATATTAATATTTCAGTCCGTGAAAAACATATTCTGTTAAAAAATGTTTGCTTAACTAATTTGAGAAGCGTTTATTTAATGTTTATGGTACGGTCATTCTATCATTTATTATGCAATATACAATATTGTTTGGGTGATATGAGTTTTTATGTTATCAGCTGATTATAGTTGAATCTCGTAATCGGTATTACTGTTAGATGGTTTCGATGTAATTTGTCTTGAGCCTGTTTTAAATTATATCAGAGCTTATATTAAAACTTCATTGTTTGAAGCAATATAATATCGCAGCTTAACACTTAATAAAAAAGCTACAACTATAGTATTGATGCTCGAAAATTACTTATTTAGTTATGATAGATCCCATTTGGGAACCTGACTTAGCTTTTTTTGTTTAACTACCTAGTCACTAGAAAAGATTAGAAAACATACAGAAGGCATAAATAACTTTTGCACTTCTTTGATGTGCGTCATCCAAAAAGTTAACACAAACGTTCCTTTCAACAAAATTTATGTTTATATACATTTTCAATTGCATTTCTAGTTGGTACCGAAATACAGATGTACTACATATAAGAAGTTGTTCATCCAATTGTAAGCTGTTCTAAGATTTTTCGGACATATAAACAAGTATGTAGATATACAGATACATCTATTTTAAGTATAATTGTTATAATTTTGAGGATCACAAAAGGATAGACATTGTTCTTTTAAAGAATAAAAGCTTACAAGAAAATCAATATATACAGAGAACTTGTCGTCTATGTTTTAACAAGTTGCCAGTTAATGTGTATTTTTTTGAAGAAAAGTTATATCAAGCGATCAAGGTTTATTAAAAAAGAAACAGATTCACAAGGTTTAAATAAAACCTACAGTACAAGTATTTTCTGCTGGTGGATGCGTGATAGCAGGAGGGCGTGCTCAATGGAGTGAGATACGCCCGAAGGAATATGGAGGAACGTTATAATTCGCACGCAAGGATATATGTACGCAATTCGTACAAAATACAAAATTCAGTTTTTATTTTAATATGTATCTGTACTGGAAATCGTGCCGTCAGATGCACGCCAGGGCCGGAACAGAAAATAATTCTACTGTAGGTGCCTCTTTATTCTAGAACAATTCGTGTGAACGTAGAATAAAGAATTAGAACTTAATAAAAAAATAAACTCGAGCTTCTCCAGATTTTAGAGTTAATCAAATTTCTATATTCAGAATTTCCGTTTGCATAGACGCTGGTGGCTTTATGCATACTATAATACTCGGCGACGCGTGTTATAAATACGTATGAATATTACTGAAGCCATTCTGAACCGATGCAAAACTACCGCCTGCAGCAGAAAGATAACACGTGCCACCACGCGTAGTTATAAGAAACAAGAGCATGAATAATTTCCACCTGAGTATTTTCCGGTTAGACAATTCCATGCAATTCAAATAAATACGAAAGTATAGGGTAGGCGCATAGTGAACGCTGCATATTTCAGTATATTGGCTAAGAACTAATAGTAGTTGGTTTGTGCTGTATAAGAAAGCACGAACAATAAACATTGGAAAAAACAAACTTATAATCAAAATTGTGATCGCTGATTTGCTTATTATTGATTATATATTTGTTCATTCATAAGGAATCAATGACATACTGGGTGTTTTTTCGAAGGTGACTCGCCCCTATATTGTCTAAAGTATTCGCATTAGAGAAATGAAATTTGGGAATTAATTATATGACATAAATTTTTTAATTTTAAAATTTTTTGACATATAAATTTTCATTTTTAGAAATTTTGATTCAATTCAGGATAACACTTTTAGTACAACTGCGCCAAATTTCTGGCCATAAAAAGTTGTTTTTTGTTTTAATTTTATTTTTCATATATGTCAAAATTTTCTTTGTTTTTCGTACTAGTAGGCTTCCTAGTTCTATTTAGTTGCGCTTTCTTTTTTGGTCTGCAGATTCTCTTTCCTCTTGCTCCTTTTGTTTGGAACTTCCTTGTCACTTCTGTTTAATTTTGGTCATTTTCTATTTTTGGCTTACTTCTTTCTTTTAGGGCTCCCTCGCACTCCTCATGGAGCCACTCTACCATTCTTATATGCATTTGTTGTTTTATATTGATATATATTAATTTAATGCATTGGTGCTAACTAGCCTCAGAAAACTTTATGCTTATCTAAAAAAAAAAAGCTTTACAAAAAACGACAAAAATAATGTACCATTTTAAGCATTAACTTCAAGCATCTGCACAAAAAATTTCTCTTTGTACGCACTTCAACGCAACCAGCGTTCATTATGCGCGTATCCTACGAAGGATAAGAAAATCTATATAAACGCGAAACTACTTAAGGTTAAGCGATTTCAAATGGAGAAACCTAGTGCGGTATCTATAAATTTATAAAATGACTTTTCCATGTTTTTTCTACGTAAGAAAATAACCGCAGAAAGAATCATAGTTTGCTTAAATATGTTGAAGGAAATCTACGAGAAGAGGGTACTCCAGTACACGGATAAACGGCTATCGACTTTCACGGACAGAAGTCAGTTGAAGTACGCCAGAAGACTAGTGGTGAAATTGGGAAGCGCGGTCATTACCAGAGAAGACGAACATGGTTTAGCATTAGGCAGATTAGCATCGATCGTTGAACAGGTATGAACCTTGTTACTTACTTCCGAAGTTGTAAAAGCAAACACGAAATCCAAACGGCGGCATATTTACGGTCGTACAACTCAGATTGATTCATGTGCCCCATTTATTTTACCCATTTAACCACTGCAGTTGTACATTGGTATTCACATTGTAAAGTTGTCGTTTTTGTAACGTGCGAAGCCTCACAAATGCGGTTCTATCATTTTCAATGGCTGAAAAACGGCCACATAAATTATTGGAAAAAGATTTGCGTAACATTGCATGCGCAATTTATTAACGGTAACCTAGCGTTTGCAATCTCGTACAACGGGTTTCGAAATTTAATTTTTCGAGAATTATTGTAGCCTGTAGGTTTGGTAGTATACATTTTGGAAGAGACAAGTGTATCCACCACAAATTTTATTCGATTTTATAATAGGGAACTTGACAAGAGTTTTAAATGTGAAGAAGCCACAACAAAACGCGGGAAAGTTTAATCATTTTTTATCAAATTATTATTGGTTTTTAAAGAATAATATTTGGGGAATACTATTTTTAGACACAATAGAATGGCTTTACCATGAAATATTGATGCGCATCTCTAGTAAAACTTAACATTTGTAGGTTGCAGAATGTCAAAACGAAGGCAGGGAATGCATTATGGTAACCAGCGGCGCTGTAGCATTTGGAAAACAAAAATTAACTCAAGAATTATTGATGTCTTTGTCCATGAGAGAAACATTGTCTCCTACTGATCACACCAGAGAAGTAAGTATGCATGGTTACTTTTTCATTAACGTAAAGATATAGCTTCTTTTAGTATTTTGTTGACTTGTTTATGCTAGTTTTAGACTAAACAAAACTGGTTAATTATATCCATTTGAATTTTAGGATGCTGGCACGCTTTTGGAACCCAGAGCAGCAGCAGCTGTGGGCCAATCTGGTCTGATGTCCTTGTACGATGCCATGTTCTCTCAATACGGCGTCAAGATAGCGCAAGTTCTCGTCACGAAACCAGACTTTTACAACGAAGAAACCCGTAAAAATCTCTTCAGTACCTTATCGGAATTGATCAGCCTTAATATCGTCCCGATCATCAACACGAACGATGCTGTTTCTCCCCCACCTCAAGTGGACGAGCCGATTGGAGGCAAGAGCGGGAAGAAGGGAATTAGCATAAAGGACAACGACAGCTTGGCAGCTATGTTGGCGGCGGAAGTACAAGCGGACTTCCTCATACTTATGTCCGACGTCGACGGTATATATAACAAACCTCCGTGGGAAGAAGGGGCTAGATTGATTCACACGTTTACGTCAGACATGAGGAATACCATCCAATTTGGACAAAAGTCCAAAGTGGGAACCGGCGGTATGGATTCTAAAGTAAACGCCGCCACGTGGGCTTTAGATCGAGGTGTCAGTGTGGTTATATGCAACGGTATGCAGGAAAAAGCTATTAAAACTATTCTTAGTGGACGTAAGATTGGAACCTTCTTCACGGAAACTAATTTCGGTGGGTCAGTTCCTACTGAAGTTGTTGCTGAAAACGGTGAGTATTGATTAAAATTAATAGATTACTCGTAATTAACATCAATATTGAACCTATAATAGGCATTCTTATGATTTAATTTAGGATAAAACAGTTGTAGAAACACGCAATAGTCTGTGAATTATATGAATTAATACCTTTCTGCTAAATGCGATCAGCTGCCTTGTTCATCTCCATCATGACATTAATTTATCCGCGATTCTAATAATGTTTTCTGCTATCTTATTACATTCGTTTCAGCGCGTCCTCGATATTAGGAAGCTGAAAATATATATTTACGTACTTCTCTAAATAATCGCACTCTACACGAATACTTCGTCTATTTGGTTCTGTGATTCATTCGAAGGTTTTAGTTCTAATTGCGGTGCTAAAATTTGTGACAACCAGTTTCTCTTGAGTACTTACTTTTAATTTACTTACTGATTTCATTAACTTAATGGTTTGCTAATGCTTGTTACTTATTATAACCTTTTAACCTCTTTACTTTTACATTCATCCCTGTATATCTAAATTTGCACGCGCGGTCTCGCTTTGTATCCGCACAGTGTCGGTGGCTCTAGAAGTCAGCTGTCGAATAAAATACCGCACGTAAAATCGGTCAGTGGTTGCACTTGTTTATCGTTAGAATAATATTTTACCCCAGAATGGTAGCTCTTTGTGTGCGTGCGGGATGTCCAGGGTTCTGATCAAGACGTGAGCAACAATTAAGAGTTGAAACGTGTTTTTAATTGAGAATTCGTTTCTATAAAATAAGTGCAACGAGAATTGTACAGTGACAAAAAAAAAGAAACGAGTGAGTGACAAAAATAAACAAATGTATACAATTGAAAAGCGCTTTTATATTGGCTGCTCTTCAGTTCTCGGGTTCTCTGCCGTGTAGAAAGTTTAAATTACTTGACGTCACTTCTGAAGAAGATCACGACAAGATGATCGAAACGTCAAGTAATTTAAACTTTCTACACGGCAGAGAACCCGAGAACCGAAGAGCAGCCAGCAACGACGGCCGTGAAAGCCTAAAGACCGCTTTTATATTAAGTTGCGAAATGTTAATTATCCAATTTAGACAAAATAAAATGAGCAGAATCTATATACCAGGCCAGGTCAAAAATACGCGAGCGGTTTTAGTGCTGTGTCATGCCAGAAGGTTTTGTCGGTGCCGCAAACACAACTCGGATACGATTCGCGTTGTGCTAGAATATACCAGGTCAGGTCAAAAGTACGCGGGCGGTTAGCGTTGCGTCGTATCAGTAGCTTTGGCGACACCGATCTCACAGCTCGAAGAGTAGCGCTGCGTCGTGCCAGTAGCTTTGCTGGCGCCGAACTCACAGAGCAGGAATCAATTTAGTGCTGTCAAACGCGCGGTATATATACACTGTAGCCGTTACGATCACATGAATCAGAAAACGTTTTTCCTTAATTGTCGAAACGGCAAATGCTGCAATCAAGTTGTTAAACTATATACCTTTGGTAATATGCTAAGCATTTTTTCTAAATACTTTAATCACACTCAGTCGAAATACAGGACACTGCTTTAGAAAAACGTCAGCATCTTTAGTAGCAGACGCAGGTGATGATATATTAACGTTGAAGCGTCATGGAGGGTGGCGGCTTTGAACGGCTGAAAGTTATGTTGACGACTTCTTGTCCAATATACTATCAATTGCTGACAAGATTTTAAATAGCAAGAATAATAAAAAATGCCCAAGATAAAATTATTGCTGCAGCAACATAAAAAAAGTGCACAAATTGTTCGTACACATAATAAATAAGTTGCCAAAAATAGTGTAAAAACAGAAAAATATAAACGTTTCTGAAGGAGTCATAAATATATACAAATATTGCTGCTCCAAGAAGGTGGGGGATTAATGCCATCCTGTACAAAACATAATCTTATACGATTTCTCCAAACTTATACTTTTCCATACTTTTGTCCCACCGCGTATATTGTTTTTACGTATTCCTTACTAAAGATTTCAAACAATACTTACACCTACATTCCATAAATGCCAAGCAATGCTTCCTAAATACAATTACCGGTTAGTTGGGACTTGGAACCATACATTTCAGTTATCCCATTAGCACGTGTGGATGATATTTTCTTTTATATCTCTTTGTACTTTGACGATACAGGTTAACTACCTGTAATTCTGTACAGACACTACCTATTATTTTACCCTGAGTGGATTGCTGTCAACTGCACGAGTCGTTTCTACCTGGGATAATATTTTTTTCATTTTGTGTCGTGCTAGGGTCTGATATTCTGACACCTAAACAATTTGTGAAACGCAAAACGAACCTCCTAACGACTTACGTATACTTCCGAACGTAGCGGGAAGTCATTTTAAAATGTAACATATCTTACCTCTCTCCAGAAAATACGTGCGTCGGAAAAACAGCAATATATATGGTAATGCGAAAGTCGTAATCGCGGTAATTTGGATCTGTTATATCTTGCAAGTTGCTCCAAATTCCTTACGTCTAATAAATAGTACTGAACACATACCTACCTGGCGTATATAGGTAAGAGATGTCGTATAAATTAATGCTGGCACGCATGTGTCATTTGCATATTCTAAAACTTTTCGGATGGATATATTTTCTGTACTGCGTATCGGAAAGTTTTAAATTGAACCTGTCATAGAATAAAATCCGCAAGAGAGAGCTTATTTCGAGAATTTGTTATGCTTTTTTTAATCATACCCCCTCATTATCAATTTCATTTATTCTTGCCCGGCCTTACTAAATTGCTACATGTGCATACAACTAGGATTATAATTACTAGTGTAAATAGTAAGTTACATAAAGTTACAGCGTTTTAATTACACATTTGCTTTAGGAAATTGAGCACTGATTATCGTAAGGTATGAATTAGGTACTAATTTAAAATTGCTGGTTCAAGAGCCAATTTGAAAAAGTTTTAAACACTTATCACATTAAACTTAATTATAATATATTAAGAAAAAACACTCTATATGTTCTAACAATAAGATATTTATCTAGCCCTATTGCTGTGCACAACTTTTTTTTACTTAATTTTGTGACGAGCTATGTCTTTTTTTGTGAAGTTATTTGAAGTTTGTCTTAAATCAATGCTCGGAAAATTAGCGATGTGCTAAATAAACTGAAACATTAGTACTATTGTAATTACAGCAAGGAAAGGTGGTAGACATCTTCAAACTTTATCGGCGGAGCAGAGAGCGTTTTGCGTTCACACACTGGCTGACCTTCTAATCTCGAAGCAATCAGAAATCTTAGACGCTAACCACAAGGACCTCTCCGAGGCTACGAAAACAGGTCTAGCCAAACCACTACTCTCCCGTCTATCCTTGACCCCAGCGAAACTGAAAAATTTAGCGGTCGGTCTTAAACAGATCGCGGATTCTAGTCACAGCAACGTAGGAAGGGTGTTACGGAAGACAAAGCTAGCCGACGGGCTTATGTTGAAACAGATTACCGTTCCTATAGGGGTCCTACTCGTTATCTTCGAATCGAGACCGGACTCACTGCCACAAGTGGCGGCGTTGGCCATAGCATCCGGTAACGGACTACTGTTGAAAGGGGGAAAGGAAGCGGCGCATAGTAACAGAGCTTTAATGGAACTCGTAAAGGAAGCGTTAGGCACAATCGGAGCGACAAACGCCATTTCTCTGGTAAGTATCAATGTTCTGATCTTCTTTCTGTCGTTTTCCGGCAGAGTTAGTCACTTTGAAATGCGTTAACTACCGTCGAAGTTCTTGCTGCATATCATTAATTGCCCTATCAAGACATCAATGGGCATTTATGCATACATTGAACGCAAACAATATATACTTCACCAATATAATCTCTAAATGTTTGGCGAACTAATGCAACTTTAATAGTTTGAAATACGTTTAACTATACTAATACCGCAAATACACATGCTATTTAGATAACATGTAAGTTGCAAAACAAGTCTTAGGAGTAATCAATACTATAAAATTTTAACTACTTCATCAAGTTTTGTGAAAGTATAAGTGAAAGATAAAAGAATAGAAATTGTTTTCTATGCGCTTATAGAAAATATTCTTGGTTCTTTTAAACATATTTCTCGTCTCTATATTCAGGAAATATTGATTCGTAGCAGAAGAAAATTTCCCTTCCAAATTAAAGCACGCCCTCAATTAGTTTATAACAACGCCCATAATGTCTTCAAATGAAAGTTTATTTTCTTACACGCAACGAAATTTGATTTCACAATAAGAATAAATACCTATCCTTATTGTAAAATCAAATTTTTGCATAAATTCATTCTTTTTGTTAGATTTAATATTTTATTAGGTACAGAAAAATGATTTTTTTGTACTAAAGCAGAGTTACATATTGACAGAGAGTAGTTTTATTAATGGAAGAATTTGTTTTGTTTAATGAAATACAGAATATGTCGATAGTGCAAAAACTAGTTTCGTAGTTGAAATTGCTAATAATATTAAAAACACAATTTAAATATTTTCTATCACACTGTAATATAAAAATATATCTATTTTTGGCTTACAGTTAACCCCATTACATTATTACATTTTAGTTTGCTATCTGAATGTCTGTACTTGATTTTAAATGCTCCGACTAAATAGCAAAATATTTACAAAACAACATACATACCGGATGTCCAACCTAATATGCAACGGTTCCTAGCCAATTTATTATTACCTTTATGAAAAAATGTTTCAAATAAATGTTGCCTCGAATCATATTCTACATATGCTAAAATTAGTTTCAGTATCGGCGGACTTCCGGTTGTACCGGAAGTAGATACTACTTTATTATTTTAAATGGAACACGCTGTATATTATTGCACTTTTGGATTCCTTGTTAAATTTAAATAACAATACGTTAGGAATACATTGGGGCTAAGTTTCTGAATTACATGACGTTTTTCGAAAAAAAATGTCATTTGCAGTGTCTTCAGTGTTTGGAAATACCTCAGAAAATACGAAAGTTAGAAAGATGGGGTTTTCGGTTTTCGCTTGTCGCAGTCGCATACAAAGCAAAACATGAAAGGACAAAATCCAATTCTAAGAACTATGCCAATATGCTGTGTGATGGATGATTTTGACATTTTTTGAAATTTTTAAATAATCTACTTCTTAATATCATAAAAACACATAGTAGCCATCCAGATATAAAGTGGAACATGCTGAGAGCTATCTAGGAAGTTGGCACACATTTGCATATATACAGATTAGAAGCATTAGATCATTACGCAAGAAAGAAGTCCCTCGCATTTCTCGGATATTATTATAGCATAATTTAAAGGAAGCTCTTTCAACACGTAGAAACAAAAAAACTAAGTGCAATCACCAGTCGATGAGCACGGGCTGAGATAAAATCGACTTATACTCCATTCGTGTAAATATAGGAGGTATTAAAGCATTCCTTTTATCTACGAAATGATCGCAGTTACGAAAGCGAAGGAAATAAGTATGACCTCATAAAATATGCATCATGATAGTGGTTTGAAAATAAAGTCGATATCTGAAGTTCCATCAATCTATACAAAAAAAGCAAACAAGGTAAAAATTTATTATTTCTACAATACGAGGAATGAATTATCTATGGTACAATTATTCAAACACAAATTACTACTTATTCAATTATTAATTGTTATCATAGCTGACCATGAGCCATTTTTACCAATAGTAATTTACAATTAATTGTTATCATTTTTTGTTAGAAGATTAGCTCCTATTTGGTTTACTGTGGGAATTTAACCCATAGATATGTAAATAACAATTATTGATATCTGGTTAAATAAAACATGGTCAAAAGAGGAAATTTAAGAAAGTATTTTCCGGGCCCGGAAAATACTTTCTTAAATGACACCGGCCGTGAAAGCCTACATTCTCTGAAAAGAGGAAATGTCGGAAAATTGGAAGAGAGGTATGATGACACCGATTTGCAAGAAATAAGACAAGAAACGCTGTACTATAACTATGAGAGAATAATACTGTAAATACCGTTGTTGAACCAATCAAACCGTTTCGGAATCTCAAAGTAGCTTTATACAAGGCATAAGTGCCTAGAACTATATATTTATTAGCAAACAGATTATAGACAAAACGCGCCTTAAACGAGATAGGGAAAAAGATTTTGAAAAAAACTTTTGATGAGGTGCCGTGAGAGAAAGTGAGGAAAATCCGGAAACAGCGTGTTAAAGCGATAAAGAGCCTATATACTAATCCAGTTCATCATGTAATCAGTGACAACAAAAAATGCGAACCCTTTGAAATACAAGAAAGCCTCCGACAAGGTCCTTTAGATATATAGAGATATAAGATATCTCAGAAATGTACATACAAATTGCAACACACCCAAGAAAAACTTAAACAAATTACAAAGACAACAAAATACTATATTAAAGCTGCTATATTCAATGGATAGAAGAACGGCAACAGCAGACGTATACAGGAATATCCAAGAACTAAATTTAGAACAAATGATCAAACAAAAAAACCTGATACTATTACATAAAATGAAAAACAAACTAATAAAAACAGCACTTTATCGAATAACAAGGATATACATACATATAATACAAGGAGACACTCGCACCTGAGAACAGAGAAAACCATTAGCATTAAATACAAAAAAATTCCTACACCAGAAACCATAACCCAATACAACAAACTACCTATAGAAACAAAAGAACTAGATCACACCCGATACAAAAAAAAAACCATTAAAAATATGCTACTAGAACACCTTATATAAAAAGAAAAAACTTGAGAGGAAGTAATAAAGCAACATCGCCCTCAATACCGATAGTCCGGGACGAGACATTTTAAGCCTCATCACCTCGCGACGAGGACCGAGGACGGGAAGACGCACGTCGACAATAAAAAAAAAAAATAACTTAGATAATCCACAGAAATCATACGAAGAAAACCTAGATGAATTTGGAGTGACAATAAACATCCATAAACTAAAACCATGGGTGCTCCTAAAGAATATGAGGACATAAATATCGAATCAGAGGGAGAAGCAGTAATAAAACAGGTAAAAGAATTTCAATATCTCAGAGTAATAATGGAGCAAACTGGAGCGCTAGGCCTTGAAATTAATATAAGAGTAGATAAAGCAATTACAACGTGCTACGTCGTAAATAAGACATCTTATGTGAGAAACAGATCTAACGAAAAATAAAAATTAATATTCATGGAACTGTGTTAAAGAATTTATTAACTTACGGATATGAAATATGGACGCGATATAAAATACAGGGTGCGGCAGGGAAACTTGCTGATTTGAATTGGACGCCAATGAGCGAGGCGTGGTCAGAAAGGGGTGGGGAGGGTCTCATCAGAAAGAGGGGGTTTTGAAGTTTTGTTACCCCAAATGACATTTGTCATCATGCGTTGGACAAAGGAACAGCGTGCGTTCGCCGTCGAGGCCTATTTTTCCAACGGTCATTCGGTGGTCGCCACCCAACGTGCCTTCCGAACTCGGTTCGATATTCATCCCGCGGGTCCCGTTCCTGGCCGGCAATCGCTTGTTTCGTGGGTGAACACATTTAGGGAAAGTGGGAGTGTTGAAGAAAAAAGGCCCAGTAGGTCAACGGACATCCAGAACTCCAGAAAACGTCGAAAGGGTAAGGGAGTCGTTTTTGCGCTCTCCCCGGCGTTCGGCGCGTAAACACGCTGCTGCTCTGGGGATTTCTGATCGCACAGTGAGACGAATTCTTCACAAGGAACTCCACTTTCATCCCTACAAACTGGCTGTGGTCCAAAAGTCGAGTGAACGCGATTTCGCTTCTCGCCAAACTGCATGTGAAGCGCTCAGTAACTTGCCAGACGACGCTCTCGTGTTTTTTAGTGATGAGGCCCACTTTCACATTTCCGGCTGTGTTAACAAACAAAACATGCGGTATTGGAGTAATGTCAATCCTCGCGAACTTCATGACATTCCACTTCATTGTGAACGTGTTACTGTGTGGTGTGCATTGTCGAGAGTTGCAATAATAGGGCCACATTTTTTCGAGGAAGATGAACGCGCTGTTACTGTGAATGCAGTTCGCTACAGAGAAATGATTGAGACATTTTTTCTTCCACAACTTGAAGAAATGGATCTTGGGGACGTATGGTTCCAACAGGACGGAGCCACGGCGCACACAGCGAGAACTTCGATGGAGCTTTTGAGGGAACACTTTCACGAGCGCCTGATATCCTTGAGGGGTGACGTACCGTGGCCGCCGCGCTCCCCCGATTTGGCACCTTGCGATTTTTTTTTATGGGGATATCTTAAATCCATCGTTTACAACGACAAACCCTGGACCCTGCAACACCTGAAGGACAACATCCGCCAAGCCATCGCCAACATTCCCGTCGATATGATCGAAAGAGTGGAGCGCAACTTTAAATCTAGGGTTGCTCAGTGTATCACGAATGAGGGCCGCCATTTGCCCGATGTCAACTTAAAACAAAAATTCAGAATGTGTACTATACGATACAAAAAGAATTAAATCGATATTTGAAGTACTTTTTCTTTTATTGACTTTTCAAATCAGCAAGTTTCCCTGCCGCACCCTGTAGAAGCAGCAGAAATTGAGTTTTTAGAACGTGTGAAGGAAAATTCAAAATTGGATACAATTAGCAGCGAGGATATGAGAAACGATTTGCACGATATATTTACATTTATTGAGCTGGTGGGAGCATTGATAGCTGACTGATAAAGCTGATAGACCAAAAGGAGATGGGAGAAAACCAGAGACAGATCTGAGAAAGTTTAGTAGAAAATATCCAGGAAGGCAAAGAAAAATCGTAGAAAGCAGCTAAAACAGTTGCCTTCAATAAAAAACAGTGGTGTCACCTTTTAGGACTTCGTAGTTTAATTAAACCAAGAAAATTTCAATATTTAAGTATATATTTTCCTGGTCTTCCTCTTCAATAAGGTTATAGTACATATATTAATAACGTCTAACTTTAGTGGAAGTGTATTACTTTACTATGTTTTACCAATTTCCTGTATTGTTGTAATTATATTTTTGCTCTAGGTATCCACTCGCGAAGAAATTAGTGATCTTTTGTCCATGGAACAGCATATCGATCTCATAATTCCGCGCGGCTCTAGCGACTTAGTGAGGAGTATTCAGGAGCAAAGTCAGCACATTCCTGTGATGGGACATGCAGAAGGAATATGTCACGTTTACGTCGATAAAGACGCAGATACGGCGAAAGCTATTAAAATAATACGGGACGCTAAATGCGATTATCCCGCTGCTTGCAACGCCATGGAAACCCTTCTAATACACCAAGACTTAATGGAAGGGGACTTCTTCTCTGACGTGTGCAACATGCTAAAGAAAGAAGGAGTGAAGATCTACTCAGGGCCGAGGTTATCCGAGCTTTTAACTTTTGGACCACCACCAGCTAAAACAATGAAATACGAATACGGTGCATTGGAATGTTGCATCGAAGTAACAAAAGACTTGAGTTCCGCCATCGATCACATTCATGTTTATGGCAGCGGCCACACTGAAGTTATCGTTACGGAAAATAGTGAGTATTAGTTAGTTTACGCGCATTGGATCGATTTCTATTTATATACTTTTTTTTGCATTAACAGGAGAAAATGCTGAAGACTTTCTGCGGAAAGTAGATAGCGCTTGTGTCTTCCATAACGCCAGTTCTAGATTCGCCGACGGTTTTAGATTTGGCTTAGGAGCAGAAGTGGGCATTAGCACTGCAAGGATCCACGCTAGAGGACCTGTAGGCGTGGAAGGGCTATTAACAACGAAGTGGGTTTTAGAATCAAGTGAAGGGCACGCAGCTGCTGACTTCTCAGATGGCGGAAAGTGTTTATGGTTGCACGAATCACTTCCAATTAACTAATTTAGTTAGTGTTTTTTTTTTAACTTATATTAGTTGTAAATTTTCTGTTGTTTAATTAATTGTAATTTATACAAGAAAAGGAGGAATAATAATTACCAAAGCCAAATATCTAGGTAAGGTACAACATGTAAATAATATGTTATTACTTAAAGAAATATTTTTTTACTATTGTTAAAAGAAAAATTACTTTTAGAAACTAATCCTTCTATCTTTTACTTAAATTCCCCATATTTGATATACTGCAATTATATTCAAACGATACAAATAAAATCGTGTTGAAGTTCGCACAGCAGCAAAGACAATACAAAATCAACACGACTGACAAAAACAAACAACGCTAAATAAACCGATATATAAACAAGAAAGAGAAGTAATGCTTCAAGGAATTTGAAATCTTTAGAATAGAGTGTACAAAAATAAAAATGATAGTAGAAAGAAAGTTAGAAATTGATACTTGAATCAAACCATGCACATAACATTAAAATGTTATTTAATTAATACTTCATACTCTAAAATTCACCATGTTACGAACAAACCTGCGTAAACTAAAAGCAATGTTTCCAGAATGGGGACACAAATGTGCTCCGAAACGAACTTCGGCTTGTAATGGCGAACTTTATACTACAAATCAAAGTTTGTTCCAAAATCAGTTGAACACACTCATTGTACGCGATCCTAGGTAACGTTACCTTTAGTTTGTGCATATTTGTCCCTACATGTTGAATGTAAATATCGTAATCAGATATTCGCATATATGTATAAGTATATCAGTTTAGAATTCTCTACCATAAACTACATTTCGCGTCAGACCGAGTTAAGCACATTTATATATACCGGTTAGGATAGGTAACATTACTTGTATATTGTGCAGATTTGTTCACATGTGTTAGATGTAAATATATATCTTAATAAGATATAGTAATGTATGAGAGTTCTACGATCTCAAACTCATTATTTTAGCGAAGATATTTGCTAATGACACTGACGAGCTGTGTTACAGCGAAACATGCATGTCTATCAATAATGACATTATTTGTATAACTTTTTTTGCATTCTATCTGCATATTATTAATAACATATACAGTAGTACCCCCATATCCGCGGGGGTTTGGTTCTGTGCTCTTCCGCGAATACTGAAAACCGCGGATAGTAGCGAACGCTTTATTTCCGAACCCAATATGAAATATGAAGCACAGTTAAAACAATGCAACAAGAAAAAATAAGTTATATAATATTTATTTAAAATAAATAAACAATAAATAAATAAATATTCTTGTGCTGTGGCACAAATAGAATTTAAGTTTAATAAATATATAAGTTCATACATACATATGTACATATAGTACCTATATATTTACATACACAACAAGAAAATATACAACAAGAAAAACTTTATCATCGTGAGCTACATATTCATTCATATTCCTCCAAGTCCAAGTTAGCAGTCGATTGTTTACTTAGATCCGAAGCAAACGATGTTGATGGCTGTGCATTATCGATAGTTTTGTCGACTTTTTCAACGAACATTGTTATTGGTAGTTGTCGTTTTTGTCTTTTCATTTCAATAAACAAATCCTCCAAAGGTTTCAAGGCGTCTGTTATAGTGCGAGTAATTTTTATACTGCGTTCCATTATTGGATCATATTCTACTATCTGTTCTTTTAATTTTTGTGCAGTTCGAAATATCGCTGAAAATTTTTCAAGCGTCCATGCTGGCGGTTCTTGTTGACCCTCATCCTCATCGTCACTCGCTTCTGGAGAAGATTTCACAAGGTCTACAAATTCCTCGTTGGTGAATACTTGATCCTCTTCGTTTATGTAATCACTGAGTTCCTCTTTAGTTATATCGTTAAATCCTTCTCCATCTATTTTCTGCGCTATGTTAAATATCGTTGTTAGATGTGAATTAATATCATGTGTGTCTTCAGAACTAAGAACGATGTCATTCCACAGATTTTTCCAACATATGCTATTATCGTTTCTGACTTTAATTCCTCCATCGCTCCTTTGATAAATAGAATTACGTCAGCAATTGTAAATGACTTCCAGCATTCCATGAGCCCGTTATCAGAGCATTCGTTAGCCATTGTATACAGCATCTAATGACACCTTGATCAAGGGGCTGAAGCAATGAGGTCGTGTTAGGTGGTAAAAAAACCACTTCAACATTTTTATTTTCTGTGCCTAGTGACACAGGATGCCCAGGAGCATTGTCTAGTATCAGCAGTACTTTAAATGGTAATTCTTTCTTTTCCAAATATCTTTCCACTTCCGCAATAAAGCATTGATGGAACCACTGTGTAAATAGAACAGCCGTAACCCAGCGTTTCGATTTGATTGCCAAAACGCCTGCCTGTGTTTTATCTTTGTATTTAAGAGCACGTGGATTCTGTGATCGGTAAACAAGCCCAGGTTTAATCATATGACCAGCTGCATTTGTACAAAATATCAAGGTAAGTCTATCCTTAATTGCTTTAAAGCCTGGTGCATTCTTTGCAGTATTATGAATATAAGTCCGTTGAGGCATTTTTGTCCACATAAGACCAGTCTCATCGCAGTTAAAAACTTGCTTAGAATGATAATTCTTTTCTGCAATAATTTGTTTAAATTTTTTTGGAAACAGGGCAGCAGCTACATGATCAGCCGACGCAGATTCCCCTGTCAATTTTATATTTTTTAGATTAAACCGAGTTTTAAATCTATGCAGCCACCCCCTAGTTGCTGTGAATGATTTTCCTTCCTCTTCAGTATAATCTTGGGTCTGCATATCTTCATATAAAACCAACGCCTTTTGTTGTAACACTTTGCCATCGATAGGAATATGTTTTCTTGTGATATCTTCCACCCATAAATTTAAGGCATTATACCTTAAGTAACACTTTATTACGTATTGTGGTTGCAGCTTTTGCAGTTTGGGGTGCACTAGAAAAACTAGCTCGAATCTTATCTTTGTTTTTTCACACTTCCCGTATCGAAGATTCGTTTTTATTGTATATTTTAGCAACAGTTGCAATAGATTTTTTTTTTATTTCAATCATATTAATGATTTTTATTTTTTCACTAATAGTGAGCATTTCACGTTTTCTTTTTGGTTTAGAAGCCATTTTAAAATGATTTTCAAATTTACTTGCTTTATTTAAAAACTATTGCTGGCACCGTCTTGTCCGACAATTCGAATAGTACTAAACTCATAGTTAACAGGAGCGTTTATATGTACAAGTAAAAGGGAGTGGCACCTTAAGCACGTTCCAACTTGTTTAACTTATCATAAGAGAGCGCCGAATTCAGGGGATGACTCATATATACGACGATATATCGACAAATGCTGCAAATATAACTTCTAATAAGGCTCGAATGTCTTTATTTGTTTCTGTACTTATTGATATAACGCGTTTTCTGCTCATCATAGGTAAATCGCGGATGACTGAAACCGGGGATACGGAGTCAGCGGATAACGGGGTACTACCGTATATATACCTGCAATAATTTTTTTTTATTATATATAGGCTTTGTAACGTTAATTGCAATCAATCACCTAGTAGCACTGACGAGCCTTGGTAAGGCGAAACATGTGTCTGCTAATAGCCATCGATTGCATACATTTTCGTTGTTTATAGACATAAGCATCCCGGGATTGAGTTTATAATAAGTATATAGTATAATGGACAAAAGAAAAATTAAGTACGAACTTCATATTTTGGAAATAAAGATCTGCTTGGTTTAGAGCTTATTTTAAGTTTACTTTCGATTTTTTATTATCGGACAGGCTTCCACAGTTGAGCAAAACTACTTTGGTTTCAATGAAAGTACCTACCTTTTCTGTTAAGATTATGCCAAAGTAAAAGTTGTTCAGTATGAAAGATTATGCAAAGTTTCAGAACGATCGACCTACTTTGAATTTGTTAATTTTCGTGCCTATTTTTTCCCTAGTTCACTTCAAAGCGAGTTGGCTCCATTTGTATACCGATCCTAGTCTACGTTACCTTCAGTTTGTGCAAGCTTATTACCTTAGTACCTTATATCGCTAAAGGTGTGTACATACATACGTGCTGAGCTCTGTAATTTATTCCAAGTTTATGTGGTAAAAACGGTATTTAATATTTTATACTGTCTATAATATGTTTACTATGAGTGTGTAGTTTTGATTTGCATTGATTTCCTGAGTTTTTTTTCATCTCTTGGTAAGAAAAATTGCATTTTTATTTTTGTTAACCTACATTTTCTCGAAGTGTTCTTTTCTTACTTTTACTTTTTCCGATACTTCTTATATTACACTTCCTTATTTTATTTATATCATATCCATCATCTTACGACATTGTTGTATTGATATTTTTCTATTGTTTCTTTCTCTAACCTACTCCGCGGCCCTCTTGTGTGTCTGCTAAGTCAACGGCTATCGGCCCGGTCGTTGTGAAACGTGTCCCTGTTTTTTTCCCTAATTATCAATACAGCATTTGTTCCCATTTAATTCACCTTTCATAATTTAAGCATGTCTTGTACTAAATGTGATGAGGTAATCAGTGAAAAGACAGACAAATTTATTATATGTGATTGTTGTAATCGACCCGTACATATTGCTTGTTCGGAATTATCCGAAACAGAAGTAAAATGTTACACATCTCGAACTTTATCTAGACGTAAACTGAAATATATATGCTTTGAGTGCGAACCTGGTTTACAGCAAATTCCAAAGATGTTGGCATTGATAAATAACTTGCAAGATGAGATTCGCGATCTAAAAGTCCAATTTACTGCAATGATTGAGAACGGATCGCTCCCTAATAATAATACATCTACTCTATTGGCTGGGGAGGACATCATTAATGAAGTTTGCGAAAGGAACAAACGTTCGAGTAATATCATCGTACATGGCAGCCCTGAAAATGGTACTTCAAAACAGGAGCAGGCTAACTTGGATGCCACTTTGGTGCAGAATTTGCTTCAAGATGTGGGTATGGAGACCAATCAAAGTAAACCTACTAGGCTTGGTCGATTTGATCCGAGTAGGGTGCAACGTTCCCGACCGATCCGTGTGACTCTCTCATCCTCTGATGATACGTTTAAACTACTACGTAAATTCAAAACTATAAAGGGTAATCCTCAGTATACCGATTTGTCCATCTCTTTGGATCGCACTCCTAAGCAGATTGCTATTTTTAAATCCGTTAAGGCAGAACTAACTACTCGGATTGCCGCCGGTGAGAGCAACCTAAAACTGAAATATCAAAATGGTGTTCCAAAAATTATTAAGATAAGTTCGGAAAACTAACTTTGCCCAACAGATCACATTCACCCATTAAAATGTATTACCAAAATGTTCGAGGTTTAAATTCTAAAACCCACACTTTTTACAAAAATAGTTTTGCTCTCTCTGCTGATATTATCCTTATCACCGAAACTTGGCTAAACAAATCAATACATGACAACGAATTGTTTACTGGTAGTTATAGTGTTGTCCGCAAAGACAGAGATTTTGTAGCCGTCCATCGTTCTAGAGGAGGAGGTGTTTTGATTGCTTTTACTCAATCTATTGCTTTTGAAATCATAAATACCAGCCATATAAATACTCAAATACCACTTGTTGATTTAATAATCTGTAAAACCGCTTTCGATCATACTACTATTCATTTTGTACTTGTTTACATTCCTCCAGACGCCTCCGTGGAATGTTTTGAAATCCTCACTTCTGCGCTTGAGATTCTTCTTGTTGACACTGTTTTTATTATAATTGGCGATTTCAATCTACCCGACTTGTCTATGCCTCGCGAACAACATTGTAATAAAACAAGAATCTTTCAGAACTTTCTGAATATAGTCAATGCCAAACAATATAATAATGTAAGGAATAGTGATGGAAATATCCTGGATCTACTTATTGCCAATATTGATCTAAATTTTCTTGTTTCACACTGTGACTGTCCGATTGTGCCCGAGGATACATATCATCCCAGTCTTGATATAACTATGCCTTGCATAGACATTAATCAGGAACAAAGTTTTCCATCTGCTGGAAATCGCAGATATGACTTTAATAAAGCCGACTATCCTGCTTTGTATAACCATCTTTATTATTGTGATTGGTCGTTTCTTAAAAATTATGTTGATGCAAATATTGCTCTTAATGCATTTTACGCTACATTCTATTCAATTCTTGATCTTTATGTTCCCTACAAACACAAAGCTACTTCCAATTATCCGCCTTGGTTTACACCTAGTATCATAGTTAACCTGAAAAACAAAAACTATTATCACAAACAATGGATTGACACAAAACATATACGATATTATAGTGAATTTAAGCGTTTGAGGACATTAATCAAGGCTGAGATAAAATTAAGTTATGTTTCCTACTTACACAAAATGGAGAGTGTAATTTCAACATCTCCTTCTAATTTATGGAGTTTTCTTCGTGCAAGACAGCGGACAACCAGAATACCAGGGAGACTCCATGATGAAGATGGTAACCAGTTTACTAATCCCTCTCAAATTATCAATGCTTTCGCGAACACTTTCGCCACTGCTTGCACTCCGACAAATAACTTTTACGTTGAGTCAGACTTTAATTCTCTACCTTGTCATTTTGGATTTACATCTGCCGATACTTTAATTAAGCTTATGGCTGAATTACCCAACAAATCTACTGCAGGTGATGATCAACTGCCTAGCTTTTTGATCCGAGACTGTAGATATGTCCTGGCTTTTCCACTTCAGATCATAATTAATCTCTCTTTAAAGTCTTGCACTTTTCCCGATCGTTGGAAAACGACAAGAATAGTTCCTGTTCACAAGAAGGAGGATCGTGCGTCACTGTCCAACTACAGACCTATATCTGTTATCTCTAACCTTTCCAAGATTTATGAGAAGTTTTTATACGCAGCCATATACAGCCATACTCATTCTTTCATATCACCTCACCAACATGGTTTTATTTCTTGTCGCTCAACTGTCACAAACTTGGCTACCTTGGTACAGTACGTGGGGGAGGTACTTGATAGGAGGGGAAGAGTTGACGTAATATACACTGATCTTTCCAAAGCTTTTGACTCTATCGATCATGAAATCCTACTGTATAAATTATCTTCTTTTGGATTTGTTCCCTCTTCCCTAAACCTCCTACGATCTTACCTATCACACAGAAGATGTTATGTGACGTACAATGGTTATGTGTCGGACGACTTTTTTCTGACTTCTGGCGTGCCTCAGGGATCTAACCTTGGCCCTCTATTATTTGTGTTATTTATAAATGACTTACTATTAAAGATTGATTGTCCCATCCTTGGGTATGCCGATGACATCAAGATTTTTTCTGAAATTACCTCTGCTGCAGACGAAGACAATCTCCAACGTAACCTTAACATACTTCATCGATGGTGTGACACACACAAACTAAAACTGAACATCAAGAAGTGTTGTGTTGTAACATATTCACGATCAACTCAAATTTCTACGACATCGTATCAATTGAACGGTACTGAGTTGAGGTCAGCTTCAGAAATTGAGGATCTTGGTGTGATATTTGACTCTGGCCTCACCTTCAAGTCACATCTGTCACATGTCTGCTCCGATGCATGTAGGGCGTTAGGATTTTTAATGCGAATTTCAAAATTTTTCACAAACGTCACAATACTCAAAAGCATTTACTTTGCCTATGTAATGAGCAAAATGGAATACGCATGCTTAGTTTGGTATCCGTTATATGCTTCGGACATCCTACCTCTGGATCGTATCCACCGAAAATTTTTGAAATACCTTTCCTTTAAATTGGACGGAATATATCCAGAGAGAGGAACTTCGCAGGAGGAACTTCTATCAAGGCATGAAATGCTTTCCTTAAGTGCGAGGAGAACGAGGATCTGTGAAAAATTCTTAACGAAACTTTTGGAGAACCGTGTTGATTGTCCATTCCTGCTGGAGCGCATGTCTTTCCTTGTGCCGAGACCGAATGCGAGATACGACTCTACTTTCCTTATTCCTTTTACGAGAACGAATTATGCAAGACGATTACCAACGTACACACTATCGAAACTGGGTAATCAAATGCTGAGTAATCTCGATTGATTTTGTTTTTATTACTATTTTTGTATTAATGTTGCCGTTTTTTTTTTTGTATTGTAAATTACATTTATTATTTTTTTTCTGTATAATATTTTTGTATAATATTTTCTATTATTACTTTTTCTTTATAGTATGTACATATTCTTCATTACTGTTTGTCCTGTTATTGGGTCTGTACCTGTTGGGCATTAAAGATTATTATTATTATTATTATTATTATTATTATTATTATTATTATTATTATTATTATTATCTATATAGGGTGTTCCATTGTCCACCCTCGTCATGGAGATCTATAGAAAAAGGATAAATTTAAATTTAGCGACTCTGTTTCTTATTAATCTACAACATTTGTTTGCTACATTTTTATGATTTCTACGCCAAAGTCGCCAGTTTTTGATCATTCATTTTTTATTTACTTGTTTTCTGAAGTGTGAAAGTATTTTATTTAAGGCTTTGTTTGTATTTGATTTTCATCTATGCCTTTCAATTCTCTTTGAACTCTTTGGAAATCAAATTAGAAATATCTGGGATCAGATTGCATAAACAGAAATTAAAAATTCGGGGTTTATATAATTTTATTGTACCTACTCAACAAATTTAATATAAATCCAAAAAAAGCAGTTATATTTAACGCTATTCTTACTATACATATACTAATCGACTATCGATGATTCAAAGTATGGATAGTGCTCAACACTATTATATATTGATGAAATGCCAACTTGGGAACGTGTTTTATCGTCAAAAGTTAGATTTTCAAGCGACACATTTTTTTCTTCTTTCTTAATGGCCATTGATACCCAATGTTTAATTAGGTTTATTTGGTACTTATGTAATTAGATGTATACTTATCATATATTTCCATCATAACTCCAAGTTTTTTTGTATTTATCAGTAGACTTTACTGGTTATTGATATCGATCCGTAATTATTTCTTGCGTAGATAACTTTTTAACCATATTACATTACGCAAGTTTAATAAATTAATGTCGACATATTTTTATCACTGCTCAGTATCAATTTTTCAGTACTAGATGTTTTATAAACAACATTAAGTATAAGTAAATGTACCTTATTACTTTTTAAAGTATTTGTAGAAAGAAATAGCTATAGCTGTATTACACACCAATTAAAATGTACAAGGCAAATTCTTTACAAATTAGGTTTCGTAAATTTTTTTTAAAAAATGTATTATGCCAAGAAAATAATTTTTACAGACGAAATTATAAATGCAGTAAAAGAAAATGAAAAAAGAAACTCACACGGGGTCTCGATTGAAGTGCTTTTCATTAGAAATTTGTAAAGGATATAAGAGAGTAAATTAAAAGTTTATAATAATGCAGCATAGATCTTGAATAAATTAGCGATGTCTGTATGGTTATTTACCCTGGTTTTATCTTGCAAATCATTTCTCAAGTGTTTTGGGTGTAGTAATTTTTCTCTTTAGTTATGATTTTTGTTTTATCAAAATAAAATTTCTAGTTGAATTTGTTCGTGCGTTTCGTTTTTAAAGCGGTTGAGTTAATAGATGATTTGTGGTTTTGAATACGGTGTTTTAAATATTGTTTAGTACATTTTTTTTTATGTTTAAACTTACAGTTGAATTTTTGTACATCTGTGCGCTATGCTGAGCTGCTGAAAAGTCGAATATTAGCACACGGTTCATACCTATGCCATCTATATGTTATCTTTGTTGCTCTTCTTTTTATTTAGTTATCGACCAAATGTTTGGAAAAAAAAATATAAACTTTTGTAAAATAAAAATTTTGTTTATTATACCAAAAAATTCACATAATGGCAGTTGTTTATACTTTATATCTTACATAATACATAGAAGTGAATAAAAGTGCATTCTAAGAGCAAACTGGGACAATTCAATTTCATATTTAGCATTTTATTCAGTTTCCCCACATTGCGAATTGTAAAATGTATGTATAAATAAAAATTAATTCCATTAGATATAAAAGCAAACACTTAGCTAAAAATCACATTGGAGAGGTAAAATGTTTAAAATACAGCGCAAATATAAACATAAATTTTTCAAATGCAAGGTGTGGGCAGACAACCTTAAATCACAATATCCAATACAACAAATATGGCATTGATAAGCATAATACAATTCTAATTAGAAGCTGAAGTAGCTTCAGATGGCAATTCGTTTAATTTGCCACCCTTTTTCTCAAGTACACTGGCCATGTATTCCCAATATTTGCACCTAATTGTATCATAAGTGGTCGCTAATTCTTTACATAGAGCAATGCCTTTTTCTTTAGCTGCCGAAACATCGCCAGCTTCCTGAGAAATTTGTTCATCACACATGTCTACTAGCAGGGCAAGCAGATATGGAGATCTATTTCCATTATTGTATAACTCCTGACAAAATTTGATTACTTTCTGATTGCTACTGAGGCCTTCCTTGTCTTGGAGAAGTAAACTGAAAATAAATACATGCAATGAAAGCAACAATTGTAGTTTATTAAAGGAAACAAACTTTCACGGCTAGTGTTTAGAGAGTATGATTCTTCCATGAGGATTTTTAGAAGAAACATAAACACACTGAAGCAATTACATTTCACATTCATTACTGATAATGTTTACTATAGTTATAAAGGAAATGTTGGGACAAAATTCCCATGATTTCATAGCCCAGAAAAGTTAAATTCATTCATTCATTCAAATAAGAAAAATCATGAAGAAAGTATTATCACAATGAAAAAAAAAACCAAAATTACCCTCTCAAATAATTCCATGCACTTTCATTTTCTTTGGCAACATTTATTTTATTTAATGTATAATCAATTTCACGGGATACAACTTCATCTGTAAAACCTGTGGTATTATTTACCACAAAATATCGTTGATTCCATGCAGAATTATTCCTTATATCTGTCTGCAGTAAACTATCAATGTATTCCAATTCACCTTCAAATAAACTAAAACACAATAAATATAACATAAAATAATAGATATGATACCAATATTCCTTACTTAAAGGTTTTAATAGCCCACTGTCGATGTTGCCATGCATGGTAATTTTTGTCGTCAGTTTCTAAGACAGATTTACTAAATTCTAATTCTTCCGAACCATCTTTAAGCCACTCAACTAAAACCTTCCTGTGATGCCACACCTGATAATTTTTGGAATGTTTACGTATAGTATGTTTAATATATTCTAACTCTTCGCGCAAGTCTTTTTTAAGTGCCTTTAAAATATCTCTCCTAAAAAGCGATTTTGCTTACATTTAAGGCTCCTAATAAACACTATATTGCATACCTATATTGCCAAACTGTATAATTAGCTGGATTTAGATTTGCTGCATCTTTAGTAAGTAGAAGAGCACGCTCCGATTTTTCTTGTGTTTTTAGAATGCCTCTAAAGTAATCGTAAACATCTGTAACTGTTAATAGACAGATAGAATGTTAGGTTATGATGCGTTGTTGCGGCTTACATTCTTTGGAATAAGCAATTGTAACAACCGGCTCTTCTCCGTCATCTTGGGGAATGGGTTCTACGTCTTTCCATTCAGGTCTATCTTTATATAACACCCATTTCTGTTGGGAAACCTCTTCATCACTACTATCACTCATTTTCTTGTTCTTAAATGTCAGATTTTCTGATCTTGTATCTTGTCAATAAAACATCAGTCGCGTCAATCGTTAAATACAAAATTTCTTATAAAAGAGAGATTGTTGCCAACCATTAAACGAAAACGATATCAAAAGTGTTAGCAACACGAAGTGCGAACTTGTAAGTTTGGTTGCATCTGCAGCATGATTTAATTAAGAAAATTGTTTTAAATATTTATAACATTGTTATATTTATTGCACTATTCAATTATTTGCTAAATTTAGAAAAAACAGTTCTACTTTTTAAAATTACGGTAGGTTGTTTATGCATTTAAATGAGACTGCTTAGTAAAATTAATTTGATATCAACAATTGTATTATATATTTTTGTTTGATTTCCACTCCTTATATGATCATTAAAGACTGCGATTAAAAATTAAAGTGTATTTGCTGCAATATTGTGAACGTTGTAGGATTTTAGTATAGGTATTTGAAAAATTATAGTAAAAGACACTGTCATTTCATAATGTATTTATATCTCTTCTATACATAAATAATATTTTATGTATATGTATTTTACATTTAGTATAATTTCGGACATATTTATGTACATAAACTTTAACACTTATTTTCACATTCAAAAAGTACGAATAATTTGATAGGTCAGAATTCTAAAATATTTCATCTATATTAAAAAAGAAACAAAACTACTTTATGCACCTTTTTAATAAGCAGGTATATAAATGTAATATTGTCCTTCCTAACATTCAATTTTATCTTATCTTCATGAACTAGTCTTTAGGGTTTCACGCCCGTAACAATTTGAGAAGCTATTAAAGACCCTTCCCTGGTTCGTCCGAATTTTTACATTTTATAAATTCGTCACTAATAATTTTGAATTTAGAAGTAGTTTGTTCTCTATGTACACAGGTGATGAACTGTCTTTATATAAGGCAAATGTTGAAAGAAAAATACCAAGGAAGAGAAAAATATCATTTTGGCACGTGGAATCTATTTTTAATATATTCGTTTATTACACACACATTTACATATTCTAATAAGATATTCTCTTTTATAGCACCATACTGCTCAATTAAATATGTATATCTTTAGCTAAGGTACAAGGTATTAGTATCCCACGTTTTTCTAAATAAGCAATGTATCCCTATTAGAAAAATTAGAATCTTTTCGGCTGTATTCTAAATTTTCGTATATTTTTGTATCTTACTTAACGGAATAGAGAGTCCTATTTTTCTAAACTTGGGACACTAGTTTCGAAATCATATATTAACAGTAACAACATGTAATTTTCACGATGAATATTTATCACTACAACCGCTTAGGTAATTCAATTTTGACAGTATTTAAGCGCGACTTCGACGAACAACTTCCTAATTCCTTTATACACGCTAAAAGGTGAGTAGGTTTAATTGTTTTAATATCATCTATTTTCGATATAAAATAATACACCCTATAACCATTTAGACAAACATATTTCAACCAGTCTTGTAATAACCACATACACAAAGAAATAGTTTACATCGATATGTTTATGTAGGTTAATCACTACTTAAGAGAATATTTTTGTTCCACTCGTTACATTCCTATATGTTAAAGATTATCGTAAAAACATAATACCATAAGGATATAGTAAGGTAAGAATATTTAAACTACTCTTCTTCGCTGGTAAAGATTATGTATAGAGACTGCTAAAGTAATTCAAACATATTTGGATAAGCTATAAATTTTAGTCGTAGATAAAATGCCATAAACTTTGAATAACCGTTTATAATGCATAGTTAGTTGCATAGTTTAATATTGGTTTAGGTATATATATATATATAGTATAATAAATATGAAAATATTTCTTTAAAATACAGTTTATCATGTACCTACTAATTAATTGGTATGTGGCAAACTGCATTTTCAATTAATATTTTTATTTTATTGTTTATTATATAAGAACTAAAACTGCTATTCAACTTCTATGGCTTGATCATTGTACCGTTTGTTACACGACATACAATCTTGCTTGGAAATATGGTAAAGTGATGTCTATACAGCTTATATATAAGTAGAGAAAGTCAAATACATATTTCCGATTCACATTATTTGGATTTGTTCTTATCCTTTTCAGATTATGCAGTTTTAAATTGAATTTAAATATTTAAACACGAGTGCTTATCATCATTGATGATAAATAACAACATTACGAATTCTCTATATATTAAAAGGTAATATAAACCTTTCAAGTTTATTTTTATCACATTTAGGTATAAGCTGTGTATATTTTTTTTAAACTTATTCTATTATATTACCGAAAGAAGTATGGTTTAGCAATGATAAAAGGATCCCAAAGAATAGTGTGATTTAGTAACCAATTTATTTTTACTAAAGGAGAATATAAATACCTTTGAAGAGAGTATCTAATTCGTTTTATTATTTTTATGATATTTAAACTTACAGTGGCTTCACTTTCAGTTGACACAAAATAATAAATATACACAGACTTTTTTTATTTTAATAGCTTTCGTTATTAATATTATATTTACATAAATAAAGCTGCACCTAAGTAAACAACTGGTACAGTAAGAATATAGAAACAAGGTTAAAGAAACAGAGGCGTGCTTTTGTCACAGCAAGGGATAATAAATTTCTTTTTGCACATAAATAGTAATTTTTTTTTTATCAAAATTGAAATTAATATCACGGGGCACTGAGAATAAAATCAAAAGCAAACATAGTTACTAATTTGCGGAATCATCTTTAGTAATTCGTAGAAATCCGATTGCCTTCGTTTGTTTCAAGTGAGGTCCCTCTACATACCAAAAATATAATTAAAGGCGTAGTTTTAAATTATTGGTTTATTTTATTAGCAGTAGTTACTTTTATGTACTGAATCTATCTTTAAAATATATTTCAATACTATACTCTCTCATCTACATTATATAAAAAACTTTTATGAAACGCTGTATAAATATATAAATACTCGGTGCGGAACGAATACGCTTTAGAGGAACAAATACGAGAACGATAGTCAAATTTAAATAAATTTGTATTCCAGACATTAATAGATATATAGATAGTTTGAAATATTCACCTTAAATATGTAAAGAATTTATTCAACATCTCGTGAGTTATAGGTACTTACACTATTTGTATATAACTATTAGAATTGTCATACAAGTGCGATGGAAGAAATATTCATATAGGAAATCTTCTAATATCTAACACACACTTACGTTATTAAAGCACTAATTGCAAAAAACTGCAAATTTTTATATTTTTATACATATTTTAAAATTGCTATTACCATATAATGCCTAGAATTAATTTAAATTCACCTATCTTCCATTCATAAACTCTTGTTGCTTTTCTAAATAAAATCAAGATAGGTTTCTTAATTTTACTCAACAAAAAGTCGCATTTAAGATTGATACTTGTACCGTATGTATTAATGAGCTCAGAAAAATGAATTTGCTATCAATTCAGGTGGGAACGAGTTATTGCACTACATAGTATCTAAAACAATTTTGTTGAGTTGTTATTTAATAAATAAAGATTTTAAATGATTTTATGATGGAAAATAATTAGTTTATTTATTGTTGTCTATAAAAATAGGCCGAATCCAACTCGTGGAATAGACCGTAATTTACTTTAAGACTAATATGGCTATCTGTCTTCTCAAAGAGATTAATTTAAAGAAAGGCGCTTGGACAGCGACGAGTAGAAAGGGCTGTGATTTGTGATTGTGCATTGTCGAAGTAAATAAGAAGCAATCAAGCTGAAAAGTTGTTGAAATACGGTCAATATATCAATCGACGCTGGCGAAAAAGGCCATGTGACTCTTATTAATGAATGAAATATATACTAAATTTTGTTGTTCTTCTTTTACAACGAGAAGTAGCACATAATTTGGATAATTTTAACCGCAATTAAATTTATGTTGGATGATTGCTATCACATGCTGTTCATATCGCAAAAAGTTCCTCTACGTTTGGCTTTTTTCTTACTTCAAGAGCACTTTTATTCTACTATGGCTGTGCTTGAAGAGTTACATTTTGCGAAATTAATGACAGTTTTAGAATAAATCTAAGCTGTTTCAGATTGACAATTTTTTACATCACTAATGAATTGGAGTTTAAACTTATAGAGGCTCAGAAGACAAAGATAAGATTGAGCTTTTGATTTATTCGTTACCCTGCTTCGGATATGTCAGATTTGATCGACATAGTCACAACGTCATGGGATTGCCAGCAGGTGGTAGGTATACGACGTTATAGAATCCACTAAACAATCTTCTCTATTCATTCGTTCCACACCGGTCTCAATGGCCTCATAAATATGTATTATCACTGTGTATTACATGAACAATGTAAAGGTAATTTGGTCAATTAAATCTAAGTTTTAGGGGTGTGGATCCGGGCGTCCGTCGACGATCGCTCATGTCCATGATGGTGGAGGACGAACGCCGACGGGTGATCGTCAGATTGAGGAATCGAACACCGCCATCGATGTGGATATGTCTTGGTCTCTATGGCAGCATTCTAAGAACTCTTCAAATGTGACTACGCCGTCCTGGTTTTTATCCATTTTCTGAAAGGAATCCAAGAAAATTTATTAAAATCTTGCTTATTTTCATTCGTTTTACAGCTTCGTGATAGTTTCTCCCAGTATCTGCTGTTTGCTTGGAACGCAAATCTATTTGCTGGAAATTGTGGTGAATCTTTCAATAATTAAAGTATTTTGAAACATGCTCGTAGTATCTTCATAGTACGTAATATTTGTCTACATATTATAACTTCATTCAAGATGAACTAATTTTGATAATTGATGATAAATAGTGCATGTAGTTTTAGCCTGTGCACATTCTTGGATGTACAAGGAGCATTTAATAATACTTCCGCAGTCTGCAAAGCATCGAGGAATAATTGGATCGATGAAACAAGCTGCAGCTGGATAGAGTGCATGCATAAAAGGAGGTCAGTTTACACAACCATTATACGGGAAATACTAGTGGCTCAGGTCGAAAAAGGATGTCCGCAGCGTGTTTCTTTTTACTTTACTGTGGAATTTCATCGTGGACGAACTATTACTAACACTAGACAATGAAGGGCATAAAACTTTGGAATCCGCAGATTCTGAGTCAGTGTAAATTCAATAATGTACCTACTGCGGGACAAAATGCAGAACGATATACAAGCTGTACAAGAATGGATCGAGGAGTACTAGTTCCTCTAAACCAGAGGCTCCCAAACTTTTTTTTCTCATAGACCACTTTGAAAGTTTTGCTGGTTCCGGTGGACTCCCTGCAGCTACATTTCTACCATATTCCCAAAACTCGACAAAAAATGTGAAGATTAGATCTAACTATGAAAATTTGCGTTGCGGCTGCACTTAATTGATTGTGCTGTGAGTGGATGTCAAAAAAGTAAAGTTAGCCAATCAGAAAAGTGATTCCATCCAACTTTACTCCTTTGACATCTACTCACAGCACAAGAAACCAAACAATTCTCACATATTTTATTTAGAAAATTCCCCATTCGGAGTGGTAAAAATAAAAAGAAAAATAGTATATTTCCTTGTGTTGTATTTATTCAAATATGTAATCATTACACTATTAATTATTATTGTTATCATATTATATTGTAATATGTTAACAGTCGTCATATAATTAAAATTAAATATTAATAACGTAACCTAACTTCTACAATGACAATCACAAAGTAGTCAACATTTTAGTGGGAGGGATGTACTTGATGGATTGACAGCAAATTATCAATATTTGGCTTCAGTTTTGTTAGGAATAACCGCAAATCTCCCTGTTCTGTGATATTCAATCTGCTCATTTTTTTTGTTAAAAGGTTTGTAATGACACTAAAACTTTTCTCGACAAGATATGACGAGGGAAACGCTATCAAAAGCTTTCTCGCAATTCCCCACAGTCCAGGATATTTTTCGGGTATTTCTGCCTGCAGCCAAAATGTTTGATACCCCCTTTTAAATTTCACCTTCAGTTCCTCATTAGTGC
Source organism: Cetonia aurata (assembly GCA_949128085.1). Taxonomy (NCBI): domain Eukaryota; kingdom Metazoa; phylum Arthropoda; class Insecta; order Coleoptera; family Scarabaeidae; genus Cetonia; species Cetonia aurata. Next base: position 18,959,591 of record OX421886.1, on the reverse strand, counting down.
TAAGCTCGAGTTGGTCCTCTTGTAATATCACATTCTCCACTTCCGTTTCATCAAGTGGATTTATGATCCATGGTGGTATTTCCATCGTCAGAATATCTTCAAATCTGATTTTAAAGTCATCATGCAGGGCAATTAAATGTTGAACGTATGTGTGAATATCCTCATCAAGGCATTCTACCTGTGACAAGTTTGGAAACTGGGAAAATTCGCGCCGACTAATATTTTGCTTCATAAATTTCAATTTTCCAAGAAAATCTGAAATTACACCCTTTGTTTTTATTAAATTGAGGCTCTTCCCTTGTAATTGTAAGTTAATGTCATTAAATTTTTGAACAAATCTGTCAAATACGCGATGTCTGCTTTCAAATTGATCAGGTTTTCTTTTAAATCTGGATATTTACTTTCCAGAAACTCTAAAACTCATTCAAAAAGTGAGGAAAAGCTTGTTAAACATGCACCTTTCGACAACCAGCGTACTTCAGTATGTAAGAGCAATCGTTGAAAGTCTTCATCATTTTCATCGCACAATTGTGCAAATAAACGCGTATTCAATGCATTTCTTCTTATTTTGTTAACTGCATTAATCACTAATTGAAGCGATTTGTGCAATTTAGCACTTAAATTTTTCGCTACTAGGTGTTGTCGGTGGATGACACAGTGAATTGCAGTTACCTCTGGTATAATTCTGTTAAGATGGCTTATAAACCCACGACATCGCCCGGTCATGGCAGGAGCTCCATCTGTTGCCACCGAAATAACGTTTGTGAATGGAATCGATTTTTCCTTAAAAAATCACTCAGGACATTCAATATTGATTCACCTTTAGTGTCCGTCTCCAGAGTTTTCGCGAATAGTAGCTCTTCATGAATTTCTTCGTCCATAACAAATCGAACATATGCCAATAATAATGCTTTATTACCAGGTACTGACTATGGAATATGCAAGTTTTTACAAGTAACAGTCGCTGAGCTTCTTAAAGTATTATCTGCTTACATTGATAGGTGAACCCACGCCAACATTTTAGTTGTTCACTATCGGAACCAGAGAAATTTTTGGTGGACCCCCGCTTACGAATTGTGAACCCCCATTTTTTTGTCACGACAACGTAGACCCCCATCAAGTCTCCCGTGGACCTCTGGGGGTCCCCACTTTGGGAATCACTGCTCTAAACCGACCACAATTCAAGAAAACGAGAAGATTAGATGATCTAGCACCGCTAAAGCTCCGGAGTGAAGAAATAAAGCTAAGAATTAAATCCAGGACGAAGATGATACTTATATTGGCTAGAAGAGCCCATGGGAAAATATAACATAGGTATTAAATATTTGTTCTGTAACTTCCACAAGTAGACGAACCATCAAAATGCTCGTTAAAATATATAAGCTGTATTTTTAAGTGTTTTGTTTTTTTCAGAGAACGTGTAATCTAAAATAAAAGTTGATATGTCTTTAAAATGTTTTACAAAAATAATTTTGACATTTTAATCGAATTTAGTAATATTTATTTTCTGTTCGTACTGTATACGTTTTCTATATTTTACCATTTAAAGATATCTAATATTTATTCATGTCAGAACTGCACAAAATGATATTTTACCTGAAATATTCTATCCACTTTTTCTTTTACCGTGTCTTCCTCGATGCTGGGTTCAGCTAGTTTTCCCATGAGATCATATATTGCGCTTACAATATCTGTCATTTCTTCTCTGGTAATGTAACCGTCTCCATTTATATCGTACAAGTTGAAGGTCCAACGTAACTTTTCATCCAGGCTACCTCGGGAGAGTATTGATAAGTTTTGGACAAAATCCTAGAAGAATAAAAAACCTAGATAGAAACATATTTCTCTAAAATAAAATAAGTGTCAAGAGTTTTTGAGTTGGTGTATATTGACTTATTGTAGTCTGTACTATATTATATAGAATTTATGCAAAACATGTTATATTCATTTGGGGAATATTAACAAATTCATTAGTAATTTCCCAGACCGTTGATGAATTGCGTGGTTATAACAATAAGTAATGCTGTTTTTTATGTCTGGAAAAAAGCAAACTTTTGCAGTTAGTTGAAAGCGTCAACTTTTGTAACGCGATTTGGGACATAAGTTGGAAGTTTTAATTAAAGGCAGAAGTTCATCTAATTCCGTAGACCGCACAAAAAAAAAAGCGTTAAAATTGAAGTAGGCACTTTCTTTTCCTAATGCTCTTCCCAAACTCATTTCTACCAACGTAAAACAGTGTATTTGGTCCGTCATTGTTTCGCGTTCCGAATGCCTTTCGCGTTTATATTTGTTTGTTCTGTGGATTTCAGAAACCATTATTAATCGCGAAGGCTGTCAAGTAGGGATATTTATCATCGGTCGTTGTCGATGATTTAAATGCGTTCTTAATTAGTTATTGATTTGTTCGCAAAAAATACACATATACAGTTGGTACTATACATAAGTAAAATGACGATCCTGTGATTGTTATTCTGCATCGAAAATGGAGATAGAATTTTTCAATATAATATACATTGCAGTTGCAATACTATAGAAACAATTTTGAAATTTAACAATTATGTAGGTGAATAGCATCTAATCTAATAAGATGGGAGAGAAATTTTCTAAGGTGTTACCGACAAAGACCTACTCTCATAAGTGTTAAGAGGGTTATGTGTAGATTTGGGGATATGCAACTAATCAAACTTTAGAATCTTATTACATACTGCGAAACTTTGTAAAACAAACTTAGACCTTCACCACCAAGTTTTGCAGGTACTTGGGACTTAACAACTTGTAATTACTTGAAGCTCCTATTCTATTTTTGATGACACGTACAGTTTATAGGGCGTTATAGTAACTGTGCAAAGTAGCTTTTATATAATATGATTATCTGCAGGTACATACTGCTGTGGTCTGGCACCCCGGTTTTTGTAAATTCAGTTTTTTTTGTTCATTCCGTTAAGCGTTTGTCAATGTTGCGAGAAATTTCAAATTGTTTTATTTTCAAATAAGATTTAGTTAATGTTTTGGATTGTTCAATTTGTTTATTTTATTGTTCAGTTGTTTATATTAATTTCAGTCAGGTGTACATTTTGCGTTCACTGATATTGTATATATTGTTTTGTTTTGCGAGTTCGTCCGTTTGCGGACAGATCTGTGTGCGTTGCATCGCACGCATCTGAGTTTTTTATACTTATACGATTGTTTAACCGTGTAAGGTCAGTTCCCTGATAGACACGTGTAAGTAGATATATAAAATTGTATTTCATTGCTGACATTTTGTGATTATTGATTTCAAGTTTTGAATTCACGTTTCTGATTTTATTTCGTTCATCACGGAACTCATTTAATAATAATTGATATTGTATTTTTGTGTACACAATTTGGATATAAGATCTGTTATTATTTTTACGTGCAGGATGATATTTTAAGTTTAAAGAGTTAATTTTTCTGATTTGTATTTATTTGTTAATCACCTAGGGTTGGGTGAATAAAAGCATTGTGCTTGCTTTTATTTTTCATTTATATAAATTGCTTGAATTTTCCACGTTTAATTTAGTTGTTTTAATATTGAGACCACGTGGATTGAATTGAAGAAAAAATTATTATCATTCTGAACTTTTTGTTTTCTGTTGCTTTGTAAAAGGATTTTGAATTGTCCTTTTGTAATTTAAATTCAAATGCAGTTTTGATTTAGACCAGGACCTTTTTGTCCAAGGTTTTCTTTTTCTGCAAAGTTTGTAATTAAATTTTTTTTTTTTAAAAAAAATTCATTTGGCATTTTTTGCATTTTTTTTGTACATTCAGTACACAGCAATAGGTAGCTAATAGGTATACTAAGAACGAATTATATATAATTAATTTTATTTTTAACAAAATATTTTATATGAACGAAGTATATCTCAAGATATTTTATTTTCTAGTAATATTGCAAACATTATTTTATAAGACTCCCATAGAAACAATGTAAGTCAAGCATGACTTTATTTCTTTATTTATTTGTCCTACTAATGTATTCCATATATACCTATCTGTCTATCTAATTGCAGAACAATTTTATAATAGCGTAAGTAAATCAATAATAAAAGTTATAAAAGAATAATAAACGGATTCAACCAAGATAATAAATTTAGTAGACGGACAATTATGTAAAGTGGTGGCTAATGACGCAAACAGAGTATTTCGAGAGTATGAATTATATTAAAACGATATGTAATTCCATATTATATACTGTGGCTTGGTACCAAAATTAATGGTTAATAGATTGCAACCTCAGAAGAACCACAGCGTGATATTTGGACACATTTAAATTTCATTCATTTTTGATATAACAGATTTGATACAGGTTCAGCTGATCTTGCAAATAACTACTGCTTTCTACTGTATCACAGCAGTAAAGCCTAAGGTGAACAACTAAAAGTAATTTATGGCACTGTACTACCTCACAAACGTCGTTGATGAAAATGGAGAAATGTATAATGAGTCTAATAAACGTGAAACTCTGGAATAACATGGGATCCTACATTAAAAGCTTCTTTTCTGATTCTATTCTGGTTCTATTCTGATTCTATTCTGATTCTATTCTGATTCTATTCTGATTCTATTCTGGTTCTATTCTGATTCTTTTCTGATTCTAATTCTATTCTCTGGTTTTCTATTTTAAATTTTTGGGAAACTCCACTGACAGATTCTTTAAAATAAAGAAACATCTTTTAAACGTATTTTTTGGTTTCAAAGCAATGCTGTTGTTTTAAATGAATATTTTTTTGTTTTAAACAGAATATCTGATTATATTTCTCTCTGATTATATATCTTATATTTAGAACTAAATTAATTGATTATTAAATTATTAGAATCGCACCATTCCATCATGTCGCTGACCAACTTGGGTGGGAAACTGGAGGCAAATTCAACATTATCTGTCATTATTATACAACTTGTGTCATTGGCATACTGTACATATATGTATATACTACAAATCGTTTATATAAATTAGGCGAAAACGTGTTTGTTGCCAAACACAATATGTTAAGGCAGTTAAGATAGGAGCTATGTACATTTATCATATCTTCTTATATAGACTTATCGCTTTCTACTGCTTTCCTAAGGGTTATATGAATGGAACCGACCATAATGACATATCGTACCTGCCGGAACAAACACATTGCCTTTTTGCCCAAAGCTTCATAAACGCTGCTTAATGTCTAATCGCAGAACTGGCATTATTAGCACATATGAACCTGAATTGAGTGAGTGATATTTAAATAAATTATTAATTTGTTACTTTCTCATATATTTCGTCGAATACCGAGGGTAGAGGTTTTAGTCTATAATTTTGCATATTCAGTGCGTCACCTATAAATAGGAGTAACTTTGTTGAACTCTAAATTATCTAGATACAAACCTTTAGTTAGATATTTATCAATTAAACGTTTTAAATGACCTAACAAATGATTTTGAATATGTTGTAAAAAAAATGTATGCTTTATTAAAGCCTGCAGTATGTCTTGTAGAATTCTTTAAGAACTTTTTATAACTCGAGCTGGCGTCAGAAATAATTCATTGGCTTTAGCCACGGTAGGGGATAGTTCACTTCATTTATAACTGTAAATATCTGTTTAAAAAATATTACAACAACAGCTGGATCATCTATAGTAGCTTAGTAGAAAGCTTGTCGAAAAGACTGGCCAAGTACTACACAAGGTAGGTGAATAAAAAAAACGTAACAAAGTATCTAAATAATCACTAACAATTAGACAGCGGATATCAGTACTGGCAACTTTCGATATTAAAAATTAAATTGTTGCAGAATGTCTTTCTTGTTATTTTGGCTAGCTGTTTATAGTATTTATTGGTTGGCTTATATAACTTAGGAATCTGCAAAACACGATTACACGCATCGGCCATGTGAAACTTACGTGTATCTGTCACATTGTCTAGGTTTTTCATCATAGTTGCATTTCTTGTTCTTTTTTTTTCTCGAAAAACTTATATCGGAATAATAATAAAATATACTGTAGAAAGCATGAAATCCCCATTTGAGTTTCTTCTTTGTAAGGCATTATTATTATTATTTCCACTAACGAAATATTTTAACGAACCTTTAAACTATCTATAAGTTTTTCAAAACTATTTATATTATTTTCTGTTTTAGTACAATTTCTATTTTTACGTTCATGCGACTCTTTCTAAATTTTTGAGTAAATAAATGATTCTTTCGCAAACATTGCTAACAGTTTTGATACTGCGATGTGGGAGACAACAAAAAAGGACGAGGTGATCACGTTAACTTCATAATTACGAAACAATGTAGCTGACCGCATTGTCAAAGGGAGAAGACAGCGAAAAATACAAAGGATGCGCTATAAATATTCAACTAAATTAACCGAGCGCAAAACCAAAATGAAGCAGCGCTGCAAGAAGATAAAAGAGTTGAGAGAAACCGATAAAAGACGAACCAGCTTTTGATAGTTAGGGTTTATTAGTAAGTTAGACACATTTTTAAATTTGATACTTCAAAGAATATAGTAATATTTAATGTTCGCTAAATATTTAGGTTAGCTGTAATAATGTTCTGATAATAAATCACGCTAATGGTTTACAATATGGGTTACAAGCGACGAAATATAAATTTTTAGCGCATAAACCACAATTTACACAATGTGCTTAATATCTAAAAGGCAGACATACCATTTACTCAGCTTTCTAACTTTCTAACGACGGGGGTAACAAATTTCTCAATTGAATATTTATGGAACTGCACAATCAACCTTTGTTTGGATTTGGAGTTCACTGCGTTTAAAAAAGGGGGTTCTTTGTTTGCGGCAGAAGCTTTTGTGTTTACACAAACTGCTTCTGCCCTTATACTTGAGACTATATATCGAGAATGGAGAATTCACAATGAATATTGAAAACGCATTAGGGGTGAAATGTCGTACGTGGCGCTTACATATTCAGCGTCTTAATTTTGGGTCGTGAATAAGCCGTTCGTTTCCGCCCTTCAGTATTGCAAGCACGTATTACATAGAAATCGCAAAGGAGCCTGGTGAATGGGAAGCAGTTTCACCTGAAAATCTCAAACTTATTGAACGCTAGACATAAGATTTAAATTGTGAGAACGATCGGAATATTTATTTCATATAAACATTGAATAAATTGACATTTATACAATATAGGTAAGTAGGTACTATGCCTTCCAGAAGTAGCGACTCAGATTTGAACGGAGACGTAAATAGAGAGAGAAGGGTATAAACCATTTCTGAACTGAGCGAGTCTAATACCTGGCGACTACATAGTAAACACTTGCAGTCCCGGCTGGCGATGTGACGTTTAAACGATAAGAAAATACAAACAACATAAATATCGAGACCTAAAATCCTGACAATAGGTTTTACGCCTACGGTTTATATTCACATCTGTAATTTTTTTTGAGAGGCTCCATGGTGGTGTAGTTTTAACTGTATTCTACGTCACAATAATGATACAGAATGTTATTTCCGAGGACTCAGTAGCATGGCCGCTACAAGATCGGCTGATGTAGGACGGGTTGTGTTTGTTTATTACCTACTCACAATCAGTTGTGGATTGATTTATCGGATTACTATGTAGAAAAGTGGGGTAAATTTATATTACAAATACCGTAGAAAATTTTATTTAGCCAGGAGTAGTGTATTGTAGACGAAAAATATTTTTTTGTTGGAAATGTGGCTGGTGATTGAATAAAAGATTTACATTTTTAACGTTTCGGCTTCTTTATTTATGTAAGCCTTCATCAGAAAACTGATTGTCGTCAAAGTTTAAATACAAAAAATAACAAACAATTTACATGTTAAATGGCTGATAGCCCAGTGGCTTGCGCACTTGGTTATCAGTCGTGAGGTCCAGGGTTCAAATCTCACTCTGGTCAATTACGATAACCGGTATTATTCGGGGTCGTAATGATGATTAGGAGGGAGATTTGGCTCTGCAGGGGTGCGCCTGATAAGCAACTCGATGCTTAGGCCTTGTCAACCCCCTTAAAACATAAAAAAAGCGTTGTAAAAGACAATAAAATTACAAAACATTATGGAGAACGAACAAACGTAAAATATTACAAACGTATGAAAAAAGAAGCCGAAACGTTAAAAATGTAAATCTTTTATTCAATCACCAGCCACATTTCCAACAAAAAAATATTTTTCGTCTACAATATTACAAATACCTAATTTCACACGTAAAACGATAATGATATTTTGTTTGTTTTCCCCTTTCCTTTGTTAAATATGTGATAAAAAAATGTAAGATTATTGTGATTTTGGTGAAGCAGTTAGGTTGTATGTGATTAAAATTGTGTTTCTTCTTAAATAATTTTGATGTATTAATGTCGTAACAGTATTACTTATATTCAGGATATCTCTTGGTGTAAATTTATTATTCGTATTATTCTAAAATTTATTCTTCAAAATATTTGTACACTTAGTCTTCTTTATAAATGTTTTATATGAATGATCAAACTTAATTAATTACCCAGAATTAATTAAGTTTGATATTTCTTATGTGAAATTATTTTTGTCTGTTTATAGGGCTGGTGACGCGGTCAGCTAGTGATAAAATATAAGAAAACAAATACAAATCAGTTAAACGAATATGCGAAGTCTTAACATTTTATTGTATATTATATAACATATTTATTATATTCATAGTTCTAATGGATAAGGAGTAGTACGGTTTTTTTTAATATTTTGTGTAATAGCCCCCGTTAGAGATGACCTCCTCTAATCTTCGTGGCATTGAACGGATAAGTTGTTCGCAGAAGTTGGGTGTGATCAGTTGCCACATTTCTTCACACTGCTGACGAAGTACGTTCCCATGTCGAAGATTTCGATTTCCTGTTATATCTTCCTCCAGTAGATTTACATAAATGCGTGCACTCACTCGCCCATGCACTGGTATAAAATCTCCTGGTCCATGACTGCACATCCATGCCCAGTAAGCAGCAGTTACTCTCCCGCTAGACTTTTTTTGCACAACGTACTCTTTCCTATATCGAGAATTTGCCGGCCTGTACACGTTTCTAGTACTGATTTGATCGGACCGAAATGTTTTCTCATCTGAAAAAACCACATTTGTCCAATCAAAATACAGGTGCTGTATGGCAAATTCTAATCGCCTTTGAGCATGCCCTTCACTTAAATCCACAACACGTGCAGGTCTCCTACATGTTTTACCGCCTTCTTTTAGGACAAAATGCCATGTTGCTAGGATGTTTTAAATTTAATTGTATTAGGGATATTATATTTTTTTCCTTTCAATAAGTCTATATTTCAATCTGCTAATAAGGATATCTAATAACAATTTAGCTAATATTTACATATATAGAAGAAATGTACAGTTATTTTAGTTATTCAGCTAATAAGTTTTATTAGGACCTTTATTAAGAGTTTGAATTACCGGCCCTAAACACAAAATAATTATCATTCATTTAACCCTCCGGTACTGTAGGTGCGCTTATCGGCACCAAATTTAGAATACGTGTGATTGCAGCATGCAGCGATACTATACACTCGCTGCCGCCCGAAGGTATAATATATTTAGATATTCAGTGGAATACTGATTAAAGTCAAACCAAGATTACATTATTACGATGTAAATGACAAAACTATTCTAACAATACTCTTTCCAAAAACGTAAGTCCTATGTCTAAAATGCAGGGCTTATTTCCACCAGTTTAAATTTCCGTATTTATTTTACTTTACCATCTTTTTATCATCTAAACATCATGCCGACGGACGACACCCAAGTGTTTTGTTTATGTTATAGTCCGCACGTTAGACTCGCACAGTTCACTTATGGTATATACCCTTCTCGCTCTATTTTTACCTCCTACTCATACTGAGTCGCTACTTCTGGAAGGCATAGTACCTACCAACGATTAGTGAATTGGAAAAAAGGTTTGTGAAATTTGGGAGAATGTTTTCTTTAAATCAAAGAAATATGCATTGAGTTAAAGAAATAATTCTCTTCAATAGTGGCAAAGCTTTCTAGTTCAATCAAGAACATTTCTTTCGTGTGACAATGTTCACTCAAAGCGATATTTAAACTAAAGATCAATATTTCGTAAGGAGTGAAGAAAATTGTTTTCAGCTAAAAATAATGAACTTTCATTAAAATTGCACATGAACAACAATAATTGCGTTGACTCAAGGATCGGAGAGTTTTAATGTCAATATCAAAAAGAATTGTATAGTGACTGAAATCAATACGTTTTTGTTTGTGTCAACAAATTTGTTTTTTTTTTTAATAATCCTGACACCACACCAATTGGATGAAATACTGTTTCACTCTTACCTCTCTGAAAAATGCCACTATGGCGGGAGCTCATGGCCTATTATTGGAATCACAGTACCAGCAAAGGTAATGAAATGGGAATACAACTAAAGACAAACTTAAGTTTCAATCTATCAGACGTCATCAGCGTCACCACAAGTCGAAGGTAGGAACTTCTCATCTAGGGTGGGGAACCTGGGGTTCTGTACCCTCTCATCTCTGATAGACCGGCACGATCAAGCCGCGGGGTGTGAAAAGAAAAGTTATTAATCAAATTACTCTGATCGGGATGTTGGATGATTGTTTAAGTTCGAAAAATTTAAATTAATGAATAATTTCGTCTCATTTGGTGAAAAAAGAAAGCGGTCGTCAGGGCGCTAGGCGTTAGCAGTTTTAAGGAAACCAGCTACACGTCTGACTCGAGCGAGAGGAGGTGGACGATCCTGAGGGACGACGACCGGATGAACACAGGGATTCTCGCTGTCTCGGGCTCGCGCCCAGGCAGCGGTCAGAGTCTGTTTCAGAAAATCACGAAGAAGTGTAATTTGCAGATCGCGATGAATCTGCGCGAACCAAGGGGCCCTCAAGATTAGCCTGAGTGTCCTGTTTTGAAGTGCCTCGAGGGACTTCAAGTTTGTCGGTGACATGGATGCCCACGCAAAAGCGCCATACACCAGGACCGGCCTTAGTATTGACGCTGAGGTCAAACATAATCAGCTCCAAAATGGTTTGGGACTGTCTAGAAAAACTAAACGAGCTAGGCAAAAAGAACAAGGTAACCCTTTTGTGGGTTCCGGGACACACGGGAGTGGAAGGAAACGAAATAACAGATAATCTCGCTAAAAGAGGGCCTAGAACACCTTTTGTAGGGCCAGAACCTTTTTGTGGGATAAGTAGCAGCATAACACTGGAGAAACTGAAAAATGAAGTAGAGCAGAGAAAATCCAAATACTGGGAGAATCTCCAGAGAATGAGGCAAGCTAAAACTCTTCTGGGTACCTATAACCAGAAAAGATCTGCAGAATGCCTCAACCTGAGGAAAAATAGTATTCGGATATTGACAGGGATCCTTACAGGCCATTGTAAACTGAACGGACATCTAAGCAGGCTTGGAATAGCGAAGGAAGCCGAATGTAGATTTTGTGGGGAACAGGACGAAACGTCCATTCATCTACTCACAAACTGTGTTGCACTGTGCAACTCAAGGGCGCTGCACCTGGGAGCATGTGAAATCGAAGAGGGAGAGTTACCTAATCTGGGACCTTCGGACATTCTGCACTTCTTGAAAGGAATCAGACTGGACGGCCAGCTGTAAATACAGCGAGAAGAGGGGACACAATAGATCTTTTAGGTCGCAGTGTACTATCACCCTAATCACACATACATACTATAGTATTGATTTGAAAATCAATAACTTGTTGACTAGGTGGAGGGGACTCCCCCGACCTAAAATGGGAGGCAGAGAGTTGCGGCCAGCAACAAAGCGAGTTCTGAGCTCGTTACGTTGCTTCGTCCAGACATCTGTCGAAGATGACTCCTAGTACTTAACCTGTTGGCTCCACGGTAAACTGACGTTTCCCACGCGGATACGTGTCTCGGGAACACGTCTCTTCCTTGAAAATCCAACTGCAACGCATTTGGATTCGTTCAACTTCAGTCTCCATCCAGAAGCCCAGCGAACGAGGTGGTGTTTGGCCGCCTGAAGGCGACCACAAGCCAGTCTCTCGCTCCTGCTAATCGCGTATATGGCGGTGTCATCGGCGTATATAGCGAGGTGCGTGCGAGGCTCCCGATCGAGATCTGTCAGAAACAGCAGGAAGAGCGTGGCCCCAATAACGATCCCTGCGGTAGTCCGGCGAGGATATCGCGAGAGCCGGATCGGACTCCGGCAGTCCTAACGCAGAAAGATCTACGCTCAAGGTAGGATCTGATCAACCTGATCAAAGAGGGATTCAAGCCGGAAACAATCAACTTATGGATCAGCCCTATGTGCCAGACAGAGTCAAAGGCACGTTGAAAGTCAAAGAAAACTGACGCTACAGTTTCTCTCCTCTCGAGTCACCCCAAGTGCGAGCTCTCTCAAGCTACATCCGCGTTTGGCTACTAGAAAGTCAAGAGTTTGGACGCGCATCCTCTAGGGCACACTAGCCAAACTCTCAACCCACGAGATGGCCGCAGCGTAAACTGGTAAAAATCAGTTAATTGTGTTTAGACATTTTATATTTGATATTTTATTTTACCTCATAGCATATCGTTTCTGGAATCACTACATACGCAGTCGTCTGCACGCGTTTTGCACTAGTCTCCATGAATTGTCCACACTAGATCGGTGACTGCATTACCGGTTTACGCTAAATATTTACAAATCTAAATATTTGTACCGAAAAATATTGTTACCATTCTAAGTAGGTTAGTGGCCCGCTTTATAGTATCATAGATAGCGCTGCTGAATTGCTACTGATACCTGATTTATACGTGTACGGTTAATACAAAATCGAAATTTGCTATCTCAAATATGTATATTCAGAACTTTCAGTCTTTGAATGTTTTATAGCAGAATCATATAATTCATTCATAATACAATACTAGGCGCATAGATAATGCCCCAGTTCTTTGATTTCTGTACCTGGTGGGGGTGTTGAAGTCGGACTATCCAAACTATATGCCCAGTTCATTGATCTCAAATCTCTCAAATTTTTTTTGAGAAATTGTCTTTAAAAGAATCGAAACATTTCTGAAAAAATATAATATTTTGAATAGCAAAATTGGACCGCAACACATTATCCAATAATATATAGTATCCATTTATATATTATTGTTAAGTGTGGTTACAAAGTTTTCGGTCACTACTTTTATTACATATTTTTGTCACAATCACATAAATAACATTGGCCGTCACACTACTAGAGTTAACTACTTTATTTTCCATTAAAAACGTACTAGCATTTCAATTACTACCACATTTTTGTTATACATATATAAACTACACAAAAAGTATAAAAGTTAAAATACATAGTATAACAAGTAATTTTTGGAAAAGAATGCGAAAATAGAAAAATGATTAAGTAGAGTGAAAAACGTTTGTTATTATTTCGGAAGAGTACATTAAACTAAGTTAGGATCTAGCAGTCAAATGCGGTCATAACAAAAATCCTGTTTTATACTACACCCATTGCCACAAGGAATTTAATGGTGCTTTTTATATATATTAAAATACCAATTTTATACATTTGGTGGCGTTTTTCGTAACCAATTCATTTTATTATAATTTTTATTAGGGCATAAAATTGTTATAATGTGTATTCTTACATCAGATAGTCCTACCATATTGATTTTTGACATTATATTTTGGACCTGATATCCGAAACTCATTACGCGTGAGTTAACCATTCCGGCAGCATTCCCACATTAAACGCGTCTGTTCAGGCGAGTATGAAATTTGTGGTATGGTGAAATGAGAAACGCCAACACACGCTTTTGCCTTATTATGTCAACGTAATGGAAAATTTCCTTCCAAACTGCACGCATCTACGCTAAAGTCTAGACTAAACATTTTGCACGCATGTTTATAACTACCCGCAAGTTCTGTTATTTTATAGTTATATACAATTTTATATTATACAATATCGCAGCAGCTACACTTATAACAGAAAAAGTAAAACCGATAATATATGTAAATATAAATTTCAACATTTCAGTCATGGCTGAAGATATAGGTAACATATTATAGCAGTTCCCTCAACCATATTGTACATAAAATAGCTGATAACGTATAATTTATCTACCTGATGTGTGACATGGGGTGAAATATGTGGCATATTTTAAGATATATTTATTGTGTTTCGCATATTTTACATACCTATATATATACGAGTATATTTATAGAAGCGAAGACTAAATTTTACATACAGCGCTTTTAAACGTTATAGCGTTAGCTTTTTGCCGAGTCAATCATCTCATCATCACAAGGGAATCCATAGAAAAGGTGGAAAGGAATATGTCGTATGGAAAGCCGCTATAAGAATAAACTTGGTGACTCTTAAGCCAAAGGTGTTTTAAGAATCTTCTTTGCACAGCATCGACAAAGGTTTTATGACAGTGGTAATATGGATTCCATATGAGGGACGCGTATTCTACTTTCGAACGCACTAAAGAAATATATAATATCTTTAAAGTGGATTGTTTCATAAAATATCTCGTGCTGCGTATAGATAGATACAGATATGAGTCAAGCAAATGGAGAAGTAATTCACAGAAGCCGAGGTTTTCAAGTTTACGTAGTATCAATTCGATCAAACGCTTTCGATAGGTTCGTGTAAATAACGTTAACCCGACCCTGGTTGTATTTATTTATTTATTTATTTACAATAAACGAACAACAATACAATAGATACACATATACATAATGTATGTTGTGTATGTATATATCTGTAGCGTTGCTGCTCCTCCATCCCTCATCCTCGCCTCGGAAACTACTGTCTCGGGCTAACGGTGTTGAAGGCCTCCTTCTTTCTTCAAGTCGTGGTTTAGGTTTTAACTATTAGTTTTTCTTCCTCAGAATCTGTTTTATTTCACTTTTAAATTTGTGGTACGGTAATTCTTTTATGTTTTTCGGTAATTTGTTGTACATTTTTATTGTTGTTGTATTTAGTGTTTGACTGTAGTTGGGGTGTTTATATATTTCGGATCTCAAGTGCGATACTCTGCGAGTTTTGTAGTCATGTATTTCTCTATTCATTTGTAATTTTATGTTAGTTTTAATTTCCTTATTTCTAATTTTGTGTAGAAATAATATGTTATTGAGGGTTATTATTCCTTGTATGTTTAGTTCTTTTGTTTTTTCATAAACATGTGTTGTTGGAGTTCTATAGTGTAACTTGTATATTATTTTTAGAGCTTTGTTTTGTTGTCGTTGTATTTTGGATAGATTTTTTGTTGTCGTGTTTCCCCAAATGTTTATTAGGTAGCTATTTTTTGCAGCGAATAGGGCGTGGTATAGTGGTTTTTTAAGGGAAGTAGGTATTATATATTTAATTTTATTTAAAGCCGCAATTGTTCTTGCATTTTGTTCAATTAGTTTCTGTATATGTCTATCCCATTTCATGGTATTTTGTAATTGTAATCCTAAATATGTTGTTTCATTCACTTCCTTTAATTTCTGATTGTTTATTTGTATATTTATTTCTTGCTTTTCCTTTTTTTTACTATATATCATATATTCAGTTTTTGTTTCATTTATAGTTAGTAAATTATTAAAACACCATTCCTCCAAAATTTTGATATCTTCTTTAATTTTTGTTTCCATTGTTTTTGTACAGTGTCCGGAATAAAGTATACAGGTGTCGTCTGCATAAGCGTATAGTTTTCCATGGAATGGTTGCTCGAATAGATCATTTACGTATAATATGTAGAGAATTGGTGGCAGATTTCCCCCTTGTGGTATTCCGTATTCTGCAGTCATAGGTTCACTCATAGTGTTATTTACTTTTGTCCTTTGTTTTCTGTTGGTGATATAAGTTTTTATTAAGTTTAATTGTTTTCCCTCAAATCCGTAATATTGGAGTTTTTCAATTAATTTCTCTTTTGACACAGTATCGAATGCCTTCTTCATATCAATATATATAACTATTACTGTTTTTCTTTGACCTAGTTCATTTTGGATAGTGTTTGTTAGGTCGCATGCCGCTGACATTGTAGGTACTTGATTTTGGCTGAAACGCGTATTGACTGTAATTTATGATACTATTTTCTTGTACATGTTTCATTATTTGTTGGTGAATGCTTTTTTCGAGAATCTTATTTATTGTCGATAGCAAAGAGATAGGTCTGTAATTTTCGGGTTTACTTACATCATTTTTCTTATGTATGGGTATTATTATTGTTGTTTTTAAGTAATCCGGGTAAGTCCCTTCCTGTCCAAAACTTCTATGGTTGATTGCAAAAAGGTACACAGATTGGTAACAGTTGATCTTTTACTGACAAACCCATGCTGCTCTAATGCAATAATCTGGTGTACTTGTGGAAATCGAAGACCTTCGCAATATTAGAAAGGATGGATATAGGTCTGCAATTAGATATGTCGGATTTATCTCCACTCTTGAAAACTAAACAGATTTTAACAAGCTTCCAAGCCACAGTGAAGGTAGATGTAGACAGAATTAGATTGAAAATTGTCAATAGTGGTCGTACAAAGACACCGGAGCAATCCTTCAGCATGTATAACTCATATATGTAATACTACTATATGGCTGGTATAACCTAAAAAATTCCGAAATCAAAGGGAGATGGATATATATCGGAAACTCCTACTTATTCTTGACATAACATGCGCATGCACGTGATTTTAACGTAATAAACAAGTAAATCTGTTGACGTTCATAGTTCAAATTTGTGTTATTTGATTATTTATTTATATATTCTTGATTTGCTTCTTACACTGAAACCATATTTATCGAAATGGAACATTTACTATTTGGTGCTGTATCATTGCTTCAGCAAGTGCACGTGGAAGATTCTATAATAACAACATATTCATTCGTTAGATGCAGATGAAAAATATGCATGTGTTATTATTTTAGATGAAATTGGAGCTGCAAAATATTGGCAACACATACACACGGAATGAAAAAACGTTTGCCTTAAGAAAGCTTTGCAGCATGCATGACGCAAGAGTATTCAGGAGGTCTGGTACATATGCAAAGGTTACATCTGAAAATAGTTTTGAAAACTTTGCTAAAAGGGGATTTTGCCTATCTAATATTACCTTGATTAGTTACACCGTTTAGCAGTGATGGACACTGCTTCAATTCAATTACACAGGCTCTCTCAAGTTAGAATTTTAATCGAACATATATTTGGTATATTGAACGGTTGTTTTCATAGACTAATATATTTTAAAAATCCAACTCTAGAGTTTATTCATAAGTGTGTTATATCTGGATGCGTGTTGCAAAACATCTGTGCGTGAAATGGAGAAGCTTCTGTGGAGATCGATCTTTTTGAGCAACCTGGCCAAAATGAAGATATTGAAGCAGCCACAAAGTTAAATCACAGAGATCAAGTTTATGTGTGTGTGTTTCCTCAATAAATGTAAACAAATTTCAATATTTTTTTTTTTGTATTTCTAGAAATATTTTTTTGATTTAATAATAAAATTGTCACTTTATTCCCACTTTATTTTAATGAAAACATTAAAGAGAAGATAATAGGTATATTGAACAAAACATAATCTCTAATATAAAATAGCTAAAGGTTCATTACAACAATACTGAAAACAAGGTCAATAAAATAAAAAATTCATACAAAAATAAACTTAAATTTAGAATATCCTCAAACTTCCTCGTTTTATTTATTTATCACGTTCACAATTTTACTTAATAACTTTTTGATGTTGAGTCTTTTTTTTCTAATATTCAACCTTTCCAAAGTATCTCCTAATATCTGCATGAGAAAGAAGAAAACTTGCAAATTTATAATCAAAAAGAACCGTTAGGTGTGTATTTATAAGTTTTACATAATAACTAATTTTACTAACCGTTTTCTGCTCTTATTGCATAATCTTTACATACTACTAATTCATAAGTTTCACTAGATTCAGCATCATATAATGTAATAGTTTGGTTGTTTCCGTTTTCCATAATGCAATAATACGTATGTTCACAATGCTAAACATAACCTGACCAAAACTTCTTCCAACTTTTGATGTCATTTGTTCCAAAGAATTCAAATTATTATTATTCTGCACCATGTTAAAATATATTCAATAATATACTTTAAAATCAATCTCTACTGTTTACATACATATACGACTTGTGTATTCTCACCACAAATAACCTATATTCTGACTTTTGACTAAACAAAATCTGTCAAAATAAGAACTGCCAGAGAACATAGTTAGACAAAGAAGTGTATCTTCCATCCCTCTTCATCGGCGGAAATTTGTGCCACTGGTTCTATACGACCGACACCTGCAATATAGTATCTAGTATTACATTTATGGTATAATTACATCCACGTTAATATCAAGCACATAAAGTTACCTCTGTGTTTAAAATATAATATCTAGAACGCTTCTACCATAATATTCCGCATTCATTAAAGAAATTTGTATTTGCAGTTTAAATTATTCATTTACTTATTGTCAGGCGGTATTCGAATGACTAAGAATTAACCGTCCGTATGATTTCGAGGGCTTGGCTATTGACGTTTATAATTATGTAGTGCTCGCGCAGGGAGGCGAAAGAAAAACAATAGGTTGAATTTGTTTAGAATCCTTTTACGTCGTTTCCCATTTGGTCGGGAACATCGTGCGATTCAAGCCTTCGCTACTCATCCATCACGTTAACCTGACGCACTCAATTCCGCAGAGATCTATACACGCCGACACGCCCTTACTATGGTCCAGAAATCAAGTTCAATTCATCGATTGTGACGTCCTGATTTGCATAGAACCACCGCTCTTTGTTACTGCTCGAGATTACATATAGATGGTCGGTAGAATGATAAAGTTCCCTATGCCCTATACATACATATACTCGCCAATGCATATGCGAGCAATTGTCAACGAAGCCACGAACGAATATTTGATGTATGCCAATGGAGGCATAATAAACCACTAGCTTGTCGGAATTGCTGATAACACATGACTCTACTATGTGTATTTGCAATGTTATCGAACATCCTTGTCGAGAATGTAAGTTGGTAACGACTTTCCTTAATGAAGATGTATTGTCACCACTGCATTAAATTCGCATGTAGGAAACCCGTATAAAATGGTAATTGCTCTCAGTAAATGTTACAATCTGTCTGTCTACGTGTCCTTTAACGAGAGATACTGCAACCTATGACTCTCTAAAAGGTATAGATAGAGCTTTCTTGTTATTTAATCGTATGTTATTTGAATTTTTCAACAATATTCAAAAATGTATTTAGTTCTTGTAATTTCTTTATGTAACAACAAACATACATTAGTACACTAGGAGTTGTTAACGTTATTATCACACGTGTGTATATTTCACTGATGTTAGTGCTTTTGACTATAATTAGATAACCCTAAAGTATTTCATAACAGAAGCGTTAAAAGATACTGTAATTAAGATGATTTGACATTTGTAAAGTCTTGGTGAGTAATTTTAATAAAATGGAAAATATAATCAGTTTTTGATCTGTTCTGGATTCTGGATTACTTGGTGGGTGGCTACTACCACTGCATTTCAGACCTCATTAGGCCCATTATGCTTCCTCAGTTTACATTGCAACTTAAAAAGGTACGCTTTTAACTGAAAGTGTCTTATTAGAATTCCTATCACTAGACGGTGGTTCTTTCTGGACATCCTCAGATAGTTTGATGCCGTTTGCCTATCAGAGATAAAGTGCCCCTGGCAAAACGGCACGCGCAATTGGCCTCCCAAGCTTTAATAAATTGTGCATGGGTGAGATAGGCCAGCCTATCAGCCTCGTCATTGCCCAGATTTCCGCCGTGGTCTTTAATCCACCTTATCGTGACTTTATTCCTTATAGAGCTCTGTGACAGTTCAGCATCAGTCTAGAGGTTATTTGATCTAATAATACTGGTTGTTTCCTTAAAGATAGTGTTGAAATACTGTGTAGTGGATAATAAATAATATTAGTCAGCAGTGGTTTGTCTTCATGGACTAGGTTTACGAGTTGAGTAGATATTATGAGGGATATATTACGAAAATGATATTTTCTTTACTATATATATATAGAGGAAATGTGGCAAAGACAGATATGAAGGAAATCTAGCCGTTTTCACGTAAATACTGTACTCTTTTATTTTTATTTTTTAATTTATAGATGCAATTGACGATTGACGCATCTTTGATATCAATTTAATATTAAGTTGGACAAGGCAAATTGTATAAATAGCTTTCTAAAGTTTACATAAACGTTTAGTGACCTGGACGCTCTACGATTTTAACATAAACAAAAAGCAACGTTATTAAAACGATAAAGCAGAGGAATAAGAATAAATGTATAGTAGAAGATATATGTAGTGTTGGGAAACAAACAGAATAATAGACAGAAAAGTAATTTAAAATTTAAGACGGAAATTTACAGTCTATTGTAAGCAGAAGCTCAGATCTTTTGTGCTACCACGAAATCCAGAAGTAAATAAAAAAAAAGTATTGTTCAAAGTCAGCATGATGTAAAGGAAATGCTTAATTTACTACAGAACGCAGTTTTCTGTAGACCTTTCGATGAGAACTTTAACCTCTTTATTATTATTTAACGCGAAATGTACTCGTTTGTGAGTTGGTTGCGCTAAACATAAATATTTGTATTAGTTTAGTGAATAAATGCTCTTAAGGATCATCTTCCGTGCTTTCCTCTTTTCGCTTTATGAATTCTACAGCAAGAAAGGCTTCACGGTATTTCATAAATACATTTATTACGATACAGCTTCGAAACGCAAATTTAATTCTCTATTTGCATTTATTATAAGTATTGTACGACGGATTTAGATTTTTTGATATGCACCATATCTCCATTTATTGATCCAACCACTGACCATAGGGAATTTAACTATAATATGCAAGCGGTATGTATATAGGAAAAAGCTTGTAATTAGGTAATATGTCTCCAGTGGTACCTAGTAAACGCAAGAAATGGTATTATAGTGGGAAAATAACATAATTAAGCATCTAAAACAATTTGTTCTTTTGATGTTTTTTGAAGCTCTATTACGACAGTTTTATACAGTAGAAAATAATTCTACTGTAATTGTAAGATATACCACCGTATAAATAAGAGAATTTAAACCACTTAGCATAAGAAGTGAAGTAAACTGGTTTGTTTTTCTATTCATTATTTGGTATTGTAAATTCACAATTTAGATATCAGAATAAATGACGAATCTCTACCACCTGCCCATAAATGCTATTAGCTGAATATCTACATTCAGTAAATAGGTTTAATTACAACCCAAATGCTATAAGTGTGATCTATTTCATTACGCCAACTAATTAACCCATTATGTTAATGTATTCTAAATGCTAAATGATGTAACGGAATTGACGTACACATTACGAACATCCATAACAGCATACATATAAATATTTCACTGTGTTCAAATAATGTTGCTGATGCAAATATATATATATACAAATTAATTAGTAATAAAATGAAATTGCTGGTTGGTTGCATTAATCAGTATAGAATACACATTCAAACAAAAATCGAAACACAATACGATAATTTTCAGTTTTAGCTAATATTTATGAAGAGCTATTGACAATTTGTTTAATGTAGCGAACACGTTAAATTTATTTTGTATCTACATAAAATTTTCAAAACGGAATTAATGCTTTAAATCAGCATCGAGCAGTGCTTAATGTATGTCTAGATTATTATTTGTACATACTACATGCCAAATAAAGCAGTAAATTGTCGTATTGTCTTTCGGACTTACCGACGATAAATTATAAAAATGCATAGCTGTCAGAAATGGCAAAATGAACGAGGTTTCTAATGTTTATATTTGCTAGACTTTCAAATGTATTTTCCTGAACATTCTGTTGTGGAAGAGCTTTTCGTAATGCACCAAAATGCATAACGGAAGACAAAAGGCTTGCATTTTAAAGTGTACTTCTTGAAATTATCTTTCTTATATCACTTTCTTGTATTTACGAAGTAAATGTACATACGTCTTGCGTAATACTACAAATGTGCAGACTAGGTTCCGTAAAAAAATATACATAAATTGGTAGGAAATATATGACCAGTGGTTATTAAGACAGGATCCCAGCAAACGTGGTTCAGGTTTTATTATTATCTTTTATATAGAATTATTTTGAGTTAATTAATTACAAGCTTTTGTGTATTTTAAATAACATGTATGCATTTGTTACACTTATTTACAAAAGGTTTCAATTTCATTTTTTACATTTTTACTTAAATATTTACTGTTATTATAAATGAAAATAGCTTTACTTTCTACTTTTAATTGTTTATGCTACACACATTACTTATGCATGTAATTTAAGTTTGAGCTTTTAAAAGGTTGTGCAGTTTTACTGCAGTGTAACCAGTAAGGAAATTTAGCTAATGTTTGTGTACAGAATCATCTAATAGTTCATCTTGATAGTATGGTATATTGTTTATGTTTTAATTTGAAAGTATCTTGGTAAAAAATATTTTATAGAACTGTTTAATAAAAAAGTAGTACTCGGTACTTATATAATGATTAGAGAAGAGCGTGGTTCAAGCCTTGCGTCTGAAACACGCTTCAGAGATGTTATGTAAGAACAGAGAAATATGGCAAACGTATTAATTTCATGTTTTGTAGAATATTGTAGATGATGTAGGACATTTTTGATATTAATAAACAAAGTTTCAATTAACATGTTCCATCAAACACAAACTATTAATGACTTCCGGGTGACGTGTTGATTAAAATTGCTCATTGGGTCGGAAATATTTGATTAACGGTAAACTAATGAAAATCTATTCTTTAACGTTGACTATAAATAATTTAAAGTTAACGCGCGATTTCCAATTATTGCAGCGCGTTTGTATAATAAACGTCCTAATTTAATTGCACCTTTTGAACAGCTCGCCGCTCGGTAATTTGACGATTCGTTTGGATATGCTTTGTCGGTTAGAAAAATTTAATTGAGGAGGTAGGAACGACCACGGGATTTTATGTCCTTGTTTTTCTGCTGGACTTTGCAATAAAATTTGTTTTACGTTTTCGCTCTAAAACTAATTTCAAATATTTTTGCATTTTTCTTTTTGTGGCAGCGGCCTATTCAAAATATGTTTTAAATAACATTGAACTACAACACCAGAATCACTGGAAACTTTTATTTTGCAAAAAAAAAGAGTTAGTGTAAACAATCGTACGTACAAATACCAAAATGGACCATTTCAAAAATCAACATGTATGTCTGCGGGAAAACTTTCTATTACTGTTATAATAAAAAGTGGCTTGCTTACAATATTGGCCGTTTGTGGCAATTCCTACATTATTCTTTTCATGAATAACAAAAGAGAAAATAGGGACAGCTAATAGTAGCATGCATCACCTTCCAAATACAGGGTGTGGATTAATTGTTGCAAACGCTATACGTAGCAACATTATCCGTTTGCTTCTGAATCGAAAAACTTATGGGTAAGATGTTGTAGATATATTGCTTCCTATTACTTTAGAAACCACTTGAAAGAAGCACACACTTGGCAACACTATACTCGCATACCACTGTAACAGTACCTACTGCATAGCTATCATTCCCTGAATTTCGATAGCATTTAATCATCCTTAGCAGTATCAGAGGGATGAATATTTTGTTTGAAGTTCTATACAACGCATGTGATATGCTTTATTTTTGCAATTATTTGTTGTCAAGATAATACATATGGAACATTTTTAAATTACAATGTATTTTATTAACAGTATCGATTTATTTTTGGATGTAATAATAAATCACTGACACTATTATCTACGTAATTATTCAATTGCCTGTTTTTTAACATAGTTGACATCTACGAGGCATCGTCTGTACTATTCGTTCGAGGATTTCTGATGTAATATCTATTACTACTACTACCGCATTAAT
Source organism: Cetonia aurata (assembly GCA_949128085.1). Taxonomy (NCBI): domain Eukaryota; kingdom Metazoa; phylum Arthropoda; class Insecta; order Coleoptera; family Scarabaeidae; genus Cetonia; species Cetonia aurata. The sequence goes on along the minus strand of OX421886.1, from coordinate 18,935,727 downwards.
TCGGTCTCTAACTTATTCAATGTCTTTAGCAATCATTGCGTACACGTTTTCCTTAATGAAATCTCAGAACAGTTCAAAGGATTAACATTACATTACGAGCAAAGCGATCATCGTCACACATGACTTATGTTTAACTGCTTCTCACCAATTATGTGAAAGCTTGAATTTCTATGTTATATATTATAATTGCAAAGAATATGGGTCCTGAATGGGAACCCTCTAGAACTCCAGAAGTAAGATACGAACTATGGGACTTACAGCTATTACAAAACATGCAGTTGCCTCCCAAGGTCGTTTCTGTAAAGAACAGATACCCTACTAAAATCAGTATTTCTTCTTAAGTATCTAGTTCTTTAAAAATATACTGCAACATGCTATCAAGGTTAGTAGTTGTCGACTTCCTTCAGTTAAAGTATGTTAGGTGTTAGAGATGTTATGTAACATTACGATATATGCAGTAATAGGCAACATTTTTATAAATGTTAGCAAAAGTTAGAAATATTAGTTAGTGTTGGTTAGTAGTTGTACTGATACTGAATTCGAACTTTTTAATAAATAAATTTACTAATAATATGAGATAATTAGCAGATTTCGCCCAATGTATCAAAAAGAATGGCACTAAGTCGCGCCATAAATATTAGTGCCTGCAGACATAATTTCGAATAAATCTGTTTCGGCAGCTGTCGTGTATTCGGGTTTGAATCAGGCTACAGAGTGCTTATTTTAACTATTTATTTCACAACTATATTACCAATATATCTCCATCGCCATTGTATAAACTACTGTACCATGCTTGTTGTGCGCATGCGCTCGATTCATACACACATTCATATATAACAGGCAGCTAGCTTATCTTAATTATACTTATCTTAAAGTAAATGACATACGGTCGTTATGTTGAGCATTGAGCAAGTACGATGAGTCCTCATGATATGTGGAGGCAAAGCGGTTAAGAAAACTTTTAACGATACTATGAGCATCATTAATTCTATGCAGAATATTGAGTATTCTAGAAAATATTTACTACCAATAAAACTAATTTTAATTTATTACTTATTTCGTGTTGTACAATCGTTATAATTCAAAAGAAGAAGTCGATTTTTCATACAAATACTGCTAACGCAACTGCTGCTGTAACTTGGAATTTAGAGTAATGCTACTGTTTATCCCTGAAATTTACGTGCAACATTTCTTCTTTAACAGTTTATTGAAATTTATGTCTTTGACTAGGGTAAGTTTAGCGTTGGCTCCTATATTTGTGTGCTACATTTAGATGCACTAACATCAGAGCCAAACAATTTTTATTACTTGCATCCTTTCACACCCGATCTTATAAATACTCCTTTGTGTTTTAATAAAATAGATGGTCCAAGAACAATCCGTAAAATAAGATGCATGACAGAATTACTAAGGAAACTTTCTCAATTCAGTTATATCCATCTGCCTCTCATAACACCCTAGTTGTTTCAGTTGAACCGACGCCGAAGAACAGCTAGATTAAACGTGTGAATCTAAATTGGATAACATGAAGAAACACCAGGTGCGAATTTCCATCGTTCAATTTTACACCCGCTTGGAGCACAATGTTTTCTCTCCGCTGCTTTAATATCTTATCTACTTTAATAAAGTTTGCGTGCATGTCATAGACTCACTGTCAGGTATTTGAAATGATAATTTACAGGACAGTTAATGCTTATTTTAAGTGTCACGTGTTCATTGCTCTCACAACATATGCAGGTCTGCTTTTACCTGAATTACAAAAGAAATCATTTGTGTATGAAATGTTTATATAGTATTAAAGTACAAGTCACTGGCCCTGAAGAAACAAAGATTGCATTTGTCTAAAGTAAGCGGTTTACCAAATATTAATATCTTTAAAAAAGAGCTTTTATATGCTTGGTCAAAAAAGTGTTTGTTCGACTAATGAATGCAGCAGCGTCATTAGAATTTCGACTATAGTGCTCGTTGTGTTATTTTGCGTGATACTATACATGATGTACGGTAAACACCACTGTCTTAGTTTGAACAGCTTTATGCACAGTGAAGTCAAAAGAAATGCTGAGGCTGTCCGCACCTATTTCTCAGGTCGTGAAATATCCGATGTACAAACTTCTACGACCACACTTTAACATCTCAGAGATAATGAAACTTTTAAGATTCATGTCCATGAATGTGGTGCTAGAATTTTATAGGGCATTGAAAAATCCAAGCTAAACAGCCAGATATGTTGCTTCACGGTTGAATGGATCTTCTGGAATAGTATGGACAACCACCAGTATTTATAACTATATCACATCCAACGCGAACAAGCCTTGCATCACAAAATGCGGAATTTTGTCAGTGGCTGTTGTTAAAAGTTAACCCTGAATTTGGCTTCCTTAATCTGTTGATGACTACAGATGAGTCAACGTTTACCGGAGGCTTTATTTTTAATTTTTACGATTTTAATATGTAGTTGGGCGAAAACACCATGGCATGATATTCTCTATTTATTCTGTGGCGATATTTGACTAGGACCGTGAGTTTTGCCTTCTGGATTAAATGCAAATGGTTACCACAATTCACTAGATAATGATTTTGTAGATAATCTACCGCTTGTCCGACGGGATGCACATTTGTGTATTACTTCACATCGACTGTGAATAAGTCAACACTTTCTTACAAGGTGGTTTGGACGCAATGGACCAGTAAAATCTTACCCTTACTCTACCCCTTAAACTTACTGCATTCAACGTTTGAGGTCAGGATACTTTTACTGTAAACAAGTAAAATGTGCGGTCGCGGTGTGGCTTGTCCGCGCCTAGTGCCCGAAGCAAACCGAAACGGACCTACCTCAACGTATTACAGCGGTTCCTAAATATTGGAGTTCTTAAATAACATCATTTCTATACAGTTTTATTCGCCAATATGCACAGCCCTTGCCTTATAATTTTAATATGTTTTCCACATGCATTTTAAATCCACCTGTAAATATATCAAAGCAACTATTTTTTTTATATTTATACAGGCTGGGCCACCACATACGGCGCGGGCTCTGTATGGAAAAGCATATGATTTCTTGAAATCCTTTTTATTTAGTTGAATGCTAGACCTTTGTATGTACAATTTAAAATTATTTCGAATTATATTCGAGAAAAAAGATCCATAAAAAATTTACCTTTTTCCAAATGGAACAGCCTATATATAATGACACATTTGGAATCTAACGACCAAATTTGGGCAAGTTTATGTAATACTCCATATTCCTAAAACCATCGGTTTTCGAGATATTTTAAAATTTATGAAACTGCAGTGCAAAATGTAAGTTTGATTTTTACTGTGTAATCCAAAATTAAACACAGCTACCTACATTCATCATTCAGCTAAGAGGCTAAGCAATGAAATGAAGTGGAATTTTAGTCACACAACTGTGTGACAGAGTGTTCAAAGACGCTTGTTTAAGTTTGATGACTTTTGCAGAAAATGAACTTTCTTATCTTAAATAGAACACCCTATATTTGATGATACTATCCAACGTAGAATTTAATTCCATTTCAAAATATATTAGGGTCCCCTATACCTAACATGAATAGTTTCTTGTGGTTAGCATTTCATTTTTTCGAGGACTACATTTATTACAATTTATTTAAATTCAGTTGGCTTAGACATAGTTACTAAACATGTATAAACAGTTTATCATTATTTGACATAACAAGAAAACCGTTGTAAATAGGTATAGGGAAAGTCATAGCCAATAATATACAGGGTGTTCCATTTGAAAAAAAGAACTTTTTCAACTTTGAAGATTTTGTAATTGGTCATGCAGTTTTGGACAGCCTGTATGCGACAAATCAATTGTCAATGTGGATTTCGAAAGTGTCATTCTTGTGCTTCCATCTACCCTAGAAGTGTTTATTACCAGTCGAAAATGGGAAAAGATACTGTGTTGCAAATAACGCTACATCTTTCAAAATTTTCAAAAAAATCAAGATATCTAAGTAGCAGTTGAAAATAGGTATAGGGAAACCTATTAGAACTCATCATAAAATTTTCTCAGGAATTGTTCCATTTAAAATAAGAAAGTTTATGGCGACTTCCGGTATAACCGGAAGTGGTAAGACCATGAAAATATTTTAAAATGAAAGAGAATCTTGAATAGCCCCGGATACCAAAAATTCAGAGTTGTAGGTTTTTTCTAACCTCGGAAACTTCTAACGAACGGCTACCGTAGAAAACCCTGTATGAGGTTGTTTTACCGTTGCTCTTCTTTTATCTGCATGCATTTCTATCATTAAATTAGCGTTGTTTGAATTAAAAAAATGTATTTGGAATGCACACATTGCTTTGCGGACATCAAGTACCAATAGACTACAATAAATATTTCAATTTGAAGTCTGGACAAAGTGCATCGTTTATAATACGATGAAAGCTTGCGCAAACAAAATCTACTATTTTTCTAAAGAAAATGGGTATTAGGTACACAAAGGAAAAATTTCACACTAGCCTGTAAGAAAATATGCTGGCGCACTCGTTTACTAGAATAAAAGCTGCTTATTATGTACCAGCGAATTCACGATGTTGGCACTGGCAGCTTATAAAAATAGAAAGTTAAGGAATCAATAGTTTTCTGATGGAAAAAATATGACTGGGTGACATGGAGATAGATAACAAAGAAAAAAATCATATAAAGCTACATCATTTTGCCGAAAAACAAATTTAGAACAAACATCAATAACAAGAAAAACATACTAAAACTTCTGCTTGATATTTTACTGACGATATGTGTGCTGAAAGAAACCTCGAGAATGAAGTAAAGTATATGATAACGGTAATGCTAACTTAAATATTAAAAGAATGCTTCTGGTGAATTATTCTGTTGAGTGATGAAAGTCTAATGTTCTAGTAGAATTTTCCTCATGAAAGTTACTAAATTATGCCGCCACCTAATAAATATGAAACAGAGGGACTTTTATCGAAACTTCTGGTAACGTATTACAACAGATTGTTACACGTGGCGGTAAAAATTCAGAAATGCAGCTGATCCTAAGGGAGGATCAAAGAATGAGAAGTTAGATAAGAAAATAGTTGAAGAAAATGGTCGTATTACAATTAAATTTAAAATAATATACAGTCTGTTTGATTTTAGGTGTCACCCCAGATATCTCGGCTATTGTTAGAGATACGACAAAATGTTAAAGAAGAAAAGTTGTTCTACATCAAATTCTCTATTATACGCTTTAGAATAAAAAACAATTGAGCATCAAATGTGTTAGATATTATAATAATAATAATAATAATAATAATAATAATTCATGCCTTTACATCCCCCAACAGCTTTCGCCAATTACAGGGGGCATCGGCCGGCCATGAGTTATTATTACGCCTGCGCCCGTGGAGCGACTTAAGGTGTTTGTCTCTCAGCATTTGCCAAGGAGTGAGGAAAACCACGAAAACCTCACTCTGAGAGCAGGCCCTGGAATTCGAACCCCGGACCCCGTGACTGATAGCCAAGCGCGCAAGTCACTGGACCATCAGCCACAATGAATATATATAATATATAATAAATACATACAAGGTTTGGCAAATGATTTGGCAAACGGTTTGGCAAACTACTTTACCGCCCACCATTTCTAAGGCGATGTGTTTAATTCGTCTAAACGTGCATTTGTACCAAAATTTTTAATTTATGTTTTTAAATGATTAGATAGCTATGATATATGATATATCGTTGTAAATAGAAGTTTTAAAATAGGTAATAAAATTGGGTACATTCCATTTAAAACTTTGTATGTATTTATTATATCTAACACATTTGATGCTCATTAACAAAAATGTCGCAATTATTTATTAAACCTGGACACCGTTGATTGCTTTTTAAATTCATTAAGTACAGTCTCCACCAAATAAAAGTTAACGTCTTAGGCAAAAAAATCTGAGGCGAAAGAATTATTTGATAGGAATCTATTTCCTACTGGATTTCTGGTTTTTATAATTCATTTTATATAATGAAAACTCAGATATGTATGCTTGAAACAGTATTTTAATATGTGGTAAAATAGAATTTCTGATTTGTTTATTAAAGTACCATCTCGAATAGGTTACCAATATGTGTGTGTCTAGACAGGATAGATAAACTTGTTGCGTGTAGTTCGATTTGATCATAGATTTCGTTTGATATGATTTATTGAATAATTGATATCATGAGAAAAAATGCACTCGAAAACCTTCTTTGATCCAACCCATATCTGATATTTCCAATACTCGATTCTTTCTGACACGTGTTTACTAGGGTTTTGGTGGTGTAACATATGAAAAACTGCTAAAGGCGAACATAGACATGACAGTGAAGACATTTACTATAGTATGGCTATTATGTTCATTAGCTAACTTGCTCACCCATTCTTCGTGTCGAACATATGAAAAAAAACTTGATTTATTGCTATTAAAAATTGCACTAGAACCTTCTAGAATATTTTCATAATTGCTTTGTTCTAAAAGCTTGTGTAATTCTATAAATCCTTTCGTTTCTTGGCTCCTTTCTAACTATTGTCCTGGATATACTTATGCTTTGAGTTTTTCCCAATGATGTGTCCGGATTTGTTGAAAATTGTTTTTATACCATTTCACTCAGGTTTTCCGTTTACAAAAAAATAAAACAACATTTTTGTGTCTTTTCTTTGGTAATCTTTATGAGAGCACGTTTATGAATCGGAAATCCGCAGTCAGCAGTTCTTAGTACCCAATTAACAATCCCCGATCTCATTTTCAATAGTCGTTATTGGGGGAGACCTCGTTATAGGCACTTCCCTGCTAATCTCTCCTCAAGACTGGTTTTTACGACACCCCTGCTCGTCGGTTTCTCTTGGCCTTATAGCGAGATTGTTTGCGTAGAAGCAACACTACTATAATTTAAAATTTTATACTGTGTAGTTGCCTAGTTTTCTTATTAGTTTCGCTTTAATATGGCTCTTCTTGCATTCGGTGTCTAAAAATATATACAGTCTTTATTTTTTCTGCAAAGTATTCGAATAAAAAAACGTTCGTTCCTACCTACTTTAGTTTACTTTATGTGCTCGAACACCCACTCAATTAAGCTTATCTAACTTTGCAAGGATTCAATGCCATATTGTTCGTAAACTAGTTAGGTATAAGTATTCTTGCTAAATGATAACAGTGGCCGAGAAAAATTCATGTAAGATTTTTCGCAGTCAGTCAGACACCTACATTAGATTATTTCTATAGCTAGATAGACGTCTCAATAAATTATTGATACAAAAGGAGACCTTAAAGTAAATATTTTGGAAAACTTGACCACACAAATAATGTTCAAGAATTTGATTATTGTATATTTTTATGGAAAATATAATAATAGTAATAATCTAGTATTATCATATTTGCATTTGTATATGCATATTTGTTAACAACTAGATGGAGGATCATTAAAACTATATAGGTATGCTTATGTTCTATTTTACATTAAAACGAGGAGAATTAAAGTCAGCAACTAATTTTTAAAAATTTTTTGCAGAATGGTCGATAATTGGTAGTGAACTTGTACCAGACTGTTAAAGACAATCATGTTAAGACCTGACTTATCTTAATTTGGCTTATATCTATTTTTATCATTATTGATCACTTTGGATCCTCCTATTGTCATATTATTACTATTTATGGTGTCTATTAAGTTCCTTCTTTTTTAATTTTAGCTGTACCGCCCTAAATTCTTAGAGAACATTTAGGCAGCTAATATTTTAGAAGTGAATTCCTAATCCCTAATCAGAATGGTGTAAAAATACAGAAGAAGTTCTTACTTCTGTTGGGATTCGTATGTATTGAACAAATACTAATCTAAAACTTAGAATTCTAATAATCTACCATTATTGGGAAATGGTGGTTCAACCCAAAATATAGAAACTAAGACTTTAAAATATATTCCAATATTTTCTGTGACACAAACGCATCCATATGTTCCCAATTTCCATTGCAAACCAGATACACATAAATCAATACCGGCGTCAACCAAACTAGGTTTGTTATTCTATTTACTTTTGGTTGCGAACCGTTTCAGAGAAATAATTTAATTAAAGTTTCACGGTTTGTGAATTCCATTAGCAGTTTTAAACAAATTACGCAGAGTTAGAGTTTAACTCCAATTAATGCCCAGTCTTCATGTTTAACTGAGGGAGACTTTTGAATAATTCATTAGCTTGTGGAAAATTTTGTCAACGTAAAAACTTGTGTCTTTAGTGGAAGAAGATCGTATATAACCATTAAATAGGATCGTTTGACTTCCATATGCTGTCGTCCATTAATTTTGTAATAATTGTGCTAATATAACCGAAAGCTTTCAACTTTATCGCTTGCATACGACATTATTGCCGATGCCAGCGGGGCTTTGAAGTCAATAATTAGCAGTGATTGTGCGCTTTGTTGATCAAGCGTAGGGGAATGGCTGGCTGCTAACGCGCTAGTGCATTTGTTATGATGAAATTACGTGGAGATATTGCATAAATCTGTGTACCTACGTGCATAGATATTACTGAAAAGTTACCTCGAAACTTATCAGTCCGCTGTGGTCTTGGTCTAACGTGTTGAATACGTAATGGGCGTACTGGCTGGTGTTAGCTGAAAGAGAAACTCATATTAGTTTATGTATTAAATGTTTTTGTTGGCTTTGGCAAGATAAGTTATATATCTTCTCAATAAGTTATGGCTCAGTTTGCATTCAAATATAAATATATATATAGATAGCAAAAATATCTAAATGAGTATCATCAAGTATCATAACAACAAAATATTAGGTGCGCATATATTTATCAATCTTGGTAGGGAAGTGTAGTGTAAATCAGTAGTGTTATCAGCTTTGGGGTTATAAGTATTACAAATTCTCTGAACGAGTGATTTAAGCATAACATTTGTTCAAGATTTAGTTCAGTATCTGCTAGCTGGACGAGGAACTAGTAAATAAAGATTTCTAACAGTATTGGTGCATCAATCATATTATTCCTAAGACCATAAAGAAATTTTAAATGTAGAAAGAAGATCTTTATAGCTGTAACCCTGGGCGGAATACATTCCATAACTCTTATAATATGAATATATTAGAGATAGCCACTGCACTTGCCCTAGTTAGTAGGTATGGTGTTTACAAAATGGGCACCAGATTAACGAAGCGTGTTCTAGTTTGAAGCGCACAAAAGCGTAATAAAGATGTTTGATAGTCTCAGTAGATACGAACAATTTGGTGCTGCGTACCATAAAATCCTAGTGAATTCCTAGGTCTTTGACAGAATCGCATCTGATTAATACGTGATTATCCAGGTGATGTGTATAGTGTATGAGATTTGTTTAATGTATGTAATTTACCTACTTACTAACTTGTTATCCGCACATCGCACCTGCAGTGAACCAAGCTGTCGTTGGAGGTAAACGCAGTCATCAATCGTACTTATAGCAGCAAATAATTTCAAATGATTGGCAAACTGTAATTTGGAGCAGTGAAAATAATCACACACGTCATTAATATAAATAGAGAAAAGCAGTGGATTGAGGATTGCTCCTTCTGGTACACCAGAGGTAGGAGTAAACTGCGTAGATTGGTGACCCGTATGTGCTACATAATGTCTTCTGTTGGTAAGATAACATGAAAATAAGGTCATAAGTTATGTAGAGAATCCCAAAGTATTCAGTTTTCGGAGTAAAATTGAGTGATATTCGATAAAATGCTTCGCTTAGTACAGTGTAAATAATGTCTACTTGATTGTTATTGTCCAAGTTATCAGCGATGGATGGCCAAATTAGTCACAGTGGGCGGATTTTTAATAAATCTAGGATCGCCTTGATGCTTCAGCTGGCGAACCAACGACCCCTAGACGTTGCCTTAACTGCAAGGGAGGTTGTTCATCCAAATTGAATGAGTCGAAGAATGGTGCATTCAACTGGTAAATTTTGTTGACCGCAAACGCTGCTTAGTGTACGGATCGTGGTAGGGAACACACAGTTTGATGATAATATTACATGATTTCCATTCGTTGTTGAATCCTGCATCTCTGCAAACTAAAGTTCTGATACACTTACTGGTAGACCTTATACAAAAAAATTTTTTTCTATAGTAAATGTTTGTTCTACTTAAAATAATGGATCAAGTACTATTTTATTTGCAAGGGTAGATATTTTAAGGTCAAAGATTAGAGAAAATACATTAATTTTAAAAATAACATACCGAATATTATATTGTAATTGACATTTCCTTCAGCATGATTTCTTTATAACTTGCATTTTCTATCTGGTCTGCGGATTATAAGCACATATTGCCCGATTTTCTAATTTAATACAAAAATATCTTTTCATATGACAATTTTATTTGCAACATTTTCTTCTATAGGTATATTTTTGCGAGGAGTATACCTTCATTATATATTTATACTATGAGCTTTTCTGTGAAGTCTGTTATTGTTGTTCACTAAAAAAATCCTTTCAATTTCCAGAATTTATACATTTCCAGCAATCGTCGCTTTCCCTTGAGTGAAGTGAGATTTCCTTTCCTATAATACGGTTATGTTTTTCAAAGAAAATAAATTTGATTGAAAAATATTCCTTTACAACAAATTTGGTCATTATTTAATTCAAACGACGAATAGTCTAGTGGCTTGCACACTTGGCTATCAGTCGTGAGGTCCAATGTTCAAATCTCACTCTGGTAAATTACGATAACTGGCTTTTCCTGGGGTCGTAATGATGATTAGGAGGGAGATTTGGCTCTGCGGGGATGTTTGACAAGCAAATTAAATGCTTAGGCTTTATATATATAAAAAAAAAACAAATCCTTTCTACCAGAGTGTGTACATGCGGAAAAGTTTAGGTATATCAGACCGACATCATTTGCTAAATACAACTTGAATTAATACGTTATAATTCTATTTGACCCCACTATGGACATTTTGCTGTTAAACATTTACATAAGCAATCACGGGTATCAAATATTAGCATTTCATTACCAGCTTAAGGATATAAGCTAAAACGGGATGATTTTCCAGGGAAGTTAATGTATAATTACCAGCCTAAATTAATCTTTTGATTAATTAAATAAGAATTTTTCATAGAGTAGAAATATAAGGATAAGGGTACATCTAGTTACATAGTGTAATCTTGCACAATGACCTACTATGCCTATTATGTATTGTATATGTGTGTGTAGTGGATTTACGAGGAAGCCGTGTATATGTGTATGTATACTGAGCAGATCGAGCTATTTGTGGTAATCAATTCGGTGTGTCAAACGTTACAGGCAAAATACATGATGATAGGTTTTGATTTATGTTCGCATCCGTATGTGCATCTATTGTTGAATTAACCTGGTTTTCTGATATTGTCAGCAGGTGATTTATTATTATAAATTTGAAGTCAAAAAGGGAATAAGATTTTGGAAATTTACAAGTAAACGATAATACGCACAAAATATTTTCATCTTCAAAGTAATAGCTGTTTAGAAGTATCTGCTACAGAGACACTTCAAACAATATTATGGTGCAAAGTGCAATTTTTATTACAGTATGAAATCCTTTTAAATAAATACTATTCTGCTTTTAACTGTAATTTTTAATATGAGGAAATTTTTTTACAAAATTTTACCTCGTGTCGGATTTGAACCAGGCACCTCCCGTTTGCCGGACGGGGCTCTTACCAATTGAGGTAACGAGGTACTGGTTACAATTCGATTTGAAAATGTCTCAAATACAGATCTTATGTGAAGCCGGCAGTACGGCATATATGCAAAGTGCAGTTTTTATTACAGTATGAAATCCTTTTAAATCCGACACGAGGTAAACTTTTGTAAAAAATTTCCTCATATTAAAAATTACAGTTAAAAGCAGAATAGTATTTATTTAAAAGAATATTATGGTGGTTGATATAGGTGCAAGTGGTTTTTTTTTGCGTTTAATCAGCCATGAGCCACATTAACTAACAAAATATAACATTAACACCAAGACTTAAAATTAAATTTGAATTCCACATTTCTTGATAAAATTCATTAGTACTTTATAAACTTCCATGTCATTGCTTTGCAGAATAGGTATTACAGCTGTTGGAAAAATTACTTTATATTTTAGTAAACCGGCAATCAGCTCACGTCGTTCTAACTCATATTTTGGGCATCCGAGGAACAAATGGTTCAAGTCAGCTAATTCGTAACAATACGAGCAAGCAGGTAAATCAATTATCTTTATGCTATATAGGTGTGCTGGAAAACAGCCGTGCCCAAATTTCATCCTAGCGATCGTGGAAGCAAAATAGCGAAAAACCACGCGACCACTATCCCAACGGGAGTGGAAAACAGACGGGTGAATTTTGGTGTACTGTGTGGGTTTTTCTTTGCATATTGTTTGCCATCTCTCCTCCCATTTTTCGCGAAGGAAATGACATCTCATTTTGGCACTAACCTCCCTCATGTAAACATTTTTATTTATAGCTTCGCCGTTGACTCCCGAGCCAAACAATCCATCTCCTCATTAGGAATTATACCAGCGTGAGCTTTCACCGAAAAGGACTTAACTGTCCTGTGTTGCCCCTCCAATTTAGCACAGCTCAATAGAACATCCAACACCAATGAATGCAGTTTTGAAAACCATTTCCTTTTTCGTAATGCTTGGTTTTTTGACATCCAAGTTTTTTGCATACTCACGAGCCTCCACAATTGCATTAGCTTCAGCTGATAAAATATTCGTCAATGAATTAAGACGAAAAGATCTACTAACATTTGACCTATAGTCCAGAAACGCGCAGCCGCATCCATCCGATGTTTTGGAAGCATCCGTATAAATAAGAGTGTAACCAGTGAGATTGTTAACAATCTCCTCATGTATTGCTCTGTCTATAACGGTTTGACTGGTATATCTCAAAATGAAGATTTGGGTTGGTATAATGAATTGGTGAAAATCTAATTTTGGCTGGACTGAGTACCGGATAGAAAGTCCCAACGTTGTAATATAACGGTAAGCAGACGTACGTAAAAGAGGCTTTTTGTTGGCCCAGTATGATGATAGCAACTCCAAAACTGAAAGGCTATGAATATTGTCAATAATACTATTAGACTCCATACTTTTCAAATTGAGAATGTATTTATTAGCTAGATATTCCTGCCGAAGTTGTATCGGCGATTCTCCTGCCTCCACGCTTCTTGCGGTGTGGATCCCATAGTTTAGATGTGGTAAACTTTAAACTTGAAAAAATTCGTTATTAAATTTGAAATTTATCCCGACAGAAACACATCTATCTTGTTCGGTGGTCTCAGGAAGAATGATCGATACCTCGTTTGAAATATAACAGTTATTCTCAAAGGAAACGTTAAAACTACGTTCGTTTGTTTCACCAACCAAACCACAATGAGATGCCCCCAAGAATATTCTAGTTACTAACTAATTTGGAGGAGACAACGACAAAAGACAGTCTATTCAAATCCACACACATGCATATGATATGAAGCGAAAACATACATTCGGCACGAGAACAACATTAAAAATTAAAACTAAGAATATTAATTTCTAGATTTACAAATTAAGGTACTTCAATTACATTTTACAATTTTATTTTAAATCTAGAACAAATATTAGTCCTTTTATCTGAAATGGCTTGTGTTTGGTTAAATTTTAAATAAATACAAATTTTGATGGCTATGATATACAACCCAAAATATTCGGTTGTAAATTTCCGGATGAGTTATTGATACAAAGATTTTAATCAATTTAAAAATACTATATACAGAATTATAACCTTAGTAAAATAAATAACATATCTAACAATATATAAACCTATAGAAACCGTATTACACGCTTAGAGGTGTGGACATATTATCTGGTGTGTAATATTGGCCAATCAAGTTGGTTGTTAGCTTCCATGTAAATATTAATAATAAATAATAAAAATCCATTTGTTGAGCACATAAATTAGTATACTGATCGAATGGTTGTAACACAGGAAGGCTTTAGTCTTTTGAGATTCTTTGAAACCTAATAGAATGACATAAATACTTCATATTGCCACTGAAAAATCTCCAAAGTAGGTGCAACCTAACCCGTCAAAGCTATATGTGCATGGCATACACTTAAATTGCCGCATTCAATTTATTAAGCACCATAGTTTCGTATGAACTGCATGATATACGACACTATCAAATCTCTCTTATCCTAATTTCAGTTTACTCGATGCGGCAAAATAGATGGCACGTCTTCGATGATTAAACATTTAAATTAGTTAACATGTCTGTTGGTTTGACTATGAGCTACCGCCAACGTAATTGAATACTTTTAGTAAGGCACTGTGCGCCGCTCGCTCGTTTTAATGGGAAATTGCCGCAATGTAACCGACCGCGTACATTTCTCAAGCTTATCTTTCTCAATCCGGCATTCTGAATATTATAGTATACAAGAGAATAAAGAGGGACAAGTTTTCTGCAACATAAAATATTTATTATACGACTTGAATATATTTCTGTGCTAGCGACTTGGTGAAGTACTGCTACCTTGATTGTATTACGCAAAGTCCATTTGTGAACTGAAATAATTTTAAAATACGTTATAACTTCACGGAAAACGGAAACGGTTCATAGTTGTGTGGATAATTTAAAGTGCAAATTTGATAGCACTGCGTGAAATTGCTATACTTAGGTAGAACCGTAAGTTCTGTGTCACTGCTATATTGGGCACGTAAAAAATCTCTACCGCAAGCTGGAACACCTCCGGGTTAGGTAAAATTTCAGTAAGGATGCTGCAATACATCGATAGATGTCAGTACCTAGATGCGTCAAGGTGTATTTCACAAACTGAAGCATCAGCCAGCAATAAAACAAATTGGACGTGTAAAGAGGGGATGAACTTTAGTACGGAGGGAGCTATTGTTCAAACTAAAACCCCTACAGTGGTTTGTGTGTATAGATTCTTCTTTTAAAATAAGGAGGAATATGTTATATTATTTTACAAAAATACAGTTAAGAGTTGTGAAACAGGGTGTTGGATTTTTTATACGCTTCTAGTGCAAAACCGGATGATATAACACTTAACTATAAAGTAAATGTACATCAGCAACAACTAGTAGTTACATATAGATAAATACTAGATATTTGTGTTAACGCGACTTCGAGCTTCAGGTACCGCGACCGAGGGCTGCCGCTTAACCGTGAGAGCCGATATGTCCTGCGATCGGGGATCGACGTAGACTAAACAATGATGTCATCTCGGCCTCGCGGAAGAAATTAGGGACCACGGTTGTACCTCGGAAGGGCACTTGTTTTCGGGCAGTTGTCGAATTAATATCGAATGATATAGTTATTAATGTTAATCCTTGCTCTTATAATTCTTTAATAATATAGTTATTGTGGTTACGTTCAGAGACTTTTATTAAATCGTTTATAGAAGCAGCGGCGGGATAGGCCTGCGTGCTTTTTGTTAAATTGCAGTGTCTATTTGTGTTTAAGAAAATTATAGTGATTGGTGTTTTTCCTTTGTTTCGCGGGACTGCAAACTGTATGTATATCTTTTCTATTTACTTGTGACACTGATTAACGTACAATTTCAGTCAGTAAATAGTTCGAACATTTTATTGTAGAATAACGTATAAATTCTCTGTTTGACTAATGAACAATTTATTTTGTGTATTGTCCGTATTGTGTAACTTTCTTGCGGAAATAACGTATATTGCCAGTTGCGCCAAGAATTAAAGCAGTTCCCATTATTATTAGTTTTTCGCGGTTGCGTAATATATAGCTATTGTGTTTTTTTTTCACTATTCACGCTTTATTTTGAAATGGGACGCAAGAGATCCCCTTCTACATCGACCTCCAATTCGAGTTCAAGTGACGATTATAATTACAAACGTAAAAAAGCATCGACTTCCCACTTGCGGAGTCGTGAAAATTCAGATTCACGGGTCGAGGCGCAGAGCAGCAGTACGCCACCCTTGCGCGAACGCGAAATTTTGCGTGAAACGGTTGCTAGCTCGTCCTCGTCTCATGGAGATCCCTTTGAGCGAATTAATCGGTTGGAAATATTACTTGAAAAATTGGCAAATCAACAAGTAGAAGCCCCACCAAAACCATCCAAAACTTATGTACGGCCGGAATGTATTCCTGAATTTGTGCCCGGAAATCCAACCCTTAGCTGCATGAAATGGATAATCAAAATAGAACAATTTGCGTTAATCAACCATTGGGACGAGCAAGGTGTAATTTTTCACATGCAAAGTCGCCTTGGTGGTTTGGCAAGGAAATGGTACGATAGTCTGCCTTCGTACCAGTATAGTTGGGATGAGTGGAAAGCGTTGCTATTAAGAACATTTCCTGAACATCAAGATTTCGCAGAAACTTTAAAAAAATTGGTAAATCGCTGTAAAACACCGTTTGAGTCGTGGGTTCAATATTATTTCGATAAAATGGATTTACTCAATCCTTGCGAAATAAATGGAAAAAAAGCAGTTTCCTGTGTAATAGACGGGATTCCAGATAGTAGTATTCAGGCTGCGGCACGGGTTGGTAGATACCAAGCTCCCGACATTCTGTATGCGGAATATCTGTCAACGTTGCGATCGGAAGTCGCCGGAAACGTACCAAATATACAACGTGGGCAAGTGAAGAAACTGCGTTGGGAGCGTCCTATCGATAGAGATCTAAATATAAGAAGAAATAGTAGCAAGGCAGTGAAAATACAGCAACGATGTTACAACTGCAGAGAAAAAGGACATTTCGCAAATAGATGCCCCAAACCCAAAATTGAATGCACAAATTGCAAGCGTATGGGACATCTTTCCAAGGACTGTCGAAGATTTATTGTGAAAAACCAAACAGTAAAGCCTCCAGTGAATGGTTCCAATGATCTGTATTTTTTCGACTGCTGGGTGAACGGAAAGCCAACGCGGTCATACGTGGATTCCGGCTGTGGTGCCATTTTGGTTAAAGAAGCAATCGCTAATGACCTAGGGGTCACTCTTTCTCCAACTACCCTTAAAGTTTCAGGATATGGAGGATCTGAAGTAAATGTTGTTGGAGAAATAGACATTGTGATTAAGATTGATTGTGTAGAAGCGACAGTAAAAGCCTTCGTCGTCCCTGACTGGGCTCAAGAAATACCAGTTATAGTAGGGCAGACCTTATTGAATAAGCCTGAGGTAATCATGATAATTTCGGGAAAAAAGGTCAGGTTGATGTCGGCGCACGATGATCTGAGCGATATTTTGCAAATAGAACCAAGAAAAATACCTCTGTGGGCAAAGGAGGATACAGTTATTCCACCAAAAACCACAGCATTAATAGCCGTGACTTCAAGGGGCGCTGCTCAAGGAGAAGTATTCGTGCAGGGAACCTTGAGACCTATACCAGGACGAGAGTACTGTGTTGATGACTGCGTTACGAAAACTGAAGACGGTTTCGTGACAATTACAAACGTCTCACGACAGGAAGTTGTGGTGAGTACAAAACGTGTATTAGTAAGATGTGTACCATGTTATGAAGACATATCTGTAGATCCGTTTATAAGCGTCTCCTTCGCTGCACTACGAAACAGTGAACCTTTCAGTGCTACAGATATATCTTACAATGTTAATTTAACACCTGATAAAGTACACAAATTAGTCGATTTGATAAATGAATTTAGATGTTGTTTTGCTCAAAATACTACCGAACTGGGGAAAACAGATGTATTAAAAATGCCGATTCATCTCAGTGATGATAAACCAGTTGTTTATAGGCCATATCGTCTCTCTCACAATGAACGAAAAGTTGTGAGAAACATTGTAGATGACCTTTTGGACAACGGCATAATAAGAGAGTCGAATTCTCCATATTCCAGCCCCATATTACTTGTAAAGAAGAAAAATGGAGAACAAAGGATGTGTGTGGATTATCGAGCTTTAAATGCGAAAACTGTTAAAGACAGATATCCACTTCCACACGTTGATGACTTCCTCGAAAAGATGAAGGAACGAAAATATTTCACTAGTTTGGATTTAGCTAGCGGTTACCACCAGATTATGTTGGAAGAATCAGCCATCCCAAAAACGGCTTTTATAACCCCAGATGGGCATTATGAGTATGTGCGCGTTCCATTTGGGTTGGCAAACGCACCCGCAGTGTTTCAAAGAACCATCAATAAAGTTTTAGGAAATCTCCGGTACGGTAAGGCCTTGGCATATATGGATGATATTTTGCTGCCGTCCACAAGTTTCGAAACTGGACTTGACAACTTGAGAGAATTGTTTAAAGCTCTAAAAGAAAGTGGGCTTACGTTGCGGTTGTCGAAATGTCAGTTCTTTATGGAAAAGATAGAGTACCTTGGTCATGAAATTAGTAGCAACGGGGTACAGCCAGGTAAGAGGAAAACTGAGTCTGTAGGAGGATACCCTATACCTAAGGACGTTCATACAGTTCGCCAATTTTTAGGGTTGGCCAGCTATTTCCGTAAGTATATAAAGGATTTCGCCACGATTGCGAGACCTTTAACGACCTTAACGAAAAAGGACGTTAAATTCCTTTGGGGTGACGAACAACGTAGGGCTTTCGAAACCTTAAAAGAAAAGTTGATTTCACGACCGGTGCTTGCTATTTACGATCCCGAATTAAAAACAGAAGTACATACTGATGCTTCGAAGTGGGGTATTGCTGGTATTTTGCTCCAAAATCAACGCGACGGTTCGCTTAGACCAGTAATGTACTACTCTAGACAGACGACCAAGGAAGAACAAAGATACCACTCCTATGAGTTAGAAACATTAGCAGTCGTCAATACACTGAAGAATTTTAGAGTATATTTAATTGGAATTCAATTCAAGGTTTTGACGGACTGCAATGCAATTCGCACAACACTGAGCAAGAGGGATCTAATTCCAAGGATTGGGAGATGGTGGCTTGCCGTACAGGAATATACGTTTGATGTTGAATATCGTCCTGGGAAGAAAATGTCTCACGCTGACGCCCTCAGTCGAAATCCTTGTATATTAAACGCCAATACTGTAGATATTCGCGAAGAAGACTGGATTTTGAATGCCCAAGAAACTGATGACCGATGTAAATTAATAAAACAAATATTAGCGACGACCCCAACGGATCATGAGGAACGTGAAATACACAAACACTATTGTTTAGTAAACAACAGGATCTACAGACAAACACCCCAAGGAAAGAAGTGGCTCATACCGAAGGCAGCGCGACGACAGGTTGTTATGCAGCTCCATGATGGAATTGGTCACCTGTCTCTAGAAAAGACGTTATCAGCCTTAGCAAAGTTCTATTGGTTCCCAGGGATGCGCAAATACGTAAAGAAATTAATCTCTTTTTGTTTGCAGTGCTTATATAATAAGGATCCGGGAGGGAAGCGACCTGGCTATTTGCACCCCATAGAAAAATGCGCGGAACCCATGGATACGATACATGTGGACCACTTAGGCCCTTTTGTAAAGTCAAAAAGGAAAAATAGGTATTTAATTGTTGTTGTTGATGCTTTTACGAAATTTGTTTTTATGAAACCTGTACCATCAACTCAAGTGCGACCATTGGTGGCATTTGTTAACAATATAATAGAAAATTTTGGTGTTCCCAGGCGCATAATTACAGATAGAGGTACCTGCTACACAAGCAAGCAATTTGAGGCATATTGCAAAAACTTAAATGTAAAACATGTCCTGAATGCTACAGCGACTCCCAGAGCAAATGGCCAAGTGGAAAGGTACAATCGTACAATTTTGTCTTCTCTTTCAGCATCAACTGAAGATGAAGAAAGATGGGACGAAATGGTGAGTAAAGTACGCTGGGGGTTGAATTCTACAACGAATTCGACTACTCAGAAGTCACCTTATGAATTGCTCTTTGGGTATGCACCCAGAGGGATTGCAAATGCGGTGCTGGATAACGAAGTTGTCATAGAACCAACTAGAATTGAGGACTTGCAAGTCGTAAGAAAAGAAGCTAAACGTCTAATGGACGTTAAGCAGGGCGAACAGAAAGCCAAATTTGATGCGCATCGATACGCTGGACCAAGATATGGAACAGGACAGCAGGTATTAGTACGAAACCTTGCAACGTATAGCCAAGGGCAAAGTAAGAAACTGCTTCCTAAGTACAAGGGTCCATTTGTGATCACACAAGTTTTGAAACATGACCGTATGTAGTGGAAGATACAGAGGGTTCTTCTCGATCGCAGAGAAGATACAAAGGCATAGTGCCCCTTGATAAGTTAAAACCCTATGGTATCTTAGTAAGCTCGGAATCCGACGACGGAACTGAGGATGATGAGGCCTAGAGTTTGAGATCTCTTGCATGTGTGTGTGTGTGTGTGTGTGTAAATTAATTTCACTGTTTTAGCTTTATATGAACGTTTCACCGAGAACAACTAGTTCGGTAACCATAATTAGATATAACTAATGTTATTGGTGTTATTTTACCTATAGGTAGGTACAACCAAGGGACGTCTCCACGAGGACGTGGATTACAGTAGCGTGGCCGACTGTTAACGCGACTTCGAGCTTCAGGTACCGCGACCGAGGGCTGCCGCTTAACCGTGAGAGCCGATATGTCCTGCGATCGGGGATCGACGTAGACTAAACAATGATGTCATCTCGGCCTCGCGGAAGAAATTAGGGACCACGGTTGTACCTCGGAAGGGCACTTGTTTTCGGGCAGTTGTCGAATTAATATCGAATGATATAGTTATTAATGTTAATCCTTGCTCTTATAATTCTTTAATAATATAGTTATTGTGGTTACGTTCAGAGACTTTTATTAAATCGTTTATATTTGACAATATGGTGCTGCTTAATACCATTTATTGTATTTATAAAACGTAGTAATATCTGCTTCTTTTCAGCGCATATGAGATTGCATTAAGAAAACTTATTGTTAGTGTAGTTACAGATGGCTATTCACATATACAACACTATAATTTGAACACTTCCTTTTAACAATGTACATTACTAGATTTTAATCTGGCCATTGCGAGAGCTAATCTCTCTAAAGTGCAAAGATTAGCATGTGTATGCATAACTGGCGCAATGAGAACCTGCCCAACAGCAGCTATTGAAGTGGTACTAAATCTCACTTCTCTTCACATTTTTGTGGAGAGCATAGCTAAAAGGACCACACGTAGGATGATCAGGGAAGGAATGGCTAGGCATAGACCTCAGCCTCCTACAGGTGACCAAATCTGGGACATGCCCCGAGACGACATGCCAAGGAAGTTCAACCTTGTGAAAGAATTTACCACAAAGCTTAGCACTAAGAGTGAAGGGATAGAGACACCATTTCGAAACTCAATAGAACCGCCATTAAATGGTACACAGATGGTTCTAAAACGGCAGAGGGAACTGGAATAGGGATATATGGGCCTAGAACCAAATATTTCGAAAGCTTGGGGATGTACCCAAGTATCTTCCAGGCGGAAATACACGCTATTGAAAGATGTGTCCAGGTCCACATTGACAGAAGCTATGAAAAGCAGGAGATTATCATAATATCTGATATGTCAAGCAGCCATTAGGGCGCTGAGGTCAAACATAATCAGCTCCAAAATGGTTTGGGAGTGTCTACAAAAACTAAACGAGCTAGGCAAAAAGAACAAGGTAACCCTATTGTGGGTTCCAGGACACACGGGAGTGGAAGGAAACGAAATAACAGATAATCTCGCTAAGAGAGGGGCTAGAACACCTTTTGTAGGGCCAGAACCTTTTTGTGGGATAAGTAGCAGCATAACACTGGAGAAACTGAAAAATGAAGTTCTGGGAACCTATAACCAGAAGAGATCTGCAGAATGCATCAACCTGCGTAAAAATAATATTCGGATATTGACAGGAATCCTTACAGGCCATTGTAAACTGAACCGACATCTAAGCAGGCTTGGAATAGCGAAGGAAGCCGAATGTAGATTTTATGGGGAACAGGACAAAACGTCCATCCATATACTCACAAACTGCGCTGCACTGTGCAACTCAAGGGCTCAAGGGCGCTGCACCTGGGAGCATGTGAAATCGAAAAGGGAGAGTTACCTAATCTGGGGCCTTCGGACATTCTGCACTTTCTAAAAGGAATCAGACTGGACGGCCAGCTGTAAATACAGCGAGAAGAGGGGACACAATAGATCTTTCAGGTCGCAGTGTACTACTACGCAGTGTCACCCTAATATCACACATACACAAGAGTGCGGTAAGCCTAAATGGTCCTGCTATGTAAGTATCTAAATCTTTATGCATTGGCGATATTAGAGAAAAATGACTTATGGTTATTGTTTGCCACAGTATATATCTTTAAATGTTTGTTTATATGGATTTAGTCCAGAACTACTCTCGAATCACCATTTTGAGACAAGAGTCAATTCACTTAGAATATTTTATATTGTTCCTGCACATATTTTTACTATGCGAGTAGATGTGCTAATTTTCTGTGATATTTTTATTACCTCTCACCAGTCGGTACATTGATACATTTATGATGATGATATACATAGGTAATCTCCCTGTTTATGTGCACCTATAGTAAAACATAAATTGTATTGATATTAGCAACAAACCAACTAGATACAGAGTAGCTTTTAGAATGTGTAGGCGAACCGAAGAAGTAAAGCATACCGAGTACATAAAGAAAGATACCTCATTTTGTTGACCTTCTATTAATCGACAATTATAAACTAACACTGCACATTTCACAATTCTTAACTTCAAACTTAATTTTATAACACAATGACAACGATATAATAAGTGTAGCGAATATTCGATCTCATAATGTGGGTATATGACCCATATTCATAATTATGCTAATTGGTTAGGCTACAAACCAATTATTTGATTTTTATACATTAACCATTTCCCAATAAACGTTTCATATACTTAAATTTGGTGAGGTTTTGTAAACTAAAAGCAAACCAAATTTTAGAGTATATAAGTGCTTTAACGTGCATGGTCTGAAATTCCTATAGAATAAAGGTAATTTCTTTTGTACCAATTTGGTAAATTAAGGAAATTGTCATCCATGCTTTATGTTGTAGTAAATTTCTTTGTTCAAACTCATCCGATCTTGAAATGTACCACGAAGGAATATCGCAGATGTAACATGTCGACTTCATTCCGTGCTGCCACATAATATCAGGATAGTTGAATTTCGAATAAATTTTTTATATGCACACTTTTACAGCACGTATCTACATGCCACTTCTTGCCTTGGTCGTGCAAAGTGGTACGGATAAGCTAGCAACGAGCATGTCGGGGAATGTTTATATTGCCAGTGCAAAAGAATATTTTAGGACTACTTATGAATATTTTAGTGTGATTTTAGTTAATCAAAAGATGTTATTTTATGCAGAAGGTGAAAAGATAAAAGTGATAATATTGGGTGTATCATTAACTAATTAAAAATAATTCAACTTCAGTGTTTTCTTTAAGCATCAGAGCCTAAGAACCATAAAGAATGGATAGCTCAAGGATTAGTTTGTGCAGCAGCTAGAGTAAGCAATAAATGTGGAAGATGCACAACGTATTGTCTGTATAATGCAAATTGTAGCGAAAACATAATACCCCAAATAAAAATATTGATGTAGTTAGTTACTACAACATGATACAGCGTGTTTAGAGTTATTAATTAAAACTGTTTATAATTTTATTAGCAAAGTACTATACACTATATGATAGAAAACACGTTAAGTATATTATACTACATATATTATATTTTTCCTCGTAGGTATTTACTTTTAATTAAACTAATCACCCAATCGGTTCCAACGATTTTCACGACAAATACATTTGGATACTATTTTAATTGAAATGATTTAATAATTCTGCATTACCATATTTATTAAATCAGCCATGTGAGTTTATTAAGTAATGTTTTTTAATTTGGCTGGTCTGCCGAGTTGGGGCGTAAGCGGTGCGCTCTACTGTAGGCGGAGCGCAGACTTTCGACTCTCTGTCGAGTTGGGGCGTAAGCGGTCATCAAACGATTATTTAATTGTCTGGGTGAACGGGCCCGGCTTTCTAGTCTATAATTACTAAAGTTCAAGACAGTATGTTGTACAATAAGATAGAAATGTTAATATACTAAAGTAGGAGAGATTTATATCACAAATTTAGTCACGTTAAAACTAAATGTTAATAATAATACATTAGCGAATAATAAAGAAAGAGTACATTATTGATGTTTAAGGAGATTTAGATTTAGGACTTATTTGCAACTTTCCCTATTAAGAATAAACGAATTTGCAGTCACAGAAATGGTGCGTTCGTAGTAACGAGCATTTCAGATGAAACGTTTGAAGCATGTATCCAAATTTATCACCGTAAGTAGCAGTACATTAAATAGCGTTACGCCATTATTATAAAGTATCTCTTAATTGACAAAATATCACGATTAAATGTCCCTGCGAAGTTATGACAGCACCATATTTATACCTGCTAATAAATGGAACACACTAACATTACCCAACTCAAAATTACGACATTCCCTTTCATAAATTATAACACAGTATTTGAACCCGCGAAAGTTTCAGACACACTGCCACTAAACCTTTGCCAATTCGTGAATTATACCCAGCCACATTCGCTGTCAGGAAAACCACAGTTGTGCAACAGCCTGTTAATGACAGATGTTGATATGATTTGAATTTATTAACGTTATGATGTTTTTGTAGGTGTTTCTTTTTTGTAAGCGTTTGTAGTCTCTCCTTACTATGATACTGTAATCGTCCCAAAAATAGAAAAATAATTAATAAATACTAAGAATTTATAATAAAATAATAAAAAGAAAATTTAGTAGGTTTTCAGTGCTTTTCTTTGTACTTTACTGATTTATTGATACGATATATTTCAAGCATTCCTATAAACATTACTCATATATTCATATATAATGCACAAAATATGTTGTTGTTGTTGTTATTGGCCTTGGCGTTAGCCATTAGCCACGTACATATTTTATATATATACCAATAAAAAATAAAAATAATAATAATAAAAAAATCAAAAACCTGGCAACCCGTATGAACACAAGGGAAAACATTAGACACGCTTCACACCCGGGGCCGATCGGGCACCTTAGAACAAACAGGTAGGCCAACGGAACAAAGGGAGAACCCACATAGGATAGTAATACAAAGGAAAGACTTAAACTAAATATTAAAACCTATATTTTTCATATGACGATAAATTTTTGAATTGATCTCTTTTCTGTCCAACGATATCAGATGATTAATGTTAATTGGGAACTGAATACCCATATTTAATAGATCTAACTGGAATAAATTGATTTTATCTAAGTGTTTGCTACAACCCAAGATAATATGATTGACATCACCGCACTCGATTTCACAGAAATTACAGTTATTGTTTTCTTTTAGCTTGATTTTATACAAATGCGCAGGAAATCTTCCATGATTAAACGAAAGTCTTAAAATTTGCGACAGCATATTCTTTGTAACTCTAGTTTTATCATAACAACGAGCAGTTCTAAAATTTGGAATAATGCACAAAATAGCTGAATGAACATTTAATATCGGTTTGTACCTGTTACAGTGAAACCTTCCATAACGAACATCACTGTTCGAAGGACATTCTTCTTTATGGACAATTTTAAAGTGTCCCAGCACTCAAATATTCGAAGTCAATGTACTTGGAAAACTTTTTGCAATGAACATTCTATTCTTTTAATGCTAGTGTATTCCATATTTATGTAAACAAAATTAATACATTGTACTAACTCTAGATTAATAGACTTTAATAGACTAAACATGACGAAATGCGAAGTGATACAATTCATAATATTAATAACAATACTGTTACGAACTGATTATCGTGCGGTTTTTGAATAATAATCTATACATGCTTATTATTATATGCCTTATTATAACAAAATTTTGAAGTGTATAGTGTTTTAAGTGCCATAGATTCGAGTATTTGTGAATGATTATATACACATCTTGTTAATGATAATTTTAGTTAGTATTTATAGATGGGCAGTTGTAAATATAAAAAATATAGGTAATAGGTGCTAAAGTAAACAGAATTTAATTCTCAGAAAGAAAAATATGTGCAAAACAGAATCTGCGATTAAACTTTGCCATATAAGGTACACTTTAATTTCATTTAGTACTTAATTTAAGTTTCTTTCAATATTTGCAGCGAATTACAAGCAATAATTATAGTATATTATAAAGTTAGTGTCTCTCAAGGCATGGTATGAGAAAAAAATACCAACAGCACATATTCTGCATTATAACTTCATGTTAATTTAAGTTTAAAATTAAATAAGTTGCGTCCTGAAAATATTGTGGGGATAACTACTATTTCAGTGAAGATGTGAGGGTGTTAGTAAAAAAATACGATACCAAGTTTTTATCTCTCTCTTTTTATAGCGCAATTTATCATCCTTCTTTTTGTTTCATTTCGCTTTTCTGAAAACTACCGCAATCTCTCAATTTTGCATTTAACCACTTAAACTTTTGCGTCCTTCTTGCCGGCGAATAAAGTTCGTGTACAAATATGCTGCATCAATTTAATAAGGTTTTAAGCGCACTTACTCTACAGCAGCGGCAAAATTAATCTTCTTTTAAACTAAAGCATTTAATGTTAAGGTAATATTAATGAATTAATAATTAATAACTGATTATAATTTTTACTGTCTTATTCTCTGGTAGTATATTTGTAACATCTAAATAATGTAATTACACTAATGTTCCTTACCTAATAGGCACACGTATTTTTGAATAGTTCTTTACAATCCTGATAAAAGTCTATGTGGTTAAATAATATCTTACTAAAAAGTTGGCCCTTTGGTTGGCGCATAAAGTCTGAATGGTTTAGGAATTATGGTACTTCAAATTTTGGACGTTCGTGGACTCTATCGTCATAATGATCGATAATCCTTTTAATAATGTTCTTTCATTGCCTTCAGCTGAACTTTACAAAATTCGTTCAGAACATTCCAAAGGCATTAGGCTGTTCGTTAGTACGTTGGGTTCTGGAATACTGGAAGACAATTGCAATTACTTTCTTTCGGACGTTATTGACAGTCATTCTGTCTATATCAATTTAAGTATTTGCTGGTAGATAAATACTTTATTCTTGACATACAGCTGGGAATATTCTTCCAATACATCCCGAAGCATTTCGACACCGGAACTAGCTGCAAAAGTGTGGATATTGTGTATAACAAAAGAAATTTAAATAATTTTAACTATTAGAAAAGGAAATAATGCCGGAAGCATGCAAACCGTGTTTATTTCTCTGTACTTTTTTCTTTCGTTCATTAAATTTTGTCTTTATGTGGCTGATGGTCCAGTGACTTGCGCGCTTGGCCATCAGTCACGGGGTCCGGGGTTCGAACCCCAGGGCCTGCTCTCAGAGTGAGGTTTTCGTGGTTTTCCTCACTCCTTGGCAAATGCTGAGAGACAAACACCTTAAGTCGCTCCACGGGCGCAGGCGTAATAATAACTCAGGGCCGGCCGATGCCCCCTGTAATTGGCGAAAGCTGTTGGGGGATGTAAAGGCATGAATTATTATTATTATTTATTTATTTATTTATTTAATTTTGACCATCTATGGTTTGATATTCGGATTATTTCACTTTTTCTCAGATGCAATTATATTCTTGGTTTGTTTGATATCATTCTAACTGTATATCATTCATTACTTAATTATTGAAAATATTGGTGTTATTATTATTGCATGTGAGATAAACATTTCTTTTCTGTCCAAGGTCGGACGACTGAAATCAGGTAGCATTTCGGCTAGGTTTATATCGCTTCCATTTTTAAAATTATTAATTAAAACAGCTTCCAGTTGGAATGCCAATTTTATTATTCTCTATCAAAGTATCCTGAAAAAAAACGTAGTAACCACAACAAATTTAATAAATAAATATTTCGAATAGCAATTTTGAAAGCAATTCATATCTTTCACCAATATACATACATTGTAAGCTAACGTCAAGTACTGTAAAAGAAAAGCAATCTATTTTAAATTTGAAGTCGGGGTTTTGTACTGTCTCGTGTTCTTGTCATAAGTAAAGTGTTTCTTTGTTTTCCTCACTCTTAAAATAACCTTATTACATATCTTCTAACGTCACACCTTTTTCTTTGGCATCAATATTGTAAATCAAAGAAGTCTTTATCTGCTTATGCTCCACATCATTGAATAATATTAAAGTTTTTCATTTGCATAATTTTATTAACTACCTATGTTAAATATATGCAATATATACCATCAACGTAATACGTTCAATACATTCTAGATTTTTCATTTTATTCGCCATAGAATCAGCTGAGTGCTTGATATTATTATTGATATTGATATTAAAGGGTTTATATTCCCGAGATAAAATTGTAATCGAGTTATAGCATTTCCGTTTGAGTCGCTTTGAATCATAACAATTAATATATAGAAATTGTTGAAAAGCGGATTTGTACATCAATAATAATAAAATGACCTAGAACTTCTTCGTTTCTGCTTGTATCTAAAATGCATAGAACTTGTAAGGAGGTTGATAAAAACTTTTGAAAAACTTACAGATTTGTTAGGAATAAATTGTTAGTTTAAATAACAATTTTCACTTCTGCATATTTGCCAGTTTCTTTAAAATTCCGATAGCATCCCAATGATTTATAGATTATGCGCATGACTTGAGAGTTTCAGCTCCTTTATTTTTCCTGAAATATGTCTATCTCTTTAGAATTCAATTATTAAGCCAATTATCTTTATGAAGTAAGTCAATCGAAATACTAATAACGGTCATTGAAACAACTTTATGCGAAATTTCAAAGTTAAAACATGACGAACTTGATTTCACACACCAGATGTATTTTTTGAATTAACAAATTTCATATATAGAAACGACACATTCTTATTTAAACAAATATTTAATATTATTGTTTCATTAAATTCTTTAGAGTTCAGATTTTCCCTTGACAAGTTCTGGAAATTATTCCTTTGATTTAAAACGACTTAGGCGCAAATAAAAACGTTCTGGCTTAAAGAAGTCGCAAGTTTTGTGATATTGGATCTCTATTTTCGAAATAGCATTCTGCTTACTTAAAATTACAGAAAAAATTGTTTAGAACTCTAGAATTCTTCGGGGGGAAATAAAATACTAATCATTTTTTAAAGATTTGATAATGTAACGTTTTTCGATGATCAAATTTCTACGAAAAATTTGTGTTAAAAATTTATGCCATTTCAGTGACTAACATTCGATGTAAGTTTCATAATCTTTTAGTTCTCGGATTAAACCAATTAGCATAATTGTAAATGTCGGTCATATACCTACATTATGAGATCAAATATGCTATTTCTTTAATATGCGCTGCATTTATTGTATCGTTGACATTGTGTGAAAATATTAAGTTAGAATTGTGAAATGTGCTGTGTTAGTTTATAATAATCGATTAATAGAAGATAAACAAAATGGGGTATCTTTCTTTATATACTTGGCATGTTTGACTTCTTTGGTTCGCGTACACATTCTAAGAGTTATTCTCCATCTAGTTGGATTGTAGCTAATATGAATACAATTTATGTTTTACTATAGGTGCACATAAACAAGGAGATTATTTATATCACTGGTTAAAGGTAATAGAAATATAACAGAAAATTAACACATCTACTCGCATAGTAAAAATATGTGGGGGAACAAAACAAAATATTCTAAGTGAATTGACATTTGTCTCAAAATGGTGATTCGACGGTAGTTCTGGGCTAAATCCATATAAACAAACATTTAAAAATACGTTCTGTGACAAACGATACAAGCATGTTTATATCCAGCTATAACAGCTTAAATAACCATCCTAGATGCAAATGTAATCAGAAGATTCGCGATAATCTTACAAGTGATTACTACAGGGAAAGAAATTGATTGCGAGAAGGAACAGCTGAAAAATTTATAAATGTATATAGTTTGTACTATATGCTAACCCACATACATAAAATTCTATTGCATGGCGCAGATATCATTCAATATGTTACTTGTTATAGGCAAACTTTCAGAAGAAACTGCTGAAGCTCGAAATAAAGATCTTAGAAGCTTCAGTGAAAAAATAGCTGAAAATGCAGCCGTTCAGCTACTAACGAAGATATTTTGAAACGACTACTTATCACATTGGATCCATATATTTCCTATTCAAGACAAACATTAAACGAACATACAAGAAGTGAGTTATTACCAGAAGCTGTAGAATTATTAATTCTTCACCAGCAAAATTGAAAATTGTGTTAAGTGTAATGTAGGTACTGCCACAGTTTATCAACGACCTGTTATCAAGAGAGGTAAGCGAATTGTTTTACTATATACAAAAACGTTTACAACACTGTTTAGAAGAAATTTCTATTAAAAACAGAGATACATAATTTTACATTATACAGGGTATACCACGGAACCCGTTCATTAGAAGTTTCCAGCGTTTCCTACTATTTATTAATTTGAAACTTTCAGGTTAAGAATAACCCATAGCGTTCTTTTGTTCTAAAATATTTTCGATGTTGTACAACTTCCGGAAGTACCGGAAATTGCTATCAACTTTCTTAATTTAAATGGAACACCCTGTATAAAATATAAATAGTAGGGAACGCTGGAAACTTCTAATGAACGGGTTCCGTGGTATACCCTATGGTATGCTCTTTATCTCTGCTGTAATAGTGTCGACATATTTAATCTATTAAGATCCCAAGGCACATGTTTCTATCTTAAACGTATTTAGTGATCACAATATTTTCCTGTCGCATAATATTGTAGTCTACATTATAAGTTCCATCACACAGAAACAGCTACCAAACTTATATCTATATCAACAAATACGCTATTTCTTCGATTATGCAGTCTGAAATACTATATACGTTTAGCTTCATTTTCATAAACAAGTAGTGACGGTACAACAATATTTTTTTTACTCGATGTAATATACAACCTTACCTATTCGACAAAATTTTCTTTTGTTGATCAACATTAATTTTTAAGCAAGTTATTACCATTTCAGTCAATGTCCGCTTTTTACCGCCTTTCGATCCACTGTGCGCCTCTTTGATTTGAGCGGTTTCACTATCTCGTATCAACTGATTCGACGTTTCTCGCACTAATCTCGATTCTTATATTCACAGTTTGTATAGAGAAAACCATTCCGCCATTTGATATTTCGCACGTAAACTGCGTTGCTCAAGTCATTCTTCGTTAGCGCCATCTATGAGTGCTACAATTTTAAACTGACGCGCGTAGCAATATAAGTAACACAAACTCTAGAGGGGTATAAAATTCTACATGTCAGAAATTAGGTGTTGAGTTGCCCCGTAATGCCCCAATATGATCAGCGCCTCAGCGCACTGCTCGTCCAGCCTTAATAGGTGTCGTGGCCTTACATAAAAGCTTTAACCCACACCTACCATTTTAAGCATGCAATTAATATACGCAATCTATTTTCAAAAGAGGTCGCCATTTGTGCTTGCAGTTTCCGTAGTTGCAAGGAAGGAAATGGATAACCTCTACGAGGTTATGCCGCAGGTGGAACAACCTCGGTTCAACTACAATTTAAATTGAATTAGGGTAACTACGATTAAAATGTTCCCTGCGCGACGCGTTGGACGTTAATGAACACTCACGTACGTACCTACATTAACGTACAACATCTGTTCTTCCTGCGAAAGCATTAGAATCTAGGTAATGTTCATTCTTAATAGTACGCTCCGGCGTTTTTCAGATAACTCCTGATGCAGTGCGCCACTAATTAACGCGTCCGAGGCCGCAATAAATTAATGGATTACGTATTAATGCAAGCCGGGCAGACTCATAAATAATTCGCAATGACTGCAATATATTTTAAACTGACAAAAGAGAAGGATTTTGTTTATATGATGCGGAGGTCCATCAAAACTCAATGTTATACATATTCACGTATTTGTTTATGGTGTAGGCGATTTAAAACTGATGTATTTACTAGAAATTTAGTCGGATAGAAAGCATATGGTGAACGATATCTTTAATGCGTATTAATATCATAGCATCACAACAATTTAAGACTAAGTAATAACAATTAATGGTCTGGCATGTTCTGTTTAATGGTACATACTACGTAGATACAACTACAAGGTACTTTTGTATTGCATTTTAATGCGTTTGTTTCTCTTAATGAGGCAGAAACCGTAAACAGAAGGAACTATGTTTAACACGATCTGCATTGTGAAAACTGTTGCGTAAAATTATTTCATTAAACATGTTTCAATTCAGTAATGATAGATAGAATAGCAAAGGAACTGCTCTTAGAAAAGTTTCTTTTAAAAATGGTAGTCCTCAATAGAGTCAAATACATTTTGTTTTGAAACAGCGATCTATTTCTCTTATTACTGCACTAAGAAATCATTTGGATAAAAACAATTAATTTTGTCTTAAAGAAATACTTTCAAATAAAAATTTAAATTTGTTTTGTTTAGAAAAACGATTCTATTGCAGTAAAGGTATTATTTCACTCAAGAAAGAATAAACACAGAATTGAAGTTAACTTATCAAAAACAAGCTTTTGCAGGAAGAAACACGAATTTGGATTTGCCTCGCACTGTAATAGTACGGTGGTGGGGGGTTGGGCCCGCCGGCTGGGGTGCGACGAGATGCTCTATCCTGGTGAGGCACTCTACTGATCCTATGAATTTCTAATCTATCCTCGTCAATTATGTATTGAGACTTCTAGTTATTTGTTATGAATACAGGGAGTTATTTGCGTTTCCTTCATCACTCTTTAGATCTGTCTATCTCTATCCCGCAGCACGTTTGCTAGCAGCTGCGCACAGTGGTGCCAGAAAGGCAAAAATTCTCAAAATTGAAGGTCGAATACTATTTACAATTACATACCTAGAGACTATTTTTTTTGGTAGATTTCATAATTATTGGTTATATTTACTTCAAAGATAACCACTCTTTCCTGCTGAATACACCAGAAACATTCAATTCGAAAAAAGAAAATCATTTCTGCGGTGATTTGCTGTCAATGAAAAATTGACCCCATAAAATATAGCGAGTACACAATAGATACTACTGAATTGTCTGTTACTTACCAGATACTTTCAATAAAATTCTCTTCATAGATCAAGGATGATTTAACGTGCTGTTTTCATAATGGGGGCTCTATTCAAAGAAATGAAAACCATAAGATGAACAGAGAACACATTGAAGAAAGGTTTCTAATGAAGGTGTTCTGAAACATACTATGGTGCCTTTCACTCTGATTATTCGCCATTTAATGCTGAATTTGAAGAAACAATTGTTTTAAGCGATAAAGTTTTAGTATTATAACCTTTTTACGGTTTTTTTTTTCTGTTTAAATCAATGATTCCCCCAGGGGTCAACGGGAGACTTGACGGGGGTCTACGTTGGCGTGACAAAAAAATGGGGGTTCACAATTCATAAGCGGGGGTCCACGAAAATTTATCTGGTTCCGATAGTGAAGAATGATGTTGACTTGAGTTCACCTATCAATGTAGGCAGATAATATTTTAAGAAGCTCAGCGACTGTTACTTGTAAAAACTTGCATATTCCATATTCAGTACCTGGTAATGAAGCATTATTATTGGCATATGTTTGATTTGTTATGGACGAAGAAATTCATGAAGAGCTACTATTCGCAAAAAGTTTGGAGACGGACACTAAAGGTGAATCAATATTTAATGTCCTGGGTGATTTTTTTTAAGGAAAAATCGATTCCATTCACAAACGTTATTTCGGTGGCAACAGATGGAGCTCCTGCCATGGCCGGGCGATGTCGTGGGTTTATAAGCCATCTTAAAAGAATTATACCAGAGGTAACTGCAATTCACTGTGTCATCCACCGGCAACATCTAGTAGCCAAAAATTTGAGTGCTAAAGTGCACCGATCGCCTCAATTTGTGATTAATGCAGTTAACAAAATAAAAAGCAATGCATTGAATACGCGTTTATTTGCACAATTGTGCGATGAAAATGATCATGAGGATATCAAACATTTTGGCTGCGGGCAGAGATACCCGAAAAATATCCTGGACTGTGGGGAATTGCGAGAAAGCTTTTGATAGCGTTTCCCTCGTCATATCATCTCGAGAAAAGTTTTAATGTCGTTACAAACCTTTTAACAAAAAAAAAAGGAGCAGATTGAATATCATAGAACGGGGAGATTTGCGACTATTCCAAACAAAACTGAAGCCAAATATTGATAATTTGCTGTCAATCCATCAAGTACATCCCTCCCACTAAAATTATGACTATTTTGTGATTGTCATTGTAGAAGTTACGTTACGTTATTAATATTTAATTTTAATTATATTACGATTGTTATCATATTACAATGTAATATGATAACAATAATAATTAATAGCGTAAGTGATTACATATTTCAATAAATACAACACAAGGAAATATAGTATTTTGCTTTTTATTTTTACCACTCCGAATGGGGAGTTTTCTAAATAAAATATGTGAGAATTGATTGGTTTCTTGTGCTGTAAGTAGATGTCAAAGGAGTAAAGTTGGATGGAATCAGTTTTTTGATTGGCTAACTTTACTTTTTTGACATCCACTCACAGCACAATCAATTAATTAATTAACCAATAACTCAGCCGCAACGCAAATTTCCATAGTTAGATCTAATCTTCACATTTTTTGTCGAGTTTTGGGAATATGGTAGAAATGTAGCTGCATGGGGTCCACCGGAACCAGTAAAACTTTCAAAGTGGTCTATGAGAAAAAAAAGTTTGGGAGCCTCTGATTTAAATGAAGCTTTAGAGCCCTCAAAATATGCCTCATATATTCGATTTTGAGAAATAATGATAAAAAGTGAATTCTCCTTTTTTTTTCTGGGTTTACCACTAATTTTATTTTGTAGTTTTATTTTCTTTATGATATGTGTGTTTGGCTGTTAAGCTTTGGGTTAAGTTTCAGTATTTATTTCTTTATTTTCCCCTTAAATTTTACAATTTTGTGGAACTTTTGATTCTATTTCTTCAATTTGCGTGCCTTCTGTACCCACACTATTTTTCTCTCTGCTATTCAATTTTTCCAATTAATTTTTTTTTTTTATTTTTGCATAGACATTGAAGATGCAAATCACGTCGATTGCATTGTTACGAATCAGCTTCCAACAAAACGTCGTTGAATTCATATGAGAATATCGGTCACCTTCGAATTGTAACACACTTTAATTGTTTTTAATTAAGGTTCTTAGACACTAACATATGATATCTGGCTTTGAAGAACACATTAGATCATAATAAAGCTCTTTATTTTATAAAAATTTAAAACTGACAATTGAAATTACGGATAATTTTCTGTTTTTTGTTGTTTCGCCACTAGATGACTCTGGCTTGACAAATCAAAATTTTAAATGTTAAATCAAGTAATTAAAATATGGTTTGTAACGCAAATAAACTCAAATTCTTATAAACCAAAGATTAGATTAGATTAGGATTGGGGTGGCCTATCGACCTATTTCACCGCGACCTTTTCAGATCTAATACCAAAATTAATATCCAAATATTTTGTATTTTCCTTGTTTGTTCTGTGTGCTGAGTTACTAATGTTAAATTTCATGGGTGTAATATATTTATATATCCATTTGTTTAACCAGCAAAAGTCTGGGAGCGCTTTTATATTACATTTGAAACATCCCATCTATTATCAACAGACTGCCAATTTGAAATAATCACATAATTTAATTAACTGAACAATCAATCTTATAAATTCACCCAACTCGTTTGCATCTTTCATTTTCCAAAGCCCCTATGTTATGGATGTATATTAGCGATTGCGATTAATCCCAATAGTAGAAATGTAAAGGGGTTGAAATCCGATTAGCGGGAATACGCAATTTAAATTATTAATTAGACCCTAGACAGGGGTACTCCTGAGTGCGTAAGTATTTGATAGAGTCTGATTATGCAAACCCAATTCTAATACAATATTAATTGAGAAATATTTTGGTGTTCTGTAATTTAATTATACCTAACTCAGGGCACACATATGAATCTGTACGCGTGTACAGCTAGAGCTTAATTGGATATCTAATGTATACATTCTCGGTAACAGCTCTAGGTGCAAATATGATATGGTGCATATGACCACTGACATTCCTTTAATTGTTTGTAATATAATTTATAGTGCACGTTACGATTACTATCCCATATCTGACCTTTTCCTTGTAAGGGTATTTCTAAATATTCTATTAAAATCAAGTGCTTCAGAAATGTGTTTTAACTAAAATTGAAATAAAAAAATATTAATAAAGACCTAAGCACAAGCAACTGATACGAACAGTAAGCTGTAAGCTAAAATAGTTTAAGCGTTTTGAGGGGTTGTAATTGGAGATGCTAATAAGTTTCGTATGCAAGAAAGCAAATATAAATAAAAACATTTTGCAATACATGGAATATAAAGTAGTTTAGTGTTCAAATTCGCTCCACAAATTTAGACGATCTTTACTATCCTAGATTTGTCTTTAGAACTTCACCAAAATTATTTCACACAAATTTCAGCGTCATCTATCAAGAACCGAAAAAAGTGTTTCAGACAAAAGTCTCGTAGAATCCGAATCTGCAATAAAAAATGGAGTTTCCTATTTAAGAATTCAAAGCTGTCGTCCTTGCCACCCCCTGGTGGTGGGGATGGCAGTTCATATTTGGTTTGCTTGGATAGATTTTTAAAAATCAAAGCCGTATATTTTTTTTGTCCTTCAATTCCATGTGTATTTCCCGAGATATTTGACCGTCCCGGAACTTTTGGGACACTTGCTATAATGCTATTCCATTTTATTTTTTCAAAACTTAAAAACTAAATATCACTTTATACGACATATCTATTTTGTTAATCGTGATAAGAATCAGCTCTCCGCTTTGAAGTTATTGTCTATTTTATAAACTTTGTAGAGATATTTATTCTACGGTATGAATGTGCGCGTGTTTGAATGGGGACAATATCGATCGATATGGAAAATGATGCCTAGGGAATGAAAAGTATAGACTACCCGAGCTTTGAATATGAAAGGCTGTTCATTGAAATTTTAATTC
This sequence comes from Cetonia aurata, assembly GCA_949128085.1. NCBI lineage: Eukaryota > Metazoa > Arthropoda > Insecta > Coleoptera > Scarabaeidae > Cetonia > Cetonia aurata. The sequence goes on along the minus strand of OX421886.1, from coordinate 18,898,733 downwards.
CCGTTCCAGGTCATTTATAATATTCGCAACGCCAAACTGATTCCAGGGTATTTCAATTATTGCTCTCGTGTATTGAAGGATGTACCGGAAATCCGAAATTTCCTGTACACGATGCCAATTACCATAATAGCAAGAATATGCGGAATAATTATTAATATCATACATGCCAAAACAACAAAAAAAGGCAAGGAACTTTGTCAAATTATAATGAAAATACCTGGTTTGTTGTGCTTAACTAAATTGTTACTCTTGGTGTTTGTATACATTGCACAATATATTTTTATATATTTGTTTTGCCGTAATCTTCAGTATAGAATAAAACACTTTCTTGGGAATCGGCATATATATACTTCAATTTATCTTTTTCATTTTTAATGTATAACAAAAACATTTCGATATTGGTCGTCTTTTTGAATTTCTATAATAGAAAATATAAACCTGAAAACAATATTCTGTCTGTGTGTACTTACATGTATTCTTTAGGAATACTAGAATTGCTAATAGCATTATGTGAACATCAATTACATAAGTTGATTGATATAGTAATATAAGTTAAATACAATTTGTTAACGGAAGATAGCGAAATGAATAATTTTGGAACAGTCCCTTTGGATATGTTCCTTTAAAATAGCGAAAGTAAACACAGTACAAATTTGTACGCGTCCAAATATTTAACATCTGATCCTTGCTTCCACGTTTATTTGCTTTAGCGCAAACCCTATACATAAACGAAACCGTTAACCACCTAGTTTGAATACGTTTATAAATCCTGAGGCTAAATATTTATATGGATGAGAAACCTAGATTTGGGTGGTCATTGTTTTTGTATTTGTAGGTGCGTAATTGCACGCGTGGTCTAATTAAGTGCATGAAATGTTAAGGTTAGGACACAGTAAATGGGCGATGAACTAGACTCTTCCGTTCTTATAAATGTTTAAGTTTATATAAAGATTTGTCGGTAATAGCTATAGCAACTTTTTCAGGAACCATGTGCTTTCCTTTGTTCAATATTGTTTTTACCATGGTTATGATGTTCTGCTTATTTAATACAGTTACTGCAGCATTTTAGCGTTATCATATTATCAGCAATATGGCGCAAAGATAATTTAATCTTCCGTGACTGGATTATCTTTGCCCATTACTTTCAAAATTGAATTAATTAGGATTTGCAAAACGTTGAGGGAAGACCTTTTTCACTCTACTTTCACTAATTAAGTTTGAAAGGAAGCTTTATAGCGATACTTAAATTTTTGATTTTAAATTACATAATTAATCGAGAAGAGCGGACTCCCTAAAACGGACGGTAGCTAATCTATTTTACTTTGCTGAAATTTTTACTAAGAATTTATTTCACTTGAAACTTCAAATGTAATTAATATTCATACATTATTTGACATTTTTTTTTTAATTACTTCAATAAAAGCAGGTATTTTAAGTATTTAGTGCTTTAGACTACACTTTGACACTTCAACAATACTGTTGAAAGGACAAAAATTATGAGGTAAAATAGACAGATGTGATGTTAATGTTTGAATACAAAAACTACTAACATGCGTAAGTAAATTACCATAATACAGGATACCTTATGCATTTTCTAAATAAATAATCGCACTATAATTTGCTGCACTAACAGATTTTTTTGTAATTAAAGATTTATGAGCGTAATTAGTTAGAAGGGGAAAAAAATTAAAATTATGTAGCGGAATTTATAAAAATTTGCGTGCCATTGGCATTATATGATTTATATTTCCTTTACCTAGGCAAGAAGTCAAATTCTCAGCACACTGCAGTTGATGTAATACACGTATTCCGCAGTTTTATAATATTAAATTCAACCAACAATTACTTAGAACTAATTCAATTATTGACCGTTACCATCACACATATGGTTCGTCTATAATCTAAAAGCTTGCATCGTGTTAAGGAATGTTTGCAAACTACGACTCGATACCAAAAATAGCACATGGTAACATGTGTCTGTCATAGCTAATGGTGATCTTAATCCTTTTAACAGGTAAAGAATTCCACGCAATTCTTTGCACAATTGGATCAATTTGTTGTAATGAGAATCTACCATGATGCCCAAGGATTTACTGCTTGCACCACACTAGTGAGATTTACACCAACATAATGCCAGCAATCACGTTCAACATTGTTCAACTTGAATTCAATAAAAATGGATTTCTTCCAATATTTAAATATAAATTATTTTGAGTATATAACTGTTTAATTAGAGAGCTGTGTAATTGGTGGTCATCGACATATGTACATAAAAAGTAATGGTCCGAATCCTTTACCTTGCGGGACGCCTCCAATTGCATTTGAACAATTGGATATTTTATCGGCTACATTAATATCTTGCAGCGTTTCTTTTAGGTAGGCAGTAAACTATTTCAGCGTCAGATATACCTCTTATAGTTTCGATATTCTAAACAAAACACTATGGTTCGCAAAATCGAATGTTTTACTTAGGTATAGGAAGGATGATTAGCAGGACTGTCCGTTTAACTAGTATTACGTTGTCTACTTTATGATTCTCGTCAATCACACTATTGTAATTTATGGACTTTGGTATTTGTACAAAACAATCACTATCAAAAATTCTCACGTGACTCAAATATGGTTTTGAACCAAACCACCTTTCATATGGAGTGCTACTAACAGATGTACTATTTGGTGTACGATTCAATAAGTGAGTTGCTGTACCAACTGCTTCTGGCCATAATGTTTTTGGTAGACCACTTCCGATGAACATTGTTCTAGCACTTTCTTGCACTGTACGATTGTCACGTTTAATCCGACTATTCTGCTCTGGTATATATGATGTGATATATCTGGTTTGAATACCTTCTCATCTTGACAAACTTGTGAACGGTTACATCACTTAGGTGCTGAGAAAGAGAGAGATAACCGCGTGTCCAGAAGCAGGGGTACAATGGAGGAATGCTAAAGCGGTTCCGGAGTCACAGTTTCTGGTGGGTATGCCAGGTTGCTGAGTCAGTCCCACATTTCCATACCACCAGACTCAGGTACGATGTCCATAAAAGATTATTCCCTGTTCATAAAAAAAAAACATGAAGCGCGACTCAAGTTTCTGCAGAAACAGATTTTAACAAATCGATTATCTTAAGAGAATCCGCAGAAATAGCCTTATACACAAAATTTTAAAATTTTAAAGTGTAACCATTACAGTACTCGCCGTTCAATCACTAATTTTAAGAAAACTCTATAATTCTTCCTTGACCTAGTTTGAAATAACTAATATCCAAGGTTAAAAGTAGGTACTTCATTTTGTCAAGAACGATCTCGTCTCCCTAGGAACTTAATAACTTCATTCATCTTCTATGTTACAATGTGGACGTATGCATCGGAGATACAAAGTGGATGTAATACATTGCACATATAAATAACGTTCTCCAGTATAAATTAATCCAGTTACATAAACTTACACAAATGGGAAGGCGGTTTCTCTGTGCGTAGAAATATTAAAACTGTATTTAGAAACTTTTACATTTCCAAGGAAAAAATTTGTTTCAAGATTAGATTGTACAAACCTCAAAGCTCTGTATTTTATATTCTCTTACATATAATATTTAGCATGCACCCTAGAGTCTGTTTATCAAACAAAAGGCAACTCGGAGACTCTGCCGTGCTGGTAATTTTAAAATATTCTTATTTAAATTCTCGCAGTTTCCCGCATACATTAAACTTTTTTGAGTTGTCCGGGGATGAATTGCCACGGAACCTAATTTTAACTGTACGAATGCGTTTCATGTTTCAGTTTGTAGCACACAGCTTAAAATAGCTTGTGCTTTGAATTTCTGATCAGCGGTTGAGCTATATCTATATATTTATTTACCGCTGCATTCTATTTACAATTTAACAGCTACTTCTTAAAAGGAACAGCTAGTTTATAAAGTAAAAATAATTAATAAGGCCATGATTTACTTGATCTGGAATATTAACGGGGCAATGTTTGAGCCAAATCGTATGTTATTCTTTACGCATTCTTTGCATTAATCAAAAACGAAAACTACAAAGCCGATATTTTAGCACCTTCTGGGATATTAAAACCTTCACACTATGTACAGATGTACACACACACTGTTTACTTCTACCACAGATCGTTGAAAACAACTTCTCTTAGCTTGATATTTGCATAAACACACATCTCATATTAGATATACGGTACTAAATATTAACACGTAGCAAAACTTAACAGAGAACGCTTGACTTGAAGTTCAAAAGCAGATTATCTGATCGACTTTAGCTTACTACTTTCAAAGGAATGCCATCTTGAGCAATATATCTATATAGAGAGCATAGTAAATATTTGCTGAGCGCCTTGTCAGGAACAACACAGCTGAAGAGAGCTTCGTTAAAGTTGCAGGAAGACGATATTTGACGGAATCAGATAATATCACTGTTGCCTAGATAAGGAATTTTTGATGAGATAGATTAGATTAGGTTAGATTAGATTCGATTTTATTTCATGTTTTTACAGAAGTATTACAATCGTCATACATTTAAACAAAATGTCAAAAAATATATATATAAAGGACCAAACCACATCACGCAACACTCACAGCAGTGTATTAGGTAGGATGTTTATAATAGGATACTGTCTAAATACTCCGCAAGAGAGTAGAAACTGTGCGTTAGAAAATAGGTTTTAATTTTATATATATATACATATGATAATGGCAGTATACGATGCTGTTTAAAAATTGGCCTGCAATGATCCTTAAAACCAGCACCCACAACAATGCGCAACGTGAAGAATTACACCAAAGTATGACCGCATAGATCCAGTGGTTGTGAAATAACGAGTAGTAAACCGATAATATAGCATTCGGCTCAAGTAGGTCTTTAACTTTCCGTAAGACATATATTGTACTAGATAACTTTGTACAAATCTCATTTATGTCATATAACCATGACAAACCGTTATCAATGGTCACGTCAAGGAGCTTTATCGTTTCAGGTGCCCCAATACATACACACAAACCGAAATCCAGTATCCGAGTTTTATCACCATTCAATATCAAACCGTTTGACGCAAATCACATCACAGTATTGGCGTCAGGTGTAATACACTCAAGGAAATCATTTACATAAATGATAAAAAAAAGAGATCCCAGGACGGAACTCTGAGGAACTCCATATTTAATGGTATGAGATTTGGAAATATTGTTCACATCAATAAATTTCGAGCGGTCAGACAAGTAAGAACGCAGTAAATCGTTAACATTTGTCAAGTTTCTCGAGCAATACATTATGATCAACACAGTCGAACGCCTTGCTGAGGTCACACATCGTAATTCTAGTGCACAGACCACCCTCAAGACCCTCAACTGTCCGATATATCAAACTACACACTGCCTGAGTAGTGGAACGACCCTTTCTAAAACAAAATTGCTTTTTGTTAATCAGAGAATTTGATTAAAAAACGTTGATTAATGTTCCTTTTTATAATTATTTCAAAAAGGTTTCCAAGTATTGGTATTATACAAATAGGACGATAATTTTCTACACTGCTTTTGTTACCCTTTTTGTTGTCGGGTAAGTATCATAAGAAAAAAATATTTTTCACTATTGATTTCTAAAAAAAAATATTCTTTATAGAAGTGTTTGCTTGTTTTAAAATCCTCAAACTATATTAAAGTACGGGCTAGCAAGAAGTGTAAGCAACAAACACATTAATTCAAAATACTTACTAATATAAATCAGGTCAAGTTTCAACAATTTTAATAGCTATTGGCATTACCGCAATGTTTTTCTTTTATTGTTTATTGTATTGTATGTTTAGTTCTAAATCGTATTATCTGGTTTCTTTGGTGAAGCAATAAGATTGATTACGAAAGCTAAAAATCTCAGTAGGTTATTCTATTTTGGCTGGATAACTCAATATTTTACTCACTTCCTTTGAAGGTTAATATTTCCCGTTCTTTTAACAATTAACATTTAACTATTTATTTACATAACAATATACACAACAACAAATATACGACAAACAAATAACAATGCCGTTGCAAAATGTACGTATGTATGGTACTCATGCTCTCTTCTTCGCCTCGAAATGATGGAACTGGTGGTCCCCTCCCGGACTATGGGTATTGAGAGCACTGTGGTCTTTTGGTTTATGGTTTTTTCTCCGTTTAACGGTTATTGTCTGTCAGGATTCTTTTTTCGATTTCTTTTTTAAACTGTGCGTGTTTTAATTTTTTAATCTTTGAGGGTAGATTATTATAATGTTTGATTGCTTCTGTGTTTGGGATTTTTTTATACATATTGCTGTCTATTCTTTCAGTTATTTCATGTGAGTGTCTTCTTGTGTTATGGTTATGTGTTTCTCTGTTGTTTTTTTAGTTTGCTGTTGGTTTTTATTAATCCATTTTTCATCTTGTGTATAAGAATTAAATTTTCTAGGATGGGTAGTTGTCTTATATTTAGTTCTTGCGTTCTTTCGTAAACTTCTAGTGTAGGTGTTTTTTTGTCTAATCTATGTAATATCTTCAAAATCTTATTTTGCTGTCTTTTCAGTTTGTCTATATTACGTTTCGTAGTGTCACTCCACACATTTATCATGCAGCTCATGTGGGATCTGAAAAGAGCATGATACAGCGATTTTTTCATACGTTCAGGCATTAGCCTTCTTATTTTGGTTATGCCTGCTATGGTTCTAATGTTTTCCTTCGTCAGCTCTGACGTGTCCATCTCATTTTAGGTTTTTTAATCCTAGGTATTCTACTTGAGTAGTTTCCTGAATGATTTGGTTTTTTATCCTGATATTAAAAGTAGAGGTTAGTCGCCTTTTTGTAAAAACTATATATTTTGTTTTACTTTCGTTTATTGTTTGAGGTTGTTAAAACACCATTCCTCTATTTTTGTAATGTCCTCGTCTAAGTATTGTTGTAGTTTCTGATCGTTTTGATTTGAGTAGACTTTTGACTCAAGTGGGTGTAAGCAGCAATCTTGTTAGGAAAACTCTCCATGAGCAACTCCTATACCCCTACCATATCCAACGGGTACAAGCCCTTACTGCTCCGGATTATCAAGCGAGAAGGGCTTTCTGTGAGTGATTTTTGCGAACAGCTGCTGATCGACCAGATTTCGCTGATAACATCCTTTTCACTGATGAAGCTGGTTTTACTAAAAATGGAATATTTAATTTCCACAACAATCACGTTTGGTGTGACGAGAATCCTTATGCTACCGTTGAAGCTCGGCACCAGCAACGTTTCTCTCTAAACATCTGGTTAGACATGATAGGGGAACGGTTGTTAGGACCGATTGTTTTGCCACAACGCTTAGCAGGTCCTGCAGGTCCCGCATGAAGGTTTACCTATAAATCTAAGACTGAACCTCTGGTTTATGCAAGATGGAGCTCCACCGCACTTTACGCGTGCTGTTAGGGAACATCTTAACAATGAATTTCCTGGGAGGTGGATAGGGCGAGCAGGTCCCATCGCTTGGCCTCCAAGGTCTCCCGATCTAAACCAGTTGGACTAGTATCTGGGGTTATTTGAAAAGTTTAGTGTACGCAACACCGGCAAACGATCTTCCAGAGTTGCGCCAACGAATAGAACACTGTGTCGAAATGGAAGGACGTCATTTTGAACATCTTCTTTAGTTATAATCTATTTTATGTTAAAATACAATAACATCTTAATAAAAACCGCTAAAGCAAACTTATTCTGCATTTGCGATAAAATCGCTGTTATCTCGTAAACAGTTAATTTGTGGACATATGTTTATGACTTTTAACCTTATTTTCGATCGTACTACATGCCCTTAAAATCTTTAAACGATATTTCAAAACACCCTGTATAGGTATTATTATAGCCTTTTTTAACTTATAGTTAGTTTTTATAGTGTTGTTGATTAGTTTGGTCACCATAAAAATCATTTAAAATCGTTTCACCAGTAGCAAAAGGGTCTTGCGTTAAATTATAACACTAGGATATGCATAAAGCATACAAAAATCGCAGATTTTACGCCTCACTTTAAAATTAATCTTGCAATATTAATTGTGGTAAACACACACAAGCAAACACAGTCAAAAACAAGTTTTCCTTTCTTTTTTTTTTTATTTGAGAAATCTTAAGTGAAGTTTTCCCTTTCTTGACACCTATCCGGCAACACAAATTTTACCCTTCTTGAATTTAATTAGAAATATTTCCAATTAAAGACAAAAATCCGGGCATCTGTCTACGGCTTTAAATACACATTTGTACATAGATGCAGCATCATGCAAACTAGCATTTTCCAGTTTTAGTATTCTCGCGTATGTACATTGCAGCAATATAGTTTTTTGCACTTCTAAAAGGCTGATGAGAGATTTTTCTTAAAAAGGAGCTTCCCTTTCGCAGACTAATTTGCTCGTTCACTCATGCTTCAATTCGCTTTTGTTCCGAATACTTCAAAGCCAAAGTAAAAACCAGGATGAGATTGAGGTAGTTTGTGTTTGACCTCGTAATGAATGTTGGTCTACAAACGGTCTTAAAGGAATTTTACAAAAGAGAAGTGAGTTTAATAAAATCGTAATAGTTTTACGTCGAAGAAAAGGGCATAAGTGTTTTGTTTGTGTTATGTAACTGTTACGTTAGGTAGGTATTGTATACCGTACTTATACTAAAATTCATGTTAAAATTTGATTGACAAATGCTCATTTGTTGTCTAATATAATTAATACATAAATAAATAACATCTTCAATACAGATTTTTGTTTTTTAATTATGCGTTTAGGACAGGAGTTTTCTAAAAGAAAATCAAGCCGCATCTAAAAGCAATTACAACGAATACATGTATACTTCTCTATTATTAACTTCAAACATATAACGGCTATTGTTCATTTTGTACATAATGGAATATTTTTGGCATGCGTTCTTGGCATGTTATCCGAATATTAACCGCTAACAGAAGTTAATATTTGACACGTTCCGCTTTACATCCTCCATTATTAATGTGCATAATTACCCCAACACAGAGGTCCTGAAATGCGGAATGCCCTCAGTAAATCATGGTAACAATTGATGTACCTACCTAATACCAAATATCTACAATTGTAAAGCATTACGCGGTAAACAGAATAGTAATTATTCGAACGTAATTAATATGATATTAATTGGTTAGAAATTTAAATGTTTTATCTGGCAGTATTGATTTACTTCTGTTATTTAAATTTACATATTACCCCACTTCTTCCTTTACTTTCAACACTGCGCCATAAAATGAGAATTCCCAGCAAAGCGTGAGTGGAGTGGGAACATCGCGCCCTGACGTTGATTTCTGAAAATAACGAGGTGTTAGGGAAGGTGAAAGCTTCCGGGATTCCGACAATACAGAGCAGGGTAGACACATTCCGTGAAATGCTGACGCAAAACACGAAGTACTAATTTCAGCATCTGTAGTTAAGTCACCGCCATCAGGCAAATGTGTAGCGTACATTAAGAATGTGTATAATATGGTAATAAAATAATACCTTTTGTAGCGTCTTCATAAAGAAATCTTTATAACGTTTCACATACGAGTAGAATTAAATTGGAACTCGAAATGAAAGTAGAAAATGAAAACAGAATAGTGTATGTGCTATTACAAATATTAATAAGAAACATTCATTGCAAATATTTAAAAAACAGCACTATAAACTATAAAATATTTAAAGAATATAAAGTACTTAAATAGTGAAGGCTAGCATTCTAAGAGCGTTGTTAAAGATATCAAGAATATGATCAGTAAAAGAGAGTTTAGTGTCAAAGGTTATACCAAGATCTTTGATGGAATGGTTGTGTTCCAAAACAGCATTGTCGTAATAATAATCATATGTGATGGGTTTATATTTACGAGAATAAGTCATAACTTTGCATTTGCTGACATTCATCGATAATTTATTAGTAATGCACCAATCACGAACAGCATTAATCTGACTTTGGAGGTAAATGCAGTTATCAACACTATCAACGGTTACAAATAATTTAAGGTCATCACACTTATTAACCAGTGTTATTCCACTAGTGATTTGGTGAAGAGCATATCTTCCAAGGTTTACCTTAGCCGAAAACACTATGTTTAACACTGCTCTTCACTTGTTTCTACTGAAGATGGCAACTTAGTTGCCGAAATACGTATTTAGATTTGTTATCTAATTTTGTGGTAAGGGATTTTTCTTCTTAATTTCTTTTGGGATTTTTGTTATAGTATACCCATCTAATGTCTACATAACAAAGGCATAATACATGAAATATTTATATAAAATTGACATTACTGAAAATTGAATAACATAAATTAAATAAAAACCTTTTGCGTAAAATACAGGTATAACATATATTATGTGCATTAAAAACAAATTTCGTAACCACGCAACAATTATTGCTATCGCACACATGGCACTGTATTTACGGATGTTAAGAAAATTGAGGGTGACGTCATTCACATGATTAGTAAAAAAATAAACAAGCAAAACAGATGATGACGTCAAAGATGGGAATCAATTTGTCGATTTGAAAAAAATGTCGGGATCGATGTAAAAAATTTGACCAAAACGCTTCTTATTTCGAAAATATAACTCGTAATTCTGATATTGCCACACACTGCAGTATATTTTACGTTTAAGAGAATACAAAGAACTTCGATTATTGCCAGAACCCTCCCTATAATGTATACACCGGCCGCTGCTGATATCTGCAGTAATTTATGAGAAAGTGTTCAATAGTTTATATATAGAAAGGTTTCACATAAAAAGGGCTGCTTGTTTCTTTACCATCAGAACAACGACAACCGCGTTTTAGAATGCGTTTGTGAATTAACAACCATCCGTCACTTTGGTAAGTATTAACGGTAAATAATCTGTTGTCGTAGATGCCTAGACTTTCGACATCTATTATACACACTTTAGAAGCGAACCTAATGAGTACATTCTGACACATAAACCTTTGTTCTTAAAGCAAGGAAGCTGAATGGCTCACCGGCGGAAGGCATTGAATCAAACAATGTTACCATAATATTCACAACTTATTACAGATATCTCAGATTTGTAGTAAGCCTTGAACGCAACTTTATTGCCGCATATGCTAAAGGTAATAAGTACTGCGGTGAACACGTAGAATTTTCAATGAGATTTTATATCTCTTGTATGTACTACAAGTATGTCAGCGAAATACATCAAAGCTACATTCTTGAAATGTAATTAGCTGATGCCGTAATATACGACTCCACGTTGAGATTTTCATTTTTATTTGTGTCAGATGATACTTGAGTCCATTGAAATGGATTATAGTGGAAGAATCGTCTTGCTTATTGACTTAATGTAAGTGGCGAATAACTGTGTATCGTCGTAAAATTCAACTACGAATATTTAGAACAAGAGGTAGAAAACGTTTGAAAAGAATCTTTTAATATTAATCTACAGTGTGTTAAAAAAAGGTTGTCGGATATTTTACCCAATTGTAGTACTGGTGGAAATAAACAAAAGGGTCTTAGTCAACATGGGTCCGCAATTCAACTGTTTTTGACATATAGTCGATCGCATATTGTTTTAGTAGGATAAAAATATTCAAAGAAATTCTGATCGCAATGTAAATTAAACAAATGTTTATTTAAAGTAAAACTAAAGAAATTGTTCTACATGTCCACCGTTCATTTCTAAGCACGCTTCACACCTTCCTATGAAAGATCCTGGAAAATTCCTGGCGTCCTCCGAATTTCCTCGCAAAAATTTACGATTCGTTGCCTGAGTTCTTCCAAATTGTTTACAGATCGTGCGTACACTACTTGTTTTAGATGCCCCCAAACATAGAAGTCTAGAGGTGTCAGGTCAGGGGACCTAGGAGGCCATGCAGTTGGTCCACCCCGTCCTATCCATCTCTCGTTGTAATCTTGATTTAAGAAATTTCTAACTACGATGGAAAAATGCGCAGGAGCTCCATCGTGCATAAACCACATATTTAATCTGTTAAAAAGTGGCACGTCTTTCAACAAAACGGGTAATTCATTTCTTAAAAAATCCAAGTATACTTGTCCCGTTAAACGATTAGGGAGAAATACTGGACCAATTAAACAGTCTCCAAAAATAGCAAGCCAAAGTTCAACAACAGCATGGGGATTTTCATCTGCCCAGACGTGATTGTTATGAAAATTGAATATTCCGTCTCTTGTAAACCCAGCCTCGTCACTAAATAAAATCTGAGTCGCAAAATTAGGAGTTTCTGCCAGCTTTCGTAAAACCCAATGACAAAAAACCCTACGTGCATCATAATCGAGAGGAGCAAGGACTTGCACGCGTTGAATGTGGTAGGGATAGAGCTGCTGTTCCCGCAGAATTCTCCAAATGAGAGGATGACTGACGTTCAGTTCTGCGGCAAATCTTCGGGTGCTAATATTTGGGTTGTCTTCTACCCGTCTCAAAATATCTAATTCTACTGCGGGAGAAGAAACTGATCTAGGTCTACCAGAACCACCATTAATTTTAAATGAACCAGTTTCGGACAGCCGGATATGAAGTCTTGAGAAAATCTTATCACTCGGTAACAACCGATTTGGAAATTCTTCGGCATACATACGCCGTGCTTCAGTGGCATTACCATTCGCACGACCGTACATAAAATACATATAGGCCATTTCTGCATTTGTGTACTTATGCATAATAATAATATGTATGTATTTAAGCCCAACAGATATAAATCCAAGTGGACATTTAACAGCAACATTGATAATACACATAATACACTTACATATTAACTAAAGAATAATAACGACAAAAGAAAATATACCAAAAAGTTAATACATATTATACACCACAGAAAACATCATCACAACGAAGGTCTGCATTCCGTGCACCATGAAGAAGGGGGGCTCTCAACAATATATTAGTTCTAGGTGTGGGCAGGTAAAAAGTGCTGTTTGCTCTTGACGCTAGTCTGGGCACTGAAAACTGAAGCTCAGCGAGAAGATCCGGAGCGTCGATGCGGTTATTAACAAGGTTGATGACCAGTGATGCACTGCTTTGTTGTCGCCTTTCGGAGAGAGATGAAAATGTATGCCTTGCTAATAGTTCTATATATGGTACGTTGCGCTCAGGATATCTGCCATCTATCTTAAAACTTAAATACTTCAAGAATTTCCTTTGCACACGCTCAATTCGGTTTATTTGTGTGTTGTATATCGGGTACCAAACAGTAGAAGCATATTCCAGCTTACTAACAACATAAGCCCAAAAAAGACTCTTGATGGCTGATATATTGTAAAAGTCTCGGGCAGTTCTTATAATAAATCCGAGCGACTTATATGCAGAGTTGGTAGCATTTTGAACATGCTCTGCGAAGGTGAGTTTATCATCAAAAACTACACCAAGGTCTTTCACGGATGTGAGTTTTAAGAGGGAACCCCCGTCAATATTATATGATGAGTGCCAGTAATTTTGTCGTCGAGTGAAAGACACACAGCAACATTTAGGTATGTTGAGTCTTAATTTGTTTGTAGTACACCAGTCATAGATTTTATTTAAATTCTGTTGCAGAAAGTCGATGTCACTATTTGAGGAAACGGTTTGAAAGATCTTTAAATCATCAGCGTATGCCAACACTGGACAGTCCAGGGTAGTAAGTAAATCATTTATGAATAAAATGAATAGTAGTGGTCCTAGGTTGGATCCTTGTGGGACTCCTGAGGTTGACACAAAGCTATAGGATTCGTATCCGTTAAAGTAGACGAAGTTTTGCCTGTCCCTCAAATAAGAGTTTAGGAAGTGAATCAAAGAGTTACCAAATCCGAGTAATGACAGTTTATTCAACAGTAATGAATGGTCAATGGTGTCGAACGCACGACTAAAATCTGTGTAAATAACGTCCATCTGTCCACCATCATCAAGAGTTTCTGCTATTTTTTGACTAATGGTGCATAAGTTAGTCGTTGTTGATCTTCGAGGAACGAAACCGTGCTGACATGGCGAGATGATGGATTTGCATTTAAATGTTAAATTTGTATGGATTACAGATTCAAAAACTTTGGCGAATATTGGAATTATGGAAATCGGTCTGTAATTGGTGACATCTTCCTTGTTGCCTTTCTTTAATATCGGACAAATCCTAGCAATTTTCCAGCGATCAGGAAAGGTTGTAGTTTGCAGTGATAGATTGAAGATCACGCTTAGTGGTTTAGCAAATATACTTGCGCAATCCTTGACAAGGTATGATGGTATACCATCTGCACCAGCTGTGGGTTTGTCTCTTAACTTTTTGATACCTTGTAAAACATCGTCAGGTGTTATTTCCCTTAGAAGTATCAGTGGATTGTTGGACATATGATCATCTATAATATCAGTGGAGTTGCTAGGCAGGAAAACGTCAGCGAAGGACGATGCAAATGCATTGACTATCTCTTGGGGCTCTGAATACTCCTGCTGCGAGTCGTGCAAGGTGCCCGGAATTCTAGATCCCTGTGTCTTCGCACGGGCAAAGCTCCAAAAGAGACGAGGGTCTTCCACCATCTGAGACTGCACGTAATCGACATAATTTGAGAACAAAAAAAAATTGACAGAAATGATAAATAATCTGATGACAGATGTCTGACAGAACTAATTTTAAGTCACAATCAGTTGTTTGACAAAGGGAACTATTCTCAAAACCGAAAAATGTTTTTTTTTTATTTTAAAATATACAATCGACTATATGTCAAGATAAGACTTTTTTGTTTAGTACCAGTACTATAATTGGGTAAAATATCCGACAACCTTTTTTTAACAGACTGTATAAACGAATAACTGACTCATTAAATTTCTATCCAAACCACTTAACTTGAGAACGTGAAATTCGGAAAGTAGATTATGTTTGTGGCGTAGACATTCAATAATGGAGTACCTTTGAAAACTTAGTTGCTAATTGTAAAGATGTGAAAACAAACAAATGAAGATTTACATATAAATATCTAAGTACATCTTGAAATTTGAAAATAATATAAATTTGGTGTCAGAATTTTCTTTTAAAGATGAACAAATTGCCATTTCCTGAATATTAAGTTAATTTCTAAGACTAACAATACCATTCCAAAATTCAACCATTTCAAATTTTCTTTTTGAAAATTAAGTTAGTTTTTAAGACTAACAGTATCATTCCATGTAGCGTAAAATGATTCTTATTAATCAACTACTACCTTTGTCTCTACACCTTTTTTTGGGATGCCCAACTGCAGTAGATTAAAATAATAACTATTTCAAAGAAATCAAAGTTACAAAATTAATAAACTATAAAATAGGATGCTCCCTGTAATTGGCGAAAGCTGTTGGGGGATGTAAAGGCATGAATTATTATTATTATTATTATCCCCCGATCTCCATTAGCGAGCAGTTTAACGACGCATCCAAATTTGTACGAAATTTTAAGTATTTTTGTTTCGAATAAAAAGTTATTTACGAAAAGTTAATAGTTTTTAAGTTATAAGCTAAAAAAACCACCAAAAATTGAGATTACAATTTTTAATGTAATTTTGTGAGTAAACCTCAACTCGGATCCAATACCCCTGAATGGGAAGAAATCAAAACTATCCCACAATTTTACCGACAAAACCAAATTTCACTGGATAAAGTAAGCATCTTCGGATACTCACACATAAATTCATTAAAAATAAATATTAGCGAAAACAATTTCAGTTTACTTAATTTTCGATAAATGGCCCAATAAAGGAATGATACTGAAACCGTAGGTAATAGATGTTATGTTCTTACAATTGGCTTCAAAAGACAAAAAAAAAGAAAGGAAATGTCAATGAAAGTGAACCATTAACTTCAGTTGTAAACCCTAACCAAAACAAAGCCGGACAACGTGAATCAAAGAAGATCTACGTAGGTTATTACGCATTAAGATCTGCGCATACTAATGCGGATCACGTTCTGCGCATATACTTGAAGCTTAAATACAGGTTTTAAGACAATAATTTCTGTCCCCCCAATTGTCTGAGTGGTTAAGTGTGTTGGATTGGTAAATATTCGGAATCACCGGATTCAAATCCCACACGAGGCAGCAAAAAGGAAAAAATTGGTTCTCTCGTCACGACTTACAGTTGTATATTTATACAAAATACTATTGCAAGAACGCTATAAAAATGTACGGATGCTTTGACACTAGACCATTATAATTAGAAGAAGCAAAGATAAATATGAATAAAAGAAAAAAATATTTTAGAAGGTAAATGAACGTTATAAAAGAAACCTCTAAAAGAATAATGTTCTATCGTTAAAACAATGTCCCTGAGGCAATTCCTTTCTTGATTCTTTTTGTTTTGATGGGGTTATAAATAAGTAGCGAAATATTGAGAAAAAAAAGTAATTTTGTAATTTGTTTTGAAGCATGTGAGATATTCAAAATCGAATTTTGTTCCCTTACGCTTTGACAGTTACTAAAAATCTTTCCGCAATTGCAGGTGGCATCGGTTAGTCATGAGCTGTTATTATGTCTGTTCCTCTAATGCGAGATGTTCATCTTTTGGCCTTTACCAAAAGTGTGGAAAACCATGAAAACCTGAGACCCATGACTGATAGCCATGCCAAGTGTGCAAGCCCAGAACTATTAGCTAAGCTAAGAACATGAAACAGCAAACTTCGGAAAGACAAAATACAAGCCAAAGAAGGATAACTTAGGAAACTTAATAAAGTTATGATCACCTTATATAATGCAACAAAATTCGAATTAATAAACTTTACTATAAGCATAGTATTATAGTATTAAAGCTTTTAAATAATATTGCTCATAAGTTTTCATTTCCATTGCGCTCATTAAGAATTTTTTTTTAGATTGACTTATTTATATAAACTAAAGCTTGAATTTTGTTAGTTAAATCATTACAGCTTGTTTCATTTAATATACTCGTATAATTTTATGTTTATTTCATTTAGGTATATGAAAAAAGAGACGTTGTAAAATCTAGCGAATTTTGTGGAAAATTCCACAGGATTCTATGAAGAACAAAACAATCCAGCAAACCCACGGGGATTGCAATCATTAGACGCGCGCTACATTTAAATGATATATTTGCAAGTTAAATTATAAAGCTACAATATTAACAGTAAAATTAGAGAAGAGAGTATGGTGCAATGTTGTCTATCTTTAACAATTGACATAAGGCTGCGTGGTCTATATTAGAGCAAACAGAACATAAAATAATAAATTGGAATTTATTTTATTGCTTATGACCACCCAAACTATATTCTTTTAGTCAGATTGTCCAAAATTTCTATCTGTGCTGAAACATCTCTTCACAAAGATAGTCCACCATTTTCCATTCGCGCGTATGAGCTTCTATAATTATTAACTACACAACGTTCATTTCACAAGGTCAAAAGTAATCTCCGAGCTTCACTCAACTTTAATACAAAGCATTTCAGCTGGATTCTATACAGTTGGGGCTATATGCATATACTTCGTATATGCATGATCTCATGGTAGTGATTTAGAACTAAATTCATCCAGCCATTGCTTTTATTGCACGGAATAATTAATTCAAGACAAGCATACGTACATATATGCATATAATATGTTTAATTCAACGAATGAAACTTTATTATGTCGAACATACGTACATATATAAATATTTAAACACCAACACGTATATAATGTACTTAGTTCAAAAGCTGTACAGCCGAGCGTAGTCCTGATGCAATATTTTACCAATATGAGCACAAAATTATTATGAACACGTTCACAACTTGCTACAATATTCTCGCAACATATTGTAGCGCATTTTAATGTTCAATTCCACATACTTGCGAGCACCGGCACCAATAACGCATACAACTTAAAAATATAAATTGTGTGGTAAAGTTATACTCCATCATATAAACTTGACATTTCATTGCGGTCCTACGTAAATGCTGAAGCATATCTTATTGATGTAAAGCAGGTCTTGTCATAACAGTTTCTAATTAATAATCTTTGCCAGGAAAATGTTATGGTAACTTAAGCAGTGAATATTTTTATGCATTTTCCAGAGCCCACATTATTACGTAACCGATCTAATACTGCGTATATGTGTATCTGCGAAAACTTTGAAAGGCAGGCAGCAATATGCAGCGCGAAAGATGTTCGTAAACTGTATGTATACCAAAGTTGAAACGTGTTCGTGTTATGTAGGTGCACTAATTTTTATGTGTATACGCTTGAATGGGTTGTTCTCTTGTAAACATATTGGTCAAATATACTTCGGTATATTTATAACAAAGAAACACCGGTGATGGATAGAAATTTCTTTTGCATACACGGATAACTTATAACGTATCCTTAATAACTAATGTCGGAATATACCTATTTATATACTGCAAAAATTGTGCTGTAGTGTTATCGTCTAAAAGATCTGGAGATATCGCACTAATATAAAGAATTTTAAAATTCTTTAGCAGTTTAGAACATTATATTTATATAAAATTGATGTTGTACAAAAGTCTTCGAATATGTATGGGTTATCTCCGTAGATCACCGATCAAAGTAGTGCTGACTGAAACATCTTAGAAGAAACATGTTAGAATCTAACTACTTGGCAAAGTGCTCATTCTGAAAAGATGATATTCTTTAGAATATCTAAGAATACATAATCTTTCTATCCTGGATTCAACTTCAAAATATTGGATAAACAAAAAGTCTCCTATTTTGGTATCTTCGTATTATCAGTTATACTCAATGAAAATAAATCCGCAAAATATAAAGTGTGACATCTTTGATATTCCATACAAGTACTTCTATTCGCCCATCAAATGCTGGTTTTATGATGAACTTATTATGTGCTCTAAGCCATCTCTGAATAACAATGAATTCAACAGTCTGCTAAAGGATAAATGGAACGATTCATACGTTGTATACACAGATGGGTAAAGTAAAAACGGCAACTTTGCATATGCATTCTATGATCCGCAAAAGAACTTAAAAAAATGTCACAAACTGACACCTGTAATGACCGTCTGTAGTGCAGAATTAATTGATATTTATGAGTCACTAAAGAATGTAAACCGATTAAATATTCAACAACGAATTTTGATTGTAACAGACAGCAAGAGGGCAGTAGAAAATATAAAATCCATGAACATATCATGTGCAATCAATCCTCTTATAGTACAAATTTTTATAGAGATTAGTAAACTTAGAGTCCATGTAGAATTTTTATGGGTTAAAGGTCACTCAGGGATTGAAGGCAATGAAATAGCTAATGAAACTGCAAAGCTGGGATGTGATTGTTGTTTTAGATCATTTTTTATTGCCCAGTGATATTTGTAAATCAGTGTTCAGATCTATTCATCAGGAATTCCAAAAAGAGAATTCAGATATCAAAGCTGGAAAATTCGACGAACTCATACAACCTGAGCTTCCAAGCAAAACCTGGTTTCAAGAAACTTACTCGAAGCATTTCGTTAAAGTTATAAGTAGACTTCGTTGCAATCATGGTTTATGCAACAGTTATTTAAACAAAATACACCTGAAAGACACTGACATTTGCGATTGGGGGAAGATTGAGACCCTAGAGCATATTATATTAATCTGCGAAAAATATAGTAACAAGAGACGGAGATTTCTGCAAAATTTTTCGAAACTGGTGGTAAATCCTTTTAATTATTTGTCATTGTTAGGTTCACGAAAAATTGAAGTTATCCGCGAACTTTATAAGTTTTTAATAGAATGTAAGGTAAGAGTGTAGAGAGTGTAAGATGAGTATGTTTCTGTAATCTTCTGTATGGACCCTTTGTGGGCATACCTGTGAACCGTGGTTCTAGTTTTGTTTGTATTTGTGAAAGCCCTGATGAACCCCTGGGGAAGAAGCGAGTGACCCGCTGTGACTATCCTTTTTGAATGAATGAGTTTCTTGAAAGTGTGTTGCTAAATCCAAAAATTAATTAATCAATCAATCATTAAGCCAGAAAACAATTATTTTTAAAGTAAAGCTTTAGGGAGTAGGATTTTGAAAATAAAGGTACTTTCCTAAGAAAGGAAAAATTGCTTTACAGATGCAATTGCAAGGGTATTCTAATGTATACCTGCATAGCGAACTAGAAATAACTTTGCCTATAATAAAGATTAAGTAACATTGTCTTATTGACTGTTTTCTACCTCGATGGAAATCAAAACGGTAAGACAATTTAGGAACTGGAAGAAATCTTATCGAAAAGTAAATAAGCAGCCTGTCATTCATAATTACCTTAAAAAAGGAATACCATTAGTGAAATGATATGGAAAATGGAATATCGTTGGGGAGAATAATTCTAAAAATTGCGGCATGAGTTATTTCAGGCAAAAATATAAGATTGATTACCACTGACTCTATTGAAAACACAAGCTCTTTATATTTCGCATTTCGCATGATTAAAAATTAACTCACCACCTTGAGGAAAGAATTGGGCGTAGATCATTTTGAAGGTCTCCTCTTTAATAACACCGGTGGGACACTCAGCTTTAAATCCTCTGTATATTCGTTTAATTTCCGCTTGGGTGAACCTAGTCGCTTTACAAAGAGCTTCCAGGCTGTCAGGACGATAGCGCGGAGGTGTTTCCAGATCCTCAAGCTCCGAATCTGAAGCACAGCCAAAAAAAAGGTCGGAATATTAATTTGTGAACGTCAAAGCATTGTATTTATAACAATAATTATTGAACTTTTTTTTAAGGGAATGTCCATAAATCATGATCCTTTTTAGAAGCAGATAAATATCTGAAGCATGCGAAATTAATAAGGCTATTTACAAATAAACGCTAAATCTTGATACCTTTCCCTCTTTTAAATGCTGTAAATACTGGTGACTTAGATTTTAAATTTTGTGCTATTAATATTATAATTACCGTCAAATTAGAATTAACAAGTATAATTAGCAATTCCGATACATTTTTAATATAATATACCAGGTTTTTAACTTCAAAGAGCGTAGTAAAATAAACATTCACAGCGCTATAATTACTTTGTAGCCATAAGAGAAACGTCCAAGAAATGTATATTAATATTAGTTAAAGTTGCTCAAACAAAAAAAAAGTTTAAATGATTTCAATTTATAGTTATACCTACTCTGTACAGTTGTCGTTATGACTGTGGATATAATAACAATAAAAGTAACGAAAATAGAATGAACCTGAACTTGAGACGTAGTTTGTTTTCTACATCAAAGTGTAGCATCTATCTAACATAAGTCCAAAAACATAGACCGAAAATTTATACAAAAAGTTTTTTCAAAAGATGACTTAATTTTGATTTTTTGTTTGTTTGTTGATTGTAAAAGATGTGCAAGAAGGATTAAACGCTAAGCTTCAACTGCTGTATATAATCATATGTAGTAACTTTTGACGATTTTTCGTTGGAAATTCAACTGTTTTGTAAATGAATTTGTACTTAATTAATTAACTTGAACACTGTGTAGTTTTAGAAAAAATGGGCTGTGACTTTACATATACGATCTAAATAAAGTATGTGCAAAGGATTGGTAGGAATTCACCATTTGACAACCTTTAATATCTAATAAACCAGAGTTTAGGAGTAAACAAGGTGAGTTTTTGTAAGGAGAAGAAAACGCCTGAATAGAAAGGTTATTCACGAGATGTTTTTTTTTTTTAGATATAAGCAAAAGGAAAACAGCCAAACATGATCTTTTTTGCATTCTCTTCAACGTTGTGTCACGAAATATTGTTACCAAACTTCAGATTCAGATTCAGCAACCCAAAAAACATATAAAATGGAAGAAACCAAAGCTACGCCTGAGCTTTTCCGCTAGGGGCCCTTTTGAGCAGACTTTGGCTGTATTATAGACTGTAAGCTTTTTAAAAATCGACATAGGTCAACAATTTTAAGAGATAGACCAATACTTGCAAAATCAAAATTGTATGGAATTACCTAGCTAAGAAAAGTTGATAAATGACGTCATTGCAGTGTTGCCATTTACAAAAGTACCTGTTTAGTAACTACCAGGATATCTGACAGCAATGCAATGAAGTTATTTGTCAATTTTGCTTTTGGAAGTACTAGTATATCACTTCAAATAAAAAAGGTAGTCTATATCGGGTTTAAAAAAAACTTGCACTGTATGTCCGTGAAATAAACATTGCTTAACCCTTTACAATGTACGGATTTGGATAAAGATTTAATATTGGCTTATACTTACTTAATATGACCCATCATTCAACGTTTGTAGTGCGCGTATTCTACCATTTATTATTACAGAACTCAGAATATTGTTCGGGATACATCTATATCTATGAGGAATATTTTCACTCTCTTGAAAATTTAATTTCGATGGAATATCAGAAGATTGGATTCAGCGACATGGCAATTTACTTCTCTCTACTCAAAAAATAGATTGGCTTTTCACGTGCTTTCTTTGGATTCAATATTCTCGCTAATAAATATTTCATAAAAACTTGATGGCTAGTACGTGACCCTATGCGAAAAATTTTACTTAAATATGGAGATTATTTGATGGAGGATATTTTCAGTATTTAGAAAGCAATATCCGGAGGTAGTCTACTGTGTACCGTTTACAGGTGATTGATAATTGTCCTTTTCTGTAATTACATTAGCGCACATCCATGACATGTCTTATTTCTGCTATTCGTATATTACCACCATGCTTGTTGAATGTATTATTTTTCTCGCACTGAAGCGCATTTGTTTTTTATAAAATAAAAACGAAAATTTCAATAAATGATATTGAAAATTCCAAATTTACCCTGTGTTGATAATGGTTTGTTGGGTAATCTGCCAGGTATGGCGATTGGTTTTAAAAATTTCATTCTTGCTGTTTTGGTTCCTCTGAGTTATGATCATTCGACAATCTGTATGAAATTATTATATCTCTTAATTCCGCTATATTGTTAGTTAAGACCTTGATAATCTAGATTTATCACTGCATTTGGCATGGTGTATTAAAGAATGGCGCAGAAAGCATATTTCACCATTTGTGTCATTGAATAAACACTGCTACGAGACACATTTTCGACAATATTTAAGACGAGTAGAGTTATTCCTATCCATAAGAAAGGTGATGAAGAATGCATGGCCACTACAGATCAATTGCAATCCAAAATGATCGACAAAATAATGTTAGTAGGATATACGACTTTCTTCTGGAGACATCAAGTGTAACCTACCAAACGCCATGAGTTTAAAAGAAACTGGTCAACCGAATCAACAATACTTAATTTCATTGGTCGACTGTATCGACATTTGGATTTGGATGAGAAAACTGTTGGTGTCTTTATGAAACTAAATAACCTCAGCTTCTGTAGAAAAAAAGTCCGAATTATTTTCAGTCGGGCTAAAACATCTGGCAGCTAGGACCAATATCGTCAAGCGCTAACGGAGTATCATAGGAGGTCATGGAGGAAGTTCTGTCAGAGATCGTCGAATACACCTGACACAACAAGGTTCCACAAAGTACTCTCAAGAGGTCCGGTGCAAACATTAGGTTCGCTAAGGCGAACCGATGCATATTTATGGACTCGGGAAAGCCAAAATTAGAGCTTCTGGCACAGAACCACTTCCCAGGACGTCAGATGATGAATAACCTCTCAAAAGACATTACAACTCGCAGTATCTAACGTCCTAAACGGACTGATTGGCAAATAGCGAGGAAAGTAGTAACATTCACTACGGTTAAATGCGCGATTAAATCGCTCAAACCAGACAAAATGCCGGGTGAGGACGGTATATTTCCGGCACTCTTGCAAAAGAGAAGTCTAATACTAGTCCCTCACCTGGCTAGACTCTTCAGAGCTGGTCGTGCTTGGAACTATATATCAACAAGTTGGACGGAGATGAGAGTGGTTTATATTCCCGAAATGCGAAAATCTGAACCTTCTACGAGTTCCTTTCGTCCAATTAGCCTGATGCCATTTCTACTGAAAGCATTAGTAGAGGTGTTAGAGGGTCATAGAGAAGTAATTCTTCCAGATAGGCCCCTTCACATACACCAATATGTGTATCAAGCAGGCAAATCCACGATTCTTGCACTAAACAATCCTGTCGCCTGGATTTCGGACTCGCTTGAATCCAAGGAAGTGGGGTACAGAAATTTGGAAATAGTGGAGATAACAGAATGCGTATTTGCTGACGATTTAGTAATTTTCGCAAAATCAAACGATGACCTGCAACACAATTTAGAGATATGGGTAAACTCGTTACAAGACAGAAACCTAAAAATCAATGTAGAGAAAACTAAAGTAATGGCAATTGGTAAAGGAGAGTCAAAGATGACAATAGTAGTAAATAGTAAAGAGTTACAACAGGTAGACAGTTTTAAGTATCTATGAGTAAATATCCACAAAACTGGTAAGTGTGATGCGGAAATGAATGATAGGATAGAAAGAGCAGTAAAATTATATTATTCACTAAACCATACGTTTATAAGGAAAGAGAGATTACACGAAGAACAAAATTAACAGTATACAAAACCATATTCACACAAATTTTATTATACGGAAGCGAAAGCTGGGTATTAAATAACCGAACAAAAAGTAAATTGCAAGCAGTCGAAATGAGATATCTACGCGGAGTAAAAGGTATCACAAAAATGGACAGACCAGAAACTGCGAGGTTAGAGAAGAACTGCAAGTGGAGCCAGTGCTAAAAACCGTAGAGAGACAGCAACTTAAGTGGTTTGGTCATGTGACTAGAATGGGGAGCCAGAGGCAAGTGAAAAGTATATGGCAAACACGATCAAAGGAAAAAAGAGGTCGGGGCAGACCAAGGAAAAGATGGGACGATGTAATTGCTGAGAATCTGAAGGATCAAGGACTAAACTGGAACGAAGCAATGAAACTCGCTAAGAACAAGCAGCCATGGTCAAAATTTCTATATAAATAAGCATTACACACCTTAACACCTTTTTTATTTTAAGGTTTTTGATTATATAGTTGATTATATATTGAATCCAAGGAAATAGGAATGGCAGCATTTGTGGACATAGAAGGAGCATTCAATAATGCAATTCTTTCATAACTATGCAATGCGGTTTTAGCGCAAGGTGCACAACCGATCATAGCACGCTGCATTCCCGTTATGCTCACGAATAGACTTGCTATAACGACACTAGACGGGGAGATAGTCAGGTTCAGGCCGGGCAAGGGGTGTCCGCAGGGTGACATTTTATCCCCACTACTATAGTCGTTACTTGTAAATGACTTACTGGCTGTCATTGAAGTGCTTGGAGCCGAGGTGCCCATGCGGATGATATTGTGACTTTTGAGAGGATCGGGATAGAAGTAAATATTCTTAGCCCTAATCTGAGTACCTGGGCACTCACTCATTCATGGCAATGAGAAAGCAGACGCTCTCGCGAGAAAGGGTGCTGTAAAGCATTTCAGGGACAAGAACCTGCCATTGGCATAGCACTTACGGTGGCTAAACAATAAATCAATGTCTGGGCAAATCAAAAAGTGCTCCAACATTGGAACAATTATCCTGATTTGGCACATGCGAAAGCGTGCATTTCATCTAATCATGTCAGGACAATGGAACTACTTGAACTTGACCGTAAAAATGTCAAAGTAATTGTTTCTGTCTTTACAGGCAAACTCAGAAAGTAGAGTCATGCATGATATCTTTGGGTTAACCTTTCCCTAGAAGAGCTGAAAAAGAAGAAGAATAAATTCTGAGCTACCTCAAGGGCCAAACAAGAAAACCGTTGTAAATAGGTATAGGGAAAGTCATAGCGAATCGATGCAGAATTAAATTCTGCATCTGATCATCCAATAATATACAGGCTGTTCCATTTAAAAAAACAACTTTTTCAACTTTGAAGATTTTGTAATTGGTCATGCAGTTTTGGACACCCTGTATGCGACAAATCAATTGTCAATGTGGATTTCGAAAGTGTCATTCTTGTGCTTCCATCTACCCTAGAAGTGTTTATTACCAGTCGAAAATGGGCAAAAGATACTGTGTTGCAAATAACGCTACATCGTTCAAAATTTTCAAAAAAAATCAAGATATCTAAGTAGCAGTTGAAAATAGGTATAGGGAAACCTATTAGAACTCATCATAAAATTTCCTCAGGAATTTAAAAATGAAATAATATACAGGCTGTTCCATTTAAAATAAGAAAGTTTATGGCGACTTCCGGTATAACCGGAAGTGGTAAGATCCTGAAAATATTTTCAAATGAAAGAGAATCTTGAATAGCCCCGGATTCCAAAAATTCAGAGTTCCAGGTTTTTTCTAACCTCGGAAACTTCTAACGAACGGCTACAGTGGAAAACCCTATATACCTGCCGAGAATAATAAAAGATAAAATATTCCAGAAATGCGACGTTGAAATACATTTTGGCGTATACCAAATATCGATGTATGATAAACTGAATTTTAACAAGGCATCTTCGCAATTGTTATAGTACAAACCGATTTTAATATTCATTCAACTCCTTTGTTCATTGTAAGCGGATATGAAATATTTATAGTGTTGCTTAGAGAGATGTTATTTTCGAGTGGAATCCATTATTCAATCCTCTACAACTAAATCTCTCAACAGCATAATGTCGTTTGTGTACAAAGATAAATTTATACTTTGAGCTCGTTATGTGTGGGATGTTTGTAAATCTACTATGTTAATGTCCTGGTCGTATATGTAAGTGTTTCATTTGCCTCTTGATGATGGTGAACTGCCTTCATCGTAATGCGTTTAATCATTGTGTACGGGTACAGGCTTTTGGGGTTACTCTTTATTCTTTTATCTACAAAAATTATTGCACTTTCGTTGGCCCATAAATGAAACTCTCGCGTGTATTATGTCCGAATTTACCAAGCCGACGAGAGAAATCAGAAAAGCGACGGATAACGGAATAATTAACTGTAAAAAGTTAACACAAGTGGTAATACTCAGGAGGCCACTGAAAACAATATTTCCTGATAACATTATAAAGTAAAATTAAGGGAGCTTGTACTGAAGCAAAGCAGATGCTAATATTCGCTTTCGTAACTACCTTTGTTTTATTTAAATATTTATAGTAAAACTTTATCCGAAATATTTTCATTTTAGATAATACGAAGTCTTGCGTCACTGAATGTTAACACGTGGTTTAGTCGATGATAAACAAAGCATATGCATGAATGATTTATTTATTGTAATGGATATCAATACCCGCTTATGTTATGTAATAATGTGAATTGAAAACATTTGAGAAAAAAAAAACCAAAAGCTTTAAAATATGTAGCAGTAAGGCAAGGTAATCCTAAAATAGCTTTTATTAAATATACATTATAAAATTCTAATTAATAGAGACACTGTCCAAAGTAATAATAAAAAGAAAAACAAAGGCGTTTTGTTTATTAGTGTTATAAAATTAAAATTATCTTCATAACTATATTACGCAAGTTTGTGTTTTAATGGCATTTCGATGAAATATCGGTCCAGTCTTTTTTAAAATAGACATTTATCACATCCAGTTAAATTATAAAATGATTTGAAAAGTAAATACTAAATATAATATGAATAATATAAGTATTAGATACCAATATAGTTTGCGATGTTAGCCTATTTAACTATTTTAAAACACACATGCATTGCTATTCACACCAGTGATTTATTTTTTATTCTTTCATTACATAGAACGGAATTATATTTGTAGCAGGGTAATAAGGCAATAATACAGACTATTGTAATAAACTATTGAAGCAGATATAAGACTTTTTATTGCGTGTAGTGACTACAAAAAAATATTAACCCCAGTATTATACGAATTTAATGTTAATGTTAATATAAATGTAAATTATTATAATGTATTTCATCGTCCTATGTTCAACCCTATAATAAAAGTTCCTTCCAATTAACTAATTCATTTTATATCATCAGAGCTAACATTGGGTATTGCATTTTTATACTGCCAGTTAATTGCACAATACCAAGTATTATATCTTTTTGTTATATTTGCTAGCTAGTATTAATACAAAATACAAAATATACAAATGATGTCTCTTGCATGGACGAATTGAGGTTATTATCAAAATGATTGCGCACAAGTTGCCTGTGGCATTGCACACATCAAATAGATTTCTTCTGTCAAGTAAATATATATCTTTAAAACGTTTTAAAAACTTCTTTCAAATATATCTGTATTTGAAATAAGAAATTATACTTGTATAGAAAAAAATATTTTACTTACAGCGTTTTCGACTTATTGCACTTTACGCGTGGAGTATATCTATCTCCCTTACTAATATTATGCATTAAAATAAGATGGAAATACAATCAGTGGATAAAAGTGCAGTAAGTCGAAAATGCTATTAGTTATAACGAATGATATTCTTGCTTGTAAAGCTTGTTTTAAGAAAAATATATTTTCCCCAAGAAACAGATTTCTCTATGTAAGAAATAAAAGCGACAATGAAAGAGTAGTGTAGATAGTTGGATTAAGAAAGTATATTCTTTGCCTAAGGATTTACATATTTGAAGCAAACCCTTTGTATACTTATTTTAAGCTGAAAATCGTTTTAAAAATGATGATGCAATTTTCATGGTGGGGTGAGCGTGGCTACGTGACAAACGAACGATTACCAATAATGCAATAGTTTTTAGCGTGCATCGAAGGGTATTGTGTAATTACTGGAAATCGGTAAGTAATTCATATGTCCTTATTTATTAAATAGTATACAACAAACATACTTTATAGTATACGTATTGATATGTGGCTGATATATAATTAAATCTGTAGCTAACTGATTTAATTGAATTGCTTATGAAAATATGATTGAGACAGTTTCTGAAATAGTATTTTAAAACACAAGTGTCACAATGACGTTTATGTAATGCGAGTACAAGTTTGAATCTCGAGCCGCGTAGCGGCGAGAGATTCAAAGTACGAGCATTACATGTCATTGTGGCACACGTTTTTTACAGTATTTTTTCTAATTTGCACATTAATCGCCTATATTACGTCCCGGCAAGAGTCCCCCCGCCACGTTTATATCTCATTACAGCACAGTATGCTGTAATAGCCATATCAACACTGCGTCGTCTTTTGTTTTAGCTTTATTACAACATCCAATTAGAAAAATGCATTTTTTAACCGTATTAATGTTTTAACAAATCAATACACAGTGATTTCTTAGGATATTAATTTAAATCTATATTATACATTGGACATCTTTCTTATAGAATAAGATAGGTTACGTTACTACTTGCTCTTAAAATATTGTGCTTGTTTGTATCATGTTTGAGAGAGGTTTTTTTTTTAGGAAATATTGCAGAGGATGAACAATTACAGAGATCTAAAATTTGGTTGAGAGAAAGATGAGAGCCATGGGATGAGGTCGTGGAAAATGGACGCAAACATACCGTTTACTAAGAAACGATAAAGCAAAAACTGTTACTGAATTTCTCTGCGAGTGGCCTTTTTTTCTTAAGTTTTATTGGCATCTGACAATGCATATATTTTCTAGATCTAAGATCTAATATGATAATTTCTCTGATTCGAGTAATCTTGGTACTTTTTTGTTGTACAACAAACCTTTAAAAAATTAGTATGCACCTAGAAAGTTATCGAATGTTTGCTAGCTATATATAAGCTGAATTATTAAATAATCATATGTTTGTGTGATTAGATCATGAAATTTTATTAACTAAATTAGGATGGTATGGTATAAGAGGTGTTGTTGCCAAATGGTTTGAAACGTACCTAAAGGGTAGAACTCAGTTTGTTTCTGTACGCCATCAAACCGACAATAGTGTAAATTTTATTAGGTCATCTAATTTGAATGTTGAGAGGGGCGTTCCACAGGGCAGTGTTTTGGGTCCTATCTTGTTTTTAATTTTTATAGATGATGTTGCGGAGATTGTGTCAGATTGTAACTTGCTTATGTATGCTGACGATACGAGCGCTGTTGTATCTAGTCAAAATATGTTAGATACAGTACACAAAGCAAATACAATCTTAGATAACATGAACAACTGGTTCTCACAAAATAAATTATTTTTAAATTCAGATAAGACAAATTATGTAATTTTTCAAAATGTGCATAGTAATAAACAATTCGATACACATGTTTTTAGCAATAATATTGAGATTGACAGGATGTCTGAGTTGAATTTCCTTGGGATATGTATTGATGATAAATTAACATGGCAGACACACGCTTATAAACTTATTAGTAAGCTTAATACATTGTGTTATCAAATACGAAATTTGAAGGCTGTGATTAATCAAAGCAGTTTATTTTCTTATTATTATGCAAATGTGCATAGCAGACTATTGTATGGTATTGCGTTTTGGGGTGTATCGCCAGTTAGTAAGGAAGTATTCTTAGCACAAAAGAGAATAGTTCGTTGTATGGCAGGCATTGACAGTAGACAATCTTGTAGACCTTACTTCAAAAAATTAAAAAAAATGGAACATTCTTCCAATGCCAGCCATGCACATACACGAACTATTAATATACATATATAAGAATAAACATACATTTTTATGTAACAAAGATATTCATCGATATAATACCAGATCCAAATTTAATTTTCATGTACCTGCTTATTCCCTTAAATTAAAAGAAAATTCTCCTCTTATACTAGGATTACGTCTATTTAATGCATTGCCTGAAGAATATAAATCAATTTCTCATCAGACACACTTTAGGGGTGCTGTTAGGGCATTTCTTAATGAGAATTGTGTATATTCTCTTAGTGAATACTTTCAACTGTGCAGTATGTCTGACAGTTCTTAGCTGCTTTCTCATGTCCAGCATCCAGTTATCCTTATTGTTTTTTTTTTATTTTCTTTTTTTTGTTGTTGTTTGTTCATGCTCCATTATTGACAATGTTTTTTATACACATATGTTTTTTGTATATTTTGCGACGTGCCCTATGTCATATTTGATCTTGGAAATAAAGATTATTATAAGCATATTATTATTATTTTTTGACGTTTCTGAAAACCAATAGAAACTTTTAATTTCATTATAATTGTGTTCTGGCAAATAATTTTCAATTTATTCCACTTTCTTGTCATATTACTATTGATAATTTATTGAATTCGCTGTAAAAAAAAGTACCTATACCTCTTTAGATACCCGGAGATGTGGAAATATTAATGAAGAAGCAACAAGAGACCGCCACTAACCGCAAGGATTGTTTGCAGGCGTATATATCCTTTTTACATTTCGAGTGCAAGTATAGATTAATATGTATAATAATATTGTTAGATTTACAAAAAAAAGAAAAAATAAATTATATTCAAAATTATTTTTTTAGTTTTACTCAAATATGAAGGATGTTGTAAGGGTAGTGATATAGATAAGATAATCCAAGCAGTAATTTTGTTTGCTGTATAAAAGTATTTAAATCGAATCCGCTTTTGTACATCTATATATTAAAAGAAACGTGACATTTTCCGACAATAAACATCGTTTGGCTCTTTTCTTAAAGAAATTTAAACTATTAAAAGTAAAGAAACGGAAGAACATTTTGGAAAGTCAACTTTTGGTCAGTATCATATATCAGTATAACGATATCGGAGGCACTGTTTATTTTCCCATCGTAATATCTCCGTTCATATATATATATATCAAAGGAGATGCATCAACCAGAGGATGATGATCATGGCGCTGGTGGTAGGTTTTCTTATAAAAAAAAAAACTTTAGGAAAAAACAAAACAGGCTCATTGTGAATAAAAACACAATCTTCTATCAAAATCACAAACATTTCGTTCAAGTAAAAAGCCTTCTTTTACCAACCAAAGTCAATCTCTTCAATCAAAAATTTCTTTGCAAGACAATAAGGCTTTATTCAACTAAAAATATTCTTTTACTAAGAATGTCTATTTACTTAGGCTGAGATTGGAATTCTTATTGATATTATGTTATGATTTGATTCAATGAACGATTTTCTTGTAGTAAGGCATTCTTTTCTTAAAAATTAAATAAATATTATTTTTGTTCCAAGAATATATTTATTTGCGTATATATGAAACAATGATAATCTTAACTAAAGTAAAATTTCTTTGAATTAAACCTTTTTTTATGTGTGTGGGTGTGATGGCAGATATCAGACTAGCCGTGGTGCTGTGAAAGAGCATCTTGTATTGTCAGCGCCATTCTGATTAGCACGATAACCCCTATACGAAATTAGGTAAATATGATTTAGCTCCAATTTGCACCCAATAGCTATATACAGCATGTTTTTTAAGTGACGATAAAATTTTTTAAGGTTAATAGGTATATATATATAAAATAGGTTACTAAACTAAGCACAATGGTTGTATATATGAACATGAAAATACTACCATGGGAGTTCTGGCACAAATTGCCATAAGGTTCACACAGAGGGTCTAAATTTACTCTTTATCCCCTCCACTCCTACTTTTAGCCTTTGCCACGCCCACTTGGCGCCTTCTGATTGGTCGAAGAGAATGCCGGCTTGAAAGCGCCAAATTTGAATATCCTTCGCTTACGTGAAGAAGATAGCGAAGATACGTCGAACTGCGGAAAAGAGAGATCAAGAGACATCGGGCGGGTTTTAAGAGCTAGCACTGTTTTGGCATCAAATTCGGTCGTGAGTACGTGTGAAGAGTCCCACGTGGTGGGGCACACGATACTCTAAAATCGCGCGCTTCCAAGCCGGCATTCTTATCGACTAATGAGAACGCGTCAAGTGGGGATGGCCAAGGCGAAAGGTAGAGTGGAGGGGATAAAAAGTAAATTTAGACCACCTGTGGAACCCTTATAGAAATTTGTACAATAACTCCCATAGCTATTCTACTACATGGTAAATAAAATGTTGCTCTACAATGGAACGGATAATCGATCCATGTGGATGCTATCTCTTTTTTCAATACTCAATAATAAGATGTTATTTCATTTTAATAACTCCACAGTTTGGCATTATTGATACACATCCCGACAAAAAAAACATGGCTGTTTATGTCTGTATGTCTGTGCGTTTTACAGCCGTTATTATTCTTTCTCACTGGCTAGTTATGCATAGCCAATATTTAAGAGTAACTTTGAAAATTCATATCTTGGTTCCTTTCAGTTTTTGATCTTTTTAACTTACAGATAATGGTAGTGTTTTTTAATGGTCTATTTATTCTGTCATATCACCCTGTATAGATGCTGGTACAATCGATAGCCCTATATTTATGATAGTTTCTTTAAAATAATATACCTAAGTAGCTTTATTCTCGATGGTTCATTTACTACCGCGCGAACTAGCATCCATGATTAATGTAATTTTTTTTTAAAAACAGGTGCACTCTCTTTTGGTCCTATATATTTTTTTGTGTCGATCAGCCAAATTCATATCTATCTATAGCGTGGTGTTTTTTACCTATATGAGTACACAACTTTGTTATAATATGGTATAATAAAAACAAAAATACTTTTAAGTAACAAATTACTGAAATACCCATTTAAATACATAATTAGAACAATTTGTGCCATTACGTTTGGTAAAAAAAATCAAGATATTAGCACAAAAATAATTTGTTTCCTATCAAAAGGTCAAGTAAATTTACTGAATATTTTGTCAATATGGAGTGGTAGTTTGGAGGTTCGATTTCTATATGCGATGTATATTTTAGGTAAATGCTTATTCCGACAGTTGGTAACGGTAGATTATATTATCATAATCAAATTTTGGTCTAAAGGTTCTCATATTAATCAAAAAGTGCCACCGTGGCAGTGCTCATGATCTATTGTTAGATCTCTTGGGGCGCACATCTACAAAAGAAAACTACAGTTCCATCAAATAATGTCTTTATCCAACCTAACAAGTATAATTTTATCATCCCGCTATTTTTTGATGGCACTAGAAGAAGAGTTCAAAGTAAATGCTTGTTAAGTAAGATGTTCTTGTGAATACCGTGGCAAAATAATGCTTTTGTGACGGTGATACTTCTTTCTATAGAAAGAAGTATCAGTTTTAATATGTTTAAAACTATAGTTTCAATATGTTACCCCTGTATTTTATTTTGTACATGCAATTGATAATTCTATACTTGTTCTGTAATATACTTTACAGTGGGTCACTTTGTACCCGTGTAGGTTACATTATCCAATACGAATATTTATAATAATCTTAAAACATGAATACTTTAACAAATTTATTTCTTCATTAGTTTGAAATATTTTTGATGCTTCATAATCTCTACTGGTTTTATTTTTGCTGTATTTATATTTAAGCGTTCTAAACAAAACAAGTTTACATTTACCCATTTTCTCCTAATACTTATTTTGTCCTTATGAGGAACTAAAACACAATGGTGTTGGTACTTTCTATGACACCTTCAAATTTGCCAAAGGGTTCTACACAAATAAAAGTTCAAGAAATATTGAGGAATATGCAGAAATAACATGGCCTGCACTTAGTAATAGCTCTTGTTCTCCAAAAAATCTAAAAATATGGTTTGTGAATTCATTGTTGACCTTATTTTTAGAAACAATTCACATTGTAAAAATTCGAAAACAATTAATGTTTTAATTTTAATTTAATTCTGATTATGTCTTTTTAATCCAAAGGCATTTGGTAAATTAGTTTGTTGATGGGATAATTTAGTTATTTATAATTTTGGGAATTAATTATAGTATGACTTAAAAACTTCAATATTTCTTGGATTATCAACTTAATGTCTGTTTCTTATGCTTTTCCTTTTTGCTTAATCTGCTTAACTGTGTTTAGTAGTGAAATCATTGAGTTCGCACTTTCTGGTTTCTTATTCCTTAATTTGTCGTGTTTACATCGGTTGTGTAAATGTGAATAAAGTGATAGATTAGTACTGCAGTGTTTTCACGATTAAACTAAATAGTGTTATCACAAATACAATTAACTTACCACCGCACAAGCAAACATTATTGGAAAGCACATTGGCAAAACTATGTTAATGGTTTTAATATACAATAGAATGTAACCACACATGTTAGCATTAGAAATCTGGGAAAAATCAAACACATGCTTCGTTTAAAGCGACGTTACATCAATTCGGCAAAAAGGAACTGTTATTCTACCGCTCGTCAGTTGGAAAAATTTCATGGCAAAATTGTTCTGGCCGAACGAGTATGAATAATGTAACAGACCGACTCGAACTCGGGCGCATTAGTGCTGTAGAGAGACCGGACGTAACAGTGCTATAATTGTCCAGCATTTAACATTTATTCGGGAAGGGAGTATTGAATGGAAGACGAGTTCGGATCGCTTATCGATCTTGGTGTGGGATCAGGAGTATTATTCGCCTTGGTTAACGGATAGGGGAAGATTAATGTTTTAATGGAGGAGGTCCGCTATGTATAATACATTTATAACACTAAATTAAGAAAGTCCTTAGGCAATGTACAACAAATAAACCTAACAGCTTCGGTTTTATTAACTCATAACGATCTGATACCCTTATAGCAGAATTATGCTCAATTCGATAGTATACTGCGATAACAAAATGTAGAATAAATTTCATAGTTTTACGGTTATAGTCGGTAATTATGAAACAATGTCAGTATTTCCTTAAAAAAATACGTTTTAAAAATTAAATTAAAGTAACAAAGACAATTATTATTAAGTTTTAAGTTACGCGCTTTTTCTAGAATATTCATAACGTCCTCAGGATATCCTATATATGCCAATTGTATTTCACATGCGCATAAAGAAATATTTCATTTCTCATTTGAGAGGTTTTTGTGTGCTTTTTTTTTGTAGGTATGATTTGTTCTGCAAATCACGGTTGAAATAATTTCATCATTGATTACATCCAGTTATGCAGAGTATTTCACGCTGAACTAATGTGACGTATACATACATATGCAATTTCATTTATGTAGAAATTGAATAGCCGGGGAGCCCATACCTCATACATACATAACCTTGAATACAAAATTAGAATTATATCCGAATGAATATATATGATACTGAAGATCAAAATTATATTCAGGTTATGGAAACAGTAACAAAAGAAACATTATATGAGAATAAAAGTAGTTCAACTTCAGGCAGCAATAGCTTGAAAGATATACAAACAAGACTTTAGCGTTTTAATTGAATTAGTGGATTTAGAAAGGAATCTATATCGTTTTATATAGAAGGGTTAAACATGCCTCCCGTATTTTACCTATGAATATTCCTACCAAGTTATTGTCATATCAAATTCATTTTATCTCCTTAGCCGCATTGCTTTTATGTGAGAACTATCTGCCATGTAAATCTTTGAAAACACCGCAGCTACTTCATTTTTTTTTTGTTTGTATTTAACACCTATTTCTTTACTCATTAAATTAACCAGCCATTAATCTTGCTACACTCTGTAAAATTTTCAACCTGATTGATCAATCTAGTCTTCCAAACCCATATTTGGTTGCCAGAAATTGTTTCAGTGCACAGAATCCTGTTAAAATACGAAGTTGATTACTACTAAAATCTAATTTTCAGTCTTTTTGCGTAATTGACTCTTGATAAAGATCTTTCCATGAGCTTGCGTGATTAATAAAACTATACAGGCTGATCCAGATTAAATGTTCACCATTGCTATTTCGATTATTATAGAAGCTGTATGTTTGGTTAAAGCAGGAAAGGTATAGTATTTGTTTCGGTGATTAAGATAGCAAAAAACCGAAAGAGCAATAGAAGATGTATGTTGGAAGTCAAGAAATGTATGTATTTCTATACTTTTATAGTAATAGATGTATAATCAATTTCTTAACAAAAGTGTTCATCTGTTCATCATGTTTTTCAAAGAAAAAGTTGAAAATAGCCGAGCTAATTCAAGAATAAGGTGCAGTGAAGTTGGACGAACATATTTTATTTTTAAACCAAATAGAAGTATACAGTGTTGAAAGTAAATGTTAAAAAACACCGTCTCCTACTTGCAAATATGTTCGTGCTCTTTTCAGAACACATGGTGTTCTATCCTCTATCTAACTATCTTCCAAAAGTCTCTCCAGAATCCTTGAAACGACTTGATAATTTTGGGCAAGTGCATCATCCTGTTGCAAATGAACATTTAACCTAGTCGCCAAATCCATATCGTCGAGAACATCTTGTAATAATGGTCGTAGGAATCCTATGTGGCCTCTTAATGTACCCTGATAAAATATGAACCTACAATTCTGGATCCGATTGAACCACACCAAACCCTAATAGTAAAACGTCTTTGTGGATACCATTGTTGCACTAATAGAATATTTTCTCTATTTCAATAATGACCATTCATTCTATAGTACATAGCGCGATTTAAAAAATTTGCTTCGTTACTCCACAAAATTTGGCGGTAAGCTTTAGGTCTTCAATCCATTTCAGATTGAACCATCTAATTTTCTACATCACCGTTTCTAACATTTGGGCTGGTTGATACTTAAACGGCGAAAATGTGTGTTTCTTCAAAATCCTTTGAGTATTTGTACAAGAAATGCTGCTTTCTGTAGATAATTGTCTCATCAAATTCTTTGGATTGAATTCCAAATGGCAATTTCCGTTTCTTCTGAAATAATATTGCCCTTCTTTGATCTTTTTTTGGCAAAAACATTTTCGTTACTTTTAAATTGTCGATATAATCTTAAGAAGTAATGCCGGTGAGGCGCTTCATGGCCAGGAAACGATTCACTGCATCGTGGAACCACTTTTTCCCAATTTTTTGGCACAGCAAATATGCTTCCAGTATATCACATTTTCAAATTAATTAATAGTAAATTGCACACAATGTCAGTTATTTTGCTTTATTGATTCTTGAACCATTTTATTTGAAGGACTCAGGTAAGTGCTCAAGTACTTATTTTCAACTTTTTCGAAAAAAAGCCGAAAAATTTGGTTATGCATTATTTTTATATAAAAATGTACAGAATGTTCCATTAGAAGTACATAATACGATTTTTGAAACAACTAGGAACCGTAATGTTCGACTGCTTTTCTGTTTTCACTATCGTAATCAGCGGAAGAAATATTACATCTTTCGCGATTTAACCAACCATGTAGCTCCTATAATAACCGAGATAGCAATGGGGAACACTTAATTTTGATCGGCCTGTATATCATTAACAGATACGTGGTTTTCTGAATTTCAGAAAAAAACCTAGATTGTAAGTTATTTCTCGATTAATGGTGATTGCAATACCCGAAAAATACGAAGCTTCCCAACTTTTATTTACTTTAATTTCTACTTTTAGTCTTCATCAGGGTGTAGTTCAGAACCGATAATAATCAAATTTCGGACACTGAAAAGTATGAGCTCGGCTCAGACGGTTGTTGTAATTTCAATTCTACTCGCGATGCTGGATAAAAGAGTACTTAACTCGATATTTCGACTGTCAACAGTATTAACACTGCTGACAGTCGAAATATCGCTGAAAAATAAATTAGAATTTACATAAATAAGTATCAGCTGTAACAGAATTTACAAAGTTGTTATGTTTTCTTTTTGGTTGAAATAAAAATGAGTAACGCCTATATATGTATAAAGCGACATGCACGGAACAATGGTAAGAAAATTGCCATTGCCAAGCGGATGAATTTTCCATTCTGTGTTGTTAATCAAAATGTAAATAGGATTGTGGATTGTCGTAAAGGGTTAATTAATGAGAGGAACACAGAGCATCTTCAATGCGCGCCACACATACGAATTTACTTAAAATTAAGTTTTCCTCTTTAGTTCCTAACCTCTAAATGATTATAACACAAGATTGTCCACCGGCAAGTAAATTTCATTGTAATAAATTTATATAGGGAGATATGACTGTACTGTTCATACAAAATCAAATTAAATTAAGTTTAACACACTAGTTCCATGTAAGAGCTTGTCTCATAAAGTTTTATTAATCCCTTGGGAAATATTACACTAAAGTAGTTCCTCTCATGGTGTGGAGATGGGAACAACACTAACAATATTGTTCTAATTAGTACTGCAGCTAGCTGCAGGGTAGGATGATACAACGATATTGCAATTTGAAGATTGACAGAACGATTTAACTTATGAAATCTTTAGTGAAGGGATTTGAAAAGAAAATCTACCTATTTCTGTGTTTAACGCTCTCATACAAACTCAGATAGAAAGATAATGGCTTATCAAAACCATAACAACATAATATTTACCTGAAGCAAGTCGAAAAAGAAATTGCTGTGTCAGTTAAAAATTGACAACATCGTAGAGATTTCTATTCAATAAATTCAACATAAAAGATTGTGTATGTGATGTTAAGTGAAGTAATGTGTAATGTGTATATAAATAACGTTTTATACGACCATTATTTCAATCTGGATACAAACGAGATGAATCCACAAGCAGTATTTCAAGGCGCAATATATAATGTATAAATTATGTAGGCAAAAAATATTTAAACTTAGAAGATGTCTATGCGGCAAAATCGCTATTAGAACTACGGATATCTAGTGATAGATACTAACAAAGTGTGCATATAGATTCATAGAAAAGACCGAATGCAAGTTGTATGACTCTATTTTTAATTTGCCTTATGATCATATGGAAAACATCTAAATGCGGATTGAATTTATTAAAAATGCATTCCACGGAATCGTGTGTTTCTCTTTTTCGGCGAAGGGTAGCGAGCTTAAAAAAAATGGCGAAGCTCAAAAAAGTAAATTTCAAGAATTTCCTCTATTCTACTAAACTAAACTTCAAAACAAGGATTCCAATCCAGTGAGTTGTAGGATCAATTACTACTACATAGAAAAAAATAATGGTTCTAAGGGCAATCGCGGAAGTAAAGGCTCGACAAAACCTTTATAAAGAAACTAAGCATGCTGTAAACGTTCCTGATTATGTCTTCGATGTGAACATCAAACATTTACTAACTACCAAGAGTGATTCTCAAACATTTGATAGTATTCACGACTTCGATGGCTTGTCCTTCCAAATAATTTTATTGTGAGTAAAAGATATATATATATATATATTTTAGAGTTTTAGAATAATTGATTATATTTTCAGTATGCTATGATCTTATTTAAATCATCTTGCAATTGATAAGTATTATGAGCTAACTCAGTAGCTTTGTGTACGTTTAAATCATCCGCGTATAGTAAATATTTTGAATATTTGAAGCAGTAATGAATATCATCAACATACCTACCGGACAAAAAGTAGTGACCCGACGTGGCTGCTCTGCGCTACAGCAGAGATACCAACAGCCCATTCCGAACTAAGACCATACAATACTGCTTTCTAACCAAGAAGCTCTTTAGATTACGATAAGCTCGTTGAGTATTTAATAAAATTTCTTGTCAGACGGTAGAAAGTATTATCAATAAGTATACCTAAGCTGACGGCTTTGGTAACTAGAAGTAAATTTTGACAATCACTATGCAGCTGGATAGACCTCCGCGAGCCCTTGCAAAGTTGGTGATTACCAAAAGTAACACCGTAGATTTTTGCAAATTTAGAAGAAATGAATGCATGAATATCCATCAAAATCTTTTTGAATATCTGCCAAAGCAGTTGAATTCATGTGGCGTGTGAAAGAGTGGTGGATTTGTGTATCATTAGCATTGTCAAAGAATGTAGCGATGTTCAATTAGGCATTAAAACCTTTGAAAAGAGGGAGTGATCGTAAATCACGATCAAAAGTCGAGCATTGTCACTTTCGACAAACGTAATTGCAGATGGCCATAAAATGCTGTAATTCGATATGTTCGCCGCTGGTGGTCGTCTTTTTTCCTACTAAGTTGGTACTTCAGATACATTTTAAACTAACTCAAAGGGGCGAGAAAATAGGCTCACTTTCACATAAAACGTGCAATATCATTGTATATACAGAGCATTCTCACATAGTCACCAGAAGCGTACGAAGCAAATATACACATAGTTAAGAACAACAAGTTTTACTTTTCTTTCACCTACACAACGTTGATGTCATAAGAAAAAATAGTTACGTGCATTCATTAGT
The DNA here is from genome assembly GCA_949128085.1 of Cetonia aurata. Taxonomy (NCBI): domain Eukaryota; kingdom Metazoa; phylum Arthropoda; class Insecta; order Coleoptera; family Scarabaeidae; genus Cetonia; species Cetonia aurata. Next base: position 18,857,932 of record OX421886.1, on the reverse strand, counting down.
TAAATAACATCAAAAGCTACATAATCTCATAACAAGCATACATGTGAATCGTACATGTCCTAACAGAAGCAAACAAATTACAAATATGCAATGTGCAATTTTTCTTACAGTGTGAAATCATTTGGCTTGCATTCGGCAGAAATATAGTAAAAAGCAAAGGATCTTAAGATAGATATGAGCCCAGTGAAGGAAAAGTTAAATAAGAATCACACTAGTAAATTTACTGATTCACTTGATAAACCCCTAAAATGTATGATGACACCTAGTACATCGTGGTTTTCAACATACATATTTAGCTCGTACCAAACTGGAATATGTTGGTACTGTGTGGGAACCTGTCTACTAAATGTGGATGTATAATTGAATCAATACAAATGATTTTACCAAGTTATTTGGTTAAACCACTCCACGGTCTAAGTGACAAGCCTAGCTTATTAAAAAGGATAAATATGTACGTTCCATGTTTCGGCTCACAAAGTTCACTCATTTTACCCTACCTATTTTTTCAATATAATTAAGAAAGGATATCTGAGAATGACGGTTTGTTGGATTAGTTTCTGTTTTATTACTCGTTATTTGTTTTATGATAATGCGTCAGGAAAAGTCCGATTATTTAAATATTTACACAAGAATAGGCCGAAAGTAGAAGCGAGCAAAACATAACTCATGTTTTATGACGAACGTGTTTCACCAACTGGGGTTTAATTTCAGCGTTGATATCGTAAAATCCCGTTCTATTCGTACGCGCGCTGTAAGTAACGCAATAAATATCGGAAATAATTTCCATTAACACATTTGCTCTTTTTGTCATCAATTTGTTTTAGAGAAATATTCTGCTACGACCCTGACCGTAAAGAGATATCCCAACTCTACTTATTATCAACTCTACAAAGAAAAGTTTGTTGGATTGAATACCTTTTTTACATGACAGGGATTTTCGTGTTTAAGTACCCATACCGATAAAGATCCTCTTTATATTATCTCGACCTCGAAAACACCTTCGCTCTTTACAGCGGAAAATGGCTATTGCTGAGTAAACTGCGCCAACCGCATCCTGTTTAAAATTAATCTTAGTTTACTTTTATAAAAAGTAATTGATTCTGCAATTACAAATCACATTGAAAAACCACGTCTGTAACTATATCGTAAAAGCATTTTATCTAAAAGAACTCAATTTCATTTGTATTATATTACATTTCCCTTCGTCTATGAATTATACCGAAGGAACACGGTGACCTAAATAGCTAAAGTGAGTACGCGAATGTTGTTATCGGGAGAATATCTTTTCCTAAAATAGCACCACATGTCGCAGAAATAATACCGAGGGTGAGTAAAAATAAAACGTAAACAACGTTATAGTGCAGAAACATGCGGAAAACAGAAAATAGTTGAAAAATGAATGCGTTTGGTAAAGAAAACCATTAAAAATAGGTCACCAAAAATTTTAATCCAAAGATTAACTAAACAATTAGAATAACTGATATTAACAATACAGTGTAACCTGTAGGTAATTAGCAAATGTTTGCTAATTATACATACAATAGTAAGAAGTGATACATACATATATGAAACACAAATTGAACGTAATATTGAATTAATTTAAGGTATTAAACAATTTTTTAGGATTAAAGTGTTTGTAGCTTAGATTTTTAATTATCGCCCATAAGCAAAAAATTATTGCCTATGTAAGGTGCAAAAGGTATGGCATATTTCTAGAGAATCTACTGAATGTTTAATACTTTTCTTTTAATCACCATAAGATCCGTGGGGACCTGGAAGGAAATGCCACTCCAAAACATTATTGATCCCCCACGGAAAGACAATTGGGAATCCATGCGTGCTTTCTGTATTTTTTTTCTCGTCTACTTCAGATAAAAACGTCGTCAGTAAACAAGACACTCTTCCAGTAGTCCAACTCTTAATCCACATGTTACCGGGCAAACTCCAGTCAAACTTCCACTCAAGATTCCTTGAGCCTTCCTTTTACTGTTGTGGGAGAAATTGCAACATTTCAAATACCTCAAAGTTGATTTTTTTTTATTCTTTATTATTATAGATCTCCGGAAAAAGATAATGAACGAATGATCTGAACCACCCAGTAGTATATCAATATCATCAATATTGTGCACTTATTCATTACATTTACAGGTGGACGTTTCCGTGGTCATTGTCCATGCTATACACCTTGTCTGATTTCCGGATCGAAACCGCATCCTAGAGCTGCTTCTGATTGACGTTTTGATCACAGACGTATGGAACATTTCTAGCTCTGCTAATTCTATCGCTGTTGAGAGTCAGGTGACGGTTTTAATCCGTAAACGAAGCAGTGTTCCATATGTTTAAGGTGAAACTAAGGACGAATATGTCTAATATGGCTTCTTTGTACACTTACCGATATCCAGAATGACCGGCTTAATGCGTGATCTAAACTGCGTGCCAGTCGAGTATGTGGCACGTTGTGCTCATTTAGGCCGGACATTTGGGGTGTTTGAGTGTAGATGTGGGATAGACATTACGCGTATATACTCCTGCATTACTTGCCAACTTTTGTTGACTCGCTTTTTGCCTTTTCCGTATATCCCCGTAGTCCTGAACAGCTTCGTGTGGTTTCGCCCTTAATTTTCAACATAGTACATCTTGCACTTGACGTGCCCCCTTATTCAGGAATGTAAAGTACTATTAGACAAAATTAATGACATTCTGTTAAAGAAAAAAAAAAGAATCTAAATACATCTAGGGCCGCTCTCCTTAAAACGGGGTAATTGAATAGCCTCAGTATGCATGCCGTTGAATGCCTCCGAGTCTATTAAAATAGAAGCGAGTGCAATGTGAGCACAATGCGATTAACAATGAGTTCAAGTAAGAATAATAAAAGTTTCCGTTCTATTCGGTAAATCACTATAGCATTCTTCGGGATTTTATTTAAAACTTCATCTCTTGTTTGCTGCATACGGTAGGTATACAATTCAGCAACATGCGGTGAAAATAACTCAAATATACAAAGAAGTACGTGGTAGTAAAGGAGCGTACGTCAGTTTTAATCATATCACTTAATCCCGCGTTTACAAAGAAACATTTTATCCAGGCTTGAATAGAATATTTCATAACCCAGTAATTTTCCAGTAATTAGACAAGAAAGACGTTTATTTGTTCTGAGGCGTTCTTCGTCTTTATTCAACTATGTACCTGCCTACAGTTAGAATTGATGTCAAAAGCTGATGAGTCCAGTCTCATTCATTCATGCACCGGGCGCTGTACGAAATTTTATTACTCGGAATGTCCCTACATGCAGTTTCTCGCATCCTCACCATCGTCGCATTCATAAATATGGAGATGGGGACACAAGAGGCTGCCTGTGTGGACATTCCAAGTAATAAAATTTCGTACGGCAGATGATTCAGCAGGACTAAGTTTTCAAGTATGCTGATAGGTAGGAATGTGAATTGAGCTCACATCGAATACTCGGTGTTTGGAAATTTTATTGCTTGGAGAGGCTGTGTGAAGAGACAGTCCAAGCACTCAAATTTTGAACGCGGAGTGTTCGTTGTGGCCTAAATTTACAACCCTGCTGATAAGTATATGGATGGCGTAAATACAATCATTTCGTCTTGCACTTTATGACCTTTTCAATAGTAAGTTATTTCAAACAAAAATAAGTGTTTCATACGCTTAAACAGACAATAATAATAATAAATAAACTCTATTTCTCCAACAGTGTTATACTATTCACAGGACAACAAATAAAAAGCAAATACGAAACTGTGCAATAATATATCAAAGTAAAATTGGTTGTCTAAATAAAATTAATTTAACAGTAACTATGAAAATGCAAACATAGATAAATAATCAATATAATATAAATATAAACTTAAGAATGAAATGACAGAATTTATGAAGTAAATATCCCTAAATAGTAAAAATTTTTATGATAAATGAAAATAAATAAACTGGTGCATTAAACTTGCACACAACATAAAGCATTGTAAACTAATATTAATCGTAAAAGTTGTTAAAATTTTTCAACAATGTTCACACTGGTTCTGACAGTAGAAAACCTATGTAATCTCTGGGAAGGCTACCACTCTATCTGTTTCGCCTATCAAATCAACTACGTAGGTTACGTTGCGACAACAAAACACTATGATCACTACCACGACCAGGGTAAATCGCATTTAACTTAAATGAAAGGTACCTTTAAAAGTGTGTCCGCATTCTTTCCATTATCAACAGTTGATGTGTATAATGAGGGCATCGTACAATTGACGCATGCTGCACACTTGCTTTGTAACAAAGCGAAGTAAATTTAAATACTTCACATCTTATAACAAAATCTAAGGTTTTAGCACATGATTGTTATGTGGTCCGAAAATGTCAGTTGAACATCAAATAGCGGCCCCAAACCACATACACTATCACTTCTAGTAATAAATTCCGATGCAATTGGTGGCCTGAACCCAATCATCCACCCCATCATTCATCATAGGATGATTGGGTTCAGGCATCTAGTATAAGGAATAATAGAAGATATCCCCACGTTGAACGATATCTTATTCAACAAACACCTACTAACAAATAAGTTAGTTTGTTTGAGTTAGTTTGTAGACTTATGGGATCAATGACATTCTCAAGAGTACTAAAAATTTTCGGATGATCTGCATAAACTAGGAAATCACAGTTCAAGATATTCAAAAAATTATTAATGTAAATATTAAATAGTAGAGGCCCAAGGTTGGATCCTTATGACACTTCAGACGTCAGTGAGAACTCATAAGATGAGTATCCGTTATTAAAAACTATACGCTATTTATATATGAGTCAATCAACTTAAATAACATTGGCCCAAAACCGATACCATCCAATTTAACTAAGAGTATTCTGTGGTCGATCGAATCAAATGATTTGATGAAATCTGTATAAATAACATCCACCTGCTTACGATTACCTAGAGCTGTTGAAATATATTGAGTAATGTTAGTCAAGTTTGTTAGTGTAGATCTACCAGATATGAATGTGTGTTGGTGCACAGATAGAAAAGGCTTCACACGCCTGGAGTATAGTTTTAGTTCCAGGAGCCATTCATGGACGACAGAATGCTTATAGTTAATACTGATCTTGTTACAATCACCATTCTTAAACAATGGTACAACTTTACATATTTTTTTATACATTACGGAAGGTGAAAAATTTTATAATTGTATTAAATAAAATAAAAAGGCGATCCACCAAAGCCAATGCACATTCCCGCAACAAAATGGTAGAAAGCTGATCACCAATCGATGCTATATTAGCTTTGAGTTTTCTTAAACTGGATATCACATCATCTTCCGTATAATGTTGAAAGATGCACAGTAGCTGAATAATTTTTGAAGCAATGCGGTACTCTGACGAAATGCTTTAGAAAAATGAAAAGCAAATTTCTTAACTATTCCTGTAGGTTCATTTAGTTCTAGATCATTATAGAACATATGTCCCGGTATCCTAGACAGCACTCTTTTATTGTTAATGAATGACCAACAAGTTTTAGGATCACTAATAATATTTGATTCAGGGTTCTACTGATAAGCTTTATAGGCAGTGTCGGTCTTTAGCTTGAGTAGGCGACGAATTCTTTTATATTCATCCAAGGAATGTACAAATTTAGTTAACATTCACTTTATAAAGTAAAACTCCTTCAAAAACAATAAATGTGTTGATAAAATGTTGACTCACACGGGAACTACCTAGAGGAAGATATAATTTTAGTCATACAGCTATCCCAGATTTCAAATAGTTTAGAATAAAATTTACCCACTTATGCAGTTACATCATCGTTATGAAACTAAAACATGTTAAGATACCTACTCAAGTTTGTTTAAAAATATTTAAGTTTAAGGCGGTCAGATATATCAAGAAAGTCATGTCTGCTTGTTATTTGAAAAGGTTAAAGTCTTTTTGGGAAACAGAACGTGGGTCGTAATTGCTTTATAATGATCGTGTTCGCAATAATGAAAAAAAAGGAAAAAACAAATGCGAACATCTTTAACAAAACAGGGGTTTCAGTACTTCTTGAGGCAAAGATATAAATATAATACTTAAAGTTAGTATTGTTTGTTTTATTTGATAGTTTGTTCAGGTAGATTAATGTTGTGAGATTTTAAAAATAAATTGCAGATTAGATTGATCAAAATTGTTTATGTATGAGATTTGAAATAAGAAACCTCATAAGTTTTTATTATATCTAACTTGCACTAAAAATTCTATTTAATCGTTAACCCAGAAAAGAATGTGAAGTTACCTTTATTACAGAAGGGTATATGTAGACATTTTGGCCTAGTTACAGTTACCTAGTTTTCTTTTAAAAATACCAATGTATTTTCGTTTATCTTTGGTATGTGATGGCCTTTACTTCTAATAAAACGAATGCTAGCGATTTGATATCGAAATCAAATTGGAACGTTATTTATGGTGGATGTAATGAAAGCTTTTGGCGGATTAAAAGGATCACCTTCCACTGTGCATGGAGGTTCTATCTTTTTCTAAGCGAAATAAAATTACCTATTACCTAATGCGAATTTTACGCCAGTCCACGCCTCTCTAACGTAACTAATGAAACGTCGATACAAAGGTCTACGTCTGGAACGATGGTGTTCGTCTTGCTTTTCAGGGTCGCCTTCCGAAAGACTATTTTGCGACTTCGATGAAGCTTGCTGCAGTTGCTGCTGTTTACGCTGTTGTGCCGGTAACACTGGCTGCGGCAGAATTTGAGATAGCTGGTGTTGCTGTGACTGCTGTTGGATTTGCTGCTGTTGATTCTGTTGCATTATGCACCCGGCATTGTACCAGACGAGCGCAAGGCTCCATATAAGACGCTACATCTTATTTTCAACTTGTCATAAACATTCGCACACCGGCGGTCTAGAGCGCATGCATAATTAGGGTAAGCGACTTCGGGTGAGGTGTGTGTTAGTTTTGTTAGTGGAGGCCCGCGACTCGTTCGACATCTGCAAGAAAGAAAATTTACAAATTACCATGACACTGAATATGCATAGAATTGGAGGCGCACTAAGTCAGGGGTTTGTTTCCCCATTTTAATTTGAATTCGCAATGAGAAGATTAAAGTGGAATTAATTTCGTAACTGAATGGAATATGCTTTCGTTAAATATAAAGTTTCGGAGGTAACGCTGATGGATTTATTAAGTATATGAGTGAATGTGGTAGGAAATTAATTTTAACATGTGCTCAATTACAAAATTTATAGTTGAATGATTAATTATATATACATATCCATATAATTGAATGACTACTAAAGATGTATGCAAGGTATACACATAGAAGATATACAGTGACAAGGAAAACTATGTAATTTCTTTCATTATTTATTGTAAAACTACACTGCAAGATATAAAAGATATCCACTATCAGCGCCTATAAGTGTAAGTGAATTTCTTCAAATCATTAGACATATTATTATAGAAACTAGCTAGAAAGCTGGGGCCGTTCACCCGTCCAACTAAGTAAGTCGTCAAATGACGGATTACGCCCCAAACAGCGGACCGGTTAAAGCACACCACCCTCCGCTAATCCTCGTACACAACTATGGTTTGGGATCGTCGATACACCCTGTATATTCCTTTTTCTTAATTCTTGCCTCTCACTTGTAAAAAGACTCGACGCTTCGCGTCTCGCAGTCGTTCGTTTGATAACCGATTACGACCCACCTCAGCAGACTCGCTAAACCGCACCACTTTCCCCTTTCTTTCAAATTCCTCCCACTTTTATTTATTGGTGTCCTATCGTTTGTGCTATATACTTAATATTTTCATGATTATGTTTTTTTTGTCTTTGCAAATTCGAGATATATTGTTTCTCTGTGTTTCGCCATATGCTTATTAAGTAATTCTTATTTATCGTAAAGAGTGCGTGATATACAGTCCCTGACCATACTATTAGACGCACTTGATACTTTTTTCAGTTATTTCGACTGTTGACTTCATAACAACCATTATTTTGTTATAAAAATATTTTATTTTTTTAATTTGCAATCTTAGTAGCTAAACAAACAGAATAAAACTAATTTAAACAGTAAAATATATATATATTTTAAGGAAAAACTTCATTCGTACAAATTTTAGAAGAAAATCAATACATATCTGGAATCGTCACCAACGTATGCAGGAGACCGTTCAGAACTGCATTAGTAGCATGTCACGGCAAATTGAAGCGTTAATCGCCGCTAAAGGTGGCTCCACCAAATATTGATTTTCTTCTAAAATTTATACGAATGAAGTTTTTCCTTAAAATATATATATTTTACTGTTGAAATCAGTTTTTTTTCTGTTTGGTTAGCTACTAAGATTGCAAATTAAAAAAATAAAACATTTTTATGACAAAATAATGATTGTTATAAAATCAACAATCGAAATAACTGAAAAACTTCAAGTGCGTCTAATAGTATGGTCAGGGACTGTACAGATCTTCTCCGTGTACTTGAGAATATATTATATTTAATGTTGTTTATTACCGCTATATGCACGTCTCATTTTATCTTGTTTTGTATTATAAGTCCAAGGTGGGTTATATTCTGTTAGTTTTTGATTGTTAAGAAATCGTTCCTTCTTTGCGAATATTATGTTTTCTTAAATTTGATTTAGATACATTATATCCACTGTATAACATATACACATCATCTCCACACTCATATATTTTGGCCGTAAAAAGCATGTTCTAATAAACTATTGGTATATAGTATATATTTACAAGATTGCCGAAAGGATGCCTCCCGGCGGTAGACCATATTGTATAAGGAGATTACCTTTTGTTGTATCTATTTTAGTTGAGGCCTTTCATATACAGGCTTTTCCACGGTAGCTAGAAGTTTCCGAGGTTAGAAGAAACCTGGAACTCTGAATTTTTTGAATCCGGGGCTATTCAAGATTCTTTTTCATTTTAAAATATTTTCAGGGTCTTACCACTTCCGGTTATACCGGAAGTCGCCATAAACTTTCTTATTTTAAATGGAACAGCCTGTGTAATATTTCATTTTTAAATTTCTGCGAAAATTTTATGATGAGTTCTAATAGGTTTCCCTATACCTATTTCCAACTGCTACTTAGATATCTTGATTTTTTTGAAAATTTTGAAAGATGTAGCGTTATTTGCAACACAGTATCTATTGCCCAGTTTTCGACTGGTAATAAACACTTCTAGGGTAGATGGAAGCAAACGAATGACACTTTCGAAATCCACATTGCCAATTGATTTGTCGCATACAGGATGTCCAAAACTGCATGACCAATTACAAAATCTTCAAAGTTGAAAAAGTTCTTTTTTTTCAACTGGAACACGCTGTATATTATTGGATGATCAGATGCAGAATTTAATTCTGCACCGATTCGCTATGACTTTCCCTATACCTATTTACAACGGTTTTCTTGTTATGTTCTATGTGACCACCATTTTGGTTCAAACACTGAATCACTCTATCATGTACTCCTCGCGAAACCGATCTCCGAAGTTCGTCTGGGGTTATATTGGTGAACGCATCGTGAACACGGTTCAATAGTTCCTCTCTCGTTAATGCAGGTGTAGAGTACACTTGCACTACTATGGTCATATTGTTCTCTCGGAACCACTCTTTTACCACTAATGCAGTGTGTTTGTTGTTGTTGTGCTGTTGGTAGATCCATCGCAGTGGTATTTCTTCTTCGGCGGATGGGTACATGACGTTCTGTAAAATGTCTCTGTATACAAATCGATCCATTATGCCATTTATACGATGTAATAAAGATTCAACATCATTACCCAAAAAATAACCCTAAACCATTACATTACCACCGCCATGCTTCACACTTGTTTTCTAGTAGTGTGGATCAAGCCTTTTATTCATAGGGCGTCTTACGTGAGACATGCCATCTAAATCTACCATGTTGAACTTAGATTCATCACTGAATAATACCGTCTTCCACTTCTTGGTGGTCCAATTTAAATGTTCTTTTGCAAAAGCCGATCGGCTACGTCTTTGCTTTTTTGTTAACAAAGGTTTCTTTGCTGGACGTCTACTGTACAACCCGCTTTCCACTAATCGGCGTTGAATTGTTCGGGAACTAATTGTTAACTCAAGTTGACCCTTTATTCTACTAGCTGGCAAATCTGGGTTAATCTGATATTGTCTTTTGATTAAATTATTTTCTCGTTTAGTCGTTTTTCGTGGGCGGACAGAACGTAATGGGCTAACTGTTGTACCTCCTTTATTATACCGTTTAATGATCCTTGATACAATTGATTTACTTATAGCAAACTAGGAGCTGATGACAGTTTGAGGTGTTTCTCTCTCAAACATTTTCACAATTTGCATTTTAATATCTGCGTTGTACGTCTTTCGGGGTATTGTATTAGATTGTTTTATTTAACGATGCGTCAAGACCAACAGTGGTTTGTAAACTGATTGTAATAATGTTTGAATACCTTCACCTGTGCAAGCACACTAATATTAGAAAGGTATATATTACTTATTGTTCTGCCAAAAATCGTTTTTGAGTAGCATAGAGTTGCTAAGATATCAGCAACTCTATGCTAAGTGTGTTAAGTTTCCTTGCTGTTTTTAAATTTTTAATGTTAAATTCTAATGATTAGAATGTTAATTTAGTTCGAAATTTTAATTTTGTTTCATATAAAAGAATTTAAAAATAATTTAATTAAATAAAAGGTTTTCGTTGTTCAAAATTGGGACTTTTCATTGGGCAAGATTTTAATATTAATCAATTACTAATAGAAATAACTCCATGCTTATCTCATCCTAAATGTACACTGAGAAAAATAGATAGTAACAATAGGGACAACTAACTTTATAGTTGGTTGTATTATAATTATATTAGAGCGTACCATCTTCCTAATAAACAGTAATACATGGATGAATACTGGGTACTAGATAACGTATTGTTGTCCTTGAGTTAATATCATTCATTATATTTATAATACGTGGTAACATCTTTTTTTCTCCGTGTAAGTATACTAACAAAGGCCTTCTTTGTCGCTGTTATGCTAAATATATACTAAATAACAACATTACGGCAAATAACATATTTCTAATTTTATTAAAAGATATCTAGAAATTCTTTTTTATTTTAAATTAGTTTTCCCCTTTCCAGTATTTCACTCCTTTTTCATCCGTTGTGCCAGGCTTAAATTAAAGTCTTTCTAAACGATCATATTTTGAAATCGCAAATGACACTAGCGCTAAGTTATTAAATTTTAATCAAATTATCGTGATGCATTTAACAAGAGAGAGGCAGTAAACGAAAAGAATTTAATTTAGGAAGCTAAGTTTAAATTAAGATGATCGTTTGATTCCCGCCTCTGTGCTCGAGGGAGGCGATTATAATTTGTCGCACCATTTAAGGTCTTAAATTAGAAGAGCTTACGAATGCCATGAATGAAATTTTCATGAGGTGTAGACGATAATGGCAGTCGTTTTTACGTTTAAACGTCAAGATTTACAAGCATAGCGTCAGTTGAAGGCTAATAATTATAATAATTATGAAACGAGGAATTCAACAAAACAGCACAAGAAAAGTACAAAGAAGCAGATAAATCAGTCTACATAAGAGATTGAAAATTAAGAATTTATATAAGACCTTCAGTTAGCAAGTGATATTTGTCACTATTAGTTAAAGACGTCACAAAACTAGTCCGCTTAAACCAAAGGCTTGGTTTTTTCTTACATTCCTTTAACTTTCATAAAGAAACTTCTACATCAGTCTCTATCTTTTGCTCCGCTTCTGCAACCTCAAGTTTTCACACATTTCTCTTAGTGACCACAGCAGCATGCAGCTGCCTTCTCTTCTTACTTCTACTTGTTCTTTCTCCACCAGTTTTAGATCTGAGTAATCTCTTCATACGCATTATTAGTTCTTTACCCTCACCATATGTCGCCATTTTTATTTTCCAGAAAATTTCTTGTTGTTTCCCTGCTTTTTATGATTCGTTTCCAGGGCCGATGTTGACCATACTTTGAATAGTTTGATAATAAGAAAAGTATGTACACCACGCTTTGGATTTTTTTTATTTTGCGAGTACTTTGTTTCATAATAATTCCTGTAATATTTGGTATTAATTTTAACTAATTTTAATTCTCATTATAAATATATTCTTCTTCTTTTATGTTCATTATCGTTTAGAGCCCTGATTGTCAAAGAGAGTTTGGAACAAAGCCACCTCGGTGAAGTATTCCGCGTAAAGTCTCTTCACGAAAGAATCGATGTCTGTCTTTTGCTTTCAGAACTGTGGCTTCTTCTGGTCGTAATATTTATTTATATTTGTGGAGGAAGCAAGTCGTAAGCCTAAGCTTTTGATTGCTGCTTTCCATAATGTAAAGGCAGTTTCAAAGCAGCTACTACCCCTTAACCCTACAATGAATACCTAATTAATACACTTGAATGAGTATACTTGGGGTCACAAGTTACCCCAAAATTAGTATTTCTTTTACAGATGATACAAATATCAAATCGGTGATCGTTACATACATGTTTGGAACAGAAGCAATATACTACTCTGCATTCTCGATCAAGTGAGCGAGGACATACATAACATCTTGACGGTTTGGCTTTCTTTGTCGCTGGACCAGGCTGTTCCTCTTCTGAAATGTCTGGTAGTCCTAGTACTTCTCGTATTTCACTCTGCAGTTTGCCAGATATTTTTTTAGAAAGCCTGTTTACCATCCAAGGGTTTGCTAGTTGTAGTCCGAGTGACTGTAAAAACTTATTTCGAGTTACTTTGTTAGTGCTTCTTGTGACATTATGTAACACAAAGGCTTGATCAAGCATCCCGTAAAAATACCTAAGTGGCCATCTTCTCGTTTTTCTGAACACAGTGTAGTTATGAGTCATCTGGTAAAATGTCCGCCTTTAGTGGAGTTATAAAATTCAATAATTCTGGTTTTCTCGAAGCCTCATCAATATTCTTGTCAGAGTGCATTGTTGAAAGTAGTATGATCGATTTATTGTTTTTTGTGTAACCGAAACTAAGGTCAAGTTGTCTGAGAAAGCAAAAAAGAAGGTGGTATTTCTCGTTTATTGTGTCTTATAGTTCCAACGATTGTCAGACCTTTCTCTCTAAGCATTGCTTGGACCAATGGAATAGACGTAAACCAGTTATCCATTGTAATATTTCTATGTGATCCATGAATAGACTTGGATAACTCTTTTACTAAATACATTGGAACTGAGTCGGTTGATGGGTTGGTGTTTTTACCAATGTAGGGAATAGCACTTATCATGTAATATGTACGGGAATCACACATACATACAATCTTAATTCCATATTTATCAGGTTTAGACCCTATGTATACACGAAAAGGACATTTGCCTCTAAACCCAAGTAACTGCTCATCTATAGTGACGTAACAATGGGGAGAGTAATTCTTTGTACAATTTTCTATAAATTCCTCCCATCCTTTTTTTAAAGGCGAAAATTCAATCTTAAACAATTCAATAAATATTTAAAACGTACTTCAGGCATAATACATCTATAGATTCGAGGACCCTCTGGAGAAAACATCTGTTGTGTAGATAAATGTGCATCCTTTCTAGCACCAGCGATATACAAAGGGGCCTATCAACGCACTGATTTCTGCAGCATCTGTTGGATGTATATATTTCGTGTCTGGTTGGTAATTGACACTTTGTCTTTGCATTTCTTCATTTGTGTGAGTTACAATTTCATTCAAAATTGTGGGACTAAATAAAATGTCCCAAGCATCTTTTTCTATAGTAACTACACGTCTACTCTTTAGGGTAGGTACTTTTACCACGATGTTTCTCGAAGGAGTTCTTACTTTTGCAGGTTCTAGTAGGCGCCAAGTGAAACCAATTTTACCTCTCAAAACTTCTATACGTTGAGATGAAGTTTCTTCAAATTCCTCTTCTTCAGAAGAAGTTTCATCGGTGTGCTTTGACAACTCCTCCACATTGTCCTCACAGTCACTCCCTGCATCATTTTCATCACTCTCTGCTTCGTCGTACCATTTTAACACAGTCTTCTCATAGTATCTAATAAATTAATCGTTTTCTTGAACATATTTCACAAATTCTTTATCACTTGCAGTTCGAAGCAATAAAAAATCACAGTACGTAAACGTATTCTGGGGTAACTCACAGCCCCAAACAATTTTTTTTTTTAATCCTTTAAAACCTTTCTACCGTTAGGTGTAAGGTCATTGAGGTCGAGATTGAGGTTAATTTCTTGCCCTTATCTTCTCTCTCCACTTTTTCCGGTCTTTTGTCATTTCTCTTGTCTCATGCCAATTCATTTCTCTCTCGATCAATGCTTCCCTTATCTCATCGTTCCATGTTCTTCTTGGTCTTCCTCTTGAATTTTTTCCAGATATTTTAGTTTCATAAATTTTCTTAGTTGTTCTTTCTTCTGACATTCGACAAATATATCCATACCATCTTAGCTGTCCTTCTTCTATTTTCATTCGTATTGGTATCACTCCCAATTCTTCCCTTATTTCTTCATTCCTGATTATATCTATTCTCGTTTTGTTTACTACTTTTCTTAAGAATCTCATATCCATGGCGTTTATTCTGGATTTATGTTTTTCGTTTAGTGTCCAGGATTCGCAGCTGTACATCAGCGTTGGCCTTACTATTCTATTTATTACGTCGACTTTAACGTTCTTTTGCACCTCTCTTTTTTCCTAGGAATGTCTTTTTCATCATATTATATATCTTTCCACCCTTCTTCATCCTCTCATCTATTTCTTTGTCAATCTTTCCATCTGCTGCAATTATCCCGAAGTATTTCTATTCGTTGACCTGTTCAATTATTTGTCAGTTTATTTTAATGTTATGTTTCGTTTCCTCTTTTGCCACTATCATACTCTTTGTCTTATCTGTATTTATTTTCATATTAATTTTTGTAAGTTCTTCATTTAAGATGTTTATATTATGTTGCAGGTTTTCTTCGGTCTCTGCCACTACCACCATATCATCGGCATACATCAACTCTGCTATACTAACTAGTGGGTTTCATTTTCCAATATCCCAATTTTATTTGTTTTATTTTTGGTCTTGCCTTCCCAAACAATTTATATTGCAAAAACGACAAGCGCTACCGCAAATTTCAACATACGTGCTAATTCTGTTGGAAGTCGACTAACCTTATCTAGACAATCAGCGCAATCTACCGTGAACTAGAAAATTAGGCGGAAAAATTTGAAAGTGTTGGGGTAACTCGTAACCCCGGTATACCTTCTAGGGTTAATTGTTAATCTTCTAGAGGCGAAACCTTAACAACCTTAGCCTTCCGATTCAAAAACGTTATTCCCCAAACGTGGTCCTAAATACCGATACATGCCATATTACAATAAGTTGCCTGATGAAATTAAAGCAGTTCCAATGACGCATGGATTTAAGAGGGTATCGAATATTTTTTTTTTTAGAAAAAAGATTTTATAATGTTAATGTTGGATACGGTGTAGTATTTCTTTCATATGTTTTTTACATGGCTAGAATTTTACGAAGCGAAGGGACCAGAACACCTTAAGACCTCAATCCATATAAACGTATATTATAGACACATGTACAATATTAAACATACTTATGTAAAAATTAAATAAAGTATTTAAAGAAAAATTAAAATACACAATAGTTAACGAATCGAATTCTGTATACAATAGATATTGTATATTGGAGAAAATCATTGCTAGTGATTTTGTAAGTATATTTTCTATTTTCATTAGTGTGATTGTATCGCTTCATAAACTATGTACAATAACTATATTCATTATCCACCGTTTCCCACCTTTCTAAGCATAATCTCAGAGCCGTTAAATAAGTACGTTTTTGAAAACTGCCCATTTTCAGCATTTATGAAACTGTTTCAAGCCCTTTATTACCTTACTAGAATATACCGTATAGCCCCTGCATGCGAAAGTCTGCACATTGTGATAAAATTAGATGTTATGCAATCTACATTGAGTATGCAAAGCCCTTGTATAGTAATTACTGTCGCTATTGCCATTTCCGTCGACACCACCATAATGCCGCTAAGAGGATGCCAACTGAGCGGCGGTGATTCAGAGGCAAGATAATAATAAAATCAATATGCCAATGCATCATACGACGTCGGTATGCTTTATAAACCGAACACTGCTGGTGTCACATTTTCACGTAATTCGTTTTATTATTTTACGGGGCGCACTTACGATAATTGATCGGTAAATTTATCCTTCCAGTCGGATTGCATTTTACTATCGTCGTTTTACTACTGGCAATAAATGTTTGATATAAATATTTACGCGAGGATCTCCTGTAGCTGTAGCCGGAAGTCTTTGATTTAAGCTGCGTCTAAATTAGAATTTGCGGTCATAAAATACGCATAATCATTCGAATGTCGATAAACTAATTTATTTGACCGAGGATGATCTTGTAAAATGTAGATAGATTTCATGTGTATGGATTTACCTATGTGGTAAATTTCTTTTTAAACACGTCTTAAAGATGTGGTGGATTTTATTAATGTAAGAGTACGACAGCAATGTGGTATTACGGAAGACAAGTTATGGTTTCTGTAATAATAAAAAATAGTCTTAAATACGTTTAAAACCGAAGGCCATATTTTATTTATATAACCATGTAGCCTAACAGAAGCATGAAAATAAGATACGATCCCATTTCACGTAAACAAAAAGTATCTATTATGTTTTTTTATACATCATTTTATTACATGGCACCTACGCACTTGATGTATAGAAAACAAGCATAAAACTTGATACAAACATGTTATTATTCTTTTTATTTAACGGAGCAGTAATAGACAAAATATCAAATTATCTACAAAACATTTTCTAACACAAGAATTCATTTACACTAAAGAAATTTGTAACTTGAGAGATATTATACTCTAGCACCATTTGTGACATATAACAAAAAAAGCAATTCAACAATATAGATCCTATTTATTTGATTTTTAATATACATATACATATATATATAATATATTCATGATGGGGGGTTATATCGCCGTGACTAAAGCTCTTTATAACTTGTAATATACTATTTAATATCAATGAATTTATAATGTGATTGTTTAGTTATCATTCAGTACTGTTTTCCTATACGTTATATCGAATAAAAGACTCCAGTAATTGGGTTTTGGAACCTTTGGTGTAACAATAACTATCACACTGACAAAAGTCAATGCTAGGTTTATTGTTGTTTGGTGATAGTGGAAAAACCTAGCATTGACTTTTGTCAGTGGAATAAAAGACTGTTTAGCAAACGGTTCTTAATTTATTAGTGGTAGTGTGATTCCATCCATAATATGACAAAGAAATAAGCTCTCTTTGTATAAGTGAGTGGTGGTGTATTTAATTTACTCATTATTTATTAGCACAACCATTAGATATTCACCACAAATATTTGAGGAATTATTAAACTTAAAATATCATTGATGCTGGTGTTTCATTTTTAAAAGCGCTTATCAAATCTTTACGAGTCAAGAATATGTGGCAATACCGAGCATCTTTTTTTACAATTAAATTTTACCATTGCAATCAAAATTATAATTTAGAATATATTTGGATTGTGAGAAAATATATCTACCCCTTATCTCAGTCGTAATCAACTTTTATTTAGGCATGTCGTGCAAACAGTGTCAGGAAATTTTAGCGGTTTTAAGGTAAATATTTACATTTCCGGGGCTGCCTGTGTTGGTACAACCATTTTATACGCAGTATTCGTAAAAATTTGTATAAGTAAATATTCCTGAACGGCTTGTTAAGTACTATTTAATTTTAAAGTTAATCTTTTATCGCTAGAAGTATTTCAGACTGACTGACTGACTACTGAAAATTATTATGCTTCCAAAAACATACAGTTAGAAAAAGCATGCTACAAAATAAAAACGACAAGGAAAATAAATTAGTTACGCTTGAGGTTTACCACCTGAAGCTATATGAAGTAGCTTTTGAACGGAGAGATAGAGGGAAGTTGAAAAACTTATGTTTAGATTGCTAAAAACCACAAGGGAAATTGCTATCATCTGAAATACGCTTTCCGGAATTCTAAGCTGAACTAGTTTTGTATATTTCGCGACCTATCGTTGCAAATAACTAACAAGGGAAACAGATTTGGACAAAACTTGGTATGGATGTAGAGTATATGGACATCGTTTAACAACGAGAGTGCTCGAAGTTAGGACTACAAAGAAAAGGAATAGATGCAGGCAAAGTAATACATGTCATTAATAAAGCGATAAAAAGCAGAGGAAAGAAAGTGCAAGTAATGCTACCGCAGATGGAGAACCGAAGAAAATGCACTCCATTATGTCATTGGATAGCTTATATTAAAAAAAAATAACATGGGGTTCAAAAGGTCTTGCCTCTTCGGAGAGAGTTTTCATTAATTCTCTCAACGCTTTTGACAAATAATTGCTCAATGGTTTTGTCTGAACCTGAATCTCGCCATCGTTTCCTAGAACTTACAACACAATTTGGGCAAACTATACGACGTTTAGTCACACACTTTGAGGAGATACGAGATAATAACATATGAGGTCGGACACGGAGCAGCCGTTTCGCCTTGAATATTGCTGCTGTGGTTGCACATGTTAAAGGTATTCAAGAAGTCCAACAAACAAACCAAATGACGACGGGTTGCCCAACCAAGCGTCAATAGGCAAACCTTTATGATGAATTTTATTGAAACATTTGAAGATCTTCTTATACTATGTGCAAACATCAGCTTTTTCCTGCAGACAATCAATTTTGAATAAATTACAGCCATGCCACTCTAATCCAGCTGCGATGAGAATAACCTCCTAATGAAAATCATTAAAATCATTATGAGCGATTAGGTGGGTACATTTTTACCCCTGTAGATATGTGAAATTCTTATTTCACAGACCTTGGCGGCGTCAAAAGAGGAGTGGAAAATTTATTGCCAGAGGTTATGAAACAGAACGTGGACAATATTATGAATCGAGCTGGAATGTGCATTAACTCTGGCGATGGCATTTGAGTCATGTTATCTTCGCGATTTAATGGAGAAAAAGATAAATAAAGCTAATCAAAAAGCAGAACCACGTTTTCTCTTTACGAAGTTATTGGCTTAGGAACCTACGACTACAAAATCTAATATTTTGGGTAAGTGTAACAAAAACATTATCTTGTCAAGGAAACTTCATTTCTCCACCTACCTTGTTATATATAACAAAGACTGCCTAGCTTTCATATTTTAAGAAATTTTGCTTAATTATATGAATATTATTAAGCCGTTTTACCAAGTTTTTGGGGTAAAATCAAACCGGTGGTGCGCCACGTTTTCAAAATAAAATTGATTAAATGCAAATTGTTCACGAATCAACGCAATAATAGAAATTTGATTTATTAAAATATATGAAAATAATTAATGCAGTGCATCCGAAAAGCCTGGAAACATTCAAATAAAACTACGATTAGCTTTTTTGAGAGAAAATCATAAAACTTGCTAACCAATTATATAGAAATGCTTATCTTTATTGACACGTATCGTTTTTAACAGTTCTGACCACATTTAATTTTTATTTTAAACGACAATATGGTATTTTCTGATGAATAGGCTCAATAGTTCTTTACTTGATACGAGTCATAAGATCAACATTGAAAACCTTGAAGTACTAAAAAATGTAACATCCCCGAGAGAATTATCCGCTTTTGAAAGCATGTATATTAAAAGAGAATCTAAAAATAATAATTTATTAAATCGTGAACAGGCTCCACTCCACCATTCGGTGCTGATGGATTTATTAGTGTAAAAACACATTTCTTTCGCAGTTACATTTTGTATGAGTTCGGATTTCTCAGAATTCTAGCAGGTCAACGCAGGCGGTAAAGCACTTGTAAATATCGATTTAGGGTAGAGATAACTAAACATGTCTAGGTATTTTATCGTTTCTTAGTTCATTTGGTCTTCGGTTGAAAATAGAAGTCCACGAATTTCCGAAAAAATTGTCCCGAAATAATTTTAATCGTTGTAGCACGGAGTGATCGGATATCTTGTGTGTCATTATTGCGCTACGGTCCTTGCATATCTCAGTATACTTTGAAAGGAAAGATAAATCTTTTTCGATATTTCTTGCCGTGTTCAATAAGTATTATGCACTGAAGTAACCATAGAATAAACTCGAACAGTTGTTAAATTAAAAATACGTGAGATAAAAACTATCTTTTTATGTGCAAATTTAATATTAAAATCCATTGCCCGTGTTTAAAATATACGTTCAGTTACTGATAACAACACTTACTTCAACTACTTCTTTTTGTTAGCGTAAATAGCATGAAAACTATCCTAAAATATGTATTCCCAGTTATTTTTAACAAACATTGAATACTAAAAACCAATCTATCCGAAGCAAGGTAACGTAAATACATCCATACTTATTTACAATACTGTAGTCACAGAGCGATTCTAACATTTTATCGTGGGATTTTATTGCACTTGACGATTTTTCTTAAAGAAAAAAACAAAAACGATCCAATAGAAATGATTCCAAGCTCGCACAGGTTTTAACCACTCCAGTCGTTTCTATTTCTCAATGAGACGGAGAAATATATTCTGAAGTGGAAGGTTTTATTGGTTTTATAGCAAAACCATGTCACGTTGTATGGAATATACGGGTCAGTATTTTCAATTGAAAAGGCTATGTTTTATTCGTGGCAGTTTCGATATTTCTACCAGATCGCATAGAATTCTTTTTTCCTTCATATTTAGAGGATATGTTCCTTCTTCATGTTTCTATAAATATCTAATATCAACATGGGATGTTGGACGCCGTCATTCATATCGAAATAAAGTTGACGTGACACGATTTGCTCCCGCTTATTGTTAGTTGTAACACTTTACAAAAGCTGGAAGTCAATACGAATATAGAGTAACCTGAATGTATACAAGCATAAACAGAAACATTCACAATATTAATTTTAATATCAAAATAAAATTAATAACATCACATTATGTTAGTAATCTTATTCTGTGTGAGTTATAAAATGTTATAATTTTTTATCGTACTTTATGTATAGATTGCTCAGACGCCCCATAGTGTAGCGTTTGAAGCAATCTATTTCGATTAATATCGGCAGAACGAAAAGCGTCTCACTGCGAGCTGGCAATAAACATGACTGGATATGTTTGATTTAATTTCAACGGAACGTACGATGACTTATTGAAAACCGGTAAATGTCAAATAAACACTTCAGGTAAATAGCTCTGTTTAATGTGTCGAAGTGAACAGCGAGCTTCAAGATTGCGCGTGGAAATCAGATTCAATTCAAAGTCTTAAGTGCATATGCACATAAAATTTCTGCTGCAAGAATTCTGAGACAAGCGTGCTATATTACACATCAATAAAATACTACCTCAAGTATTATTATCAGAGTATTTAAATTACCCATAACTTTTGGTGGAGGCGCCTGGAATATTATTCTTATTTAGATATATAAATAGATTTATCGGATATTAGTGTATATAATATATGCAATACATAGAACCAGTAAAACCGTATAACTTTTAATGTTTTGATTAGAAAGCTTTAATTTTTAAAATATCTAGTTAGAAAGGATCGTCCAATATTCAACGTCTCGTTGCACCAATGCATGCACAGGTCCTGAATTTTAAATCTCTAGTTCTATAAAACAAGATAACAAACCAGGAGCTATGAATACTGCAACGTATAGTCTACGTTCTAGGGAAACAAAATGAAACATTAACGGCGATAAATCCATAAAAGTGCATGCAATGCGCTATCGCACTTCTTTCTTCCTTTAGCTATAAAAGAAAGCAAAGTTTGATTATCACTTTAATTTAATATATACAATATATGAGAATTATAAAGAATTTATTAATATATTTTTACTTTTCCGGATTGTCAGGACATAGTTTCTCACATTACGAAAAAGGATCACACTATGATTTCAGTTAAGACTGATAAATTTCAACATTCAGAGTAACTGATATAAAATATTGTAACGGTTCCTTTCAAACATTGCATATTTTTTCCTTACTTTTACGAAAATTGTATCCTGGATAAACAGCAAAATAATATTTCATATTTTAAGCTACATCGCAAAATTCTATATTGCCACGACATACACGCCAGCTATTCGAAATACTGCAATTCAATCTCAAGCACCATTGAGTTGATCCTTTATCCAGCACTATATATGTAATACACTTACTTGCAGACGAGAACGTATCGTTAACTCCGTCTTCTGCCATAGAAAAATATCTCGAGTATAACAACTTATATTTCCGGAAGCGCACAAAGTTAATTTTAGCGAATTTCTCTGTGAGACGTTCTGAAATCTTCTTTCAGCTTTTGTTTAGGAATAATGATCCTTAAGCTAATTATAGCTAGCAATCGGTTGGATTTTACGTACGTTATTATCGGCAATATAGTTGAAGGAATATAGGAACACAAATATGACTTTCTATGAATTTTCATTTATTAATTATTGAAAATGTGAAGTTAACATTAAGCGTTCCTTCTTTGCAAAATATAATATCAACAGAGAGCACATGGATGGTACTATAATTTACTTAAAAAATACATTTAATATAATGAAAATTGTAGCATAGCCGTAACGGGTAACAGGACAAAGATATATAAGTAATATAATATGTGAAGAGACTAGACTATGGAAAAAATTATACATCTTAATATTACAGAAGGAGCACTCGGTAGATCTCCCCTGCATCCTTTGCAATGGGCATACCAGAGGGGAAATCAGGAGAGGCTGCCCTACATAGTTTGGTGAGAGGACTCGAAAGGAGCCTTAATCAAAAGGAAGTTGCCCTTGCAGTGTTTTTACACAAAGAGGGCGCGTTTGACAATACATCAACGCCCTCAATCAACCGATCCTTAGTGGACCGGAATATTAACTAAACGACCATCAGATGGGTTGACTGCATGCTAAAAAGCAGAGATAAAGACATCGCCATGAGGACAACTAGAGGGTGCCCTCAAGGGGCAGTACTATCACCACTGCTGTGGAGCTTAGTCGTTGATAATATCATCAAGTCGTTAAACGACAACGGAATATGGACGCAAGGATACGCTGATGACATTGTCATAGTGGCTAGGGGGAAATTTCCGGGCGTATTGGCAGGCATCATGCGTAATGCACTGCGAAGTGTGGAGGAATGGTGTCTCTCACAAGGACTCTCAGTTAATCCACATAAAACAAAGTTGGTTGCTTTCACCAACATAAAGAAACTCAATGATCTAGACGGCATTAGACTGTTTGGGCAGGAGCTACAATTAACCAAAGAAGTAAAGTATATGGGTGTAACCCTCGATGCGAAACTGAAATGGAACAATCACCTAATTAAAACAACGACCAGGGCTACCCAACTGTTCTGGCACTGCAGGAGGGTTGTGGGCAAAACCTGAGGACTGAAGCCGAGGGTGATCCATTGGCTATACACGGCTGTGGTGAGGCCGGCGATGACGTATGGGGCAGTAGTCTGGTGGAAAAGGACAGAAGTGTCCTCCGCAGTGAAGCTGCTGACCGCTGTCCAGAGACAGGCATTGCTGGGAATCACTGGTGCAAACAACAGCACAGGGACCGCTTCTTTGGAAACGATCGTGGGCCTCCCGCCACTGGAGCTCTATGTGAAGGCGGAGGCAATGAATGCGATCCTTAGACTGAAAACCAACAGTTTGTGGCATCCCAACATTAAGGTTGGAGGGCACACTGATACTACGGGTACGATACTGGGCGGACCATTGCTTCAAATGCCGACGGACAGTATGGCACCCGAAATTATCTTCACTGAAAAGGTGAAAATCTCTATACCAAGCAGAGACCAGGCACGTAGGGTTACTAATGTTCTCAATGACTGGTTTACGGACGGATCCAAATCCAGCCAGGGCACAGGAGCCGGTATTTGCGTAGCCTCGTGCCTCCAGGCAGAGGTATTCGCCCTTGCAGCCTGCGCAGAAATGATTGCAAAGGGGGGCTGCATGAGGAGGAAAATAAGTATATTGACTGATAGCCAGGCTGCTATCAGGGCAGTCTCGAACACTGTAACTAGGTCAAAACTAGTTAGACACTGCAAACACTCCCTCAACTCACTGGCACAGGATCACACGGTGTCGCTGATTTGGGTGCCGGTACATGAGGATATAAAAGGCAACATAATAGCTGACGAACTAGCCAAGGAGAGCTCCCAAAATCATAGGTCCAGAGCCCGTATGTGGGATTACTAGGGATTCTGCTAAAAGGGAGATCTGGACCTGGCTGGACCATGCAAGCACAAACAAATGGAGAACGACAGAAGGTCAACTCCAAGCTAAAACGCTAATAGGGGATGGGGATGCCAAGTACTCTGATAACCTACTTAGACGCAGCAAGAAAGAAGGGGCTGGTAACTGGACACTGTCCCCTGAAGAAGCATCTTTGCAACACAGGCCGAGTAAGCGAACCGTGGTGCAGATGATGTGACCTACAGGAGGAAACGAGTTTACATGTAATCTGCACATGTGAGGAGTTGAAAGCACTCCAGCAGAAACATTTCGGGAAGGGTCTATTGGAGCCCTCGCAGGTTCTCAAGTTCCCACTGGGCAATATACCGGGCTTTATAGAGAACACCAAGCTGCTCGAGTGGAAGTAAGAGATTTAATAGGGACGGAAACAGAATGAATAATATGTGAATACATATAAAGAAAAAGTATACATAGATATAACAAAGAATTATTACAAACAGATTAAAGAAACCGCATCTCGATATTTTCAGTTGATTTTTTATAATGCCGGCACTGACTCGAAGCGAGTTGTATTTTGATTTAAATAGACAAATGACTTGTTATACATACATTTCCACATTAAAAATTCAAAGGTTATAAACAAATTGTTTATGATAATATTTATTTCGTTATTTCAGTACAAGCAATAGCTGTCTTTTGAAGTGATTTAGTTAACTGGAGTGCAGTGGCTTTTACAAATGCGATCTTCCATCGATGCTTACAATGATTGCGAAATGATTTACATAAATTGGGCAAACCAAACTAATAATATGCAAATGTGTTCATCGTGATACCCACGATAACTATTTGCATAGAACAATTACTCCGTAAATGCAAAATAAACACAAAGGAACAGGAACAATATATTTGTGTGGGATAATAATGGATCCACTAGAATAAAGAGAGACGTGATCAGGTAGAAATTGCACCACTTCCTTTAAATTAGGTATTGTAGTGTTGATTCATAGTAGCGGTAGAATTTTTATCT
This sequence comes from Cetonia aurata, assembly GCA_949128085.1. Lineage (NCBI taxonomy): Eukaryota > Metazoa > Arthropoda > Insecta > Coleoptera > Scarabaeidae > Cetonia > Cetonia aurata. The sequence continues at coordinate 18,832,682 of OX421886.1, read as the reverse complement.
CCAAAGTTATAAAACAAATATAAGAGGAAAATAATGTTAAAAGAAATGAATAAATATGTTATTGTATTAAAGAATTTCAACTACTAGAATAAATCTGATAGAAACTATGCGCTTTACCAATTAATTGTTGTCTATGGTAAGGGTAAATCATGTTCATGTTGCCTAGAAATAAATATTTATTTTAATATCTGTCATTGTTGGAAAGTTGTGAATTGCAAATGACATGAATATGAATAATTTATCAATTACGTATTTTGTTATTTTATTTCAATACCCACATTCACAAATTTATATTCGATTTCAATCCGCTTGCAGAAATAACATTACCCTCATACTTTAATGGCAAAATTTATTCTATAGATAAACCTTGAGTAACATCTACTTTATTACTTACTTAGAATAATATAATTCCACCACTTTCTTCAACGTTTGAGGATCGTACAAATCGCGCTCCTATCATATCTTCCACGATAAATTTTCTACGTAAAACGATGAATGTTATAACTTCACTTTATATAAAATTTATCCAAGACAGAAATTGTGTTGAATAAAAGCAAAAAAACCGCTCTCCTACTTATTATTCTCAGTTGTACGGGATATAAGTGTACTAAATATAGGTTACGCCCTAAGTTTAATGGACTTACATGGCCTACAAAAAGCTAACGTCCCTTTAGATTTTTATTTACAGAGCTGAATCAAATAACATTTCTCTTCTTCATATTTTTCTGTTGAAAACTAGGTTACCGGGAAATATCCAATAAAAGTTCTGATAATTCCATTTTTCGAAAGGAAGATATTGTGATGCTGTACCATTGTTTGCTTTTATTTTAACCTATTGTTACCTGTTTATCCATAAAGATGGGTGTGAAATTGAAATAATTTCGTGTATTTAAATTAAAGAATTGATAAACTGTCGAAAACTGAGATATCATACATAATGTAGTCATAAAATTGCGGTAAACAATAAATGAGGAATCTTGGTGTTAAAGGAAAACAGCACAGGTGCCCTCAAAATCATTTTATTTAACGTAAAGTAAACCAAACGAATTAAAGAAAGTTAATCAGACAAATAACTAATGATTTGAAATTAGTGAGCACTATGTCATATAACAAAGTTAAATGTGAGTATACAGTACAAGTGGGGACAGGATTAATTTACGGTTAAATAACGAACAAAAGAAAGTAAGTTACTTGGTAACCAAATACATGTAACTGCAGCAGCAGCAGAGCGCTTGGAGGTTCTTGACGAAGGATCTGGAGGTTTCAGGCGTGGAGAGGAGGCTTCGAAGCGGGTCTCCAGAACACAAAACTTGCCCAGGACACTTACATATAAGGAAGCAATGTAAGTTAGATTGTTTGAGAAGAAGAATGGAGAAATAAAGTTGAGACGGTTAAGGAATCAACCAATCTGAAAGCAGGACATATGCATTTGAAACAAATGCGAAAAAGCCTTGTAAATGGGCTAAATATGAAATAATGAGATGCTTCTCAGGCGTCAACATTGGCAAATGAATGACCGTTATTATGATACCTGACATGCCTATATTTAATACAAGAGATATTAAAAATAGAATTATGAATATTAAATGCATAAATAAACGTGATTAAATGCGTTAGAAAAGGATCTTTGCCTGCTAAAAATGGTCAATGCTCTGAAAGACTTTACAATGAGGTAATTGCAAAATATACTCGCACTGTCCGCATTTATAAAATTACAGCAAAGTTGCAAGGTTTATTGCTTCGTTTTCTGTGTGAAAGACACTGCAGATGTTGGATTCTTTGTCAAATGGTTTTAACAGAAAAAAAATTCTTAGAACCGCGTCAGTTTAAGTAAAATAGAACTCAAGTTGATAAAAATGCAATAAAGATAATATTAGCAAACGCTGTATGATTCTGAATAAGTAAGACTGCATTTTTGTTGTTTTAAATGCACTTTATTGTAACCGTTACACATGTATGTATGCCTCTTCACTCGTTCTCCTACAACATACTATAACATACGTAAATTCCTTTATGCGCATTGCTCACCTCTCCTTACACAAACTTCCAAAACCTCACAAGAGGGCGCCAATAGTTACAAATAGTCTTAAATATGTAACAAACGCTATAATTGGTTTTTGAAATTTTTACGTCGACATAGTTAGAGTAGAACACTGTATCATTATCAGTGTATTATTTTTGCATATGTTACAATTAATTTCTCATCAAAAATTCCGTTGAAGTTAAAAATAAAATAATATTTAAAGCAGAAAGTAAATTAAAAAAAAAACTAGGTATTTTACTACAGAATACAAGTCAATGATTGATGTTGACCCCATGTGTACGCCAAAAACAAGTAACGACTTCCTCTTATTCCGTATCTTCTAGGCGATTTATATAATGCTTTTACGTCCGTAACAAATACTGGGAAAAGAATGAAGATAAGCGTTCAAATTTATGATATCAATGCCGAATGAAATTTCTTTAAAAATCCGTCGTCTCTTGTTCTGCAGGAGAATACTCATTTCAGGCCAAAGAACAAATGTTATCGATTTGTTTACGCCAACATTTCGGCTGTAATAGCCCTCAGAGTGTGAGAGTGATGACAGCGTTCGCTATCGTAACGTTTTGTTCGCAGTTTTTGATATTTAACGGGATAAAACTTTAGAAGTGTTTATCAGTAACACAGAATGAAGATGCAAGATGACTAATAAATCATACCTTACACGTTGATAACAAACCGGCGGTATCGGCAGTTCTCTAAACAATCGTTTAATACCTCAGTTCTCAAACTTATTTTCATTACAATTCAGATAATGTAGCGCCTCACACAATGATTATAATGGTGGACGTTTAAATTACTTCAGAATGACGTCAACTTGATGATCTTAATATTTGGGGTAACTGATAACGTCCTTAAGATATTGCAAAAGGTGCGTACGACAACCCAGAGCGCAAATGACCATTGAACGTTGATTTACTAGCTGCGGAGTTTTAGAACAATTGGTGAGTTCTCCATTGGCGACGAGGTAATAATGTAATATTTGTTCTAATTCAGGAGTATGACAAAACAAGTAACTACATATTTATAAGTTTGTTTCCATCCACCCAAATTAATTATTGTCAGAGAACAATACACCAACCAGTACATGCAATGGAATTTCCATTTTCGTTTAAAGTGTGAAACATAATGGTGAGGTACGTGCTTATTACCTTTTTTGGAAGATATAGAAAAATGTTTCTTCAGCTTTAAAACTGGCAAATGCTATAAAGTTATTTCTACTTATGTGATTCGATATAAAATCGTTGTAAACTTCTTCTTCTCGCATCTATATTAACAAATTTTACAACATGATAAAGTCAAGATTCATGAATTTTGTTACACACTTTCCCACCTTTTATTACTGATGTTCCTTCTTCTACGTTATCTAGATGTTTATGTGTACTACAACAAAATGTTGTGTAACTATTCGAAACATGACAAGCAATGCAAAACAATCACATTTATTAATATACCAATAAAAGCAAAACTCTTACATCCTGTACACTGTTATCTCTGTCACGCAAATCAAAGTCTTACAAGACTGAATATCCCCGGCGGAAATTGTTTTTATTCTAACGAATTTCAGGTATTCCCTTGGGTAGTGAAGGTTCAAAGACGACGTCGAGAGGTACAACTGGCCAAGAAGGTACTATATTTACTTCAGAGTGCTGCGACGTAGCAGTATTGGGACGTGTTTGGGACTTGCATTGCTTGAAATGCCGTCGTCTACCTCTCGCAGAGCACAGGAATTTAGCTTTTCGTACATTTTAGCACTTTGAATGTATAAACGGGTGGCAGAAGCAAACATGCGTAAAATGTGTAATTATGTACGTGACGCTTTTGAGTTGTTTTGTGGAGTTGATGAATATTGAAATTTATTTTTTACTTAGTAAAATAATCAGGACAAGAATAATACTTAAGATCTGGCTGCATCACACAGGGGAACTCTTATTTCTTGCTGGAGATAAAAGGCAGTAAAGATATATTTTGGGTTATATATTCTCTTAGAAATCTCTTCAGATTATACATATATCGTCCAAGGTGAAGAATATTTTAAAAATCCATTGAAGTTCGTAAATTCTATTGGAATAATACTTTTCCATCTAAAATTTACAGAGAAGTATACTCTTAGGGACGTAATATCTAATTAAAAAGTCACCATGAAGTATGAAAATTACTTAATTATATAAAAATTTATATCCAAAGAAAAATTTTAAAAGGGGTTGGTAATTAACCTGACTTGTACTTCACATTTTAACAGCTTCCTGCCCTGTTTACGACACCAAAAGGAGTAACAAATTTAGCTCCTACTTTTAGTGTAAAATTAGAAATTTAAGCAAACGTATTTGAGTATAACAAAAATCCAAAAGAAAAATGAAAAAAATCCCTTACCACAAAAATTAAAAAGATACAATTCTAAATACGTATTTCGTATGAGGTAGATCAAAAATCTGGGATTTATGAAATAAGTTGTAGAGATTGTAATCAAAAATATGTTGGGCAAACTAGGCGCTCAATTTCAACTCGTTATAAAGAACGTATTGCACATTTCAAATACAACAGACCAGATAAATCTAGCGTTGCTCGAGATATTTTAGACACAGGTCACGGTATGCCTACAGATAGCCTTAGGCTAGTTAAAACTGTAAATAATTTTAGAGAATTAGATGGTTACGAAAGTATTTATATACTTAAAAACAAATGTAAATTAATGAATTCCGACAAAGGACCAATACCCGAGTCCAGCTTATAGGAATTATTGTTAACTTAATTGCTAGTTCGTCACGTTCCATTAGATTTAGATAGTCTATAAGCCCTGTTGTTTGTAAAGCATGTCAGTGTTATTCCACTAGTGATTTGGTGAAGAGCATATCTTCCAAGGTTTACCTTATCCGAAAACACTACGTTTAACACTGCTCTTCACTTGTTTTCTACTGAAGATGGCAACTTAGTTGCCGGAATACGTATTTAGATTTGTATCTTTTTAGTTTTTGTGGTAAGGGTTTTTTTTCATTTTTCTTTTGGATTTTTGTTATAGTTTTCAAGCCACAGTCTCCACCCATCACAGAATATTTGAGTATGTCCTAAGTGAATTCCAAAATTTTATTTACTTTAGAAATATCGCGATAGTTCCGTTAGTTTCATAGTCTCAGTTTGCAATAAGGCCAAGGAAAAAAGGATTAAAATATGGATTCTCTGATTTTTTTTTTTATGAAAATGGTAAATCTAGAGATAAAACTGTAATCTGAATAGTACTAAATGAATAAATCAATCTAAGATACTCATACTTACATTTGCAAGGAATGTCGTAACTTTGCCCGAAACTAACACTTTGGAAAGTATTTGCTAGTGTTTGTACACTTTCATGATACCATTGTGTATGCAAAATTAATAATGTTACTGATAGCTTGTGATAGCAAAATTTTTACAACCTTGTTTGGGAACTCGGCTATTACCGAGTGCCGTGGGTTCAAATCTCGAAAGGATTTAAATCGTTCTTTTTTTTTGTTATGAACCCTCATATAAGTCATCAGGGAAAACCCTTTGACCTCGGAGCATGGCTTCAGAATATCCCGGGAGTGCTGAGCGTTACCGCAAGTAAGCTCCTTCTTTGACCTTCTCTAACATTTCAGGACCATCAAAGTCGGAATGTCACCGGTTCAATTAATACTTTTACTCTGCTGTGTACTCTGCGATGTATATCCCACTGAGTAGGAGTCTGAGTTATCTCTTCTGCGCATATGCTCTAGTCTTTGGACATTGCTTTGTCCTGGCTCTTTTCTCTTCAAGTCTCGGAGAATGAGGGCAATGACACTTTCCCATTTACATGGGTCGTTCATCATAATATTGATAATCGTATGTATGGCTACTCTCTCATTCAGCTCTTGTTACAAAATCGCCGTGCGCTCTCCTCTGACAGCTTAAATTTCTTTAAGTAAGAGCGGAAGTACCATGCCAGGACGAAAATTGCCTCAAATAGTAGGACGTCCCTTTAAAGACATACTTAACACATGAAGATATGTCCAGCGCTCAAGTTTTTGCCCAGATCAAAGGTAATTCGTGTCTGGTCATCATTTTCTGCCACCTCTTTAACGTACGTTCGTTCACTTTGGTGTTTGTGACAATTTCTGTTTGACATTATAAAGCATGGACTGTTCCTCTTTCAAAATGTGGATGAGCGGGATCCCAGCTATCATCTGCGTTGTAATCGCAATCTCTTTGTCCCTTCTATATTTCAGAGCTCTTCCTCATGTTGGTGCGAAGTACGAAGTACAAGACCTTCTTCCTGCTACTTTATGCTTTTAGACATAGTTTTTAAAAGTACGCAGCCACCACCTTTTCTGAATATACCATACATGGGCGTCAAACCTTGTCCTGTTTACGATGACCCTTATGCACCTAGAAACCTCGGCTAATTCAAGTCCGTGTCCTTTCATCCAAACTTCTATCTTCGCTAGAGATTGATTGATCTTAAATACTAAGTCTCTAACACCTTCAGCCTCTATTACCAATGTCAGGTGGTCAATGAAGACTACGTTGATGGCCTCTCCATCTAATCGAGGTGAGGAATCCCACCATACAGTATGATATACAACGTTAGTCCGAGGGTGGAGCTCTACGTACCCCATTGCCTATTCCTATTCCTACATTTCTATCGATTTATATCTCTAGAACACTAAAATAGTTCTTGACTAAGTGTGGACAAATATAAAGGAATATTCCTTCCTTTTAATCTATGCATAATTTTGTTTCACAACACAATTTTAAAAGAATGCTTAATGCCCAGTCATCTTTTGACCTTTTGACTTCATCGGTTTCGATCTTTATTGCATGCATTGTTGATTTACCCTAGTGCGTGAAAGCTTCTTTTCCAATTCTGTCTCAAGCTTGACCATAATCATCCTGTCTCGCAGCTTTCCTGGTCAATGATCAACAAGCATAAAGGACTGCGCCCCTCCACAGAATATCTTGCTTCGGCCTTTTCTACACGGATAATTTTTACATCCTTCTATTGCGCCTGAAAACTCTGCTGCATTAGTAGTTGATTTAATCTAATCAATACGTCAGCTCACAGTCCAGATTCGACGTAGCACACTTCAACTATTCACATATTCACAAATTCATATTTTTGAGTTATAGGTGTTCAAATTATATTTTCTCAGAATTTCTTGGGAAGTTGGGTAAAAAGAAAAAATATACATTACCTAATGTATTTATGTAAAAAGGAGTAAGTTTAACTAATTCATCGTTCAAGCGCTATTATTTTTATCACAGTAGAACAGTGCACCGCGATGGAACAAGCAATTTATAAAATTCGTTATTAATACTGCAGGAAATGTCAGGATGGAACGTAGTACGGTCTTCGTAATAAAAACTTGTTGCCAGAATTAAATAAAACCGATGCTGGAAGAATAGTGTGGAACGACGTGGATTTCTTGCGCAAAAGACATTATCACCAACGTGCCAGGAAAGCGGAAAATACTTTTCGCCGTTATCACAAAAAGTGCTAAACTTGGGGTTTCATCTCATTGTTATTTCTAGGAAATAGACACATTACTGTTTCAACTCATCTATAAAACAGCAGCCCATAGTCGTTACAGTCCATGTATAGTTGAATTACAACAATCTTGAGTGATGGAAGCCATTTATCTTCCTTTTTGTTGCAAGGGCGTACTTACTTTGCACTTTTAATATTTTATAGACGTAGGTAATCAAAGCATCTGCTTCTTATGTTTGTTTCTTGGCGTAGGCGCCATTGTTAAGTAACATCTAAAACGTTCTAGGACGTAGTTTACTAGCGAAGCAGTAGCGAAATTATAGAGCTTTGTGTTTGGAATAGGATACAAGCGAATCCCTTCCTTCATCATTAATATAACGTTTTCTCATGTACTAACGAGAAACAGCTTTGCCATACTAAATTGCAAGATCAACTTACATAATGGAGGAAGTCGTTAGGATAATGCAAGGCTAATGGACAGTGAAAACTGTGTAACCATTGAATTGCGTAAATTTTGTTTATCTCTGGAAATAACGATGTTGACTTCTACTAGCGGAACCACCCATAGAGCCTGAGTAGGTCATAGGTAAAGATAATTCGCTGTATAATTATCTTACAGGATAGTGTAAGCAAGGATTCTTGTATAGCTGCAATCAAATTTTTTTTTATGTGGTAAGAAATGTAAGAACAGGCAGTGCCATTCAATAGATCACACATTAACTGTATATTTTACTTTACTGCCTTAATCTAAACTAAGCAACATGCTACATGTTCAGTCCATTATCTCGTAGGTTATCCGCACACTACACCCTTGTTCGTGCATTGTTCGCTTGCCGGTGATTATGTTCAAATCACTGACATTAATATACTTCGTGTCGCCGCCTGACATAATGGATTAAGGAAATCGTGCTTCGCGATACTCAAGTAATGGTTTCTAAGTTAATGCGGGAGTTATGTATGTGTATATCTAGCAGGTACTGTGTGAATTTATACGAGAAATCGGTAAAATCGATAGCTGCAGGGTAGATAATTGATGTTATAAATTATGACTAGATTGCTGTTAGAACGCACCTGTTGTATACTCTGTTGGTGTGCGAATTTGAGAAATGGCAAACCTTTTTCAACGTTTATCTAGACCACAACCTTATACAAAATGTTCTAGCAACAGGTGGCATTCAAATACGCCACCATATATTAGGAAGTTTTCGGTGTTATTTAAATAGGCTTACGTGGTTGCATATAAATGTTTATTGTATCTTAGGAGATTGAGAAATGCTAACTTATTGCTATTTTTCTACATAAAATCAGTACAAGGCGATAAAGTTAGTACATTACGCAAATATCACATATTAAGTATATCTTGGTTAAAAGTCCGTACCATTGTAGTTAAGCTACAAACTGCTCATGCAGATGTATATTCATATATCGCAACCACTAACGACGGCGTACCCCAAGGTAGCGTGCTCACTCCACTTCTATTTATCATATTTTTAAATGATATGTTTCAAGTAAATCAAAATGATAAACAACAAATGATTTGTGTTGCGTGCGATACGGATATCTTAATCAGAGAAATAGATTTTATTTCATTAAAAGAAACAGGTTTATTACTATTGCGAAGCCTAAAATAATGGTTTGAAAATAATCAAATTTAACATATTACGTAAATTACATATTGTAAAGAGAAAAAAAGTAACATTAGAGCATAAGTATAGTTATTTTAGAAACTGCATCCTGCTAAAGTGATTTCAGTAATCTTGAGTTCAATGTTGTTTGTTTTAGAACAATTTAGAGATATCTTTGTTGAAAGGTATGTTTTCTACGATGTTAGCCTTCCGTTTTGCCAGGAATTGCAGGAGTTACTCACTAGATTGCAGAATATAAATACAAACAAATTCTGTAACACAATTACTTTTAGTGCAATGTGAGCATCCTGAATTTAAAATTTGGGTTCTGCCCTATGTAATTTAAATGCGCTTATGACGTATTTTTTTGAAGTGTTATATTTGAAACTCAAAGCTTTCTTGTCTGTTTTATAGCGGTTCCTTACTAGCAGGGAACGCGCGTAAATTGTTTACGCCAGGCGTTACCTCATCTTATTGCAGTTAATCACTATTGACTTTTGATGGCTACCTGAGCATTGCTGAGACCGTTTACTCATGGTATTAAGTTTCCTGATGACGAATTTACATTTAAATTAAAATCGAAATATCTCACGCCGGTAAAATTAATTGACACGTTACCCGACTTCCCGTTTCCGATTTAAGAAGGGAACAGGTTAAGCTGACGGCGTCGGGGCGTCAGAATTTGATGTGACCGCCTTAACGAGAATAATTGTCCACAGTGGGAGTATCCTATTCGCGAGATAAGCTCGGAGAAATTGGATCGTGCCGCGGGAGAGATGTTGGCATCCGGTGACGCTCGACGGTCACGTATGCAACCCGTGTATAATTTAAACTATAAATCTTCCGAGAAAATCAAGAACGACGGCACTGTATTTCTGTATTGATAATATATATTTTTCGATCAGGCGTACATGCAATAAAAAGCTGTGAAACTGTTAGAATAGACATAAATGTTATATGGTTATACGTTGTATATTTAATAAAGATGCAGACATTTCTCAAACTGTCCCATAAAAGTACACAACTATTGAATATATTGATTATTGAGATAGATTGGAAGATTCAAATACATCCGCGTACACTTCATATACAAAGTAGTGCCAAGGACGGAACCTTCACCATTATTTACGGTAAATCGTTCATATTATAATACGTAATAATACGGCTTCGAGCCAAACCCAATTTAGTGTAGGATCGTGAATATTCGGCGTGTTTAATCATGTATCTACGTGAACGAAGCGCTTTGCATGAAGTGAATCTTTCACATTGCCTTCAGCAACATTCATTTCTCCGCACTAAGCGATTTGATTTTTAATTTTTCTTTGCTTATACATAGTTAAAAGGAAGGGACATTATGGCGTTTAGATAACTTATGTATTTATTTATTGTAAATAAGGATATAAAAATATATATTTATATCGTTAATCTAAACACTAGCTCTCATTTCTTGACAACTATTGCAACAGTTAGTTTTGAAATAAGATCATTCAATGAAGGAAATTTATTATTGTAAATTGTAAATAGTATAACGTTTTAGTACTAAATTATTCAATTTTCCTTCTTTCGAATATAAAAACACAACCTTAATAAGTATTTTATTTAAAAAAAGAAAAAAAAAAATACATTTTAATAATAATAATAATAATAGGCCTGTTTCTGTAGCGGCAGGAGTATGCGCAAATGAAATTTACTCGCATTAGAGGTGCGATTTGAACGACAATTTCGATCTGTGCAAATCGTTTGAACCGTTGCAGAAACAAACCTATAAATAATATAAATGTATTTGTAATAACACCATTACATTGTCATACTTCTTTTACATGTGTTATTTGAGTGATCATAATAAAGAATTCCAAGTAGATACAGAAATTTTATTAAATTAGGTATGTAAAAAAGATATTATATAGAGTTTATAAACCGAAATGTGAAATTTTTTTCTATAATTTGAAATAAACCTTGTTAAATTTATTTTGTTAAGTGATGTTTTCAATAACCAAATTTTTTAAATTCTTTACATTAAAATCAAACCATTTTTAATTCAAATTTGATGTGTAATTTCCGCACAAGCATGTCGTATTCTTGCGATTCGATTCTTGCATGTGTTTTATAACCTTTTTAAACTAAAACACCCCAAAATAAAGATCTAGTGTAGTCTGATCAGGCGATCTAGGTGGCCATTCAATCAGTTCGCTATGTCTGCCCATCCAAGGATTTGAAATTTTTTTATCTAGGCATCGTTTCATAATTCCCGCGTTATGAACTGAACAACCGTCTAGTTGAAAATTAAATTTATTCTTTCTGCAATAGGAAGTTCATCTTATTGCATTCGATAAAATATGTTCCTAAAAATTGCAAAAATTTCTCTGCGTTGATTTCTGTCAAAAATGAAGGGACAATACTCTTTGGATCGATATTCTGCACCAAACATTCGCATTTTCTGAATACTGCCCTTTGCAGTTAATCAGCGATTGGATTATTGATGTCCCAATGCGGGATATTTTGTCATGATACAATCCCACTTGTTGTGAAAGTAGCTTCATCACTAAATACAATATTACTTAAAAAATGTCTGTCATTTTATGTGTTTGCCAGGTATTCCAAGCGTTTTTCGCTATCACCTTGTTCTAAGTTCAGAGAGAGAGAAATTTTGAGTTAAATGGTTTCAATTCGTTCTTTTCAGAGCATCGCCGAATATTTTCCCGTGGTATATTTAGATCCAAACAAGCCACTCTTAGACGAGCGGGCACGGTGGCTGCCACGTTGGTTTGCCCCAGGCTTAAAAATGATATATATCATGCTTAGAAATGCCCTAAAATTATGAACAATGAAGTGCATAATGAACGTGATTCAATAGATGTTAGAAAAGGGCTTTTGGTCGCTAAACACCATAATTGCAAACTATGCTGGCATAGTCGGCATTTACGAAATTAAAGCAAACTTCCAACAAATTTTATTGCTTCCTTTTCTGTGAAAAAGAACCACACAGCATATGTTGAATTCATGGTCAAATGTTTTTACGAATAAACAATTCATGGCACGCGACCCTTAACAAAAATAAAAAACTCAGGTTGTAATAGAGATGCTTTTCTGTTACATGGTAACTGTAATAGATACCAAGTGCTTTTTAAAAGTAAATGCATGAAGAAAACTGTGATTATTCTAATAAAAGTAATTCTAAGATCCAAAGTCGAAGCAATAGCACTTTTTACAATTGTTTAAAATACCCCCTTTAAAAATGTGGCACTACCTCGCACTTTCAATGCATTGTTAGATCATTTCGAATTGATTTATGCTTATTTTGCGTTGAGCTTGTCTTATGTCACTTCAATTATTTGATCCATTCAAATGTCTATTAAATAATGCCATAAAAGCATCTAGTAGGTAAATTTACGAGATGATATATCTTACTCACAAATTCCGTTTGTGCATGATGGAATTCGTTCACAGTTTTGTGTGAATATTAAAGTATTTTTTAATGATTTTCTTTAACGTGTAGGTATAAACGCATTAAAAGTGACAAAAAAGCATGACGTTTTAAACGGACTTATTTGAGAATCTACTACAGGAACTAGATGAGGTAACAGACACCCTTTAAATTACGATCACAAAAGGAAAGGTGATTAATTTCGAGCCCTACAGGCGCAACTCCAAAGAAAATTGGCTTAAAACCGAAGGCTGGCAATTATACGATCAAATACCACGATCAATACGATCAAATGTGTTTCTGGAAAGGACGTCATCTTGTCCCTGCGCAATTCGTCTTTGCTCACATTTATCATATTCTCACAAGATTCATACATGTTGACTGATGAGTTAGGCATTAAACAAAAGTAGATATATGATGTTCTTATATGTCCAAGCATAATTACTGGAAAATTGATTGCGCGTCTACAGTTAGAGCCAAGATTTCTTGGACGCATCCAATAATACACATTAAAATCAACTTCTGAAAGTGGTATGGCCAAATAAAATAATATCTTCTTGAGGAACTAATTAGTAAAGGTTTTTATATTACTTTTCATCGTATTACATTAATTAAAAAATTATAATCACAAAAATTTGCACAAAAGTATTACAGCTTTTAGAGCAATCTAGGGTCATTGGAAATCCTTGCTCCAAATTCATTTACTTTCTTACAACAGATACAAATCTTTTTGCAGATTCTGAAATTAGCGGGTACTAGTAAAAATTCAATTTTGCTGTACCCAGAGTCGTTGCAAAATTATTCAATTTTTCAGTGTAGTGTTATTAGTGCTGCAATTTTGAGCATTTTTGTCACCATTATGATTTGATTTCTTCCTAATACTTTAATTCATGCAAAGTACCTCACTGTGCTACTAAACCGTATGATTTACATTTACATAAGAATTGTACTTATTACACTCTTACTAAACTCTCGAGTTCAAGAACGTTTTAAAACAAATTCTTTAATGGTTTGTTATAGTGCCCGTAGAGTTTACTCAATATATGAAATGGTGATGAATGTGACTTCCAGATAAGGCCTCGGAAAAAAGGAGATCGAGTACGGAAAAGGTACTAGTATCAAATCTCTAGAATAGGGTTGCACTGAAGTTACGAAGATTGATGGACGTGGTAAATATGGAAAACATTTAGCTCCGACCCCGAAGTTAGCGATGGCGAGCGCTTAAATATAACAAACGCGCCAAACCAATTTATGTGTGGTGTGCGGCACTAGTAAAGTTTTAAAATAATTTTCCCTGTTTAAACAAGAGCTTTGTACTTGCACGTACCGCTTCGAACGCTCGACATGAATAATGTGGTTTTCGCTCTGACTGCACAGTAAAATATAATGGTATCGTTCCCATTCGACTAAAGCAAATCCTAGAACAAACAGCAAGTAGACGTACCTGAACCAAAGAGTGTAGGTACAGAACCTAGAAACGTCAGACTTACAATGTATTTTCAGGAATACTTTATTCATCCTTGTCAAAATAATTAATTTTAGATACACTAAAATCTTACTCAATAACACACAACAAATCAACACCGGAGTTATAGAATTCGTTGTTAGAACTACTTCATATCCAAATTTGCTAAATTGTTCATGTCGTAATGATCATGTACAGCAGGCCATAGCTGCAGAAATTATCGCATTGCAAATTTTACCATCAATACACCTTGTTTGGTAAATATATAGTTCTAATTAATAAAGTTTAAAATAAATTCCATTAAATTTTTTCTATGGTTTTTCAAAACAATCTTTCCAAATAAGTGGCTCTAACATTTTATAGAAGAAATTAATACAAAACGATATATACAATTGTCTTATGTTCCAGAACAAATAATCCCATTTGGAGGAGGCTTCAGCAGCGACCAACTCTTTCTCTTCATTAGCGCGTTAGTGGACTCACATTCCTGGTGTGGAATTACTTGACATTAGTTTTTAAGGAGTATTTTCTATTTTGAGATAAAATATTTAACCCGGTTCAACATTAATCTTAATAGAGAATAATGAAGACTGAGAGAATCCAGAATCCCCAAGCGCAACCTGTCTGCATTGCGGAACCATCTAAAACAATCAAGTTTTCAGTACGATTTATACGGTTGCAGTTTATTTCATTTCTGCATGTAAAGAATAAATAGAAGACCGGTAGATTGCTTAAACGTTAGAAGACACAAATTCAATATCAATATAATAAATCTAAACGATTCATACAAGAACAGTGGTTGAAATGTTCTCCAATTAAACTTGTAATACAAGTTTAAACAGGTTTAACCAGTTTTTTTTTTTAATATATATAATGCAATAATCGTTGAAGCGATTACAAAGTAATTTTACATAGGTTGTTAGAATAAATAAGAGAAAGCTCAAACCCATATCTTGAAATTTTAATTTCAAATCTAATTTAGTCCTGAAGCTAATGGAAATTCCTATTTTTGTATCTTTTATTATTATGTGCTTATAGGAAATGGAAACTACAAAAGCTACTGCATCTCCTCTTGTATGCTGGTACATACGGCGGCGGTCCGCTTTTGAAGTCTTTATTAAAAATAGATAGCACAAAAGAGTACTTTAATGCTGAGATAAATGTTAAATAAAGCCCTTAACGGATTACTTCCTTCCAATGTTGAACAGTAAAACGCCAAATAGGTTAGCTGCCCTTTCTGTTACGTATAAAGAATAAAATCTAAATTGATAAGGTGACTATGAGCGCAGTGAAATACTGTGGTGCCCATTTGAAATTTTGAAATTATGGCTTTGCCATCTAGATGTCGCAACAATAAAATTCCGAGCACTACCGTGGATCTTACTTTTGTATTTCTTCTAATAAATAATTATTTATACCACATCCCCTTTATTTATAAAGTTATTTAAGATTAACAGTATATAAGTATGATTGTCTTATTTCCATTTGCAAATATTTAAAACAAAAGAGGATAGGGTTAAATAAAGAAGGGGGAGCATACTCACACAAATGTATATTTTTATAATAATGTTTGAAAGAAACTTATAGTATATAAAAGTATTTAGTTGTTGTGTACTGTATCTGTAGATAAAAAATTGTATTTCGAACAAAAATATTTATTTGTTATGCTAAGTAAATTGGTTTGCAATTTGTTATTGTTAGTTTTCACATGTGTTTATGCTCACATGTATACCTACTGAAATTGGCACGGTATCAGGAATGATAAACCGATTGCTGCGCAAAATTTGGCAAAGTTAAATTTATTTGACCATAGTCAACGAGAATTACAGGTTATCGATTAGCTAAAGTTTACATACAGATATAAGATATCTGATCTGGACTTATGTACTTACTGTTTAATTGACCACTACACTAAACAACTTTAAAGGAATTAAGCCAACAGTTAGTTCTATACTTAGTTAATAGATGAGTATATTTACTTAGAAGCGTAATTACACGAATGAACAACAAAGTTGGGTATGATTCAATTGGTAAAGCAAAACAAACACATCTGCACACAAACTTTCTGTGACATATGTATAGATTCGGGATCTGGATGCCAAAGAAAACTTATTTATTACATTACAAATGGTAGTTTGGATAAGAAAAGCAACAGCGTTTCAAGTCATACGAATATTAAAACAACACAATACGAATAGTTGCCTCATTTGTTGGTGGATGTGCTGAAACCGTCTATATACATAACGACAGCAGTCATTATCCCACACATTAATAAATAGGCCTTGGTACTAACAAAAAATTGAGGTAAAACAAAATATTATATCGGGAATTTGACACATTATAAGATGCATACCGTTTGCGATTGGTTTGTCTGGAATTTTGGTATTAATTATTATCGTTTGACTTCATTATTATTCAGGAGCAACGGATTACTTAAATGGTATCGAACTGAAGATCCATATCCACACCATGTAGTTTTTCAAAAATCCTCGAAAGAGCAATGTAGAAAAGTTTAATGTCATTTTCTATTTAATAATAATTTAATTGCTCTTAGTCAATATGGGTTTGTCAATGGCAAGTGCACGGATGACCCGGTATTTCTAGCATTTAGTATTCCTAGCTGTTTTATGAAATAAGTGTTAATATTGTAAAAACTAACAGGAATAAGTATGTCAAACGCTCATACGGATCAATGCAGAATTTTGCGTTACATTTATTTCTGCAATGAAAAAATGCAAAATTCCATTTGAATAAAAATACATAATACCTAAAACAGATACAAATACCCAATTACAGGACAAAATGGAAAGAGTTGTTACTATGACAAACAATAAACAATAAACAATATATGGAGGTTTAACATAAAATAATCCTACTTAGCTTATAACAAAATTATTAATTAATTCTAACATAAAAAAAAAACTGAAAATACAACTGAACTAGTAAAAAAAGAAAAGAGTTATCAGAAATCACTTCGGGCTATATTAAGTATATTGGAAAGAGGCATGAAGTTGATGTCGCAGTCATGTGATATTAAGTTATAGTTATTACACATTCTAAAAATAGGAGCGAGGTATGCAATATTTGTTCGTGGCACTGATAAATAAAAGGTCATGTTATACCTAAATGCAAGCCGTGGTGAGAAAAAAGGTAAATTAGAGACTAAAAAGCTACAGTCAATGACATTGTGCACAGTATTATATAAGAATTTAATGGTGTTCATGCGATAACGTTTCTCCACCGAAAGCATGTCGAATTCTTGTAAAAGCAAATTGTAATCGTAGCGACGGGGTGGAAAAGTACCTTCAACTCTGAAATGCAGGTACTTGAGGAACTTGCGCTGAACTCGCTCAAGTGTCGTCTTATGTGTCTCATACACAGGATACCAAATTAAGGATGCGTATTCCAATTTAGAAAGCACATAAGAGCAATACAACATCCTGATGGCAGACACGTTACTAAACGGTAAAGTATTACGGATCTAAACAGTAAAGTATTACGGATCACAAATCCTAGCATCTTCAATGCAGATGAGACAGTTCGATTTATATGCTCTACAAAAGTAAATCTACTATCAAAATGCACCCCAAGATCTTTTAATGTTGTGCAGCGCTGCAATGCCGTGTCATCGAAAACATAGATATGCACAACTGGAGTGGTCTTTCTAGTATAGGTAATAACTTTGCACTTATTTACGTTCACCGCAAGTTTGTTGGTATCAGACCATTGTTTAATGGACTTTATTTCAGCCTATATATAAGACAATGCAATACAAACAATACGTTTGCTCCAATAATTTATTTATTTTTTATGGATTTAGTTAATATCAGGTATTGCCTTAATATTATTTCTTCTCTCAAATCGCCCCAAAAACTTTATAAAGGGAGTATTTATTAGTAGTAATGTATTAAAATTTTATTACGATACAATTCTTTTATATTCAAAATTATATCAATTAACGGGTGTACTTGTCTTCCTCTTTGTTAAACTAAAATATAGCACAAAGCATTATTAGCCTTATTGTAATACAAGAATTAAGAGTGGAAATAAGAAGCTTTACTGTAAGAGTGGAAAATTTCTGTTTGTAACGAGAGCTTTATTACGTATATGAATGTGGCATATAACTTGGTGATTATAAATCCTCCTATGTTCTGCGAAAAGTCCACTAGAAAAGCGTTTAAGAAAAAGACGAGCGTAATTTCGCAGAGCGAGGCCTTAACAGGAATTCATTTCCCAAGCTCGAGATTATTATTTGGCGGGAGATATAATGCGAGACGTTATAGAGTTGTGCTGAGCTGTGTTAAAACGATTAACTGCCCTGTGAGGGAGGAGCGTTTCCCTCATTATTATCCGAAGCACAAAAGCGGCGATTTACATCATCCCACGAATCATTTAATAAATTAAAAATACCAAGTCCCTGAAGATCGTTAGATATCTCAAAGGTGTCGGCCATCGGTGAAATGTAGGGATAAACAGGATTGGAGTTATAAAAAACTAACAAGTTGGTTAAATACGGCAAGATGTTTGTCTGGCTGCTATGAGGTAGATAAGCGTAAACAAGGGATGTATAGAGGTCGACAGGCACACATTAGGACGAGCTTTTCGACCGGTTGACTCAATTTCCAGGAAAACCCTATGTCAGTTACGTTGTGACGTATACTATTTTCCTGAGGAAACAAAGCCGACCACGCATTGGGCTCTTTATCCATAAAAAATATTTATGCTTATCGAGAACAGAAATAGATCCTTATTTACAAAAAGGTAATGGATAACATGATAAAGTGGATATAAACTTTGCGGTAATGAGGGCAGCGACCTAAGTATACATGTTGTCTCGACCGGTCAGTAAGAACTACTCCGATTTACAGCTAAGTTTGGAACATATAAGAAATAAGAAGAAGAAGAAGAAGTAGGTAAGGCAGAATTCGCAGAGTGAATTATAAAAAAAGAAATGGAACTTTAAAGGCACAATGGTAACCGAAAGACATACGTAAGTTTGTACAAAGTAGACGTAATTAAAGCTCCAAAATCAAATACAGAGAATGATACTGCCAAGTATTCGAGAAGTGTTCCATAATATACATAATTACTTATCTATCGCGTTTAGTTTATAAATTACCTGGATTGCTGTAATCATGGACATGATCAATTATATAGGTACCCTAACACGTATTGTACATAACGATTCTAGGCGCTCACTTTATCCGTTAGAAGGCAGTAACGCACCCTATCCAAACCGTACTTTGACACGTTCAAATAGTATTGCATTTCGCTTCACGGCTTTATATTCGCTGAGAAACAAGAAAGTACCACGTCGTTCTTAACCGTAATAATAAAGCAACCTTAATTTAAGGTAATTTATATGAAGATTTAATTTTTAGAAACGTTATTAACAATTTTATTCATGTTTTGCAAATGCGGATAAAGTGGCCACTCCATGTAAAATGGCTGTCACTAATACTAATTGTAAGTGATATATACTAGTGGCATCTACAGTCAAACGAACTACTTTTGTCCAATAGGTACTACAGTAAGTTGCATAATTCGCGTGATTTCCGCGAATGTGATGTCGCGTGTTAGGGATTCATATGCAAACAATTGTCATCCTGGATTTTATCCTATGCACTTTAATAATAATAATAGAAGTAATAATAATTTTTTTTTCTTCGAGTAATGAGAACATTGCATTCAGAAAATCAGATTACAAAAGCAATAGAAAAAGAGAGAAATCAAAAAACAAACACAAAAGGAGGGTATACAAACTATTGAAGTAATAGAATACAGAAGGAAATCAAGAAATAACTAATTACTCAAAAACCGTTCAATATTCATAGGTGAAAATTTGGTTGTAGGTCACTGATAGGGGGTCAAATATATGTCTCCATTTTCAGCCAAAAATCATCTGGGGCCGGCAACCCATACTTACTACGGCCTTTGCATGTAAAATATTCTTAATCAAACTCGTTAGTATTATAGTAAGCCTTTTGCTGTAACAGGCACTTAACATGGAACTTAAAAGCATCAATTGTTAACTCTTTATAAGTAACTGGTAAGATATTATAAAATTTGATGGCTTGATTGGCTCAGTTGTACGCCTTCGTATTTTACTGTAAGTTCATGTGTGTCTCTTGTAAATTTAAATAAGGTGTTGTTTTTTATGTTTAATTTTAAATTATAATTGTAAAACCAGCTTTTATTTACATCTAGTGTTTGTACAATCTTTTAGGGTGTCTAGGTTTGCGTAGACTAGAACACATCATCTGCGAAATGTGACACAAGATCCTACTGTATATCCAGTAATCGATTCAAGTAATCTAGGAATAGGATAGGACCAAGGATCCTTGAGGAACCCCCTACGCACTATCTCGCGGGACGATGTAAGCGTCGCACCGCTGCTACTCTGCGCATTTACACACTGCATTCTATTTTCTAGGTACGATTGAAAAAGTTTGAGGCTCTGTAGCCAAATTCCTGCATTCTCGAGTGTGATAATCAACGCTGTTGAGGGGTTTTGACAGGTTTATTTCGGATAAGACTTGATATATTTCTGATAGCCACTTTGCGCTTATAAATGCTTTGCTGCGCATGAAGTGAATAGCCGACAAAAATCGCTTGTAATTCGGAAAATTTCAGGTTAAACTTAGAATGAACTGTTAATACATACTTCAATGAACACAAACAATCCTGATACTTCTTCTGAAATAATGTAGATAATAAGATAAGAACGCACTGTCTAAATGCTATAAAAAATACATATTATAATAAAATCCAATATGAGGGTTGTTGGACCTCGGACCTACCCTAATATGTGACGTCACAAAAATCACGCTCAGAACTTTGGAGCTGTAATTGTATGTTTTAATATTTGCGAATATGTACATCTTGCATGTAATATTGTAGTTCTGCCTCTGTGCACGTTAAATCATAGAAGGTGTCTCAGTTTATTTTAAAATTGGAGCAGCTATGCTACCTTATATATGTCATTCCATAACATAATCAATAAAACATTAAAACACATTTTCTAGGTAATTTTAGTTACAGTATGGGATCACTTGAGAATTAGAAAAGGTAATTTAATTCAGAAAACTACCAAGCAAGTATTCTAAAATTTATAATTTACTCACAATTTTTCGCTTATTAGAGCTGAAAAAGCTTAAATCATTTCATGAAACGTAATTGTCACGTATAGCGAGCGGGCTAACATAAAATTAATAATGCTACTTTTCTTACATTGTACACTATTAAAGTTCAACATGGTCACTTTATCCATATTTCCCTTATTTTTGTTTTATTCCAACTCTGAGAGGTGTATCAGCGCAGTTTACCGTTTCACATATCTTTCATTTTTATAAATATTTAAAAAGGAAATGGATTTAAACGTGCAAGAATGCCCAGAATTTATGTGTTCCTTAAAAAGTCAATGAATTGTTTGTTAGGTTTCGCTCCGACTCATACTAATACATATAAATAATCTATGAAAACTGTAACTCTGCCGTTTATTCATTCACAAGAAAATATATGCTATAAGAAAGCGCCACCATTGCATTTTCCTCTATGAAATTTCCAGGAACCTATGTTCTCTTGTACATGCTTGTACATGTTACAGCTTGAAATAAATTAATTCCAGGACGACAATTTTTATTACTCCAAGTGTAAGATCTAAGAGGCGGTCTTTTCCGGCATTAATCCTTTTTAGTCGTTGCGGTCACATTTATTATCGTGAGCCAGTTCAAATACCGCAATTTACCAGAATAGAACAAAGGTTTTAGTTGGTGGATAGTATAATGCGACATATTTCCTTATTACCATGTTAAAAGAAATATACGAGTAGCGGTAGTATCTTGCGGTAACCTTAAAGATAAAGTAATATTTTATGTCGTTGTTCCTTATACTGGTAGTTATATCTTCTACAGACTCACTTAACTTTTTTATTTTTGGCGTTTAATTGTTATAGCAATTGAAAAACGCATTCTTATTCTATGTGCTGCAAAATTATGATCAGGGCCTATGATAGGCTACAATAAGTAATTTTTATTTTAGGTGAAAATAATCTTTCTCCACGCCTATTAAATAATATCTTGATTCTTCTCGCCAATCCACTAAATAAATGACAGTAATTCCTCACACATCATAAACATTCATCTTCACATCTACTGCAAATGTCCTATGCCTACACTCAAAAAAGTACATAGGGAATTATTACTATAATATTGTAGTTATAGTTACCACAATTGTAAGAGCCAGTCCTAATCCGTTCTCGTACAGCTTACTACATTATTGTGTCTAACATTGTGTAGTATATTTTAACAGTACAACGATATGAATTTGTAATATATTTTTGTTTTAAAGTACTGTAGCATGAAATACTACAAATTATTAGAAAATCTATTACAATCTATAAACACTTTGTTCACAATAGTATGCCAAACTTTCTTGTATTAAAGAGTCGAATATAATGTGGTCGAATTTAGTACAATTAGGTTTGAAAATTCAAAATAATGTAACACTTTCAGATATACATTATATTAATTATTGTAGGTATCTAATATACCTATAGGAATAGGATTAACTTGTTTATTAATATCTGTTTCATTTGAATACAAATATTTATTGATACAAATATCAATTATGTGCGGAATTGCGGAAACAAAGGTGAATACTAAATAAAAGCAAACAAAAATGTGTTTTGATCTTCGCAATCATCTCGCTAATACGCCATTTTATATTAGTCGTTAATAAGGCGTACACGGTGGTGGTCGTGTGATTTGTGTGTTCTTATGTCGTGTCCCATGGTACTCCGTCCATTAGATAATATATACATTAATGACGATAGATACGAAAAGTTATTTACTGAGTTGGGGGTTAGAACCGTTGGTAAGCGTTTTTGAAGATAAGACATTGAAATACATCTTGAATACAAAAGTATAGGCATGTATGTATATATGTATTTAGCATTAAATTGTTTCTTTTTACCTGTGTAATTATCTATTACTGGTGCTGCTATGTGTTTATATACATACAATTACCTATAGAGGGTAAATGTAATAGGTAATTCTTGGGTTGTCTGGAATCTATTATGTCATAATAACAAATAATTATAATATTATTAATGCACGTTTATTGTTATCATAACTGTACAAGTTCTTTCTATTGTTCATATATCGGTGGCTTTTACACTTTTTACTGATGTGTAATAATTTCCAGACAGTGCAATTATCTAACTTTCGGTCACATATAGTTGATATCGCAATACACAATCGCAATCTACAAAACTTAATTTGTATTTATTTCCAGAATATTACTGACTTGGATGTAGAGCTACAGTGGCGGGCAGAGAATAACGCCAGATTTCAGTTTCCAGTACAAGAGATACCAATAATAGGTGGAGAACTTCTTAACATAACGGACTCATACGTATGCACTTTATATCAAATATAAAGTAGATACACCATTAAAAGTTGTGGATGCATGTTTTAAAATAATGTTTGCATTCGGTGCTGAGTATCCAATAGAATGCGATCAGGTGACATTTCAGTTTCATTGAAGAAAGCAGTAAAAAATGTTTGTGTTCCAAGTTGTTATCTTTTTCAAATAGTGTGTGTTACGTTGAAAATGTTGTCTAGTAATGCCCGGTTTTTCAGTATTGGTTTAAATATAAGTTCAGCTGAACCTTAAACTTGAACTTAAACCATGAACTCAGTCGGTCGGTTTCCGAGTGCGTTCCCTGAACTAGTTGAATAAAACCAGAAAATGTGTTTAGTTTCACAATGTTGGTAGGCGAGAATAGAAGTCCTTTAAAATATATAGGGTTGGCGACAGTGGGTGTTGAATATGATAGCCAATGAAATCACAGCAAAATTTGGAATTTCCAAATTTAAACATATTAACCGTATTACCCATACAGCTTCATTTATTCCTTAACGAAGTCGGTACTCCTTTTCAAATAAATTATATCTAAAATGTCAGAATCACCATCTAGAAGAGCCGCTAATTTTACATCAGAAGAGATAGATATGTTAATTGATTTAGACAAATCTAAAAAACATCTTATCCAATGCAAAAAAACCGATCGGCGAAATAAAACTGAAAGAAAAACATTTACCCTAACATAAAATAAAACACTTGTTTTCAGTTTATTTGTGTATTTATTATTGTCTATTATAAGGTAAATTTGAACAGTGACAGTAAGCAACATAGTAGCAGTGGTGTTTAAATGAAGAACAATCAGCCCATGTGGGCACTTTAATACATATCCATAATAATAGTGCAGCAAACCACTTGTCACCATTACAATTTTTTTTTTACCCAGGAGGAAATCCATTATTATTATTATTCTTTGTCCTTCATTACAAATTATTAAAATAATTTACAATTATGTAGATTATGTCTACTTCTATTATTATAGGCAACATTGTAATAATTTTGCTCTCCTGGTAAAATATTGCCTGCATTAATAGCTGCTTCAAAGTCGGCATCCACAGGTGGTACCTCTTCACCTTCATCACAAGCAATATTATGCAATACGGCTGTGGCCACAATAATGGATGGCATGTATGTGCAATATACTTACAAATTTGTTGGATTTGCTATAATATTTGATACACGGTTAAGCACTCGCCTTACAGTATCTCACAAAGAAAATCGTGATCATCCCAAATTTCGAAATTATTAGGACGCCTACGATTAATTCTCGGTCTTCTAATACGACCAAGATGTTCAATATAATTAATAATGTCTTCGTCATCAGAAGATTCCAAAAAATTCATAATTGTTATTAATATTGGATTAACGTCAATTAACATAAACACCTATTTTAAGGTTATGTTTAATTTGAGCGGGATATTAAAGCTTAAGCCGAGCACATCACTCCGCTCAAGTTGAACCAAATTTTTTATTCGGTTTAAGGTTCAACTAGTACTGAAATACGGTTTTGAGGGCTGAACTTGAACTTAAACTAAAAATCGAGTTTAAACCGATACTGAAAAACCGGGCATAAATGTATTTTTCAATAAAACTCTTGTTTTTATTAATTTCTATTTCCTTATTGCTTTGCTAAGTACATACATATGTATTTACCAGCGTAAGTATATACCTTTATAAAATTGTAGTAATTTTTACAACATTTCCTTACTAAATAATAATAGATTTCGTGAAAAGCGTTAGATGCTATAGTGATAATCATTACTACAATTTCTAGTAACTTATGGTTTTCATTGTTTACTGCGCAACAGCTTTTTACCTCCAATTCTAGCATTACACAAGTAGAAACGTTCACAATAAATATAGTACGAATCGCCATTTTCTGTGGCAGAGTTTGTCAAATATTCTTTTGCTAAGTGTTATAATTTGTAGCACAACTTACGAGTGCATATTACAAAGTGTTGCATAGTTTAGCGTAAAAATTACAACAACTTTGTGGATTCACATGGATTTAGACACAAAGTAGAAGCAATGCTGTTTAAACACATAATTTATAATCTTGACGAATAATTTAATATAGCGGTTTAAAATTAATAAATATTATTATTAGTATTAACTTTTACGATATTTCACATAGTAATATTGCCCATTCAAATTAGTGTTTAGCAAGGACAGCATGACTACGTAACGTCCAGTATACTGTGAGACTTGTAGCATGTTATTCCGTATCTCTCAATTCTTTTCAAACTTATCTCCCTGCCAAATACAACATGGCTAAAATATCGGTTGCTATTAAAAAAATCATTTATTGTAAGCGACTAAAAGTACATTTATTTCAGCCAAGAAAATTCTATAAACTGCAGTAGAATTAGTGAAACTTATAGCCATTAGCATCAGAGGCAGGAAACTTGTCGGTGCTAACATTAGTTTCCAGTGCCGATTTTGCACGTTGTTTTATTAGCGTCCATTACGTTTTATGTGTAACTATACTACCAACATAAATTTGTCGTATGTGGACTTGCGTTAATTGCTACTAAATGTTTATATTATTTTCCAATATGCCAACAAACGGCGCTAATAACCGTTCAACATTTTACGGATTTAAAAGGGTGAAATATATAATGAATAAATATTTTTATGGGTATGCTTTTGTTCAAGGGTAACCACTCTTTTATGAAAGTATCATTTTTATTACATTAATTAAAAACTTTAGTATTTTCTATTCGACCAAAAGAAAAATGCAATGTTCTGATTTTAATTTATTTACAGTTAGTTAAAAGTATAATTTTTACCTATTGCTAAAAGTTTTACTGTTAAAGATATTAGTCTCTTATGTAATTTTTGGAGTTTCGTTTGTCACAACCTGTCACTGCCATGCAAAACTCGCATTTCACATGTAAACCGCACAAAGCAATCCTTTTCCATATATAGAGGTGAGGAACTAACAACATTATAACTTCCAATTAGTTTTATAACCCGACGACTCCATAAAGGGTAAAGGGTGCAAGGATTCTGAGGTACTATATCAAAACACCTGATATCGGCACATTCCCCACCACGAAGTTTATACAGGAGCTTAATTAATTCACTCGGGACAACCATTTTAGGAGAGCGGGAATTATACTGTTGGCCATCGTAATGCCAAATGCAATAAAGCAACAATTTGTTTTAATGGAAAGAACGCAAACTCCAAGTAATGATCTTAAAATGGTTTTAAAATATAAAATTAATACATTAAAAATTAGTAAGTATCCAACATTTTCTCGTAACTTTCACAAATAATAATAAGGGTGTTACATGATGCTTAATACGGACGAAATCGTCCAATTTCGAATAAAGATGAAGGGTTGAGCGCCAACATAAAAAAAACTGTCACTCGAAACGAGGAAAAAGTGTCTCTTATACTTTTTTTTTACAAAAAACGAACCTTCGTCAAAAGATTGCCTAACTATGGTCTAAATTCAGTTAAATCGTCGTTGATCCTTAAATTTTAAAATCTCTCCTACCGCTAAAGTGAAAGTTCTAGTAGATTTTTCTCATTGGAAGTTCAAATATTATATAAGCATAAATATTAAATAGTATTAGTATTACAACTGTGCATTCCTGAATGATCAGAAATTAGTTGTTGTAGTGCTTTGAAAGCAATGGCTTCCGAATTTGTCTTTCTCATTCCTGCCGGCAATACGGTCTCGCACTTCAAGGCACCGTTGCAAGTTTAAGTTACATGGACTTTGAAATCTATTGGGGAATGAATTATAACTGTGTAGCGATTAAACTTGCATTTGCCGTGTAAATACACTGTGCAACTTAATTTCGAATACATGTTATTTAGTAGTAGGTAGATAGAATTCGCTGTAGATAGTGTTATAACTTGGATCTTTCATTGCATTGGTTGCTTCTGTAACTTTAAAACTTTTTCAAAGTTAGGAGATGATCCCCCTTGATTGTGGCATATGCAATCAACCGCTAAAAGTATGCAGAGTAGTAAGTGAGATGCACACCAAGTCAACCGCTCTAAGTCTCTTATACAGGGTGTCCCAGAATTGTCTGGCCAAAATGATATCACGGTATTCCTTGGATGAAAATATGAAGATTTGGTACGACAACCATTATGAAAAAGTGTCTGGTTTGACCGCTGTTGATGGTCAAAACTCTTAGAAAATTAAATGTTTTTTGCAATATCTTGAAAACGGCTGGATGTATTTAAATAAAACCGGATGTGCATTTTTTCAACATTGCAAGGCTTGTTTAGATGAAACGTTCATGTCCATCCGCAAGAGGTAAGTGGTAATTTCTTATCCATCATGGTACAAAAATGTGCAGAAAAATTTAATGACGGGGCAAAATAAAACGATTTTTTTTCTGGTGATGCGCTGATTATTTCCGAACATTTTCGATCTCTTTGTAAAGTTTCGCCCGATGCGCCGTTTAGGCAGAAAAAATGTTCTCCTATCTCGGGAAAAGTACCAATCTTCCATTACTGTGACAAGTATTCAAGCTATGACATCAATGTCATAAAAAATAATAGTTGACGTTTTTAGCTTGACGTTTACTTGAAATTTTAAGAATGGCTTTCTCCAACGAAGAAATGACCGA
Source organism: Cetonia aurata (assembly GCA_949128085.1). NCBI lineage: Eukaryota > Metazoa > Arthropoda > Insecta > Coleoptera > Scarabaeidae > Cetonia > Cetonia aurata. Next base: position 18,804,632 of record OX421886.1, on the reverse strand, counting down.
TATGGTCAAAGTTATGGGTTTTTGTCGCGATAAACTTCGAGCCTGTGTCCGAGAGTACGCTGAGCGCTATCCGAACCGTCGTACACCTAACCGACAAACTTTTGCGAGGGTGGAAAGAACTCTCCGTGAAACTGGCAGGTTTGTTCCTTTAGGTGCGAATCGTGGCCCTCATCGTGTCCTGAACGCAGAGATGGAAGAACAAATTCTCGATAGAGTAGCTGAAGATCCGAACATTAGTACTCGACGACTGGCATTGGAATTGAACGTGTCGAAAAGTGGTGTCAATCGTGTGTTGAGGGAACAACAGCTTTACCCGTACCATGCGACTAAAGTTCATGAGATCCTACCGACTGACTACGATCGGAGACTTAATTTCTGCAATTTTATTCAGAACAAAAGAGTTGAGGACCAGAATTTTCACCACAAAATTTTATTTGCTGACGAAGCTGGATTCACGCGTACTGGAATTTTCAATTCTCACAACTTCCATGTTTACGCGGAAGAAAATCCTCATGCGATGGTCGTCAAGCATTTCCAGACAGAATTTCGCGTGAACGTTTGGGCTGGAATTATCAACAATTTTATTCTAGGCCCATTTTTCTTGCCACGCCGACTGAACGGAGAAAATTATTTGGCCTTCCTACGTGAGGATCTGCCCGAACTAATAGATGATGTACCACTTCATGTTAGGGCTAACATGTGGTTCATGCACGATGGTGCTCCACCACATTACACCCTCGACGTACAGCAATTCCTGCATAATACGTTTCCTCAAAGGTGGATTGGGAGAAGAGGCCGGGGTGTGCCAGTGGAATGGCCGGCAAGATCTCCAGATCTTAATCCTCTGGATTATTTCTTGTGGGGGGCAGTGAAAAATAAAGTGTATGCGACTCCTGTGGGTAGTGAACAAGAACTAATTCTTCGCATTCAACAAGAGTTCAACATCTTGAAGAATGATCAAGAGATGTTGAGGAGGACTCAATTCAACTTTCTCCGGAGAGTGCAGTTATGCATTCGTGAGAATGGTGGTCACTTCGAGAACCTTCTCTAATTCTTACTACGCAATTCTCCACAAATTCACATCTTTACTATTTACTTTTACTTTACTTTTTCGTTTACTCTTCACATCTTTATTAATAAAAAAAACTAAAACAAAAGTGGTTCTTTCATTCACGTTTTTGACTAATTTTTGGCCAAGAGATTTTGACTTATTAAGACATTTTTTATGACATTGATGTCATAGCTTGAATACTTGTCACAGTAATGGAAGATTGGTACTTTTCCCGAGAGAGGAGAACATTTTTTCTGCCTAAACGGCGCATCGGGCGAAACTTTACAAAGAGATCGAAAATGTTCGGAAATAATCAGCGCATCACCAGAAAAAAAAATCGTTTTATTTTGCCCCGTCATTAAATTTTTCTGCACATTTTTGTACCATGATGGATAAGAAATTACCACTTACCTCTTGCGGATGGACATGAACGTTTCATCTAAACAAGCCTTGCAATGTTGAAAAAATGCACATCCGGTTTTATTTAAATACATCCAGCCGTTTTCAAGATATTGCAAAAAACATTTAATTTTCTAAGAGTTTTGACCATCAACAGCGGTCAAACCAGACACTTTTTCATAATGGTTGTCGTACCAAATCTTCATATTTTCATCCAAGGAATACCGTGATACCATTTTGGCCAGACAATTCTGGGACACTTTGTATAGAAAATAGAGGTAATTGATGTACAGTTCATGTGCTCATTCCAACTACATTCGTGATTTAGTAACACTTAATAGCTAATATTATAGACTAGTGGTTATAACCTTTTTTAGCCCGCCTGTCAAAACTTGGTGAAAATCCGACGGTTAGTTTTGATTTGACAGCCATTTCAAACATCGTGTTAGTGTTTTTTTGCGACCATAGAAAAAGAGCAGTATCGCCCTGTGATCCGATTCTTGTTTTTGAGTGGCAAAACCTGCGCAGAAATCAAGCCCATTCTCGATGGTGTTTATGGGACACATTCATCTTCCCTTACAACCGTCAACCATTTGTTCGCAGAGTTTCGCCGTGGCCGCACGTTGGTTTTTTGATGAACTGCGTTCAGGTGGCCCAAAAACGGCTACCACAGAGGAAATCGTGGACAAAATTTATAATCTCGTATTGACGGACCGCCGAGTGAGAGTCCGCGAGTTGGCTGTGATGGTAGGCATCTCAACTGAGCATGAGAAAACTGTCGGCGTGATGGGTGCCGCGTTTGCCCACACCGGAGAACAAACGCGATCCTGAGACCATTTCAACGACGTGCTTGGGCCTATTTAATCGAAATCCGAAGGAGTTTCTGCGTCGATTTGTGATCGTCGATGAGACATGGATTCATTGGTACACACCAGAGACCAAAGAAGCTATGGGTTTTACCTGGTGAACGTGCTCCAAAGAAGGCGAAGATCGTGCTTTCGGCCGCAAAAGCGATGGCCAGCGTTTTTTTAGGACGCGCGAGGTGTGATCAACGCTGACTATTTGGAGGAGGGAAAAACAATCACAGGAGCATACTATGTCGATTTATTGGGCCGATTCAACGTCGATTTGAAGAAGAAAAAACGACCACATTGGGCGAAGCAAAAAGTGCTCTTCTACCACAATAACGTACCGGTTCACACCTTCGCAGTCGCCACAGCCAAATTGGTCGAATTGCACTACAAATTGCTCCTCCATCCCCAGTATTCTCCGGATTTAGCTCCCTGCGACTTCTTTTTGTTCCCAAACCTTAAAAGATCACTCACCGGCAGGAAGTACCTACGGGTCGAACGAGGAAGTCATCGCCGCCGCGGAGGAGTATTTTGCAGGTCAACAAAACTCATACTATACGGAGTGGTTAAAAAATTTCCAGCACCGCTGGGAAAAGTGTACCGAGTTGAAAAGAAATTATGTTGAAAAATCAATTGTCAAAACCTAAAAAGATTGCGTTGTCATTTCTAATACGGGTATTCATCAAACAGCCCTGATGTTTATAAAAATTATAAGATGTATTTTCTCAAAATTAAGTTAAGTTGTATGTTTATGTGGTGTGTTTGCACTATAATCAAGAAAGATCCTTCCTCCAGCTATAATATAAAGTATTATTATGTATTATGTACGATACCATATGGTAATATATTCGTTAGGTCCTTTATCGGAACTAAATTGAACAACTGTTGCTCCTAAATTATGTATAGGGTTATTTTCAGATTCGTTATTCACCTAACGTTCATTTCGCTTCATAAAATATTTATTGTGTCTTCGTATGGGACAATATTTCCAGCACTGTAAAAGTACGGCATGCGTTTCTATACAAAAGTAAATTTCATATACTATGACACATATCGATTTCCCTTGAGGGCTCCTAGTATTTTCCGACACGCACGTGTGTTTGTCCATTTGCAAATATTCATCATTGGTGAGTGTAAATAATTGCAGAGGATCAAATAAATATGACTTATCGGAATAAATGAAAAGAAATATTTACATTTAACGCAAAAGCTATTGAAGATACATATATCACATTAAAGTTAATAATGACTGGTAATTATGACGCCATGTTTTCTCTGGCAGAGGTACTAAAATTATAATCTAAACCTTCGAGGCCGAATTAGGCACGGAATAAACTGAAGTGCAATAACGTTATTGTATTACGAATCTGTTATCTGTTATGTTTGTTTAATGAATACTTGGAGGCTATTTGAGAAATATTTGGTGGTATATTTGAGAAATATACCACCAACTCAGTGAATTGGTGGTCAGCCAAGCAACACGTAAAGCGCTGAATAAATATTTAATTACCGTCTATAATGCCGAAAAATAATGAATAAACTAAAACTAAAAGTAATTTCACTCTACTGGCACAATAAGCTTGAGGACTATGGTGCCTTATCGGTGATGGTTGGACGAGTCTGGTTTTACAAAAAATCATCCAGAAATCGAATTTTATATGAGGACACAAGACGCCAACGAAAATAGAAACATAATTGATGGATACATGCAGCTTTTTTTTTGCATGAAAATTATGGAGATTTAATTTAAGATGTGCATAATCTGCAAGAATAATGGACACAAGAATTCGAGAAATTGTGGAAAAAACGATTGAAGATACGCAATATGGATTTAGAGGTGGAAGAAGTACGCAAGACCTAATCTTCATAAGGCAAGCCAGTGAAAAAGTGATTAATAAAAATAAAAAACTACATTTGTGCTACATCGACCTACACAAAGCGTTTGATAGGGTAAGGAGAGATGATATATGGAAGTCATTAAAAAAGAGAAAAATCGCCGAACAAACCGTAGAAGTCATAAAATCAATGTACAAGGATAACATAAATATAGTAAGAATAAATAATGAAGAGTCGAAAGAATTCAAAACGGAAATAGGTGTTAAACAGGGATGTGTTCTCAGCCCCATTTTGTTTTCCTGTGCACTAGATGACGCAATAAAGAAGGCAAGACCAAAAATGAAACAACTAAAATTGGGATATTGGAAAATGAAACCCACTAGTATAGCAGAGTTGATGTATGCCGATGATATGGTGGTAGTGGCAGAGACCGAAGAAAACCTGCAACATAATATAAACGTCTTAAATGAAGAACTTACAAAAATTAATATGAAAATAAATACAGATAAGACAAAGAGTATGATAGTGGCAAAAGAGGAAACGAAACACAACATTAAAATAAACGGACAAATAATTGAACAGGTCAACGAATACAAATACCTCGGGACGATAATTGCAGCAGATGGAAAGATTGACAAAGAAATAGATGAGAGGATGAAGAAGGGTGGACAGATATATAATATGATGAAAAAGACATTCCTAGGAAAAAGAGAAGTGCAGAAGAACGTTAAAGTCGACGTAATAAATAGAATAGTAAGGCCAACGCTGATGTACAGCTGCGAATCCTGGACACTAAACGAAAAACATAAATCCAGAATAAATGCTATGGATATCAGATTCTTAAGAAAAGTAGTAAACAAAACGAGAATAGATATAATCAGGAATGAGGAAATAAGGGAAGAATTGGGAGTGATACCAATACGAATGAAAATAGAAGAAGGACAGCTAAGATGGTATGGATATATTTGTCGAATGTCAGAAGAAAGAACAACTAAGAAAATTTATGAAACTAAAATATCTGGAAAAAATTCAAGAGGAAGACCAAGAAGAACAGGAAACGATGAGATAAGGGAAGCATTGATCGAGAGAGAAATGAATTGGCATGAGGCAAGAGAAATGACAAAAGACCGGAAAAAGTGGAGAGAGAAGATAAGGGCAAGGAATTAACCTCAATCTCGAAATGACCTTACACCTAACGGTAGAAAGGTTTTAAAGGAATAAAAAAAAAAATAATCTGCAACAAATAACCAATTAATTCCATGTGACTTTATGACTTTCATTCTCTAAACTATTAGCGGTAATGTTCAGGTATCCATAATTATTTATATAAAATTCTCATTACTGACCCAAAGCAAAACCACGTAATGTCATTATATCATTAATATATGATTGCGAGGCACGTGAAAAAGGTGTAGGAATTATGAAGTTTTATCCCGTGCCTTGGGGCTTAAATTAATACAATAACGTCCGTAACGGCGTTAAGCATGCGAAACGCAAATCCTTAATGCGATATATAGGCTCGTATACACACACGTATTCAGCTACTGGGCAACATATTAATTTTATGTAAAAATATGCCGACAGTGAATTTGCATGAAAATTATATTTTTCATCCAGAGTCGAGTTAAATATAAACTTCCTTGAAACAGAATCGTGTAAAAGCTATTTTGGTATACAAACCATGCAATGCAGTTTAAAATGCACAAAACAAAAGATAGACCACGTGTAAACGCTTCTCTATTTGTGCAAAAATTAGCATATGGATGAATTCATAAATCCTGCAACACAATAAGGGGTTTTGCTTGAAGTAAATTCCTTTAATGCGTCTCTAAATTTTATACTTTGAAGTAAGAATAGTTATTTGTATCACTAGGCCAGAAACTATAGTTTTGCGAGTGTGAGTACGGTTTGTGGGGCCGAGACGAAGCCGAGGTCCCACAAGTGCGAATACTCGCAAAAGAGTTTCTGGCCGTGTGTTGCACACTATTTTTTGAGCCGACAAATCTTAATTTTGTTGTAAATAATAAAAGAAATTAACGCTACGGAGTTAACAGTACAAGTTGGCAATACATATTACGTATGAGTTTTGAATTTGAGATTCAGGGTTAAGTTACCTTAGTGTTTTGACGTTTTAATTTTCTTGGTAGTTTTGACACATATTCATCAATAATAAGGAGAATGGAGACCACCAGCTCATATTACAGAGGTTGTGTGTGAAGTTATTAACCATGTAAAATCTTCCGAAAATAGAATTGGAAAGAATATGAATTAATTAAGAGATTGTGTAACGAGAATTCTGTCATCTGTAAACGAATCTATAATTAATTACAGAAACGTCAGTAATCCTGTGATGGGTAGAGACTGTGTCTTGAAAACTATAACAAAAATCCAAAAGAAGAAATGAAAAAATCCCTTACCACAAAAATTAAAGAGATACAAATCTAAATACGTATTTCGGCAACTAAGTTACCATCTTCAGTAGAAAACAAGTGAAGAGCAGTGTTAAACGTAGTGTTTTCGGCTAAGGTAAACCTTGGAAGATATGCTCTTCACCAAATCACTACAGGAATAACACTAACGTCAGTTATTCGAATATAGTGTTGCCAACCATTAGCGGTATTTTTGCCGGCCTAGGCCGGAGAATGATAAGTTTCCGGTCGATTTATAGTAATGCAAAATCAGTGTTTCTGGACGGAGGCGCAAAAAACAATATACGTGCGTACTTAATGCATTCATATTTACTCACATTAGAAAATACATTGGTCTCATAGCTGCTGAATACTTATGCGTACACTCACAGAAATAAAATGCTTTATTTAGTTTTTGGAATGCAAATTGAGCAATGGTATGTAGGTACTCGATAGAAGTATAAATAACGTTGCTATTTTGGAGTTGAAATCTTCTATTATATCATAGATGGCATTGCTAAATTATTATAATACTTCAGTTGCTTCTGCGATAAACATAACATCGAAATGTATTACCCCAAATATATTGCCACGGAAAGTTCCACTACATAGAAATAAATAGATGTAAGAGATAATGTATTGTATCAAGGGATCGGAGCTGGTATGCCGGAACCTCGTCAGCACTTTGCAAGACATCGGCTGGTGCGGGGATTGAAGGCAAGGTATTGGGATTCTGGTGCTGATCCCGATACAAGGCGAAACTCAATAAATAGTATAGTGTAAGTGGTGTTTTTGTTGAAGACCGACCCCCGACCTGACTGTTCGGTAAGTACCCTTAAATTATCTTTAGTGAGTTGCGTAAGCTACCCCCCAACACGCAAGGCGAAGGGTACGTGACAATATTAATAGTAACTAATGATAGCAACGCTACGAGGCAGTCACTCAAATACCCTAAACTATGGGAAAGCCAATAAGCCATTGACAGTTCCTTCATTGGCAGATCTCAAAAAAATTGTGGTGATACCAAGAAAAAATCTTGGCACGCAAACATAGCCAAAACGTAAGAGATTATGTTCACGTGTTATCCAAAGTCTTATCCTAGAAGGATTCCACATGCACAAAATGCGTCAAAAACTCATCTTTACATCTTTACAGAAACGAAAGATATAATTTTGAAGTAGTCGCTTTCTTCAACTACTTGTGTACTTTTGGGACAATCGGTATGACCAGATATATTTCTTGGCTATGCAATATTAAATTCTGTAAAGCTATTGTGTAAAAGATTTTTCCCCAAATGAAAAATAGAGCTCCAACAAGAAATCTAGTCTAAAAAAAACCTTCCGCCATATTTGACATTATTGTGTCCAATAATTATAAATTCTATCCTCCCAGTTCAATATTTAAAATGCGGTTTTCTGCGTGAACTTGATAGGTACATATTTATATTTATTTTCCGAAATTTTCTATAAATTTTAAATTCGTTTTACTATAAATTTGTTAATTATGAATATTAATATTGAAGTATAGAAATCACTGGAATCCATACATATTTAATCAATCTATGGTGTCTTTTTTTGCGATTGATATCAGCAAATTAACAGCAGGTGCAACTTTACAGTAACCGTTCACATTTCCTAATTGCTTAAATAATCACTAATTGAATATGGCTTTGCCAACAAACGACCTCGTTTGCTTAGCGGCAAGTAATCTAACTATACGGTAACAGTAAATAAATTCCCATTTAACGTCTAATTATAATGCATAAGCCCAAGAAGTTTCAATATTAAACTTTCATACTGTATTTATTAGGCAAATCTACTTGCGTATGAGCATTTTGAGTAGCATAGGTGCTTGGTGCGTACACTACTTTATACATTATTTTCGGCGAAAATAACACTTGACTTCCAACTGTCAAGTAAATAATGCAATATTTAGGGGGTTGCGTTTTCGAAATCAGAGCACGTACCTAGGAAAATATCATTAACTATGTTCCAAATCCCGGGGCACGTTGGCGTCGTCTCGCGTTATATATGAAAACTGTTTGCAAATATTAGTTGGGGAATTTTATTCGCTCCGTTTTCAACACCAAATTCCATTAACTTTTTGGAAATTTCGTAGCTAACCTTATTAGACAGGCAATTTATTTATTTATTGGACATCAAAGCCAGGTATTCGGCCTCAGAAGCATTTCTTTTATAAATATTACAAACGTCAGCAAATAACAAAGATTTAGAGTTTATTATGTGCGTAATAATATCATTTAAAAATATCATGAAAAGTAATGGTCCTAAATTACTTCCTGGCGGAACACTAGATATTATCTGGAATGGATCGGGATAAGCACCTCTGTATATAACACAAACTGCCGTATATTACGTAGATATGATAAAAAAAAATCAGCAACCTATTTGAGAACGCAAACATATGACGGTTCTTTTAGAGAATATCTTGGTTGACTCAATTGAAGGCCTTTGAAGAACTTGTATACATATATTGCGTCTACTTGATAACCGGTTTCAATAGCCTTCGACAGGTCTCCCGAGTATATTAATAAGGTAGCTTCCACCGATTTACCACGAAAGAAACCATGCTGACCAACAGCTATTTCAGATCGTATCTGAAGGAAGATTTTATTACGAATAATCATATTCAGAACGTTTAAAGGGCATTGACAACACATCATCACTACTAGTATTCCTAGTTGCAAAATCCGTGCCATACAAGGATGGTGAGTTGTCGATGTTCTCAAATTTTAAGGCAAATTCAATTGCAATTTCTTTATTTTTCTATGCCTAACAAATGACCAAAATACGTTTGTATTGTTTCGTATTGATAATTCTGCATTGCTACAATAGTGTTTATATTCATCTTCTATTGAAGTTTTTAATTGTGCCCTATAAAGTTTAGTAATTACTTATGTTAATGTTACATTAGAATACGATTTGTTTGTCGTTTAAGTATTGGTACGTGAGTAAACACATACATATTATATATAATTTACCAAATTTTAGTATCAATTATACCATTGGAATATTTTCCTGGCAAATTTTTCGATAACATGAAGAATTAATGGTGATTTGCAATTTGAATGACAAGCCAATTATGGCCACTAAATTTTAAAACTGTTAAACATTTTTGATCGCGTAGAAAGTTGAAATCATGACCCAAAGCAAAAATGTAGTTCACCATTTCCTTTGACGATTTCGCATTCATGTTCGCATATATGTTGCTAAACGTAATCTCTCAGATATGCACTTGGTAGATAACTATAATATGTAAAGGATTGTATGCATGCATAGTTTCAGGATAACTACTGAAATGTAATAAAGCAAATAGTGTTATTAGAGGAAAGCTACATTCTGTTGCATTCCGAATGGAATCCTACTGACGTGCACAAAGTTTATAGGTCCTATTAATATAATTTAGATTAGGCTGACATAGTTTTCAAGGAAAAGAATAAAAGATATATAGACAATGGCTTAGTTTCAAATTCAACAAATTAAGTGTAGTGCTTTTTAATACAAAAATTTCTAAACCCATTATATGAAAATGTGGATAGCAATAAGAGGATATCTGGTATCAATTAATACAATGGCACTTATGACTAGTTTATGCAATTAAACTAGAATGAGAAATTAAATAAATGAGCTTTGCAACGGCGAAAATAATATAGCTTTCTAGTAAATGGGATGTAAACAGTAATTTTGGGTAAACTTAACGATACAGTAAAAGCCGTTGCAGATCGCCGAATGCTATGCATAAATTAATTTAATGCCAAAATAAATCGTTCTGAGGTAGTGAGACGAGATTTAGCTTCAAGTCATCAACGTTTATGTACAAATGTTATATGTATACATAAATTAACTAGGTACATAATTTACCAAGCGAGTTGCACTTTTCTTTCATATAAAACCTAAACTCGCATTTACTAAATCATTTCGAATGGAATTAATTTCCTGACCGCATTCCAATTCCACACTGAGGACTGCGCCAAACGCAGTTTAGTGCCCTAAACGATTCGAAAATCCATTAGAACTTTCCGAGCGTGTGCACCAGATTTTTCAAAGCTTCACTTCCCGGTTTTTTCCCCATTCAAACTCGTTTGAACTGGCTCGAGTTGAGGGTTGAGAAGCTCTAAGGCGATCAATTTTTAATCAAGTCGCTTTCACAGTTTGATTATATATACACGGATATGGGAGATCTAAGAACTGAAACGCTCGTACCGAATTAATGAAGAGAATCTTATCAATCTTACTTATACTATACAGAGTTATAATTAAGTTAGACGAAGGAATAACTAAATTTTAAAGAAAGATATGCTTTAAGAAATTATTTGGCGTAGTAAATGAGATTAATATTAAAACATGCTGTTTGATGATTAGAAAAAAATGCTCTTGCATATATAATAACACAGCGACATCTATATTTAACGCACGTAGGGGGTAGATATGTATCTATACGTGTCATATAACCTATAATGTTCTATATGCAGTGGATCTGAAACTTTGTTAGTTATATTTATGGGAGTGCGGTCGCTTCTGCTATGGAACTTGGTTGTAGTAGAACTGGAAAATGAAGGGTATAAAACTTCTGGCCACGCAGATGATATTGTCTTTCTAACTCAGCGTAAATTCAAAAATGTAGTGCGGGATAAAATGCAAAACGCTCTATAAGATGCACAAAAATGGATGGAGCAAAAGGGCCTAGGTATTAGTCCCTCTAAAACGACCACAACGGCAGTTAGCAGAAGGAGAAAGTTAGATGGTGTGGGGCCGCTAAAGCTATGAAGTGAAGAAATGAAGCTATCCGAGAAAGTTAAATACCTTAGGATCATTCTTGATTCCAAGTTTACTTGAAATCGGCAGTTTCATGGAATTAAAACCAAAGCGAAGAGCCCCTGGAGATACATGGGGATTAAGACCAAATATGATCTGTTGAACAAACAACGCGGTGGGCAGACTCATTATAATTTATTTATTATTACATTTATTTGCGGCTGCATCTCAGTATTGCAGATCTGGTAAGGTGGAAAACGATGCAGCCGCAAATAAGTGAACTCAGCAAGATACATAAGCTTCTGTATTTAGAAACAACAGCAGCAATAGAATATCCCCTTTTGATTTGGTGATAAAGGGAGAAGCACGAATGGGGCATCCCAAATTGCGAAAGATACCAAATGGCAGATATGCAGGATTGGCACATAATAATATTATCCATCATGTGGAAGGTAACCTTTTGGGAATAAGATCTTACCACCACCAGAGATTTTGAGGAAAAAACCATGCATCGAAGAAGCGACAATCGATCATCTGGTTCATCTGGTTTACTGATGGATCAAAAACTGGGAAAGGGTCTGATCAAAACTATTCAGAAAATGTGGGATTTAGATTAATTCATTCAATCGTCAATATCTTTTTTATTTTTCGGTCGATGTTCATCAGATTGGTGCTACTCTTTCCGCAAAAGTATCTACTTTGCGTACATGTAGAGAAACTGGACGTTTTTTTATCGGTTTCTATTTTTTCATGGTCACAGAAACAGCTTAAAGATTTAATTTTTTTTTAAATCTGGAATATTTTCATCGATATCTTTTGAATCGCCAGACCAATTAAAGATTCAATCATGTGTATTTGTTTACCACTTTAATATCTTTCATTTGGTACCAAGAGCAATCAAATCGGACACATTTAGCTTCAGATATAGTTTTTAAAGTGCGAGGTGGTCAAAGAAATGAAAAAATCACAATATGTCAAAAACCGTTCCATAAAAAATTTTTAACATTTATTTTCGAATTCAGAAGGAAAAAATCCATAAGAAAAATCGTCCCTCATCTTATGTACATTTTTAGTGTAAATTAATATAATTACTCTATTATGCTAAATCTTAGATGTTTGCTGAACATATTAAATCATTATTTATGGGCAGGTAGACATACCTTACTTAAGTAGCTAATATTATTTTTAATAAAGAAATTTTCGCTTGTACCATAAATCTTTATTACCACAGAGACTTTGGCAAAACTTTACTCGTGCACAGGAACTGCGAAACCTATATCATTATAGCATTGGAGCAATTTAATCAGCGAAACGTCAGACGAAACACGGCGGAAACTTTTCCGCTAGCGACACCGTGACGTACGGATTCCATCAAAATGAGAAAGAAAGTCCGTAAATTCTTTGACACTTTGGTTGCAGTCGCCAAGAAAAACCCTTGTCGCGCAAATAACAATCGGACCTGAACGGTGGTAATTTATCTGAGATAACACGTTGAGAGATCAAATTTATTCCCCTTCAAATCTGAAATGGAATCGACCAATTTAGGAATTGAAAGCGGCGAGAGATGGCGATACAGTTCTGCCGAACATGTGGAATGGTCTGAGTTATGGTGGCTATCTTTTGAATTACACTTTCACGAGTTCCGGCTTTCTACGCTTTAGGTTAATGTGGGCGATTTCATAGAAATCTGTGGCTTACATAGTTTCGCACTTTTATCGCTTCACGATTTTCCAGCGATATTCCAACCGGTAATGCGAAGAACTTTTAAAATGATGAGACTTTAGGAAATTTCTATGATGTTTTTTGATACAGGGTGAAGGATCCAACTTAAGCAATTCGACACATAGTTTTGTATTTATAATTAACGGGGGACAACTGAGAAAAACAAAGTTTCTTAGCCGAAACAATAAACAAACAACTTTTCGGAAAGTAAAAAATAATCGAATTTATTATACTTTGTCGACCTATTCATGAAGATCAGTATCTTTATCTATGCAGTTGCTACAGGCATATTGTTCCGAGACACATAAGAAACCAACATTTTGTCTTTTCGGAATCTAAAAAGACAGGGCCGTGTCCATAGCCGTGTTCTTGTTCTACAAGAATTCCCTTCAGTCTGATCCTTATCACTTCCATATCTTCCAATTATTTTTCCGAAAGCAACCTGTAAGTCATAATGCAAAATCTCCAAAACGCAAAGCGTTAGCTAGGTACGAAACGATATAGATATAAAAAAAATGATACAAAAGAGAGTAGGTAATATAATTTTATGTAAAAGCGAGTGTCGTAAAAATTTATGTGTAACTGAAACTTCATAAAATTGTTATTGATTGTAAACATTCCTGTGCGCAACCATTTGTCGAGTGATCATGAAATGGGCGCATTTGCTGTAAATTTTACAATAGCTCGCCCGCTGAAATTTTAATATCATAAGTTTCGCATCAGTCTCACATGAATATAGCACAAACAAGCGAAACGTTAAGGTAAGTTGCTTAAATATTTTCTGAAGATTCCTTCAGAAAATATTACAAAGTGTGAGAACAGAAACAGGATGAAAAGGATTGATGCTTGTATATTACAACTTCCAGATTCTATTTCAAATACGGGACGCAACAAACAGGACACTTAAGCAAAACTATTTCTTTCTGTAATTAAGTATATGCTTAAATGTACTACAAAAACAGAAACGAAATAATCTTTAGATGCTTGTGATACCCTTTGGGCCATTGTGACAATACCAGTGCAAATGAATGAAGATCCTTTCAATTAACAAAATTAGACTTTCTCTCTTAATTAGTAACACCGTTTTATATATATGTTCTTTTTATTACTTGCAATTATTAAGGTTAAAAGGCCAAACAAGATAAAATTACGCTTAAGCCTGCAAATGTTACAAAAAAATAAAGATTGATATGCCTTCGATAGCTCAGTTGGTAGAGCGGTGGACTGTAGTTGTATATGAATTGTAATAGATATCCATAGGTCGCTGGTTCAAATCCGGCTCGAAGGAGTCTTTTTTTTTTAATATTTCTTTATACAATAAAATTTTGCATTAATTTCCAACATTAATGTATGCTGTTTTAAAAGATAGGGTTATTAAATATTGGTTTTAATAATCTGCTCTCATTGGTTTGATATAAATTCGTTTATTCTCATTCATTCAAATGCTAAGCATTAAAACTGCGTTTAATTTAAAAACAAAAATTACCACAAAACATAAAATTTTCTGTGTATTTATTAATGCCCAAGATACTGAAATGTCTCGTTCTTCACTGATAATCTTGCATAGATGTGCATCCGAAAGAGTTAGTTGGTAATCTTGGTTCAAATCGCTTATCACAAAATAGTAATACTGTAGAATGCGGTGAATAGGTTTTTTTTTTTTAATTTTGAAACTGTATAACTTTTTAAGTATGATATGAGTAGTACTATTTAAATGTCATTAGGGCAAATAGGATCACACAATTTCCTCGTAGGAATATGAATGTCTTCAACTATGAATGAAAAACGTAATTTTGTTATCTAAGTAACGTTTTATTTAAAACCAATATAAAATACACTCCGCCAAAAAAGTATCGCATAATTTAGTTTTGAATCATAAAAGTATCGCATAACCTTTGTTTGTAGCATAAAGTTGTAAATATACTTTAATGCGCTCTAAGATATAATTTCTATGATTGTTTAAATAAAATACAGGCCAAATAAAAACAAGAACTCATACTTGAGATTTTTATTAAAACAAGAAATTATAATTTTGGAAAGAAAAATGTCATAACAGTAGCTTTTAATACTGAGTATTGCCACCTCTGGCTCTTATGACCGCTCGCATACGGTTTGGCAGAGATTCGATTAACCTCCGTATATAAGCCTGATCCAAATTCTCCCACTCGTCACGGAGAGCATTTGCTAGTCCATACAGGTCCGCTGGGGCAACATTTTGGGTTCGTATCCGTCTGTGAAGGAGGTCCCACACGTGCTCGATAGGGTTCATGTCGGGACTTACCGCAGGCCAATCTAAAACTGAAATACCAACATCGTTAAAGTATTCCTGGACGATTATTGCAACATGCGGTCGTGCATTATCGTGCATTAACATGAATTCGTTTCCTATAATTGGCGCATATGGTACTACATGTTCTTCTAAAATGTCCGTTATATACCTGTGGGCAGTCAGTGTACCTCTGTCTACTGGTACTAACTCTGTACGACCTGTTAAACAGATGCCTCCCCAAACCATAATAGAGCCACCAGCGAAATTAGGTCTAGGTCTGATATTACACTGCGAATAGCGCTCACCGTCTCGTCTGTACACTGAGATACGCCTATCTGAGGTGTAAAGACCAAATCTTGACTCATCTGTGAAGAGTATATTGGCCCAGTCATTAATGTTCCAATTTACATGTTCTCTGGCAAACCTTAAGCGAGCCACTCGGTGGTTCCTAGTGAGACGAGGGGCTGTTACAGCTACTCTAGCTCTTAATCCACTCTGTCGTAACCTATTCCGAATAGTTTGAGTACTCACACGAGTATTTCTGACTCCAGCCAAGTCGTTCTGCAATTGTCTCGCAGTTACATGTCTTCGACGTAATGCTTGTAGTAGTAAATAGCGGTCATCTTGGCGAGTAGAACATCTTGGACGACCTGGTACAGGTCTTCTACTGTAAATGCCTGTTTCCCTATATCTGGCTACGGCTCTAGAAACACTTGACTGATTGATGTTCATCAAATTAGCAACGTATGCTTGAGATCGTCCATCTTCGATTAAAGCAACTATAGCAGCCACTTGTTCTGAAGTTAAATTGCTCATTTTAGTTTTAAAAGCGTTGGTACAGAACTCTGACTTCGCACTTTAAAATTTGTCCGTATAGGAAGACTTTCAATAAACAACTGAGCAAACCTTACACATATGCATTTTTCTAAATGTGTTCTTTTAGGAAAAAAATAAAGTAAAAACGCTAAGTTCCATTATTTTGTTAGTGTTTTTATAGTTCACATACACGAGGCAAACTTTTTGTGAACGTATAAAAATATCTTGGTTCATAAATGCCCTTTTTTAGTTTATGCGATACTTTTTTGGCGGAGTGTATGAACATTTATTGTTGTAATTATTTGTGAATCGTCGGAATTGATCAGAAGATTCAACGCTGTGAATTGTCACACTTCTACCAGTAGGGACATTAATTTATATTATCGAAGGAGTTGTGGATGCCATGTTCTTGATTTTCATTTGCTTGATCTTCCACTGGCAGTATGCGCAATACATGACCAACATTTAAGGGTAATATTCCACATTAATTAAACATCGCAATTATATTGTTAGATGCGTTAGCGTCAATAGATTCTAGTAGCTTTTTAAGTAAACCGGAAAACACATTCTTTAGGAATACCAGATTCGTGCCTGCCTGGGCCTCTTTTTGTATGATTCAACTATTTTTCTCTATGCAACTTTCAAAGGTTTGAAAACAGCTACGTCTAAGGATTGCATCAAAGGTGTGGAATTGCTCGGTAAAATTATAAAACTAATATTGAGAATGTGGATGCGCCTCTTTTAGTCGCTCTCTCTTAAATCACGTAGAATAGTTATGGGAATGTAGAACGGTGTTCCAATTTTTAAATTTCTGATTTACTGATTTTTTAGTTTCCCATTTTTTTTTTTAAGTTTTTAATTTTTGATTTTCAATTTTAAATTTTTTATAATTTTTTAATTTTTAATTTTTCTTAATTTATTTTTAAAATGTTTAATTTTTGAGTTTTCCATTTTTTAATTAATTTTTAAATTTTTTAATATTCAATTTTTGCAGCATTTTTGCAACGTGCAGCACATAAAAAATATTTTTCCAAATTGTTTTTGCATAAAAACGAACTAAAACCATTTTGCGCATCCCCGATTACTAACCTCTTTGAGTCACTAGTACTAATCACTTCGAATATACAGCCTCAATCTCTGCAAAGTAAACGGCGGGGAAATACATATACTCCCACCATCTCCCACTCTACCTAACAGCGAGGTATGGCGCTGTAGTACGATAATAGCACGTGCAGATTGATCAGGGATCAGTATTCTTAGTTCAAGTAAGTTGGTTGTCTAAGTTTTAAATACACATTTTTGCGCAAAATGCCGCGTTATACTGTAGAGGAGAGAGCTCAGATGATGCGGTGGTATCACGCTGGCAATTCTTTTCGAAGGGTATGCGACGTGTTTGCAGCTAAATACTGCAACAGGCCTATTCCAAATAAAGCCACAATTTTTAAATCACAAAATAAAACCGACAATACCGGTTCGGTCGATAATTTAAAAACATCACTTCCAACTCGCAGAATTTCTAATAATACGTCCGTTTTAGTATGTGCTGCAGCTGAAATAAATTCGCATGTCATCTGACACTATTTCCAATGATTTAGACATACCCCGTTCTTCCGTTCAGCGAATACTCAAACCAAATGGGTATCACAATTTTAAATATTCTAAACACCAACAATTATTTCACGGCGACGCATTTAAGCGTATGGTATTTTGTGAAAAGTTAAGTGATTTAATTAACTGAGGTGCTAGTTTGGTAAACAATATTATGTTTACCGATGAATCTTCTTTTCCGTTGGTTAGAAGTCAAGTAATAAGTAAAAAGTAAATGTTTGGGCAGGTTTGTTAAATAACCATATTATTGGGCCTTTTTTTATCAATGGCAATTTGAATGCAAATGCATATTTAGAATTACTGATCACTCACATTCTACCTACTGTACAACTTCAAGACATAAATATGCAAAACATCTACTTTCAGCAAGATGGTTGCCCTGCACATAATGCAGTGGCTGTCCGAAACTATTTAAGTGAACAGTTTCCTAACCGGTGGATCGGAACTCATTCTGAAAATACCAATGGCCGCCACGTTCACCAGATTTATCTCCCCTCGATTTCTTTTACTGGGGTTATTTAAAAGAAATAATTTATGACAATGAAAACGTTAGACCAGTTAATGTACAGTAGTTGCGCAATAAAATTGTTCAAACGTCAAACAACATTAGCCCAGAAATGTTGGAGAAGGTTAGAATGAATTTTCACAACACATTAGGATATTGTTTAGCCAAGGATGGTAGCATATTTGAATCTTTTGTTTGAAGATTCAATGATTTTTAAAAAATTAACGTTTATTTCATTTTATTTTAAGGCTTATTTTAGTTTTATATTTTTAAAATTTATTTACCCAGAATTAATTTTTATTTGTCCTTCATTAAATTTACTATTTCTTTTTGAGGGTTTCGCCCTATATTCATTAGAATGTCTTTGATTTCCCTGTCATGAACAAACCCTAATTTTATATTTTTTTATTTATCACTATTACGAACCGAGCTGGTGTTAAAGTTTATTTAATGTATTATTAAGAGTTAATTTTAAGTTTTCATTTTTTAAAATTATTTACTCAGAATTAAGTTTTATTTTTCCTTCGTTAAATTTATTATTTCTTTATGAGGGTTTTGTTCTTCGTTCATTAGAATTACTTTAATTTTCGTGTCATGGGCAAAGACTATTTTTAAGTACATAATATAAATTACTGTTTTACGCTTTCATTACACCTTTTGAGTTTATAAGTACGTGTGTCCAAAGCAATATATATTGCAATTTATTCATTTTCATAATAAAAATACAATACGTTTCACGGTCACTAAAAATTAACACATTTCTGCGTGTAGATTGAATAGCAAAGCAACCGCTGCGCTCGCGCCAGTATTCGTTGTGAGCTATGAGTGGCTATGACAAATGACTTAATGTAGGGGAATACCTACTGCAGTAAGAAGAATGAGCGGGAGACGCAGATGCGTGGTATAACCGTTGACTTTGCAGGGATTATGGCTGTATATTAGGTTCGGTATTTCAGGCAAAGTTTTTGCACCTACTAAAACAACTAACCAACATAGTTTTTAAGTTATACTTGGTTTTTAATACTACCAACTGCTGATATCGAGATATTACCAGCCTTTACGTGACTAATATACGGAGCCACTCGAGTTCAAATTAAAGGATTTTTGTTACTTATTTAGCTTTTGTAATTTTTATAAACAAATTTCTACTTTTTTATCCTATTCGCCCCAGCGATCCTATTCATCCCAATCTAGGGTACTGTTAAGCTTGGAAGACGTCTCAGTAATGTTTCTATTTGTTATAATAAATTATCGAGAATTTTATTCCATACCTTCGAGAAGCCTAAACAATCAACTTAGTGTTCTCTCATATATGGAGGGGAAATCCTCAGCAATGCCAATAAACAGAAGCTTTGGCGAGATACAGTTATACAGGCCTTATAAACACGTGGAATTTTCTACAATTTTACATTTTATCAAATCAACTCATGAAATTTCAAAAGCAGTTCTACCAGGTGTGCGAAAAGGTAAGGAACTTACAGAGCATATGTTAGTTGAAGAAAACCTGAGAGGTAGTATACATATACCACTTTGTTGAAATTACTTATGAAATGAACTTTAATGAATTCACTTCAGCAATGTACTCTAGACAATTCCATGCGACTTTTCGCGTTTTAGAACTCTGCGGTTCATCGAGACAACTTTTATGTTCGAAATTTATACCGGTTTAAAAGTACATTGTTAAAATTCAATGAAACAAGTTCTGGTAGGCATACCGTTGCACGCAACGAACACTAGATAGTTTAATAGGAATTGCTACCAATTACGTTACCTACAATTTTGTTATGCAAGTGCTGTTCGAGTACATGTGGATCTGTGAGACATTTTATCCGCTTTAGTCTAGAAAAGTTTCAAAATATTTACAATTTTTGTCTAATTGGAAGAAAAAATGCGAATAATATTAATATAAATTCAAACAGAGTTGTCTTTCAAATAAAATTTTATTTTTATATTAGATTCTTTTAGACCTTTTTCTCTTACAAAAGGCACTAGATGACCAAAGAATATTTATTCGTCATATCTTGTTTTCGCGCAATGTCCTCATTATTTGTTTATTATTCTAAATCTGAAGCAATGGCATTTTTTTTTCCAACAGATATAAATATCCTTTCTGTGTGTGTATGATGATCATTTTCTTTATGTTCTTATCGTAGAAAGTAGGTGCAGGTTGCTAAAAAAAAATCAACTTTGATTATTTTTGACAAAACTCATTCTAAGGCTCACAATGGAATTAATTGTTTGAAATAATTCCGCTAAAAATTTTATAATCACAGACAGGCGCACAAACAATTTGAATAATTTGATTATTTATTTTAAAATTGTCACATTCCATTGTATTTAGGAACGCTAAAAAATATTCAGTTACAAGTGAGAATCGTTATTTTCAAATAATTTCTCATAAAAAAAAACTAATTGGGTTAGATTAGGTAATGCATCCGGCGGTTCAATTTTGCCTTGTCACCCTATCCATATGTTAGGAAAAGTATTGCTAAGAAACATTGGAATACTGACACAAAAAATGAGAAAGGTCTGCATCCTTGAAATAAACAAATTTCTTTATAAGAAACACCATTATTCAGCTGATCTAGGTAAGTCTACGGGATTCCTTTGTGACATTGATTGATCGTGAGAGTCTATTTTAATAGACTAAATAATCTAAATGATCTAGGTCATCAAGTTCAAAACAGAATAGAAAGTATTACCCCAAAATGATCTATCAATCCATCCAAAGTGGCAGTTAAGGGTAAATTATTAACATGAACAATTGCGGGGAACTAGCATTATATCTGTTTTAAAACTTATTAGTATTATTCCTGTTAAAAATAACCATAACTGATCTCAGAAAGTTATTTTCCAGACAACAGTTTACATCTTGTGAAAGCTAACGAAAGGGGTTCAGAATGGGACAGCATCGCACTAGAATACACGCAGAGAATTTATTATTATTATTTTTTTTGGTAAAACATTGCATTGTCATTTAAAAAAGCAAATAATAGCAAATAAAGCTATGAGATAGATAGCAGATGAGAGGATTCTTCAAAAAATCACTTGACAATGAGCATTTTGCTATACTTCATCACACCCTGTACAAGATGCTTCTCAGGGAAAAGATGAAATAATAATTATTATTATTATCATATTACTGTTATCATTATTAATCCATTTGCAAAGACATATTGGTCTTTTGTCCGCTACTAGTCAATGATTGTAGCAAGCTGCTTTATGTTTACGTACCAAAGCTCTAACGGTGTCAGTTTGCAGTATCTGTTAGTGACTTAAAGGGTTAGGAATTGCCAAAATAATCATGTAAATGAAACTTGGAGGTAGAATTTGCAAGAGCAGTTGTGAACTGTTTTATTCGCAATCTAAAAGTGCTATTAAGACGCCTATCTTATTTTCAATTTAATATGGCAATTCTTCAGTATTTCTTGTAGATTTTTCTAATCTATTTACACATAGTTTGAGCAAATTGAGCAATTATCTGTAGTATCGCTCAGATGATAGTAATTGCTCACATTCAACAAAATAGGAACGTCACTGTGTTTTTTTATTTGTGGAAAGCATAAATTGCCGGTAGCAAATTTAATGGTAACGGTATTGACGAAAAATTTATGTGGGGTTCAGTTTTATAGCGGAATATAAAACGCAATTACCTTTCAAATAACATTTTCGTCAATTTATGGTGAAAAAATAAAGGTGGTAGTGCTAAAAAACTTTATTATTACCCGTCACCGTAGTAAAATATATATTATCTCACGGGAAATCCGGAATATAAACCATTTCATTTATTACTTATATATATATTTCCTTTTTTTTTGAATATTTAATGTTGCTGAATTTTCCGAGTTAACTTACGCGGAGTGAATGATTATGTGATCAGGATAACTGGATTTACAATTCTAATTTTAAGGAAATCAAGAAATTTTTAATTAGGTAGATTCACCTAATAAAAAGAGAGTAAACCTACGAGTTTGTATATTTTGAAGAATTGAATAATTATACAGAAGAAAAATACACAAAAAAACAATTTTAGTACTTCGAGTACGGAAGTTTATTGGTGGATGGTAGTATGAACGGCATTAAATAGTTATATTTAGCAAACGATAAAATTATATAGATCATAAAAAATTGCCTCAAAATATACAATTACTTTGAAATAATAATAAACAGATTAATGAGACAGGGAACGATTTCAAAATATGGTATCGAATGGATTAATACTTCGTCTAAAAATAAATTAGGCCACACCACCTGTTACGTATTACAGACAGTCTCGTTAATCCGATAATGCCGCGATAATAATGCTTTTAAAGTAGCAACTCACCTAAACGCGGTAGTCAGAACACATATTTTGATTTTCTAGACACACTCTTAATTAACTTCGCTCCATAAGACCCGTCGAACATACGCGTAGTGTTATTTTAGCGAGAGGAGCTTTCGTCAGGAAAGCTTTTACGTTACTGTTCCACCAGTTTACCTTACCCCCACAGCGTCCGTCACTAAGCAACAGAACCACGCCTACTACCACTTTTCGTCTTTCTCTCGCCTATACATTCACGTGCGGATATGGAAAATTAAATATTATTGTACGGAAAACTTTTAGAATTAGGGTTTAATCTATTTACACTAGACACGCATAATTTGTATGTGGACCCACTCACGTCTGTACCCTATATAATTTCAATTAATTAGAATATAGTTGGCGTATAAGATCAGTGAACAATTTAAAGATAATAAACGCAACAATGCTAAGTGTGATTTCAAGAGACCGTTCATTAATTATTTATAATTGAAATTAAATTGAATATTTTCTTCTATCTAGTTAGAAAAGTTAAACGCTACATCCTATTATCGACAAACGTTTAAATAAAGTTATACAACAGAAAAGGAATCTATAGAGCGCGTTTAGTACATTTTTGATCAGATAAATGCGTGCAGAGAAATAATGTTTGTATATTAAACAATAGTTCGCAGTAGTTGTACTAAAAATGCAATGTTGCGAGGTGACACCCACCGGGTAGATTGAAACTTGGAACATTTGTAGCACCCATCAGATGTTGCTTTCCATTTTGGCGGAAGCCCACGTTTAAGTGGTGAAAGTTACCCATAAAATTTCGATGATTATATATTTTTAAATGCGCCTTCAATAGATTTATCAAAGTAACGTCGTTTTTACAGCCCCTATTACTATACACCCTCTTGCGGAGTAGGGGTTAAATAAAAAGGTGCACAATATACTTAGAAGTGATTTCTAACAAATACTGTTTACGCGTATACAGGGCGTTTATTAAATATATGGCACAAATTACAGGGGTTATTCCCTGAACTATTCTAAGAATATTTTGCTCTTTGATGATTTCCGAAAAGTCGCTTTGTTTCGCATATACAGAGCGAAAAAATTTCGAGGAAAATAACATTTTATTACCAAATTACAAAAATTACATGTAAAGCTAGGGTGCATGCATCCAATCTTCTCATTCATTGTCGAACTCTTTTAAAAACACCAGGGTCGTTTCTTTTTGAGTTACACCCAGCAATTATCCGATTTCTCAAATCTTCCTTAATTTCCTGTGTGTAAATGAGAACCACCGCAACCAATCCAGCGATTTCCGTATGTAATTCTTAAAAGCCTAGGAGGAACTTTAACTTTTTCCTTTAATTTTCAATGACAGGAAATACCCATCAAACAGTCAAACGCCAATCAGCACAACAACCAACACAATAAATTTGACAGATACAGAATGGTCAACACGAGACGTATTCAACTCAAATCCACATTTATACTGATGTGCTTTTCCATGGCTGCACATGCCTACTATTAGGGGATAAAACTTTCGTTCTTAGAAATCTAAATGTTGTCAATAGATAATAACGCATTTTCAAAAATTACGCCATATTTTTATTTCGGGTACATTGATAATGTTAAAAATATCGAAATTGGTTATATCAAAAATGTTTTCGCTCTGTATCTTAGAAACAAAGCAACTTCTCAAAAATAATCAAAGGACAAATTATTCTTAGAATAGTCCAGGGGGTAACCCCCACCATTTTTTATGTATGTTTAATAAACAGCCTGTATACATATTCGCTGCAGCCTCTTCCCATAACTACCCTGCAAAAAATTAAAGGTAACTGTAATGGTATAAAACAGTATGCACACCGACTAATAACTACTTTTGAATAAAAGTCAGTAGTATTTAGAGGGCGCTGTTCTCACAAAAAATATATTCCCAGCAAACAGAGAAAGAATGGAATTTGGACTGTTTGTGATAGTAAAACTTCTTATACGTTGAAATTACAAATATACAGAAAAAGAACCGGGTGCAGCTGCAGAAAGAATCAAGACGTGGGTGTTGTATGTGATCTTACAAAAACAACGAATTCAAAGGTCAGAATCTAACTTGGGATAACTTCGTTACATCTTACAGTCTGAAGCAGTTACTTCTGAAACGAATAATGGAAATATTGGGAATTATAAGAAAAAAATAAAGCTCAGCTTCCAGAGCCCATGGTAAATAAAACGCTATAGTTTGTCTTTGTATTTTACGAATGACACTATCATAGCCAACTATATTCCTAAAACAAAACAGAAACGTAGTTCTGGTGTCTACCTTACACTACAACAAACAAATTAGTACAATGGATGACAAAACCCCGCAAATAATATTACACACTACAAAAGGAACTGTCCATACTCTAGATCAGTGATTCCCAAAGTGGTTCAGGTGGACCCCCAGGGGCCACCGGAGACTCGACGGGGGTCTACGTTGGCGTGACTAAAAAATGGGGGTTCACAATTCGTAAGCGGCGGTCCACGAAAATTTATCTGGTCCATTCACAAACGTTATTTCGGTGGCAACAGATGGAGCTCCTGCCATGGCCGGGCGATGTCGTGGGTTTATAAGCCATCTTAAAAGAATTATACCAGAGGTAACTGCAATTCACTGTGTCATCCACCGACAACACCTAGTAGCAAAAGATTTGAGTGCTAAATTGCACCAATCGCTTCAATTTGTGATTAATGCAGTTAACAAAATAAGAAGCAATGCATTGAATACGCGTTTATTTGCACAATTGTGCGATGAAAATGATAAAGACTTCCGATTTAAAAGAAAACCTGATCAATTTGAAAGCAGACATCGCGTATTTGATAGATTTGTTCAACAAATTTAATGACATTAACTTACAATTACAAGGGGACAGCCTCAATTTAATAAAAACAAAGGGTGTAATTTCAGCTTTTCTTGGAAAATTGAAATTTATGAAGCAAAATATTAGTCGGCGCGAATTTTCCCATTTTCCAAACTTGTCACAGGTAGAATGCCTTGATGAGGATATTCACACATACGTTCAACATTTAATTGCCCTGTATGATGACATTAAAATCAGATTTGAAGATATTCTGACGATGGAGATACCACCACTTGATGAAACAGAAGTGGAGAATGTGATATTACAAGAGGAGCTACTCGAGCTTAGCACCAATGAGGAACTGAAGGTGATATTTAAAAGAGGGTATCAAACATTTTGGCTGCAGGCAGAAATACCCGAAAAATATCCTGGACTGTGAGGAATTGCGAGAGAGCTTTTGATAGCGTTTCCCTCGTCATATTTTGAGAAAAGTTTTAGTGTCGTTTACAAACCTTTTAACAAAAAAAAGGAGCAGATTGAATATCACAGAACGGGGAGATTTGCGGTTATTCCTAACAAAACTGGAGCCGAATATTGATAATTTGCTATCAATCCATCAAGTACATCCCTCCCACTAAAATTATGACTACTTTGTGATTGTCATTGTAGAAGTTACGTCACGTTATTAATATTTAATTTTAATTATATTACGACTGTTATCATATCGCAATGTAATATGATAACAATAATAATTAATAGTGTAATGATTATATATTTGAATAAATACAACACAAGGAAATATAATATTTTTATTTTTATTTTTACCACTCCGAATGGGGAGTTTTCTAATTAAAATATGTGAGAATTGATGGGTTTCTTGTGCTGTGAGTAGATGTCAAAGGAGTAAAGTTGGATGGAATCACTTTTTCATCACGAATAATAATGAATATTCGTAATTTCTAAAATTTTTTGCAAATAATAAACAAGCATATACTAGGACTTGTGCAACTTCTTTTACTTTTTTTAGCGTTTTTTATCATATTGACCCAAACGATGTAAGCGTATAGTAAATATGACCAGCAGGGTTAACCTTAAACTGACCAAAATTTGGTTAACATAACACTTTGTTTTCTAGTTAAAAGATCTACCGCTTTTGTGGTAATTTATTAATTGCACCGCAAGTATATTCTACAAGTAAATTTTTTAGAGAACTACAATAATGTTGGCCTTTAAACCATACCTCGATCGATGTCACTATATAGGAATTATCGTTACCATATTAGTATCCCATATCACAATTATGACACACTACTAGACTTTTTCTCTAGGCACAATGTTCTGTTACAGCCATTTTATTCAATCAGTATAGGGCTTGGTCAATATTTCTTTTATTTTTAGAAAAATTCATTACATGCGCATTCGTGGGGTGATTGGATTATATCCTTTCTTGAAAAGAGGAGGTCGAGCAAATTCAACACTTAAATTGACGCTCTCGAAGGAAGTGGTTTGAATCCCCTTAATTAATTTTCTACTTTTCATTAATTATAATTAATTAGCTGATATATACAAAGGTAAATAATTATTTACCTTTGTATATATGAGCTAATTATTATTGAAGATTATTATAAAATGCTCTCTTTGTCACATATCAGCTTATTTAATTATGTTATCATCGCCAGTATGGAAATTAAACGGGTAATCTAACTTGGCGGACGGATATTGATAAAAGCTTTTTATATGATGTTTAGTCCTAAAAGTGAAGGGAAGTAGCGAGTTCTCGTAATTGATAAACTCCCAGTGAGACTCGTTATAGACCCAATCAGTCGCAGAATTGATAAGTCAACAGAGAAGAGGCTGCATAGATGTAATTCTTTATTTTCTTTGATAAGTTTTCGGTACTGGATAAAGCTTTGATCAGGGTAGAAAATTGAATTAATGAACGGTTCAGTTTTTAATCATTTCGTTGTCATTGGATATAAAAGATGGTGCAATAGTAATCCGTAGGTAAAATAAATAACAAAAGGAAAAGGATATGACTAGTGATTGATTGGATCCATAGCGAGCGTTGTTATAATTAGGTTACATTTCAAAATAGAAACCGTTTTTTAAGACGTCCCGACAATAATCACTCTAAACTCTACTAGCAGTTCTTATCGTATTTATCCAATGTTAAAACCAAATTACTAATTTTATCAAAACTAATCTTACTACTTTGATTCTGAACTGACTAAAAGAGATATACAGCGTCTCTTTCAGTGCTTTCAAGAGCAGTTTTTTTCTTCATAAATGGTTATTTCAACAGGATGACGGAATAAGTATATATCGTGTCTATAACATGTTCTTTGTGTTACTTTTATAGATTTGTATATTTTTGTTTTATTTATTCATTCATTCCTAGTGATGAGATCCAGATCATGTATCATTATAAGACAACGAAGAAAATATTACAAATACAACTAAGATCTCACATAAAAGCTAAGAAAGAGGGCTCCCAATTTTGTTTTCTGTAAATAAAAAGATGCCGACATAACAACTTGTCCCATTTCTTCTATTATAAATTACATCTGGTGATTACACAGCTGACCGATTATGTAATCCCTAGCGTGCACTAGCTGCAAGTACCCACATATATCACCAAAACTAATTCAGTTACCTGCCACAAACTTCTTACTGTAATACATTTTGAGCAAGAAAACAAAGGACTGAGGTATATATCCTGTTTTTAGGATAGAATGAAATTCTAGTTCTAAAATCGGGGGATGTATAAATGTTGCAAGAATTACAACTTTTACAGTTGACTGTTGGGAATTGATACAATTCAAATTTTTATAAATACTAAAAG
Source organism: Cetonia aurata (assembly GCA_949128085.1). Lineage (NCBI taxonomy): Eukaryota > Metazoa > Arthropoda > Insecta > Coleoptera > Scarabaeidae > Cetonia > Cetonia aurata. The sequence continues at coordinate 18,776,419 of OX421886.1, read as the reverse complement.
AAAATGTTTGTGTTAATTAAATTATTCAATTATTGAAGGTAGAAAAGCACATAATGCATGCCGGGATGTAAATTAACACGTCAAAATGGACGTAATAATGTTCTATGTTTTAATTTTCTCAAAAAATGTTTAGTTCTTTTTTTTTTTTTATTAATAACTTTAGTAAAATTTCTTATAGATTCATATTCAGGTAGATTATCTGAGTATATTTAATATAACAACACGCAATGAACAAGTACCGTTATGTTTCTTTTTCTAAGTCACATTCCCCTCTAAAAATTGCATGAAATAGTTATTATTGGAGAGTATCTAGTTGTTTTATATACCTATGCCGTGAGGGATTGACAATGTTAAATTAAGAAAGGAGGTTTTATTAACGGTATATTATTGAGCTATCCAAAATTATCGCTAATCTAATAATGAAGATAATTGTATTACTTTGTCACCTCTATTTTATTAATTTGAAATACCCAATAAATTTGCTTAAACATTAACTATTGTTTATCTAACAAAGTCAACCTTATTGAGAAATAAAAATTAGACTATCCAAGACTGTAAAATTTTTTCCAAACATGTGCTCAAATAAAATCTTTGTACTTTGCGTTTAAACGCGCGCACCAATTAGGGGTTTAAACATAAAGAATATTGATTTGAAGAGCGAAAAACGTCACCTCATAAAGAATGGTATTTAATTAAAACATAAAAAAGAGGGCCTTCACAAATGAAAAGGAATTGAAATTTATAACCAATATACCTATTTTGATGTTCGTTGCTAGCTCATTTTAGCTCTTCTAAATCGATTATCAAAGTGAATGGTTTTAAATCCGTTTACGTTATCTGGACGACCAATACCCTAACGATTGAATTTTGCTAATCCGATTATCAAAGGGGGTTAAATTGATTGATTGATTTGCGTACTGGCGAGATGGTGACTCGTTTTGTAGGTTCAATAGCACAGCAGTTTTGATTTCCGGTTCTATAGAGAAAAGAATGTATACAAGTAAATGTATGTTACACTTGCTTTGCTGGAACAAATGTCATCGTAGATACTTTTAATTTTTTTGTTGATAGCGTATTTATAATAAGAAAAGAATGAAAACAGAAATTATTGGAGCATTATTTGGTTCTATTTTAAGGATCGGGATAATTCAAGGATAGAAATGATTCCTTTCTCATTAATTGCTCGCCTCAAGTGCCTACGCGCTCATTTATCAGAAATCATAAATCACTTTGACAGGAGCATCTCGCTTTTTCCCTTGCAGAAGATAAATAATTTTCGTTTTCTTTTTTTAAATTTCGTTCACTCGATATTGCGATATCTCATATATTCTTTCGCTGACAAATTACATACTAAATTAGCTTTTACCTGTAAGAAACCTGAACCCCACTCTATATACAGATATTTAATCGTAATGATTTCTGCTTTTGAATACACTTTATTAAATTATCCAAAATACAGAAGGGCTTCTATAAACATAATTTTTCTAGGCATATAGAAAAGTCTTTTTTTCATTCAAAACGATATACTTTACATCAAAGAAATGGTATGTTGCAATTTATCTAATAACATCAAATAAATATTTTTAAGAACAAAGATGTTAAAAACAAATGTTTCTCTGCCATAAGAATAGTTTTCATCAGTAAAGTAGGGGATTACTAACGTTTTCCGACCAAAAGCTGAATTTTCTTCAATTTCAATATTTCCGATTCTATTCAATTGCTTTGCTTCTTGATTGATTTTCTTCATATTATAAGTGAACGTTGCTAACTGATACATAGCGATCGCATTGAAACATGGCTCATTTTGACAGAAGCTTACGTTTAAGGGGTTTAAAGTTACCCCTGAAATTTTGCAGTTCACACCATTATCGCGAATAAAACAAAACATAAACTTACAAAGTTATGTGCTGCGACCCTACTCCTAACAACACCGAAAAAAATTAAAACCGTATCCGCGGGTTTCACTTCTTATTATGCTATTCCTCTAAACTATCATTCCAAACTATTACCTAATCAAAGAAACATTGCTGTCAATATACAAGACAAATGGGAAGAATTTGGGCTTCGCACTTTTATGCATCTATTTCTCTGTTATTATGAGCATTAAATCAGATTTTGAAAATAAACAAACCCATGGTTCTTATGTTGTTAAAATAGCTAAGGATTTTTGAGCTATTTTTGGAAGCAATGCGCAAGTTTTGTCATTTGTTTTTCCACCAATTTAATAAATTCTCGTTAAATGCAACAAAAAAGTCTTTTAGGTATAAAAACGAAAATTGTCATCTTATCCTATTTTCTATAGTAGCGGTAGCAAGTCCCTTTTCCCCCTCAGGGGACGTTACTGACAACCAAGGAAAAGGTTAGGTCATTAGCTTAACTTCTATTCTTCTAGTTCGCATATAGTTTCTATCATTCCGTTCTAGTTATTTTTGTTTTGAGCTATTTTCTTCAGTTCGGGTCTCCAGTCAATTCTCCATGGTCTGTTTGTTCGGTCACATTGTAATGTATATCTTCTCTAGGTTACACAGGGGTGGCCGGTGCGTTTTTCCTTTGTAATCTAGGCTTTATTTGGTATCTAGTTATATTCTTTAAGTTTATGTCATATCCATCTGCATTTTCTACGATTAATTGTCACTTCGATGGGTTTTTGTTGGCTGATATTCCACAGTTCTGTGTTTGAATTATTTTGGGGCAGATCATAATACCTCTGAGACATTTATTAATGAAACTTTGTATATTTTGCACGTCCCCTTGTTCAAAATGCATGATTTACGTCCATAAAGTAAGTTTAATTCCGGTTGTCGTATCTTTTGATGTCTACGGTTTCCTCAGCATGTATTAACAAATCCTATTTGTGATTACTTCATTTCATTACGCGTTGGCAGTTTGCTCGCAAATTGAACGTATCGCACAAAAAAAAAAAAATTACAACCAGAAATAATTACCGGTTACTAGATCAGAAGAGTAAAGAAACTTAGGAAATAACTAAAATGTAAAGCAATTACAGTAACAGTTTAAAATCGTATTTTGTTAAAGCATTTAATAAGAAACAATAGGAAAGAAATATATCAAAAATGCAGATTTTAACAGTTTATCTAAAATGTATACGATCGATTTCAGTTGTATATATGTATTCTGCACCATCTAGGTGATAAAATAAAGTTTTTTTACCTAATATTAGTCATGAAAAACTCAACTTTCTAATGGACTAAGAAAAAAATATGAACCGATATTTGTCTGTTGACATAGACATACGTCGCCTATCCTTAATTTAAGATGCTTGGTTTGGCAGGACCACTTTGAAATTTCATTCAAAAATAATGGTGGGTTATACTTAACACAACTTTTTCTTTGTAGCTAAATCAAACTTCTCGCAGCAATACATTATATTGTACATGTATAATGGCTAACTGATGTGATTGCTTTGTAAAACCAAATAAAATAATTCTTTATATTATTAATTTTCCATGAAAAGAACCGTTTATGGGGTCGCCAAAAATGATTTATCAAACCGGCAAATTTAAAGATATCCACAGACTGTAGCATAGTAATATATACAAGATGTCTGACCACTCTGCTGTAGCGCGAAATGATCGCATATCTCGTGTGTCTAAACCTGCAAATTGCTAAGTTTGTATCAAACATTCTATTGTAGTTACTTAGTATGTACCCTCTTACGGTCTTTATTGTCAGTAACATGTTCACTCTATAATATTGTTGTTTCTAATAATATTTACAGCCTTTGGGATAATGCCAACTTTACATGAATAAGTACTATTTGGAAAATATTGTATAGTTATTCGTATATAAAATAGACACCAGCTCTTAGGCTGTTGGACCAATTGTGTAACTCAATAAATAATTTGGTTTTCTTTAATTCCACTCAATGCGAAAGTAAATAAAAGAATTTTGTATCAATAGCTTTCGAAGTATAAGTTAAATTATAAAATTTTAAAAGACCTAAAACTTTAGAAACTGACTGAAAACCATAGTTTATGTTAAAAATGACAACCTGGAATAGACAGTGATACTCCAATTGAAAATAAACTCATCGAAGAAATTCAACAACCTGAAACAGCATAACCGACTGTACTTTTGAAAGTTTAATCATGTTTGCTTAATATTTCATACATGCACGTGCGCAGGCATACAATAAACATTTTACTGGTGTAATGCAAATGTTCCTTAGATTTAGATCATAGCTTCGTATACCAGAAAGGAATTTTTAATTTAACATCCAACCGCGTCGACAAATTTATCGGTAGATGTTCTCGCGTAACTGAGCCAACCGCAACCGAGAGCTACAAAACAAGAGCACTAGAACAATACATCACGTATGTTACGAACACGGGCCATTCTAAATTCAAGATTAGCAACGAATTCCGTGCACTATCTATATTACATTTTAATTTTACACCTAGCTTTATGGATTGGTTTAAAGTTTTTTACAACTTTAGATAAAGGTACACCACGGATGGAGTAAACAAAGGCGTAGAAAGCAGGTGGAACGTAAACTGAATTAAATCAATGCAAACACTTCGCTTTGAATCTGCATTCGAATAAATTGAATTTCGATGTACTCAATTCACTTCGTGCACGTATGAAGGGTTTTCTACCCCTACAATTTGTAATTTCCGTTAGGTATACATAAATAATACTATATCTGATGTAAAAACAACAAATTGTGTTCAAATAATATAGAAATTGAAGGATATTGTACAAGTACCTTTATTTTAATTACAAATAATGAAAGCGCTTTTATGTTTAAACGTTGTATCCTTTGCACTTTTTGCAGCAAAAATATATGTAATCAACATAGGGCGGACTGGCGGCAAGCTCTTTCGCCGAGTATTTTGTGTGTGTACTGTAGTAAACAGAGCAACCTGCTTAAGGTTACGTTTATACTATGATATACGCATAAATTGTAGCCACAAAATATAATTATATAATAATTGATATAAATTAAATAACAGATTAGTGCATTTTATAAAATAAACACTGTGCAGTAAATTAGTACTTAAGCAGTATAGACGGCCCTTTAAATAAAATTTATTCGCGTAAATTATTAGAGAAAAATCAGAATTCGTTTGCCAGTCATCTTACTTTTAGATATAGAAAAATATTGTTGCTGTACCACAAATATCGTGATCACCGAAGTCCCAATAACAGCACAGAAAAGAGGCTGATGTTCTTTATATATTACTAGCTCCGCTGACTTCAACGATCATTTATAACAGGTGGATATTCCAAGTATGCTTTTGAATTACAAAACATTATGTTTCCGAATAAAAACTTTTTATTATACTTACATCGGGATTATGGTTACAAAAATTTTCTATTTAAACCGGCTCCAAAATCACCATGAATATTGTTAAGTTTATTTAGTACGTTACTTAGAATTTTCATAGCTTTCTCTAACCTCAAATTATGGATTTTCGGATAATTGATATTTGAAAATATTTTGAAACGATTATTATGAATGTAATCTACACTATTCTGTAAACGAAGAAAACTAAGTTATAATAATAAAGAAAATAAATAAAGAGATACGAAGCAGCAAATACTTCATATTACTGCTCTATTCTCTAATCCAAACTGTCTAATTATAACCGCGCGTCGTGCTATCAACGATAGAGCCTGTTATCCATCTGCAGTATGATAATAAGTTCTAACAAATCCGTTAAAAGCGAGTGATCCTATAAAGAATTCTAATTTTTCAAATAGAATTGCATATTTCCCTTTTTCAAATATGTTTAGCTTTCCACCTAACCCAGTTTCATTGTTATACGTCTAACGATTTTTCATTTCTCTCATTTATTTATCTTCAACAGAATGTGTGTCATTGACAGCCAACATTTGGGGTGTATCAATCAAACCAATCGCCATCGAACAAACCTGTGCAATCTACGCAGTATTTCACGCTGATGTTTCTAATTGCATGCGAAATGATGCATCATTGTGCGCACATACTTACCTATAAATATTATAGCCCTTTGTTTCGATAAAATGTGCGAACACTATTAGTGCATGTCATGGAATTATATTGTGTATTGTTTAGCAGGATGCGTCAACAAGTATTATACATTGAACACTGTAAAAAAAACAAACAAACGAAACAAACACCATTTAAATGTGGAATTAAATTTTCATTTAATCCGTATTCCTTTTTAAAAACTTTTATTAAATCCATTTATTGAATATGGGCATATTTGATTTTATAGGAAAGCAGAGTAACTGTTCCAATGGTGGAAAATTAAAAGAAACTACCAACTTTAAAATTGCTCTAAAAACATATTTCAGCTCACAAAATTGAAGGAGGAACACGGAAGAAACTAAAAACACCAAATGGTCGATTACTGAAGAGGATCTTATATATAATATAAGTAAGACATAGCTGAAATGATGAAAATAGATTCAAACAGTAGATGTGTTGAAAAACAACAACAAAAATTTGAAAAGTAAAAAAATCGAAGTGGAAAAAGTCAGGAAACCCGGAAAAAAGTGTTGTAGTATGTAAGGATATTAATTGATATTCATGTGACGACATTGTCGAGTGCTTACTGCTTCCATTAGCATTCTACGTTATATTATAATATGTACTATACTACCAAAGTTCAGCTTTACGGTATTCCTTTGTACCTATCTAGGGATTACAAGAGGAGCAAAGATTAGTCCCATTATTGAATATCATGTGCTCCCCATCCATTTATTCCCGTAATCGATATTCTTTCAATGTAGTGCTGCATATCTTGTCTAACAAGGAGCAGGATTTAAATGAAAAGGTCGTGTCTCCAATAAATTGCAAGTTATTTATCTTCTATGGAGATATAAAGCTACATGATTTTTACAATTTACTTTTATTAAACCAGTATTTTGGTACATTCATAAATAGTCACCAGAAAATAATGGCTATTTAATAAAATTCTAAAGGTTTACACAAGCAAATGATATAGGGTGGTATACAATTGACTTTTACTTCTGTGTATTGTTTAAAGATTACAAGTTTCCATTGGCATAATCTAAGCGGTAATTAAATAGAAAATCAATTTCTGGGGAAAACAAAAAGCACTTCATTGCTACAGTCGTCTGGACAAATCATAACCAAGGAATTACTTGAACTAACTAATGAAATCAAAATTATTGTGTTGCAACTGGTGAAATCATCTACACAGAATCAGATTACTCGATGACACTGAATACTGACAGATTTTAAAAGACGAGTAAACTCTGAAGCATTTATCGTCTGCCACTGTCTAGCTATTACTAGGATCAGGTATATTATGTTGCTTGGGAAAGCTCTGTCAATTCTCTGAGAGACCTATAGACGAATTCATTAAATAAAACCCCGGGGTATCTAAGGACCTAAACCTGTTTGATGAACACACATCTGTCCTATAAGATGTTCTAAAAGGAGACGATTTATACCACTATGAGAGTCGTGCCTTATTTCAGTCCTTAGCTAAATTTATCCCCATCAAAGAATTTAATTCCACTAGAGAAAAAATTTAATTGAGGAAGTGCCATCCATATCTTTCTACAACTATAAGCAATTAGAGAAAAACCCCAGATTGAGTTCACTGCAGCAATAACTGCAATAAGAAAAATAAGAATTTGGTGTTAATGGTTTGGAGTTTTGGAATAATTTTAAGAAAGTTTTTTACTTTTATTATTTTATTATAGATATAATAAATATAAAAGTAAAAAATAAATTCACTATTCACATTGGCCAAAATGGGTCTATAATTTAGCAAATCTTTAGAATTATCTGTTTTTCTTATAAATCGGTTTGACCATCGAACTTTTTAATTTGCTGAGGATAATCCCTGTTACTAACGGAAAGTTAATCAAATAAGTTAAAACAGTCAAATAACAGCTAATGATAGCAGTGTTAATATTGTCATCCCCAACAGAGGCAGAATTTCTAAATTTATTGATAATAGTAATAACATGTATCTCAACAACTGTTATAACAAAAATCCAAAAGAAAAAGTGAAAAAATCCCTTACCACGAAAATTTATGTGGTAAGGGATTTTTTCACTTTGTTGACCTGTGATGGGTGGAGACTGTGGCTTGAAAACTATAACAAAAATCCAAAAGAAAAAGTGAAAGTCAAGCCACAGTCTCCACCCATCACAGGTCAACAACTGTTGAGAAAAAAGTTTGTCGAAAGTTATCTATTATATGTTTACCTAATTCCGAAAAATTAATTTCATTTGACAATTGATTGGTAGCAATTAATTGATAATTAATAATCATTGAACAGTTAATTTGTGGACATATGTTTATTATGACTTTTAACCTTATTTTCGATCGTACTACATGCCCTTAAAATCTTTAAACGATGGTTCAAAACACCCTGAATATGTTATGCTACACCACAGGTAAAGCAATATACAGGGTTAGTAAAAAGTCCCGGAACGGTCCAATAACTTTGTTATTCGAAAATTATGATTTCTGAAATTTGGTATGGGGGTGTAGTTAATATAAATGCATTTTATGCAACACAGTTAATATTTTTTTCACTTCCGGTTTAATCGGCAATACGTCCAACTTTTTTTTTTAAATGGAACGCCCAGATTTTTTTAACACTTTTGAATGCAAAATAAAAAACTACGTTGAGGAAGTATTAAGATGTTTATTTTTATTCACAAGAAAACAGTTAAAAAATTAAAAAAGTGTCCTAATACAGAAAAATCAAGGTACCTTGAAAAAAGTTGTTGTTTAGTGTTTGCATTCTTTTTGCCGTCACATTTGACAATTTTAAAAGCGTTTTAACTTTTGCATCGCTATAAATTTACTTATTTTAAACATTGACACATTTGAAAATGGCAGAAAAACTGACTGAATCAGAACAAATTGAGATATTAATGATGCGTGGGTAAGGTGATCGTCAACGTTCTTTTGAAGAGGTTCGTATTTTGTTTAATACTGTTTATCCGGATCGTCACATTAGTAAAAGTACGGTATGCCGAACAATTCAAAAGTTTGAAGTCTTTCGTCAGGTGAAGGATTTACCTAGAAGGGGACGTCCATTGACAGCAACAGATGAAGAAACTAGTTTGAATGTGTTACTTACAGTGGAAGAAAATCATCACGTGTCCACAACAGAATTAGGACAAATTCATGAGATCTCTCAAAAATCTGCTCATACGATTCTTAAATCAGCAAGAATGAAAGCCTATAAAATGTATCCCGTCCATGAGTTAACTGAAGATGATCCAGATCGTAGACTACAATTTTGCGAAACAATGACGGAATTGATCGAGCAGCAGCCTAATGTTTTAGATCACATCATTTTTTCAGATGAGGCAACGTTTTGTCTTAACGGCACTGTGAACAGACATAATTGTCGCTACTGGTCAATTGAAAATCCGCATTGGATTGAAAAAGTCCATACACAGCGTCCTCAAAAGGTGAATGTCTGGGCTGGTCTTGTTGGAAACAACATCATAGGACCATTTTTTATAAGAGGAAATTTAAGGAAATTTTGCCCATAATATCCGCGATTATTTTAATGAAATTTTTCCGGGACGTTGGATCGGACGTAGAGGAGCAATCGAATGGCCAGCACGTTCGCCAGATCTCTCGCCATTAGATTTTTTCTTTTGGGGTCACATGAAATGTCAAGTGTACAAAAATCGTCCCCATAATCTTGAACAATCGGAAGAGAGAATAGTTCAAGAAGCCAATCGCATCACTCCAGAACAAATACAAAATTCAATAAGAAATTTTACTGACAGTTTACATTTTTGTCAAATTGTAAATGGAGAGCATTTTGAACAATTATTGTAATCGCAACCTGAATAGACAGGTATCTTGATTTTTCTGTATTAGAACACTTTTTTAATTTTTTAACTGTTTTCTTGTGAATAAAAATAAACATCTTAATACTTCCTGAACGTAGTTTTTTATTTTGCATTCAAAAGTGTTAAAAAAATCTGGGCGTTCCATTTAAAAAAAAAAAAAGTTGGATGTATTGCCGATTAAACGGAAGTGAAAAAAATATTAACTGTATTGCATAAAATGCATTTATATTAACTATACCCCCATACCAAATTTCAGAAATCATAATTTTCAAATAACAAAGTTCCGGGACTTTTTACTAACCCTGTATGTATCTATCTATCATAGTGGAATACATTGGCTGCTTTACTAGGACGCAGACTTAGTGAAACCAAGCTGGTCTTTTTTGATATTTTGCTTAGAATCATAGATTTATTATATTCTGAACAAATCGATGACTTAGTACTGTATTATTGATTAAGAGAAGGCGCTTTATATAAAAACAAATTTTGTTTAAAATATTTTATGAGACCAAGTAGACTAGAATCTCAAAACATGAACTGAATTACAGAAAGATTTTATCGATTATGCCTTTAGTTAACTCAATGCGGCGACATTCCGTATATAATGGAGGTTTTTGGTCTATGTATAAAATAAAAATGTTCTTTAAACAGAGGAAAGGAATTTGTACTTAACTATGCTGATACTTTTAGTGCCAAGAATTCAGAATTCATTCAGTACAATATTCTGAGGAACGTTTAATTAACGAAAAACGTGAATAGCGCAGTATACGTATAGGTACGTTCGTGAAACTGCATAATTTAGCAATTAAACGAAGTATCGCAACTTCCTCTGCGCAAAACGTTTGCGAGTCACTTGAGTTCGCCCTCGTCTTACGTACATAAGGAAAAAGACAAAACGACGGAGCTGACGTGATATTATCTACAATCATAAACAAACTCTTCGCTACACATCACTTACCATAAATTCAATCGATATCATCCGACGGCAGCGGTCCGTTAAGTACAATCTCAACTTCAAAAACCGAAAATCGCTAAAATAATAGCCCACACCAATTATCTGCGCGTGACGTAATTGTGAAAATTTATATCGGGCCACCTCATGCAAATGTTATTTGATTTATTGGAGCGTTTCTTACTTCCTCTATCTATAGAGTACGTTCCTTATGGTTGGTTGAAGCTTGATAAGATGTGCTGAACTCGACCGTTTTTCACTATCGCAAGAATAATGGCAGTTTTATGTATAGTACCCAAGTGGAATAATACAATTTCTGTGTTCAAACTATGAAGGTATTTATTACTGCGCACCTAAAACTAATTTTATCTAAATGATTTTGTATATCAAAACTTTACTTTTTGCATTTATTTTGAAACTTCAAACAGATATTTGTATCATTACAGATGAAGGCAGCGTTTTGCATTACGCAGTTAGTAGCACCTACAGTATTTCCATAGATTTAGATGTTATATAGCTATAAAATATGTTCAAGTTAACATGCAGTAACTGCAATAACACTGTATAGAAAACATTCCCTTAGGCAAGATAGAGACTTCTTTAAGAATGTCTAAAAATAATCCCTGACCTTTCCCTTATATATATATATTCGATGTATATTCGCACCACAACTTAAGTTTGTTTGTTGCTATGGAACATCTCTTTCCCTTTATTTATTTTTTGTAGTAGCTCGATTCTGTAGTTTTTGGAGAGTGACAGTACCGCAACTGCATTTAGATCATATTAGACTCATTACACTTCCTCCGTTAGTTAACGTTGCCACACTTAAGTTGGCAACCAACCTATTGTCTTAACAAACTCTAGGGGAGGCGCTAAATCCGCCAAGGGAAACTTTCCAGACACTGGTGATGTGAAACCGATCTTTTATAAGTATGCTTCTCTTGATGGATGATATGGCAGAGCAGTCGCAGAGAACATGCTCAGCCGTTTCATCCTCTAAAATATTTTTATCAGCCAGAAACGTATTGTCCGTTGTATAACCGGCTGAAAAGCCACTGAGTCTTGCAGACCAGTTTTTGTCAGTTACAGATTATTAACTCTTCCGTGTATTCTTATTCTTGAACTTGCTCTTTATGCTCACGACAATTTTTATAAGTTTCAACTTAATAAAGATAAACATGATTACGACACCCGACATAGAAGTGACATAGCCACACCTAGGCCTAGATTAACCTTATATCAGCAGTCCCCACAGGTTCTAGCTATCAAAATATATAACAAAATTCCTACCCATTGGAAAAATTTAAGCCGATGGCGTTTTAAACGATCTTTGCGAGATCTATTAGTAGTTAATGCTTTTTACTCCCTACAGGATTTCTTAAATTTTAGAATTACTTAAGTGCTTCATCTTAATCTAAGATTCTTCTTATTTAATTGTCTTCACTCTCTATAAATTTTTTGAATTGCTCTTGATAGAAATGTTACTATTATTACTATTATTATTACTATTGTTATCATTATTTTTATTATTATTAGTATTATCATTATTACTATTGTTGTTACTATTATTATTTTCATCAGCATTATGGTTATTACATTTAAATTTTTTACCTTTCACTTTTTACTTTAAGTTTGTAGTTCAAAAATACAATGGGTTTAGCTTTTCTAAAATTTTCATATTTATTGTCTTTTTTAACTATCACTGTACTTGTATTTTTCTTTTTTTGTTTTTATTTTTATTTAGTTACTATTTTTATTATTCACATGTTTACATTTACAATTGTTACTATTTCAAATATTAAATTATCACTTTTCAGTTTGCTTATTTTTTGTTGACGTTTCCTATATCATGTTTAGTCTGATCTTTGGAAATAAATGTTTACTTTACTTTACTTTACTTTACTTAATTGACAGCCCCTACAGATTGGACTGGTCTCCACTCGCAGCTCAAAAAGGTGGGCTCTTAACTGATAGTGTCCGGTCAAAATTCCTCCCACTAAGCGGAGGTTCACCCGGCACATTCTCGGGTAATTTAATGCCCTATCGGAGCCTATGGGATATGATAAAGTACCCCTGGTAAGAAGGCATGCGTTGTTGTTATCTCAGGCTTTCACCAAATGCTCATGGGTGCTCATTAAGAGAGCCTATCTGCTTTGCCATAGCCCAGTTACCACCATGTCCAATAGTCCAACTAATTGTGCCTTTTTCCTTTCAAAGATCTGTGCGAGAGCTCTAAATATGAGAGTTCAGACAGCCCAGAGGTTATTTTTGGCCGCCTCAAAGCTGTCACTCGTTGTTTGTTATCTGTATATAAATCAATATCTCTGTGCTTTATCATGAGTTCAGATATAGGGCGCTGTCACTTCTGTTTGCTGTCTTGCAACATGCCACAATTTCATACTGCTGATGAATATGTAAATACCGTAATTATTTATAGAGAATGATTCAAAATTCTCGTGAAACAGTTACGTCAAGATCGTTTTCAGTTAATCGCATCTCATGTCCCGTTGTCTGAATATGACAGAAAAGCTGTGCACATGGTCTTCTCCGACATTGAAACACAGAGTCGAGCGTCTATTAACAGTGAAGAAAATATAAATGCGTTGGTTGCTTTAACATATAGCGTACAAATAAAAGTTCAGTGTTGTTCAGTTTCCAGTTTCAGAGTTTCCTTGTCCGAGATTGCAGCACGCTGATTTTGAATCTAAGGATTTGTTTGCTGTTTGATCAGTAATAATAGTTCATATGGATCACCACGTTCATATCAAAATCTACACGGAACCTTTTTCAAAGAAATGTCTACACCCTCTTATAAATATGCATGTGAATAACACCAATAGTTCAAAGTCAACACAAGTATATCGATATGGTGATTATTATGGATGATACTTTTTGATTTCAATTTAGAACTGCTTAACCAAATATGTGAACACGATTTGGTTTTCCGATGCTAATATCGTTATATCATAAATTTAAGATAAAAAGAAAAGAGATAGGTAGGTATTTTCTATTGGGATAAACCTTAAACATATAAAGTTGCAAGTAAAATAGATACTAAGAAGCTCTCCTTTGACTCTAAATAAGTTATTCCAAGCAAAGTAGCTTTATTTTTTATTTTCTTCGTATTCTTATATCTACAGGAATACAATACATAAGATAATGTTACGTGAGCGATGCATTTGCAACACTTCAATTCGTAGCTAAAGCCAACTTGCAAACACTATATTAGTTAAATAAGCAAAGTTGATTTAGAAAAGATAGCAAAAGCTCTCTCCAATTCAATTTCTATCGCAGCAAATTCAATCTACAGAAGAATTCCATCTGAAAAGCACAGATGGCTTCCATTGGTATTCTAATAAACGCTCATTTTATATATATATATGTAATATTTCAACAAGATATTTTATTTTCGGTTGCGATAGCCGTATGATCTTTGAGATTATGTATCATGTAATTTGTGAATCATTTGTTTTGTCGTAGTAATTTTTCTTTTTTTTTTTTTAGATTTACCTCAAATCACAAACAGACTGGAGACGTAAAAGTACAAAAAAAAGTAAAACAGAAAATACCTTTACGAGCTCATGGTCCAATGAAACAAGAATTACTATGAACAACAGACTCAAGTTTCTACCTTCTAGACTTGATTAGCCTCTTTTTGTGTTGTAACCCCATTTTGTTAGTGTCGCCTTGCATTGGTATGTTATTTGCAGTCAATACATGCTAGAAGTTAAAACGTGTCCTATCTGGAGGACACCGGTCCAGACTCAACACCTACATATACTTCGAACTACGAATATGGTGATTCTCAGAAACATGAAAATGTTAAAAAAAGCAATCAATGAAAAAAAAAAGCCATTATTGCGTTGTGGACTGGTATAGAAACTTATAATCGCATATTCGACAGAAATAGATTAGAATTGGAGCAATTCCAATCTTTTCAGATCCATTGTGGTTCAAGTGTGAAGGATTCTCTTAATTTCGACTTGTTAGTTAGATCTATAATTTTTTGGTACGGATTCTTTATGTGGCTGCTTGCTCCAGGGTTCTCTCAGCGGTGACGTATAATTTATCTTCATAGCCACAAAAGTCGTGGACTAGTGTTTCCTTTTTTGCTTGGTGGAGAGCAGTGATCAGTCAGTGGTTCTACTATCACTTTAACAATCTTTTGGACTCGGTTGTGTGTAACCCCCAGTCATTGTCTTCTTAAGTATCGCATTTCCTGTTTTTGCTTCGCTATCCTTATTCAGCATTAGATTATGCCGCAGAATGGATGAATCGAATGAAAAATCATGTGTCTCCACATTTTCACATGGATATCAAAATGATTGTTATCTGAATTATCACCGCAATCAATTTTATACCAGTTTGAGGTAACACTTGTGGAAATAACCAATATTAACCCATTAGTGCATGGGTACTTCTTTTTTTGTTATTGTTACTTTTTCTGTAATAAACCATGTAAATATAGTCTACATGAAATAATGCTAGTGAAAGTTTTACAAATGTTGATCCGATTTTGATTTTGCAGAGCGTCCGTTTAAACGGACATCATGCATATAATACGAATATCATATATTTGTAAATAATTTATTATTTTAAATTTATTGAACATACATATTTAATACACATATTAGAGGACATACAATACAACTTGAAATCAGTTGTCATTTTTTTAAATTATTTTGTGTGATATTTTGGATGTAAAGCACAGCCACATTTTTTGCAAACAAACTTGCGTTTCTTTGTGTAGACTTTACATCTGCGTTTTGTTTCATTATATTCAATAATATGGCCAACATTATCAAATCTAACGGCATCAATAGAAATTGTACTTCTAGATTTTAATGGTTTGGTTCCGTAGCTCCGAAGAAAAGACAAAGCCACGTAACGCCTGAATATCAACAGGCTGGCACAATTTGGATCTTGAGGTTTTAGTTTTTTCATTAGTAATTTTTTATTTACGACGCTAACATCAAAAAGATAGCAAAATATGGGCCAGTACCATTTACGTTATCTTACCCTAGTAGCCGGATAATGTCAAACTGCCAAATATAACATACAATTCGTTCAAGGAGAAACTAATCTCTACATTTTTTTGCATGCCATATTTATTGTTTCAGGAACAAGTTTCTGCATCATATTTTCTTCGAAAAATAATTTAAAGAAATCCGTCGCATATTCAGCTAAGAGTTACTCATCTGAAGGTAATTTTGAGTTACAATTTGTTGTCATATTGTAACTTGGAACAGTTATTGACCAGTGATGCGTTTTTCTTTTCTTCGGTGTTTCTATTAGTTAATTTTGAAGTCTTGATCTAAGTACTGGTAAAGGTATGTTGCTCTCTTCATCACTGCTTGCATCTTCGTACACAGTTTCACATGCTTTGTGTAAAATAGCTCCAGGCAAGTTATTTATATCGCCCCCTTCTTCTTGGTCTGATCTAACGCTGTCTTCATCAGTTTCAGCTAATGCTTCATGAGAATCTGGCTGTATAATATAAACTGTAGTGCTTTCAGAGTTACGGCTTCGACTTTCAACGTATATGTCCTCAATTTTTATAATGTTCAAGAGTTCATTTAAACTTAACCTAAAAAGCAAAAAAGCAAGTTATTCGTATTTCATGGATACTGTCCGTTTAAAGGGACACTTAATAAAATAGAGTATTACAAAAAAGCTAAACTTATTACAGAATTATATCTATTATAGATATAAACAATAATTATGTTATGATATATTTATTCTGTTATTTAAATTTTAAGTTGCCATAGTAACCAAAAAAAATCATACTCACCCGTCATTTCTAGTCGAATATAATCCTGGATCCATTTCAATGAAAAATACAGTCAAAGTGTTCAGTAATACTGATCTATTACCAAGCACAAGCAAATCAAGTGTTCTAAACCTACAATTAACGGTCAAATCACTCCCACTTCATTATATACAGTTATTATCATAATAAAAATCAACGTCTGTTTAAACGGCCAATATGCAATATGTGCCAGAAGATGTAACGTTAATTTTACCTATATCGAATCGCCCCTCCACATCTCCAAAACAACGAAAAACCAAATAATTTCGCAGATATATTTACATTATGGGGCGATAAAACACTTTATCACTTTCACTTAGTTTGAGTATTTTATTTAACTCAACTGTGGAGTTTTATCTAGAGCCATATTATTTGTAAAGTTAATATACTTCGCAGCACATAACCATATATCTTCTGGTAACCCGTCTAATGTTTAGGCAAGCCCCGCACGAAACATCCAGATGCTGTCGTATATGATCCTCAGAAAATTCTTCATGCAATTTATTACCAGTTAGTATTATGTTTGTGGTAAACTCGGTATGCCACAGTAAATGCGGCTTTAAATGTGTACGTAAATATCTATTTTAAGGCTGCGAAAACTGAGTTACTTGGATTGATATTTAATTCTGCTTGAGGTTTTCTTGTTATTTCCTATTTAATACCGGAATTTTTTTTGGAACTACGAAGATTTCGCATTGCATACTTTAGGCTTTGGGCTATGGACTATGGATGGTATAACAATCCCACTTTCTCAGTTACGTTATTTTTTTTTTAACAACAGTTTCAATCACAATAAGACAAAAGGCACAGTAATTGAAAAGTACATATTTTTGTTTAACAAAAACGTAGATTAAACAAAAATATGTACCGGCTTTTTTTCCTCTCCCTTCTGTTTATGTCGGCGTTTACAATTCTAATTACCTTACGAACATTGTTACTGCGGACTTACTGAAAGAAAAGGGGAATTTTAAAGTTCTTTTCTCCGAGCAAATTTCATGAAAGCACCTTCAGTAAATTTGCAGGTAGTTTATTTGTACACTGTATCCACAATAACGTCAAAAGACTGTGCGAATGCTTGTAGGTCAGCTAAGCACGTTTCGATGCGTGTAAATATTTAAAGAACGCTTCAGCGCAATATTGGAGCGCTTCGAGTTCGCCTTTCGAAGGACAGCAATTTTACAGGAACACTTAATTGAATTCGAAATTTGCTTTTCCAATTTCGCACATCCTTTTATTCGACAGCACACAATAACTGAAAAGTAATTGCAAACAATTTACAACAGCAGGTTCTTCCCGCCACCTAATTTAAACTTGTCACGAAGTTTCAGAATACATCCACAAAAATTCACGATTGTAAACTACCTTATCGATAGTCAGATACGGCGTGCTACTGGATATAATTGCGTTTCTTTTACTACAGTCGTCATTAAACCTTATTTTTGAAGACGTTTTAAATTTCAAACGTGAAATACTAGCTTTTCTACTGCTATCTCAGATCTTCCGTGCTGAAACTACTTTAGGTATAAACACCCTTCGTCAGTATACGAATATAAAACACCGCTTCAGAATCCAAGAAAAAAGCAACTTCTCAAATAAAATCAGAATGTTTCCGTGCCCTTTTATGCTTAAAGGCGAAGGTTCTTGAAAGAAACAAAACTTTCCAAATAAAGGATAATGATTATCCGTTTTTGAAACTCTATTTTCAGTAAAGCAAACGGAATTAAATACTATTGACTTGTCGTAGAACCTGATCCATTGCATAGACTCTGATTAACTTCAATATCCTGTAAGAAAATCAATACGCATACCGTCTTATGTGCGATCTAAGGTACAACCTAAAGCTAACGAAACTTTATTGTAATATGTAGTTTAATGCCACTTACCTATCAATACTTTATAAAGTAAGAATATATTCGTACTTGTAAATGATTCCATTCACAAAAAAAAACGTATTTCATATTTTCATAACTCTTATTAAGTGGTAATAATCAAATTTATTGTACAATAAAATTAATTACCATTACAGTTAAAGCTCCATTAACATAAAATGACTCACAATACAGCCGTAGAGAAATACATTCGCAAATACATACAAATTCCCATGGTTATTGCGAGAGATGTAAAAAATTAGATCACTATACATTAGGGAATCAGCTGCTTCCATGTCTTATTGCATTTGCTTTCCTTCCTTACTTTAATGTTTAATAAGACTGTTATGAATTTTCTCTGGATAACTATCATGAGTTCATTCTTTTAATCTAATTACATTTCTATACTCTGTTTACTAACAAAGAAGACTTTGTTAAATTGAGAGATCAGATGTTGGGATGCAGAGTGTGTTCAGTTATGTAAGAGATGTTTCTTTTAAACCGCGAAAATTCATTCTAGAAGGGTGAAAGGAGCCTCTGAAAGTCGACAACTTCCCTTTATTTTTTTATATAGGTGCGTTATTTTTAAATAGAAACTCTAATTCTTTATTTCGTATTTTATATTCGTATTCTAAGTAAAATCTTATGTTGAAATGGTACTTCGGTTGAGACTTTATGTTACGACTAATGTATAGAGTAGATCCTGATCAAGGGATATGTAAAAATGCAAATTTGACTCGGATGCCAGATGTGTGAGAGAGAAACTATTGGCATAAGGATACAGGTGTCATAGGAACTTGAGATTCATGATTTGAAGTGGCAATCTCTTGCCGCTAATATTTTTTGTACTCATATTGCATAATATAACACTTCACACACTAGTCACGCATTGACATTTCTGGTAACATAAAGTGACTAAACTGTCAAACGTAAACATAATACACATTTGACAGTACATCAGTAGGCAGAATTAATCGTAATAATCGGTATTTGATAGTATTATTATTAAAAATATTTATTATTCGTACAAAAAAATATTGTAGAAACGTCGTGACATATTTCGCGAATTCGTGCCCATGAATTCTCAACCTAACGGCTCGCGCTTCAAACTAGCCACTCATTCGCGAAATGTGTTTTCACGCACTTGCTTCGTAAATAACTATTATAACATAATATATGATGTACCATGGTGTAAAGGTAAACCTGGACAATCGCCGTATAAATACCCTACATACCCTCCGGGTTTAACTTTGGACCATGGTACATGCTTTCGGTCGGATTTGTCTGATCGTGTTCAGTGTGGCCGAGTATCTTTTAAGTTGGGAATGGCTACCAAATTTTTCTATTTTTTTCTAAATTATTTTTCTTTTTTTTTTATACGCGAAAGATACTAGTGCCATGGTTTCTGGAGCTGATCCTGCACAAGTCCATGACCGTACGAATACCTTTTTAATGGAGCTCTGTCAGTGATTTAGTAGCAACGAAGCATTAATACTTTATTTAACGACCTAAGTATAAAGTGGGTCACAAAGGAGTACAAACAAATAACATATAATTTAATGTATTAGCTAATATGAACAAAAGAAAGAAAAAAAAGACATTGGTTAACAATCTAACATCTAATTTAAACAAGTAGGTAGCCATAAAGAGATAAATCTACGGTTCAGTATTACATGAAAAAAACTCATTAATTGTGTAAAAACAACGCTGTTGTAGCCATGATTTTACAGTTTTTTTGAATATTTTGGAGCCAAGTGTTTTCCAGCAATTAGGTAAATGGTTATAAATCTTTATGGCCAGTATATCCGGACTTTGCGTAGGTGACTGTAGGCGATGTTTCCTAACATGAATTTGTGGATTTCTAATATTGTACTTGTGATCGTTATTGTTTTTGTTGATAAGATTATACAGGGTTAGTAAAAAGTCCCGGAACGGTCGAATAACTTTGTTATTTGAAAATTATGATTTCTGAAATTTGGTATGGGGGTATAGTTAATATAAATGCATTTTATGCAATACAGTTAATATTTTTTTCACTTCCGGTTTAATCGGCAATACGTCCAACTTTTTTTTTTAAATGGAACGCCCAGATTCTTTTAACACTTTTGAATGCAAAATAAAAAACTACGTTCAGGAAGTATTAAGATGTTTATTTTTATTCACAAGAAAACAGTTAAAAAATTAAAAAAGTGTCCTAATACAGAAAAATCAAGATACCTGTCTATTCAGGTTGCGATTACAATAATTGTTCAAAATGCTCTCCATTTACAATTTGACAAAAATGTAAACGGTCAGTAAAATTTCTTATTGAATTTTGTATTTGTTCTGGAGTGATGCGATTGGCTTCTTGAACTATTCTCTCTTCCAATTGTTCAAGATTATGGGGACGATTTTTGTACACTTGACATTTCATGTGACCCCAAAAGAAAAAATCTAATGGCGAGAGAACTGGCGAACGTGCTGGCCATTCGATTGCTCCTCTACGTCCGATCCAACGTCCCGGAAAAATTTCATTCAAATAATCGCGGACATTATGGGTAAAATGGGGGGGGAGCTTCATCTTGTTGAAACCAAAAATGTGCATTATGGTGATCACCTATGTTTGCATTTGGAAAGAGGGCCGCAAGTGCTGGGACAACCTCATTTCGCAATAAATTTAAGTAGCGTTGCCAGTTAAATTTCCTCTTATAAAAAATGGTCCTATGATGTTGTTTCCAACAAGACCAGCCCAGACATTCACCTTTTGAGGACGCTGTGTATGGACTTTTTCAATCCAATGCGGATTTTCAATTGACCAGTAGCGACAATTATGTATGTTCACAGTGCCGTTGAGACAAAACGTTGCCTCATCTGAAAAAATGATGTGATCTAAAACATTAGGCTGCTGCTCGATCAATTCCGTCATTGTTTCGCAAAATTGTAGTCTACGATCTGGATCATCTTCAGTTAACTCATGGACGGGATACATTTTATAGGCTTTCATTCTTGCTGATTTAAGAATCGTATGAGCAGATTTTTGAGAGATCTCATGAATTTGACCTAATTCTGTTGTGGACACGTGATGATTTTATTCCACTGTAAGTAACACATTCAAACTAGTTTCTTCATCTGTTGCTGTTAATGGACGTCCCCTTCTAGGTAAATCGTTCACCTGACGAAAGACTTCAAACTTTTGATTTGTTCGGCATACCGTACTTTTACTAATGTGACGATCCGGATAAACAGTATTAAACAAAATACGAACCTCTTCAAAAGAACGTTGACGATCACCGTACCCACGCATCATTAATATCTCAATTCGTTCTGATTCAGTAAGTTTTTCTGCCATTTTCAAATGTGTCAATGTTTAAAATAAGTAAATTTATAGCGATGCAAAAGTTAAAACGCTTTTAAAATTGTCAAATGTGACGGCAAAAAGAATGCAAAGACTAAACAACAACTTTTTTCAAAGGAACCTTCATTTTTCTGTATTAGAACACTTTTTCAATTTTTTAACTGTTTTCTTGTGAATAAAAATAAACATCTTAATACTTTCTGAACGTAGTTTTTTATTTTGCATTCAAAAGTGTTAAAAAAATCTGGGCGTTCCATTTAAAAAAAAAAGTTGGACGTATTGCCGATTAAACCGGAAGTGAAAAAAATATTAACTGTATTGCATAAAATGCATTTATATTAACTATACCCCATACCAAATTTCAGAAATCATAATTTTCAAATAACAAAGTTATTCGACCGTTCCGGGACTTTTTACTAACTCTGTATCTATGGTTGTGTACATAACAACTACACTCTAAAATATATAATTCAATCAATGTTAATATTTTAAATGATATAAACTATTCTCTACATGACGATATTTGAGTGATACCCGCAAGGCATCTTAGGGCCGCCTTTTGCCTAAAGAAAACCGGTTTTGCTGCGGAAAAGAGCCCCACAAAAGCAGCCCATAGAGTAAATTGGAGTGAAATTCTGCGTGATATACTTGTTTTAGAATATACGGATCAATGATGTCTTTCAGCGATTTAAGTTTGAAAATGGATTTATTGAAAGTAGATATTAATGATTGATAGTGGTTGTTCCAACTTAAGGAAGGGGTAAACGTTAATCCCAAAGGAATTCCAGACTTAACTGACGTTATCTCTCTATTGGCACCATGCAGTTTCATAAACATGTCAATCTTTTTTTTGCAACGGGTGGAAAAAGATATATCTCGTTTTGTGCAAGTTTAAGGATAGTTTGTTGGCACAGAACCACGTATATATTTTATCTAACATGACGTTTGTAACAGTCTCGATACTGTCTTCAGAAATTATTATTGTAATATCATCAGCATAACAAACGACAGCAAAGTCACACAGGAATTCAACAATGTCGTTCAAAAACAAAGAAAATAATAAGCGGCCCACCACAGATCCCTGTGGTACGCCCAAACTAATAGGTAGCGAAGACGAAGTGACTCTATATTTTGCTTTGGCGCTCCTAACTGTAACCCCTACGAATTGCACTCTGTTTGACAAATACGAAGTAAAGCAATCAAGCACATTACTGCGAAAACCTAAAGCGTATAACTTTTCTGACAAAAGACAGTGATCAACGCAGTCGAATGCTTTTGTTAAATCGCAGAAGACTGCCACAGGGTAAAGTTTCGGTTCCATACAACGCAAGATGCAGTTATAAACTCACAGCAACGCAGTAACGGTGGATCTACAAGCTCTAAACCCATATTGGGAATGAAAATAAGTTATGTTTTTCTATGAATTTTTCTATACGATTGAGAATAGCATATTCAAAAGGTTTCGAAAAGCAGGAGGTTGATCCAATTGGGCGGTAATTACCCATGTTCATTGCATCTCCCCTTTTATGAATGGACGTAATTAAAGATATTTTAAGCAAATCTGGAAAAATTCCCTGTTCAAAGGAACTATTAATTAAATGTATAACAGGCGTTATTATTTCGTTTTTGCAATATTTTAATATATTGGCCGGTATTCCATCCGGCCCCGCAGTAAGTTTTGTTCTTAATTTTACTAAATATAGCTATCATTTCGGTGTCGGTATGTGGGTGCAAGTACATCGTAAACCTGTGTAATATGACTGTTAGATATTGTTTCTTTTGGGGGGGACCTTTTGTGATGTGCATATAGGGACTGTTTGAAAATATTCATTAAAAGTTTTTGCAACTACCGTAGGAGATTCTATAGTCTCATCATCAAGCTTAATTACCAAATTTTTACTATTAGGATTGTTATGTTTATTTTGTATATGTTTTACAATATTCCAAGTCGCTTTGCTTTTGTTTTTCGAATACAAGATTTTATTATTTAGAAAAGTTAGTTTGGTTGTTAACTAATTCCATATGGATGGCCTTATGAACTTTATAGATATTTTGCAATTCTGGATATTTTTTCTGTAGTATGTATAAATCTTTCAGGATTTTCATTAGATTGATTTATATGTTTGGAAAATCACCAAGATAGAGTTTCACCAAATTATATGATAGTTTGAAAGTTTAAATGCGTCAGTCTCAGTTACACAATTAAAATATTGGAGAATGTTTTTTATTCTCTTTCTGATTTTTTTACATAACTAGTATTAATCTTAGTTACTAATGTACGTCTTTTTCCCTCTCTCTCTTTTGAATATCGGTTACAATTATGCGAAAATTTCGTTCAAGCATGTTTGATAAGCTAAGTAGATATGTAAAGTGTATTTGAGACATTTCAAATCATAGTGGAACCAGGGCCTCGTTAGCTCAATTGGTAGAGCCCCGTCCGGCAAATGGGAGGTGCCTGGTTCAAATCCGACACGAGGTAAAATTTTTAATATAGAAAATTTCCTCGCATTAAAAAATTACAGTTAAAGCAGAAAAGCATTTATCTAAGTAGATATGTTTACAATTATATCACATGTTAGCATTTTAATATAACACAAATATCTATCCCTTCCAAAAAAATTACATAACCATAGGCCTAAAAATAAGTAGGATTTACCAAATTTTAGACATTGATATCTTACCAGCTGACGTTTTCATGTATGTATATTCATTACGGACCAATAAATCGCATCACAGTATTATGACTTTTATACGAAATTTTAAAACACATAATTTTCTATACCCGCTTTCAGTAAAATCATCTATAGATAACGTGCAGGCCTGTACTTACTCATGTATGTAATTTTTATTTCAGTAGATACACCAAAAAATATGTCGTAAAAAGTTGTTATACTCATAAAACTTTATCGTAAGTACTATCGAATACCACAGATAACAATGCGGCAGCCGTACTTATTCCTTATAGCTTCTATTGAATCGATTTCTATCGCAGAATGGCACTGATCTCCAGTTTGTGATCATAAACAATGAAAATCCAGGTGAACAGATCCGAATAATGCCGCGTTATAGAAGCGGGTTATGGGTATTGGGATTGCTTGTTAGATCCGATTCGTTTCAGTTGTATTTGAAGTGTCAGATCCTGTCAGAAAAGTAAAATTGTATCGGTTTGAAGGCGCAAGTTTCAACGGGAAATTCATCTTAACATTCCAAAAGTTTGCGTATTGTTGTATTATATTAAAGTTTGTGAAAATAAGAACGGAAGTTCAAATGTTTTTGTATTGTCACCTATTGCATAGATTAATCTTTGAGAAGAATCTTGAAGTATTCGCAAAATTGAAAATTGGCGTGTGAGGTTTCTTTCTGAATTTCGTAAACAACTCTATTTAAAGCTACTTATCAGTGTTACGTTTCAGTTCAACAATGGTGCCACGTTTTTCTAGTATTAA
Source organism: Cetonia aurata (assembly GCA_949128085.1). Lineage (NCBI taxonomy): Eukaryota > Metazoa > Arthropoda > Insecta > Coleoptera > Scarabaeidae > Cetonia > Cetonia aurata. The sequence continues at coordinate 18,751,203 of OX421886.1, read as the reverse complement.
ACATTAAATCAACGCCTGCACACATAACACGGGGAACATATGGGAGCACTGTTATTCGTGAAATAAATTTAGCTCGGCCGCACCTAAATGGATGCGACAAAATGCGGCAGCGAAGCGGATGAGCTGATAAACCGTTGAAATTAAAAAAGAAATTAAATATCGTAAATTTCAATTTGGTATTTTAAAATCCTCTATTAAATGCGCCCGCTAAAATTATACAACGTATATTTGTCCTGCACCTAGAACCAATATTCTGTACACAAAAGTATGGGGCAACTATTTGGAGTTTACTATACCGTAATATTCATATGGCGGAAGTGCAGTTCACATATTAGTTTAAAATTATTGTAAATATAAAAGTATAAATATTAAATATATTATATTTATTTTACCAGCCACTTTTGAATGGATATCAATTAATAATTTTAGATCAAACCAACAATACAAGGATCGTTCAATAAGTCCTTAGAAAAAGAGTCGATTTTTTTTATTTTTCAATATTATCTCCTTGTAACTCTATACAGTTTTTCAGGCATTTCTCCATATTTTTACGCGGTCTACAAAGTAGTATTTTAGAACGACCTTAAAATAGGCATCAGCGTAGGTGATGGCACCCTAGGGTGGATGTTGTACTACTTCGAAAGTTGCTTCCACAGTTTTGGCCATCAAAACAACAGAAGTGTGCATTCGTGCACTATATAATATACTCTATCCCAGCTCCATCAAAAGACTTTAGAATATCACCAGATATTAGAGGAAATGAAAGTTTGGAAAGCAATTTTGGTCGTTTCTTGCGTTGCTATTTATTTTATCGGTTTTTGCTCCAGTGATATTATCACTTGTTAGATGTATTATCCATGTATAAGGAAACTTCTGATTTAATAAATTGGGGCAGATTACTTGTAAATATTATGAATAGTAGTGCTCCTAACATGGACCCTTGCGGAACGCCACATTTGGCTTCCCTGATTTGCATTATCATATTTTATAATTTTATATAATTCACGTTGGCTGAACCCGACCTCGTGTTGCTGAAAGCGTTTTCTTTTTCTTTTTGATATAGTATGCAATGTGATTTAAAAATATAATTTGATCTACTTATAATTTGTATTTCGCAGCTTGAAGTGAAGAGTTTTTGTTGTTATTTCATTATTCACTACAACAAAATCTGCTTTAAATGTAGGAAAATGTAGACACTGAAATATATAGGTGATTTGTCAAACTTTCGCTAACATCAGCATTTGAAAATAGTGAGCTCCTAAAGAGCAAACTATCTATTGTCACTCCTCTGCAGGGCGCTGCGGTGATTAATGACATGTGCTTCGAACAATTCACATTTCGCAATAGAACAGCTCGTCGAACAAACAATGCTGCATTCCACTTTATTTTATTTGCAGCTACGCGCACCTGAATATTTTTAAAAATTTGCCTAGCTAATTTGACGTTAAACGAAAGAATAATGAATATGAATTTAGAGAATAAAAACTTCGTAGCCGGCTATCGATTCCTGCTCTGTAACAAATGCTTCTATTTAGGATTTTCCGTAGGGTTCCTGGCATTTGAATCGCATAGTGGGGATCGCGTAGAATTACGCATGAGATTCATGAAAAGGGTGGATATTTATAGATACTCCTACGCCACCACAAATATACGTGGTGGCATAGCAGAGCAAATGTGAGATGCTAACGTAACAAAATAAAAAGAGTGACATTTGAGAGTAAAACTAAAAGTAGAATGAAAGTTATCACATTGCCGTGGACAATGGTCCATACCTTGCAAATACAAAACTGTCATTAGAAGAATGACTATCACACTGACAAATGTCAATGCTAGGTTTTCCACTATCACCAAACAACAATGCACAATCTCTCGACGCGCGTTTCGCTAACCAAGTTAGCATCATCAGGAGATGATTAACAGTGTTAATTAATAGTGTTAATCATCTCCTGATGATGCTAACTTGGTTAGCGAAACGCGCGTCGAGAGATTGTGCATTGTTGTTTGGTGATAGTGGAAAACCTAGCATTGGCATTTGTCAGTGTGATAGTTATTGTTACGCCAAAGGTTCCAAAACCCAATTACTGGATTAGAAGAATGTAGTGGATGGTAATCATTTCTAAAAGACAAATGTCTTTATTACGTTTTTTGTCTGCACTCTGTAGTGTACACAAAAAAATAACGTAGCTTTTATGAAACACGAAGGGTTTAAGTTAGAAAAGTTATAGTGGGAAATCGTCAAGTGAAAGACATACAGCAGAATTTATTAAGAGCATTAGCACCTGCTAATATGATTCTATTTGGTGTGAATGAATATAATGTCGTTAATATCACCAATTGAATGATAAATTTTAATACGTCACCAGCAGGGGATGTAAGCAAAACCATTTATGAGTACGTTTATTAAACAGCAGTAGTCCAAGGTTAGAACCCTTCCGGATTCCAGAAGCTAAGACGACCGCCTTCAGACCTGAAGCCAAATACGATAAACTGCAGCTGTTTTTTAGGTAGAAATCCATAAGTAGCAACAGAGACCTGTTGAAACCAAACAAATCTTGGCACAAGAAATACTTGACCAATAACGTTAAAATTCAGAGAGAACTGAAATGGATTACATCCGTTAGATGGTATATATAATCTAATGTTATTACAGATGTGTTTTATAGTTGTTTACATCAAAAGATGTGTACATATAATAATAATTGTAAGATCTCTTCACATAACCCTTAAGAATTATGTACAGGAAATTAACGCACGGTGCTACCCTAAATATACCGAATACAGGCAGCGTAAGATCAATCCAGATCCATAAAATCTCTTAGGAATACCTAATGCAGCGATAAAAGAAGATGAGAGGAAGGGATGGCTCAAAATAAATGTTAATGGAAACCGAAAACTATTTAAAAAAATAAACAATAAGAGTCAATCATCTTCTTCTGTCAAATATGATTGGTACTTACAATTTTTATAAGCAAACAGAGTACATGTTGTATAGAATATGTTATATCATCATTAATCACAATAGGCTTACGCCTTTCAAATATTGCAGACAAGGTGTTTTACCCAGTTCACCCACGCATGGCAAAATACTGAGCTTTCATGCACACATTTGCAACAATCTTGTCGCATTAACATTTTCATAATGGTTCCTTTTTACATTATTCCCGGAATTTCATTTGTTAATATTACAAACGCAATATATTTACCAGTTGATTGGAATTTAATAGCAACCTGCAAGGACCGGCATCCATAACGACTTCGCAATATACCTACAGCAGGGAATTTTACTGTTAGCGTTATGTATTTATAAAAGCGTCATGGGATGATTTATATTAACGAACAGCAGCTACGCGTTTGCAACACGGTGTAATCAGGTTTTGTTGGAATTTTGTCGGTTCTTATTAAATTACGCGTCAGTTAATTGAAACATAAATAAGAAACCTGCGGGCTCTAATTCCTTTATCCTGTTAATTGCTGTTGGCGTACTATGCATCCTGTGATTTTAATATCCAAATTTATGCCATTAGTTCGGCCCGGTCAGGGTATTGTACCCCAGGTAACACTTAGCGCGTCAGCGTTTTATTTTAACCTGAAGATGTTATCTCGGCAGTTACCAGCTGGGCCCCTTTCAAGAACAAACCTACAGAATAAAATTTAAAAGTTGTTTGTACCGTAGTTGCTTGTACATAACATAAAATCTGATAATGGTACCTAATTTATTTTCCTACATGAAGGACAGTAGCCGAATGCCTTTGAGGATATTTACTTAGCTTTCTGTTCTATCGGTAATAATGATTACCTATTGCATTTTTCCAAAATAACAACTCAAAATAAGGCCACTGTTTCAAAGTAACAAAATAAATATAATTTTTCAAAGAAAAAAATTTTTTTTTAGCTGTTAAGAAACACCGGAGATGGTCTGGGCACAGGACGTCTATGGATGAGCTTTTCACCTTAATAAGATTTGTAATTGAAACATCTATTCTCATTATGCTGGTAACAATGTAGAGAACCAGCCTGTGAAAATAAAGACTTTTGAGCATTTGCAATTACTTCTATATTTAGGGGTGACTATTGGAGAAACATGTATAGGATTTCAAAAAAGAACCTGTGTATCAATGTATTGTTCCAATTTTATGAAAAAAAAAAATGTAATTGCGCTCAGGGATACAATGGACAGATTATCCAAATTCTATTCTTTCTATCTTTATTGTTGTAAGAATTACATGGAATTCAGCCGCAATTCCTGAAAATATGGAGCCAAGACATCGAAAATGTGGCATATCACCATTTAATCTTCCAAGATCACAATTTTTTCTCTTCTTCTACTTTAGAACGTCCAGATTTTTTCTTGATCTTCCTGCGGAACTCTGGTTTTTTTTTGTTGTACCTGAGCCTGCATTAAGAGGCTAGTAAAAAGACCAAACTGCTACTGGGTTAGATATTCCTGCTACAACTCCTCTGAAGGCTCCTCCATTTTCTACTTCAGTAAGTCATTTCTTTGTACCAATTGTATCCGCGTTCACACTATTGGATTCTTGTATTTTTCCAGAGCAAATAAATACATACCCAAAAGCACACCAATAGAGTGGGCCCAGGGTGAGCTAAAGGCTGAGAAGGCTTTAACCACCACAGATACACTTAATACTGAAGAATTGAAGGAAAGAGATAACGGAAATAAAGCTAAAGTTATGAAAAAGGAAGTACTGATAAAAGCAGAAGGAAGCGTTGGAAGAAAACTTTGACTGATGAATAGGTGACATTTTTATTCAAGATAATTCTAGTGAATAAGAAGACATGAAGACAATGACTAGTCCCTTGAATATACTAAAGATGCAAAAGCACAGTTTGGAATAAAATATGTGACAAGAGTAGAAAAGAAGTTGCGAGGACTATTGCTTCCAAATGAAGAGTTATCTCGCGTGACCTTCTTCACATGCAACCAATGGAAAACCAGCGTCCCATACCCAAAGACATTTTATTTTTTAATACCAATCTTTCAAGTTTCTATCTGCAGTAAATACGTGATATAATTATAAAGTTTTTTTGACATCAAATCGCTATTTGTAGCTTTCTAACTATGCGTCCATACCAGTTCCGGAATTGATCCAAATTACCATAATCGGTAAGTATTTATTATAACTGTGGAAGAACAATTGCACCTATAAAGGGCAGTTCATCTTGAAGAACTTGTCTGCATATTAATCTGAAAATAGAAAACGCAGAATGCTGTACAAAAATGACAAAATGAAACACAGAATGTGTCTCTGAACTTCCAACTAGATACTTCCTTGAAAAAATAATTCGAGAAATTGGGCGAAAATGACATGGAAAAAATGATGTAACAGATAGGAATAATATTTTTGCTCAATCAGCTAAAGTTCTTTCTTGTTTCCTTAACTAAATTGTTTAAAATTATGCTACGTCATAAGAAAACTAATGTGCAGGGTGGTTCGTTAATTGTGAGAGTAACAAAGTACATACATTTAATAATAATTTACCTGAATATTATTTGTAGAACTCGCCAGTAGAATTAGATATGTGATATGGATCATTTGTTTTGATATCACCACTAAAGAAAAATGCCGATTTTTTAAGTGTAACCTGTAACAAATAAGTTTAACAAATGGTGGGTATATATTGAATGCAGGATGCTTTAAAAAAATGTTTAACAACCATATTTTTTTAAATGGGTAACAATTGTATATGTATGTCAATCATAAATGCCCCTAATAAATATCTGAAATAAATAAAAATTCAAATATCTATATACCTATATCTAAGATATAGTTTTAAAGAAAATGTATACTTAATAAGCAACCAAAGCATGTTACAAGATAGAAAGATGAGAAATTATATTCAATGGCATTTTTCACTATACTTACTCTGGTATGACCACTATCTTTATCACTAACTGAAACAAACCCGAAATAAATTATAGAAGCGTTATCTGATTTAACATTTACATATGTACAAAATTCCCACCAGTACGTTTTATGTTCCCAACGCATGCCTCGAGATTCAAAAAGCAAAGATACGAACGTTTGAAACCTGAAAGGATATACTGAAAAACGGTTTGTGGTTGTCAGTAAATTATTAAAATAGTCGGTGTCACAAAACCTGTCTTTTTCACCTTATTTCAAAGATCTCATACGTTTGCTGGGTACAAGGTTCGATTCATATATTAAAGTTCAACTAGGACCCGAGAATTTACTGGATGTAGGCTATAATTTTAGGATGTGTTGACGTTAAAGTGGATATCGAAAAATCCTGACTTTAAGCTTGAATGTGATATATAATTATTACTCAAAAATAAACGTTTTTATTCAGTGATAAGCTTAAATCTTTTTTACTTGAGCTTAAACAGAATCATGTTTCAGAAGGAAATATTATTTCGTACGATATAACTGAAACGTTTCATTATTAATTTTATTTTCTCTATTTTTATAAATGTGAATGAAATATCTTTCAGATTGTCGAATCAAAACGAGACAATAAATATTATAGGTGATAACAGATAGCATTTTCTATAAGAGCTTTGTTTTGAAACACATCCTGACACTAATCCTAAGTTATTCAGTTGTCGCGATTGGTATTTTAATTATTCATGTTATACGTGTGCAAATCAAAGAATAGTATATGAATTGTCCATGCAAATTTTAAGTTTTTATGATTATCAAATAATTTGAGTATTAAAATTTAGATAGGGTTGAAATCAAATTGCTCAGAAACATTTACATCATTCAATTATAATAGAATAAAGTGGAATGAATTATTAAGTATTATAATTATTGTTTTTACTGCTAGACGAGTAGGAATTAAAGCTGAGAATCCATCTGGCAAGCGCTTTTAGCTAACGCTTTTAATATCATAGTGATTTAGCAACTATATATAACTATTGATAACACTGGTAATTACACAAAATAAGAACTTTCCAGCATCACGAACAAACGTGCCTGTTTCGAATAAGATATTCATGGTGAATTCAAATAAGTATGCAAGTAGTTTTGCCTATTGATCTTAGTTATTACGTGACACCCATGAAAAATCCGATAACCTCAGATATTCAACTTATATCAATAGTTTGTAAAGAAATTGCAATGGTAAAAAATATGTTTAGACAAAATAACTAAAAATGGTTTCTTCCCGATTTCCTGCGACAATTTGCTTCGGAAGCATCACTGTGTAAGGTCCAGCAGTAGTCAGACAGGAATGGAGCACTCCATTTGTCTTGATACCGCTTATCCATTTGTGAAATATCTTGGTGAAAGTCTTCACCATGCTTGTCGCTAACCGCGCCAAGCTTATCGGGCAAGAGCTCCAAATGGTCGTTTAAGAAATGCAGTTTCAGTGACATCCCATACGGCGGTGTGCCCTCAAGAGTTAATGCAAAATTTCGCGATATTTCTCTGCCTTATGATACCTTAGAAAGTTCTTGCAAACACTTTTTTAAACATCACTCGACAGTTCAACGAACATCATTCCTTTAGTATTTAGTTCATTGTCCCGCAAATATTTCTTGCTTAATTTTGGCATCGCTGATTTTAGGGAACTTTTGCTGTAAATATGTGAATCCACCTGACGTTCTGTTATGACTTTTATGAACTTTTTGACGAGTCCCAATTTTATGTGCAGTGGAAGGAGATACACAATCATTACGTCAACAAGAAGAGTGTTAACGACATTTTGTTTCGGCAGTAATTCATTACGTGTAGGTCATTTTTTTTTCAATGCGGGCTTTCCTGTCTTTGCTGCTCCACACACATAGAAAACAACAGTATTTTATGTATGGGAGCTGCATGCCAAATAGAATTGCAAGTATTTTGGTCTTTTCATTTATATGTCACATTGAATAAGTGTCAAAAGCAGTTTCAAGTTCTCATATCTCTCGTTCAGGTTAACTGCATAAGCAATCGGGGCATATGGCAATTTGTTTCCATTGTGCAAAAGTACTGCTTTTAAACGAACTTCACTCCCATCATTAAATAGACGCCACTCATCTATAAGCTCGTGAGCAAACGCCTTCATAGCGGATACGATTTTGTTACAAAACACCACTTCACCTTCGTGGAAGGGGTATTTTGAAAACACAGTATGGCGGTCAGGAAACGCACTCATTTTCGTATTTCGAGGTAGAAGGTTCCATCCTTCTAATCGAGAAGATAAAAGCTCAAACTGTTGTGGAAGTAACTTTAAATAACGCACAAGATCATTGTGATTCCCTTGTGAGAAAAAGTGTGGTTCCCTCCTCTTGAAATGTCGGGTTAGCATAAAGAACCTCTTCATCTCCTTCATCATCTCCGTATTTGTCCCCAGATTTATCTTCGCCCAATCTCACAAGGCTTCGGTACTGGCAATTCTGTACTGTGGCACATAGGTCTCATAGCATATGGTAAATTTTCGTATTGTATAGTGTGCTTTATTTCCGAAGTTATTTCAGCTATTCGCGTCATACAGAAATGACAGACTGCTGTTTGGTCTTTCGGCTGCCTTCAAATCATGAGAACGGCAAATGGTATGCGACGTAACACTTTTAACCAGTTTGTTAGAAGTTCCCCAGGTGGGGGGTGCCCACGGTTTATCCAGATCATCAACTTATATCCGACAATAAGTCTTAAAACACCACTCGATGTGAAACTGCTTGAATCTGCTGCTATCTCTCTCATATTGTCTCGTGATAGCAAAAGATACCAATAGTTCTAAGGAGAATTCGGTCAATGCGATGTCCAAAGGCTTAATATCGTACAGTAATGTTTTGTTAGTTTGAATGAAGTGTTTCTATTAGCAAGAAAGGAAAATAGAATCCTGCAGTATTTTTACCCTCGAAAAGTTCAAAGAGCATTTATTAACTTACTTTTCTGTTTTCCTTCAAAACTAAATCCCACTTATCATGTGATGTCATATGTATAAGCATAGTAATTCTTTTCTAAATCCTAGCAACTAGGTTACCTTGAACTAATGGTATTGTAATAGCAATCTGTCAGATTAGGTGATTTAATATTTATTGCTGAATCAGATGATTGCTACTGATATAATGCTTAACAAAATAATGCCATAGAACTATCAACTAAAACATTTAAAACTTTATCTAGTTTACAAGTGAATAGTTTTGATAAAATATCCTCCTAACTACTATTGCAGCTAAAACTAATCCCATAATATGTTGTGTTATCAGCGTTCATCTTCAGCAGCGTTCTAGGCAAATCCGCTTATGCCGCCAGACCAATTAGGTAGTCGATATTTGCAGCAGGCATATAATCGAATAAAATTTAATGAGTCGGCAACAGCAGCGCACACATTGACAATTGGATTTTACGGAACACGACAAGGTATTCCAACTTCCGTTTAATTTTATTCGCTAGTTCTAACAAACCACCATATAATAAACCGGATGTCGATGCAACGGCCAACCAATTCAATGTAGGTTTTACAATAAATCTCCACAGTTCGGGGCGGATAACGGAATTCGAATGAATTATTTATAGGGAGCGAAAGGCCTTTTAGGCGGTTTTGCTGCAATAAAATCACTGACGTATAAAAAAAATATATGTGTAAGCTTTACTAAAAGCGAATGCACTTTTTTCATTCTATTCCCACATAAGTTCAACATTTTCACGTAATGGTAATAGGAGAAATGATCTTAAATTAGCATCACTGGCACCCTGTGAAATTGCAAGGATTAATGTTAATGTTTAATTTGTTTTAGATAATCTCATGTTAAAACTAATAGAAAAAAAATATGGGAATGTCATGTATCAAATTGGCATTTGTAATAAGGAAAAACAAATTTCCAACTATAGGTATACCTAACTATATAAAAACTTATTAAGAATATCGTATAACCACAAATGATGTGTCTACCCGTTAAAAGAGATATAAAATTTTAATAATATTCATTATAATGTTTTATGTTTTATATCACTCTATGTGACATGAAACGTATAGTGAGTCGATAGAAGGCAAAATCGCAAAATCGCGTCTCCCTTCCTACATGAAAACGTATATACAATTTTATAGGGGTCCTTATGAAATTGTATATACGTTTTGCGAGGGTCACTTGACTCCATTTACGAAAGTGGACGCGACATCGAAAAAACCCTCGAAATGTATGTTTTTATATATACATAGATAGAAAATAACTTTAAAATGGAAAAGTCTACAGGGTTTCGCAAAATCAAGTGCCTTAACTTACAGCAGAGGTACGTACGTGCACGATATAGTTCAGAATTAAGTATTTTATGGGTGCCATGCGCAACTGCCCAACAGCAGCTATAGAGGTAATATTAAATATCACACGCTTTTATTTACAAATTAGAAACATTGCGGTCAGTGCTTAAGGTTGACACACAACTTTAAATACGGTGACTTTATGGGACCCCACAGTCTTACACGACCTCATATCAGAGGTAAGAGCTAAAGATACTAGCGGAAATTATGCTCCACCACTCATTTTCAAACATCTTAGTGAGCATAAGGGGGCGGTACCTCTCTGGAGATAAACTTCCGAACAACCCATGGCTAAAATGCTAGTCAACCCCTTTGCTAATTACTAAAAAAATTTTATTCAAATTCAGCAAACAGGAACCAAGGCTACTTACGGGCTTATCCACCGGACATTACCCTTTCAGACACTATCTCAAAAAGTGAGTGACGTGTCGGTTTTGCAAATGCGAAATCAAGACTGCGAAGCACATATTCTGCTGTTGCAAAGATCTGGCACCGTAAAGTATAAGTGGCAGCAAAATGCCTTCAAATTTGGGTTAAGCACCTGATTGGTAAAGCTGGATCAAGGTCTTTCACAATCGATCGCTAACATTACATCACATCTTAATTGCTTAAGATGGTCCCCAGAATTTGGAGCAAGTCCTACTTAAAAATTCAATTTAGGTATTAATCTTTTAAATGTTATAAATTCTCAAGTGAGTTCGGTAAATTATGGACAATACGGTAAAATAAAATATAGTGATGCAAATTTTAAGAAAGAATGATATAAATATAATAAAACAAAACGAGTAATATTTTAAAATCGGAAAATATACATAAACTCAGTCATCCGATTTTTCTTGTGCTGCTTGACGGTAAGACAAGCATTCTCTCCAGCTATCCTCGGCCTGGCAGTTAGCGCCGGCACAGCTTCTGGCACAACGCAGGCATTCTACTAGTCTTACTCGCTCTGGCAGTCGGGTCGGCAAAGCTCACTGATGCACGCAGAGATTTATTCCTAGTCATTTTAGTTTCATGAGGTCATTCCCGGCACGGCTTTCTGCCCCGACATAGCACCAAATTTGCTCGTTAACACCGTCCGCGTCATATTTTTGATCTACCCTCTTTGATGAAACCGTTATAATTCCGTGCCTAAATTTAAAAGCGCTGCTAAGCCCCGCGAATATTTGTTTATATTATCGATTGCACATACATAAGTATTTGTTAGTCGCCTGTTTTTGTTATTGTACATACCTGATTCTTTCACACCTACTTTATGGTAATAAATTCTTGCAAAAACACGGTTTCGCTGTTTAAATTGTTGCACACACCCCGATCGTAACCCTGCACATCCCTTACTCTCACACCAAGAGCTACCACTCTGGGGTTGAAACATTATTGTAACGACGAATTAAGACGCAACACCCGCCGATCGAGTCTACACGCAACATTCCGTTTGACAGCCGGCTGAAAATCAACTAGGAATAGAAGAAAACTTGACAAACCGAAAGTTGCCGTTGGACGAAAATGTACGCTCTATTCACCTAAGCACGAAATTAGGTAGGTATACAATCGAATCAATACTATAAGTGATTGGAACCAGCGGCCCTCTATAACTTAAAACCGCTGTAACAAAGCCGCAAGTAAGGAACACGAACGAGTCTTGCACTAACAATAAGTACACGGACCAAAGACATTTTCTAGTTTTGAGAGCGAGCTATACCGGTCTCTAAATGACTACATGTATTTCTGCGAGGCAAAAACTTCAAAGACAATAGCGGTACGGTAAAATTATGCAGATTTATGAAGGTTAGTGTAGAAGAGTGTGCATACGTACCTAGTCTCTGCATAAGTACAGAGCCCACACATACATACATATGTTGACATACTTGAAAAGAAAATACGCAGTTTGTGGGTTTTCAGAACTTCTCAACTCCATTTAAATGCACCCGTTTTAACCAACAAAAAAAGGATACGGTTAGGTAGTAGATAAGATATAGATTTTATACACGAGTGTTATTTACAGTTTCCTTAAGTACGTTTTCTTGTTGAAATAAAAATTTTAACCTCGAATTTTGTTTTTAATAATGTGCAAATGTTTATTTGACATCATACGCAGGTTGAAAATTGGTTTTTTTTTTCGTAGTCGTTTCATGGGATTCTACTGAAAAATTTCTGAATAAAGAGTTCTTGAAAATACGCAGCAGAAAAGGCTTTATAATTTTTAGTTAGTCAGAGTATAGTATGGTTTAATTTTAGACCACAATTTGCTAACCCGTTTCATTTACTCAAATTCCTTTCTGACTCTTTAGAAACCCAAGATATCGGATCATTCCGCTACAGACGAGTTTAATGCATATGTTGTGCATATGTTACTATGGTACATTCTTTGCTGTATCCTTTTGTTGTTGTTCTAGCAATAGTATAGTATATGACAATATAATAAAAACACAGGCGGCTTAATTGACAAAAGGTTGTATACTATTGCTGGAGGAAATCGAGTTCCTAGGGGTATAGTCAGCACAACTAAAAAGCAGGAATCGATAAAAAACTGACTATGTTAGTTTAATTGTAGTCAAAAAAAAACCTGGAGATCGGAGATATATTTATAACTCCGAGTTTATCTAGGCACCAATAATAAAAATAATTTAAATTTTAAATTTTAATATTTATCCACGATAAAACAACTTGGACAAAGACAAACCTCTTTAACCGATTTGCTTAATAAATTTATTCAATTATAGTTACTTAAAATGTCTGTATTTCTGCCAAACCGAAATGCATATTCTGACGCTGAGTCAACATTTATCTATCTATCCACACTGGAACAATTATTCAAGTTCTCCTACAGGCTCCCGCCATCCTTCTCCAAAGATATTGAATTAAAAGTTTTAACATGGTCAAGGAACTTCAGCGAATGGCGGTTTAACATATACGGACAAATCATTAATAAAAATCACAAAGAGTAAATGTCCCAAAGAGGAGCACTGGGATACTTTGCATGCAATTGCTCTTGTAAATAAAAGAAGATAAACGATGACATGGTATATAGAACCGCCAATCCCTTGGATGGGATCTAAGCAGTAGCTTTAATGTACTGTTAAAAGTAAATAGAACCGATTAGAATAGATTAGGAGTAGAGTGGCAATTAAAACCTATTTTTCTGCGGAAGATTTTGTTTATCCTAAAAGGTGCTGTCCAGTGTTGCTTTCTTGATTAAATCTATCATCCATACGGCTTCTTACAAAATTATCTTCTCCTGAATTCTACGAGGCTAGTAATGATAACCTTGTCTTTGTCTGGCTATCGCATTAGCACAGAACGTTAACTGCAGTTTCTTCTTCCTGTTGGCAGAATCTGCAACTAGAATCGTCTACCTTTTATGCCTATGCTTATTTAGAGTACAGTAGAGTACAGGTCAATAGGCCTATTATCATTTTTGGGGGTCTTTCGCAAACTCAATTGTTGTATGCTAAGATCCTCTAAGAATTGTTCTATCTATTTTTGGCTTGTAATTTTAGGCATCACTTCTTGGAGTTTTTGGTATACTCAATCATGATGACTTTGTAACTTACGGTTTATGTAACAAAACGCTACGAAATCGGACAAAACCTTACAGATTATCTATATCTGACGGTTTTCCTACAAAATCATGTTACTCTATACTATAGTAACGATGTTGTCCACTGAGACATGTATGTACTTGTGCAACACCATCTCATATATTTTTGCAAATTAGACAAGAAGCATACAGCTCTGTAGACGTCGTCAGAGAATTATGTTAAAGACAAGATTTTGTTAACCTTTTTAACATATGATTTCGTTAAACACTACAATCTTTTAACAGAAATAATGGAATTTCATCTGGCCCAGTAGCTAATTTGACTAATAGTGATGTTAGAATTGGGCCATTAGAATGTGCACCATCATAATCATCGAACAAAGAAAGAGCCTAGTGGCACTATTAAAATGACCAGCAAATACATCAACAACCGCCTTAGGTCCAATATAGGTTACATTATCTTTTTGTATGATGGCAGATTCTCTACCACACGATCTTTTAGAGCTAATAAACATACAGATATTGAAGATATCCCTCTCATTGTCCTTCTCTATACTACAGTCGTTTTTTTTTAGTTAGCTTCACTTATATAAGTACAGTTATGTTATTAAATATAGATTGGATAAATACGTAGGTTACCATTTTAAAAAAAAAATAAAATGTAATATTATGAGTGTGTTGTCCTATCGCCCTTTATCCTGTTCACAGCTTTTTTCCTATTTCCTGGTTGCTTATTCCTTGACAACAATAGCGTTTCGTATCTCTTTCTCAAATCTAGATAATTATCTTTTCTTTCATTTTTCTTGGCCCTTCTATAGTACCATCCCATTAATTTCTCAAAAAGAAATTCCTTTTTTAAAATACTTATTTATTTTGATTAATATAACTTTACACTAACATGATTATTAATGGAATAAAGCATTTCAAGGATAACATTCTTCATTTACTTTATTTCCGAACAGCTTAATTTCAACCCAACTTACTAATGTGCCAGATATTCTATTTGAAAAATTGAGATAAACAGATACATACGTAATTCGAAACTACTAAGTATCATCATTAAACTTAAATTATATTTTAATTTGAGTAAACTGCGCACTACAGATTAAACGTCAAATAATATTGATCGTAAAATTAAATTCATCAAGCGGTTTTTTAAATTTACAGTCTAAATTAAGGCGATCCCGCAAATTAAACATTGTAAAAATAAAATCCCTAGGGTATAATTGAGGCTTATTTCTTCGTGATTCCTTCGGCGTTAATTCCCGATCTCCAGGCGAATAAAAATTCCCACATTGACACGAAACTTCTAGTGTAAATTACATACGCAGTTAAAACGTTTTCTCGTTAAAACCGTTTATTTTATTGATCGGAACATCCTCAAGTGAGTTGTGTTTACCAAAGGGGGAAATTATTTTCTTTATAGAGAAATTGTGTTCGGCAAAAAGGGGGTTACGACCGGCACTAAATTGCTTCTTGAAGGCGGCGCGCACATTGGGATGCCGGCAATTTAGGCTCTTTTTTGCTTCCGCTGTTAACGAGCGACCGCCACCCCATCGATAAGGGAACTATACGCACATTCATCATAGAGGTTCGGTGAAATGCATAGGTGGTAGTTGCTGATATAGGTCAAAAGGTTATATATTGGTTTACTTAACGAGAAATATTTTGACATAGGAACTTTTATCTGAAACGAAATATTATTACAAAGGGTATATATGGTGCTATCATTATTGTAATTAATTTACAAAAGATACTTACTGTCCTTGTCAACTTTTATTAAAACAATATGTTTCGAGAAAACAATGATTAACAGTCAGTTGATCTAAAATTAGTAGTAGATTAAATATTTTGATAAAAAAGTGCATTCTAAATCCTTATATTGACAAGATACCTATTGAGTTGAAGTTGTTTGGACTGTTTTCATCGTCTGATGGTTACATCATCTCAAGCCAAGGCCGAGGCTCAGGTACGTTGACGACACGCGGGTCTTAGTGTGAAGTGCAAAGCACAGTAATGAAAAAAAAAACGGCATACAGAGAAACGGTTCTTACTTCATGTATACAAACATACATGCCTGAATCATGACATTAAGTGCAGAATTTTTTTTACAATCACTTGTCCGTCCACATTTAGTTTTTACCTTTCAGTTTAGCTTTCATTTTATTTTCTAAACGTATAGGCACAGATGATAAATAAGTTCGTAGCGTTGTCCGACTCGGTAATGTAAAAATGGCGTATTTCTCCCAAAATGAAATAAATGAAGCGTAATGGAAACTTTCTTCATGTTAAGTACAAATAGAGGTAGGGTTTTCGTTTTGAGAATTTTAATAAGGGATTCTTCTTACAGGTTGGTGATGTACATATCTTTATATGCCATGGGTTATCATTGATCCTACTATTATTCTAACTTGTCTCTGTCGAGAATTCAGACCTTGGTTTCCTTAAGAGCACGTTTAATTATATTTGTCCTAGTGCCTTATTCCACTTATTTGGGCGTATCTATATCCATTATCCAGTGGATTTTGCTTTTTCTAGGAATTGGTTACGCCACAGAATGAAATGACTTCATGTGATTTGATATTTGCAGTTTTACATATGAGCAAATTAATGGTTGAGGTATATCTTTGGATCCAATGGTACACCCAAAAAACCTGAAAACTTGTAAGTAGATACACTTGAATGTATTTATAATATACTAATAATATATTTAGAATATTTGATTTTAATCCATGATGATTCGATATAAACACATTCAAATGCTTAGATTGTGTAAAACACACATCTATTACTAAGGAGTTCTTGCAGATATGTCAGACTTGCCACCATAAATCGCTTTGTGTATTATGGCGCAAAAGCATTTCATCGTGATGTCATGAACTTCACTTTAGAACTCTACTTTAGCGAATGAGTTATGCAACTTTTAGACACGTTACGGGTTGATGAAAATTTCCTTCAGAGAATATGAGGGTAATATAATCGAATCGATCGCACTAACCGACTTTACATGTCAAATAATGCCGTTCGATATTTTCAATATTTGCTCTATTATGCTAATAAAATGGATAATTTATTGATAATGCTCCATCGTAGTTTGGTTTATAATGGTGTTTGTAATCTGCGATTTCTGTTCTGCAGTATGTTTGTCTTTCTAACAACAGTCAAAGTACATCAACTAGTTTAATATAACCGGATTATTGATACGGCAATATATACTTCCTATCTTAAATCTTCTTTTTTAATTCTAGAATGAATATAACTTCTGAAATAGGTATCTTTTAATGCTTATTTAAAAGGAACTGGCTGCACAAAATTGTGGTTTACGGTTTCCGTAAAATTTTCTTTTAAGTACACTATTAAGGATAGTAAAGGAACCAAAACAATTTTAATACTTACTTTACGTTGCACTCTCAATTCCTGCGGCCTCCACACTTAAGTTTTATAACTGGTAGTGGGAGTCCATTCGTCGAGTGATATTAAGAATCTAAAACTAGGTTTAAGGATTCCTAATAGTTTAACATCGGAAAAGTCGATGTAACTAAGCTTAATTAACTGACTTCAGGGACTAAATTAATCCTATGAAAGGTAAACGGGGCCTTTAGCGATTTCTTTCAAGAGGTACTATAACGAAAAACTTTTCTTATAAAATCCAGTACCTACGCCTTGAGCTAACGTTTGCAATATCGCATTATTTGTTTTGCTCTTGCCAGATCGCCTGCCTTGTCGACTCCAATTAAATGTTTTAATGGGTTTCTACTGCGGATTTATTACTTTTTCAGTATTAAAAGTTTCATATACTCACGTAAATTGGAAAATACTTACAGGATAGGTTGAATGCTAAATAGCTGAAGTTTCTTTGTTTGTTGTTGGTTGAAGCCTCGGGTTGTGGAATATACCCTGACACCTTTAAGCACTAACATCTAATGTGCATTGCACCATCCCTACTGAAATTTTGCCCAATGTTGAGTGTTCCAACTTCAGTCTCTTTAAAGGAAATGTGGAAGCAGGCTCTCTCCCAAAAATGAGTAACTAACATGAGTGTGAGCTGTGTTTGAAAGAAGACACACATAGTAGATCAGATTACCTGCCACTGCCCAACAGAATCAAATATATAATCTTTGAGTAGCCTGAAGAAAGTTGCGAAATTATAATAATTTTGATTAGTGTACATAATTTTTAATTTAAAAATAAACTATTTATTTATAAACAATCCTTGAGCTTTGGATGCCGACCTACAGAGTTTGGAATAAGAACTTTAAATACGTGCCAAATATTACTCCAAAGCACAAATTCTCTGACCTGATCTTAGAGAAATATCTTCCGTTGCTAAATATATATGTATATCAAATTGAGGTCTACCTACCTACTATCTAAGGTCATTTACTCTTACCAGATTTCCATGCCCTCACGTCAGTTCCGCATTAGTTTTGTTTTACTTTATTTAATAGATACATTTTATCATTGCTACTTCATAGGATAATAATAATAATGACTGTACAGCGCTATGGAACCCACAGTATTTTTCCTATAGGTATATCTCGCCTCGGGGCTATACAAAAGAAATTTATTTTTTATCTAAACTAAAAGACCAGCCTTCCGACTTTTCAGTTTTACACACATAATCTTTACTTTTACAACAAGATGCCACTGGAGAAACGCAGATTGGTTGCGGATCTTACCGTACTCTACAGGGTTATTAATGGATTCCTCAACTGTTCGGACTTACTTCAACTTTTTAAAATTAATGTGCTAGTATACCCAACTCGTAATCATAATCTTTTTCATGTTTTATACTCACACACTAACAGTGCCATGAATTCGCCAGCCTTTGCACATTTAAGAAACGCATAAAGAAATCAATAATAGAGCATTAATATTTTTTTCTTTCGTATTTCAAATTTTTTTCATCACCTATTGTTAGTTCTTTGTTAGTTATCTTGCAATTGATAATTGTATGTTTTGCTCCAAAGGCATTTGCTTTAGTCTTGAAAAAATATTTATGTTATTAGATTAGAGTATAATATAAATTTGGTATTATTTTCTATACTTGTATTGTTCTGTTTGGCTATGATTGTATTTTTTCTTCTCTTACTGTGTACATTGTATGGACAATCTATTAGGTTCGTCCCATTGTTGTCCTTAATTTCCAAATAAATAAATAAATAATATATTTTTTCCTTCTACACAATTTCTCTGAACATGCATTTTTATTTGTGCCAGTAGTCTTCTCTTGGGTGTCCTGTGAGACATTTGAAGATACTATATCAAGACACACTACTAAACATATGCAAAATAAACGACTGGATTACTACATTACAAAATGCGACGCCCCAAAAATAGTTGAAATGAATATCAAAAAGTTTTTTAGTATGTTCGTGGATCTGATAAATATAAACCCATTGGACATACATGACTAGAGATATAAAACGCACACCTGTTTTGTATATATGTATATATACATTACGATAATGATCACTCAAGCACCATTGGAACAACAAAGGAACGTGCTACAAATTCAGTTACTGCATAATTGTTCAATTTGTGTTCGATCGTCGTTATCGGTCAAAAACAAAATTACTGCTAAAACCACTTCATGTTACACATGTGGAGTGCACATGTAATTCAAATGAGAACAGAGATGTGTGTATTTAAGTGTATGAGGCAATTCAATAATGCTTCAGCTGTAATTATCATTGCTTTAGCCGTTTTCAATGGTAATCACCTTCACCGAAATAATTTTTTTTTCGTCTAGATTTATTAAAAATAGGTGTTAAACATATGTTATTAAGTATCTTTTAAATATAAAATAAGAAATAAGTTGTATTTTATAGTTTCGGCATAATATGCCATTTTCAGGCAGAATATTAAAGAAGTTTCTCCAAAATGACGTAAATGCTTCAGAATACGATCCATCAAAAGTATGGCGGAGAATGGAAGTAATCAATGATCCGAAAACTCCGATTTAATCTTAATAATAGCAAAATAGTTAGGCGAACAACAGGTCATGTGCGTTTTAACGGGATTAAATTCCTTAGAAGGTGATTATAGATATATATCTTTGCCTGTAATGTAATTAGCACTGCTGCTTTAATGCAGAAACCCCCAACCAGTTAATAATCTAAAGGGTGCCCGCTTTGATTCAATTATGGTTAATCTGTTTTATGGATCGCCCTTACTGTTCAAGAAAGCAATACAAGTGATGTAAGACCTGTCAGTTATTAAGATTTTCATTAGATTACAGCAGAAAGCTAAATTGAAATCCATTGTATCCGTTACGAAAAATACTATAAAGTTGTATGGAGCGAAGCACATGAAAAATGGTCAACATCCTCCATCTACAATTCCTTTGTACTTTACATTGCATTGTATACAGGTTGACTAATTTCTTTTCTGCGTTTTGTGGGCCTTGTTTAAGAAAATGAATTAACGTGTCTAGGTAGGTATGGTCCAAACAGTATTTTTTTTCTATAGATTTTATAAAATTAAAAGATATAAAATAAAAGTTTGTGCCACTACATAATATATTATGTTCAAGATTAGGTAGTATATCATGATTTTTTTTTTGGCTACAAATTGAGAAAAAGAAAAATCGCATTAGGTGCCAACCCTCCTTATTTCTGAAAACATCGCAGATTCTTGTTACGGAAAGTATTTAAACTATCTAAGTATGTCCAAGAAGAAATAAATTTCAAAGTTTCACACCTATTAGCCGGTGTGTAGTAATAGTTCAAAAGTACGTTTAAAAAAAGGAATATTAACCTTTTTACGCATCATGGGGTAGATGTCCATTATGCTTGCAAGATTCACTTTTCAAAATAGAGCTTATTTTTATAAATACCATTACTAGAATCTATTATGCAATATGATTAGTTACCAAGGCATGCTTATGACTTTGTGGTGAGACTGATTGTCAGTAAGGTATATCATTTTGCACTGTTCCGGGACCACTGGAATCAGGCGTATAATCTTTGGAGCGGATGTTGTTTCCTTGCAAAATCTGAAGAAGGTACTATTGAAAACTTGTGTCTTATGGTCCTCATCGAAATTTGCTTGATGCACTCTAGAATAGCATCTGCTACATTATATGCCCTAAATGAGCCAAAGTATGGAATTCATCGAACAATGGTTGCACTATCTCACATCAAATCCAAAATCAATGATACCAAAAAACGTTCTATTACTTTTCTATATATTATAAAACATGGAAAGAACGTTCGAATTTATCAACTAGAAAAATCAACAATTGCTAAGCCTCAAATACTCAGGGTACTGCAGTCAGATCTGATAAAACAAAAGTTTAGCACCCACAAATACCTATTACGTTAGAGCTTTATTTTCAAGTTAAAAGAATATACGAAAAAACATCAACAGAGCAAGAAAATACAAACAAAAAATACTTGACTATTCCTTAGTAAAATTGTAGAAATCTTCTAATGAATAACAATTAATACCTAATAATAAATTCTTAAACGGTTTGATTGTCTGATATTTTTGATATCATTTGGCAATTTATTAAAAGATTTGCCACCAATACTTTTCCTAAAAATCGGCTTTCTGTGAGGAGGCGGCAGTAAATGACCGTATTGCCTGGTAAGTCAAGATCAGTAGTATTGATAAATTCATCGTAGCCTTTATGGACGAAATAAATAACTTCAAAAATATAAATACCGGAAAATGTGAATATCTTATTTGCTTTAAATAAAGGTTGTTTTAAAGAATCGCGAGCATACAAACCAAAAATCGTACGCAAGGCACGTTTTTGCAAAATGAAAATTCTGTATGTTTTCCAGCACAGGATTCCATATCTAATTCTTGGAACGAACTCACCATGATAAACTGACTTTAAAATATAAAGATGACGACTCTGCCATAGGTAAAAAAAGGCGTAACAGATTCTCGCCAATTGTTTACAAATATAATCTACATATATCTGCACTCCATATTCTTAGTTGTTTCACTCGCAGCTATATCAGAACTATCTAACTTGAAGTTTTCTATCTGAAGAATTCTACTAAGTTAGATACCTCTGAATGAAACAATGGTTGTCTTATTTGTATTAATTATTCATTTATATATTGTCGGCCAATTTTGCACAAATTTAAAACAAAATTGAGTTTCTTTTAGCAACGATAGCATGTCACTTGAGGTTAGTACAATGTTTAAACTATACCTCTAATACCATATTTTCTAATTTGTATAATAAAATTGAATGATTGACACAATCGAAAACTTATGAAGGTCAATTGACAATCTTATACGTGGTAGAGAATGACCTATGTTCGAATGAATTTGCTTGCAAAGCTTATATAAAGCCGTATTTGTGCCTTTATTGGGTAAGAAACTATGTTGGTGTAAGCTGAAAGTATTGTTTACTTGAAAGAAATATGGAGTTTGTCTTTCCCCACTGCTTCAAAAATTTTTGAGAAAATATTGAGCAAACGTATTTGCTAGGTAACTTGGTAGTATTGTATTTTTTATGGACTGAATATAATTTAAAATGTATTATTCTTTCTTCCTGCTTTTTCTTTTTGTAGAAACATTTTTTTGAAAATGAATTGATTTTATGCCATATAAAGCAATTTCCATTAACTATTATTGAAATTTTCAATTCGAATGCCAAATAGTACCTCGTTTGTTATGCTATCCTACTCCGTCGTTCTTCATGAAATTAAATGAAACTTTGCGAGAATCGCTTAATTCTCAGCACCGCGCTGCTACTTTTAAGCGGATTCAGCGAACAGGTCTCCGAACAGTTATTGATTAAAGTGATTTGTGGACGAAGCAATTATCTAATAAAGGAGCCATTTCCCGCACTCCAAGCGGCGCTTAATTTATTTACACTCGGTTGGTGTGCGTGCTATAAAAGAAACGGTCTCATCGGATTGATCGTTCAAAGTTTTCGCCGTCCTACATGCATTGCACAGAAAAAGAGAGTCACGTCTGCGTGTCGGGTTTGAAAATTACACTCCATACACTTTTGCTCCTTCACGAAACTTAATAAAATATATACATTAATGTGAAAAGTTTTTATCGAATTCAGGACCACGCTTTCAGTTATCTTTTGAGAAATATGTTTTGCCCAAAATAGAAAGTTTAAGAAACAGTGCTGGAATTGAAATGGTTTATAATACGTGAACTCTTAAACTTTCAGTTTTAAGAGTCTGTACGTACAAGAAGGATCTCCATTTCTCTAAATTACTTTGTCACTTTAAACATGTATTTATTTATATAGTGAGGGCCTCTTTTACAGTTTCCCTCAGATGGGCTTCTTTAACATGAATGCGATAAGGGACGCAACTTTTCTTACTCTTTCATTTTTAATTTCCTAAGGGATCTAACAAATGAAATTGGCTATATAACGTTTCAAGATGGTCAACTACAAGGAAGATCTGAGATTATTATTTTACACACGAGTAATAAATTATCTTATGTACAAAGTTTGGATGAGTTTTGCTTTGAAAGAGATTAATAAGCATCTGAATAAACAAAATTTTGTTCTTATAGATAAAATTTTTTGTGTAAAATTACAATGTTGATCGTTGGTTAGTCGACGCCTTGAAGAATCATGTAAATTCACATACAAACTGTAAGTTGACAATCTGATGAACACATACTTTCTGTATATAAAACGAGTTACTTACTAAATGTATGTTTACATTTTAACGCAATTTTACATTTAAAAATTAAAATATATATTCTAACTAGTTTTACGTACAAGAAGTAGGTACTGACCTATACATCACAATGTTGTAATTCTCAAATGGGTTGATTTTTAGTTTTTACTACACACAATCATACTTTCTTCTTGTAATCACATCGCTGTCATGAAGAAAAGAAAAATAATATTATATATCATCGAATTCCTTTTGAATGTTTATCAAATTGCTTCAGATAAGATTTTCCTACTACCTCAGTACAGGTAACTCCTATACCTCTTTACCGAAATGAACGAAAATAATACGAAAACGTTTATTTCCACAATTCACGATAAGCACCATTTACCCTTATATTATTAACCTCTACTGGTGAAAATTAAAATTACTCATCGGATTATTTGCAGAGTGATGCATTGAGATATTTTGACAACAAATGGTCCCTGCAATATATATATTTGCATACGCAAATATCTTTGCTGCTTAACTCTTGGAGTAGTTGCTAGTCTGAAAATTGCAGGAAAGTATAAGATGAATGGAAAAAGAATTTATTATAGTGCTTACAAAAAAATGTATGTAAATAGTAAAAGCAGCTGCTTCTTTGGAAACATAATATACTCAGAATTATTCCAAAATACTTCGTTTATTTAGAAGTGAAGGTAAAAGTATAAATCCCATGAAAGATCTCCATTACCTATAAAAAAATATTTCAAATCCTTGATATGTCTAAACACCAATTTTGCAAATAGAAATGCAAACACATGTTTGCTCAATCTTTACAATATACATTTTCATTTCTAGATTTGGCATTATTATTTGTACCATCAAAATAGGCGTGGTTTATACTTCAAAAAATTCTTTAACTTCTGCTTATACCAAGTGCCTGAAGTTTAGAAGTTAAAAAAAAAAAATCCTTAAAGTATAAACAACGCCTACTTTTTAAGATATGAAAAGTACAAAATATCATGCTTCTAAAGAAGTGTCACCATGGAAAAACATGGGGTTAACACCACACCACAGTGGTCAGGCCCATGATCACTTATGCATCTCTGGTATTTTGGACAAAGATGCAGCAGTAAACTGCTATAACTGGACTCAGCAAGATAGATGGTTGCGTGTTTAGGAATAACAGGAGCAATGAGGACTAGTCCTACCTAGGAATCAATCAGAGACCTTATAAAAGTAAACGGATCTGCATTGTAACAGACAGCCAGAAGATACTGAGGGCATTAGTGAACCCGAGAATACAATCAAGACTGGTTTGGGAAAGCATTCGAGATTTGGGTAGCCTAGCAGACCACAATAAAGTTACTTTACTGCGGGTGTCTGGACATTCGGACATCAAAGGAAACAAGAAAGCCGACAAATTGGCAAAAAAGAGATCATTACCTTCATTTATAGGTACATAACCTGTTCTACGAGTGTTCAGACACACAGTATGGGAGTATCGGAGCATCTAAATATACACTCTGCCAAAAAAGTATCGCATAAACTAAAAAAGGGCATTTATGAACCAAGATATTTTTATACGTTCACAAAAAGTTTGCCTCGTGTATGTGAACTATAAAAACACTAACAAAATAATGGAACTTAGCGTTTTTACTTTTTTTTTCTCTAAAAGAACACATTTAGAAAAATGCATATGTGTAAGGTTTGTTCAGTTGTTTATTGAAAGTCTTCCTATACGGACAAATTTTAAAGTGCGAAGTCAGAGTTCTGTACCAACGCTTTTAAAACTAAAATGAGCAATTTAACTTCAGAGCAAGTGGCTGCTATAGTTGCTTTAATCGAAGATGGACGATCTCAAGCATACGTTGCTAATTTGATGAACATCAATCAGTCAAGTGTTTCTAGAGCCGTAGCCAGATATAGGGAAACAGGCATTTACAGTAGAAGACCTCTACCAGGTCGTCCAAGATGTTCTACTCGCCAAGATGACCGCTATTTACTACTACAAGCATTACGTCGAAGACATGTAACTGCGAGACAATTGCAGAACGACTTGGCTAGAGTCAGAAATACTCGTGTGAGTACTCAAACTATTCGAAATAGGTTACGACAGAGTGGATTAAGAGCTAGAGTAGCTGTAACAGCCCCTCGTCTCACTAGGAACCACAGAGTGGCTCGCTTAAGGTTTGCCAGAGAACATGTAAATTGGAACATTAATGACTGGGCCAATATACTCTTCACAGATGAGTCAAGATTTGGTCTTTACACCTCAGATAGGCGTATCTCAGTGTACAGACGAGACGGTGAGCGCTATTCGCAGTGTAATATCAGACCTAGACCTAATTTCGCTGGTGGCTCTATTATGGTTTGGGGAGGCATCTGTTTAACAGGTCGTACAGAGTTAGTATCAGTAGACAGAGGTACACTGACTGCCCACAGGTATATAACGGACATTTTAGAAGAACATGTAGTACCATATGCGCCAATTATAGGAAACGAATTCATGTTAATGCACGATAATGCACGACCGCATGTTGCAATAATCGTCCAGGAATACCTTAACGATGTTGGTATTCCAGTTTTAGATTGGCCTGCGGTAAGTCCGGACATGAACCCTATCGAGCACGTGTGGGACCTCCTTCACAGACGGATACGAACCCAAAATGTTGCCCCAGCGAACCTGCATGGACTAGCAAATGCTCTCCGTGACGAGTGGGAGAATTTGGATCAGGCTTATGTACGGAGGTTAATCGAATCTCTGCCAAACCATATGCGAGCGGTCATAAGAGCCAGAGGTGGCAATACTCAGTATTAAAAGCTACTATTATGACATTTTTCTTTCCAAAATTATAATTTCTTGTTTTAATAAAAATCTCAAGTACGAGTTCTTGTTTTTATTTGGCCTGTATTTTATTTAAACAATCATAGAAATTATATCGTAGAGCGCATTAAAGTATATTTACAACTTTATGCTACAAACAAAGATTATGCGATACTTTTATGATTCAAAACTAAATTATGCGATACTTTTTTGGCGGAGTGTAGTTTTGAGTTAGGGAAGAACAATTACCTACACATGATCTCAATTGTAATACTTATATCTTATGCGTTTCAGTTCAACAACTGTGACAGGAGTGTGAAGGTTACCTAAAATGAAAATAGAAGGCCTCATCTGTGCTGATTTAATAAATTTACAATAGATTAATTCGAATCAAATCAAATCAAATATCTTTATTTGTCGGTAAGCTACTAGAAGCAAGGTGAAGTTTGATAAGTATATACATATACCTATATTTTTGGTTTCTTTTTTTTTTTTTCAAAATCGTCGAAATTTCAAGAGCAACGGGAGAGGGATAATTCACAACACTACCAGCTTTATTCTTAAATGAAAGAAACAGTCAATAACAATATGGATAAGACTAAACTCCAAATGTCCTACGATCTGTACTCTTAACGTCGTAACTTCTTCCAACTTATTCACCATTTTACTCGATGTTAATAATAATAGTCAACTATATTTGTCCAACAGTGTTACACTACTTATAGGACAACAAATAAATGCGAAACTGTGCGTACAAAACAAAATAAAATAAAATTGATTGCCTAAATAAACTTACAATAACACTAACTGCCAAAAAGCAAACACAGAAAATTGATATATTATAAACTTAACCATAAAAAAAATTAAAAGACAGAATAGGTGAAGTATCCAACCCCAAGCAATAATAATAAACAAAATAGCTGTAACCTAATAAACTAAACTAAACTGGCGCATTCAGCTTAAAAATAAAGAAAGATACAAAATAAAGACAAAGCAATTGTAAAACAATGTTAATCATAAAATCTGTTAAAGTTTTTCATCATATGAAATACCGAAGACCTAACTAACACGTTGGTTCTGGCAGTAGGAAGACGCAAGTAATCTGTGGAACGGGTGTTACGCGCGGGCACATTAAAATCTACATAAGCTAACAGAGATGTCGAATCAACTACACCTGCAATTAAATTGAACATAAATCTACCGCTATATCTGTCACGCCTTTCAGATAAACTATGTTGCGTCAACAAAGCCAGATAATCACTACAACGGCCGGGCTAAGTCCCATTTAGTCTAAATTACAGGTACTTTAAAAAGCGTTTCTGTACTCTTTCAATTGCTAATAACTGATGTGTATAATAGGGATACCATATAATTGATGCATACTCCAACTTGCTTCGAACCAAAGCGAAGTAAACAGATTTAATAGCCTGGAGATTATTAAAACGGTGGCACGATCTTATCACAAAACCTAATGTTTTTGAAGCTCCTGAGCACGTGGTTGTTATGTGATCCGAAAACGTCAATCGAGCATCAAATAGCACTCCCAAATCACGCACACAATGACTTCTAGTAACAAATTCCGATGCAACTGTATATTGATGGATGATAGGGTTCAAGCATCTCGTATATGAAATAGCAGAACATTTCCCCACGTTCAACGATATGTTATTCAATGCACACCAACTGTCAATAAGTAGTAAGCTGGTTTGGAGGTTTATGCAATCAGTGATATTCTCAATTTTACTAAAAATTTTTAGATCATCTGCATATGCTAGTACCTGACAGTTTGGGCTATCCAACAAATCATTAATATAAATATTAAACAATAAAGGGCCAAGATGCGATCCTTGTGGCACTCCAGATGTCAGTAAGAACTCATAAGAAGAGTAACCATTATAGAAAACGTAAGCTCCTCTATTTACTAAATATGAGTCCATCAATTTAAGCAACATCGGTGCAAAACCAATACTATCCAGTTTAGCTAGGGGCATTCTATGGTCGATCGAGTCAAATGCCTTGGTGAAGTCGGTATAGATAACATCGACCTGCTTACGATTATCTAAAGCTGTTAAGATGCATTGAGTAATATTAGCCAAGTTTGTTACTGTAGATCTACCAGGTATGAATCCGTGTTGGTGTACAGACAGAAAAGGGTTCACGTGGGCATACATTCTGGAATACAGTATCTGTTCTAGGGCTTTAGCAAAATTGGACAGTATACAAATGGGTCTGTAATTCACGATATTATCTCGATCACCATTCTTAAATACTGGTACAACTTTGCACAATTTCCATGCATTAGGGAAGGTAGAAGTTTTTATATTTGCATTAAACAAAATAACCAGAGGCTTCACCAAAGCCGATGCACATTCTCTCACCAAAATACTAGGAATATCATCATCACCTGATGTCATGTCAGTCTTGAATTTCTTTAAACTGCAGAACACATCATCCTCCGTAACAAAACCAATGTTGAAAGATGGAGGAACAGCTGCGCTCTGACGAAATGCTTTAGAGAAATGAAAAGCAAATTTGTTAACTATTTCCGTAGGTTCATTTAATTCCAAGCCGTTATATCAATGCGCTGTAAATTGCCTCTGAATGTAAAATATTTAACATTAGTGTCGATGCAGAATCAACGTAATTTCGGCTTGAGAATCCATACAGTACGAATTCTTAGGGAAGTTGTTTATTACACGCAAATATCTAAGAGCCTAGGAATGACTACCCCTCTATTGCGCATTACAAAATAATTACTAAATCACAAAAAGCGGACATTACAGTGAAGCAAAAACAAGGGATCGCCACTTGTTTGATTTAGGTGAGGAACCGGGATGATTTCGCATTTTGCTTTGTTTGCGGGCTAAAATTTGAGATAAGAAATTTTCGGTGACCCACTTTGTTTAGATCTGCTATATCAATTTTAAATACAGCTGAAAGTGAGTCATTTATATATAAATTCCGGGAAGCTATCCGTCATGCCTTTTCACACGAGACGTTCGCGTGTTAAGATGACAGCGATTTTGATAAATAGACTTGTATTTACTTACACTTGCTATAGATAAGAAACCCGTCGTCAGCTATCACATATCAATTTTTTAATTTAATAATGGGAAATTGAAGCTGTTGAAATTATGTTTAAAAGAACGGGATAAGAATCTGCGACACTACATAAATGTCATACAGTTCTCACTGTGCAGCACATGAAATATGGCACAAATTTTATCGTAAGTTCTGGCCCATTTATACGCACGAACTTTAATTTTGAGTTACAAAGATTCTGGATTCTATTAAATTAATAATGAAACTTATGGAACTGGAAAATCAATTTCAAACACCAGAATGCTTCTTTAATCTGATTTGGCGGGTGAGAGCTGTTCGCCTCCTGCAAAACGTATACGCTGTCTGACTTATCACCCTCTGATCACGTTTTCTCATATGAATATCCGTATGCAGTTATTCTGCAAACGAACGAGCAAAAGAGATGGAGTACCGCTTTTATTATTCGGAAGTTGACTCACGTTTCTCTGCGGAAGCTAAAGGCCATACATTTCGTGAGGTCGGTCTATTACATGAGTGCTGTTCTGCGACGATTTGCTGCAGCATTCGCTAGCGAGTCGAACATTGTTGTGGCTCGATTTTCATTAAACGCAAACATACGTAAAATATGCCCGAATAATATGTATATGAGTATGTACTTTCAAAGCGTTCTCTTTACAAGTCGCCCACATCTGCACGCGTTTTTATCTTACTTTTTCAGACATATGTGCTTTAACATTTTAGCGGGAATTTATAATTAGCGAATAAAGGTTAGAATATGCATTTCTAACAATGCTTTTCTGATTTCTCATTTAATTGCTTATACTGCAGCTAAAGAAGGAGAAAAACAAATAATGGCCACTCCTATCTTAATCTAATCTACATATGTCGTTCCATCAGCTCTTTTACATTATAATAGTTTTAAAAATTCCAAAAGGCTAAGAGGCAAGGCAGTTGCGTGCGCCACTTAGCTGCGGAGCTCCTCTCGCCGAAAAATATTACGAAATACAAACATCAAAATCCGAACAGTATTATTAGATTACTACATGTGACGGGGTTACCTGCAGGGGTCTAGTCTAGACACAGCAGATGGATACACTTCTTACGTTAAGGAAGCTGGGTTTCAGGCACTGTGCGCCTTTACTATCGAAATATATCTATCTTTGAAGAGAGCTGTGCCCGATAAGGTGAAGAAGTGAATATAATTTAACATTACCGAGCAGAATCGCTAATTAATTTCATTAAATCGCTAAATACGTTGTTTCTTGTAAATACATTCAACATAATGTTGTTTTGCTCAAGGAAGATCAGTCTGTTTACATTGTAGATTGGAGCTATATAGTGATATGGTCCATATGCAGAAGAAATATTATAACTTCAGGACAGAGCTACTCAAATTATACATTTGCGTATAATATGGCCGCCATATGAATGTATTTTCCGCTGTTACTATCAATCCTGGTTAATTTGAAAGCTCTGAGATGATGTTGGAGCTTGAAGAACGGTAAGTACACCTCTTTATAGCTCTGAGAACTTTTAAAAAATACCGCTATTGGAAGCGAGTTATGGTGAAAAATCAAGCCCGAATATGATATGCGAAATGCAATCAGTGGCGACCACCAGCCACAAGTAGCGAGATGTAGCTGCTGCCGCAGGTAGTGGCTTGAACAGGCATCCTCAAGCGCTACATTTGCGATGATCTCATAAGAATACGCATGTGGTAGCCACCACAAATGGCTACCTTTATGAGCGCCTTAAGACAAGCACCATCAGCCGGTAATGCAGTCACAAATCCATAAGCTCCTCCCTCGGCTCTCGTCAAGAAAGCTCCTCAAAAACGCTCCTCAAAAAGCTCATCAAAAAAGGTCATGAAAAAGCTCATCAAAAAAGGTCCTCAAAAAGGCTCCTCAAAAGGCTCCTTAAAAAAACTTCTCAAAAAAGTTCATCAAAACGCTCCTCAAAAAGCTCCTGAAAAAAGATCATAAAGGCTCCTCAAAAGGTCGCTCAAATTCTCCCCAAAAAAAGCTCCTCAAAAAGCTCATCAAACAAGCTCCTCAAAAGCTCCTCAAACGCTCCTTAAAAAAGCTCCTCAACAGGCTCCTCAAAAAAGCTCCTCAAAAGCTCTTCAAAAAGCTTCTACAAGTAAAAGGCGATGAAATTAGATCATTATATAGCCTGAAACATGTTAAACGTATTCGGTATTACGATACCATGTTAATAGCGGTGTTATAAAACATGAACATAAGAGAGACGTAATAATAAACGATTTAATTCTTAGTTAATTACATTTATACTATTTCTCTTTTGTACATTGTCCTCAACAGCTTAAATCCAAATTGCATTATACGTAAAATTAGTCGGTAGAAAGCTTTTCCGGTTAATCGCGAAAAACGAACGCTGCAATTTCATTACGATAAACGCAAGCTGCATACAAACTAGCTGATTTCATAGGTAAGTAAGGTAGAAGAAGTAACAAAAATTTGCCACTAAATTAATGAATAACCACGTCGTGTGCTTTAAGCTTTTCTCCTATATTCGAAAAACTAATTTCTTGATAGCTATAGAGGATATACTATAACGTTAATATAAGTTAGTTTTTAGAACATAGGAGAAAACCTATAGCTATCAAGAAATTAGTTTTTAGAATATAGGAACTAGAAAGCCCGCTTTCCATCTGGAGGGCACCGCTCTAGATAGGGCATCGCTGCCTTTTGTACTCGCTCTCTTTTTAATCGCGTAGAATAGATACGGGAATGTAGAATGAAGTTTGAATTTATCATCTTTTATTATCTATATTTTTTACCAATAACTCTAACGAGCTTGTGCAAAAATTCCAGTTTGCTATAATAGCTTCAGGCCGATCGATCAATAAAACCTTCAGAGTTAATGGAATGGGAAAAATTACCTGTATCCTTACAATCAAAGCACACATCTTGTAGATGTGTGCTTTGAGGAGGACCATTTGCGACTCTATTACAGAGCTTGTTGCGAGGATATCCAGTTGGTGATATTAGTGTTCTGCAGGTAACCTTTTAGTGCCCTTTTCACCGTTAGAACAATTCTGTTTTAAAGCTTATTTTTATGTATTTGCTCGAATGTCTTATTACATTATTCTTTGTGCTTTTCTGTTCTGACAAGAGAACTTTTTTCAATTTTATTTATAATGCCGTATTATTAGTGCATAAGGTTTATTAAAACTGAAAAATAATTTACTTATTTGTTGTTATTATTTACAAAAAGACCTACAAAACCAAGAAACTATTAACACAAAAATTACAGTCGCCTCACCGTATTTTACCAGAGTTCGAAAAATGTAGATAAAATAAATTAACTGAACAAAGACTATCCAATTTTTAACGGCTGATTAACTTTAGAAAATTTTTACCAGTTTATAAATGTAGTAAACACGAAGGGAAAGCGATTTCTAACAAATCTTCTCGTTTCGAAGTACATTAAATGTTCGAAATAAACTTTTATAAACGCATGGGTTGAAAAGGATTCAGAATTCGATTTCCGGCGATCAGGGGTACGATTGTCTGCTAGTTCGAAACTCGTTCAGGGAAGTTAGAGGGTTTTTCAGGCAATATTATCAATTTCAGAGATCCCATTGTATCCCCTCTAAGCTACGTATAAAGCGTTTTCGATTATCCGTAATAACATACACTATATTTATCTTCCGTATTACAGGGTAAGCGATCACTCCCTGCTACAAAAAAGTAAATAAATAACCAAGACATTACTCAGCTATCGATATATTCTTGACATACGCGCACCTCGGTTTGCCTTCCCGTTTAATTAATTACTCATTTTCGTTTAACAGCGTTCTAGTAGCATCGGAAAGTTTTTCGATATAACACAAAAAGTTTCTACGCTTTTTACGTCAGTTGTGCTAGCCCCATCACGGAACAACCTCATACGAACCGTGAATTTTTTTAATTTCCGTAATGAAAGGTATGGCCATTCAATCTGCTGCTACTTCCTACGCTACCGAATAGATTTTACGGTATTATAATGTCTTGCAGTAATATGAAATCGATAATTAACTCGAGTGTTTGGACTAGAACAGTGGAAGCTTTTTTACTAGTATCTGCATAAAGTATTTACGTTGAACAGATTCGAACTGTAATAATGGTTATTGCAATTGATATCCATCATGTTCTCTCTAGTTTCTTTATTCATGAACCAAAACTGTATAACAACAATCCTTTAGATTTATGGTTTTCACCCCAACAGGTCCCTTGTAAGCTTATTATGTATATGCAAAAGATCGAAAGAATAGCAATTAAATATATTATATTATATTATATTATATTATATTATATTATATTATATTATATTATATTATATTATATTATATTATATTATTTAATATTGGTTTATACCTGGTAAAATAAATTTGTAAATAATCCCCCCATATTGTGTGTCTATAAACCAATTATTATTATTCTGACATTTTGAGCGGACATTTTATCAGTTATTGTACGATACCCAATGTTGTTTAGGAGGAATAAGGAGCGAATAAATAAAATTTGGTTGTCATCTCTCATAAGATAATCCTCAAGGATATATTGCACTCTCGTAAGAAATCTTTACCATACAACAACAATACGTGAAGATTTCACGAATCCAGGCT
The DNA here is from genome assembly GCA_949128085.1 of Cetonia aurata. Lineage (NCBI taxonomy): Eukaryota > Metazoa > Arthropoda > Insecta > Coleoptera > Scarabaeidae > Cetonia > Cetonia aurata. The sequence continues at coordinate 18,717,346 of OX421886.1, read as the reverse complement.
TTTTGTAGTATGACAATGTTTGCGTTGTGAAAGCTATCGATCCATGTTTTGTTAGTTTAAAGGTTTTCGAATTATTCCGGCACGAGAGGAGCCGAATTCTAAAGGGGCGCCGTTGCCGAATAGGAAGAGTGGCATCTGCTTCTACACACATATACACACAAGAAGTTCTATTCTCACTCGCATCCACCAATAGCATCCTCATATTCCATGCCGTCTACTTAAATTCCATTAATATAATTTCCGATAGGATGCTGATGACAGTTCACATACAAATACCAACTAGTAACGAAAAACGTAAGTGTCATTGTCACTGTAGGTCTTGGATTTGGAAGTGCTTACTACAGTTGGAGAGTAACGTGTCGACTACACTTGTAATAAAGTCCTTTGTTATGCTGAGAAATCATTTGAATTCAATTAAATTTACCGATGGTATGAGAACTAATTAGATTGCTATATATAAATTATCGATCCTCTATTGAATATACGCTATTAACACGTGAGCGCAAATTATTTAAATTATATTTTAGCTTTCATATGCATACTTCAATGTTTCGAAAGTCTGATGTATTTTCATTTAATTTGGCACGTGTAAATGTAATATATAAGTTATTTAAAAGAAGAAGGAAACTAATATGTGCTGTAACTGCCACTATGATTATTAGTTACAATGCATTTGTAAGAGATATCTACTTCAGTGATGAAAATGAATGTAATATGGACGTTTAATGTACAACTATAAAAAACACGTGTCACAATGACTTGTAATACTCGTACATTGAATCACTGGCATTACAACAAATGTCATTATGACACTTGCATTTTAATATACTATTTATTTACATGGATTTGTAAATAAAAATAACTGCGCAGATATTGCTGTAAGGAAAACTCTTATATGTATGTAGAACGACACACCCAGTATCTTGAAACAAATAATGCATAAGTGGCCATCTTGGGCGACCAAGGGCATATTGGAGAGTACTATCAATCCGCTGATTAATGACGCTCTCGAAAATCAACTGGATAGAGACGACAATATCGTACTTCATGAGGATGAATTACCTTTTCAACAAGATGAGCTCCTCACGATGTTCTTCCAGTGCGGCAGTTGTTAGACAATGTATTTCCAAACAATAATAATAGTTTATTGTCGTGAATTCCGCGAAAACATCGACACTGTCATAAACATACAAAAAGAGATGTATAACATAATATTATCAAAAAAATAGGATGTGTCGGTACGCATAGATCACTACGATTCCTCGGTGGACATGCTCTCCGAAATATCGCTGTCTCTAAGGAATAAAGCAGTTCCTAATTGTTTAAATATAAGTCGACATCATGAGCTTGTTCTAACCATACATCTAATTATTTTCTTTTGATAAAGAAACGGCTGACCAGCGTAAGGGGACGAACACCAACAAAATTATACAATAACGGAGGGGCGATTCAACATCAGCATAGTAGAATGACTTTAAGGAACACAGGTTAACTACGTAAGACCCTCACACCTAAAAAAATTGTAATTAAGTAGTATAGTAGTAGTCATAATAATAATAATAATAATAATAATAATAATTCATGCCTTTACATCCCCCGACAGCTTTCGCCAATTACAGGGGGCATCGGCCGGCCATGAGTTATTATTACGCCTGCGCCCGTGGAGCGACTTAAGGTGTTTGTCTCTCAGCATTTGCCAAGGAGCGAGGAAAACCACGAAAACCTCACTCTGAGAGCAGGCCCTAGGATTCGAACCCCGGACCCTGTGACTGATAGCCAAGCGCGCAAGTCACTGGACCATCAGCCATCATCGTCGGTAATTGTACGGAAACGTATCAGACTAGTCTTATCACAGTTCAGAGTCAAGCAATTTCTCCTGCTGTACACTATCATGTCGGAAACTACACTTCTCAATGAACCCGAAAGCCCCAAGGTGAGCGAATCAGTAACCACGCGACTTATATCGCCCGCGAATTGGAATAAAACACCCGCTGTTACAGCAAAAAAACGGTTAACGTAAATAAGAAATATCGTCGGTCCCAACAGCGACACTTGAGGAACACCGGTTGCAATGCTAATCACTCTCGAGAGAATGGCTTTACCGTGTTGTGTAAATCATCTCTTAAACAAACCGTTGTTTTGCGGCCCCACAGATATTGTTTGCACGGAGAAAAATTTATTGTTAAGGTGGCACCAATTGACGCACATTGAACAACAATTTGTGGGTAAATATATGACAACAACAACCATTATTCAATACAACTTAAAACTTGTTGTCGAAAAACTTTGTTAGAACTGTCACAAAATTTGGAAGGATATAATCCCAAAACATGTTACAATCAACCAGTTGCTTGTTGTTTAACGAATCACAAAAATATGGTGTTTTCAACAAAATTGTGTGAAATACAGTATTAAAAATTGTTTATCACTACCAAAGCAATTTGAAATTTCAACAGCAAGTTGTGGATATTTAACAAACAATTGATTCTCCGTCATCATTTTCTACGTTTATATTGTCACTTGATTTTGATTTTTGTAATCGCAATTTCTGTTCAAAGCGAACAATATTTTAGTAGATTCACACACAAATTCGGTGCTGTCTTAAATGTAAGCTGTGGAGGGTTTAAATAAAATATCAGTATAGGATAACACATTTTTTTATTAATAATTAACAAAAAAAAAATAAACAAGATAAATTCTAAAACTGGGACACACTAACAATGAAGACTAAAATTTCAAATATATCTAAGTCTTATTTTACAAATGTCTCAAGGCAACGTATATTCTAGATCGTTTTGCAACTTTTAAACAGGGGAAAACACTAGGTAATTTATCGAAAGGTTTAATGTACTCATCATTAGCAATCTGTACTTCGTACGCATAATATTCCATTCAGCTAGCTTCTCTGTATCAAAATTATCCATATCTAAGAGTCAGTAGACGTCAGAAGTGAGCCAGTTTTCTTCAATTTTAATACACTGTCGTTCTTTTACACAAAACTAATAACCTAACACAACGTCACAACCGGAAATAAATGGCGTCGTCTACCTCGCCTGGTAACCGGGCCTGTTTCTTCAAGGCTATGTAAGACCAATGAAACACGCGGTTAGAATCACGTGATACTACTGTCCATGCCGGGACTTCCCGCATCACAAGTTGTAATATCGACAACGTAGGCGCCCTGTTGCGTCAACTACAATTGTGTGTAATGTAAATATTTCTTGACTGTACTGGTTTGAAAAATTGTGTTTACATCTACTTCACTTCATCGCACACGTTGTTCTGTATTTTAGATCTGAAATAACTACAACTATAATGTTATCGCCAAAGCGATTATTTGTACCGTAAAATATTTTAACACCAACAAAAGTGTTGTTGGTGGAACAAAACAAAAGTTTTGGAATATACTTACAAAACTTTACTGCAATACCAATTTATTTTTGAACCGATTGCAACGTAAGGACAATACTTTTTTTGTTAGATTTGCAATGTCATTTTTCTCCGTGTGCAGAGATCGTGTGCGACACCTCGAATACCGACACACGATTATTTATTAAGAGGAACAGAGTGAGAAATGAATCAAAATAAATGGATAGGAGGAAGATGATCTACATAATGGCCAGCCGGATTGCCTGAAACTAGATTTTTCTCTATGGGGTTATATATAAATAAATAACTCTGACAAGAAAAAGAAAACATTTTAAGCAGTGTGTTTTTAATATTGGTTATTTCGAAAACGAATCGATCAATTTCAAAAAACTAAATGCCAAAATGAGAACATTAAAGTGAGGTATTCCTCGATATCTCTTTCCATTTATGACTTTTAAGGGAATAGCTCCCGGGTGCAGAGATTTAAAGTAGTTGTGTCCACTGTAAATTCTAAAAATCTCAAGTTTGGTATGCAGATGTGTATTCATATCTTCGCAATTTGAATTACTTCAGTAAATTTTACAACAATTATATTTACCTGATATAATCTCCGACAATTACTTAAGAAAAAGATATGTTCTTAGTAAAATGATAAATGCCATAAATTATATATTTATACATCTATTGTGCAGCATAGTATGTAATGCAGACGCAGCTTAATATGCAAACTAAACCGCTACGTATAATACATATGACACTGAATGATCATTCCAACATATGCACTTACAAACAGCAACGCTTCAAACTGTATCTCTACAACAACGTGAGCTTCCTATAAAACCAGGAACGGTTGCAATGTAATCAGAGAAATGTTCCTGGAAGCCAGCCAATCTAAAGAGGAGTTTACGCAGTCAACTGTTAACTTGATAAATAAAAATAAATAGAAATACACCAAGAACCAACGTCCACTTACTAATTCCTATCGAGCGGGAAATTCATATATGCAAAAATCATTTTTGCGGTAATGAATATATGTTGTACATATCAATTTTGAAATTTATGTTGCTTTTCAAATGAAGATGCATTATTTTTAATATCTTAATATCCAATAATTGCAAAGTATGACATAATTTAACAAGATCATTTTTAAGTATTCTAGTTCTAAGAGGTCTAGGTAGAAATATTGGTGCATAAAAATTAAATGAATTTCCTCATTATATGTATACACCTAACGTAATAACTATACTTATATGGCATAATTAAAAAAAATGAGAGTTTAGTTAATGTGATATTTCAATTTACTGCAGTGAACACATGTGCTTTATTCCATATTAAATTTGATCTTCCAAAGTTTTTGATAAATGCTTTTAAGCACGATCATTCATCAGTGTTAATTAAGACTGGACTGGAAAAACTATGTTCACTTGAATATGACTGGTAGTGAAATAAGGATGACGTCGTCTGAAATCCACTAACCAAATCGAGAAAGTGTAAAGTAAGATCTCGGCAATACGGAGTTTTAATGGCCGTCGTTGTCAATTCGTATAAATTCCGCTCGAATTTGCAGAGAAACTCCAATTGCAAAATTTATAACTTTGATTCCTTATGCAATCTACTTCTCCATATGTACGGGATAGATATACACACACAGAGAGCAAATTCGAAGGTATTATATAATTAAAAATACAGCAACTTTTCCCTTTTTCATGTTACTCGAGTGAATCCTTGGTACCGTGGTAATCCACCTGTTGCCATGACTACCATTAGATTAAAGTTATCTGCAACGGAGGGAGCATCAGACCCATAAGATGCAACCAGTTTAATACCATTACGACGTAGCCCCCAGTCTCAAGTAGAAATTACATAAATTAGATTTGCGATTACACAATAATTGGAAGATAATGTTATACTATTTGGGCTGAAATTCTCTAGATTTATTACTTTCAGAGTTAACATTACGTGTATTTCAGCGCAAGCAGAGATAACGCTTGCAAAAAAAGTATATAAATATTAAGCAATGCACAGTACTGTAAAAAGTAACACGAATTTAAATATATTTATATTTATTTACAGAAAAAGCAACTACAAGAATTTGCATTTCTTCTTATTCACTTCAGACAAGCTAGCTAAATTCGTAATAATGTTATCATGTATTCCTAACAAATTCTAAGAGAGACTATATTAAATAATTTAATTCACTTTCTAAAATAATATTTAAATGTAGAAAATGAAACAGCAGGCTTTCGTACATTGAATAGGACTATTGCGCTGTCTTTGAAGTGTCTTTGCATGTAAATACCAGTGGCGCCCTACTTTGTACTGTTATAAATCCATGTCACATTTTTCTAATTCAAATTTTATGGAATCCAAAAATAAAAGCAATGAATTTCATTAAGCAGAACTCTGATCTCTCTTTCTGTATTCGTATTATTAGTTTAGTCTATTGAATATATGTATTTTGAATGCGCGTTATATAGCTTTTGAATAGGGATCAGCAAATGTTCCTACTTTCAAGAAGGCCAATGGCATTTCGATACAAACAGAAACAATTGATATGTGTGTTCTCCGATATGTTGAACCTGCTCAAGAATTATTAATTCTACACCTGTTTGACTTATTAATGACATAAACATTAAGCCAAATGATCAGAAAGATAAGACACTAATAGCTAATTCACTACATGATACTTGTGAACCAGTGAAAACCAATGAAAGAACATATCATTATTCCATACACAAAAGTTCAGCATTTGTTTAGTTAATAATTTTATGACTTATATAACTCCAATTGGGAGTATAAATAAAATTAGATAAATACTGTAAAAAACGTGTGCCACAATGACTTGTAATGCTCGTACTTTGAATCTAATGATAGAGTGAATATGTAAACAAAATAATCAAACTGTAAGGTAACAGCACATGACAGCGTGCTTTAGTTAAAATATTACCGTCTTATATTTAAGCCAAACAAAATTATACTAAATGGTTTACGTAGTATGAATATGGTGATAAGGAGTACATACTTTTAAATTTTAATTTTCAACTAATTGTACGCTAGTGACACCTCTCGGCGAATTCGTGATTTGTTCACCAATCGATTTACTAGCTGTGTTTCTTTTATAGTTTTGACGCTCTGGCTTCACGCCGACAGCAACTCAGTTATGCCCTTGTTTATATATATCTAGTTATTCAACCGGTTTGAAGTACCTTTGGATGGCGTTCAGATGGCGTGTCAGGTTTGGCGTGCCCATTAATTTTTTTTAATAATGTTGCATTGTAATTTCTTAATTTTGATTGGTTTTACTTTGTTATTAACTGCCAAGTTTATTTCAGAATCTGTAACCAACATAGCTCGCATTCCAATGAATATTTGGCGGTATTTAATTTCATTCATCAGTACTTTTATACTATCGCCGCCAGATATCAGCACCTTACGCAGCTCGGTTGAATAACTATAAGATATATAAACAAGGGTTATGCTTAAAACTATAAAGTTTGAAGCCAATTAGCAATTGTGAGCTGCTGACGATGTCAACCCTAAGGGTCAAATTTGTAAAAGGGTTACACCTATTACCCGATTATTTATAGGCAACAGAGCTGGGAATTGTTAAAAATGTGTAATTGTAATCTTTAAATTACAAAAGTATTCTCTTACATAACTTTGGCTAAATTTTCTAATTGGTTGGTATTTAAGAAGCATCTATGGATGGTTCCCGGCACAATCTTGAATTATTGAATCTGGGCTTGAAGCTCTTGAAGGCTTATTAAATAATAATCAACCAAATAGCTAACTAGCAACACTAAAATGCTTTGTTCCTTAAAATTTAAGACAGCAGTTGTTTTAGCAATGCTAGAAGCACCTCTGTTAGATCGCCAGATACCGAATAGATAATAATGCTGTTTAAAACATTTCAGAAACTGACCATATATAACACTGCTGTCGATTCTATTATACTTTCAATAAAGAATACTAAACTCAAATCTACAGTGTCTAAGCTTTAATAATAGTTTTCTATATGCTATAGCTATTCTTGTATTTATAAAATAGATCTCTTTCTTCTTGCCATACTATATCACACATAGTAACTGTAAAAAAAATAAATGTTCACCTAGCGCTCAATAGATGGCGCCTTATGTGCATTTGAACATGATATTCATTACATCAATTTTTTATCTCGCAGATATAGTAAGAGAGCATGCCGTCTAACAAGCCCATAGCAAACTAGTTATTGAGAGTTTAGGTCCATTAAACTATAAGCATTGGACTGTGCTATTTTAATTTCTGATTCAATTTTGATAAGTCATTGCTGTCTGATTGAAATCTTTAACACTATAAGTCACTACAGCAAATAACCAATGATCACATAAGATAAATATGACGTTTAGTACATACCCAGCTGTTATATGTGTTATATATAGGTACAATTAATTAAAATATTCAAATCGTATTCGTGCGTTATGTCACTTATAGAAAATGCAAATAAATAAGTCATGCAACAAGGACTTACTCAAGTAGAATAACTCTAAGCTGTCTAGGTCGGATGTATCAGAAGGGAATCGTTGTTCTGTCATCTTTTTCCATGCTAAAATGAGATGGATTATGCCTCATTCCTCTTTTTCTGCTCCAAGGAAGAGGATATTGCTAATACCTCTTTTAAAGAAATTAACGAATCTACCGTGCTTGGTTTGTGTTTCCGTTTCTTGCAAATCATCCTTCGAACTTAGAACATTTAATTCTATCGAAGATGTGTCTTGTTTGCTATCTTGTCTCTTATTCGTATTTAAATCTGTCTGTAAGAAAATAAAACATATTTTAGTTATTCGCTTTCAGTAAATTTTACATGATAATCAATCTCATTTTCTCTTTAAAATGGAATGACAATGTAAATTTAGATGTTTAAACAAAAGTTTTGTACATTGTCCTTGATGACTATACAATAATTATGTTTAAATAATTATATACCAAAACTGCTTGTTTAAACATTTACATATCGGTGCATTGGCCTCTATAGAGCGAAATATTAGCTATTTCAATGGAATTATTGCAAAATATCAACAATATTTAATATTTTTAGTAACTTTTAACACATTTAAGTATATTGAAAACCACGGGTACAATAATTAGCTGACCGTTAGATGTTGAACAACTATTAAAACATAATTGATGTTTTTATTCTTAAAGCTATTATTAATATTATCTATAGTGTCCCAGGGGATTGGTGTAATGTATGTTGATATTGAAATAATAACAGAAATGTTCGTATTCCAATCCTTTTTATTTTTAAATATCTTTTATTGCGACATGTTTCGGTCTATTAGACCATCTTCTGGCAATAAAAATGTCAAAAGTATGTTATATACACATCAATCTTTATATATAACATACCTTTGACATTTTTATTGCCAGAAGATGGTCTAATAGACCGAAACATGTCGCAATAAAAGATATTTAAAAATAAAAAGGATTGGAATACGAACATTTCTGTTATTATTTCAATATCAAAATATTATTAATATGTTCTCTGTTTTATTCCCACTACACCTTTTATGCTAGAGAAAAGAACAGGAATTTCTTTGATTTGATTATCCGTCCATACACAAATGAAATATCGCGGATATGACAGGAATAAGTGTTCGCCGCCGATACATTGTTAAAACTGTTTGTTTCATAGGGAATTGTGGATAAATTTAGAAATCGCTGTCAAGTTAACAGCGAGAACAGCATCAGTGTTCTCTCTACTTTTATAGTTGTCATAAATTCTCCAAAATATCCGAATATCTAGTATTTGCGGTAATCATTACAAGAAGGAAAGTCGTCAAAAAGTTCTTAAATCAATGGAACAACAAATATTAGTAAAATCTTTATTATACCTCGATCAAACGTTTCACTAGAATTTTATGTCAGTATTAAACTGTTTGTGCAAATAATGAATAATGTAATGCATAAATACAGTTCCACGTATGCGTATTTAGTTATAATATAAAACAAGAAACATTGACGAGAATTTTCATTAATAGGTGCTGAAAGATCGAATTATTTTTTTGATGAGCAATTGTTTTTACATTAAGTTTAAACAAAAGACATATCAATAGGACTTTCTTATTACGAATATGTATATTCATACTTATAAGCACAACTACAGAAAAAAAAATTTAATACGTTTTTGTTTCTTATCTCACATAGCCTTTTTTGTATATGAAATTTTTATCAGAATGGCAGCATAATAATGCAATTAATAACAACATATGTTCTCAAGCAGTTTTAAAGATAAAACAAACAAAAAGCACGTGGCAATACCCCACATTATAGTGTAACTTGTTTTGATCGTTCTGCTCTGAAGTTCAACATTTCGCAAATGCTTTCAGTATTTATCAGAGTAGTCAGTTTCAGCTTATTATTAGACCTACATACATCTAGACCGTACATATTGCTAACAGTATTCCACGGGTTTATAAGAACGATTTAGAATTTTTTTGATACATAAAAAAATTGGCATCGTAACAGCAGGATTGTTACAAACACTTAAAATATGTTAGAGACGACCTCCCTTGGTATTGGGAAGTAATATTATATGAAGCTCTCTAGGTAATTGTTAAAAAACTTTATACGAAAGTACAATGAAATAACAATACTAACTTTTCATTAATATTTTATTAATTTCATTTAATTAATGACAGTTAAGAAGATCTTGACACAAATATTCCACTCCAAAATATATTACACTTACAGTGAATAATTCTTTAGACGACATACTATTTAATTCTTTTATTCAATATTCATTTTCCTTAATTAAAAAAAACAGCAAAAATTGTCAGTCAGCCTTAAAGTAAAGGATATACACACAAAATATTTATATAAACATTTATAATTGTTTGGAATTTAAGCTAACATAATCCTTTTGCGACAGAATTTTCTTTAACCTTCTGTTTACAAAAAGCATGAAAAGAACCATAAAAGTTTTAACATTTAATAATAAATCACTATGCGAACAAACAGTTTTATGTTCTGCTTCCGAAAAAACACATTGAAAGAGATAATCTTTTTTTTTTCATTTTTAAAACGCAAAAGTGTGGGAAGGCTTCAAAGATCTATGAAACTAAAGTAGAAGAATTCTGTGCGCTAAAAGATAAGTAAACAATTTGCAAATAGTTCGGGCAGATAAATACCATTAACTGCTCGAAGATGCTTAAAAAATTTTAAATTTTTATGAAATTTTTTTGAGGATGGGTTCAATATGCCAAAGCTAAGAAATATTATACACCTCTGCTCTAGGGTTGTATGGCTTATCTTTGCTTATTAATAAAAAATAATAATAAAAATTGCATCAAAAGCAGAAAAATCAAGGCAAAACCAGAAAAGGCTGAAATGACATCTCAAAACTATTAATGTAAAAATTATCTATTTTTTTATTCACGTTTTCTACTAAACAAAATACATTTTGCGTTTTAGTTGATGTAGTTTAAAAGATAAATTTAAAAATTTGAATTGTAGGTACGACTTTCCTTCATTTTATAATATAGCTCATTATGTTGTACCACAATCTGACGGTATGTCTCAAGCCATCAATCAAGAAAATCAAATTTTATTTGTGTGTGAGTACATAACACAACAGATTTATACTTATTATTCTAGTAGTGATGGATAATGAGTAAACGCAACCTATGAGAACCTAATAAAATGGATGGAAAACGACTTTTATTTTATTTATGCAAACAACAAATCTTTTTGTTTTAATGCTTCATAATATTTACCCGGTCGTATGTTCTCAACGTAAAAACGTTCATCGTTTTAGCTAAACAATATAGTTAGTTGCGATTATGTCCAAGATTTACGATAGTTTAAAGTCACTAGCACACTATAGGCACTTCACATCATCGTATGATAGTCCACTTAGTGGTCATATAGCGCGAATCACTGTAACAGCTGAATTCTCACGCAGTCACCCGCGAGAATCATAGTGACACTAAGAGAAGTCAGTTAACTTTCAGGTGGTATTGGCAAGCAACCAGGCTATTTTAAAACACTATAAGTACAGGGAGTATTAAGCGAAATATCGCACTGAATTAATTCTGTTTGTGGGGAAACCGCGTGTTGTCACGATACAAAAGGAAAATGTACAACTTATATTTTTAATGATATTTGTCCACGCATCGAATAAACAAGCAACAACTGGTTGTACTACAGGGATAGAAGTTACTTCCCAAGTAATACGTGCTAATGTTGGTATACTAATAGCTTTTATCGAACTATTAAACAGTAATCACGTGCAAGGAAATATGCCAATATAAATTAAAGCGTACTTTGATAGTTTACATGGAGTAGTAAAATTGTATTAGGAAGACGATAAAGGATTTTATTTTCTTGGTGGACGCGGTACTTAAACATTTAGTAATATCGCTTTAATTGTCAATACGATTGGCTGCTGATAAATGTTTATTCAAGCTCTGTCGAAAATGCTTTTAAGCCTCGTAGCCGACGCAAATTTTGAAGATGAGATGAAAGGGCGGGCTTTAATTTAGTTTATTGATAATGTATTATCCTATTACTTGTCCAGAGCGGAAAATCTCTGAAGAATGATTGAGCGTTTTGGTTTGAAAACACAGAAACCAATTATATTATCGGAAAATAAGACTGAATTAGCAAAAATTCCCAAATCTTTTATAAATTTTCTGCATGATATGAACTAAAATATAAGGTATATAAAACAAATGCAAAAATGGAATTAAATGAAGCTAAGTAGTTTTTATATCTGAGAATTTTCTTTAATTGCGCATTGAATAAAAGCCGTTAATAAAAAATAATGGGTGGCCATGCAGGAAATATGAGTAGCATTTGGCGATAGAAGAATAGACAGCTACTAGCGTTATGGATGTGAAATGAGTGTTAAATAAAGAAAGAATTTTCGAAATAGAAAGTTATAAAAGAAAACGCTGCGCAGTAAATTTCGTGCAAAAGAATCACGTGATGGTTGAAGGAACACAACGAATTAAAATATATACAAAATGCTTGCTATTAAGATATGCATGGGATATACAGTTAATGTCTGAACACAAAGTTGCGATATCTCGAAAGAATAAACGATAGCACACTACCTAGTGAAATACAAATCTACTGGTTATAACGCATAAAACACGAATTATTTATACAAATAACAAGCTTAAAGAGATTACTGTTGGCACATGCACTAATTGTCCATGGGCAACGCGCATAACCTTACCAAAGGTCTCTTCATGACGCCTTGTGAAGTCGACACGATAACAGGTCGAACGATGCTATCAAGTCCTAGGAGCACCTCGACGATTCTCCCCATCAATCATTTGCTAGGTGGAGTATGATCTTCCCGTACAATCAGCAATTGACCAGGAAAAAGGACTCTTCCATTTGCCACTTGTATCGCTGTTGAAGTTGGTTGAGGTATTCTTAGTGCCATCTCTTCCAAAAATGATGTCGCATGAATCGTATATGTTGCCATCATGACAAAGAATTTACTTTAAGATGGATTAAAGTATATAGGCTTTGGAATTGTTTCTGGATTATATTCTATTACAAGATGTGAATGGGTGAGAAAATGAAAGTCGTTAGGATCATTTGATAGTGGGGTAATAGGTCTGGAATTGAGAATACCTTCTATTTGAACTAGAAGAGAATTCCTTCGTACCTTAACGTCATTTGCCCAACTTCTGTTGATGTGAAACTTGACCGACTTCATAGCAGCTTCACACTAAAGACTTCCAAAATGTGGTGATCTTGGTGGAATAAAGCTCCAGTGCATTTCAGTATTTGTTTTAGTAAACTTGTAGCTCGTCTTGAGACTGTAATTGCTGGTAATTTGGGAATGCAATTGTTTGAATAATTTCTTTAACTCTACATTTGCACCTACAAATTGTGCATCATTGTCAGAATAAATATTCTCTATTTTGCCTCTTCTAGCAACAACTCAATGCTTCTCTTGATAAATTTCCTACTAATTCTATGTGCACTCCCCTGGTCGCAAAGCACTCTAATGCAGCACCATAAGCGTTTGTAACGTTACGTTTTCTTTTATAATAATAATAATAATAATAATAATAATATGTTTTATTTATGAAAAACACAAAGTGTATATAAAAACGTCATATAAAGCAGAAGAAAAAAGAAAAAACAGCATACCAACAAAAAAAAATATATATGATTCTAACCTACATGCTACCCCAAACCACCACCACATAATAACTAAAAAAATAGAATCAATATGAGATAGCTACAAATGTAACATTTATTATGTTTGCAAAAATTCCGTAATAGAGTAGAACGTATGCTGGAGGAGATAGGTTTTAACTTCATGCTTAAAAGTTCTAAGGCAAGTAAGGTTTTTGTAAATGGCAGGCAACTTATTAAAAATCTTAAGCCCCAGATTATATATGCCGGTGCTTGTTAAATGAAGAGTACATGTGGGAGCGTGAAGATGATCCTTTATTCGGGTATTGTATTGATGTAATTCATGATTGTGGAAGTATTGTTTTTTGTTCAAAAATACATATGTTGCAGCTTCCAAAATATATAAACATGGCAAAGGAAGAATACCTAAATCATGAAATAATGGCCGGCAAGAATCTCTATGAGAAACACCCGCAATGCTACGAATCACAGCTTTCTGGCTTACAAAAACGTCGTAGATTTCCGGCGATGAACCCCACAGCAGAATGCCATACATTAGCCGAGATTGAACTTCGGAAAAATAGAGTCTTACAAGGGTGTTCTTAGAGAGTTGTAACCGTAAGCACCGAAATAAATATGCCTTGCTTGAGATTTTTTTGGCTAGGTTCTCGCAATGATGTTTCCAAACTAACGTTGACTGTAGGTGTATACCTAGAAATTTATATACTGCGCCAGTTAATATCTTTTCTTAATAAAGGAGAAGAAATTTGATAGTATACAGAGTTATGTAGTTATTGGGAATGTCTGTTAATTATTCCGTATTGGCTACTTGTATCTAGGGTGGAGTTTTTTATGAGGTAGTTTGTTCGGTACATGGAGCATATACACTTCATGAATTTTACTTACTTTTTTACTTTTTCACCGCAGCCAGACGAGTATTTTATCACTATAATGTGAAAGAAGCGAAAGAAGATGAAGAAAATCCTCATATTAGTGATTATTCATATTTATTTATGGACTCAATTATATAACCAAATATAATAAATTATAGATAGTACTATGGATGACCGACTATTGTTCAATTGTAAATGCACTTTAAAAAAACCCAACGTCAGAGAATTACTTTATTCTACTGTTTAGTTTTCATTTCTACTTATTCAATAGTTGCACTAACCATATGATTATCGATAATCTCTATAGGTAGTATCTATCGGTAACTATTGACATAAATCAAAATTGGTGTTGCCTGTGTAACTCTTTCTCCTAAAAACTCCTCCAAACTGTTTGCATTTGATTGAAGACATCTAGAGCATCACAGTTCTACTTACAATGGTTCAAGTTCTATGGTAACAATGCGGATTGAAGCTCACAGCAAATAGGTACAAAGCTATACGGCTATAAGTAGAGTTGGGATATTTTTCCCGCGATCCAGGGTCGAAGCAAGGCGAGTGTATGAACAAACGGGCGACCATGCGATATATGCGTGATTTATTGCTTTAGTTACGTTTTATATTGTATGAATAGTAGTAGTACACTTATCATGTTGACGGCATATTACACATTTACAAAAAGTCTGCAGCATAAATTTTCTTATTTATCTAAGAGAGCAAGGTATGCCATGAAGAAATGATGCATCCTTAGAAAATGACCGCGCGACATCTACAATCTCTAGAAATAAACAACGGATCTGTATATGTACCATCAGGAATTTGTCCCAATCTGATATACGAAACCTTATTTTGGTGTTGCATACTTACTGTATGATTTTCACAGCCACGTTTTTCCCAATACGTCAAGTTTATATAAAAGTTCTTTCGGTACTAACTTAAATATAATTTTACGCTTCATCTGTTTTATTACATAACGCTGGTGGGTGTGGTGCGTACTCAACACGACCTTTGTTCGCGGGGAAAATGTCCCAATTCTAGCTATAAGTTCTGTGCAAGGACTAATTAATCTTTATATTGCATTTAAAGCCAAATTAAGTTATTCTTCGTAAATGGACCAATATATATTACATAAAAAAGCAATGGTTATTTTTTTTAGTGGTTATTTCAGCCTTAGATAACAACTCTAGTTGTATGTATGTTTCCTCAAAAAACAAATTAAGCTTGTGCTTTTTCAATTTTTTTTTTTTTTAAGATAATCCGCTGGCAATAACGTGACTTGATTCAATATTTTACGCGGGGATCGATGCGTAAAATGGTCCAAACGTGTTTACAAGGAGCCGCTTTTATTATCTGTTTAGTTGATGGTCTAATCAGGCCGGCATCGGCGACGATATGAATCACGTGCAACCCTCTGTCATCGCCGATGAACAGACCTATAATTTGACTCTAGGATCTTTGGCCGAGACCGCGTTCTTTTAACTATAACAGCGTGCCCGGTCGAAAGAACGCGGGGTAGGAGGGCGACTTCATAAATTAAAATTTATATTTGCACACGGTTAAAAAATTCATTGAAAGAGGTCTCGCTCCGGGCTTGAGAAGGATATATATTGTGTATAATTACATATGTGTTAATAGTTAGAACAAGGGTACAAGAGCACCGCCGTACGGGATCAAAGAACTTGTATGGATCTCCTTTTGTCGGTAAACTATGGTGGTCTTTATCCAACACCAAAAGGTAATTTCGCGTGTTCCTATTATCCAGGAATTCACGTGCGTGATACACTCTGGTTTAGGCTCGCAATGTGCATTTAGTGGACAAGCAAGTATATAATATTATAACACAATTTTATAAGTTTAGTCACAAATAAAACTGTTTTCAAACATGTGATCCACCAAGTACTTTCAGAAGCTTAAGGTTTATTTACCACATTTACTATCGAAGATAGAGAAGGTGACGATGCTTACGAATGCGTCATTCACAGCCGACGTGCTAAACCCCATAATTTGTTATTAGCTTGTTGCTTTACTAAGGAAAAGTTACTTAGTATATCCAACGCTTACCCTAACAGATAACGACGCCATTGTATTACCTCGATTTCTCCCTACGCTAATCTCTTTTGACTTTACCCTTACCTGCCAAGGATCAAACAATTCTCACTTTGCCGAAAGTTAATGGCGGTTCTCTCTTTTGCATTCGCAACCAAAACGAGCGGGCAATTCAGGTACCCATACTAATTCCTTTACTTCTATTAGGACGGAGCACTAAAGCCGGATGTGATTTTCTGATATCATACTTTCACCGAGCTTCACAAAGGTTCCGGCTCATATAAATGTCCACTGCCTACTCGCATAATCGTATTTCAGATTTAGAAAATGCCCAGTTATCACAGTAGGTGCACGATAGGTAAGGGTTTTAGCTTCTTACGTACCTACATTTCATTTACAAAGTTTATTTAGGGTAATTAGCTATTTATTTTTGTATATAGTACAAAGAAGGAAAGGTAGCAGGTAATAAATTGAAAGATTTTCTCAATGAGTTATATTTGTAAAATTTTCCTAGAAGTTTGCGATACTATTAAATTATTTGGCATTTGTAATAAATAGATTGATAGGTAGACGGTGTAGAAATACGTCCATTCCTATAAAACGATCAAATTAATTTTAAAATCATAAACATATAGACAAACCATTAGGAATAAAATCATAATAGCTATCAACAGTTAGTGCATAAATAGCAACATCACCAAGTATAAAAGTACAAACAAATATAAGTTTAGGAAATGTTAATCTGAATAAATGCATCTACTGTGTGCAAATTTTTTTGATTCGAACAGTAATATAGATATTTCTTTAAAACTACCAGCATTTAGGTACTTCATTTGGCAAAGTGTTATTTGACGCTATAGGAGATATACCGTTTTTAAAATATTGATGCTCTGATCCTTGTTTTTCGACTTCCACAAAATTTTAGGCCAAAGATCCTACGTAAGCACTATATTTGTAGTTTCCGTATTATTCTATTATTTTTCATAGATACGTCCTAAAGCACTCTTATACCATTTTTTCTGTATCTAAGAGTGTAGACATAGAATACTAGACTCCACACCAGTAATTGAATGGTCTTTCTAATTTATTTGGGTGTCAACGACATCCTCCAGAAATCTGGCTTTTCAAATGTCGTGAATATTTTTTTCGTATAAACAAATGCAATCAGATCTTGCTCGAAACTAGATCTTAGTAATTTTGTCTTTCTAGATTTCTGAAACCACATGTAATTCCACAAGCTTCTAATTTCGTCATTATCCAAATCCTCATCAGTTCTTAAAATGTTTGATTCATTCATATATGCTGAGAACAATAGGGATTCTCTACTGTTTGTTTTTCCAAATGAGATTTTATAAATTGCGGATCATATCCTCTCAGCCCTATAGCTGCAATCTTTTGTGGAAGCTATAACTAAAGCTATTAAATATTTTTGACAGATGTAGGAGTATTCCTAACGTATTCTCTCCATAGCTGATCCTTGTCACACTTATAGCTTGATAAATTGCTCTACTTGTGTCTTTTTCCTTAATATACGGGATCTGCACGGGAAAAATCAGCAATAGTCTCTGCCATGCATTATCTTATCAAAAAATTTAGATTTGTCTAGTAAAATTCATGCAAGTGTATAATTATCAATACTCGACTTTTTCCCTTTTTAATACAGGAAACTGAACAGAGAGGCGACTTACATAAACATCAGTGCGGTTTTCAGAAAGGGAAGTCCCACAATTCATGCTCTGGTTGAGATGCTTAAAATCATTCGGATTTTGGCAGTAAGTAGTGGGTACTTGTGACCCTTGATGTAAAAAATGCTTTCAATTCAGCTAAGAATATCTCAAGGTACTTATAGTTGCTCGGGGTGTGTATTTGGACTCTGGTGTTTCACAGGGTTCAATATTAGGACCGACCCTATGGAACATACTGTATGATCAAGTCTTAGCTCTGAAACTCGTGGTGGATGTTGTAACAATTGCTTTTGTGGATGACCTGGAAATGATTATAGGGGCAAACAGCGACGATGTGCTCATGAAGAATGTCAACAAATGTCTGATATATATTGGCGCCTGGATGGAGGAACACAAGCTAGCATTAGCTCTCGAAAAGAACCGAGGCAGTTCTTATCAGAGCAGAAAGAAGGAGAGATCATATGATCTTTACACTTAATGGCACTTCTGTAACTCCTAAAAAGAAACGGTTAAATACATCGGCGTAACCTTTGATAGTAAAGGCAACTTTGGGCCACATGTAATCCATGCCGCTAAAACAGGGGAAAGGAAACTTGCCAACCCTATTCGACTGATGCCTAATATAAGGGAGACTAGCAGTGGTAAAAGAGTGATCCTTTGTGCAGTGATGCACAACATTTTGTTGTATAGCGCCTCCACATGGTCTGCGGTTCTAGAAATAAAGAAAATATCGTGTTCTTCTCGATAGAGCCAAGAGACACATGCTCTTGGGAGTGGTGTATACCTTTAGAACCATCTGGAGAGGCGATGCAGGTGATCGCAAGGGCCATGCCGATGGACTTGCAGGCGGGTGTTTGAAAGCATGTGCAGGAGAATGGTGCTTTAAATGGATGGTCTGGCGCTGAAATGGTTACTCTCAGACTGTGGCAAGCCCGATGGGACAAAAGTATCAGTAAAATGGAGTTGACCAAGAGACTCATTACAGATGTTGGGCTGTAGTACAAATGCGAATCTAGACGAACGAACTACCATCTGACTCAGGGACTGTCTGATCACGGAGTCTTCGGGGCATATGTGATGAGGCTCAAGAAAGACTTCGGGGTTCACTGTATATACTGTGGGGAAATTGACACCGTGGAACATGCGATTTTTCTTGTGTCCCATTTAGAATGAGCCATGTGTGAGTGCCACCATCAAGATCGGTGAAGAGATCAGGGTGGGCAACATGATTAATATCATGATAAGTTCTGTGGAGCATCGTATGGTAGAGGAAATCATAAAAATGAAGGAAATCGAGGAATAAACAGGACAGACATCGATGTGAAACGCTCAGTGCGATAATGTCAGTGGCGTACTTTTAGGAGAGAAAGGTATGGGGGTTTGAGTCCCACACTGGCCGTGTGTAATTCTTGCGTGGTGCACAAAGCACTTTTCCCCGGACAAAAAACTATTATAATTTAAACCAATTCTGTGTATAGTGGTAGGAGAAATAGGTGTTTGTTTTGAAAAAAAAAAAATATTTGACTGTTAAAAATTATTATTCCTTTGAGGTAAAATATTTCGCTTTGAATGAAACGAACCTTTCTATCAATGCGAGGGTTATCCAATTCATTCATTGCTATCGCATAAGCAGCAAGTAATTGATTATATGAGAACTAAATTCAGGCCACCATTGAAAACAGTGTTAACTTCAGTTCCATAATTCTCATCTAAATGTTTGGCATATCCATTCATATTTGCGCCGCAATTGTACAAACACATAAATACGAGAATCTTAACGGAGCTCCTGAAATCTAAGCAAAACAAAAACGTTTAAAAATAAATGCATTGCTGCCGACCTAGTTTGAAAAGTATGTCGTAGTGATTTCAAATTCTCAAACGTGCTTAAAGTTTAAGGTTTCCCTCTTGAATTCTATAAATAGCAAAAGATTTAAATAAAATTATGCATTACTAATATGTTAAGTTTAAAACACGACGTAGTAGAAGATTGCTAATTAAACGTGTAAAGTTAGTCATTGTGTAAAGTGTGTGTACTATTCCTAAAGTTACAATGTCATTAGCATCACGGTGATAGGATATATATGTAAATCATGACTAGATTTTTTCTCCCAAAGGTTATTGTATTTCATTGAAAGCTACTGGGTTTGTGCAATTGATTTGAAAAATATTAAATTTACGGAAGCTTTGTTATTCAATGACAAAGAAAGTGCAACATTGTAAGTTTAAGTTTATCTTGTTATGCCAGTGTTATATGATGTAAGTGATAGTTACATCAAATATACAGCGTGCCCATTGCAGTGTCCACCTACTTATTAGCATATATAAAACAGAGAATTGCCTGTAATTACAAGCGTTTACTCCGAGATTTTACTACATATGTAGTTAATCTCCAGCCAGGAGCAGGTATGAAAACGAAGGTCGGCAATAGGAATCAGTCCGACATAATCTTTCACTGATTATCAATTTTATGTTAGAATTTGTATAATTGGATTTTAACAGCACATTATCTACAAGTTGTTCCCTTGTCATTGAGATGTATGGGCAATTTACGACTGAGTCATTGCACAGGGCCCGATGTCTCCTGTGTTCATAAAATAACATTAAAACTGTATCATAAAATTATATATACATAGAATTACTATTTAATGGTTGAAAATTATTTTTTTCGAAAAGAAATCTCGGCACGACAGTAAAAGATTTTAAACGTTAATGGGTTATGAAAGTCGGCACTTTTATTCCTTTGTGATCGCAGGAAGTATTGGTAAAGAATTCTAAAAATGTTTGTACATTTTTACATATTCTTTATAGCTGTCTTTAAATAAGAACAATGAGTAATAGAAAGCTTCGAGTAGTACTACTACCACACGTATTCAATAACAGAATCTCACATCACATAGATATAAAGATAGGCAGACGTGTTTCTGCTGTACAGGACAAGGAGATAGACCAGGTGCTTAATTTAATTTACTATCAAATTTAATTTGCTAGTAATATTTGGCTAAAGTAGAACTATAAAACTGTTGAACACGTTTATATAGGCAGATATTTAAATATGTTGAAAATTTCTTTCCGGCGGCATCCGCTTTTGTAGTTATTACTCAAAACATTGTAACCAACTATAAACCAATGTAAACATTCGAGTAGAGAAATTCTTATTTATGATTAATATGAAAAGCTTTCCAAGCTGCCATTTGACATTTCATTATCGCTGTATTCTCTGCACCAAGTTATTTACCTATTACGCCAATTAGATTTATGTGTAAATACCTCTAGGCTTACTGTACGCACTACTGACGTTAACAGAAAATGTTACTGATAATTTATGATTGACAAACAATGTACTGATTGGTCACTAATATTTTATTTTAGTATGTACCTACATTATTCCCCTTTTATTTAATGAATTATAGAAAAGTTAGAGATTTTACTGCACAACATATCAAATATGTACCTACTAATCTCATCCCGGAATTGTCAAAACGAAATACTTGGTAAAATTATTTTTAATATCTCGACTAAGTAGAGTGCTAATTTCACTTGTAGATGGATTAACTATCAATGAATTAGCGAATTTTTTTAAATGACTTTCATATACACTGATAGGCAAAAACAATCGTCCACCAAATCTCATTCTTTTTTTGTTTAAATAAATCCATACCAAGTTTTAATTATTATTAACGCTTCGTATTGATTACTTTAATGGAAAATAATGTTTCAATATTAACTTATTGAACATTCTTACATTTTTTTTTAAATCCACTTAATAAGTTAATAGGCGTTTCTTAACTTTTATTCAGTCAAGTAGGCTTAATACTCCATTGTTGATGGACGTCAGTTTGACAGTGAATAAAAATGTTCACACAAATTTTGACAATACCGTTAACTAGTGCAAACTTTGGACAAATTCACATTAGGAATATCCCGCACTACCATTCAAGATGATTGGAACCGATTTCTAGGGATTGGTAGATATAAGAGGGGACCAGGATCCGAAAAGGATTGCAGAATAGCAGTAGTTCAACTCCAACAACGATTGCAAACAGTATGACGGGTTGAACTAAGCGACAAATTAGGGGAAGGCTTGAGGAAAGTCGTCTAACTTCACGACACCGGTCATAGGACCACACGACTTCAGTTTGCACGATAACATGTGAATCGAAGTCTTCAGCAATGGGGTGAAGTTCTCTTTACAGATGAGTCGCGCTTTTGGTCACTTGTGGTTGAGAAAGAGTGTGGAGAAAACGAAATAAGCGACATGCCAATTGCGCGATCTCTGAACGGGTGTGTTTTCATGGTGGTTCTATTATGGCGTCGGCAGGTATTTCCACAGAAGCATGTACGTGCGAAGCCCATATTTGTAGAAAACTGTGCTTTAAACGCTGACAGGTACGTGGAAGATATTCCGCAAAAAGCGGTTGGCCCATTTTCAGATTTGATTGGAGATAGCTTTGTTTTAATGCATGCCAGACCACATACGGCAAGACTGGTTACTGAGTTCCTTAATGAATTCGTAGACTTGATTAGCCAGCATGCAGTCCGGATCTTAGTTCGATGGAACACCTTTGGTATGAACTTCAGAAGCATATTTTAGTCGTCATCCAATAATGCTTGCAACTTTGCAAGAGCTACGATTAGTTCCTTCAGTAGAATTCGAAGTAATTCCTGAAGTTTCCTTAACAAATTTGGTAAATTTAATGCCAAGACTACTGAACAATTAAATTATTAACATTCGGTTTAATGTTCATTAGAAGCTGTCATCTTCAGTTGTCATAATCAATGTAAAATGCAATGTTTCACTGTTTCCGTTATATTTTTTTGATTAAATTATCTTTTTATTTTTATATTGTCTCTTTTCCCTCCATGCCGTGCGTCTCTCATTGGGAATGTGCGCTGCTACAACAAACTTTAAGCTTCTAAAGGAATTAATAAACATGTTTTCGTGGTTCACCTGTTCTTTCTCTGTCGGTCAGTGTATAGATTAAATTATATCAACTCTGGGGCCCATGGAAGACGATTTTGATAGGAGAATGTATTTTTGTGAACAAATGTGTTGTTAGATAACAATGTGATCCAATCGGAACAAGTTTTGTTTTTTCATGAGTCCACCTTTATATTATACGGTCATGCTAATGGTCAAAATTGCCGTTATTGATCGAGGGTCAATCCACACTGGATGAGAGAAGAACATACGCAATATCTTTAATGTTTGGGCCGGAATTGTTGGGGATTATATCATAGGACCCTTTTTCATTGATGGCAATTTGAATGGCGATAATTATTTAGCACTACTCCAAAATAATGACGCCATTAGACTTCTTCTTATGGGGATATGTCAAAAGCATTGTATACAAAACTAAACCACTCGACTTAGCTGACTTAAGAAGACGAATAACGCTCGAGTACATCGGAAATTTCTATTTAAGATTAGGATGTTGCTAAGACGTATGCGGGGAGCATTTTGAAAATCTCCTACATTAACATTAATGGTTTTTTTTGTCTTTTCTTTTGTCAAGAAATAAACAGATCACGTATGAGTTTTAGAGTGTGTTGTAGCGAATTTCTGTAATCGGATAATCTTTTTTCTTTAATGTTATTTTTGGCAAAAAGCTGAAAACAATAAATATTTCCGAAACAGCTGAATATATGTATAGGAAAATGTATATGAAATATGTCTAGAATTTTCTGAAGAATCCAAAAACTGAATAATATACAGAGTGTAGCATTTAAAATAAAAAAGTTGGTATTAGGCACTGTTACATGACACACCATGTATAAAAGGTCTCTGTTGAGAAAAATGCACCACTAAAAATACCAATCGATGTGACCGAGGGTTTCTTCGAACACGCACCCATTTCTTTGTTACCGAATTTATTCCATTTGGCTGATACACTATGTATACATATTGGTTCTGAATGTAACAACCATACTCTTATTTGATAACTTGCTAATATGTTAATAAACAGACTTTTAGTTTTAGGTTATTATTGGGTATTTCTGTAACGTTTCCAAATTATGTAGCATAGTGCACTAGAATCTCTCTCTAAGATTGTATTATTTTTCATCATATACTTTCATTTCCTTATATTTATTGATTATAATACAATAAAGGCGATTATTATTATTGCTAAATAGTTGAGGTAGGTTAATTTTCATTTAGATTCTTTGATCCTTGTTGCCTGTAAAGCTTTGAAAGCCCTTGGAATTCTTTACGTTCTGCATTAATAATTAATACAATGTATAATAGATGATCAATTTCGCTTTGACTTCTGTGTGTATCGTAGTAATGGCGTCGGTACATTTAAAATAAAATCAAAAGAGAAAAAAGAAAACAAAGAGAAGCAAACCTGCACACCTGGCCGTTACCAATAACATGGCCGCTTCATTTTCACGAGCAATCCCATTAAGAGCGTTTTCACATTCGGCACAACATACCGCCAAACACTCAAAGTCAAAGGATACAATATAATCTGTTAAAATATAAATTAAAAACCAGTTAATAAACGCTGAAGGGGTTTTGTGATCGCACTGCGCGGTTATGCGCCTCTGATACGTCTCGATGCATCTAGAAAGATATGTGTGTCTGTGTGGCCGTTGTTTAAATTTTTTACGATTAAAAGGATAGACTTCATATCTCCTTCGGATCCTTAGGAAAGGAAATGGGCCGTTAAGAAACTATTCTGTTTCGGAAACTATAAAAACGCCGATATCTATTTAACAACTTATTCGACAGCGTTTCATCTGCGGTACCCTTCTGTAAACGTCTGAGCAATAAAATTAATCGCCCCTTGATTGCGGGTACAACCTTATAGGTCGGGCCACACTTTTAGCTAAATATTTATTGGGCAAATTTATATAGTAGGATATCCTACAACCAATAATTAATTGTTGTCTGTTTTTTTTTTGTATTAGAATATATATTTAGCAATTTGAGCTATCGAATCTTGATTTCCAAAATTACACCTGACACCTACGCATTTGTATGTCACCCTAAATTGATAGTACAACACTTCACCCATCCATTTAAAAGGAAAATATTTGTGCTTTACTTGAGCCATTGACAAATTAATATTAGAAGCTAAAATGGGGCTAAATGGGAACAAAGCTCTTAATTATTGCATATAAGAAACATGTTCAAAATTTGTGCTGCAATGTTGAAGTAATATAAATCCATTCAGAATGAGGTAAATCCTTTGGATTCTTTTTTCGTCGTAGCAATAGGTAACAGTTGGAACGAATAAAAGTTTGTGTACAATGTAAGTCTTGATAAAAACTAAATTTTTTTGACATTAGAGGACATAGTAATAGTAATAGTAATTTCCCAAACAATTGTCCTGAATTAATTAAATTGATGTGGCACGGAGTGGTAGGATATCTTGTATGTTTACTAGAGAGCTATCAGCTTCCTTACTCACAAAGGGTCGCAAATCAGAACACTTTTTTTTTTAATTTTAATTTTTTTTTTTTTGAAGGCTAGTTTCATTCATAGCACACTAGTACTTTTAAGAGGTGGTAAATGTGAAGAAAGTGTCAATCTTCACCAAAGATTTTTTTTTTGCATGAGGTTGGATCTCATCAACCCCATTGGTCTATCTCAAATGGATTTAATTTTGCTGTACACCAAACATTTCTTTAGATAAAGCATCAGGAGTATATTATAAAACAACTATTTGTAAATAATAAACACTATTTTAACAGAATTCTCAATTCTAAGTTGACGATGATTACTGGCCACCCTTAACAGGAGTCATTATGCTAACTTCATCATTATTTCTCCGTTTATTATAGTAAGTAGAAAGAAGCATTACTTCTATTTTCTGGTACTGATTAAACTTTCATTTGATAGTTAAAATTAGTTATGGGCGAATTTGAGCGTGCATATAATAGAGTTTAGGTTATAACAGCTTATAAAATGCGACTTGTAAACACACGCATACCAAATTTTATTTTATAAACTACTAAACTGTTAACTGTAGTATTGCAATAATAGTTTTCAAATAAAATGGGATTGGTTACATATAACTAAAGATGTTAACAGCAATAAATTGTAACACATATTTATTATAGAATAAATGCTGCCACAAAATAAAATGGTTTCTGTTTTAATATTATTTACCTTAGCATTAACCATTGGCCAAGTACATATATTTGTAAATGAAAATTATGCACCCCGATTTCTTAGTAGATACTTCTGAGGTTGTGTTTGAGAAATAACAGTTGCAATTCTAACAAAAGGCATGTGTACGAAGTGTTGTCACGTTGAAAAAGAGAGAAACCTGTAAAGAAGTTTTCAAAATAAACAATATGCTTACCCTGCCGGGTCTGTATATTTATGAATGTGTATGCTTCGCAAAAAAAAAACATTAGAGTGAATTACTACACCAATATGAGACCAACCATAACTATAATACTCGCAAGTGTGATAAAGCCACCCTACGTGTTCCTCAAACAACATACACAAGAATATACAAAGGTGTAGTGCCACAGGTCCTTAGAATTTCTAACACTATTCCAAGGGAGTTTAAAAATTGTAGCTTAAAATTTAAAGTTAAACTATATTTAATTACGAAGTGCTTACATAGTGTACAAGTTTGTTTTGTTATTAAAGACATTTAACAAGCATTATATATTATTAATTAGAATTTTAGCAATTTATTTAAATGTTGTAAATCTTCTTTATTGATGACGTGTTTACACTTTTAGTATTATGCAATAAATGAGTCATTATTATTATTATTATAGAAAATTTACAACTGCATGGTACAGCTTTCCTTAGGTTATAGAAGCCCTATATGTACAGAACTCTTTAGATGTATGTACATCATAAAAATTATGGTTAATTGTGTGTGGTGCTGCAAGATATGATCCATATGTTCACATCGATGGAACAAGTATATAGAGACGAATTATTTCATATGTGCAAATTATATTTCCGTCAATTATATCATAATGAAGCCCGGATCAAATCTGATGCGGCATACTGGACCGTGTTTTTGCAAAGATCGCATGAGCGCTGATGGCGGCCAGGTATGTCGGACAAGTGGACGTGAAGCACCGTCTCATCGTGTGCGGCGAGAGATCCTCTCCTCCATGGAAGAGAACCGCCTTGGACATTACTAGCATTCCCCGGATATTACACAACTGTCGACTGTGTTTTTACGCATTACCGACGTTTACCTCTTCTTTCCTCCTTCCACGTGCGTGCGCTGCGCTTACATGTGTGTTCACGTTGTCCCATAGACATTAAATATGAACAATTATTTAGTGCGTTTGTTACCTCGAGTCGTCGCATGCTATTGTTGACTAACGTTTTAGTTCTTCGGATTCTTTATTTTCTTCTACCAGCGTCACATATAGTAGAATGATACTGAGCAAACAGGAAGAAAAAGGCTTTGTTTACCTTCGAGTGTGACCGCGTCTTCTCGGATTACAGACTAAATACCTGGTTTAGAAACAATTGTTTACCTTATAATTATTTTAGACAGACACAAAAGAGATTAAACTAATTAGATCTATTACCTTAAGGCTCGGTCTTTCAATCTCCTAATAAATGTATCTAATAACAATTTAGCTAATAAGTTATTAGGAGAATAAGAACAGACCGTCTTTCAACGAATATTTTTAGGTTAAGGACACGTATTTCAAACTTCTAATAAAGTTCCTAATAAAAGTTATTAGCTGAACTTGAAATAACTGTCTTTCCATCAACTAATAAAAATTATGTAGGTAATAAATTGGTTTATTCTCCTAATATCTTATTGAGTGCTTGAAGTAGCCAATAAGAATTATTAGACGCTTAATAGCGTATCGAAAATCTCTGAAAGTTCTTAAAACAACAATTATGTTATGTTTTCAAGTTTGGAATTATTTATGAACCAGACATTTTTAAAGATTTCGAGAATTGTTTTTGGAAGGGATTTGGTCGATCTAGTTAAAATAGTTCATCGTGATTTATCAAGAGGTTTAGATTATCAAAACACAGTGTATAGACAATACACAATATTGACAATGAACAATATTAACAATGAACGATACTAACAATAAACAATTTTGACAATAAACAGTATTAACAATGAACAATATTAACAATAAACAATATTGACAATAAACCATATTAACAATAAACCATATTAACAATAAACCATATTAACAATAAACAATTTTGCCACAAAATAATACTGACAATAAAAAATATTAACAATAAACAATATCAACAATAAACAATATTAACAATGAACAATGTTAACAATAAACAATACTGACAATAAAATTTTTTGACAATAAACAATATTAAAAATGAATGATGTTAATAATAAACAATATTGACAATAAACAATATTAACAATGAACGATGTTAATAATAAACAATATTGACAATAAACAATTTTGAAAATGAACGATGTTAATAATAAACAATATTGACAATAAACAATATTAACAATGAACGATATTAATATTAAACAATATTAACAATAAACAATATTAACAATGAACAATATTGACAATAAAAAATATCGACAATAAACAATATTAACAATGAACAATGTTAACAATAAACCCGTAATAAAAATAGTTTCATAATATTATCTTACCAGTTTTAATGCTTTAATGGTGAACCACATATAGATCAAAATGAATAGAAATACAGCCCTTGAGAAGACTATCTTTCAATTAGGTAATCGTTACATCATGTAAGTATAGAAAATTACATACACCGAACCAAAAATTAGTCCTGAGACAACGAAAAAATTTCTTGTTCACACGAATTTTACATTAAAATTGGTACGAAGAATAGAGTTCATCAAATAAATGAACAGAAAATTATTATTATTGGATAGCAAACTGTTCATTGTAACCAAAACCAAAGTCATTAAAAATGAAACGATAACTTGATCGGCTCAATGTAATATATTATTAGAGAATGCGAGTTTTATAATGAACGTTTTACTATTGATAGGATATATAATTTTAAAAATGTATACTCTTTTAAATTTTTGATCTGACATCAAAATGGGTTTAGCTAATGGAAAGCAAGCGATTTTCCTGTTCGTCCGTTGCACAACAACCTACGAAGTTAATTTAGATGTTCTAAAATTAAAATTTGATAAGCGATAGTCATTATTACGAGACTAATAGCGTTTTGAATTATGTTGCTGCCCATTACTGCTACTGATATTGTGGTGTAAGTATCGGATTTCTTTTTAGATTTCTAGATCATTAGTTTGAACTGTATAGATAAGTTTGTATTAATAACTGGTACAGCACATTTTAAAATCGACGAAAAACCGATGATGATAGCTTTGCATTGAAGATTATGGCAAGGTGGTATACACTTCTTGGCTTCCGGGTTAAAACCGCGTGCTAGTAGTTCATCTGGCCGACGTTTCGTCCACAATTGCACGGGGCATCTTCAGGGCTGCCTCTTTCGTCGCTGTTGACCTAAAACTGAAGAATTGACACATGCAGATGGGTTTATAAGCAAGTAATGGTGACGATTCAATGGGGTGCGATGGTTACGGTTGGATTGTTCCGAAAAGGAGAGATTTCCAGGTGTTGTGTAGGAAGTAACCATCGGCATGGTTACAGTTGTTTATAGACTTCAATGGATTCTCAGATTTTTCATTGTAGAGAGGATTTCGGGATAGGATTTGGACGGAGTTGAAATGCATTTGGATCCAGTTTATGCTCAGCAAGTGCAGACATAGTTCAGACATGTTCTGCAATACGAGTACCCACCGAAAACTTTTTTTCACCAATGTAAACACTGCCGCACAAACATGGAATCCGGTAAATACCAGGAGTTCAAGAGGATTAGGATCTTTGATAGGAAAAGTTTGAAATTAGGTTTTAAAACGGTTTCTATGTTGTGTTTGGATAGCTGTTTCAAGTCAACAGCGACGAAAGAAGCAGCCCAGAAGGATGTCCCCTGCTTTCTTCGGCCTCGAAAGTCTACTAGAAACTTGAACGGATAGCGCTCTCACGTGCGAGTTATAACATTCCTTCGGGCTTCTCTCATTCCATTGAGTACGCCCTCTTACTATCGCGCATCCGCCAAAACAAACAAAATCAATTGTAATTATAATTCGTGTGCATATGTAGTTTGTATTTTAATGTGTATAACATTGAGAATTTCGCGACATCCAACCTGTATATTAACAAACATTTTGGGTTATAGCCAATAAACACTTCAAGTGAAGAATGAGAATGAGGATAAAATATAAAGTGATTTTGCAGTACTATTACCATAAGGAATTGAGTTACTTTTTGCTATTTTAGAGTCTATTAAAAAAAAGAGGGTGACGTACGCTAATGTTAAATACTAATGGAAATAAAATAAACGAGTAGTTTTAGATCACCTTTTGACTAGAATATTGGCCTCTCCATTTACCATTTGCTTTCATAGAATTTGTTAGCTGTTCTTTTTTCTAATTGAATCTATCTTTACGAAACACATCGTAATTTTATATTGTTCAACACACATGATTTTCTTTACTTACCAAATCATTAAAAAAATGCGATAAATACATTAGGTACATATTTACGAAATATCGTAGTTGTAAAAAGGAACGACAGTAGAAATTTTATTAAAAGCACACTAATACAATAAATAAACATTGCATTTAATATTGTTTTTAAAATAACATACTAACAAGTACTAAACATACTAGCCAATGATAATCATATGTTGAGAAAATACTCGGAGAATTACCAAAGTTTCACTAATTATAGCTGGCGCTCTTAGAGGTTGAGAGGACCTTAAAGCGGTTGTAAAATTAATTAGATTAATTAGATGTAGTATGAAAGTATATATACTATCAACTATTTAAATAATATTGCTTCAAATCGTCAAGCGCAAGTACACAATGATGAAAGGGGAACTACCATTAATCTGGGCATAAATTGAACTGAAATTATTTTTTTTTTATCGAGCACCGTCTTTACGAATATAGAGCGTTAAATTTAATTTAAGAATCCCCAGTTGGATATGACTTAAAAAGAAATCTATTAATGAATTTTGAAGCAATTCACATATATACAGTAAGATTAAGCTCGCTACAAAACCATGTTCTAACAACTTACAAGAGCGGAAAGGTTCTTGGAACTCTCTTTTTACCAAATGGAATTAATCAGACCTGCTGTCGATTTTATTATCCCCATAATAGTAACAATATGATTACTACAGATTTTTTTGCTTCAATATAGGTAATATTACTCAGGAATTCAGTACAGAGCAAGATGTGTAAAATACTTTTATGAACACATAATTCAAAACGGAAGCAACTTCTAATTGTCCTTTGCAATATAATAATTTAGATATTGTACATATTAAATTTTTTACTTTACCATAGGAAACTCCTTTACTTAAATACCTGGGAAAAGAGATTATTTCAAATAAATGAGAAACGGACCAGATATTCTGTGAAATTTTCCAATAATTCTGGGAAGATATGTTCTCGAAGAAGACAAAAATTCCCTCACTCGAAACTAATTTGCTCCGCGTAGAGGGCGTTGCATTTCTTGGACTGTATTCACGCGTTATTCGACCACCGTTACGAGAAATAAAGAGTTTCAATCAATGCTTGGACGCTCAGTTCTTAGAAATTTGTCTGAAAATGTGCGGTACTCATTAGATTTAATAGTACAATACATTCAAAGATGATCGTATAGAAATTTGTTTAAGGCTTCTCAAGCAACCTATGGGAGACAAATGAATACTAGAGATCGACTCGGAAACGCTTCTTCTAAACTGCTAACAATAAAGCAGATGAAGATAGTAGATATAGTATAAATGAATAGTTTTATTACTTCATTAAATATCACGTTTAAGTGATTTAATTAACTTTAGGTTCGAGTTGAGATGATCGATAATTTGTAATTTGTTGTTTGATAATGTTTGTGTTACATTACATTTATTAACATTAAGAATGTAGGTTCCTAACTCTAGCCAGCTGACACTGAAAATAATTTTATCAACAAACTATTCTTGTGTTGTGTTACGATCTTTTTATTAAGCAAGAAATGTAGGTTCTGTAGTCTAATAGAAAAAGTATTTGCATTTTTAACGTCTCTAAACGTAGACGATAATCACTATTTACATTTACATTTTGCCAGACCTTTACATCTGTATGTCTAGTTAATAGCAGTTCTGTCTATAAAATATCTAGAAGCTTATTGTAGTATTGAAATAAGCGCGAGTGTATGTGTTTTTTTACAACTTTACAGACAGATTTTATTTACCCAAGAACATATTTTTAACAACTTATTTGACAATTTTCCACAATATATTTTTTTTTTAACTATATCCTTAGTATTCCTCTAAATTTATTATCAAGTATTAAGTTTTGGCAAATATTGTAATTCTTTTACCAGTTCAGGTTGCAGATGACAGTACAGTTAATGTGTAGCTTAACTCCCGCAAGTAATGCACTCACAAATTAGACGTGAACGATTCGTTGTTTAAAATTTGAGTTAAAATGTATTACCTACTTTTCTTTACACTGTGTCCGTTGCAGTGCCTTAAGGTTACGTAACTGACGTTTAAATTTATTCCAGTTGTTCATCGTAGATATAGATATTGTTTTAAATAAAAGTTCACATTTCAGGATGTAGTTAGGACAGTTTATAAAAATATTTGTTCAAGCATTAAAATATGTGATGTATGTATATTTTAGATTTATATGTATGTATGTATTTATTATGTTTTCAGATAATCTTAAATGTTACAGTGTGTTATTCACAATGGCACTGAGCATGATAAAAACGTAATGTACACGCAAAATGTAGAATATATTCAAATAAACAGACGCGTTCACGCGACTGCACGTAATAGTACACACTAAAAAAATTTTAGTAAATTTACCAGGATTCCTCCGAAAAATTTCAATACCATTTGGGGGAAAATCACTGGCATGTGCCAGTGGTCGTTCTTTTTGTTTTATCTATAGGCATATTTAGGTAAGTGACTAATTTAAAATAAATCTAGTAGTTAAATAATACATTCTTACTACTGTGGGTGACCTACAGCTGCATTTTCATAATTTACAAACGTTGAAACATATACGTTTGTGCATATACAAACACACAATACACCTAATTGTGTTCCAAAAAAACACTTTAATATGCCTAGACAGGATATATAAAATATATTTGTAGTTTGTGTATTACTGTAATGTTAAAGTAAATGGTTTTAGATATTGTTTATTGCAGTTATATTGCTACGCTGAAGTAGAGGTAATGAATGTATTATTCAACTTGTCTATTTATACTTAGAATATTATCTTACGCCTATCTATGCATTTATTTTTATGGTTAAGAAAGCCTTTAGGTATACCAGTGGCGTACCGAACATGGTTCCGCGGGTTCCGCGGAACCAGGGCCCGGACCCCGAAAGGGCCCGGTCCTCTCCGCGCTTTTTTTTCACAAGGTCCGAAATGCTAAATTGCTTTGCACATAACGTTGGGCCCCTCGGGGCCCGTGATTTACCTCTCGTTCTTTTACAAGAATCAATGCGCCAAACAGTTTTGTACATAATGTATGTTTATATTTCACTAAATTGGTGCATTTTTTCTCCAACGTTGAGTAATCAGAAAATAAATCCCAAACTTACTTTAACAAGAATCCAAAGGAAAATTTGAAAAAATCCCTTACCACAAAAATTATTTTCTTTTGGATTTTTGTTATAGTTTTCAAGCCACAGTCTCCACCCACCAAAGTTATTTTATACGCTTATATTTCGACCCCATAGGTCTTTTTCGGTGGCCACTAATCCTATCAATAAACTATTATACAAATTATAAACCATACACAGTTTACACATTAAAAATTTCGTGTACAATCTAAAAACAATTTTATTTATGTACACGACTTGCATCAGAGATAGCACTCTTACCCAACTGACAAAGACAGCGATACAATAAAATTAAAGAGATTAGTGCCTACAATATGGTCCTCTAGGCGCGATACCTTACATGCACTACGATTTAATTTTTTAAACATATTGAAAACACTTTCAAAAATTATTTTAACAAGTAAAATAAAAAATGAAATTGTTGAAGCAAAATCACTTAAAAATTTTTAGAAAAATTTGAAACAGTTTTTTTAGTGGTGTTTGAAACAAAGATTTTGCAATCCACGGATCTTCTGTCGAAACTACTTCAAAAAGAATCGCAAAGTATTAGTGAAGCTGCAAAATTATTCGAGAATGCCTTACGAAATATGAAGGAACTGCGGGAGCAGTTTTACTGCGTTAAAAGTGAAGCGGGGCAGTTAGCGATAAAATGGGGAATAAGTCCAGTGTTTTCAGAAAAACGGAGGTCTCGCCCAAAATTATTTTTCGACGAAACCAAAAATCATTATTGCGTTGAAACTAATGAAGAAAATTTCAGAATACTGTTTTTCTGAAAACACTGGATATTTTAATTTTGCAATTAGAAAATCGATCTAAAGGTCTCTGTCACATAAATCAAACATTCAAAATATTAAATAAAGATATATTAATTAACAGTACAGACGATGATTTATTTAAAATGGCACAAAAATTACACACATTATACAAAAATGACATTACAGAAGCAATTTCTGCTCAAATTTTATCTTTTCGACAATGCTTCCGCGAGGAACTAACCCAAATTAATTCGGTAAAGATCTATTAAAATTTGTATTAATTGATAATTGTTCATCAAGTAGTAGCTTTTCTGAAATTGTAACAGCCTGTACGATATTTCTTACTGTTCCTGTAACGGTAGCAACAGCAGAGCAAACGTTTTCAAAATTAAAATTAATAAAAAATTACTTATGAAATACAATGAGTCAAGACCGGCTATCTAATCTGGTAATCATTTCTATTGAAAATGTGGTAGCAAAAAATTTGAATGTATCCAGTCTGATAACATCTTTTGCCACATCAAAAGCAAGAAAAAAATTTAATGCAAAAATAAATAAAAAAAAACAGAAAATAGAGTAAATCAATGTATTTATATTATAACGTTTTTCTTTGTTTTTCAGCTGTATAATCCCTCTATATTGTTTGTTTTTTGTTTTTAATGTTTTTATGTATTTAATAATTATTAAAAAAAAATTATATCAGTATTTTTTTTTTATTTGTGGGGAAGGGAGTTGGGTTAGGGCCTGGAACCAGGGCCCGTTCATATGTCGGTACGCCACTGGGTATAGCAACTAAACAAGTATGTAACTATTATACGCTTAGTATAACATTAATGATTTCTTCTACCAATTTTCGAATACACAATATATATAACACAGTTAGCCTTCTTCATACTTTATTTTTTATATATTCTCTTCAAATAGGTAATTTTAAAATCTATATTTTACACACATTATACATTGCACTAAGATACTAATTGATATCTAGGCATTCATTTTTCATCAATTCTTACGATCTTGTAAGTATATCAATAATGAAAGAAGATCAGTTGTTTGTTGCAGTTCCTCCAACGCTACATCATGGAGACACACCCTGATGCCGACACCAAATGCAGCCTTTTTTCACACTCCAAAAAGAAAGTTATAAGTTTAATGAAACAGTTGAGTATATACCATCTAAATGTATTAT
This sequence comes from Cetonia aurata, assembly GCA_949128085.1. Lineage (NCBI taxonomy): Eukaryota > Metazoa > Arthropoda > Insecta > Coleoptera > Scarabaeidae > Cetonia > Cetonia aurata. The sequence goes on along the minus strand of OX421886.1, from coordinate 18,681,650 downwards.
TGTTATTCTTACATTATAAGCATTGTTTTTTATATTTGTTAAATTACCTGTAATATATATTTATAAAAATAAAATAAAATAAAATACCTACACGTACACTCTACACTCTAACGAAGAAAAATGTAACTAAGTAAATTTCCTTGGTGAATTTTCACATCAAAGTAATTTTACTTGCACAAGTAAAATACCTGTACGGTTTCGGGGTAATATAATTGCCCCGAAACGGTACAGGAATTTTACCAAATCTTCGTTAGAGTGTAATGTTTACGAAACGCTGATAAATAAATTAATGTGAATTTTCCGTAAAGCTTAATATGATTCAGCTTCCGTTAAAATAAAAACGAGATAAATGAAATAACATTTACTAAAATACTCTTAAATTGATTCATAAATATACCATAAATATATCATAAGCAAATCTACCCTTCATAGTGTATGCTAGTGAGATGCTAGCAAGATTAGGAAAAAAGGTAATCGATTTTGCGATAATTTGGCTGAGAGAAGGAAAAAATCGTTAAGGAGAAAGGATTATTTTGCATCAAAAAATATAGTTTGACTTTAGGCTGAAACATTTTTTGGAGAAGAACCTGAATCAGAAAAGATAAATTCTGTACGTGGTAGCTCAGGAAGGCCACGTCTTCCATTTAACCAAAAGTCAAGCCGATCGAAGAGATGTGACGCTGTCTACTTATCTCAAAGGCATTACGAGCCACTATGAATGCTGCAAGCTGCAGAAATGTGTTGTCGGAAATCTGGCGAAAAGGATTTAGCAGTTGTTATAAAAGAGATAAAGACTCCAACTCGATCGTCTAAGGTAAGAAAAACCTTATTTTCGCCGAAAAAAGAGCCATTCTACCTATTCACTGGATAAACTGACTAATTTTGAACTCTAGATTAAGTAAACAACAATACTTGGATTTGAGACAAGGAGCTACAGCAAACAATTGCAATTTATACCCAGATTAGAAACAAGTAGCGAATTATAAATTGAAATGCCGACCTGATAATATTTCTGCGAGTAATACAGAAGCAAAAGTGGCGCTTAAAAGAATAATATTTATGGAAACAGAAGTTATTCTGCAAGCTGATTTTGTGATCAGTTACGGTTTTGATTGAACTACAGGCCAAGCAACCTACAAACAGAAATACGATAACCCGGGATTACAATCTGATGCTTCACTTTTTGCAACGACTATAATCCCTTTACGATTATACACTGAGAACACCGTGTTATGGAACAATAGGGCACCTCAATCTATACTTTTCTGTCGACCTAGTGATGAAGACCGTGAAGAAGATTTGGAAAATATTATAAATGTAGATCAATTAGACAACTTAGAGTTAGAAAACGAATAATAAACATGAAGATTAAGTAGTAAATTTAAGTTCTCTCCTTTCTCGAAGTACAGGATAATTTACTCACTAAGAATAGACTCGGTCTATATTTAAATAATCAAAGTCAGAAAGTAAGTCGTTCTAACGAGCTTTAAAGTCAGGTATATAAATCATTCTGTATAAAATGTTCAATATTATATATTAACAACTCGGGACAAACACGTTTGCGTAAATCATTCAGCGAATACTAACTGTTTTTAATTTTGGCCAAAAATACAGTGCATAATCCCTATAGTGCAATCGTAAGATTTGATTATTTAGTTTTCTTCTGCTATATGTAGATCTTTAATAGCTTTCTTTCTTTTTTCATTAAATTATCCAGTCTACAATAGTCATCAGATATAGTTCCACTAAATGTCCATCTATGGAAAAAAACCTGCAACCGTAATACTGTTCTAAGTACTTTCGAAAAGGAGCAACGCGTTTACTGTTATTCATGAAGCAGAGCAGCTGGTAAATTATAGCATATGCGTTTTTTTTTACACGATGAACAATTAATTAAAAGGCATTATCAAGATCTACGTTCTTCTGTGCACCACGTAAATGTGCACAAAACGACCTCTAATATGATAGAAATGTCCACAAATGTAACTAACCGTATATTTACAACGGTCATGAGACTTTACGAGTTACTGAAGTACATTAAGGAAATTCTTTTGTTATTTATTCCTCAAATTAACAGCAATCCAGCTGACAGAACTTTAGTTATATAGGATTATTTAATAAATACCAGCACACAATTGTATTTTCTGCATGATGCTCACCGGAGTTCAGTGTTTTCTCGAGTACCAATTACAAAGAAAATTAAATAAAATCTTAAAGTGTTTGACAGTGCGCGGCAATTTATGTAATGCCACAGATAAACACCTATCTGCTTTTGTTCTCGGAACGAGTAGTGTAGGTGATGAATTATAACAGTGGCAGGACATCAAAATTTATTGGCTTGGGATAATTTCAACATTCTTTCCTACCTTTATAAATTTAGTAATAAAATAAAAAGATGGAGAAAACATTATTTATGTTGTCAGAGAAACTGCAAATTCATTAAAATTTTATTCTAACTCTAGCCTGAATAGCAGATATGTATCTGTTTTATTTAACAAAATAAGTTTTGTGTGTTGCTTTAGCCTTTCCTCTTATACATTAAATGTATTTCTATGGGACGAAGTTTGGACTACAGAAAGAGTTATGAAGAAACTTAAAGTCTCTCACAAACTTTAACCAGTGTAGTTCATAAACCCTTTAGTGTACGAGATATCAAAGCGAATGCGGATTCTTTTTTGGAATGAAGTTTTATTTGCCGTCTAATAAAATTCAAATTTTTTAAGCATTGATAAATTATGATGTGCTATGTATCCAATGAACGTTATATATGTAGGTTATGATAGAGTAATAAAACTCGTTCTTCGTTCATCTAATATTGATTGATTGATTGATAAATTATATCATGTGATCAAAGATTTTCCCGTGAACTAAATATATTTTAGATGAATTAAATAGACTTAAAAAATTCTTTCCATACAATTTTATTAAATAAATATCTTAATACGACATGTTAGATATCTATTTAATAAAATTGTCAATTTAGTTCATCTAAATTTTACACTCCATTCTCGAGATCTTTTTGAATAAGTGTGGATGAATATATTTTATTTTGACACTAAAGGTACATAAAATATAAGAACAGAACCATCTATGCAAAATGAATCGACCTTCCGGCATTCGAAAGAAGCCTTGCCCAGTCCAGCTTCCCGACTAGTTTCTTGTTGTCCACTAAGTAATTGTCAAAAAACATTGAAATAAATAATATGTCGATAGCTTGCCAAATCCATGACCAACCAAATCCAAAGAGTTTTTGATCGTGTGATAGATAATTACCGTTACAATAACATTTTGATTGGTTAAAAGGTACGTCAATGACTGAATATGAAAGTTCCTATTGGTCTTTAGGAACATCAGAAGGTAATCACAAAAATTATTATTAAATTTATCGAAACAGATGTCTATTTATCTTGTGTCCACACTTGCATCTAAGACTTTCATATTTTCACATATCCTTTTTTGTTGAGAACATATTTACTGCCTGTTATATTCGGTACAATAATGTGCAACGATATAAAAGAAGAAACATTAACAACGTCGAAGTTCACGGCGTGAAGCGGTACGTTAAACTCTCAACAGAGTGCGTTGCCGTTTGATCTGGCCGGATCAAGGTATACTAAAAAATCTCGTAAGTGACTCGGGAGCTACAACCTAATAATAAAATAACAACCGAAGAACGTATAGGATAAAATTTCTTTCACAGATGAACAAACTATTAATTTGAATATTGTGTCGGTAGTGGATAGTTAGCGTGTCAGTTGAATCGCTGGTCAGATTTCCGGGAATCGCAGGGCGCTGTGTACGCTCCTCGTTCTCTCCACACGCTTTTCACGATGATGCTGCAGTTACCTTGCTCGCCGCCCGACACAATTAGATCTTGGATTATTGGGCTTAATACCACGCGGACGTTCCCCTGGATAAGTGATAACTGCCAATTGAATTTATCGGTGTGCAATTTCTCGCTTATTGTTTGGATAATGCTTGGACCGGAGATGTCATTACCGTTCGCGTATATCCTTTCATGTGATGATATTGATTTGCTTCTGTTGGGTGACTTCCAAAGCGGGATGACTATATCATAACCAGTTTATTGTCATCAATCTTTGTGTTTAGAGATCTCACTGTTTAATTATATCGGTACGAAATCTACTTAACTATAGCGTTACATACCTTAAAACGAATTATCGAATTTAACAGAAATCATGGGACATTAACTTGGCGAAATTTGCGCAAAGATTATTTTTATCACTTCCACCATATAGAATTTATATCAAAATTACATATAATTCCATAATTTTACACATTTTAAATATTAACGGAAACTATTAAATTCTTAGTTTTACGGATAAAGAGAGAATGATATGATGTGGAAAAAATTTGATATTATTTTGTGCTTTTCCTTTAAATTAGTTGCTATGACCAGGGCGGGGGGGATTTGATTTGGTGAAATTTATCTGAGGGTAATTCCTGGTGCGCAGATGGTGAACACTAATTATTATGTATATATGCACTTTGTTTCAGGGGAGAGAGGGGTGAACCCCCAAATCCCTCCCCAGATACCCTGATTGTCAGCAATTATTTGATCAGTAGCATACATATTTGCGAGCAGCTGATCAGCTTATATTATGATTTGCTCCAATCTGGGATGCGGTGTGGGGTTTCGGTTATACAGTGTACTCAAAGCTGCAGTACGATGTTGGGTTTTGGGGACAAGCAGTTGGCTTGACAACTTCTTCTGTGGTGCAAAAGGCACGTGTGCGGACAGTATTTGGACTAAAGCCAAGAGACCCTTGTCGAAGTTTCTTTAGAGACCACAATATATCACTTTACCTCCACTCTGCGTACTGGAAAGTACAGTTTTCACCCATAATAAATATACCAACTTAGACCTTTTCGCCAAATACGAGTTAGTTCACAATTACAACACCAGGGACACAGTCAACTTATTCACTTCTCACTTCTACCTCCTAAAGCAGAGTTATATAAAATTAAAAAAAAAAGTTTGTTTTAGTGTTTAAAAGCATATAACCACTTACCACTAGAAGTAAAAAACTTGCCACCTAGAAAAGTTAAGCATACACTAAAAAAATATCTATGTAATAGAACCTTGTATAACGTTAGTGAATTTTTCCCAAAAAAGATTGTATTTTTAAGTATATGTAATTAGTAAAGAGCGGATAGTCGCAGGCACCATAGACTATTATTCATCGCATCATCGTTACGAGGCTCGGGCATAGGCGGACGGAGCACGATACACACAATGATCGACTAGGCGTGCTAGATACGGAATTAGTCTACAGTCTACAAAAGTGAAGAGCGGTCGCACAAAATATCACTTTACTCAGCGTCCCGTATTTGTCTCCACAATATACCTAGTATTTAGTTAAAAATAACTTTAAAGTATTAACTAATACTATAAAATATTTAGGAACTCAAAGTTTAAAACTAGAAGAAGGTATCGAAATCCTAAGTACTACCTTACTAAACTTAAAAATATTCCCGGAGATTTTGGAGGCCGTTTGGGCAAAAAAATTGATGCAGTTTTTAACCGTAATCCGGATTTAAACATATTAAAAAATGTCTGTTCCGAAGACAATGGAATGTATAGTAATTTTTAAAATGTATTTGGACAAGGAGTCTTTGCCGTCATCCATACAGTAATTTTTAAATATACTTTAAATATGCACCTCTCACTAGTTGTGATGTAGAAAGAAGTTTTTCTGTATTTAAAGACATACTGACAAACAAACGGACTGAGTTTACAAATCAGAATTTAGAATATATTTTAATAACTAACTTTAACCAAAAAAACGCACTTAGTGCGCACCAAGTGCACTTTTTCTGGCACGAGCTCTGGGAGCTCGTGCTAGGATCAGTGCAAATATGGCGACGAATCAGCTGCAAGTTGTCTCAAATATTATAGAAATACTTTCCTCAACTTCATCTTCGGCAGATGAAGAAGGAATGGTGTGTCTCAGGGAAAAAAGAAAGAAAAAATGAAAATAAAAAACTTTACTGAAGTAGTAAATAGATCTAATGATATCGATTAAGTTAAATAACAAACTACACATTTATTTTAACCTAATTAAAGTTTCGGAAGAATTTTAGGATGGCTAGAACTATAAGTAATGTGTTAATAGAAAAATATAGCCATTCAAAGTTTTATAAAAACAATAATCCGTGGCTCCCCTTGAACACCCATGAAAAGTGCAAAAATAAAAGGAACTCGTTTATTTTTGTGGTAAATTTATATATGTTGCATATTATTTATTTAATTATATACTAATAACAAAACACTTAAGGTTTGCTGCAAATACAACATCTCTGTCATTGCTGGATATGTAGGCACTACTTTCATTTATGATGGTTGGATATTGAACTATTTGTTTAATAATATGCTAACACACTCATTAAACATTGGTAAAAGTAAGGCTAACTCAGTTCAAATCTTCAAATGCCTCTAAAATCATGTTCGACTTATAATTGCACTTCCATGCAACTCACATGCACTAGTCACGTGTAGTCACGCACTATCACAGTTTTCGCATACACTGAGTGCACACCGAGTGCAAATAAGACGAAAACGCTATAAGTAACAAATGAGTGCTAAAATAGAGTGAACAAATGATAGTAACGAAATAATAAACGTTAGTTTAATATACATATACTTGGCAAATTACTAACAATAGAGTACATTATTTAGTAACAAAAATATATTTTATAATCAAAATCGTGCTTCTAGTGTTACATGTGGTAGAAATTGTAAATAGAAATTTGCTTAACAATAAGATAGATTGTTCGAAATAAATTAATCTAAAAATAACCAGCCACGTAAATAAACATAATCGACGCTGAATGATTTTAGAATTATAATTTAGAATATAAACAATGATATCAATCCTGCAATTGCTACATTTTGTACAATTTTGCTTGCTCCAAAAGCACTGTAGGTATGTATATACTTGGAAACGTATTTTTAGTAAAACATGGGGTCGTATTTGTTTCTTAATTTCATGTAGTTTTTTTACAATCTACGGTAGGCCAAATAATTCTATTTTTACAAAAATCCATCATTATGTATGCGAGCATTTTATGTGCACAGAAAATTACTTTGCCAATACCAATACATTTTCTAAATGAATAAAACACAGATATTTGTGAGGCAATTCTTGCTCGATTTACACGTTCCACATGTTTACGTCTTACTTGTCACATACCGAAGCGTGCCTTACTATTTATCTACTTTGTTATATTAAGCAAATTAAGAAAAAGAGGAAAGTTATGTTATATATACCGCCATTGCGAACACTTATAATTTAAGGAGCGCTGTGCAAGTGCGTCTTACGAAATGTGCGCAAGGAATCCCATTGCCTCTCGATAGTTTTATGTGTGTTATAAAAGCGCATTCACATTACTGAAATTTGCGCAAGTAACGAATATAGATTATGCACAGTTCTAAAGGAAAAAACAACCGTCTTTACGCAAACGGTATTTTTTATTTTCTAAAACAACTGTGAGACTTACAGAGGTTCACTTTCGTTGTGCTAATTTTTTCTGCTGATGAATGTAAATACGTTTACAAGCAAAACGCCGCATGTGATTATATTTGATATTACTGCTTTCCTGTCTAATTAAATTACTGTTTTAAAAAAAAACTAACATACACAAGAGGCGTACAATAATAATTAAGTCAGCAATATACACAAAAATTAGCACGAAATCAGGATGAAGTAAAAATAGAAACTAACCGATTTAAAAAGAAATAAATTGATTAAGTATTTTTTAATTAATAATGACGGTAACCATCTATATTCCTGGCAAACAAAAAAAAAAAAAAGATAAACGCCTTTATTAATAGACAAACCACGACAGACTTGAAAGTGAAACAAGTTAGTTGAATAGGTTTTAATTATAATCAATAGTGTGATTTCTCGGAATGGACGCTACTATGATAACTTAATTAATTACAATAAGATGGGCACCTCCCACAAATTATTCGTCTATTTGGAGTTTAGTGTACTTAGAAACGCAGTATCATGAAGACAGGATGGGTATATGTATCAGTCAGGCGGGTTGCTACACAACCAAATTTAATAATTTAGAATACCTACCATAAAAGCTTGTTGACATATCTTTCACCCAACAAAATTAATTGGGGATTTTAAAACTGTGTGTGGAAATACACAATTTTAACCTTCATGGAAACGGGATTCATTTATTTTAAATATGCTAAATGTTTTATTGCGTGGGTGCATCGTTTTGCTCATTCGTACACATTTTAGAAAAGATTGATTACCTGTCTACTACAAAAAATATTTTGTAATGTGTTAGAATATTTGGCATTTAACTTACCCATGTATCAGCTTTGGTAATCGAAATACATATGTATATCTCATCACCGTTTTACTTCATAGAATTAAATAATATGAAAAAGGGCTGAAATATTCATTAATTTTAATAATAGTTTTGGATATTTGCAGGTAATTTTACAATTTTTTTGTATTTAGATACAGTGGTTGAGCCAGTATTAGAGTAAAAGTACCTACATATTTATTTAGATGTAGTTTATGTATAATAAATATGCCGTTTCTTAGAATAACTATTGCCGTTTGTTATTGTATAAAATTCAAACAGTTTTTCATTCATTTGTTGAAATGAATCAAATTATATCGCAAGAAAATAAGAATTATTTTTTTTGCATGTTGGTGGCTTAAGTCAACGCGATGCATACGTTGAATCCCATGCGAGTCGAATGGTTTTTAGAAGAAAGCTCGTTTAGCAAAGTATTCTTTTTATAGTGACGGAAGTTTTTATCCAAACGGTATAGTCAATAGGCAAAATTATAGATATTAGTCTGATAGTAATCTCTGTTGAGCCGAGGAAAGGAGAACCAAAAATAATCCTAGAAAAGCCGAATGGAATTTTGCGAAAGAATGATAAATAAATATCACGATAACCAATTTTTTTTAACAACGTATTGTTCACAGATGAAAAAACATTTTACCTACACGGGCATCATAACCGCGCAGTTTATCGTTACTGGTCGCGTAAAAATCTACATTTAAATATACTAACGCGAACGCAGTATCCACAGAAGCTAAATGTATGGGCAGGTATCATTGGAAATCATATAATTGGGCCTTTTTTCATTGACGGTAATTTAAACGGAAATAGATACCTACAGTTACTTGAAAATAATATTATTCCGGCAATACGGGAGCGATTTAATATAAATGAAGTTTGGTTTCAGCAAGATGGTTGCCCAGCACACAATACACGCATTGTAACAAACTTTATAAACGCGGTTTTTGAAAACAGATGGATCGGTAACTCGGGCCCTATTAAATGGCCAGCGCGGTCCCCTGTTCTAGCTCCAATCGATTTCTTTTTATGGCCCTTTTTGCATAATACGGATACGGTGATCAACGGCCATCAAACCTAGAGGAACTGCGCGCGAGAATTATTGAAATCAGTAATACTGTCACAGCAGATATGTTAACAAATGTTCGTCGGAATTTTTATGATCGGTTGGGTTACTGTTCTTATCAAGAGGGAGGTTTATTTGAACACTTAATAAATTAATTTACTTCAAATTTTATTATTGTTTAAGAATAATATTCTCTTTTAGCTAATTGCAGGTTTATTGCAATGTTGAATACAATTCTGTTTTAAGAATTAAATATTTTATTTTCCATTATTTTGTTATAGTTGCGTTTTTAGATTTTATACTTGTTGAACAATATTATTTTAGTTTTTATTTTAAAGTTTAGGAGTTCCGATTATTTATTTTTGATTTTTTATGTAGTTTATGAGGCTGTGGTGAATTACTTCACTGACATGTTATCAGTGATTATCTGATGCTTCAACCAACTAAAAATATTTACTTATATCGGGAACACACTACCTCTAGCAGTGTTTTTTATTTTTCAGGAATAGTATTTTCCACCACATGTAATGTTATTAATCACTTATGCTATAACATACAACTCTAAAATACTTTGATTTGCCTATATGCCCCAATACATTTATACGTGTAACTTATAATACGTCCGCTATCGTTTGTAAATGCCATCCGCGTGCCGCTAAGTAGGCGTGGCAATTCAAGGTGGCACGCCCATTTATAGTCGACCAGTAGTTACTAATACATGCATCGTGCTATGAACGGTTGCCACACTGTATATATATTGGCCAGAACATTCCTTCGGAATAGGGCCGCTCGTAGATCTCTTCAATTCGTTTTCACGCGGTGAATTACTCCGTTATTTTCTCCTTTATAGTTCTGTGCCTTCTAATTGTTTAACTATAGTGTTCCATTCCTTTCTGTCTTTTATTATATTTCTTGAATCTTTCACTCCCAGTCTTCGTATATCATCCCATACTTGGTCCTCCCATTTTAGCCGTGGTCGTCCTCTATGTCTATCCTCCCCCCGTTTCCAGTTCTTTATCTTCCTTATTAATGTGTTTTCTTCTCGTCTTTCGATGTGTCCAAACCATCTTAATCTTTGTACTTTTATATGTTTGATTATGTTTTCTCCTTTCATGATATTATTTATTTCAGTGTTCCACCATGGTATGTATTCTACATGTCCCTGTTCTCCTACTATTTTCCTTGGTCCTAATATTTTCCTTTCAAAAATTTTCAGGTTCTCCTCGTCTTTACTACTGAGACACATAGTTTCATTAAGATTCCTATTTGGTTCCTTTTGAAATTGTTATCTGTTATAGGTTTTACTTTTGAATATCAAACTTACTAATACCTACTTTAAATATATATAATAAAAAAAACAATGCCTTTTTCTAAAATCGTAAAAACAAGTAGAGATAGATAAGCACTCTTAACGTATTATGCTACAATTGCGAAAACTAAAATATGTTAAATCACTGGCTCCTGCCCTTTGTTAACAGTAAATACATCAAATAATGTATTTTTATTAATTTAAAACCCCAATTATTATTAATTATTACTCGCCTTCTGGATTAAAACTAAAATAAAATTAGTTCTTAAAACTGTTCTGTGCAAAATAAAAAAAAGAATGTGTGTATGTACTTAAAAGATATTTTTCAGTAGATATTATGTGGTGATTTGACAGAATTATCAATTCAATTGATTTTGGGTTTCAGTGGCAAATATTTTTACTCTAAATATCTCTCTATTGCTTTTGTGTTGATAAAGAAGGTGATGATTGCTCTAGTTTCTGAAATGTCAGCACGCATTCCACTACCGGGTTATTATATTTTTACGCGAAAACTAATAACAGACTCAACTGCATGAATAAATTTTAAGTGATGTAAAACACGTGTCCGCACTTTAATATATTGTTGTAATTAGATTCGTTGTGCTAATTATATATTTGAGCTGTGATAGTTACTGTTTGAATTGATAAAGTCTTCAAGTGTGCAATTACCTTCTATAAATACCTAGTAGTATCGATAATTAATTCACCGCGAAGAAGAAAGGCGGAGATGCAATGTCAATATATAATTGTTGTAGCCGATTATTTATTCACAGTAAGACTAACAATTTAATTCAATTAAAAAGCAGGAATAAATATTTAATGACTTGTTGCTTTGTAAGTCCATGCCCGAACATTAGTAACCTGCTTATCCTGTTTACGTCGTGAAAGAGCGGCAACTTTTAATCGTCGTTTTTGCCGAGTCTTGCTCTCTTTTCGCTCATGCTAACCCAATGATGATTCGGCTGGACGTAAGAATGTTCTTTTTGCAGAATATATTTGCAATGAACCGGCGGTTAGGTGGGTGGATCCATCAACATTTATTGGGTTTTATTATTGAGATGCCATTGAATCTAATGTAGAATTCTTATTGGTGGTTCATAGACGCCATCATTCGATACGGTTACACGACTATAATTGGTATCTTTTTATGTACTTGTCGGCGGTAATAAATTTAATACTACGACTAGTACGTGTGTGCATTGTAAAGAATCTAAGACGTCGAGGAGTCGTTACGAAATCAATCATCTAATCGTGTGCTGGCGCGTTGACCAACGTAGCCAATGCAAGAGAGCAGAGAACTTTGTGATGTGAACCAGAGTTCTTCTTCGGCTTCGCTTCTTCTGCGTGCTTCTCTTCCTCCTCGCCACCAACTAGTAGGTATGCTTTTGTGCCGCGTATATAAACTTCAATTGAATCTACAAACGAATTTCGACGCTTTTGTTACCAGCGTGAGATATTACCACCCATCTTGAGCAACTCTATATAAAAACGTGTTACATACATATATTGAATTCAAAATGTCGTCGCCATCCGAAATGTAGCCTTTATAACACGACAAGCTACTATATTGTTACTATACGTTATTTAATTAAACCAACGTGATAGGTATACAACAAATTAAATTCGCTTTGCAAGTATAATTTAATCTTCAGTATCTTAAGTATTTGTTGTGCAAAGTAATAATAATAATATGTTTATTTCTAGACACATCGGTGATGCATAGAAAACGTCAGGTACACAAATAAATACAATAAATAAAATACAGTCAGTGGCTCCAATACACTAAAACAAATTCAAAAAACAACATAAATTAACTATATAATTTCAGAATCATTTGCTTTGGTTGCAACATATTTGGGGTTACTTTAGAAAAGGTTAGTCTGTGCCGAGAGAATTCTAAGGTATATACACACTTAAAAGTTTAGAGTAGATATTTCACACTAGTCGGTGTTTATACAGGTCCACTTGTTTTAGAGTAAAATAGATACACGGACTAACAGTGTAAACTCTAGAGTAAAATGTTCTCTATGTAATGCAGGCATATGTACACTACTTTTACACGTTTTAGGTTTCATATACATTTACACTATTTTGAAGTATTCTATCAAGTGTCGATATTTAAAATTAATTTCCTTCTATTTAAAGTATGTATATTTATGCTCTGTAGCAACCCATCTTTATAATCACAAACACGTTTATTTTTCTGTATACAAACCAGTAGCCGTATTGATGTAAACATATGCAATTAATTCTACTATGTGGCGCAAAAGACATCATCCTATCGGAAGATGCCATAATTTTTGCAAATGGCGGTAAATATCAGTTCTGCTTTGACATTTGTGAAGTAAACAGATACAAAATACACGTCAATAAGACATGAATTGCTATACTCCTTAAGAACGCGGATTAATTGTTTCGATTTTTTTGCGTAATTATACGTCGGTGGTGTTGGCGCAGCGTGAATTTAGACGTAGATTTCCCGGTCGTCCGACACTAAAAGAGTATGAGACAACACAAGATGCTGTCAGGTCTGGGCGGCCCCGGAGCAGCCGTTGTGATGAGAATATCGCGGCTGTGGTTGAAAATGTAGCTGAAGACCCTGGAGTATCGACCAGGCGACGCGACGTGCCACACAACTGCCCATCAATCTGCGGTCTTTACAGAGAATTTTGGTGAAAGACTTGAAGATGTTCCCTTACAAAGTACAGACAGTGCATCAGCAGCTAGCCGTTGACCGCCAAGCGCGTCTAATCTACGCTCAAGCCATCCTGCATCACGACCACGAGGAAGACAACTTTTAATCGAAAATCATCATGAGCTATGGGGCCCATTTCCATCCCTGTGGATACGTGAATAAGCAGAATTGTCGCTTCTGGCGCACCGAAAATCCGCGTATAACACACGAAGAGCCATTACACCCGCTCAAATTCACTGTATGGTGTGGTGTTTACGCTGGATGCGTCATCGGGCCTTATTTTGTTGAAAACGCAGCGGGCCAAACGACTTCTGTGAACGGCGAGCGCTACAGAGCCATGCTCAACAACTTTCTCCTTCATCCACTGGACGAATTGGGACTTGTGGATTCAAGAGGATGGAGCAACGGCGCATTCTGCACGACCCACAACCGAAATTCTGAGGGCTGCATATCCGAGTCGCCTAATCTCTCGTTTTGGTGATTTGCTCTGGCCGGCAAAATCACCCGATTTAACCGTTCTAGACTTCTTTTTGTGGGGTTTCTTGAAGTCAACAAGCCTCAGACTCTTGAAACCCTCAAAGAGAATATCCGTCAGGAATGCAGGAATCTATCGCTAGAAGTTCTGGCAAGAGTGATGGAAAATGCCATAAATCGGGCCCGTATAGTCATCAATTCTGGCGGCGGCCACACCATTTTCTCTACATAATGAAATAAACACAATCCAAAAGCAAAACTAAAGTTTTTCATTTATTAAAAAAAATACAGTCAAAGAACATCGGGTGACAACTTTTGCGCCACCTTGTACTAAATTCTTTTATACTAAAATACATTTCAATACAAACAAAAAATTTCTCTAATTTATTAATACAAAACTACTTTGTAAGTGTTTATGGTAAAAATAAATAAAAGATAATGGTGTTGGAACATCTTTAATGCACATTAGGAATTTCCTACAATTTTAGTGAATGTATATAAAAATTTAGGAACACGATTGGGCTTAGGAGGTTGATAATAGGGGCTCGGCAAAACTCGATCCGCTTTCCGGTTTCCGGCTTTGCCTGTTGACAGTTAAGATGAAACTGATATAACCCTCTGCTATGAAAATTAATTAGCGCTTACACTCCTACGAAATAGATGAACAAATATCCATCCATACACATATTTATTCCCCAACAGTTCTCTATTATCTATTAGAAAGCAAATTATATATGAAATTTTAACAACAAGCACACGCAATACCTAACGGCATAAGATCTCAATTAATTTCTACCATTATTATACATTGAATGGGATCACATATGCACAAAATTAACTATTTTATATAATATGTACTTACTTGTATAAATTTCACGTAGATACGCAATCTTCACACTAAAGACTAAACAACCTTTTATGAACACAACCAATAACCACATGCGCAAAATCCAAAATTCAAATTTCCGAGTATAATAGTTTGCAATAAAACAATATCAGTCTGTACTGGCAACTGGCATAACTGCTTTATCATCTAATAACTGTTAACCTATGATAAGGTTGCTTTCAGGGACTTTATCGGTTCGAGAACTTTAACGACCCAATAGTTATCGAACTCAGAAGCAAATTTTCTAGAAACCGGGCGTATGAGGCCTATATATTTTTATTATTTTTTATAAAATACTTTAATCGATAACTCCAATTTCAATTGCCAAGGCCAAGGTCTTTACACAATTTATAACAATCGTAATTAACGCTACAGTATTAAACATAATATACAATAAGAACGATATTATAATTATCTCAGTTTTTTTAAATATACGGTATGAGATGATCTGCTTCCTTCCCACAAGATTCCGGTTCATTTTCTTCTACAGAACCTTATGACAGATCGGTGCACCATGCAATATTATTGAATGTGTAACCCCAAAGGGTGTAGTATCCGTTTTTGGCTAATCGGGCCTCCTATATTTGGCTTTATGCAGGTGAGCATAGCTTTTCTCTCTTCCGCAGACATACTTATTATTATTTTGATCCAGGATAATGCCCAAATATTTGAAGGCCCTTCCCGCCACTATCCTTGTTTTTCAAATGCCTCGGTTTTTTCGGGTGCCAACTGCAATTTATTTTCCATCAGTCATGTGTCAATGTTACTAAAGTTTTCATTAACTCTGCGATTATTTAAAAGGGAAATATATATATCCACAATCAGTGCTAATTTGTTATTTTGTATCCGAGCAAATTTGTTTTAAGAAAGACCACAATATTGACATATACATATATATGTACATACACGCATAAGTTAAACATTATCAAGTTCAATTAGTATAATCATAAAGGTCGAATTGTTGAATTATATTTTAAGCAAAATTATGCAATAAATCAACACTGGAGATACACAATATTTACTTATTAATTATGAAGATTTCGTACATTACTTGACAATAGATAGGTAGATAGATAGATAGATATATATTTATCAAAAAAATACAAAAGTATAGTGGATAAGTCAGACATACATATATATTATGGCGTTTAATATAGTGTAACACTAGAACTTGCCAGATAATCCAGCAAAAATCTAAGTGATGGTCCGGCCGCTCGTGAACCGTGAGCAAGGGCGTGGGTTCTTAATTTTTATTCTTTTTAAAAAGGGCGCCAGCTGTGGCCAACAGCGAGGAAGCGAGGATTCAGCAAACAACAAACACAAGAACTTCGTTCAAAATAAAATTTAATGAAAATAATGTTAAAGTTGCTTTTATAATAAATATATAAATTATGTAAATGTGTAAATATTGAAAATAGTGAAACGCAAAACAAATGATATTTAACTTACAAATAATTATAAACGTAAAAACAATTAAAAATATAACTTAGTACCTACTTAACAATCAAATGCAATGAGTTGACGTGCATCAATAAACATAAAGATGATGAGTGATACTAAACTTAAAATACAAAGGTAAGTATTTGAATGAATTGGCTCTATATTATTGTTTAATTAATAAAGGTACTAACGTTTGTTATCCTTTCAGATTTCACTCGGCGACGCGATAACAGCTGTCATCCCCCCACCAAAATATATATTCACCTAAGGTGTTTAAGGTACAAGAATGCACAAATAATATAGGTACCAATTGGCACGTCAGGTAGTTATGATAAATTAAATAATAATGAAGATGTACTATAGAAGTACATAAATGGTGTCGTTTGAAGAACTAACAAAAATGTGTAAATGACTGAATTAAGGTTGAAAATAATTAACACTATTAAATTTCTTTTAGGTAAGTAATAATTACTGATGAGTATTACAAATGCTAAAGTAATAAATATGCACAGCACCGTGTAACAAAATAACAAACAAAGTCTTAATAATTATAAAATAAACAAACAAACGATTAATAAATATATAACAAGGGAAATATAAACAAATGAGACAAACTAATGGAAATGTCCTGCGATGGTATTATGCGACGAAATAAAATAATATGGAGCAATCCTACCTCGGTAGATGTGTGCAAGCTGCAAGCTATACGTTCCCGTATATCGGCAAACGTCCACGTTCCTTGATTTGACGATTTGATGGATATATTTAGGAACGGTCCATAAAAAGTGGTGGCTCACCCAAGTACTCCTGGTGGATATTCTTCACCTTATAATATGTACGGGGTCCAGTAAATTTTGAAAATATGAAGTTCAGCTCCACATGGATTTAAATTAAAGTTTCCAACCAATCTCCAGGTATTACAATAAATTCCTCATATACTTAATACAGGACTATTTCCAGGTCTCATTAAATCGCAAGAAGTAAAAATCAGCAGCCAAATCCCAAAGATAAAGGAACAAGTAAAAAAAAAGCCTAAAATCGTAATAAGTAATTACCATGTGCTCTTCGTAAAAAAAAGTGACATATTAATATTAACAATTGTAAAATATAGTTTAAAATAATAGAATATGCAAAAATAAAAAAGTAACAATCTTCTAACTTGTATAAACCCAAACTTTATCTTTGTAATTATAGTTTAAGATCAATACGTTGTTTTATATTTCACTCTACTTTTGGATTTCAGTGTTAATAAAACTAGATCAAATTAAAAAAAATATTAGAGGTTACAATCACAGCACAGGAATAACGTTGTCTTCCTCCTTCATATATGAATACGTACCAACAAGTTATACACATACATACAAATCTTTGAGAGCAGCAGTAAACCATACTACGTGTAACCCATTCAATTCGAATACCTTATACTACTTTTATTGGCTACCTTCTATAGAAACTTTTCTCGGAATTGTGCGCCTAAAAGGAAAAGAAATCATGGCTGTTATACTTTACGCGCTTTTCAGCTATTGTCGGAGATCTTAATGACACGATAATGGCCATATTCAATTAACTATACGCCGTGGAATATTTTAATTGTTGTGGTTTCGCCATCCGCCATAACATAGGAATATAATGGTTATCATAGTATTAATAAATACTTAATCGTGTGAAGATTTCTGACCTTGGCACGTGCATATTGCCATCAAATACGCTTTTTTTCTGTCAGCTTTGTTACCTTAGGTATGCTTTCGATAACACCAAAAGGTCAACGACACAAGACAATCAATAACCGCATTTAATTTCGAGAAATGCCAGAAATCGATGGAAGAGTAATTTGTTAAAGCAGTTTCACGTTCAAGGTCGTGCTTTCTTTCACGATCCGATAGAAATAAATTATCGGTACTTAATATGTAAAATAAATTAATATGATGTGAATAGTAAAAAGGCAATTTTATTTTATTTGTCCGGGAAGAGTTGTTTGGTTTTATAATATGCCTACTTTAACTTTCTGAAGGTCTGGAAATTGCGGATTACAGACAAACTCAAATGCATTAATTTCTTGACATGGTGTGTTGACAAGACCATCAATCAAGCTATGGTGGTTTTCAATATTTCTATTTAAGATAGAATGAAATAAAATGAAGTTATAGGAAATAGAGATTTCTATTTTACGTTGGTAAAGCTAAAGTAACAAAAAATTAATATTATTAATTCCTAGCATAGATAAGCATATTGTAATTCAATCTTGACACAATATGGTACAACACAACGGAGCAGAATAATCACACCATACTCAAAAGCAGGAATTAAGTACTACAACCAACAACAAACAGCATGGAGGCATCATGGAGAATCGCCTGAAAATTAAGAAAAGAAGAAAGTTCTAAGACAGTACAGTACATTATAAGTACTACGAAATCAAGCAAGCTGATAATGCAGATTTCTAAATGCTTACATGTATACAATAACGAATAAGAATTTGAATCAAATTGCTGTTAAAATTTTAATACTTCATATTTTAATCTTTTTAAGTTTTATTCTCTTGTTTTACCCAGTAGTTGTTCGGCCCAGTAGTTTCTCAAGTATTGGTTTACTCAATTTAGTTACACGGCAATCAATAGGTTAAACATCCATAAGCTTTGGTAATACTCAAGACACCGTTATAGTATTAAGTATAATAATATGTTTAGCCATTTTGTCATTTTCTAGCGGTCATAATTAGTCACTAGTAAGTATTTGTATAATTGTTGAAATAAAGAAACAATCTGTAAGTTGTCAATGATCGCTTTCAATGACTATTTATTAGTATACGAGTCGTTCAAGCGGTATCAGGAGAACATTTCGCGATCTTATACACGCGAGGCTATTTCAATGATCTAATTCTGGATAATATAAATAACTTTTTTTATAATCGCATATACTTCTTTAGTTGAGTGAATGCGGTTTTAAGCCGAGATATCTATAAATTTACGCGGTACATCCATAAAAATTGAATAAAAGAAATACACTTATATTTCTCTTCTAAATAAATTGCGGCGCCATCTATTAATTTGCGAGTCAAGTTTACGGTTTTCGAAAATAGAAACAGAGTGGCACTATTTGCACACGTTAGTTTCAAACCTTGCTAACTCTTTAAATAAAGTAGGACAAGTAATGAAATTCGATTTTCGCGTTCTGCTATTTATATATCCCAAATCGATTCAATTAATTACATACATCTGCCTACGCCAAGTTTTTATTAAATCGTTCAAGTTTGTTGAAAAAACAAGACGACCATTCTTTGTTTAAGGCTGATTTTACAACGTAAAGAGATCTGAAAGTAGATATGTTTAACGGTACACATCTGAAAATATTCTGCTAATTAGCAATGAATTAATTAAAAACTAAATAGTATGTATATATCATGATATGTATTACATTTTACAGAGAAAGTAACTTAAAACTGTTTTAGTTTCACATCTATTTGTTTAATATAAGAAATAAATAAAATAAAAATTAAGGTCACATACTTTTTCGACGAAATTTCATTTTAGGTTACTTTACTAAAGATATATTAGGATTTATTATAAAAGAGCAAGGAAAGGAAAATGTGAAATAGTAAGAAACTTAGAAACAACTTGATCAACAAAGTAGGAATGGTTTTTTTGAGTTTTTATATTGTGTGCTGCAATTGTGATGTTAATACATCTACATTAGACATTTAAAAGGTAATAAATATGATAGCGAGCCATTATGCACTTCAGAAGATCTTTCTTCAGCACAATCAAGCATTTTAGTAAAGTAAAGTAAAATTTATTTATGTAACAATAAAGTGTACACAAATTGTCAAAAGAAAACAAGCAGGAATAAGAAAACATAATCACAATTCAATTAAGAAATGAAAATTACAAAATTACTTTTAGTGTAGCTGTAAGTATATACAAAATATTCCCTGAAAAGCAGACACAACATGAACTGAATATACATATATAAAAAAACGGAATATTATTGTAAACATGTATACTTGAACGTATAGGCTACACAGTGATGCAAAGGGAAGTAACATTTATAATTGCAAAAATTTATTGAGTGGAAAATTTGTTGGAGGAGGTAAGCTTTTAGTTGTTTTCTGAACTGTTTACTATTAATAGATATTTTAATGTTATCCGGTAGCTAATTATATATGGAGACTCTCAAGTTGACAGCTCCATGGTTACATTAAGAGTACACTTGGGTGTATGAAGGTGATGTTTAATTCTGGTATTGTGTTCGTGGACTTCATAATTGTGTTTGTGACCTTGTTTATTTGCGAACACATGAGAAGCAGCTTCCACTATATATAAGCATGGCAGAGAAAGTATTTCTAGCTGTTTGAATAATGGTCTGGAGCAGCATTGGACACCCAAGGGCCAGACGGAATCCCTGCGGAGGCCGTCAAAAGTGTCGCAAAGCGGTGCCCTGAGCTCCTTTTGTACAGTTACAACCAGTGCCTGAAGGACGAAGTTTTTCCACGGGCATGGAAAACTCAGCGCCTAGTGCTTATTAGCAAGGGCAAGGATGACCCAAATACAGCATCGGCGTATAGACCGCTCTATATGCTGGATACAGCTGGGAAACTACTAGAAAGGCTCCTAAAGAAGCGGCTTCTGGCCAGCGTAGACGCTACCGGAGGACTATCTTCCAGGCAGCATGGCTTTAGGAAAGGCCATTCGAAGATTAGTGCAGTTCAGGAGATAGTATACACCTACACTACAGAACAACGCAGGAATAGACACACCAGATGTCAGAAACGCCTTTAGCAGCGCCAGATGGGATGTGCTTCTCGACGCCCTTGAAAACCGCTTCCGCATTCCGCATTACCTTTACGGATACTGTAAAGCTACCTGGCGGATAGGGTACTTACGTACACACTAAAAACTGTTTGCTATTCCTACAGAAAATTCCAGTAATGTATAGGGTAAATTTACCAAAATTTAGAAAATATGCCTAAAGTTTCTATTAAATTTCCCAATTTTTTGCAACTTTACCTTATACGTTACTGGAATTTTCTATAGGAATTGCAAATATTTTTTAGTGTGTACATACAAAACCATTGAGGGATGCTGCAGGGTGGAATAATGGCGGGAGCTGCGTAGGGATTGATCCTGGGTTCAGACCTGTGGATATCCTCTGTATGGAGATGCCTTCGGATACCTACCTAGGTTACTCTGACAATACTGCAGCTGTGATTGCTGCTTCTGGCATGGAGGACGGCCAACGACGGCTCTATCAGGTCATGAGGAGGGTGAACACGTGTTGGAACTGGCAACGCAAAAGACGGAGATTGTTTTGTTGACCGAGGATTTCTTTACAGGTATCACTTCAGGTCGACATAGAAACAATCACAGGTTTGGAGTCTGAAAGATAACTGGGAATGTATCTGAACAGTAGTATAATGTACTAGGATTACATTTGCTTGACTGCAAACAAATCGGCACAGTCGGTCATTCAACTCAGCCGGTTGATAGCCAAGTCGGTGGCCCATCTGCAAATAAACGCCGGTTTTTTATGTAGGTATGCGAAGCTATTCTCCTGTATGGAAGTGAAATTTGGGCGGATGCGCTCCAGACGGAGAAGTACATGCAAAAAGGAGTCCAGAAGAGAGGAGCTCTGCGAATCGCAAGCTCCTACAGGACAGTATTAGAAGCAGCGGTCCTGGTTATAGCAGGAGTAGTTCCTATAGACCTCCTGTCTAAAGAGGAACGACAAATCTACCTGGACAAGCTGAAAAACGGAACCATTACAAAATGTGAAATGAGTGGACAGACAGAGATCACGTAGATTATTATTACATCACCCAGATGCTGACAGGGCACGGGTACTTTCACGACTGCCTATGTAAAATAGTGAAAATGGACAGTAGCTTCTGTTGGTATCAAGACAGCGACTATAACGATGCTCGCCATACATTCTTGGGATGTTCAAGGTGGAAGGCCCACAGAGATCACCTGAGTGCCTCTGCCTTCGCAAAAACGATACTGGTAATCAAGAAAAAGGAGATGGATCGACACTAACCATGGGGCGCCACCTCGATGGAATGTGAAAAACGATACCGAGGTGGCATCTTGCTCGAGAGGTAGACTTTTTTAGTGTGTGAGGGCCACCCGAAGGTGCATAATGCTTTTTTCCTCCTACCAAAAAAAGAAAAAATATATTAAAAAGGTCAAAGTCATTATGGAGGCCATGCTAAATTTATTTCCATTGGATATTTTTCGTGGGGGCATACAGACAAAAAAGTAATGAGAACTGGAGAACCTAAGGCTAGTCACAATAACAGTCATAATTAAAACCATTCAATGTTCAATACTGGGAGGTAAAAAAAAACATTCTTGCTGAAGCTTTTAAAATTGGTGAAAATTTATCTTTTATAACAAACTCCATCATTCATTTTGTTCCATCGAAGATTCTGAATATTCAAAAAAGATTCATATCGATAAGGCAGCGAGGGATTGGTACCAAAGCCGTTTTCCTTATAAGGATAAGCAGATATGATCATGATGGCGATCCCCTAACACTCGGCATGCAGTTTCATGTAAGCGCGGTTCTCATTTTTTCAGCATTACAATTGCAATTATAGAAACAGTATATACGCATGTATATGATAAAATACATACCTATATAATTTATTTAATGCCATTTATGACGTTTATTAATGTAGAAAATGCTATTGAGTAATAGTATTACTATTGCTCGATTGAGCAAAAGGTCACCTCTGTATACAATAAGCAGTAATCGAACAATTTAATTTAATAACTCTAATCGAATTACCTTACGTTTACACTAAAATAGTAAGTATTATAATCACTACTTCAAAGGTTCTTTGTGGTTTACCTATGCTTATATGTATATGACTAACTACGCAAGGCCCATACCGCTACGTAAATGATAATTTAAAGCACAAACAATCGACGTCGACTTAATAATTGATCCATACATGTACCTGTCGCCATCAACGTTTGATTGTGTTAAGTGCGTGTTTCGTGTTCTACGTCTTGCTCAATACTAGAGAATTTGGTGTGACCCTCGCTAACGCGGCTTACACTATATTATTTATTGGCGTTTTAACAGTGGCGTGCGAGTGTATGCATAGGCACGCTTCTAATCAAGATAAAATAATTTTAACTTCGGTACTACCTTAAATATAAAACACCAACACACGCGCGCCAAACAAAACTTACATAACAAGGCACTCCGCGACACGCTTAGTATGCTCCGGGCTAACAAACGTCGCATGTATAACGTCGGGGAATCGAATTCGGACTTTGTTTACTAGCTAGAATCGTCTCAGTTATCAGCTGATCGCCATAATAGGATTCAGTTTGGAATTTTTTACATAAAAATAAATTACCAAAGACTGTTAAATACGGGTCGATATATGCCCAAGGGCAACTGGTCCGATTCAGTTGGCCGCTAAATTGAAACGGAGTCGTCTTGGAAAGTGGCTGTGTTTCCAGCTTGTCTAGGATAGACTAGGTAAGTGTCTTGTGTGTCTGTGTAAACGTATATATTAATTGCCGACTACGGGAAACAAAAAAAAAGGAGATATAAAACATATTTGAGGTTATTGGCTTATGAATCACTTTAGATCATTGCCGTCGAATACATTCGTCTATCTTACTCGCTACAACGCGCGGCGTATATCATCGTCACTGTCACGATGATCTCAAGAGACAAATATGCAATTTTATAGCTGTGACCACTGAAGAAACGAGTGGATCTACATAATCTAGTAGCCTTCACCAGGTACACGAGTTTTTATACGGACGTCGTGCGAGTGTTGGGTCGTAAATTGTTTTTACCTTCGCGGAGAATGACGCCATGTTCTGAGAATGGACGACAATTTACTGGGAAATAATTTCAACCTTCATTAGAATTTACGGATTCTTGTTTCGTATAAACAACAACCGTATTATTAATATAATAAGTGGAGAATGGAAGAATATCAGCGTTTTTGTATCGTTCTTTTTTTCGGTTTCCTTTCGTTAACGACCCGCTCTAATTTGGCCTATGCTTTTATCGATCCAGCATTTCGGTTCGCTAGGATACAAACATCAATTTCGCAGTCGCAGCCATGTGTAAATAGTTCGCGAAATATCGGTTTGCCATTTCGCTAATTATTAATTAATTAATTTTAATGTACATTTTAGTTCTATTTAAAAACTGGGTAACAGTACAGACTTTGGGTGTGTGAGCAGGAATTGGAGTTAATTTTAACCCGAGGTCAAATGCTTTAATTGTATACAGACATCTGCTAGGGTTCGTTTCACTTTGAGTTGAGAACTTAGAGCTTATAGGGATTGCCTACATTGTATATTCACTACACTCTCAACATGTGTGAAACAAGCTCTATATATATTTATATACTTTGTTTATACAAAACACAAGCTAAAGTAGATTCTGTAAGAAACGCTATGGCGATGCCAAGGTAAAATTTCTTACACTATTAATAGCTGCATTAAACACAAGATGAAATCAATGCTTCCTATTAGTTTAATTCATGCTGGCTTTAAGATTTCTTTTTACTAAATTTACATTTACTTTAAATTCCACACTCTAGAGTACAGAAACGGTAAGTCAAATCGTTAAGGATTAAAGGACGGTTTGTATGTTATATGAATTCTACGTGTATAAGAACAATGTTGTCTCTTTACAACGTATTTAAGTATATAGAGATGTTATTTATCTAAACGATGGTATACGGAAGAAGTAGTGAACTGAAACGTTAAAGAAATGAATTGTACTTTTTAAAGTCATAAAAATAAAATAATTAAAACTGCAAACTCTAAAGTATTTCAAAGGGTGAGAAAAACACTGTATACAGATAGTAGGAGTTTTGTAACGTTTAGTTGTTGTATATCTTAACAATAACTATTCATTATTAGATTTCTTTCATAGGAAGTACCTACTATAATCTCTTAATTGTTTTGTATTAGCTAGGTACTTAGAAACATCTTTGATATATTTTTTTAACAATAGAATTAGTGATGATCACTATTGATAGTGGCTATATACCGATAAATATTGATAATTATGGTTAATGCAACTATATAAAGTAATAAAATTTTTTGGCATTATTTTTGTTCTAGAAAGCATTTAGAACTTGACTGGTTCACTATAACAATCAATATATGCCATTGGCTTCTGTTTTTTCACTATTTCTTTGTACTTTATTCAATTATTTGCTTTTTCCCTTCTTGTTTATGCTTATCTAAAATATGTCCGTTTTGACTTTTTTATTTATTTATTTATTGTAATTTAGTTCCACATGAATATACAAAATGTAAAGACATGGAAAATACATCAAAAGACAAAAAAGAAACAAACTTAACCTTCCAAATAATATTGAATGGAGTAACAGTTAATACTTAACAAATAGTTTTTGACTGCAGACTTAAATTTACCATTGTTGGTAACACTTTTAATGATTATTGGTAGTTTATTAAAAGGTTTACAATTTTTTACTAGGTTCTTCGAAATTCCCAAAATTTTTGCCGAACGATTAAAAGATATAAACCCTTTCTGCAATGATAAACCCTTAAAATTGCCATTTGAAGTATGATTAAACAGAACCAGTTTTCTCTTAGACGAATTTACTATTACACGATTGCACATCCAACACATCCAAGTGTTGATTTCGCTGTTGACAGTGTTAGCCTTTCAGACATAAATCATGAGGACTGGTTGCGTTAATAATAATATTTGTGTCGTCTGCACACAATGACAGAGCATTAAAATCTTTAATAGACACAGGAAGGTTATTAATAAAAATCAGGAAGAGGGTGGGTCCAAGCATGATACCTTGAGGCACCCCCATGCTAATAGATTCAGGACTGGATTCCCCATCCTCTATCACCACCTTTTGGGTGCGTCTAGTAAGATATGATTTGAACCAGTTCAAAATCTTAATGTCGCAAGCATAAAGTTTGTGAAGCAGAATGTCATAGTTTATAATGTCAAAAGACCTAGGCAAGTTAATCAAAACAGCTAGAGATAGAACTCCCACATATCCACGACTCCACTGACATACTTCAATAGATTAAATAAGGCAGTGTTTGTAGAACGACCAGACATAATTGCCATGATATATACGCTGGTATAATGTGAAAGGATTACATTTTTTCAAGTGATTTAAAACGTTTTCATTTATAGTTGACTCGCCCTTATTGTATATTGGTATAATTGCTAAGGAAAAAAATGCCCTCCCGGAACGAGAATATCATTATATCAGCTAAAGGGCTAATGTGTCTAAGTCTTAAGCCGCTATTTGAGTAATTTGTCCCACCTCGTCCTTTGTGCTCGCACTTTTTGCATTATTATCGATTTATTTTTCAAACCTCTCTGTTACTGCGTCTACTCCATTAATTTCTAATGTTTCTTCTACTTTCCAATACTTCTCAAAGTTTTCTTTCCCAAATTTCCTTGTTTTGTTGACGCCTTGATTCATTGGCTATGAGCACAGGGCTGGTGAGTTGTAGTTTTGAACACTTTCAATATGATTCTTATTCTTAATGTTCTTGCACTTACCGCTCTATTTCATTTCAGAATTCTTGTCTATTTCCTATGGTTCTTGTGTTCTTGTTATCATAATTCCTCTACTCAAACTAGTTGACTCTTCCAAATGCATACTGCTGTATCAAGCTTGGCATGTTTATTTTGATCCGATATTATCGCCAGATATTTTGTTTCTTTCTTTGTTTGTCTTCAGTCGAAATTTGTTTACTTTCTCTTCAAACTTCTTAATAGCCTTCTCAAGTTTTTCTTTGGATATTGTTAAATAGACTGCGTCGGCTGTGTATGCAATACACTGTACTTGATGGTAAATCAAATCTGTTGTTTCTATCCTATTTACTATTTCTTACTATTGCTTCCACTACTAGATTAAACAGATTTGTTGAGAGAGGGTCGCTTGCCTTAAACCTTCGCTAACTCTAAATTGCTCTGAATAAGTGTCATCTATTAGTAGTCTTTATTTTTTGCATCTCTTAGTGTTATTTCCACAATGCGCTGCATGCAGTCTTTTTCTGGATACTCTCTGGATAGCAAGAAATATACGAAACAAGATTATCTAATTCGAACTTCCTCTAAGTTGAATTTTTTTTAAAACTACATGTGTTTTAGTATCAGAATGTGTATTTGTGTCAACCTTGGCATTTAAATTTAATAACAAATATATTTATATATATAAAAATTTAGCAATTTATTTGAAGTTGTTATTACCTACAGTGTTTAGTGTCGCCACAAAATATAATAATGTTGGGGTTTGTTCCTATGCTTGCGTACCCCAGTATTCTGTTGAGTGCGTGGGCTTCCAATAAAAGACTTAGCTGCAGTCGGGTATTAACATATTAGCTTACTGCAAACAAAGGTATTTGGTATTGCTTACTTGTTTGAATTACTGAGTAGTTTCTTTAACATGTAATGGCTTCTTACTATCTATGTACAATAATTTTATTTTTCTAAGTATCAAAGTTAAATAAAACTGAAATATATATAAAATAAATCGTAGCATACTATCACCTTTTATAGTAGCTGACAATATTTTAAGCGGATTTTTGTAAGACCAAGAAAGCAAGATATGCTAATATGTGCTATCCTTCCAGTATATGCATTCTTGGAAAGTATAGAAGCTTTCTTTCATTAAAAGTCGTAGAACGTAGAGCATTTAAGTCTAGCACATTTCTAATTCTATATATGCCATTATAATGAAAACACCGACAAGATAGTAACTTCTCCAGTGACGCACGAAGAAGGGGCAAGACCAAGTTGATGTACACAGCACGCTACTGTAAAATTTCGACTACAGTCGTCCACCTAGTTATCTGTCCAGTGCTTCGCTTGAAACTATTACACAATTCAGCTGTGCAATTGTAGGCACTAACTTCTTCGTCCATGCTCTGGTAATAATGTTTGACAAGTCCTTTACCCAAATGGTCCAGGTAATTTTTCCACTGCAATTTATAACCTGATATTGAATCTAGAAATCTGACATATTTTACTTATAGAATTAGTCTTCACTATTATTTCCTCTTCCGAATTAAAAATTAAGGCGTAGTTTATTCATCTTGCAGCAATCACACATGCCCCGAAAAATTACAGTACACATTGCACTGATTTCTTGGTGGGAGTTACCTTATATTATCTAGGTCGTGTCGTCTCCGTATTGAAATAAGTCGTTAATAAATTTATTTAGGGCATTGACATATATACATATCAAGAACATTAGAGGACCTAAAATCGAGCTTTGGAGTATTCCCAGTGAAATATCAGATGCGGTTGAATAAACGGAGAATTCATTTCCTTCCGCAAAGAGACGAACACGCTGGATCCCATCCGTCAAGTATAATGTCAGTAGCCCCAAAAAGTATATTGATTTTCACAATTATATCCTTTAGAAAAAAGAATACATTAACTCACAACTTTAATTTCTAGTGAAATTATAACTAACACACATTTGCAATTTCTTTTCTAGGAGAATGTATCATAAATACTTATTTTCTATCTATAAAGTATTCTTGAAACCATGATCAATTATATAACATGGCGATCACAATATACGAATATAAGTATCCTACATGAACATTTTTTATTTCTGAACTTATACACTCAACTTCTATTTTTAACAACTCTACTAAAGAAAAGATAAAAAACTGTTTATATATTAAGCATATACAGTGTGGCAACCGTTCATAGCACGATGCATTTATTAGTAACTGCTGGTCGACTATAAATGGGCGTGCCACCTTGAATTGCCACGCCTCCTTCGCGGCACGCGGATGGCATTTACAAACGATAGCGGACGTATTATAAGTTACACGTATAAATGTATTGGGGCATATAGGCAATTCAAAGTCTTTTAGAGTTCTATGTTATAGCATAAGTGATTAATAACATTACATGTGGTAGAAAATACTATTCCTGAAAAATAAAAAGCACTGTTAGAGGTAGTGTGTTCCCGATATAAGTAAATATTTTTAGTTGTTTGAAGCATCAGATAATCACTGATAACATGTCAGTGAAGTAATTCATCACAGACTCATAAACAACATAAAAAATCAAAAATAAATAATCAGAACTCCTAGAACTAAATCCCGAGTTACTTCCGCGGAATTACCACCGTAAAAGTGTTTAATCATGAAGAGTTTTTGCTCCGGCGTATAGTACTCCATTTTTAAAATAACCGTTATCTACCTACCAACAACGCGTTTATTAAATAGTACGAGCGAGTAGTTCTCCCGACGAAATATAAAATGCATCTGACAAGCACGTGTGCGAGCGACGGCTCTTGCGCCTGTGCGGCGACAGCGTAGAAATGTGGATTTCTTGGCAAATAAGAGTGCATCATAGCAATATGCTAATGTAATCCAGTAGAATATTCCGTATACTTCTTTACCGTTCTAATGCACGGATACCTCTGTGTATCTCGCTTACACTACAGGATCGCTATAATGCGGACGCAGGCGGACAATTGGTATACACACAGCCTAACGATAAGTTATTAATTATAAGTTTAGAAATGTATACTTTATATCAGTTTGCCAAACCACATTTTGACCAAAAATAATCATAACAAGCTATTTCCTCCACAACTGCAAACGCTAAATATTGATAAAGAATTCAATTAAAAATGGATAACACTGCAATAAGTGGAATGCAAAATGAACTCTAAGATCAAGGTTTTAAGGTTAATAACACTAATGTGATTCGTTAAGTACGTAATATACCTGCGTAGTTTTCCGTATGCTATTTGTAAGCGAGGTTACACTGCTTTTCAATTTTTTTTTACGTTGACCTGATTTTTTCAATATTTTGCAAATCTCAGGAAATTACTAAAATTGTTATGAGCCTTTCAAATTTCTGAAGCATTTCTCTTTCAATGTCGATTAAAACTGGTCTAAGATCAATGTGTTGTTGTAAATGGGTCTAAACCATTATATAAATTCTCTAAAGTAAACAAAACAAAGTTTTAAATTAAATAAGTATTTCTTAGAAAATCCTCTATATTACTTTAGATAAGGTTAGCATAATATTCCACTGGCAATATACATACAATAACAACTATAGAGATACATAAAGTAGATATATTAATGCCTTGATGTACAGAACCAACCTATTTTTTGGAAAATTAATCACTGTGCCTTCTAGAATAGAAACCGAAAAAAATATAGACCAAAATTGCGAGGATTCTTATTAATTCTATTAATACAATAATCAAAACTTTTCTACAAAAGTGTTGGGCAAAAGTCCAAAGTAAATACTGAGTATAGTAAAATGCTAACCTAACCAAATAGCAAATGTTCATTTCACAGTCAATTTTATTAATGGTAAGATGTCCGCATACAATATAATATTGTGTGTTGCGCGAAGTAGTGTAATTGTGAGTGTCTTGCAACTTCGTAGACCTGTAAGTAACCTTATATTTTTAAATGCACAATATGAATAGTGTTTATTCATATTTAACAAACGTTTTGTGAATTTTTTTTTATTCCCAAATATTTTAAAGCAAGTGATTCAATTTTAACAATTGTAGATAAATGTATATTATGCATATACACATGTATATTATAATATAAACTAAACATAAACTAAAAATATTAATATGCAAAATTATACATCTTGTTTTTTTGTAATTTTGGTAGAAGTATCGGCTGTACTTGTCAGGATATAAAACATATGAATTGAAATGCAGCCACAGAATACACAGTTTCTTTTGCAAATATCTAAACTTTCGTGGCTTTTATTTGCCACTTCATTAGAGACAATATGTTAATCGTTTTTTTGATGCTGTATACCAGTAAATAATAGTGCTTTAATAGCATAAGTGTTAATAACCAGCACATATGCAACCATAACTACACGAAAGAATATAAAGTTGAATACATTAACATACTTTAGAGCTGTAAGTATTTCGAAACTTCAAACGCATTGTGGACAATGGCAGATTTATTATATGACGAGATCATCGTACTATCACCATGGAGATGTCATATTATGGATTAGAGTTTTAATACACCTTATATTTACCCACAGTAGTAGTAATTAAGAATTTAGGAAATATTTCAATTTTCTTTTGAAAGACTCTTAAAATTGCAAATCGGTTTCCTGGAAATTTACCAATCAGTACTACTTTATCTTTTACTGTATTCTTTTCTAGTTTATGTATGCAGATAATACATTGAAAAGAGCAACTGCAAAAACAAAATATGTTCTGTAAGTAACTATTACGGTTTCTAGATTGATTTAAAAGAAGTTATCAGGGAATATATCATTTATTATTCATCTGTTATAATGACCTAAATTTTGTCGTAAAAATCAATATGTGTCGTGAAATGATCCTCCAAAATTAAAACTGCAATCAATATTCTTGCCACCTTGACATTCAATGGTTTTTTAGGACGCCTAATAATATGTTCATGTAAATTTCATCATCCAATTAAAAGATTCTAAACTAATTTTTAACAGCATTTTAAATGATAAACACAACTTATTCAAGTGAAATTATGTATAATGCAACTAACACTAATATTTTTTCTTGTTAATTGTATTTTTTATAAAGGAATTAGTTGGGCAAATCGGAAGGGCATTTGATTTGTTTACTATGAAATTCAAAAAAGTATTAGCGGCCTATCAAGTTAAAATCAAAAGTTTCTAATCATCTTAAATATGGTACACATTAACTCCATCACATCACCATGGTTTCTGCACTTGAGTGCCCGAAAACGGGTGGGATCGTTCCTAGCAACTGCTCGGTCCCAAGCAAAAGCTGAAGGTGTATGTAAAAAATATATTTTAAGTCTATATGACATGTTGAACACTTAAATAAATACGCCAACAAAAATAAATATTACAACGAATCAGAAATATAATAGACGGTATTAATATTGCAGGGACAGTAATATATTATCTAATATCCAATACTCATCTATAAGTACAGTTATATGCAGTACGACATATTATAAAGTTTGCTCTCAATATTTTTGGTTTCTAGTAATAAATAGATCAGCCAAGTTTGAATAAACAATACTGGACTCTGTATGTATCCAATGCATTAGTGTGGAATTCTATAGAGTAGCAAAAAGGTGGC
The DNA here is from genome assembly GCA_949128085.1 of Cetonia aurata. Taxonomy (NCBI): domain Eukaryota; kingdom Metazoa; phylum Arthropoda; class Insecta; order Coleoptera; family Scarabaeidae; genus Cetonia; species Cetonia aurata. Next base: position 18,649,326 of record OX421886.1, on the reverse strand, counting down.
GGAACCTAAATGTAACCTTTTAAATACTTACTGCATTGACATATGGCTTTAATAAAGGTTATTTGGTAATATATTTTCTATTCTTTGGTGTAATAAAAGTCGTCCCATCTTCAATACATGATTGCCTATGGCTATGCCAGCCAAATATCTTTTTATATGACAAATACTTTTTTTTTGTTGAAATATTCCGATGCATATCTTTTTTAACCATTCACTTACATTTATATGTTAGAAAACGAAAATAATTTGTAGTGGAATATTGACTCCTGAAAATTTGAATAAAAACCATGAACGAAAAAGAATAATTCTAATAAACCAAAATTATCTTAAATTGCAAAAATTCTCTTCCCGTTATCAACAAACTTCGGTGTATTATAATATGGGTTTTTTTTGTTGGTTTAATTGTAGTTTGAAATTTATTAGTATGTCACTCTTTCCATTGATAGGAAGCAAGCTATAAAATGTTAACGGTAAACATTTACATGTTGCTTTATATTTTTAGATAATGTGTAACGTGATAATAGATAATGTTTATACTTTGTGTCATATAACGATTCACGCTGATAACGATTCAAATTGTTCTTGTGGTGCATTAAAAATTGGAAAATAGGTATACAGATTAGTAGTAAAAGATAAAATGTGAAGTTCTCTAATGAGAGGTCTACAAAATTTCCTCTAGTTAGTTTTAGTAATGTGTGATGTGAGGAAGCCCCCCAAGATATAATAATAATAATAATTCATCACTGAATGGAATACACCAAAATGTGCCAATGAAGAAAGCTTTAAAATTAACAGACAAAATCAAATTTCTTAAAATGTATACATACAGGTAAGAGCATGAATAGAAGCCCCCACATGAATCTACCATCAAGCAAAAGGCAAATTCAAATTAAAGCGAAATACTAAACATTTTTCTATGATCTACATAAATCCAAGACATGTTTCTGCATTTGATAAAATTAAACCTCCAAACATGTTATAGTGTCGAATACAAAATAAGATAATACATTTAAGTATTAAGACACACAAAACGCGTGGCATTGCGTTAAGTCATCTTTGTTCGCGGAAAAACTCACATATGTGTATTGCGTCAAAAGAACATGCGTTGGTACTTCCGCCTGGACATACATATCTTCAATGTTTGTACATTGCACTGGTCAATTCGCACCCCGCAAATCGCGACCATATACTACAAATATTTCACGTGAGTAATCTTTAGCAAACAACATAACTTTCTGATGAATTGTTGCAAATATCGTTAACGGAACCTTAGAGAGAAATCGCAAAAAATACAATGTGTGCGGTGGGTGGTCGTTTATAACGCATATTTTCGGTTGATTCATGGCATATTTGTGGAGGACGAATGCTTTTTACCCGGAATTTAAGCGCCGTCGGGCGTCTGGACTCCGATGCTATGACTAACTAGGCCATCAGTCAGATCTATGGGAAACGTCGGCGTACCTCGTCGAACCCCGGAAATGTCGCACGAAATTTTCCTGGAATTATTGGAATATTACGGGTGTCCCCAAAATTTTAAATTGAGGGATCAAACGGACTTTGATCGGCTTTATTATAAAATTTTGTATGTATTATCTGCTACAGCAGAAACGCACATGCGAACTATTAGCTCGCATGCCCGCGTCCAAATGAATTCAAAATAGCATGAATTATTACTTTATTTATATATGACATTAATTGATTACCCGGGCGGGTTTCTGTAAATAAGACTTTACAACTAGTTAACGCCACTACAACTGAATGAAAATAATAAAAAAAAAGGTTTAATATATTCATGACTATTAAATTTACATATCGTAACCTTGGTCTTTATGTAACGCGGTTTGCATATCAGCTGATTTTAGTCAATGCTTCGCGCGCTAACTCAAGTAGGTGAATTTTATATTTTCAGAACATATGTATGTATGTACACATGTGCGCACAACGTTGTGGAGCTTCGCTTTGAACTTGTATTATTATTTCACGGTCTAAATTTAGTCATTTCGAGGGAATATAACGGAAATCAGTTATTTATTCTGCGAGTCGTATTTATCAATGAATGTAGGTATACATATACTATTTTCGAAGTTCAAGGATTTTTACCTGCCCCTCTTAAGTCTTAGCTATCATTGAAAAGAGTCTGATGCGTTTCAAATGTTTAAATTACCGATTTGGAATAAATCCAAGTTAAATAAAAAACAACTTTAGATTATAATAGATATAAATTCAATTTAATCAACTTCATAAATCTTCTTTTTTGCCAAAACGATTACGCCAGTTGTAATTTAACCATTTTTAAAGGATATCTAAAAGCAGAAATGGTGCCAAATTAAATAATAATAATAGCAAAAAAAATTCAAATAACCATTTATCTGTTAATTACACGTAGAAAAAAAATTAATTTGAGGTTTCATTTCACCATCTAATGTTTACATGAACGCTTAATATTTAACAAAGTAAAGAATACTGGATTACCTTTTTTATTTTTCTTAGTGTAAGTAGGGGAAGCTTACTACGAATGGACCGATTTTCAAATTTGATTTTCTTTTGCCTTACCTACCGACTTCTGATGCAAAATAAATGTTGGCGCACAAAGTGTGATTTTTGACTTTTATGACATAGATCTTCCACAGAAGCTAGCACAATTTTTTTTTCCCAAATGGTTGCAAGTTGTCCATCTGTGGCAACCAGTTGCCAGGAATGGACCATTGGGTTCTTCGATTAGACCGTTATTTCCAGCCATGTATAAAAGAATTAATTTCTTAAATTTATTTCTTAAAAAAAATGTATTATAGAGAGAAACGAATGTATATAATATTTGTTTGAAGCCCTCTAGGACTAGACAATATGGGCAGTTTTAAAATTTACGTAGAGGACTCACATTTGCGCAGAGGGCATGTACCCATTTGTGGCACTGCTGCCATTGTATCATATCCAGTTGATTATCTTCCCACATAGAACGCAGTACCATGTTTCATCTATTGAACCCACACTTGCTGACACCGGGACAAATGGATTTGGAGGAGTTCTTACAGACTTTTGTTCAGTTAGATTTGGACTTGACTGCATTATTTGTTTTTTTTTCAGTGAATTCATTTTTGTATGGGCTGCTCGTTAACTCATATGCTTCTTATGCTGCTTTTCTAGACCTTTTGGGACATTTTCTTCGGCTTTGGGATCGGCCAAAATTTCCTCTACGGAAACCAGTAGTTTGCTTCTTTTAGAAGGTATATTTTCATCATCTATAATCATATAGTGCCGTAAGAAAATGTTGATGAGTTTATTTTCTCCTCACCTTGGTTCGTGTCCTTTTCTTCAACTGGATCATTCTCAGCGTCCTTACTCTTGTTACACAGACCAGTTCCTTCAGCCCCAACCGCAATAGGTTGCCTGCTGCAATAAATTTATGCTTGCTTTCCACTAGCTGCATTTTCAAACGTAGCTGCGCGTGTGTATGCAGGTGCTAAAATTGCTGGTATATTATACATAGACATAGCATTATTGGAATTGGTTCTCATCAACTTTTGCAGCTCCTGAATATAGAAAGTTTCCATTGTTTGAAAAATGTGATGTCAAGCGGCTGTAATTTGTGAGTGGTGTGAGCTGGGAGTTATAACATTTTAACTCTGAAATCACGGGCCAATTTTAAGGCTCTTAAGTTTTCGTTATGTGTACTGTGCCCATCTAAACACAGAAGAACTTTTCGCTGTTTGGTAGGATGTACGGTTGCTGTAAAGAACTCTAATCATTTGACGAATAAGGAAGAGCAAATATAGCCACTGTCGGAAATTTCTACAAGGCTACCTTCTGGAGCGCCAACCTTTAATTCCGGGGCCATTCGCAACCTTTTAAAAATTGTCATGGGTGGCACGGACTGCATAGCAGCACTACAACAACAAATCGTAGTTGCATTTACTCCTCTCTCACCACTTGAAAGTCCCGCAATTTACTTTTTACTCTTGCTTGCTATAATTTTCTGGACTCTTGAAAACCCGCTTTCGTCAACATTAAAAATTCTTGCCCCATCTAATGCATTTTGATCGCAAGTATTTTCCAGTAAGTCAAAAAACTCGTATACAGTGGTTCTATTAAAGCTTTTAACACGTGTTAATGAAGTGGATTCTGGAGATCTTAGTGACAAGTCTGGGTGCCTTTTCATGAAATTATAATACCACTTCTTGCCAGCTACACCTTTATCTTTATTAAAGCAAGGCGCAATCCCATTTTTTTTTCGTTACATCAGAAGCTAACTTTCTAACATCGATTTGCGTCAACCCAAACATCATTTCTTTCATTTTGATTATATGTGACTTTAATTCATTTTCTATATCTTGAGAGAATGTAGGGATACCACCGTAAAATTTAACCATAGAGTTAACTATTTTATTCTTTGAATCAAGGTGGGGTTTTAATATTGCCTTGGGGATATTATAAATGCTAGCATTCATTCAATTTAAATACTTCTTTTTCTGGTAAGCATTCACTGGTCACGTCAACTCCTTCTTTGTCCACATACCTTTCTTCTTGGGCATAGTCATACTCTGATTGCCGAAGAAATATTTTTACGAATAATTTCATTTTTTCACTGCCGGTTTTCAAAAATGGACTTCCTCGAATGGATCAGATTCGAGGAAGTCGAAAGTGGCCCAATTCAAGTACTTTGCCGAATGATCGGCAATGTTTTATTTTTTTAATGATGATCGTAGATAAAACGTCGTATTTAACTCGCGTATTATGCATTATACGCTCATCAAATAATATACTATTATTCCATAAGGCTATAAAGAAACATTTATACACACACCACATTGTGTATAATTGTCAATTTATGACATATCCGTCCATAATAGTAAATTAAACAACAACTTTAGAAAAGCAAAGTTACTAAACGAATATAGCTTTTGAGTACGAGCGACCGAGTAACTTAAAAGCTAAGTATATGAGTTTAGTAAAACTGCTTTTCTTAGAAGCTTTGTTCTTTCGCATTTTATTAGTGAGTAAATAATAGCAGAAAAAGTATTAATCATAAAAAATCATAATAGATATAGATATTTGTGGAGAATTTCCGTAGCCTAGTAATCTGGCATGGCTTTGTTTATTTACATAGTAATTTTCTGTCAAATTGTATTTTATTAACAATTAACAGTGACACTACTATATAGTTGGTACAGTGACATTTATATGTGATAAAGTGTCGCGTTAATAAACGATTTTGAACTTAGTAAAGTAACACATTATCATGCAGTCAAAATGCGAAAAACGTTTATTATGTTAGCTTTAAACCAAGGATAAATGTTTATTCAATTATCTTGAGTATTTTAAATGGTTATTCAACGCTTCAGTTGATAATATACTAACAAATAAAGGATTACGATCCAAATTTTGTTATTATTATTTCATGTAAATTTTTTGAACTGTCATACACAACATTACTCTTCTGCTCTCATCCCAAAAGTAGAGAATATAGTTATTCAATTTAATTACGAAAGAAACTACGATTTTTTTCAGGTTAATTGTTTGATATTGTCAATTATGAAGTCACTAATTTCAAATGATACTAAGCTTCATCACAAAAAAGAACAAAAACGTGAGTTGCTCACAAATTAGAATTTAAATAATCCTTTATTCATGATTCAAAATGTTTCGCCAATTTAATTCCCAAAAAAAAACTAGTCCTTAATTGTTAAGAGTTTTGTGAATCATTTCATCGTTTGCATGTCACTCATCTATTGTTGTTACGGTAATTGGTACAAGACCAGTTATATCTGGATTCTAATTCAGCGTGTTTTTACATTTTTAATTTCTAGGTTTTCTTTGCATTCTTTGATAATTTACACCTACATTTATAGCAATGTAATTACATGTATTATTTTGCTGACAGTTTTGCGGTGTCACTCATCTTTTCATTATCAAAATTAATTTTATATAGCTACAATATTCCGTGGCGTAGGGTGTAAATTCGTTTCTAAGAAATCATCTAATACAGATCAATATCTCTAATTCCTGGATAATATCAGTTCTATGGTGGGTGGTTAGCTGAATCATTTACATAATTCGATTTTCCCTACATCGCTGAAAAACACAACGGAAAACAATTACTTACAAAATTTATGGTGACGTTTCATGCGTTGAATGCATACAGGCGTACAACATCATGCATCTCTTCATTGTAAGGATCTTAGGGTCATATATAATAAGTTTACGTGTGTGTGTTTCCTCTTGTACACCTTTTTAATATTGATGACTTGACAACGTGATGGTTTGCACATACGATAAATATGAATTAAATATTTCGTGTAATGGTGTTTTACGCGCGGGTTTCAACTTTTTGACACGCCGTAGCAGTAATGACTATTTAAGGAGTATGCCTACAATTTTAAATAATTGTGTCAACATGGTGGCATCTCAAAGGGAAAGTGATTACGTATAAGGTAGCGTGGGCAAAATAAAAAGTTTTAAGTAAGTAATTCGGCATAAGCGAATGTGAACTATGAATCGACAAATGTATTTGCATAGATGCTGACGTGTAAATGGTGTCTTTGATGGTACTTTACCTAATTTTCAATCGTAGAGAGCCTATTAGTCAGCAGTTTAGAACCTAAGATCAACGCATTGCTTAAATACTTTAGGATAGACAGTTACAATGGCAAAAAACGCAGACACACCAAATGCATACCGGATACAGGTTTGCATAGTTTCGTTATTATTGACCCTCCACTAAATCAGATATGCAATGTGCGGTCATCGACGAACAGACATCGGAAATATTTTGTTTTGACGTCACATATGTTTCTAGGAGTTGTACCACACGCATTAACTCCAAGCATTATCTTAATTGCAATATGGAATATCAATTCGTTAGTTATAAGTAATCGTCATAGCTGAATATATATATACACTTATCAGTGGCGGCTCGTCAGGGGAGGCTAAGGAGGCTAAGCCTCCCCTAAGATTTTTAATAAAATAAATGGTGTTTATTATGTATTAAAATAATGTTTAAGCATTGGCTATATACTAAAACAAAGCAATTTTTACAAAGAGTTTATAATAAATAGTATATTTATTCATTACTTCATTTGAAAATGCAAACAAATTTCCAATAATGCATAAAATCTTACTGCACGCATATTATAAAAGCAAGCAAGGAGGCTAGCCGCAAGTGTGGCTCCACGCCGATGATTAATACCATCACGTATACTTTGTACGGCGATAAAAAATGGGACGGAGGCTTGGCTCCGGTGAGATCGTATGAGATCGGCAAGTTGTGATACGTTGTTGTTCGTAAAACGTTCGCAGTTCACACGTATGCGCTTACATTTTCAATACTGCAGAATAACTGACATCAGTTTTGCGTGGAATCGTTTGTTAGCTCTTATTCAAACTTTACAAGAATACAGAAATAATAATATAAACAAATTCTTAACGAAATTTTAGACACGTTAATCGTTCAGGCAGAAGTTAGATTTCAAGATATACACAAGTTACATTTTTTTGATTTATTGACTTTTGACAAATTCTTAATGTATTCAAAAACTTTCCGTCAAATTTCTTAGAAAACACTTTTACAACAATAGTTTTGTTTTGACGAAATTCATGATCCTCAAATGTTCGGAGAATGTTAAACGTCAACTGAGATGTTAAATTTTATTAATAAAAACGATTTATATGAATGTATGCCGGAAAAAAAAATTAAAAACTACAGCCGCAACACTATGTATCAAAATCGATTAAGCAGTTTATCCTTAATATCAATTGAAAATGGTTTTTTTATTACATTAATGCAAAATGATGTATTTACGAGCGGGTAAGAGAAAGCAATACAGTTTTCCGTGTTTCAAAAAAATATTAAAATATTTATTTTAGTTTTTAAAAAACATAGATCTATTTAGTTGTTATTATCATTTATCAACAACTTATTTTTTATTTATCGTAGAATTTTATGAGTTACTATTATATTTGTTATTTATTATTAGTTTATTTCTGGTTTATTAAGAGTTTATTTTAACTTATTTATTAGCTTTTTACCTATCAACTTATACCATTTATCCATTTTTCTATTCAGGTAAGATTTCACTCTCATCTCTACGTTGCTAGACGAGTAATTTTATTTTATTTTGATTTCTTTTTTATGTCAATTTTTATTCTACACTTCCAATGATGTGTATGTGTGATATTAGGATGATAGTACACTGCGACCTAAAAGATCTATTGTGTCCCCTCTTCTCGCACTTCCAATGATACAGTAATAGATATAAAAATATAATATATATATAAGTCACGAGCCGCCACTGGCACTTATGAGTAATAGATAGACAAATATATCAAATATTTTTATTAATTTCATTATTTTTTAAAGCACTATAACTAGTATTATTGAATTTTCTGGTGTCCGGTTTTCTGTGGCCGATATTTAATGAAAGAAAATTCTAGTTGTAAGTGGAGCTTTAGTGTCTTCTTGACTATGCGGAACACTTCTCCATAATTTTCTTTTATTTTCCTAAATGAGATGGTTTTATTATTCTATATAATTTTATTTTCCGTTACTTCTTATTAATATTCTGCTTTCGTGGTGTGGCGGAAATTTATTCCAAGCAAATTCTTGGAGCTTCCAGTACCCATACTGCAAAGTGACAATGGCCGTGAGTTTAGTAACAAAACCGTAGAAAAGCTTGTGTAATGTGGTTGGATCTGAAAATTGTTTTATGTAAAACCTAGGCTAACGCAAATTCGAGGTTCGATCGAGATGCAAGCCAGGACATAGAAAACATGCTAAGTTCTTGGTTGTACGGCAATCTAACCAGTAAATGGTCCGAAGGATTACACTTTGTGCAATTTACGAAAAGTAGAGCATCAAGTATGTTCCTACGAAGCAATGTTTGAATCGCCTATGAAAGTAGACCTGAAACGTCTTCTTTCCCGTAAGATTCTATCGAACATCTTGAAACCAAAGAAGAACTACAGATTGTAATCGAGACGGTTGATAACGCTTCCACCAATAGTGAAACAGATGATGATTTTGATGTGAACAATATCGCAAGAAGACACTGAATCTGAAGTTAACTTTGCCCCTCTAATCGGACCGATATTTTAAGCCCGCAAGTACACCTAAGAAAATATAGAATGAGTGCTCAAAAAGGTTTAGAATGACAGATAAGAAAATCTTAAGAATTTCGAGTCATAAACTCTCCTCTGGTAAAGTGAAGCTACGGGTACCGGACGTTGACAGAGAAAGAAGTGATCCACGGAATTTATTAACGATGATGTTAGAAGTTCAAAATCACTTTTATCATTGAAGAACAAAACACGGAAGACTTTCACAGTTGTATGCTCAAGATCTACCAGTATCGCTTCAATAATGTATTAGAAAATCATCTCGTTGTGCGGGTCAGGGAAATCAGCGATGTGTTTGCAAAGGAAAATGCAAGTTTTACAAGCGCAATTGTAAAAACTCATGCAAACTTTGTAATTCTAAATGTCGTAACAATCTAACATCTCTTAATATGTATGTACATTTAAAATCATCATCATCATCATCAAAACTGCGGAAAGTAGCGCCATGTTTGTCCACAACAGCCATATTTAATTTTATTTTGACAGGTTGTTGGATTGATCTATTCAAATTTCATTCATGCTACGTCCGTATGACTTAAAATAACCATTTATCGACTTTTTATGTATAAAATATTAGATATTATGGTTCGCAGCTTTCTGGTACCATTTTATCCAACGAAGACTATCCTTGTGATCAGTAACTATTAAAAAACTAAACTTTATCTTCTTAGTCCAATCAATGAAAATATTTATCATATTCACCATTAAGTTACGGCAAATATGAAAAGAAGCTGGTTAATTTGATGAATATGCAATTAGTTATCACATTTACCACACTTAGTGGTGATAATGAATAATAACCTGTAATTATACAAAATCACAGGATTAATCACATTTACCGTAACATTTGGTTAGACGGTGATAAAGTATAATCAATGGATTCATGGATGATTTTATGGAACTTTCCATTTCTGGTCATGTCATAATCATAATCTACTAATGCAACTACTGCTGACAATCCATAAAATAGAGTTACTTTTACGAATATATACTTTTTATTATTGATTTATGGTCCTCCGTTTCGTGAAATTACGCATTATGGAATCTTTTTCAATAGTTATGTTAGTAATTTTGATATTAAAATAATAACAGAAAAATGTTCGTTTTCCAATCCTTATTTATTGTTTATTATCTTTTATGTGCTACATGTTTCGGCCAAAACTGACCATCTTCAGGCAAAATAAAATTGTCAGAGTTTTGTTATGTATTACAAGAATGATGTGTCAAATTTTATATATAGTTGCATCGAGAGAATAAAATTTTTTATAAATACTATTATCTTAAATTTTAATTACTTTTTTAAAAATATTGACGAATAACTAAACACATTAAAACGTATAAATTTTTAAATTTAAGTTTAAAATATCTCGGATTATTACAAACACTACCGAGTGGTAAACACAACTAGTTGTGTTTATATATATTATATATATATTATATATTACCACTCGGTAGTGTGGTAAATTTTTAAATTTAAGTTTAAAATATCTCGGATTATTACAAACACTACCGAGTGGTAAACACAACTAGTTGTGTTTATATATATTATATATATATTATATATTACCACTCGGTAGTGTTTGTAATAATCCGAGATATTTTAAACTTAAATTTAAAAATTTATACGTTTTAATGTGTTTAGTTATTCGTCAATATTTTTAAAAAAGTAATTAAAATTTAAGATAATAGTATTTATAAAAAATTTTATTCTCTCGATGCAACTATATATAAAATTTGACACATCATTCTTGTAATACATAACAAAACTCTGACAATTTTATTTTGCCTGAAGATGGTCAGTTTTGGCCGAAACATGTAGCACATAAAAGATAATAAACAATAAATAAGGATTGGAAAACGAACATTTTCCTGTTATTATTTTAATATCAGAATTACATCACACCAATCCTCTGGAACACTATAGATAGTTATGTTAGTATTCAATATATAAAAGATACAGGAAATAGATTGGTTTTATTGATAGAGCGTTGAAGTTTTGCCAATGTTAGTGCCCGCTAATACTGATCATTCGTAATATTAACCATTACTACAAGGTATGTAAATATAGAGTAGGTACCGGTTTTTTATGCAACTACTTCGACGTGTGGTTTGATGACTTATTCGTGTACTTACGGACATGGTACAGGATCTCAGTCGAGATTAAACACCTCAACTGAATCACCTCCGTCACATTTGAGGTTTAACAAATTGAATTGTCATGTAATAATAGATATTATCCGTGGCATTGACAAATTATAAACCGCAGATTATTGATTTAAGAACATCTTAGGAGGCTGATGTGCAGGTCCTGCTTTCGGGAAAAGAATGCGTTTACGTAAGTTCGACCCACGCTGAGTTATCACTACAATTTTCATACAAGCTGTTGGATCTTTACAGCACCTTATTCTAATATAAATTAACTTACCCAGAAGTTAGTGCAATCAGTTTTATAACAGAACGGCTCTGAAAATCCACCTTATTTGCAGTAAGGTTGTGGTGGTATCAGCAATTGTTTAATTTGTTTTTTTTTTCCAGAAATTCACTGAAAATATTTAATGTCCTACATTAAATTGAAGTAAATTAAAGATATTTTTGAAAATAAATCGAAACATAATCAAAACAAGGTTAAATCATCTTTAACTACTGAATTGGTGAAAAATGTTCTTTTAGAATCAATTTAAAAAAAAAATGTTAAACTTCTAATTACCACCTCAACGTTTTGTTTATTTATTTTTTTCCTAATTGTATTCTGATCAGGACTAAATCTTCGCTAACTTAACAAAATTTTTAGATTTTTAAACAGGCTGTACATATATTAAATGGAAAAATAAACTACTGCACATTTTTTTATATGTGACTGAAGAAATCAAAGCCATCCTCGTTAATATTGGCTACACCCTAAGAAATATTTGCAATTCCTACTGAAAATTCCAGTAATGTATATGGTAAATGTACCAAAAATTAGAAAATATACCTAAAGTTTTCTAATAAATTTCCCAATTTTTGGCAATTTTATCTTATACGTTACTGGAATTTTCCGTAGGAATTGCATATATTTTTTAGTGTGTACATCTTTGTTATAACATTATGACATAACAGCCGATCTATATAATAGTAAACAGATGTGTCAAAAGTCCCGCTTGCTTTTCATGCGCAAGTAAACATCCTATAACACAAACGACCGCATCTTAAAATGTCTAAAATTTTAATTATAGCGCATTAACTACCGCTTATATGCTAGGCACATGCGATTAAATATAGAAGTCAAGGTTATTCATTTACGTATCTTCACAATAAAAATAGACAAGTCGCATCAATGAATAACAAATCGAATATTTAACTACTATTTGCTGACTTATGTGTGTATGTGTAATTATATCCTGGGACTAGCGAAATGGGGATTCCCGTCGTCATATTACTGCGGTGAAACGCACAATATCGGTCAAGGCTTCGGGTATTAGTTATATAATTTACACAAATGATGCTCGTAAGACGTAATGCATATTAGCGATAATTGTAAATAAATATCTGCACACAATGTTATTATACGATATCTTAATTTTATAATTGACTCCAACCATTTGCAAGAGATATATATATATATAGTTAAATTAGAAAAACTGCATCCAACGAAATTGCTTCATTGTTAGGTGCTGATATAGACGGTGAGTATATTTTTTCATAAAATTTGATGGTTTATGTTAAATGACCAAAAGTATATTTTTAAATATAGCGTAAGTGTTGCACAGAACAAGCATATTATTAGGTAGTAAATATTTGCTATGATGACCAGCCTAATAGTTCGCTAATATGTGACATAATCAAATCTGTTCAAAAAGCCATTACAATAATATGAACACTTAGCATGCCAGCTAAATTAATCACCAAATAACCAAACTAAACAACCTTGAGGTGAGAGAGCTAAATAAGGTTGTAATAAAGTTTTTTTTATTTAAGGAAGAGTGACAGCTTATTCTGAACTGTGCTAACAAGTTAGGTGCGGTAACTTTTACATGTTTCTCGATCATTGATTCAAACTATTTTAAAGGAGACAAACAGTTTTTGACTTTGCGTTTTGTAATTCTTTTCCCAATTGCTTTGAATCGATATACCGTTTGATTTAAAGAGATTTTGGCTTTTAATATAAACCAAGAAAAACTAAACCAATGAATTTTTAATGTTTTTTATACAGCGAGATCAAAAACTATATTGAAAAAAATTTGCCTTGGAGAGGAAAATGCCTGTCGTTGGCTTATTCCATTATTTTGATATAATTCTGATGAAATTGTCAGTTTAGTGTCATACTGCCACATTTGTCAATATATTTTCTCTTTCGTATCTTAAATAGTTTTTCAATTATGGTTTTCACCCCGAACGCACAGAACTTACATAGTTGAAGCTTATTTCACAGCAGATGTGCTAGTTAATGGAATTTGACAATACTGCCAGCAATTATGTTTGAACAATTTTCGTGAGCACTTTTACATATGCCTTGCACATAATGTTAGTGTATTTTGCTAGTAAGCCAACGATTCGTACCAGAAGCATTAATTATTGATGTTTGTAATTGTGTGGAAAAAGCCCCACAAAATCTTTGAAACACTTATCGCAAGAAATTGGAGTTTCTTATGGAACATGCCGAAGAAAAAATGAAGAAGTACTTGCACATGTATCTATATAAACTGCAAACATACCAAGCTGTTTTGCCAACAGACCATCTCCGACGTCCATTTTTTGGATTTTCCGTGTCTTGTCAAGAATACACCTAAGCGAACTCAAAACGTCTTAGTGCAGGTGACTAATCAATATTATGTGTTCTTTTATTAACATGGTGTATAATGAGGCACAGCAGAATTCAAAACTTTACTGAGAAATAAAACTTAAGACAGTAGTGACCTTAGAACGTTGAAAAATAAATATAATTACATAAATTTGTAGGTATGTATTTGTTTCTTTCTATTTGCAATGTAAATAATTTGTGAATTCAAAGCGAATATAAATATAGTTCCTCTTTTTTTTTGGATTAAAATTGATTCTATGTGAAATGTTTTAAACATTTTGTAGAGCGACAGCATACGCATTTTCAACACGAGCCCGCCTTTCATTTTTCGAGATCTGAGAGCAGTCGACATCTGCCGCAGACAGTGCGAAGTTCGGAGTCGCTGGCACTATACGTCACAGTTTTACGGCGTAACGTCGTTTTACGTCGGCACGGTGACGTCGACAGTTTCGTAAAATTACATGCCTACACATTATTTACGGTTGATGGACGGCACTGAACATGAGTCATTTACATACTATTTGATATGGATACCGGTGAATTCGAGCTAGGTACAATTACAAATTGGGAAAAGTAGGTTAAACAATTTCCAGCGTTTTCCACGGAAAGTAATTTCAATTATTTGTATTATGGATGGATTATTTACGCGTATACTGCACCTATATGTGGGTATGTTTAACACGAATAGATGGGACCGAGCAGTAATTACGCTCCTATTTCTCCTAAAACTGCTACATAATATTTAGAACGACCATAATTTCCGAGCATGTGGCTTTAACAATGCTTAGTCACTTTGTTTGGGATTTTCCGTGTTTTTTTTTCTGTTTTCAATTGTGTTTTGTGTCAATCTCATTACTTTTTGCAGTCGGTGGGCTCTTCCACCTGCAATTATTGCATATTGTTATAGAATTAAGATATATGTTGTTGTTTTCCTTAAGCTTATTACTATAAATAACTAATTGTTTATATACAGTAAGCTAAAAGATAAACCGTAAAGTGGGTACTTAACTATATTTATACAAAGAAGAAAAAGTGTAATCAAAATTACCCTAATTGTTATAAGCAATACTATATGAAAGATCTACTATCTTACTAGTAGTGACGACTCTGAGGATATATAATGAAGTCTAAACATTTTTGTAGTTTTCCAAAATAGTCACTTGCAAACTATATTTCAGGTGCAACTGGTGGAGGAAGGCACCCTGAACTCTTCATTGGCAAATAGCCAAGTTTTCCCGTTGCGTCTAGTTTCTTTTTATTTATTTTGCTACCCTTTCTTCTAATTCGTATTTGTTTAAAGTTCCGATTATTAATTTTGCTGATTCTGCGCGAGGTTTCTTTTATAAAAGACTGCTGCATGGCATTGGAGAGTTCGTAGAGCCATATGGCGGCAACGTGGTGAAGTAGCGTCTCCATTATACAACTGCCTAAGGCTCATCATCATTTGCTCTCGCGGTTTCTTTCGGTTTGTCTGTGGATCGCAAAATCATAAACATAGAAAGTATATCTGTAGGGAGGTAAATATGCCACTTTTTCTAAAGCCATTTGCCGATACTTCAGTTGTGGCTGGCAGCCTTTAAATCAGATCTATCCAACAATTCGTCTCTCTGGTAAACATGAACGTGCCTTCCTACATGGTTCTGAAGGAAAGTCTCAATATCTTGAGAATAATACGTTTTGGAGTGAGCCATAAATGCAAGATCCAGTGGTTTCATTTTATGTATTGAACAGGGCTTATAATCGTTTAATCAAGTTCAATGACGTCTAGATTACGAGTATGCGAGTAGTGACCATCAAGAATCAGAACTGCTTGGCCATCAGCCCATAGCTTCGTATGTGTAATAAAATGACTAAGCCAGTGAGTAAATAAATTTTGTTGTATCCATCCCTATGCATGACACCCTGCTAGCCGGAGATGCGCCGCAGAGTAACTCCAATTCCACAGTTCTCTTCGAAACACTCCTAAAGCATTAATGCAAGTCACCATGGTCATCAGTAAAGCAGACCACTTTCCGTGCGCTCCATGAGCGCCGATGTGGGGATGACTGTATTGCATATTACTTTAATAGCAGAAAACCAAATGTATATTTAATTATTTCTGATAGAATAAATGTCTTTACTTCTATACTTATATCGGTAACAAGCTCATGTTGCGTCCCTATTCTACCGCATATTCTAGTATATTACGATTTACAGTCCCATAGCGGCACACATGGCGCGCACGGAAAGTGGTCTGCTCTAGTCATCAGTGAACCTCTTTCTGCTGTAGTAATTGTACCAACCTGCTTCTTGGCTTTGAATACGATTATCCGAGAATGTTTGCACTGGACTGTAGTTATTCCACTTTGGTCCATGTTATATATTCTGGATGGATTATTGTAGATTCTTCGCAAGACAGGTTCAAAAATTTCAAAAAAGGTATTAGCGTTTTCTTGAGTAAAGTAGGATGACGAAGAAGAAACCTATGAAGCCAGTTTTTACCAGCTGCTCCTTTTTCCCATGAGAATGGATGAGGTAAGCCGTTCCTTAAGGCGAGTCTGGAGAAGTCAAACCATAGAATCGATTATGCATTACTAATTCACTAATTCTACCTCTATTTCTTCTGGAAGCACAGTTTTCCTGCACATTTTAACGTTATCTTACTCTTGTAGAGTTTTATTTGTATATTTCAAAGAGTTCCTCAATTATTTTTGGGTACATGAAGCTATTTGCAAGCCCTCTAGTACCCCATTTCTTTTCTTCTAAAGGCATTGACCGCCGTCAGTAAACATTCTTCATCCCATTTTTTTTTTGTTAATTTTGCATAGTCATTTTATCTTGAACAAAACACTGAATTTACGTTTTGATAGACGCCTAATATAAATAGTGCGATATTAAAAACTGGTTAGTGTAGGATATTAGTACCCATGACACCTTATGGTTATATGAATAAAAAATGGTTGATGTCGATTGCAATTAATTCTGAATATCCACAGCGATAAACAATCCTTCCTAAATGGGCGGACAGCAAGTGCTCAAAAGTTTTACTTACCTCTAAATCACACTTCAATCTCAGGTGATTTTAAAAACTCTATCATGCACATGCATTTTCAAAATAATTTTTCTAATCGGATGATACAATAAAGCTAAAACAAACGACGACGCAGTGCTGAAATGGTTATTACCGCACACTGTGCTGTAATGAGATATTAACGCACTGGTGAGATGCTTACCGGAATGTAATATGGACCATTAATGTGCAAATTAGAAAAAATACTGTAAAAAACTCGTGTCACAATGACTTTGTAATGCTCTTACATTGAATCACACGCCGCTACGCGGCTCGTTATTCAAACTTGTACTCCCATTACATAAACGTCATTGTGACACTTGTGTATTAAAATACTATTCCATCTATTTCTCGGTAGATATACTACGTTTAAAGCAGAAGGTTTGATATGCGGTTTAAATGTTTCCTTTATACAATTTTACGCTAGTAATGCAGTAGTACAGAAAAAAATCCTTGTGTGATTTTAAGCACCTATGCTATATTTGAGTACTGCCGTCTACTACAAAAGTAGTCGATATTGCAATTGCTAGTAAGATTCATTCTCTTAACCCTTCATAAGATTATTACTTTGGATTACTCTGGTCTTGTCGCAAAACTATAATACTTTTTTTATATTTTTGAATTTGTTTTTAAGATGATGATTTGTATTTATCTTTTTGTTTGCCTTTATTACTTATGTGTTGAAATCTATAGACATTAAAAAGAAATCCAACGCAGACCGGTTTTTAATGAGAAATAAAGATGTACCTACACAGAAGCTCTGATACATTGAATTCTCAATTACTTGGAAAAAAGAAATGACATAAATCAGTTTCTACTAGGCACATTTATTGGATTTTATACAAGCTGCAGCAATAATAATTCCAATACATAATTACCAGCAGTAGTAATTCCGCTATAGCTAATTAAAATCTATAATTGTCAGCTATTTCACACCTCTTAACCAACATTTCAATTTATGACAAATACCACACCTACTGTTTCAATAGGTAAGACTTGGACAAGCAACTTTATTTCCAGCTGCTTTATGCGATTTTAACATCTAATAACAACGGTATTTCTTTTTAACGGAACCTTCTGAAATTAAAGATATAAAGTAATTTGTTCTATCAATTTGTTTTAAAGCAGAATGGAAGACAAATTGTTACTTTTAACAAATAATCAGTATCTACTGGGCTCGTAAAACATATCACTTCTTTTGAATCAACGTATTGAGAATATTTATGTAGAAATAGTATGAGCATTTAAAAAATATTTTGTGTATGGAAATAAAAAATATGGAAAATGCTAAAATTGAAAGATTCTCTTAATATTTTTCTATTCAGCGTGGTTTTTCTTTTCAGTTGCTCTATAATGTTTGATTTTAAAATAGGTGATCTTGGAAGGTTCCTATCGCAACTATGCTTTTAATGGTGATTCAAATTCTGAGATCACGAGATGCACCTCAACAGCCTCAAGTTAGTTTAACACCTTCAAGAGGATGCGAGTTCTTTTGGATTCTTTGTAAATGAATCACAAATCTTAGTAGTTCCGCATAACATAAACTGGTCTATGATTTATATGTCTACCAATATACATAATTTATGGTGTAATTTTCCCAAATATGACTCGATTTTTATTTTTTGCAATATTGCGAAATTATAAACGGAATAACTATTTACTCCTCAACAATACTTTAATTGAAATGAATATCTACTTCAAATGTAATTGAGTTAAACTATTGTGTAAGTAATATTCTAACAACTATTCAATCTAGCTAAATAGTTAACACCTCAGGAGGTAAGGATATAGTTTAATTTCCATGCAAACTGAGCCTTAAGCCGTAAGCAACTTCAAGTAAAAATTCTTATTAGTTTTCGTTTTTAAAAGATTTTGATTGATTTATATTTGGGAAAAATGTTGTAGAAATAAAAAGTAAATACCTAATGGTTAGTTAAGTTAACCGATTATAATTAGTGTAGGTTAATATATCTCGATTATTAGTCTTGTAAGTATTATAAACTACAAATAACAAAAACTGAAGTCTACTTTTGATTTTTTTTTGCATTCCATTAGTATACATTTACTTATGTAAAGTGGGATAAACATCATACTTTAGCGATGAAAATATTAATTTGCAATATCAATGTAGAAACATTTATCTAATTGGTTACAATATGACACAATGTACAATATAATAAATAGATAAATGCCTTATTTCAAAAACATATACAGTTAGATGGTTGGTAGAGGTCAAAGCAAATTAGCAGATATGCAAAATTGTAGATATACTCTGAATATTCAATTAATAAAATTATATCTCTCATAAAAAATGGAAACAACACAACTTCAGGAAACCCACAAATGCGGTTATCCTAATGGCATAGTCAATACCTTCTTTCCTTCGATCATATTCAGTGATTTAGTTTCGCAATTCTGTGTTCATATAGAAGACTTGTAGAAAACAAACAAACTAGAATTTTAAGTGATGTCCTAGGATAAGCTCTTAGTATGAATTCAGATAGTGTTGGATTATTATTAATAATAATAACAGTGACAATACACATTATATAACCGGTACTTTAGTAAAAAAAAAAAATAACCATAGCTTGAAAAAGAAATAAAAGAATAAACAAACGAATCATAAACTAACGACCAACAAAAAATGTTACTTCAATCTAGTTGCATTGAGACTTTAAAACTATTCGGGCTTTAATGAAACTCGCTGCTTAATGCGAACTTGCCTTTTGAGACCAAGTGAGTCTACAATAGGTGATTTCTTGTACCAGTTAAAAAATTGCAGTTGTCTCCGTATTGTTGGAATGTATCTCAGTTATACTTAACGTTAGTAACTATTGTCAAATGTATAAAGAATGAAACATCAATTTCCTATTTTCTTGAAGTATGTCGTGCAACCGTCGTATGTTTTAGATTGTATAAAAATGGAATTCTCTCTATCGAATTCTTCTAGAAGAATGGACTGCAACTCATCAGAAAGTAAACACAAAGACAAAGAACTTACGTCTCAACTAGGGTAGGAACCTGAGGTTCATGTTCCCCCTCGTCGCTGACAAAGCGGGGTGAGATTCAGAAGTAATTTTGAACAAGTTACTCTGTAAGGGATCAGAAAGTAAATGCTTGAGATGTATATAAGCCTACGTTTCTGTTGCTTGTTGCCAAACATGTTCCACTGAATCCCTGAACGTTTCTCATGGTTTCACAATAACGCCACAATTGCGCCTTATAAAAAAATTGTTATCATTTGAGCTAGCTAATTCAAATAGAAAATTTCAAAAGATAATGAAAAATTGTTCGGCGTAGTTCTTCTAAGAAAAACTAAGACATAAAGAAATGAAAGATTAGTGAAAAAATTGTAAGATGCGCTTAATTTAGTTGTTTCAGCAGAAACGATAAGTTAACAGATATTTTGAAAGATTTCTTATTTTTGACAGCAAGATGAAATATAAGGTAGCAAAAAGTTCTTAATTTTACTTTGGAGAAAACGTAGCATTAGATTGTGCGCAGAAGGAGTTCTAGTTTTAGAAAAAAAAAATGTAAATAAATGACCGATATTTTATTTTTATTAGGTACTTCTGCTTCTACTCAAATAACTGTGTCTAGAGTGTCCCATTTTACAAACATACAAACATAAAATATAAAATTAACTCCAAATAAGATACATATCAGAGAACTATAAACCTGTAAAATTCAACCAGAGATGCTGCACAGAGATTGTGGCCGTGTCGTATATTGTAAAAGTAACGCATAACAATAAGAGAAACATCTAATTTCGATATGTGCCGGAAATCCATAAAAATAAGTAGTTCAGGATTCCAGTCGGCGAATTTCATAAAGTCGAATCATGATTTTAATTATTTATGATCGTGTGAAAGTCTACGGGTAACTATAGGTGTGAAAAATATACAATACTGCACGTAGACTTGTGTAGACCTGCGCCTACAGATGATCTGTAAAAACACAATGCACCGACCGCGACGAGAAATCCCTTCGACCGCACTTTCCGCAATAACTGGACGTGATTCGAATTCGCGGCGGGCTCATTCAAAAGTGATTTGACGCAAGGTTAAATATTTCAACAGGTCCCATATTTATGAATGCTCCTCTGTCCTGTGCGGGGAACCTATTTTTTTTTTTTTTAGTCCATATAGTTATGATATTAGATAAGAGTTTCTTATTTTTCATATTTTTTATATGCACGCAATTACATTGTTGGTTAATTTATATGATGCACTTTAGAAACCCATCTAAAAAACCCAAATTTAAAAGTAGAAAAAAAAATTCTGACGAATTATATAAATTTCTAATGTATGTATCTTTACTTATTCAAATTTAATTAGAATTGCATGTTCTGAACTTTGTACGTGGAAAATTTTAACGAAATTATTGGTTTGTAAGACTTATTTACAAGTTCTTTTAGAATTTACAGTATTTGGGAAAGGGGGTGACAAGAGACAGGTTTAAACTTGTCGCCTCAATTTGTAAGGCAAATAATACTTTAAAACAACAACCTTACATAAATATGCTCACAATGTAACTTTCAAACCAAGAATCCTTTTAGTACTACCTACATATATTTTAATTTTTTATATTTCTAGTTTCTTCTACATTTAAGGGTGCCAAATAGAAACATACTTATAAATGCGCCATGTAAATCTAATATATTGTTCCTATTTGATGAATAGAAAAATGTAACAAGGGTACGTTGAACAGATTATCCAAATGAAACTCTTCTCATCTATGTGTTTGTTGGGATGAAACAGAAACTCCAAAAAACGTTGGAGTAAGGATTTTGGCAACGTGGTGTATCATGTTTGATAGGAATATTTTCCAAAACACAACATGTTTTTCCATCTCAATATATACAGATTTTTTCGCGATCGCTCTTGACCATAGTATTTCTTCTAAACCTGAGTGTACACCAGGAATAGATAACTGTACTACTGCCGACATATATCCTTCTGCTATACTTTCTCCAGAAGTTCTTACACCAATTTCTTCCACGTTTGCTCTGTTGGGTTCTTTTACTTCTCCAGAGCAATACTGGCCGAGAATATGGTGGACGAAATCGTAGAAAGAGGAGGAAAAGAAACGTTGGGAAAGAAAGAGGGCAATGAGCTAAGGAGCTAAAGTTATGGAAAAAGAAATGTTAAAAAAAAAGAAGGAAGCTTTGGAATAAAACTCGTCGGATGAAGAACTAGAAGAAACCCTGGTACAAGGTTCTTATAATGGATGAGAAGAAATGAAGAGAATAATGAGTGCTTTAAATATATTGAAGATGGCGTGAAGGGCGACCTTATAATTGCAAAAATACTGTCGAAAATAGGAAAATAGGGGTAACATATCTGGCAGGAGTAAAAAAGAAGGTACAAGCTGGATTTGCAGTAAGGTATTATGAAGTGATACTTCCGTCGAATTGTTTCCAATCCGTGGAGAGCTCTACTTTTGACTTTTTCGTAGCTACAAAATTTAATGTGCCAGATTTAAAACGATATACACATATTGTATTTCAATTTTCAAGTATTTATCTTCCTAGTTCCAGTTCTTATCTACAGTAACTCAAGACAATATCTTTATTTCTATGTTTGAGATATATAGTTTGAGCTATAAGCTTTCTGGTCTCGAATTGCTGTTTGTATGTCCCTAACCATATCATTTAAGAGAAATATCCAAATTATTCCAGTAGCGCGGTATAGATTTCAGAATGGTTTTTCTGTAATATTGTAAAAATACAAGTAGCAAAAACATCTTTCAAACAATCCCCAGGAGAGGCTGGTGGTAGTATATTTCTTTTATAAAAATCCGAAGCGTTCCTTTCTATTCTACATCAAATTTTTGTAGTTAATTTGGAATTTTGAAGGTATTTCTTTCGTCAATTTCTGTATTTTCCACAATTAAATGTTGAAGTGGTCATGGTTTTAGAATTCCCATTGCTCTAAAAGACGTAAGCAAACCTATAATGGAGAATTTAATCAATCAACGATATATGACGAGCATGCATCTTTCGACCTTGATGAAGCTTCTGAAATTACTTGCATCCTCGGTTGTTTCACGAAGAAACCTTCTGGAAATCTTTAATTATATAATATATTATAATAAAGCAAAATTTTCCTCCGCTGGCTATTTATACATATACAGTCAGCTATAGGACAAATAATTAACTATAGTCATTTGTTAAAAGCGATGTTCTCGTATATCATCCTGTATAATTCGTTAAGGTAGAAGAGGGCAGTCCTATGCCGAAACGTTGCTTTTGTAAAAGAATATACTTAGTTTTATTTGTCCTACATCTGAATTTCAACTAGAGCGTTTCCTAAAACAATTTATACTATAGGAAGTACTTACATTACAGTGGATATGTTTGACATAATCTTATTAATAAAAAAAGTAAATCTTTGAGCCAACCTAAGTGAGGTCTTGTGGTTTTACTTCCTTACTCGATTATTCCCACGGGTTCAAATTCCGGTCTGGCCAACTATAATAACTTTTTTTTCCGAGGTCATAAAAATTACGCTAGAGACTTTAACTCAACGAAAGTTGGAAGTGCACGACAAGTAATACCTCTTCAAAGGATAGCTTAAAAATTGTAGTTGATTCTACTATTAGTTATTGGGAAGAGATAAGATAAGAGATAGATGTGTAGGAAGTACCTACATTTATTTCATTGTTCTTTTTTTCCTTAATAAAGGAAGATATATTCGATAATATGAGGACTATGTAGCAGTTTCTAGCTTCTATAAATTTTATATAAAAATAACCCCAAATTATTATATTAATAATCATTGACTTAATATGACCAAAATAATACCCCCAATGTTTGGCGCAGCTACAAACACACTAGTGCTTTTATCATTGTAAACGTATTAGATTAGTACTTTTATAAAACTATAGTTAATCTGGAATATCTTTCCACACTTATTAAATCTTTAATGCTTCCTGTACTCTAAAATAGTAAAAGAAGATTGTTTAACATCCTGTAGATGAGGCTTTGGTGGTATTGTCATCGCAATGGATATCACTTTTTATTTCTAAGGAGTTATAATGAATAGATTTTAACTTCCTTCCACATCCTGAACACAGTTTGCATACTAGATACAAAACCTAGCAGTAAATGCACTGTCAACCACTTTTGGATTTTCCATTGTGACTACTTGAGATGGTGTTTGGAGATATTGTTAGTTAACTGACTAACTTTCATGTTTGTAATGAGTGGAATATTTTAGAGCTTACTAAACATTGATGACTTATCACGATTGTTATTGCTAGTCTTAGATTATGGTCGTTAAACAATTATAAAAAGTTATTGCAATTTGAGTAATAACGCATTCCAGTGCGCTAATTACAATAGCTCAAACAAGTGGAAAGTATTTTTGCTGCGAGTGTAATTTGTATACACAACAAAGCTGCATCGTTAAATCGACTTTATTTGAAGATTTTAGTTTGCTATTCATAACGATTTGTGGTTCTATTAATATCCAGATTGCGGATTGAAGTGTATCTAATCTCATATTCTTATCGAACAAGAATAGTTGTGAGAGGTTAAGAGACCGTACGAAAATTAAAATAGCTCGACTGAACAGAATTTTAAACGCTTTAATTAGCATTACAGATACAAAGAATTATACAACACGCGTGTTATAAAAATTATTATTGACGCACGATCAAGTGGAACTGTACGTTTTCCTAATGGGTGACCTGCGCCGGTGGGTATTTCTCAATAACGTTCAATTACCCGACGCATTAGACGTTTTCTATTGTTCTAAAAATTTGCAAGAGTAGTTTAATTCCCCTCTTGTGATCGTATCTATTAGCGGTTTATTTGTGGGTAATGTAATACTTCTATTCTTCTACTATTTTTTGTGATGCATCATTGTGTATTTTTTTACGTGCGTCCGTACAATTCTTAAGAAAAACAGATAAGTTGTGCGGTTTGATGCATTATGTGATTTTTGTCTATAGATCAAACGTTTACTTACAGAGCTTCTAGGCATTTAGATTTTTTATCGAATAAATATGACAAAATAATTCTAACCGTTAACGTTAAAAGTGACATTATACTACTTTGTTTGGTGTATGTGTCAAGCAAAATATTTTCGTTCTGACTGGAGAGCAGGTAAATGTGAGTGTAGCTCATAGTTCTTGCGTTACTTCTACTTCAACTTGTTGATCCTTAATTAAAAGTGTCATCATTGCATGAACCAAAGAAATAATCATTCATTTTGAAATGCACAGTTGGGTAAAATGGGATACCATGCGGTCGTCTAAAACAGGATACTATCCCGTATTACCCAACTCCTTTTATATTGATATCACTCAACCAAAAATATATATTTTTCCCATTCAGGTGTAAATCAAAATGGGAAAGTATAAAAGAAAAACCCAAAGACAATCCTGGGATGCAGAAAATATGCACCAAACTGTGGAGGAAGTATTAGAGGGTAAAATGGGGTATCTAAAGGCTTCCAAGCAGTTTGAAGTTTCTCGTACAACTCTTGAAGCTAGAGTTAAAAAAATAAGGAAAGGAGTGCTTAATCGCAAAGAGTCATCGAAGAAAAAATTGGGCCGCCATACACCAACATTCTCTCCAGAACAAGAAGAAGAGCTAGCGCAATAGGTTTTGTTTATGGAGGCACGATTATTTGGTTTCACACTAAATGACTTCAGAACTTTGGCGAATCACTTGAACCATAGATTCAACCAGAACAAGAAAAAAGCCGGTAAGTCCTGGATATATGGTTTTCTAAGTGGACATCCAAACATCAAGCTGCGCACTCCGGAGCCTACATCGGTTGCAAGAGCCATTAGTTTTAATAGACCTGCTGTTCAAAAATATTTTACGCTGTTGTCTGATGTACTCTACAAACATAAGATTCTTCCCGAATGTATTTATAACGTGGACGAAACTGGCATTATGACAGTACCAAAGAAGAGGTCCATATGTCTATCACTGCGTGGAAAAAAGCAAGTTGGCTGTGTATCTTCAGCAGAACGTGGTGTTCTTGTCACAGTGGAATCACATTTGCATGAACGCCGCTGGAGTGTTTATGCCGCCAACATTCATTTTCCCAAGAGTCATTCAACTCACACTAAAAACTTGGACGTAATTGAAAAAGCCAGAGCTAACAACGTTATACTGCTATGCTTTCCACCATACACTACTCACAGATTGCAACCGCTAGACATGGCGCCACTCAGCACGTATTACTCTTCAGAAGTCCAAATTGGATGCAAGAACATCCAGGACGCGCTGTTACTGTAAACCAAATAGGAAAGCTTTTTGGAAACGCATATATGAAAGCCGCATGCGTACAAAGCAGTTAGTTGATTTAGAAAATGTGGAATACATCCACTTAATCCTTGCTTCTCCAGACTGGATGTTCGAACCGGCTGAAACTACGAACAGATTAATGGACAGTGAAAATACCAATGTGATCGAATATCCTAAAACACCACCCAAAAGTTCACCAGGTGGGCCAACGCTCATTACACCGACAAAATCAGACGATGATCAAGCGATGATTTGCGGACCTATCTCTATAAAAAGTTTTTATGATAATCCCATTCCCTCATGTTACGATAGCAGTCCCTTTTGTTCATCCACCGCCAGAATATTTACAGTAATCCCAGAACAAATCAATCCCATTCCACATTCAGAAAGGAACATTAATGCTGATGACAAAAGGCGAGGTAAAACTGCTATATTATCTTGCTCGCCATATAAACAAGAACTAGAAAGATCTATCACAGAAAAACACAAGAAAATACGAAAGCGTAGTGTAGCTGAGGAAGCTTCAGCAAGCTCAAATAAAGAAATACAAAAACGTGTAAGACGCCTAAAGGTTATCAAAAAGATACCAAAAAGAGTAGAATATAACAGCAGTTCGGAAGGAGAAGAGAGTGATACGTCGTGCATATATTGTACGGAACTTTACTCAAACTCCAAATCAGATGACGGCTGGGTAAAATGTCAAAATTGTCAACGCTGGGCCCACGAAGCTTGCGCTGGAGTAGATCACGACGATGATGAAGAGTATTAATGCGATTTTTTCAAATAAAGTAGTCGTTTTCTTTTGTTTACTTAGTTTTATGAAAAAAAAGTTTGAGTTACCTTAATGGTTAAAAGTTTCTTTATTCTCGATTTTGGAATCTTTAAAATAAAGTTCTATTTTTTGAGTTTTCGTTTTTTCTTTTAGTGGAAAAGCAATTAATTAACAAAAACATTTACTATCCCGTTTTACCCGACGGTTAGGGTAAAACGGGATATTTGACACCTAAGTAAATAATTATAAATTATGATTAGGTATATCTATTACCAAATCACAAGAGTATGGATTTATTTAAAAAGGGCAAAACCTAAGCGAAACTGTAAAAAAAGGAAACATTAAAAAATCTTCTTTGGCAAAAAAGTTATTGAAGTTCAAACACTAAGTATCCCGTTTTACCCAACTCTCCCCTACAAATTAATTTTCTTGTCCCTCTATTTTTTGCTATGCTATTACAGGCACGATTTTTGTAGAGGTGGTTAGGAATCAGGAAGAAAGCACATATATAGACGCAAAAGGAATTTCCAGAGAAAGTTTAATTATTTATAAAGTATTAGACCTCTACGTAGTCTGAACAATCTTTTACCGATTTTTCCATGTCAGGTTGAGTGTTCATATGGGCTTGCATCCGCATTACATTTGGACAACTTTAAATAGGCAAATTATAATTTTACAACTTTTATGATTGCCATATCGTGGAATATATGAAAGAAAACTGCATATAAATAACCTTGAGAGTGACAAAGCTTTTCAAAACAAGAGCTAGGTCAAGTACCTACGACCCACACGCCGTAGTGTAACATCGAATCCTTTGTAGGAACACCGGACAATGGTTATAAGAGGTGAATCGTAAAAGAAAAATGAAAGATGTGGTGGATATATGTTAACACATTTTGACCTTCTTTGCGTACGCGAAGCGTTGAACGATAGGGAATGTGATGAGAATTAATTATTTCACCTGGGAACCCGGGAACGACACATGTGGTTGATGCATTATTAATTGTAAATATTTAAGAAATGTGACACTCATCTGTGTGTTAACGCAAGAATTTGTTGTGTACGCTTAAAATTCTTCCTGGCAATATCAGCTGTGTCATTAGATACGTACTTGCAAATATTATACATAGAATAAGCAGACTTTCTCGTGCGAAATGACTTTATTTGCAAAGCTAATTATAACGGTTTGCTTAATAGTTAAACAATGATGTTAAAATGTGTACGTTTCGTTATTCCAACAACTCGTGCCTGTATCTTACTTATGCTTGTTAGGCTCGAAACATGAATGAAGATGTACAAATGTATGTTCGTCAATTAAATTTATTTACGTATTAGATTGTTTAAAGTGGACGTATCGTTTTAAATACAGGTACTTATGTGGATGCGTACAACAGTATATGTAATGTTATATGAGGATATTGTGCTCAACAAGTGACGCCTATTGGGAATATTGCACAGTCACTGTGACGCTATACGATAGTATGCCTATTTATACCTGTTTTCATTCTAATACTGTTTTGAACTCTGTTGATCTTAAAGAATCTTCCAAAATTTATCATGCTTTCAGAAGTTCAATTTTGATTTCATTGATTCCAAGTTAATTAATTAATTATACCAATATGTCGAGGATATTTTAAAATAAACTGCAGCTGTATTTTTCATTATTAAGTAAGAGATTTTCTTGACAGATTGGAATTAAGATGCTTCTGCATGCAAAATGCTTGAAATGGCAATCAGAATGTATAGTTTTATATTTATTCCCTCAAAATATATTGCGGTCTTATATGAAGGAGCTACAGGCGCACACTAAGAAGAGAAAGATTGATCTTACAGGAAATATAGATTTCACTATAAAGAGGTTTCAGAGTTATTCACAAGCTTTTTTAATTATCTCTTTCTTCTTTTCTGCTAATAACGTTTAAAACTATATCTAATAAACTTATAATATGCCTAATATTTTTCATATAATATTGGTGATATTATACAACTAATCATATGGATTTGATTTATTGTTAATTTAAGTCACACTGAAGTGATTTTAAAGCATATATTTGTTTATATTGCTTATTGTTGATATTAATTTACAAGTTCAGATCGATAATTATGAACGTAACAATGTTATCGTCAAATAATATAAGCTTATATTTGTCCATTGCTTCAATTCTACACCGTTTCCAAACTATCCTAGATCTCTTACTACACAGTAAAAAATTTCTGCGTGTAAAGCTCAAAAAGTAAATGGTAAAAAGTTTGCGTGTTAAAATTAACACCTAATTTGGTTAAAGTTGCATTTTGTTACCAAAATCAATTAGGTAAAGACATCTTTGCCCAATATTTGAAATATCTACACTTGGGGGTGTAGAAGTTGACTTCGAAAAGATAGGGGCGTACATATGTACTCCTGCGCATGAACAATTTCCATCAGGTACATGTAATAAAGAGAGATAAACTTACAGACTACTAACGGACAATTGACACGTGATCGGATTCGTATTGAAACATGAATCCTGTGCCT
This sequence comes from Cetonia aurata, assembly GCA_949128085.1. NCBI lineage: Eukaryota > Metazoa > Arthropoda > Insecta > Coleoptera > Scarabaeidae > Cetonia > Cetonia aurata. The sequence goes on along the minus strand of OX421886.1, from coordinate 18,619,837 downwards.
CTGCTTTTAAGATGTTTATAGTTTATACGTACATATTTTATGTTTTTTTGCAACCATGATGTTAATATGAATTAAATGCAAAAGTATGATTAAATGGCTGAGTATTAGTGATTCGCCTATCCCGTCGGCATATAAACATCGCATATCAAACTGTAAGTAACCAATTACACTATTTTGAACAATAATTAGATATGTAGGTAGGTACATAATACGTATCGTTTACAACCTATATTCTTTGTTGCTGTATTTCGTAAAATATTTGTCAGTTCTAAAAGATTTTTATGACATATTGTAGGTTATGTATATATGACTAATCGCACAGAATGTAATCCCCTGTTTAGTCTAGTTCCGGTGGTTAACTCCATATTCCTTAACCTAACTGGTAGCGAGAAGTTTGAAATGTAATATATATATTTTTGTTAATATAACTGTACTATAATATTGCCGTGCTGTGCAATGGTTTTTCTTTTATTGCATAGCTTGTTTATTTAACCTTAATTATTATTAGTAATATTATTGATATATTGTTCCAAGGCATATTTTTGTTTAATCATTAGTGTGCGTATTCGTTACATATATTATAGTGCATGTCGTTTAAACTTTGTTCTGTACATTGCGCGTTTTGCGAGAAAGCAAATGTTTAAATTCTGTTTTATACAAAAAGATATTCGCAAATAAATTTTTATTAGCAAATTGAAGTTTCTTTTGGATCACTTCACCACCTTACGTTTATTAGAGTGCTTAGCGTATATATACTGTACGATATACATTTACAGCTAAAAGCACCTTAATTACACTTACGTTATTCAGTGTAAAAGCTACACCCATGTAGTGTACCTCTAACTAACACCCAAAGGTGTAGATCATCTCTTGGTAGTTTACACTGGCAAGTGTCTTACATTACACGTTTTAAAGTGTAGGATTTACCAAATCGTTTTGGTAAATTTTACCAAATTTCACAGTGTAAAATTTACCAAAAATAGTGTGGACTTATATAGACCACTTTTAGTGTTAATTTCTACACGCAATTTTTTACTGTGTATATCAGCTTTAGACAGTATGCACTTACAAGATAAGAAGCAGCGACAACATCAGTTTTGCGAGTATAGGAAACTGTTTGACACTTGGAAGCTATCAGCATTGTGATGCTACAGGTCAATATTATCATACGGGAACTCCACACCGCCCATACTTGCAATGGTGTGGTAAATTTTTTACATAGTTGCTGTAGGCCACTTATATATACAAACTGCGAAGAAGGATATTTAAATACATATAATATAAACAACAGGCACCAACACTGACCCCTGGAGCACGCCGGATATTAAGTGGATCGTGCAAGTTTTAAGATGAACAATGGCATTTCTTCAAAAATCAGAAGAAAACAGCGTAATCTTTACTGAAATACATCAGGAAATATGTGCAGCAACTGCAGATATTTTACGTCATGTAAAAGGGACACTTCCAACACGTATCCCCGTTTTGGAAGTGCCTCTTTTACATGACGTGTTCACAACAAAATCATTAACCATCCGTAAAAATTACACTTTAGTGTTAGAACAAACTGTATTTTGTCTGTACCACACAACGTGGGCGCTTTTTCGATCAATGAGCAAATTTGGTTAAATAATCAAATTTAAATAAAAGAAGATTTTTTTTAAAGCAGAATGGAATTGCATTGTCTACGTTCGTATTACTATCCAGCATTGAAGTCCCTCGCTTGATAATGTACGGGTTCCAAAGCATTATATAAAGGAGCAGCTATCTATATAAATAAAATTGTAATTTGCTTCGTACCTGACCGACCATCGGCACAATGTGTTAGCATATCAAGATGCAGCTTTTTTCTTAAATCTATTTATAAGTGAGTATTTTCAGCTGTGTTTAATGACAATATGACCACTTAAAGTCACTCAAATCTAAAGTAAAGAAAAAAATTGTCGTTTTTCTGCTACGACTAGTGGTTGACGATATTACCACGATGATACACTGAACCAAAAATATGTCCCGAGACAATAAAAATTTCATTGTTCTCACGAATTTTATATTAAAATTGGTCTAAAGAACAGAGTTCATCAAATAAATGAAAAAAAAAAATTATTAAATGACGAAGGAATTTATTGGACAATAAACTGTGTTCATTGTATTAATGACCAAAGTCATTGAAAATGAAACGGCTTAATGAAATACCTATGTTATTCTTGTAAAAGGCGCCAGTTTTATAATAAACGTTTTCATTCAACCTATGAATAAAGGTCATTAAGGTATGTTATCCGTTCGTTCTTGCAACAAATTGCAAGCTGTTAAAACGGACAGGACATCATTTAATACTTTTTTGCGTTCATATCATAAATAAGCTGTATTAACAACGCATATTCACTTCCTGTTGATATTATCGACAAAATTATTTATTGAAGGAATGTAACAATAGTTACTATAACAAATATTGTCATAATGATAACGTATTTATTTCGCTAACGAATCTTGTTATTATATTATTTAATCAGAGACCGAAAACAATATTTTATGATAGAACAAAATATTTCGTTGTGTCAATGAAAATTCACCGAATAAATGTGGTTTATTGATATAACGACCAGTATTTTTCTCAGTGTACTGGTGGGTCAGATAATAGCGGAAATACAACATATGGGCGTGCGTGAAGATGGGTGAAGAAAAATACTCTGTTTCATCAAGTAAGCAACAGTTGCGTATTATTGGCGTGAGCGATTTGCATCTGCTGTGTAGTTCTATTGCAGATATTAACCCTGTCATACAGGTATTTTGCAGCTCCAATTGTTTATGTTCTGGGTGATCTGATTCTGCCATGGTTTTCTGTGTAGTATACTAGTTTTTATATCTCTGTATCTCATTTTATGGAGTAGGACAACTATATGAATGGAATGGCATTCTGCTTTTCCAATTCTATGGTCTATTTGATTGAATGTTCCATGCTGTTAATCTCTGTAAGATATTCCTCCAAAGTATTTATACAATGTGGCCATATGACGAAGGTGTCGTCAACGTTTCACAGCCTCGGCTTGAGATGATGTATTTGTTTTGCTGTTTGTTAAAACTGTTCCATATATATGTTGCTCAGAATTGGTGACAGAGGGGAGCTCATCGCCATCCCAAACTCTTGTTTGTAGAATTTGTCTCCTACCTGCAAGTACGTTGTTTCTGTGTACATTGTTAGTAGGTTCATGATGGTGTTGACACTCAAAGTGGTTCTTGTTCGCAAGGTTATCGTCTTTCAAGACTTTTTCTTAGTGTTTTAGCTGTTGGTATATTTGTAAAGAGACTGGTGACATCGAAGCTAACTAACCATTGCGTCATATTGATTTAATCGTAGATTCTTTATTTTTTCAAGTCCTCTGTGTTCTTAACAGCGAACCCTGTAAGGTCTGTTTGAGGGCTTTACTATCTGTAGTAGGAACTTTACAAGTGAATTCCCTGAACTGACTATTGGTCGTAATGGAATATCTGCCTTGTGAATTTTTGGTAGGCCGTATAGAGTTGTGGAGGTTTGTTGTAAGACAGTGTGAGTCGTATGTGGTTGTTAGTGAATTCGTTTCTGTATTTATAGGGTGCTTTGCAAATTCTAGTCTATTACAAGCTAGAGAGTATAAAGACATACACAAAGATCCTATATCATCACAGACGCTTCTAAAGTGTATCCCTAAAATGCTTGAAAATACCACCTTTTTCTACTTGTGCTGCTTTAAAGAGGCTGTAAAGTCGTTGTTAAATCCCTGCAAATATTAACTGCACTTTTCTAATTTATTTTAGAATACATTGTTTTTCTCTGTCTTGGAGAAATTTTGGCAGTAACAACAGTGACAGTGATAGGTATGCGCACTCCGGCGAGACGAATGACGGCTATAGAGTGGAATATTTCAGATTATTTTGAAGTAAAAATAGTACAAATTACTATGCAACTAAATGTTTAATGTAAAACTGCAATAAAAAAAAAAGATAATAAAAGTTACCCAAGAAATGCTTTTATACGATCTCAATATTTATGGGTAATATATAGCTTTGATGATTTAATCGTTTGTATGAGTAAGAATTATACTATCAAATTGGCGTAATATAAACATTGGACTTTGTGCAAACACAAACACAAATATAAACAATATCTAACCCTGTGCAGTACAATATTATTACAGGTTTAAGCGCCATACGAATAATTGCATTCCGTGAATCAGAATGTTCATTGATACTACTAACCTACATTAACAAAATGAATCAACCGACAGACTGTGTGGTGGCTATGGTGCGGATCGGCGTCCTTCAGTTTCCGTAATCGTAATACCTGTGGTGTTTAACTGCCTTCAGTATGCGGGTGCGCTCGTTTTAGTGAGAACCAAATTGCCATTTGCGTCAAAGGATTTTTACCTATTATTTAAGTGCAACGGTGTTTAAAGATTCCCCGAGTCCGCGCAATGATGTAATTGCGTTTATTCATATTCCGATAGCTTTATTTCAATGGTATTCGCATGCTAAATCATTCCCTGGATTATTGCTCAATATTGTTGGAAATGAAATGCCGGTATAAATAATTGTTTGCCGCTGCTGTGTGTTCGTTGCGGTGATTTACTTCAACGTAAAACAAAATGTTTCATTAGCATATTTCATTGCATATTTTTCCATCTATATTGTTATTTTCCAGCTCGGCTGTGATTAAGTTGCAAATCCAACAACTGTTTTCATTACTAAAATATTTCTTCACTTTGAATTGCGCAATATAATTTTTCTGATTGTTTTACACAGTTTTTATTTTTTTAATAAATTATGAGCATATTAACAGTGGAAGGGTCGTTACTTTTGTAAATTGGGATAATTTTTGCGATTTTAAATTTATCCGGAAACGCACCTGTCACAATATATGAATTAATAATGTCGGACCCCGTTGGTGATGTTGAATGTAACCTTTGTATTACAACTTACATCTCGTTGGATGTGATAGGTCGTAAGAAAAGACATGCACTAGAGGAGATTCTGTGGTTCTTTAAAGAATTAAATGAATTCTGTTTGCTAGTACTTGTAGTACGTTGAAGAATCGATCGAAAGTTCTCGTTAAATGAATTACAGATTATCTCAGGATCGGATATTAAGTCACCCGTTTAATTTAATGTTTTTACGACTTGAACAGGCAGCGGTTTCCGATTTAATAAAATTCCATGTTGATTTTATAATATTATTTGAGTTTTTAATCAGAAAACGAGTACATAGAAGTTTTGAAGCTTCTTCTTTTAGAATGACACAATATTTTTTTATAATATAATAATTCTGCGGTTTGGAACTATTCTAAATATAAATATCTCTTTGTGGTACACGATTTACGGATACCTTGAGATAACCAAAGCTTGGGAGGTATGATTTTGACTTTTTTTTTAGATTGAAACATATACTAAAATTTGTATTTATTATACCGATAAACTTCTTATTTTTAATACTAAATATTCTTCTATACTTATAGGCGATCTCATTCGGTTTGTCACAAACTAATGATAAAAGTTGATAATTATGATCTAATATATCCAGTATCGATCATGATAGTGGATACTAAATCAGCGATATCTGGAAACTAGCGATTCGGTCTCATTACACTATAAACTAGGCGGTACATCGGATGTGACAAGGAGCAAGAGGCAACAACAACAGTCGTTCAAAACTTCTGAAGAAGGGGACCGTAAACGTCAAGCCAAAAAAGCAATAATGGGACAACAAAGACATATTTACTATATCTCTCGTGAAATATTGCAGCTATTATGAAAGAAAAAATTAACACAACGTCTTGAATTTAAGGATATTTAATTTGGCAGTTATATTCCATGTGCATTTCTTTGTTTATATGTACGTCATAAAATAAAAAACCGAAGAACTATGATTATTAAATGGACACTACTTTCTAAGTAAGTTTCTAAGTATCTACTCATTGTGAAACGGTGGAAAATTGATAAGATGGAAGGCCCGTGATATCATCAGCGTATGTATGTATTTAACTAACCCATATCCGGTCTTAGAAGAACTGACAAGATGCCGGTAGAACCACTAAATAACCCACATATCCTTTTATAGTCATTTCCGTGCGATTTTTCTAATCTTTATCAATAATGATAGTAAATTATCAGATTCTTGTCCCAGATTACTAAGTCCAATTAATCATTAACACTTAAGACTAGAATACTCTTACGTAAACAGTAAAAGCAAACTCATCTCGTTTCTATGGAACTCGATCACATCCATTTGTTTTGAGTGAAGCGTATTTAATTATCAAATCATTATAGTTTTGCGGTTACCCACTAACTGCCTGGATATGTTATAACTATACCGAATAATTATTTGATTGGGAGATGAATAGAAGTACATATATGTGTATAAATGCATGTATGTACATGGATAATTACATATGACTACATTATATAGTAAGCATATAAATAGTATAATGAGAATAAATTTAAAAAGGAAGATTGTTTAACGTGTCTCAACCAGAAAACTAGTTACATACTCAAACCCTGTAGTTGAATAATTACAAGTTACTATTACAAACTGTACCGTGTGCTGCTTCTTATGAGTTCTAAAACGTTTTCAATAGCGAAATGAAATTTAGAAATTAAGCATGGGACAAAGTCAATAAATATTTATCACTTCTAGTTTAACCAGAAATTACGGCTTTCCAATCCCTAAGTATATCCATATATATTTTATATATATATATTAATTCTGTGATTTACTGTTATAATAACAGAATACGGGTTTTAATAATAAATAAATACTATTTGTATTTTAGGTAACGTTTCGGAATTTTTATTATTCCTAAAATACAAATAGTATTTATTTATTATTAAAACCCGTATTCTGTTATTATAACAGTAAATCACAGAATTAAAATAAACAGGACAAGCCAGTGTCGTGAGCGGCTTTAGATCCACTAATCTTACCTATATATATATATATATATATATATGTTAGAAAAAACCTGGAAAAACCTCTGAATTTTTGGAATCCGGGGCTATTCAAGATTCTCTTTCATTTTAAAATATTTTCAGGGTCTTACCACTTCCGGTTATACCGGAAGTCGCCATAAACTTTCTTATTTTAAATAGAACACCCTGTATATTATTTCATTTTTAAATTCTTGAGAAAATTTTATGATGAGTTCTAATAGGTTTCCCTATACCTATTTTCAACTGCTACTTAGATATCTTGATTTCTTTTTTGAAAATTTTGGGAGATGTAGTGTTATTTGCAACACAGTATCTTTTGCCCATTTTCGACTGGTAATAAACACTTCTAGGGTAGATGGAAGCACAAGAATGACACATTCGAAATCCACATTGACAATTGATTTGTCGCATACAGGCTGTCCAAAACTGCATGACCAATTACAAAAATTTCAAAGTTGAAAAAGCTCTTTTTGTCAAATGGAACATACTGTATATTATTGGATGATCAGATGCAGAATTTAATTCTGCATCGATTCGCTATGACTTTCCCTATACCTATTTACAACGGTTTTCTTGTTATTCCATATTTTTTACTAAAATCTAATAAAACTACAAAATCGTATCCAGTAAGCATTGATTATAAGAGGAATTAGAACAAGCAACTTGACAGTTGTTGATTTTATGTCACAGTAGTACAATTCTATTTTGCTAATTCTATGAAATACAGTTAATAATGGATCCGGTATAACCGGAAGTGGTAAGACCCTGAAAATATTTTAAAATGAAAGAGAATCTTGAATAGCCCCGGATTCCAAAAATTCAGAGTTCCAGGTTTTTTCTAACCTCGGAAACTTCTTACGAACGGCTACCGTGGAAAACCCTGTATACATATATAAAATTGAAAATTATCAAGTTGTTTCTGCAGAGATACGATCAAAATATTTTGTGATATCTTTTGACGCGAAAAGTTTAGCTTTTAAACTTTGTTTTTTTTTTAACGAGATGATAACTCACTAAAACTCATGAAAGAGTACTAAATTTGTAAAAATCATCATTCACAATATATATAAATATTATAAATATTTGATTTTTTATTGTTTACTTTATAATCACAAGTACTTACTCAAATATTTCTAAGGCTTCCTTGTAAATTAGATGTGGGAGAACATTTTACGTTATGCAACAGGCTAAAAACCCCATCTTTTATTCATAGTTTATAGCATGCCTCATGTGAAAATTCTTTATTTGCATATTAATTCCAATAAATATGTTAAATAAATGGTACTACATTTATATAGGTATATAATACTTCGTTTTAGTGGAATTTAATTTATGTAATTGTAGTTAGTCATGAATTTAGGTATTCCATCGTTCTACCTGCCACGTTCATCAGTTCAACCAGCAAATCGTTAACCATAAAGAGTAAATAAATTCGTTAGTTCGTCAACATTCAAGGTAGCAATCCACACCTACGCTCTGACTCACTCAATACAAATTCCGATACACGATTTCTACGTTTATTTCATAATATTCCACAACCAGTCGGATCCCAATACCTCCGATAACTAAATAATCATATTACATGTGATAAAATTCCATTTGAATCAGAGAATACGTTCCGATTTACCGTTCGTATCTTCTACTTTAAAACTCGGAACAAGAACAGTGAAAGTAGCTTGCATCAACAGCGGAGCCTGATACAAAATTGGAACGACAATTCCAATGCATTGAATAAACACTATAACTGAGATTTCAGTTGACGTCATAACTTTTGAGGTAATTCCTTGAGAAGATTACGAATTGAGAAACGAATAAACGCCAATGTGGGGAATTGTTACTGATTTGTTTATACCTGGCACAACTCAAGCATTCAAAAATTTAATTAAAACCGACATGATAGAATTTGCAAGGTATATAATCAGTATTTTATTGGGTAATTATAAGAACTGTAGATTTAGTTTCTTGTAATAAGAAAAATGTGTTTTCAAGGCAATCCATATATTTGAGTTTAAATACAACCGCACTAATTTCTATTTAATTTTTCATTTTTAAAAACAGTAGATTTTAACAAATTTAGCTTCAATTATATAATAACTTATATCTATAAATTGTTTCAGGGGCCACCCTGCCATAAACCAGTAAATTTTATAGGGAAAATGTCTTTTGTATTACCACTTTTCTTAATATCGTTACATGCATTAATTTGGTTCAAATTGTGTATATTCTAAAATAAAAATCACTACTCTCAGTACCTTCTGTGGTTACTGATTATTCAGTGGAGAATCCCTATTGTAACCAAACCACAATTACATTCTATTTCCTTAATGCATGTTTACAATTTTCGACAACAACAAGTAGATAGCTAGGTAGACAACAACCGCTTCAATATAAACTTTATATTATCTTTTTTCGTATTTACATATTCTGTTTATAACTATTTGAAAGCCCTTTATTTATAATAAATGGTTAATAATGAAACTTTTTCGATTTTCAATGTGGACTTGGCAATTTTTAAGAATTTAAATATCCTCGGATAGACAAATTGAGAAAAATAGAAGAAGAGATGAAAGGGAAGATTATGGAGAGAAAAAGGAATCAAATATATAACGAATTGAAAATAATAAAAGAGAATATTCAAAATCGAAGAATTAACATTTATCGAGACAAGAGAAGTATAGTTGGGTAAAGAACTTTGATGAAATCCTAAACATTGGAAATTAGGATTTAAAGAATTAAGAGTATTAGATTGTGTCGAACAAGAAAAAAAATTCCAGGATTCTGGTCAAAACGACCGAAATTAAATTAAACTTCTAAGCATTCGTTAAATTTATTAGCTTCATCAGGTTAGTTACAAAAGGTAGTACATAAGTTACTAATCTTTAAAGATAAATAAAAAGAAACTTACAAAGAAGTTTAATAAAAAGTCGAATAAAGAGGAAATCACAGTGAGTAGATAAATTTAAACGAAAGCTCAATAAAATTGTGATTAATATATTAAAATAATAAAATGCAGTATCATTAAAGTTTACAAACCAGGGTGACTAGGTTAAGGTTATGTTACAACCTGGTGGTCGCCGGAGATGGATGAGTGTGGTGCTGTTGTTATCGAGACCAGCTACTGATAATGCCTTTCAATAATTTGTTGGGGTAACCATTATTGATGAAGATGTAGATTTTTTCTCTCTGGATGTCATATCTGATAATTTTATGAAACGGTTTCTTGATAGTTGGTGTTTTACTTAAATATTTGTTTGATAAAAAAAAAAATGTATATATATCTTTGATTCTATTGAAGGTTACCATTTTGTTGAATAAAACTTGTTGCTTTGGACGAAAGAAAACGAAAGTGCAATGGGTATTGCAACATTTACTCCTTGAAGTAAATAAGCTAAATTAGTTTTCATGTTGGAAATGAGTAGTCCACAATGATTAAAGAAAAAATTGTAAATTGCATATATCTATAAGGAATTTCCAAATTATATCGTTTTTATTATCAAGGTAAAATTTTTGCATGACTATATAATGTGTAAAACGGATACCCAGAATATGTATTCATGAAAAAGTTTTTTGCAGGTAACTTATATTGGGAAAGTTAATAAAAAACGCACTTGCGAATTAAATTAATGCACATATAAGAATAACAACCTGTTTTAAGGCTAGGTATTTCCAACAGCAACACACATGATTTACTATTTATTTCGCAAGTCTACGGTTGGACGTTTTTATAAAACGTAACAAATTGGGTTACTAATTACAGGATAAATATGGAAGATATACTATATAGGGTGCATGGGAACGCATGCCTTGTGAATGTTTATGAAAAAAAAATGAATTTAATTTTTTCTCGAAAACCTTTATTAAGGACAGTTAAACATGGTGCGATGTTCAAAGACTTTATAGATGTTGAGAGCAGCTGTGCTTAACTGAAAGTTCCCTTGCTTCGTATATTGAAAAATATATTTTTTATATTTGCAAAATAGGTGAAAATATAGACTACGAATTTTAATGGAAGGAGTGGACAGGAGGAGTGGTAATACCAAGTGTTACCTCTTTCCATTTACAAGGAAAGGGTACTACTGCCTTTATTGCTCTTAGAATCTAAGGTTATCATACAATTTTAAAGTCGGCGGCTTAACACGTCTTCAAGTAATCTTGCATGACCTCAGAATAGAGATATGATTACAAGGAATGGCTACGGATATACACCCGTAAAACTCAATTGTCAATTGTTGACTCCAAGCCCCGTAAATAGATTCATGGTATGATACTTATGGATACACTACAGAACAAGGCACGGAGTTTTTTCTTTTTTTTTTTTAAATTATGGCATCTCGGGATCATAGCCCATATGCCTCTGTAGTCCGCAGAAAGTCAGCTGTGAAATACAATGTGGGATATACGGGGGCACACGTTTCACATCTCGGGGCCTATCGAGATAACTAATAAAAACAAGACACACAAGCAAACGGCCAACGGAAGGTAGGTAAACCCACACAGGAATCAAAGGATGTGGATTATTTCACAGCTATTCTCAAATGTGAATATTCATTTTGCTCAATGTGGTAATTACTAAGTCATAGATAGTTTTGTTATTGGAATACATTAGGGTTATCAGACTACTTGGTAAATGTACGCCTTCTGAGACCAACTGTAAGATAAATTCATCCAACACATCTTGATATGAATCACAATTGAATAATATGTGGTTAAGATCTGCAATTTCGCAACCGCATTGACATTTTGGTGATGCTTTTATACCCAATCTAAACAAATGTGCTGGGTATTGGCCGTGTCCAAATTTTAATCGGGCTATTGTTGCACGGTAGTATCTGGAGATTTTACTTTCTGAGTTATACCACGGCTTCGTGGAAATTGTCGGTTGTATATAGGCATACTGTGTTATTTATGTATTGTAAGCTTTTTGCCAAGAATCTTCCCAAGCGCAATATTTTACATCTCGCTTCACTAATTTCAAAATTTCCCTGATATTTAAAATGGGTTTATATAGACTACCATCAGTGCAAACAGGTTTGGCGAGCTCGACTTTCTTATTAAAAGTAATGCCTGAATGTCCTTTAACCCAATAGAATTTTGTTGTGATATCTGTTCTTTTTAAAGCAGCTGTCAATGTAACTATATCTGCAACTATAGGGTTAGATGGCTTTAGTGCGCTACTGGTAGCAATAGATTGCAAAACACTGGCTGAATCTGACATGATTACAACACACCGGGAGTTTGACTTGGCACCATAGCGTATCGCTTCCAAAATGGCAACCGCCTCTGCAGTATAGATGCATCATTATCTAATCTATATAATTTATAATATCCATCATTGACTGAATATACAGCGCACCCGCAACCATTACTACTTTTGGAGCCATCCGTAAAAATAATTACGTCTTGTTCGTGCTGTGCCAGAATACGTTTACAAATCACCTGCGTGAAGTTAGCCCCACATTTATAAAATGTAGATAAACTAATTAGAGTTCCAGTTGCCCCCCGAAGAGTTCTAGAGTTCTCAATCGATTATAAAAATAGTTCTAGCATTTTAAGTAGTCAAAACGATATTTAACAAAATGGGGGGCCAACTTCACACCATCAGTAACTTTCATGAGCTAGAACTCTGCAATTTCCACTCGAATCGCTTTGAGTCATAAGGATAATTTATGAAACTCTTTGGGGGGCTATCAGAACTCTAAAAAAAACTCAGCGATTTTTCAAAAAAAAAAAATTTCAGGCATTTTTTGCGCCAATGAAAATAGAACGAGCCAGAACTCTGTTATTTCCACCCGAATCTCTTCGAGTCGTAAGGATAATTTATAGAACTCTTTGGGGGGCTACCGGAACTCTAAAAAAACAGCGATTTTTCAAAAAAAAAAACAGGAATTTTCTGCGTCAATGAAAATGAAAAGACCCAGAACTCTGTTATTTCCATCCGAATCTCTTCGAGTCGTAAGGATAGTTTATAGAACTCTTTGGAGAGCCCCCTAAAGAGTTCTATAAATTATCCTTACGACTCGAAGAGATTCGGGTGGAAATAACAGAGTTCTGGCTCATTTTATTTTTATTGACGCAGAAAATTCCTGAGTTTTTTTTTTTGAAAAATCGCTGAGTTTTTTTAGAGTTCCGGTAGCCCCCCAAAGAGTTCTATAAATTATCCTTACGACTCGAAGAGATTCGGGTGGAAATAACAGAGTTCTGGCTCGTTCTATTTTCATTGGCGCAAAAAATTCCTGAAATTCTTTTTTTTTGAAAAATCGCTGAGTTTTTTTTAGAGTTCTGATAGCCCCCCAAAGAGTTCCATAAATTATCCTTATGACTCAAAGCGATTCGAGTAGAAATTCCAGAGTTCTAGCTCATGAAAGTTACAGATGGTGTGAAGTTGGCCCCCCATTTTTTTAAATATCGTTTTGACTACTTAAAATGCTAGAACTATTTTTATAATCGATTGAGAACTCTAGAACTCTTCGGGGGGCAACTGGAACTCCAATTAGTTTATCTACATTTTACAAATGTGGGGCTAACTTCACACAGGTTTACAAATCTGACTATTGTGATCTGAGCTGTATATGGCGGAAATAAAATGTACCTTGGCTGCGTGGATTCAAAATACGTTATATTTACATTGTTGGTGATATTGTACAAACGTTCGTCATATTTGGCGATATAGTGGAATGCTTCCCATAATACAGGTGACTCTTTTTTTCCAGTATGGTGCAGTTAAGTCCAGTAAAGATAATCTGCAGAGTTTATGTAGAGTAGAGGTGCTATCCTTAGTTTTTAATTTTAGTATATGTTTTACTGCAAGGAATCGTCTTCTAAATATAATTGGGGGTTCTCTTGCTTCAATACATAATGCATTAACTGGTGTCGATCGCATAGCACCAACACAGATACGGAGTGCTTTATTTTGTATAACGTCCAGTCTTTGCAAGTTCTTCTTTGTAGTGTCACTGTACAGTGTACATCCATAGTCCATTACTGATCTAATATATGCTCTATACACATTCATCGATGTATGAAAATCCGAACCCCACCGTACTTTGGTAATAATTCTTAACAAATTGAGTGCTTTCTCACATTTCTCGACTATGCAGTTTATAGGAGCCGTCCATTTTAGCTTACTGTCAAAGTTTAGACCTAAGTATTTGACATGCGTGGACAATTCCTCGCCGTCAAGAGTGATAGTATGGCTTGGAGTGTTGGATGACCGTGAGAATAATAATACATTAGTTTCTTTAGTTGATAGTTCTAGGGCATTGTTAGACAACCAACTTTTTGTACTGTGTAGAGTTCTGTAAAGATCTTGAGTTAGTTGTTGTACGTTCTTGTTGCCAGTATATGAACAGATATCATCAGCGTAAAGGCACGGAGTTATTGGTTCGAGCTTTAGGCGCTGAATACTGTAAAATCCTGACTATTCTTCAGATAAAAATGTCTGTCATAGATATGGGTGCACAGAATAACCTCAAGAATTAAATGAAAAGCAGACAGATCTGTGTTTAAGTTGCTATGGGAATACTTAACTAACGTTGTGGATTTGGCTATGGTGAACTTCATCACATTAAGGGCAGCGAGAGAACAAGTAAGAATCAGCAGTTAGCTGCATTTACCAATATTTACTTTCTTCGTATCCACAATAGATCAACAATGTGTACGTAAAAAAACGCTATCCTATTTGGAGGAAACTACCAAACAATTAGTATCAAGAAAGTTGGTTGCCAATAGTACGAAAGGCCTAGTTAGATTCGGTAAACCCAAACAAAGGTAACGTATCAGTCATTGCCTTTACGGTAACATGAGTAGACTCTCACATCTTGATTCTATGGAGAGCACATACTCCGCTACTGCACAAGTCTTGGCTTCTACCTTGTAGGCAAGAGTAACTAAGTTACCAGGAACTTAATTGATTTAAAGCTACTACAACACAATGTAATGGAGTTGAAAAAAGTGAATTTAGTAGCACTGCTTGCAGGTTTTTAGCTTTTAGAAAACAATAGAAAATTTAGTATAACATGAAAGTACATATTTTTTTTTTACTCCTGAACATCTCTTCTATATGCTATTGGAATAGTGCTTAAACAGATATTTTTATTGCAGTTTCATATTGTTCAAATACACCTACGTTTAAAAAATAGGAAGTGAATTGCCATGTAGCAATAGAATTAAAAAATCACATTTTCTTTCGAAAAGTACGGTAATTCTACCACATCCTTATGCTTGTAAAAAGGGCACAGGTAAGTATAACTGAAAGGAATCACAAGTTTAGTAGCCAGTAGTTTACTTCCAGTGACACACGGTTTGTGGAATTTCGATTTTATTGTGACAATTATATGATCTTCACACTGTCAATTGAAACATTTTTTTTATACTGTCTCACTGATAAAGAGCACCTTCTTCATAAGATTTAAGAAGTTTTTTTATTTTATGATTCCTTATGTGATAAATAATAATAAAATTTTATGTAGAATTGGGCGTAGTTTATGAAATGTTAAAATATTGGTTCTTCGCATATGAACAAAATACGTTTAAAAGAAAGTAAATTCGAAATATTTCTTCCTATAAGCATAAAAATAGTGGTAGTTTGCTGAAGTTATTGTCGACGGGTCAACTTTGAACAATCAAACCGTTAATTTGTGCCTGTATAAGAATTTTGAGGTCTACCACAAAATTTATATATTTCACTGTTCCTTAATAATGCGTCTAGACTGTCGTTTGCCACGAGAATCAAGAGTGTGTGTCGGTTAATTTACATTTTTAGTTTTATGTGGTTTATTTAAGTTATTAGAGAGTCGAAATTCATAGGCGAGGTGTATAACCGTTAATGTAGATTACCATATTGACATCTCTTCGCATATATAGCAAAAAATATTAACACAAGCAAATCTAGAAGAAACAAACATAGTAAGAAAAATATTGTTTTTTTCTGCGATTAGAGGATAAAAAGTAAGAGTTATCAAATTTTTTTGTTTCTATAATACCAAATATTTAGTCTGTTCCTACTTGAATAAAAGCTTTAATTTTTAACTTGTCGTCTATATATTATTATGTAATATTATATATGTATCTGTACACAGAGGGAATTTCCTGCATTGCACCAGAAACTGAATATACATTGTTCAAATATTATAACACAAGTGCTTACCAATTCTTTACAATCCTATTTGTTAGTATACACTTACCACCTATTTAGTAAACCATGGGTTTTCTGTGGCTTATTAGGCAACCATTCAATATCCAATTAGTAATAGCGAGCAAATACCAACTTCATCTGGGAAAATAGCGAATTGTATAACACCTTGCGAACTTTAAAGCTGGTAATCAGATCCTTATTATGGCATTATTAGGATATATGTGTACACTCGTAAATTCCCTGTTTGTAGTAAACATTCCAGCATGTCAGCGATATGAAAACCGGTTTCGTGCATAACTAGCAATTAATTTATTGTAAGTACATAATTAAAGATGTTCTGCATTGTACAAATTTGTTTATATAGTTACGGGTTGTGAATTTTGGTAACACGTAATCACATGCATCAATGAGAAGAAAATTAGCAAGCAGTAAAAAATAAATAAATATTAGTTAAACTAATTCAAGAAGCTGAAATCAACATTAAATATCATGGGAAATACAAGTCTATAATGTGGTTTTATGTAAACTAGGTGATTAATCAGATACATATGTATAGATACACGTATTAATAGTTTTTCACCTAATTTACATCTAGCAGTTATTGCATTGTAAAATGCAATCCGATAATATTACTCACAAGTTCAAAATAATTGAATAAACGTTTAATAAGAAGGTGCAGTTTATGATAAACTGCTATTTTGGCTATCATTCTTCGTATCTATGCAGAATTGATATTCCGATGACAATGAGCAAGAATCTCAACTAAAAAGGGAAGCTACGGGTCTTTACCTGTTCATTTGGTGTGCGACTTGCATCCTCTCGGATCCCACGCCTTCAAACTTTCCGCAGACCATGATGGTGATATCATCTGCGTAACCCTGCGCGTGGAAACCCGCCGTACGTAGATCAGAAATCCCTACCACCACATACCACCTATCCCACCACAAGGCACCAAACCAAGGGTGACAGCACTCCACCTTGTGGGCAGCCAACTGCCACGATTGCCTTTACATTGCAGAGGTTCTGCGATACATGAACCGTTCTGTTTCTTATCATGGAGACTGAAAAGACGCCCTGTCGAAGGCGCTCTCGATGTTCAGAAAGGTAGTGCAACTTATTTGTTGCCAAAGGCAATTTCTGCTCGTCGAGCTAGCCATGAATAGCCTGTTCACATGGTTTTCGGATTTGATAGACATATTGATTTCCGTGTAGAGGCAATCTTCCCAGAGCCGAATCCCTTGGGTGCCTATTAATTACATTCTTTAGGGTTTTGAGCAAAAATGAGATGAGCCTAAGGGGCCAGTACGACTTCGTTTCCGTATAGGATAGTTTGCCCTGCTTGGGAATGAAGATTATCTGACGTCCGCTTGGTGTGTATCTCATAGATAAGGTTGGTCTTAGAGCAGCGGTTAGAAAGCGGTTCCAGGCCCTGCTGTAGCAGGGCCGGGAAGATGTTGTGACTGCCAGGTGATTTAAAGGGTTTGAAGGATTCGATAGCCCATCTAACTTTAGATATTTGAATAACTTTCCGCGCAAGGCTCCAGTCTTCCTTCCGTGCTCTCAGGTTAGGTATCTGAGCTAACCTCAATCCCATACATTCCTCCTCCAAGCGGTGCTTAAGAGCTCCAATCTCGCGAGACCCTTCTTTTGCAAGAACTTTGGACATGGATTTTACTACTCTACTAAACTTGTTACGTTGTTTACATCCTATCTTAAAAATAGGAGATATTTAGTGATATGCGGGCTACAACTCTGCCTATTCTATCTCGTCTCCGGTGTTCCTCAATGCACTAATCTTGGCCCATTTTTATTTCTTATTTTCATTAATAATCTTTGTAATGAATGATCCTGCCATAAATCTCTTTACTTTACTACATTTATCTCCAGAATCAGACTAATATGGTATGTAAATGGTACATTACGAGCAAGTTATCCATTAACGTCCAAAAGTGTAAAGTCATGACTCTTTTCCGCAAACTTAAACCTATTGCCTATTAATTTACTTCTAAGACCATTGATGCTTAACCAAATTAATTTCGTTGTTGCCAGACTATCAGCTAAAAATATTAACACCTTCTACCCTACACCCATAGAACTAATTTGCTTTTGAAACCCGCTGCATATCGTATGTGTTAGATGCATAACTCCCTTCCAAACGCAGGCATTGATATCCATTTTCATTCATTAAGATTTATTGTTAGTAAATGTAATAACAGGGTTACATATTTTTAGCCTTCTTTAGTTACGTTTTTTATTTTACCATTTAGGTATAACTCCTGTACTTTTCTGTTTTAGTTTTAGTTTGGTCATGGTTTTTAGCATAAGTCTCTTACATATGTATATTTAATTGATAGTATTGTTATCCTGTAACTGTGTTTTCATCTGTTGGGGCACTCAATAAAGTATTCTTATTCTACGTAACAATAATTCAGATAAGTTATAGAACTGTATAGGTACCAGCTTTTGAGACCACTTTCTTTGCAATTCGAAATACTGCTTCAATATCTCCTAAACAATCTGGTATTCCTCTACCTTAATCTCGTAATAATAATAGTTTCATGGTTTATTATGTGAATATGAAAACTTTGAACTGAATTTGGAATAAGCTTTTAGTATTAAGGCATTGCATTATTTAATAAATTATAGATTATTTCAAAACGACATGCACAATATATTCATTTCCTCTCAACAAAGAACCCGAGAGATGTATGGAAAATCAAATTGTGACTCTTCCACAACACTGTAAACAGTCCACAGTTTCATTGATCATAAGGTTACCCATTTCTCTTACATACGTCTACCCACTTATAGATAGCTAAACACAATTAGTTTAAAAACATCGTAATTGTAACATTGTGACGTCGAAACTTATTAATCTACTGCAAGTTACATCCTTGATGCGTCTCATATTTGTTCGACTGTGAATTGCCGTCAGCAGAGTGAAAAGGAGAAAATAAATATGTCCTGGCAACTGTTAATGATCAATTATTGCCATCCTTTTTACAATGTTGTTTTTTAAGAACCTAAACGCGTGCTCACCTAGATATTATATATATATATATGAGTTACTGGGTCGTGAAAATCTTATCTAATTTAATCTGACGCGTTGATAAGATAATTTGTTTTTATCTTTAATTTGAAGTGATGATTCTTGTATTGTTTCAGAAGTGAAATTGCGGGAGTAGTTTCCACCAAGTTTTCTTCCCAACTACTTGTAAGGTAAGTCGTTTTAACAGCTCTTTTAAGTAGAAATGTGTATACAGAAAGATGAAATTCTGAGCTCTTCTTGTCGAGAGATATGTAGATAATAGATATTTCGGTAGCATTCAAAAAAGATTTAGAATAAGCAAATATATCCGAGCTATTTACCACATATGATTCGTTATATTTAGATAATAAATAAATAACATATTTAATACTTAAAAATAATAGTAGTAAAATGCGACTGAGTTTGTGACGAGAACTTGTCCATTCTTATTCCGAAAGACCTCTGCTATTTACTGTGAGTTCAACCCTTAAATGAGAATAACTTCCGAGTGCTCGTTTTCGATTGAGCGCTCCGACTTTCCACTCGTACCTGAGGATTCTCATCACCCATCTCTTACATTTAATATCACCTTCAATAATGTTGCATCCAAACGGTACCAATCGTGTGATGTTCAGTCTTTTAATTTTAAATATGCAGACTATAACCTGTTGTATAATCTGATATTTCAAAGTCCCTGGGATTCTGTACTTGACTTTGATGATATCGATGCAGCTTGTACTAAACTCTATGAAATTTTTCGAAACTGTTTTAAATCTAGTGTGCCTATGCATCGTATCCGACGCACCTCCTTTCCTTTCTGGTTCTCTAACGATACTAAGAATTTAATTAAAAAGAAACGTCAGTACTTAACACTTTCAAAAAAATTTCAATCGTTTTATTTTAATAGTAATTTCAAGCATTATCGTAAACTAGTTAGAAAAAGCATCAATTTAGATTACAAAAATTACTTACACTCGGTTGAACTGTCAGTAAAAAGCGATCCTAAGAAACTATGGTCTTATATTAATGAAAAAAAGAAACAGACGCGCATTCCCGGATCCATAATGAAGGATGGACACTGCTATGAAAACCCTACTGAGATCGCCGATGCTTTCGCTTCCTACTTCGCCTCGGTGTATGCGGTGTCGAGTGAGGAGTGTTCTCTTGAACTTGGTGATGGATTATCGAACATACTCACCATCAAGAGTTTTGATGTTGAAGATGTGCAATCGGGAATCGGATCATTACAGAGCAGCATGGGTATGGGCACAGATGGTATTCCGGCGTTCCTTATAAAGGACTGTATGGGTGTACTCCAGAACGCGTTACTGCACATATTTAACCTTGTATTACGGCATAAACGCTTTCCGGAGTGTTGGAAGCTATCTAGAGTTACACCAGTTTTCAAGTCAGGTAGTAAAAATGAAGTTTCTAATTATCGTCCAATTTCAATTATATCAAACATTTCAAAAGTTTTCGAACTTATAATGTTTAAATATATATATAATCACGTTTCTTCCTATTTGTCAGCATCTCAGCACGGTTTCGTTAAAGGTAAATCCACAACTACAAATTTGTGCTCTTTTGTCAACTATGTTTCAAAATCTATGGATGTGCGTATTCAGGTTGATTCCGTATATACAGATTTCTCCAAAGCCTTTGATCAAGTTCAACATGCCATAATACTTAAAAAGCTTGAATACTTCGGTTTATCGCTTGATTTAATTGCTTTGCTTGAAACTTATCTTACAAATAGATCTAGTTTTGTACAATATCGGGGATATCAGTCCTTTAAATATCACTGCTCTAGTGGGGTACCCCAAGGTTCTGTTCTGGGACCCCTAATATTTCTTATCTTTGTCAACGATATCACTGCTCATATCACTTCCCAATGCCTTCTTTATGCAGATGATCTTAAAGTTTTTCGATCTATTACTTCTGCCGTTGATTGTGAACATTTGCAAAAAGATATTGATGCTATCTATAACTGGAGTAAGGTAAATCATCTACGCCTCAATGTTGGCAAATGTAAAATAATATCTTTTTCTCGGAATTCTGTCCCCTTCAATTACCATTATCGTATCGGTGACCAAAAATTACTGCGTTGTGAAAGTGCAAGAGATCTTGGTGTTTTATTTGACACTAAGCTGACTTTTAATTTACATATCTATGATGTTACCGCAAATGCTATGAAAACATTAGGGTTTTTAGCTCGCAATACACGTGATTTTCATGATAACAATACAATTATTGCCTTTTTTAACAGCTTCATACGCTCCAAATTGGAATACTGCGCTGTCGTTTGGTGTCCTTCTTATAAAAAATATGTTAATATTATAGAGAGCGTCCAAAAGAAATTTCTAAAAATCCTTTACTACCGGACGCATAAAACTTACTTAGGACATAATTACAACTACAGTGCTTTGTGTCGTATGTTTAATTTCCAATCTTTGGAATTCAGAAGGAATATATCGCAGGTGATTTTCATTTATAAACTTATACATGGAAATATAAAAGACAGTGATTTGCTAGAGGCCTTAGACTTTTACATTCCACGTTCTAACAGCCGTTTTACGCCTTTGTTTTACGTGCCATCAGCAAGAACACACCATTATTCAGCGTCACCAATTCCATCCATGTGTTCAAATATAAATTTAATTTGCAGCGGAATAGATTTTTTCAGTGTTAGTCTTCCCTCATTGAAGAAATATGTAGCTTGTAGGAATGAGTAGCACTTTTCTTTCATTTTCATGTCTATTGTGATAATCAACATACTGTATAACACTGTATAATTCTATATATATGTACTTGCTTTATATTATATTAGTTTTAAGCGCATAGTTTAACATTATCTTTAATTTTGTTTTTTCTTTGTCTTTTTCCTCTTTACTATTATGAATTATACGTTTTATTGTGTTATTATTATTAATTTTTTTTTCTTTTCTTTTTTATACGTGCAGGTAGCACTTTTCATTTTCATGGTCATGTTATATTTTCTTTATCATTATTTCTAATTATCTCTGCCACTGTATATTTAGGTTCAAATTGTGAATAGTATGTTCTTTTCCTTTATTATTATAATATATATTAGGTTTTGTTGTATCTTTCTACATATATTTATTATAATTACTATCCTGTAATGAGCAGATTTTTTTTCTGCTGTTGGATAAGAATGAATAAAATAAATAAAAATAAAATAAAATAAATAACATATTTAATACTTAAAAATAATAGTAGTAAAATGCGACTGAGTTTGTGACGAGAACTTGTCCATTCTTATTCCGAAAGACCTCTGCTATTTACTGTGAGTTCAACCCTTAAATGAGAATAACTTTCACCAGAAATGACGGTACTAGTATCTGTAGATATGAATAAACAGATTAACCAAGAGAAACTTAAATTGTTTGGTGATGAACTAATTATAAAAAAATAATTGGTAATATTTCTTTAATTATTAGAAAACTACACTCGCTCATATTTATGCTAACGTAGAACTTACAATATAAGTATACTACATACATTTATGAATGGAGACCATCTAGCTTATGCTATTGTTAAAGAGCGCCACTTCGTTCTACACACTGCGTTAATATTTTCATATCGCATATAAATAACAGTGAATCCTAATTGGAAACTAGCGTATTGCATTATTACAACACAGAATTTATTAAAAAATAATGTTTTAATAATTATTTAATTTTCAAGTTAACAGTCTTAAGAAAGTATGATACTATAGTATTCGAATAAACTTTTTATAAAAATACGCAACGTGATGCAAGCTATATTTTGTTCTATAAAAATAACTTATTAAGATAAAGATTAAAGGTTAAATGATAAGTTAGTTTAAATTAGAAATAATGGGCGATTAACTAAGTGTTACATAAGATTTAAAACATTTAGTAGGGAAGTCTGTAACAGGTAGGGAATGCATCTTTCCGAATTGGAAACATGTGATAGGTATGAAGGACGATTCTATTACGAAAGGAAGATTACGTCGAAGCAAGATGAACATGTGCTCGTAAATAAGGTATGTGTTTTGCTTCTCAATCCTCTAACGTTTTGATAATAGAGGGACAAATTTCTGTTGGGCTTCTCTAGTTTAAATCAGCGACAATTTGGGGAATGCCATTTTTGAACTTAATCCTAATATTCTCTTCTCCCTTGGACCTCCGCTCAAGCAATTCATTCCTCGCAGAATTAAACAGCTTTTGTTCGAATGGTGTACGATCACGTGTTATAAACACTTTTGAAAGATTTGCATTCCCCTTCAAGGTTTTGCTTTTCTTCAGAGCATCAATGACTACGTCTCTCGATTGCAGAACAATTTTAATCGGACGCTTGTTATCAGATTTTGTAGGGTCGAACTTTCCTAAACGTTGGTGTTTAAATTCAACACCAGTTACACCAATTGAATCGATGCAGTTTGATCAGCAAGTATGCGATCCGATTTAACTAGCACTCTCAGCCAGACCATGGATAACAATGTTGTTCTCCCGCTGCTCCCTCTGAAGAACCTCTTGAATAATCTCCTCAGTCCTCACAGCCGCAGAATACGAGGAATCAGAAACGCGAGCCACCGACTTCAAAGCTCTAATGTCCTCCTGTAGAGATGCAATAACCGCTTTTAATTCGACCAGCTCACCACTAATTTTTATGCAGTTTTTACATGACCAAAACAAACCACAGTTGCTATTAATTTTTTTCGCCTCAGATCTGGATAATTCTACACACGTAGCTTTATAAATTTGCTTACAAACACTGCAAGACACAGACTTCATCTTTAATAATTGCCCTCGAACAACAAGCGCATGTAGTGTTCATAGTAACAAAAATTAACGGCTATTTAGGGAAACAACAAGGGACACTCTTCCTCGCCAGCGGGGTCTGTCGCGGCGACTTTGAGACGCACAAGAAATAGACCAACGGAAGGATTGCCGTTATAATACAAATCAGAAGTTTTGAGCTAAATTGTAAGTATGCAGGTATCCAGTTTGGAAGAAAAACGTCAATATAAGAAATACTTAAAAAGTTTCAGTGACAAAAAAGAATTCTAATGTATGCAAAATTAAACAAAGGAAATGCAGAATTGTAAGGTAAATAGTAAAATAAATTGTAAGATATTTAAACAACCAAAGAGCCCAAATTACGTACTATAAGTTGGTACAAATTTTACCTTAAAAAGTTGCCTTCTGCTCAATATATAAGCTAACTAAAACAGAGCGAACTACAACGTGTATTATCACTACAGTACACAGCAATACAGTGTCATAAAACATAATAATGTGTACAATATTTCTATACAACTTACTATTAACGTGAATAATACAAAATACATTTTTATAGTACAGTAATCCCTTGACATTCGCGAGGGTTACGTTCCAGAAAAACTTCGCGAATATCGAATTCGCGAATGTTGAGTATATCTTCCTGTGTAAATAGGGGGGTTATGTTCCACGAAAGTAGGTAATGGTCCAAAACATATGTGATTTGTCTACGGTTTAGTAATATAGGTATATATTTTTTGTTACGTTTACAAAGTTTACAAACTCATATTTTAATTAACATATAATTATAGTTTCATTAGTTTTTACTTGTTGAGGGCAGAAAAAAATTAGTAATCTGTGATTGTTTGGCCGATTGCTTTTGCAACTTTTCAAGTTCAACGTACGGAGTCATTGCAGCCTCGATTTCTCTTTTAATCTTCAAACTTCGAATCAGGGAAGGATCATACTCAATAACTTTTTCAACAAACTGTTGTTTTAACATTAAAATTTCTCTTAGATGTTTCGAGGACAACTTCTTCCCTGGGGTAAAAAACTATTAAAAAAAGATAAAAGAATAAAATGCGGTAACGCTTGCCTGAAATCTCATCCGTCTCCTTTTCGTCTTCACCTTCTTCGAGGTCCTGTTGTTTGTCGTCCATCATTTCGATTAGCTCTTCCTCGGTTAGTTCGTTTCCGTGAGATTCTATTAGATCATGCACTTCATCTAGGGTCATATCCTCAAATCCATCACCTCCGATTTGATGGGAAAGTTCCATGATCTCTTTTTCTTGATTTGTTATAGGCGAAAAGTGGTTCCCTTTAACAACCACTTCCGGCCAAAGATTCTTCCAACATGCATTAATAGAACTTGTCTTCAACTCTCTCAGTGAGGCGTCGACATCTGCAATGCAATCCGCTATGTGAAAGTTTTTCCAACTGGAAATCACTGTTTCTTCTAAATTATGCTCAATCGACTCTGAAATTCGCTTGAAACATCGCCTGGTGTAATAAGTTTTAAATGTTGCAATTACCCCCTGATCCAGGGGTTGAATTAATGACGTCGTATTTGGGGGCAAAAATATCACATTGATATTTGGATGAGCTCCCACGAGAGTAGAGGGATGTGCAGGTGCGTTGTCTATTAATAAAAGGACTTTAAAGTCAAGGTTTTGAGAGGCGAGATAGTTCTTTGCTTCAGGGATAAAACAATCATTAAACCACTCCTGGAATAAAACACCGGTGACCCATGACTTTTTATTTGCTCTCCAAAAAAGGGGTAACTGATTTTTATTTTTTTCCCTTCAATGCTCGCGGATTTAGGGAGCGATATATCATCATCGGCTTTATCA
The DNA here is from genome assembly GCA_949128085.1 of Cetonia aurata. NCBI lineage: Eukaryota > Metazoa > Arthropoda > Insecta > Coleoptera > Scarabaeidae > Cetonia > Cetonia aurata. Next base: position 18,594,110 of record OX421886.1, on the reverse strand, counting down.
GAATATCACCCGAGGCATTTGCACACAAAAGAAGAGAAACTCGATCTTTTGCCACCTTGAAGCCTGGAGCTAACTGTTCCGTTTTGGAAAGAAAAGTCCTACTCGGCATTTTCTTCCAGAATAATCCCGTCTCATCCGCGTTAAACACCTGTTGCGGTAGATATCCCCCTTCTTGAATTATTCTTTTAAGTTCGGAGGGAAATTTTCTTGCTGCTTCATGGTCAGCAGACGCCGATTCGCCAGTCACTTTCAAATTATGCAAATTATGTCTTTTTTTGAAATTCTCAAACCAACCTTTACTGGCCTGGAAGTCAAACAGTGAATCAGAATCTTGGTTTATACGATCGAATATTTTTTTAGCCTTAGCTCTTATCAGAGCAGAACTGATCGGAACATGCTTCTGAGACATATCCTCCAACCAAACGCTTAAAGCATTTTCTGTCTCTTCAAGAGATTTATTTCGCACTTGAGAAACAATTTTCGCGCTGGCAGGAGCACTAGCCGCGATACTCTCTCGGATCGATTTTTCATTTTTTTTTATAGAACGCACTGTTGACTCATTAACGTTGAAAAATCGCCCGACAGCAGTCGCACTTTGTCCGGAGCGCAACTTTTCTAACACCTTAACTTTTTCCGTGAGCGACATTACGGTTTTTCTCCGCTTCGGTAAAGAAGCCATTGCATGTGTACTATTTCCAGGCAAATGTTTCTTAAACGAAATCAAATTGAAAACTAAGAGAATGTAGCGAAACTTACATTTAGTGCAGCTGTTACACAGCATATTTCTGGAATAAAATTGCGTACACCTGTGGTAAACAAAAACATGAGAGAGAAAATTCTGTTTATTATTTATTCTCTTAGGTACTAAAGTGTTATGGGATGAATATACCTGCACATTATTTTTAGAAGGTTTTTTACCGGGTAGGCTTGTCATTTACTTAACACATTACTAAACTATAACGTATCTATTTTTTTACAAATTCACCATGTTTATTACTTGATTTTTACATTTTTTACTCTTTATTCGCGAATAGTCAAGTCCAAAAGTCGCGAATGTCGAATTTCTCCGCATTTTACTTATCGCGAATAATCAAAACTCGCGAATATCAAATCCGCGAATGTCAAGGGATTACTGTATCTAATATTTATCGCTCATATTAATTTATATAGTAATATCTCCAAGACAGCAGGATATTGTCGTTCAGTCGTACTAAGATTTTGTTTTATTTTGATTTATGTTTAATTTACTCCGCGAAAAAGTCTTTGTTTGCTATAAAATACCGAAAGTGCTAAATGGAGCAATGAGAACCACTGATTGGTAACTAGTAAAGAAGAAACAAGTTTTTGTGTTCGTTGCCGAAAAAACAAAAACGATTGATGATATTATCATAAATATACATAGATTAAGGTTATAATAGAGTGAAAACGAAAGAAAAAAATATACACAAATGATACGTGCATATGATCCCAACTTAAGGTTACTGTTTCTCTAGTAGTTTTTGTATTAGGTTAGACAAGTTTACAAACATAGAAAACAGATGTTTAGTTTTCATTGTTTGAGCAAGTGTTAATGATTAAGAGCGGGAGACAATAAATATGTAAATATAATGAGTAGTATGCAAGGTGTATACCTGCTTGCTTGCCTTTCTCTTTGATTGCAGTAATTTATTTGGAGTGTCTCAATCTCGGATCTATGAATGAGTCTAAACGGACGTTTGTACCAATGAGCAAGCAACAATGTAGGAGCGAATTCGTCGCCTACTACAAATACATTTCCTGTTTTGCTGCATATGTGCAAAGCACGGTGGCGCATTGTCTTTAGTTTTCTTATATTTTATTCTTCTAAGTGTTCCTTTTCTTCGACCTGACTCTACTGTATCGCCTCATTCGAATCTGTTCTGTGTGAATCTGTAATTTGATTTCGCGTCGACCGGCGGACACATGGTCACGGCTTGTCACACTTGTTGAGAATTTTACTGCTTGCTTATTTGAAATATGTAAGTAGTATGTACGGTGTCTGTACGTGTATAGTACGAGCATGTAATTGATACAAAGTTGCAGAGGTGCATTTCATTCTTGCGTTCACCATTTGTGATAGCGGAATATTACAAAAATGTAAATGTCAAACAGAAATTCTTTATCTCTTCGCGGTATTTAGTACTCATCTACCTGGAAACCTTAGATTCTACCGTCTTGTATAATGAATGAAAGACGTTGGAAGTGATTCATGAAAAATAACACGAGAAAATTACATTTTTTTCTAATAATATGGCGTAATATTAGTTTTTAATCGCCCAAATGTTACTATTTTACTATTTATCTTTAAACGTGGTTAAAAATTGCAAAAGAAAAAATTCGCGCCATTGATTGTTTATGCTATGATCTAAGAAATGTCTTTCCCTTTAAATTAATGCGCAAAAGTGCTTGTAATCTTTTAGCTTCTGTAAAAGACAAAAATCCGGAGGATATAAAATAAAAATTTACCAAAACGATCAAAATAAATCAGAAATATCTCTTATGAAAGCACAGAATCATTAATCCTTAATTGTATAAGTGAATTCACCTATTTAAATGAAATATATATAATTTATTTATGAAATACCCAATATCATTTTGCTTTAACATCATTATGAATTTCGCAAATAACAATCCGAACTTGTAATTGCAGTGGAAGCAAGCCTAAGAAAAGCTGGAAAGTGGAGTTCTATTTATAAATGTTGAAGAATCAGTTTAATATATACAGAACAATATGCATATATTTAAATTACTTGAACAAAAAAAATCGTTCAACCTCGCAGAAGAAATAATCCCAAATAACACCATAAACCTTGATTAAATGCTAAAATTTGGGTTTCTGCCGTATACTTGCGTCAATAAACGATAGAGTAGTCGCAGTATAATATGCGTTCATAGTGCACAAAATAGCGAAACAAACGTTTAATTTTTATTCATACCAAGTACGCTAAACGTAAAAATAAATTACCGTCTACAAATAACTAATTCTGTACTGCAGATATTTTGTTGCTTATTATTGCCATCTCTGATGCGGTCCTTGGTTAGCCCAGGAAACTGCACGATGATGGACACAATCTTTATGGTTATGCAGATAACCTAGTCATTATAATTAAATAAAAAGGTTACAAATTCCTCTCAAATAGAATGTAAACAGCAAACAGGAAAACTCCAGTTGTGCTACTCGCAAATAGGAAGAAGATATATTTAGGTAAAATACACCTGCAAGATAAACAATTGAAATACTTTAACGTGGAATTACGTAAACTAGAGCAGAGATTTAATGGAAATTATGAAATATACAAAATTACCGAAAGGGTAATAGTGGTATATTGGTCTTGTTCAGGACTCTTCAAGTCATGTCTTTTACGTAGCTATAAAATGCTGACCAAAACGAAGGGAAAATGCAACACAGGCTTAACTGGACAGCCCGGTCCACTTCCCAAGCGTACTGTAGCTACGCAGGTAATTTTAATTATTATCCATTTTGATTGGCAAGGAAAGAGAATCACTGTCCCCATTGTTTGTAAGCTAAGCCCGTCACAAGGCACACTTAGCCATCTTATGTGACCTCAGGAAGAGCTACAGATTGCTGAAGATTCCAACGCATTGCATCCAGTGTTCCTAACAACCAGCAACAACAGCTTAGAAAGACTAAAATTTGAAAAGGGATCCCTGGTATGATATGAAGACGGATTCAATATTGAGTAACAGGTGTGATCACGTTTGTTGATTCAAACTTCCGGCCTTCAATGATATTAGATCAAAACCTGATTATTATTCAGACAGAAATATTTACATTTATCACAAATTATATCACGAAATTATAAACCAAGAGTAAATATCCATGTAATCGTTTATTTTGTACATTATAAACAGTTATTCAACGTTTACGGTGCACACACATTAGTTTCTTATATTATTGTCACAAATCAATTATTTATTTAACGTTTACACAATATAAACGTGGTTGGAATGTAGTATGGAACATTTCAAATTATCAGCTTTAGGAAATATTTCTTTTTTTCAATGTAAACATCATTTAGTGGTGCAATTTTTAGATGCAATTGGGTTTGGTAATTTGCATATTCGCAGATAACGAATATGTACTCCCATACTGACAGTGGCTTCCTTTGGTCACGCGTATACTTCCTCAGATTAATAAAAAAGTTTTTTTTAATTTTTCATCACCGCTTCATCATTGACTTTATCCACCGTCTTAACCTACAAGAATCAGTTTGATAGTAAAAAATATGTGACATTGGGGCAGCATTTTGGGCACAGGTATTTCGTAATATTATAAATTCGCTTATAAAATAAAATAAACCATGTATACGTTTGTGTGTGATCATGCTTCATGCGGTTTCTACATTTCCAGAATCACCCTATCATAATATGTAGTAATCGCAATGTGATGTATAACAACGTAATATGTCTTATAGTTGCTAGTATATCCATCATTGTTACATGAGAATATTATGGAAATAGTGGGAAAACACTACAATCTTAAGGTTTGAAGCAAATTAATCTTGAATCACATCCAAAACCGCATTTGCTGCTAAGCAAATCATAGCTTGCTTCAGTTGAACGTTAAAAAGAAAAAAAAAGGACAATTCAAGGTTATTTTCTATTTAAAAAATAATTAGGTTGTGAAGTTATAAAGCAAAATTTTAAGTAATAGCATTAAATCCTCAAAACTGAAACCTTGAAGAATTTGTATTAATATAACCAATGCAGTACAAAGTATTGTAGTTTATTAGGATAACAATTGATTAACAGGGGAAACGGATTGTTGGATTCCCAAATTTTCATGTCGCAATGGAATTTATTATTTTAAAAAATTTCCTGGAGAATTTTGTGCCTTATACCGCAGCTTTTTACAAACTACTAATTTATTTAAAAGCGTTAGTTGGATGAATAATTACATAAAAAATAATATTTACCTGTAAAATTATTTTTCACGAATCATAGTCAAAATTATAATTGATACAGTCAAAACTTTTTTTTTATGCATGGTGGAATATAATGTAACATTTTTAAATGTAAAAATATGATCTGGAAAAGCTAGCGGACTAAATAGCAATGCGTTCAGGTGAGATAGCGTAATCTGAGGACAATCTTTTAATGTGAAGCCTTTTTTTTTTGTTTCTTACAGTATTGTTAATACAAGCCAATATGAAATACAAGCCTGCTCTAGGTACTTTTATGAGAGATTATTCCCAGCAAATATTATTAAAATCAACAAGAACAAGAAGATAATAGCGGTTGCTCGTCCCTGAAGTGTGCGAAATTCCAGCATTCAAATGAAGATTTAGCAAACGAAATTCAACAACAAAATGGTCACTAATGTAAAAAAAAATTATTGTCTTTTGTTTCTCTAATAAATAGCATACTTCAAGAACTAACATTTCGCTATTGCTGTCCTAGTACATATACTCTATTGCCCTCATTCGTGTCTGTTCTTCGATATTCACAGCTTGTGGACATAAAAATATTCTTAAAGGTAGTAAAAGCATGAACCATTTATTCTTTCGAGTTTTCGAGTTCTTAAAAATGTTCATTTGTTCCAAAGGTATCAAGCTTTGCCAATCTTTGCCACCCCAGATATAGTGGAATGCTTAACAAACCTTTATTAATATCTGATAAATTATATAGATGAACTGTGGAAATGAGAAAGGTAACTTATAAATGTGCAAATGCTGAATTAAATATAAGCAAGGGTAGTTTACATAATATATATACATATGTAGATATTGAAAGTATTCCAACGTTTGTAGACGTTTTTAAATATTACTTCGAACCAGAATTTTTGTTGTATTAATGTAATTTTCATAAAACCTTTTTTTTTGTAAATCTAGGTGGTACTAGGGGTGGCGGCATCGTGTAACTAGATCTACGGTTGGATGTGGACACGTTAATAAGAATGGCTGGTCTCCAAAAATCTTATCTCTTTCAATCTGTGTAAACATTATTTCCCAAGGTTTTAACAACCACAATACAAGGGTCATTATTTATGGGGGTCATTCATACGACGACTCGCTAAGAAATAATATTAAAACGTTAAAAAGTAAAACTATTCCCTCTCGCATTAAGTGCTCTTGTCTTTCCTCTTTCTATCTTCTATATTTTATTATATCGCCTACCTTTGAGGAAACCGCATAAAGCCAGTAGAACTTGGAAATGATCTTACTTCAACTTGTATACGAAAGACCGTGCTTTTTAGTACCTTGTATACGAAAGAGTTTGCGCATGTAAAATACAGGCACATGAATTAATTATCTTGACACGTGCATTTTTTGATAAATAGTGTGAAGTGTTAACTCTTCCCTTGCTATTCACTTTTTTTTTTTATAAACAGTCAATATAATATGGATATCAGTCAGTCAAAATGACATTTACTAATGACGTTATGTCATTGCACAGAAACTATTTTATCGTGTATTGTAGTATTATATTTTACAAATTTTATATTTATATTTTTAAGTGACAAGTTTACATTGTGGCCAAGCCTCAAGATGGAAAAGACGTTGAATGCGTATAGCTATCAGCTTACAAGGTACTGTAATGTTCATTTTTATCAAAACCACTGGAAATTTTTACTTTTGAGTTCTAAAAATTGCTCTAACGTTTCGACATTTTCCTATTACCTAATCGCAAGATTGCGTTTTGCGCTAGGTGACAAAGTTTATAACATTTACTGTTTTAATAATCTCTTAAGAGGAGATTATCCTTAATTGAAATGACGCTAAGACTGACTACTGAACAAAACTAATTTATTTGTGTAGCAGTGCTCATCTGCTATTTCCTGCAGAGTATTACTAAATTTTCTTTCCTTTTTAACAAAGAGCAGTAGTTTCAAAGATAAACGCTTAGCAATAAAATATAAGTTGAAGTAAATTAATCCTACGTGTATAATGACACTAAAATAAAAGGAAATAGTTTAGCTTTTGCTTGAGATGTAATGCCCAAAGTTCCCTCTTCTTTGTAGTCGGGTAGTTACCACAAATATTATGGAATAACAAAAACAAGCTCTAGTTTACATTGTGCTATTCAATATTCATCTATTATGCCAATTTTTCAAATCTTCAATTAATTAATCTCCATTTTTTTACGATAGCTATATGTCTGATCATGGGTGTTTAGATGATCTTTGGGATTCTTTAAAAAAAACCTTGGTGAAAACATTTTTATAGATGTTTCTTTTTGTACCACAACAGTATTGTTTGTATTCAAAGAAAATGCATCTGCGTTTTAGGTTTGTTGTTTTTCATTGAAAGTATTCATTATTATATCAAAGAACTTTCAGGTTTCAAGCAGATCTTCTAGATCCATTAAACAGAAAGACTTTTAAAAGCTTTTTTGCGACTAAATAATCTACTAATTTATATCATGGATTGTAGAACTCGAAAAAAATGATCTATATGCAATGAATTTTTCTGAGTCATTTGAAAACAAAATACTTCTTGTCTCTTATATACACTCGGCGATATGAAAACCTACCGTAAATGCATAAATATCTTTGATTCTTTGATTGTTGCATGCAAACGCAAATTATTTGCCACATATTAGATGAATTGGCATAACTTTGGCCGATACTATCGTTAATAGAAATATCATAGTTTTCTGAAAATGCCTGTTTTAAATATTCAGATTCGTGCTGAGCATGAATTTCAAAAATCTTTTATTGGGGTCATAATCTTTTACATATCGGACTATAGAATTCAAAATGATCAGGTGTATTATTAATATATATATATAATGTTAACGTAACTCAAGCATTTCGTTGTTACCTATAAGTTTTGATGGAAACAGTTTACAGCTGCAGCAATGCGTTTAACTACGTTTTAATTTTTTATTCGACTGCTGTTGCAGGGCTGTGGTGCCCTAGGAATCGCGGAGCTCACGCTTAAGGATGGTTCTGTTTTTGTGTTATTTTTTTTTTTATTGATATCCACACACTCAAACTAGTTCAACACTTTGGGTTAAGTAGTGAACCTAAGCTTTAAAGCTAAACTTAACAATTATAAATTTACAGCTTTTAATCCACAACTATACACATAAACCTACGTATACAGGATTGCACAAAATTATGGAAACACCCTCATAACTTTTGAACGAATCTAGATGTAAAGTTGAAATTTGGAGAAGTAGTTTAAGATCATGAAGGTTATGTTTTGTAAAGGATAGCATCCTCCCTCCACCTAACATTTTTGTGATATTAGCAGATTAATTAACGCAATTAGCAAGGAAATGCAGATTTTCGTTTTATGACTGTAACCTTCGATTGGGGAGTCGTAGCGAACTTTCTCAAAAATCATTTTTTCGCCTTCAAAACACCTTTTAGTCTTCTCCACCCACCTGTCCCAAAGATGTGGAGGATGAATGGCATCCTGCACAAAACATGGTCCTATACGACTTCTACAAACTTCAACATTAAATCCAGATTCGTTGAGAAGTTATGGGTGTGTCTCTATAATTTTGTCCCACCCCGTATATATATACATAGTAAATACAGAAGTTATTAGTTAATACGCGGACCTATACATCGTTTATATATCTGTGCAGTTACTCAAGAATTCAACTGATTCCAATTACTGCATGGAACCAGTTCATTTCGGTGCATTCGCTTGAGTTATTACTCGACTTTTTGCAAATCTCTAATTGAACCATTAAATTCAGGGAGGTAGCTTTTTTTATCTAGAGGCACATAAAATTCATATAGTCGCTTTGTTGAAATTAATAATATTTAATTGAGCTGTCTGGATTGGCAATCCCATACAATTATAGCAATCCGCAAATTCCAATAATTTTTTTGATGAAATTTGTTAACCACCATCATAATATAATTGATGCTCGTAAAATCGGCAACAGTGTTATTTACATTATGAAGGAAGTCGCTGATATAAAGGAAGTTGGTGGTGAGAAAAATGGATTGTAAAAATAGTAACAGCAACCTGGATATTAATTACTAATAATCTATTGTCATCCCTGCATTAACACCATTTATTATCATTTAGTAATATCTAATATAACTTTTTTTGCGAATCAACAACGATGTACGAGGAAGGATCGATAACTAACGCACAACATTTTGTTAGAATAAAGTGTAATAGGTAACATAGTAAGGATACATACAAAATACAGGGGCAGCTTTACACTATTTTTCCACATAGTTGCCAAGTCTCGCAACACATTTTTCTCATCGTGACGCAAGGTTGCAAATACCTTTTGCATAGAAGTCCGTCTTTTGTGAGCAGAGCCATCTGCGGACAGTCGATTTGACTTCGTTATCGGGAGTGAAATGTTTACCGGTCAAGAATTTCTTCATCGGGCCGAAGAGATCATGATCGGGCGGTGGCATGTCCGGACTATGCGCTGGATGCTGAAGCATTCTCCACCAAACCCGCTCTGTTTGAGCACGAACAGGGGCAGCCACATAGGAGCGTGTACTGTCACGAAGGAGTTTCACATTTAGAGCGTTTGTTGCATCTTGCTGGAAAAATTGTTGATTTTTGAATTTTTCTTAATTTTTGAATTTTTCTCGCTGGTAGTTTTTTGATTTTGTAAAATTTTAATTTGATTATATATTTTTTTTTTTTAATTGGATGTTGCACTAAAGCTAAAACAAACGACAACGCAGTGTTGATATGAATATTACAGCACACTGTGCTGTAATGAGATATTAACGCACTAGTGGGACACTTGCCGGAACGTAATATGGCGATTAATGTGCAAATTAGAAAAAAATACTGTAAAAAACGTGTGCCACAATAACTTGTAATGCTCGTACATTGAATCTCTCGCCGCTACGCGGCTCGAGATTCAAACTTGTACTCGCATTACATAAACTCATTGTGATACTTGTGTTTTAAAATACTATTAACGCATCTGGCTTCGAAAAACCTCCTGTAAATTTCACTAGGGTTTCGGCCTTGAACCCACCAAAAACGTACAACACCTTCTGCTCTTTATGCGTAGGCGGCTGTAACGCTTGCGCCATCTTTGTTCCGTAGTCCACCCTTCAGCCGCTAGAGGTACTTCTGTTCACAAAATGGCCAACTACGGCGGGAACTTCAAACTTCGTAGTGTACAAGCGTCACGTCTCAGGTCATTATACGGCGGCAGGAAAAAATGCTGTGCGTTACTTATCGATCCTTCCTCATATATCGGTATAATTTTTATAGGCGTTTATAACTTTCCTATATCGTAATCCGCTCAATAAAAATATTTCAAGAGCTGCTAACAATAAATTAAAAGGGATGATAAAACATGTGTACATTTTATTCTATTGAAATGAATGGAATTTTCTTTAAGTAGAATGCTAAAATATTTTAATATTTCGATTGATTTGTAATTACATTTAGCAGAACGAATTTACAATATGAAAAAGATGAAGGGGAAATAAATAAAGTAGTATTTAGATAGGACCTGTATATTTTTCTATCAAATTAAACTAACCTTTATTAGTTACAAGATATAATTGTATAACGCATAGATCTAATAAACTAAAAGACGTAATTCTAAAATATGTAATAATGAGAATACAAAAAAAGCTAACAATGAAGCAATTGTAAACAAGTAACAGATTAACGGAACATTACATGTTATCTATACAAAGTAACTCACATACTTATTACCAAATGAATTTTTAACGAAACATGGGATAAGGCAAGGATAAGACATAAGCCTCCTCTTTATGTGTGAACTGTTTAAAAGCCGCTTTTAATGAATTGCTTTTCCAAATTCTTTTGTGTAGATGATGTAGTGATAAACAGGAGGAAACAAAATCACGGAGGGCTTAATAGAACAGGTTGATATATTTCAATATTCAGAAATATTCAAAACAGGAAAAGATAAATAACCGCTTAGAAGAAGCAAAGAACATATTATGGAATGAATAAGTGAGAAAAGAGTACCTTCACTTTCATTTGGCTGGATACAATCACATGAAGATGAAAACAAGGTTTTAGAGAGCTAAAAGAATAAAAAAGCCGTATCGATGGTTGCACACTTTGTATGTTGGCTCTTCATCCTAATGGAGCGGGTTCGATACCCAATCGATACAATTTAGCTTCTAATTGTGCTTAAAAATCAGAACATGCCCCTTTCTCGGGCATAAAATAAAACCGGAGGTCTTGCGTAAATAATGATAATGGCAAAATTTTAGTTGAATACATCAACAAAATATCTAGGTTTATTCCAAAACCTGAAGCTTCGCTCAATAGCAAACAAACAAGGGGAATAATAAAACTAGACTGGATTAGGAACCACAAATTAGAAAATATATAGAACGGGCAACAACTGAGTTGGAAGAAATAAAAATTCGATAATTTTGAAGTGCAAGATATTGCGGTAGAAGTTAAAACCTGAAAGAGACATAAGACACAAAGATCAAAGTTGGATTTATTAGGAAGATCAATTTTAGCAAGATTCTCTTATAGCATGGAATTACAAATAATTTAAGAAGAAGCTTTTGATAATATTGTGATGTAAAATAGTGATTTCTGAAACAAAAGCTTAAAAAGAAACCCAGCCATAAATACGTACATCATGCTATTCTACATACCTACGTAATTTTTTACAACACAGAATGATGTTTCACAATGCTGGAAATTCGGACATAATCTGCTTTGATATATTATTAAGATAAATATTATGCAAGCTTTCCCACAATTATGTTTGAATATTTAATTTTGACTTCGCAAATTAAATATAGGGAATCCCTAAAAAATGATTACAAAATTGTGGCTATTCCATAAGTAGGCATACATACATAATCGAAGTCTTCTTAAATACATATTACAATATACATAGGTAGATATATATATATATGCGTTTTTAATAATTAGATGATTAATTTCTGTGCATTATTGCAAGCAGGTGAAATGAGACTAATGTTTCTGTTTATTATAATCAAATACAACATACGTTTGTTGTACATACACAGATGTAATGCTTTCATGCACAAACGATAGATCGATGAAGACGTCATTAACGACTATGGAAATCAGGTTGTTAGATTGCCGACGGCGCTATGAATTATTTATCACTCTCGCAGAATAGTTTTTTCTTTCTATGTTACTGTGGCGTCTCGCGGGGCTTCATTCCAGATAATGTGACGTCACTCATAATGGATTAATTGTCGCGTGGATTTGTTTTCTGTTATGACGTAGGAGTATGCCGGCCACAAGCCGATTGAACTCTGCCCGCGTGTGCGGCTTGTTCGAAGAAATCTTTGGCGCTAACGCTAATACATTTTTCTAGTTGCGTCACGAAATATTATGCTAGTGGAAAACTATAGGTATAGGGAAAACCATCGAAATTTTAAGAATAGATGAAAATTTAAACCGATGTATATTATTTTCGCATTTTGATATGCTGCAAACATGGCATATTACCTACCAATGAATATTTAGGCAGTAAAAATTTGTAAAGCATTCAAAGTTAAAGTCATATCAAAAATCTTAATTCTCTAAGATGTTGGCCAAGCTTTTCTATAACATGGGCCATAATAAATTTTTGTCCGCGAACTACAAAAGTTAGTATAGACAATTGTCATTTTATTTTGTTGTTTCTAAAGATATAAATATATCAGCAATTCAATATCTGGTTCGATTTATGTAATCACCAAGTATTGTACTTGTGTATTTAGATTTAAAGTACTCGTTTTGGAGAACAGCTGTTCCCATCAATATGTTAAGCCAAATGAATTCAAATTATTAAATAAATTAGCATATTTTTCACTAAATGATTTCTATAAAAAAAAGGTTATTTCTTTCGGAAATTTGCCCATCCTTTATGGTCTAAAGGTTCCATTTACTGAATAGTTTTTAGGAAATAAGATGAAATCATTTATATTATATTTGTCAGGACAATTGTATAGTTTTAGAAATTTGAACAATTTATTTTTATTTTTTAAATGAGAATAGCCTAAAAGCAGTTTATTTAGTTTTAATGGGTTCATCTAATTGTATTCATATATTGATTAACTTTTATAAGATTCAACTTTCAGATGACTTGAAATAATCTATAAAGAACGCCAGGTCATTATTTTTATTGAATTGCTGAATATGAATCTCTTTCATATGCAATAGTGTAATTGTATTAATACGGTTGCTCATAAAGCAGCTGCCCGAACTGGACTGTAATTTTGAATATTCTTTTTAAGGGAGTATACAAAGCCTAAATATTTAATATGCTTATGAGGCACCCCTGCAGAGCCAAGCCTTCCTTCTAATCACCATTACCACCTCGGAAATAGTCGGTTATCGTAATTGACCAGAGTTAGAGTTGAGCCCTGCACCTCATGACTGATAGATAAGTGTGCAAGTCACTAGACTATCAGCCTATATATTTATTTTCAAAATCAACTAGCAGTTTTTGAAATTCATGACGATAGCATATACAATGATGAGAAAACTTCTATTCCTATATATATATATATATATCTATAAAATCTATTTCCTCATAGATTCCCTAATTATATTTAGGTAATCGGTTTCGTCCTCAGCAAAACATGATCAGATCTGCTAAGAGCATTACAAACAAGTATGTTCAATTTTTAAGAAACTGTATAGTGTAATTAAAATTATAAATAAAAAAAAATTAATTGAATACCCATAAGCAGAATTAAATCAAAGACTAAGCTAACCTTTCCCAACTTCTGACACTAATTTGATCAAATGCTTTTAAATTTTCGTTTGATATTATTGATCGGATTAAAACTTTACCAGCCGCAATTGGACCGCGGGCTGGGGATTGCCCATCGTTGAGATGTATATCTTCCTAGTTGGCCACGAGAGGAAAGAGTCAAAAATTTAAAAAATCATCTAGCATAAGATTGCTCAATCTCATATAATTAAAAAACTCGGTTTTACTCACGTGTGCCAAAACCGCTTGAGGTGCGCGGATACGTCATTAAATACGTAACTATGACGTCTCAATGCTAATGACGAAACAGTTATCTAAAAGCATTTGTTATTGATACTATATTTAGTTCGCTATTTTGTAGTGATAAGTACTTCTATTTATATTATTAGTAGAAATTACCACTTGTAACAAGCTCCCATTAGCGTGTAACAAAATTCCCAGATAAAAAATACTACTATATACAAATATTTATCTACACCTTAATACTTTGAACCTTTCGCAATTTTAGTTTTAAGTGAATGCGAAAATTAACTGGTACTAGAAATTTTTTTTATTTCTGCATTTCCTACTACACTTCAATTACCAAATACTTTGCGTAAAGCTTTGGAAGCAATAGGTGAAGAATTCTTACGTTTTCATAATCAGAAAAAAGGCGCATCTTGAAGCGTTACACAATAGTAAAATTATGGAAAATAAACTTAAAAGCTATATATAGAAAACATTTTTTTGTAATGGTAGATCCAGTTCGTCCTTGTGCCTAAAGCAGGCTTAATTAAATGGTTAAAAATACCAAGAGGATAGATAAGTTAATTCAAATAGGTACGAAAGTACAAGGTGCTTTAGATGTTGAATACGACAAAAATTTTGACTGGAAAAGCCGATCTGAAGAATCATTTCAAAATATTTATTCATCTTTCAAAAACTTTTCTTCATTATATCGGAAATCGATAGTGCAACTAACTTATTTTAAACGGATTAATGTTGTTTTTCTTACCTTAATGGATCCTGTAGGTACATTTACATTGTATCTACAAACGGATGTTTAATCAAGGCAGAAAATTTTATAAGCACCTCAACCGAATAAGCTTTATTGCATTCATCGATGATAATCTGAATATCTATTGGTATATAATATATATACGGTTTAAATAAACATAGTATTAGGCCAAGAAACTTAATTTTACGACCCAGAACACAAAACCGCATTTGCACCGGATTATCCTAATCTTAATCTGCTTAGTAGGCACATCTTATCAATGGGACCAAATAAATGTAAATATTTTATGGCATCTCGTCTCTCTCTTAAGGCCTAATCCGTACCTCGCTTGGTCATTTAGAAAGTTTTATAGGGATTTTAGTTTCTGTTTGAGTATTTGTTGTGACACGTCGTACAATAAGTGAATAAAAGTGTTTGAATTGACCCATTTTGATCCAGAGGTGTTGCTGAACGATCTAGCATAATAATTTTGTATGATGAAAGTTATGTCAGCGGGTAAATTGGTAAAAACTAAATCTAGCGGAGTCGACGGTAGAAGACACCATTCGCCGATATCAAGAAAAAGGCACTTTGGAAGATTGTGACTGTTCAGGAACGTCACGAATAACTACCCCAGTAGATGGTCGTCTTCTACAATTAATAATTAAACGATATCCCAGAAAAACAGCGAGTGAATTCAATCGCCGACGTCGGCATGCGATTTCAATTACTATTGGCAAATTAGCGGCAGGAAATTTACACGAAGCAGCTCGTAAACTGTTGCTACGTCGATTAAAAGGACTACAGTGGGCCAGAGAACATCGATACTGGACGGGAGAACAGGGGCAAAATATGTTATGGACAGATGACTCGATATTTAATGTGTTTGGTCAAAGTAAAAATTTATTTCTGAGAAACACATAAGGAATGCTTTCCGAATGCGTCGTGGCAACGCGGTAGCTGTTCAGTTATAGCTTGGGGGTTGTTTTTTGTACATGTGGACAAGAACGATACACCAAAATCGAAGGAATAATGTGGATGCAAGAAGAAGACTACTGAAAAATATTATAAACCCACACCATTCCTTCTGGGGTACGACTAATCGGCAGGAATTTTATTTTTATAAGGATGGAATAATGGAACAATATTCCAGGCGATAAAATCAGAAAATTAATCGCCAGAATGCCGTGAATTGTGCGTTGTCGTCAACGTTCTTTTGATTTTTTGAAATATTTGTTACTTGGCTAAATACCATGGAGGGCAGTGTGTGTACTTTGACAAAAGTTTGATATTTCTATCTTCTTCGAACATCTAAAATAAAATGTCAAATTTTGTCAAAAGGACAACCAAGTTTCGCACCAAGTATTCATTAAATCGGTCTTCAAGATGGATATGTTAAATAAAAATCGTATCATTCCAAAGGAAATAGGGAAGTTGCTATCAACTTTCCACCTAAAGAAACGTTTTCAGAAGGTAAAAATACTTTTAAATAATTTTTCGGATGCGGTTTTATTGCCAAGAAATTTTGTCGTATTAGTTTAGTTGAGAAAAGGATAATTGACAAATAACTTGGAACGTTTTAGCAAGAGAAATCGACAATTTCCGTTTTGCTTATTTGTGGTTACTTTTTTTTGTTTTTATACTGACATATTCCGCATACAATTAATAATGATAGAAGATTTTTGCACCGCATTCTTCTGTGGTATACATTCGTGCGTCTTTCATGTTCCTAGTAATACACATTACTTGATATCAACGGTTGCAATTCGCAATGTACATACATTGAATTGAAATCGTCTCGTTGAAACATTTAAGTATCTACGAATAAAATGGTTTCTTATTAATATTCTTACGTTGGTATTATCGCATAATTGGTTTTATTAATTCTCAGTTCCGACAGTGTACTGTCGAGACTATTTCCTATGTGCCTTTAAGACGGTGTGAGTAGAGGAGGACAGATAGTTTCACCGCATAACTAAGCACGCGCTTAGACATTTTTAGAGGCTACAATTCGGCTAACGACAACATAATTAAATTTATGATGTGTGGATGGGTATTCGAATATAGTTGTGATGTGTATTTATTTTGTTGGCAGAACGTAAACTTTCTCGCGAATGAAATCTAAGTGGTATCGTAACACATCTTTGACAAGACTTCTGAACGAATCTACTTTAGAAATATCATTACCGATAATCTTTAGATTATCTCTTACATAGAAGATAGTGCTTTACTTACACTAATGCAGCTACTACCTATTTTTGAACTTCGTGAAATTAACCCTTAAGTGGAGAGACGCATTTTCAAGGACTATTTATTAAGCTAGTTCTTATAGATTCCTGTTAATTGTTAAGGGACGAATGTGAAATTATATTATACAATAAATCAAAATCCGTATAAGTTAAGAAATAGATAAAACGAAAATTGTAGTCATGTAATTTTTGCTACTAAGGAACGAAGTTGAACTAAATAAAATAATAAGGAAAATTAATGAAAAGATAACATTAGTTGCTAATATTCAATTACATTTATTTCATTAATAACAACTTGCAACTCTCTTACAAAATTTTTTTATTACACGATTATACTCCGAATCAATGTTTACTCGGCTCCTATTAAACATATTTTAATTTCGCTAAATAAAATTAAATAACATTATTTTGTTCAGACACGTGTTTGCTTATCTTTTTTTACTAGGAGAAATACAGTTATATAGAGGAAAAACAACCCCAAAAGGAGGTCATCGACCAACATCAAATGCTATTTGGTCTTTGGAAACTTATATCTCAGGATGTAATTAATGAACCAGAGATCTCTTTTTCCTGTTTCTCTTAAGGGCATATAATAAATTAAATTAATTATTAAAAAAAATCAATGTCACTTGGTTTTTATTATTTCCTTGTAGTTTATATTTTTTTAAGGTTATGATTTAGAACGAAAACAATAATGTCGTTAGTAGTTGAAATTTTTACTAGTGAATAGTGAGAGATTTCAAAACTTTCTCCCGTTAGGTAATTGTCGATTTTCCATGGAACTAATAATTTGGCTTCCAGTTTTTCTCAGTTCAGTATTGTTTTTCCCAACTTCTTCACTGTTAGAACGGATCCTTGAATTCGTTTAAGACATTTTTATTAAAATATATACATAAATAATAGAAAATTTCTTTGAATGAAGGAAACCTTTAGTGTGGTGTTTTTATTAAAATACAACGACTTATGATTTCTAGTAAATATTGAAGTACACAATGAAGAAAAAAAAAATTGTAGTAATCCATTAATTACTTTTTGGTATATCCTTTCTGAAAGGGAAGAAGAGAACGAATTTTTTGTTGAAAATGTTGATATGCAAACAATATGGATATTAAGCTTTGCATTTAATTCTGTCGGTACTTGTTATTATTTACTTCAGCACTTGGTTTCTCTGTCTATTAAACAGATGTAATTTACCCATACGAAACCAAACTTTCTTATGTTCCTTCAAACTTCATTCGAAACAATCTCCATAATTTTTTTAATCATAACATTTGCTGAATTTAATGGAAATTCAATAGACGCAATTTGCGATTGATACAATTTTTCTTGATCTCTACCTATCGCATATCTTAAGATACATTAGTGTTCTATCCGGAATTTTATTAGAGAATATAGAGTGGTTCAAATTTAACGAAGATTACATTATCTTCTCGCAACTAATAGCATTTTTTGAATCAGAAGCAATAGTACGTTGTTTAAAACTTGAGGATATATAAGAGATAAATGATACCACTATCAAATTATAAAATTGAACTTGGGAATTTAGGACAAGACCCTACTGTTTTTAATTTGGTAATTATTGTATTATTATATTTAATTCATTAACCTCAACAAATATGCCCTACATATTTCTAAAACAGCTCTCGATATTTTTTTTATTTATTGAATTACTCTCTTACATTGCTTGTGAGCAGATGTAGGATGCTCGTAGGTAAAATGATGACAAAAAAACGGCGAACAAGCTCGAGTAGAAAATGTTTGAAGCTTGTTACATCGCCTAAACTACCTAAACTCTTAACAAAAGGATTTGACAACAAAATCATGACATAAATTTAAGAAAAACCAAGAAATTACTTTCACACATCATTTAGATGCGACTCACGGTTTTGATTTCCAAAATGTAAATATCCTAGATATTGAAAGTAATAATAAAAGACGATTTCTTACGATGTTTAATATTAAACTTTATAAAATTTGTAATTTTAGGACTGGTATTGATAATGTTAGTAATTTTTATAACATTTCTTTTAATATGTAGACAATTTGGGAGAAACAAATAGCTACTTGTTTTCTTGTTATTTTTATTTGTACTTAAATTTTAATTGTTTGTGTTGTCCCAGTCTTCATGATTTACTTAGATTGTGTTTTATTCTGCCTGTATACATTGTCCAACTAATTTTTTTTCGTAGTTTTATATTTTATGAAAGAAAGAAAAATGGAAAAAAATTGTTTGTCCCAATTTGTACTAAAAATATTGTATCCACTCATGTCTGATTCTCCAATGCGGAAACCATTGTCTGTGCTGCTTAAAAATTTTACTGTTTTGTCTCTAATTATTATAATTTTAAATTTTAAATTCAATCACTTTTTTTTAGTTATTGCTTGTTAACATCCTTTTTATAAAATTATATTTTAACACCGATCATTTCTTATATCATTTGATATTGATGCACAAACAATCATTCACAGACAAAAGAACTACCTATATTGAAATTCCTCCTACTAACATCGTCCACAACGCCATGTATATGCTGGTTTGTTTCCCAACAATAATCCATATTACTCATTTGTTGCATCAGAAGAAATTACCAACATTTTATATAATGCTAAGGGTGATGTGTAATTATAAAAATCACGGTTGACAGGTATATTCGAGAATTACTTAAAAGGGAATAAACGATTGGAATAACCACAACAATATACCACGAAAGTTATAGTTTTGCCAATTTTGAAGGTCGCGTTTTCGAAATGACGTCAATCGTATTCAATGCTCTAAGTAGGGACCGCCGATGGTCTGCATCATAGTTCGTATTCACAGAAGAATTAACGGTGATGGAGATTGTTACGTCAATTATCTGGGTTTTGAAGAAAATCTGGAGTTGGAAATCCTCGACGGCAATTAGAAAAACAGTACTGGAGCATACGCGTCGTTATACATCTGGTATTGGACATGGCCGCTGCAAAAAAACTCATGTGTACGCTCGATGTCTAGGTCAATTAAGATCGCGTTACACATTCGACGTTAATTCTGTTTCTTAGAGTTGATACTTACCAATGGTCCTGATTATGCGAGATGCCGTCAAATTGTAATGAACAGTGACGCTTGTGCTTAATTGCAATGTTATTGCCGAAAACATAAAAAAAGAATAAATACATATGAAACGGTTCCTGTTCTGTTCCCTGTTTTATATATGAGGCGATTCAGGGAACTGTTTATATCTTCATTTAAAAACGATATTACAATTACATGGTATTAAAATATAAAAAAAAGTTAGATGATAGGATTATTAGAAGATGTCAGTATATTATAATTTGGAACACAATCATCTTGTCGTTGTCATCTCCGCCCTTTTACACAATCCAATTTGAGCATTCTTAACTTATAAACGTGAAAGGCCAAACATTTTAAAGTTTATAACACCAAATAAATTAAAAGTTATTTCTACACAATCAAAAAGTGAGGGTCAGAAGATATTTTCCAATACAACGGTATGATTTATGGTGCTATTGGTATACCCAAAATTGCCAGGTCCTTCAACTGTTAAGGCGAAGGAAATAGTTTTCAATACCTATCTTATTGCTTTGACACTTTATAAAATCCAATATAATTGACTTTAAACTCTTTTTCACTGCAATAACTTTTGCCCATAATTAACTAAAGTAAAATTACTATATATTGCATTTGCTACAATGATTCACACGTTAATGACAAGCCATTGTTTGCTGTTTCATAAAGGAACATGGATGTAGGGGGAATTCCCTGTTAGGTATGAATGAGCTCGAAATCCTGTAACAGGTAGATATATGTTTACACTAATTTCTCTTCACCGGCTAACGCCGTTCAACTCAACTCAAATATTTATTTACTGCCGCATCGGTAAGAGAAATGAGTAGTAGTGTTACTGGGCTCCTGTAATTTATTGTTTTATTATACGACAGTTTATCGTTGATAAATTCATCTTTTGACACAAGGAGAAATGTTCAAAAATCGAGTTTTGATGCTTTTATTACAGGAAGAGCGAAATCTTTTTCGGCCAGGCTATTATGCAGTTTGAATGAATGGGATAGAATGCCGTGTACAGTTTCTACCTGGCAAATTTGTGAAATCGACAAGTTACGACTGGTGTAATTGTCTGCTATTCAAAGAACATTATGATGATATTTACATTTAACTTGCGGAGTGTTTATATTAACTTTAAAAGCTGTTAGAACCGACATTACAATAGTAAGAGATTCTTTTTTAATTTGTTAGAAGTATTTTGGCTAGTTGATTAATTATATACAGGTTAGTTGACTTTTTCTTGTGTACTCATTATTTCCGTGAGTATAAAAGTCCTCAAAAAAGTTAGAAACAAATCTGTTACAATATTTTGTGTTTTTTTTTTCAAACCAGGGAAGACAGTATTCCGTACTTTGAAAAACAAAAGAGCCACAGAAATTACATTTATTTTTAATTGTTTAATTTATTGTTGTTTTAGATAGTTTATTGAATTCGGAATACAACATCCCTTTTTTTCTTTTTTTTTAGGCAATAAATAAATTATAACGAAAACGCAAATTGCTTACGTAGGCTTCGGAAGTGCGACTGATGAGTAAACAAAAAGAAATATTGTAATTAAATGTGAGTTCGTACGTCACTTGAAATAATAGTTTAGTGATTAGTTAGTTTCACTAGATTAAATATTTAAAAATGGCTTTTACAAATGACGAGAAATTAAATATGTTATACACTGCAATTACTTATCAAACGATAATTGCCGACAAGCAGCTTTATATCCCAAGTAGTACCCTGATGAAAGGCAACCACACTATAGTACGTTTTGAAATTTGCACAAATTATTAATACTTTGCAGAAGTTTTTAAAAAAATATAAAATGCATAAGCAACCGGAATAGAAATCAGAATGAGGCAAAAGAAAATGATGAAATAAACATTTTGATATATTTTAGAGCCAATCCACATTCTTCTACGCAAAATACTGCCCAATAATTTGGCATCACAAGGTGTAAGATAATGAAAATTCTTAAAGAACATTTAAATAACTCTTGGTATAAAATTTGCACCCACTAGATCTTTAAAAACGTATAGGTACATTTTTGCCATTGGTTATTAAATGGAGGTAGACAATAATTGTCATTCATTTTATGGATAGAACACAATGGTCATTCATGAGATGATCTCAATCCTTATGAAATGCAAGTAACTCGATATCAGGTCCGTTCTTTCTACAAACGTATGGATAAGCGTGATAGGCGATCACTTATTAGGGCTTTATTTTTATAATGGTACACTTAATCAAGGGAGGTACTTAAACTTTATTCAAACTGAATTCGAAGTTTATTTTTTATCTTCTAAATAATCTTGGAATTGGCTCTCTGAATATTATTGCAAATTACCGCGGCAATATTAGGCAAATATCGACATAATTTATTGTGTAGAGCACAAATATGACGGATATTTTGAACAATTTTTGAAATAGGATACATTTTATTATTTTTTTGTGCTATCAATGCATAGCTTACTTAAGTAATTTACATTTCTACTATAATTAAGTTATTTCGGTATTGCCTATAATAAAAGAAACGTTATACTCAGAATTTAATAAGCCTATTTAGATGGCTTATGGCAGAAAAAAAAGTACAGAATCATAAATTTAAAACAATTAAAAATAAAAAAAACAGAACTGTCTTGCGTCGTTTTTATTTTTTAAACTATAGGATTCTGTCTTACCTGTTTGAAAAGGCACAAAATGTTGTAGCATATTTGTTTCTAATTTTTTTGAATACGTTGATACTCACGGAAATAAATACTACTGTATGTTAGACACATTGGAATAATGCAACTATTCGATCGTTGCCAGGAATTTCACGTGTACATATTTGCTTAAAACCAAGCACTAGTGTTAATTGCAGCGAATAATATTTAATGTAGTTATGTATTTAATGAGTTAGGCAAGTTAGTGTAGGTCAGTAGCTCTTTCTGTGTTACGTATTAAAAAAGATAAATTGTTTAAACATTGAAAAGTTATTGGCGTAATTTTGCGTAACTTCGCTTAATATAATGCAATAATAAAAATATAATATTCATATAATATTAAACTATTAAAAATTAATTAACTAATCGCGAAGAAAAATTATTATATGGCGATGTACCTCGCTGTGCGAACAGTAAAAGAATGCGCCACCTGTAATATGTATTTATTACGGTATGAAGACCAGGAAATCACTATAGAAAACATATCTTGTAATACTCAAATCTAAAGGCTCCACCCCTAATTAGGTGGAGCTACCCCCACTAGCGGTAGTATGAAGTATATAAACAGTATATATACACAGCTGACCAACTCCAGCGATATTCCCAACGTGCAAGTCGGTGACTAGTAGAGTTGAAATCACTATTTACCTAACCGACCAGCCGCGCTTTAAAAACCCGTCGATGTTTGCCGGCTTTTGAACGTAGACATTAAAAGTAGTGTGTGCAACATGTATTTCTTATATTTTTTGCGTAAATCTCTAACGCCGGCCGTAAACTGCGATGGAGATATTAACAAGTGTTGTTCAGTGAATGAGTCCGCGACAGAGAGCGTCGGACACGTCGAAGGTATGCTAAATAGAGATTTGAGAACGACGAAAACGTTTTGTTCAAGTGCGAGGAACCAAAATCAGTGCGACTGCGATCCGGTATCGACAGAATGCCGGCTCGCCGTCGGTATTAGTCACGTGTTTCCGAGAAAAAGCAAACGATTCCAGCAGAGAAGGAACTCTTACGCGTGGAACAGTTTACAAAGTAAGTTTCCAAACTCTTTTAAAAGCCGCGATATTTTGATGCACAGGCGGAGCAACAGGTGGCCAATGGCGCTCCGTACAAATCTCTCGTACTCCCGGAACGATGCGGCCGGCGGTCGCCTCTCGGATACGAATTTTTACGTAAAGTTTTCTGGCGCGTGAAGCGCAGATAAACATCGTGTCGCGATCAATTAATCCTTACGTATATGTTGAGGATCGTATGAACGCGGTGATTCAACCTGGAAAATTGTTTGACTCAAATCGATTTAATAACAAAACACACGACATTCCGTAACATTCAGAAGGTAGAAATTGCGATAGAGTCGCTGCGTTTTTTTGCGATTTCCGACGTGGGCGCAATATTGTGGCATATGTTGATGATCTTTGTGTGTGAACCCCTCCAATTACGCAATCCAAAAAGGAAGAATATTTTTTTACGTAGTTTTTATCTCGAATGAAATCTCACTTAACCTCATTGTAATTTATATAATTGCACGTGCTAACGAACTAAATAGATTCTTGTCTATACGGCCAGGAATTCTTCCGTTCTTCGATACCATACCGGCTAATTCTTTTATAGAAATGTGGTAAATAGTTGTGGATGATTTTGCAAGAAGCGCACGCAATTAAACGTCATTAACGCGGTTCAGTTTATATCAAATTGATATCCTAAGCATTCACCGGTAGAATGGCGCTAATCACTCTGGGGCATTTTAATTTTCGCACAAAACAAACCTTTCCGTCCCGGAGCGATTCGGGTGAGGGTTTTTTTTTTTCGGGCGGCGCATGAATGAGAACTTGTGTCCTTGTGGCCAGAGGTCAATATATTTCGTACGAGACCGTTTCTCACGATCACCTTAGCGCCCTTTTTCTGATGTTTACATGCGCGCGGACCGCTTCTTTTGTTTGCATGGCAAACGTCTTTTCGGCTATCGAATCCCCCGCTAACGGCGCCTTTTTTCTTTTCTTTTTCCAGGATTCAAGCACATCTTAATCGTCTGCATTTACCTGATAAGTATTTTTAACTTACCACGCTCTTTATCAAAACCAGTCAGTATGGACACGGAATGGTGGATAAACCAGTTCGAGAAGGGCAGCAGCAATTCGTCTTCGAAATGTAATATTTTAATGGGACTATGTACATCCGCGAAGAATATCAAATACTACGCAACGACCTACCAAACGAAACACGTAAGTGTCATTTTCTTATGATCAGACAAGACATATCCAAGCAGCATAATTTATGCCAATAATACACAGTAAGAAAAATTTCGTTGTCAAGTGAAAATTTCTGCTGATTTAACAAACTGTACCATAAATTAGTTTTGTGAATATAGGCAACACCCTTATTAATTTACCAAAACTATTCAGAAAATTAGAAATATAAATATTTGTTAACTTTAACAAAGTATAAAGTTTTTTGGTGACAACTTTCGTTCGTTGTTACATTTCTCTTTTCTGGACATTCTGGAGCAACAGAATTTGTTAATTTGAGCAAAATTTTTCTTGCTGTGTATTATAAATTATACAATTTCAACGCCATAAACGTTGAATAATAATATACAAAATAAGTGAAATAAACACTTCATATAAATTAATACCTAGTATGTATAATAAACCTAAAAATATCTCTTTGAAATGTAGTTTATCATAAACACTAGGAATTAGTGTATTATAGATTGTATGTCAACGTTTTTTTTTATTATGGATATTTCCACGTTTATTATACTAAGTATAAGTTAAGGTTTAACGTTTATTCAACTATTTTGGCATTATAAACGATTATTAACCGTTTATTGTACGACACACAAGCAAATTTATGCAGTGAAGCCTAATCCCTTATTAACACATATTTAAGCTTGTTAACACTAAAATACAGGAAAGATTTATTTTTTGCAATATTAAATACCTACTATTAATTTATGTAAACATTAAATGAATGCAGAGGAGTATTAAATCAAGAATGTTTGTTGTAATATGAGGATTGAATTATGAGATTTTTATTTCGCACATGAAAGCAGAAGCATTTTAAGTCACTTAAAAAAAAGTTTACAGAATCAATGTTATAAAAAAAAAAGGTGTAACTTATATTTTCACGGGCAATCATCTTAAAACTTTTTACTCTAATTTTATTAATATGCTATTTGGCACTTGATAGGATTTCATATACTTATTAAAGAAGCTAATAATGTAAATGATTCAAAATTTGTAAAACGTCGACTTAATACACTTTTGCTCGGTGTTTGAAATATTTTACGGTGTAGGTTTAAAAAATTATAACCATGTCAAGCTTGATATTTTAAAACCATATAAAGTGAATGGTTTGAATGTTAAATAACTTAAAGATTTGATCCGTAAGATATTACCTTAAAATTAATATTAGGCGATACAATAGCAAATTATTATATAATTGTTTGTTGACATTGTGATCAGGGATTTGTAAGGTTCTGTCCTGGCAAGTAATTTATTTCAAATTAGTATATGTAAATCAATTCCCTGAAATGTTCCATTATCTCAAATAATGTACCTAATCCTTTTCGTCTTAATATTATATGATTTCACTCAAAGAGCAAATATTTATTAATTAGCACTAGAGGAATCGTTTAAAATTCGTAATTCCAAACTGTTTCCTGGGATTTGTATAAATCAGGCAAATCCTTAATCTTCTTGAAACTATTTATTTATTAATGATTATTTGATACAAGTGTGGATGGCTTTTTCCTATCCCCGTTCGTACCGATCACCTAATAATTCACCGTAGAAGGTCGTTATATGATTGTTAAAGAATGTCCTTCCGTCGTAAGAAGTCGAGCCTTCGTTTGTGATTTTAAATCGTACGTTAAAAAATCGTAAGCCTTAACATGCATACCTCAAGACGCACGCACACAACAGCGACAACATTTTTATTCATTCACTCTTACGTTCATTAATGAATCGAGTTTCTACGATCGACGCAATTAGTATGCGAGCTCGGTTATATATTATACCGTCCGCTGATGTCTGATTACACACTATCATATTTTTCTTCTCACTCCCTATGCCGAGTTGCCTAGACGGTGCCGTCCCCCTTTATCGGAAACAAATAACTTGCGTCTTTGTCACATCCGGTAAAATAGTGTCCGTCCATGGATTTTCCGCCGTAGTCTTTTAATAGCCAGCCAAGCGCTCCTTGTACAAATGTAATCAATACACCTATGTCGTCAAGAGGAAGCCGGGGAGGATGATTTTGATGAGATCTGGAGGAACACCTTTCCTCCCTGACGCGACATTTCCTTCTATACACTCTGGACGATTTACGAAACGATAATCTAACGATTCCGTGATAATTACCGATAATCCGATACAATGGCATTAGAACCGGAAAGTGACAGTTCTTTCCTTCGTTTAGAAAATATATCATTTAGATCATACCTACCAGGTTCAGTCATATTTTCCGTTGCGTTTTAATCTTTCCAATACGTAAAATTTATAGCTTTTCTAATACATTCTCCAATTATAAAAGATAAAACCCTAAATAAATTTAATTTCTAATTTAGTATAATACCTAAATCTCTAAACATATGGAAGATATCTATTTCAGAATTAATAATTAGTAATGATAAATGGCTTTATTTCAGTTTACACAGAAAATCAAAATAATTAACATTCAACTTTTCTAAATAAAAATCACAAGGAAGGTAGTTCAGAGTTAGCTAATAATACCTGATCTTTCACTATCACCCTGAATAAGAAAATAAGCTAGTAATATTAAATAATTACATGCCTATAGAAACTACTTAATATCAAAGAATGCTAATATTCACAAACAGAATTAAACTTTTCAACGCATAAATAATAGAGTTACTGTACTGTGTATAATCTAAGAAACAAAGGAATATTGCCTATTTTTCATTTAATTTTAGGATAGAAACCTAATTCTTTTAATACTTATTTGTATTTTAAAGTAACTACCGTTAAGTAAAATAAACTGCCACATAATTTTTTTTTTACTTAAAATAAATAACTTTTTCTTGGTTTATTCCCATCTATTTACAGACTTCTTTAATAACAATATTAATTTTAATCATTTTCATGCATTTTATTTGAATAGACTGACTTCAGATACATTAGCATCTCCTACAGTTTACTTTTGCACCAAAAAATTTCATTTATTTCTACCTTAATTTTAGAATAAAAACGTTTCTTCTTCTTCTGATGCTATAGTTTAAATATCAGAACTTAAGTGCACACAAATCTCAAACATGCAAATTTTGGCAAAAACGACATTTGTTTTCTATTCCTTATTTTTACATTATTAGCATTATAATATTGATAGGATTTCTTAAGATATTGCTATAAAGATTTTAGGAGCATCAAAGAATGTTTTCCATTTATTAGAACTTACAAACACTTTCTACTTAAAATAGGTAGTTATTTAATTTATTTCTTTATAGATCTCATAATGGGGCTATCTAGTAATATTTATCTATTTTCGGACAATTATTTTATTAGATTAATTTCAAATATAATTGGAATTATTTACATTTTTTTCTAACTTGTTTCCAGGAATCTTAGTCATTAGTTTATTGTTCATTAGAAGTACCCTAAGGATGCCAAAAATATATTAGGGTAAATTAGATAATTGATAAAAATAAATTTACAGGCCTATTAAATCTGCTTGCCTCCGCTATTGAGTACAATAAAAACTAACCTGTTTAAATTAACTTGTTTAATTAAATAACTACTATTAAAATAAAGTATCATTTTTAATTTAATTTTTCCTAAAACTAAAATGTGTTAATATCAACATTAGAATTAGTATGTGCTAAAATTTGAAATTTAGATGCTTAATACAGGGTGGTTTTGCTATTCTTAGATTTGACTGTATTTTAGCCTTGATATTAAAAAAAAATGCTTAGGAATTTTTTCCATGGCACCGCCCGTATTATACTTTGAGTAATTAATGCCAAAAATTTCAATTTTATCATTGCACTTTTCCATTTATAATTATATGTATATTTATTTTTTGACTGCTTCTTCTATAGAATTATTTATGGATTTACCAACATTATAATTTCATTGATTTCTAAATCAAGCACAGTAATACTTTTTCTATTTTTTCTACAAACTAATAGCGTAACTAAAGTATATGTTTATGCTATCCACAACTTAGGAAACAATAAACAAAATACACAAAATCTATTACTTTAATACTTATTTTTAGTATGTAACAAACAATACTCTGTTATTTAAAATTATCCAGTTGATTTTTGCTTTATTCTTCCACAGATCTCTTTAAGAACTTTTCGTAGCAATATTGGTCTTAATTTCTTTTCAAATAATTCTTCTTATTAGAATAATTTCAAGTAAAGTAGTTTCCCAATTTCTTGTTTTGACAGAGGTTGGTGAATTAGCTACATTACTACATACACATTACTCGTAACTCGTAACTAATATGGTTCGATATTCTTTGGATGACCAGTAAGGTAACAGAGACTACGATGCGTTTGCTAAGCTTTTCAAAGTTTATGTATACAAATAGTCAATGAAAAGAAGGTTTCATGCAATGAAACGTGTATCTAAAGCAGTTTGAACACGATAAATGCAAATCAAGGCCAACACTTTTTTAGGAAAAGAAAAATATCCAGTTAAAAAGGGAAAAATTAAAATAAAAAAATTTCCCGGCAAAAATAAATATTGCCTAAATCAAATTAGGCACACACACATTAAGTAGCAATGAAATTTTAGAGTTAATTGAGGGATATTAAAGGATTATATGTATTATTATATATTTTTCCTATTTTCCTAATTCAAATAGGTCATGTAAATTCTTTGATAATGTTATATTTTTAAACATTTCATGAGGATGATTTTTTACAAATCGATATATTTTTAGAATTCCTGATTCATCAAACCATGATGAATAATATTATTCCTTTCGATGCTAATTAATAATAATCGCCGTATGTTGGCATATTTATTTTCGTTTTTTTTTTACACAATGTGACTAATTTCTTCTTTGATTCATTATTCAAGTACCTATTGACATTTTGCATATCCTCAGTAACTATTTTTTCGTACTTGCATGTTACACTACCGCAACAAAAAAATGTATACAAACATTTCCTAGAAATCTTTGAGAGATAAATTTTAAAACGATTATACAACAAATTGATTTTGCTCTTTATTATTTATGATTTGCGGTGAATAGCACTTGTTATTATGTTTGGCTTTGCGATTAGTATTTGCATGTAACGAAAAACGATATTCGTAAATAAGTTTCCGGTATTCTGTTTACTGGAAGGTCAGGGATTTTTCTAAATTAAATTTACTCTCTCAATTACAACGTTACAACACTATGGACAATAATATAATCGGTATAACCGTACTTGCCTCCAGTTATAAGTTATATAATTTGCCCGCTAAATAAACAAATAAATATCGAATTTTACTCGAAGTCAAATATACTAAGAATACGTTAAGTAGGTGCTCTGCGACGCCGTATTCAGTGCACGCGCCTACTTCACACAGGCGTCAGGCGGTCTGTCCCACAAGGCCAATGTGCCTTTGCTCCTATTGCGTTTCTTATCGTTCTCCTAGTCCGCCAGTTCGTTCGGTTTCACATACGCATACGTATGTGTATACAAATATATACGTACACATACACATTGCTATCCAATCTCGCTCAGATTCATTCACATATACCGTAGCCACTATCGTCTACATACACCGCAGAATCTTGCTCGCTTGATATTTTATCGCAACAGGTGTCAGTAGTATTAGTGGGATTATACTGGGAGCGGACTTTTATTTCGGATCCGTTCGTATTACATTATCGCATTTTATGTTAACCATATACGAAATGTTCGTAAGAAAATCACAGTCCTCGAGGTTACGTAAACACAAAAGGTTACCCAATGACATATCGCAATTTTTCACCTTATATTTATCGGTTAAGTTTAACTTAGGAGTGCGATATGACGGCGTCATTTCCCCGCTAGATATCCCCTTAGATTATCTTGACGCAATGTAGAGAATACGCTTGCATACGCAAATCGTTTTGTACAGCAAAGGTATTTTGTTTTGTCTTCTCATTGTATATCTTATTATTATTATCATTATGATTATTACCCAGTACTATTCGGTAGTTTACAAGAACTGCTGCCGTCTACCGTAGTGGGTGGCGGTTAGCTCACTCGAAACTGACTTCCGATACATCTCAGTACGTGCAGAACGAAAACCTGTCGCTTAATCAGGCCCAATTGCTGGACAAAGTGCAGATCGCGAAACGAGCGTTTACAAAATTCCCTGGCGTTCCCTCTATTAATATTAATTTAGTTGCACGACCGCAAAATTATACCGAGTGCGCTAGTCACTTCGTAGAAATATACGCGTGGGACATTACTATTGTTACTAGTATCGTTAAAGGTTCATAGAAGTTGTATTTAAAAAATGATTCACTTACGCGCTTATTGGTTTAATGCGAAATAGCAAGAATTCCTATAAAACGAATATCTTATGCAGATGAAGGAATCTATGTATAAATGTATTGTAAACACTAAACCTAATAAATTTATTTATTTTGTTGCAGAAACAGAATCCAGTAACGGTGAATCTCCATAATTTCTTCACGACATTCAGTAAACCATCCGACGATGTAGACGGTTCAGAGTTTGCGAATATGAATGTAAGTATCTCATTAGTATACCAATCCAAGTCTGTTCAAATTCATCATAAATAATCTTAAAGATATCTATATTTCTTACCCTGAAAATCTCTCGAATTCACTGTTTTAATTTTCTGATTAAAGTTTTTTTTTTTGATACCTGATAAATACATATCTATCCTCCTTATAGGAAATATATTAAAATTACCTTAGCGGTCATTTTATATTTAGCAATTTGATTGTTTTCAATTTGATTTAAAATTGTATACACACATTTTAACACTATTTTCTTTAATAAAAACAATGTGCGAAAGAGCCTTTATAAAGACTGATTTATAAAATATTGGGACGAATGTCCGTGTGGGTATTAACAAATAATAGAATAATGGCATTAATAATTAATAAATTTTATAAAATGAAATATCAAGAACAATAACTGAAAGACAAGATGACAGATTAACAGACACCAAATGATGAATGAATTATCTTAGAACTATCCTAACGTAAGCGGACTCGTCGATCGGCCAATGATAAATCTTATTTTGAATATGACGTGTTAATGACGCAATGTCCACACATTGTTGCTACTGCATCTGTTCGGCGATTCAAATATAGTTTAGTTTTTTAGGAATCATAAGGTTGTTTAACAAAAATTTTGAGCCGAATGCTTAATGTTGATATTGCATTTAATGGAAATAATTCTAAATTACCTTGTTAAAATACCATACACAAAATTAGGTTAAGTGGTAGTAGATGTGAATTGTTCAATATAAAGAAAATATCTTTCGTTTTGGTCTTGAAACTTCAAGGTTCATTTTAAATCTAGCGAACTATTTCATAAAAGCATTTTATTCAATAAGGTTAACTTTATTTTCTTCATTTTAACTTTGCACTTTAGAATTTTTCATTTCTTTATCATATATGAAGTAGCATAATTTTTCACAGAGCTTTTGTTAGACAACCTTGTGATTTATTCTTACAATCTTAAAAATAAATATAAAAATAAATAAATGAGATAAAAAAGACACTCTGTAGTAGATTAAAAAATATCGATTCGAAAATGTGGATTACATCCTTTGAATTATCTTTTAATTTATTTAAAAGTGCTGACAAATAGAAGCTTCATATCTCAGTCATATTGATTACCCATAGTGAAAGTCCAGTAGCACACAATCACATTGCTTAACCAGAGATCCTTCTGTGGAACTGCTGAAGCAATTATTTTTTTTGCTGAATACATAGGATGTGACCAAGGCTAAACGAAAATTTGTTCTGTTTGAAAAGGTCGACCTATATGTGTTGTAGGACTGGGAAGGTAGTTTTGATATAGGCTCTGGTATAGGGAAAGCATACCATACATATATTTCAATTCTGGTTTTTTTTTTTCTTCAGATAAATGAGTTCGTAGTGACAATTTACGAAAGCCTGCAGAAGTTTGCGGTTGGTTTGGATTTGGTGCTGAAATACGAAGAGAACAGCAGCAAGCCCTTGGCAAAAGATACGACGCACATGAACTTCTTACTAAGAAACTTCCTTATCGAAATCAGCGAGTACATCAACGCTTTTGATATAACACCAAATCCGGATATACATCGTGGAGACTACACCAATAACCTAGATGACAGCGGGTACGAGGTATTCAGCAACGTGTTGTTCCGAGAGTACGTAAACTCTCTCCACTACATTTACAAAGGATTATCGCATTTCAACCAAACGGAATGCAATTAAGTCCAGTCTTGTAGTGTAGGAAATTTGATTTCTTGCCGTAAAACAGTGTAGGGATAAAGACGGGATATTAATTTATTTATTTAACGCATAACGACAAGACTAGAAACCAAGATTTGTTCCTTTAATTAAAACTTCGGCGACAACGTAGGGCAACTAGTTTTCCCAGTGATCGACTAAAATCTGTTAAAAAGTTCAACAGTTTCTAATCCCTGAAAATGTGGGAATAGATTCTTACTCATTCAAATATAAGCAGGGAGGCGGTTTTCATGGCCTGAGAACCGTGTCTGTTTCCTTATTTCACAGTTCGTGAAGAGAACATCCTGTACCTATATTCAAACAGATCGAAGTGTATATAAGCGTACAATTTATTGCATCGACTGAATGAATGTAATTTATATGAGTGTGCGTGGATTAATTTTACAATTATTTTATTTGTACAGTTATTTACTTAATTTTATTTTATATTGATGTCATTCTGTAACATTATGTTTGTATTATACCTTCTTTAACTATGTAGTTAGTATTATTTATTGTACATTATTATATTTATTTTGTTACATATTATTATCAATTGCTCCATTTACATCTTTACTGTGATATTTTTCATCTTTGACGTTATGGGCAATTAATTTCCTGACGAAAAACAAAATCTGTTTGTAAAGGAAGAAATAAAACCAGCAAGTATTTATAGTAAAATAAATCAATATATAATGTTGAAATCTGATTCGTTTTTTATTTCTATAAGGATGCATACCTAATCCTTTATCCAATGTCGATTTACACGATATGCTGCTGCAGCTGGAAAAAATATTGTTTATTTTTTTAGTGACCTACGAACATAACTATGCAAAAGCAATTTATGGAAATGCCTGGCAATAGTAACGAAACAAAGCTTTCAAAAACGTATTTATTGTCAAATTCTTATTGTCATATAACCATAGATTTTTTGGTCAAAGAAAATAATATTAGAAAAAATTAATTGCCAAATTATTAAACTCATTTACACGATTAATTACGTTAAAAATGGAAATTAATTATTATTATTTATGCTTAGAATCACACCTTATTATATTCTCCAACTTTCTAACGCTTAAAAAAATAATTGTTTTCCACAAAGATGTTCCACCGAAATAGGTCATTAGAATTTCCGCAACTTCTAGTAAGAGTTTGATGTTAAAACTTGCAGAGCTGTCATGGTCGGCTATGATCAATTAACGAAAACATATTTTAAGGTTTGTAGCATTATCGATATAACTCATACGATATACAGGGTGCTGAATCAACTTTCATATTTTAAACGGAATGGTGTTAGTTTTATGGATCCAGTAAATTTATCGCATCATTTCTAACCAATGTTTCGTTCGTCGGGTTTGATTTTATAATTTTATTAAATTTTTGGCGTCCGATTCGTTTAAATAAAATGAAATATTTCATAGGATATTAAACAATAAGTTGTATTATTAGCGTGGATAGTAGTATTCGCTGCTGTAGCACCCATAACAGGCCGTTCAAAAACTCATTTCTGATATGGATTCCTTTAGTTCCACAATTTTTTTTTTGTTTCAAACAAACATAATATTTTTTATTGCTATACTAAATGCAGCGCAAGATTACACATGACTTATTGTTAGTGTGAGAGTTTACCATAAATTTGTTAGAATGACTTTTTAACAGTTTCGACATATTTTAAATAATTTTATGCGAAAGGTGCTAATATTTCAAAAACTATCAAGGGTGGAATATCGCAGTGCATTAATTCGCTGTAATAAAAAATATCATGTTCCATTTGAAAAAAAAGTGTTTATTAGAGATATCCATATTGGAGATGGGTACTTGAATATTTTGCATATAATTTAGTGATTATTGGTATAACACTGAATACCTCCTTTTTTCGTATTTACACCGACACTTGAATATCTAATACACTAACATAAGAAACATTTGATTCTATTCGAAATAATCCAAACACCAAAAACTAAATAAAATTGCAAATATTTAACGATAAGGACCCCTAGTATGAAGTGGCTATAATTTCTTTAATAGGAAGTAGATAAATCCTCCTAATAATTATTACGGCACTGGAAAAGTGAGATTTGAACCCTGGACCGCACGACTGATAGCCAAGTGTGCAAACCAGTAAACTATCGGCCTGTAATAATAATAATAATGCTAGAAATTCATTAGGTCGGTCAACATTGTACCATCCCATTTAAAATAATATATGAATAAATATGAAATATATATATAGCAAAATCCTATACATCGGAAGTGCTGAGAAGTTGAAAATATCATTCTTGAATAGATCATAATTGGAACTAATTCTTCTGCAAGCTTCAAGATTAAATCCCACTTGAAGCACAGGAAAAATTGCAATAAGCATGTTTAATAGGATATCCCGTATAATGAAACGAGTTTTTAACCTTTGTCAAAACGAAAATGGTCTCTAAAATAATTCCGGCAAATTTTCATAGATCGGTAAGTTACAGTACAATTTGGAAACACAAAAGTGTGATTTTAGTTGTCGCTTTTCGTTGCATTTCATTATCTTATATGATCTTGTACAACAACTATTGGGGGAGCCACTGATGTCATTATTAGGAGCGAAAATAATTCAAATGGCCCAGTAATGGAAAAAATTACTTCTAAAATCTATGCTATTAACAGAGAAGCCGCACATAAAATCGCATACATGATTACCTCGGCTAAGCCACTACATAGTGATAACAACCTGAACACCGCCAATCGACCTAATGTCGAGATACAGACATAAAGAGAAAAATGGCGAGCAATCTATTGCTCAATGGATGGTAGCAAACCTGGGAGCCGAACGAGGGCACCACAATCCTGTCAAAGATCTTGATAAAAGGCGACAAAACATACCCTGGAAGGAAATATAGAGATGACATGGTTACTACCAGGTCCATCTCTTCCATTTCAAAATGAGTAATATGAAAGAGGCTATTATGACCTGCCGGATAGGACTGAAAAGAATACTGCAATTTCTTACAGTGTGCATTTATTTAATGATGACTGAACAGTGCTGTCCTAAAGAAAAAATACTGGAGCTACATCAGTAACTTGATTTCGAACATTCTTTTAAAGGAAGAAAAGAGAGATCAGCAAAGAATGCCAGGAGGAATATCTTACCAAACTCCCCTTTAAGTAATATCCCAGCAATTCCAAATGGGAAACAAAATCCTTTTACGAAAGCAGTGACATTTTACCGGGTAAAAAATCGACATACCCGGGCGACATGGGTCGTCAGAAACCTTTCGGGTATTTTTTCTCTTGTACAAATTTTAGGAATAATTGACAATTTCTCTCATTTCCTAATTATAGAAAATACTCATTTATGAAGTATACAAATTCTACTATCCGTCATTTCGTGAAAACTTTCGCGTTTTATTATTTTCATTATTTTTAATCACTTTAAGTGTATTTAAATTAATATATGCGATATACATAAGTTAATATCAAGGGTCACGGATTATTTCGTTCAAATGTACACGTAAAGCAGAAATCGAGCTTGGGAAATATGTGTGACAGTATTAAAATTTTACCTGTTGCATCATTTATTTCCCGCATTTCTTCGGATGTCTTTTCGCTTTCACATTACTTAGCATATTCCTACAGTAGGCCAGAGGTTTGTATTGATCGACTATTACGTGACAAAAAGGAGCATAAATACCTGGTAGACCTGTGAGTATACATGTATTATAAATGAATTAGCCGAAATGTTCTGGTTTTAAGTTTCATTTTCCGTTAATCTAATGAAGTCATACACGTAGTTTCTTTTAAATAAAAAAAGTACGTAGGTGCAGAATTTACTATTTCGCTGGTGTGAGACTTGCGAAAACCTGTAACTATAGATGTGCTTCAATCATTATACCAATTATAATATAGCAGCTACTATCTAGAATTTATTTAGAGTAGTAGTAAAGCAGCAACGTAACTGAAAGCGGAAGACGAGGGTTTAATTGATGTAGAGACATTACTATTTTCCTTAAAAAAGAAAGCACTTTTTTTTTATAAATAATAATAGGTAGGAAAGATGTACGAAATGGAATCGTGGAATTTTGATATAAATTAAATTAAATAATCAAAGTTAACCAAAAGCCTTACAAACTAAATTTTGAAAATTATAATAGTTACCTATTGAATTCTATTGGCTGGAAACTAGTGAAGAGAAAATTTTGTAGTAAACCCCAGTGTAATTTCGACAACATTTCGGTAGCTAATAGGTTTACAAGTACAATCATATGTATTAATTCGGAATGTTTTCAGAAATATCTCAGAAAAATGTATGAGAGCATGAATGACTGAAATGTGCCCCTCCTATAAAATATGGCTTATGTCGCTATCATCTTCTCTAATGTCCAATGATCCCACATGATTACTGCAATAATCACAGGAACGCAATTGTGTAATTTGTTATATATATAGAAATAGATTTGGCAGATGAATTTGATATATCATATAATATGCAATAATATGTGAGCATGAATGAAGTTTATGAACTCTATTTTTTCTACTAATGCTATTAATGGTTATTTACGTATCAAGGCTGAAAAATGACATTTTGTCAAACGAATTTGGAGATTGCCAGCCAGAGCGAGCAACCAAGCCAGTTCGATGAGACACTTTCCAGCCGTGGTGCGTACAAAAGGGGCTATCATATGATTACCACTTACTAAAACCAATTTACTTGCATTAATTTGTAGCGTTCAGAATGCAGATGGCTCATATTTGAATGACAGATTGTTTGACAGCTATTTTGACAACCTAACCCAGAAAAATTCAGAATCTTCACAGAAGAGTACGATAAAGTAAGGAAAGTGACGCGTTGGTACTCACTGGTTCATCCCAAAATTAAATGCATCACTTATTATTATAACTTATTTCCTTTTACTGGAATACCCTAGCTTTTACCTGATTTTTAGAATTTTGCAACGATTTCTCTAACACCTATTGAAATAGTTTCTACATAGGTACTTCCAAATAAAACACATTTCCTTGTTACTGTTATATGAATTTTCTTATCCGTATTAACATTTTACTGGTCGAATCTAAATCTATAAAATGATATCTAATAAATATTTTAATAACTTCTTCATTTTCTCCGTCTCGTTTGGACATTCATCTGAAAAATATATCGACTTCAACTATTTCTAAAATTTTAAACTTGCTTCATTTATAGAACAGAAACGGGTAGGGGGTTAAAAATGGCTTTGTTTTTGAATAATTTAGAAAATACAAGTACTTGTATGTATTTACATTTAATATAAATTTAACTAAAATACACAAGATATAAATAAAGTATGAATGATTTTAAATGTTAGAAAGAAAAACTGCACACAGATTGGACTCCTAGTGTAAACTTCATACCTAGGCATCTAAATTCTTATTAAAATCAGAAGGACGTTAATGGATTAATAAATGGTCAATCAAGTCTATGATAAAGAACTACCTGTCTTAGTAGTAGAACATAGCATATGTATTTGCAAAAAAATCTCTCGAAATTTTTTAATAAAAGGATACATACGGAAACAAAATAGGGACATAATTACTTCAAAGTACATACTGCTGTGTACTGAATGTACCAACAAAAATGTAAACTGAAATTTAAAAATGAAAAATTAAATTAGCTAGCTCAAATAATCAAAATTCTTTTATAAGGCGCAAAAGAACAATTAAATTACTATCGTGAAAAGTAAAATGTGGGTGAAAGAAATCTGACTTTCATTTATAGGTACTCAAAAAAAATTTTTAAAAAGTTTAATTAAAAATAAAAGAACAGTATTTTGAATGACATAAAAATTCAATAATTTTTAAAAAAAAAAAGAAAAAAAAATTAATTACAAACTTTGCAGAAAAAAAAGCCTTGGACAAAAAGGTCCTGGTCTAAATCAAAACTGCATTTGACTTTAACAGAAAACAAAAAGTTCAGGAAGATAATAATTTTTTTTTTCAATTCAATCCACGTGGTCTCAATATTAAAACAACTAAATTAAACGTGGAAAATTCAAGTAATTTATATAAATGAAAAATAAAAGCAAGCACAATGCTTTTATTCACCCAACAGGTGATTAATAAATAATTACAAATCAGAAAAATTAACAACGAACAAAAAAAATTAACTCTTTAAACTTAAAATATCTTCCTGCACGTAAAAATAATAACAGATCTTATATCTAAATTGTGTACACAAAAATACAATATCAATTATTATTAAATGAGTTCCGTGATGAACGAAATAAAATCAGAAACGTTAATTCAAAACTTGAAATAAAAAATCACAAAATGTCAGCAATGAAATACAATTTTATATATCTACTTACTTTCGTATCGATCAAGGAACTGAACTCATAAGGTTAAACAATCGTATAAGTATAAAAATCTCAGATGCGTGCGATGCAACGGTGATTAATAAATAATTACAAATCAGAAAAATTAACAACGAACAAAAAAAATTAACTCTTTAAACTTAAAATATCTTCCTGCACGTAAAAATAATAACAGATCTTATATCTAAATTGTGTACACAAAAATACAATATCAATTATTATTAAATGAGTTCCGTGATGAACGAAATAAAATCAGAAACGTGAATTCAAAACTTGAAATAAAGAATCACAAAATGTCAGCAATGAAATACAATTTTATATATCTACTTACTTTCGTATCGATCAAGGAACTGAACTCATAAGGTTAAACAATCGTATAAGTATAAAAATCTCAGATGCGTGCGATGCAACGCACACAGATCTGTCCGCAAACGGACGAACTCGCAGAACAAAACAATATATATACAATACTAGTGAACGCAAAATGTACACCTGACTGAAATTAATATAAACAACTGAACAATAATATAAACAAATTAAACAATCCAAAACATTAACTAAATCTTATTTGAAAATAAAACAATTTGAAATTTCTCGCAACATTGACAAACGCTTAACGAAATGAACAAAAAAAACTGAATTTACAAAAACCCGGGGTGCTAGACCACAGCAATACGTTGAAGTTTGAAATTATGACTCGAAATTTGTCAAAGTGTTAACTCTGAATCATCCTGTATAAGCACGTAGATGAAGAGCTTAATTTATTGATTGCATCAACCTAACACTGTAGTAAATAAAAATTAAACTTGTGGTTCGGAAAGCTTACGTAACTAATTGCTTACATTTTTACACTGCGCATATTTGTACCATACGAAATATTCCACGATGTTATTTTTGCGAATACAAAGAAGAATTTACTTAGCTGTTTATTTGTTTATGGAGCGAACTTTAAACCTGGATTATTTACAAATATTCTTAGTGTGGTATACTACAAAAAGAACCGTAGTAGCATGTTCCTCGTTAACTAATTCTAATAGAATATTAGGCTTATATTTTGTCTTCTGCAAAATTATGTAGATACAATGTAATTTTTTTAGTTTGTGACAGATTTAGGCACAGCTAATTAAAACATTGGAGCTCGAGACGCTATGTGAGACTTTACCGCACACATTACCGTCTGGAGTAGCCGACCGTAATCATCTTATTCCAGACTGTTTATTTACTATAAACACTTTTAAAACTAATACATGTCTGAAGGTTTGCATTTACAAATCAACACGCATCAATAAGCATTCGCCTTGTGGACTTCACACTCGCATATCAAGCAGCTCTCAACGTAAATGTTTATATACACACTAAAAAATTAATGCAATTTCTACGGAAAATTCCAGTAACGTATAAGGTAAAATTGCCAAAAATTGGCAAATTTACTAGAAAACTTTAGTTATATTTTCTAATTTTTGGTAAATTTACCCTATAGATTACTGGAATTTTCCGTAGGAATTGCAAATATTTTTTAGTGTGTAGGTGTGCTTCACAGCGAAAGTTTATATTTTCTACATTATTGGGAGAAAATGTAAAACTAATTATAGGGGAATAATTCAAAATTGGCAGTTATTGTCCAAATTCCGTATGATAATAAGTAGTTAGTAATGAAAAACCCAATATGTATTATATTTATTTAATTTTTATTATGATTATAGTTAGTTATTGAAGGAGCAGTTTCGAATTTTTAGCGTACGTTACTGTTATACATATGTATATAAGAACAACTCAAATATTAAGAAATTTATCTAAATTGTTTAATCGAGTCTCTAGTATGTATGCTTTACGATAATAATAAACAATACTAAAGACATAAACCTATTAATTTTCGTAAGTTATTTTCGTGGCTTGTATATAAACAATGTACTCCATCACAAAACCCGTTTTTTTATGACAATGATTGAGAAAAATATTATTGTTTAAGTTAAACATTACTTAGCATAAAATAATATTTTGTTAGTTAGTCGTAATTGTTAAGAAAACGCAACTTAATTATTTAAAGAAAAAAACATGATACGGCTAATTGTAAGCTTAACTCTTTAATTCTTGAAAATTCGGGGTTGTTTCCATAACTGTCGTAAAACCTGTCAATATTGCCATTATTTCTGATTTAATGAAATCCAGCACAATTACTGTTATAACTGTGCTGATTATCAGTGTAATTTATGAAAAATCTTAATGATAGACTGGCATTTCGTTTCAAAACATTATTGTTCATTAGTTTGTATTTATCAAAACTGTACGAAACGTTTTGTATTATTAGCGATATATACTAAAAGAATAACCGTGTTCGACTAATGTCATTATCATGGTCAGTGCTTTATAGAGTCCGCAGAGTATCCGTGCTACAGAAACAGAAACGACCCGATGACAAAGAACCAACACATGTAGGCATATGTATGTATATATACCGGACGACGACCAAGGCGATCTGTCATTGCCCGTTCTCGTTCGGCGAAAACCACCAAGTTCCCACGAATACTGGACTTATTTCTTGAAATTGTCCGACGGCGACTTTTTCTAGATGGGTCCCTCGTTTAACACATACTCGTTCGTCCGCTGTTTATCGTCAAATAAATCTTCTTATACATTCATCTCTTATGTAGGCAACGAAATTTACACGCCTTTGTTTTAATATTACAAACTGCTAATGACTAACTTCAACTTACTGTTTGTTCACGTTTTATGTTGATCTTTCTGCTTTTTTCTTTCATTTTTCCTTACTCAAACTATATTGTACCTATACAACTGTACACAATATATAAATAATTTGAGTTTTTAATATAATTCAACTAAATATTGAATAAATCTCTTAAAGTGCATACGAGCAAAAATTCTTAGAAGCATTTTCCTGATGCTTTTCACCTTTCTTTTTCTACTTTCACTCATCTTAGGGACCTATAGGCAATCGCTTGAATCATTAACAGTTTCTGACATGATATTTTTTCGAGTGACTTTATTTCCTTTATCACTTGTGCATCGTCGGTTTTTCTCTTCGTGGTTTTTTGGTAAAACACAACGGAAATATGAGTTTCCAAAATGATATACCAAAGAAAACGAAGATATGAATGAAGAATGGACATTGTACACTTGAAGCGAAGGATAAATTGAATGTGTGTCAATTTAAAATAAAAGATTGTTTTATTGTTAAACTATTAAGTGTATTTATCCGTATTAAAACTTTACCACGGTTATACCTAGCTCCTTTTAAATGTCTTCAAAAAGGCAGTTTTGGATATATATATAAAGAATTATGAAATACACAAGATACAAATTCAACCAAATCGTGCTATTTTAAAGACAGATGCTACCTTAAATTTTGACAGATACATCGCTAAAGCTACACTCTAACGCAGATTTGGTAAAATTCCCTCGAAACCGTACAGGAATTTTACCAAATATTCGTTAGAGTGTACGTGTAGGTATTTTATTTTTATAAATATATATTACAGGTAATTTAATAAATATAAAAAACAATGCTTATAATAATAATAACGATAATACATTTAGATGGTACTCAACTGTTTCATTAAACTTATAACCTTCTTTTTCGAGTGTGAAAAAAGGCTGCTTTTGGTGTCGGCATCAGGATGCGTCTTCATGATGTAGCGTTGGAGAAACTGCAACAAAGAACTGATCTTTCATTATATTATTGGTATACTTACAAGATCGTCAGCTTTGATGAAAAATGAATGCCTAGATATGAATTAGTATCTTAGTATGCAATATGTATAGATCTTCTTGGTATTTTAAAGTCATATAATTAAAAAAACCAATAGTTTCTTATATACAAAGCCCATTTTACAAATTGCATTAAAAACATTG
Organism: Cetonia aurata; assembly: GCA_949128085.1. NCBI lineage: Eukaryota > Metazoa > Arthropoda > Insecta > Coleoptera > Scarabaeidae > Cetonia > Cetonia aurata. The sequence continues at coordinate 18,550,851 of OX421886.1, read as the reverse complement.
CTTTCAAAAATGACTATTATGTAAAAGATTCATGGCAATTTAAAGAATTTATTAACAATATCAAATTAAAACCAAATTTTAAAATAATATCTTTAGAAGTTGTCTCTTTATATACAAATACACCAATAGAAATTAGCAAAAGAAATTATACGTAAAAAATGGCAATTAATTCAAAATTATACAAATATTCCAATAACTGAATTCATAAATGCAATAGAATTAACACTAACCGAAACATATTTCCAATATAAAAATAAATTTTATAAACAAATTTTTGGTTGCGCAATGGGTTCACCAATTTCAAGTATAATTGCACAAATTGTTTTAGAGTATATTGAAGAAGAAATTTTAAATAAAATAGATTTTGAAATTATTTTTTTCAAAAGATATGTTGATGACTGTATAACAGCATTAGAAGAGAAAAATATAACAAAATTATTAGAAAAATTTAATTCGTATCACCCTAGATTAAAATTTACAATCGAAATTGAAGAAAACAACAGCATTACATTTTTAGATATTCAACTGATAAAAATCAATAATGAAATTTTAACTAAATGGTATACCAAACTTACATGGTCTGGACGTTATCTAAATTTTAAATCATCACAACCAATCTCACAAAAAAATAGTGTTATTATTAGTTTAGCTGATAGAGCTATAACTTTAACCAGTCCAATTTTTCGAAATGATACCATTAATAAAGCAAAAACTATTCTAAAACAAAATAATTATCCAAATCACCTTATCAATAAAATATTTAAACATAGAATATTCCGTTTTTATAATAAATCAACAAAAACTATAAATAATAGTCAAACATTTATAAAATACATAAAAATTCCTTATATAAAAATCTTTCTGAAGAAATTAATAAAATTATCAAAACTTATAATTTTAAAATAGCAAATCAAAATAATAATAAATTACAAAATCAAATTTACACAAAATTAAAATCGAAAACTAAAAAAAATAAAACATCACATATACATAGTATATAAAATAAATTGTCCAAATTGTAATGGTGTATATATCGGCGAAACTATGGAAATAGAATAAAAGGACACAAATATAACAAAAATCTTTAAAAAGACAAATAACACAAAATCATACATTTGATTTTAACAATGTATCAATCCTAAACCAACAAAACTATAAAGCACGAACTATACTTGAAATAATCCAAATTTATAAACATAATAATTCTATAAATGATAAAACCGACACACAATTTTTCATTAAACTTTATAACTTAATTCTATAAATGAAATTTTAATAAAAATTTAGTAACGTTTTTCATATTTAACCATAACTTTCCATAACTCATACAACTGACACATTTCACAAAACAATCTTTATATAAAACATTTCAAAACTTTTTCAAAACGAAAAACTAACTGATTTTATCAACAAAACAAAAATGTTATATATTTTTATACAACAAAAATTTTATTTCTACATTAGTAATTTTTGAAATGTAAATGAATAAGGTTTAGTATTAAACCGAAACGTTTTACTCTAATGGTTTTTTAATTATATGACTTTAAAATACCTACCGAGAAGATCTATACATATATATATTAAAGAAAAGTCAAGAAAACTTGGAAGGATTAGTATGCAATATGTAATGTGTGTAAAATATAGGTTCTAAATTAACTATTTGAAGAGAATATAAAAAATAAAGTATGAAGAAGGCTAACTGTATTACCTATATATATTGTGCATTCGAAATTTGGTAGAAGAAATCATTAATGTTACTAAGCGTATAATAGTTATATGCTTGTTATACCTAAACGTTTTCCTAACCATAAAAACAAATGCATAGATAGGTGTAAGATAATATTCTACGTATAAATAGACAAGCTGAATAATACATTCATACCATCTACTTCAGCGTAGCAATATGACTGCAATAAACAATATCTATAACCATTTACTTTAACATTACGGTAATTCACAAACTACAGATACATTTTATATACCCTGTCGAGGCATATTAATGTGTTTTTTGGAACACAATTAGGTGTATTGTGTGTTTGTATATGCACAAACCTATATGTTTCAACGTTTGTAAATTATGAAAATGTAGCTGTAGGTCACCCACAGTAGTAAGAATGTATTATTTAACTACTAGATTTATTTTAAATTAGTCACTTACCTAAATATGTCTATAGATAAAACAAAAAGAACGACCACTGACACCTGCCACTTCCGTGCGTCCTATGTATCTACCTACAAATTGAACCCATAAAATTGAAGATGCGCGCATTGTAAGTATGTATTTGGTTTCCTAAGTAAATTTCCTAACTGTGGATAAAATCACCAAGAAATTTAGTAAGAATCCCTGGAAAAGCATACAAATTTTAGTAATATTACGTTTTTACGTAGGAATTCTACCTACAAATGAAAAATACTGGTCGATATGTGGAAAATTTTCTAAAGTATAGGTAATTTTGCTAAAAAAAACGGAAAATTATTCAGTTTTTGGTAATTATCCCCCAAATGGTACTGGAATTTTTCGGAGGAATCCTGGTAAATTTACTAAAATTTTTTAGTGTGTAGTGTATAGACTACAATTCCAGCGCTCAAGACGGATATGACGACCATGGATGGTAAAGTAACGGAAGTGATGCGTTTGTCGGTCAATTCATAGTTCAATTCGATAAAGTGGCGTTTTCTATCTTCGAATGAGTGTAGTAAGGTTGTACTTTCGGATTTGGTAGCAGAAAAAAAATTAACTTCACTCTAAAACGCATTGATAAGTATTAATAAGCTACTTCGGCAACGTGTCTATTTGTAATAATTTTATATAATTATTAACATCATTGCAATCATTTCAGTTCATACTCCAACATCTATAAATTACACTTACAACTACAATACTAGTATAAAAGGAAATGCCTCCCGTTCTAAAATATGCACGTCTACAGGTGGCGCATTAAAAAAAATCTAGATCAAGGATATCTCCTCAATTTCGTTCGTATACTGATGGCATATTAAAACAACAGAAAGTTTACCGGAAATATCTCGCTGCATACGTAACCCTAGCGATGCGCTGCATAGCAGACTGTCTGCTTTATCTTTTTCAGAATATCTGCAGAGGTGACATGACCTAATTGGGTGGGCCGGCTGCAGTATTTGGGCCGTACGTCGGCAAATTTACCCTCAATAAAACCATGGGTGGGCGGACGTTTTGTGTAAAGTGAACTACCCTCGGCACCGCCCCGAGTTTAGTGTTTTACGAATTTATAAAATTGCTATTCGCACGTATGTACAAGATATTGCAAATTATATATTATACACAAACAGAATGAGATATTTATGAATGAAGAGTACATACCAATTATGATTTGAAGTAACTTTTGCCTGATATACTTACATATGTATAACATATTAATACGTATGGAATACTTTACGATTAGATGCCTTCATGAAAGTAATTCATTAATAAATCATGTTCCTCAAAATATTGCTTTAAGGCTGACATAAAATCTCTTCTTGTATACAATTCAAATTGTAAACATATGCGAAGATATTTTTCAAAAGTGCCGCCAGAAAATTATTCGGAAGATGAACATTTAAAACAATCAGAATGCAGATCCCTATCTGAAAAGATACAGAAGCACGCGATGATAAAACGCTAGAAAATCAATGTGAAACGTAAAATGCAAATAACGTACAAAGTCGAACATCGGCCAAAAACCACAACAAATTTTTTATTGCATGTTAACATCAGAAACTACTCCACAAAAAAATCAACACGAGTTCTACCTGTCGGTATGGGTCTAAAGGCTCCCGAAGGTAAGAAAAACAGAATGCAATTCTCTGCTCTTATGTCCGAGACTTGTTTCAGATTGTGTTATCAAAGGTGGACATCACTGGCCGTAGTTAAATTCTTTGTTTCCTCTTTTTTACTCCCCGAACGTGTCCTTTGAGCAAACTGGCATTTAGGATAATAAGGTTTAACAATACGTTATAGCGCTACAATTTTAAAGAATGGCGCGTCTACGTTAATTACAAGAGAGGTCTGTAACAATTAATGTTTGTGCGCTCAAATAGATATTTTAATTTATTTATAAAATATACTGTATATATAAATATCGTCGGTATATCTATAGGAATTATAAAAAATCTTAAAATATGACTTTTATTAAGATGTTATGGATATGTACACGCAGTGTAATTTAAATAATTATAGCAACGGGTGAACAAGTTAATTCATCAACTATTATCTTATGTAAAAGTGAGTCACTATGAGATTGCTAACATAAATACGCAAACCTAACTGTAGAAAGAACTTTATATACATGCAACCAAGATATACAGTAAAACCTGTAATAACCGACCGCGAAACTTAGATTGCTAGTACAGAGTAGAAGTCGATTTAGTATAACTACTGTGATTACAAAATGTACAGCCATTGTATGCACATAATTACAGTTTAGGTGGATATTTTACTACACAGCTCGTGCGCATATAAATGAAGATGTTTGCTACTATCGTTTCTGTTACTGGCGTTCTCGCTATTTTGTAGCAATTGCTGTTCAATTTTCCTCAGCTCCTAATTTTCGCAAACTCGTTCCCAAATTCCGGTGGATAATGACCCTGATTTTCCGAAATTCTAGAACTATTTTCCAAAATAAGCCAGTGCCACGCAATCTGAAATTTGGAAGTGGAAAAGAACATGAACAGAAAAGCTTTGGCAAATAGGACAAGCGTCAACATGAAGGTATTACTCTTCTATGGCTCTCCCACAAGCACAATGATACATATAGAAGAAATATATTTTAGCCAGTTAAATGTTAGAAGGAACAACAATATTAAAAATTTGTAAAATTGCGCGCCATTGAACCACTGACTTTCAACTATGGGTTTTCCAATAAGAGTGAACGGAAGTAAGACGTGATTTCACATAACCCCACAAAAGGAAATTGAGTGGCGTCAAATCACATGACCAAGGTGGCCAGTTAGCATTACCACCACGCGAGATTACAAACCCATCAAGTTTCTCTTTCAAAAGTTCAATAAAAATAATCATGTATAGCACGATATCTTTCCCCATTAACAGTCACAGCTTCTCTCTGTTCGTCTTGAAAGAAATAAGGACCAATGATTCCTCTGGACCACAAACTACGCCATATGGTAGCTTTTTTTAAATATTGGAGTTTATGGTAGATTCTTTGAATTTCCATTGAATTCTCATTGCCTAAATGCGGCAGTTGTGTTTATTAACAAAAGTTAGCTTTCGGATATAGGACACTTTCTTTCTAAGAGCAGTTCCAAAGTCTCTGAGAGAACCTCTGGAGATTGCGATATGAAAACGTACGTTTTTCTAAATGAACGACGAAAAAATCTGAATATTGAAGATTTTTAGCACATCTTGGGCAATACTATCGCATTTTCAGCCCTCTGTATATTAAACATAACATTTTTCCAGTTTATATTCACTTGAAATCAACAATTACCATCTATTACTTGTTTACATTGGGTATTTGCTAAAACAATTCATTGCTAGGTGGCTTATGTCTTCTAAAGGATTATGATATAATAATCTCTTTCGTCAACTATTCACTAGATGTCATTTACAACTCATTAAACATACTATAATAATTCAAAATGGAAAAGCGTCATCAAGAAGATTATCTAATTTTCATAAAGTAACATTAAAAGGTTAATACCATACAATGGAGAGATGATTACTAATAGATAATTTATTACTCGTATGACGTATACGATCGGTTGTGGACTTGAAGGGCTACACTAATTACTATGTAAATTGTGTGTACTACAATTTTAAAATGAAAAATTAAAGCATTTGAAGATATAAATGATACGTAGTATCTTGTTTACACAATTAATGATCATAAAATTAACCAGTTCCAAATACGTCAGTGTATTAAATTCCAACATCACATTAAGGATAATTGTAGGCGAAATTTATTTATTTGGAATGTGGCTGGTTATTAAAATAAAAGATTTAAATTTTTAACGTTTCGGCTTCTTTATTCATTATTTAAGCCTTCATCAGAACTGATTGTATACGTTATCGCACAAAGGGTCAAAACACATAAAACTAACAATAAAATTAAAAGAATTCTTTTAACGTGTATAAAAAAAAATTGTTATTGTTAGTTTTATGTGTTTTGACCCTTTGTGCGATAACGTATACAATCAGTTCTGATGAAGGCTTAAATAATGAATAAAGAAGCCGAAACGTTAAAAATTTAAATCTTTTATTTTAATAACCAGCCACATTCCAAATAAATAAATTTCGCCTACAATATACCACTTCTGGCTAAATAAAATTTCTCCCTATTATATTAAGGATAATATAAGGTAATAATAATTATAACCAATCACATTTTTATTCCATAAAGGTTAGTGTTAAATATATTAATACCCTTTGAAGTTTTAAAATTTACAGCACCCCTTTTCAAAAGCTACTTACGGACGGCGTACTGGCAGGTCGTGCAATAAACTAAATAATATAGATTTTCTAGACATGATTTACAGTTATCCAGTCACCTTTTACTTTACCTTCATTGGTATTCAGGGTCTAATTGACTTTATACCACCAAAAATCCCTCAATAGAATGCGAAACGAATATTTTGTCGGCGCCTTTATGGAGTTATCTGACCGCATTATAGATGATTTCCATTCGTGATTTATGACTTTTAAGATTGAGTGATAAACTGAGCTTAGGTAAAGTTTATTTTATGAAAACCAAGATTATATTCTTGTTTAGCACAAACTGGTTTCTGGAACGGAAACATCTTCGGCGATGACAAAGGAGTGGTCGTGCTATTTGAATTGTTTCTGGTGTAAGAATGGCCTTCACTAAGCAAATCTTTTCTCAGATTTGCGCTTTCGAGTTGAGACAAGTATGAAGCGCAAGTGAACCCTTTGTTGTTCGTTAGTTTTCACTAAATTTTCAGCATATTAATCAAAAGGATATTCGAAGGAATTTCCGCGCTATACACGAACGGGTTAGGTTGTTATATTAGAGCAGTTTAATTTTATTAGCCTTTTACGGGCATTTTTCGGTCCTTGTGAATGAAGAAGTTGTTTTAAGTAATTGGCTACGAATGCAAACCGGTTGCTAACTGGTCATAAGAATTAAGCTCGCACACAAACTTTTCGGTGTCAAAATAAAAGGCTAATAATTACGTGAGAAATAATTTAAAAACTAATCTTTACAAATAATATAAATTCCTGTTTAATGTTGTGAAGAGTTATTTTTATAGGATCTTTGATAAAATTTTTATAACTCTAAACAGGCACTCCATCTACTATTTATCCGATTTAAGCATATGTATTTGGGTGTTCGTCGTTAATTGTGATACATGGAATTCTTAGCTTTAGTTAAAAGGAGCTTTAAGTGTCATCATTTGATATAATAGAAATAATAGAGATTAATTATTCAGGAAATTAATAGTTTAGAATAATACTTGGAAGAAAATTGATACTAACTTAATTACCAACAATTCTAAATAATTAAATTTACTTTCGTTATTTCCTATTTGAAATGGATAATAGTGTAGTTGATAAAACAACTAAAATGTAGTTGATATTTTTCTTATTTATTATCGTAATATCTATACATGTTTCGACCGGCCATCTTCAGGCTTATCATCTTACTACAATATTAATGTAAAACAATCACAAGTTTCGTCAGAATTTTAAAAATATATATAATTAAACCTAAAACCAAGGACAGAAAAGTCGCTTTAACAATCTCAAATTACACTACTGTACATATTTTTGTTTGTTTTTGTGGTCGTCTTCACATGCCGTTCTCTGCTCTTGCTTTATTGATGGCTTTTTTTCATTTTTTACAATCACCAATTATCAACAACCAACGCTCGGTACTCAGTTTCCGAATCTCCTCTTGAATCCGTTTCCTTCCATTGGATTTTCGGCCTTTTCCTCAGGTTGTCATCTTCCACGCAGTTATTTTCAATATCTCTGCTTTCTTCTACATGTACCTATACGAACCATTTTGCCTTTGTTTATTTATGAATTTAATAATAACATCTTTTTGCAATCTATATTCCATTTCGATGTTTGTATTTGCCGTCCTTAATTTTTTGTGGTCCAAAGATCTTGCTAGAAACGTTTTGTTTAAATACTCTTACAAAACCGTTCTTCACTCATTCTTTTTTTGTGAACAGATACATAGTTTCCACCGTGTCTGCGATTATCGGTCTTATTTTGACTTTATGTGCTTGTACTTCTATTTATTTGTTGAACAGTCATTTAATTGGAAGGTGTCTTCAATATGCTCTAGGTATTTCTTGTTTTCATTCGTTCTGTTACATTTATTTGCGCTATCTTCCTTGTGATGCTTCTCGACTTTATTAGGTTTTTTTGCCTTTTCTTCATTTATTTTCATGCTACCTTTTTCAGCCACTAAAGAAGACACGACAGTAAGGTTATGGTTAAAGTAAAAGATTATGAAAACGTACATATATTTATTGTTAGTCTAAACAAAAAATTTCAACAACGAAATGATTTGGTTAAGGAGCGGAATGAAAGTCCTCAAACTCACAGTCTTGATATTTTAACCATAATTGGGAAAAAAAATTTGGACTTGTAATAAATATGTGTATTCTTGTTAAGCAATATCATTAAAGAATCTAATGTGAAACACTTTCACGAGTTTTCTTACCCAGGTGTTCTAATTTTTAATATACTCCTTTCGTAAAATGTTCGTAGAAATTTTTTTTCTTATTCTTAGCATTGCTAGAGGATTAATTTTTGTTAAGAAAAATGTTTGCTACATCGAACGGTTACGAAGATATTTGCGCATATTGACATTAAGCATAAGAGTAAAATCCTCCTCAGACAACTTTGAGAAAAAAAGTGGCATAGGCAAATGGATACTTGTGTCATCCAACCCTTAGGCCCTTTTAAACCAAAACCTTACTGTCGCGTGTTGTAAAGATACTTAACGCAAATATCAAATATGAATGCTCTCAAATATATCGTTCTTGAGAAAGGAAAGGAAAAAGAAAGCGTTGTGTAACGGACATCTTAGGGTGGCTGTAATCCCTAAATATATTTTGGGAAAAAATCCAATTTTAAATTTTATTTTTTAATGTGACTATTTACGTGATCGGAGGGTTAAAATTTGTTTCTATTTCATTCCCCTAGAGCCCCCATCATGCACGATCGATCTCCTTATTAAACCAAAATGTCCGAATGTGAAGAAGAACATTTTCCTGTTTAGTTCAGTTCGGTATCTCTTCTAGCTCTAAAGATATCGTTAAAAATGCGTTTCAGGGGTGCAACTTTAGGGGTCTGTGACTCCCCCAACAAGTGAATATCCGCAGCTAACAAAATAGGGCTCGATTATTTTTCACTGCTCTATATGCGTGCAATATTTTATTAAAACCGGAGGTAATCAGTTGGGTGACTTTGCTTGTGATACCCAACATCGGTTGCGATCGCAGAAATCAAGAGAAACTGCGTAGATACACTTTGAAGAGCATATGAGGAAGAGTTTAGACAATAAGAAGTTAGTGGTAGAGTTGTGTTTTATTCTTCTGCCACGTTTGATTCTATTGACGGTAGGTTACTAGAGTTATGTGCACTGGGTACTCGAGGTGATGTTCTCAATTAAATTTTATCATTTTTACGGGATATTTCTATGAATAACGGATTGAACGGCTCATATTCAACTAGATACGATGTAAGGCTTGGGGTGCCTCAGGCCTCAATCTTGGGACCACTGCTGTTTGTGCTATTCGTAAATGACATGAGAGAATATATCTACATATATATGACGGACTATTGCGTTTATTGCGGTAGTGGCCGATAACGTAGAACATTTAGAAATTCGTGTAACTCACATCACACTAACCCTTATAGAACAGTATCGTAGAAATCGGCTCATCTTGAAAATATAAACAAACAGTAAGAATTAACTTTTATAAAAAAAAGGTAATCCGCGGATGAGTCTTGAGTGTTGTGAATACGCCAAATTTCTAGATAGTCATATTAACAGGTTTGAACTGGGTAATCCAAACTGATAAAGTGATATCAAAAATAAATAAAAGTTTCTTTGCAATATTAAAATTAAGGAGGGTTACATCTGGTGTATTGCGCGATGGTGTACTCATATTTGGTCTACAATACTATTGTGTGGGGTAGGTCCGGAGAGATGCAAATATTCTATATAATATAGAAAAGCGAGATTTGCTTAATTTATAACATCAGAAATGGAAGCAGAAAATAATATCTTAACGTTGCCATACATAGACTTGTGTAAATGTGCTATCTATGCTTGCGAAAACAAATGTCATCTACCGATAAATGCTTTGATTCATAGTTATAAGACCAGGAATTGTGACGCGTTTCGTGTTTCTTTGCACAGAACCGCTGGATATGAGAAGACTTCAAATAATGCTTGTATTAGTATATATAATCGTTTACCCGAACACATAAGAAAGAGTAGAACAATAAATAGTTTTAAAAGTAATGTAAAATCTTTATTCATTAACAAAAATGTTATCATAATGCTAATATACGACGAAACTTATACTGCAATTATTGTATGTAGTTCTTGAGTTAATTAATAATAAACTAAACTAATGTAACGATATTTTGGCACGGAAAAAAACCCCTACTGATGGTTGAAACTTCTTTGGTTTGAGCAAAATTTCCGTTGGGATGGTACAATACATCAATAAATGTGAGTGCCCAGAAGTGCCAAAGTGTTTTCCACAACGCCAAGCACCAGCAACAAACAATAAATAAACTAGCTACTAATTATTATATGAATGATGATGATGATATTAAGATTGTCTTATTTTTACATATTGAAACCATTGAAGCATGATGCAGACACTTTTGAATATATCAAAGGGTAAAAGAATGGCGCAAAGTTAGTTTGCCTGTAGGCTAGGTCACAGTTATGTCAACAGATGGCTCTGCTGTCTAAAGAATTGCCATTAAATCGTGACACGAACAAAAGGTAGTGGGTATTATGCAATTGTATAAATGCCATACATTAATTTTAAATATAAGTAGATGTATTCAAATGATAAATGGGTAATGGCTATAAGTAGAAACATTACACAAATACGTACTTCACAAAGCCAGAGGTAAAGGTTTTTTACATAGCATTTTATGTGAGATACTTATTATGTACCCAAACATTCAAAATAAAAATTCGATTGAATTTAATTTATTTTACTTCTTTTAAGGACCGTTATTTTAAACTCCTAATAAAGTTCCAAATAAAAGTTATTAGATGAATAACTGAAATAACTGTATAGTTATTGAAATACCGACTCTAAGATGAATAACTTACATCAAAAAAATTTGGATGTCAGTTATGTTTATAAAAAACACATCTGTGATAAGATATCAGCATACAAATATTTAAATCATAACCTACATCATTGCAAAATTTGTGTTATTCGCAAATGCTTCGTCTCGCCCTTTTTAGTAATATAGTTAAAGGTTTGAGGATCAAACTATTAGGTATATATAGTATCGCCATTTTGAATTTATAAAATTATTTATTTACTTCACTACTACTTTACCACTAAGAATAAGAAATTGCTCTGATTAAAAGTACTCGAGTTCTACGTGTGTACTTTAGATACCTACACAGAGAAAAATAAATTGTATTTTTTAATATTTACATTTGTATTTCTTTATTGATCATTGTAACTAACAACAAGTGAATAAGTAACTATTAAAAATATAAAATTTAATAAAACAGCAGTACAAAAGATATTTAAGAACGACATTTAAAAACATATTAAAAATGTTTAAAAGTAATACACAGAACATATTGTAAACACCACCAAACTTCACCATATTGCACAAACACTCAAAGAGGCAGGAAGTTTATTAAATAATTCAGTGCCATTATAAACATCCGATTTTAAAACAATGAATAATTTGGCTTGACATTATAAAATAAATTATAACAATTTCTATATATAGAAAATGAGACTTGTGCTTTATTTTGCAAAATGTAAATCAAAAGCTTCTACAAGGATATTGACGTTGAAGTAAATATACCGTAAGTACTAAATTGTTCTTTACAGGAGACTCGATAAGGTAGATCAAATTAGATTGGGATTGGGTTGGTTTTGTAACCTATTTCACCGCGACTTTTTCAGATCTATTGTAATCCCTTTTGTTCTAGAAGGTACCGACTAATTTTGCTTTCTCAATTCAGTCTATCATCCTTTAGAGCGGCTCCTTTATGTAGCTATTTGCTATGGGGTTCTCCACTCCCAGTACTAGAAATCTTGTTCTCTCCAGACCCTCGCAATGACACAGCATATGAACTTGGGTTTCTTCCTCCTTTTGACAGAATCTGCAAATAGCGTCCTCTGGAAGGTCTATGTTATACGTATGCCTACTGAGTCTACATTGACCAGTCAACAGACCTACTATCATTTTGTCAGTCTTCCTGTCTGTACTCAGTAGGTTTTTAATAAACGCTGGTGACTTTGTCACCATTTCTTGGACTTATTCTGTATCCTGTATCTAAATATTAATCTGATAAATCTTCAAACGACGTTCGGCGGCTAGTGTCGCTGGAGCAGGACTAAAAAAAAACTATCTCGATGAATTGAGTTCGAGTCCTCCCGGAACCACTAAAGCATTACATCAGGAGGGCTACATGTAAAGTTGGACGGGTTGTTATTCTTTTCAATCAGGTCCTATTGTTATCATCGTACCTCTTTAGGGTCAAGATCCCCTACCATAACTGTTACTACCTTCCATTTCGCTTTGCAACATTATGTTGACTAGATTATCTGGGTTGATGTATCTTCCAGTCAGCATTGCCTTTGCTTTTTGTGAGGACAATCTTAGGCATTTAAAAATTTTGTGGCTCATCTGTGTCTATAGTCCCGCAATATACACATGTGTACAAGTGCGACAAGTGGAGACGCTGGAGAAGGCACCCGTGTCCCGTCAGCACCTAGGCCAAAAGAAAACACCTGACCATGTTTCCGCTCCAACCACAGCCCAAGATCCTTGATAACTCTACTGATCCACATTGCGGAGAATTTCTTCCTACTTCACTGCTCCTGCCATTTCATCATAATTTCATTGTTCAAGGTTATCTTATTTGTCCCGTTTCTCCGCATCAGAACTTTTGCACGATATCTATTGGAGGTATCTTTACCAAAATCAGCAGAACCATAGTAGAGGCTGTCCCATACGCCCTAGTTATAAGTAATGCTGTTTTTCTTTGCACAGATAATAACTTTTGTTTGTGGCAGGCTTTATACATTGCCTGTATCCATATTAGGGCACTGTATAACATAATTGACTTGACAGCTTTGGTTGCTTTTTCGGCAGATTGTCGTACATGATGTCCGCTGATCATATTTCTGTAGACTCTAAGATATTTTAGAGACACTTGACGCCAGAAGTAGTACAGCCTCTATCGGGTGGGCAGGCTCTGGTCTGCAAGTTACTTCGTTATATTATGGAGCATCCCTGCTGTTTTTGCCGTTACACCAACGTCTACATCATCTGCATATCCAACTAGGATTACCTCTTGTGGCACAGAAATCCGAGGAACTTCGTCGTAGTCCAGGTTTCTCAGGATAGGTCCTAGAACTGGTTCCTGTGGCACTCCACAAATGACTCGCATCTTATTCTCTTCGCGTACATAGAGTACCCTCCCTGGGAAATAGCTGGTTATCAAAGGTAGGATGTAATCTTCTTTCTTCAAGAATACCACGCCAAGTTACAGATTTAAAAGCATTCTGTAGATTAATACATAACATATTTTAAATAAAGTAACCCTTACGGTACTTATTATAAGATTCAGTATGTACTTATCGTAGTTAGAAACAACTTTGCATAAGGAAGAAGACAAGGGGGGCTAGTGCTCAATTTATCTGACTTCGCTAGGAAGACGAAAAGGAAAGAATTAAAAACACACGGAGTAGCTAACAAAACTCTAAAAGAACATAAAAAATTGCTAACGCAGATACATACCTACTTGAAAATATAAGCAAAATATATGTAAAGTAGTAACATAAGCAACATTATAATAAATCATGAAACTAATACATGTTTCTTACAATACTTCACTAGCCTAACATTGACTTTTATCGTTGGATGCATATAATTTAAGAAGTAAATTGAGGTGTTAATAACATGGATATTGTTATGACATCTAACTTCACCACCTAACCAGAACAATATTCAATGTTATTAACAGTGGTAGCAATAAATGTCAATTCGAATTTTAGTTCCAGGACAAATCGCAAATATATTGCAAGTTAATGCGAATTATAAATATAGTCCATTCGTATTTCACTTTCCCAATTACTTTTATTTTTACATCGAAACCTACATCTGCAATTGGTAAAAATACTGTCGAACCAACAGAATGGGTAACCATTTTCTATTCCTTCAAGATGGCTGTCTTAATATAAATATTCAGCGAGCCGTTTCGTCAAAAGGCATTAAAGCCATGCTTATTAATACTCAAAAGAACGTTGGCGCAGATACAAAAAAATATACAACGCACAATATACAAAGATGTAATGCCTAACCTGTTGCAATCATTCACAAAAGAACTCTACAGAATGTCTTTACAGTCGCAGTCACTTGTTGCGTTTCGTCATTCAACAATATGTAGGTAGGTATACATTTGTACCCGTACTAAAAGTAATTACCTCGGTACACAATTCGTTGCCGTTGTTTTTTCCACATTCAAAGCACATATCGCTCTTAGTTTAGACGCCTCGTACGTGACCGCGAATGAAGCTGCTTTATCATAATAAATTGCGGCTGGTTCGGCACTTGCATATTGAACATGACCCCAGAGAATATTAGTCGCAGGTGATTCTCAACGTGTAGGTATTAATGCAGGTGATCATTGAGATGCTATTTTGCTTTAGAACCTTCAAATTTGCATCGTAAATTTTAGAAAAGAAAAACAACATGATTTCATTGTGAATATTATTGATATGGATGATTACAATTTCCCTTTATGTTCGATTCCATACTTCAAATATCATTTCACGTATAGGATTTTCTCTTGATATATGCAAGTAAGAGGAAAGGAATTAAGCTAACAATAATGCATACAGATAATGTTTGCAATTATTTATTTCATGTACGATATTAGTGAATAAAGAAGATGCACAAAACTTTGATAAACCGATTTCTTCGAAATCAGTACTAATAATACATGGGGAGGTTAAACAAGATAATTTATTTAAAAATTGCTCTTCCATGTACAAACGCAAAACTGAAAATAACGTTGCTTTATTGTATGATGGTAATCAATAACCCAAGTTTTCGAGTAACTTTGATACGAAAAATAAAATGAGACATCTAATCTGCATCGAACGATTGTTTTAAAAGATAATAAGGAAATGGAAAATACTACCTAGAACCTATTCAAACTCCGCTGACGAAAAAATATGGAAAAGGAAGATAAACCTAAAATGAAGGAGAGATAGGATTTCTTTCTTTTTAACAGAAATTCTCCGTGGCTTAGTACAATGATATTCACAATCCACAGAATGGTTCATTTTCTTACTGATAACAAAAAGAGTGTTTTTGGACAGAATTTGCATAACGTAAATATTTTTTGTTGATAACAATAATTTTAAGATCTAAACAAGAAGTAGCAACGCTTCATCCATTGTTCAAAATGCTTTCTCTTAGAAATTTGGTGGCAAAAAGTTTAAGTTTAGGTATGTCTGCTCTGTAAGTTATTGGAAATTTATTGGAACAACAATTCTTTCAATAATTGTGCTCAATGAACGATTGAATCAAAGTCGTTTGTTTAAATCCATTAAGTTACATCATTTAGAGCGAAAATGGGGTAAGAAATGCGTTGGCTTGCTTGTCAACATGACATAATGGAAATTATATTATCAGCTGTAGTGGATCAATCACTCAGTCCGTCTAGTGATCCTGATATTCAATTGTTTAAAAGGTTTAGGAACAATAGGGACAACATTCCCTAAAGCGATTATAAAACAATGATTAGCGACACCACGCTAAATACGTAGCAGCATGTGTTGCCGCAGACGGGATTTCATTTGCGCAAAAACAACTCCAAGTACGTCAACCTCAAGACGACTACAAAGAGTTGTTGCATCTTACAACCATTTACTTGAGGGGAGATTCTGAAAAAGGTATTTGATTTATATAGGAGACCTGCTGGTCTACACTGCGGCTAGATGGATGGCAAAAGCTTTGTACTGCTTGGAAATTTTCTTATTTAAAAATCAGTTTAAACTGGCAGAAATGGAAGAGAAAGCTGAGACCGTGCATTTTCACAGAAAAAATATTGGCTTCGAGGGCTTTTGTGGTATATATTGGAAGAACTGGTGTCTTTTGCATTTTTTTACGATTCCAGTTCAAGATAAAAAAATGGTAGATGCACTAGAAATTGATGATATAAGAAGATTTTCTTGAACCTTATTGAAAATATGTGTATATATATATATATCTAAAATGCTTGAGATATATAATACACATTAAAGAATTTATGTTTTCATTGAAAAATACAACGTTACCTCCTCTACGCAGAATTGATATGTCAAAAAGAGAGCTATAAGCAGGGTCATATACCAAACCATGTGCGATATGATGGTGGGTATTAGCCAAGATGAAATGACTTTGGAAGTTTGACAATAGACCAAATTACTTCAAAAGCTACTGTATCGTGGCTAAGAACATTGAAAGGAGTACCCCAAGGTTCAGTATTGGGTCCATTGTTATTTCGATTGTATGCAAATGATCTTTTACATGTACCACAGTATTAAACAACGTTATACGCTGATGATGCATCTGTTATTGATAGAACGGAAAATGAAAATGAAGCAACTTCAACGCTCAGTGAATTGAACGTAGAGAATACAAAACTGATAAGTTTTAGTTATTTCAAGAAGGATAGTCATAAATTTTCTTGGACTGGCCAGTAGTAGCCAAATAAACTGAGAGAATTATGTTGAATCCCTATTGGCCGACTTAGCATCTTATAGATATGTGCTTCAGGTAATAGCTCGTTCTGCAGCATCGAAGCTGGATTTGATGCTTAGTATGCATAATAAAATTAGATATGATATTATGTTCTAGGGTGCATCTGCGGACGCTAACAGAACTTTCATAATCCAGGAACCCTGTGCGCGAAGTGCTTTTGTTCTGGATCCTAGAACTTTATGCAGAAACCCCATTTAAAGACCGAAAAATATTTACCTTGTCCGAGATATACTGAAGTGTGTGATATTTGTTCATGAAAACTACAAACTTTTTAATAATAAGGAGTTGATCCATACGTATAACACCCGTTGTATCAAAACTATTACTACCTCCACAGACAAGCAAAACGTTAGTTCACAAATGTGCAACAATTCAGGCTGTTAGGTAAGTGTACAATCACTCACCGCATGGGCTGAAGTGTAATGAAACTAGAAAGTTCGAATCACAGCTACGCGCATATCTCCACGAGATGGCGCCCTATTACATTCTTGAATTTTCTTCAAAATAATTTTTAATTTTAGATTCTCACGTGCAAGTTATAACCCTTCTCCACATTCCTTCAGATGTGTCTCACTCCATTGAGCATACCCTCGTGCTATCGCGCATTCGCCACCAGAAAATAATTCTACTGTAATCTCTGTTAGCTAGCGCACATATTTAACACAAAATCCCTTAAGGGTTTAAAGATTCTTTGATTCACAACATCTGTTTTAACAAGTGGGTCCTTCTACATTGTGTACATGATATTTAAGCAAAAGAAAACTACTTTTATCTATGAATAATGAATTAACTTTGTTTGCCAGTGAAGGAACATTTGCAAATTTTCGTACAGGATGAAATAAAACTAATAATTTAGCAATGGAAAATTACTGGGTTGTTGGACGTTCAGACAGTCACGTCTCTTTCTATATAATCTCAAGTGTGAAAGTGTAAATGTATAAGTGCTTATTCGAAAATTTGCTGTTCCATCTCCTTTTTCAGCGACACTTCATAAATTTCAGGGTTAGTAATTGTTTTGGTAAAATGCCGATGTCGGACCTCCCATATCCCGACGGGGGCGGTTGCCCTTGTTATAAACTGTTAGTGCCGGTGATTCAGCATTAGTTAGCGGGGTGGTAAATCACCGTTGGAAATCGATGTTCCGACCGATCGGCAAATATTTACTCAAAGGTAGGATTTGTTGCATTGTGCCTGTTTGCTTTCTTTTCTTTTTCCAACAGGGATTAGATGTACTCCCGCGTGACAAGTAGATTTATGTAGCGACGACCCGAACGGAGATAATATTCTTGAGAGATCTCTCTCTCTCCCTGCGGTGGTGTCGAAGGACCGTGCGATCTACCTGATCCCCACGAAAGCTGAGTGAGAAAAGGTAAACGTCGGATATTTTGTACCTATGTATGTGCGTGGTGGGTCTCCGGATGAATGGCTAGCGCCACCGAAACCAGCCACTCAATGAATAGGCGCAGAGATGAATTGAGACGTCACGGAAATGCCATGCAACGAAATCAGTTGCGACAAAAGAACTGAGTAAACGCTTCTCCCCCAAGACATCCTCCTCCATTTTACGGAATTTTGGTAGATTCCTATTACTTCTTTGGGAAACGCCGCCCTCCCTGTCGATTCTACATTTCTCGTTTTGCCTTTCTGCGTCTTATAAATTTCGCCCCTAGCCCATACAAAACAAACCTGCGTGCCGTTAATCACCGGTGATAATAATACACGATTCCAGAAAGTTCGGTGCTGTTATATAGATACCATAGACGATGTTTTTAAAACCATCGCCTACTGCAAAACAAGGAGCGTGAGCGGAGTTTCCGGACAACGTTCGATCTCGCCAACCAGGTATTAATGTAGGTCAAACTACATTTGTATGCATTCAAGTACGAAATGGACTGGTAGCGTTTTGAAGTGATGGTTAAGTGCACATTCATTCATAAAAGTGGCAGATCGACAACTCTACTATCTTATTCATGGGAAGTAACTACACGCTTAAATTAAAAAAAAAAATCCCAGAAAGTTTATTTAGTAAGAGCTTACTAAATTCTTCATCAGATTATATTCCTCCTACTTTCGATAATTTCTTATGTAACGTTTATTTTACTGCAGAGTACCCGTTGTAAGTCGTATAAAGCTAGAAATGGACACATCAAACTAGCATATACATATACCGTATGCTAGGTTACAGTATAGTCAGGCGATGACAAACGCACTTGTTGCGATAAAGCATTATAGGTACAATGAGCAGAGGGAGAAATGGGACAACAGGACTTTATGCGTAATTAAAAACGATCATTTAACTAAATGAAAATCGTGATTTAAAAGGCAATATTGTCTATTATTATTCATTGCTTTTTGGTTTTAAAGCGTACTCAAATACATTAGATGAATCAATGAACACTGTGCCGGTTGAGATATCCAATCTCAAAGTTTTGGAGTAGCTCTTATCACTTAAACGGAGAAAACAAAGAAAAACATAATTTTCAATAAATGTTTACTAGGTAGCTTAGATTAATAATATCTGTAAAATTTATTTTTGCATACCGTTCATTACAACAGCCAAGTCATGCCTAACTGGAAACCTACTTCTTAGTTTTAGAATTAACAAAACTATAACAAACAAAAATGGAACTATGCATTTATTTAATTTGTTTAAGTATGTTTACAAAATTTTGCACACGACTTCAGAATTGAATTCTGTGATATTTTTTTGGATATCAGATCGTTCAACCTCACTTTTTGCCGAATTATTGCACATTTTTTAAATTTATCGCCATGCTAGTGGTCACGTGACGGGTTTCAAAATATATTTTGGGGCTCTTAGGTATTCTTAATTTAATCCAAAAAAAAAAAAAATTACCATATTTTGATAAGAAAAAAAAAAATCTATGTGTTTTAAGAGGCACACTGATGCACCAAAATAATTAATAAAAATTATATCCACTTCTATCCCAAAAGCCCGTGCTTTGTGATATAAAACTAATTCTTAATATAACGATGCAAGCATGCATGGAAACAAACATAGTTATATTCAAGTGTCATAGACTATAAGAATCAAAGAATAGGTTCTGCCAAAATGTAATAGAACTGAAACTTATAAAAACATCAAATAACTCATCACTATACTGTGGATATCAGATCGCTTCTTTGGCCGAAGTGAGTCACAGTGCGGCATAATTGATCTTTCTTTAAACGATTGGAAATTAAGTTTAATAATAGTTAGCTACGTAGCTACTTGTATGTAAAGTCTTATAATTTGCAAAAACTATAAACATTTTTTTATCCTTTTACTTTTAAGTCAAATTTATGGATTTCTGTAGAAAATGCATCTTTTTATTTAGATTATACATGCAAAGTTGAAAATGTGGCAAGCAATTTTTTGGGAATGATTTCAATATATCTGCTTAACAAAAATTACGACATATAAATTACAGATCGGATAAGCTGAAATTAATCCAATTAATGAGATAGGCTTGGTGAATCGATCTGTTTTGCAGAAGGATCAGAAACCGAGAATGGCTCTGGGACTAGAATTTATAGAAAGATAAAGAATGCAATGCAACAGGACGGTTTCCAAAAGTAAGCGAGCCAGGCAATGGTAACGACATTAATTAACCGCAAGATACAATGAAGACTAATGCAAGTGGGAAATGCACTCAAAAACCAAATGGCCTGGCAAACCATAATAAAGTTACTTTAAGCGGTGAATTGGTAAAAAATGACCATGAGCTTCATACATCGGTCCAGAATCTACCCTAAGAGTGTTCATAAACACAAGATAAGGTAGAGTTCAAGAGAAACACAAAGATCACTGGAGAAAAACCAAAGTCATAAATGAGCCTGTGTAAAGGGACCATCAAATTAATCATTTTGGCAGCGTAATAAATTTGGTAAGAAGATGTTGTACACTAAAAGGACAACAACAGAAAATTAGGATCAGCACTAGAGATACAGATAATCAAAGCTTTTTGCGGTAATACAGAGTAACGTGTGGTGGTAACATGATTGGCTTAACCTTTGACTGCACTTGGTCTATCAAATCCCTTTTAACGCTGTAAGCAAATCTCTTTGCCTCTTCTCACTGTCTATTATTACACTTAACTGTAATTGTCTGTATACCACCAAAAAATTTTATATGTATAAATTGTATTATATTATGTGACTCTATAAATTTCGATAAGGGAAGGGGAATAACGCTATGCAATCCAAACCAGTATTATATTAAAATATTTTTTTGGAAATACCCTATAGTGCGTTCGCAGAATTTTTAGTTATTTCTAACCAAATTCGTTTTTACGAAGTCAAGTAATATTAAATGTAAAAAGAGACAGACCCTCTGTTTTCTTCCAAAACTTTCTTTTATTTTTTCGAGCATGGAAAGTGCCAAGTTTCAGAAAATGATTATTGAGTTATTTGTTTTAGTTTTCTCTCTTGCTTTTTTTTAGATTTTTTTCTTGCATCCAGTCCAAGCTACTACTTTTCCTTCTCTTGTTGTCTATTTCCAAATCATTGCATCTAGTTATTTACATGTGACACTGATGAATACTATTATAAGGAACATTGGCATGCAAGTAAAGAAATTCCATCTAAAATCTAAGCGATGTACATATGTGCAACCTTTTCTGTAAATTGCATTGGGTATTTTCTAAAATATTATGCTTTGTTTTCGTAACTTCACAGAAACGTACATAATATGAATCTTATCTTTCATACATCATAAATCTTCAAATAACTGTTTTGCTTTGACTAATGCCCGATTATGAAAATTTACTACGCAACAGACGTAGATTAGATGATTTCATTTTGCTGTGGATATAGATAAAGTAGATAATAGTCCTTTTGTGTAGTTTTGAAGACATAAATTTAATGATATCGCAAGTTTCAACAAATCACTAAATTTGTCTCGAGCCTTAGATAAGCCCGAGATAGAGTGAGAATATATTCTTGAAAGACCATACCGAAGTCAATAAAATTTAAAAATAATGTACCTGGCCTCCTTGCAGACGGCACTGAGCACGCATAGATATTTGTGTTAGTTATTATAGTGCGACAAAAAATGACAAGATCTCATTTCACCCGTATTCGAATAAGGAGAGGAAGAACGTTTAAGTTGTTTATGGTGGTTGTTGTTGTTTGTTGCGTCGGACACGGAGTGAAGTGTAGGGAAGACGGACAAGAATGTGCGAACGTCGATTGAGCCATCAAACTGTAAAACGGAGGGGGGTTCCCTAAGATAACGAGGTGAAGAGTCAAATGCCGGCGGTACAAAGCTGATAGACCACCCGATGGAAGGTTGACAAGGGACCCCTGGATAATGAAGTGGCAGTCGCTATTTCCCATCGCACTGCACTCAGGTTTCCTTTACTGCAGGTAGTTCTTATATCGCCATTGAGGACCTGAAACGAATACCCTGCTGCTGAACTGCGACAAGCCGGCGTCGCCATATCACTCTTCACCATCGGAGGTGTGAGTCGTGGAATGCGAGAGATGTGTTAATATTTCACTCACCGCTGTGTGTTACACTGGGCACAAAGCGGCGAATTTCACAACACACAAAACACACCCACAAATCAAGGGCGACAGGATGAAATGCGCGCTCAACGTAGACGGAGAGTTTGCGACCGGGAATCGGTGGAGTCTGCTGGATAAGATAGCTGGATCGGGTCCCGGCTACGGCCACCCTGCATAATGATTAACCAATGTCACATACTTATTGTTAACGAGAGAGAGAGTGAATGATAGAATTGGACGCCCGATAGCCAGGCCACCCACACAGCATCGTTGCTGTCACTCTTTTGCATATTTAAGTGGCGAGCATTCGGCTGAAATTATCTCGTCCCGTTTCCTATTCTATCTTACATCACTTAATAGTAATTAGATGGAACCGTTACTTTAGTGTTATACAACTTTCATGGACACATACCTTTCTCAGACTCCGAAAGGTATGTGGCCACTTTTTCGATAATGATCTGAAATTTATAAAACAAATTAGAATTGGTTTGGAATAAAGTATAAAATTAATAAGTAATAATCACATATTCATCTAACATTATTTAACATTTATTATTATTCGCAAATAAAAGGAAAGATTTTTTTTATTTATTTGTCAATTCGTTACATAAAGAAATAATATTACATTTTACATAAACTAATTACCAATTACTTCAAAAGCCTTATCAATCATCAACTAGAAATACAAAGTAAGCAAAATATATGTAATACATCTTATGGGTGCACATACTATTTTTATTCATACATGATGTACAGGATGCCCCATTTTGGGCACTTTAACAGGGTATCTCAGTTATTAATAAAGGTAGAGAGTTTCGGTTTTCATGAAAGTCTCCTACTTTTTTGTGAAACAAAATATGCTGCAGACAGAATTTTCCTAGCCCCTTTAGTTTTTGAGATACAGGGTGAAATTGAAGATTTTCAATTTCCGCTCAACACCTCTCGTATCTTAGTTGCAATAGAAGATAGTGAAAAAGGAAAAGAAGCGGAATGAAATCCATTTTTTTTTTTACGAGAAATCCATTGGCATTATTAGTTTTTTTTTCTAGGTGTAACAGTTTCCAAGGTATGACTGTTTAAATGGAATTCTTTTCTATTTCGATTAAGCATAATTTGGAAATTTCAACAATTCGGAAATTGCTCAAGAATTTCCCTCTCTATATATTCTGTAAGGTATGCGTCCACCCAAAATTAAACATGAAATACCAATATAAAGTATTAAGGCAAAATAAAAAGCACAAATGGTTACTTTTTGTTTTTATTTACAAACACATTATTATGATCATTAGGTTTAAAATATAGTAGCATTTATGTGTCACCCGCGACCTTGTTGATAATAGCGCATCCGACCAGTTAAATTTTTCATTCAGTTTTCATAAATTCCGGATGAGCAGCAGTTCTGGTTTTGGCTAATTATCAATTGCTGTTCGATTGCTAGTATAGATCTTCGACCTCACAAAACTCTATATCACACAGCGCCAGATCACTAGCGCTTGGAAAATTTTAGCATATGAAATGATGTTATCGTCAACTTGTCTGTGCAGTAAAGCGATGGCTCCATTGGTATGGCGGGTAGTGTCGTCCTGTTAGAACTGAAATTTCTTCAGATTGTCTGCAACAACAATTGAAAAAAAAAATATGTGTTTGGTATTACCTTTTTTCTCTCTCTTGACATACTTTGCAAATTGACCAAATACGTGACCGTTGCACATCATTATTTACTAATGGTAATAAAAGTAATAAACCATTGGATCAAGAGTAAGTTAAAGAGGCTTTGGAGTGATTTAGAAAAAGATATATCCGATTTTCCCAAACATACATATTTTGCGCACACTTCGACTTCGGTTATCGAAGGAAAGAGTCAAGCTTTAGTCCCTCTTCTACTCCCCCAAACTCGATACTCAAACCTCTTGGACTTTCCACGATGTGCTACGAGAAAGGCAGCAAATGATATGGAATTATCAGGCCTTTCTTGTCTACAATCTTCCGGAAAAAGTTTTATTTTACTAGTCTATATATTATTTTTACGGTTTCAAGAACATTCATCAGGCAAAGGTACATTTTTTCAAAAGTATGACGTTTTACCTGTTAGTTGTATTTGATATTTGATACTTATGGTAGAATATTTGTAATAAAAGTACTTCAGTAGCATCTACGTATTTAATTTGTGGGATGTGTAATTTAAACAAAGGAATTCATGATATTTAAACCGAACAGTTCAATTTTTGCGGTAAGCCTGACACAATTCATATTCATACACGTCATGAGATGCAAACCGCACGTATATAGATAATTTGGCCAGTGCTGGTAGCATTACATATAAATTACTATCTTTTCAGTTTAAAGCAACGATTCGCGTTTTTAAATGATGCTTTGCTGTTCTTCTAGAATTTTTCTTGATGCAAGTGGCAGCACGATAAATCGTACAGTACTGCTTCATTTATCCAATGGATTCGTATATAGGGTAGATCAAAATTTATATACTTAATATATACAACTTTCTTTCTTTGACACATAATCAAATGTCAACAAATATACTAAACGAGTATATATTATATTTCCTATAACTAACTTGTTTTTTTTATCTATTCGTAAAAGATCTTTTCAGGTATATAAATGCAATAATTTCATATTCCTTCATTTTGATTCTATCGCAATTTTGTCTTTGTTCATTAAATCCTAACTTCTATTAGAGGCCATATTAGGCCTTGCTTTTTATACGTTATCATGAAAACTATGTACTATCCATGGCGACTATGCTGCACCAATGTAGAGTATCAATATCTCAAGATTTTCCAAGGATCTGTATGTATGTATTAATCTACATGAACCTCTATCGTGAGATAACCGATGAGTTACTTTTTACTTTACTCAAATTGAAACCCCTTTAATATATTTAAGACACATTTAAAAAAAAAATTTAAATCACTAATTAAGACCATATTTGACCTCTACAATTGCCTCCAATGTGGTAGTCTTGCATCAAGAATGAAAGGACTGAAAGGAAGGAAAAAGAACAGTTGCAAGAAATTTTATTAACATGTAATCCAAAGAAAATAGAAATGTGTTTGGCGATCCTCTAGCTGAGTACACTCCTGCACAAGTCTAGGCACCGACAGAATGAGATGGTTGATGTTTGTTTGTGGCACCTCGTTCCAAGCAAGTTAAATTTCGTGGATTAACTATGCCAGAGTTCGTGGAGGATGATGCAAAGTGGACAGTCTCCTCCCCATCATATCCCACACATGTTCGATGGGATTTAAATCCGGTGAACGGGGTAGCCACAGCAAAACATTTACGCCTGCTTCTTGGAGAAAGTCCATAGTTCGACTAGAGATATGGAAACGTATATTATCTTGCTGAAAAAGGACGTGTGGACGGTCATCCAGAGAAGGCAGTAAAGTGGTTTGTAGGACATCAGCAACATAACGCGCAGTTGCTATACTGTCTCGAATAAAGACACATGGTGATCGGCTACCATGGCCAATACTCCTCCAAACCATTACTCCAATAGTTCTGTGCACATGCTTCTCAACAGCAACTCAATATCAAGTCGCTCTCCACGGCGGCATTTTTCCCTTCTACGGCAATCGTGCATACCTAGACAACTTTGTCGTTGAAATCGACATTATGCTATTCTGCCCCCCAATGGTGCCGTTCTCTGCACCAGTTCAAACGTTGACGACAGTGGTCCGCAGTCAAAGGAAGCATTAATCGTGGACGGTATGAAAAAAGTCCAAAACCACCAAACAATTGGTCAGCAATTTGATGCGTAATAGCAAAACGGTCGCGTAGAGCTGGTTGTCTGAAGCGCATACCTTGACGTTATGTGGTACGCCTCGGTTGACCAGTGTGTCTTCTGCGAGCGCCACGCCCTTCTTCTGTTCACAGACCACACACACGCAATACTGTCATTGTAGTACAATTAACACGGCTGCCAATCCCGCGATGGGATAGACAACAATTCTATCCCTGTCAAAGTCGCTAACATGGTGAAAATTTTGACGTCTGCGAACTCGAGACATCCTGTTACGCTCAACACTAGGAGACGGAGGGGCAATAACTAAAAATATCTGTACCAGTCTGCTCTCATAGATCGGTATCTTCACAAAAAAGGTAAATTTGTTTTTTGCAAAATGTAAATAAAATTTCAATCGTTTCGTTCTTGATGTAAGACAACCACATTGCCAAAAAGTCAAGTTGAAGAAATTATTCCTTCTAGGTGCAAAACTTCTAATATCATGGAGTATATTTCATCCATAAAGGGAATAAATAAAAGGAGGCTTAGACTACCTCCTTGTCTCACACCCAATTTTTTAAACCTACCATCACCTAAATCTTCCTATTTCTTGAGGAGCATCGTAAAATTTGGCTGATAAATATTTACAACACGTAATATGTAGTTTATCAAGCAATTCTCATTAGATAAGTGTAGATAAAGAAAAGAATACCAGCTACTATGTTGTCTCAGTTTCTGTTAATAAGAATTAATATAATATTTGTGTTTACAATATTTTCCAACCATAAAGATATTCCTTGTGGAATATATAGGTGGCCAAAATATCTGGAATCGCCACATTTACATATTATCTCCTTAGTTGACTTATCACTATCAAAAGAGACGAGCATATCAATTTCTAGGTAACTGAGTTATGCCTATCAATTACTTCCTGCCCTAGTATAATTTCTTTGAATTAACACACAGTTGTATATCACTACAATTTTACACAGCCATGTACGTAATTAGGTGGACGTCATCGACCACTGATGATATTATTCATTTTCAATATTATTGTTCTCGAAGCTTCTTTAAACATTTTCCAATCACAGTTTACACCAGCTAGCATCTTCGTCGAATCAATATTATAACGATCGAGGTGCAAGTTTAACAAAGCGTGAATCGTTTCATATTTGCAATGGAGCTTGCACCAGAATTGGCTTGTTTAAAATAATGTGATGTGCTGAAGTGCAGACGTCACGGCTTGTATGTATTTTATTATTTATTTATTCCTGGAAATACTACCTATATTCCCACTTATTTGCAGTACTTGTACTTTGATACCTGATAGAAAACATTACCTGGAAGTTGCAATGTTATCGATTAATGTAATAAAGTAAATAATACTGATTTGTTAATCACCCCAATGAGTGTTAGTGATTACACATAATAACAATTTCTATAGTTGTTCATATCACAATACGACTTTAAGGTAACTTCACAAGATCGCATAACTAAGAATTAGATTAGATCTATCTACCACGAGACCTGAATATACTAGACATAGTAACTGAGTTCTGTTTCTTGCACAACAAAAAATGTACTGACGACACTTATAAGTTAAGTTTATGTACGAGTAATACATTCCCAATAAAACCACACGAATTAAAAAAAACACAAAACAAACAATCGGGCATCTATGACAAGAACAATTTTTAAATTTATAAGCGGTTTATAACATATCATCCATTAGTAATTTCCGTATCGGTAAAGACGCGTATCAGGGATAAATGTGTGCATATGCTTATGTAAATTAGCGTGCGTATACTTCGATAAATATAAAAATAATCAATAGCTTTTTTTCTCAATAAATATGGCAATAGACAGATTTATTTATTTGGCACATGAGATTTTTTCAGGATCCTTACTTGCGCGCGTATTCTACAGTTTACATAATATTATTGATACGGACGGTACACATGTTTCAGTTCCTGGTTCCGTGTGTACAAGCATATTAGAATTAGGTGGATTTTATTAACATGTATTCAGTATATATTCATTAAAAGTAAATAAATAAAGTTGAAAGTTCAGAATACAAAATCAAAAATATTATTTCTCTTGCCTTAATCAATTTAAACATCTTTTCTTCTACTAATTTATATCTGTTGCAAATGAGTACTAAAAGCTAAATATTGTTGCATTTCCTCTCCCCTCCATTTAGTAATAATGGGGAAGGCAAGAATGGGGCATCTCAGATTGCAAGAATTATCAAGTGGCAGATATGCAGGATTGAGACACAATAATATTGTCCATGAAATGGAAGATAATCTTTCGGAAATGACATCAGACCACATGATTTCCACATATATATTTAACAGACGTTTTGAGGTGAAAATCACGGAAAGAGTAAGCTGGAATCAATCCAACTACAGAGACACCCTAAATAGGTGGACTGATCTGGTTTACTGACGAATTAAAAACTGTGAGAAATACGGTGATCACTCTTCCATTATACATGCTCAGTAACTATTTCTAAGCCAACTGAATTTAAATAAATTGTATTAAATGTAGTCCTCGAAAAAATTAAATGCTAACCAGAAGAAAACTATTCATGTTAGGTATAGGGAACCCTAATATATTTTGAAAAGGAATTAAATTCTACGTCGGATAGTATCATCAGATGTAGGGTGTTCTATTTAAGATAAGAAAGTTAATTTACTGCAAAAGTCATCAAACTTAAACAAGCGTTTTTGAACACTCTGTATAACTATGTGACTAAAATTCCACTTCATTTCATTGCTTAACCTCTTAGCTGAATGATGAATGTAGATAGCTGTGTTTAATTATGGATTACACAGTAAAAATTAAACTTACAATTTGTACTGCAATTTCATAAATTTTAAAATATCTCGAAAACCGATGGTTTTAGGAATATGGAGTATTACATAAACTTGCCCTAATTTGGTCGTTAGATTCCAAATATGTCATTATATATAGGGTGTTCCATTTAAAAAAGGTAACTTTATGGATCTTTTTTTTCGAACACCCTGTATAATTGAAAATAATTTTAGATTGTACATACATACATTCAACCAAAGAAAAAAGATTTCAAGAAATAGTATGGTTTTCCATATAGAGCCCGCGCCGTATGAGTTGGGCCACCCTGGATATTTAAAAATATCGATGATAAGATTGTACCAGATAATATAGTTTAAGTTAAAAATAGAAAAAAAAACTCATTAGTTCAAGATTCTGTGATAAGTGTCCTATTTTATTCACGGACAGCTCACAATCAGTGAAGCAAAGCTATTGACTTGCTTGTAAATGGTATCGCAGAATTTCTAATGTTGCTGAATAAATAAAGAAAAGAAGTATGTGGATTAACCGACATAATACAAATTAAACTACTATAATCCTTATCTGAAAGTCATCTAGTCATACATTAGCCTTATGCAACATAAAACTTGAGCAGTAGATGCTTACATGCCGAAAGAATGTACAAATCAAATAATGCATTTTCTGAGTCATTGCGGTGAGAAATGAATAGGTACGAATAATGTTAGTTAGATTAGATAAAAAATAAAGAAAAGATGTTGTTGAAATATTTCACCAGTTGTTATTGTAGGAAATCACCTTCGCAGCAGACATCCTAATATTTATTTTGTGAGAATTATTACTATTAGGTAGGTACGAATAATGTTACTTAGATTAGATAAAAAATAAAGAAAAGATGTTGTTGAAATATTTCACCAGTTGTTATTGTAGGAAATTGCCTTGGAAGCAGACATCCTGATATTTATTTTGTGAGAATTATTACTATTGTTAGTCTCAACGTGGTGTATGTTTTGTTAATTTGAATCATATTTTATATAATAGTCGACTTTAGGAATATGCAATGACAAAATAAATTCAAATAGGTATTCAAATAGGAAATTTTTTTAATAATAATAATAATAATAAATAATTTAAAAGCACTTTATTATTATATAGTACCAAACAACTCCCAAATATAAAATTAGTTTTCATTCTGCATTAAAAACTGTTAAAATATAAATGTTGCGGAATACACAAACGTATATAGAATGTTATGTCTGCTAAACTATTTGTTGAATTGTTGAATTCTAATAATCATATTCTGCTTTTCTTGATCTTGTAATGATGGTGAAATGTTATCATTAAATATGAATTTATATCATCTTATTGTTATAAAGAATCACACAGGAAACAATTACTACAATCTACAATCGGTTTTTGCAGCGTTTATTTCTTAATACTATTTATTTTATAATTTCTTTTTATTTATTTTTAAAAATCGTTTTGCTCATCATTTATGTTATAAAGGTGCAATTGTTTTATGTCAAATATGGGTAAATCGTTTGTTTCAGTTGCTTTTGTAATTTCCGAAAATACAGTGTAATATTTGTTATTAGAATAAAATTAAATGATTATGAATAATCGTTTATAGATAGTTGGAGCTTTTTTGTATTTACCAATAATTTCTGCTCATACAAGCACATACTAAATAATCATTTATTAGGTATAGGCAGATAAGTTATGGTTAGCAATGTTAGGGAGGTCGCAAGAAATTGTCGTATAAATTGTATGATTGACTAATGAAATTGCGGTATGCACTAGCATTCTCAATAATGAAAGCTCCACGAGGAAGGCGTTACGTGTAATTTACTTTTTGCGTACTATTTACCAAGAAATATTATTAGGCTGTTAAAATATTTAAATTATTCATACTTAGTATTTATTATGCTGTTTAATAAATTAGGAATAAATAGCGCTTTTATTTTAAAAATAACAAAAACATTATGGCAATAAAATTACAAAACTAATGCTGAGTACTTCCAAAAATACATCCTGTGTGTGATGTCAACGTCTAACCCCAAATATTTATGTCTATTTAATTACTTATTTGCTAATGAAACGAACGGCGTCATTCACACATTTTTTACTTGGCTATCAGTCGTGAAACTCTCTTATCTTTATTACACATGTTAATCATCGCTAACAGTTTTCGACAAAGGTTCAAAAACCGGCTTTGTACATCGCGCGACTTTGCCAAAACACTGTGCGACGAGCGGCGACATTAATATGTAAGCATGAGGCCAATTCCATGATTCACTAGCAGGTACCCATGCGGCGTGATAAGGTGTAAAATCTGTTCGTGCCCCATTGAAAACCGCAACGATGCGCCGACGATTCGCAGAGTTCTTATTCCAAATTCCACGCGATCATTTACATAATATGACAACAATCAGATACATTTCTTATTATTGGAACCCGTTTCCCAGCATTCCAAAATATTGAGTATGGCTCCACGAGATTGCTCACCCACTCGCCCCATTGTTCGCTGGTATGTACGAATAGATGCAGATTTCCTACTTACATAGTGGATGCGCTTTTGTGTAGACAAACGGATTTCAAAGGCGAAAGCAATAATTTCGACGGCAGCATGCATTCAACTTTGGAAGTAATTTGGAATTAATTGTTACGGACTTTTAAACCTTTGATAAAATTTTGTGGAATTATTTAAAAAGGTCACTTACAAAGGGACAAAGGGGAAGTATCCCTCGCCGATTTTATTGCAGTTTGGTGGGTTTATAGACTAATGTAGTATTAGAATAACGGTAATTAATCGCCCGTTCACAGGGAGTGGAACGCCCTATCAACACTACTGTTTGCCACAAGCAAAGAGTAGTGTTGCCGAACAGCTTCAATAACTTACCATAAGACATATCGAAAAAAACGTGAAGGCAAATGTTCAACTATTGTATTTTAGTGCTAGAAACAATGTAATTATCAGTTAGGTATTGGAAACACGTTCATAAACCGTGGAATTCACCCCAGGCATGCATACCAGCCCTGTTCCTTTTTGCGTCCCGGATCTGTCCATGTAAATGGGCATGGAATCCATATCGTTAGCAAACTTCGCTAATTTAGGGAAACATCATAGGGTCTGTTATTGACAAGAACGGTGGATATGCTGTCTGCGCCAGCTTCTAGGACGTGCACCCTCTTGCAGGCGACCTCCCAGAGCTGACGTCGATTATCCGTAAGCCCCACGACTACTTCTTTATTAATGTCAACCGATATAAACGTAAAGTCCTAATGACGGCAGGCACAACATGCTGTCGCTGTTGTTCTTAATGCACAAATAATACTTAAACACGGTGTACGTTGTATTTGCGTAAGCTTCTTGGAAATTGTAACTTTGCTTGTTCTAAACCAACAGGCAATTGCTCCGTAAGTGAGCATCGATCTGATTACAGCAGTGTGCATCGACATTATTATGTTGCGGCACTGCCAGAACGCAATGTCAGCTTTGTATATCCTTTGATGGGTATGTGAGATCGACTTGAGCCTCTTGTCAAAGGTAACACCACGTTGTTTCACCTTCGAACTAAAGCTAAGCGCCACATGCATAGGTTTTGGTGCTCTATGCGCTCCAATTTTTCTTTTTCTGATGAATAGTACCGTTTGTATTTTAGATGGGTTGATCATAAGTTCCTGCTCTGTACACCTGACTTCGATGCCTCTCAGGACAATTTGCTTTAAATGCTTTCAGACTGGTATTGCCAGGTCATCCGCATAAGCGGTGACGTGAAACCCCTATACTAGATTCTACAACAGGGGTGACAATACTCCACACTGCGAACGGCCTTCACCCACAAATCCCCTAACGCTATCGGAATCCCGACTTCCTGTAACAGCTCTTTTTGCCAGGCTTATGTTATGCATATGCCGATTTAGCCAACAATGACCGATCAGTTGTCCTACTATCATCTTGAAAGCATTACCGTTTTTAGGCAATGGGTTTTTAGTAAATTCAGGATTTTGTTTCTATAAGAACCCTCTTGCTTTTCTTTGTTCTAATGATTTTTGCCAGCGCTCTTATTTAAGTTAATGTATTTTGTAACTGATAATATGATGAGGATATGTGCATGCCGACAAGTTCAGGGTTCATAAGCGAAAAGTTTTCTCAAATCAATAATAATAATAGTAATGAACTATTGATACAATTTTAACTTTAGGGGTTTATCTAGAAGTAAAATTTCATGTACTCACTGCAAACGTTGTGGAAATGGGTCCTGTTTTGGTATACGTGAACATGTACCGTTAACTACTCTCCTTAGTATACTAATTGTGACTTATTACTTACACATATGCCGTTACCTTTTCAGAATATAAGAAGTTAGATACCATTTATAAAACAACAATTATCTTTATTACTTTTTGGGAAACTTAAGCAACATTATTTTCACCTATGGAAGCCTTATCAAAGCTATTGCGTCATTAAGTCCGCACATATTTGTATTGTATGTTACATGGTCGTACACAGAAGAAGTAACACTACAACAAAGCACGTCGCAAATAGTAGAAGTACATGCATACATGCACATTTAAAGTTTCTGTAACGATTTTCACACGTCTCTGTGTGGTTTAGAAATACCTACCAAAGTCATGTTTTCCAAATAAAATGATTTGTACAGTCAAATTTACGAACTCCATTCCAATGTTAATGATGAGGGTATACGTACTTACAGCTTTATACTCACATACGCGTGTTGGTAAAAGAAATGATACACAAATATGGACGTATCCTTTCTTAAGTATTAACTCGTTATTGTTCTAGTATTTACGTTGTGATTTCTGTTTTGCCAATGATATCGATTTGTTTACGAAACAATATATGAGTTTACAAATAATTCCCTAACTACTCTTATTAAAATTGAACGTGTGGTTATAATAATGATCTGTTTCTTCTATCTGGAATATGCATTACATATGTTTCGGTGTTTCAAGACAACAAACATTAAATCTAGACAACAGTGCTCTTCCTACTACCTCAACAAAACGAAATGAAACTGTAACATTGCTTCTATATATATATATATATATACACCTTTCTTGCTTTTGCTTTACATTAAGAAAACACATTTTATATTGTAAAATCTATCTTGAGCTAAGACACACCCTACCAGCGTCCATAAATAGCTTTTTATCACAAATAAGGAATGATCAATGGCATGTCTTGCGTTGCCTTAAACCTTTTCAATTACTACTGCCACATTCTATGTACTAGAACTAGCTTTCCTTCTTGTAATTTTATTTGGAAGAATGGATATTCTGATGACAGTAGCCAAAATTTTCTTGCTCATATTAATGTTAGAATATAAACTTCCTAAACTTATGTTCACAAGTTTCTAGATTTTTTACTTTATGTTAACAACTGTAAAATTTTTGTCAAATTGTCTACTATACCAAAAATATAAGTCTTACCTGAGTGACTTCTGATATTTTAGATTGAGAATGAGGTTAAAAGATTTCAGTAGAATATATTTGATTTTTAAACCTACGTTTAAGAAATACCAGCAGAGATATGACGTGTTCATTCTGGACAGGGACGTCAACTAAATGATCAGCTGATGATGGCAGCGGAGAACAAAACCAGAACTGTCTGGTAACAAACAGAAAAACTATTTTACACCCACTATTACCCCAGTATGACATGAGGGTATCAATAAACATCTCCTATCGTATTCCAAAACTCATTTACCTTCAGATTTTATTACCGACAATTTTCTTTCGACTACATGTGTGACGCCTAAGCTTTAGTTTTCCTTTATGTCGCCTTATAATGATATTGATGTTTATTATGCGGTTGCTAAACTTAGTGGTCTTGGTGCCCCATGTGAGGGTCCTATGCTATCTATCCTGGTGAACGATGCCTTGCCATATTTCGTGAATACTTGCTTGCTTAATAAACCTTTCATTTGAGGAACATGTTTAATCCATCAAATTTCCATCAAATAATTATTTTGCGAACTTTGCCCAAAGTATATGAAAATATTGCACCCACCTTAAGAAATCTTTGGCCGCTCGAAGATGGGGTGAAATAGCAGAACTCACAGTAACGGCCAATAATATATAAAATTTATGATAGAGGACAGAAATATTGATTTGTATAGAGGCAACAAACAATTAGTGTCAGCTTTGAGGCAATCTCCGGACCGATGCTGTACTGCTACAGAGCTCCCGCAGACATCTCTGAAAGGAACAAAGTCACGATTAGGTGACTTGAAGGACATGACGGTAATCTGGGCAATAAAGATGCGGATAGGCTTGCTAGACGTGGGTTCGGGATAGTTCTGTATGACTGTAGGCCGTTTATGAAGCCTTCTATATCTACCTTGTGCGACTAGATTAACACTGCCACCCATTTCATTAAAGCGTACGATAAAAACTACGCATGCCGTTTTGCCAGGGTATACCCCTGGCAATACCGTGATAGGCAAACGGCATCAAACTATCTGAAAATGTCTAGAGAGTATCTACGTTTAGCGACGAGAATTCTGACCGGACACTGTCAGTTAAAAGCGCACTTTTGACGCTGCGATTAGAGACCAGTCCAATTTGTATGAGCGGCCAACTAGAGGATGAAATGGCTGAGCTTATCATTCATCAGTTAAACCATATTTGTGGTACCATAATGTTCGGCTTGACAACGCCAGCGCCAGGATCCGCTTTAGAATGTACTAGCCTTTGTTAAAACAATAGTCTGGTTAACAAATTTGTAAGGGCAACGTTAACGGAGGAAGCATCAATGGCCGAATGTGGCTTAAATGCAGTGGCGATACAGGCATACAAAAAAATCCAGAATTCGGAACATAAGCCTGGCAGAAGACGGTAGTTCCAGATTTTGTTAAGAAAAAGCAAAATCTCCTGTCTAGAATCCCACAATATATACCTACGTGAAGAAGAGCAACTTCTAACAACTGTATCTATTAAATATGTCGCTTCAAAAGAAGGATTAATCAGCTTGTAGCTATGAAGAAGATATCTTACGTTTGATTATCGTAATTGTAGAGATAAAAAGTTATGAATCAGAAATAATTTGCCATGGCCGCTTGAATTGCGATACTTTGTAATTCAACGCTCAGGCAATTGGATTTATTATACTACTCAAAGCTATGTGTATAATAAAGCTTTCTCTAAAGGTAAGAATGCTGCATCGAGAGAACGTTACATTAGGAAGTAATTTTAATCCTTTGCTAATAAGATTACTCACTATTTCTATTACCTGTATCTACCTATATATCCGAACATAATTAATTGCTAATATCCTGCTGACAAGTTGTAAGCACACATATATCACGTAAGTAATAGCGATTCCTACGTTTGAATTATACAACTCACTTAAATTCGATTAATTGCTAATAGCACATCCACCTGTAAATCATATCGTTTGGGTCGTCTCGCCACGACGGTTCTCCGCCGGCGATAACAGGTAGTACAACAATCTCGGAGTTCACAAAGTGCAAACACGTCAATCTCAAGGCGGCGTAATCAGCGTATCCGCTCGAGTCACAAGTTATTGTTTATAGGCAGCTTTTCAGGCGGCGCGGCGTAACTTTAGAGAAGTCGTCGACATTTATAGATATGATGTTTTGCGTCACTGGTACCGAACGGTGGATACGCCGCGTCCGTTTGGCGTTTCGAGAGTTTTTAAGACCGAGAAATATTGCCCTGTCGGTCGAAGCAATCATCCCCCTTCATATTTACGACGGAACCGTAAAGAATTTTTAAACTGTGTAGGTACGCGTATAAGTACATACATACGTGTTAAAAATGTAGGTTCACTTTATGTGTGGTATGCTCACCTATTGTTGATCTTAACGACTTTGTGTATCTCTTCTGTATTTATAATTACTAATCTTTAAGATCGGTACGCGTAGTGGATTCTTTTCTTTTTGTATTAATATATTCAGCTTTCAACTGCAATTATGAGGCTATAACTTAGTGCATATATCTAACAAACAATGCTAAATACACCTCAGAAGCCAAGTAACATGATTTACTTCAATATATGTAAGCATTATAAACTTTTTGAAGACGATGGTACATGATAAAAGAAATGAAACGGTCTCCTCCCATTTTCAGAACCTTAAATGTATATACCTACTGCTGTGGTCTGGCAACCCGGGTTTTTGTAATTTCAGCTTTTTTCGTGTTCGTTCCGAAAAGCGTTTGTCAATGTTGCGAGAAATTTCAAATTGTTTTATTTTCAAATAAGATTTAGTTAATGTTAGAAATGAATATTTTAAGGTATATATCAAATTAAATGAAAGACGGAGGTCTTTACAATACGAGTTTTAATATATATCTGCCTTTGTTACAATTCTCAGACACCTCTATCCGAGTCGCCGTAATGTTTATAAACAAGGGCCCGTCGAGGTTCGGGTACGCCGCCAATCAAAACATTCTCCAGACGCTGTATATTAAACCGTTCGCTAGTAGATAGTCGTGGAAAGTTCCGTACATTCGGCCATCCTGACAATAGTATGTCCTCATACCATACGTCGCCAGTTTGCCTGCGAAAACACAAATCATAAATAGATTGTAAAAGGATGACGTTGACGAAACCTTGACAAAGTTCAAAATTACGTTTGAGCTCTTAGACTTGAGCTCCGATAGGCAGTATCGCCCTAAACATTCTCCACGAGCGTCTCTCAGACCTCAACTACCTGCAACCTCAATTGCATGTTTTAAATACATACGTCATTACACTGTCCCAGTGTCTCGGATGACCAAACGTCATTACACCTGACTCAAATAATGGGCAGACAGTCTCGGTCTCGGCCACTATTATCACTGTCCCAGTGTCTCGTATGACCAAACGTCATTACACCTGACTCAAATAATGGACAGACAGTCTCGGTCTCGGCCACTATTATCACTGTCCCAGTGTCTCGGATGACCAAACGTCATTACACTTGACTCAAATAATGGGCAGACAGTCTCGGTCTCGGCCACTATTATCACTGTCCCAGTGTCTCGGATGACCAAACGTCATTACACCTGACTCAAATAATGGGCAGACAGTCTCGGTCTCGGCCACTATTATCACTGTCCCAGTGTCTCGGATGACCAAACGTCATTACACTTGACTCAAATAATGGGCAGACAGTCTCGGTCTCGGCCACTATTATCACTGTCCCAGTGTCTCGGATGACCAAACGTCATTACACTTGACTCAAATAATGGGCCGACAGTCTCGGTCTCGGCCACTATTATCACTGTCCCAGTGTCTCGGATGACCAAACGTCATTACACTTGACTCAAATAATGGGCAGACAGTCTCGGTCTCGGCCACTATTATCACTGTCCCAGTGTCTCGGATGACCAAACGTCATTACACCTGACTCAAATAATGGGCAGACAGTCTCGGTCTCGGCCACTATTATCACTGTCCCAGTGTCTCGGATGACCAAACGTCATTACACTTGACTCAAATAATGGGCAGACAGTCTCGGTCTCGGCCACTATTATCACTGTCCCAGTGTCTCGAATGACCAAACGTCATTACACCTGACTCAAATAATGGGCAGACAGTCTCGGTCTCGGCCACTATTATCACTGTCCCAGTGTCTCGGATGACCAAACGTCATTACACCTGACTCAAATAATGGGCAGACAGTCTCGGTCTCGAAAACTCAACGTCATGTTCACTGCTAGACCCGACTAGGGCAGAAGTGAAAGAAATACGATCCATGGTGCACTAACACATACACCTACTAAACACACAATAATACACCGACGTTAGTTTTACAAATGTTTAATGAGCATGTATGGATCCCTAAGATCCCACTTCTGACTTGTTAGAAATGAATATTTTAAGGTATATATCAAATTAAATAAAAGACGGAGGTCTTTACAATACGAGTTTTAATATATAACTGCCTTTGTTACAATTCTCAGACACCTCTATCCGAGTCGCCGTAATGTTTATAAACAAGGGCCCGCCGAGGTTCGGGTACGCCGCCTATCAAAACATTCTCCAGACGCTGCATATTAAAGCGTTCGCTAGTAGATAGTCGTGGAACGTTCCGTACATTAATGTTTTGGATTGTTTAATTTATTTATTTTATTGTTCAGTTGTTTATATTAATTTCAGTCAGGTGTACATTTTGCGTTCACTGGTATTGTATATATATTGTTTTGTTTTGCGAGTTCGTCCGTTTGCGGACAGATCTGAGTGCGTTGGATCGCACGCATCTGAGATTTTTATACTTATACGATTGTTTAACCTTGTGAGTTCAGTTCCTTGATCGATACGAAAGTAAGTAGATATATATAAAGTTGTAATTCATTTCTGACATTTTGTGGTTATTGATTTCAAGTTTTGAATTGACGTTTCTGATTTTATTTCGGAACTCATTTTATAATAATTGATATTGTATTTTTGTGTACACAATTTAGATATAAGATCTGTTATTATTTTTACGTGCAGGAAGATATTCTAAGTTTAAAGAGTTAATTTTTTTGTTCGTTGTTAATTTTTCTGATTTGTAATTATTTATTAATCACCTCGGGTTGGGTGAATAAAAGCATTGTGCTTGCTTTTATTTTTCTTTTATATAAATTACTTGAATTTTCCACGTTTAATTTAGTTGTTTTAATATTGAGACCACGTGGATTGAATTAAAAAAAAAATTATTATCTTCCTGAACTTTTTGTTTTCTGTTGCTTTGTAAAAGGATTTTGAATTGTCCTTTTGTAATTTAAAGTCAAATGCAGTTTTGATTTAGACCAGGACCTTTTTGTCCAAGGTTTTTTTTCTGCAAAGTGTGTAATTAATTTTCTTTTTCTTTTTTTTTAAATAATAAAAATTATTGAATTTTTATATCATTCAAAATACTGTTCTTTTATTTTTGATTAAACCTTTTAAATTTTTGGAGTATAAAAGAAAGTCAGATGTCTTTCACACACATTTTACTTTTCATGATAGTAACCCTGACTTTAATTGTTCTTTTGCGCCTTATAAAAAATTGTTATCATTTGAGCTAGTTTATTTAATTTCTCATTTTTAATATCATTTGGTATTTTTGTTGGTATATTCAGTACACAGCAATACGTACGTGAATTCAAACAACGCCATTATGTAAGCAGTGGAGATAGAAACAAATACTAACTTTCAAAAGGTAATTTTAAGCATCTGGTCTTATGAAACAAAGTTTTATTACCATTAGGCAACAATATTGTATGGATTGTTGGTTAGGGAAAGTGATTAGGTACGTCCAATACGTCACGAACCAATCCAAATGGAGTATGAACTCGAGTAATATAGCAGAAGAAGAACCCATAAGTTCCGCAAGCGCCGGGCACACAAAATGTTCTAGCCCCACTTCATAGTTCGCAGAGTGAGACTGCTCTTATCAAACAAAGTTTCATTGTCATGTTTACCATCGTTAAACAACAGTGAGCTTTGGATTTTTGCTTGGGGAGCGATACTAAGCAAGTGCACTTTAACCACTAATATTGGACTCACATCACCACCACATCAACAGTTTCCTGAGCTAATTCAATTGGAGTATGAACTTGTATTGTAGTATAGTAGAATATATGGATCCCATAAGTTGAACCAGTGACGGGCAATCACACAAACTATGTTCTGGCTCCCACTCCATAATTGGCAGAGTGAGGCTGCTAATCAGTTCTATGTTTTGCACATAGATAAATGCATCAATGCATTGCTGTCCTCAAGCCTGAGGGGACAGATTTATGTGCTTGACCGTAGGTGGCTATGAATTCCTATCTATTCTATTGTTGCAGGCGTGACGGCTTTTTGGTTTACCATGGTATTGAGTTAACCTGTGATGGGTGGAGACTGTGGCTTGAAAACTATAACAAAAATCCCAAAAGGAAGGTGAAAAAATCCCTTACCACAAAATTAGATAACAAATCTAAATACGTATTTCGGCAACTAAGTTGCCATCTTCAGTAGAAACAAGTGAAAAGCAGTGTTAAACATAGTGTTTTCGGCTAAGGTAAACCTTGGAAGATATGCTCTTCACCAAATCACTAGTGGAATAACACTGACTTGAGTTAAGCCGATGAAATAGGAAGAGCAGGCTAGTCACGTATAAGAAAAATGCAAATGCAACTCGGCCGATAGCTTCATTATATTCATTTATCTAATTGTAAGTGTCAAGTCAATATCAATGCTAATCGCTTCTAAGATATTTTGGCACTGAGCACCAAACCTGAAGTGATCCTACGATTTTTAAGGACTGTTACGGCAGCCTGCAAAATCACGTGTATAAAATTTCATAGGCATGACTTAGTAAACAGTGCCTAACTTACGCGGTGTCAGCTGTAAGTTGAGTTTAAGTTCCCCATTATTCGACTTCGGGTTGTACCCAATGTTGTAGGAGCTATTATTTTGAAGTTCTGGCTAATATCTTCCTCTCCAATTGTATCAAAAGTAAGCACAAAAGTTTATTGTATGAGCAGAATATAAAATTGACTTTAGCCCTTGGAGAAGTGTGTCCGATTTAGGAAATTAGTTTTGAAAATGGGCGAATCTAATACACAATAAAACTTTATCTTACGGAAAAAGAGCACTTCAAAAATACATTTATAATTAGAAAGGTGT
Source organism: Cetonia aurata (assembly GCA_949128085.1). Classification (NCBI taxonomy): domain Eukaryota; kingdom Metazoa; phylum Arthropoda; class Insecta; order Coleoptera; family Scarabaeidae; genus Cetonia; species Cetonia aurata. The sequence continues at coordinate 18,509,187 of OX421886.1, read as the reverse complement.
TATGATGTAACCATCAATGAGCTTGACAAATTTATGATATTTAAACTGCTTTTCTATGGCGTCATATATTTTGTAGCAAACGCTTACAGATTGTAATCTTTGAACTCGTTAATCTCATATGCTTTCCGAAAACAGTAAATCAAATATGTGTAATGCTTAAACTAATATGTTACGTAGTCGTGATGTTACTTTCATGAAATTCACCTTACCAAAATTAATAATTTTGAATTAACCAGTACCTAGTAGCTTTTACTGAAAGAAAAACATTTTTAGTTGGAGGATTTATTCCAGGGTTTCAAAATACAATACATATCTTGTTAGTTATCTGTTTTTAATGCCAATAGCAACATTTTTTTTATTTATTTATAGACTACGATTGCTATGTCAAGCCTCACATATGGATGTCAATCATTGACAAACAAAGTAGAATCATCGTCACCGCAATAAGGTTTCTAAGAAAAATACAATTAGAGATGACTTAAACAAGCATTAGGAACATAAGCGACAGAAGATCTAGAGTTAATTTGCATAGGGCATATATGTGTATAGAATGGGCAACCATAGTGTTACAAAGAAAATATATGTACAAAGCAGGAATAGATAAGGATAGGTTTGAGAATAACAACAATCAACCTAATATTCTTACACCAAAAGGCAAACAACATTTTAGAACAGAGTATATGTAACAAGGATCTTCTTCCTCACACCATGGAATTAAATATGTCGTTACGTTACTTGTTTGCAGGAGCTTTCTAATATTATAAAATGTTGCAATTAGGATTCCCACTTCAAACACATTCCTTACACGAGAATGTGTTTGAAATGGTTCTTTTGTTTAAATCAGTTGTTTGTTCTCAAATGCCTAACCATTTCTGTATATCCAGTTGGTATGGATTTTATCTAAATAAATACAGAAATTTAATACACATGCTATATAGATTTACGACATAATTAAAATCGTACCTTAGCTAGCAAAGTTGCTATAATTAATCATGGTATATATTTGGTTCTTTAATGTAGATAATTTAGATGGGTAACTTTGTAGTACCTAACTGTAATCTATGAAATATAAAATCTCTCATATGTATAACAATAGCGTAAGACGGAACCTCGGTGATATTGCTATTCAAATATGTTGTTATTGTTAAATATATATTTAATAATGGATGATTTGAAATGTCTATTGAACCTAATAATTTTAGCGACAGAAATACCAAAAAAGAAACTATGGATATGTTTCAGTATGAGAGAATCTTCAATAAACAATTGTTTTATAGTAATTACTGCAGAGTTGTAGTTCTACGTTGTCGATTATTACACACTTACTAAAGTTTTTGTTCGTCCTCACGTGAGGCGTCGTTGCACGCTTTTTATAGGTTACTGAAAGAATTTCAGATATCCCCCCATTGTTATTCATAACACAGATGCGCCCAAACTTCTTAAGTAATATCTTCTTCTTGATGATATTTCAATAAACACACGTAAACGTTTCATTCAACCCACCATTCTTTTCCCTTTTGGTTTAGTTCTTGTTGATTGCACGAATTTCGTAAAAGAGAAAAGTCTAACGAAAGACCTTACGCAACGATTGAAATCCTGCCAAAACAAATGATATTCTAATATTATAACGTGAATAATTCGTATAACAAAAGTCAAATCTGGATTTATAAACAAACAAAGGTTTGAGAAAAATTCATTTTTAGAGTCGTATGTTTTGCCGTATATAAGGAAATTTGAATGGAATTGGCTTTGTATTTTAATGTTATAGATTCACGTTGCGTATCCTAAGCTGAAATCTCCGAAATTATTTGACTATTATTCGAATCTAGAAGGATATTAGATATATCTTACGTTGTATTAACTTATGGTTGTAAACATACGTTGGAGATACGGTATTTAGTCATTTCCTACTAACTGTTCACCAAGGAAAAAAATCTACTTGTGTTACTACTGTAAAACACGATAGGTTTTTCGTTACGTAAAGCTTATTATCTGATGCTTTAATTGTATTGCGAGCGCGCCAATTTTCGTGATCCTTATTTGTACACATCATAATGCAGAAAATATAAAGTTTTCAGTTTCTTGTTTTTATTCACAGAAGATGGTGCTATAAAAACTGTAAGTATAGTTTATGGTTAGCCCACTTATTCACGTGTGCGTATTGTATCAATTGTTCCAACTTTATGAAATTCTTTTGGTATTTATCAAATCTCTAATTATAACTGCACGCTTTTCAATTCATAAAAACATCAAAAAAGAAGTAATACTTGAACTTTACAGTTGTATATCGAAAAAACGCCATGATATTTGACTCTAGATTTACAAGAGTGGTTCAGGAAAATATTTCATCTAGACAAATAGTGCCGACATAATAAAGCCGTACATCATTGCCAAGATCCGAGATGTAGGAATTGCGTATATCCGATCTAGACGACTATACAGAATATTTTCCTACGAATTATTATATACACACATGCACACAATATTTTGCTAATATAAAATCGCGAAAATACCTGTCGCAAGAAGTTTACGATATAGTTAACTAAGAAAATAAACTGCTTTAAGTAAGGAAGATGCCTGTAATTGAAAATTGTACAGTTATAACCACAAACGAGTGATTAGGAATTCTTAAACTATCTGTTATTACTTATAAATTACTTATAAGCCGTCTTCGCTATCATTGGTACGTGATAGAATAACGTGTAGATAAACAAGCTCTTTACCAAATACGGTTGACGTTCAGATGGAGTCCGTATTCAAGACTACTCATGAGGTAAAAATGCGCTGCTTGGATGGATATGATTCATATAAGTTACCACTCAAGACAGATTCGCGTAACGTAAAGTGCACGCACCTAACACCTCTCACCTCGGCATTGTTTTCTAATGTGCTTCATCAATTTCCGTTTCTATTTGTTCGTACATTTCTAACTCGAGAGTAAAGAACTTCAAAATATCGCACACGAAAGAGAAACTTGGATCTCCGTTACAATAATTAATATTTATTAAAGCTGGGAGGAGCAATAATAATAGGCATATTTATCTAAAGACCACAAAAGCATTAGGATATAGAATAAATTCTACAATAAAATCTTAAATTTATATTTCACATTTCGTCCAAATTGAGTAAGTAATTGTAACCGAATAATAAAGTAAATTGTGCTCAATCGTAAAATTTAATGGATGCTTTATTTCGGCTGACATGTTTCAACCTATCTGGGTTATCTTCAGAGCCATTTTAAAATAAGACTATAATATAAATGCAAATGAAGTAGAGGTTTGAAATTGTATTAAGTGTAATAATATAATAATAATAATTTAATAATATAATATTTAATGTCCAAAGGTGGCCAAAGAAAGGCCAGCACTAGTGGGGACGTACAGAAAAGAAATGGCTAGCTGCGGAAAGCAGGCTGCAGGAGGGGGGAGACAACGCGACATATAGTTAGAATCCTGCAGGGGAACATCGATAGAGGGAATGCGGCAATGGACCTGATATATAGAGTGGCAGAGGAAACTATGGCTGATATTGTGTTCATGCAAGAACCGACAAGGAGGAGGGTAGAACATGAAAAATGGCATTCCGATAGCAGAGTAGATGTCGCAATTAAAGTACTTAAAAGAAACCTTAAGATAATCAAGAAAGGTCAAGGTAATGGTTTTGTGTGGCTGGAATTAGAAATGGCAGTGATATATGGCTGCTATATATCCCCAAATGTGGACCTGATCATCTTTCAGAATTGTTTAGCGGCGCTCAGGCATGATATGAAACAGCATCGGAAGGAAATTATAGTGGGGGTAGATTTTAACGCTAAATCCCCAATTTGGGCATCTAGCAAGGGAGACAAGAGAGGAGAGCAGCTCGGTGAGTGGATTGCCGAGGAGAACCTGGTAGTGCACAACTGTGGAGATGCCCCAACCTTCATTAGAGGGGAAAGTCAATCGAACATTGACGTAACCTTTAGCACATATGGAATAGCCGGACAGATCACCAAATGGCAAGTACTGGAAGGTGAGAGCTTGAGTTGCCATCAGCATATTCCTTTCGAATGCGACTTGCAAAAGCCAAAACAGACCAACGATCGAGCAAGGAGCGTAGGCTGGAGAGTTAAGAATGAGAACATGAGCAAATTAGTAGCAGAGGTCGGTGGACTAGTAACGTCACAGGATCGCCGACCTGTGACTGCAGAAGATCTAACCAGCATCATAACCGCGGCTTGTGACAGTACCATCCCTAAGAAGAGGCCGACGTCTAGGAAACCGGTATACTGGTGGTGTGAAGAGGTAGCAGAAGCAAGGAGCCAATGCATAAGAAACAAGAGAACCCTTGTAAGGGGCAACAAGAGTACGAATATCTGCATGAAACAGTAATACCACGAAAGATATGCGGAGAGCAGAACCTTGCTGTATTATTTATATTCTTATAAATCTTATTGAAAGTAAAAATGAAGGAGTGGTTGTGGATTTAGCTTTGGCAAAACTATCTTGTATTGGATGCACAATTTTACGTTTTAGTAAGAAATCTCATCAAATATTTTTGGCAGGGTACACAATATGTATGACTAAATAAAAATAATAAGAATCCAGTATTTTTGACGTTTTTATGTATTACCTCTTTTCTTGTGAACAAAAGGTTGTAAACGTTAGAGTATTCTCTATAAAACGTTATTGTTATGCAATTTCCGTCCGACTTATACAAATACTATACTGACAAAAAAAATTATCTTAGGATCATCATTTCAATTATAAACATTGCATTTATAAAATATGGAATTAAAACACTGTGAGATCGAATTTCAAATACTATTAGGTATATAGCGCAATTTTTGTAATGGAAAATTTAAGTGCATTGAGTTGAAAGCGCGTTCGTTTTATTTATTCGATGTTATGTATACTTTATAACATGGGATTTCCCAGGTCAATCCAATGCTTTTTTTTTTAAATACGTGTATGTACTACTTAGTTGATGGTGAAAGTGTAAACGTGCGATTAATCATATGTTATATAGACAAAAACTTATTTTAAGAAATTAGGTAACAATACAAAGAACCCTTCTTTCTACATAGCTAAACGAATGACATCTTCCTGCCTGCAATTTCCTACGCAAAGATAGCCTTATATGGATCTGCAAAAATTTATCAGCACCGGAATGTAATCCGCAGATATGCGATCGTCACTTGAACTTAGACTTGGGTATCTACGGTTCTCAGAAAACCTATGCATATTTTCAGAAATCAACGTGAGCGTGAATTCTTTAAGAAATGAACGCGCTTCAGTTCAGCGAACATCAATATCTGTATAAAGTTCTTTTTTTTTTGCTCACTGGAATGTTCGCCTTACTAATGCGAAATTATGTAAGAGACATACTTATTACTAAATGCATTGTCTTACAGGGGATTCCTACTCGCTTAATTAGAGAGTTTAAATCGGTGTATGTTGCTCTGACGTCACTATATCTATTTACGTTACGCTAGAATTGTTTAGAATCTAGAAATATAGATATGTATCAGGCGTCCTGTGCTATTATTTTTTTGCAAATACTTCATAAATATTTTTTTTCTAAACACACATAATGTTATCAGTAAATCTTGTCATTTTCACATGCTGAGTCCTCTGTTGTTAAAGCAGGATCTTGCAGGAATGTATCAGGCATTGCATCCTCCAATCACAGTTTAGTGTAGCACTATCGAATATTCCACCATTACTTAAGATAGCTCTAGATAAATTTCAGTAGCAAATGTTTCGTGCAAGTAAACACACTAGATATAACTAACACATACGCTTGACGAACTACTACTGATTTAATATATGTAAGTAAATAAATAAGGCTTCTAACACCAGTCCCCTCCAATTTTTGATTAGATATCGACTCGCATAGTTGAATAGCGTTTTTAATAAAGTGCTCATTACACGTTTGTACTTATGGATATGCCAACATTAATAAAACACATTAAAATACTAGAAAGTCGGGTCCGTTGACCCAGCCAAGTAATTAGTCGTTTAATGACGGATTACGCCCCAACTCGGCAGAAAGCAATAAGCTCGTGTTCCACCTGGAACGCACCCTATTGAAAAAGTTGGTACGCCTAACCCGCGATCCACCATGGCCCGCGCTCACTATAGTAGATAAAATACCCCTCAGGTAGCAGCCCGCCCTTTAATCGCGTAGAATAGATATGGGAATCTAAGATGAAGTTGTGATCTATTAACTTATTATCTGTAAAGTTTATTGCCTAACTCACCCAACTAACATTCATGTCACACCACATTCAACAAGCACGTGGGTTATAAAAGCAGCATAGAAAATGTAAACATTCATGGGCGCAAAAATGCAAAAGACATGGGGTATTAGAGGACAAATATAATTAAAGAGTATTTGAGTAGAATAGACTAATTTTCAGTAATCTAAAATATCTATTCACAAGAGATGCTTTTGTAATATTCATAAGTATTATAAAGTGGCTACAGATAATTTTATTGACAAGGGAATTTGAGATGTTTGGAAAGATTTAGCTTCGTGTACATTATTTTCACTTAGAATTCAATGTTGGTACCAGAAATTCAAATTTAGGTCTAGATAAATATAATGCGATGACAAACAAACCTTCATTTAAGATCCTCCCAACTGATTTTCAGTTTCAGTTTTATTTATTTTTCTTTGCGTTATTTTACTCAGAAATGTGTACACCATATAATATATCAAAATATATATACAATTTCAAAAGTAACGCTGTAGGTGATGATAAGATTACTGCTCACATGTTAAAGTTATTGCTGCCTTACGCCCTACCATACATTACGCATCTACTCAATTGTTGCATAGAGACCAATACTTTCCCCAGTGCATGGAAGCGTTCCGTCGTGGTTCCTATCCCTAAAAAAAAGGTAATAGATGATCTTTCTGATTTACGTCCCATTAGTTTATTGCCAACGCTGAGTAAAGTACTTGAAAAAATATTGCACGACCAGCATGTACACCACTTAAGTGCCTTTAACATATTGCCCGCATGTCAATCTGGTTTTAGGCCTCATCACAGTTGCGTTACTACCCTGTTAAAAGTAACGGATGACATTATCGAGGCTCGTGATAGGGGTCAGTTAACCGCTTTGATTTTGCTGGATTTGAGCAAAGCTTTCGATACTATTAATCATAAGATATTATTATCTATTTTGCGTTATATTGGCTTCAGGAACGACGCCGTGGAAATGTTGGAATCGTATTTGGTGGGGCGATCTCAGTGCGTACGTATCTCGAATAATTGTTCTATAGGTGTTTCTGCTAGTTTGAGTCTTTATAGGGGTGTACCACAAGCATCCATTCTAGGCCCAATTTTATTTTGCATTTATACGAGTCAACTACCTACTCGCGTTTCTTGTTCTAATGTCCAGATGTACGCCGACGATACTCAAATTTATAAGAGTTTCTATGCCAGAGATGTTTGTGGGGCTGTGGATCTTATTAATCAAGACCTAAAACAGATTTCTGATTTCGCATCGGAGCATATGCTTAAAATTAATCCTGCTAAATCTGTATTCTTATTTTTTTGTGGAAAGCAGTAAATCTGCACTTACATTAAAGATAGACGACTCTAGCTTGTTGCTGTCCAATTCTGCTAGGAACTTGGGAATGGTTATAGATAACAGCTTTCGTTTTAAAACGCACATCTCTGGTGTTCTTCGCACGGCGTACAGCAGACTAAGAATCCTGTATTCGCTTAGAGCGCTTTTGGGTGTTCGGGCAAAGACCGTCATGTGTGAGGCCTTTGTACTTTCTCCCTTTCACTTTGGTTCGCAGGTATGGGCCATGCTTGGATGCTGCTGACAGGAATAGGGTGCAAAGGCTTCAGAATGCTTGCATGAGATTCATTTTCGGTATAAGAAAGTACGATAGAATTTCACATAAACTCGTAGAACTAAAATAGCTGACCATGCAAAATCGTCGAAAAGTACAAGCTCTCAAGCTTTATCATAAATTGATTCTAGAAAGAACACCGCCATACCTACTCGAAAAGATACGCTTTCGTACAGACGTACATAATGTTAATATTAGGACCAGAGGTCTCATTACGCCACCGCCGCACAGGACTACGTTTTATGAAAGATCCTTTTCTTTTAACGTGTATGCTTTGTACAATTCAATGCCGGCCAATCTCAAAACATTAGATATGCGACCATTCCAATGTGCGCTTTTGCGATACATGTATCAAAGACAATAATTTATTGCTTTGTTTGCTTCTCTCTCTTTTCTTTTGTTATCCTACTATTATTATTATTATTCGTTGCATTTTTTTTTTCTTTAATTTACCTTTTACATCGCAGAATGTTTAGCGTAGTTGTAGTGTTAGGCATTTATGTTTGCACAGTAGCTTTGACTCTTCTGTACTATCAATTTTTTACTTACATTTTAAAGATACAGGTTAAAAAGAGGGGGTAGCGTTATGTTACCTATCTGAACTGCTCCTTAAGGTTTAGCACGCTTATAATATTTTCGTTTATTTCTATATTTCTATTTTTGTTCTCTGCGAAACGTGCTGAATAAACACATTAATGAGTTTTTATCAATCTCCAAAGCTAGGGTTCAAATTCCTTCTCCATTTTATAAATTTCCTATTTTTTTCTTGATCCGAATCTGCGACAGATTTTAATAGATCAGTGACTGCCAATATAAAACTGACTTACGGAAATAGAAAAACAAAGGAATAATTTTCCAAATTTTTGAGACTTTAGACTAAAGACTATTTACTGTTTAGTATATCTTTTAGTAACATATATTCTTAAAATGCATGTGATTAGCTATAATTTCGTAATATACCTATCAAGTTTAAATTTGCCATGATTTGAAGGCGGTAAGAAATTATAACATAACTACAGGGGTGATAGATTCAGTATAATTAAATACCGATGAAACTTGACAATATTATTTACCCGTAATACTTATGTAACACACACACGAAAACTGTCACAATTCCAGATGGTGGGCAATTTTGACGTTACATTTCCAAACCTTTCCAAACCAACTTTCCCTGATGTCATCCGTGCAATTTTATGATTTCATCACATTAGTGGAGATTTACAGTGATGAAATCATGTCATCAGGGGAAGTTGTCACCCCCTTCCAAATGTCTTTAATCTTTAGGGCTGCAGTTTTAAGTGCAACAATAGTGACAGTAGACTGCTATAAACCGCTTTCGCAAAACAGGAATTTGTCCCTAATTCTAAGGTCTTCTCGGATGCAGAATCCGACATGCCAACATTTACTACTGACATACAGTGGGACAATAGCCATTGCCTCTCTGAAAACTCATTGGATTGTCATGGTGAAAACTTAACATCTAATTCACAAGCGTCTGCTACACGAGCCGTTAAAAATTGTAAGATATAGAAAACAAAACTTCGACCTGGATGCTCGTGGATGCCAGATTCTCCAAACATAACGTTTTGTTTTCAGCAAAACTCATCAGCATTTTAAAATACATCCTCTGAAGCTTTAATACCAATCTCACTTATTAAGAAAAATGTCAAAAGAAGAACAAGCTTTAATACCAATCTCACTTATTGAGGGAAATGTCAAAAGAAGGACTATAAAGGTAGTAAAAACTGTTTTTTTAACTGATTCTATCTACAACAAGGAGTCATAGGATGCTACCGCTAAAAAAATAAGAGAAAAAAAAGAATACTAGAAAAGAAAAATCAACTACGAACCGCCTTCTTCAAGAAGAAAAAACCTGACAAAAAATCTCTAAAAGAAAATCTAAAAGAAGAGACAAAAGCGCAGAAGAAAAGAACATGATCCAGATGAAGATGAAGATGACGCTGAATATTTCTCCTGCGGTGATTTTTATTCCATTTCTAGTTAAATCGCCTGCTAGATCTGCTTTAAGCGGATACAACTTTTTCCCCACCTTTTTACATCAACGTCCATAAAAAGAAACACATGGGAACAATAAAACCATTATGTTTGTTAAATAAAGAAAAGTATAATTTAAGCAAGGTTTTATATCAAATGTTGTAGTTAATAAAATAAATCTGTACATAAGTTTTTAAGCAATAGGTGTCCCGTTTCACCCCGAGTTTCCCTACATAACATGTATTGTAACTTCCCTTAGTTAAATGTAAAACCAAAATAATTTCTTTTTAGGCTTATCAAGGAATCATGCTAGTAATCTGATCGGCTTAGTTAAAATCTAAAAGAAACGGCCCAATTCACACATTTCTCGAAAGTGCTTTCACTTTGGTGATTCTAAAACGGATATATTATATTTTATTAGTATCTATTATTCAAATGAAAACCTAGCCAACTGGTGTAGGTATGATGTATATTACCACAATCATAGTAGATGCATGTGTTTTCAAGTACTGCGGAGAATTCTAGTATGCTTCTGCTTTTACTTATGTTTCTTATCGAAGCGCACAATGTTTTATTTACACTTGTGTTGTAATGGATAAGCAGATATTTCACATGAACATTAAAATTGCTAATTTCTCATTCACGGCGCATTTTTGACGGACCCGCACAATGGAAAGCTTTTAACTATATAGTTTTTAATACAAATAATGACAAATCTATCTTATTTTAGGTCTTCCGTTACTTATTGTAATTTCCTTGTCTATATTAATCGCGTTAAAGTACATAATAAAACAAAACTTTGCATAAGTAATTCTGCTTGATATTTTTCCTAGTATATAAAAACTGTTTGCACTAATCTGTAACCTTTATTACATACTTTTACTGAAATTTTTGACACACCTTTAGCACTTATTTTAATTATTTATGATAGTTCGTATTAATGATGCAGTATGTGTATACCTGTTAGTCAATAATGCCTAAATGCAAATATTTTTTCTACAATAAAGTTACGTAATTCAGTGAGCGTTGTACCAATGTTAAATTTCTCCACTGCAGGGATTCCCATCATCAGTAACAATCTATGTCTAATGTAAATAACAATAATGATATAGCAGTATGTACTTATATGCAAATTGATTTAAATTAAGAATTTCAAGAAGCGCGCGCGATATGATTTCATTAGAAAACTGCAAGGATAACACCTTTACATGGGACGGCTAAAACAACATCGCGTTTCATTGTTTCGCTGAAGAAAGTAACAGCTTTGAGTAAATACGGTTATCTCATTAGTAAAATTAATTTGCATCGGAATATCTGGTCAAATTTATGGGCTAATGAAGTTTGAACGTTTTCTTTTGAATGTCTTACTATTTTTGCAGAGCGGTCGGAGGAAGAATGTTAAATAAACAATAAAACCGCAATATGAACGAACACCTTTTCGTTTTGAATACAAGTAATGCGTTTGCAATATTAATTAGAAGCCTAAAAAAATTAAGATTGTTGTGGCTCACTGAAAAGCAAAAAAAAAATATTCTTGCAAATTATTAACTCAAGAGTAACATAAATTTAAGTAGCTCAGGATCTTTTTGAATGAGGTTTTTTTCAGGTCTTCTAGGGAGAGGTCAACCTTCCTAAAGCTGGCATAATTAATTCTCGACGTGGCAAGACAGTGGCAGAAGATATGCTCAATTGTCTCTTCGTCCTCGAAACACGGCCGGCTTTGAGCTTCATCAGCGAGCCCGATTCTGCGCAAGTGCGTTCTGAGTTTGTAAAAACAGAAACAACAACTTTGACATTTTTACACCCAAGCTCAAATAGTTCCTTGGTTCTAACATTATTGGATGAAATTCACTCTTTTGCATGTACCAAACCAGGACAGTTGCAGACAATGCTGGGGTACTCTGATTAACCAGACATTGATTTCCTGTTTAGCTACCGTAGATGCTATGCCAAAGCAGGTTCTGAAAATGCTCCGCAGCACCTCTTTTCGCAAAAATGTCTGCTTCCTCGTTTCCAATGAGTGAGTGCCCAGTTACCCAGATTAAGGATGGATTAATTAGCCGTCTTCAATGTTTTTACAGCTCCAGATCAACTTCGAGTTCCATTTACGCGCCTTGAGTGCCTTCAGCATCGCCGGACTGTAACTGAAAATTTACAACTTTGTAACGTATATGTACTCACTTCATTGTTTCGTCCGATAACTGGAAGTATCCTTGTGTTAGAGAATAAAATCTAAACACGAGTGCAAGGTTGTCTCTGTATTGAGTTAATCATCATCAAAATTGTTTTAGTAATCTTTTTTTTAAATATGAAGGCAACAATTTTATATACGGTGTATCAATTATAAATAACCAACATCAAATAATAACGTAAAATCTTAGTTGTAAGAGCTTAGTATGTAGAACAGTTAATCTGAAGGTGCTCTAATATGACCATTATAATTTTTAAATTCGGCCACAGATCAAACGTGTTTATCGAAGTTATTGTAAACATGCCATGGATACTAGTAAATAAATTTATAACTCTGTCGAATTTATCACAATTTTGTCTATTATTCGACCTGCTGCACCTATAAATAGCCTTTCAGCGTACAAAAATATATAATATGTCAAGTTTGGATATCTGAAAAATATATTTTTAATTTAAGTGTACACAAAACTCTGGAAGGTTTACTTAAAATATAATTTTGTAAATCGGAGGAGATTCTGTGGTGAAATTTGTTTGAAGCCAGCATGTTTAGTAATAGCATCAACAAAGTGCAATTTATTGCCGTGAATTAAGTAATCGAGTTTGTAGTTTAATGTATCCTTTTGTAAAAGTTGCATTAAATAAATATCGAAACGTTTCAACGCGGTAATAACTTCAAAACTGTATTGTAACTAGCCTTGGTTGGGACAGCAGCTTTAATTGAAATATATTTTATAAACATTCCGGCAAAATCTTATAGGAATAATAAATTAGTAAGTCCATTAAATCTTTAATAGACATAAGTGATGTTTAATTCACACTTTAATCGTTGGTTAAATAAATGACAAAATATTATAATATTTTAAGCTGATGCCACCCACACTTCTTTGGTTAGCACAGATGACACACTCTTAAACATAGTATATGTATATTGAGATATATTTTTGTTTATAAAACCATAGTGGTGTCTTATTTTATATTAATGTTTGATTAAAAATACGTTATTAAAACAAAGTCGGGATAGAATTATGAAATCAAAATTCTTATTTTATTCTGTTAGTCTGACCAAGATTTACGAAGCAATTTACTGCTATAATAACCTATTAGACATATTTAAGACCTATGGGTTAAGCAATTCCTGCAAGTTAATATTTTATGTCGAGAAGCATTAAACGTACTTCCAATAAAAAATTATTGCACTATTACTAACAGGTACCATAATATAGAATCAAAATTAGGTTAAAATAAAATATTGACGAAAAACACACTCCGTCTCTACTTAAGTGAAAGAACATTCATATTATTGCACATACATATATGTATGTATACTTGGATAAATAAAGTTAGTGTACTTAATTAGACGGCCAGCACTTTTGCCGTTGTAAAATATTAATTTATGCAAACAAGGGACGTTAAACAATGTTAAAAAAATGATTCACTAAAATTGCTAATCCGTTAAATGGATATTTGTTTTTAAAATGGGTCATACATAAACAATTAATATGATAAGAAAAAGTATTTATTAATGCTATAATTATATGAAAAAGGGTACAGGTACTCCTCATTTAACAACGGACTTGCTTGAAGACCAAGCTAGATCAACGCATACATGCCTATATATATATATACAGGGTGTTCCTAAATATCATGTACATAAGGAAGGGGGTAATTATTTGGTTTATTTTGTGCCTAAAATTTTATATAAACATAGGTCTGCAAACGCTTCGTTACCAATCTGCAGGTTGTTGAAATTTCAAGATTTTTTCACTTTTTACTGTATAGCTCCTACAGTTTTTGAGATATTTTGCTCAAATTTGGAAGGTAGGTTACGCTATAAGGCCTGCATCATTAGCCATGCCAAATGATGATGTAAATCTACAGGGTAATAATTTTTTATCTTCAGTCCACCCCGAGACGTAGTGGAGATGTTGTCGCACCAGTAAGCCTCCGATATTAGCTTTATGTACCTGATATAAATCTCTTTACTGTGACTATCTAGTTATTCGTTTGTTATGTTCTTATATTATAGTGAATAAAAAAAGAATGTTATTATCACAAAATTTATTTATTTCGAGTTAAATAAAAGTGATGATCAAAGAAATGAATCTTCTAATGATTCTCTCAGGGTAAGTAAATTCTTTACTGTTTAAATTGTACAAAAATAAGATTTCTAGAATCTTAATCCAAACTAATAACTCATATATCGCGTTTAAATATCAATATAGAAATTCAAATCCCCCGCTAAATTCCCATCATAAAATCAAGTACATCAAATAATGCCAACTCAAACCGCTCATGCATTTAAACCCACAGCACTATACGTTTTGCTTACATACAAAATCCCCTAGAAATCCACTGTTATGAATCATACGGTAATATAACCTAACATTCCCTTTACGCTTTTAACGCCAGTTATAAATTCAAAATATGAATAATCGCTTACTTCAAGTACGGAAAACTGCTCTCATATACTACAAATACTAATTCCAACTCCGCAACAATCTTTTCAGCTCCCAATTAGCGTTCCACTGATGTCACAGCAAAAAGCTCGAACGAAACTCTTCAATCGGCCCCAGAATTAGAAATACGCCACCCAAATCTTCGAAATCACTAGATTTCCATCATCTTGGCACTACATACGCAAAACTCTCATTCTTGTAAGTAAATTTGAAAGTTAAAGACTCTTAAAAATTGCTAGATATTATTCGAAAATGCAACTACACTCAGGAAATACCAAAAAAGAAGTCCTTCACATTTGTTTTCAACAACTTGATATCTCCTAGGCAAAGAGGACCCCAGCAACGATGATAGATTTCGTTTCCAACGATACGACACATTAAAATCAACCCACGTTCGAACAAACAGCGAAGGAACTTAATTCCTTAAAATCCATGGTAACCTGCCCTTTTTGAATTAGATACGATATAGTAAGTGTTTAGTTTAGATTTTTAACAATATGTTTACAAAATAAATAAATACATAAATCAAAATACATTTACATAAATAATTTAATAATTAACGTCTGATGCTGTAAGTTGTAGGTTATGTACAGCATGATATCATAGCAATATATGATGAAGATTTGGATAATAGACTCCAAACCTATTTACCGATTCCCTTAACAACCAAGCGGTACGAACAGTTTTGGGTCGTTAAATCAGGGTAACCTGTACCTTACACTTATCTCATTTAGATATGATATTCAGATAATACAGTTTACATTTTATTTATAGATACCTTAACTACTAAAAAACGTTTGTATAAATATGTACTTAAAACGCACTGAGAGCAAAACATGGGAATTACCTCACATAATTTTGTTCCAAGATAGACCATTCTACTAAATATTTAAAGATTCATGCTAATCAGATCAAAACTTCCCCGTATTATGCCAAAATTCTGATGCCCTTATTAGTATATCAGAGAATAATTTTGTTGGAATCGTCTGCTTTCCATTACCCAGCATTGAGCAAGCCATCTTAACCAGTTTTTATCAGATTGTTTAGTTTAACGGTGACAAAGGTAATGTAATAATAACAGGATTTCGTCACCATCATAAAATCGACAAATATATACTGCAAAGGAATGCAGGAAATGATAAGCAAAAAATTCCCCATATTTTGTAAAAAGAAAAAAAAACTGAAACGGAGGAGTTTATCTTGTATTTGTAAACAGAATTATCTATTGCAGATAGAGAAGTATGCACAAAGGATTTACAAAAATAGCAAAAGTTTTTCCGTTATATCTGGTCTAGACTAGGTCAACACGAATGTCTCAATTTTTAGTTGAAGGTAGGCATTTCTTTATAATGTTAACGCTAAAACTAAAGATTAGCATCTGCATAATCATTCTGGAAATGCACCACTTACCTATAAAAGTGCAAAAACGGATAAAAAAAGCTATCTTAGATTCTGCATAAAATATATAGGTCATTCCAATACTCATTGATGAATAATTATCGACTAACTGGCATTTATGAAACAGCAATGTTTTCCAGACTTTCCCTTGTTTTGAAAAACAGATTGACTCGACAATTATATAATTATAACTATATAATAGGTAATAATTGTAAAGGCATTGAGTGAGTCGAAACGTATGTCGGAAAATACGTTTTATAAATAAGTATTTTGCCATATAGATGGTAATGGTTGAAAGGACTGCACCTCTGATTGGCTCATGTATTCTAAGGTGTTTTAATGGTTTTTCCTGCATAGTATTGAAGTTTGTAATTTTAATATCTGTAATTTTCCATCTACTTCTATTAAGCTTAGCTTCATTACAAAAACAGAAATGTTTCTTAACTGCTTTAAATATATAAGTACCTATAAGTGAGAGAAATAAATTTATTGCATTTGAAATTCTATCAGATATGTCAGCTTCTGGCAAAAAAGTTGAACGCAAATTTTACTATATTTAGAGAAAAATAAATAATATAAGAATATAAAACAAACCTTTAAGTAAATATGCATTCGAAAATACTCGCGATATGACTGGTAATTTAAACAGTTATTTACATGACAGTGCGATTGGTGTCATGTGCGGTGTGACAACTCAGTTGAATGAATTTAAGCGCTGTAAATAACCTATCGAAGGACATTTGTACTAGATTTTTTGACTGATCAAATATTTTGAATTTTATTTAAAAACATGTGATGTGATGTAACAGTGGAAAATGACTAACAGCGAATACTATAAACTTGAATATCAAAGGCTTCGAAGATCTGTTAAGAGAGAAATATCTTGATCGTACCACAATTATGTCGATTACGTGCAGTCTCAGATGGTGGAAGACCCTCGTCTCTTTTGGAGCTTTGCCCCGTGCGAAGACACAGGAATCTAGAATTCCGGGTACGTTGCATGACTCCCAGCAGGAGTATTCAGAATCCCAAGATATAGTCAATGCATTTGCATCGTCCTTGGCTGACGTTTTCCTGCCTAGCAGCTCCAGTGGCATATGATGAGGCCAAAAAAGATTTTTTTCTAGTGAATCTTTTAATTCTACAAGTTAATCAAATTTATATTTCCCCAATTATCTTATGTGTGAATCACACCAAAATATTTTTAACCTAGGTGGCTGTATATGGCTCTTATCGGAAACATATCATATTTATATATTTTATCTTTTACGACAATTTGCTTTAAAGATCTCTTTTTCTAACAATTTTGACATTTATAACTCCTTTGATATTCGACATTTAATTTAAAAAAAAAACACATTTTTTTTTAATAAAAGACAATACTTCTTCTTACGTTAATACGGCGGACATTACAAACATAGCAGCAAATATTATATTGTTTATTAATTATATCGACAGTACAACATAAACATTTTTATAAGTTGCTACAACTATTGCCTTATATCACCCTATATAACAGAAGTTATTCGCAATTAATAAATTCATTGTTTGTAAATAGCATTAGTTAATATCGAATATATTAACTATTTAATGTATTCTAAAATACTTATTACAAAATTGGTTTATAGACAATATAATGACCCCCTTTTTCCTATATTATATATAGATTAATCGTGCGTATTGTCACAGCTATGGTTATACGCGAGTTGCTTCCTGCATTGAGTGCAATCGCAGAGATCAGGCGGTAAGAGAGCGCAACTATTTCCTTTCTTACCGCCTAGTCGATGCGATCGTGGTGAGCGTCATTTCACTAAACATAACGGCACCTGTAAGATATTTACTTGGGGTATATACACTCCGCCAAAAAAGTATCGCATAAACTAAAAAAGGGCATTTATGAACCAAGATATTTTTATACGTTCACAAAAAGTTTGCCTCGTGTATGTGAACTATAAAAACACTAACAAAATAATGGAACTTTTTACGTTTTTACTTTTTTTTTCTCTAAAAGAACATATTTAGAAAAATGCATATGTGTAAGGTTTGTTCAGTTGTTTATTGAAAGTCTTCCTATACGGACAAATTTTAAAGTGCGAAGTCAGAGTTCTGTACCAACGCTTTTAAAACTAAAATAAGCAATTTAACTTCAGAAAAGTGGCTGCTATAGTTGCTTTAATCGAAGATGGACGATCTCAAGCATACGTTGCTAATTTGATGAACATCAATCAGTCAAGTGTTTCTAGAGCCGTAGCCAGATATAGGGAAACAGGCATTTACAGTAGAAGACCTGTACCAGGTCGTCCAAGATGTTCTACTCGCCAAGATGACCGCTATTTACTACTACAAGCATTACGTTGAAGACATGTAACTGCGAGACAATTGCAGAACGACTTGGCTAGAGTCAGAAATACTCGTGTGAGTACTCAAACTATTCGGAATAGGTTACGACAGAGTGGATTAAGAGCTAGAGTAGCTGTAACAGCCCCTCGTCTCACTAGGAACCACCGAGTGGGTCGCTTAAGGTTTACCAGAGAACATGTAAATTGGAACATTAATGACTGGGCCAATATACTCTTCACAGATGAGTCAAGATTTGGTCTTTACACCTCAGATAGGCGTATCTCAGTGTACAGACGAGACGGTGAGCGCTATTCGCAGTGTAATATCAGACCTAGACCTAATTTCGCTGGTGGCTCTATTATGGTTTGGGGAGGCATCTGTTTAACAGGTTGTACAGAGTTAGTACCAGTAGACAGAGGTACACTGACTGCCCACAGGTATATAACGGACATTTTAGAAGAACATGTAGTACCATATGCGCCAATTATAGGAAACGAATTCATGTTAATGCACGATAATGCACGACCGCATGTTGCAATAATCGTCCAGGAATACCTTAACGATGTTGGTATTCCAGTTTTAGATTGGCCTGCGGTAAGTCCGGACATGAACCCTATCGAGCACGTGTGGGACCTCCTTCACAGACGGATACGAACCCAAAATGTTGCCCCAGCGGACCTGCATGGACTAGCAAATGCTCTCCGTGACGAGTGGGAGAATTTGGATCAGGCTTATATACGGAGGTTAATCGAATCTCTGCCAAACCGTATGCGAGCGGTCATAAGAGCCAGAGGTGGCAATACTCAGTATTAAAAGCTACTGTTATGACATTTTTCTTTCCAAAATTATAATTTCTTGTTTTAATAAAAATCTCAAGTATGAGTTCTTGTTTTTATTTGGCCTGTATTTTATTTAAACAATCATAGAAATTATATCTTAGAGCGCATTAAAGTATATTTACAACTTTATGCTACAAACAAAGATTATGCGATACTTTTATGATTCAAAACTAAATTATGCGATACTTTTTTGGCGGAGTGTAGTTGCAGAAATACTCAAATAGGAGATGGTGGTACTCTTTAGACAATGATTGTAATACAATTGTAAAAAATAAAATTATGGTATTAAACAGGTTATTCTATATTTGTGCTATAGACGTAAACAGCTGCATTAATAGGTATAAATCCGACTTATTATAGTTAGAATTATACTTGCGATTAGCTTATAGCCTAGATTGTACTAAACAGTTTTCGCTGTGCTGAGAGATTGAGAAGTTTTTATAACTATCTATTCGATTATAAAAATTGTTATGCGTTTGTTGCAATTGGCTATAAACATGACAAGCAGTTTGACAAGCGTTACTGCGGCAATCATCCTATGACAACGCCTTTGAATGATAGATGGCGTAAGTTAAGTTTAACTTACCTGGATTGGCTTTAGAACCATGAGCAACCCTGTAAAGTTTTCACATTAATACCTTTTTCATTTATTTTTAATCCATTTGCCACACCTAGTATATAATGATAGCATGATCAGGTTCCTTTGTCAGCGATAGCAAGCTATATCCTTAACTCTACATAGTTTGCACAAAAAAAATCACAAACTCTCGAGATATGCGTTAAAATGTCATGGCTTTTGTTCTATTTTAAATAGCTCACTCAAATAAAATGTAACAGATAAAGAGAAAACGTACACATTTGAAAAACTATCGCTGACCTATTTTACTTCCAATACAACAAATTCAACTCATGTGTATCGTATTACCGTGACTGTTGTCTCTACGTCAATGGAAATATGTACATACTTAACAGTGGAAATCACAGATTGTAGTAGGCAACAATGGCATAAATTGTTGAAATGTGTGAACCATATACAGATTAAACGTACCGACACGCCGAAGTAAGCAAAACAATCTCATGTTAAAAGTTTTTATGTGATAATAACCATATTATGGCTAAACACTGTAAGCTCAATGTTCTGCTCGCTTTAGAATAGTTCCGTACATAAATAAAATCATAAAAATGTCGACGGTCTGCAAGTGCCCTCAAATATTACAAGCAAGAATTCTTTTTTTATTTTTTATATTTAGTTTTAATAAAAATTGCAATAAAAAACCTTCTTTGTCATATCGGCCAAAAAGCGAAATGGATCCGGGTCCGAAGTTTTAAGATTGTTTCATAAACCTCATGTAAGGGACAATAAGAGTTTATATATGGAAAATACTATAACCAGTTCTATTTCAGAGCTTTCGTTTTCAATCTATACAGAAGCATTGTTTCATTGTATTGTATAGATGCTTTTACTAACTAACGTAATGAAGTGCAAGCGAAGTTCCCTCTCAGCATATTCTCATTTTTAAATGTACTCCCATATCCGGGTTCATGAATTTAGCAGGATCTAAAAGTTTGCATAACCGGATATCGATCGATCGTGGGTGTACAGAAAAGTACAACTGCAATAAATTTATGTAACACATTGGTTATAGTACGGTAAGGAAATAGCAACTAAATTCAATTGCTGATCAACATAAAACGCGCAGTATATATCTCTGTATGTTCAAATGTGTATGTACTATAAAATATAGTTATACTTTTAACTTTACTTTATTAAAAAATTACAAGGCATAACATTCTTATAAGAAACAAGCAACTCAAAGAAGTCCATTAATCAGCTCTGCATATCTTTAAAACAATTGCGACGACAGAATAGTGTCGGTCACTAAATTTTGTGGTGTTATTTTTTTAGTGCCATTGCACATGATTCACTTTCAGAATCTTTATTCTTTCATTGTCTTTTCTCTATATTTCGTTGGAATGGCAAACAAACATCCTAACTTGCTATGGCCGGTTGAAGTCCCCGCTGTAGTTGGCGAAACTTGTTGGATCAATGCTGAATTTAATTCGCTACATATTTTAATTTCATCTGCCCCAAAAATACAATAGTTGAACTTGATGGTAGATTTTACCTCTTCTTGTTAGATTCATGGCGCCGTTGGTATTTGTAATGTAAAAAAGTTATATCAGTCAGATGTGTCTTCTATAAGTTGGCATAATTTTTTTTCTTCTGTTAAAGTACATCAGTACAGGGGGTAGTAGGTTCCCGAGAATCTGAAAAAAATGCATTCCTTCTATGATTTTGAAGATACCGCATCTATACAACAAATTTACAGCTATACAGCTTTCTTATTCGCTAAACTGCCAATGTGGTAGTTCGTCAAGCATGTCCGTTGGTTTAAAGCAGCTCATGTCTTCTATATATTCTAAACTAAATTGCCTTATTTAGGTTTAGTATAATCTTTACTAGAATCTTCCAATAAGAGCAGTCGTTACAACATATTTGTGCATGCAATATATCTCCAATAAAATTGATTCAAAGCTCTTATCTCATACAATTTACAGTGAAGTAGCATACAGTCATTGTCATTAGTTCTATATGGAGCAGGGCTGCAGGAAGAGATGGTTTAAATTTAACTAACTAACGGCGAATCTTATATTCTGAATTCTTGCATTATGGAAAGTACTTTTCCCGATTCTTGGAAGCAATCTATTGTCCTGCCTTTACCTAAAACGAGAAATGTTGAGAATTATAGCAATATTGCTTATTTTGAGTAAAGTTTTTGGAATGGGTGTTGTTATATCATCAAATCAGTGACCATTTGGAACTTTATAATTTGTTATCAACACATCAATCTGATATCAGGAGCAATTATAGCTCTACAACTACGTTTCTAAAGATAGAAATCAAATTACACTTTCAGTTCTGATTAATTCTAGTCGTACGTTTGACACCATCAACCACAGAATTCTGTTTTAAATTTTCTCATAGTTGGGGTTTGGTAGGAGTGCTTTGGAGTTGCTTTCCCCCTTATTGAAGTCGCAGTGTGTGATACTTCGGGGTGGAGAATCTTCTGCTCTTGCGCTGACACAGGTGTTCCACAGGGGCAGGTATTGGGGCCGATACTTTTCTCAATCTGTACAGCGTTCTCTCAGGAATGTGTATGGTATTCTAATATCCTGGCGTTTGCGGCCGACACACAGAGATACAGAAGCTCACCTCTGTTTAGCATTCAGGCAACTCAATAATTATTTAATGCGCATAAGCACGTTTCCTTGTATTCGTTATTTATCAACCTAATTAAACCTGTCGTATTATTATTAAGGAAATCAGAAGATGTCCTGAAATGTAGAGACAGAATTATCGTACAACTAAATAACTGCATCGTCTCAGTTGTTTCTTGTGCTACAGATATGAGCCTCATCGTAAATGATTCTTTTCGTTATAAAGATTACAGATCTAGGATCATAAACATGGCATATGATAAATTAATAGTGTTATGTCCGATTTGATATGAATGGTTTGACATGAAAACTGAAACAATGTTGTGCGAAAATCTTGTACTGTCGTTATTTAAGTATGCATCACCGGTCTATGATCCGTGTTTGAATATGTTTCATGGGTGTTGTTTTCAACAGGTCCAGAATTCTTGCATGAGGTATGTATTTGATGTACAGAAATATGAGAGAATATCCCATAAACTATACCTATGATTTACACTGGCTCGATATGAAAAATTGAAGACACATGTCTGGTTTAAAACTATATTATGAGGTAATTAAAACTGTACTCCTTTACCTTTACGGGAAAATGCTGTACTGCGTACTGACGTGCATCACATCAATATTAAAAATATGAACCTCATTACACCGGTGTGGCATAAAACAGCTCTTCTTCGGACGTTCATTTTCATATAGTATCTACTCGGGCTATAACAATTTGCCGGTGATATATAGATTGTTGAATGTGCTATTCCGGCAGTATTTGATGGAACACCAGCAGTAGCTACTGCACTGTAATTGTTGACAATTACTCTCAATCTGTAGATTTCCTTTATTATATTTTTCTCTTTCTTTACTGAGTGAAACTAGCTTCCATTGGTCAGCCCTTGGTTAGGTTAATTTAGGCCTTTCATTATCTCTGTGGATTACGTTTTTCTTGAATAAAGGTTTGATAAAAGAGCAAGAGCAGATCCAGCATCACTTTCTTGAACCTCTCCTTACGATTTTGATAGTACATATATATATATATATATTGTAAAACTTTCTTTTTCTTCTTTATTGCCAAGCTTGCTTATACTGTTGAAATAGAGACGATTAATTATATTATATAATAGTAGTTTCAGAGCTTCCCATATTGATTAATGATTGATTTCATGAATACTTTAACCAAGTTCATTGCAGGTCTTAAAATATATTCACAAATTCCTGTAGTAATCTCCTGAAATTTCTTTAAGTAAACGATGTTGCAAGGTTACTTTAAGAAGCCCAAAATGGCGAGCACACCGCTAAAAAAATTGTTTTGATACTCGATGCTAATTATCGAAGAAATTCTGAGTTAATTAAAGTTCTTAGTTAAATTGTCTACTTGTTAAAACTCCATTTAAACGAATGGGTATTGGCAATAGGATGTAACGGGACTCCGAAAAAAAAACATCGAAAACAACGAAGGAATATAGATACCCATACATAATCTAATTATGCATATCTGAAACAAGAGACATATATGTATGTATAGACAAGCCGTGATCTCTCGGTACACATTTTTTCATGGTACTTTCCATACGTTAGCTCACGGTTAAGATTTACGATGAAATTCGTCTGATATGAATAATTAATCAATGCAAATGTATTCTATTTAATTTTCTTAATAACTGCGACAACAACTTGTGGTTATAATACAATCGCTTATAGTAGGTGTTTAGCACGGTATAGTTTTAAAACAAAGAATTCAAAGTGTATTTAACTTTTCGAGGTAAACAATAATTGAAATGCATCTATTCATTAGAGCAACAATTAATTGCTTTCTTAGTTCCGTGATGAAATATTTGCCTAGCTAAATATGTCGATATTAGATACCTTAACGGCAACTAACTTTGTGTAGATATGTGGATATCCATAACAAAGAATGATTGATGAGATGATTAGAGATGGCACAATAGATTATAGGACTGGCTAAACCAAAACGAACGCTGAATTTTACCTTTCCTATGAGCAAGAAAAGAAATATATATACCTTAGTGAGAATCCCTAAAAAAAAAAACACATCCTCACTAAATATAAAAAAAGGATATTTAATTTGGAAATTATTATATTTTAATGAAGAGTAGTATACCTTTAACGTAAATGCTGCAGTTCCTGAGCAAAATTTTGTTTTGCAAGCTTCTTACTTTACAATTATACAATCACTTCTTAGTACCTACAATGTAAGTAGAAGTAATTTAACTACTTAAGCTTATATCAGTTTTACTACATAGAATATATTCTAATTTACCAACAATCTGCAAATCTTGGAAACCAATAGCAATACATGATTAAGGAAACATTTACTGCATTTGTATGCAAAACTTTTATTTATAATAAACAGTAAAGTAGTAATTCTCATAATAATGCAGCATGTATGGGTAGTATTACTTTTCAGCAGTTTTCACCTTTGTATATACCTTATTAAATATACATATATATTTTAAGAATATAAAATACATCCGTATTATTCAATAAACGACCTCTAATGAACTCGGATTGTTCAGTATTAAATATCATTCTTGTCCATGTACCTACGATCACCTGGTTAATGTTGTGATTTAATAACCGCTAATACATTCAGACAAAGAACCGACATTTGGATTCTAAATTGTATGGTACGGGTTGTTCTACCTCCACACAATAAGCGTAGAAAAGAAGTCGATTTTGGGGTATGATGTGACTCATTTCTATTAATGATATCTGGCAAAATGAGGGCGTTGTCTAATATACAATAAAAATTTGTTGATCTTGTTCGCCATAGTTTGCACTTAATTTCTTTGCGAAATTATAATTTGTGTTTATTATTTTTAGTGCTCTGGAAAAGGACAGCTACCAAAATAATAATTTTGAGTCTTATACTCCTCGTTCCACTGTTTAAAACAAATTGGAATATCTCGTTATATTTGCAGTCAATGTAATTGATAAATTGTAAACCGGTTTATGTCTATATCACTACACACGGTCGAGTACTAAATTTATTTGTAATACCCTACTAGCGTGGCGCGGCCTAATGTATTCGACTCTTTAATTTTAAAAGGGGCAGTTATACAATATCGTTCCAATTCAGCGCAAAGCCCCCACAACAGCAAAGTGTCGGCCTGCGCAGGTGCCTCTCGCCTGCGGGCTTTAAAGTATCTAGTAATTGCAATACTCCTACCCACAACAAACATCTTGATCAGTTGGCGTGCGCTGTATCAAACCTCCAAGCTCGTTCATTTTATACGTTACCTATTTACAAGAATGCAATTGAGTGTTATAGTAGCTATAGTATATTGCAAAGTTCACTGTAGACGGTAGTCAAGACTGCGGCAGTAAACTTAATGCATTGACTTTTCATGTACCAGCCGCAAGATTCTATTATTAACAAAGACAGTATGTGGGCAAGACTTTCGAATATTTTTCTTATGCAGTGCGTCTGAAAAGTCTGGAAGCACCCAAATAACAACGTAACTAATGTTTTTTGAGAAAAATCAGAAAACATGCTAATTAATGTTTTAAAAAAGCTATCTTTTAATAACAGTAGTGTCGTTTTTGCAATAACCTTGAAAAGATTATGACGTCGTTTTTGTTTTTGTTCAAACCGCAATATAGCATTTTCTTCATTTTATGATATACGCCGTCATTCTCTAAATGACATTTAAAAAATACTTACTTGAGATATTTTTTGAAAAAACTCAACATTTAAAAAAATGGATTTACAATACTTGAAAATGTTGGCCTTGGACGTCTTGGCAAATTACTACACGATAGTAAAATTTAGTCTGAACGGCACCTATTAATTCTGGAGTGATACATCGTCTTTCAGTTCGTATTCATTGTTACAAATCGTTCATCTTGTGAGATTTACTAACGTAATCACGACGGAAACACAAATTGGAGCGCGGTCTGGATGTGTGTCATTAAATAAATGGCAAACTTCTCTAAATGAACGGGTGCTATCTCCAAAATCAATCACCATAAGTATTTCGATACGTTCGTTTTCTGTTAAAGTCATTGTTCATAATTTTCAAATTGGCTCAATTGAATTTTAATGTATTTAACAGAAGGTGGTAAATAACTAAAATGTTTAAAACACTAGTCCACTTGTTCTAATTGTACTACTACAGCTAATACAGAGGAAAACATATCTTAGGCGTTAGGTAGGTATTAGGTTTTCGCTAAGAATCAGTGACGAAGTTTTCACTTTTTGAAATAATATTTTGGCAGTTTTTTAAAAAAATTTCTTATGTAAGGTACAAATATTTTTTAAGTGTCATTTAGAGAATGGTAGCGCCTATACGGGTTTACCACGGAAGCAAACTCTGCCATAAGACTTATTGGGCCCCATGATGTTTTAGCCCTCTCAACGTGGTTGTACCCGAACAAAGAGGTCCGCAAAATGGTCGAGAATAAGGTTATTTAGACCGGGTTCGGCTAACCGAGCGACCCCTAGACAACTCCGTCTCTCCCTGTCCGCTGCCGGACAGTCGGCCAGAAGGAGCACAGGAGTTTCTTCTGCTTTCCCAGAGTTTCCCAGTTTCCTCCGCACAGGGGAGAGTCCACTCGCCCTATGCGGTGCAATTGCTTGTTCAGTTCGCAGTGGCCAGTTAGGACTCCCGTAAGTAATCTCAGTCTGTTCCCGAAGATTGCCTGGCGGAGTCTTTCCTCGCCCGGATAAATCCCGAGGGTTTTCTAATGTCTCGCGCCGGCAAGTCCATCCCAATAGGAGCGAGTTCATATCTGACAAAAGCTTTGATACCGCCATAAGAACTCCGACACGACGATCCTGTTCCTAGGTTACGCTAAATGTAGTTACTTTAAAACATCGTGGGACTCTTCGACATGACTGCAGGGATCCTTGGGTACCTTCAAAACCACTGGAAGGATTATCAGTAACGTTCGAAACTACATAAGGCATGGTTGAATACCTTCGGAATAACTTCGGGTACCATTAGTTATCTTCAGAAATACTTCGGATACAATCGACCACCTTCGGAATCGTTTCAGGGATCATTGAGAGCCTGAACACATAGTTTAGTTAGTTTTTCTAATCAATGTTTTGACAGTTTTCAGACTTGTCTTCAGAACATCAGAAAAATTATTTCTTGCGAATTCCAGCTCCATTGATAAGCATGTTTCAGATAAAACTTTGGTATTTTGACACGTAGAATCCTAACCTGCAATAAAAAGTAGGGGTTTTCATTTAGGGTATCGAAGTTGCCACTTGTTCCACCCCCTGAGGGTAGAGGTCGTGTTTGGTGTTCTTAGATAGGTTTTTTAAAATGTTTCTCTATTCGATGTGTATTTCTTGGCATATTCGACCGCCCCGAAACATTTGGGATACCCGGTATAATATTACATTTAAGGAATATTAGCAACGAATGAATTTCTAAAATACGAGTTTCATAATTGGTGTACCAATAAAAAAGAGGGTATGTGTCCACAAAGGATAAATAGCTTAAGTATCTCAGTAATTAGCAGATTCCTTTTACAACACAGAAACAACAGCGGCAAGCACACAGCAAGACGGTACCGGTGTTTACAAATCAAAGTCTAAAGTGCTACAAGCCGTAAACATTGTTAATTAATTGTCGCAAAACGTGGATTCGCTAATAGTGCGTGGTATTATGGATCTCTATGGTTCTAGAAAATTCAAGGGCAGGCAACACATCTGATAATCATCTATATGTGGGAATGGTATTTATGACGGTGACTTCACCATAAGGATATATATTTTCACAAATTGTAAAATGTGTACATACGCAATCATATATTTTATTTTTTTTCCTTCTATTTTGTTTGTCATCCTTTTGTTGGTTTAAAATAATATACGTGTAAGTGGGTACCGCAGTGATTCACTTGCAATTATTGCTGAATAACAATCACGGTCGAAAACGGTTATGATTAGGCAAAGGTACCGCACGTTCTTCTATGGGAATACTCACCCAAACCATAAGAATTAAGATAAATATACATACCGAAATCATATTGGTTAACTATATGATGCTTATCTTAGGTATTATATGCAGCAAATTGTATAACATGTATACTTAAACTGTTATTTACAATTAATAAGCAAACAAATGCAGTAAATTGAAATGTTCTCATGTTATTCACCTAAGGTGTTAATTTCATTTTGAGTAGGTGATAAGTGGTTTCCTTTTTCGATTTTCGCGAGAGGAAGTATGATTATTATGTTTTATATTAAGAACTATATAATCAGAGTGTTCAATTTATAATGATTAGAAAACCGATACACTATTATTTCACTTTACTAATGTGTTACTACTCTGGGTTATTTTACTTCCGATATAAACAAAAGTAACAAATTAATTACATTGCGTATCATCGCACTAAAACGTACCTAGTCATCCAAAATAAAAGACACTTCCCTATTATTATGCTTTTAATGTAGATAATAACTACATAATTTCCTTTGTGCTATAATCATAGTAATTAGAATAACTGAGTGCAAACATTTCAGGGTCGTATGTTTGTTCATAGCAGCTTCCATCAGCCTATGCCTTCATTACCATGCTGCTTTTGGTTCACAAATTCCCAATCTTCATGAGCAACAGCATAATAGGAGACAATCTAAAAGGCTTAGCAAAATAATGAAATATATATAAAAGTTCAAAGGAACGAGGCAAGCTAAAACCCTGTTGGGAACCAAGTAAAAGCAATATCATAACAGAAATCCTGTTAGGCCACTATAAACTAAAAAGACATCTAAGGAGGCTTGAAACAGTTGAGGAAGCAGGACATGGATTCTGTGGGAAACAAAATGGAGCATACTGCTATGTTATTGTATTTCAATTATGATTTATGAAACTCAAAGAATTTTTCACAATTTAAATTGTGTTTACTTAGTTTATACTTGATCGTATAGATATAATTAATGTACCGTTGCTATAGTTTTGATGGTATGTTCGTATCTTTCAAATGAGTGTTCGACGTTGGAAATGTTTAATTCAGTCGTATCCTTGGAAACGATATCTATTTGGGGTTGCCGGGTGAGTTTTGCCTTGGAAATATGAGTTTGTTGAAAACAAATAGAAGAAGGATCTTCTTCTTCGATTTCCTGAGAGTATAGTATCTTTTCGAAACATTTTATCTAGAAATTTGTTTTATTTTTCTTAATTTGAATTTCTTAAAAATGCTGTAATCCACTTACTTTGTTTATAAATCCACAAATTTAAGTTCTTAGTCTAAATTGAGATAATAGAAATCTTTATAATAGTGGTTTTTTTTTATAGTAAATGAATCTACTTACCTGAGAGTATCTGTAGAGGATTTATTTCTTTGTTACATTTTGGACACTAATTCTAATAAATTGTACTTCATTTGTAGAACCGTTTTTATTTATATAGAAATATATATATATAGAAACATCACCCAATGATAACTAAACAATCAGATTGATTACATTGATATTAGATGGTATATTGGGAGTTATGAGGAGTATTGCTCACAGCGATACATCCTCCCCCCACGTCCAAAAGATTACTGAATAATTTAGTCTTCATATTCGTTAACAGATTGTACGAAACCGTTTGAGTGGGGAAGAATTTTTCAGCCATGGCCCCCTATAGTTTGAGATCTGGTTTATTTCGGAATTTATTGAGAGTATTACAGATGACTCGGGATGGCATTCAGCAAAATTTAATTTAAAATTTATATTGTATATATATATTGTCTACAGTTTTCGTAGCAATACATTAACATTCTTTTAAATTGCGTAGCACTACACAACTCAAGACCCCTAAGCAGAAATCGAATAGGAGGGTTTACCTAACTTGGGACCTCCCCACATCCTGCATTATTTAAAAGGAACAGGATTAAGGACCAGTTGTGACAGTAAGAATATGAGCTACAGCAGAACTTTAATTATGCAATGTATTAACACACATATCTTATATACAAATGCATACGTAAAGTGTTTCTATGATCCAAAGAGTAAAATTGCAAGAAATGAAAAATCGGTGATTAGGAAGATATATTCGAACTCAACAACTAAAAAGATAGATTACTAATAAACATTGTACTGTCAGTCAGGAACCAAGAAATTAATAGAGATTATCTTTAGCCCTTTTTAGCGCTCTTAAGCACACAGTATTACTTAAATCATAATTTCTGTGATTTGGTAGTTATCGCGAAAAGGAGCAGCCATTTGTATAAACCCAAAATGTGCACGAGAAGAGCTAAGGTGTTAGATCTAACAAAAAGACAAAGAATACTAGAAGAATACAAGCAGGGGACTTGACAAGGAAGAAGGCTAAAAAAAAGTTTCCTAACATTGTCCTCTGAAAGGGACAAAAATTGAGATCGGTACCGGAGATGTTCAATGCAGGCTATAGGATAGGATGGCAGAGATCATGTGGTAAGTTCTGTGTGAATGCGAGGCTCTGTAAATAAAAAGAAAAGCAATTCTTTGGAAACCAGGAACGAACCTAGAAGGTCATCTCGGTTAACCAGTCAGATACCTGCGTAAGTTACTATAGGATACCAAGATTTTCAAATCCTTGGTATGATGCCAAAAAGAAGTATGAGATTAAATACATAAAGCCAAGAGGCCGTAGAGTTTCCGAAGACAAAGGATCCATACCGCATCCATAAATGACTTGAAGGTACTTTGGCTTGTCTTTAATATATTTTTCTTTTAAGTAAATATATGGTTTATGATACAAACAATTGGATACTTTTAGTTACGATGATACAAACTTAGGTCTTCTTAATTCCTTCCCTAACGAAGTTAAATCACCATTTTCCGTAATAGCCAGAATAGTAAATAAACAAATAATTACTAGAAAGTCACAATATCTGCGTCTACATTAATTACCTATACGAACTAAGCACAGAAACCTCTAAGTAAGATGTTGGTTTAGATTATTGCTTATTGCAGACCTGAGAACACGCATTAGCTACATTGCTTCTACGTGTTACAACAACAATTAATCCAACAAACACGCAATTTTGCTGTTTATTTACATTAATGACTACATAAAATATACTTGTACAGGTAATTATTTTATGGTACGACTTTATAAAGTGATTAGGCGCATTAACTAAGATAAACATATAGTTACCTGCAACAATTTATACTAATTGCTTAACCAATGGGTATTATTAAAATACCGTTCAAATCAATCCTTACTATGTGGTGCAATTTATAACATATCATTTATCTGTGTATTCTACACATTTTTGTCAAATATAAGGCTTTAAATTACATTGCTATTATATTTATGTATGTTGTTGTTTTCAACCTATCATATTTAAACTGATCAAATGTTTATATTTATTGATAAAAATTCAGATATCACTTGATTACCTAATTTCAGTGGATATAGGAGAATGCAATATCTACCTAATTTAGATAATCCTTTTTGAGCTCGCCAAACTACCAACGTTTTAATTTAATTGAATTGAGTATATTTGTAAAACTAGTTACTTGAAGGAAAGCTCATTTATTGTTTTCTTTAAGTATATACTTAAGTCATTTTCCTGGATATAATGAGATGCACCTTAGAGTTAGTTTTGTATTCCAAAAGTTTTGGTCATCTTCTTTATGTAGTTCAGATTAATGCTGTGCAAGTTAAACAATTTTCAAATTACGGATTTTGTTACTCAGTGACTATCACTTTCATAAAGAGTGCCTTTTCTAGAAGCTTCTGTAATGTCTTGCTATTCCTGTATGCTGAACATCATTTTTTTCGCCCACTCTAAAGTAATATTTAAAGCCTTCACTATTTCTTTGATCATATTTTGTTTAACCCTACGTTAGTCGCATCACGTTTCGTCTCAAGTTTGGTCGCGTGGGTGACGTATGTCAACCACCTAAAATCGAATGCATAGAGCAATATTTTTCAGAAATTATTTATTTGTAAGGTCCAAAGAGTGCTTCAAACACAAAATAATATACATAGCAAAACAAAAATTTCCATACAAAACTAAAAGAATGTAATATATTTACAAAATACGTTGTTTTACTATTCTCTTTCATTTTCACAACAACTAATGCAAATTTCTTTGAGATGATTATTGCACGCTCAGTTCTTACATTTTACACACCATTTCCTTGTTGTTTTATCATGAGCTCGTCCACAGTAAAAACAATGTCCTCTAGATTCCTGCCGTGGTTGTTCTCCTAATAGAAACCCAGCTCTTCGACGAATTTCTCTTGGAACTTGTAATATTTGTGCTCTTCTCTGTATTTGGGGCTTTATCATTTCCCGTACCGCGGCTTGAATAAACTGGGTTTGCTAAATTCACCCTTAATATTATTATTACAAGAAAAAATGCAGAGGGCGTTTATTGCAGCGATATTCAATAAATTGTAGAATATCACCATGGGCCAGCGCCTCGTACTTCTTGCTACGTTATTTTTTTGGCAAAGTTGATCCACTAAATCAACACCTACTTTGGTACGATTACAAAAAGTTATAATCTCTGGTTTTTGCATCTCGCCCGTTTCATGATCCATGCAGCTCATGATGCATGGTCGAAATCATCAAAACTGCCTTGTTTCTTTTAGGACAATATGAAAGTATGGTGCATTTCTCTTGAAACCCAAAAAGTGATGTGTATTCTTTTCTTTCCTTGTTTGGCAAGAATTCTTTTGGAATTTTTCTTTTGTTTTTTCTTATTGTCCCAACATATGTCAATTTTTTTTCATTTAGTAAGTCATTAGCTAGTGGGATGCTGGTGAACCAATTATCTCCAGTTATATTTCTGGTGGTGCCCTGAACTGGCCATTCGCATAACAATATCCCTAGCATTATTGCTTTGCCTGTATGGTCCTGGCGGTTGCAAATCAACGTACGTTTCTAGTTTGACTGTGTAAGCCGTTCGGGCATCTACTAAAGCAAACGTTCTAGTTTCATATTTGCTTGGCTTATTTGGGATGTATTATCTGAAAGAGCAGCGACCTCTGAAGGCTAGTAACTGCTCATCAATGGTAAGGTACTCACTAGGAGAATATTGCATATTGTCACGTAAAGAGTCGCGTGGGTGACACTTGTCAACCGATACACTTCAACCGTCGATATGTTCTGACTGACACCTACAAAACGACTGAAACACAGAATAATGAGTCAGAGGTAGGTACTTAAAGCGGCGTCGCAAAATTTTGTTTTTAAAATTGGGCGGCACTCCAATGAAACTAGGTGGGGGACAACTGTCAACCGCGCGACCAACGTAGGGTTAAGTGGGAGTAAATCTTTCTCCCCGCAAATTTATCCAAAAATCAGCTTCTGTCAAATCTTCACTTATATAGTCTAACGAGGGAAAACTTTGTCATGCATGGGAGAACCAAAAGACAGCATCCCTCAAAGCTAGATATCCTATGCACCTAAAAGTATGCTTTTCATCAGATGATAAAATACAACTTCATAAACTTTTAATTGCAATAGTCTCGTTAACTGGATAACATTTTAATGTGTCAATCCTTCCATTTCAGTATCGCTTTTCCTTCTCCTAAATCATGATATGCGGCGTTATCCATAAACAGCGTTGTGTTTTTATCAAAATTTGAATAGTTCTTAAATAGCTTCTCAAAAAAAAAATATAATGGCATTTCGAAGATTAGTAATCGGCTAAATCCATATTCCTAAGTGCTCCAGGATTTTCCGATTTTCTTATCACTAGGAACTTTATGTGAACCAAAACTCCTTAGTAGATAATAAAAAGTTTATCCAACGGAATCTACCACGGTTTCGCCAGGAACCATGTCACAGAAATGTGTGAATAATGTTCTAATATTTTCTCTTTCAATTTTCAGACGAAAGGTGACACTTCAGGTTCATTACTTCAAAATTTATCCTTACTATATGCAGATTTAAATTTTGTCAACCTTCCTCTACATTTTACGAATTTATCCTTGCCATAAACTTCGAAAAAAACTTTTTTTGCTATGACAGATGAAACGAGATTATGTCTGGATCTTTGTGTGCGACATCAACTATGTAATCGTTTTTCCATTTCGGAGTATTTCTTTTGCCTTAATAGTTTTGTTAGTTGTTTCTGCTTGACCCATACCATCCAAACCAGCCTCTAGTTTTTGTTTTTTAAAGTTCTAAATTTTCCTTGGGTGCTTGAAGCTAAGTACTTTCTCTTAAGTCATACCCCATACCCTGTGTTTCAGACAAGTTAAAACAAGTAAATCCCGTTTATTTTAAAAGAAGCGTGAAAATCCGGATTGCGAAAGCTGTTCATATCTAAACGACAAGATATACCATCTAAAAAGTAGGAGGTACTTTTCACTAGATCATCCGGACTATTGGATTCTCACATAAATGAGGTATTACTTCATTTGAGTAAGAAGAAACAACCTTTGAAATCCTTGCCCTTCTATAGCAACATCATCTCGCTAAGAGAGGGGCTAGAATACCTTTTGTAAGGCCAGAACCTTTTTGCGGGATAAGTAGTAGCATAATAATGGAGAAACTAAAAAATTAAGTAGAGCAGAGAAAATCCAAATATTCGGAGAATCTCTAGGGAATGAGGCAAGCTAAAACTGTTTTGGGAATCTATAACCAGAAGAGATCTGCAGAATGCATCAACTCGAGTAAAAATAATATTCGCATATTGACATTCTTACAGGGCATTGTAAACTGAACGGACATCTAAGCAGGCTTGGAATAGCGAAGGAAGCCGAATGTAGATTTTGTGGGGAACAGGACGAAACATCCATCCATCTACTCACAAACTGCACACTAAAAAATATATGCAATTCCTACGGAAAGTTCCAGTAACGTATAAGGTAATATTACCAAAAATTGGAAAATTTACTAGAAACCTTTAGGTATATTTTCTAATTGTTGGTAAATTTACCCTATACATTACTGGAATTTTCCGTAGGAATTGCAAATATTTTTTAGTGTGTGGGCTGCACTGTGCAACTTAAGGGCGCTGCACCTGGGAGCATGTGAAATCGAAGATGGAGAGTTACCTAATCTGGGGCCTTCTGACATTCTGCAATTTTTAAAAGGAATGAGACTGGACGGCCAGCTGTAAATACAGCGAGAAGAGGGGACACAATAGATCGTTCAGGTCGCAGTGTACTATCACCTTAATAGCACACATACACATAGTAACATCCGCATCTGCCGTTTAAACGATTGTCCTTTGTTCTCTGTCGATTTCAGGGTAATATATATTACACAAATTAAAGCGTAAACAGTTTGAATACTAACAGCGGGAATTACAAACACAGTTTCTATAACATTTTGTACAAACATGTCGGTTCAAATTCAATATTTTCCCACTTTATATTTAGTTAATAATTTAATTCATGCATGTATTTGAATCTGAATCAGATTAGAAATTATAGTGTAGGCGAACGTGACTGGAATGCACCTACATACATATGGTTTATGGCATTTTTTCCGCAAAAGTAATAACAATATGGTTATCAGATGACTAATTACATCATGACAAATCTTACACATTTATACCGCCTCTAGACGGTTATTGAAATTCAAACACTTCCGAGTTCAATTGCAAAGGAAGCATATAGTATTATGCAAATGTCTTAATTATTTCTCGTAATAATATGCATAAATTTCCATTACTTTTGATTTAATTCGGGTTATTAAACTTCACTAAAATAAAGATGTTGCAGGCGGTGTACACATATTTGGTTTTTTTAATATGACGCAAGAAATATTAATGATGATAAAGAACAGGAACATAATAGAGAACTAACCTTGATAGCTTTTATATTTATCGGGCTCTATTAAATTTATAGTAAAATCTTTATGGGCAACTCTCTAGCAATGTTTCCTAAAAATAGCAAAATTTATGAAAAACGATACTCTGAGCGCAGTAAAATTATGCGTAGGCCAAAGAATGGTGTCATAGGTTATGATTTTACGCACACTTGTCGAGTGGGATTGAAAATCTACTTTTCGAGAGTCGGTAGTAAAGTGCTAATTGTACAATTCGTGAATGACGTTAATACACACACGGGAATCTAATTATAGATCGAGTAACAGTTTTTATTTACAAATAAATCCAAATGATGTAGTGTGGGTATGTTATGGTTGAAAAAATAAGCCGTTAGTGTTCGTACTCATAAAAAAAAATGAAAAATCTCCTGTACAATAATCAATTCCGGAAAGTCTGGGAATTCATGAGTAATAGTAAGGCCGAGTCTGCATTAATGGGCGTCAATGGATGACGAAACCAATTTACAGATGCTTAAGATTATTGAAGTGAAGACAAGTGTGGTGTACGAACTTTCTTAAATTAGTATAGCATTTTGCGCGATCTGCTTTCCGATGACTGGTTGTACTTATAATTGTCGTTACCGAACAGGCGTTAGATATAGTCATCCTAGTATGGAAATTCTTACAACTAATATTTAAAATTAGAATAGCCGCCTGTGTTCGGTTTTAATTGGACCACTTTTATTACAAACTAGAAAAGTTAATGCAAACATCAATTTATCTACTTGCGTCAACTTAATCAAACCGCACACGGATTGTGCAATATTAACGATACTAAGAAAACAATACGCAAATTACTAATAAGTACCTTAAACTGACTGAAATCACTTCAATACTCATTAAAGATTTTATTTTATATGCCAAAACTTGCAATACCAAATGAATATAAGCTTTTTAGTTTTTCATGAAAAGGAAATGCTGTGGATAAAACTCTCACGTCGTGAAGAGTAGGAGGCTCTGGTGCCCAAACTAAAATTGAAAAATAAACATTATACATACACCAGTAGACATTATAATATTTAATAAGGTGTTATCTGCAAAGCATATCTGTTAATAAGCATAAGTCGAATTCACAGATTAAAGAATATGCCACGAATAAACAAAATTATAGTACACTTTAAAACTTTTTATGGAATTTTAAAAACAAACCCAATAAATAATATAGAGCAAAATTATGTAATGCTCAAACAGCTTCAACTGTTTTTCTAAGCTTTCCTTTTTTTTTTTTTGGTTTCTTGTCTTTGCACTCTTGCTATATGATAACACCAATTCGATTGCTTGCTATTTTTTTATTATTATTATTGGTTCTTGTTTTAGTGCTGCCCTACTTTGTTCATTCTTAATTATTGCTTCGGCGACTGATTTTTTTTCCAAATTCAGTTGAATTAATTCCAGATTCATGTTTTGTATCATTGATGAACTAATATGGTTATATTGGTTGTATCCCTAATTTAATTTTCTGGGCTGTCGCTTTCTTTCATTTTTCCTGCACTGTTTTGCCAATACTACACCAAATAATTATTGCTTTCCATAATTCATTATTTAGGTATACTCAAGGCCACTTCATTAATAGAGTTTGTAACGGGTATTCCACTAGGGTAAGCATTTGTAAGTAAAGTATTGCCAATCTGTGTCACGCAAGTGTCTTTATGCTGTTATTTTATATAATTTTGCAGAAGAAAATTGCTTTAACAATATTTTTATTAAATTGTGTAGACTCTTCTGCTTTGCTCAATGTTTTGTTTTGCCTTGTCTTGTTTTTTTTTTTTAGGAATCTGTAGTTTTTGCTCGTAACGATAAGTTTAATAAAGCCAGCGCAAACTAACTGCCCGAACATCTCAGGTCTATAATACTTCAAAGGATCCTGAAAACAAAACCTCATAAATAAATGTTGTTATTATTATAGATGTAAGTTTTTTGTACAGTGAGTTTGAGTGTGTTCTCTTCCCTATGGTTTAATATTGTGCTCTGTGTACAAGTAATTGACTTGATCAGTGTCATCTGGTTCTAAAATTGTTTTATCTTCAGAGTGCTAAAGCACCACAATAAGTTGTTATAGTTGTTCAAGCGAAATGTCCCGTAGATTTTGTATATTATGCGCGAATATGCACAGCCAAATCGATATCGTCTGTATATTCCAGAGCGGTTTGATCTTCCCTGATTATTTTCTTATATTTTCATTAATTGATGTAAGCATTACTTTAGATAAAGCTTCAGTTTTATCATTGCTCCTAAATTGTGTTAAACGTTGCCTTTAAATTAATGAACACCAGATATTACTCTCCTAACATTTGCAATTTTCTTTCTACATCGTAAACTAAACCGAGGGTAAATATATAATATAAATCATATCTGCTAAATACAAATATGAAAATAGCCGAAGCCCACGGCTTAGAGCCTGTGGTAGAAGGTATAGGTATATGGTCGCAAGGGGGAGACATTAGAAAAGAAGAGTGCTGTACATTGTCACTTGTACTTGCAGATACCCGATTTCTATTTCACATTATATTCATCCTCGTTTCTAAATCATTTTTTTATTATTATTCGGATATAGACTGTAAAACACATTGATGTTGTATATGTATTTTGTAATTTTCAAGCTTTCAATCTTTTGGCAGGTATATATTGTAAGCTGTTATGTAAATGTTTACTAAATATCTACTATTTATCTTTGTTTCCAATGCATTTTGTCATTTCAGGTGCAGTGTTGTCCTCATTTGTTGCATTCCCAATTTTGTTTTTAGACTACCCTCCAGTTAGTCTTCTTCTTACCTCAAAGTGTTTAGTTTTACTTTTGTTTCTAAGAACGTATAAAATAAAGTAAATCTCCCATGGTATTAAAATTTATAAAAATCTATTCTTTTTATAATAATCAGGTCACCCGGGTTTTCAAAAATGTACTGGTATATAGACAGGTTACAGAAATTTGTTATCATTTAAGAATAGGTAAAGTAATACTAATTGCTTAATTTGAAAATAGTTAAGCAAAATTGGGGGCAATATTATGTTGCATTTTAAAGTCAAAAGGAGTAATCACTATCTTGAGTAGAGCACAGGTAAAAATTTTAATAACCCACTAAACCCGCAATTAGTGTAGCATTAAGCGCTATGGTCTTAAACGATATTTAATATCAGAAGTAGTTACTAATTATTAAAGTATGTAAATATCATAAATACATTTGTCCAATTTCTTTATGCAGAAAACGTTGCCGCTATGACGTTCAAAATATCCCACTTCTATTCTAAATGACTTTAGAATATTAGCAATCAACCAAAATTAGCTATTTTGGTGATTAATCCTCAAGGTTCAACTTTCACCCTACAGCGTTCTATTAACGCAACGTTCACCGCCTAAACACGAAAAGAAAACAGTCTCCTTTATTTATACAGTTACAAACGTTTTCTGTTAGCGCTATTAGCACATTGATCTAGTCATATTGTAGGATGAATACTTATACGGATAAGTGAATAATAGCCGGGGGTCTAATGTACCAGAAGCCGGAACTGCAAACGAAACTACAATAACTTAATCGTAGGATTTTTTCTTTGTATTACTTTCTTATTAGGTAATTCTAGTATATAGGCGGGTAGAAAAAAATCAGCATACCAACGGAGTTTACTTGCCCCACAACTGGCATAACATTTTTATTATTTAGTTTAAGGCACGCGAGTTTAATAATGCGGTAGCTTTATTGCAAAATACTTGTCGAGCTGTACAATTAATTTTGCGACAAATCAGTACGTCCACTAATGATTTAGCATTTGTTTACATTGCGGTAAAGAATTTCCTACTCGTGACGCACCTGTGTATGTAAGTGTATCGCAAGCACTAATAGCCATGCCACTTTACTATTACTAATTCATCATATTTTACCGTGTCAACCGTCCAGTCGATTTATTTAAAATTATCTCGAGGTTTTTAAACCCATAACAGAAACGGTTGCGAAAGAAAGAAAATCTCTGCAGTTTTGTAAAAGTATTTCAGTCGTTTACCTTTGCAGTTCACACGTTTCTGAGCGATTACGATTAGGAGCGATGTAGAAAAGAACAAATACTACGGTAAACCTTGAACTTGTAATTTTGTTGACAAACTCGTCTGGTTGAGTTGTTGTGTACGTACACATCCACATATTACACTTACACACACGCGTTCATATATACATACACGTATGGAACAACTAAAAGTACCAACAGGAAGTCATATATAAATAAATATTTATATCGATATGGGGAAACGGAGTTGTGGCGCAATTACTAGTTTTTCCCCGAGAGGCGGAAGTACATGGATCAAAACAATGGATGCATAAAGGCAATTAGATGGTTTACGAACTAAACTATAATTTGCAGACTTGCTTTTTTTTGACAACGTATTAGAAATTTGTTCTTATAAGGAATTTTAATTATCTGAATGTGTTTAGTAAAATAAAAGGTAATTAACAATAAAGTCAAGCAAAATTTCTTTTGTTCATGCAACTTCTAAAGCTTTCATTGCCAACAACAACCTTGAGAAAATTTAACAATGCAAGCTAATATTGCAACATAAAAAATGTTGGAGTATTATCTAAACTTTGAGGTAAAGAATAATTTACCTCAAGAAGAAACCTATATGTAAGAAACAGACATTGTAGGAGGACAAACCATTGAAAAATATCTTCAATTGTATACGAAAAGGGTTAAAACCTCATACAAAAACTGTGTCACATTAAAGCAGACAGGTAACTCCCATAAACTACTAAATTTTTCCTCTTTCTTTCTATGCAATGAATCGATCTGATGTTTTATTATTTAAAGAAAATTTGCCTCCATGTGATAATTTTAAATCCTTGAAAAATTTAAAATTTTCTTGAGCTATTTTGCTGTGGTGCAAGAACTTGAAAGAAAAAATGAATTTGAATATAGGATATTATTCTTTACCTCGTTTTCTATTTACTTGACCGGTTTTAGATGCTTTATTT
Organism: Cetonia aurata; assembly: GCA_949128085.1. NCBI lineage: Eukaryota > Metazoa > Arthropoda > Insecta > Coleoptera > Scarabaeidae > Cetonia > Cetonia aurata. The sequence goes on along the minus strand of OX421886.1, from coordinate 18,468,217 downwards.
ACTTGTTGCACTTGTAGATTGTAAATGTAGATAATACAAATAAAATCGAACTTAAACAATATATAAGGCAGTAGGATTGTATTCCTGTTATATCCTCTCTCTGAGGAAGAGGTAACAAATATTATGGCTTCATTTCCTGACAAGTTAACTGCGGGTGAAGATCTTATACCCAGTGGTTTTATTTAAAATACCTGTCATATTTTAAGCGGGCCGATGTCGAAAATCATCAACTTAGCCATCAAGACCTGTACTTTCCCGGATAAGTGGAAACGAACTCGAATAGTCCCTGTTTTCAAGAAGGGAGATCTTTCGGAAATCAAGGACTACCGACCAATTCCAATATTAAATAATTTTGCAAAAGTCTTTGAACAATTTTTACACTCCACGATTTATTTTAAAGTACAACAGCTTATTTCAACGCGGCAGCACGGCTTTATGACTGGACGGTCTACTGTGACTAATCTAGCTACGTTTACACAATTTGTGAGCGAAGTTATGGATAAACAGGGACAAGTGGATTCAGTCTACACGGATTTTTCACATGCTTTTGATACTTTGGATCACAAATACTTACTACATAAATTAGATTCCTTTGGCTTTTCTCCCAATTTATGTTTGATGATTGAATCTTACTTAACTAACAGAATTAACTATGTATTCTATAACAGATTTCACTCATCTGAATTTCAATTAGAAAATGGTGTTCCACAAGGCTCCAATCTTGGGCCATTACTTTTCAATATATTTATTAACGACCTTCTCGAATCCCTTACATGTCTCGTTTTGGCATACGCCGATGATATTAAATTGTTCTGCTCAGTATCGGGTTCTGATGACGCAAATATCTTGCAACAAAATATCAACATTTTATTCGAGTGGTCTGCAACTAATAACTTAGTATTGAACATTGATAAATGCTACACCGTATCTTTTACTATAAAAACTAAACCACATAACTTCACTTACACCACTGCTGGCCGTGTTCTGGATAAGTTAAATATCGTCAAAGATTTGGGAGTTACATTCGACGCTGATTTGTCCTTTTCATCGCATATTGAGAATGTGTGCTTGCTTATCTGCATCTAAAATGCTTGGCTTTCTCATTAGAACGTCTAGACAATTTAAAGATATTGCGCTTTTGAAATCTTTATTCTATGCTTAATGTGTGCTTGCTTATCTGCATCTAAAATGCTTGGCTTTCTCATTAGAACGTCTAGACAATTTAAAGATATTGCGCTTTTGAAATCTTTATTCTATGCTTTTGTTCTACCGAAATTAGAGTATGCATCAATTATTTGGTTCCCTTATTACACCTCTCAACACCTTCCATTTGAGCGCATTCAGCGTCGTTTTTTGAGATTCCTCTCATTCAGAACAAATGGAACTTATCCAGATTGGTTTGTTTCCTACGAAGAGCTGCTTAATTTACATCAAATGTACCCTCTAAGCCGTCGACGTAATATTAAAAGTGCTCGCTATTTATACAAACTAGTAAATAATAAAGGCGATTGTCCTTTCTTACTATCAGCTCTATGCTTCAACGTTCCACGACTTGTCTCTCGTCATTCTGTTACCTTCAACATGCCAACACCAAGGACTAATCTTTTACTTAGGGCGTCACTATATCACATGACACGGAATACGGAAGTCTGCTATGATGACATATTTCTTGGGCGTGTTGCACAGTAACATTATTTTTCTTTTTCTTTGTTATTCTATGTATACTTTTCTTTATATGTATTCACATATTATATTTGTTATGAATCTTTGTCCTGTTATTGGGGTTACCTGTTGGACAAATAAACGTTTATTATTATTATTATTGTGGCTACAGAACCTTGATATCTTTCTGTAGTCAATTCAGACATGATATTGTAGGTTCATGCAGAATGTGATGAAGTTCAGATGATATTTTCCAAACCATCTCGTGTATAGCAAAAACTTCTACGAAAAACGGTTTCTTTACCTTGACGTGCTGGAAAACTGCCCATCACTTATGCCATGCTTAAAATCGAAACTTGAACCTGAACTAGTCAATAACATCATACTCTGCACTGTTCCAAACGAAAATCTTTTAAACGAATGTTTTTACACATCTTGGCAAAGTCCTACATCGCCGATCAAAAAAAAAACACAATAATGAAATAAATGCATTTAATCACAGAAGTTTAGGAATTTCCATGTAACTGCGGAAAAATGTTTTTTTTTCCACACGTTCAGTTTTTTTCTACATTCTTAACGATATTGTAATAATAATTGCAACATCTATGCTCTATCTAAGTGGATACACATAATAGATGCATGATATGGCAAGAGTACTTACTGAATATTAATGATTTTAATATAGTGCACATATTTATCTTTGATTCTTTTCCTCTAACTTTTAAACTAAATCTCAATGTTCTTAGATTAAATTAATTTGTTTTTAAAAAAGCTTTTTTATATATACTGTAAACTTTTGTAATTACATGTTTTTTTTATATATTATTTGCAAATGTGCAACAAAAGCCTGGTATAGGAAATTCCCAATGCAAATCACTACTGATTGCATAGGAAATTCATTGTGAAAATGTATGAGCAATTGGTGTTATTTGTGATATTTCTCGTACTAGTGTTAATGTTTTTTCATAAGTCTCAAAATAAAACACATATGTAATAGTATTTAAAAGAGAATACATGTTTTTTACGATAAACTGTAAATTATAAGCTATCATACATGAGCCGATCAAATTATTTTTAGAAGAAACTGAATGGTTAAGTCTTAACCACAGATAATTATGGTATATCAATCCTTGCAATCAAACCTCAATTTTATTACTGATACAGTTATTAAATACGTACAGCGGAAAACATGCCATAAACAATGCAATTGTCAATTAAGTGAATGTCAGGAATTTTTAGTATGATCCTACGCGCTATATCAAATACTTTAGGTAATTTTTTTAATAATCTCTTAATATCTTTACTTTGTTATATCTATATATTGCGTAAACTGAAATCCTAAACTAAATCGCACTAACTAATAGTACATATACATAGAACTAATTAATTAATTCTATCATTTTTGATAGTGCTAACTAGCTGGAAAACTTACTTCAATGCATGCAGCCAATATATCCCAGGTGTGCAAAACTAAATTTACCAACCAGCAAATATAACGTATGTACAATCGACTACATTACGTCTTGGGATGCCACTCGCTGTGAACCTGCTTGGAGCTATTGCTGCCTCTATCATAGTTTGAGGAAGGTTCAGTGCCATGTCGTGTTGAAACAATGATGATGACGACTTAATGTAATCTACGTAAAATGTAATTCATAGTCTGTTAGTTCTAATCCATAATCACTCTCTATTGACACATATTCCTAACTTTTATCGATAATCCTCTGAATATCAGTTATTTTATATAAATACCTTGATAATTCACGTAAAGCATTTAACCGAATACAGTGATGGCAAGTTTTTGTTTGGGCGCTAAAGAAATATAATATATTTTATGAAGGTTAGTTTCACGATTTGATAAAAGGCTCCACAAGTGTTGTCGTCATTTTTGCTGAAGGTCAGGGTTAGTGTTCCAACCAAATTTTTGCACTTATGTTCATAAAATGCGCATTATAATAAAGGATTATTTCCTGTTCAAGAGAAAGAAAATACACTGACAAAGATGGATATTGAGTATTACTGGGACAATATGCTTTATTTATTGTACTATTGATGTACAGTGGGATTGTGCAAGTGAGGTTATGTAATTGAATTATTTAATATGGCGATTTTACGTTACACTGCCGCAGTCTATTCTTCATGTGTTCTATATGCAAAGATCGACTCAAGACACTTTTTGCCAGCATAGTATATGTGGAATAAAATTATAGGTAGGTATATGTACTTGTTTAGATAGAAATCGCTAATTCTAAATACATTCTAGGATGACGACTGTTTTGCGCTCGTAGTAGTGCAATCGCCAGCAGGTCCCTATAGATATAGCTTGAACTCTGAAGTCTGATTTGGTTTGTAAAATACCAACTTCCGGCTTTACGAGAAATATGAGCAATTTTTAAATATTAAATGGAACATTCTACATATTTCTGCATATTTGGCTTCTATGTATTTTAAGAGCTTTTAACGCGTCCACATCGAGTTTAATGAACAAATTTCGAGTTGTTTATGTAGATAATATACAGATATCGTAAGAAAACGCAAAGCATACAAATAAAGACGATAATAGTTATTAGGCACTCAATGCAGATCGTGCGACTGACAAAATACCGACTTTGATATTTATGTGTACCTATATAGTAATATTCATTAGAGACTCTCAATGTAAATTTTAAATGATGTTTTCTAAGAGCTACAAAAGTGTCTGGTGAATGCAAATTCTGAAGAAACAAACTTTTAATATTTAGATTTTGTTCTTGATTTTTTTAGTCACTTAATGATAATATAGGTAAAACGTTAGAAATACGACGTTTCGGTTTATTTCTAAACTTCTAACTAAAGCCCAATTTTTCGATCCGATGCCACTAATAAAGCAAAATATATTTTAAAATAAAATAATTACACAAATTATATTACATATATACAAAATATTCAGACAAAGAGTTTTCCTTTTTTATAATAAATCAACAAGAAACACGAGAAATAATCAAACCATTGCATAATACATAAAAATTTCTTGTAAAACATTTATCCCAAAAAAAAAACAAATTTTCAGGCCTTATAATTTTAGAATCGCAAATCGAAATAATAACAAATATCTAAACCAAATCTATATAATAAAGAATAGAAAAAATAAAACGTCACAAGTTGACTAAAAATTGTAATGGTGTACATATTGGTAAAACCATGCAATATTTAGAAAACAGAACAAAAGAACATAAATATAGCGAAAATCTTACAGCACTGATGAAACATGAAATAATTCAAAATCATTCGTTTGATTTTGACAACATATCAATTCAAATTTATAAACATAAAAGTGCAGTTAATCATAAAACAGATACACAATATTTTACCAAACTATATATGTAATTTAATTTTATAATTAAACACAAAATTTTTTTGGAAATCTACTTATAAAATTTAAAAACGTTTTTCATATTTACAAAAAAAAATCAAACCAGAATATTTTACAGCGCAATTTTTATATAAAACACATTTTTCAAAATTACATATTAAAGCAAACAATGATTTTATCATTTATGAAACAAACAAGTTTATTTACAATGTTTACATCATTTTTTAAAATATTTTTATAAATGTACTCGAGAAAGGTTTAATAATAAACCGAAACGTCGTATTTCTAAAGTTTTATCTATATTATTAAGTGATCAAAAGAACCAAGAACAAAATATAAATACTTATACTGGTCAAGAAAACAAGATTTTAAACAAATCTTTAATGTTGGTTTTTTTATTATTTAAAACTGAGGTGTAGGAATTATTTTCTTTGTCCTTTTAAAGCATGGACAACGACTTGATTTACTTATGCACAATCTCATTTTTATATTTTTACACGAAGTAAACGAGAGCTTTGAGTTACTACATGTATATAACCATAAATTATTATAATAAAAATGTTAAAATATTGTGAAGTATCTCCTGTATATATTTGTATATTAAATTTGGAGTGCAGCCAAAAATCTTTGTTTTGGCATCTTTACACCTATGTATGATTTTGTCCGATTTCTTTAAATTAAATAACCTTCATTTTTCGACATATCACCTACAATCTGAGAGAGTGTGGGGGGCGGTTAGTCTACTTTGCACGCGGGCGTTCAGGCGGCTGGCGGCGGGCCTGATTTCAGTACAGCTAATATGAGGAAAATCTCCCTAATACTTTATTTGCAGTTAAAGATAGCGAATTTTATATAAAAAAGTTTTCACTGTACCAAAACATAAAAGAAATGCATTGAGAGTGTACTTTTATGTAGTATTACAAGAAGAAATAACAGTTACAGATACATCTATTTACTTATTTCAGTAATGATTTGTCATTGTGAACTACAGTGATTAAAAACATTACTATACGCTTGCAACAACGTTATCAATTTTTCTTTTATTTTATTGGGATAATTTTAGGATCTGTATATTCTGCTTTTACAGAACACTCGTTTGTAAATTTGTTACATTCATTTTATGTCGGTTCTTGCTAGCAGCATTAATAAACATATGAGGAAGTACATATTTTGAAGAAAAATTGCAATTTTTATATAAATATCCGTCAAAATGTTTGGTTGCCTCTTAGTATTAATAGACATAGAAATCAAAAGAGTTTAATGTTGCTAATCTTTGGTGTCATTCTGGGGCAACCTTAAACTGAAAAATAAAAATTTTATTAGCAAATAAACCAAAATCAGCAAATCATATATTTGGACGTATATATACAGGCCGTTCCATTTAAAATTTCAAATTTGATACTATTTTCGGTAAAATTGGACGTTATAGAAATTAAATGCAAAGTACATACAATATTTCGAATTTTATTGAAAACTATTTACAAATAAAAAAATTATGGGTTAAAACGCTCCGTATTTAGTTGAACTTGAACATATTTTTCATTAGAACGAACACGTGTATGCAATTACATCTAGTGAAAGTGTTTTTGTAACTGTGCATTGTTTTTATATTAGGATTTAAAATATGGGTATCCCAGTAATTGTGAATAAAAAACATATCAGATTGATAGTTGATGTGTAATTATTATGAGGAGATACACTTTGGAAGAAACTTTTAATAAAACGCAAAATCTATACGCAGTATAGACGCGTTTTACTAGTTTTTTAATACATCAACAATACCTATTTGTGTACTATTACTCAACGCCCTTTAATTAACATTCTCACCAATGAAAATGTTGGACACAATGAAATTTGAAGCAATTTGAGCTAGCAATATGAAGAGTTGGCATACCCAAAGATAAATATCGCGGAAGGCAAAATAGTCCTATACAAAACAGGTAGCATCGGCATCGCCCAGAAACAAGCATTACTTAAAAGAACAGCAATTTATAACCCCATTAGAGCTTGCAAAAGCTGATATTTACCATATATTTAATTTTAGTCACACAGCTGTTGAGTAAAGAATAGAAATCAAAAGCAAGAGAGATGTTTCTGGATCGATGTTCTTTGAAGTACGCTTATTTTGCGATGGCATCGATAGTTTACGTTTTGCACAGCTTCCTGCCTTCCACGAAATTCTTTGCCAAAATTTTACAACAAAATCTTTGATACTGTCGATTCTCTATACTACTTGTGCAATCTATGCAAAACTTCATTTTATTTTTGTTGGTGAGAAACGTACGTTGTGGTACAGAAGAAGGAACTTTCCTTTTACTATTTGTCAAAATAACTTGGTGAGTTACAAAACCAACCCTTTATTTTTTAAGAACCGTCCGCTCCTCACAAACCCTCACTGGCCACAAGTGCCACAAGCTTTGTGTTTCATCCACCTACTCATTAAAAAAAAGATATAAATTATGATGCTTATTTACTTCTTTAATTAAAAAGGGACGACAGTTATTTGTTTTTTTTCTTTTTAATTTTTGCCCCAAAGTCTCTGCGAATGGTGCAATACATGCTCGCATTATAACTAGAGCAGACCACTTTCCGTGCGCGCCATGTGCGCCGATGTGGGGATGACTGTTTATGCATATTACTTTAATAGCAGAAAACCAAATGTATATTTAATTATTTCTGATAGAATAAATGTCTTTACTTCTATACTTATATCGGTAACAAGCACATGTTGCGTCCCTATTCTATTGCATATTATAGTATATTACGAATTACACTCCCATACCGGCGCACATGGCACGCGCGGAAAGTGGTCTGCTCTAATTATAACAATCCAAATACACGAGACTTTTTGTTGGATCAACACATATCTACACAATACACACATTAAACCATATGCGGTGTTTACTACCAAATAAAAACATATTGCCTCTACGATCTAAAACGTAATTATAGCCGAAAATATTTAAAACACCTCACTTGGAATTCACACAAATCGAGTAAGCATAAAAAGCGGCTGCACTATGTTTTGAACTGTTTAGTATTTCTTAAAATTAGTTCACATTGCATAAGTTTTATTCAAACATGAAATAGGCCAACAGATGACCCTACCTTTAAGATATATTCACTATCTTCATAATCAACAGGGAAACACTTAAACATATTTAGATAAGACAAGAGAGAATAAAGATGATATATATTTGCAAACATGCGCGATTCTTAACTTATTACATTATCATCGCTGATAAAGATGACAGTTTCACATCGCATATTTGTAATCAAATTCAATGACGTTCTGGAAGCGACCATAAATCTATTACTCATATGTATTTTGAAAATCTCGCCAGGTAGATACACTTGCACATAGTTTATTGACTGCTGAACATCGACGGATTTTGTTATTATAAATTATAAATCTTATTGAAAATGTAATCTTGAAATATTTTTGCGATTCCTCACTTGCTTACTCAAATAACGTCTTCCAATAGATTATTTTCAATTGCATATTGATTTTATTGATTTAAAGTCTACAGGTGTCTGTTAGTATGTGATAAATAAATAAAATGGATATGAGTTACATCCAATTTCTATTGTAATTTTTACAAAATATTAACTTCAAAATATGTATCTTAATTGACTTATTCGATTTATTATATCCCCAATAAATAATGAATCAAAATATTAACACAAAAGCCTTTGAAAAATTACTTGGTATGTATCGTTATCCAAAAATGCTATTATTCGAACCCAAAGTATTTAAAGATTGAACTTCAATATTTTCTTTATATCTTCTAGAAATGGTATAGCTTATATTATATTGAAGCATAAACAAATTTTCTAAGTGTTTACAGCATATAAAATAATTAAATAATACATGGATATACGTACAATGCGTGATATAACAAAAATAAACCCACGTGCTACCTAGATTAAGCTTTTAGTACCTTTTAACTATTATTTTGGCCGCTAACGGTGATAGTTTTTAATGTATAACACATTATAGGTGCACATATATCGTAGTATATAATTTCTCAAACATTTCAAACATTCATGTCATTGTCTGAACGTAAGCAATTCACCTCATGCCTAAAAAGCGTCATTAAATACTGCTAATTGCTCAAATAACGCCGTAAACTATTTCAGAGCGTAAAAATAGCTGATCTGTTGTATAAATAGCGTTTAAAACTAACGGAAATTGTTGTAGTGTGGTATTTGCGTATGACGACGGTGAATACCCGTATTATTGTAGGTGTGGTCATATAAACACATCTGCACAAATACGTCATGTATTCAATGCATTTTACGTCATTGATAAACATGTAAGCTCATAACTAGAAAAATATATGAAAAACATATAAGTTCGGAAACCGCTTTGTTTGCTTGCTTTACGATGATATACAGTTTTCCAATGATTCTTCGAATAATATCTCTTGATCGATTTCAAAGGTGCGTATGTATTATGATATGACGTACTGTATATAGGTAATTGGCTACTTCTACAAGGAAAGCACGTATATCAAATTTTAAATCAGTTTAAAATATTTATCTAAAATATTAGCTATACATGTGTTTATGTCAGAAAATTTTCAAATCATCGCTATTTATTTGTGCGGAACCGCGTGTTTAGGGGGTCAAATCCACCCTTGAAAATTCCACGATTTTGAGTTTTCACACCGTTGCTTGTTATAAGTATAACTAAGTTAGTCGTATATTATCAAAATTGCATTTTTTATGCTTATATCAGTACTTGAGGGTCATTTTTTATCTTCTTACAAGCGATCTGCATCTCCCGATCAAAGGGTCAGAAATGCGTAGTTACAAATAGTCTTCTATAGATATCCTTTGCGTCTATATACATATGTATAAGCTACGTTCTCGCTCCTAACTACCTCGAAAAAATTTGCAACTAACTACCGAATATTAACCTAAGTATTGTCCAATAAATAATGATTGAGCCTAAGCAACTACGCCAAAAAGTTAAAGTGCAAAATAGCAGAGACTTGGAAGGTGCTATCTATACACTTCTTGGTTTCTGGATTGAAACCGTGTCCCAGTATGTCCTCTGGTCGACGTATCGTCCACACTTGCATGGGAGATCTTCAGAGCTGCTTTTTTCGTCGCTGTTGACTTTACATGAAGGTGTTGAAAAAAAAAATGTTCTAAAAATCTACTACATTACACTTTGTGCAAGCGGTAACATTAATTTACTTTTATCACACCAATTCAATACTACTTATTAATAATAATATCTTGTGAAAATTATGGTACTTATAAATTCGCAAAAACTTGTGATTTGAAAATTAATATTTGATCATGTCTACAGATGTGCACTTCCCTTCGAGAGATTTGTTATATTTCTAAAAGTAAGTGTGGTTTACATTTATGATAATATCTTAGTTTTCAAATAAATAAAGCCATTCTAAAATAGTCCTGAACATAAGATACTGTGTATACTTAAAATAGTTCAAAGTGGTATTTCATGTCAAGTCAATGCTAAAACTTTCTCCGTCTTAAGCGAATGGCGACCACCCTAAGCGTAAAAAACCAAGGTTTCTGCGTTCCACTCATTGTTCGATGAAAAAAATGCGCCCATGAAAAATGTTGGTTAGTTTTTATTCTTTTAGGTGGGAGAAATTAATATGTATGTAGGCATAAATCTTTGGGGGATCTTATCTATATGGTGGTTGAATATATCTAAAAAACATAAATTTGGTAATGCAAAACTTCATTTTTTTCTATATAACAAAGGTGTAGGTGGTAAAAGAGTAATGAAAAAGAAAGGCTTGGCACCTTAACAGCATTTGCTGGGCTCTACCTTCGGTTAAGTTTCAAACAAGTAGACATCTGACATCTATTAATATTCGTTTGTTTGTTAAGAAGTACAAGCTGAGTTTGCTTGAGTACGTTTCTACACCAAGGATCATTTAAGGATCATTTCCATCCGCTTCTTATTTTGGTAGTAAAATATTTTCCTTATATATTAAATCAGAAGCCACAAAGTTTATAAATCAAGAAAGTGAAGTTGTGATAGTTTTCATGAAACTGAAATAATGTTTCTTCGGATTACTAAAACTTAATAGGAATTATCTTCGCATAATAACAGCTGTTCTAACAGGATATTGTGCACTGAAACGACACCTACTGAAAATAGGGATCAACACTAATAGAATGTCAGACACCCGATAATACATTGTGTATTGTATGCTATAGGCTCTGGACATAAAATTTTGCCATGTTTGGCAAGTCAAAAATGAACTTAGACGATTACTTCAATCAGCCTGCCAGGAGCATGTGGAGACTAATGCAGGACACCAGGGTATTGAAATGGTTGGCATAATTTAATGGATAAAGGGAATGGAGGCTCCAGTGTTTCCGGAGGCTTCATGTTAGACGGCTCAAAGAACAAAGAAAAAACATGTTTCTTCAAATAAAAAAATTGTATATACTTCAAAGTCAACTTTGTAAGCTACTTTTGGTTATATTTTGTATTAATGTTACTGAAATAGATAACTTGGAATTAATAATATATTAAGGAAACTCCATATAACATGGGACACAAAATATGTAAATCCCTAAAAATAACAGCAAACAGAGCAAAATAAATATTACCAACCAACACTTATTGAAAATATAATGAATGGTATTATCTTAAGGACAGCAATATATTATCTAATACATTTATTAGGACATTTACATACTCTACCTATATATATTACTGACGAAAAGTATGTTTAAATGATTGGTGCATAAATTTTTGATAAGCTTTCTATTTCTGTTTTGTCGTTTACTGCGTTATTTTGTTTTTTTATTTGGATCATTTCTAATATACATCGCGCTTTATAATTTCTTTCTTTATTTAAAATACTTGTATTATTAAAATTGAATGTATGACCAAAGTTTATTGTATGTTTTTTTAGAGCCGTGAGGTTATTCTGATATTTGCGACCTTTTATTATGTTATGAAGTTGTTGTGATGTTTGTCCTATGTACACAGCATTACAATTGTTACAGGGGATTTTGTATGCTACATGACTTTGGTTTTGTAATGGAATACTATCTTTTAATTTTGAAAAACTAAAATTCAAATTATTGTGGTTTTTGTGTGCAATTTTTATATGATGTGGGTCAAGAATTTTATTAAGTTTTTCGGATAATTGAGGAACGTATGGGATACTAATATACTTGAATGCACTTGGGTTTGTGTTTTTTGTGTTATTGATCTGTCTGGTGTTATAATATTGATGTATTTTGTTTTTAATGGTTTTTTGAATTAATGGTAGCGGATAGTTATTTTTTTGTAAGTTAATTTTTACTGTGTTTAATATTTTTTTTCTATATTTTGGATTGGTTAATGTAATGGCTCTATTAATTAAGTTGGCCATAACATTTTTTTTAAAAAATAAAGGGTTGGGCAGAATGAAAATTTAAATAACGACCCGAAATGGTTGGTTTGTGATATAATTTTGTCAGAATTTTATTATTTTCACGAATCAAGGTAAGATCCAAATAGTTTAACATCTGATTTTTTTCTATTTCGAGAGTAAATTATAATTTTGGATGGAAGTTGTTGAAAAATTGATGAAATTTTATGATTTTGTCTTGAGGAATACAAGCCAAGCAATCGTCCACATATCTTTTATAAAAAGTTGGTTCAAAATCTAAATTGGTAATTGCATGTCTTTCGAGATCTTCAAGTACTAATTGAAGTATTGTGCTTGATATAAGTGAACCCATTGCACAGCCATATATTTGTTTGTAAAAAATATTTTGAAAAGAGAAATAGGTTGTTGACAAGATGATTTCAAGTGCATTTAAAAATTCATTTAAAGGTAATTCTGTATGGGGTTGTAGTTTTTTCCAATTTTTTCTTACTATATTTAGGGCATAATTTATTAGAATATTGGTGTACATAGAGCCAACATCAAGCGAAATTAATTTGTCATTATTTTTTATTTTTGTATTATCAATATATTTTTTTAATTCAAATGAGGTTTTTTAGATAATATTCGTTATTATTGATTATGTTTGAAATTGAATTGGCAAGATATTTTGATATATTGTAAAACGGACTTTTTATACAAGATTACTATTGGCCTAAGTGGGACATTATTTATTATGAAGTTTGGGAAGACCGTATATTTTAGGTGTATGTGCATTATGGATTTTTAAGTTTTTGGCTTGTTCTGTAGATATATAGCATTTTTTTCCCATTGACTACCTAATTCATTTCCTTGTTTTTGATATTTTATGGTGGGATCTTTTTTAATGATTGAATATGTTGTGATATCATTTAGAATGTCAAGCATCTTTTTCTCATAGTCGTGTTTGTTAATAATGACGGTTTTATTACTTTTATCTGCTTTAGTTATCAAAATATGAGGGTTGTCTTTTTTTAATTTTTTAGTTAAGTTAATTTGTTTTTGGATGAGTTTTTGATTATAATCTTATTTGTTTTTTGATGAGTTCATAAAATTGTTTATTGTATTTGTTACTTTGCTTCTAATTTGCGTTTTTTTATTTTCTTGGAAAGTGGTTATTGTGGATTCAATATTTGCAATAATGTTGTTAATGGGGATGTCTTTTTTGTTTTTAGAATTATAAGGGATGCAAAAATTTGGACCCAGGCTGAGCAAGCCGTTGGCATTGTTCGGAATGTTAGTGTCAGTAAGGTTTTCAATCCAGCTATCCTCATTTTGATTAATTATATTTTTGTTCTTAATTGTTTTTTCTTCAAGTTTCTTAATTTCATTTTTTTGTTTATGTTTAATCTGAACGAAATATTTTTCTGTTTGTTGTTTTAAATAATTATGAAATAGGTTAAAATCTTCATTACTAATCAAGGTATGTAATGTGTTTTGTAATTTAGAGATTACTTTTAAAATTCCTTTTATATTGCAAGTTATATCTGTTATAAGATTGTAAATTTAAATTTTTTTATATTTTGATTAAATTTTTTTCTTAAATTACTGTTTTCAAATTTAATATGTTGTGTTTTAAAATTGAGGAAGCGGGGTTGCAAACCCTTACCTTTACATTGAAGCAAAAATATCTTCTTATTTTTCATGGCAGCATGGCTTTTTGATTTTTTCATCCAGGTGCTGGCCGCTAGATATGCCGTTCGTCCGTATGTGTTGTAGATCATTTTATATAAGGAACATCTGTGATTATTATTGACCATTTTTCACTCAGGTAGATTTTTATTGATGGGGATCTTTTCTTAGCCGTGCTTGTAAATTTTTTTTGTTTTTTTCTCTTGAGTTTAGCGGCTTGGTTTTTTTTTAAAATTAATGAATTATTCAATAAAACTCTTCATTACGTTTCGACAATCTTATTTTTTATTGTTGTCTTCCTCAGATTATTTTATATATAATTCACAAAATTTTGTAAAATTAAAGACACACAACATTTTAAAATAGTATTAAAATTTTTTTTTATATCTTTTCATTTTTCTTAAACATATACTAACTGTTAATTGTCATTTAAAATTATTATGCATGGCGAAGCATTTTGTGTGAACACTGGAGAACTACCTTCGATGTACGATCCGATTATCTAATATATAGAATTCATTACTATATACTATACGAATCGTAATTATATTATTTCTCTTTTAGAGATAAATAGCTTTTTCAAAATTGCATGTCTACCCGGTTTAAGGTAAATCAAGTCATGCAGAACACTAATGCTTGCAGCAAACGTCAAGTCGATTCCGATTCCGTAAAGAACTACCTTCTAGGTTAAGAAAGAAACCCTCCCGCATTAAGCTTTGACTAGATCTCATTGGAACCTTCTAAGTTGCTTCAGTGAAAGCAAGCTAAGGGTCAAAACAACTCCCGGATAATTTCGATAAACCAGACAAAGAATGACATATTTATATTGTTTTCGCAGATTTTGTTTCGTTTTCAATAAAACCTTTATTACTAAAATTGCATGTCTTGTTTCACAGATGATAGATATAACCTATTTGAAAATGAAATTGAGTAGTTATAAAATCTAACCATGAAATTATTGAAAGTCACCTTAAAGGTGTTTTAATTGTACCTACGGATTGTAAAGCATTATATTAGAAAACGTGATACTTTCCTTGTACTTATTTACCGGTTGAATTATAATCCATCATACAATGTCACTTAAAATATCAACTACGTGTACAACATGATATGTACGTTCAAATACAACATACATACAGCATTTTTTTTTTTATAAAAACCGTAAATTGAAATGAAATTTCTGACATTTCTGAAGCCGTGTCAATCTGATGTGTTTTGAAAGTAATTATTGATAACTCCACTAAATCCCTAAGATGTGACATAGATTGACAATATCTAAACCTTAGGTGAATTTGTTATCAAAACAAAATTGCACCAAGTACATATTAAAATTTGAAATTCACACAAAGAAGTTATCAATGCAATTTAAAAAAAAAACCCCAAGATCATATTTTTTCTCAAACGTTAAGTGAATGGTCTTTATAGAAAGCATGATTGTTGATGTTAGTATACAGCTAGAGAAATTTAGTTTAGTTTGTTTAATTATATTATTTAATTATATTCAATCAAGTGTATGGAAACATTTTTATCTCGCTTATACAACGCTTATATTCTACACAATGCAGTCGAAAACAGGTACATACGTGATATGTCGCAAGTTATATTTGACTTCCTGCAGTTTTTGTTTATAATACTTTGAACAGATAGCGGCAACTGTGATGAATAATCTATCTTGCATAAGATTAGTATATACGCACATACATAATGCATAAAGGCGGAGTAAGTCTATAGATATTTGTGCAAAACTAACTTTGTGGTATTTGAAATAAATACATATGTGCAAAAATTGCAGGATTATGATGTGTAGGTTTTTCCTTCAATATACAAAGTCGATCGCTATTGATCACAAAAGTAATAAAATTAATATTGTAGTAATAACTGTAAGTTTATATTACATTAAAATGATCTGGGTTAGGAAAGTTTATCACCTTGATAAAGCAAAAATTTCATAGTAAAGTTGTTAAGTAGATACATATATAGAAAAAGTTTAAAACCTTGAAGTAGCTTTATTAAAAATAAACGTTTCGAGATTTATACAATAATGACAGAACCAGATGTTGGAATCAGAAGCTGGCCTTAGTAATAAGTTTATAAATTAGCTTGTGTGTAGCTTACAAGGAAAGCTCTACAAGTGTCAAATTCGCTTGGTGTAGGGATGTATACTATATTGAAATATGCAAGGGATTCCTTTATCGACGCATATTCACTCTAAATGGATGATAAATAATAAAATATAGTAAATACATATAAAAAATTCACGTTGGGAATATTGTCACTTAGATTGTTTACTATTACATAGTAAAATTCTCTAATCCGTAGTGACGGATCTTCGATTCCGATATTTTAATCCGTATAC
The DNA here is from genome assembly GCA_949128085.1 of Cetonia aurata. Taxonomy (NCBI): domain Eukaryota; kingdom Metazoa; phylum Arthropoda; class Insecta; order Coleoptera; family Scarabaeidae; genus Cetonia; species Cetonia aurata. Next base: position 18,451,800 of record OX421886.1, on the reverse strand, counting down.
TAAACCCGTGCCTAGCGAATCGCAAAAAGCATTTAACTATCGCTGGTTTTTACCCGGATGGTCGAATCTCTCTGTGATTATGCTGGTTAGCGTTGTGACGGCCGTCGATAAATGGAAAAACGTAATTGATTTTAACGTGCCAAAGAACAATACCAAAGTCCGCAAGAGAAAGTGCATGACAATTCTATTTTCTTTCTCTATCTGTTAATCCGGGTTGTTTTGTATTTGAGTAAATTTCTAATGCGCAGAGGGGGAAAGGACGGAAAACAAGTTTTAATGACTTCACTGATTTTCTGTGTATATGAACTGAAATGCACCCTTGCCATTAAGAATACTTTCTATTTCTTTCTTGTTCCTTGTTTATCTACAGTGAAATGCTAAAATTTCTTTAAGTGTAATAAAATATAACGTGGAGTTTATAAGCGTTCTATTGATGTTTATAAAGCTATGAAGATGTTCGTAACCAAAGTAGCAAGAAAATCTTGCGACGCTGTTTAAAATACTGTTTGAGATTAAGTCGAGCGCACTTACTTTAAATCCTAAACATTTTATACAATAGTATTATTATACCTAAACAATACGATTCGTCATTCTGCTGCTCAAGAGCAGGGGTCTACCTTCAATCTACCCCTGTGCCAAAATTTATTGCCTACTGTTCAGAAACTTTGCGTTGTGCATCATAATTCTTTGTTACAATCCTCATGAATTTTTACAGATGTGTGTTATCTAGGATACATAAGCCAGGAAAGAGTATGAGACCCATTGTCTCCAATATCAATAATTCAACATGCATTCATCCGTGCAACTTTAGATTTTAACAGTTAATAATTCATATTATTATTAGGAAGATTAAAAGCATTGAGCTTACTGATAATGAAGATTTAGTTTCGCTTGATGTGAGTTCGCTATTTCCCAGCGTACCTGTTGATGTCGCTCGGTTTACTTAGACGAATTTTTCATGGATAACCCGTTGATCAATGATGAGGTTGATAGTTTAATTTCTTTGACATTAATTACAATGATTAACAGGAAGGCATTTATTTAATGATTTCACACTGTAAGAAGTGCATTCGTTAGCTCAACTGGCACAGTAACCATCAGGTGAATGGGAGATGTCGGGTTCAAATCCTACACGTAAAAATTTTTAATTTAAAAATTGCCTCATATTAATTACAGTGATTAGCAGGAAAGCATTTATTTAATTATTTCACACTGTAAGAAGTGCATTCGTTGCTTAGGACTCTTATAGTTTATTAAATCCAGATAGAAGAAATAGATTAGATGGAGTTAGGGTTAATGACTAGTTAATCATAACGGTGATCACTGTACCATATCTTTTTTTCAGTTTTACTACTGATGATGACAGCTTTGCTATTGCAACCTTTCGAGTGTAGTGAAATTTGTGGTGAAATGTTTACAAGGATGTAACCTTATGACCAAATAATCGCATAAAAAGTCACAGTCAACTTAGACCAGCCGCACGACACAATGTTCCTCGCCTATACACATTTCCAGCAGACTGGTGCACTTTTTAATTTTTGTGCGAACATTGGGATATTCTTTAAAAGTACTATGTGTGAGAATGCTATTTTTCATACTAATGAACGAGTATTGAAACGTTTGACAGTTTGACATTTAATTTAGTTCTTCGTCAATTAAAGCATAACATCAAAGAATTGTGTCAACATGTTATACATGGATGAAATCAGAAAAAAAATACCCTCGCTGGTGACACGAAAATTCGAAATGAGAAAGTTGATGATGACTACCAGCAGACGAAACGTCATATGAAAATTTCGAGTTCGAAAACGGCCTGGAGGAATGTTGTCTTTTATTATTATTATTTTTCTTTCCAAGCTCAAAAAGAGGTGCTCGGGGTAAAAGGATGCCACCATTTTCTATTCGGTTTCATAAAAAACGTAAGATTTTGCGGTTAAGTGGAGTCCCCTGATGGAGATTAAAATTAGATCAGTCTGTAAAGACCATCGTATTCTAACAATGCCAAATATTGACTCACCAATCCAACGTTTTCAGCATCGAAATTAGCATTGAAATTTAATTTAAGATTACTTACGAATAAAAGCGAAAAATTTAAAAAATTAAAACTGCAAGCAAGTAAGGAAGAGCAAGGACCAGCAAAGTCTTATTCTATAGCATTAGAGATTTCTTTGATGCTATAGCAATACTTAAAATTTTACAAAGTGCGAAGTATCAACCGCCATCTTTTTTAGTTTCACATTTATACAATGAAATTCAGCAGAACTTTTGCCGCATCTTGTTTCCGTTAATTTAAGTATATTGTAAATGTAAGAATCTCGATCAACATAATAATATTGTTGCAATTTTCGCCCTAATCTGTTAATAAGTGTACATATGTGCTCTCCACTCAAATCAGGAAGCGTTTTCTATTTGCGTATTTCCATATTTTCCGTTATCGTCTATCAGATTTCATATTTTTGCGAGTACGTGCAATTCTGAATGGTTTTGTGATTCATCTTCCTATTTGACGAGAGGTTTATAAAAATACTATAAACGCAATACTACTACTTCATTAGCACCGTTTTGGCAACGTAGATATATGAAAAGCTAACGAATCTGAGCCAATGCATGTCGCTAATAAAAGTAAAACGGAAAAATAAATAAAGGGCTATTAATATGTTTATGTGTTAACCCCAAACTAATTATTATTTTTTTCTATTTAGAGCAGTCCATACATATGATTATGATCTACTAGGAAATAAAAATTGAGAAAATACATATGACTTAAAGAAATCAGTTCAGTATATAGTCTAAAACAATTCACTATTTACAAATAGATGATATGCATTAAATATACTAGAATAATCAATCAGCGATTTATGTGTCTTCAATTAACTTGTTTAGATAAATTTGTTTTACGTTTTTTCCTAGGGAAGACTAACAATTACAACATATACATAAATTAACCAAACATCCTATGAGGTCAACAATTGCAATGCCTTTCTTATTAGTTTACGTTTTTGTCATCACGTTTCAAAAATTCGACAAACGTCTGATGCATCGATCTAAAGAAATGTAAACAATGAAAGAAATAGGCTGGCGTGCAGAACCGAAGAAGATATTCCTAAAATACTCATCATACAAACGAAAACCACAACATTCCTCAAAGCCATCAACAAATCATAATACACATTGGCGTTTGTTTATTGAGATAGAACAGTTTGCTGCAGTGGAGAAGGTATCAAATCATAATACAGCACGTTTGGTTGTTAAAGCGATAGGCGGAAGCATCTGTTGCATCTGCACGAGAGAGTGGGTAATAAATGAAAGTGTTTAATAACTGATAGTACTATGGCTTTTGCTAAGTACATATGCGCAAGCATGATTTGCAAGCTGGCGTAAAGTACAAACCCTCGAAACTTGGTAATTTTCTGGGTATACATGGAATTTGTATGACACGGTGAAACACTCATCACTAGGAAATGGACAGCGCAGGTGAATTAATATGATACCACAGTATTGGAATGCAGTGGGACGTTGGTGTCTTAAAACCATTTAAGGAGAATGTAAAATCTGGTTCCCTTGTTTCAGAATTAAAAATTTGGAATTCAGAAACGGAAAGTTCACTTTTATAGTTAAAAATATAGTGCTAGGTATTAATATTACAATGTTCCTACCAACATGGACTTTAAAATAAATCGAAACTAAAATTTATAGGTACATATATTTCACAATATTTCTCAAACTATCACTGATAATATACCTTAAATAAAATATCCACAGAAGTTATTTGTATAGACAAAAGTGTCTACCAATTATCACCTATTTCATTTTGAGATATTTTTGTGAATACTTTTATAATTCGCTGGATTTTGGTACCACAAATACGTCTTATATATATTTCTTCATGTGCAGCCGGTTTTAATTCGTGAAATAAGCAACTTCCCATAAAAAAAAACAGCGAGAAAGTTTAGAAAACTATTACCAATCTGGGTTTACTCTTTTAAAATTAAAGCATTATCGTTGATGTGTAGAATAGGTAACAAGGTTTATTAAGAATAAAATACATGTGCACTGGTGCTTTCGTTGCAAAAAAGAAAACCAAATCAGAGATGGACCTTCTAAAACATGTCTAGCGCTGTTATTATAAGCGAATTAACATGTTTTGTCACACTGTCAAAAGCTTCAGAGAATATGTCTTGTATACTACAAAAATATATCCATTCAAGTATCCGATTTCCCTTATCGACTAATAACCGGTATTCATCCATACATTAATTACTATTTGTTAGAAAAGCAATACTATTAATTACTTATAAAATTTACACTGACTATTTTTATTATTTATTTCTCGCAGTGCACTTTGAATGTACAAATATTTTAACATAGTTTTTAGCTGATACTAGAATCAGCTGCTAAAATTAAATTTAGCGCATTGTCTTAACTCATTAATTTTAAATAAATAAATTTTCTTGGAAATAAAATATTAAATCTAATATAAAGAATTATTTCCGCAAAAAATTTGCTTTTTTTTAGTAAGACTGTGTAGTATTTATTTTATATTTATTTAAGTGTAAGAAAATAAATGTCCGTCATAAACAAATTATGAGTTTTGGCTTAAATCCAAATCACCAATTTTTTTAACTAATACGGAAAAATATTTGAGTAAGCACATTTTGAATGGACTATAGTTATTACCATAGCTTAGGGACGAAAGATATTTGTTTGACATCAATCTGCTTATTAAGAGCATTTTTTGTTTTATAGTGAGTGTGTTGATTTAATATCATATTCTTTTAACGAAAGAAGAGATACTCTAATTTAAAGGTATAATCGAAAAGAGGAGTTTCTTTCGTTAGATATATCTTACTATCTTTCTTTTTAGTATAAACCATACTACTTTGGAATAAAGGAATATGTTTAAAAATATTTCTAGTATCTTTAATCAAACTGCATACGTATATAGAGTGTTTGGAAAGGCTATACAATTTTGAGCAGACGTTAGGTAAGATCATTAGAAATTATATTTCCGATTTAGCTTAGTCTAATTGATTTCAAAATGTTTGGATTGTAGTAATTTTTTCTGGCAAACATTGGCCTCTAAGGAACATTAATAACTAAACTATAGTAGTTCTTCACTCTTCATCTTTGATGATCCCTCGATAAAGGTCTTAGCATGAGTTTGCCTGGTTGTGTTGTCCCAGTGTTGTTTATGTTTCTCTTGGACCCAAGTCCTTAACTTCTCCCGTGGTATGTTTTTGAACACTCTTAGAACACGTTCTGGGCCTATAAATGAAGCTGGCGGTCTTTTTCCTGCTAACTCGTCAGCAGAGTAACTTTATTTTGGTCTGACTGGCTATTCAGTTCTTGAATGCATTCCCAAACGGGTCTAGCTTATATCCTGGGGTTCACTCATGCCCTCAGTATCGCCTGACTGTCTGTAGCTTCATTTTTATAAGCCCGCTGATTGAATTCTGCTAGATTTTCCTAGCGAAATTGTGATCATTGTATTTCTTACCTCACCGTAAATTCCAGCTTCAGTCCCAGTCTTGGCTTTTGATCTGTCTGTAAACCAGATCAGTTCACCAACCCTGTCTCTGCAATTGAATTGATTCCAGCTTATCCGATCTGTGATTTCTACCTTAAAATGTCTGTTAAATAGATATGTAGAAACCATGTGGTCTGATCTCATTACCAAGAGTTTTCTTCCAGATGATGGACCAATTTGTGTTCCAATCCTGCATATCTGCCACTTGGTATTTCTTGCAATCTGAGATGTCCTATTCTTGCCTACCCCATTATCACCAAATGAAGAGAATGGAGATCTAGGAGCAGTCCTCATTGTTTCTATTATTCCTAAACATGCAAGTCTCTGTATCTTGCTGAATTCAGCTACAGCAGTTGGCTGCTTCGTCTTTGTCCATCATATATCAGAGATGCATAAGTGATAGGCTGTCCACCATGATGTATGCCCAATACATTGTATTTGGTCTTACCCCCATATTTTCCCGTGGGCGTGTTGTCACCGCCCTGGTCTGGCGTTACTAGACCATCTGTTGTGGTCGTTTTGGAGGGTTAATATGTCACCCCTAAGAAAATTTATAATTCTCAAGTTTGTATTGCTTTTCCTATTGAATAAAAGCAATACCGATGCTAAAATACATGAATATTTGCATACTCTTTCCCGTAGTGGCACACTTATAAGAAAAACTTTTAGTAACAGCAAGTAATATAACATAAGTGCAGCAAGCTCGGGATGGTCATAATTGCATAATCAAATCATTCGATTATTTATATTATTTGAGAACTCAATTATGACGTTTGGACCCCTAGACAATCAGCAATTCATTACCTAAGAATGTATTTGTTTATGTTATATTTACACGTTATGCAACAATAGGATTTATAAATAGACAAACTGTATAATTTCTTCAAGTTTGACCATATTTTCTGCATTCGAAAGATATATCTTAAATCCATTAGAGTTTTCACCCATGTAAATGTGGTTCACATGGTTTCTGGTTTCGTAAGTGAGGTCACCTATTGGTTTTTCAAAATTTTATGCCGCTCTTGCAAGTACCCTGTATATATTGAATTTTGATATTTGAAAGAGTTGTTGAGCAAATTGTCAAAATGAAAGTCGTGTAAACTAATAAGTATTTCAATGTCAGGAAGCTGTTAGTGAGGCTAATAACTCGTAAGGACTCGATAACTCATAAATCATGATACAAGCGCGAAAGTAAGTGGACCAGTAGCTTCTCTTTGTCTGCAGTTGGAATCTAACAGCAGTAGAATAAAGACCGTTTATATATGTAAAGCATTAGTATACACCTCGATATATACGGTCAATGAATGAACATCAACGGCGGTTAGAAAGTAATTGGTGTATAAGACAGCGACGGTCACAAGAAAGAACAACAGTAACACACAAGAAGCGGTCAACTGATCCAATCGAATATAAAAAGCGTATGCAATGCCAAAGGAAAATAAAATGACGTTGAATAATTAAGTGAAATGGTATGTGGGGCGTCTTCGTGGGTTTCACATTTCAGATGTGTCGGACGATTAGCGCGCTGACAGCAGAATGTACGAGATGGCGCTGTTGCATCCCTCAGATAACACACGTATACGTGTGTATACACACGGTGTACAAACAGAGACGACCACCACCAGGTTTACCATATCGCTAATGAACCTCGCCGCCCCAAGATAGGCTGCGTGTTCAACTTCACCATTACTTGCTTCATTAAAGTGAGCTAATATGACATGATTGTCTTCATATGTATCTGTACGTTACACCCAATTACATATACTCGGTGATTATTTCAATTTACCTTCTGCACGCAAGATAATTTAAAAATACTAATTATAACGACTAAAAATGTCGTGAATGTACACTGAAAATATGTAGCTGCAGCAAAAAAAAAAAAAACAGAAAGATTTTACTCTTCACTCGTCGGTCGTACATTTGCAGTACGCATTTTCGATTACCCCTTATAGGTTTATATATATGCATATAGGAATGGTTATAAGTTGGTGAAAAAATAGCGTCGTCTAGACTACGAGATTAGTCACGGAAAATTTGATGCTAGTATTGATCGAAACTATCACATTTCCTTTAATCGCTAGAATCTCACACCAAACATTCTCTATATACTTTATAAGATCTCCAAATTCTAATTAATTCATTTTATATGTTAAATTTCAGATTAGAAAGCAGTATTAGTACAATTTACAAATTAAACAAATGTACTAAACAGTTGTTCAGGGAGCAATAGGACACCGTGGTACCTCTAAAATGGCCTCTAAAATTCTCAAAACTTTGTAATAAATGTTAAATACAAAATACGAATCAATAAACTGATTCCCCAAAATGCCACATATTCTTTTTTAACATCAGTGTCTCTTATTCAATACGAATTTTTATACAACGAGTCATGTGAATTATGACAGTTGATGATTAACATGTGCATTTTGTGGTCCACATCAGGATATTTTATTAATTTCTCTAACTTTCCGAAGTATCACCACTGAAAGAGGAAGCAAAATGTAGGCTTAGCTTTTCAGATACAGATATACAAAGTTTGCCTTTATATGAAATCGAGAGACAAGGCCGGTCGTACAACTGCGCTGTTTAAATAATCATCAGTTCTCATTAATTGTCAAATAGCAGTCATCTTTGTAGGTTTAGTTAATTATTATTTATTTTTAGCATATTTTTTACTTATGTAATGCATTTTGTGGGAAAAATTGTTAAAAAGAGGAAAAAATAATTGGTGTTGTGTTTGACTTCAAGGCCATAGTTTACAATATTGCTTTCATTGCATCACAGAAGTATCAATTTGTTTGATATCGACAAAAATCGGTAACGGAGGCTAAAACCATAACATACAATAGGCAACATATACGTTGGCTTTACATTTACAAAAAATATCATTATCGAAAAAGATACAACAGATAAGTTAGCAGCAATCTTACGAAAAATTGTCATGAATGGAGTCAAGATTAAAAAACTAAATAAAAAATAAGTTCCTTCATTTAATCTAAAATACCACAAAGTAAAGGCATATATCGCGAATTTTTCAGAATTTTAAAATTTTTAATCGTTTCCGAGGTATTGCGCTGTGTCTTACTCCTTTAAATACCCTACATAACCCTATTTCTTTTTTTTTTATAATACAGATAAGGTCCAGGCAAATTTAATGCACTCCCCTAAATCAAATCTTCCTAAATCACTGGATTTAAAAAAAAGAAAGAAATACCGGTTGCTACAGTTGACCAGAACGGGATTTGAACCCGCCATCCCTAGCATCAGTTGCGAGATTACTTAAGCAACTATGCTATTAATGTTTTTATTATTATATTTATTACATGCTATTATGAATTTACCATAAATTTATGTTCGAAGCATGGGCAATTTTGAAATTATCACTTTATAACATTGCACCGTAGACAGCTTTCGTACAATTATTGATATTAACATAGACAATTATATCATTAGGGAATTAGTAACCATATTAAAAACATCTACATACAAATTCTTAGGGCAATTGACATGATAATCCTCGCACCACTCAACACGAAGTGACAAAATAGTTTATGTTAGCTTTTATTAGCGCCATACTAGATGAGATTTGCATCTATAATGGTGCGGTGACTAAATATGGAGATTCCAAATTTCTCAGCAACGGAACCTTCTAAAAAGAGATTGGCAACAGCAGGGTATGTATTTGATATTTTAATTTGTCAGCGATATGGCGTCATAGCAAATAGACGTCACAAGTAAACTAATTAACGGAGGAATCCTGCAGATTGCGGATGAAGTGTTCACATGCACCGTCGACTTTTACCAAACTTACTTCGTAAGATCGTTTGTCCATTTACGAAATATCAGTTTCACCTATGTTAGTAAATAATAACTGCCATCTCTTCCTTTAAAATTCCTTAAATAATAATTTCAATGGTGCTATTAAACGAAGCGCAGATAAGGGACAGTCCAACAGTGGACATGCCATATATGGTATATATACATTTATTTAATGCGTGTGCACCATAGTGTAAAAAAAAACCTTTGCGTGCGCGCAAATGAGCAAATCCTTATGAATAAAAAAAAGATCAATCTGGATGCTGGAGGAATTACGGCTTCTAAACGTAAACACGAAACATGTGCGGGAATAGACCGACGTTATACAAGATATAAACAAAACACAAAATTAAAGAGAATTGTTCGTCAATAGTATGACGTTAGAGATTATCGTCAACCAGATACGTACTGGTAAAGGTCAAAAATTTGTAGGTAACTCTTTTTGGTAATTTTTGCAACAATGAGCCAAACAAATAATTTATTACATTTCACCTACTTTCTTGTCAATTATTTTATTTTACAAAGGAAACTTACTTATGGAAAGAATCGTTCTTTTAGTGGCAGGAAGAGATTGATGTGAACTTGCGCACGTATGGATTATATCGTAGCGGACAGACGTCAGAAAACTTGCACGGTGAAAACCGTGACTTTCCTACGACGAAAATCAATGCAGTTAACGGAATAATACTAGAAAACTGCTCAGTTTGTTAAAATTTTCACTATCATGATGTATATATGATAAAATTATCTATTTTTCCTCTATGTATTGTTGCATATTTATCTGACTGTCTGATAAGTATCTTGTTTCAACTTTCAAAACGTGTGGTTTTACATAATGCCCAAAATTTTAATTAAATAACTCAATATACCAAACATTTAATAGAATATTTAATTCTTTTAGCAAACTATCCAATCAGGAAAGCATCGTCGCGTTATTTATTCCTTTTCTTTCTATCAAATCTTTGAAAATCCATAAGTGCTTGTGGAAATTCATCTTTACACAAGATTTGAGATCTCACCGTTTGAGTACCTTGGTTATTATTAACTTGTATTTTGTCTTTAAATTAATGCACACGTTGCATTGACTAAAACAGAATTATGTCATTCCATTTATTAACTCCAGAGTATGTCACAAAATAAAGTTTGAATATACATCTAATATGAAAGAAAATCTATATTCCAAGGTTCACAGCTAAAAAAAACTACGTAATGTTGGCTTAAAAACGGATAGTATACGTAGAGTCAAAAATATGAATGTACCATACTAAAGTAAATGCATTATTTATTTTGAAAATATTTCCACAAGAGTCCATATCTATATTTTAGAGCACAATACTTCATATGATCAGCAAAAGCCATAGTGGATTCTGCGAAGAAGATAAACATCCAATAAGTTTCAGGGCTGCCTTAAAGTAAAATTTACTTTTAAAACTTTTATTTTCACTTTCTGTCAAATACAATAGATTTGAGATTAGAATATTTTATAATAGATATAATAAAAAATAACAATAGTTTTGTCAATGTTACTAAAAAAAAAATATGTAATTTTAAATGTAGATAAGTAAGTTACTTTTAACACTTTGTGTACTTTTGTAATAAAATTAGTAAAGCTGTTTTTTTTTACTATATATGCACTTCGTGAGGTTAGAGATACAGCCAAAATCTAACTTCGATTGATGAATAACGAAATGCAAAATAAAAAATAGGGGTCTGAGAATGTTGTACTGAGGTACGCCTTTGTTTAGGGTGATGTCATTTGATTGGAAGCTCTGATTATTGTAATGAATGACTACAGTGTATTTGCAGCCCGACTGGTAAATACATATCCAAGAAAGATGCCGTACCGTTCTAATTTGTTCAATGATTTATGCTATCGAATGTTCTAGACACAAAAGAGCAGGAAACTAGAACGGATTTTTCTGTTTCAAACTTGACAACACAGTATTAATATATTCGAACAACGTTGATTTAGTGTTCTAGCTCTTGATGAAACACTATTGAGATTTGTTTAAAAAATTAATTAAAAAATTTTAATTGTGTAATACTATTTATATGTTATGTTATTACTATACTAAAACATTGCATCTCATATATAATCAGGGAATCAGAAATATTTGTTAATTGTATATTTTAAGCGTTATTAGTAATTATTATATAATTAGATGGCTATTCTTATCACAGATATATTATCTGTTATAATCCTGATTATAGCGATACTATAGCTTATAAAAGGACAAAGGAAGTGAAAGGATGCCTATAGGATGGTTATCATAACGGTAAAGATCGAATAAATAAAAAGTACGCTCATATTAAATCAATGTGTAGAACTATTTCCCTAAAATTTCGAAAGGAAATGGAATGCAATGTATTGTTTAATAATCGTGCGATAAAAATGATTTACCTATTTGATAGGAACGGATGCAGCTTATCTGAAATTTAAGCGGATAATAAACGACTGTGAATGGCTTGGCTATTTCTGAAATGTGGAAAATTATGATAACTGAAACAATTAAGGTGAGGATAATTAAGCAATAATCAATAAGATGATAAAATTAATTAAAGTTACAGTCCCTAATGGTCTAACCGGTAGCTGATTAAGGATCGTTCGCATAATCGCAATAATCTGTAATTTGAAAATGAATTGTTAAGATTTTGTTATAGATGACGTTTTCGTTTGGGTAGTGGGGAGAAGCGGCGCGTATATTAGAATACAAGATAGTCGGATGCGACATTTATAGGTAAGCGCTCTAACAGAAAAATTCGGTGCAAGTGTAGTTAGAGGTAGTGTGCAAGTGGATTTTTATTTTATTAATGGCAGTCTGCATATTCAATAAAGGTATTTTATTTCTCTATCGATAAAATACGGGTATATTAGCGCTATACACATGATGACTCACCAATCGCGGCGCAACCTTTTCATTCATAATATTGTGTGTTACGATGGATGATAATTATTCGAGATAAAGTCGCGGGAACGATTTGTTCATATGTATAAGCGATGTGTGTGATTAATTCGTTTACGCGGTTTCGGATACGAGTTACGCTTTAAATACAAAAGTAAGTAATAGTTAAAGTTTGTTCCTTTCGTAAATTATGTCGCTTTTAAAGGTAATAGTACTTACTTTTTTCTGTTCCAAGTTTCTGTTGATTTATTACATACACACAAACACACGTAACTGTGGATCCTCCGAATATTACTAACGTGTCTGATATGTTGGGAGACCTCAATGCGGGTGTTGTTCTCCGGTCAGTCTGGTAGTAACCGCGCTACCTTGCGCTCCTTTGCAAATTTACCACCGCGTTCTCCGTGCTTTATTGATGCATCGTACGGGCAAATTTCGGTCTGGTATATCGTCGTACCTCTCGCCACAAACTATCGCCGGCAGTGGATTTCCGCGAGCGATTTTTTTTATCAACGAAAAAGTGAGTCACATGCAGCGTCTAACGAAGCCCACCTGTTGAATTTACTTGTCGGAACGCGCACATAATTCATTAACGTTTTTCGTTTATGTTACAGTGTTTACGATAAAGGCTCTAGAAGTTGGCCTCATTTTCACAATCTTCTTCGTCTTGCCCGCGGTTTTCTCAGCCCCGACGCTACGAAATATGGACACCATCGAGATGAAGCTGCAGAATCCTTGCGGTTATAGGACGGAGCACACCAGGCACAGCAGATCTGCCAAAGAGAAACATGTGGAGGAGCAATTCAAACTCTTCAAGCATGACTATCGTACCCAATGGGATCCAAGAATCAAAGCATTATACAGTGTTGTAAGTATTGAAAACAATCTTTTTGTGTCTATTATGCGTTTTAATTAATTTTCGCTTAGCAAGAATCACAAAACTTATTCGATGTTTATCTTTCTTTGCAGGCCACAAACTTATCCCTCAGATTCTCCGTTGATCTACCGAAGAAGGCTGTTAAGAATAAGAAGAAGACTTACGAACACCTTCAAGTCTACACTAAACTGTTCGATTCCTTGGCCAAACAGAATCACATCGCCACAGCAGGGAACTTCACGCTAGAAGAGAGAAAAGACATATTCGAGGCCTTGACGGCGTCCTCCATCAGGTTACTGTGCGTGATGTACGATGAGCAGAAGAAACATCCGAAACTGAAACCGAGAGTTAAGGATTTAGACAAACGGTTAAGTGTACCGCAGGATTTTACGCAATTATACGCGCAGGATTATCTGTTGCTTCATAACTTCGACAAATTTCTAAAGACGATGGACAGAGTAATTCCCTACCCGAAGAATAACAAGAAAAAGAAGAACCAAAAACAAAACCCGGATAAAACAGGAAAGAATCAGGTCACACCAAGAACTAAAAATCCTACCCAAAAAAATAAAAGAAAGAACCCAAAAGTGACAAGTTAGTATTAAAATATCCAAGTAGTTTAGTAGGTAATTTCTGGGAATACTCATGTACTGTGATATGAAGAGATAGAATCAACAACAACTACACTAATTATTACGGCTGTGATCAACATAGAAATTAATAATTTATTTATGTATTTATTTAATTTTTTTTTACAATTGAACTGCATACGCATATTACTGAAAACTTTGTGTAAAACGTCTAGTGCGACACTTGAATTGGAACTATGATTTACCACGTATGGATTCCAATTGGATTTTCCTTAAAGTTGCACCGGGCGTTAAGAGAGACTTCATCATCTATATTGAAGACTTACTCACTCGCATTTAATTCATGACACTATTTATTCCATTATTTATTTTAATTTAATATTTTAAATCATTCAAGAATCATTTAGAAGTAGTTCTTAAACGCAATTATCCACCAAATTTGTGATAACCTGTCGTCTGTCGTGATTGCTAATAGTATTTTTTACAGGTACTTTCTTTGAACATATATATTTTTTCTAAATTTATTAAAATAGAAAGCCCAACATTTTGTTTTATGATGTTAGGAAATGTAATAAAAAAGATCTGGAGTTTGTATTACTTGAAGAAAGTACGCCTTCCTCAATGTATAAATAAATATACCTTTCAAGAAAAGTATTATTCGATTTAAGTTCAGTATATTTAAGTAATTTACTCATTCCTCTTTATTTATTTCATGTTTTTATGCTTAGTTTTAGCAGTGCCACTATTTATTTTCATTGTAATTTATGTCTTAATTTATGAACATTAAAACTTTTACATAAAACTAATTATTTGTTTCAATCCGATTAGCCCAAATACAACATTTAATCGATCTTCCTTATCAGGAAAATTTAAAAATTCACAAAAATTATTATACAATTCGAATTTCTAAAAATATCAAGCAAATATTTGAGCAAATAAATGATACTAAAAATTCCCCCTAAGTGTAATTATTACACATACTTAGACCTTGTTCAAATACGTGTGTATGTAAACAAAATTTGCTAACACAACATGTCACGACGTGATATCGCCCGTAATCCTGAATTTATGAATGAACGCTTATCTTAAATCGCTACGTAATAATACGTAATATTGGGAAATACTCGAAAGTGTTCGTTTCGCGCCATCTCCGAACAAAAGTGGTTAACTAATATCAATCACTCTACAGAGCCCTACTGCAAAATCACAAGGAATCCTGTTATGTAATATTACGAAGCTGTTTCAAGTAATTCTATTATACAGATTTCTACGCAAATCAGCTAATGCGTAATACAACTGCTAATCCCTATTCCATATGAGTAAGAAAGAAGTGCTCGTTTAGAATATTCTAGCTAGTGAGTAAGAGGTGTCGCTGATGACAGTTTATCCGCAATATATTGAATTATAAAGGCAGGAGTATTATATAATGAATAAATTTCTGTAGTATCAGGGCTTCATGATAGCTAGGAATAATTTCAACTCAGTCCGCTTGATAAATACTTTATGTTTATTAAAACATAAAGGTGAAGAGTATTTAATTTTGGCAATCTAAGATGTGGATTATAGTCATATAAGAATTGAAGGTGTGTTAAATATAACAATATATTATATTGAATGCTTAAGTTTTAAAAACGCTTAAAATGTTAAAACTTTTAATAGTTTATAAAAAAAATCTCTTAAAACCAATTCCTTATAGAATCACTTTATTAAGAATCTGTTTAACTAATGCACACTTACAGAAAGGTGTTATTGTTATGCATCAACATAACAATTCTTATAAACCGCGGTTTAAAAGAATTACTTTAATTTTAGCTGTATGTAGGTATAGATAAATTTAATTAATCAAATAAACAATAATCTAACTATCAGCATAAAGAGAGCGAGTTAAGCAAAAAAAAAGATAACGAAAAGTTACAAAGATATGTTGTTGCAAACAACATTCTAGGACAAACCATTGCGCCATTCATAAGAAAGAGATCCACAGCCGTCTTGTGCCGGCGCTAAACTGCCGGACATGCCGAGGGTTGAAGCTGCTGCTTCCGAAGGCGCTACAGTAAAACCAATACAAGGCACCCTGATTCCTATGCTTTCTTGTCACCTATTAAAAACGAATAATAGAAAAGTATTCATATAAAACCAGCTTCACACATTCAAAATATCACAAAAATATCTTTTTAATGCATTGACAAGCTGTTTTAATAAACACAAAATTTTAAAATATTTCAAATAAGTCATGGCGTCCCATAAACTAATAGGACATATTTTATCCAAACATCTTGTATAGTCTGTCCATCGGTATAACGATTTGACTTTTAATGATTATTGGGGATTATACACTACCTGGTGCCGAGTGATTATGTAAATGATCAATTTAAACTTTATTATTCTAAAGTAAACAATTCAAATTGAAGACCAGATAATTATTTGTATATTATTTTTTGTGATAATCTGTCACTGCATTTTAACAGTTTATCAGCCTGTATGTAGTAATCTTTCTGAATACGTCGCTGTAAACCAGCCGTGCTCGAAAAGTATTATAGCGGTTGGGTAGCATTTATTTTCTGAAAATTGGGTGCTAATAAATAAGTAAAATCGTTATATCTATGGACAGACTATAATAAATGTTTAAATTTAATCCAGCTAAGTAATGCCTATAAAAATAAACTGAAATTTTAGATAGATTTAAATTGGTTAAACAAAAGGAAAAAATCAAGAAATTTCACCGTAATTACAAACTTTGTTCATTTGTGCAAATACATAGAACTCTTTTACATATTCGAAAGATTAATAAGGAAGTACGTAAACCACTATATGGATAATTTTCAAATTAAATAATCGGTTTCTGTCGACTGTTATTAGTTTATACTACATAATCATCTTTTATCATTACATAGTGATTATGTAACAAATACTTTTTATTTTATAAATTGTAGGTTTAGGTGTACGCCTTTTTTGGAGAGAAATTGCAGAATTGTTGCGTTGGCTGTAAATATGCATTAAAACAGTTCCTGTGATAATAATTGAGTGGGTATACGTCATATACACTGCTGGCAAGATTTTCAATTGATTGACGAAAAAACTCATTGCATTTCAGGAGGTGTGGCTAAAGCGTGTATCAAGTCAGCTAATATATTTTTACGCAACATACGTATATATGAAAATTCAGTCCCCAATTCGTAGCTTAGCCAGCACGGTGTATGTACCAACCTGAAAAAGTTTTGTACGATCTCTTTGGTATGTAAGAAAATTAAGTAAAGGTGTGTAAGACGCATTTAGGCGAAGTTTGGCATAAAATATTAGAAACAGTTTTTAAAAATAAGCATAAGGTAAACTCGAAGATCACACATTTTGTGAGTTGGAATTTCATATTTGGGAAATAAAATCTGCTTGGTTTAAAATTAATTTTTAGTTTACCTTCGATTTTTTAACATCAAGTAGGCTTTCACAGTTCAGCAAAAACTATTTTGGTTTCAGGTAAAATACCTTTTTTGTTAGCAGTATGCCAAAGTGTTACTAAGAAAAGTTGTTCTGAATGAAAAGTTATGCATAACTTCATAAAAGTTTAGAACGATCGGCCTGCTTTGATTTTATCAATTACGTCCCAAATAAAGTACTTTTTCCATATTTTTCGTAGTACGCCAATGTGTTACTAAAAAAGTTGTTAGGGACGAAAATATATTGCATTGTACAAATTTCCAAAAAGATCAAGTAAATTTGATTAAATCCACGTCGTAGTAAAGCAGACAATTGAATGCCTCTTTCTAAGAAAAAATAAAGAATGGACCAATAATTTAACCATGTCAGATTACACATCATATATTTACTTTCTTGTGGCGGTGACTGTTGGTTTCTATACCAACATATGAAGACACATGAGATGCTATTAGTTGTAAACGTTAATTTATAAAAAAATAAAACTATGTTTCTATAAAAAATTCTGTGGTTTAAAATGTTCAACAGTCCATCAACAGAACAGCAGTCGTTGGCTATGGTCTCCATCTTCTAACTTATCGCTTTCAATGATGACCGATTATTATTGTTCAAGGATTCTCTCACTACAGCACTACAGATAGCAAGAGGGCCTGCTCAATGGAGTGATACGCACTCGGAGAAATATGGAGAACGATTACAACTCCTACATGAGAACCCCACTATCTTCGTTATTTGCACAAAATACTAAATTCAGTTTTTATTGTAATATGTATCTTCAGTATTGTACGTCAGCCAACGGAGCCCAGCGCCTTTCTCAACGAACTCGTGACGTTGAATGCGAGTGGGGGCGTTGATTCCGCCACCAGAACATAATTCTACTATAACAGTCTAGCTGCATCTTCATGATCATGAATTATCTTTTTCTTTTACCACACTTCCTGTTTTGGAACACTTTTGCACATTTTTTAAGTCCATTAACAGAGTAATTACCATTGGAAAGCGCTCTTGAAATCTATTAATAACATAAGCAAAAAATCATTCTCTTAGTCCGTAACATTTGATTAGGTAAATGCGCTGTTTCAGCGTCAACATTTTGCACATTTGTACAATTGCACCTTCAAGGCTTTGACTTTTATTTAAATATTGAGCTTTGTTTGCTTGACTACGACGCGCATTTAATAAAATTTACTTGATTCTTTTTTCGTCGCGACAAAATCAACGCAGTGACAATTTCAAAGGTCTTTGACTAGTTTAGAGTTATGGTGGAAAAATGTGGAAATTGTGGAAGAAGCCAAATACGATAATCGTTAGTATTTAATGCCAACTAATAAATAATATGTTTTTCTTAAGTAGTGACAGTCAATTGTTTGTTTTACTACGATGCGAATTTAATAAAACTTAGTTAATCTATTTGAAAATCTGCATGAAGTTATAAATTTTCGTTCTGAACAACTTTTCTTTTGGAATACTGCATAGTGCTAACACAAAAGGTTTTTCACCTGAAACCAAAATAGTTTTTGCTCATCTGTGAAAGCCTACTTGATATTAAAAAATCGAAAGTAAACTAAAAATAAGTTTTAGTCCAAGCATGGCTTACAAATATGGAATTCCAACTTAATTCTAGATACTTATTCGTTGCATGAAAGCATATGGGTGTAATGAATCTCTATACATTATCTAAATATAAAAGTATATCTAATAAATTGTTTAGGATTATTTATTATAATTAACAAATGGGGTACCTATCACTTGTTTCTTTTTTTCCTAAAGAAAGAATGCTAGAACTTGTCGCTACACTTTAGAAAATTTTTGAAGAATATTATTCAAGTGTTTGTTCTCTTCCAATTTATCAAATCTATTGAGACGTCAATAAATTAAACTAGGTACGTTATGAGAAATCGAATACGGAAACGATACTTGTAACACCAAACTAAAGATTACAAACTACTTCCCCTTGTGCAGAATTAAATATTAGCTGCGTGTTGCTTTGAATAAGGTGGATGAACTTCTTACAAATAATAAACAAAGTGGGGACAATAAAAGTTGTAAGCGAATGTTCAAAGTAGATAGAAAGTCCTCGCCACTGTTTAGATCAACAGCTGTTAGTGTTCGTGTTCGGTAAACGTGGGAAGTGCAGACCATGAAGTTCTTGTCGTTTCTTGTACTTTCATTGGCCGTATTAGCTAACGTTAGTGGATACCCCCGAAAGGGCACACACAGTAAGTAGCAAAATAATGAAATGGTCATAATTTTGAAATAGAATGTTACAAAGTGCTTGCGAATTTCTAAAAGTATGTCAATGTTTACATCTTTATTTGTACAAGTAGGTTAACTGCAGCAGATAATGACGAATCGAATGAAGAAAATAGTGCAGTGCAGTTTAAATGTTATATCTACATAATTTTTGTAAAATTTATCTGCAATAAATTCACATTGACATATTTCATTTATGCAAATTAAAATTGAATTCTTATTGTGTGCATCGATTAATAAACCACCACAGCTTGAATATGTAACATTCTGTTCTGCAGAATAATATAATAAAAAATTTCGTATATAATTCTAAGGGAGTAACCTATGATCACCATCAGGAAATATTGTTTATATTCATTGTGTGCCAACAACCTTGGTTTTAATATTTGTAACACCTTCAATTGCAGAATGGATAATTGAAAAGTTTTTCCTGTTATAGTTGTTGCAATTATATAATTAAAGATTGCAATAAATGTTCCATAAAATAAATTGCAATGAGTTCGTGCACAATAACTATTAAACCCATTAGATTTTTGTTTTCATTAATAGCTTTTGCGTTAGGTAGGGCAACTTATCCTGGCAATGAAATATGATTAATCTTTTGCTGTAATTATGAAGTAAAAATTCTACTTTGATGTAGTATTTTGAATTGTTTTATTCTTCGTAAATACAAATACTTACACGCATAGCTGCCAAAATAGTATATAGAAATTTTAATTATTACCTTAAGTAGTATATATAAATTCATTCACTAAAAACGCAACAATAAGCTAGCAAAACACATGAATAATACCATCAATTCCTTCCCTCTAAAACAGAAATTATCAATATTGTACTTGTTGAAAGATAGATAATTAATCTCCTGGAGTGGTGTCATTTCTTGCATTGAAATTACTGAATTCGGGAAACTGTCGATATAACTAATTCGATAGTTTGTGATCAGTGCCCAGAGCACGTTACGAATAATTGAATAAAATAAATTCAGATAAATGTTAATTCCTCACTTCTAATTCAAAATTAGTTGGTAATCACAGATTAAGTAATATGACGTCCATTGATGAGATTAAGCATCATAGATTTTTAATATTAGCAAAAGTAATCAATTATAAAACTAATATTTTAGTACTTACGTGGCACAGTAATTTACTGACTAAATAAGCAAGATATTAACCGGCTTCGTGGGTATTAAATCTAATAAAGAGAATTGTTCCAACTGTCTAAAGGTATGGATTTATTTATTAATAGAGATAAGTGTTTCTTTATCCATAAAGGAATAAACTTTCTTTTAGAAAGAAATCTTTGTATGGAACCAGAGAAATCTACCATTGAATTTTACATACTTTCTTTCATTGAAAGACAGTCTACTGTATTAAAAGAAACATATGAAAAAAAGATTGGCGTTAGAAATACTTTGAAGCAAACAATTATGCTTACGAAATTATTACTTTGGTTCAAACAATTTCTTCTATCAGTGGAAACCTGAGCTTTAGCTCATCTTTCCGCGGTGACATATTAAATCTAACAAAAATAATTATTTCAGCCGAAGTAATAAGTGTAAGTAAATGCGCAAAAAGACAACCTGCTTGGGTTTAAAGAAATTTTATGTTGTGTTTGAAAATCATATTTTTTTTTTGACAATTTTTTATTGTTTTTTTTTTACTTAATTTTTAATAAAAGCGACCATGTTTGAAGCTAAGGGAATATAATTGAAAAAAATACGTATTTTCTTATTTGGAAAACGTGTTTTTTTTAGTTAGTGTAAACAACATTTCAGTGGAACAGCGAAATAGACTTAAAAAAAGCCCAGAATAGTGTATACCATTCCATGTTCCTTTATCTTCACGTTTCGTTCAAAAATCGTAATTCAGTATGTATTCGACTAGGTTCCGCCTACTTCTTCCAGCTGGCGACGTAAGTTGCGCGCGAGGGCGGCGTTTCCGTCAACAGAGAGTACATGGACTGTAGTGTGATGCCAACTGTTTTACAAGATATCTGCACAGATGGTACATAATTGTATACATATATGCAAATGCATAGTTTCATAGCTATCGATGCTAACTCAATTTAATGTTAGTAGATTAGTAGTGACAGATATACATACATACATGAGGATGCAACAGCAAGTTTCAAATGAACTATGCTCTCCATAATAGGACTTATACACCCAGTAAATTGAAGTAAAGGGAAATTAGAACGGTGAATGAATACTTCCTATTTTGTGGGTTGATCGTTTTCAAACGGTTGTCATTGAATAAATATGTGGTAGGTAGATACCGCGCAATAACAATAATGAAATTTCATGCCGTGTGATTTCTTTCCGCAATGTTAATTACGAGTTTCGGTTTCGTTTCACATCGCGCAAATAGGTTCACTCTTGTAGAGTTTTAAAAGTTTTGCCTACTTCAATCGGGAGATTTCATCAGAGCTACCAATAAGGATAGAATTACGACAGATGTCGGATTTTAGATTGATTAATTAAATTTTATGATATTCGCGGTCTCCATTAAATAATGACTGAGATAGCCTAGAAGTAAATTGCTATCGTCTATTTAAGCTGCCCGAAATAAACGGAAAGTATCTACTTACCGGACTTTCGCAAAAACTTATTTCCATTGCTAGCGGACCCATACAAAATGCGAATTGCCAAGGTATGTGGGTACTGTAAAGATAAATTTTAGGGCATACGATATGGTATAGTGTCGTAATTTTTTCTCTAATTGAAGGTAGTACCAAGTAATGTGATTCAAACCATTTGGTTTATATGAATTATACGAAAAATATAGTTGCAATATAGAAAAGAAGTTCAGCTAAAATTTAGAGATTTGCAGTGAATTTGTGATCCGCATAGGAGGAGAAATACAGAAAATAACTACAGTAGTACCCCGTTATCCGCTGACTCCGTAACCACGGTTTCAGTCATCCGCGATTTACCTATGATGAGCAGAAAACGCGTTATATCAATAAATACAGAAACAAATAAAGACATTCGAGCCTTATTAAAAGGAGCATATAGGAGCATTTGTCGATATATCGTCGTATATGTGAGTCATCCCCTGAATTCGGCGCTCTCTTATGATAAGTTAAACAAGTTGGAACATGCTTAAGGTGCCACTCGCTTTTACTTGTACATATAAACGCTCCTGTTAACTATGAGTTTAGTACTACTATTCGAATTGTCGGACAAGACAGTGCTAGCAATAGTTTTTAAATAAAGCAAGTAAATTTGAAAATCATTTCAAAATGGCTTCTAAACCAAAAAGAAAACGTCAAATGCTCACTATTAGTGAAAAAATAAAAATCATTAATATGAGTGAAATAGAAAAAAAATCTATTGCAACTATTGATAAAATATATAATAAAAACGAATCTTCGATACGGGAAGTGTTAAAAAACAAAGACAAGATTCGAGCTAGTTTTTCTAGTGCACCCCAAACTGCAAAAGTTGCAACCACAATACGTAATAAAGTGTTACTTAAGGTATAAGATGCCTTAAATTTATGGGTGGAAGATATGAAAAGAAAACATATTCCTATCGATGGCAAAGTGCTATAACAAAAGGCGTTGGTTTTATATGAAGATATGCAGACCCAAGATTATACTGAAGAGGTAGGAAAATCATTCACAGCTAGTAGGGGGTGGCTGCATAGATTTAAAACTCGGTTTAATCTAAAAAATATAAAAATGACAGGGGAATCTGCTTCGGCTGATCATGTAGCTGCCGCCCTGTTTCCAGAAAAATTTAAACAAATTATTGCAGAAAAGAATTGTCATCCTAAGTAAGTTTTTAACTGCGATGAGACTGGTCTTATGTGGAAAAAATGCCTCAACGGATTTATATTCATAAGACTGCAAAGAGTGCACCAGGCTTTAAAGCAATTAAGGATAGACTTACCTTGATATTTTGTACAAATGCAGCTGGTCATATGATTAAACCTGGACTTGTTTACCGATCACAGAATCCACGTGCTCTTAAATACAAAGATAAAGCTTGCCTGCTTGTGTTTTGGCAATCAAATCGAAAGGCGTGGGTTACGGCTGTTCTATTTACACAATGGTTTCATCAATGCTTTATTGCGGAAGTGGAAAGATATTTGGAAAAGGAAGAATTACCATTTAAAGTGCTGCTGATACTAGACAATGCTCCTGGGCATCCTGTGTCACTAGGCATAGAAAATAAAAATGTTGAAGTGGTTTTTTTACCACCTAACACGATCTCATTGCTTCAGCCCCTTGATCAAGGTGTCATTAGATGCTTTAAAGCCATATATATTCGACAGGTTTTCGAAATGCTGTATACAATGGCTAACGAATGCTCTGATATTGGGCTCATGGAATGCTGGAAGTCATTTACAATTGCTGACGCAATTCTATTTATCAAAGGAGCGATGGCGGAATTAAAGTCAGAAACGATAATAGCATCGAAAAATCTGTGGAATGACATCGTAGTTAGTTCTTAAGACACACATGATATTAATTCACATCTAACAACGATATTTAACATAGCGCAGAAAATAGATAGAGAAGGATTTAACGATATAACCAAAGAGGAACTCGGTGATTACATAAACGATGAGGATCAAGTATTCACCAACGAGGAATTGGTAGACCTTGTGAAATCTTCTCCAGAAGCGAGTGACGATGAGGATGAGGGTCAACAACAACCGCCAGCATGGACGCTTGAAAAATTTTCAGCGATATTTCGAACTGCTCAAAAATTAAAAGAACAGATAGTAGAATATGATCCAATAATGGAACGCAGTATAAAAATTACTCGCACTATAACAGACGCCTTGAAACCATTGGAGGATTTGTTTATTGAAATGAAAAGACAAAAACGACAACTACCAATAACAATGTTCTTTGAAAAAGTCGACAAAACTACTCGATAATGCACAGCCATCAACATCGTTTGCTTCGGATCTAAGTAAACAATCGACTGCTAACTTGGACTTGGAGGAAGATGAATGAATATGTAGCTCACGATGATAAAGTTTTTTTTGTTGTGTATGTAAATATGTACTATATGTATGAACTTATATATTTATTAAACTTAAATTCTATTTGTGCCACAGCACAAGAATATTTATTTATTTATTGTTTATTTATTTTAAATAAATATTATATAACTTATTTTTTCTTGTTTCATTGTTTTAACTTTGCTTCATATTTCATATTGTATTCGGAAATAAAGCGTTCGCTACTATCCGCGGTTTTCAGTATCCGCGAAAGAGCACAGAACCAAACCCCCGCGGATATGGGGGTACTACTGTATATTTACAAATGGGTTACATAACACTATTACTTTACAAAACCAGTAATATATAAACAGCTTACCTTTTTGAGATTTGATAAAAACGTATTCTGAAACCCAAGGCTTGACAGCATTTTATCATAATGCTAATATTACTATATTTATTTTCGATTTGAGCCGTCTTTGTACAGACACACTTTTTATATATACTTTAATAAGGATACTGCACCATAAGAACGATATTAGTGAACTAATTAAGAAATATCTCTGCAAATAATTTTTCTAAAGGGGCTTTGATAGAACGTAAGCATTTTTACGCTTGTCAGGCATAAATAAGGCGTTGAAAGGATCAACACTTTCTCCAATTAAACCTTCCTAATTTAAATTTTACAAGACACGCGACACGAACGAGATCGCGAAATCTGATTTTATTATTCGCAACGCAAATCTAAAATTCCGTACCAAAACTAGCCTGCAATTGCCTAAACTTTCGCCCGAGTACTTTTCGAAATAAATTGCCTAATACTCCAATGGAGAAGTATGTTCGCAATCACCTAATCTGTTATGAAATAACAGCAGATCTAGAAAAACGGGAAGTGGATTCACAATTAATCACCAAGTAAGTATACACGTTAGTTTCTAATTGTTTTCTTGTAGCGTTGTCTTATTTACATTAATAAATCAATTTCGCAAAAGAATACGATTCCGAAAAGTTTAAAGTCTGTGCGGATATGATTTGAATATTATTTGCCTTGCAAACTTATGGCAGTTTATTTGTTTTATATAACGCCAACATAGATTCACTTCCTTTTGTTGAGTTATCTCTTGTATATTTGGGAATAACACATCGATTTGATTCGGATGTAGTAGCAAATCATTTCAGAAATGAGATAGTTGAGACAAGAAATACTCATAATACAATTAATTATATAATTAATTTTAACTAATTTAATAATTAACTTGGTATAAGGGGACAATTTTTTGTTATACATATGTTACTGACCTACATATAGCATACCATTCGCTGCTTTATTATCTGTTATTTTTAATTAACAATACCTATGTGATTGAATTGATCTCTCTAATCTACGAGATAAGCATCCAGACTGTGTTCACTGATTTTAACAAAATTAGTCGCAAATATAGAACCAGGGGAGTGTTACAAATCTTTAGTTTCCGTAATGGCGAAACCTTTTAAGAGTTCACATCTATCCCTGAAATTTCGACGACTTTCAGTTTTTTTGCAATTTATATCGTTGGCATGAAGAAAAAAGTGAAGTTGTGAGTACACCACTGAGTTTGTCTTTCATAAGTATATAAACAAATTTTTCTTTCACCCTTTAACAGTAACCTTCTACCTCTTGTCAAAAGAGGATTGAATGCAAGGTATTTTCACAAGTAATCTTCTAGAAATATCAGTTTCGAGTTTATATCTATATGCTGTTTTATTTCTAACTTCTTACCACCCCTAAAAATTAAAAACAAATTTAGTGCATATGGCGAAGATGAATGCATATTGTTATTTATTTTCTTATAGAATTAATTTTAGTACGTATACGTCAATAGAGGAAGCCTTGCATTAAACGTCCTATGAATCAATCATTAAGGTTATGAACTATAAAGCCCTCTATTACCAGATGGATATGTTGCATGATGAGAAGTCACTGATGATCTGCTCAGGAAGCTACACGAACAAGCATACAATGTCCAGGGTCATACAGATGACCTAGTAACTGTAATTAGGGTCAAACAGAATAAAATTCTATTAAACCGTATGTAGAAGGCCCTCAATATTATTAGCGAATGGCGCTTGAAACAAGAGCTTCAACTAAATGGTATTAAAACTACAATTGTACCATTTAAAAAGAGGAAGAAACTACTTTTGGATAAAGTATTTCAACTAGAAGTTATATATCTGGGAGTTATACACGACCAGAGACTGAATTGCAACAAACAATTAGACAAAATTAATTAAACAATCAAAAATGTATATCTATTACATCAGGCCGCCATAAGACCCATGGTTACCTACGCTTCTATGGTATGAAGGCCAAAACTATAACAGAAAGCGATATATTCTAAACTACAGAAACTATAAAGAATAGCCTGCTAGGAAATTATAGCGCACTTGTCTAACAGCAGTGATGGAAGTGACATTAAATATCACTCCTCTTCTTTTACAAGTCAGAAAGGTAGTGGTCCTCAGTACTTACAGGCTAAAGTTGGCGCACTACTTTCAAGACAGTGACCTTGTAGGACACCTCGCGGTCCCACATGACCTCAAATTAGAATTAAGATCACTTGAAATGCCAACGGACATTATGCCCCTTAAACTAACGCAAGCATTCAAAGTGCTGATTCCATGTTATGAAGAGAGGAGGTCTAGGGGGTCCAAAAATTGAAAAAGATTAATTGGTTTGGTAGATAGATTGATCCAAGTGGAACAAGGGGTGGGTGGCGGAGTTATTGGGCAAACTACCATCTCTCAGTAGCTTTAGGGCACACCCCAACCATTTTTCGGTAGAAATATTTGCATTAAATGTTTGTACCCGAAGAAAAAACTCGAAAAAATATTAAGGGAGGATTTACACATGCATTGATAACCAGGTCCAGCCGTCTAAGTTTTAAAGTTTAGGTTGTTATGGGAGTGCTTAAGTAACGTAGGATGACTGGATAAGACGAAGAATGTCTCACTAGTATGGGTACCAGCGTAATCCCACATTAAAAATAATGAGATGGCTAATTAACTGTCTAAACTAGGGGCCAGTAGTTTCCTCTATAGAACAGAACCCACTCTGGGTGTTTCTAAAACCCAAATCGGAGGTGAGCTTTTACAATCGGAGCATAAGGAACAGATATCCTACTGGAACAAATGTTTGGACAACTCTGGTTTTAGTTGGCTAACGTTTTGATAAATGCAAACGAAAACTTATTCAGACTTGGCAGATTGGAACGAAGGCTACTTACTGGTCTACTTACCGGCTGATACCTTTTGAGATACAATCTCAAAAGGCTTGATAAAGGCTTTAAAGATTAAGCATAGTCCAAAAGTAACAAATAGTGAAACATTAACGCAAGCTGTAATTTAGCAAACCTATTACACCTGTTTGCAAAATTTAATGTTGTTTGTTCCTTTTTCTTTTATTTTATCATTTGATTAGAAGATGATATTAGGAATATCTTCGCCAAATATAGCTTTAAGACTTCAAAATTTTTTTATAATAAGTGACCCTCGCATTCGCAAATAGAATCAAATTAGAAAATAAGGTTTTATAGCACATTGGGTGTGTTTCGTTACCAAATACTGTTGTCAAATATCAAGTTTACGAAACTGATTGTGCTATCTTTAGATCTAATTTTAACGGCTATGTGCAAAAGCAAACAGAGCATAACAAATCGCAGCAAGATATTATAACCAATTAAGGGAAAAAATTATAGCTGAAGAATCCTTTCACTTTTAAAACTGCGCAATCTAGAATAACATATGTGCAAGACAAGCAATCTGAAATGCATAGGTACGAATCGGTATCTGCAGCAATATAAACATGCCCATTTTTACAACATATATAATATATTGCTATAATTTATGTACTGTAAATAGGTGTAGTAAATACTATGAATTAGCTTACAACACTTAACTCTCAGTGACTTAACATTTACTCTTAATTTTTCCATGTAATAATAATGATAATAATAATCCTTTATTTCCCAGAAAGAAGTTTACAAAACTTATGGAATAAAGTCAAAAATAAGAAAATAATTATAACTTAAAACTAACTAAATCACTATTACTAATAAACTAATGTATTATTAAAGTACTCTTCCAGGCTATAGTATGGTGTATTTATCAAATATCTTTTTAATTCAATCTTAAATGTATAAAGAGTTAAATTGCGCATTGCGCAAAGGAGTTTATTATAAATTTTAATCCCCATGCAAATTATACTATTAGATGTTAGACTTAATCTATGAATGGGTAAGTGTATATCTACATTACGCATGCCATAAGCATGCACAGCATTATTGTCCCGCAAGAACTTTTGTTTGTTTTTATGAATGTACAAAGATATTTCTAGTATGTACTGAGATACCACCGTAAGTAGTTGGAGATCTATGAAAAGAGGCCTGCATGACGTTCTCTGAGAAACTCCCAGCATGGCTCGAATAGCACTTTTTTGAGAGATTAAAATTTTGGTTATGGCGGTACTAGAGCCCCATACCAACAAACCGTATCTTAACCGCGACTCAATATCAGCTAGATAAACCATTCTTAATACATTTAAATGTATCATCTGCTTTAAATGACGAAGTTTATATGTTGATGACAAAATTTTGGAATTCAAATCATTAATGTGAACATGCCATTTTAGGTCCGATGAAAAATGTATACCTAAAGTTTTAATGGAATTAACTGAATCAATGGTTTCCTTGCCAATAGTGGGGGCCAATTGAGGCATAACACAAGTCGTTCGATTAAATGCTACATATTTTGTTTTAGTCGCGTTTAGACACAGCTTGCTGGAACTGAACCAGGTGTCTAACATGTTTAACGCACAGTCGGTTTTTGCTTGTATATTATTAGCGTCATCGTTTACCAATACAGTGGTAGTAGTTTTGTTTTTGTAAATTTTCTGACTTCTTCACTTGTTTGCACTTGATCAGAGAGTTTCCCACTGACAATAATATCAATTAAATCATTCTTTTTTAATTTGTCACAATCACGCCTGTATCGCACGCCATCGTGTTGACGTCATACATGTGTTTGATTATTGCAGTTACATTATAGAGAAGTCTTTGGGTTTTAAATAAAGGCATGAGTAAAATATACGTTGAAAGTTATGGAACCAAAAATCCAAGAGTGATATTTTTTTTATTATCCACAGCATATGGATGGATGCGGTTATATTGGAACATTAATATTGACGAACAGAAAACGAAACAAAAATGGTTAGATACCTTAGCATCAATAGACTTAAATTTTAAATGTTAGCTATTGCTTAGGCAAGTATTCTTTTATGTTTATTAAAAAAAAATATTAGTTGATACATGAAATTTTATTTGAAGAAACGTATTTTTTTCTAAATTCTATGCTTACTTTCCAATGTAAAGCAAAAATTTATCAATGATCGAAACATCTATATTAGTAAAGTTTAATACTTCTAAAACTTATACCAAAAAAATAAGCAATTAATATACATCAAAATACGATAAAGGTTACAGTGTAAATCGTGATGAATAAAAACGTTTCACTCCCACAAAATTTGCGTCTGTTAATTTGCATATATTTCCGCATACCAAGCATGTTGAAGCTATAAAGTCTGTTAGGAAGCAAATGAACCTCTCCAGATGTTAAATTGATCAAAATTTATGAATAGTTATGTAAAAGCTACATACCGTCTTGAAAATAACTTAATTTCATAAATTTGTGATATCGACGAACTCTGGAAAATTACTCTTACGTAATGTCAACATGAAGCTGGTTTTCAATCACAAACATTAATCGAATACTTTTGGAATATAATCTATAAATCAGCTGGAATACAAACTAATACACATTTCGATAAAAATCAATTTATTGTATCAAACAAAGCTAGTAGAAAGTGCATTGATTATACTCCAAGAGAGCAACTAAAGAAAATACATATTTAATATTTCATATTATTTTGTTGAGCTTTCTAAAAATACATTTACCTATGCGTACGACGTAAACTAACATTTGATAAGCTAATTGCACGCGCATGCTTTTACAATAACGGACACACCTACAGATACATAGATACGTAACATATCAATATTTGTCTTATTAAGTTTATGTTTGTAACCATAAATGACACTGACCATGACCGTAAGGAATGTTATATCTTAATGAATACATACCTATATTATGCTAGCTAAAACTAAAAAATGCAACTGGTCTCTGTATTTGATATCAAGAATGTTCAGGAGATAGCTGAAGATAAAATAAAACTATTATTGTGGAA
Source organism: Cetonia aurata (assembly GCA_949128085.1). Classification (NCBI taxonomy): domain Eukaryota; kingdom Metazoa; phylum Arthropoda; class Insecta; order Coleoptera; family Scarabaeidae; genus Cetonia; species Cetonia aurata. The sequence continues at coordinate 18,421,170 of OX421886.1, read as the reverse complement.
ATTAAACCACTAGTTGTGAGAATACTTGATAATAGGGAATAATACGGAAAAATAGGATTCTTGAGACCGAACTTTCTGAAAAAAAAGCAGAACTGTAGTTAAAGTTTTCGGTACAAATGTTGTGAAATACAATTTTGTGTTTCTCAAAAGACTAACTGAACTATCTATCTATATTATATGGTTTGCTTGCTTTGAATGTAATTCTTATCATAATTCCCTTACTTATAATTTACTCTTACTTCTTTTGCGTGGATTTTTATTTCTTATAAGTAATTAACAAACCATGGCGATATAGACATTCACATATTCTTTCATCGCAAACTAATACGAATTTGAATTGATGTATTCAAATTTGGCCATTAACAATAACCATTGTTTTTCTTTCTCTTTGTTTATGAATTCGTCACCATTGATAAGTATCAACATCCGACCTCCTAAGGTGATTAATCTGATTTAAAATTGCTATGCTGCTACGTCACACCTTTCTTGTTGCATTTAACGGATAAGGTATCGCAACAACAATGCTGATTTAATCTAGCACCTTTACTTCCATGCTTGGCTTCCGCCATCCACAGCTAATTTCCATATTATAATATTAATTTTTCCACATAGACGTTCCACCAATGTTTTAAGTGTTTGGCAATATTTCGAAAAGTGTTTATTTAAAGACTGTGCTAGTTATATAACAATATTTCAAGATGATGAAATTGCTAGGTTAAACGAACTCTCTAACAAGCTATAGATGTTATAAGTATGTGAAAGAGAAGAATATGGTCTGGGTTTATTGGCTCAGTTATAGTGCATGTGATTTCCGGTGTTAAAATATTGAGAAACTTTCTAAAGTTCTGTTTCTCTTTTACTTAGGATTTTTGATACCGTCAGGGGTTTTAATATTTGTCAATGGTTTAACCATGCTGTGTATGAGATATTTTGTGGGTAATATATTCCTGATCTGGAATAGATAAATTAAATTAGTGATCGAAAAATCCACGCTAAGTTTTACAATCATTTAAACACAATTTCTTTTACTTTGATTTTTTTTGGTTAGTAACTCCCTTTCATCATTCCAGGTCACATATACTGCTATACTTCATTATTCGTGTAGGAAATGTTACGTAAGAATAACTTATTTAATATAACAGCGCATACATGTGTATTTATTTAATAACATCATACTGTATTTTACATAAATGCATGGGAACCTTTTTATAAACTAGGTTACGCAAGCATCTTGCGCTTCTTTCTTACAATTAGGATCTTCAAATGCGTACCTTGCAGTCAATGTATAACACAAATAAAGTACAAGTTTATGATATGCATCTACGTATGGTAACTGAATTAGAACTTCTTTATATGGGAATGTGCCTCATTCATGTTGTCCGTGATTATACATTCATTATTTCTGTTAAAGCACGTAGACAAACTGGAGGAGTACATAATTTGCTGTCATATATCCACTACGTAAGTGCTATTGCCCTTACGTGCATGTTTGGAATTATTTTATTGCATCACATTTAATGATGCAATAAAATTTTAATTCTCAAAAATTAACATATTAATGAAAGAAAAAAGGTCAAGTAGTTGTCATTATTTACAAACATTGGAAGGTATCATAAACGCGGACTTGTATTCACTTTGGACCCGTTTATCTCCTCACTTTACAGTGAAGTGCAGTATCCGTCTTCTTCCTTAAACTTCACTTTTTTTTATTTTTAAAATGCTTTCAACATAGAAAAACACATTATCCGAACAATTCGATTTGCCATACCTATAACGTTTTCTAGTATCAAATGTTCTGCCTCTTCTTCTAAAGCTTCCTTCTTCGCATTCCAGCCTACGCATTCAAAAACTGTATGATGTTCATTATCCCTGTCAGAATTCTGATGCGGATAATTCATTCATTCATTCATAACATTAGGGTCGACACCTTTAGTCCAGGCACTTGAGCTAGGTGCTCATTGTACCGTTCTTATTAAATCTCTTACTTCCACTCGAGCAGCTTGGTGTTCTCTATAAAGCCCAGTATCTTGCCCACTGGAAACTTGCGAACCTTCGATACATCCAATAGCTCCAATAGATCCTTCCCGAAGTGTTTCTCCTCACATGTGCAGATTATATGTAAAGTCGTTTCCCTCTGGAGCTCACATCTTCTGCACCACGGTTTGCTTACTCGACCTGTGTTGTATAGATGCTTTTTCAGGGGACAGTGTCCAGTTACTAGTCCAGTAATGGTACGGATAAGCAGCATTGCAGCATTACCGACTTTACTCATTTTAAAGAGACGCAGAATAAGTCTATCTTCCCGTAATCTGCGTACCCTAGCATTTTTTCAAAGCCTTCTTTTTCTTATATCTCCTCCTTTCTCCAAAAACAAAGAAAAAACTTTTTTTATATCATCAGCAAATCAACCGATGTTATTCTAGCTACTAAAACCTCTTAAACCACCTCATATTTGCAGGACTTCTTTAAACCGTCGACATTTTCCTTCTGTGCTTCATCTTTTCCAATGTTTTCGCTCAAACCTCTGTTTCATAGGGTACGGTGGAATTCGTTAGAGACATATGTATCAATGTACTTAAAGAAAAAACATTTGTGTTTTGTGATGCAGAAAACACATGTGTTGTCAAAAACTAATTCTAATGGTTAAGTGAATTCCAGTATTTCACTGCTTTTGATCCAGTAATCCTTGCATACGTAACTTCCAAAGTGAGAGGATGTTTAGTTTGTAAAAGGAAGACTAATCTAATTGGGGGTGCAACGGATTTGCTGAAAGGAGCAATTTCTGAAAACGAATATTTTAGACAAATCTGTAATAATTACACCTGGTGATTTGAAATTGTGACCTATATTTTCAAAGTAAAGTTTGCAAACTGTCAGTGCGTAAAAATAGAATACTTGGAAAAAATCCTTTTGGTTTAAGTTATCATAAAAAGATACTTGAGGACAAAAATCTTCGAAGAATTAACATAGCATATAATTACTTTTGCAGGAATTAAACAATGTGCTTTATCGATTTTGATCCGCATAAGCCATAAATAGTGGTCTAGTTGCGGCTTTTACAAAATATGAATTCCATAAAAATTCAATTTTGATACTAGCGAAAATACGAAGAAAAAAAAAGCTTGATAAGGTTTGGCGCACAATGTATGAAGCGGCAAATTATGTTCCACATCAGAGCGAACGGTCCTATTCATTCTGTAGCATTTTTAATATAAACAAGATATGTCGTGTAACTTTTGGTGATTAGAAACTTCATCGACATAGCAGACGCGTTACTTTTGCGGGTTTATAACAACTGAGAGAAAAAAAGTAGTGATGCTGATTAAAGAAATTATACCAAGCACTTACGTTTAGGTTATTCTTTATCAATTTCTTTAGAAAATCATGTAGTTCGTAAGTAAGTGGTTGTTTTATATTAGTACGCACGTTAAATATGTCGCTAAAATACTGGTATCAACGTGGACAGAGCAATAACAGTTCAAGGATTACCGCTAAATTTTATCGATCAAATGGAGACTAAAGCACCCCCACAAACTCGACGACACTGAGCTTCCGATAAAATTTCGCAGCTGTAGTATTTAAATGGTGAATTAAAGATAGTCGCCCTTAAAAAGACAATAAGATTTGGAACAGTGGAAGGAGTTGCATTATTATTCGGTTAGCTAATTCTAAGATTTCCTTTGATATTGGGATCGTAATGTGCTTACAGTACTGCTATTTATCCAGTATTTCGCCTAAATTTTCGATACAGTTATTCAAGGGATAGGTGATCACCTCAATTAAGGAAAAAAAGTTAAAAAATAGAAAAGAAATTCGGCGAAACATAATGGTGAGCTTGCATTCTCGTTGAATCTGAATAGCTACATATAAAACGAGAAACCCCAGAAATATTCAACTACCGCATACCTAGCTTAAATATATACGTACACATGTAATATATAGTTTTTTAAGATTTAGTTCATACAAAACCATAGTTAAACAAAGACGAAAATTGTGTAATTGCATTCTGTCAAACTATAAAAATAAATATCTAGTCAGAAAGATTAAAAGTTAAACTTACAAAGATTTTTCTTTTTGGACCATTTTTACTTTTTGCAAAAGAGTACTTATTTAGAAAGTAAACTATGTGGAATGAAAATAGAATTACCTTATCTCACTTTTTCTTAAAATTTAATGTATATTTCTATTATGCTCTATATACAGTGAGCCAATTTCGCTTTCTATTACTTTAGCATACAAGATAGCAATACGACAATAATGTTACATAAGCGTTTTATCTGGCCTCAATGAAATATAAATTCTTTTAAAATATAGTGTATTTATGCATTTCCAAAAACTCTCGTTAGTTTTTATCCTTCCAACCTCATATTACTTTCTCTTAAGGATTAAATAGTGGCAAATATTTCAGCAAAGCATAAAATTTAGGCGATACGTAGATTATTGCTATGTATGTAAGTCTACCACGATTTTGATAAGTTCCTAAATACGTATTTCGCAATGCAGTTATGGAAAAGATGTTAAAATTGGATTTACTTTTATGCTCTTCATCAACATTTAAAGCATTTTATACGTATGTACGTGGGTAGGAATCAAGAACTATGGAGAAATTATTGTCGTACTATTTAAGTGAAAATTGACGTTAAGCTTTTTATTAAATTTAAGCACTTGTAATATATTTAATCATACAATGACAATAGTAAATCTAACCATTTTATGGCCCTTCCGTATTAAATTGCAAATAAATATTAATAATAATTATGTAATATTCAATTAAATATTAATTGAACCTAATTGAAAAATGCTGCTACGGTTTTTACATAATAAGTGAGGAAATCTAGTCATTATATTGATTTGGTGTAATTATTAGTTATAGCACAGGTTATAGTATTGCAATTTTCTTTTAAGATTAAGTACTATTTGGCTAATTATTTTCCCAAAGAAATAATTAGAATCCAAATGGATAAATGCAATTAAGCAATAAATATTCTACTTAGTGCTATAGTAGTACCTTTTAAAATATAAATACTTTCACACTATATTTCATGAAGGTACCTATAGTATTTTAATTTGTTTATTGCGTTTTAAACATATCGAACAGACGCACAGTGACATCCACAATATATTGTTTAACATAACAATAAAATAGGATATACACGAAATATTAAACTTTTGGATAACAGAAAATTGTTAAGAAACAAAATGTTATATACCTATTATTTAAATGAAGATACAAATCAACCCTAAAAAAACACAATTAATATTATTTGGACCGAAACAATCCGTAACCGCTATAAAAAAATTCCATTGATATACGTATTAATAATGAATATATTCAACCGGTAGACTGTGTTAAAAATCTTGGCATGTTCACAACTGCGCTTCAGCAATAACACGTCTTCGCTAATCAAAAAATCAGTGGTAGCTTTAAAATGTATATTTCCCCATAGAAATGTTCTAGATCTTGAAACGAAATCATTGCTGTGTGAATCACTTGTGCTTTCTCATTTTAATTATGGCGCATCAATTTATTCACCTTGCCTGACGAAGAGAGACCAATCAAGGATACAAAGAGTACAGCACTCCTGCGTTCGTTTGGTGTATGGTATGCGAGGCAGGCGTGGAGTTACACGAAAGATTGGAGAGGCTAGATTGCTCAACATGCGGAACAGGAGAATTTTGCAGTCTGCAGTGTTTTTCCAGAAGATCATTTCCAAACAAACATCCATGTATCTATACAGCAAAGTTGAATTCAGGCATCGCACACATGATTTGGACACACGAAGTAGACTCCTCATGACAATTCCTAAACATAGACTTTCAATGTTTAAACGTAGTTTTACCTACAATTGTGCTGTAACGTGGAACACTCGTATTTACCCTATCATCCGTGGAGTAAATTCATCGATTGGCGTCTTCCACCGTACCATGAAATCACATCTCCTGGAGGAGCAGTGAAATTTGGCCAGTGGTGTTTTCTACAATCTGCTGGATCTGTTGCGGGTGTATTGGTGCCTAGGGTGACGTTCTTCAGGAAGTGTTGTTCTCGGTTGTGACTTTCTCGGCTGTGACTCTGTTATTCTCGATTCTGACTTCCTCTAGTTTATGACTAATGCTAAATTGTCCTTACGTATAGCATTCTCTTTCATTTTTTTTAACGAGTATTATCATAATTTATTTTCGTGCATTCATTTCTTCATGTTGTTACAATACTTTTTTTTTATTTTAAGTTACATTTTGTTAATTTCTATTGTTATTGTATTAGGTTGCAGGAAGAGCGCCGAACGTACTCTGTACACAGGCGATGCAATCTTTTTGATGTAATAATCAATAAATACTATTATTATTATTATTATTATTATTACTTTCCAATATTTGTGAACGTTTTTATCATTGTAATTTCTCCAATGTTGTGTGTTGTAAGCGGTTCTGTATAGCCATGTAGAGGCATTATTTAATATCGTTCGTAATGAGTTTTAGGAATAAATTAAATAAAATAATGACTATTTAATAGCATGCACTCTATATCTCTTGGGTTTTATATATTCTACCGTATTACACCGAAATATGGAGACTTAGTTACTGAACACTCTTTTAAATTTAATTACGAGTCGAAACGTAAACGACTTATTTACTATATGTAACTTTCCAACTAAATTTGTTGCTGATAAGTAATCTTCTTGTTCCTTCTTAAAATTTGCTTCCTGTCTACAAAATTATGACGTTCCAGAACAAAGTCATAATATTATTCAAAACCACTCTCTTGTATTTATTCCACAATCTAAAGCACGAAAATTTCAATTAAATGCGTCAGAACTCACATATTGTATTTACGAGCCATTCCAAGGTATTTGGCAGATTCAGTGATAAATGTTATTAAATCGTATCGGTATTCCTTTAACTAAAGATGTGAGAATTATGCATAATGATTATTTAAACGATTTTTTTTTAATGTAACATTTACAGTGTATAGGAAATATTTGTGGGCCGAAAATTGATAAACATTCTTTTATTACCTGTGAACCGTTTGATTTTTTTCACATAGTTTTTATGCACTGTGAGAACAAAGTGAATGTGCCTTACGGCTCCAATGATATTAAAGATGTTTCGCAGGCATAGAAAATGTTATATCTATTTTTAGCTTTTACCATCGCTTTAAAATACCATTGTAACTATTTTTGTCCGCAAATTAATGCTAATGTTCCTATAATTTGATAATTATTTAAAAATATTTTCACTGACACTTTTACTACCTGTGAGCAATAATATTTATTACTGGACTAAATTATAACAACGTTTGGCGTAAAAAAATATTCGCACAGTACGCGAGGCAGAATATATACATTTTTATTTATCTAGCCACATACATATATGCAGTTTTAATTAGGTACTGCAGGAAATATCATACATTCAGCAGGATATTACACTTTTCATGAATCCAACCTTGTACTGATAAATCTTTTGTTAAACATTTTGAGAAAATTGTACTTAAGCTGTCAGTCAATCTTACAACCGCTGAGCCTCGCTTCCTATTTCTAACCGTCGCGTCGTGTCGCGTGGTAGATAACTGGCAATTGACGCAAGTAGCCACTGCCACAAATAGTGAATTTCACATCCGGATTGTCGACAACGTAATTAAAAGTAAAAGTGAACTTGAGTATATCAACTCACCGTTTAGGTTTTTCTTCTCTGTCTGTTTGTTACCTCTACCTTGTTCCCCTCTTTGGTTTCTGTTAAGGTACATACCTCTACGTCGATGGTGGACTGATTGTGAGAATTTAGAATACTATATTCTAATATTCTTTTGAAGTTTTTGATGTGGTGTACAGTAATTTTTGTAATTTTTTATTATAGGCTAATTTCTATTTTCTTTTAGTTTTCACCTCACAAGTTCGGAACGTTTAAATGATGGTATAAGTGTTCTTTCTTTTTTTATGCGTATGCACTTGTGATTCAATTTAAAATTACTGTTAAGAAGTAGAGAGAAAGAGACAACCAAAAATATTACGCTATTGTTACCGCTATACGTCCACCATACTATATTTACATGTCGGATAAGAATTCCTATTATCCTAAAAAAAAAAGAAGCCGAAATGGTGCTATGAAGGTTGTCCCAGCCCATGGATTACGACCTATAATCTTTATTTTTATAGAATTTTTGTGATGTAATTCGAAATGTAGTGTTTACTGGACATCAGCAACTATAACTTCCGGTTTTACAGGATATATAGTTAGTTTTGAAATGTCCAATGGAAAACGTGTAGGTATATTTGGATGTAAATATTTGGGTTTTACGTAATTTTACAACCAGTTATAATCTGTTGGTTTTAATTTCTTTGGTTACCGAAAATTTATTAGTCTTTATTCTTCAATCTGGAGTATCGCAAATACACAGAAGACATTTCAAGTTACTAACGTAACGTTAAGAAGTTACAAATACTACACTCCTTTGCTTCCTACACATAGTTGCATTGCGACAGTTTTTAAAAACTAATTTTCTTTAAAGAAAACTGCAGGTCATGGATCCTCTGAGTCAATTTTTAATAGATGAAATTCATACGACCTGGAGTGATACCAAACACTTCGCATTAATCAAAACTTGCTAAGTGTAAAGCAACAAATTTTAGTTTTTTACTTACCACCTAACTCATCTTACTTCACTCTAGCGAGTTCAGTTATGCACTGGATTCTGGATTCTGGATTTTAGGTCGGGGAAGGTGGTAAACACATGCACATAGACCACTCTTACCGGGACCATTGTGCTACCTCCCCTAGGTGGCGTCGTTCGCCCACAGCCTACTCGAGCCCAAACTGAGCGTGAACTCGAACAGAGCAGCAGGCAAGGCGCCACCAAAATCGGCCATACTGGGCCAGTACTCCCCCAGAATGGAACCTCTAAGTTGGACAAGCGCTGGGCAATCACATAAAATGTGTTCCGGCGTCTCGTTTTCTTGGTAGCATGCCCGACACAGTGGGCTGGTAGCCAAACCCATGCAGTGCATGTGTTTGTTTAGCCTGCAGCGGCCGGTAAAAAGACCCACAAGTTGACGTAAGTTACTGCGCGAAAGCTGCAGGCAGTATTTTGCTGTCTTCGGTGACGGCCTGGGGATGACCTCACGCGTTTGACGGCAGGTGGTTATGGATTTCCATCTATTCTCATGAAGAGTGGCAGTCCATTGCGTTATCATGGTGTTGAGTGTAGCCGACGAAATAGGAAGAGCTGGATCCGGACCCACAAAGTGGGAACGCGAGCCCCGCCCCGCCAGCCTATCAGCAGCCTCATTACCTAGGTTTCTTTTATGACCTTTAACCCGCTTGAGTGTCAGGGCATTATCGATAGCGACCGCTTCTAGGGCATTGTGACACTGAAGTACTAAGCCTGAAGTGATCCTATGATTATTAAGAGCCTTAAGAGCAGCCTGACTGTCGCTATGAAGGACAATACGCCATCCCCTAATGCCCTTTGCTAAAATTTCTCCGGCGCCGTGCAGGATCGCCAACACCTCGGCTTGGAAAACCGTGGCAAACCTGCCCAGCGCCAGTTCGAAATTGAGGGCAAGGTCCGAGGAGAAAACTCCTGCCCCTGTCCCCATTTTCGTTTTCGATCCATTTGTAAAGATGGCGATCAAGGATTGCAGTTCGATCTCAGGGTCAATAAGAACATGGTAGTGCCTGTTGAGGGCAAACACGGGAGGCAAAGTATCCTTTGCGGCACAATGGAGAGGCACCTTGGCGGCGGCCTCATAAATGATGCTCGCGTTGCTGCGTTCTCCCCCCGCCAAGTCTAGAAGACCCCGGGATCTTAATCTTATAGCCGCCCTAATAATCGCCGCCTCCTCCACAAACAAGTCCAGAGGGGGGACACATAGTAGTGCTTCCATTGCCGCCGTTGGCGTTGTGCGCATTGCTCCTGTTACACTAAGACATGCGATGCGCTGCACATGTGACAGTTCGTTCTTGGCAACCACTCGTCTCACCCTTGGCCACCAGACAAGAGCGCCATAGGTTAGCCTTATCATAGGGCCTTATTATGGCAGTGTACAGCCACAAGGTAATTCTCGGGGAAAGTCCCCAAGTCTTACCCAAAATGCGGCGACACTGCCAAAAAGCCATACATGCTTTTTCAGTTTTTCTTTTGACGTGCTTGGTCCAGCTCAGCCTCTTGTCAAACAGAACGCCCAGATATTTGTCATCCTCCGAAAGACTGATAGCAGTACCAAACAATTGTTGTGGTTGTAATTGTTCAACTTTCCTTTTGTTGGTAAAGAGTACCATCTCTGTTTTATCTGGGTTTACAGAGAGGCCACCCTCCCTACACCAATTTTCGATTGATCTTAAGGCGGTCTGCATTACTTTACAGAGCTCACCCTCGAATCTTCCATTAATTACCGAGATATCGTCCGCATATGCGATTGTGTAGCAGCCAGACACATTGAGCATACGGATAAGGTCATCTACCACAAGGTTCCACAGAAGTGTTGACAAAACGCCTCCTTGGGGGCAGCCTCAATCAACAAGCCCCCTGACCCTGACATTCCCCACATTTATTTCTACTGCCCTCTGCTCTAACATACGGCGCAGCCATCGCACAAGAATCGGCTCAACGCTATGCCGAGTGAGGGCATTAACAATACTGTTGAGGGACGCTTTATCAAAAGCTCCCTCTATGTCTAAGAATACACCCAGGGTAGACATTTTGTTGTCCAATGATATTTCTATCCGCCGCACCACTGAGTGGAGGGCAGACTCGGTGGATCTCCCCGGAATGTATGCATGTTGATTTGTGTGAAGTGTCAGTTATGCACTATTAATGCGCTAATTAAGTTATTCAGCTGGTTTCGCTGTTTGAAGTGAATAGCTTTCATAGTGTGAGCTGACCAAGATGGTGTTTACAAATCAGTCAATTAAATTTGGATAAAAAGTAAAAGCATATGTAAGCTGGTGCTGGCACAGAAGAAGAGTTAATGGTGTATCTGCCAATTATAATAAACAAGTAAAATATTCGAAGTAGACATCTAAGTAACACCTTCCTTTGTATTAGTATCTACAAAATTATTTTAGTTAATTACACCAGTTAATACTTATCAAATATAATTACTTATCACATTTCGTTTATATTGAAATAAATTACGGCTATATAACGAAGTAACAATTGATTTAAATCAGCAGTCGTATAAACTTTCGAAACACACGTATTGCACGGTATTTATATAATCCGGGAAATACTTCAATCTTGTATGAGGAACTAATAAAACTTATTTGTCATCATTCCAGACACATCCTTAAACGTCCATTATAGAAACTCTACAAGTTTTGGTTGATAGAAAATTATTTATTATCTATTACAGATCAAACTAAAGTGAATGCGGGATACACACATATGAAAATCTGCGGATGTAGTCTTTATACGTTCTCTGTTTGTAAACCTTTGAATAGTTTCTATTTTCTGGGGCGATAACACTTTCTCCACAAACACGAGATGTCGTCATTTTTACATTTGTCGTACCCTTCCGGAGGTGAAAAGTATGTAAATGTCTTGAATACAACGCTGAAAACGATCTATTGTAAACGCTTACAGTACCTTGTTGTTTAATAAGCTAATTTTGGTGTAAAAAGATATTCTTTTTAACGTTAATGGAACGCTATTGCTAAACACTGCTGGGACACTAACTATTACTAAAATTTACATATACATGCATTCGAAAGCAAATCTGAATGATAAAGTGGTTATTACATAATTAGTAAATAAGAACAACGACATGAAAATGAAAATTTGTCACTTTCGGAAACATTTACTTTGCGTAGGTTTGGAATGCTTAAGCGATGGAAAATTAAAACGATTGGTATTGAATTAGAGAGGGATGTATAATTAAAATTAAATGGTTTAGGATTTCGTACATTTTAGGATTTTTTCTATTATAGAAAAGTGCGGAACAATTCCCAAACAATTTTAAAGCCTACAGTTCGCAACAACATATAGCAGTTTGCGATAGTATATCGTCCAATAATAATACTGCATAGGTTAATCGCGCTTATTGTCAGCATAGCGATGGCTTCCCAATAAGCGTGACCGTTCTGTGCTGGTTACATTGTCAACCACGGTAGAACATCTATAAAAAGTAATTACAGTAATGTTTGGATAATCCCAATAGAAACTTGTCAGACCCTATTCGGATTAACAAAACGTTCGGACTATGGAAATCATAGAAAGAGTATCTATAATCCGAAATACGGATGGATTATACGCAGTGGTTGAAAAAAAATATTTATTAATAAGCATAAACCCTTACATCCTTCAATCGTGTGCCGAATTTCACGAAATTATCTGCTATAATTCATGAGATATTGCTACTTTTTAGTAACATTAGCCTTCATACATTGTACATACGATGTATGTACAATACATACATTGTGTTCATAAATGATTAAGATCAAGGTCAAATTAAAAGCGCGAAATTTTAAATTTAAGTTGGTAGTAAAATAAGTTCCCCCATCTTTACGCATAGCATAGCTTGGTTGTCATATCGTTTATATCACGTTTTGTTCGTTTTCGTCTATTTTCTACTAAAATTCATATTGTTTCTTGTTCGTTGTTGCCTTTTCTTTTTGTTGTTTTGGATATATTAAAAACCTGTTGTTATCAAACCTTTAAAACCAAATAAACACTTTTACAATTACTGTTAGGGAATTATTTGATTACAAGTACCAATCTGTATATCTGGTTGACTATGGTTCTCATCTTAATTATTTATGAACACACAATATGTACATAAAATCTCACTCTCTCGATATGTCAAAGTGCTTTATTCTGGGTGCAGATACTGAGAGTTCGGATTATGAGTATCTGTTCCCACAACTGGGTTGTTCGGATTATGGGAGGCTCGGATTATCCAGACATTGTTTGTTTGTTTTTGTTGCTGGGCGAACCTTCGGGTTGTAGAATACACCTTGACGCTTCAAGGCACTGACATCTATTGACATATTGCACCATCCCAACTGACATTTTGCTGAATCCGAAGGAGTTCCGAGAAAAAGGCGTGTTTTGATTTTTGTCCACAAATAAAAATCACCAACTTTATTGTATTATATTATCTCGATTCAAATTTTACCGAACCTGAGGGAGTTCCAACCTCTGGTAGAGATCTTTTATTTGCCAATTATCACATTAACGCGCGACCTCCGGTTTTTACTCCCACCCCGGAAAAAGACTGGGAATTGAGCCTCCGTGTATCGGATCGTCAAACAAGTTATATGGAAATGCGCATCACAGAAATAGTTTTAAATGAGGCAAGCACCATCTATACAAGAATGTATATAATCCAATATCTGTACTGGGCATGCTTTCAGAAGTGATTTATGGAGTTTTTTTTATAGAACCTTGCAATAATACAGGAGTTGCGTCCGACACTCCCAGGACACAGCGAAACCGTGTCTTGGGGCCAAGCGGTTTTCCCTCACAAAAAAAAAATAATACAGGTTAATAAAATAAAGAAGTGCCTACTTTTAATTAATAATAAAAATACTGTATTGCATTTTCATTGTGGGGATAATTAATTGGATCTATAGATGTTAAAACTTATTATAACTAGTTTTATATTTTCTGTACTATGCCGAGGTGAGATTACTAGCATTAACATATCTGCTATTAATTATTACTATCACACTGACAAATGTCAATGCTAGGTTTACCACTCTCACCAAACAAACTTTGGTGAGAGTGGTAAACCTAGCATAGACATTTGTCAGTGTGATAGTTATTGTTACACCAAAGGTTCCAAAACCCAATTACTGGATTAATTATTAAGCAGAAACAATTTGATGGCACTAATAGCTTCTGATAGTACTTCCAGGTATTTTTACAATATTTATTGTACTCCATATAGTGCAATATTTTGCAGCATACTGTGCTTAAAATACCCTATTTCTTTCTAACTTTTCTCGCATGTAGCTTGCGGCAATATGTGAAATGTTTAATTGTTATTCAATAAATGAAATGACTAAATTGCTAATATGTTTGGCAACTTGCGCCTAATTTGAGACTGATAAATTTATTTCTAACCCAATACACCTTGCCTAATTCATTCTATGTCATTCTGTAAAATAAGCTGATGGACAGACACCAAATAGGTGGAGCCGAACTGTCATGTAAGATATTTAGTGCTTAGTAAAGCCAGTAAAGCGTTCAGACCATGACTAATCTGGTAATTTGCTGGTGCAAATGTGTATTAATACAGTGTATTGTTTTATCAAGCAATAGATGTCGAAAAATGCATAAGCTAGGTAAACTGTTGGTTTTGATTTATAGGGATAGATCGTGTGGCTTATCAGAAAGGGTTTCTTTTTTTTTTAATAAAAATAGTAGTGCTACAGTTTTAAGCATTTTTATTATAATTACGCTCCATTACAAAATTATTACTACTTATCAAATTTTAATATATCCTTGTGCTGATTAAAGATAAATACGAGAATAATATTGTGGTAGCTTAACACTATCCCTTTAGCTATGAAAGCTAGCATTCTACAATATCAGAGCTTCTACCTCCAAATAAGAACCCCAGGAAGAGGTGGTATCTTTATATGATCTTAATTTTGAATAAATATGATTCAAGTTTTATCTTGTATTCTTTCACTTCCAACTGTTGAAAATGTTTGGAATGAAAGAAAATGGTTTTCATGGTGAGAGATTCAAACGTTTTTTTAGTGATATCTTTAAGATATATTAAAATATCTAAGTATGCGAGTATCCTTAACATAAGTTGGGATATTCATGCCGTAATAACAGATACATACTTCCTCAACATGCGCCATGGAAAATAAAGCCATTATTTCCTGCCTACATATATACTTTCTATCTGCATTTAAAGCCAAGTTTTAGAGACTTCACAGTACCTACTTATAACAAGCCACATAATAAATTCCCATCACTGATGCTTTATGCGAATTACAAAACTAACACACCCATAGTAAAATATGTAATAATTGCGATCGTGAGGCGTGATTGAGCATTAACGACTCATAGCGGATTAACTTATTACCTTAGGATATAGTTACATAGATTTTTTAAATTCCCCATTTCTTGTTTTATATATTCCATTGCTATGGGCTATTTCATTAAAATGACACAATGAATTATAAACAAGGAAGTTTTGCAATCGTATTTAATTACCTTTAATGTGGTCAAATTTGTTTAATTAAATGCCCGGCCTTGTATTTGTCACTTTTGCTTTTAAATTATTTTAGCATAACCGTTACGTTTAGTCACCGCATTTTATGCAAAATCAATCGTTTTTTTCTATTTGACGAATTTCTAAATTCAACACCTACAATTTAGTCGTTGGATTATTTTGCTACCAAATGCGGTAGCAACAGTTTTAGGTTCTATTGGAAAACGTAATCTTATTAGATGACGATCTAAATATATATCATGTTCACTGCGGGTGATTGCACTTAGTTTCGCAATCGACGAGACTGTAAAGAGAATGTATTGCTGATCTTTCAACATTTTTGCACTGTTGGTTTTTTTCCTTTCTTTTTAATCCATAGTAAAAGAGCGTCTAACGCTAGTTATTAATTGTACGGTTTAGCCGAAAAACGCTTAATAATGAAGCTTTTAGATCGAAATTCATTTTACGGCTAGTTTAATGCTAGATAGACACCCTAAAAATAGTTATGGTTGAACAGATGGAAGATATATCTACTGATTGTACTAAAAGCTTTGGTATATTAATGAAAGGTCCAAGGAACAATTGAAACAAATTTCTGTTATTTTCATAAAAACATAATTCCAATATCATTGATATATTATATATATCTTACAGCTAATTGTGACATCTTCTGAGATACTTAATTACCAAAGCAAAAAATAATACTCACAAAAGCTGGAAGTGAGTTGAAGATCGACATTTTTGTTGATGGGCATACTGATGATTGTCCCAGAATCATTGCGACAAGCGGTATTATTTTTAGAGAAATAAGAAGCAAGGTGTCGATGAAGATGCTTTGCAGAATCCTAAAAGATATAGTAGTAAACCACCCTCTAAGAAACTTACCCGAAACCATTTTTCTTTAAATTGCACCCCTCATTGCTTTGACTTTATGACTGTAGTACTAAAAAGTAGGAATACAAGGGTATAAATAAAAATTTTAATTTAACAAATAGCTACTAATGAAAAACATTATAAACTGTTGGTTTAAATGTGGTTGTACGTATATAGATTGTTTTGTGTACTGCCACAAAGAATCCATGCCTGACTTTGTAGATTGGAACAAAGAGATTCAGATACTTATTTCGACTTGCAAAAATAGTTTACATATAGTTGAATACGTAGTGAAAAGTATAGTGTTATTCTATCTACGAAATAGAAGCATATTTACTTTTATTGATCACTTTAGCACCAAGAATTTGCACGGCTAGCAAAAATGGGATAAGAATTCTTAGCCTAGAGGTATTTTGTTTTTAGCATACCTACATCCAACGCAGGTTTAAATCACAATGTTCTTTGTATCGTATTTATGAACCAAAATCATTCATGCTTGATGCACAGCGATACATTAGAAAGTGCAAGAATGCAGAAAATTATATTTTGTGGGGAAATATCTCGAAGTACTCGTGAACCGCAACCCAAGAACTGGAAACGAATGCTCTTTGTAAAATAAGAAGGAACGGGTGGGCTAGAATTAATAAGCGATTATCATCAATCAGGGCGATGGCCGCAATTAACGATTTGCTCAATCTTACAAATCATTGCCCCTGTATGTCTATAAAACATATGTATCTATTTGTTGTGGCAATAATGTATAATTTTCATATGCCTACATACATGAACATCACCACTAAAGATTGCATAAATAACGCAGTTAACACACAATATATGAACATCTGCATTATCTGTTAAATTTTATTTATGATCATATAACTGTCATGTAGCTATTTTGACGTGCTCGGCGAAGACGATGCAGCATTTTATGTATACAGCTATCAGGTTTAACAAAACCGTTGTGTAAGAATTTCTTTAACGCTGACTCAGATCTGTATTCGTTTAGTAGAACATGCATATAAGCGGACGGCACGTTCTTGAAAAGAAAGTTTTGATGAACGACGTTTTCTAAAAAAGAATGCGCGAAAAAATACAAGAGCAGATATCGAACGGACGAGATAGAATGAAAGAGAAAATCATGAGGTAAACAAATCAATCAGTTATATGACCATGCTTGTGTAGATATTAATATGTAGTCTATCAGAATATTTCTAAAGTTTCTATAATAATGATTAAAAATTAAATTAATTACGAATAAAAGAAAAGAAAACGTAATAAATTTTTTAACATTAAAATAATCACATCTAGATCTAGTACTAGAATTTCTTTGCAAGTAAAAAACAACTGGATCCTTAAATTTCAATGGATGTAAAAAATGTAATATGGTGATTTATATTTCTTTTAAGATAACCAAATGATCAACTTAAATTTAATTAGATTACAGAATAGATATTCTTATAAATTATTTTACATGATGTAGATATAAAATTAGTTACTTCTAGAAAATCTATTTATTTTTTCTAATATTACACATCAATGATTATATATGTGGCTAATATTATTATTTGGCATATAGGTCTTTCCAATGCAAAACTAAATTGATAAAAAATGTTGACGCCCGTAAGGAAAACTATAGACAAACTTAAAACACATTTGAGGAAACATTAAACATTATTAGAAGAAAAATTTAGTTTTTCAATACAAAGACCTATATCGCAAAATAATAATATTAACTGTGTAAAGAATTATTGAAGGCCAACTACAGGGTGAGGCAGAATAACGAGCGATTTTAAAAAAGCTGTAAGAAACAAGAAAATATTTAGGAATAAATTTATTATTTTCTTAAAGAACATAAAAAAGCATTAATTATTTTATTTTTTAAAAATAACTCCGGAAAGATGACGTCCGTTCAGGCGTACACATTCCGCCAATCGTGTTTTCAAACTATTCATAACATTTTGCAGCATTGCTAGGGGAATGTTTTCCACTTCCTGTCGGATCCGTTCTTTCAATTCCTGAATTGTTTGTGGTGTAGTACCCCCACAAGAAAAAGTCGCACGGTGTGAGGTCCGGTGAACAGGAAGGCTAGGTGATGTCCCCATATCGAGAAATCACATGATTTGGAAATAATCTGTTAACAAAATTCATGCTTACTCTCGCTGTATGGGAGGTTGCTCCGTCTTGTTGAAAAAATATTACCTCGTTAACTTCGTAGCGTGCAAGCTGTGGTTCAAAAAAGTTTTCCAACATGTCGGCGTATCTTTGTGAGTTTACTGTCACAGCATTGCCACGAGCATCTTCAAAAAAGTGAGGCCCTATGATCCCCGATGAAGACATAGCGCACCACACGGTAACTTTTGTGGAGTGAAGGGGTTGTTGATGCATTTGTCTAGGATTTACGTCACTCCAGTATCTATAATTCTGTTTATTGACGTAACCGGACAAATGGAAATGGGCTTCGTCACTCATCCATAAGTTGTTTAAAATTTCTTCATCTTGATTAATTAAATCTGAAAACTCTTCACAGAATCGTTGTCGACTCACATAATTCGTGCCTTTAAGAGCCTGCACAATTTGGATTTTGTATGGATGAAGTTGGAGATCCATGTGTAATATTCGTCTGACGGTTCGGTTTGAAATCCCAAGTGTAGTGCTATGCCGGCGAGCTGAACGACGCGTGCTTCGCTCGATCGCAGTTCTTACATGCTCCATATTTTCGGGCGTACGCACCGATTTTGGCCGACCAGGCTTCTTTTTTGTCGTTGTCGAAGTTTTCTCAAAGTTCCTAACCCATTTTTTAATGGCACAGGCATACAGCACTGGTTGATTGCGATTAATGTTAAAATGATTGCGAAAGGCACGACGCGCGCGTATGAAAGAATTACCATTTTGATAAAACACCTTAACAGCGTATGCGCGCTGCTGAGGGGTCCAACGATCCATTGTTACTAAATGCTAATATCAAGGAAACATGGCCGATAGCGTCCCTACCACCTCCGAATGGCACAGCGCGAATCGCGGGCTTTTTAAAATCGCTCGTTATTCTGCCCCATAAAATGTTTTGATGTATAGTATTATAAGGGGCTCAGAATCCTTTTACACGATAAGTCACAATGAAACAAAAATTTGAGGGTCTTTCTTATTTTCCTTATATTTTGGTTGAGGGCTTTATTTATCAGAGCGTTCCACTAATTGTAAGTGGATGGTTCGGAGTCGGATAGGTTACTTAACTCATAAGAACAAATGCAAGCCGTCAGGGATGAGTTTCAGTAAATGATTCACTTTTTCATTTGACACAGTGCTATCAGCGTGTTTTTTTTTTGTTCCTGCTGAAAGAGCCTTCCTAAATTTTTCATTATCATCACTAGTTAGGTACTCCCCATTTTCATTTTTATTTTAAATTCCACCTACTAACATCTTTAGGTGCACGTGAGCGCTTTTCCCATAAATTTTCTTTAGGCAGATACCGCTGTGGAGCTTTCTTTGTTTTCGCCGCTTTTAAAATCTTGCATGTGTTTTATTACTAAGATATACACTAATTGTAAGTAAAAAATTAAAAGTAATTTAGTTAACGGTCTTAGAATACAACCAATGAAAAAATTAGAATCTTTATTATTATCTTAAATACGAAGTCGATACTTGCTAATAAAATTGCTTATATTATTAAATACAATCAAATTTAAGTCTGATATAGCAATTCGTAGAGTAAATATATTAAAATGTTTCAAACAAGAATAATCTAGAGAGAGTAGAAATTGAATAGAAAGTTTTTACGTTCACACATAAAGGTTTTTAAAATCACAACAATAGTCACTCTTTAGTTTACACTGCAACTTATTTTTTGTCAAATTTTGTAATAACCACTTACTAAAATGCTTTCATTATTTCTATTTTTACTAGTAATTTATTGAAACCTTGTACATATATAGCTTTCCTTCGCTAGGTAACCACGCATAATGTGCTCATTCAAAATATTATTAACACTAGACAAAAATACAATTCATTCATTTATTCATAAACAAAAACCAATTAACTAATTACTCAATGATTTGCACATCTAGCAAATCCGCGAGAATTGTGACATATACTTATGAATGTTAAGGTTGTTTCCCATTTAACAATGACACAAGATAATGAATAGTGATTTACAAAAAGCTTTCGTAATATTTCGCTTTATGTAATAAAAGTACTATAACATTACTATTGCTTCTAAATTAAGGCTATCATTAGATTAGAGGCAAATTATATATCCATTTATTTATGAAGATATTAACTGCGTATTAAATATTTAACCATCAACCTTTACCACACAGTTTAATGCTAAATGTATTCCTTGATAGTGGCTGCAAATTATAGAACATGAATTTAGGAAGGCATAAAATGTCCTAGGAAGTTTGGTTTAAATTTATATATTACCGCTTTTATGTAACATCCGTTCTTTTAGGTAAATAATGTTAAATAATTAATCATTTAATATTAACAAAACATTTCGTAATTTTGTTCATTGTTTTGAATAGTTCTATAGATTTTTAGTTATCCTTTCTGGGACCAATTTGTAACGTATTATTCTTTTTGATAATCCTAAACAAATTTTTGATAACAAACGTTAAGTTTATTACTAGATGAACCACACGCAATATTTAAAGTTAAGTAGTTTTGTTCAAACAGTGCTAGGGTTGATTTTCGGGTGGGGCTCTTACTTCATTCAAATCATTTGTTGCAGGTTAAAGTCAGAATGTGACGCATTATAAGGTACGCCTCTTATCCTTTGCCTTTCACCGGTGGATACTACAATGATCTATAGCGGATCCACACTTATTCAAAATGTAGCATAGATGGCTAGATTTTTGCATAAATGCATAAAATACAGTAATATGGTTATTTACATTGATAATATTCAGATCTACGTTTTGTTTGGTATTGAGGAAGTTAATGATGCTGTGTCCAATATTAATAATGACATCAAAGAAAAAAAAACTGAATTTCTATGAATTATTCGGTGAAGTTTAATCCTAATAGAACGGTGCTATTTGGCAGACTGACAAAAAATGGTGTGAACGATCTAATGGCAACATGAATTGCGGATTTGACGATTTTCCAATTTATCATTCTATGCAAGCAACCAACACAGCCCTTGCAACAAATAACTTGTTTAGATACAGACAAGATAGAGCCAAAACTATTAGTATTGGTTTTAAGGAACTGAATTTTTTTTCAGTGTAAAAATGCTTTCAATATTTCAATTAAGGCTAAAATTAAAAAAAAAAATTCTGTTCTCCTCAGCAGACCTACACCACATGCATTTGTTTCTTCAAAAGCTCTTTTATTGGTGGGGTAATATTAGATTTTGCACTGTTATTCATAACATGAATTTAAAAACTAATTAAAAATCATAAAGCTACCAGTACGTCTTACTGCGTCTTTTGATATAAAAGTCTGGGGATTGATAAACGATTAATCTCCATTTCTTCATCCTTCTTACAGGTTCCTATCAACTTTCAATTTTCAATTTCTTAAGATTTCTATTCTCGTGTATTTCCCATTGGCTGATCCATATGCTACAAGTTCTGGCCAACGGAGTCGTTGGGGCCTAATAACAGCACTTAATGGTGGTTTTCGACACAAGTCCTGTAATTCTTGGTTAGTTCATCTTCCCTATCCGTCATCAACTTGTCCTAGAATCTTTTTCTAACATACATTTCCTTCTCTTCATTCTTATTCATTATTCATGCATCGCTCCTATGTATATAGAACTACTACTCTTATGACTGTTTGATAGATTATTACTTTGGTCTTTCCAAAGACAATTTTAGAGTTTAGAGTTTTTATAAGCGGTTCAGCACTTTTACAGATTTTCCTTTAGTAAATCAACACTCATACTGCCCAATTATTATTATTATTAATCATGTTGTTTGACGCTCTCTCTCTTCTGCTAATTAGCGTAGAAAGAATTTTACAAACTTCATCTTGAACTACTTTACTTACTTTAACTTTATAGGATTTATTATATTCTTTGATCTTTCTATAAAAGCTTCTAGTATTTTTGTTACAATTGTCCTTTTCCATCTCCTTAATACTCGTGTCCGTCCTGTAACTCTAGTGTCCTATAACAGGCTTTACTAATCAATTTATATTGCTCGCAGACGCCTCTTCTATTTGTCTTTAACCATCTCTTTCTTGCTTTCGTCTTTTCTTCCACTGCTTTCCGGCTATCATTATTGTACCATTCTTTTATTTGTTCTTTCTCTACTCTTCCTATTGAATTTCCAGCCGCATAACGTATTGTTTTCTTTATGTTGTTCCATCTAGCTTCTATATCATTTTCCTGTTTACTTTGATCTTTAAATTAACACTCAAAATTTCTTCATGTATGCTCTTCTTCATTCCTCCATATTCTTCTTTCTATACTTCTTTTAATATTCTGTGTTAGCTTTGCGATAACCATGAAATGATCGGAACCAGCAGATGCTCTTCCATACGATATACCACCGTACTTCCATTATTGCTGATCGCTTCCTTATGAGTAGCACATGGTCTATTTGCAATTCTGTTTTCAGATCATATATATCATATATATATATCATAGTGATAATAAAATGTCTGTCCAACAATTCATTACCACATCGTAAAATTGCATTATACTTTTTGCTTTCAATTTCGTTAATTTTAGTTCTTTTACCTCGGTAATTTTTCAAACCATTTTGTTACATCTATGATATTTCTTTATTATTTCTAGCTAGTATCACTATGTTGATTTGATAGCAATAATTAGAAAATGAATATTAGTACCAATATGGGAAGTCATTATTTATTAATGTAAGTTGTCTTAGTGTTGGTATTAAAGATTTTTAGATGTTGTTGAATAATTTTCAATCCCACATGCAATATCCACTACTGAAGCAATAATATCGCAGAGTTTCTTTTCAATTGTATGATTACACAAGATACTAAGTTGTTGATCCTTAGTTGCTGTAACGAATAATACATGTTACTACGTAGTAATATGCATCGTTATCCACAGACAATGGAGATGTAAATCGGACTTTTACATTTTTTTTTGCCTTATCATTCTTTTAAAAACATGTTCTGAATTAATTTCGTCTACTTACTTGCGCCTGTTTCGTAACACGGAAAACGTACCTCATATTTTTTTGCGGTAAGTGTAATTTAATGTAGGCGAATGTTTGACAGCAACAAATTAATAATAATTCATCGGCACGCGTTGCGAAATTTCATTAATATCGTATGTACCATCTTTAACCGCTCCGCATTCGCGAGTTTCAAAGCACTTTCTCTCACACAAAGAAAAAGGAGATACATTCTATGTTGGTAGTTGCTAACACGTTATTATGTCCTACGTACTGATTGTTATAAAATTGCTAAACAATGCAGTTTATCAGATAGGTAAACGGATATTCTTCTTGTACTGCGAAAGTAAGCAAGAATTCAGCTTGGTAATGCAAAACCGTTAAAGCTGCATACTATTTATTATAACAAATAACATAAATTTGTTATAAGGAATAATATTTATTATCAGAAGTGGAAGAAGGAATTAGATTGAACTATACTTCTAACACTCAGAATTCTCTCTGAATATAGAAAATTGATAGATAACAGGAGCATGTAGTATTACTAAAAGTGCACAAGCTACTTAAACTCTGTAAATGAAGTGGCTCCATTTTGTCGCAGAAACGAGCAAAATATGTCCGAAAAAGAAAAAACTGCCAAGAAGAAATATGCTGTATTGTTGCGGAACAGTAAAATACACCCTACTAAGACTAGCAACGATTTACAGAAGGATCTAACTCATGTGTGCATGCCTCTGTAGTGCATCGAAGTTAGACGGAATGCTTGGAGACCAGTTAAGAAGCAATGCTTGACTAGAGCAATGAAGTGGAAAAGAACGATATGGGAATAGAAATAAGAGGAATGGACACAAAATAAGAAAACGTATTATTTTCAGACGAAAGCGATTTTTTCCACTTTCCGTGGTCGGTAAACTTCTCGCGAAGCAAATGTTTTGAGCTCAACTCAGCGAAAACCTCCTGGTTCAGGCGGTCGTCGAACCCCAAGATCGTCCACCACCTATTTCTCGAGTTAGACGTTTAGATGTTTTCGTAGAATAATATCTAACGTACAAACACCGTGACGACCGCTTGTCTATCTTTACCTCACCCAGATAAAACTAAGATAAATTCTCATTCAAAATTCCTTGTTACAAGTTCCACCAAATATTATGATCACCAACTCCCCTTGCAGAGTAACTTGTTCAAAGTTACTTCTGAACTCAACCCCGCGGCTTGATCGTGCCGCTTTATCAGCGACGAAAGGGTACATGGGTTCCTACCCTAGCTGAGATGTTAGCTCATTGTCTCATTGTCAAATGTTTTGAGATTGCTTCCCTTTTTTTAATCCAGGATCATTACTACGCAAAAGAAACCAAGATCAACAGCCAACAATACCTAGAGGTGTTGCAAGATCAAACGGTCCTGGAACTATCGGAGATAAATGTGAAAAACCTGATTTTTTCAGCATGCACCAAAGATTGTAAACACTGAAAATATGATAACTAATTTGGGATTGGTCTCGTAATACACCAGACATCAATCCTTTAGCGAATTTTTGGTCTATCTGTAAGAGGAGACTTAGAAAAATAGAAAACCGGCACAACTAAAATCAAGTTGATGGTGCCGGTTATTGAAGTGTGGTACCCAGACACCAAGATTTGCAACTATTGCAAATCACTGGTCGAAAGTATGCTTAGACACATTGAGATGGTGCTGCAAGTGAGGAGTGCACATATTAAATATTAATCCTTCCGATTTTGTAACTGATTTGCATTTTTCTATGAATAAAACACATTTTTCTAACAAAAATTGGCTTGTCTACATTAACTCGCAGAAGGGTGTAAATATTACTACACAGTGTTTCTTTCTTTTAAAATTACGTGTAAGCGTCGTACTCGGTCTGTTGATAATTCTTTAAATATTCGTTTATAAAATCCATATTTATCAAGTTTCAGTTGTAATATTTTCCTCAACGATTTTTATGAGTGTGAAAGATGTTGGTCTCTCAGAACACCTTACATCTTGCGCGATCAAACAGTAGCATACATTTTTCAATTAACATGCAAATGAAGGAGCAAACTCCTCTAACATAGCTAATCTTTTTATAAAAATGACAATACCATTTAATATTACCGCAAAAATATGACTTTTTTAGGATTGCTTTTTGAGAAGTCTGCAGATTTTTTATCTCACCTTTCTACATTCATTATAAAGATTACTTATAGTAATCACACAAGGCTCTGCGATTTTAACAGCTACTTATACACCAATATAAATGTATTACTATTGAAGACAAAACGTTTTAACCAAGTATAGTAATTAAATTTATGGGAAGTATATTTTAGTACCTCGTCATATTCTGCATGCGTTTCATTCAGGTTTGCTTATAAAGAAGCTTGTCTTTAACCTTGTAATTAAATTATATTACTTGATTCATAAGCGCTTCTAATTATTGAGTGCCGATTGCACTATAACACTTCGACTAGAGTTAATTTTATTTTACCATTCAACTATTCGTGAGAGCTTTAGAAAGAGAAAGTTTACGCAAAAAGAAACTTAGTTTAGGTACCAAATTTAAATATTTGTTTAACGAAAATGTTCGGGCTTAATATGATTGGTCTATAGATAATCTATCCTCATCATTCTGCTTTTGCAACATAGAACCAGTTGGTTACACGCTACAGCTTCACCTTGATATTTATGATTACGAAATGGAAACTGTCGCGAGCTAAAACAATGTTATAGAGAATTCTGCTGCATATACTTTTTTCACTATGCCAATATGCAAAGTACTGCAGGACAGGAGCGAGAGAACACGAGACTTGCTTTTTACTCCAACAAAGTGTCCATTCCAAATTTCTGCGGTGGTTTGTACAATTACTTCGTATAGAAAGTTGTAATTATATATTCCCGATTGTTCTTTTACATTTTTTACGGTTTACGCAAGAACTTGCGTTATAAATATTTAATAGATAAATAGTAGAATATACAATGAATAGAATAATAATGATTAATTTCTGACATTTTTCTATAAATCTCGTATGGCTTTCTAGATACTTAATAAAATCGTTGTTTATTTTGTAGGAGCATCTGCGGATAGCCCGAAAGCTGCTCCTGATCGACACAACATACCAATTAATTATGACGACAGCGATATGCTTATGGAAGAGACGGAGGCGACAACCAAATTAGCACATCCCAACGTAGAAGAGCCACATCAGGATAGTCAGAACTTCTTCCCGTCATTCTCTGCATTTAATACGCAACCTTTGGGGCATTCCAGACCTCTATACTACCAACCCGACGCTGCATATAGTCATAGGCCAACAGCATATCAACAACAGGTCGGTTACGATTCCAACACAAGATTCAGCGGCTATAAAGGCGATGAATACGAGGAGAGAGCAGACGCAAACAGTATACTAGGGTCGGGTAATTTCGGTGTGATCAAGGGAGGTACATTCTACAGCGAAAATGACGACGAGCAGTATGCCAGATACGGAGATAATTATAATTATTATCACAATGGTCACGGAAGACCTTCATTACATTACAGCAGTTCCAATCGCAGACCACAGCAGTTCGAAAATTTCAGAGATTTTGCCGATATCAATACGCCTTCTTATTCGGAAATTGTTGTAGTATATGCCAACAAAAATGGAACCCACAAGGAAGAGATACGTGTAAAGCAACCAAAGAATATTATAGAAAGTTTGGCCATGCTGGATCTGGAGCAAGATATCTCGAGAGAAACATCGGATACCGCAGAAGCGATACCTAGTAAAAAGTTGTCTAAATCGAAGAGGAAACTCGCCTTGGTGTTGCCAGAAAAGAAAACCGCCAGCGTATCGAAAAGCACGCAGAAGGATCTATACGAACCCCTACTAGCGCTTAGTTGAATTCGATGTAATAAACTAATGAAACAATGGCATATTTGAACTCCTCTAACTGCGCCAGGTAGTACCTGACTTTTAATTAAGTGATATACGCGTCCATGTGATACAAACATTAAATCAGATAAGTATTAGGTACTTTTCTGAAGTAAAGTATGGAATCGATTCAATTCAGTTGGATGTGCATTTCACCAAACGTACCTCCTAGTCTAATATTTAGACGTTACCTACACAATTTTCGATAAATTATTGAATTTGCCGTTTGCTTGTGATAAAATAAAATAGAAACTTACTAGGTAGTTATGATTTATGTTTTTCTTGTGTAGTTATTTAATACGTTACTAAAAGCCGGAAATGAAAGGACCATTTCATCTGCGGATACATCTAATTATACATGTGAATAATAAACAAAGTTAGCAAATAATATATACTTACCTACTTATATATAAATAAATAGAATTAAAGTTTGTTATATATTTTTCTTAGGATATAGATATCTTCTACAAAATAAAGTAATCTGGAAAGAGTTACCTACGCTATCGAAATCTGTAATCCGAGAGTGTGTACTTTCACTGCGTCGTACTATACAGTGCCTCATAGATGGCAGTAGAATTTGTTCGAATTTTATATGGAACGCAACCGCGAACTATGATGTTCGTTCCAGACTCGTTCTAAAATAGTATAAGGTATGTGTGCATCTGATGATATGGCACTAATTATACTTCAGCGTAAGCCTTGACATTAATACGCTTTTGTAGATACTATGAAAACAAACGATGTGCAAATAAATAGTAAGACAATATCAAGCAGTTTTACGTATAAACATTTGTTTTACTTATAATAGGTACATGTTTTAGCTACTGTTTAGAGAAAGTACTAGTACCTACTTAAATACGTTTGAAAGTTATTAGTAACAAAAAATAATTCTGTAGTTGTTTGTTGAATCACTTGTGATAATTATTGTAGGAATTTCAATTATTACACACGTCGATCTGTTTAGAGTTTCAAAAAGAAGTATATGTGTCGAAATACAAAAGCTTTAAGCAAATTCAGAACCACACCACTTAACGTAATTGTCTAACAACAAAAGTGAAGAAATATCGACACGTTGTTACCAGGAGTTTGCTTATTGCTGGTGCTAGAGAAAGACTCTGTTGTTTTTTTTTTTTGTTGATTTATATGCAGCAATCTATAGAGGAAAATGGTGTTACCCTAATTGAAATAAACAAATAGTGTTGTAATATTGTGAACTGCTACGAATAACATTTTTCGTTAAGCAAGTTAAGCAAGAAATTACTGATATTATGTAATTTATATTTTAAATAAATTTACCAAGCGAAACCAGTAATAATTAATTCACCTAACTGTATTGACTTATTGTTATATTAGATAAGCAAATTAATAGTATAATTATGTAAGTAATAATTCATATTTGTGAGAGTGGTAAAGCTGTATTGAAATACAATCTAGTTTTAACGTATTGTTTTATTTATTTGGTATTAAAGGGATCAGTAGATAAAAAGATCACATTATCAATTGATGAGCACATATTATTAAAAACTTCACATATAATATTTTGAGATCATCATGGTTTGGTAATGAAACTTGTAATAGTCAGTTCGCAGAATGATCTTTGCTATAAATGTATAAATTTTGTAATAAAATCATTAAGAATGTTGATATTTTTTATCACTGAGTAAATCACAGACACAAAAATTCCAGCTTAATTAATAGTGCTGACATTCGCGCTACAAACTTTGGTTATACGTTTATAATGCCAAAATCATCGAATAAACCTTTAATATTAGTTTATATCTAGTATACAGGGTGCAGCAAAATAGACGGTGCAGTTTTGAAGGGCTATTAAACGAAAACGGCGCAAGTTAGAGAAATGGCGTTTATTTTATTTTATTCGGTCCATCATACCGTTTTATGCACCTAGTCCTGAAGATGTCATCAGAAAGATGATGACCTCCAGCAGCGATACATGCATGTAGGCGATTTCTGAAGTTTTCGACTGCATTTTGGTACATCTCTTAAACAAAATTGTCGGTACTGGGCTGAAAATAACCCACGGCAATTTCACGAGGAACCTCTTCGCTCCTCAAAAGTGACCGTGTGGCCATTTCCAAATTTGGGGTGATTGGGCCTTATTTTATTGAGGAGAATGGACGAACCGTAACTGTCACCGCTCAATGTTATGTTTCCATGATCCACTGTTTTTTGAACCTCGATTTGAAGCTCTGAGGGAGGAAACAGATCTGGGAGACACCTGGTTTCAGCAGGACGGGGCTACGCCTCATACTGCTTTCAATGACAAAACTGCGATGGATGTTCCCTGCGCGCCTCGTCTCTCTGAGGGGCGACCTGTGGTGGCCAGCGCCCTCGCCTGATTCAAGCATTCGCGACTTCTTCCTGTGAGGCTACCTGAAGGAAAAGGTGTTTAATCATCGGCCTAACAACTTGGAAGAACTCAAGGATCGAATTTGAAATGAAATCGCCGCTAAACTCGTCGAGATGTGCCAAAATGCGGTCGAAAACTTCAGAAATCGCCTACATGCATGTATCGCTGCTGGGGGTCATCATCTTTCTCATCTTCAGGACTTAATGCATAAAACGGCATGAGGTAGCAAATAAAATATCGTAAACCCCTTTTCTCTAACTTGCGCCGTTTTCTTTTAATAGCCCTTCCAAACTGCACTGTATGTTTTGCCGCAACCTGTATAATACCGTATAAAACCTTGAAATAATTTATCAAACACCAATAATTTTTCAAAGTTTACATTTATTTAGCTTAAAAAGATAGTATTATTAAGTGAAGTTTTACTTGAAACTTAAACATTTTGAAAGAAGCTAAAATAATTTTGTTCATGGGAGACGGGATCTTTAAAATAAAGGAATGTTGGTTTGCTGCTATTTAAAAGAACAATTTCTTTGAGTTAGTGTATCTATTTTGTTTTAGTTAATGCATGCTTCTTTCTTTGAAATAATATAAAGTGATAATTAGTTGGAAGAAATACGTATTAACTGAAAAAAATGGTTCTTGATTCCATGATATATTCTGATAGATACAAAATTGCTACAAAAACTTTTATTTCCTCTTGTGAAATACGTGGATCTCTGCAATTTTTAAAAAGAGCATATTTTGAAGATTCGCTGGATATAAGTTGTATGATTTCTTCATTAAATATTAACTGAAAAGTTTCTACTGATGTCATGCCGCGATAGCTAGAGTAATTTTGTTCAGGGATCACTACCATACTGTACACAAGCAATTGTTTCACTTTTAAACACAATACATATGTAAACCAACACGCACTTACCAAAAACGGATATCAGCGGCCGCGTCAATATCTGTACTTGCACTCACTTCCATTGCACACACAAAACTAAGGAATCCCCGGAATAATATTCTAAATGCATATCTAGCAGGTATAATACCTCCGCCCTAGCCTCTTGAGCGAAAGGTTCGCCTTATGTATGTAGTAAATGTTATAAACTTTTTTTGCTGCTAAGTGTTTGCCGTGATCATAAGAACAAGCACGGCGCTAAGGGGTTAATAAAACCTAATAATGAGTATATATTCACAGGATTTTCAATAAGAATATTTCTTTGCGATCCTGAACAGCAAAGAAATAATTCTTTGCCGCTATTTAAAATGAAAAAAAAAGTCAATACTCAAAGTAAACTACTTCATTGAAAGAAATAACCATTAACAAAAAGAAGTGTGTATTAACCAAAAGAAATGATTATTTTAAATTACAGTAAAGAAATATTTCTTTGATTTAAGGTATTGTGTTTTTGTGTATGGTCTTGGCGGAGTCAACTAAAGATATATAAACTAAAATTACAGATTTAGTACTTCCTAATTTTATTGAAATATTGCTATGAATTATGTTAAATTGCGGCTAGTTTCGACATCCAGAGTAGTCTCCTCCATACATTTTCTCAAAATCCATAATAGTCACTATTGGACCACATGAAGAGTAAACTACTTTATTGTGCAAACATATTTAAATTTTATTTTCTCATTTTTATCTCTTCAAATAATACAGCAAAAAAAAACGATAATATGATTCATGTGGCAGTGAAGAAATTACAAAGGCGAAAATAATTTCAATAAAAATTGTGTAACGCAGAATTTATTGTTTGTGTGGAATATTTATACGACGACAGTAGAAAAAAATACGGATCTTATAAAATTATCATATAATATCCGAGACGTGTGGGAATAAAGGTTTATAAAACAACCCTCCGTCTTCAGTAAGGAGAGGTGTAAAAGCTTACATTTTGCAACCCTGCAAATGAGAAGCAGCAGCAATAAACCCATAAATCGCGTTTTATGGTTTTATAGTCTCTGGCGCGTGAACTAGATTGAGTCAAGTGAACCCTCGTCCGCTTAGTTAAGGTATTCTTGTCAAATCAGATGTGCAGCCTGGTTTCATCGTAATATAAATAGCTTTGGTTTGTACTCTGAATTTTGAAAGGCAACTTAAAAGTGAAGTGTGCTCAGGTATGTATAAAAGTTAGATATAAGAATTAGTGTTTTATTCGTTTGTCCCTATACAGGTTGGCCCAACTCATACGGCGCGGGCTCTATGTGGAAAAGCATATGATTTTTTGAAATGTTTTTCTTTGGTTGAATGCTAGACCTTTGTATGTACAATTTAAAATTATTTTCAATTACACAGGGTGTTCGAAAAAAAAAGATCCATAACAAAGTTACTTTTTTTTAAATGGAACGTCCTATATATAATGACATATTTGGAATCTAACGACCAAATTAGGGTTAGTTTATGTAATACTCCATATTCCTAAAACCATCGGTTTTCGAGATATTTTAAAATTTATGAAATTGCAGTCCGACGTAGAATTTAATTCCCTTTCAAAATATATTAGGGTTCCCTATACCTAACATGAATAGTTTTCTTCTGGTTAGCATTTCATTTTTTCGAGGACTACATTTAATACAATTTATTTAAATTCAGTTGGCTTAGAGATAGTTACTAAGCATGTATAAACAATTTATCATTCGCGATACAGGAGTGGCACTAAGGAAAACTGATGGAAGCTTTACTGACAGTGAGGAAGAAAGAGCTCTCCTCCTTCTAGAAACTCACTTTCCTGAAGGAAAAACAGTCACCTCGGAAAACCTACACGAGGAGCACAGAAGACCAACCAAGGAAGCTACAAAAATGGCCAAGCACATATGTTGCAGCGAACGGCTGAAATGGGCCATAAACACCTTTCAGCCCTTCAAGACACCAGGAGTAGATGCGATCTTTCCAGCGCTACTTCAGAAAGGGCAGGACGTAATCCTACCACACGTAATTAGGATTAGCGGGAATAGCTTAGAACTGGAGAAGGGCCAAAGTTACTTTTATACCAAAAGTAGGGAAGAAGGATACTACACATCCGAAATCTCAAAGACCTATCAGCCTAACATCATTTGTTTTGAAAACAGTGGAAAAGGCGGTAGATAATTATATCAGGACAGATATCCTGGAGCGAGTGCCTTTGCACCCCTGTCAGCACGCCTATCAAATGGGCCAATCCATTGAGACTGCATTAGTGGAGCTGACAGATCAAATCCAGGATGCACTGACGAATAAAAAAACTGTAGTGTGCGCCTTTCTAGATATAGAGGGCGCTTTTGACAATACTCCGCACGAGGCCGTCAAGAAAGCATTAATTGAAAGAGGGGTAGACAGTGCGACGGCTAGATGGCTGTCGCAGCTGCTTTTTACTAGATCAGTGGAAATGGAGGTGGGAAGCAAAACCATCTCGATCAGCACGACCAGAGGATGTCCACAAGGGGGAGTTACTTCCCCACTTATGTGGAGCCTGACAGTAGATGAACTTCCATGGAGGCTGACTAATCTAGGCACACCATGTCAAGGGTATGCTGATGATATAGTCATATTTGCAAGAGGAAAGTTTGAGAATACCCTCTGCGACATAGTTCGAAGAGGACTCAACACTACGAAAAGGCGGTGCCAATCAGTGGGCCTTAACATCAACGCCACTAAGACTACCTTATGGCATTCACAAGGAAAAGAGAACCCAGCCTCAAGACCATAAATATAGATGGGCAAGATGTAGACTGGAAGAAGGAGGTGAAATATCTAGGACTCATCCTGGATAATAAACTTCTGTAGAATAAGCATGAGCTTGAAGTAACTAACAAGGCGAAGAAGGCCCTAATGGTTTGTAGAAACTTTGCTGGAAACAATTGCGGTTGCAACCCAAAAATACTGCTCTGGATGTACACAGCAATCGTGAGACCAATGATCACTTATGGGGCAGTGGCTTGGAGCAAAAGAACTAATCTGGCCATTGCGAGAGCTAATCTCTCTAAAGTGCAAAGATTAGCATGTGTATGCATAACTGGCGCAATGAGAACCTGCCCAACAGCAGCTATTGAAGTGGTACTAAATCTCACTCCTCTTCACATTTTTGTGGAGAGCATAGCTAAAAGGACCACACGTAGGATGATCAGGGAAGGAATGGCTAGGCATAGGCCTCAGCCCAATACAGATGACCAAATCTGGGACATGCCCCGAGACGACATGCCAAGGAAGTTCAACTTTGTGAAAGAATTTACCACAAAGCTTAGCACTAAGAGTGAATGGGATAGAGATACCATTTCGAAACTCAATAGAACCGCCATTAAATGGTACACAGATGGCTCCAAACCGGCAGAGGGAACTGGAATAAAGATATATGGGCCTAGAACCAAATATTTCGAAAGCTTGGGGATCTACCCAAGTATCTTCCAGGCGGAAATACACGCTATGGTGTCCAGGTCAACATTGACAGAAGCTATGAAAAGCAGGAGATTATCATAATATTCAAGTCAAGCAGCCATTAGGGCGCTGAGGTCAAACATAATCAGCTCCAAAATGGTTTGGGACTGTCTACAAAAACTAAACGAGCTAGGCAAAAATAACAAGGTAACCCTATTGTGGGTTCCGGGACACACTGGAGTGGAAGGAAACGAAATAACAGATAATCTCGCTAAGAGAGGGGCTAGAACACCTATTGTAGGGCCAGAACCTTTTTGCGGGATAAGTAGCAGCATAACACTGGAGAAACTGAAAAATGAAGTAGAGCAGAGAAAATCCAAATACTGGGAGAATCTCCAGGGGATGAGGCAAGCTAAAACTCTTCTGGGAACCTATAACCAGAAGAGATCTGCAGAATGCATCAACCTGAGTAAAAATAATATTCGAATATTGACAGGGATCCTTACAGGCCATTGTAAATTGAACGGACATCTAAGCAGGCTTGGAATAGCGAAAGAAGCCGAATGTAGATTTTGTGGGGAACAGGACGAAACGTCCATCCATATACTCACAAACTGCGCTGCACTGTGCAACTCAAGGGCGCTGCAGCTTGGAGCATGTGAAATCGAAGAGGGAGAGTTACCTAGTCTGGGGTCTTCGGACATTCTGCACTTTCTAAAAGGAATCAGACTGGACGGCCAGCTGTAAATACAGCGAGAAGAGGGGACACAACAGATCTTTCAGGTCGCAGTGTACTATCACCCTAATATCACACATACACACAACTTGACACATTTTCGGAAATGCAAGCAAATGCTTGTCCACAAAATAATCTAAGAATCCTTATACATAGTATATAGAAAACTTAATAGTGCATCGTTCTTAAATTTAATATCACATAATCACAAAATGGAAGAAATAGGGGTTTCCATTTTAAATTTTTTGTTTTTGTACGTTTTTCCAAATTAACCTCTGTGCATTTTTATGCACCCCTTTAATATAGTCACTGAATCTTGAATATGTATATTTGAAAAGAGTGTGCTATTGAGAATATAGAGGTTAATTTCTACTGACAAATATTCTGTATTGACTTGTTCACCCGCTTAAGAGAAAAGGAAACATCCGTCAACAAATAAAACATGATTTTTCAGAAAACGCAAATACAAATCAAATCTATCATGTACCTCACTCAAATCAATAAATTAACTCTCTGTTAGTATTTAAATTTGCGGACAGATCTATCTATTATAACACCCTCCGTTTGATCGTTTTGCTCTAATTTGTTCTTCGTCATTCTGTTCACACAGTAATAATAAGAAATACCAAGTGGCAGATATGCAGGATTGGAACACAACAATATTGTATACCGTGTGAAAGGCAACCTTTTGGTAATGAGAATACACAGATTTCGACATATCAAATAATAGCAATATTAGCTTGAACCTACAATGCTTAAAAGAATTTCCATTAGCCTCACAAAGGCTCGCAGTACAGGTAATTTTCTAAGAGAACCGTAGTTACCGGCAAAAAATCGCAACAGGTTGCGAAGGTATCTGAATGTTCTTCATCGGAGTAGATACTTATATCTGCTTCAAGGAGCAAGCATCGATACCTTCTTTCTCGGCACCTGGGCCTTCTTCCTCGATCCCAGCAGAGTCCAAGTTTCTTTTCTTTGTATGAGCATATGACCATTGCAAACATTTCCAGTTAAGCAGATCAAATGCGGATTAGCGCAAACCCATATAATAAAACTAACCCACTCAACTTATTACAAAAACGTGTCCATGGCAAAACTCAAAATTGAAGAGAAAGTTTCGACAGCATAAACTTTTTCGCGTTCTAATGACAACTTTTGTAAGAAAGAACACCATAGAGTTTGGGATTTATGACGCTACTTCTGCGCTCAACGATGAAAACATGGTCCTGATCTACATACTGGTACTAGCACCAAGAGATTGTGATGTTCTCGAAAGAATGAATACTGAAGGTGACAGAAATAAAAATTTTAAGTGTCAAAAAAAAGCAAGTCAAAACAAAAGTCAAGGGAGAAAAATGGAGCAGTTAAGTGCTCTTATAGGATTTTTTTTGACTAATTTCATAATTCGTTAGAGCTGATATTCTTTTGTCACTTCCAATCGCAGGAATAGATTTTTGAAGAAACCCATAGATGTAGGAGACTCTGATCCAATTTTTAAGCAAATAAGATATTTTTTTTTATTTCTGGGTACCCACTTTCCGTAATGGAATAGAGTGCAAAAGTCAAAGTAAAATAATTTGCGCCAAAAATGCTAATGGTGTATATTTCGATGCAATTATATCTTTTAACTTTGACGAAAATTATTGAATTAGAGATAGATTCGAATAGCTTACTATATCGTAAGTATTCTTTCTTATAATGGATGCCTGTGCCTTTTTTTTTGTTGCATTTATTTTAGCCCACAGGCATCGAGACATTCACTAAAGAAAAATATGAGGGGCAATTTTCAGATTGGTTTATCTAAGTTGGATTAGTTTATCATCACTTCTCTGGCGGTGAAGCTCTCTGGCGAGTTCATTTCGTGATTTTCTTTCTCATGGAGCAATTTCTTCACATGAATTCACCCGTCCGCTGTACTCGTTTTCCTTGTTTCACGTGTGCGCGACTGCGGATCGCACGTGCGTCCTTATCTGACCGCACCGGCGGCCGCGTAGGTCCGTCTCTATCGGTCGACGAGATGATTTTTGCTCCGAAATGGCTACGGAGATGATTTTTGCCGGGTCAAGTCTCGAGGGTGTGCCGACGTTCGCGACCCCTTCTGGACGGTGCGGTGGTTAGGCGCGGACCGGCGGTGTATCCCACTCACACCACCGTTATACCAAGGGGGTGCGTACATCGGATCTCTCCGTCATCTCGCGCACCGTGAGGTGATCTAGTGCACTCTGCTTCTCATAACTTCATCCGACCCGATCATGGCCCGCTGGGGACTCTATGACAAATGTATCCTTCCGCCAACTTCAAATTAGTTCCGGTCGTATAGAGTGATACGTATAGGCTGTCGCCGGCGCGTCGGGACGCCCGCCTTCCTGCTGAGTACACACGCTATATAACAAATAAATCATTTCGCAGTGAGTGAATATATGCGGATGTGCCAATGAATCAGAAGAATTTATCTCACGAATAATTCTGCAGCAATGATTTACATTACCGACTTTATATGTAGTGTAATCCTTTTCTTTTCTCCCCCTGAAGGAAAAAAAAAAACAGCAGCTATTGGAAAGATGTTCATGTCCACTTCATTCAGATTTTAATGATGCGGCAGTTCATGTTCATTGACACTCCATCACTAAAAACTGATTTAATAATTCGCACAGCAAAAATTTGTGAGATGGTGATGGTATACAATTTGAAAGCTTTGAAGGACTACGCACTGTTAAAATTTTCGAGAAAAAATTGGAATGCAAATATAATAATGTTTTGTTTAAACTAATGGAATCAATTCGTAAGAATCAGCAAAATTGTGAAATAAATCGCTGAAAATCTTCTTAAAGTGGAGGAAGTCTCTTTCCAACGGGCATCCAAAGGAAAGTATTTTCCTAGCAAACATAATTAAGTTTATAGTACATTATCAAAATACAACTCCAGTTGCCCTCTTTGTAACTGTGTCCGCAAAATGAGCCCTCCTAATGACATCATAAAATACAACACCATACGTTCCTAGTAGGAATTACTTACAGGGAAATACTGGCATAAATAGATTTCTATGAACCCGATTCCTTATATCCAGATAGTATGAAACCTACTTTATTTCTGATAAATAAAAGAACAGATAGCATATTAAAAATTCTGGTCCCCTATTATTAAGTTTTTTCGAAAATAATTAACGTTATCCATAAGACTAAGTAATATGCTTTTCATTCTGATAAATGGAAAAAGAAATAATTATAACAAAGGGGCTACGGATTCGTTCTAGAAACTATGTAACATACTTCAAATTATCGTATATATATTTTATATAGAGATATTTACAAAAATTTTGAAAATTCGCAAATATTTGGATTAATTGTAACGCGAAATCAGGTTATTCAGCAGCTAGAAAGGAATTGTTTTGTGGGTAGTCTTTCATTCCATACGCTTCCATCGAAATCTGAATTCCCTTTTTCTTTTTTATTAAGCGTGAGGAAAAAAAATCTCTCAAAAAATTTCCGGTGGTCCGTGTCGCCGGAACATGTCGTATTTGTACCGACTAAAAAAAAAACGACTGGATGGATTTAGTTCTAGTCATCCTAAAACCACCTAAGCATACTTCAGGAGGGCTACATCCAAAGTCGATCGCTTAGCTCTCCATTCAATGAGGTCCTATTGTTATTATCATCCCTTCTGAGAATCAAAACTTCTCGTTCCTTCCATTTGATATTGGTTTGCAACATTAGATTTTCCAGGGTGATATATCCGATGTATCCCCCAGCATTGCCCCTGCTCCTTTTAAGGACCATCTTAGAAATTCAAAGATTGTATAGCGGAGGTGTCTATAACCTTGCAGTGTACACATGTGTCCAACTCCGACATGTGGAAGCGCTTAAGATAGAAAGTATTCGTGTCCTGTCAGCACATATGCCAAAAAAGAAACACACCTGACCATCCATCAACGGTCCAAGATGCATGATAACTCCTCTTGTCCATAGTGCAAACTATTCCTCCTTACTTCATTGCTCGTGCCATTCCACGATTTCATTGTTCGAAGTGATATTGGTTGTCCCGTTTCTCCGCATCAGGACTTGGTCTTTTGCCAAAACCAGCAGGGCCGCTGTAGAGGATATCCTATACGCCTTTTTTATAAGCAGCACTGTCTTGCTTTGCGACATAATAGCTTTTGTTTGTAGCAGGCCATATTAATATTGGGGCACCCTTTAACATAACTGACTATACAATTTAGGCATAAATTCTTCTGCTGTCGTCCATTAGGCCATACATTCTAGGGATTATATTCGTTACAGCTTTGGTTGCTTTTTCACCAGATTTCTGTACATGATGGCTCATGATCATATTTCTGTCCAGGTGGACTCCAAAATATTTTTGAGGCACTTGACTTCGGATGACGTCATTAGTCAGGCGTAGACCAATTCCTTCAAGATTCCGTCCAGTCGTATGCCGCGTTATGGGGCGCTAATTTGTTACTTTGTGAATATCAATCCTTCAGATATAATGGCATTCATAAACGAATTAGAATGTGGCGATGGCCATGATCAAAATCGAATTATCGCCAAGTTAAAAAACAATAAGTATTTGTTTCGTCACACATATTTATTTTGGCATCACTATCCTGGCCTGCTAAACATCTAATTAGACGTTCTGCATTCCATTGGCCTAATGCGTTAAGCAGAAAATAGGATATATACAGAAGTAGTTTATGCTATATACTTAAAAATGAATGATGTTATGCACAATACACTATTAAGATGGAATGACTTGCAGCTAATTTCGCAAATTAAATTAAAATGATTTCTGTTGCTTTATTTTTTTTTGTTAAATGCCTTGTAAAGTACCAAACGTGAATGAATGTATTGCAGATTTAATTGATTTATTTATAGTTATCGCTTGTTGTTGCATCTCAAATATGTTTGCTTTCTTAATTCCTTACATGTGCTACATCTAAAAATACTTCGCCTGCTCCAATCAAATATCCTATCGGTCAGATCGTTCAACTATAAATATTCACTAATTGCTCCTTCATGATGCGAAGTGTAATACTTGTAACGCTGATACTACTAACAACGCTAGACATCAGCCAAGCGGGTAGGTAAATTAATGTAACTGAGTAATCGTGTTTCGCCTAGCTTAAACGGTTTGATGATATTGATAATTAAACAGGGTGCCTAGTAACTGCAAAGAGCCCACGGCAACCTGTATACCTTACTAATAATACAGGCAAATATGAGCTACTTCTCCCAGCACCGAATGGCATACATCTACAGCAAGGAGAGCAGATTATACTGCTATGCGCTGGACATTTGAATAGGTTGAATCAAAGTAAGTAGATTTTGTTCTTTAACATTTAGTTTTACTAGTTTGTTTTAGCAAATGCAAATCTAACGGTTGCCACTTGCGTTAATCGTGAGAGATTTCTAGTAGCCAATCAACCATACCCATTCTCTGACTTGGAATGCCGGAGAGCAGTTAGAGCCAGCGTTGTGCACACTGAAAACGTTTGTGCTAATGGGGCCGTCTCTAATATTGGTTATTTTGTGGAAAATGAGTTTCTGACTTTAATAGAAATCTGTTTCGATAGCGACCAAGGAAATGTCATGTACACGAAGCATATATTATTTACACCGGAGTTGAAAAGTATTACTTATTCAAATATCAACCAGAAGAATACTGGATTTTACTTATTTTTTTTTCAGAATTCAATGATTCATATCAAAAACCCACATTCAATACAAAAGGATTAACACCAGATAATAAATCCGTTTCTCTAGTGTATCATGCTGAAGCTCAAAAGGTTAGGTTATCAAGTTTGCTGCAATCGTCAATTTTAGCATCAGAATACATTACGAATCAAAGTCATTTAACAAGGGGTCATTTAGTACCCGAAGAAGATTTTGCTTTTATTAGCTGGAAATATGCAACATTCTTTTTTATAAACGCCTGCCCTCAATGGACGACCATAGACGAAGGAAATTGGCTTCTTGTAGAGAGCATGGTTAGGAAGCTAAGGAACTTATTAAATGAACAACTGCAAATTATAACTGGTACCCATGAGATACTCGAACTCAAGGACCGATTAGGAAGCGCCAAACAGCTGTATTTGTCTCAACGTGGAAGGAAATTTCCTGTTCCCAAATATGTATGGAAGTTAATATATTCAGAAAAAACGAAGAAGGGTGTGATATTAGTAATACATAATAATCCCTACGAGGCTACAGCAAAATATCTTTGCTCAAGTGTTTGCAATACTCATGGATGGTACTCAGAGCAATGGTCTGATATCAAACATGGCTTTGTACAGTGTTGCAGCTTCGTTCAATTTAAACAAGTTGTTCGTGGCGTACCTTCTCTAAATATAAACGGGATACTACAAGGACCACAATGTAAGTTATAGGATATCTTCTTCTTGCGATTTGTTTTATTATTTGCTGTGTATAATCAAGCTCGCAATTAACCAACTCAAAGAAAAATTCTTTATAAAACCACTTTAATATGGTGGAAAGTTAAATAAATACTATTCGGGTGGATTTTCAAATTAATATACATAATATATGACCTGTATATGTGTTTATAATAGTCGATTAATTATTGAGCAGCCTGCCAAAACTTTTGGCATTGAATTCGTTATCCATTTTATCTCATGCGATTCGCTGCTGCTATAAAATATTAATTTTAATTAGTAAATTTCCACGATTTTATATAATCCCAAATTCCAATTTATTTTTTAATTAGCTCTATTTTCATTTCAGAGATCAGGTCGGTCGCCCAACAATGGAATATTTTATAAGCGTTCAACTTCACCGTAAATGTAATTAGGGCAGAATAAAGAATAACAAAATTACATCATAAGCATTTTTTTCGACATCTTCCGCGGTTTCCTTCGCAAAGCAAACATCCGCACCCTTCGCCAGCAACTTGAAGCTGTGCCTCTGCCATTTTAGTGAAAGTTAATTTACTTGTATTAACTCTCATACAAAAGAAAACTTTTTCCTCCAGAGATATTAGGGACAGTAAAATTGTATTTAGCTACGGTCGGCTGATAATAATTAAATCAGACGACAATTCCCCTTATAAATGGTAGAATTCAGCGTTTACTGTACTTAATTTAGCGTGGTTTAATTAAAGTTGTACAGCAGTTTTTCTTTTGCTTGCCGTAAGTTCAAGAAAATATTTTCATTTAAGCCTAGATTCAAGAATAACTATTTTAAATTGCATATTTGATAATTATTGATCATAATCTATAAAATTTTATACATATTAACTACAAAGAATCAGTATCCAATACTTAAGATTATCTCTCTAACAGCAAAAGTATAAAATCACGTAATGTAAAATTTGGTCATTTAAAAATTAAGACTTCTTGTTTAAACATAAACGGAAGTTTGAAAATAATTAGAACATTTTTTAAATTGCTTTTTTTTTAGATTAAACTTTAATGATATTTTTCGGTCTTGCCTAGAGCCTTGAAGACATAGGAGAGCCACATGAAGCTTACGAGCAACACTTTGGCCAAGTATAGTTTATACTTAGAATAAAGATGAAGACTTATCTGTCAAGAAAAACTTACATACTGATGCAATTGTTATTACTAGAGGAAATCAAGTTTTTTCACTGATGGAAGTAAAGATTTATTTTCTTCAATATTACAAAACTAGTAACAGTGCAAGAAACACTTTACTTTTACAATACCGTATTTCCCTCTTTATTCCTTGGCTTGAATATTTTACTATACCGAGTGCAATTAATTGTAACGCGAGTCTAGCTTCAATTTTAAAAAGTGGCATCCGGTCTCGCCTTTGCGACGTGAAACTTTAATAGATTCCATCCTCCAGCTCGAAAGCGTTTCTAAGTTTGTTGTTGTTGTTCCATCGGTTGAATTGATTCCAGAACATGCATG
Source organism: Cetonia aurata (assembly GCA_949128085.1). Taxonomy (NCBI): domain Eukaryota; kingdom Metazoa; phylum Arthropoda; class Insecta; order Coleoptera; family Scarabaeidae; genus Cetonia; species Cetonia aurata. The sequence goes on along the minus strand of OX421886.1, from coordinate 18,378,809 downwards.
CATAAGCGACGGCGTACCCCGTAATACAACATTCATTAATCATGTATCCAGTTAGTTCGGGGGCCCCGAAGGACACCGTGTTCAAGCGTAATTTCTTATTTTTCTCATATATCACGCGCAAACCCTGACACTTGTCAAGGAAAAGAGACCGACCAGCAGCGCGGCGGTCGCAAGTTTACCGGATTTCCGCGATTCCGGTTTCAGGCTTTGCAATTTCAAGTGCCAATTATGTATTCGCGACACACAAGCAATTCTCAGCCGAGCGAGAAATATGAGGCATTTGAAATTCCCTGTCACTCACCACCGTGACATGAGATCACAATGATGTCGTGTCGGTAATAATACTAGACGAATAGCAAACGCTGTGTATGATATGGATGAAATTATTCCTATATTTGTGTGAATCAGCTATACATGTTTCTGAACTAAGATATCCTCTTCTAAAAAGCGAAAGTGCATTAACAGCTTACAATAATAATCTTTAATTGGAGAAATTCAGTAAGTGGGTACAGATGGAATTCAGCAAGAAACCTTTCACTTGGATTTCGTCACTTGTTTGGTTATAAATGCATTAAATGTCTGAGAAATGTGTATTGTTCAGTATAATTATTCGTCTCAATTAAGATTCCGTTTACAACTGTAGATGATGAACTTTGAATATTGAATATTGAATATGAAAAAGCATATTTATTTAACTTATCGCCAAGTTGAGATAGAGATATAATAGGAGTATCCATTTTATTCACACTAAAATACATTCATTTGCAGTTTGTGTTCGGTGCGCGTAAATCAAAAAGGCAAAGGCACATAAAAGTAGAAGCAGTTAAACTGTAGTTATCTTTCTGTTTGGTTGTCTTCACAGTTTGCAGTTTCTTTGCAGTTCTTATATTAAACTTATAGTAACAAAGAAAATATAAAGAGAGTTTGAGGTCCATAAAAAGGTATTTTTATGTTTGATGTTTAATAAAACATCGTAGCACCTACAGGGGTCCTTGGGTCACAAACTCAGTAGTCATGGCTCAAAAGAACGTTGCAAAGAGTCAACTGGCGGAAAACAAGTTTGAACTTCCGTTGATGAAATGTAATGGTATGCATTGCCAATTTTTGCCATTCAGTATTATCATGCATTTCTGAAATGTTCGTTTCTTGTGATTCCAGATTTACTTCCTGTTAAAGAAGAAAAGATTGTGGATCTTTTGCGAAATTTTGCGAAAATCCTGAAGCATCTTTATTTTATGAATAGCTTCCCTATTAAAAACAATGAAGTAAGAAAGTCGTTTATCTTTCTTACTTCATTGTAGAATTAGATTTCAGAATTTATATTACTAAGTTGAAATCACCATCATCTTCGTCCATCAGGGATGTGCTGAATGGTGGTTGATATTCCTTGTGGTTTGCCTGAAGATTGGGGCGTCTACAGCAATTTCTGTTGAATTAAGGAATATCTATGTGTCTTATCTATGTTTTTAATATTTCGGTTTATAAATACTTCGCAAACAATACCATAAAAACTAATTCCTTTTGTAAAGTCTCTGGTCGTTTTGCCCTTCGGTGTTTCTGTGACATTCCTTGTTTCATTCCTGATGCCTTCAGGTATGAAATGATGATTAAATAATTCTTTAAATGATCGTATTAATTGTTTAACTACATACAATGAGTGTTTGCTTAATAAATTTTATGGTGTACAGATCAGTGTTTTTGTAAAATTCAAGGGCAAGAAATGGTTTCGAACAGTAATTAAACAACCGCTTAATATATAAGCTGATTCATTTTCAAATCTTTCCACTGGAAGTTCGCTTACTATTATGGCAGGTTTCAAATAGTGAAGACTGTTAGGTTTTGCGCTAGTTATGAGCCTGAAAAGATAATGAACCGATTATACATAATAGATTTTTTTTTGTTTAAAAATTAAAAAAAAAATTATTTTACCTTTTCCGTTTGAAGGAATGTTATGGCATCATTTAACAACAATTATGATGTTAATTTTTTTTTTATATTCTATTTTAATTGACAAGGACTGCATATTGAAGCAAGTTTCAACCACACAAAAGGCAATTCGTAGATTCATGTCACATAAAAATTTAGAGTACACTATTAGGTGGAAGATCAAAAGTGGTTTTGACGAGGTGTTTTCGAACTTTTCTGTACTAGTTCAAACTAATGCTAAAGGTAAAACATCTTTTGTTTTTGCTTTTAAAAAATCTTGCAGGTTCTTGTTTACGTTTATTTTCGTGTAGGATCCGTAATAAATGCAATTTTGTTAAACTGAACTTCTGTTAATGATAAAAATGAATTCTCTATGATGAAAATCGAAAATGTTTATCAATACATGCATTACACTCTTATGAAGACGACACTTAGAGTGCTAAAAACCAGCTTAATATTCAGAAAGCCAATGATATTGTTATGTCTTCTAATAGTTCTCTTGTTAGTTCTTGTTCTTTCGATATTGTGGGTTCCATAAAACCAGCAATATCGATTAGATTGGAATAGGATTAAGAGAACTATAAAGACCTGTTTTATTACCACCTTTTAAGATATATTGTGATGCCCTAGAAGCTTCCTAATTGGACCTATCTGCTGTTTGAAACCCTGAACCTAGTAGTAGTAACCTTATCCTTGCCAAGGAATCGCATTGGCACAAAACATTGATTGGAATTTCTTCTTCGATCTGGCAGAACCTACAAATAGCATCCTCTGCCAGACCTTTGTTTTATATATGACTATTTAGTCTATAGTGACAAATCCTAGTTCCTTTAAATACTGATTGCCTGCTCTTCTCAAATGTCCTTCGCCACCAGTCTTTAAACTTGCTCTGTATCTATTCATTGATATACTGTCACTTGTGATTTGGAGATGCTGAAGGAAGGAGCAACTCCAATGAACAGTTTTGATATTTCATTTCCCTTCACATCTGTGTGGATGAGTATCGAAGCCAATTTTGTTTTTCCTCATGTAGGACACAAAAACCATTTACAATAATATGTAGAATGATTATTTTAGATGTATATTTGCGACATTGCCGCTAATAAATAGGTATTTTACGTAAAAAACTGAGTTAAAAGTTTGTCAGTTCATTCATTTGCTTCTCCAGTGTGGTTTGCTATTGTAGTTTTGATGTGTTAGAGTATTCACCGATTGTGAAATATATTTCTGTGTGATGTGTAATTTCGTGTATATATTTGCAAACAAAATTAGCGAAACCTCCTAACGACATAATACACAAGGCACCTCAACAAAATATTATAACCGACCTCTGCTACAAAAAAAAAATGAAATTTCACTTGTTAATTAACCAACTTGTGATCTCATAAGCAGTAACCCTCGAAGTATACGCGAAATTAGGTTTACGACGGTCGTTCTGAGGCTGAATACTGCGAGGCCTAGCATTCAGATAAATAGAAAGCAATGTCGCCAACAACCAGATGTCGGTCCTTCTGCATTACTCACGAGATTATAACAAATTCAAATGTAACGGTCGCTTTGCCCTTAAGAGACTGTAACCGTATGCAAGGTTAATTTATCTCATCTCCTAGTTTGTTATACTCACCGACTTCTTTCCGATTTCCCCGCACGTAGACTTCTAGAATCGTCGGTGAATAATTTAGAAACGTTCTTACCTATCAAATCTCAAACTATAGTGCCAGGGAGTGCCACGTATAGATTTTTGCGAGCGCTAGTGTTGCTCGCATTAACTTTATCATCTCTAAGAAGTAATAAAATTTGGAACTTCTGAGAGAAGGGACGAAGCATTTTACGGTCACATTTAAAATTACACTTGCATATTTAATTAAAACAATGCAAGAAAGTTGGAGTGATGAAATGCAAGGAGGGGATAATAAAGCATCTAAATTGGAGCATAGGAAAAAGTTATCTGTGAGTGTGCGTGAATGAGACCCCTCCGTGAACTTGATATCGAGCGAGTAGACAATTTTTCTGGGTTTACTAATGAATTTAGGCCCTCCCATCCGCAACCGACTAGATTGCCTCTCGCTGCAACGGAATTAGTCCAAGCGCGCCCCCCCATACCAAGACCGTCTCCGGGGAGCCAAGTTGCGTCGTTGACAATTTGAAACTTATTTTAACATTCATATAGGTGTATGTCCTCTTCCTAATTTATATGTATATTTATTACTTGGCGTGTGTCTTCCGTGAACGTAATTAAAATTATCCCGCGACCTTGTCGTACGGGGATGTGGGGTTACCGTAAAAAAGAATTACCGCTGATTTATTTACATGGACTACCGTATATCCTAATACCCGTCCGGGAAGTCCCGAAAAAACGTATTTATATAGGTATAGACGTCCGCGGAAACGAATTAAAATGAGAATTAAATAAAGCCATGTATTTCAGTTAGCTCGGGATGAGTTTTGTTTGTTAAAACGTAGAATGTCTTTTCGCCAAGGGATAGAGTTAATTATGAGAAACAAGACCAGTTTCGACGGGGCAGTCCCAAAGTGTTCGTTGATGTTGCCTTTTGCCCCAGATGCCTACGTCCACGTACATACATCTCTCCACAATACTTCGTTTTCAAACAGTTTTAATTATAAATATCGCACACATATGCACACGTTACCATACGTATACAACGACTGGTTAGAATTTACGGTTTCTATGAAAGATATATGCATATCATTACAGTTTGCAAATATTTGTTGTAGGTTGATGTTGGAAATTACCACATAAATATATGTATCAGTCTTATTTGGACGTTGAACACACTAACAAAGAATAGGGAAAATCGATTTTGGAGCAGCAAAGATACTTTATGGTTTTACCCATTGTGTTAACTACACTCTTAGAAGGGTTTCCTTCAATCAAATAAAGTTGGGTACTATTTCTTTTGTGAAGATTATGTGCTATTTAAGTAGTCAAATCTTTATCTATGGACAGACTATACCTCGCAGCGTTTAATGATATTTTTCGGATCACTACAAAATTCATACGGGCCTCGAAAGGAATGCCACCCAAAACATGCTTGACTTCTATAGAAAGACTTGCAAAGCCATACATTCTTGTCTATACCTCTCTAATGGTTTCCTCCAGATAAAAATGCGTTCATAGGAAGATCTTAAGCCTGTTCTGACATCATCAGTAAACAAGACTCTCTTCCAGCCGTCTAAATCCCGATCCATATGTTTCCGAGCAAAGATAAGTCTAATTTGCCTATGGGGTATGGTTAAGAGAGGACCTCTTGCGATGTGTCTTACCCTCAACCCAGATTCCTCGAGCCTTCGTTTTACTGTTTTGAAGGAAATTGCAACATTTAGAATATCTTGAGGTCGATCTTTTATCTTGTTTCCGGTGAGAAACCGACTTCTTTTTACGACGCGAGTGTCGTTCCCGCAGACGGTGCCAGATTCATGTACACTCAACTCCCACCATTGTGACCGTGTGGTGAGATCAGCAAGTGTGCTTAGCACAAGTAAAGAGGGAGTCCCTAGGTACCCCCAGCCCGCTCTGGCTGATATGTCGGCAAAGCTTCTGATATACGCCGGACTTCTTATTCCCGGTCTGATTGTAGCGTTGGCAAAGCTTTCTGGTGTAACACAGACATTGTACCGATTTTCTCTGCTTTGGCCGTTGCATTGACACAGCTTTTGACGCTCTTAGAGTTTTATTTACAATCATTGCCGTACCACAGAATTTAGTGCTGTCACCGATATCTATCCCGATATAGCCGGTGAAAATCGCCAGCGTATTTTTCGACTAACCTTCGTATACAAATTGTCGTTTTATGTTGTTAATCAGAACAAAGCCATTAGATTCCGCGTTTAGATTTCAAAATCGTTACCGAGCCCCGCGACTGTTTTAATCTTCATCGCTGTACATATTTATGTATACTTGCGACTGTACATGCATATTTTTCGATTTCTTTTGCTGCATATATTCAATGTCTTTTACACCTGTTGTATAGAAATAATCATTAGATTTTATGATTTCACTGTTTCGTTGCGCAATCAGTCTAGAACCCTGAACTTCTCACACTTAGACTAATAGCTACCACTTCGGGGTTAAAACTTTATTGTAATGGCGTAAGTAAGACGCAACATCCTTTGAACCGCCACGCGGTTGTAATTCATCGATTCACAATTTGCCATACGGCCGGCGCTACCGAGCGAGCTCGGGGCGAACCTCCACTTTCGGCTTACAGGGATCAACGCATAAGTAATAAGCATTTTAAAAGTAAGTAAGTAATCGAGAGCCCATGAGCAAGGCATTAAACAGTAAGAAGTAAGTATCAGTACACCGAATCAGAACAGAAAAAAGAAAACCGTCGCAAGAAGTACTTGTAGCAGTAACAGGTACTTTAGTAGTATTGTTAGTGAAAGCATATTTTTTCCCAAGAACTTGGATAGCGGCGTTTTGTTATGTTGCTGCAATTGCCTACATGATATGAACAGACGAAAATAATGATGATAGTATGCATCATCGACAGAATCGGCCAATCCAACACCTGCATTATGTGATCTTGCAAACAATATATTACGTCAAAACATTCTTTCAGTATCTCTAGTTATTAGTTGTGCAGTACTGGATCCGGAGAATGCTAAAGGACTCCGAACGTAGTACTTACTGGAAATAGAAACTATGTAGGTACATCTAGTAAATAGTGACTAATACCAGAAGTATTAGCATACATGCTGATACTTCTAGTATTGGTCACTATTTACTTCAAGTACCTTTTTGAACAGAGTATCTTTGGTTTTACTATATGTGGTAACTTTTGCCTATGCGAGAAGAACAGAATGGAGTGACCATTACGTAAATCCATCTTTACGTTCTCTGGGTTTCATAATGCTCGAATTACCTATATGCAGCAGAATACTAAAAAAAGATATAATAATGATCTATGCAAAGAGGAAAAAGTAACCAACGCTTGATTTTACTTTATAAAATATGAGAGTGTCTCCTCGCCGAGGGATATCGTTAATTATCAAGAACAAGTCCAGCGCTAACGAGGGGAGTGAGTGTCCCCCGGTAGCCGGTATCGTCGAGATTGCTCTCGTATCTCTTCACCGACAGCAGCCTCTCATCTCCAGTTATTCTCCGACTGCTTTCAGCAAACACTTCCAACTTGATATCTGTTGTGCGCTGCGTACATTAAGTCCAAACATGCACGGCCATACCGTCGCAACTCCGTTCCCAAAACGGTAATAAAACTTTTTCTAAGAAGCAAAACTGTCATCAGTACGACGTGTATAACAATGTGTTGCATTGTCGTGCCGGAGTCGTACGGCTCTCGCCGTTCGCCATCCGGTATATTATAATATTTATTATTTGTGTGTCCCGCATGAACGCTGTAATGTCCCCTTAGCCTCATAACGCCTCGCCTCTCGTCTCATAGAAATGTTATTTTATTTAACTCCGCGAAACGGGGTCCCCTGTCTCCTCTTTCTCAAACTCGCGGAACGGTTCTTTCTCGCATCTTTTATGACAGGAGAAGTGTTTAAAATTACCTCCTCCGAGAGACGGTCATATCATTTAATTTTCATGGCATTCTTCTTTGCGCCCGAGCGTCCCGTTAACTTCCCTCCATCGCGTCCGCCGAAGTGTTCGGGAATTAAAAAATAACGCGTCATAACTATATTACGGCCAGCAATAGCTCAAATCTCCGGCTCGTTGGCCGACCATGTCGTATACATAATTGAAATGTGTGCTGCTGGTGCCGGTTTTACGCCTTCGGGGCGTGCAACACTTAAAACACGCCGCCCGACGGCTTTAAAATAAATTTTTACGCGCCGTTATGTTAGTTTTCTTTGTTCCGTTACCGCTATGGCGGTCGTAACGCGGTGGATTTCTATATTCAATCGGGAAGAACGCACACGTACCAGAAAATTAAACATCGCGCTCCAATTCCGGTTGTCCTTGAAGCAGCAAATTTATGAATGGTTATGTAAATTAGAAGTAATATTTTATTTCTTTTATGGCCTGCGCAAATTATAGCCTTGCATAATGTTTAAATAATCTAATCCTAATCCACCAACACCATTAACTGCTTCCTCGCTTCTTTTACTATTTTTATATTACTGTTGCTTATCATTCAAAATTCCGTTTTCTTCTCTTTTGTTTTCAAGCGAGCCAGCAGTGAACAAATTTCAAATGATATCTGTTTCTATCTAAGTTTCTTTTAAATCTCCTCTATATTAAGATTTATGTAACTTTTTAAACTTTTTGAATTAGTTGTTGCCATTGTGCCGTAATCTTTATTCTGGAACACCCACTGTGAATCTACGAGTCTAGCTGTGCGCCCTCTTGGAGATACATCCTAAACTCTTAACTCACCAGATACCATGGCGATAGCCGATAATGCAGTCACCAATTCAGCTCGGACAATGAGGAATTGCACAACTTTTTTTTTATGTCAGAATGATAGAGAATGTTGTAATATATAGCCCTTCATTAAACCTTCTTTTAAATTGTTTCTCATTAAAGCATAATTAATTTTTTTAAAGTGCTCCGACGTCACAAGTTCTTTCATTCATAAATTTTTGGACAGCATGATTTGGCAATGGAGCGATAGTCATCGTAGTTCGCATTATCATCGCAGATAAGTAATATTAAGTTCGCTGTCCGCATGCTTTGCGCGTACAGATGGCGTAAACATATTATTACGATATTCTTTGTTTATTTTACGCGGTTTGGAGGTTATAATCTTTCAGAATTCGTTCTTTTACGATAAATTGGAGAACTTTAAACGCAAACTAAAACAAGATGCAGAAATAATGCCGAATCCCACTTTCCTTTGTGACCATAACCTGCATAGCACCTTAATAAAATCGTATTTCGCAGCCGGTAAATTTGTCTTTGTCTTTTGTCATTGTTCTCCATAAATGACTGCAATCTGTGATTATTACGGGGGAGTAATTTCTATGTTGCCATATATTCTCGTTCATTCATAAAATTTTACTACGTACTTGTGACGTATAAAGATCTTAAAAAAATTATATTTCAAAAACTACTTTACAGAAAGCCGTCAAAATTTCAGTGTAAATATATATTTAGGTCATGTACAAAATAACATTATTTTAACAAGAATTTAAAAAAAGTACAAAGTCATTCATAGACGTGATATGGAAAACACTACGAAAACGTCTGGTCAGCAGAAAATCGAGTCTGTCTCGGGTACTTATTCTGCTAAAACTGCTTTTGTTGGAATACTAATCTTCACAAAAGTCGTTCAGCCACGCCATAGTGGCATGTTTCCGGTTAGTTGAATCGGTTAGATGAATATAGTGTTTCAAGTCTGTTTAATCCACATGATATCGCAGATATGATTTTCGTACTGAGCGAAATGGAAGAAAAAAACCTATTTTACCCAGTAGAATTTACAGAGAATATCCAGACAGGGGGCAGAGCAGAGAGTTGTTGCATAAATCTGAATAAAATATATTTGTTTTTATAAATTTCTTTACGTTCATAATAATTGTAAGTATGTACCTATTTATATTCTTAACTAGTTTCACATTCTGAATTTTATGATTTTGTTCAAGTATATGTAGGACTACATGAGATTTGTCGAATCTTCTAAGGTTAAGATGGGCCAAATTCTCCTCGTCTGTTTAATCAATGTATACATGATCGAAATCTTTACAAGATATTTAATAAATTCGTGTTTTTTTCAAGTTATTTACCTGATTTTTAGGGCTTCCTAAAATACTTTTAAGACTATTACTTGAACTAGGATCAATGTCGAATTTTTTTTTGTAAACCTTTCGTGTAACCATTTTATCCAAGTGCAACCTTTTCAAGTTACAAAATAAAATGGTAATTTTACATATTTCTTAATGCTTTTGTCCTTAATTTTTTATGTATATACATACATTTCTAATTCTCATTATGTTTTTGTATTTTCTAATAATATTATACACAACCTCTTGTCAACATCTATTACAAGCAGCAATTCTAACCATTTCTTTAAGGTCTGTATTATGTCATTCTATAAATAAAGGATAATTAAGTAAACGAAGCATCTAAAAGTTAATAAATGCTAGTTTATGTTTCCACGATTGATTTGAATTTTCTGAAATAAAACTGTTATTAGTAGTGAGCTTTCTATATACGTCAACTATTAAGTTACTTCTATTTCTTCAATCCTGTTGTTTCTGGCCTTTACATGGACACATAACATAATGGATGTACATTTTGAATTTAGCTCAATCAAGAAAATCAGTGATTTAACGTTTACTAGTATCTCTACTCTTGAGACTTGCTTTAGATTTATCCTTAAAGAGGTTAATTATAAAAAAAGATAGGCAACAGCCTATCTTTTTTTATAATTAGAAATAACGGCTGTTTTGTGATTATGTGCGCTGGCGTTTTGCACCTTTTCGATATAAATAAAAACTCGTCGTGGTTCTTACTTATTACTATATTTGATTAAATTAAACAAATTAAAACAAGTAAAATACATTGATTGGTATTACATGGAAGTTGTTTAATTGAGCTGCGTGACTATAACTGTTTTTACTGTGTTCGGTGACTGCATATTTGCAACTATTTTTCTTCGGGCAGTTTCTGCTTCTCAAACGGCTAGAAACTCTCCCGAAAGTGGGGGGTAACAAACAAATTGAGGGTTGTAAAATACGTCACGGAAAAGTACGCTGCGAACGTCAGCCCGTCGGTAATTTGGAAAAACCCGGAGAAATGTGACTACACCGGACGAGGGTTATAAAATCTAATATAAAATGAATACCTTAAATATTAGCTATGATAATTGGTATTTACAAAGATATTGTGTATATCTTTTCCGAACATACCGCCCCCTTGAAAGGGTGTGAAATACCTTTCAATAATATGAAAAAATACAATACACAAAAAAATATAGAAATATAGAAATAAATGGATACATAGGAAACTAATCTAAATTGTTAAAACGTTAAAAATGCACATCACACTTAGTTGTTTTCAATTGGCAATACACATATTTTTAACACAGGGCGCTTAATGGTATTGGACATAGTTTTCAGTGTGACCACGCGAACTATGCCATCGTTTCCGGGGTGGAGCTGAAGGATTCGTCCCAACTTCCAGCGGCAAGGTGGTTGATTATCCTCGCGGATTACGACCATCGCTCCCACAGTTAACAGCGCTTGGTTGTTGCGCTTCCAACGACATCTAGTTTGTAGTTCGCCAACGTACTCCTTGCTCCATCTTCTCCAATAGTGTTGCACAAGCGCTTGCATCCTTTGAAAATGTGACAAGCGCCCCTCTGCTATTGTCGAAAGACTTGGCTCCGGTAGCGCGGTCAATGGTCTCCCAATTAAAAAGTGTCCGGGTGTTAAAGGATTAAGGTCGTTTGGGTCTTCGGACAGTGGGGAAATGGGACGGGAATTTAATACTGCCTCTATTTGGATCAATATCGTACAAAAGTCCTCAAATGTCAACAATGCATCGCGCAATATACGTTTTAAATGACCCTTAGTAGATTTAATACCTGCTTCCCAGAGACCTCCAAAGTGAGGAGCTCGAGGAGGCGAAAAGTGCCAAGTAATTCCCTCTTGAGTGCTAAATTCATGAGTTGTTTCAGATTTTACTAACCGCAATAGTTCCCGTAATTCTCTTTCGGCGCCCACAAAATTTGTACCGTTATCAGAATGTATGTTTGAAGGCTTTCCGCGCCGCGAAATGAAACGCCGTAGTGAAGCTAGGAAGGCTTCTGTGCTAAGTGAGCTAACTAATTCTAGATGAACTGCTTTCGTGCTCATACAAATGAATAGGCAGATGTATGCCTTACTTGTTTGATACCCTCGCGCTTTCTTATTTTTTAAGTTGAATGGCCCAGCGTAATCAATTCCACAATTTTGAAAGACACTGAAGGGCGTGATTCGAACGCTTGGTAAATCACCCATTAAGTATTGGGTCTGTGGAGGGTTTGATTTGAAACAAATTACGCAGTTACGAATTATCCCTTTTATTGAGCTACGAGCGGATAGTGGCCAGAAACGCTCCCTAAGAGAAGACAATACAGCCTGAGCTCCACAGTGCAAAAGTCGTTTGTGCTCATGCATAATAATCATATTCGTAAGTACATGTTTCTTAGGCAATATAATCGGATGTTTTTTGTCTAATTGAAAGTGAGAGTTACCTATCCGCCCACCAACCCTTAATAAACCATTGTCGTCGAGAAAGGGTTTGAGTGCTAGCAGGTTACTGCTGCAATCTTGAGAGGGTCCGGCCCTTAGCCTTTTAATATCTGAAGCAAAGGCGTGTGCTTGCGCGACCCTTACAAGCGTCGTCAAGGATCGACATAACTCTGGCGTCGTTAACAGACCACGTTGTCTGTTGGAGTGTTTGTTACGACAATTGGTAGCAAATCGTAACATCCATGCCGTAACCCGTTGCAATTTAGAAAAAGAGGAGAATCTTTCAAACAGGTCCCATCCTATCTTTGTAGAGGTTAAGGTTACGATTTTGCGCAATTCGGGTAGCTGACCCGTAGACCTACCCAACACGTTACTTTCGATAGGCCACTCGTTATCCTGTTTAGATAACCAGCTTGGGCCGTACCACCAGATGTCTAAATTTGCTAAATGCGAGAGGCTAGTACCGCGAGACAGTAAATCGGCGGGATTATCTTGCGATCTTACGTGGTGCCATTGCTGAGAATCGGTATGCGATTGTATTTTAGAAACCCGGTTACCTACAAACGTTTGCCAACGGGAAGGGTCAGACTTGATCCAGTTAAGAGTGATCGTTGAATCGGACCAAAAGTATTGAGCGTGGAACTGAACGCTAAGAGATTGCCTCACCCTGACAACGAGATCAGCTAGTAAAACCGCGGCGCAGAGTTCCAGTCTTGGTAATGTAACCTGCCGTAGCGGCGCGACGCGCGATTTTGAACATAATAAATTGACCGTGATATTGCCGGCGATATCTATGCAACGTATGTACACGCAAGCACCGTAAGCGCGCTCAGAGGCATCCGCGAAACCATGACACTCAATAATGGCTGAATTTGCTAGAAATGCAAGTCGCGGTATATTTATTGCCGTGGATGACTTGATTTCTTCTAAGAAATTAGTCCATTTATGATGCAAGTCTTGTGGTATTGATTCATCCCATGATAACTTGCATTGCCACAGTTTTTGCATAATTAACTTTGCTACAACAACTACCGGCCCCAGAAATCCGATAGGATCGAAAATTTTGGCGGTAGTAGAGAGTATAGTTCGCTTCGTGGCACGTCGCGTTAAGTTTGTGATAGATATCTCGTATTTAAAAGCGTCGATATTTGGATTCCACGCGATCCCTAGCGTCCTGGCTTCCCCATCGTTTGCTAAAGAAAGATTCCTTTCTTCAGTTGTATTCTCCGACTCGATGGCGCCATTACTTAACCATTTTCGTAAATGAAACCCGGCCGAACTTAATATACTCGCGATTTCACCCTTTAATCGATTTAATTCTTCCATGGAATTAGCCCCGGTCAGTAGATCGTCTACGTAAAAGTCGTTTTTTATAATCTTACACGCTTCTGGATAACGCGAATAGTGCTCTATTGCTATTTGCTGAAGGCATCGCGTAGCTAAAAACGAGGCGGAAGCTGTTCCGTAAGTGATAGTTTGCAATTCATAACATTTTAAGTCCTCGGACGCGTGCGCTCTCCAAAGTATACGGTGATATTTACGATCGCCCTCCGATATGAGTATTTGGCGATACATCTTTTCAACGTCCGCAGTTACAACAAAAGCATGTTGCCTAAAACGCAGTAATATTTTGAAAATGTCATCTTGAATGACGGGACCCACTCTCTGGATATCGTTAAGCGATATTCCGGTTGTGGTTTTAGCTGATGCATCAAATACAACACGAGTTTTTGTTGTGGTACTGGTTGCTTTGATTACCGCATGATGCGGAAGATAATAATTTTGACCCACCGGTACTCGTTTTGTATCATCTATAAGTTTCATGTGCCCCAATCGTTCATATTCGGCTAAAAACTCTACGTAATTGCGCTTTAACTCAGGATTTTGATTTAGCTTTCTTTCAGTTGCGAAAAGACGTCTCAAGGCAATGTCGCGGGATTCACCTAAATCGTTTACATTAGATGTAAATGGAATACTAACCGTAAACCGACCTGTATCGTCGCGCGTTGTGGTACGAACGAAATGCCTTTCACATTCCTGCTCCGTAATAGACATTTCATGCTTAGCATCACATTCTTCTATTACCCAAAATTTCTCCAACTGATCTTGTAAATTAACCGAAAAATGACAAGATACCTTGGCATTTGCTCGTGTAGTCTCATATGGCAAAGGCCCAGACAAAATCCAGCCTAAACGCGTTTTATGCAATATAGGATGACGTTCTCCCAATTTAATCTGACCGACACACAGCAAATGCCAAAATATAGACGCTCCCAATAACATGTCTATTTTTCCTTCCTTATTAAAGGTCGGATCTGCTAGGGTTATATTACTGGGAATACTCAAAAATGAATTGCTAAATGATAGAGCAGGCAAGGGCTCGGTTATTTTATTCATAATTAAACAATCTACTGTCGTCTCAAATGTACTAGCTCTCGCGCGTATGCGAATATCGGTTTTTTGATTTAATATGACGCTAGATTGGTTAATACCTAATACGGTTGAATTTATTGGTATGCTAGGCAAATTGAGCTTTCTGAATAGTTCCGTAGTGATAAAGTTGGATTGAGATCCGCTATCCAGCAGCGCACGGCATGCATGCCAGCTACCCCGCGAATCAGCTACCCGAATGCAAACGGTTGATAATAAAACTTGACTAACCTCAGTTCTAGCACTCACATGTGTGACTATTGCTTTCGAAGAGGATGGTATGGAAATGTCAGGAGTACTTTTGACTAAAACATTCTCTTCGATATGAAGCAATGAATGATGCTTCTTATGACACCGTTTACATGTAAATTTCGATTTGCATGATGCAATGCCATGACCCTTTCCTAAGCAATTTAAACATAAATGTTTCCTTTTTATTTCAGCAATGCGTTCGCTCGCATCTAACTTTAATAACCCCTCACACTGTGATATGAAATGTGATTGATCACAGTAGTGACAAGAAGGTTTACTTGTTGAAACAAAGGAGTTAATTTTGGTTTTATTCACCGATTGAATTTCGGAAGTTGAACTAGATTTACCTAATAACCTACATCTTTTATTTAGAAGCGACATCAAATCATTTAATGTAGGTAGTTTGTTAACATTATCAGAAGTAGCGGCATCCCACTCGCGTTTAGTTGCTGAATCTAACTTCGTACATATTAAATAAATAATTATCGGGTCCCATTCTTTCACGTGTAA
Organism: Cetonia aurata; assembly: GCA_949128085.1. NCBI lineage: Eukaryota > Metazoa > Arthropoda > Insecta > Coleoptera > Scarabaeidae > Cetonia > Cetonia aurata. The sequence continues at coordinate 18,363,530 of OX421886.1, read as the reverse complement.
ATCTAAGTTTTCTAGCGCTTTTAGATGCAAACGTAAACTATCTAATAACTCTCGTAATGCCTTGTATGAGTCCCGTTTTATACTATTAATATTGAAAAGCGCCTTTATATGACTATGGACTATCATCTGTTTATTTTCGAATCTTTCGTTTAATAATTCCCAGGCAAGTTCGTAATTACCCTCGGAAATAGAAACCGTATTTAGCGTGGCGGCTGCTTCGCCCTTCAAACATGAATTAAGATAATGCAATTTCTCGACATTACTTAGAGATGGATCTGAATGTATCATTGTTTTAAACATGTCGCGGAAATGATACCATTCATCAAATGCACCGTCAAATGTAGGCAAACTAATTGTGGGTTTGGCTATCTTGGGCGCAGTGAGTGAATTCTGCGGAGAGTTTACGGGGTTTGTGTCGTTACTTAATTTTACGGGAGTTTCCAACATATTTTTGGCTGCTACTTGCGCTTGGAAGAATTTCTCTTCGAAATCTTCGCTCTCGCATTCATGTGCCTCAACGTCGGAAACTAGTACCCCGATTTCATATTGAATTTGGCGAAAATCGGCGAACGTATTGTCCAATTTTGCCACTTTGGTTTGAAGTAATGCACGATCGTCTTTTGTTAATTCCGCATTGGTCGTTAGTTTACTTAAATAATTTGAAAAGCGCGTAAGTTGTGATTTAATGATACCGCGCTTTTTTATCAAAGCATCGATTGCTGATGTTGACATTTCGACGGAGATAAAGGCAGTATTAGACAAAGAAAAAGGATAGTAGGGACTTACGTTTTCGGACGATACTGACTATGAAGTTCCTCTCACTGAAGTCGAATGATGCTGCGATTGGCTCACTCGGTGTTGCTTAGATGGATGTTGAATGATGCTGCGATTGGCTCATTCGGTACTGCTTAGATGGATATTGAATGATGCTGCGATCGGCACACTCGTTGACGTATGTATTTTTCTAAGCACTAACTATTCTTGTATATAAAACTATCCGGCTCGAAGGACCATGTTTTGTGATTATGTGCGCTGGCGTTTTGCACCTTTTCGATATAAATAAAAACTCGTCGTGGTTCTTACTTATTACTATATTTGATTAAATTAAACAAATTAAAACAAGTAAAATACATTGATTGGTATTACATGGAAGTTGTTTAATTGAGCTGCGTGACTATAACTGTTTTTACTGTGTTCGGTGACTGCATATTTGCAACTATTTTTCTTCGGGCAGTTTCTGCTTCTCAAACGGCTAGAAACTCTCCCGAAAGTGGGGGGTAACAAACAAATTGAGGGTTGTAAAATACGTCACGGAAAAGTACGCTGCGAACGTCAGCCCGTCGGTAATTTGGAAAAACCCGGAGAAATGTGACTACACCGGACGAGGGTTATAAAATCTAATATAAAATGAATACCTTAAATATTAGCTATGATAATTGGTATTTACAAAGATATTGTGTATATCTTTTCCGAACAACGGCAATGGGTAACAACCCATTGCCGTTATTTCAGTTTGTTGGTGGAAGGTACCATTGATTTGGAAAGAAGATTGTTTTATGCAAAGTTTTTTCGAAGACTTTCAATCCCATCATTGACGAAGTGATTGTGTTCCAAGAATTCTTTTAATTGTAAGTAGGCTAACTATAAGGTGATATCAACAGCAACGCTAGGAAACAGTGCTAAACATTTTATTTACACCACATTTTGAAAATAGCTTATACGTCTATTAATACTCTATGGGCGTAAATTTATGTATAAAATGTATTTATTCGTATCACGAAGCTTGTAGAAAATGTCTAATGCTTTCAGCAAAAATTAACCTGCGAAGGATATTACTGTACTCACCAAATAATTAAATTGCTTATATTAATTAGCATGTACCATAAGAAAGTGTTCGGCAGTAACACTTAAAGGTATCCCGTTAATCCAATAGACATTAGCTATGCAAATGTAGGGATAAAGAATGTAAAGTGTAACGAAGGCAGCAACGTTAATATTGGCTCCGCTAATATAGTTAAACAAATTTAGCAATTAAGTCCCTAATTAGCTTACACTTCGAAGAATAAGGAGTAGGGCTACCGAGTGAGAGAAGTGAGTGATCCTGTAGCGCCTGAAAAGTTCAGCTAGCGTATCGCGTTGCTTGTAATATTTAAGGAGGTTGTTGAGAACTTTCGACGTCCTCCCGTGCGCTGATGGTGAGTGACATCTCTATCCGCCGACGGGGCGAAATTTTGGTTAGCAGCTAGTTCGTTAGGCAGATTTTATTAGTACGGTAAATTTGAGCGATACAGGGGAGGCGGTAATTTTTACTAAAATTGAATCATTGACATTCAACGCTATATCACTGTAATTTAATTTCAGAAATCGCTGCGGAAGATCGAAATAAAGTTTATTAATGGGAGAAATTAATTAATTAGTTGATCGATCTTGAGTTGTTTTTGTTTTTTCAAAATCTAGTCAGACAAAAGAATTGTAACTATGTATAAAGGTTGATCACTGCGGTTTTCATTTCATTCAGTAGCTCTTAAAGAGATGCGAAGTTAGTTTGGATGTTGAATCATTCCCATGTCATAATTACTTGTTACTAAGTTTTTAATTATAGTTTTAAGACCACACGTTTTACTCTACAGTAAACTTGCAAATTTGTTATATATAAAAGAAGTATATAATTTGATGTTGTACTTATATTGATACGAATGATTAAACCGAAGAAGTTATTTTTAAGCACATTCCTTTTTTGTTCCAAAAGCAATATCATTTATACCCAAAAATATTTCTATGGAAAGGAATTTTTCTTAAGGGTTATTCCTTTAAATTAAAGTAAGCTCCCTTTTATTGTAGGAATATATCATAAAATTAAGAAGCATTTGAGTTTGACATAAAACTAATAATTTCTTTAAACCGAAGTTTATTTTTTTATATACTTCTATTACGAAACTCCAGCTTGTAGATGGAACAATTCTTTTTTCTTAGACTTGATATTTATTACAAAGAAATAATACAATAAGTTGAATAAAAGAATTAAAATAGAAATTGTTATGTAATTTTTAATTATATAAAAGGTTTTGTTAACTATTTGCTGATCATACCTCAATTTCGCATTCTCATAGATTTGTAGCATTGTAAAAACAATTTCTATAAAAATATTAATCATTAACGAGCAAACATACAGATGTCAGCACAACATACTCATAATAAAAGCTAGATTTTTCATGAAAGACAACATATTTACCTATTGCATATTGAATCTGGCAAGAAAGATACCACAAATACCTCAATAGAGTAGTTTAATTTAATAATAAACTTTACTAATTATATAAAAACTACATGGGAAATAGTGAAAGAACTACATAGGCAGAAATCAAAGAAATATTTTAATATCAACGACATTAAAAAGAACTACCCAAGCAATGCAGCTGCACTCACGGAGATGAATAAACATTTTATCACTCTGATGTGAAGAATATTCGAGAGACCTGTTATTTTTATCCTACAGATGCCGATGAAGTACTGCAAATTGTACGTCACTTAAAGAAAACTACTGCCATTGGCAGCGACGAAGTTCCCGTTAAATTGTTACAGTATTGTAAAGTAGAATCGACTAGCTCATTCGCAGACTTAATTAATCTATCACTTTAATAAGGAACATTTCTAAACGCTCTGAACGTCAAAAGATGTGATAATATTAGCAATTCATAAGAAAGGCTGCAAAGAATCCAATACACAACATCATGATCCATCTTTCAGCTTTTGCAAGAAGTAACAGAGGGTATGAACCAATGTGCATCAACAGCATGTGTATTGATGGATTTGACAAAAGTTTTTGACAGTGTCAACCATCACTTTTTGTTAAGAAAGTTGAAGATTATGGGCTTTAGAGGGGTAACGCTAACGTCGTACTTAACAGATAAAGAATGGATGCAGAATAAGAGCGGGAGTAGAACAAGTGTAGGTTGGAGTACCATAGGGATCCGTTCTAGGCCCTTTATTATTCTTGCTGTACATCAATTGTTTATCTTTTGTGGCGATGATTTCCACAATCTGGATTGATCAGATGACACGACGGCAATAATAGAATCAACCAATAAAGTACAAATCCAATGCATTATTGAAAGCAATTTAATCAAATTTAGAAACTGATTTGATGGAAATAGCTTAAAGTTCAATGCATTGGAGACACATATGGTTTTGTTTGGGAATACTGCGATAATAAACATAAATCTGGATGAACTAGTGCTTACCGTTGAATAACATTCTCTATTCTTTGGTGTCTACGCCTGGATTCCAAGCTGTCCTGGAAACCCTATCTTGAGAAACTGTTATCCAGCCTTTCTAAGTTTTGTTACCATCTAGGGGTAACATCCCGAAATGTGAATGTAACCGTGAGTCTAACATCTTTATTCCCGTGTCTACAATAAAAACTACACTAATCACGGCGTCATTTGCTGGGACAATTTTGTGGATTGTTCGACAATATTTCTTATTAAAAAAAAGTGCGTGAAGGCTGTGTTCGACATTGGACATTGCGACAGTAGCATTAAAGCTTTAAAAAAACAAAAAATACTCACTCTTCCGTTTATTTAGCCACTACAAGTGCACTTTGTTTGTGAAGATCCACAACGACAAACTGTTCTCTCGGTGTGAGCGTGGTCACGATCACGGCACACGTTTTTCTGAAGTGTGCTATTGGTACCGCCTAAAATACACTTAACATCAATACAAAGACGTGCAATCCACCATTGAATTAATTTTACAATCACCACGCTATCGTGAAAGAGTCTCCCATTGGTGCAGCTTAAAAGAACACTGTAAACGTGGCTCACAGACTTACTTAGTTTTAACTACCGGTTGAGCACAATGAAGATAGTAAACGTTTATGATCCTTCAACGTTTTCCCACTTCCTCAATCGGCCCCGAAATAAGCACACACCACTTTGGAACCAATTATATGGGCGCAGACGGAAATATGGAGGTGCAAGAAACGAAAAAGGTGAATATTTACTGGGATAATTCAGTTGACTGTGCCAAATAGGTTATTGTTATGATCTTCACAATAAATTAGCCTTTATCAAATTATGACTATTAAACCTGTTTCGGAAGAAGCAAACAGCAACGGCTGATATGAGACTTCACCGACTATTGTTTTACACTTATTGTAAATATATTTAACGACTTTTTCAAAATTCGCTAATTAACTCATGTTTTTTTTTATGATACTTATAAATCACTCCTAACTACTAAAACCAAGCAGGATTCTCAACTGAAATAAATTCATTTATAAATCCGTCATTTGTTGTTAACATTTGGATAATCAAAGACCAGATTGATCTATAAGTGTGAGTGCAATTACCAATCATGTTCATTTATATCTTTATTTACCTGCCCAACAGCAGCTATTGAAGTGGTACTAAATCCTACTCCTCTTCACGTTTTTGTGGAGAGCATAGCAAAAAGGACCACACGTAGGATGATCAGGGAAGGAACGGCTAGGCATAGGCCTCAGCCTCCTAGAGGTGACCAAATCTGGGACATGCCCCGAGATGATATGCCAAAGAAGTTCAACTTTGTGAAAGATTTTACCACAAAGCTTAGCACTAAGAGTGAATGGGATAGAGATCCCATTTCGAAACTCAATAGAAACGCCATTAAATGGTACACAGATGGCTCCAAAACGGCAGAGGGAACTGGAATAGAGATATATGGGCCTAGAACCAAATATTTCGAAAGCTTGGGGATGTACCCAAGTATCTTCCAGGCGGAAATACACGCTATTGAAAGATGTGTCCAGGTCAACATTGACAAAAGCTATGAAAAGCAGGAGATTATCATAATATCTGATAGTCAAGCAGCCATTAGGGCGCTGAGGTCAAACAAAATCAGCTCCAAAATGGTTTGGGATTGTCTACAAAAACTAAACGAGCTAGGCAAAAAGAACAAGGTAACAGTATTGTGGGTTCCGGGACACACGGGAGTGGAAGGAAACGAAATAACAGATAATCTCGCTAAGAGAGGGGCTAGAACACCTTTTGTAGGGCCAGAACCTTTTTGTGGGATAAGTAGCAGCATAACACTGGAGAAACTGAAAAATTAAGTAGAGCAGAGAAAATCCAAATACTGGGAGAATCTCCAGGGAATGAGGCAAGCTAAAACTCTTCTGGGTACCTATAACCAGAAGAGATCTGCAGAATGCATCAACTTGACTAAAAATAATATTCGGATATTGACAGGGATCCTTACAGGCCATTGTAAACTGAACGGACATCTAAGCAGGCTTGGAATAGCGAAGGAAGCCGAATGTAGATTTTGTAGGGAACAGGACGAAACGTCCATCCATCTACTCACAAACTGTGTTGCACTGTGCAACTCAAGGGCGCTGCACCAGGGAGCATGTGAAATCGAAGAGGGAGAGTTACCTAATCTGGGGCCTTCGGACATTCTGCACTTCTTAAAAGGAATCGGACTGGACGGCCAGCTGTAAATACAGCGAGAAGAGGGGACACAATAGATCTTTTAGGTCGCAGTGTACTATCACCCTAATATCACACATACATATATCTTTATTTAGAATTTAGTTAAATGTTCAATAAATTAATATGTTATTATTTAATATTTACATTAATACATAATTGGTGCCTCCTGCCTTGGGGCAAATTTATTAGTCAAGATTAGAAATTCCAAGAAATTTAGAAAATTCTATGTTAAACCATACCAAGTAGACTCTAGCTGAGAGTCTACTTGGTATGGTAAGTAGACACTCGGCTTATAGAAATGTACAACCTATAGAAATATAAGTTTGTCTAACAGAAGGACCGAAGACCAAGTGATTTTCTAACTGGAAAATTATCGCTAAGGATCTAGTAAAAAGTTCGCGATATCGTGTTGACATGAGTGAAGTTATCTGCTGGGGAAATATAATATTAGTTTAGTACTATTAGCTAAACTGGACGCAGAATAATTGTTAGGCTGACAACAATTTTTAGTCAGCCAGCGTGTTTTTCGTAAATGCGCATTCTAAGAATTGCGGAAAATTAGGAATCGGTTACTTATTTTTACTTCAGAAAATTATTGTTGCCGAAAAGATGGTTGCACAGATACCAACAATACGATAGGCCTCCAATTATGCGTATCTGCACAGCACTCAATAGGCTGTGTGCAATAGTACTTCAAATAAACGCCTCTCCTTGTTAAATTTATAATGGCCACGAATCGTTCGCGATCACTCTTCCGTCGAAATAATTGTATTGTGCTCGGCCAGTGGCTGACTAATGTTTGCTCAGTGTTTATTTATAAAGTCTTCTGCTTGGTTTCATTTTAATCTTTCCATCGGTGCACAAACAAACCTAAACAAACACTTGTTCGATATAATAATCCGACTCGGAATGAGTATAATTATTTGTCAAAGATCAGTCGGGTATCCCGCCGAGTGAATAATGCTCTTATTTATTTGTCACTGCGCCCCCAAATAGTAAATGGCACCCTTCGGTATCGTCGCGAAATAATATAACAATACGCGCGCGACTCCACTCCGTATACTGGAGTGTAGTGCGTTAATATTAATTGTATTGTATTTTATGCTAAATAACTAATTATTTCAGTACACGCCGGAGACTACGGCGCAGATCCCACAATCCCAGATCACTTAAAATAGTAAATGGTGTTTTACTTTAACGTCGCGCTGATCCCTTGAGTTTTTCGCGTTCCGTGAGCTATATCCTAATGTCAACATACGTCTGTATTTGCATGTTTAAATTGACCATCTCGACCCATATTCAAATTTTCCACGTTTAGCGTAGAATTTTTCTCCGCAAGGCACTCTTACATGGGTAATATTTACTCAAATAGATGTTAATACAGAAACTAAATCTCAGATCCAGAATATATTATGAACTAATATAGCTTAGTTATCAAGATAAAACTGTTAAAGGTTCCAGAATTCTATAATTTTTTGTATAGGACAAAATATATCATTAGACATTTACATAAGGAATAAGGCAAAGAAAAATAATGCGATATCTGCAACAACCATACTTACTTAACCAAAATATTATGACATAATACTGCAGTAATAATTAGGTATCTACTTAAGTAAGATTTAAGTTTTGACAAGTCAGTAAACAAAATTAACCTCTATGATCATTATGAACAAGAAACATATTTTTAACTTCTGGCTTAGGTGGAACTACCAAAACCAGAAGAATTAATAATAATAATAATTAATAAAATTGGTAATAGCTTTGACAATTTTTCCACAAAGTTTGGTGTTCAAATTTTGATTTCACCACTACAACATACCAAAATTTGATAATTTTCTATCTCATCCAAGTATTAGTATAGAGTTATCCATTAAGAATTCCATTTTAAATTTCTCTGCATTTTTGATATATTATGTTAAATAGCGAGCCTTGAATTCTAGACAAGACAACTACAGCTCGTGGTGCATGAATCACCTATTCCTAAAGCCTTATTGCAAATTTGAGCAAAATTGCCACGTTATTGATCTAAATTGCAAATTGGAACTCGTACCGTTAAATCGTGTAAAGTGTCCAGAAAACCCAGGTTTGTCTATCCCAAGATGTTTACAGTAATTAAATATCTCACAGACCAACCTTTATCGTAATCGGTATAAAGATTTTAGCCTACATTCTTATAAAGCTGGCACAGAAGTTGTAGCCGGTTGATTATAAACAACCCGAACTTTCGTTTATTGGGTGCTGGACATGCGTACAGACAGGAAATCTTTACTTTCTTAGATAAATCATTTCTAGCGACAAATACCACTTCCATCTCAGGGAATTCGTCAATATGCAGAACTGCTGTATCTAGGGTTCCAAAAATCCGAACAGAATAGTCGAAAAACCTGTTTATCCCAAACGAGTTACTGTTTGGGGTGGTTTTGTTTTTATCGTTGTAGCCATTGGATTTTACGTTGTTGAAAATGATGATGGTGCTGCGATTACAGTGAATATGGACTTCCTTTGGCCCACATTTTACAATATGTACATAGACAATTTTTATTTCCAGCAGAATGACCACACATGCCAGGAAACACTTGCAGTGATGCCTGAAAAGTTTCTTGGACGCGTTATTCCGTGAAAGAAATAGTCTACGCTAATTCTCCAGAAACAATTCCAGCCCTCAAAGCGAATATTCGGGCAGTTATTCACCAAATAGAGTCCCAGTTTTGCAAAAAAGTCATGCAAAACTTCCTCAAAAGAATGACTATTTGCAGACAGAGTCGATGTGGGCTATTACTGGATATCATGTTCCACAAGTAATCGCAATAATACTTTAAATTTAAATAAATATTGTTGTACTGCTTAAGAAGGAATAAATGTTTCTTTCAAAATTAAAATGGAACTTTTTACTGGAACACAAAACACCCATTAAAAAACAAAAACATGGTAATGAGTATTCCCATGTTTTTGCATATTTTTTGCCATTTACTGGCAGTGGACATAGAAGGTCAAAGAATTCATAAACTTCAAAATCGTCAATAAGGATAATCGCTTCTCTACTACTAGTTGTTCTTTGTAATTATTATTGAATATGGAAAAGTACCTACCTAATACTTGTTTAGTTTGCAATTGATGTTTTTCTTTCTAAAATGATATTAATTAATATAATAATTTGAATTATTTTTTTAAATCTTACAAATAAACTACAAAACCAAATCTATTCAAAATTAAAATCAAAAATTGAAAAAAGTAAAACATCACACATAGTTTATAAAATAGACTGTCAAAATTGTAATGGTGTATATATAGGTGAAACCATGCAATATTTGGAAAATAGAATAAAAGGACACAAATATAATAAAAATCTTACAGCCCTAAAAAAACATGAAATAACTGAAAATCATACCTTTGATTTCAACAACGTAACAATTTTAAACAAAGAACAAAATTTAAAAACACGTAACATACTAGAAATAATTCAAATTTATAAACATAAAAATGCAGTCAATGATAAAACCGATATACAATATTTCACAAAATTATATAATTTACTTTTATAACTAAATACAATATTTTAAAGAACTATTTAATTACAAAATCCAAAAATAAATAATCAAAACATCTTTAATTAAAACATAATAATATTTTCAAAATAAAAAACAAACAAATTGTCATTTATTAAACAAAAACATTTTATTTATCAAACTTTATACATTTATTTACAACTTGAAAAAGCTTTTAAATAAAGCGAAACGTCGTTAGTCATTCATATTTTTATTATTTGGGACCTAAAAACCAAGAAAAAAAAGAAATTAAATTTGAATTATTGTAGTTATTCTTTACTCAGACAGAAGGAATTAACAGCAACTGCATTCAAATAACTAAATTCTTAGTTAAAATATTTATTTGATATTTTGTTCTGCTGATTTTACTAAAAAAAAGATTGAGAAAGCTATTCGTATTAAATTATTTACAAAACCTTGTATAGTAAGAGCCTGTATTTCAATCTCCTAATAAAAGTTATTAGCTGAATAACTGAAATGACCTTACATTTTTCTTTTGTATATTAACTAAATTGCTATTAGATTATGGAGATTCAAATACTGGCTCTGTATTATATTTACATCCAGGTGCTTATTTATTCATAATTTGGTATTCTACTCTACTAGATTAAAGCGTAAAATAAAACTAACGTGGAGTTTGCATACAATAATGCTACCCATATCCATGTACAATACTATATTTGTGCGTACACACATAATTAGTGTACCGAATTCAATTCTCAAGATAGGTAACGGTTCAATACGTATATGTAGTAAACATAATGTTTAAACGATGGAAATTTCACGAGCATCCGAAGCTGTATTGCATCGCCTAGTGCACATCAGACATTTATATATCGATAGGGTGGTTCTGCACCCCAAACAGCCTGCATGTTTGATGCGACGTACCACCCTCCGGCTGCACAGTCGATACGCAACCTGCTAATGTATGTTGCAACACCATATGCCCCGGCTAGAGAACCTGTCGAACAACCCCTGACTGCTTCATTGCCACCCCATCTTGATTTGCTACATATTTTATTTGGTTTAATCCGCTCTGTTTACTTTCTAATCATTTAAGGTATGTTAGAGAGCACAATGGTTTCAATTTAACGCCACGCAGTTTTCCATTCAAGAGGCAGTATGGAGTTGCCCGTATTTTTTCGAGAGGGGATATCAATCTTGCCGGGAATCTCTCCTTTATACCGTTCTAAATTTAAAGTGTCGAATTCGCAATTAAATGTTAAACAGGCGTCCTGTCCCAAACGAGAAAAGTTCGCTTGTATAATAGGATCCCAGTTGTGCCAATTAAAAAATTAAACGTTGCCTTATTTTAGAATAACATTTTACGGTGGAAGAATTTTTATGCATTTTGTTGCTGTAGGGGTAACAATAAAATACTGTACTATATAGAAAAAAGATAATTAAAACGGAAATTCACAATGCAGCAAGAAAAGCGCCAATGCTAATATTAAAAAGTACCGTAAATGCTGATTACATAGTATTAACTGCTAAACATTTACAAAAGAAAAGAACATATTGCCGAAGAAAGCAGAATCGGCAGAGTCATTGAAACATCTGTTGCTTTGATGTTCTTTTTTGGATAAGGCATTCAACAAAAAATATGTGTATATTTTTTGTTTGAGCTAGCCGTAATAAAAGTATTGCGTAGTTTTTTATATTGCGTTATTATTTTTTAAGAAATTGAATAATTGCTGGGTGTAACTCAATAAGGAATAATATCAACGAGGAGAAGATTAGATCCTGGCTCAGGGTAGTCATTTTCAACAGTTCTTGTAAATTACGAAATTTTACATGTAAGTTTTGGAGATAAAATGTTAAAGTTTTCGTCGAAAATTTTTCCGCCATGTATCTTCGAATATATGTGTGATATTAGGGTGATAGTACACTGCGACCTGAAAGATCTATTGTGTCCCCTCTTCCCGCTGTATTTACAGCTGGCCGTCCAGTCTGATTCCTTTTAAAAAGTGCAGAATGTCCGAAGGACCCAGATTAGGTAACTCTCCCTCTTCGATTTCACATGCACCCAGGTGCAGCGCCCTTGAGTTGCACAGTGCAGCGCAGTTTGTGAGTAGATGGATGGACGTTTCGTCCTGTTCCCCACAAAATCTACATTCGGCTACCTTCGCTATTCCAACCCTGTTTAGATGTCCGTTCAGTTTACAATGGCCTGTAAGGATCCCTGTCAATATCGGAATATTATTTTTACTCAGGTTGATGCATTCTGCAGATCTCTTCTGGTTATAGGTTTTAGCTTGCCTCATTCCCTGGAGATTCTCCCAGTATTTGGATTTTCTCCGCTCTACTTCATTTTTTAGTTTTTCCATTGTTATGCTGCTACTTATCCCGCAAAAAGGTTCTGGCCCTACAAAAGGTGTTCTAGTCCCTCTCTTAGCGAGATTATCTGTTATTTCGTTTCCTTCCACTCCCGTGTGTCCCGGAACCCACAATAGGGTTACCTTCTGCTTTTTGCCTAGCTCGTTTAGTCGACACTACCAAACCAATTGGAGCTGATTATGTTTGACCTCAGCGCCCTAATGGCTGCTTAACTGTCAGATATTATGAGAATCTCCTGCTTTTCATAGCTTTTGTCAATGTTGGCCTGGACACATCTTTCAATAGCGTGTATTTCCGCCTGGAAGATACTTGGGTACATCCCCAAGCTTTTGAAATATTTGGTTCTAGGCCCATATATATATATATATATAGCCATCTTTGTACCATTTAATGGCGTTTCTATTGAGTTTCGAACTGGTATCTCTATTCCATTCGCTAACCTTTGTGGTAAATTCTTTCACAAAGTTGAACTTCCTTGGCATGTCCCAGATTTGGTCCCCTGCAGGAGGCTGAGGCCTATGCCTAGCCATTTCTTCCTTGATCATCCTACGTGTGGTCCTTTTAGCTATGCTCTCCACAAAAATGTGAAGAGGAGTAAGATTTAGTATCTTCGAAACAAAGCGACTTCTCAAAGATCATCAAAGAACAAAATATTCTTATAATTGTTACCTGGAGCAACCCTTACGATTTTTGCCGTAAATTTAAGAAACGCCCTATATATTAGTTCGCTCGACGATGAAATCTTGCCAGCAGAGTATGTTAAATACTACTAATATAGCCACCCTATATTTAATAATACCACATTTTGCAAGTACTAATTTCGATGTAGCAGGCATTGTTTGCGTATCAGTTTGATGTTTGCCTGTTTTATTTGTATTTAAACTTCAAGGGAGATGTGAGAAAGTTATATGCAACCAATTTCTTTCAATTCTAAGAGTTTTAGTATAAAAATGAGCGTCCGTGTACTTAGACATATGAATACTCTTTTAGGATTATGTTTTCGTATAGTACTTTACTTCATTTGTTTGTTCGCTTTCAAACAAAGAAAATTACTTTAAGATATTAACCCCTCAAGAGGAATATAATAATAATTTTTTTACGTACTTTTCTCTGTGTATTTAAGTTTTACATCATATTGCAATGAGCAACAAAGTTTCCTTATTGAAACTTTTATTAAATGATTTTTTTAGAGACAAATGGATTTGCTTCAGTTTTATATACCTACTCTCTTATAAACTCGCACGTAAGGGCAAAGCAATATTGGCGAATTTACTCGAATACTCATGCAATATTAACGGAAAATCAAATTCAAGGATCGGACATGAATTATCCCGGTTGCGAGCGAACGGTCTGTTCCCAAATGAAGTTGATCGCACTTATGTCAGTTATGTTCGAAATTAACATTCATTATCAATTCATCGTTCGTTAGTAGAGCGCGCCCCAACTGCGATATGATAGCTGCCGGTCGGTGGTCTGAATCATTGGACGGAGCCGGTGTCCCGATGGGGCCGTTACCGTTTCAGGCCCCGTCTCTTTCACACTAAACTTAAATTGGATACTGGTCACTTTCTATAATTCAGCCCCTATATCTCATAACTTAACTACCAATTGGCCGTATACGAAAGGACCTACAAGAAGTTACTACGTCCGCCTTAACCTTCGTGACGACTCGACATTAAATATTAAAAGTTATATAACGTTATCATCCAAATATAGTACTTACGACTAGTTCGTTTTCTACTGCGTAGTTATGGACGTTCTCTCAAAGTAAACCTCTTTCCAGTAAGATTCGTTTATCCGAGGAAGTAAAGTCCAGAGTGAACCTTTCGGGTACCTTACATATCGTTTCAAACATTTTGCATACATAAGGAAAACGGTTGCTATAAGGTCCTTTTGCCTCATATTTATCTTGTATTTAACTGAAACGTGCATGTAGTCATATGCATCCTTGAATCCAACTGTATTACAGATATAAATACTTGAAAGCTCTACAATTGGAACATAGACAAATGAAGTGTGTATCCGTGCACTAGAACGGTAAAGAAGTATACGGAATATTCGACTGGATTACATTAGCATATTGCTATGATGCACTCGTATTTGCCAATAAATTCACATTTCTACGCTGTCGCCGCACAGGCGCATGAGCCGTCGCACACGTGCGTGTCAGATGCATTTTATATTTCGCCGGGGAACTACTCGCTCGTACTATTTAATAAAACGCGTTGTTGGTAGGTAGATAACGGTTATTTTAAAAATGGAGTACTATACGCCGGAGCAAAAACTCTTCATGATTAAACACTTTTGCGGTGGTAATTCCGCGGAAGTAACTCGGGATTTATTTGCAGGTAATTTCCCCGAAAGTCAAATTCCCAATGCAAGCACCATTCGTAGGACCGTTAATCGATTTGAAACTACATTTTCTTTAGTAAATAATAATAATAAAGTTGTTCCGGATAAGAATGTAAGCGATATAGAAATTCGAGTATGTGCTTTAGTTGAAGTAAATCCCACTATGAAACTCTAAAACAACGGTTCATAAGATTTTACGTACTAGTAAATATCGTTCATACAAATTTACAAGTTCACAAGTACTTCTTCCCGATGATTATTATCGCCGAATGGAATTTTGCGAAAGAATGATAAATAAATATCACGATAACCAATTTTTTTTTAACAATGTATTGTTCACAGATGAAAAAGCATTTCACCTACACGGGCATCATAACCGCCCAGTTTGTCGTTACTGGTCGCGTAAAAATCTGCATTTAAATATACCATCGCGAACGCAGTATCCACAGAAGCTAAATGTATGGGCAGGTATTATTGGAAATCATATAATTGGGCATTTTTTCATTGATTAATTTTATTTGCAGGATATTGTTCAAGCTCTGAAATGAGGGAGGCGTTAACATAGCGCCTCGCTGTTACTGTAGCTGCATGGCAATCATTATTCTCGAAAACATACGAGGCAATTTTTTCATTCGAAGAGATCACACCCCAATCTCTAACTTTTGCCGAATACAGAAGAGAAATTGTCGAGGTTTTGCAACGGCCCAATAACGAACATTTTGTTTATTAAGTGAGCTCTATCACTAGTCCATAGATTATTGATGAACTTGCTTTCTAGTAGTTGCACAAAAACCAACCCCAACAGGATAGTCTGCGGGATTCAAAGTTTGGGGTATTTGCATTTTATACGGGTTTAGTCTTAAGTTATCATGCAAAATTTTCTTCATTATGGAAGTCGCAGTTCTTGCACTACCTGCTCTTTTTATTTAGCCCACTGTTTTTAAGTCGTTAGTCCAAACAAAAATTGCATTCCTACATGGAACAAGAGCACAAGCCGGAAGATTAAAATGTATTCGGTATTTGAGTTGTCCACGTATGCAACTTCGACCATTTTCTAAAAACGCTATAACTATGACACATTGTTGTTGACCGGTCCAAAGCTCCATGGTTGTTAAACTTTCAAGTATGTGGAACGCCACAGTAATTGACAATTTTCACACGTCTCACGATTTTTCTTTCAATTGTCACTATTTTTTTCCAATCAGCACTACTTCATCTTTAGTAGATTTCAATTAATTTGTGAAGATAAATCAAGTTGACGCAATTTGCATTGATCTAATCAGAGCTTTGAACTCCTTGGGTTGTACCCCATTCACTTTGTATCTACTCAGATAGTATCCAAAACAGAGAATTTGCTGCGTTGCATATTTTGGCTATTTTCATCATGTATATTATTTGAATTCAACGTTTTGGCAGTGCTTTTACTGCCACCATCAGGATAGTACTGAATAGAACAGCATGTTGTCGATTCTAGTTTGAATTTGATGTATGTATCTCTTCCGAATAATGATACACATCAATTTCAGAGATGGAACTCACAATATGCAAATCTTCTTACGACTACCTTGATAACGACAGGACCACCAATGCTGAAATATTAAATTCACACAACCCTATAGACGACGTAAATAGCCCAAACATTAACTTATTTAATTAAGTTCTAATAATTTAATCTTCTTTGGGCTACTTCAAGTAACGAATTTGGGTCCTATGCTTTTTGAAATACACATCAATAATGATCTTCTCGAAAATGACGTTCCTTCAGGCTTAAGCTAAACAATAATTTTTTTGTGCCGCCTATATTGTTAAAATATTATTGAGCGCTACATATAATACTTCGCTCGTAATGCAAATAATATTCAATTTTAAATTACCTGCAATGTAGCACCACCACCTTTTGTCATAGCTGTAGCATTATTGGCATATTGATGAAGTGCTGTAATAATACATTATAAATTTGGAGAAGTCAACGCCGGTTTCTACGTGTTAATACAAAAGCGTCTAAAAGTTTACATAATTAGAGGTCAGAAGTAGGGGCTAACCCCTACTATCATATCTAAATGATGATAAATAAAAAGATTATGATTCCCACCAAAGGTTAGGATAGGTATAGTATGCAAAATCTGTTCCCTGAGAATGGTAATAATAACAGTAACACTAATATGGATAGTAATAGCTGAAGCTTAAAGCAATCAAGAATTACAGTAAAAATGCAAAGCAGAATTTCTCTAAAGTTCAAGAATATTGACAGAAGTTTGTTAAGATAATTGTATAGACGTTAAAATTAGGTTCTAGTGTACGAATTTATTGTTCGACATCCAAAAATTACATGTAAGTACATATGTGGCTTCTCTCATAATTGTTATAAACCAATTAGCTTTCCCTATGTCTTCCAACATACTACTGTGTACTGAATGTACCAACAAAAATGTAAATGAAATTAAAAATGAAAAATTAAATTAGCTAGCTCAAATGATAATAATTTTTTACAATGGGCAAAAAAACCATTAAACTCAGGGTTACTATCACGAAAAGTAAAATGTGGGTGAAAGAAATCTGACTTTCTTTTATACTAAAAAAAAATTTTTAAAAGGTTTAATTAAAAATAAAAGAACAGTATTTTTGAATGACATAAATATTAAATAATTTTGTTATTTTTTTAAAAAAAAAAGAAAAAAAAATTAAATCCAAGCTTTGCACAAAAAAAAAACCTTGGACAAAAAGGTCCTGGTCTAAAGCAAAACTACATTTTACTTTAAATTACAAAAGGACAATTCAAAATCCTTTTACAAAGCAACAGAAAACAAAAAGTTCAGGAAGATATTAATTTTTTTTTCAACTCAATCCACGTGGTCTCAATATTAAAACAACTAAATTAAACGTGGAAAATTCAAGTAATTTAAATAAATGAAAAATAAAAGCAAGCACAATGCTTTTATTCACCCAATCCGAGGTGATTAATAAATAATTACAAATCAGAAAAATTAACAACGAACAAAAAAATTAACTCTTTAAACTTAAAATATCTTCCTGCACGTAAAAATAATAACAGATCTTATATCTAAATTGTGTACACAAAAATACAATATCAATTATTATTAAATGAGTTCCGTGATGAACGAAATAAAATCAGAAACGTGAATTCAAAACTTGAAATCAATAATCACAAAATGTCAGCAATGAACAACAATTTTATATATATACTTACACGTGTCTATCAGGGAACTGAACCCACAAGGTTAAACAATCGTATAAGTATAAAAAGCTCATATGCGTGCGATGCAACGCACATAGATCTGTCCGCAAACGGACGAACTCGCAAAGCAAAACAATATACACAATACCGGTGAACGCAAAATGTACACCTGACTGAAATTAATATAAACAACTGAGCAATAAAATAAATAAATTAAACAATCCAAAACATTAACTAAATCTTATTTGAAAATAAAACAATCTGAAATTTCTCGCAACATTGACAAACGCTTAACGGAATGAACAAAAAATAACTGAATTTACAAAAACCCGGGGTGCCAGACCACAGCAATACGTTAATAAATTGAACTTCCATAGGATTAAATGAGGTCCCTCCCCGTCTTGAAATTACGATTAGATCACATTTTGATGGATGGCTCTCATACAATTAATTAAGTTCTCCACGCCTAAGAACTGTCAGGTTGTTCCGCAAATTCCGTAATGGTAGGCAAGCGACATTTTAACCAGGTAGATATAAATTCCAAGCTAACCGAATTACATTACCTAAAGCCGGCCGTCTTATCCTTTAAATCCGGAACGTGATTATAGTGAACTTAATAAACTGATTAGCATGCACGTCTCAAGCGCGAGACGACTTAACGTCTTGCGAACAACTTAATCAAGCGAATTATGGGAAATCTTAGCACAATGTCAGGTGGAGTGCTGGCTGTGCCTAATTAATATGCTCACAGGGCTGAGGAACCTTAATTCAGTTATGAAATATTAAACCAGTCAACTCGGAATTAGCGGCTTGTCATCGGGAATAATGCATATCCCCGTCCACACGCGTGTTCTCTATCGTAAGCCACGGCGATTAATAACCTTATAAATGTATTTATTCGGTCGGTCTCTCAATTATGCGACGTTCATTAAGTGTATTCCTTTGTTTTATGGAAATGTGCGAAAAGGGGCATCCCTTCGAATTGACCGCGTATATGAGGGGTTCTGACGTCGACATCGGGCGTCACTTAAAATGCAAAACGTAGGCTTCACTCACTTTTTTTTTAAATATTCATCCAAGTTGGCGACAGAGGAAAAAAACAATTTTAATTTTGAACACAACCCGCAACTCAGTCGCAAACATATATTCATTATTAAAAACGGTTTTGGTGTAAAACGGCTAACCCCACGAATAACTTTAACACATCAAAATAAGTTGCAAGTAACTATTACCGGTCTTACGGTATTGAGATCCAAATCTACAACGGTGAAGCGGATATTCTTTTTTTATACATTTTAAATGCCTGCCCTCGGTATACGTGCCTTTTGAGTTTAATATAAATCATCTTCAGGTTCTTAAAACACAGTTAATTATCGTGATTCTAGAAATGTAAATGGTGTCTATATTTATTAACCTAAAGAAAAATAATTATGCCGCATCTGGGATTATATAGGATGCGTTTAAGCCTAAATCCGCAGAAACATTCAACCATGTGTGACCGCATCTTCAGGTTTCCCTCTTACGTTTAACATTGTAATGGATTTCGGCTTGGTTACAGAAAAGACCCATCTAATACAATTGACAGGAGTAAAATAAGAAGAGAACTAAAAAGGCGTCGCCTGGACCTGATTATAGAAAGCGAAAGTTTTATACCTTTCGGGATATATTTTGATTTACACAGAACCTCTAATTTCACCCAAGTTAAATTAGCAAACAAAATGTTTAATGTTAATAACGTCGTCAAGTACTTATGGATGTGGTTAGATAGTAAATTTTTATGGAGATCACATATAGTTGAAACTGTGAAAAAAAACACAAGAATCTATCAATGTCTTACGAGTTATCAGTAAAGTTTCTTTTGGGGCTGATCTACATACTTCTAGTTTGGTTTATAGAGCAATGGTTAGATCCGTAATAGATTATGGATGTTTCCTATACGGCTCAGCTAGCAAGTCTCTACTGAAGAAGTCAGATGTTGTCAACAACAGGGCTATTCGGTTATGTTTAGGAACAATGACTTCCACGCCGACAGATGCAATGTATGTAGAAATGAATGAATTTCCTCTTGCTCTCAGACGAAACCTTCTAAGCACCAAATTCCTATTAAAAAATAGAGCAAAGAATATGAGTATTATATCCAAATGTAATAAATTAAACATTTATAATTTTACGTGTTCATATTGGTTTAAAAAGACATCCCCACCTCTTACTAGTTCTTTTACGCATACAGCCCCATACGATCCTAAAATCTTGAAGTCGCAAATTTTTTTTATATACACGTTACCTTTCAAATGCCTAACTCATAAACCGAATATAGTTTTTCCCAACTTCTCAGAGGATATTCATTTCAATAATTTGGAATTGAATCGCCAAAAAATTTTCTACAGATATTCACATATTTACTGACGGAGCAAAAAATTCTATTGGGGTCGGATGTGCCTTTATCGTACCTAATAAACAACGTTATAAAAAGTTCTCACTGCCAAAAGATGCGACTGTTTATACAGCTGAAGCAACAGCGATAAGAAAAGCTATGGAATTAATCTTCCAAATGGAGGAAGACTCTTTTACGATCTTCACCGGCTCCAAAAGTGTTTTGATGAGCCTTCAGAATTTTAGTTGTTCGTCATCTCAAATGATTGGAGAAATGCTACTAATAGATTTCAACATAAAACAATATGGCAAATCAATAAGATACGTTTGGATTAAAGGACACTCCAATATTTATTATAATGAAAAAGTAGATAGTTTGGCAAAAGCGGCATGTGGTGAGAAGATCTCGGAGGACATTCTACTTCCAGATAGCGACTTCTTCGGCACTTACAAAAAAGATATTCGTAATGAATGGCAGATTCAGTATTTCAATCTTTACAAAGATAAGCCAACCAATTATTTTATGCTCTTTCCAAATTTTAGAACTGCTCGTTGGTATGATAGAACTAGAGTTACAACGAATATGCTGTCGCAAATTTTAAGACTTTCATTTAATCATGGAATATTTCCTGCGCATTTGTATAAAATTAAACTAAAAGAAAACAATAACTGTAATTTCTGTGAAATCGAGTGCGGTGATGTCAATCATATTATCTTGGGTTGTAGCAAACACTTAGATAAAATCAATTTATTTCAGTTAGATCTATTAAATATGGGTATTCAGTTCTCAATTAACATTAATCATCTGATATCGTTGGACAGAAAAGAGATCAATTCAAGAATTTATTGTCATATGAAAAATATAGGTTTTAATATTTAGTTTAAGTCTTTCCTTTGTATTACTATCCTATGTGGGTTCTCCCTTTGTTCCGTTGGCCTACCTGTTTGTTCTAAGTCGCCCGAACGGCCCCGGGTGTGAAGCGTGTCCATGTTTTCCCTTGTGTTCATACGGGTTGCCAGGTTTTTGATTTTTTTATTATTATTATTATTATTTTTATTTTTTATTTTTTATTGGTATATATTGGTATATATTGGTATATATATAAAATATGTACGTGGCTAATGGCTAACGCCAAGGCCAATAACAACAACAACAACAACAATATATTTTGATGGAAGAAAGGATTGACCCCTTACTTTTGAGAGAAAAGAATCTAGCGATTATACAAAAACAGTGAAAAAAATTATTGCTGAACCGGCCTCCAGATATCTAGAGCAGTGGTCTTCAACCTTTTTCCACCTGCGGACCGGCAAAAACAAAAAATTATATTGTGGACCGGCAGACTATCAAGAGTGAAATAAACACTAAGGTGAATAATATTTTTATTTATTAATTGAACAGATCTTCAAAATTTATATAAAATTATTTAGTGAGACTTCTGTTGTTGCTTGTTTATTAACAAATCATTTATATGTGGTTACAGTTTTGTTTAAAAAAATTAATCAATAATTTGATCGCTTTGTCACTAAAAGTTGGATATTTCTTTTGTAGTGATATCCAAAATTGTGACAATGACATCGTTTTACGTCTTGAAACCAGAGTGACATCAGTGGGTAGTTCTATAAGTTTTTCTTTATCACGAAAATCAAGTGCACATGACCGGACATCTTCTAGGAAAGGATTATGAATCCAAAGGTTTCCCTTACGAGGATTCTCACTTTCAGGGAGATAGTTACTAAAGTTTTCAGCTAATGCCCTTAAATGTTCACTTATTAATTTGAATATTATTTTCTGGTTAATATTAGCTACAATTAAAAAATCGCTAAAAATTGGGAACATTTCAATATCTTTCTTACGTACTCGATTGTTCCAAAGATTCAGCTTCCTTTTAAAGGCATCCGTTTTATTTCTCACAGTCAAAATGTTTGTACAAGATCCATGAAGTGAAGTATTAAGTTCATTAAGAAGGCTAAAGATGTCCGCCGTCCATTCTTCATTTAACAAAGATTCTAGTAAATTAGATTTCCAGTCGCGTAAAAACTGCGTTACTTCTTTCGTTAATTCGAAAAGGCGCGCAAGAACTCTTCCTCTGATAACCACCTTATTTCTGTATGAATAAAGATGTTGATGGTGTGAGTCCATGCTCTCACACAGTATTGTGAACAACTTGGAATTTATAGCTTGACTACGAATTTCATTTACAATCTTCACCATATCATGCATCACTGTGTTCAGTTTAGGAGAAAATCTCTTTGCAGTTAGTTGCTCTCGATGGATTATGCAGTGAGTTGACAATATATCTGAGTGCCCTTTTCTTTGTTTTAGCAACTACTTCCGAGCGATATCCAGTCATATTCGCACCACCATCCGTACACACGCCCACACATTTATGCCAGTCTAACCCTTGTGCTTGAACATACATATCAAGAGCAGTAAATACCTCAGAACTAGTAGTTCGTTCAGGCAAGACAAGGCAACAAAGAAGTTCTTCCCTGAAATCTTCTTCTTCACTATACCTAACAAAGCAAAGAAGGATAGCGTGGTTGCCCACGTCAGTAGACTCGTCAAGGTGAATCGCGAAATATTTTGATTTCTTTGTCCCTTCTACAACTTGAATTTGTATATCCGCGGCCATATCAACAATTCTTCTTTTAATTGTGGTATCCGACATGGGTATAGCCTCTAGTTTTTTAATGGACTCAGGTCCCAAAATCTCTTGTACAATATCTAAGACGCAAGGCTTTACTAATTCCTCAAGGATCGTAAATGGTTTTTTACTTTCAGTTAACTAAGTGCGACGCACGAAGTAATGACTTATCTAATGTATAGGTTTATCAATAAAATCTTTATGCTTTGAATTCAAATGACGAGCAAGGTTCGAAGGTTTCATAGCATCATTTGACAACATTTCGGAATATACTAAACACAAAGGACGCGGCGATATTTCACTGACTGGTGCTAAAATGAAACCAAACTTTAAGTACTCGTTATCGTAATATCTAACAAAGTTTCCTTTTTACTTTTTCGGTGGTATCGCACATTCTGAAGTATCGACATATGACTTTTTCTTGCTTTCTTGGCTTGTTCTGATTTTGAAGTACTAGTACTTGGCATATTTTCAGAAGATTCACTATTCTGTTCTTGATTATTGCCTTTGCCTTTATTGAAAAGGGTTTTGAGGCTTTGCTGTTTGCTTTTTTTAATTTCCATATTCAAGTTTTATGGAACAAAAAGAAGAACATTAAGCAAAAACACATACGCCACTAACACAGAAATTGTGCACGCATGCGCGCTATGATATAATAAAAGAGGTACGCCTAATGCGCATCTCTTATCACGTGAGTAAGCCTGATCGCTTCTATTAAATATAACATTAACTAAAAAGATAAACACAAACTTTGTAGTACAGCATGTTCATAGAGTTATAGTATTAAATTAGATTATATAAGCTATTGTGATACAGAAAATCGGCAGAAAATCTTGACCGACCGGCAAAAAATCTTCACGGACCGGCGGACCACCGGTTGAAGAACACTGATCTAGAGCATACCACCAACATCAATGATAATGCTAACGGAATCAGACTAAGCATTGTAAACCTCTTGAAAGATTCATTGGGTGAACATTTCTACAAGATTTGTCGCTGTAGGATGTGATGGCACAGTAATTAGGGCTGGGTTCAAAAATAAACAAAATGAAGCTTCTTTAGAGAAATCTGTTCAATGATTTATATGTTGGCTCCATGCCACTGAATTACCCCTTCGTCATTTAATACAGGAGTTGAATGAAAGAACGAACGACCCAAGAGGATTTACCTCACCAAGCTGAAATGTGAGCAAATGTCCGTTGTCGCATTTAAAAATATTAAAGTAGAATTACCTCCAGTAAAGGAGCTTTGAAACTAGTGGCAATGTATTAGCGTTTAGAGTAAAAAAAAGAAATGTCTTTACCATCTAACAAACTTGTGTATTTGTCATACATACTCAATGTACTACATATTATAAATAAACAGTGATGATATGTTAATTATATTCCTGTACTACATTTTAAATAACTTATTTAACAATGCAGGTGAATACCTGTTCTCATAAATAACTATTACGTTAGGTCAAATCTAGGAGCTGTTGCATTTATGAATTTGTGCGGGCTGTATATTAAATTTAAGCGAGCGTGACCAAGTGCGTTCGCATACACATAAACGTTATTAGTCCGTCGGTGCAGTTAATTACTCTAAAGCTTTGCATATGTCGCTATTGAACAGTCATTAGTCAAATGACAGCGCATTGATGCAATTGGGTCTCGTTAAATAAGATTATCGTTGCTATTAATTGAGTGTGATGGGTGGGCCCTTTGTGGCCGACCATAAACTACAAACTGACCCCTTTACCGTACTGTACCAGATATACTGTTCCGTTCCATCATAAAAATGTCACAAAACGCATCCGTGATTAATTGCTGTATACCCACGAACATATATTGTGTGTAGTCTCTAAACCGCATAAACAATGGCCGATTTCCCGTTTCACAAATTTCACATTGCCGGCGGAAGTGGCATGTTAAAATTTATACGGCCTAATAATTGTCCTGTGTGTATATATATAAAAAAAGAAGAATGCCGACAATGTTATTTTACAAGAAAATGACAAGAAGAAGAACTTTCCGTCTTAGCGAAATGATATACAATTAATTAAGAATCGATAAGTTTAAATAGGTTGCGCATTTAAGAAGGCCTCGGCCGGGCGTAATATTCTCTATGGAGCCATCACAAGAAGCGCGGCTTCAAGGCTTCAGGAGCGCCAGCCACTCATTATAGCCGGTCGCGGATCCTGTTTCAATTAGAATGATCGAGAGCTCCAGAGTCTCGTTACTGCCCTCTGCACTTCATCACCAATGATGATGGATGAGTCGGAAAACCGTTCACGAAAGGAATTATAATATCACTAAAAGTTTATCACGATCTCGTATCGACAATCGCATCGGTATTGTTAGATATTGTTTAGTTTAGGGAATAAATTTATCTGCCTGTCTCCCATAATAATACAGAGTAATTCTTATCGTACTTGCTTCGAATCTGTCTGTTAGTAAACAAGTTACCATTTGAGTAAACAGCTATGGTATTTGTGGAAATAATATTTTGAAAATGCCCCAAAAAGGAAACAACTGTGGAAATGCGATTAGCTATTCTAATGTTGCACGAGAAAGATATTTCGGGAGAGTGATTGCGGAAAAATTAGAGGTATTGAAATCAACATTTATTTTGGCGGATACCATTGGCGGATATCAAACCATTGAGACATGAATAACAACGTTTGCAGAAGATCGACGCAAGTATTAAACAAACGATACCGTGCCAAGGGTATACTGATGATATTGTCATATATAAAAGAGAAAAATTTGATGTAGTACAAAAAGGATTCAATATTACGAAAAGGTGGTATCAATCAGTGGAACTGAACAACAACCCCACTAAGTAGCATTCACAACAAGAAGAAAACCTAATCGCAAGACCATAAAAATAGATGGACATGGCATGGATTGGAAGATGGAGGTAAAATACCTTGCCCTAGACAATACCTTCGGTGGAATAAACATGAGCCGAAGTAACAAACAAAGCAAAAAAGGCCCTAATCGTTTGTAGAAACTTTACAACCAAAAAACATTGCTGTGAATGTATACAGCAATTCCTCAAAATTCAAAGCAGTTGCAATTAGTATTTGCATTAAAAGATATCAATAATGACGATAATTTCTGAAAGAACTCTGCTGTTATGTATTTGGTACCAAAAAGAAATTCTTTCCCAATGTTCGTTTGTAGTATTACATATTCAGATAACCAAGAAACGTTAATAAAGATTTTTAACAGCTGACAACCGTATAACCGATGAAATATAGTAATGACATTGTAAGAATGCTTGGAACAAATATAGTTATTATGTTAGGTTCTTGTATTTTTCTTGGCTGCGACAAAAACACTCTGCAAATACCTACATATACAGCGTTAACTCTAATTCAATATCCAATTCACATATATTTTAGAAATTCTGTGGAATCAATTTTGTAAAAATCTCAAGGGATTACAGAGTAGATGGTATAGATAGGTGTTTCGGGTTTGTGTTTATGTAATGTGGGATTTACATATGACGGGGTTGTGATGCATACATGCTATTTGAGAGAAAAGCTCGCAAAGCTAGGTTCTATTCAGTCCCCTTTCAATACACCTTTTTGATATTCAATACACTACTATCGGTGAGACTTATATGTAATTTTAATGTAAAACATTTCCGCGAAGAGGAATAAAAGAGAGTTATAGAAAAACGAAACTAAAAATTGAGGAAAAACAATAAGAATCGTGAATTCACAGGAAACAATTTTAATGTTTGACGTTTTAATCAAACTAAGGGGAGAAAATTTACGTTCAAATTTCTCGCTAACTTATTTCCGAAGATATCGAAACTGTTGGCGTGTAAATCCTGTGGGACCTAAGGTCGATACCGGTTCCTGGTGCTAACAATTCTGCAGTTTTACTTCTGGCTGTCGTACTAAAGTGTAATAAAATTCCGTTTCTCCCCATTCTTTACACTCATCTTCATTCCTGGCCACAGCCCTTGAGGGTGGCGCTGTAATTTTAAATCTTCAGTTACTTATATATTTAGCTATAAATATAGTTGTCTACATTAAAAAGAACAAGATCCAGGTTTTGCTAGAGAAATATTCATAAATAATGTACTAGTTTTTTATATAAGAAATCTTGAACCAATTTCCTTTTAGGATAAGTAAAATTTTGCATAATACAAGTTTGTGTTGTAATAATCTTTACGTAGTCCCCAAAGAACCGACTTTCTGGAAAGTTTATTGCTTTCCTCTTACTAGATTTATTTTTATTTAGGGAACGATAAGTATATATTATTTAAACCTTTTGTGCGCTAAGCTATCTGGAAATAGCCAGTGCCAGTATTCAGTGGTATTTAACTTTTATAAACAGAGACAAACTGAAAGAGAAGTTTAAACGCGAGTTAAACTAAACCGATGCCAATTATTCCTATAATATTTGGCAGTTAAGCCATTCTCCCGTGAAATAATTAAAATCATTGATTACGGCGGTGGTTGAATGACATCTAACGGTGGTATACGCCTTTGCACATTAGAGTAGCCAACATCCTTAATTGCGAAAGCGGGTCTTCTGCCCATCTGCATACGATATGACATGTTCGGTTACGTCTGAGTGGCAGCCTTAATAAGGTTTCCAGTCGGCTGAATATTGAGTTTTGCTATCCGCCACTGCCGGTGCCACGACTACTACAGTCGCCGCTAACTCGCCGCATCATATCGTGGCCACTTGCAGGTCGAGCTTAGACCAGATTAGACTCCCACGGGATGTAAGACTCTGGAAATCAAATTGAGTTCGGATTGCAAGCTACCGGTTGATATCAGATCTCTCTCTATGATGGCTGGACGAGCCTTCGATAATTGGGTAATACTGTATCGAAGAAGGAGGCGAGAACGCAACGCCTTTCGCAATAATCAACTCCCAATATACATTTCTGCTTGCGCATATATATGTGTATTACTGTGGCATTTAATTGCGTTCAATAATATATTACTAAATATAAATGGTATCGTTAAACACACATTTGAAGTGTTTACGTAACTACGTCATACTACAAACACGAAACCTACTCCAGCAATTATAAAGGAATTGGATTAGAATTTGACATTCATAAATGCAGTAGAAGAACAACACATATTCCTGCAATTAAGAGAACTTGTTCTCGATATTTGATCTATCAAATGTAATTACAAACTATGTAGAATGTTATTTATATAGTAAACAGGTGCTGCTAATTTAATAGTGTATCAAACAAGGTGCAGTCCAAACTGCCAAGATAAAACTTACATTTAATACGGGCTCGCGCGAACAGCGGTAAAATATTTGGATCTCATTCGAAATGACGTTGTTTCCGTTCTGGCAAAATAAAAGATAAGGCAACACCCCATTTGCTTTATTTGTAGGAAACTATTTCATTGAGACCTTTCCTAATACATGGATGGGCCGAAGAGGTGCAATTGAGTGACCTAGCAGATCACCAGATTCATTCACCTTTGGATTTTGTTTTATGTGGGAATCTCAAAAATAAAGTGTGTGCAACAAAGCCAGACAACATTGATGATCTCAAACAAAAAACACAAATAGAAATAAGGAATATTTAATAATAATAATAATAATAAATGGCCTTTATTGCAGAAGAAAAATAATTTACAACTCCAATCATAGGCGAAGTTCAGAAATGCTGTTCTACTTAACCTAGGATACTTATTATAAATGTTTAAATAAATGGCGTTAAGAAAAAAAAAATACAAAAAAAGAAAGAAACCTGTAAAAGCTATACAGACATAACTAAAATGCACACATTCGATCAGCCAACGTGAGGTGACTGTAGCATGATATTGAGATTTTTAAAATTGTGCGGAATGGCATTGAAGTACTTGCCAGATACATAGGAAAAAGATCTGGTGAATATTGCATAGCGATGTTGCTGCACAGTTAGGCCAGCGACATGTCGCAGATCCCTATCATGAACCATGCCACTAGGTATCAGCAACTGCGTGATATACCCAGGCGAACCCCCCACCAAAGCCCTATGTACAAAGACACACAGGTATAGCTCTCTACGGCTATCCATCCTCAACCAACCAACACGACAAATCAAATGCGATATTTGATCTCTCCGTTTTAAGTTAAAAATGAATCTAATACAAAGGTTTTGGATTCTTTGTATTTTTAAAGACGTTGCAGAATCAAGACGCGGGTCGTAGACGATGCCACCGTAATCAAAGTTCGATAATACTGGCGAAGTGCAAAGTAAAGTTTTAAGCCTAGTAGTCATTAACTTCCTACTAGCATAAAGACATTTTAATGTTGCAAAGGACTTTCGAATACGGTTATTCACATGTTGTTTAAATCTGAGTTTGTTATCTATTCCAAGGCCTAAATTCTTAACTGTATCTGTAATTTGTAAAATACTTCCCTCAACCTTAATGGCGACACCCATTTCACCTCAAGTTTTAGAAAAAGTTAGAGAAGAGTTTTATTATAGATTAGGTTATTGCCAACAAGTAAATGGAGAACATTTCGAACATTTAATACGTTAAACTGTAACAGTAATTTTAATAAAATTATTCATATTCTCACAGCTTTAATGCCTGCAGTTAGTGTAATCAATCACTTAGGTCATAAGTGCTATAGTTCGTTGAAATCAGTTCATTAAGGTGACTTCAAAAATAAAAAAAATATACAGGATGTTCAATTTAAAAAAGAAGACTTTGTGCTGCACTTACGTGAATTACCCTGTATGGTTCAAATTTCATTTAGTAAGCGTACCTTGACATGTTCGCGTAATTTTCAAAAAAATTTGCGATAACATGAAAAATGATTTTATTCCATGAGTGGTTGCCACACTGTATATACCTACCAAACATGTTCATGTTCTTTTTGAAACATCGACATCATAAAAAAATGCATAATGTTCCATGAGCTCTGGCAAAGAAAAATTACAACCTACTTCACCATTATAAAAAGTGTTTGTTATAGCAAAATTTAATATAACACTTCTTTCCATTTCACAATTTTATTATCTTGGTTTTATATACCCTTCCGTTTATGAGTAAGATGCATCCACATATGATGCATGTGCATGCACTAGAAGTTACGTTCCCCTCGCTTCCTTTGATGGGTATCTAACCGAATCAATTTCAAATCCATAAATAATACGCAAAGAAAATTGAAGTAAAGTGAAAAATAGTACAAGTGACGTTACTGAAAGGAAATGAACGTGATGATGTATAATATAAACAATATTATATGAAAATAGGGAGAAGAATATGCATGCTGGTATTGCTTTCAGAAAAAGAAAGGGCTAGTTGGATTTCCTAATAGTCCGTAGCAAAAGCATTAGAATTTTACATTATTCATAAGATCTTACAATTTTCTAAGATAATTTCAAAATACGATATTAGTTGAAAAAAATTTTGCTGAATGCGATTTCTTTCAGCTCTTTCAAGGCCAACTTTTCCAAAGATCACATGGTTGATTCTCCTGGCGGCTAGAAATTTAGAAGATGTGCTCTACTGTCTTCTTGTCCTCGAACGCATAGCCGGCATTCAGCTTCATCTATGAGAATGCGATTTAGTGAAAGTGCTTTCTGAGCCTGCGGTGACTTATAAAAGCAGACCACTTCAACAATTTCACGGTCATGTTCAAGTATTTCTTTGGTTGTAACTTGATTGGGCGAAATGCAATCTTTTCCATATTTGTTTCTAATGTGCCCAGAAATTAATTTGCTCTTTAGCTACTGTAGGTTCAATGCAAGTTCTGGTTTTCGAAACAGCGCTACAGAGCGTTTCTCAAAAGTATTTCCTCCTTCATTTCCCAGAATGAATGAGTGCCCAAGTAATCAAGTTGGAGGTATTTTATTAGCTGCACCTAAAGGATTAAGAGGTGGTCCAAAAGTGTTTCTAAAGCTAATAATGGAGAAAATGACATTGTTTTTGTGATTGCCATACTTACTTCCCCTTGTATGAATGTAAGTTTTCCTGTGCCTCTGATTGTTTGCGTTGGTAATAGCTGGACGTACTGCCACTACACAATGCTAGTGAAATGGTTTTGGGGATAGTTCCCAAGATTACGCACATATTCTTTGACAGGTCCATCAGTGCACTAATTTCAGCAAATTATGCCGATTCAAACCAAATTTTCAAAGTATATACTAAAGCTGTCGTACATTGGGAAGGCACAAAAACTTGTAAGTAATTTTTAAACGCTTTAAAGTATATTGCCGTCTTCACTAAAAGAGTTTATGCGTCACACCCCGTATTTGATAGGCGATAAGCGGTAATCGTAATATATTCTGCGAACTTTACGACGTGTTTTTATCTTGTAGGCAATATTTCGAGCACCAGCCTGACGGAAACCATAACAAATCAACCGCGCCCATCGGCAACAGTGCTGGCGTCAAGCACCTTCGCTAATTACTCGTCACCAGGGGGGTGCGCCACCGGTGATATCTGATAACGGCCCGTCCCCTATACCAATAATTTCCAGTAGTATTAACGATCATTAACAGCCGGAACGTAATTAAAAAAAAATGTGTCAAAGCGGTTCGGTCTCGCTATGTCGGTGGAACTATAAATGTTTTACATTGTTTACTGCATGTATAACGTACATAGTTTGTTGTTTATAGTCGAATGCTTTAAATTGTGGCTAGTTTAGGTATAAACCTACATGCGTCAGCTTACGATTATTTGATCTGAAACTATCACTGTGGTTGTTCAATTGAAGGGAACCGCAGCAATTTACACTCATTTGAATGCATGCTTGTTCATGTGTTTCCATTCAATGCCCACCTTCTTTTGTTGCATTTGTGAGTCTGATGCAAAACATGTAGTTTCTAATATAAGACTGTGAAGCTATTTAGCTTTTATTTTAAAATATTCTTTTTCATGCTACTTGTGAATACGATAATATCTATAACAGTTAGTCGTCATGAAAATTATAGGGTGGAAAACTATGTTGCTATTATAATTTTTGAAAGTATCTAATTAATTTTAATACATTTTGATAAGATAAATTAATATCTTTTTTTCTGAACTTTAATAAACTTTAAGGCAAGGTTCAAATAAACAGTTACGTACAATATCACAACTATTTCCGCATTTCTTTTATTAATTAGGTAACAGGTTAAAGTTGCATACAGAAAGTAATTTTTGATATTTATTTAAAAAAATGTCGCATTTCCAAGACACACAAAATGATACTATTTTCAACAGGAACAAAAATAAAGAGACGGGCAGGTTAGATTCCACTCAGCCAAGTTGCTAATATTTTGCCACAATTACTGCAAAATAATAAAAAAATAAAAAATGTACAACTTATGAAGGACTGACCATCTTTGTTCGCTTAGTGGAGTCTAAGCGTCTCCAGTTCATTACGTGGTACTCCGTTACTTCTTCCACAACCATCTTCAACAATTGATTACTTTGTTCAGTGCGTTGATACAGCAGACAGAGGTTTGCTGTGATCCCTTTTGGATAACATTGAGGATGGCTAACAATCTATTATCAAGCCATGTGCCTCAGGGAAATGAGGAAACATATACTCTTGCCAAAAAAAGGTTATTTCAGGGACCAATTTTGCCATTCTCATAACACTTCCAATAGCTATACAGCAAAACAATTTATAAGCGAACCAGAAAGCACTCCAATATGGAAGTAATTCTTCTGGTTTAGAAAATGCAAAAGAGAGGATTTTATTTAATCAAAATACAACCAAATAATTACTTAAATTAGACCATAAATATTGAAATAAGGGTTTCTGTTTCTATAGGTTACTAAAAACTGAGTAAGCACCTACACGGAATCGGATTTCCTGATGAGGTATAATGCCAGATGCGTCTGAGGACAGGAAGACAGTAGAGCACTTCATTTCCCACTGTCTGGCCGTGACAAGAAGCAGGTATATGATCTTTTGCAAAAGACTTTTTCCTGCAAATACTGATAAAGATCTCATTGAGCAAGGTTCGGAATTACGTTAAGTAGATACACTTGTTTGATGAAAGTTGGTATAACTTTCGCTCTAGAATCCTTAGAGACCGCAGTAGATTAGATGATTAATCGAACCATATGGATGATATTTATTTTACTAATGAACTAACGAAGTAATGATCTGCTTTACTTTAGGAGACACTCTTAAGATTTGCCTCTTTAGTTAAATTTATCACTCTTGAGAAGTATTCTCTGTATAGTTATTTGAATTTAGGTGTTTCAAGCCTTAAAATAAAAAAAATTGTCCTCGGTTAGGCAAGCCAAACTGGCTCTTCCTTTTTTTTGTCTTAGCACAATCTGCAATTGATATCTTACTTTAAGCTTATAATATACATAAATACAATGCCAGATCAGTAAATCCACTGTCATCTGAACGGTCAGTAGAATGTTGGTGAATTTAGGTCTATGTTTCTTGAAGAACTGCTTTGCCTCGAACCTCCTTCCCTGTGCAAGGTGGGGTAGCCCTAAAGCCTTTAACGATCCCTATCTCACCAGTTCATTTACTTGCTCTAGATGCTCCTATTGCTAAAGAAGGAATGAACGTTCTTCCTTATTGATGCAGAGCCTATAAGTTTCTCCTAGGAACTTAACTCAATCCTTTCCATTTCAAACAAATTTGTATAAAGAATTACAGTTTTTGATAGTCACTGTTTTGGCAAAAGCGATTCTTATTGTAATAGATGATCTTCAGTTACTTTATTGCACGCGGTTCGACAAAATGTTCTCTGAAGTTACCTACTTTAGAAACAGACTATGTAAAAAACGGAAATGTATATGATAACCTGAATATAGCGTAATTTAATTAGATAATTGTCGTACAGTTGCGTGTCGAAGCGTTCTTATTGTTTTATTGCCGAGGCTCTAAAATAGATTAGTTCTTAAAACGGCACATAAATAACGATGAAAGTGCGCTTTCCGTCGGCTAAGGGGTGCGCGGGATTCCGAAACTTGTATTTGCATAAGAATGACTGTTTACGCAGCACTACGCCACTTACGTTCTTTTTAACCATATTACTTCTCGATTATTCGGTTGGTGGATGCGGGTACACGCTATCCATATTACGTACGTTGGCTAAAAACATCCACCTTCAATTTGATAATGAAGTTGTGTAACGTTTATTGATACCGTATGTATGTATTATGTATATTTAATGCGTTTTAGTTATTCCACGCACGATCTTTTTAAAGTTAATTAAATGAAGTCACAGGGAAAGAACTATTTATGTAGGTAATAGCTTTAGAGTAAATTAATTTCTGCTTCTTATCAGTTACTATCGCGTTTGATAATTTTCGTTTTTTAACAACATTTTTATAGTTCCCGTAATGTTATGGTTCTGTTAGTAGTTTTTACTTTCTGAAATAGATGGCACTTCCTGGCCAACTGAATGTAATTTCTGATTACTTCAAAAATTTCTCCTGCAAGGCATGAGCAGTAAATCGCTCTCAGAGATATACTAACTTAGATGGGTATATATTTGCATTAGCTAGACGAACAAGCATATCTAAATCATGTATTTGCACTCCAATTTAAAACTTTGGGCTCAATTACTTCTAACCTTTTTGGAAACCAATTTTATATTGGCAATTTATCCTTATTCAAAACTGCCACCAAATGGTTTAGTATATCAGCTAATAAAACTCCTTTCTGATTTGTCAAAAACAATTTTGAGTTTAAATTGATACAACATCGACTTGCTTTGCTTTAACACTATTGTTGTCACGAAATATTTTCTTTAACTTTAATAGAGTTGACATCGATCAAATTTGCTGCCAACTATTTAAAACTGGAGTTAAATTGTAATACTTTTTGTAAGTTATTGTATGGCCCTACATAATACAGAGGATTTGAGCCCTCTACGATCAGATTGATATGTTCTATGCTGAATGGTCATGAGGTGTTTGCGCAGCAGGGCAGTAATTCACTGAGCTTTGGGGCGGAGGGCGGATGCTTCAAGTTGGGCTCTGATCGTCCCTGTTATGGTCCCTAGTTATTGGTGACCTCCTCAGAAAGCAGCATGAAGAAGCATACAATGTTCAAGATTGTACGGATGATCTAGTCATCGTAAATAAGGGCAGGTGGGTCAAATCCGATCAAATGGCATGCAAAAGGCCCTTAATATTGTTAGCAAGTAGTGCTTCGAACAAGAGCTTCAAGCAAAAGCTAATAAAACCGCAGTTGTACCATTTATGAATAAGAAGATACTATTATTAGATAAAATATTCCTGAAAGATGATGAAGTAGAATACTCCAACGAAGTCAAATATCCGGGTATCACACTCGACCAAAGACTGAAATGGAATAAATAATTATGTAGAATCACCCATAGAGTAACAATGGCCTATTAGATTGTAGCATTTCATATTTTTGCTTAATATTGAAAACACAAGTTTTCATAGAATATATTTATTAAGAACTTTTATACAATACTGTATAAAAGGTAATTTCAGTTTTCCACCTGACTATACTTTCCAGCTGTTAGGCTTACCATTTCATTTCAGGTTAGGGAGTTTAATTTTGTCGATTTTTGTTGACGTTTAAAAATTTAAAAGATACTTGACTCTGATTTCCTTACTGCTTCTTCAGGTGTATTAGGGTAAGAGATCATAGCTCTGATATTTATTTTTTTGCTTTGGTCAGTTTTTATTAAGGTTGAGCCCAAGAAAATCTAGGCAAAAAGAGAGTACGGGCAGTGAAATAGTTAAATGATTAGACATATGACTTAATTCCAACGTAATTATGAATTTCAACAATCTAGTGAACTTAGACATTTTGACCATGTGGTAAATTCCTTTGTTACGTCTGTATGAAGGACTAAATTAATTATTTCGATATCAAGCATATTTTTAACCACCTTCATTAAGAAGATTTAACTTTGATTATCACATTTTTTGACCACCTTCATACATAAGAGGATTTATTCTTATTTTATGCAAATACTTAAGTTAATTGCTAAGTAAAATAACTAATAAGGATAGTTTTCAATTCCACAGAACTCTTTCTCGTTCCATTTAACTTAGACGTTAATATTAGAGAACAAATAAATTCACGAAATTCGTTTTCTTACCAAAAATGCTGGAAAAACACAAATTGACATCTACCGTCGGGACTTGCCTAATTGATCGATTCACAGGCTCTTGCTAAACACGGTAACTAATAGGCCTAATTGGTGTTTTCCACTACTTCTTTAACAGCGGAACGCGGTCCCAGTTCGGCTAACCGATGTTAAAGAGCCCCCATACATCTTGCAGGTTGTATCTCTTGAGATATAGAGGTGGGAATGAGATGCTCCAGGATCCCCTCTCTGGGGCACTATGATTCTTCCGTCGAGCCTCCCTGACTATGTTTACGGACTTGTTCCTATTCTTGTTCTTTTAATGTTACATTACAATACAATGGAATCCGAAACATAAATTTACAAAACGATGTTTATTTTAACATTAAATTTTAACATTCCTTCTCTATTTCCACCTTGTTTATGTGATAAGGTCGGCCGGATCTTATCTCTTGGCGGAAAAGAAAGGAAATAAAAAGTTATACGTAGGTATACGGAGGTAAAAGAGAGATATTTTAACACGACTGCGAAATAATTCCTTAGAAAAAAAGGAAGGAAATTTCCGGAATGCATTTATATGTATACTGAGTTGCATAAAACATACTGCTGGAGAATAAAGTATAATTCAATATTTATTGACGCTATTACAAATGTTTCTAAATAAATATTTTAATAATATCTATGCAAGTAGCAGTGAATATTTACAATGTTGTTTCCGCAGTCTAAAATCGCACTTTACCAGAATTTACCAAAATAAAATAAGTATGTTCATAATGTAAAAATATGCTAAAATTTTAGTCCAATGAACGATTCTAGACAGCTCCTGAATTTATTAATTAGTTCCATTAGATTCCATATTTAGTCAATATTGAATATGTATGTACAGTACTTAGCTGGTGGTAAAGTATAATCAATGAATTATCGATGATTTTAAGAACTCTCCATCCTTGATCATGTCGCTGACAACCCATAAAATAGAGTGTTTCTTATTATATGCAACGATTAGAATGAAGAGGAAATGATAAGGGATCCCAATGACAAGGTGTGTGAGTTCACAACTTGTACTTTTCGCACTGCTGATCAGAGTTGCACTAACTTACACCTTCATATCACATACAATTAATTACATTTGGTTCTTACTTGATACAAGTTCATATATACAATACAAACGTTTCTTAAACCGAATATGTTCTATACAGTAGCCAAACATATCTAATGATTGCAATATCCAGTAAGCGATTATGTTGACAGCTTCTCTGATATGGAATCTTTATCCTTGGATTATTCCTATCCAAAGCACACAGATGGTAAAATTCAAGAAAGCAATACGTTCCAGCACATTTCTGCATCCACACATGTGTATATCCATTTATTACACCTTTTGAAAATAGCAGAAACATGACAACAATAATATACATCCGTTTTAATAGACCAGTATTTTGATTCGGCGCGCCTTCGTTCTTCGTTAATTGACACAATGTCATATTATTATATGAGAAACGAATAAATTCGATTCTATTCGATTCGATTCGGCGAGCCTAGTGGACGCTTCGATTTAAAAACTCGAACGCTACACTCATACATTTATTACCGTTGATTCTTTCTTTAAGTTATGTAAGGGTTATCTTTGTGTTGAGCCCTTACTATTTAGTAAAGTAAAGTAAAGTAAAGTAAACATATATTTCCAAAGATCAGACTAAACATGATATAGGAAAATTGCTTTTACAACGTTCCCAATTGAATAGCCTCTCAGAATTCCTAGACAATGCCCAATTTTTTTTGCCGCTAGGGGCGCCACATTACGGTAAGCTTTATCGCAATTACTATTAATCTGTATTTCGAATTTTTAGTTTTTATTTTTTATACAAATATTTAAAAAATCACAATCAATTTTACAACTGTTTCATTGTTAAAATTGCTGTTTTTTCAAAATAGGTCCGAAAAAGGATCTGCCCCCAAACTAAAATTTATTTCAGAGCACTACACTAAAAAAAATTGCCGATTGTTTGGTTAATATGATGAAATAATACAAGACAAACCATGCAACCAGTCATACACCCTTAAGTTCGGCGCGATTGCTATTCTGAATACAGAACTTGGCAAGAAACATGCTACATAGAATTAGTAAGTGGATTCTACCTTACTTACTGAAACACCTACTTTTATTTCTGCAGCAAAGGTCTGGAATTTCATCACATTAAAAGATCATCATTCAGGAGCATAATATTTACATCAGCTTTGCGATCTAAGTTACTTTGATTTCACAAGTAAAATTCAATGTTTAATGTCATAACATTCAATTAGTTATTGGTGGCCAGTTCACAATTTGAACATTATAATTTTAGCATGGGGTAGATAATTCATACCTGTTTTTTCTTTAACTCTAGTCTGCTGATAAGCTACTAACTCAAAATAAAGAGTTTTGCGAAGGAAATTTCTTATTTATTACCTTCTCACTATAAACGAAAAGGTTGTAAATCATTAATTTATTAAGTTGTGTGAATTACATTATCACCAGGAAATTGTGCCATTATTTTTCAAGCAGAAGCACACGCAATATAGCATTATACGACAGAAATCAATCTGAGGGCTTATAAAAACAAACGGATCTCTGTTACAACACATACCCAGAAGATACTGAGAGCATTAGTAAATCCCAGGATTAAACCAAGACTGTTTGAGGAATGCATTCAAGAGCTGAATTGTCTGCGCCCGGACATTCGGGAATCGAAGGAAACGAAAAAGCCGAGTTAGCAAGAAGGGACTATGAACTTCGTTTATAGGTCTGTTTAGGAAGGTCCAAAACCGCAGTACCGGAGCAGGCAAAAAGTCGGATATAAGAGAAACAAAAAGAACACTGGAACAACGCAACCAGGCAAACTCATGGAAAGACCTTTAGCATGGAACCATCAAAGAAGAAGAAAAAGTCATGAACTACAGAAGCTTAGTGGTAGTCATCTTCACATAGTAGCAGGTTTCCCAACAGGACATTGTACACTGAAAGGACACCTACAGAAACTAGGGATTAACCAATGCAGATTGTGTAATAGAGTGAGAGAGACCTATCCTATGTGAATGCAAGGCTCTGGATGCAAAAACGCAGGCAATTCTTGGCAATTTGAATCGACCAGCTAGGGACTTATATAGATTAGTAGAAGGCACCAGGATATTGGAACGGCTGGCTTCATTTAATGGGTAAAAGAAATGGGAGATATAATACACAAAGCCAAAAGGCTGTAGTGTTTGCGGAGACTTTATGCCAGATAGCTCCCACACAAACAAAAGAGTTGTGTGAAAATAAATCATACCATACTGTATATTGTCGGAAATTTGTCAATTGTGTTATTGCACATAGAAGGATATACCAATAATATTTGGTAGTCCTATATCTCTGATTAAATTATTTTAAGAAAGTTAGCACGTATGAGAAGTGAGCGCAGACAGAAAAGGAACCGCACAATAGGAGCTCTTTAATATTCCCTGACTTCTTTACCACATTCAAAAGTTTACCGACTAAAATTTTAGCGCAATTACTTTTGTTGTTTCAAGAGAAATATGGTCGTACTTTCGAGTTGAGAAAACTCGCTTAAAATTCGGACGGGAACTGATAAATTTAAATAACATTCAATAGTGATCCAAGTGAGCGACGGAGGTTTCTTGTGCGTGCCAGGGCGAGCAATCTCACCCTGGGGTGTAATCGGCTTAAACACGGCGTACATCTTGATGACCGAATCGCTGCTTTACTACCAGAAATCGTTCAATTTTCAACGGAATTTATTTGTAACTCGTTTTATTCTCGATTGTGTTTTGCAATGAAAAGGATATGCGAGGATATGTGAGGAGGAGGTGCCATTTCACGTTTTAAATGTGGAAAAATATAATCTGCAGAGATGCGAGATCAAATTTTCATCTATACCGAACGCGTTCCGTCTAAAAATACAAACCAGTTACTGATATTGTATCGTCGAAAAACATAATCGATTCGCATGTAGATTTCCGTGGATGGCTTTGAATGTTTAATAACGCTGAAAGACACGTCCCTCCGAATAGCAACATGCATTCGTACTGGTATGTTATCGATATTGCAGGGGCCGAATTACAGGTCGCATAAATACGCTATGTGACGACTGTCATGCTGTATTCGAAAAAATTGCCCGATCCTCACTCTGTTCAAGCATGAAAAATACATGACGCCGGATCTACAGGGGACTGTAATTCTTTTTATTGGTTTACTTGCCCAGTTCCGAACACATGTTTTATTGTTTTAAAAAAGCCGTTAATCAAACCGGTCGTTTACGAAATCGTATTTTTAGTATTCGTCCCGGAATGTTGTAGTACTACTAAAATATGTAATCGTAAATATTTACGATTAATGTTCGTGCATCCAATATTGAGGGTTGCATTTTTTTATGACACCTATGCACGTATGTACGCGCATAAGGGAATACTGTATTCATATATAGGGTTTTCCACGGTAGCCGTTCGTTAGAAGTTTCCGAGGTTAGAAAAAACCTGAAACTCTGAATTTTTGAAATCCGGGGCTATTCAAGATTCTCTTCCATTTTAAAATATTTTTAGGGTCTTACCACTTCCGGTTATACCGGCAGTCGCCATAAACTTTCTTATTTTAAATGGAACATCCTGTATATTATTTAATTTTTAAATTCCTGAGAAAATTTTATGATGAGTTCTAATAGGTTTCCCTATACCTATTTTTAACTGCTACTTAGATAACTTGATTTTTTTGAAAATTTTGAAAGATGTAGCGTTATTTGCAACACAGCATCTTTTGCCGATTTTCGACTGGTAATAAACACTTCTAGGGTAGATGGAAGCACAAGAATAACACTTTCGAAATCCACATTGACAATTGATTTGTCGCATACAGGGAGTCCAAAACACCATGACCAATTACAAAATCTTCAAAGTTGAAAAAGTTCTTTTTTTCAAATGGAACATCCTGTATATTATTGGATGATCAGATGCAGAATTTAATTCTGCATCGATTCACTATGACTTTCCCTATACCTATTTACAACGGTTTTCTTGTTATGTCAATATTTTCTGTTTTAATGTGATTTTTGACTAAAACTGAAACATCGTATGTGTTTCATTTTAATTAGAAAATGGAAACAAAACAGGAACATAAGAAAATTTGAAACGTAGTAACAAATGAAAAACAAAAAAATTAGGAACATAATGACAAGAAAAAATAAAATAAATTGAACGAAATAACTACAATAAATGTTCTATGTGACCACCATTTTGGTTCAAACACTGAATCACGCTATCATGTACTCCTCGCGAAACCGATCTCCGAAGTTCGTCTGGGGTTATATTGGTGAACGCATCATGAACACGGTTCAATAGTTCCTATCTCGTTAATACAGGTGCAGAGTACACTTGCTCTTTTATGCGACCCCACAGGTAAAAGTCCAAGGGCGTCAAATCAGGTGATCTGGGTGGCCAGTTCCAAGGTCCCTGGGGACCAATCCACCGATCCTCGAACATCAACGTCAATTGTTGATGTACAGCTAGTGTGGAGTGCACGGGAGCACCATCTAGTTGATACCAACTGTTTGCTCTCTCTCCTGGAGGTAGAGTATTTAAAAAATCACTAACAAATACTCTAAGTATCTCTAGATATCTAGCCCCATTTAGACTTTCTTCGTAGACTTGATATGTTACGCTATTGTCCATAACCAGACAAAAAAACATTAAAGCTAAACCGGTCCTGGTGATTATTCTCCCTTAAGACGTGTGGATTATCTTGTGCCTGGTAGTGAATATTTTGACGATTTATAATTCCTTGCCTGCTGAATTTTGATTCGTCAGTCCAGATAATTTTATAAAGGAATCTTGGATCTTCTGCCATTTTTGTGCACATGAACTCGCAAAAGACGACGCGTCCTGCCTCGTCACCAAGGCGTAAGCTTTGTACAGTTATTTCACAAAAAGGATGCATTTTGTGTTTTTTAATATCCTATGAATTGAAGTTCTTGAAGCGCTGCTGCTGGAATTGAACTCCGTGGATAAGCTTGAAAATAAGCCAAAACATTCACCTCGTTAGCTTCATTATCTATTACTGGCTTTCGGTGATAACGAGTTGCCTTTACACTCCCAGTTTCCAAAAACCGAGCTTCAATTCTTGCAAATTTTTCAGGAGTCATTGCTGGTAAGTCGGGATATCGCTCGTTAAATAATCTACATGTGCGTCTGACAATTCGTTCACATTCACCGTGCGTATGAAACAAATTTAGCAGATCATTATTTCGAGTATTCTTCAATATTCTCCATTATTAACTGTATTTCATGGAATTAGCAAAATAGAATTGTACTACTTTGACATAAAATCAACAACTGTCAAGTCACTTGTTCTAATTCCTCTTATAATCAATGCTTACTGGTTACGATTTTGTAGTTTTATTAGATTTTAGTAAAAAATATGGAATAGGTATAGGGAAAGTCATAGCGAATCGATACAGAATTAAATTCTGCATCTGATTATCCAATAATATACAGGGTGTTCCATTTGAAAAAAAGAACTTTTTCAACTTTGAAGATTTTGTAATTGGTCATGCAGTTTTGGACACCCTGTATGCGACAAATCAATTGTCAATGTGGATTTCGAAAGTGTCATTCTTGTGCTTCCATCTACCCTAGAAGTGTTTATTACCAGTCGAAAATGGGCAAAAGATACTGTGTTGCAAATAACGCTACATCTTTCAAAATTTTCAAAAAATCAAGATATCTAAGTACCAGTTGAAAATAGGTATAGGGAAACCTATTAGAACCCATCATAAAATTTTCTCAGGGATTTAAAAATGAAATAATATACAGGGTGTTTCATTTAAAATAAGAAAGTTTATGGCGCCTTCCGGTATAACCGGAAGTGGTAAGACCCTGAAAATATTTTAAAATG
The DNA here is from genome assembly GCA_949128085.1 of Cetonia aurata. Lineage (NCBI taxonomy): Eukaryota > Metazoa > Arthropoda > Insecta > Coleoptera > Scarabaeidae > Cetonia > Cetonia aurata. Next base: position 18,320,682 of record OX421886.1, on the reverse strand, counting down.
AAAGAGAATCTTGAATAGCCCCGGATTACAAAAATTCAGAGTTCCAGGTTTTTTCTAACCTCGGAAACTTCTAACGAACGGCTACCGTGAAAAACCCTGTATAATGTTAAATCATTCACGATTATGCGGAAAGAACTGATGAACAAATCAAGACAGATATATCCAAATGTTTCATAGTTGGAATTGCTTAAAATGTTGCGTATATAATGATTTTAAGTGATATAGTTTCTTTTTTTATATTTTGTGATCATTTTGAATTAACTAGATGCTTATAGCTACAAAAGTTTCCCTGCTTAGAGGCATTCAGTCCTTACTGATTTTTCTATTTACCTTAAATAGGAGCAATGCGAGTGAATAATGATTTTATGTTATGAGCTTTGTATCTACTTTTTTTTATAAGAGAAATTACATACAAGAATTATTTTTGTTGGTGTGGTTCTAGATGAATTTCTTATATTAAATGGAAGTTGTGCATACCAGCTGTTACGTTTTTTACGTGTAGAAAAATGCAATTTTATAAAAGAACCAAGAGCAAGTATGGAGGTAAAACACGTAATTGTAGTTTCATCCAAAAAAATACAGGCAAAAGCAATAAATAATAGGATTACCGTTTTAATAGAAAATCTTATCTACGTGTATTTGCAGTATAGGAACGTATAAGCTCGTTCCCTAGACACCCTTAACTAATAATAATTCATTTCATGTTTTCACGTGCTTTTGTCTGTTTCAAGGTACGGCCGCTGAGCCCGCCTCCCTCTGTAAACTTTCTTACATATCTTGGCAGGTCAGGTCCGGCACCGATGATTTATGGAAAATATTACGGACATGCGGGAGCCGTGCAAGGGAACGAGTCGTAAGAAAAATAACGAATTTTTTCGTTTCCCCTAGGTACCACTGACCAATGTGGTAGCAGGAATTCCATTAGGAATTACACAACTTTGACCGCTTCTGGAAAAGCGAATTTTATTTTGAGTTTTCTGTCTCCGCAGCAGACGTCGTGGCACATTGAAAAATGGAACTGCTTGACCGTTCCCCTCGCCTCTTATCTGTTTCGTGAGATGCATGACTTTAGGCGAGAAAATATTTATAACAGCTGTCGCTTTTCTGGTTAGAATGTTGGTTTCGTATTCCAGTAAGTTAAGAACGTTATTTCGTAGGATTGTTTTTCACGAGGCCTTTATTTTTTTTTTAAGTGTAGTAATCTTTGAGTGTGTACTGCTCAGCGCAACTTATTGTTAGTTGTATAAGCACCAGTGTAACGTTTGAAATAATCTTATGAGGATGTTTCTTAGCATAGGTGCAGGCTTCTTGTTTTGTGCAATATAATATCCCCAATATTATTGCATTTTCAAAAGCACCAATAATTTTTAATGAAATAGGATATAACATATCTTAGCCCTAAATGCATTAATTTTCGAGATATCTTTGATTCTCTGAACAACGTTCAACTTATATTGTTTGAGGAAAGCAGTTGTGATTTAATTACCACTCATAACTGAATCAAATTTTGAAATATTGCTACAGATCTACATATACTTTCAGATGTGTTTATAGTTGTACTTCTCTGATATACTTATTGAGTTTGTTATTAAAGTGTAAAATCGATCATGTGTAATTAGAAATATCTAATTTTTTAATATATTTACACAATTGAATTCTTATCAATCAATTGCTGTGATTTTTGATAAGCATATACTTTTCGAATTATTATGGTTTTCTTTGATTTTTATTATATCTGTGGTGTTTATAATGTTGTCGTTTAAATGTGTTTAGTGATAGAATAGAATAGAATAGAAAAATTCTTTTATTCAATGTAATTGAAGCATTACACGAAACGTCGTAAAATAAACAAATAGAATATAATAATAAAATATAAACACTAATACAAAAAAACAGTAAAAAGAGACCAACAAACATCCAACAAAGATGAAGATAACAAGATATTAAAGAATATTAAAGAATATTACAAATACATGACTAGGTAAAATACTTATTTTAATTTAAAAACATTAATTAACATCGGAATTCAAAAATTCTTCGATGCTGTAGAAGCCACGATTTATAAGAATTTCTTTTGCATTTTGTTCCGCGGCAATTTTACTGAGACCCTGCAGAGATTTAAATTTGTTAAAGATTTTTTGTCCCCAGTAATCCACATATCTTTGTGAGGCTTGCACCCGATGGTATGGAATTTTTAAGTTGTTTTTATTTCATGTCCCATAAACATAGTTTTCCCCATTCGTTGAAAAGCGGTGACGCTGGTCAAGAACATACTTTAGACAGGTTAGTATGTATAGCGATGGTAAGGTCAGTACTTTTTCAGTTTTGAAATACTCTCGACAACTTTCATCCCTTTTTAGTTGGCAGAGGGCTCTGATCGCGGTTTTTTTAAGAATGAATAGTCTCTTGGCAGAAGGTGTTGTACCCCAGAACAAGATAGCATACATGAGCCTACTTTGGATATTTGCATAGTAGGCGGTTTTTGCTGTCTCGTAAGTCGCTATGCATTTCATTCTTCTTATTCCCGATATCCCCGATATGGATCTTCCATGACAGCTTACTATCAAGGGTTAAGCCTAGATATTTGACATAACTCGTCGGCGATGGATCGTTAATAGCACAGAAGCTCAAGTACTGAGTCTTTTCCTTATTCAAGTTTAAGCCATTCGCTTGGAACCACTTCTGAGTGTCATTCAACACAGCTTCTCTTTTATCATTCAGCAGTCACAAGGAAGGATGTGTCGTCGATTCGATAGGCGAATTGCAAAAAATTTCCAGTGAAATGGCTGTCAAAGACTGACCAAACTTTAATTTTTTTTTATGAGGAGATGCTTGCTTAGTGTAGATACACCTTATAGGAAAATACTACAAATGTGCGTTAAACAAAATGACGGTTACATCGAAAATTTCGTGTTTTTATTAATTTTTGTATGTGTTATTCGCCAGTGCTCTTATTATTTGTTTACTTATATTGGATAGTTTATTGACTTTTTCTGTAATTTTCGTATTAAATTATTATTTTCTGACCTCTATCTTTAGAATCGTCACCTACTAAGATTATAAATACGATCGGAATAATAGAAACCATAATAACTTTCGAATTTTACGCTATAAAGCAATGTAATAATGATTTTAAGATAAATAATATTTCGGAATGCAAGCTTTAGGGATGAATAATAGACCATAGATTAAAGTGGGATCTATACTTTAATACTGTTACTTCTAAATTAAATAAAGTCTTTTACTTACCACGAAAAATTAAAAAAAGATTTATTAAGGATACTATATTTTCCTCATTTCTATTAGCATTTAAATTATGGCCTGCTATTCTGGGCACAAGCAAAAATTTAAATTCAATTTTACTACAACAGGAAAAAGAAATTCGTATCATATACAGTCTGGCTCCCACTGAGAGCTCTAATTTGTTTTTTTCATAAAAATGAAGATACCAACGGTTTGTAACGTGTATATTTGAAATCTAGGTGTATTATATTATTTAGCCAATAAGTTAATATAACTGAAAATTTTGTTTTTAGTTGGAGTATAGCTTTTTAAAAAAAAGCCATAAAAATTAAAATGTAATAACGTTCTGGATTTTTTTTTAGGTTAGGAGCACCGAACTGCACAATCAACAAGTGGACGGGTGTGACAAAATGGCGGTCTATATACCAAATCTTTGGTTGTCGTTACTAGACCGCCATTTTGTCACATCCGTCCACTTGTTGATTGTTCAGTTCGGTGTTCCTAACCTTGCGAACACGTTGTTTGCTCTTGGATAAGTTTGTTGTTTTTAACTTTTTCGATGTAAATTACTGCGTTGTTTTACTCAAAGGGTTCTCGAATTTCAAATTGTACATGCGTCGTTTTCTGTATTCCAAAAATTGTATCTCTAAAGCAGCTAATAAAGAATTAGCGAAAGCTCAGATTAACACAGGAACGAATCGTTTGAATTTGAATAGTTTGGCTGCCTTCCCAGTAATCCATTAATCTTTGGCCCTAACATTGTACGGCCAGTACTACCACTTCTATTCAAATTTGTTATTACATTTTTCAATTTTCTCACTGATGATGTATTATATTTTCATTTTATTTTATAATACCATAACAGCATACAACGTGCCTGAAGATGGTATAAAAACCGAAACCGGTAGCTTACATCTAGTATGTACATAAATAAATTACAATTAAGAAGTATTTTATTATCACCTTAAATCAAGAACCTAATTATGGACTTTAAAACTAATATTCCATTATATTATATTACTATTACTATTTCATATTGTCAAAACTGTATTCTTTACACCAATAGTATAAGAAATATCTATCTATCCCTCTATTAATGAGGGATCATACAACAATTTGTAAATTTGTAAATTTGTAAATTTTTTTATACAAACCTTTTTTTTCCTTTTACTTTTGACGACTTCTATAGAAATTATCTGCAAGTAAAACACCCGGTTGGCATTGAATACCCATTCATAATGCCAAAATAGTTGAAGAAACGTTTAATCTTTGTTTATAGTTTAATAAGCCCTGGTACAAAATTTTGAAATACAGTTTATAATTATGCCAATTATTTGTATACGATATTATGTGTTTCAAAGAGCAATTTTTTACCTTGTTACACTAGCTAAAAGCCAATCTTAAAGCTAATTGAACTAGTTTGAGCATTACAAACGGTTTGTGGTATATTATCCATTTCATTTGTAAATAAAATTTTTGCTTTGTCAAAAGTCTCAATGTTTAAAAAAAAAACAGGCCCTTCTACTTTTTTATCTGAATGCATTATTTTAGCCATACGGCTTTCTTAAAAGGCTTGATTCTTCTCATCACTAGATACCACATCTTTATCTTGAACGTTCTCCGTCCTTTGAGCAATGATGTCTGTGCCAGTTATTTCTAACACTCGCAGTCTAGTATTGGTACACCTTGACATACTTCTTAAACAAGATGGATCTGAAGTTAGTTCATTGTAATTATCAATAGCAATTTAACATTTACTAAATTCAGTTTCTAGGTTTGCAAGTCTCGCTTTAAGATAAAACTGTTGTGTTATTTATTTAAATATTTCGGAATTATAAACGGTCATTAATCTTTTAGATCGTGGATATCCTATTATTTTTATTATACAACACACAACTATTCCTGGACTGGAAAATCTGTTGAACGGTTTTTATCCTAGTCTTAGGAAAGCATTTAAAAAACGAGGATAGTCGAAGTATAAGAGGTTCGACTTATCCAGGTTTGACTGTATTTGTTTTGGATTTCTATACCAATAACTGGTAATTCGGTTTGAAGATATACGAAACGAAAAAATTAAAAACTTTATTCTTATTACGTATGAAAATCTGGAGAATATATTTTCGTACGTTTACGGTGTAAAGAAAAATCTAAGGAGAGGGAACCTACATATATATATCCACCTCCTACCATCGCTGCTATTCTAGTTTCTACACACCGCCTTACTTTTGTATTCTTGTAAGTTGCGGTTGGCGTCACGCGGGACAACGCTCCTGATCGCACACTGTGAATTTCTTATCGGAATCACCAATCCCTGCTCAACATCGGAGCCGTGGCGTTACGGTTTCTAATTCACTTTCCGCCATCGCCGAAGACCCGGGCAGACGTTGGTGCCCGCACCTCTCTCATCCTTTCAACCGATAAGAAATCCACTCATGCAACATACATTTTGTATGACAACACCTTGTTCTTATTACTCCTATTCGGTCCCGTTTCCTGCACTTCAATTTTCTCTCGTCCGTATTCTGCGCCTAACCGCTGAATTATCCTGCAATTCAAAACGATTCCGGCGCTTGTCTTACACCCTCTGAATTTATTTAGAGCGCTTTTTTCTCTTTTTGTTTTATTTATGAGCCGAATATTTAAGGTCGGAAGTAGTGTGATACCTTCGCCTACCTAAATTAAGTTATCTCGGAGCCCGGTGCTTCGTAAAGGATTTTATCGCACCTTATTTAACAGTAGTATACGCTTCTTACGTAAAAAAAAACCTGCTGTATCCATCATTTTAATATTTATAATCTTAACTTCGCCTTTCTCTTCTTTATTATCAATGGTTTTGATATATATGGGGCATCAACTTATATATACAAACATTTTCGGTGTGATTCTGATACACATTATGCTTAGCTAATATTCAAAGAAAAGCATTTACATTCTTCTAAAATTAATTAATTTTTAGCTTCCTCCACTATTCCAAGACTACTTAGATGTCCATTCAGTTTACAACGACCTGTTAGGATCACTGTCAATACACAAATATTATTTTTACTCAAGTTCAAGTAGATCTCTTCTAGGTATAGGTTTCCATAAGAGTTTTATTCTTATAAAATATATATTATTATTTTCATTCTCTGAGGATTCCCTCAGTATTTGCGTTTTCTCAGCTCTACTTCACTTTTGAATTTCTTCAATATTATACTGCTACTTATCTCCCAAAAAGGTTCGGGCCATACCAAAAGCATTCTAGCCACTTTCTTAGTTAGCGAGATTATCTGTTTCTTCGTTTCTTTTCACTCCTGTGTGTCCAGTGGTTACCTTGTTTCTTTTGCCTAGCTTATTTAGTTTTTCTAGACACTCCCAAACTATCTTGCAGCTGATCATATTTGAGTTCAGCGTCCTGATGGCTACTTGGCCGTCGGACATTGTGATAATCTCATGTTTTTCGTAATTTCCGTCAATGTTGAAAAGGACGGATCTTCCAATAGTGTGGTATTTTAGCCTGGAATATATGCAGGTATGTACATCCCCAAACTTTTGGAATAATTGATTCAAAGTCCATATATGCCTATTCCAGTTACCTTTGCCGATGGCACTTCTATTGAGTTTCAAGATGGTGCCTTTGTCCCATTAGCTCTTGGTGCTGGGTTTTGTGATGAATTCCTTCAAAAAGCTGAACTTTATTGGCACATCGTCCCGGGACATGTCCCAGGTTTGGTCACCTTCGGGAGGCTGGGACCTATGCCTAATCATTCCTTCTCCGATCATTCTGCATAGCTTTTGGCTTTTTTCTCCACCAAAATGTGGAGGGCAACAAGATTTAGTACCACTTCAGTAGCTACTGCAGGTTCTCATTGCTCCGGTTATGCATACACATGCTAATATTTGTACTTTGGAGAGATTGACTAATTGGTCAAACTAGTTCTTTTGGTCCAAGCCACTAACCCATAAGTGATTATTGGTCTCACTATTGTTGTTTACATCCAAAGCAGTATTTTTCTAAGTGTGGGGTGAATTGACAGTATTGTTACAAACAATTTTAAAACAATTATATTTCAAGTTGAGTAACGGTTCTCTTAAATGCAGTAAGTAGAAAGTGGCATAAAAAGGATATATTCAGATACAACTTACTTTCATGTATATTATTGTGTAATTTTATTACTGAAAATCATATTTACTGAAAATACTGTCAACTGCCCTGCCTAAGTTAAAAAAAGTTGGAGTCCTGAGCGCATCGACTACAACGCCTGTAGATGACTTCTCATCCTTAACTTTTCTTTCATCGTTTGCAGAATTCATATACCATTTACTGTAGTATATATTTTTTATTAACAAAGTGCTGGAGTTTGTTTTCAAGTAACCAAAAATTGATAATTTTATTTTAAACTGCTCACGCCCCCCTAAGAAAAACATACTTTAAATCTTCTACTCTTATAAATTTAAAATGTTCTGCTTGGTTAATTGTATTTTCTTCTACTTTAATTACAAGTCGACCTTCTGTGCCGACTACTATAGTTCTTTGTTTCTTTTCTTACAGTTAGTTATGTTGATTAATTATTTTCCTTAAACTGCTTTCTTATGTTCCTGTCAGCTTCGGTAATTAACATAAAAATTATCTGCTTCACATAGTTCCTTTGCTTCGACTTCTTATTCTTCCAATATCTGATGCCTTGCAGGATTAAAATCTTTTCTTTACAGAGCTGAACTGAACCTAGTCTTAATGGTTTCATAATTTAGCATAATGTCTTCACGAATTTAATGAGTTTTCCGTCTTTAATTCTCATTCATACTCACACATATGTTATTAGTATATATATAATGCAACATGTCATCTACTAGCACTGATGAACTTTGGTAAGACAAACTGTGTATCTGCTAATAATGGTTGTTGCTTATCAAATTTCAAATAGTTCAGTTTTATTGGATCTAAATCCAAATTGTGTGCTTTTCATGATCTTTTTTAAATAACTCTTTCTTTCTAATGGTCCTATTTTATAATAATATTTTTTAGTTATTGTACTTATCAGCGTAATCCCCCGTAATGATCTTGGAACATCTTGATAACTCCCTTCTTGTGGAATGGTATTCTATTCTATTTTCCAGTAATTCAAATCTTAACCTTTCAAAAATTTTGGAATCAGGGATTTTATATCTTTAACTTGTATTTAAACCATGTCAATTGTAAAGTTAATGGAACTATTTTTAATGCGAAGTTCACGCCACATCTTCTCTTGTTTATATATGATATTGTTATTAAATTGATTTCCCAGAAATTAGTGCTATACTAAAATGATTTTTTTTACTGGCCGTTTCTGTATAAGCAACAATGGCTTGCAATTTGCATTTTATTTTCGTGGAAGTATTTTGTGGTTAGTTCAAATTCCACGCCCAGCCGCGTTAAGGAGATCGGCCGAAATCCTTCACCATTTCAGTTTTCTATAGACGGTGATTGATCGGTCCCAGGATGGCGCGGTCAAAACACAGAAATGACAAATGTTTGCGAAATACAAAAACTTTTACATGACAAAAGTTTTTGAAAAATTACCGAGGATTGAATTTACGCTTTCGGTGGATCTCGGTGTAGGGCTATAAGCCGCCGTCGGCAACGGTAGCGACAGTTACGGCGGTAGCAGAAGCAGAAGCGACGCAGTATCGGGTCCGTTTCGTTAAGTCGGAAAGTTGACGTCCACTGGGAACGCATCAGTTCGGCAAACATCACATCAGTAGTACCGGATAGGAAAAACGGACGAAACCGGGGAAGAGAAAGAAATACGCCAACAACTTTGCGTTAGGACACCGAACATCAGTCCATCGTACCGGCTTGCAAGTGTGCGTAGTAGCCATCTTTTGCATGAGTGATTTTATTTTGTTTGTGGCCGAAGGGTGTGTGCTGTGAGCAGGTCGGGCATTGGACCGAAATGCTTGATTTCATTTTGTCGGCGAAACATAAACACGTATCTGAATTTGCATACAGATATCTATAAATATGCACCGTCCTGAATGTATTTCTTTGTTTCTATGATTCTCTTGTTGAGGATTTCTTAATGTAAGTTACTTAGGTCAACATTTGTTTGTTCTACTTTAAACTATAACAACATGTTCATGGCTTGAAACGTCTTAAAACGTAATGAGTGTTATTTATGGAGGATATTAGTTGTTGTATATGAATTATTAAAAACAGATGGCTATCAACTTCTCTTGTCTACTACTACCAATGCAACGCGTTTTCCTTTAGGTGATTGAGTTCAGTTTTTATGAAATAGCATCCGTACGATTTTTAAGGCGGCTCATAATGTTATCCAGTGATCTTCTCTTCCCGTTTTCCAGAAGAGTGCCATCCTTTCCAATGAGCATATATTTGCTGATTCTCGTAATGAATGAATAGTGGCAAATTATTTGCTCTAGCATCTTTTCATCTTCCAGAACCAGCTGGTATTCAGCTTTATCAAAGAGTCCGATTTTGTGTAAGTGTTTTATAAGTATGTGGTAATATGCAAGGAAAAACTGTTATTTCCATACTTTTACGGTTAATTTCGAGAAATTCCTGAGTTTTGACGTGCTGACTAGATAAAATCCACACTTTTGCACGTACCAAACTAGAATAACTATTCCAGTATTGTAAGAGCGTCTGTTTTCCCATTCCTTTTATTCTCTTAGATTCTTTACATTATTAAACGTTTCTAACATACCTGATTAATATTCCTAATTTGAACTTTCTGACTGTCACTAAAAGATCGGAGTGGAAAATCGTTGTGTTCAATAAGATCGTGGTACTTTCTAATTTTTTGATTATCTTTGTGATTCCCTTGAGAACTAGTTAAACATATCATTATTTGCGACTGCTTTGGGATTCTCCAAGACCAGTAGTAGGAACTCTAACTTTACCAATTCATCGCAATGGTACAAAATACGGATTGGGAGTTCTTCTGCGCCTTCGTAGAATCTGCAATTGCTTAGCATACAGTGACAAGTCAGCGAATCTGCTATGATTTTACTAGCTTTCCTGTGTACTGAATTATTCCTTTCTATATTTCAATATTCGTTCCTTTAAAAATTTCGGGCCTCTCGGGTCCAAGAGACCTTATAATCTTCAAGAAATAATTTCGATTTTGTGAACAAATGGTTTTCAAGTTAAAATCGCATCCTAAAGTTGCTTCAGGATAACGTTTTATATAAACTTGTATGGGATATCATCAGTATTGTTACTGTTGTCGCTATTGAAGGACGGTTCAGATCAACAGCGAGACAAGTAGCAGACCTGATGATATCCCATACTAGTGTGGACAAAACCAAGCAGTATAGAGCTTGAACAAAGACCGCAGAAATCTACGTGTGAGTTAAATCATCATGTCATTACAACGGTTCAAAACAAAATAGTCTGAAATCTAGTTAGGATACGTTATATTTCCCTACTAATTATGTCTTTACAATCTGGCTCATAAACTTATTTTATAAAATTTTTAAATATCAATTTTTAGATTTGTAACATCTGCCGTTTAAAAAATCGTCCGTTTTCAGCAAGTGTTTTGCTTGAGATAATAATAATCGTTGACCTTTTTAAAGTAATAGTGGGTTTCGATTTGGCAAAAAGAGCTACTCCAGAACAGCTCCGGAGCAACTCATATGTACAGGGTGTCCCACCGAAGACTGGGTCTTTGATTACAGCTCTATTTGCCATTTTAGAAAGAAAGCTTTTCTACAAGAATGTTATAGAATCCAATGCTGCATCACCTAAAAATATTTTTGACTATACAGAGTGTCCCAGAAGTAGGCAAACGGATACTTACTTCGTTATTTTAAATGGAACACCCTATATATTATTTCATTTTTCAATTCTACGTAGAAAAATAACATGACTTCATATAAACTACTATATGTCTATCTTTAATAACAACGTTGTTATTTACTCTTTTGTCAAAAGTAGTCCCGATGCAAAGCATCGGTTAAGGCGGCGTGGTTTATATTTGCATTTGTTTTAGACATTCATATTTTAAATATCACACATACATACTTAGTCTGATTCAACATTGAAATTAGAATCGATGTAATTGTATACAGGTGTCCACTATAGCCCTGAACATTTGCTTAACTTTAATCCAAGGTAACTTGATTTTTTTAAATAGCACCCTATATTTTTGCTTGTGTTAAATTAATCCTTGCCCAAAACCCTATCAATCCATACTAAACATTTATGATGCCACATGCACGACTTCATAGTTAATTAATGATTTTAAATAAATCCAATAATTTTTCCGTTAATTTGCAGGTCGCCTTGGTATATAAAAGCTAAACAATTGAATAAAGCTGCGAATTAGCAAATACATGTCAGTATAGGGTCATAATATAAAACTAATAACAAGTTTTTTAAAAAAAGAAAAATTTTATGTCATTTATGTATGATCAGAGATTATAGAACATATTTTTAGTAGGCCATGGTAATTGTTTCGCAGTAATTAAATCTCAAAACTGTCAAAAAATAATTTTGTATATATAATACCTTTTCCTTGCTCTCTCATTGCTTGCTTATTTATTTTCCTATACATGTTGTTATATACTTCAAAATATGCAATATTCAAAAGAAGAATTTGTTGATATGATGTATTTGATTGGTACGTAACCATTTATGTCATTTTCCCAATTACATATATTTATATCTATTTATATTCCCGTTTTACATAATTTTTCAAATTTTACATTTAGGTGAATGTGGACAAAATTGTCTTGAAAAATATATAGACAACATGGTGTCCAAGAATGGAATGTTTTAATGTTAAGCACAGGTTTGAAAGCATCTGTGCTGTTTAATAAACGTTATCATCATATTAATGAAGATAATGAGTTCAATGTTTTTACTTCTGAGGTTGAACAGCCAAATGTGGGCACGAGGCATATCAGCAGAAACGCTGAAGTGTGTATAACAGTACTGTTCAAAGGATTTTACGCATACATAAATATCACCCTTACCACGCATCCATACATCAGCAGCCTACAGATGATGATTACGGAAGGCGAATAAGACATTGTGACTGATGGGTAGAAGGTAGTTTCCAGAGTAATGGTGTACCGATCAGAAAGAACGCTCACGTTTATGAACAAGACAATCCTAGATCTGTAGCAACACGTGCGGTATAAGGTAGATGGAAAACAAATGTATGAGGAAGAATTTTGTTGGATGTCACATTGTGGGACCCTTTTTCTTCGAGAATAATTTAAACGGAGAGCGATACAACTATTTTTTGCAAACGCAATTCTATGAAATGTTGGGGAACTTACCACTAAGGGAGGCATTTTTAGCCGTTTCACCAGAGTTGCTTCAATAAGTAACGTAAAAGGAGATAGAAATATCTTTGAGAGAAAGAGGACATTCTTGAACATTTCCTTTACATTTAAATTATTAATTTAATGATGTATTGACTGTTTTTAATGTTTATTTTTTGTAATTTTAACGGTTTTTTAGTAGGTATATATATATTTAAGAAATTTTGCATAATCACAGAGTTAAATGACATAAAATTTCTGATTTTTTCAAAAAAAAGTGTATTAGTTTTAAATTATGACCCGATGCCGACGGATACTTACTAATTCATAGCTTTATTCCTTTGTTTAGCGCTTATATACCAAGGCGACCTGCAAATTAACGGAAAAATTATTGGATTTATTTAAAATCATTAATTAACTATGAAGTCGTGCATGTGGCATCATAAATGTTTAGTATGGATTGATAGGGTTTTGGGCAAGGATTAATTTAACACAAGCAAAAATATAGGGTGCTATTTAAAAAAATCAAGTTACCTTGGATTAAAGTTAAGCAAATGTTCAGGGCTATAGTGGACACCTGTATACAATTACATCGATTTTAATTTCAATGTTGAATCAGACTAAGTATGTATGTATGATATTTAAAATATGAATGTCTAAAACAAATGCAAATATAAACCACGCCGCCTTAACCGATGCTTTGCATCGGGACTACTTTTGACAAAAGAGTAAATAACAACGTTGTTATTAAAGATAGACATATAGTAGTTTATATGAAGTCATATTATTTTTCTACGTAGAATTGAAAAATTAAATAATATATAGGGTGTTCCATTTAAAATAACGAAGTAAGTATCCGTTTTCCTACTTCTGGGACACTCTGTATAGTCAAAAATATATTTAGGTGATGCAGCATTGAATTCTATAACATTCTTGTAGAAAAAGTTTCTTTCTAAAATGACAAATAGAGCTGTAATCCAAGACCCAGTCTTCGGTGGGACACCCTGTACAGCTTATATGGCACCCTGGCCAGTGCAACGGCCAAATCGGAAGACACTAATGAGGATACCTATTGATTTTTATGTCCCTAGTTTCCATATTATTATTTTAAAAGCGTGATTATAAAGAAAAGCATCTTTTAACCTTTATCGACGGAGCTTTCGAAAATGTTTCCTTAGTGATACATAAAATATATTGTACTAACTACTAAATTTAATTTTATCCAAGTACCTAAGAGCTAATATTACAACAGGGAATTGCAAACGTGTAGGTGCTAGCCCACGCAAAATATAGTTTACTTAAAACTTTTGGCATCCATTAAGCACGGTTTTCTTCTTGTATGTATTTTAGAGGAATCCTGCTCTCACGCGCAGTTTACGGCACGAGCTTGAAGATGCATTACGAATCGCCAAGATAGTAAGAGTGGCTATGTTCTCAAGTACGATTTCGATAACGTTTCCCCATATTCCGTCATGTGTGCCTCACTCCATTGAGCGGCCCTCTTTCTAACGCGCATCCGCCAGTTGAAAATAATTGTGTTGTTTAGACAGCTTGATAGAACTAAAAATGTCGTTTATACACCAGTCTCATATAAAATCAATGTTATATGTTTTTCTATTAATTAATAAAGTAATCATGTTGCTGAGTCGCATTTATTTGCTCTATTTGGCCTTATATACCAATATTTTTATAACAAATTTTATTACCATATTATACAACATTATTGGGAAGTTAATTTCACTTGAGAATGAATCAGAATTATGAAAATAGAAATCTGTGCATAAAACTAAGTATCTACCCATTATAGTTTTTCATATAATACAAAATTAAAAATAATAACAGCTATGTAGTTGCATTGCCTTGCTGTTTCCTACAACAAACCGTAGAATAGTGGTTTGTAAGCACAGTTATTGGCCTTCTGTTATCATTTACACATATATCGAAAGTTGTGATACCTTCAACATCTTTGTATCAGAATACATTTTTAAACAATAAAAAGAAAATAATGAAAAATGTATCCTTCCAGGGAAAAGAATAATAAAAGAAGCAGTTCTGAGATCGGATTCTTCATAATGAGGTCTATTGTGTAATACATACATAATTATACATAAGTATAATTAGATAGGCTAGTAGAATGTGAAACTGTTGACAGTTATTCTGTGGTGAAAGACATAGTATTCAATGAAGATTAATATTTAAATAATGGTGGCAATTTAAAACTTTATTTCACTATTCTCCTACCTACTTTTATTACGAAATGCTATTGTATCCGAAACTTTACCAGATTAAATAAGCTGCTTCCTTGCTTTCGCAGATTGGGGTATGTTTACGCTTAAAATCTGCTAATATAGTAACCGAGCCTCTTCGTGCATACGTCTACCTACCAATTGTCTGCATTATTACAGGATGCATCTCAGGAGACCTGTACAGGTTCGAGGATTGCAATTAAAAATTAAAACTTCATTCTTTTTCCACTGTTCCCGTCCTATGACATTCGTTGACTTTGCATTTGAGTTTACAATTGGTGAAGTTTAGTTTAATCATGTATTCTGTTTAACCTGGGACTACGTGCTAGTATAATCAACTTTGCTCGCTCGCCACCGATGGGACCAAGGAACTTTTCAGATTTTTCTTGTTATTGTATTTTGCGGACAACGGCTTTGACTTAATTTCCAACAGCAAATAGGTTGTTATTCTCATAGGCTTCGTTTTCATTTAAACTTCGTGTTTAAGTTGGATTTCGACATTTTCTGCGGAAATTTCATTCTGCGGTTATTTTAATTTTGAAAAGCTCCCGACCTTTCACGTTCCTCTCGCTCTAAAACGACGCGACGTGTCAGCTCATTCCGTGATTAAACTTTTTTGACATAAATGCACACACAAGGGATATGTACGTAATATACATATACATCAATCACTTTAATATGCTTAAATAGTGAAATATGCTGCAGTAGTGCGCGCAATTTCAATAGAAATTCCTCGATTACATCCTACACTGGTAATTAAATTACCAATCAATATAACATTGTTTCAGACCGTTACGTCAACCGGTGGATGATGCAGCGTTTCATGTCGCACCAAAATTATAGTAATGCAGATACAATAACAGTACACGGCATAGGCATCAAGCTGTCCCATGTTCGTCTCGCACTGTCAGCGTGTCCCAAGGGATCTCAACATTCGCCCGTCTTGAATGACGGAATAACTTTACACGCAAACACCTTCACAGTACCAGACTACTTTCTGAAAGAGCCTTCTATCTACACCTCTCCGTTTGATTTACTTATATTTACAATGCGTTCGGGAGAAAGAGGAAAATCTTTTTCCCTTTATGTTGCTTCTCCAAATACACCTTTCTTTACTAGAAATTTCGTGAAAGTTTTATCTAGTGGAGATAGAATCACGTTTGAAAAACAGATACTACTTTCTCTTGATATTAAAAATATATGTAGTGAAACAGAAAGATACTATCTCCCTTTTTAATTGAAGCATACATACTAGAATGGCAAGCCACAAAAATAGCATACTAAGACGTTAACACAATTTTAAATGTTGCCGTGAAAGCAATTTTTTGTTAATTTGAAGTATTTTGGTTGGTACTTCTCAAAATAAATGAATAAAATCCATATCATTTACTAGAGTCTCACTGAAAGTTCAACAAGATTTGTCTAAAAACTATTTCAATCTTTAGAATTTTTCTATAACCTGAATCTGTTAGCAAGGTAGGAACCTAAGTTTTGTAACTATTTATTACTGTAACATAACGGTAATTAAGTCAACAAAACTCATTATATGCATTTCGCTTTGGCTTCAGAACTATAGGGTAATGGATCAGCTATATCAAGTTATATATTCAGTTTGTTGAGTTTAGTATTTCTAGTATCGTTTATTATCTCCAAGAAATTACTATAATAAAAATGGAAGCACTACAGATGAATAACCATCTATGGTTCTTGCTATATCCCATCTAACGAAGAATGTTACTAAGACATTATGTGTGAAAGTCTGAGCCTAATACAAAAAATCAAAACGCGATGAAAGAAAAAGAATCTTGGAGATGAGGTTTGGAGATGAAACACACGGAAAAAGAAATATTTCTAGGGCACTGCAAAATTTAAGAAATGAATATGTTACTACAAAATGGAAAGGTAATAGGCGAAAATGAATTTAATGACACAGAAGATGAATACATCTAAGGATGCCCTAAACTAATTTCATTAGAACAAAGGACGGTGCTATTCCGTAAATTTATGAATCAATAGATTGGAAAGTAAAGAGTCAAAGAGAGTCAAAAGTTAGGAGGAAGAACAGAAATTATAAAAAAAACAGTTATATACCAACTTATTAATATTTCTTTATGTAAATCTTCTTTTTTTAAAGAAAATGACATTAAATGATAAGAAAAATGGAAAACCTTTAGGACATTTTAAGGGAAAGAGCGAAGAGGGTGATATGATAAAGTTTATCGAGATATTTTCAAAGAATCATGATAACCAGTTCAGAAGAACTAAATATTTTAAAACTTTCATGAAGACTGACTATTTAATCACATCTCAAAATTAAATACTTAGGACAGAACCAAGCAACTATAATGTATTCAAAAATTCAAAATTGACTATTTGAATTGGGTAAGCTTTATAATCTGTTTACACAGCGAAGAGCATATTAGAAGTATATTAAAAGTAATAACGCATGAACACTGGTACATCCATTATCTACAGTATGTTGGCGGAAGCCCCGCCCTCACGCGTATTTAGGTCACTAGCTCGAGGAGGCAGGCAGAGACCGCTGAACGAACAGCGTACAGTACTGCAGATGCATGTACGAATCGCGAGTAGCTATGTTGTCACGTGCGAGTTATAACGTTTCTCCATATCTTTGTGCGTGTGTCTCGCTCCATTGAGCACGTCCTCTGGATATCGCGCATCCGCCAGGTGAAAATACATGGACTTGCTATTTAGTAACAGGTTTGTAGGTACATTTCTTAATATAGCTGTAATATCAGTTATTATAAAATGCGTTACTGCTATCTATATTTTACGGTGCTGTTACTGTCCAAAATTATAAATGAAATATGCTAAAAAAGAACGTTTGTGTACTACCGAAACATTTTATTAATGTAATAAATAGGGTTGTCTGCATTAAAAGAACGCCAAAAATTATAAAGAAAGTCGACGTTTTATGTTTCTTATATTTTTCTTTTTAAATGAATACTCTGCATATGTTAAAACCGGTACAGTACCTTCAGAAACTCTTACTGTATTTAAATATCTATTAGTAGCATAACCATTAAGAATAATTAAATATAAAATGAAGCAACTATTTACAATTACCTTTAATACTTAAGAGAGAAGCTAAGACATAAAATACTTATATTATTGGTTGCTTTACCACCAACAGTAAATTAATATTTTCCAAGGAGAATAGTGATATAACATATCTCTCTCTCTTTCATACTTTCTGCATCTAATGCTAAGATATCTATACATACAATTTAAGAACATCGTCTGGGGTAATTAAAATGCGGCTTCAATCAGATCTAGCTAATTTTCATGCAGTCCAATTGTTTGTGACTGAACTGTGAATTTCCGATGCAGAGTGCAGGTAACCTGTTTCTCTGATGGTGTGCAGGTTTATTAGTGTGGCTTGTCAATCACTCCCGTGCGATGTCGCTACTAGCATATGCTCTCGCAACAACTGTATAATTAGATTGCGTCGTGTCTCTCAACATGTACACGTGATGGGTTATGGATTGTGGGCGCTTTCAGGCGATTATGGAATATAGTTCAGGCATTGCACGTGAATTGCTCATTTGACTAAAATGGTACAATTGTCCTCAATATAATAATTTTTTTTTGGGAATGTAATACATAACCAGTTGTCTCTATTGAGAGATCTATATGGGGACGGATATAGCTTTACTACTAAATACTTATAATTTGAGTTTACCAAAGGTTTCAGACCAATACAACACAAAAAATCCACCATGAAATTAATTTTTAAAAAAGGAGATACGTCTAACTTAAAGAACTATAGACCTATACCTACTCATATCGAATATATAAAAAATCTTTGAAAAAGGTATCTGCCAAGACTACGATGTTCTTACAAAAGTTCGACAAGCTTACGGCAAGGTAGGATGGGTATATAGGGAGCAGGTCTGTAAACAGAGCCGCTTATCAGCTAGTGGAGGCTGTGTTTGAGAGAATAAATATAAAGAAAGATACTTTCGGCATTTATATGGATGATATAATAATAAGCTGTACATAAAGTTGTCTCCAATAGGTGTAAGAGGTAATGCCCTAAAATTAATTAACTAAAAGAAGCCTATATCAGGGAGATTCACATGCCTTATTGGCAGATAGTACAAAGAGGTGTGTGTCAGGGTTCAATACTGGGGTCACTTCATTTTCTGATTTATATAAATCACCTGCCGCAAGTTTCTCTACATAGACCTGTACTGTTTGACGATGATAGTACTGTGATTATAAGAACTAAGAAGCCTATAGAAGATAAGGCAACATTGCAGGAGTATGAAACTTGGTTTGATGGTAATGGCCTGCAATTAAATGTAAAGAAAACTAATCTAATGATCTTCAGATTGAAATATCTGAAGATGAAGAAAAAAGCTATTACCTATAAAGCTGAATTACTTACCACAGCTGATAATGTAAAGTTTCTGGCGCTGATGATGGATAGTCAACTGAACTAGAAGAGTCACATTGATGGGATCATCCTTTGATTATGCCTTGTGGATTCTGGTATTTTCCGTAGACCGGTGTGCTGCATTATGTACTTACTACACCTGTGTGTACTCAAGCATCCGTTACGGTGTGATTTTTTGGGAAGCATCCACAAATGCACCTAGGGTTTTTACACTGAAAGATATGTGTGTTCTTTTTTTTTTTTTGACTAGAAAGGACTGAGACATGTAAACTCGCTTTCGCACTTTCACATAATCATGACACGCGGGACATTCTTCCACCACAAAGGAGAAGTGCTACGGTGAATAAGGGTGCTGTAACGCGAATAGTGCAAATCTTTAGTCAATAACCTATATGTGAACTTAAAATAGAAAAATTTAAAGAGCTTCAAGTACCTGCTATGTACCTATTTAATTAAAAACTGTTTTTATGGCATTGAGGAATTTTTTTCAGTAAAGAGACATTATTTTTTAATAATGCGCAAATACAGATCTTAAAAAATGTCTATATTCAATAGTATGCATGTGTACTATTCTATATAATTCCAACTGTTCTGTATGTACAACTGTATTTTATATTTTACTTTTTTGACATTTTCTGCATTTTATGTATAATGAAAATAAATTATTGCTTATTTACTTATTTACTTAAAAGAAATATGGTGAAATATACATGCAAGTTTTTCTTTTTTTTTAGATTTGTCATCTTTTTTTCCCATGAGAGGAAATATGAGCCACCACAGTGGATGGACAATAGCAAAAATATATTCAAAGTAAATAATTGATAATTAAATTTCCTCTTTAGATGCTGGTCAGTTTTGTTGCGTGATAAGGCGATGTATTTGCTCCTAAGTCTATATTTAGCTACTGCAGGTATAACATAGAAACAACAATATCATTTAAGCAATGAAGAAAGTTTAAAAGCAACTTTGCTAGGTGTTAATGACTTGATAATTAGTCGAATGGTTAGAGAGCTTAGAGAAAAGATATGACACTAAAAAAGACTTGGCCGGAGCAGAAAGGAGAATAACAAGTCGAATTAATTAGCGCTTTATTAACAGCAAAAGAAATCAGGAGATATACAAGTAAACAAGTAACTAATCAACTCGAAATCAGCGTCATTGCACTATTTTTCCAGGCCAACCATTTCATGTTGGATCAGAAATGTTCGGGAAAGGCATTTATTTTGACACACGCTAAATTAGACTCCATTAATCCATAAGTATAAAATTATATCTGGAAAATGTTATTGAAAACTATATTGTATATGAGATACATCGCAAGACCTAAAATCATGCTGAAAAAAAACTGATCCCGTGTCATATACTTACCTCCCAGAATTGGAGCAGGCTGTTTCCTTAAAATGAGAAAACATTCCCAAGACAATCATCCAGAACTTTTAAAGAAACTTATTCCGAAAAATGTACGGTTATAAGAGCTCGATGATACAGCCGAACACCTATAACCTGATTTTAAATAATATTGCATTGAAGAACATTTATTTTTGCTTAAAGATGGGCGAATTAATAAGAATTTTGCCAGAGGGTACAAGAAATCCAAATGGCAAAATTTATATTAATGGGTGCAACTTTAAATAAATAACAAGAAATGCTTTTCAATGCAATACTTGAATAAAATTTGATGCCGAAGCTATTGGTGTTTTTTTTTTTTGTTATTCATGGGACAATAATATGAATTAGAGAATGCTCAAATCTGAAGCTTACAATGTAGGATATCATTCTATAAATATATAGAATATGTAAGATTTTGCAGGAAAATTGGGCACGACCTTCAAATTTCATTTGGAACTACAAATTGAGTTTGATTTGCTTTTAGATATATGCCAACCATATTTGTACAGTCAAAGAGTGTTTCATTGAGTGTTGGTGAACATTTTAGGGCGATTTTCTTTGTCTTTTATAGCACCCACAATAAGTATATAGCAGAAGCCAAAAGCTTCAGAATATACATTTTTTACGAAGCTGTCATAAGTCAGCAGTTTTAAAGTTAAGAGAGAATTTTTTAATAGATAGGGTTCATGCAATAAATAAATAGTTATTTGTATCACTAGGCCAGAAACTATAGTTTTGCGAGTGTGAGTACGGTTTGTGGGGCCGAGGCAAAGCCGAGGTCCCACAAGTGCGAATACTTAGCAAAAGAGTTTCTGGCCGTATGTTACACACTATTTTTTTGAGCCGACAAATCTCAATTTTGTTGTAAATAATGAAAAAAATTAACACTAGGGAGTTAACAGTACAGGTTGGCAATACATACTACGCATGCATTTTGAATTGGAAATCGGGGTTAAGATACCTTAGTGTTTTGACGTTTTAATTTTCTTGGTAGTTTTGATGCATATTCATCAATAATGACAATGGAGACCCTAGCTCATATTACAGAGGTTGTGTGTGAAGTTATTAACCATTTATTACCTGTAAAATCTTCCGAAAATAGAATTGGAAAGAATATGAATTAATTAAGGGATTCTGTAACGAGAATTCTGTCACCTGTCATCGAATCTATAATTAATCACACAAATGTCAGTAATTCTAATATAGTGTTGCCAACCATTAGCGGTCTAGGCCGGAGAATGGTAAGTTTCCGGCCGATTTAAAGTAATGCAAAATCAGTGTTTCTGGACGGAGGCGCAAAAAATAATATTGTGTGTATAATGTTGAAAAAGTAAAATTTCTAACACCGTTTTGAATACTTCGATCTACCATCTTATCATTAAAATACTTCTCTAATCAATATTATATAATAAAATAAACTAAACTAATGTTGCATATATCTTGCAATTATCCTTTTGTTATCGCGGATGTTCAAACATATCCTGCATTGCATTAACCACTTATGAATAAGCAGGTAATTCACTTTTCCTTTCCATTCAACCTGTAGTATTAGAGGCAAAATGTTTACCCTTAAGGTGAAAATTATAGAATAACTGCTAGGAGAATTTCTTTCAATATGACGGCGCGCCGTCATAATCACTATTATTGCTGTTGTTTTAGGGTGATTTATTTCAGCGACATAGCTCTGTCATTTGTTTTTTTAATCAACTACTTTTTATTTGTCTATTATTTAACACGTTTTATAAAAAATAAACTTTTTCCAGATAAAATATTACTTTTTTAATGAAATATAGGATTTTTATATTACTTTAAGTAAACCACTACGGGCAAACCAAAATGAATACAAGAATTCATACGAAACATAATATATAAAACAGCGATGTCGTCTCGAAATACATTTTCATTAATGTCAATTATCCATCCCAGGCATTCTGTAGCCCAGCGTATGATGAAATATTTGTTTAAGTGTGGACTAACGGGACGGGCGTGGCACTGGCGTCGCGCCGCCCTAGCGTCTAATGTGACACACCCCTTCTTAATTCACACTTGATCCGCTCTCTTTCGAAAACGCGCAAAATACACCGCGGCAAGACTCGGTAACGAATGCATTTATTAAAAGGGAACTCCTATGGGGCGCTGGTGTCCATCGGGAAAACTGAATATAGAACTTTTTTTTTTCGGGATGACGACTTTCAGGTTTTTAAGAACAGCGGTTCAAACCGAATTTCGTAATCCAGAACATCAGATTACGTATTTAAGTGCTACGTTAAACCCGCGGTTTTTGTTTCAATCTTTTCTGCTGCGCTGTGGTACAGAAAATTCTTTTTTTTTATGAAAAAATTACGTGTTTTAACGTTTTAATATTAATCATCTACTTTACTATAGGCATATGAATTTCTAATAGAAGCCGATATAAAACTGAGGAATTTATATGATCAATCGATCCCAAATTGTATTGAAAACTAACAATCACTTATAGTTGCATCTTAATAGTGGGTACCTACACAAACAATTAATTTAATGGTTGAATCCAAAAATTTTAACAAAATTCTCATAATAAAATATATTCACCAAAAAAAGTATTTTCTTTTTAATTCATTAAATATAACAAATAAACCCCGTTTGCAGCACAAATATTTGTTTTGTCTAAGTTATTAAATAAAGCTATTAGTTAGCAGATTCGAATATTCTTGGATACGCATAATGTATTGCCCTAGAAGCAATCGGGACTTCGTCTGGGATATAGCTGTGAATCTGCGATGGCTAACATTGTTGAAAATTTATTGCGCAGTATCGATGATAATCAAATTACAGTTTTGGTATTGTTAGATTATTGTAAGGCTCTTTTGCTCACCATCTTAAAGTATATACGTTTTTTTTTTAAATTCTGTAGAAATTTTCTTTTCTTACTTATCCAATCCAGGCTTCTTATGATGGTCGTTGATCTTTTCTATTCCCAATTATATCAGGCATTCTCAGAGCACTATTCTAGGACCTTTAGTTTATGCAATTTACACCTGAAACATCATGAAATGCTTGCAATATTGTAGGTACTTATCACTTATACTCTGATGACACACAACTATATTATACCTTCAATCCTGGAGGCATATGTGAAGTCATCTCATACATAAATAGTGACCTTCAATTACTTGTAAACATGCCTGTAAAACATTGTCTCAGAATAAATAATAAAAAAAACTTAACTTAATTCTATTGAATACCACTCAGAGTCATCTCTGATACTCTTTACAAATTCACAAATAAAACAGACAATCAGACCCGAATTTGCAGGTGGCTCTGGCTGTAAATTTTCTCTCCTCTCAAATGATTTCGCTCGACTATAAACGACTAGGAAGTCTACTAAATTTTATTTAGTAACTCATGGGATGTGGGAGTATTATATCGCTGTGACTAAAGCTCTCTACAACTCTTAACTTACCATTTAATATCAATGAGTTTGTTATGTAATTGTTTAGTTATAATTAAGTGATATTTTTCTATACGTTATATAGAATAAAACGCTGATTAACAGGCGATTCTTAATTTATTTAAAATAGTGTGACTCCAAACAAAATGTGACAAAGAAGTAAGCTTTATACATATACTCTCAGGTGAGTAGGATCCTTGACTATATAAAAATCACAATAATAAAGATTTCTGTTACCTCAATTCACACTAAGAACTTAATTCCGTCGTATTACAAACATAAGTGAATTCAAATTTTTCACCAGAATTGCACCAAACGACTTTTCATAAGTCAATGCACCAACACATGAAAATAAAATATGTTGACAGGAAAATCATACAAATAGCGCAAATAATTTGTTCCAACCTCAAGCTTACAAATGACTAAAATTTCACTAAATAATATGACATTAACAAATAAAGAAATTTCAAAAACTTCTAGATAAACACTTCGAAAAAAATACTTTACTTCTCAGAAGATCGAAAAAGAAGTTCTCTTTTTGTTTACAACAAACTAGGTACCTATTACCAAGGAAAACTCTCCCGGACAATACAAAATAGAATTAGAAATTCGTTACCACAGATATGCTCGAATTAAAAATTCCCAACAAAGAACAATAGTTTGAAAAATACAAGCATACCGTCATATCCATGGTTACGTTAATTAAATCTATACGATTATGTAAGCCAAGTAAAATCAATGTAAATTGATTCTAAATTCTTTGGATAATTCACAATTAATAGAAAATAACATAACAATACATACCCATCTGCTAAATTGCAATATAAGTGAGATATAAGGTTTTGCTTATGTTTCCATGTTTGCATTGCGAAAAGTATAACTTATTGGTCTACGTACTATATTTTTTTGTCAACAGATTCTGCCCAAAACTTTTGTATCTTTTAGGTGCAAGTGATACTTAGTTAGAGTACACGCAATCAAACACAGCAGATGTTGCTGTGAACATACAATTTAAAGTGTGCACGCTACAATTCTAATGGCACAAGTACACGCGTTTATTTCTTAATATTTTAAGATATGTCTTTTACTGCTGATCAAGCAGCGGTTTGTCTGAATAAATACTCCGGAGAAAGCGGCGTATTTGTTTTTTGCCAAAGAATCCCAACGGCAAGCTTGGTTTTCGAACATTAGAGTATTACAATGCATTCAGTGCACAATGGTACGATTTCCTATTGGAAAATATTCGATCGGAAGTCGGGCTTGCTTGTCCGCGCCGCTCTTGCACAACTATGACGGTAGGTGCGTGAATCAGGAGGTTGACTCAACTCCTCAGGGACTCGGGACCTGGATGATGGAAGCTCCCAGTCAATCCCGGTAACGCGTCTTTTCAATCTGCGACGATGAAGCAGCAGCACCCTTCATTATTTTTATACTCATGCAAGCCGGCGACGATTTATGACTTTCAGTACCGGAGTCGGCTTCAACGGTTGAATGGTTTAATGCGCTGTCTACGTCTCCGTTTCATTTAAGTTTTTTTTTTAATTAAAAAATCCTTGCATCCGGTTGTGAATAATTCAGATGGTATATTAGTACATCTACGATGCTACTAGTCATTTCCACGAGAGTGTTTAGGAGATACATAATATTTTCTTCGTTCATTTGCGGAGTTTCGTTTATATTAAATGAAGTGGCGAAAATCTACTGGGGGTGGTAGTTTTTATGCACCTTAGAATTATAAGAGTTAGATATAGCTTCTGTCGAAATGAAAAGTGTAGGTAAATAGCGATATTTGGTACAAAATCAAATTATAAATACTATGCACACAGTATCACAAAGTTCCACTTTGTTCAATCAAATGGAGTTACTTTTTATGCGAGGTTAGCTGAGAATGGCAGTGCAGCATATGTTTTGACCAGAGATAACCTATACGAAATAGAAAATTAAAAAAAAAATAATATTAACAACTTATTTTGAGGAAAATATTATTTATTATTGTAACGTTTTTTGTGGATAGAAATGGAAAAACAGTTCAAAGGGTGCCAAAGAAGTAGGAAGAAAATTAGACTTGTTCTTATTAATGTATTTTCTTTGAGTTTAAAACTGTGCTAGTTTTTCTATTTGATTTCGGTAATAAAAAAGCTGGAGTTTTATTTGCTAAAATAAAGAAAGGGATAATCTAGGAAGTACTGTGTAATTTAGTGGACTTCTCATTTTACAATTTTTCGAACTAGAGCTCTATAAATTCGGGTTAAAGGCCATAAAGGAAACCTAGGTAATGAGGCTGCTGATAGGCTGGCGGGGCGGGGCTCGCGCTCCCACTTTGTGGGGCCGGAACCAGCTCTCCCTGTTTCGTCGGCTACACTCAACACCATGATAACGCAATGGACTGCCACTCTTCATGAGAATAGATGGAAATCCATAACCACCTGCCGTCAAGCGCGTGAGGTCATCCCCAGGCCGTCACCGAAGACAGCAAAATACTGCCTGCAGCTTTCGCGCAGTAACTTACATCAACTTGTGGGGCTTTTGACCGGCCACTGCAAGCTAAACAAACACATGCACCGCATGGGTTTGGCTACCAGCCCACTGTGTCGGGCATGCTACCAAGAAGACGAGACGCCGCAACACATTTTATGTGATTGCCCAGCGCTTGTCCAACTTAGAGGTTTCATACTGGGGGAGTACTGGCCCAGTATGGCCGATTTTGGTGGCGCCTTGCCTGCTGCTCTGCTCGAGCTCACGCTCAGTTTGGGCTGGCTCGAGTAGGCTGTGGGCGAGCGATGCCACCTAGGGGAGGTAGCACAATGGGTCCGATAAGAGTGGCCTAAGTGCATGTGTTCACCACCTTCCCCGACCTAAAATCCAGAATCCAGAATCTATAAATTCGCATACAATACGTTAATCTCTTCACAAAAACTAGTAATGAACAAAAATTGTGTTCTTACAAAGCATATGTATTTACTGAGTAATAATATCCGGACTTAATCTTTAGATAGTAATAAAAGGAAGCGTGAAGAGTTCTTGTAGAAACATTTCAGTTCAGTGTGTGTAGTCACGCATGTAGTTAATGGCTTTCATCTAAATACTTAATCAGAGGTCTACTAAGAAGTTTCACATCTCGCTTTGCTTTGGCCAAATTTCACATGATCCTAATCGCCTTTAATAATGTATGGTATGACGATTCGGAATAATTTACATAATTGATTAGTACTGTGAGTATTCAATAATAATGTCAAGCGGAGTGGATTTGTATGTTCTGTCGAACATAGTCGGAAATTTGTTACGATGGAAATTCCGATCACCACAAAATTACCTTTAAAACTTCGTTAAGTATGTACCCTACGCGTCATGCTGTTTGTGTTTAGGTTATATTCTTGGCTACAATTATTATAGAAAGGTTTCTTTCATTCAAAACAGTATAAGATCTCAATGAAGTCAAATACCTGTCAAATAGATATTTTTAGAAAACTAAGAAACATCATTCTTATTTGTATCAAAGAACAATCAGTTTTTACTGTAAAGAAATACTTTCCAATCAAAAAACGATAGTTATGTTAGATTGAATACGAGTTCACTTTATTCAAAGATTTTAAAAGATCTTTTTCTATTTCGATTTTCGTTTGGGGTTTGCTTCGAATTGGAAGTGGTCGCCTCATCCTAGTGTTTGTCAACTACGTACGGAAAATTGCTACTTAATAGCATGAATATCGTTAAATCGTTAAAGATTAGGATTGTGTAGTAATTCATCTTACGGCACTTTTTGGATGATCATATGCTAGAAAAGTGGCACATGAAGAACAAACTGCAAATTTGGTTCATTATTTTAAGTTATGAATCTTTAAGGCAAAGAATGAGCCTTATATATATATATTTGTAAATCTAAATTTTGGTATATGTTAACATTTTTTAATATAATCGTACATAGTGTCTTTATACCGCTCCTATGTTTTTTATGCGATTTTCAATTGTTAATAGTGTTCATCTCCAATATTGTGTCTCAGTAAAAATACTCGGGGTCGACAATACAATCAACGGATTCGTTTTGAGGTAAGTCACCTTATCGATAACTACCCAATTCCAAACTGGTTAGTTGTTTTTCAAGTTCTTCGAATACTCGGATTACTCTGATTGTGAGAAGAAGAGAAATAAAATGCGTATTATTTACAAAATCTTGCCTATTATACACTGTGCAAAAAAGTATGGAATTCCCTTGTCTATGTAGAGTACATTGTTGCACTGAGGTCAAATTAACTGTTTCCTTTTTTAATTTCGTGAGTTTAAGGTGCTTAACATCTTTTAATATTTTTCAAAAATTGGTTTAAAAAAAAGTTTAAAACTACAGTTTTTTCTTTTAATATTTATCAGGTGTTTCCATGTAAACGACCTTTTGCCTGCTTTTGTAAAGAAGAATGACGGTCACCCAAAACGCAATGCAAACTTGTTCGGTAATTAATGATGGTACGAGTCAAAAATACATTGGTAGGATGTTAGGTGTCTAACAATCGGCAATTTCGGTGCGCAGGTATAGAGAAATTGGGGGTTATATAACAGGAGGCCAGGAGAAGCTAGGAAGTGGTCAACTGCTTAGTTACTACTTAGAGCATTGCGAAGAAGGACTGCACTGCAGGACAGCTTAACGACGAGCTGCTTAACCGTTCGAAATGAAAATGTTACATGTCAGACGAAACGGAACCGACTTAAAGAACAAGGAATACATGCGACTACACCGAGATCAGGGACTGCAATTTGCGAGAAATCAATGTGATTGGATCGTTAAAGATTGCCCTAACATTCTGTTCACAGACGGGTGTAGGTATTGCCTGTTTTCATCAGATAGGTGCCTGTCAGTATATATGCGAGATGGCGAGCGCTTCAGTCAATGCAACTTCAGGAACACAACAAATTTTGGAGGTGGGTTGATTATAATATGTGGAGGGGTATCTCCCGAGTCTAAGACGAAGTTGGTGGTTGTTCGTAATGGCTCTATGACTTCAGATAGGTACAATAGGTTTATCTTAGAGCAATATGTGGCTCCATTTGCACCTTACAGGGCTCTGAATTTCTGTTTAATGCATGATAACGCTCGGCACAACATCGCCAAAATTGTACAAAATTATCTAACTAACTCAGTTTGACATGTGTGTTCCGGAGTAGCCAGCTAGAAGACCGGATACCAATAGGGTATATCTCGGACCAAATTTGGTGGGCACTACTCATCAGACAGGTTCCACCAAGAACTCTAGAAGAGCTAGAACCAGCAGTCACTGAAGAATGGAACCAGGTAGATCCAGAATAAATTATACCCGAGGCGAAAATAATCATTATGAAGTCAAGTTTTCTTTAATTGAATTCTTTGCGTTGTTGTCAGTTTTTCATTTGTTCCATGTCTATCGTAGCATATACTAGTTGCGGTCTTTAGTTTATCTTAGAGCAACATGTGGTTCCATTTGCACCTTACATGGCCCCGAGTTTCTGTTTAATGCATGATAACGCTCGGCACAACATCGCCAAAATTGTGCAAAATTATCTAACTCAGTTTGACATGCGTGTTCCGGAGTAGCCAGCTAGAAGACCGGATACCAATACGGTATATCTCGGACCAAATTTGGTGGGCACTACTCATCAGACAGGTTCCACTAAGAACTCTAGAAGAGGTAGAAGCAGCAGTCACTGAAGAATGAAACCAGGTAGATCCAGAATAAATTATGCCCGAGGCGAAAATAATCATTATGAAGTCAAGTTTTCTTTAATTGAATTCTTTGCGTTGTTGTCAGTTTTTCATTTGTGCCATGTTTATTTTTAATATGCTTGCGTAATATTTAATTATATAACAAACAAATTGGGTGATTTCATAATTCTTTTGCAGAGTGTATTTAAGAAGAGTAAAAATTTCTAATACGGGAATATTAAATGGGGGGTCTGTGAGTAAAAAGGAAATAAAGAAAAAAATATTTCCTTTTTAAAAAATACGTGCTTCTTTCGCAGTGATCAATACAATAAAAAGCATATTTCTTTGATTTAAAGCATCTTTTCTAGCAGTATGCAGTTACGAAATGTATAAATATGTTTAATTTGAGTGTAGTAAAACCATGAAATATGTTACGGTCACTTTTCTGTTGGAAGATGAAATATGTGGAAGTGTTTCTTTTTTGGTAAATAAGTGTCGGCACACACGCTCCGAACGGGAAATATTTATGTACAAAGTAATTTTAGTTTGAAAACGGAAACTTTGTTCAATTTGTCACGGCGGAAAGAAAATGAAAAATAATACTTTCCACCTGGTGGTCAGAGCGGCGTCTCCGGGGAAATTTTGAAGCGACCCAAGCGTAGAAATATTGTCAAGCATAGTAGAGGAATATAAAAATTCCGACGACGACTGTATGTTGAATAATAGAGGAGGCAATTGGGGGATCAATTGTTGAAACAAACAACATTGACCGCACGTTATTTCGCCTTTCGTAAATCCCAACTAGCCGGCCGGTAAGTGTCTGAGGCGAGGACCCGCGGGTTCACTACATCACGGATTCGGTGGCCTCCGGGAGCTCGAGGCGCACTCTTTACTACACTTACAATTCCACTTTCCCCTTCTAAAACTCCGTTTGGTCAGTTCCTTCTTGTTTGGGTCGTTATTTTTTTCCAATTCGGCAACAGTTACTTCTAAAGTTAATTTATCGCTTTTAACGTTGACGGTTGAAGGAATTATGTTCAGAATTAGATTAAGGTGTTCCGCTATAACAGCAATTATAACCAGTGCTCAGCGAGCAACGGGACAGCAAACTATCTTACAAAGGAAATGAGTATTTTTATTTTTTGAGTACTTTGGAGTAAATGTCAGGTACACTGTTAATTGGATGCGTTACCATTAGCATGTTTTTAAACTCGATATCTGAAAGGATACCCCCACCAGATCACCAAATGATGATTGGTTTTGGACCAAGTAAATATTTGCTCGAGAACAGACACAACATCAAGGAGTTTGGACTAAGCGCTGTGTGTTGAGCAAGAGGGCAATGTTTCTGAATAATTATTATAAAATAAACTCATTACTTCTTCATTTCATCTTAGTGTTGTATTAATTTTTTTTATTCATAATTAAATTTTCAATTAAACTACGGTGAAATATATAATGTGTTTTATTTAAAATAATATAGTTTTAGCGAACATCTTGAAAACACGATGCTCAATTGTTTCTCCGTTTTTATCAGTACAATCGCCACATGAAATCCCAGAAATATCCCCATTGAACCGACTTTGTAGTTCCGATAACAACGAAGTTAGCAATGGTGCGTACTTAACTTAGAACAACCTGTACCTATATACTTATAGTTAATAGTGCTATTTTCGTTTGCATAATGTCTTGCGTTTGGCATACATTATTTACAAAGATTATTCGGTTACTCCGAGACAATTTTACACTCGCTTTTTCTTCCTGCAGTCGAATAGTTCCGCTGAGCGGGGAGATTTACGACGTTGAGATGCAAGTTCAGCTTTTCAAGAAACATTTACATGCAGGATATCTGTATTATGTATTCATTGTGATGCTGGAAGGTGTAGGAACATTCGTGACATTTCTGATGGTATTTATTTTCGCGTTTGTAAACTGCATGGTTCATGAAATGCGGGTGCTTGATGGATTTCATGACTCCAGTGGGTTCAATCCCTATACTCTATTCAGTTGGACTCCTCCTAAAGTGCGTAGTCGACATCTGCTTGTGTTGCATTTGAAGAATGAAAATATTGGATCTCGTACAAAGCAGGTTTCTTTTCCCAAGCAGAACAAAGATTCGTGTGTATGTGATGGTATTTAAGTTATTAGCTCTGAAGGAGAAGCATTTATGTCTTTTCAACGGTAGATATATCAGTGCAACGTCGCGTACAATTGATTAAAATATATGTGATGTGTTAAACATTTCTATTTTGATTTGGACACAACACTCCAATCAGAACAATTCTACCTATAAATTTCTATCAAGTCGTACCTTACAAATAGATATTTGCTAGAATGCATGCACGGACTTGCAACACATCCACGCAGGCGTTCCACAAGGGAGCATTCTAGGTCCACTATTGTATGTTCTCCATACATGAGACTAACCTACAACTGACAGCAGTACTACTGTAATCTTCGCCTATGGTACAGTAATATTGTCCTGCATGTAATGCTGAACAAGAAACAAATTCCGCAGGCGCAAGAAGTAAAATACCTGAGAATATATATTCTCATATATTGTCACGTATCCTTCGCTTTGCGTGTTGGGGCGGTAGCTTACGCAACTCGCTTAACATAATTCAAGTGTACTTACCGGAACACTCAGGTCGGGGGTCTGTCTCCAAAAAAAAAACTACCACTTACACTACCTTATTTATTTAGTACCACCTTGTACCATGATCAGCACCAGAATGCCAATACCTCGCTTTCAATCCCCGCACCAGCCGATCTCTTGCAAAGTGCTGACAAGGTTCCAGCATACCAGCTCCGATCCCTTGGTACAATACATTATCTCTTACATCTATTTATTTCTATGTAGTGGAACTCGTGGCAATACCATATATTCTCTAAACGCAAACAATTGGGGTACGAATTATAATGGTTACTTGGAAAACAGTCAAAATGCTTGAAAATAAAATACTAGTCTATAAGGTCGTATTAAAACCCATTTGAACATAGGGCATTGAGCTATGGGGCATTGCGTCAAGCTCAAATATTGTACTGCTTCAGCGGTTCCAGTAAAAGATGCTGAGAATTATTACGGACGCGCCATGGTATATTACTAATAAAACCATACATGATGGCCTGCAAGTACCCTAGGTTAAAGAAGAAATGAAAAAGTTTTCTTAAAGGTAGAACTAACTAACAGTAAAAGACTAAAGGTGCACCCAAATGTTTTTGTTGAGAAGCTTATGAAGGAACCAAGTGCAGTACGTAGACTTAAACGAAAAATACCAGCCGACTTAGTTGACAGTGTTGAGTGACCAGAAACTTTCCCTATGACAATCTAAATCTTAGTGCTATAATCTTAGGACTAGATTAGTTAAGGTAGGAGGGACACATCACTGAATGTGTTCCTTACATGTCTTGTATATGTACCATTTACTTATTTATCCTAAATACTGCTCAATTGCTCAAGATTGTAAACAGGGGGTCAATAAAAAAAAAAAAAGAAATTTTACTTGAAGGCCGTTCAATATTCAGAGTTGAAAATTTAGCTGTGAGCCACTTTCAATGGGTCAAATATATTCCCCAATTTTCAGTCAAAAATCCCCTGGGGTCGACAACCCAACTTAACCAATTACGACCGTTTACGATGAAGTTATTTATTTCTTCGTCTGCATGTTTCACATATTAGTGTCTGATAACGATTTTATGGTAACAAAGTTTATAAAAGTAATAAATCAATTTGTTGTGGTTATAATTATTATTAACCCATTAATCGTTGACCAAGCGCATTTTTCTTCTCAGTGTATGTACTTTCCTTTTAAATTGAGAAGCTTTCACCTCGGAACAAAATTAAGTTGGATGCTTGTCCGGATTTCTTCTTCAAAATATCAAGTACGCGTTTATTTTATAGACATCCGATTCCCGGAGTGCGTTGTCGCTTCGCGGTTGATTACAAGTGCCATTAAATGAATAGGCTTCGGTGCTCAGCGGTAATTGACACGTCCGGAAGCGGAAAGCGGACTTGAGCGAACGCGAACCGCGCAGTGACGATGCATTGTTTTCTCTTCGCTGTTGCCCGTTCGCGCTCGCTGCTCGGTTGCAGAGATAAGCAATTTTCTCGGCTCATGATTGGGGATTTACTCCTGGGGATAAAAACTCCATCTACAAATGAACAGCCGTGACAAGAGCTATAATTCGTCCTCCAGATGAGAGAACGGATGGAAGACGGGAACGAGTCGTAGATTACTTCGAAGCTTTGGTCATATCTGTAATATCAAACCGTGTACACAACATATAAAAATTATAATACTAAAAATAATAATATAATAATAACAATATAACAACAACAACGATATAAATATCTAGGATATATGCAGGCTGTGGCGATAGATATAAACTTTGTAAGAAAATGCTGATGGACAAATATACAAAGAGATTGCACCTTGTGCTAAAAACCGAATTAGGAGGTAGAAACAAGGTGCAAGCAGTAACTACTTATGCCATGCCGTTACTTACGTACAGTTATGGAATTCTTACATGGACTACTACTGAATTGCAAAATCTAGATATAATAACTAGAAAGGCGTTCACGAAATATCGAGCGCACCACCCAAAGAGCGCGATAGAGAGGTTCCACCTTCTAAGAGCTGACGGTGGAAGAGGAGTCCCTAGAGTAATTGATCAGCATGCACGACAAGTATAAAATCTAAGAATGTACTTCCTACGCAAGAGCGAAACCAGCAGATTGCACGCAGCGGTGGTACAGAATGACAACAAAATTACGCCGCTTAGACTTACGGAAGGTGAGACATATGAATATCCAGTGGATGTGAACAACATGGAAGTACTGATAAGGCAATGGAAACAAAAGGCGCTGCATGGAAGATACCCCACGATCCTGGAAGATTCGCAAGTGGATAGGCAGGCTACATTCACCTGGCTAATTAGAGGAGATCTGTACGCGGAAACAGAAGGTTTTGTCTTTGCGATGCAAGATCAAGTGATTGCCAAAAAATCATATCGGAAGCATATAATAAAAGATCGGAGTATGCAAGATGATAGATGCAGAATGTGTGGTAATAAAGAAGAAACTATCGACCATATAGTGGGAGGATGCACCGGCCGGGCACCGAGGGATTATATGGAAAGGCATAATAATGTAGCTAGAATCTTGCACCTGAAAATATGTGAAAAATATGGCGTAGAGGTTGAGGAATCGTTATACTACAAGTACTCGCCTCGAAAAATTATTGAAACATGCAGATGTAAGATTCTTTGGGATTGGCAAGTTCCGACAGATATAGCCGTAGAAGCCAACATCCCAGACATTATTATTGTTGATAAGATCGAAAACAAAACATATATTATAGAGGTGGCTGTGCCTTTGGCGCAAAATCTCGCCAAAAAAAACACGCAGAAAAGGTCACCAAACACTTACCTCTCGCGAATGAAATTAAGGCAATGTGGCATCAGCAGAGCGTAATTATGATTCCCATAATTGTTGGAGCCACTGGGAGATTCCGAAGAAATTATATGAGAGTCTGAATACGTTGCATCTTCAACGGGAGCTTTATGTACAGATCCAAAAGGCCGTGCTGTTGAGCACATGTAGAACTGTACGCAGGGTGCTTGGGGAGACTGAGAGGATGGGATAATGTCCGATTAGAGTGAATAGGATTTCACTCTTTTGTTATTACATATACGTTTAAATTTATTATATTACTTGCCTTAAAGGCCGTGTATAATAATTGTAAACCTCTTAGAGAGAACAATAAAATAATAATAATAACAATAACAATAATATAACTTTATTCCTTCCAAAAAAATAGTAAGCACATATGGTAGATCGTTTAACCTGGAATATCTCGAAAAATGCGCATCGTACAGAAATATTTGCCGAATAAAAACTTTACGGAGGCATCCGTTAGTATTAAATTACGCCAACTACCACACCCTCTAAGAACCCCTATTTTTTTGATCGCAGATTCGAATTCTACGTCAAAAATTACATACGATTTGTTCAAAACTTTTTTTTCGATTCGCCACAGATGGCGCTATAATCGCAAGAAATGGAACAGAAATCAAAAGAATGAAGAAAAACCCGTATTTAGTGTTTTTCGACAGAGTATTTAATCACGTTACGTTTACGCATTGGATTATAAACCGATCTTCTATGCGACATTCCCGCACATAAAGAAATTGCATCCATTACTAACTCTTTATGAAGGTACTTATAAATTAGTATGTAATTAATTAGAGAATAAATTACTGTCCAACCTGAGCATTAACAAACGAATCCCCAAATGCTCCCAAACAGCGTGGCCCTCAAATGTCAGACGAAATAGCGTTGCAAACTCTAATTACTTGGTAAACGTACGACTTTTTAAAAAATTGAGGCTTGTGTATCGGTGGTGTCGAGATCTAAGAGGAACAGGAGTATAAAAAAAGTCTCCAAGATCGACAGGCAGATTTCAGGCGATTCATTCACTTGAACCATATAGAGCGCCAGGTCCACATGGCATTTATCCAATTATGATCCATACAGAAGGCTGCGGAACTACTGTATGCGATTTTATATAATATATTTAGGCGTAGTTTTGTTTTGGTTATATACCACCAGCTTGGAGAGGTATTAGGGTAGTATTTATACCGAAACCTGGCAAAATCGAACAGGCTACGGTAAAGTCCCTAAGACCAATCAGTTTAACATCATTCATGATGAAGGCTTTAGAGAAACTGGTGGATTTGTACATAAGGGACGTATTGGTAACTAGACCTCTACATGGTAACCAATGTGGGTATCAGATAGGAATTTCAACAGAGACAGTACTACATGTCGAGGGAGCGTTCAGTAACAAAGGCGTTGATTATATTGCTAGATCTCTCATAAGTAGAGTAGTGGATGGTACTTGCTCTACCTGGATAGGCTCGATACTTAGAGACAGGCTGGTGGAAGTGAAAGTTGCAGGTGAGACTCTGTCTGCTCGGGTGGCTGGGGGATGCCCCCAGGAAGGAGTCTTGTCTCCGCTCTTGTGGTGCCTAGTCGTGGATGGATTAATAGAGGCGCTTAATGATCGCGGTCACCGCGTACTATGCTACGCGGATGATCTAGTTATCATAGCGCGTGGCAGGCACAACACGATAGTCAGAGGTCGAATGCAAGGGGCTCTGAATATGGTAACGAGATGGACGGTATTTGAAGGACTGAGTATCAGCTGGAACTTGGAACGTATGCCACAGTGTTTCAGATAGAGATCTGTGCGATCCTGCAGTGCGCCAAAAAAGTGAATGAGAAATTGGTGCTCAGTTCAGACGAATTCGCATAATGTCTGACAGCCAAACGGCACTAAAAGCTCTATCGCGTCGAAAGATGTCTTCTCAGCTGAGGATGGATTGCCTAAGCGAAATGATAGAACTGTCTGACCGGAATAGTGTAAGTCTGATCTGAGTACCAGGGCATGAAAGGACTTTAGGTCAGAGACAAAAATGTACGGACCAGAAGTTGTTTCCGATAACAAAACAAATGACCGGAAAACATATAGGAGGCTGAGTTCGGACGAAGCAACATGAACACTGGAGCAATACCACTGGTAAAATGCATGGTAAAACCTTCATAGGGAATCCATGCGGAAAGCTAGCTAGAGAACTGCTACAGGTGAGCAGGAAACGGCTCGGTATCCTCAGAGGTCTAATGACCAGACATGCTTCGGTGAAGGAACATCTGTATAAAACCTGCGTGCATACAGGGGACTGAAACTGCAGACTTTGTGCAACAGTCACCTATGTAACTGCAAAGCATTAGAGCGCGGGAGACAAGACTTATTTAGGAAACCAAAGGAAGGACCTATACAAATTAGTGGAAGGGACCACTATTTCTGAGTTGGTTGTATGAAATACGGACATAGCACAATAAGCCTGCAATGCTTTTCAGGG
This sequence comes from Cetonia aurata, assembly GCA_949128085.1. Classification (NCBI taxonomy): domain Eukaryota; kingdom Metazoa; phylum Arthropoda; class Insecta; order Coleoptera; family Scarabaeidae; genus Cetonia; species Cetonia aurata. The sequence continues at coordinate 18,283,111 of OX421886.1, read as the reverse complement.
ACCATAAGTTAGACGAGTCCGGGTTAAAGAAAAAAATATCGGTGATGTTAAGCCGGAGCAGTTTAGATGTGAGATATATACAAGAAGTTGGGAGAATGGCCGAAGTCGCTTTCATACCAAGAGTAAGGAAGAAAGATGCTACGTATTCGAATTATCAAAGACCTATCAGCCCAACATCATTCCTTCCTTCGAAACGGCGGTAAATTATTATATCAGGACAGATATCCTGGAGCGGGTGCATTTGCACCCTTGTAAGCACGCCTATCAAATGGGCAAATCCACTGAGACTGCAATAGTGGAGCCGACAGATCAAATCCGGGATGCAGTGACGAACAAAGAAACTGCAGAGGGTGATTCTGATAACACACCGCATGAGGCTGTCTGGATTATTGTGGCAACTGCTTTCTACCAGGTCAATGGAAACGCCGGTGGGAAATAAAACCATCTCCGTTAGTACCACCAGAGGATGTCCGCAAGCGGGAGTTACTCTCCCATGTATGTCTAGTATGACAGTAGACTATGCAGTTTGACTAATCAAGGCATATCTTGCCAAGGGTATGTTGATGATGTAGTTATATATGCAATAGGAAAGTTTGAGAATATCCTTCGTTACATAGTTCAAAGGAGACTCAATACTACGAAAATGTGTGTCAGTCAGTAGGACTTCAACTCCACTCAGACTACCTTAATATCATTCACAAAAAGAAAAAAACAAGTTGCAAGACCATAAAAATGGATGGGCAAGAGATAGATGGGATGAAGTAGGTGAAATATCTAGCTCTTATCATGTACATTAAACGTTTGTGGAATAAGCATGAGCTTGAAGTAACTAATAAAGGAAACAAGCTCTAATGGTTTGTAGATAATAATTGGAGATGCAACGCAAAAATACTACTCTACATGTACACAGCAACAGTGATACTAATAAAATATAATTTTAGTGTAATATTCTCTTTATTTAATGGTAAAAGCAACTCACAAACATTTGAATTTGCCAAAATTGTTGTAATGAGGATTTAGCTTCCCCCAGTGTAACTTTACTTACAACACTAAAACATAAAAACTAATCTTGTTAGGTATATTTTTATTTAAATGCTTCGGTTTTTACTACGATAAATAACTGCCGACCCAACTGAACACCCAACCAGATGTAGTTCCTAAAACAAATGGTATAAGATACCAGGGAATAGCATGATTATCTGCGTCCATTGCGGCTGGGGTAAATACGGTTCTTAACCATTTCATATTTGAGTTATTATATGGGGGATACCTGAAGCGTTGCAATTTTTCGCCAAATGTTCCCATAGTCCTCATTAGAACGCCTTTTCTGTGCACAAACGTGTCATATGTCAACCTACCATGGTATGCCCCCATTCCACTGTTACCAACACCACCGAATGGTAAGTTGGGCACTGTTATATGCATAAGTGTATCATTAACGCAAACACCACCACTTGATGTTTTGGTCAACATAGCATTCACAGTGTCTTTCCTATTTGTGAAAACGTATAAGGCCAAAGGTTTCTCTTGTTTGTTTATAAACTCGATAGCTTGCTTAAAATCAGTTACGGTGATTATTGGTAGTATAGGGCCAAATACTTCTTCTTGCATAATAGGATCCGTTTCCTTAACGTTAGTCAATATTGTCGGTTCAACGTATAGATCAGACATATCGATTCTTCCTCCAATTGCTACTTTATTGCGATCTATGAGATTCATTACGCGCTTCATGTGGTTAACGCTTACAATTCTGGCATAATCCTTGGACGTCTGCGAATTTTCACCGTAAAATTCCTTCAAGATTGCTTTCGATTTATCCAGAAAGGTTTTCTCTACGGCCGTAGTACACAGAATATAATCCGGTGCTAAACAAGTTTGACCTGCGTTGATGCACTTCCCCCATAAAATACGACGAATGGCCAAGTTCATATCAACGTCGTCATCCAAAAATAAAGGGTTCTTTCCACCTAATTCCAACGTTACAGGCGTCAAATATTTACTAGCAGCTTGGTATATAATTCTGCCAACTTGGGGACTACCAGTGAAAAATATGTAATCAAATCTTTCCGCGAGTAACTTCTGAGTTTCTTCAACGCCCCCGCAATAGACTTGATAACAGTCGTTATCTAGATACAGAGGTATTTTTTTAGATAGGAGTTCAGCGGTTGCTGGAGCTATTTCAGATGGCTTTAAAATAACTGAATTGCCAGCTGATATAGCTCCTGCTAAGGGTTGAAGAGACAGTAATATAGGATAATTCCATGGACTTATCACTAAAACTACTCCGTATGGATCTTTATGAATTGTAGCGGTATCTAAGGTATTAGCATAACCCATTGTGACATCCTCTGGCTTTGCCCAGGCTTTAAAGGAAGCCATTAAACTATGAATCTCGTTTCTACACATAAGCACTTCCGTTAACAGACTTTCTAGCTCGGCCTTGTTTAGATCTTTCCTGAGGGCCTGTAGTATCTCTTCTTCATTTTCCACGAGCATGCTAAGCAAGTTGCTCATTTGCGACTCTCTAAAAGCTACCGGCCTAGTGCGACCCGCATTGAATGCACCTCGGGCAGCTTGCACCATTTCAGCCGCTGTTCTCATAGCTGTCCATTCAACTGAAAGCAAATACGCCATATAGTAATCTCTTTGCACTAACCTAGTAATTTACTATTATACTTTTTGTGCTATTAATTGTAAAGGAAAAAAATCAGTTAACCTGGTTTTCAATTATTCTTTTCTTTTACGGTATTAAACTTTAAAACTAAAATTATTTTAATTTTATTAATATTACGTATTAAATTTTGTGGGGTTATGAGAGCAAGTTGGAAGGGATGATGAGGGTGTAGCCAAAGTTGTGAAAGGGGCTAACGACTGTTGTTATGTCGATTATGTATTATGTACATGTTATATATGGACTGTTAATGGAAACGTAGATGGATGGATCTGGTAGACCTCCAGCAAAAATAATAAGAAACCTATTCTGGGTTCAAGAAGATACCACCCTAAAACGAGATTTATGGAAAGGACCTATTGATCCAGTTCAAGAGCTTGCACCTGTGCAATTATTTACACTTTTCTTTGCTTTGAAGTAGTTGATTTGCTAGTGACCTTCTGCAATAGAGATGCTTTCAAGTAAAATGTTCAAGCTGATGCAACCCATAAAGAAGTGAAATGCTTTTTGGGAGTTTTAATTTTGAGCGGTTATGCAGATGTTCCTAGAAGATACATGTATTGGGAAAATAGGAGTGACACCAACGCGAGTTACTACGGCTATATCAAGAGATAGGTTTTCTCATATTATGAAAATACCGCATATTTGCGATAATGATAATCTTCAAAAGAGGATAAGTGTGCTAAGGTTTTTGGACTTCGTATCCTTGGGGCAACACCACAGTATCGACGAAGCAGTGGTGCCATATTTTGTAAAGCACTTTATAAGATAGAAACAGTGAACCAAGAATGGGAAAAAATTGAAACTTCCATTCAAACTGCCGCGACAATATTTGAAAACCACTTCTCGATGCAACGTATGGTATGATGAAGAATGCAAACAGCTAACGCAAGAAAGAAATGAGGCAAAGAAAAGATGGCTAGCAAATGATACAGAAAGCAACAGTAAAGAATACGTAAGGCTACGAAACTTAGTTAAAAGTACCTGCAGAAGGAAAAAAAGAAACCACATCGAACGACAGCTAGAAAAATTACAAGAAAGATTTAAAAACAACTGTAGGGGCTGGTAGACCATCCACGTCGAAATTTAATAGTATTTCTACAAGAATGTCTGATGAACTACGTTTAGATGGCACTGGACACTAAGTCTCCTCTTGCAATCGACGTAGATGTGCTGCTGTTCACTGTACGAAGACTGTGCGTATGCAATGTGTAAAATGCGACGTGGGCCTTTGTGTCGATTGCTTTATTAATTTGCATACAAAATGGCTATTAAAAAATGAAATAAACGATACCTGTGGAGCGTAATGTTATTATGAAACATATGACATAATTAAATGTATTTCTCTTTATTGTTGTGTATTTGTCTATTTTGTAAATAAGTAAATGCCTAGCGTGTTAATATGATCACGGCCCATGATGTAATGATTAATGTCAACAAAATAAATCTGTAATATGGTTCATAGTGTATTATCTATCATAAAAACACCCTGTTTATAATTCAGAAGTTTAACAAAAAAAAAATAATAATTCGGGTGTTAAGGGTTAAGATAAACTAAGATAGAATAGAGAACGTAGAAATTTTAGCTAATTCGAGAAACGTGCGACTGTATCTATTTAATCCAGTGTCACGGAAGACGATATATAGACATAGCTATATATAGGTAATTACAGTTACTGACCGAAGTGACCGCACCAGCCAGCGTCTGCTAGGTCACTAAGGAGATGTCACTCCCATGTTAATTATTGCATCAACCGGATTACAACGACGTTTGTCTCTATCAATATTTGAATGCCGCTGATTTGATGGAATTATAAACGAATTCAGATAGTTTCGCCAGAAGAGATTTCCTTAAATATTTCAATTTATTTTTAAAATATGCAAAGTGTCTGTAGGTACTAAATTCATTTCGTTTTCAAAAAATTGTTAAGTTGAAGGTATACGTTGCAGTCAGGTAGTTTCACATTTTAAATTTCATGATCAATGTTTAATTATTAAAATTGGCGAATTTCTATTTTTTATACTAACCCTTGGTGTCGTTTTAGTTGGCAATAAATAGAATCTGAAATAAATGTTACTTTTGGTGGAAAATTTATGTACAGGCATAATCTCAACAACTAAGCGGTTATAATACACATATGCGACTTCTGTCGGTTATGCTTTCCGTTATTTGCATTCAGCGCACAATTCACGGTAATTCGCCACAGGGCTAAGAAAGAGGTGTCTCTGTACTTTCTATGTTTCTTGACGTAATAATTCATTTTCGAATGATCTTGAACACAATGTGTAAGAAAACCACTAGACTATCAAATTGTACCTAGAGGAGTGCAGATTCGTTTGTAATTTATTGTTAAAATGATTAAATCGTAATAAGTATTTCGTTGAGCACACTTACTTGTAAACTAACAAAACCATAATAAAACTAGCAGTGATGAACTGTAATAAAGATTAAAGATAATGAACGAAAAATTAAGAGTATTATTTGCTCCTGACCAGAAAATAAAAGTAATTCTAATGGATAAAGGATACGAACAAATTTATTGAACAGTTTTGGCAATATTATTGTATGTTATTTAAGTTAAGAATTATCCTATTAGAAAAATTACGCCTACTAAAGTTAGAGTATAGGTATTTAAGTGCCTAAAATGTTGAAATTGTGAGTTGTCGGTTTCCACACATAAATGCAGTCTTCGCGATATAGTTTAATTTAAGTTGGAACTACAGCATTTCTGACATATTTTCCAACAGTGATGGGTTTATTTGTTTCCTTATTTCGTCGGCACCTATGGGAGACATAGTATATACTTTCAAGCTGTAAGAAACTTTTAAATGTAAGAAACTGTTGTTGATGTTTTTTTCAACCTTCAAGTTCTAGTTATTTATTGATCAAGAATACAACAAATATAAAGTAAACTTTATATGCCCATCTGTCTATTTACATTATAATTGCATTGTTAAGAATAAAACTTATGGGACACAAATCGGTAGATTGATAGTAGATCTGTTTGAATACTGTATAACGTATTATAGCTCTGGGAGGTGTTCGGAAAGCGAACATTGGTCACACGCCATTACATTACCAGGCAAAATTATGTACGGCATTATCGTTAATCTAGTAGTAAACAAGCTGCTTTGTAACTGGAGTGTAGCAAACAAAAATATGAAGCTATCCAAACATGCAGATACCATCTTAATGAAAGGTGATAAATATACTGACTTCCACATCCATGTTGATTATTAATGCTAGCATTAATAGTTGATTATGGTTTGAAATTAAATTGCTTGCAGATTCTTCATACTTGTTGCGTATAGCTTAATTTAAATTGGAAATAGATGTCTAGAAGAAATACAATAATCTGATCTCGTCTTAACTGAAAATTAAGCAGGTATAATAAAAGGGCTCTATTTAAGCTTTTTGTTTTAACAAAAAAAAAATTAACTAAAGTAGGTATTGTTCAAAGAACCAGTGTTACTAGTAAGGGCTGAAAGAATGGCTAAAATACTACATCACATATTAATTTTCAATCATTAAATTCTCATCTTCAGCCCACAAGTAATGTGCGCAACAAAATGAGAAATTTGGCACAACGGACTAAACATAATCTTTATCTACACACTCGCTTGAAAGCCTAGATCTCTAACGCACTCGAAGAAAGTTTCAACCTGCTAAAATGCATCCCTCTTTGTTTCGTCTATATTGGTCAAAAATATGTCTGTTGGCTAAAGGTACCTATAAAAAACCGTTCCGGTTAATGCGGACTGGAATACTTTCAAGAAACGTTCATTGACATAGATCATCACATTAAACAAGTCTTATTGGTAGTAAGTACTAGAGTTATGCGTACGAAATTTAACATTTATTCGAGAAATTGCCCGTAAAAGCTCTTGTTAGATATTATGAATACACACGTATATTATTTTATTCATTCTATTTATGTGTACGAAAAAGTACTTAAGCTCTTTTAAAATGTATTACCTTTCACAATTCGAGTTTAAGACTACCTGCGGCCAGGTCCTTGTGTTTCTCTTCCGACAGAAATTTGGACGTCCAAAATGACAATGACATTTATTTGACACTATCAACAGCAAATCAATTTTGCAATTGTAATTTCTAAACACACATATATTACCTACAAGAATATGTGACATAAATAGAATGGTATAACGAACAAATTTATTTCTTACGTATATCTTTCGTTGTAATGGACCTTATTTTGACGTATCCATATCTGAAAGCTTTACAACCAATTTTGACAACCAAAGTGAATTTGGATGATGATTAAACCAGCGAATTAAACTTTCAACTTGGCACTTCATTATCTCAAGGCTATATGATTAAATTGTAGTACAAAGTTCTAATCCATTGAGTTAGCTTGGTTGTAACGGGCAACACAGATAATTTTGAAGTTTAGTAGCTTTTGTTTTCTAACGTTTGGTATCATTACGACACAGCTCAACAAAAACCGTCAGGTTAATAATTTTGACAATCCGAAATCACCAACCGCAGATAACCTAAACTTTCACCAACTTTCGTGAACACCTCTGCTCTTGTGAAAATAATTCTTGATTGTTAGCGACATAATAACGTTTATAATTAAATAAATAAATAAATATTTTAATCGATCGCACACAAAGTGTAAGTATGTCATCGCCTTACGTTAAAAATATAGACAACTCCTTTCCTCTGGAGTTGTCTATATCTACTGTTGGTATACAGGGTTTAAATTAAAAAGCGGTACAAACTTCAAACATAGAAAGACCATTAAAACATAAGACAATTGACTCCAAGCGAGAAACTTCCAATACTTTAAGAAACCGAGATGTGAATGTTTCAAGTTACCCTTAAACATTGGTTTACTACCGTTGATATTACAGCTGTGTAAGGCTTATTTATTAAATAGTAGCGCAAAGCATAACTCGAGAATATGGGCCAACTTTGATAACTAAACAATCAATGAGAACCTGTCTAACAGCAGCTATGGAGGTGGTACTAAACCTTACTGCTCTCCATTTTGGTAGAGAGCATTGTCGAAAAGACCACACGCAGAATTATCGGGGAACGAATGGTTAGGCCTAGGCCTCAGCCTCCTGATACTGAACAAACCTGGGATATGCCCCGAGACGGATATGCCAAAAAAGGTCAGCTTTATGAAAGAATTTACCACAAACCTTAGCAACAAAAGCGAATGGGATAAAGACACCATTTTGAAACTCAACAGAATGCTATCAAATAGTACACCGATAGCTCCAAAGCGGCAGGTGCAACTGGAATAGGGATATATGGGCCTAGAACCAAATATTTCGAAAGCTTGGGCCTGTACCCAAGTATCTTCCAGGCAGAAACATATAAGCTATTGAAGTTGTCCAACATTGACAGAAGAGATTAGCATAACGTCTCATAGTTAAGCAGCCATTAGGGCACTAAGCTAATATAAATATAATCAGCTCCTGGATGGTTTGGTAGTGTCTAGGAACACTAACGAACTAGGCAAAGTAATAACGTAACTCTTCTGTGGGTTCCAGAACACACAGAACTAGAAGGAAATACAGATCATCTCGCCAAGAACACTCCCTTTCCTACCAATTTGGGTAGGGGTGATTTTTAATTGTGGATAAAAATCAGAACATGCCTTCTTCTCGCATGGGAAGTAAAGCCGTAGGCTTCCTCGTCAGTGCGATGTTTGGCACGTCAAAATTCCCTACCGGAAGTTGGAATTCTTTCGGATTCGGCAAAATTTCAGTGGAGTTGGTACGATACGTCAAATAGATGTCAATGCTTAGAAGTATCAAGGTGTATTCCACAACCCGAAGCTTCGCCTAGCAACAACACACATACACACCAATTTGTAGTATCTGAACCCTTTTGCGGGATAAGTAGAGCTGAGAACATGCAAATACTGGGTAAATCTTCCAGGAATGAGGCAAGCTAAAACTCTTCTGAGAACCTATAACCGGAAAAGATCTATAGAATGCATCAGCTGTTACGTAAAAATAATATTCACATATTGACAGGGATCCCATCAGGGAATTGTAAACCAAAAAGACATCTGAGTAGGCTTGGAGTAGCAGAGCATGCCCAATGCAGATTTTGTGCGCAACAGGACAGGGTTAAATATCAGTCCACCTACCCTCAAATGGCGCTGCACTGTGCAACTCAAGAGCTCTGCACCTGGGAGGATACGATATTAAAGAGGGAAAAGTACCTAATCTGGGGCCTTCTGATATTCTGCACTTTTTAAAAGAAATCATATTGGACGGCCAGCTGTAAATGCAGCTAGGGGACACAATAAATCTTTTAGGTCGCAGTGTACTATCACCCTTACGTCACATACGCATGACTAAAGGTATGGTAATTTTGCAGTAAATGTATGTTATATATCTTCCACATAAGTTATTGAATTAAATTTTGATAAAAGATTATACTTCAAGAACCGTCTGAGTTTACCTGAAACCATTTGTTTTAAAGGCTGCGGTAAAGTTATGTATATAAAATGACCTTTCTTGATTGTTTGCAGTAGGAATAATTAAGGAACCCTTTCACAATGACAGCGTAATTAAAACATAACAGCATGCAAGAAAATTGCAGATAATTGCAGCATAAAATCAAGTTTAATCTTAAATTGAGGCGTAAGCCGTAAAGTACTTGCCGAATACCGCTGTAGTACAGTAAACTAATAATCCATGCAATTTGCGGCCGCAGCTTGTTTGTTCATAACGACTCATTGTTGACCGAGGGGGTGTGACTGATAAACAAACCGCTCCCGTTTCACGGGACACAGCATCGAATTAGCACATCCCGGCAATAACGCATTTGCCATTTTGTTGCGTGTAAATTGTTGTCGGGATAGTACAAGTGTCTTTTTTTAATCAAATAAAAAGTCACTAATATAACATTGACCAATATTTTACGTAGACAAACATGCGCTGTTAACATATACACGCAAAACGGTGTTCGTGCCATTACGTGTGCAGTACCATATACTTTTAATTAATATTCAAATGTTACAGCCCGTGGAAATATCATTTCCCATCATTCTCTTAATGACATTTGCACAAAACAGGCAAATTAAATTTTGTTGTGTTTTAATAACGTTAAACATGCTCGTAATTTGCAAAAATAGATACTATGGGGCATGCTCTTTTGATGATGGAAATGAAGAAACGTTTTTAAAATTGGTTTCCATTAGATAAGCAATAGTTGGTATTTACCTCATTCTTTCCAATCGTTCTTAATTTTTGTTTCTCACCTTTTTCAAAGTCATATGGTTTTGGAAATGTAAAATTCTCTTATCTTAGTTTCTATTTAAAACATACTGGCTCAATGCAAATGTATTCTTATTTTTTTTGTTGTCCTAAACCGATTCGTTTTTTTGTATTATAGTTAAACGCGTGTATGATGGAGCAACAGTTTATGGTGAGTATCTTTTGTGGTATGAATGTGATTTCATTCATATTTTCTAAAAACGTCTTCATAATACAATTTAAAGAACACAGCTCATTCTAGAATATAAATATATAGGTGGTAAGAATTGTTACTGTTTGAATATGTTTGCACAAAAGTCTCTGTTACTCATGCCATATACAGCGTTTTTGAAATTTGAAGATACTGACCCGCGTTTACCGAGTTACCCCAGATTATATGGAATTGAATGTATGTGCCTTTACCATGACAGGTCTAGATGGATAAGCCATCCCAAGGACAATGCTTCCGCAAAACAGGAAATATCCACATTTTCAATTTTAAGTTAATGGATCTGCCAAATTACAATACTTTGGTCTTTGTCATAATTAAACTTAAATTATGGGCAGAAAACCAATCTTCTAGTAGTCTATTTAAGCTATCATAACTCAATCCTCATAGATACTACATAGATCTCACTACAGCAGAGATATCATCTGCAAGCATTACGGTGGGGTGCTTTGTAACGCCTGGCAAGTGATTTGTAAATAGTAAAAAGAACAACGACCTTAAAAAATGGATTCCTATGGAATTCCTTTCGTCACTTCTCTCCATCGAGATGTAATTTCTTGTCCGTATTTATTGGTGCTTAATACATTTTGGTGTAGTTTCGGTAAATATGATTTTATCCAGTCCAGAAATTCGTAACTTCCAGTTTGTCTACTAATAATCTATGATCAACGCAATCGAAGGCTTTCGTGAGATCAGTTATCTAATACACGCGCAGTGAGATATTTTTTTAGACCAGTACACTGATAAAAATTAGTGTAAATTTACAGCTGTTTTAAATAGCTCATGTTGTAATATTATGTGCTTATTACTGTAACGACATAAATAGATACTAGATCAATGTTATCCATCAATATAGTAATTACTACAAACCGCGGTTTATAAGACTTTTTTAATTTTAATTGTAAGAGATATAGAAAAAATTATGTTCTCACTTCATAAGGGTTGTTGATGGTTGCTACAATTGAACATCTTGCCATTTAGACAATAAAGAACCGATTCCCTGGTCATCATTTACATCTTATTATTTAATGATAGAATCAAGGGAGCAGCTGCTCTTGTACCTATATAGGGTACTATTAAACAGCATTAAAAAAAATAATAATAAAAAGTGTGCTCCGTTGGGATCAAGCCAAAACTGGTAAAAAAGACCATCCGGATTACAATTCTAGCACACACTCAGGATGATAATAATTAATTGGAAATGCTAAAATGAATCATTTAATGCTCCTTGTTATAAACGAATTGCGTTGTAATGCGTCCGATGCTTTCAGCGTGTCTAAACAAGCTTTGGAAACCAAATTAATCTGTTCGAAATAAATCGGTAAATTTACTTTGAACAGATCCGTTTGGTTTCTAGAGTATGTTTAGACACGATGAACGCATCAGAACGCATTTCGTATCCAGTTAGGATACTTCCCCCATACCCCAATACTTCTGCATGATAATCAACTGTATTTGTAAATACATCATCAATTAAAGTCTGGCTAAAGTTCTGCAACCCTTGTTGGGTAATTTATGGTGGCAGATAAGTATGAAGCTTAAGTATATCTTTCAACCTATTAGAATTCCTTGTATAATAATACAATAGGACAAGTCTATGTTAGAGTCACCACTAAACAATATTGTGTACCTAGCTCATACTTACCAATTGGAAAATTTTCTCCAGCTTTGTAGAAAAAGCCCTCAAAATTCAAGTAAACCGTTAATTAACCGCAATGTCAAATTTCCGATTTAGATGGTCTTACTGCATTTCAAATATTCATTGAACTTTGTTGCAAACACATAAGAGTATCATCAAACTATCGACTATAGGAACCATCCTCATAAGCTATCAATTTGAATAATTGGTGCTCCAGTATAATTTTGTAATTTCCACTAGTGACATGTACCACATCTTTAAATATTAAATTTTCCTAATAAGGAATATTAAACAGTATAAGTTGAAGAATTTGCAATATTTATTGTTATAATATTATAATTAATAATGGCATTGTAAACATTAAAAACATGTTCCGTAGCGGTGAATATCAAGTTTTACCATATTTGCGGAATTTGTTTTAAGACGGCGAAACAAATACCGGAAAACAGTGGCGTAAATGGGACAATTCGAAAATTATGCAGAGTAACATGTGTGGGGTCCTCTGTATTACACCGGCCGGTACACGATCCTAGTTATTGTGTTAGCATTGCTCCTCCGTTATACTGTAGGCGCACCAACAGATGTGAGCTTGAATAATTGATAACGTTCTAGTGGCATCTGATTCATCTGACCCCGAACATGTTACGCTCTAGGCCACCCTTTCTGCCAAAGTTTTTGGGGTTTGGTGCGTGCAATTTTTTTACCGTTAATATTTAATGCGCCAAGTAATCCTGTGTGCGGAAAATAAAAATAAATTTCCCTTTTCTGTGCAAAGACGTTTATTGCGTTAGGTAACTCCCGTGAGATTTTGACAAATTGCCACTAACGCAGTAAGTGTGTGCATTAAATTGTTATGCATATACAAAGATTGATTCTATCTAGCGTAGCTGCCACCCTAAGAAATCAGTCATTGTCTGTTTCTTTTTTTTTTATTAAAGCTAACTAGAATCCTAGTAATCACAGTAGTCATAGAATTATAAATAATTGATCATAATTCCGCCAACAGACAAATATAGTTCGTTAGTTTGATAGAGAACGAAAATAAAACATGAATGTAAAATATATTCTATGGCGGAATTAAATCCTATTATGTCAGCGATAAATTCTTCGCATATTTGATATCGGTGTAACAACGGTTCAAAGGATTATATGTGATAATAAATACAGGACCTTACAATGGGCGAGTTTATAGATACCTTGCTGTTTATTATTGGATTTCAGAATTTTTTTGTCGCAGACAATATCTTAAAAAAGTTAATGTGTGGTGTGCGGTTTCACCATGCCATTATTGCCCCATATTTTTTTGATCAAAATTGAAACCGTAATTCATATTTGGAAATGTTGCAAAATTTTTTAACTGATGAACTGGAGGAATTGCCGTTAAACTACTGAATGGAACTGTTTTACCAGCACGATGGGTGCCCTGTTCATTATACCGGCATTGTTCGCCAGTGAGTCAATACAGAGATCCATGATAACTGGATAGGAAGAGATGGTCCCATTTTATGGTCACCGAGAAGTCCTGATCTTACAATATTGGACTTTTATCTGTGGGGTTGTTTAAAACAAATTGTGTACAGTGAGCCACTAGACAATGCTGAAGAGCAATTAAAAAACAGGATACAAAATGCAATCCAGTCCTTATCAATCTTAGAAATAAGACGCAGTTTCAATGAATTTAGAGGTCGCATTGAAATCTGTGGAGAAAAAGGAGGAGCGTTATTTGAATAGAAAATTAATAGTTTAGCTTTTTGAGAATTTTATTTTATTTTGCCATTATTTGTTAAATTTATTAAATAAAACTTGAGCCCAATTTGTATATTTTCTAGCAAGAAAACGATATTATCCCGAAAACCGTTCGAGTTAAATAAAAAGTAATTTGTATTTTGGGGGTTTGGAAACAAGCAGAGTAAATCAAGAGTGAAATTGTATGAGAAATCAAAAATTAAAAACATTTTCCTCTTTTAAAGTCGATCCGGGGACATACTGTATACTGACAAGTACCCAAAATGGTTATGTTCCTTGTCGATCAATTTTTGCAGCTGCATATTATACATATATAGGCATGGGTTGGTTATAAACGATAGAAAATTTGTCTGTTCGATCTTTGTAGACAAATCAAGAACTTTAGATGATGTGCATTATCCAACATTGCTTTACCAGATGAAAAGGATGTGATTTAGGGACGTCGTGTTGAGGTAGCTTAAATCTTATCTAACTGGTCAAAGTCGAAGCGTTGTGTTGTATAGTGTAAATGGTTAAGTCGTTATGGGTAACAAATTTCGTTGGGTGTCCCGCAAGGCTCCGTTGCTTGGACCACTACTCTTCTTGCTTTATACGTCAATGACCTTCCCGACGCTGTGAGTGTGCCTGCGGTGTTATATATTGATGACACGACGTCCGTGGTGTGCTGGATGGATGCGGATATTGTAGTGAACAGGCTTCAGATCTAGTTTGTGTTGAGTCATGGTTGTCTCACCATAATTTAAGTGTGAATACTGAAAAGACTACCTTGCTGGTGTTCGGTAATGATAACGAATTTAGTGCTCGGGCGGCGGTTGTCTCGTCCCCTAACATCTCCTTTTTGGGCATTGAGGTCGATATTAATTTGTCCTGGAAGCCACATGTCGATGATTTAGTCAACAAATTGAGCTGCTCCAATTATGTGTTGCGTTTAATCGTAAGAAATTAAGATAGTGCCGCTGCTATGAATTTGTATCACATGCATATGTATTCGGATCTGGTATATTCTGTCCTGAGGAAATTGTTAGGAGGCAGAGAGAGTTTTTGTTCGGCAATAAGTCTGTGTTAATAGTAGCAAAGCAAGTTATATTTAAGTTATTAGTTACGTAAACTATAAGTACATTTTTTATAAATTTATTCACTTGGTTGTCTCATCATTGTTTTCAGGAATATTCTCGTTTCCATAACAATAATATCTAAACGCGTTTTTGCTCTTTCGTTATTTATTTGAGGGTTTTTAAGAAACCCCTTTTTTATAATTTAAAAACGACTGCTCGGGGCAGTTGCGTACATTACTTTTCCACCTTTTTTCGTGCGCTAAAAGTACTCCTATCTACACGAGATGGTCGCCGGTCCCTCGACCACAATATTTCATTGTATTTTTCTGTAATTCCGACGCCGCGGAAATTATGTATTAATAAAGGTCATTCCATTTGCATATACGGTCCCTACCGGGCCGCACATCGCAATAAGAAGACCAGACCGCAGTAATGGATCCATTAAGCCGCGAGGGCAGTTCTCAGTTAGTCTGATATGATTACGTTCGGGAGGTGCAGGTTTATACTGCTCTCGGGCGGACGGCTGAGGTTGAATCCGACGATACGGGTCACCAGGTGACGATTTGTCACATCTCCAAGGCGGCGAACAAGCTTCAGCCATTTCGCGAACGGTCACCGGAGAGTTAACGGAACTACGGAATTATTTCCACTGTTGCCACAACAAGCGTAAGATTTCCGACGCGCATAAAGTGACGAACGAAACTACCCGCAATTAACAACTTCGTAAACAAGTCTCTTAGCTTACAGCAGAATACCGGAGGGTATAGATTATTCTAAGCTAGTAGTATGTTATAGATAGTAAGTTCTGATAAGGATTTACTGAACTTCGTCGAGGGTCAACTGAAAATGACTGAAGAATTTAAAGATGTAACTTGATTTAACACTTAGGGGGTGATTATCCTAAAACAAAACTGCTTTACACGGTGATAGTACCATCATCTATATCGCGTGTCTACAATCACATTGTATACTAAGATAGAGTGCCTCAATAACATAATAATATTTTTTAATATATATCAGTAAGTATGCATTAACTAAAACGGTCGTTACTAACAAAATCGGTCAAAGTATGGTTCTGAAAACGTAGTGGTAACTAATTGGTTTCTTTTTTTAATACGATGAAAGTTACAGTTGTCGATAATTTGTGGTTATGAAGAATTTTCTCATTCATATGCGAAATTAATATATAAATCCCTTTTTTAAAGCGGATTTAATTACCATTTCTCAATAAAAAAATAAGAAAATATTACTAGTCCTTTTTTTCAACTTTGCTCTTGACATATGTACCTATATGTAGACGCTCATCAGACATCCGTTTGATGGAAAACAAGTGCAACATTATTCACTATCGATATTTATGAATACGCAGCATACTGCTAGTAAAAAGAAACTATAGAACGCTTTTTGTATTGTATAGTTTCGGGTGAATACGTCCTCATTAACGACCAATATCGACGCGCTTATTCGGCAACTGTTTCCGACGTCCTTCGAGGGTGTCGGTCATAACTGCTATGGAAATTTAATAGTTGTACAATTCTGCAATCGCGCACAAAAACTGCTACCGAAACGAATGATCATTTTATGCCGCCTTGCCCATTCATATCTGTCACATGTTGTATGTATTTTAGCAGGTCGTGTATTTCTGCGATTGTACACATTGTGTTCGTACGACTCCCGCCATAAACCGATTTAATAATCGACCGATTTGTTATACGTGCGTCCCCTTCATCATCGCGACGCTTGTTTTTGTACAAAAGCATTGTTAGCACTTTAGGGCTGAACGGTTTTGTGCAATTGCAGACGTAAAATATTGCCGAAAATCAGCATAATAGAAGAAATTTGCACGCTTGTTGCTGTATACATACATGCGTGAACATGTTTTCTGCTTATTGCTATACGTGTATATACTTATTAAAGTATATCAAAGGGTTAAAGGAATAGAAAATTACTGTGAATATAATATTCTAATTTCCAACCAAGTTTTATTTGAAAATATTTCAAAGAATTTGCTACATTTTTTAGATGAAAAAAACCAACATATAATTAGCACAAGCGTTTAGCTTACACCTTCAATTTCCTCGTTTAGGCAAATCCTTAGCGAAAGAGTTAAACAAGTTGCATAAGAAATCCATTATAATATCTTAATGTAAGTAGCGATAATCTAAAACTGATGTTTACAAATCCTTCTATATTAATTTATAATTAGAAATAGAGTAGATTCAACTTTCACAGCACAAATGAAAAGAATTTGCCAATTCGGTCTTAGATGGGCACTATTACTTAGACAAACTTATAATTAACCACTTATTAATTTAAAAAATTAAGATTTAAAGGATATGAACGATTAAGATATCATATATAAGCTTCTCGATCCTTTAGATATTTGGAACTACTTATTTATTCAACATCAAATTTTATTGAATTTTCTTTATAGCAGTATAAGACACTCATATACACCTCCTGTATCTCTTCCCAAACAGTACACTATGTCATATAATAAACCGCAAAATGTCTGCGCCATAAACGTTTAATAACCGTTTATAATGCAAATTTAGTTGAATAAACGTTTAATCTTGGTTTATATCTAGTATAATAAACGATAAAATATTCATTGTAGAAACGTTTAAATACAATTTTTAATATTACATAAAGCAATTATTAATGCATGATAAATTATATTTCAGAGGAATATTTTCACGTTTATTATATTAGATATTAACCAGTACAAAACGTTTATTTTATGAATTGTATTCAACGTCAAGGATTGATGATTCAACATTTGTGCTATTTCTAGAATCGCTATTTTATACTGGTTACCTTAGATCAAGGTCCGACAAATGAATTTAAAATTACTCTGAACCCTAGAAGTTTTTTAGTACCTAATAGTAGAGATGCCGTAGTCGTATTGCCGCAAGCATCAAATTTTTGCTAACATTGACTTATATCACCTTTGTTTCAGTGTTTACTATTAGTCTTATAAATGTAATTTATTTCTTCTAATATATTAAGTTTGAATTATTGAAAATTTTAAAAGTTTTCATATTTCTCTACTACTAACAGCTGTACGGGGTCTGTACAACATACAAGTATTAGACATATTTTTATATTTTAACCTACCCTGATTTTAGACAAGAAAAATAACTTTCAAGAACATATAGTATCGCAAATTATAATAGTAAGTAAGTATGTTTTATTTCTTCGAGTAATGACAACATTACATTTAGAAAGTCAACAAAAACGGATAAATAATTGACTCTAAACAGAAACAATTGAAATTAAAATTAAAAAGGGTGCAATAAAAACATCAAAGCATGAAAAGACAAAAATCACTACCAGAGAGTGAGACATCTAACAAAATTCGTTGATGTTATAGTAAGCTTTTAGCTGAAGTAGGCGTTTTACATGCAACTTGTAGGTGGTAATTGATAACTCTTTATAGTGCGCGGGAAAAATGTTATAAAATTTAATACCTTGATATGTACTAGTCTGCTGAGTTGCATTTACTGTGTGGTAGGGTACATGTAAATTACTATGATTTCTTGTTTCATGATCATGTAAATGCGAGCGCTGTGTAAACAAATTTAAATTTTCTCTTACATACACTAAACAGTTATAAATATACAAAGAAGGTATAGTCAGTATTTTTAATTCTTGAAACAATTGTTTACAATGCTCTCTTGGTGACTTTTTGTTAATTATTCTAATTATCTTTTTTCGGATTTTGAAAATTCTTAAAGCGTGAGGAGAACCTCCCCATTGGATGATACTGTAATTGACTAAACTAAGAAAATTAGCATAATATAGCGTTACCGCTGTTTTCGTATCGGTGAGATCCACTATCTTTCTAATTTGGTAGACGTATGTATTTAATTTTTGGCATAGTTGATTCATATGACATTTCCAATTCAAATCAGAAATTAAGATAACACCTAGAAGATTAAAAGAACAAACATTAGCCTGCCCTAAACTAAACCTTCTTTTTTGTGTTTTACTCTCATTCAATTTTAACTTATTAGCAGCATACCAATTAGTAGCTTGTGTAATAGATATTACAGTACAGCAATGAACCAAATTAGAAGGTAAATCATTGAGGTATATAATAAACAAGATTGGGCCAAGTTTGGATCCTTGTGGAAGATTTAAGTAAAGGCTTTGACTGTGTTGACCATGATGTTCTTATAAAAAAGTTAGAATATTACGGTGTGGGAGGTGTACCTTTGCAATTATTCAAAACCTATTTAAAGGATCGTAAGCAGATTGTAGAAGTTGAGCAAGCGTTATCTTGTCCGAGAAATATCTTTATTTCTGTCGGACAACACAGTCAAAGGCTTTACTTAAATCTAATGAAGTAGCAGAACATCTCTGTAATGTGTCAATAGCGTTCGTTATGTCTTCAATGAGTCCCATTAATGCCTTAATAGTAGATGTATTCTTACGGTAGCCGTATTGCTGAGAACAAAAGAATTCATGTTTTTCGAAGAAGCCAATTAATCTTATTTTAAGTAGCTCTTCAAATATTTTTGAAAGTACAGGTAGAATGGCTATTGGTCTGTAGTTGTTTAAATCCTCTTTACTACCTTTCTTAAAAAGAGGTATCACTTTTGCAAATTTAAATTGCGATGAAAAAACTCCTTCTATAAAACATTTTTTGTACTCGCTTATCAAAACCTGTCATTTCACGATTCAATTTGCGTGCGTAAAAAGTCACTTTAAACACGAGTGCGTAAAAGTAAAGTTGGTACTTCCTGGAACTTGAGTTACGAATTTAGTATAAGTGTTTTTGTATACGTTTTTTGATTTTATGGGTAATAAATTATCAATTATGCAATATTGGCAGCTTCGCGAATTTCAGGCGGTGTACATTGCATTTCATTATCAGAATTCATGTTGTTGGTGAGGCTTTCATTTTGTATGAAATTTTTTGAATTTGACAATTTTAAATTAAATGTCACTTCAAATAATCAATACTGCCAACTCAATTTTTTTAATTAACATCAAGAGATTAGTAGTGTGTCATAAACAATAACGTATTTAACAATATGTATTATTATTTTAGTTCTCGTACAAAAAATATTGTACAAACTTCGTGCGTGAAACATTTCGCGAATTCGTGTCCATAAAGCGCTCGCCTACGGCTCGCGCTTTAAACTGGTCACTCATTCGCGAAATATGATTTCACGCACTTGGTTCGTAAATAACTATATTGATAATATCGGCAAGTGGATAAGCAATGACTAAACTAACTTTCTTTAAAACCATTGAAGTTAATCCATCCACGTTGTTAAAACTAATTTGGATAATTATTAATTATTACATTATATTTTCATATAAGGAAGTAATTTTTAGCAATAACTGTAGATTTGGAAAACATAAACTGTATATAAAATGGACCACGCAAACAACGAGTTCAAAATAATGATGATGACTGAAACCGCGAATACGGAGTCAGCGGATAACGGGGTACAACTGTACTAACTAAATCCTATACTTACTATTTTGTTCGATTACACGCTCAGAACCATGTACTGAATCAAAAATGGGTCCTGAAATGAAAAAGTTTATGTTCATACAAAATAGTGCAATTGGTGGGAAGAACGAGTTCATCAAATTAATGAAAAAGATTTTTCAACAAATGTGAATTATTGATATAACGACCAGTATTTTTCTTAGTGTATAGGGATAGATCCAGCATTATCCCAAAACTTAATTTATACCTTCCCTGTATCATAGAAATTTGTAGTTGTGAGCTAGACGCACAATTGCTTTTAAGCAGAACATACGATTGCTCATTCCGATTTTCCCCATATATAGTACGCTAGATAATACGATTACGAACAAATATATGTGTCCATAAAATTGAATTACCACTGTAACATAATACAAGAAGAATTAGCATTATGCGCCCCCTTTTCGGTACATAATCTCAATTGTAACTTTATTATTCCCGAAATTTAATACTTGCATCGACCATGTGATGGAGATCTGTCTATTAAATATTAAATATTAATCGGAATTATTTAGTAGTTAAGTACATTTGTACCGGAAGGATGAAATCGAATATTATTTCATAACAGAATAGTTTTAATAATCCTCGTTTAACAATGTATAAAAACAAAATCGACAGGATTATCCCAATATCTATCTCAAATATTGCAACGCTGAGTTCGATAAATTGTAACATAAGGCGCTCTGTGATTGAAACGGATACTTTTCAATCTGGCCACGTTTTTTTTAGCAATAACCGTGCCCCCATCCAAACATCTGCGACAGGTTTTTTTTCAAGAAGAGGATACGTTCTAACCAGCCAATAATTCATCAAACAATGCGCCTAATCACGAGCCATCCAGAATCATTATATAGTACGAAGAGAGTGCCTGCCACTTAGTTTTGTCGGTCATATGATACTTGCACCCTGCGTAAATAATTAGAATGATAATAGCTGAATAAAAACTGTATGCCAAACAAGCAGTGGGGCTTCCCCCATTAAATATCGGGACACTCTCGACTGTCAGAGGGAGAGACTGATAAATCTGTTTTGCGGCGGTGGTCATCTCGAGGAGTCTACGGCAGGTTGCATGCGAACAAGGATGGCATGGAGGGTGGCTGCACTGAATATCAAAAAACACTGGTAGCTGAAGCGACAGTACTTTGTACGTAGGCTACGGAGGGGTGATTTAGTGACCAAGTAGGGTGCAAGGAGTGGTTGGCAGTGTGACATATGGGCGTATTGTGCTGGGGGCTTACACGTAACCGCATTTCTATTTCAGCTTTTAAATTAAGCGTGCACGGTGTTTCTTAAAAGCTGTATTTTTCTAGAAATTATACGCAATATTTGAACACCGATGGTTTGTGGAAATATTAAGTCTTTATTTTTCATTTAGTCAAGAAAGTAAATTATCTTATTTGTTAAACAAGACATTGTATATGCAACAAATTCACTTTTATATTTAAGAGCAAATTTCACCAAACATTACTTTTAAACCAGCTTTGACTATTACCCTAAGAATACCTTTTCGAGTCTCATTAACGATGGATTGTTTTAAAAGGAGATATCGTGTCGGAGGCTGAACAGTTGGTAGCCTCGCCTATTATCCCTATGTCACTGATTCAATTCCTGACCGAAACATTTCTTTAATTGTGGATGCAAATCAGAACGTGCCTTTTGCCGAATAGGAAGTTAAACCGTAGGTAGGTGTCGTACTACTACTTATGCGATGCTTTGCCCATAAAAGATATCTATCGGAAGTTAGAACACTTCCGGATTCAGCAACATTTTTTTTGGGCGGTACAATCCATTAAGAGATATTTGTATCTAGAAGTGTAAAGATATATTCCATAATTTGAAGCTTCACCCAGCGAAAAACAAATAAAACAAGACAAAATCAAAAAATCTGTGAGCATTAATAAGTACACCTGCAAATTAATGATCTTCTAAACGGTTATGAAGAAATAATAGTCTTAATCTGAAACAGAATAAGCAGAAAAACAGAGTTTCATTTATTTATGAAACCCTTCAGTCAGTTTTAGCGCTACTTGTGTATTTACATGTAACATTCTGACTTAATACTGCACTCACGCTCTGAAGATTTGTGTAAGTACGTCACTTATTTTGCTCTTAATTTTTATAGCAGAATATTGAAGGGACTATTTTAAAGTACTTACGTGAATTATTCGGCCAGATGTTCCACTACGTGTATATGTCAAAAATTCCAACTATTTAATAACCCATTCTGCTTCACAATTTTTGCCATATCCCTCAACAGGATACTGGTTAGAAGATGAAGAATATTCATGAGTAGTAGATACATCTATGCGGAATCATTTTCGCTAAGCCATGGATGAGATGTCCTTGTTTAAAAATGCAACGACGTAGAAAATAGCGAACCAAGTTTTTGTTGATCTTGAATACGCGCGCATGGTTACTGAACAATAGTATTCGAGCCTTTCTTAAAGTAGAGAAAATATATATGTATGTTTTGTATTTCCTTCTTAGTTGGGGCTTAGTGGATCATAGTGCACAATATCAATAAAACGGCTTACGATATTAGCAATTGCTTAACAAGTTAGTGGTACATGATCTGGTAATCTTTGGCAAGATATTCCTTAACTGTCTCCTTCATCCAAAATAAGTCCTAGTAATTTCCAGCTCTTTCCTATACAGAAGGTGCAATTTCGAATGCGGAAAACCGGTATTACTGTTATTCGATATGTTTACTATTATTTGCTTAATTACGAAAACCTCTACGCATAGTTGAAGTAATATTTCGTTGAGTCTAGTGCACAAGATTCCGTAAACCTTTGGTCAAGAACAGTTTCATAAATTTTAAAATCTAAGCATCCGTAGTTTTTAATTTTACTACTTGATTTTGTCGGTATTATAGTCACAGGTATAAAAAATATTTACTATGTACTCTTGCAATTATCCAGATAATTTATTATCCGAAAGCCTGAAATTTAGGCCGGATCCGAATCCTAAGGTTTGGATATCTAGATGATCTTGATTCCAGATGTCCAGATGTTAATTTTATGGGATACTTATCAACAATTTAAGTTTTAAAGAATCGAGCAGGAACAAAAAAATTCTTATATTGCTGTTTTACAATTTTTTAGGTTATGTATTTTATGTAGATGAAAAAGGTGCAATGCCATCTACCCGTGAAGATAAGATGCCTGATAACTCATGGTCATCGCTCACCAGAGTGCACCACGCACATTAATTAATGCGTAAAATGATCAACAAGAAAGAAGGTAAGAGTGATTGCCGAATGTGTAACTCCAGACACGGACAGGTAACTTTCACGGGTGGATGGCGTTGTATCTTACTCATCTAGGTACACCTTGATGTCAGCAGTGCATTTAACTGCCTGGTGAAGTGTTGGTCATTGTGTCTCGCCTGCGGCATGCTGATGAGAGTTAATAAGTTCGAAACAGTACTATCCATGTCTGGCGTGACACATTCGGCAATCAGTCCTACCTTCTCTATTGTTTTTTAGTGACTTTACTGCGAAAACATTTTGGAAACAAGTTTGTTGACGTGTTGGGAAAAGAGGAAATAGAATTATCTAGTTATGAAGTGAGCGTCTTTGTGAGAATTGTTTTGTAATCGTTTAGTTTATGCGAATGGGCAGTCCTATTTTTACCGTTTCGAAAATTATTTATTCTTGCCATGTAAGTTTTAAGTTTTGAATAAAAAAAAACCGTACAACTAAAAATTTAGACAAAATTGAGATCATGCAAGAAAAAGTTTACAAATTATAAACATTTAAATCTAGACTTTTAGGGAGAATTGCTTTTTCATTTAAAGCTATACGTGGATATAATCGACATTCATATTCATATACCGACTAAACGCCACTCGTGGATTGACCGATGGTCTCAAGTTTTAATAAGCAAATGGTACTTACGAATATCGGAAATGATTGATGCGTCCGTACTATGACGGGACCTAAGCAATATATTACTTGCCGGTGAAAAGGATCTTTGTTGTGGGGCCGGGAGTATTTATTCGGGCGAAAACAACGACGGCGCTGGATGGTTAATTCTCGTATAATGAGGGTCAGACAGGGAGATAGTAGGTACATTGTGTAATTTTATTATGCTGCACATCAATGTGGGTTGAACAGTTGTGCATTTTGCGAGTAGCGCTGCCACCGTTACCGGTTGCCGCTGTCGACAGTTTCCCGTGATTACTGATGCTATCGGCGGTGGATATTGATGGTGTCGACAGATATTCTAATGCGTTTTAAGTCCTATCTTTCCGAACCATTGGCTGCAGTTTTGTTTGCAGCAATGCATTTAGCGATTTCCTTTAGAGAATTATGTCTAATTTTGATTCACCCTACACAGATTGTGAGAAAAACAGATATTAATGTGGTTTTTATAGCATATTTGGTATAATACATCTTGTAACTTCTATAGAGACAACTACAAATATATTACGGACTAGAACAGTACACACATAAAAAATTGTCTGGAATGATGTTATCCGTGCAACTGATGTTACGAATCGGATAAAGTATTACATCAACAAAGTTTCACTTTTATTAAAATTTGGTGTTACCATTATTTTTTTCAGAATAAATTACATTTTAAAATAAGTCAAAAAGGAAAAAAATAAACATAATTAGCCAGGAAAAAAGATAAATTCAGCACATTTCTAACACCACAAGGTAAGGAAATCATCCGAAATTAAACAAGAAGACAAAAAAATAATGAAGTTACACAGCATCATAAAATACTTTATCTACAATAGAAAAAACTATCACCGATCTTAATTGATTTAAATGAAAAAATTGTCCTAAAAGTGTAAATCTACATTTATTCATTCAAACTGTTTATATCCAGTTATCTGGGAAATATTGTAAGCAAAAATATGAAGTTTGAAGATTATAAATATAAATGACTTATAATTGGTAAAATTGGTAAATGTGGAATACACAAACAATAATATGGAGCGCAGATGTAATCATGCTGAATTAAAATAAAATTTTGAAAAGTTGAACGTGTCTTGCAAAAAAAAAATGAGTTAATAGTAAAGAACACAGATAGTGTTGCTTCCTGTTTGGAGACAGACTTTGTTTTAAATAGATTCTACAAAAGTAGAATACCATTTGCTTTCAATGTTTACTTCTAATATAAAGTTTGCCATCTGATTGCTAAAGATTAGTTTGGTGAAATAGTCATGAGTAAAGCTCGGATTATATGCACAAGAAAAACAACAATATGCAGATATTACTGACACATATGCTCTGCCATATGCGAAATATGCATCAGTATTTCACTATTTCAACTTAAAAAAAAAAAAACATGAAGATAACAGTTTATTTTACATTTTAAGTATCTTACAACATAATGCTCGTACAACATTATTCCGTATTAACAATATACAAAAACTTAGAGGTTCTGTGACGTTAGAATACTTATATTATAATAATGTACTATTTAAAAAAAATAACTTAATTTATAAATATTTAGTTATTTAACTAGTAATATAATATCTACCTAAACACCTATATACTATCTACTAACTATTTGCTCTTGGTCTATCTAGTTACTTAAACTGCTATTATTTATTATTAAAATTGACAATTAGGTGCTTTTCTAAATTTTCTATTTTAAATGAATGACGTCTGTCATCTAACAAGTGTTTGAACGTCGAAAAAGATCGTTCTACTTCGACAGAAGTAATTGGAGCATGTTTTAAATTGCTTACAATATTAGGGTCTAATTCAATGTCCTCCCCAAATTCCTCATTTCAAATAAGAGAAACTTTTGAAAGAATTTTAAATCCTTGATTTTTCTCCAATACTGAATTTAGCTTTTTAAAACTTATTTCCCCGTTTCCTCTAACAGTTGAGAGTGCTTTGTGACATTTGTTTACTAAATTTACAGAGTCAGTCAAGAGCAGTTCTCTTAATTCTAATGTCAAAATTGTTTCTGATATTATAGAAAAATGTGTTGCAATAAATGCTAATTGATTTGGTATTATATTATTTTCTAAGGTCTTTTTAGCTTTTCTTATAGCATTTGAATCATCAGATAATTCAAAAATAAAGTTTTTCATATTTTGATAATTTTTTGAATAAAAAATTGCGGCATTTAGCCATGTACCCCATCTAGTAGTTACTTTTTACGAAAAGCTTTTACAAAAATCTTTTTTATGTTACTAATTAACTCATTCACAAGAGGGAATTGGTTTCTTACTTCTTCGGCAATTCTATTAATACCGTGAGCCAAACAAGTAGTATGGATTAAATTAGGAAAAAATATTTTTAAATTAACTGAGCCTTTACAAATGTAAGCAGCAGCATCGGACAACATTAATATTATTTTTTCATGTGTTCATTTTTCAATGAAGGAGTTTCAGGTTTACTTTTCACTGAAATTTCTAATTTGTAACATTCAGCGGATTTTTTTGGAGGAAATCTGTAATTTGACGAAAATATGCACAAATATGCAATAATTCATGAAATATGCATGAAGTAGCAAAAATATGCTGAATATGCATTTTTTAATAAGCTCATTTTAATAAAAAAAACATTAGATACAGCCAAAATACTAAAAATTTGGTTGATATACCTTTAAAAAACAAATATGCATTTTGCATATAATCCGAGCTTTAGTCGTGAGTTTTTGATAATCGTGATAGGATATTTGATTTTCTCAACTACATATTGCCACTGGTACAGCTTGTACCGGCTTGACTTTTTGGTATACATATTATGTTTGCTTTTTTGTCCTTTACTGCATGATGATTGCAAATTCACATTTTCGCCTTTGTCTTGAGTTGAATTTCTTATTCCTTTTCTACTTTTGATCACGCTTCGTTTATTTTTCTTTTTCATTTTATTAAGTTTACAGTACAAAACAATTGTTGGGCAGCCTTTTGGGCATTCCCGGGAAGTTTGGGTCGAGTCGTTTATGTTGGCTTCGACTCCCAGCGCTTTTTTTCCCCAATATTCTGGCCTTATCCGTCTGATTTTCTGACGTACCCTTTTTTTGAAGAATAAGAAAAATATAAAGATTCTTATAATCTGATTTCTACAATCCACTTGTTTTTGGTGTGTGCATTGATTTAGGATAACGTTGCACTAAGGTAAGATCTAATACCTGTAGACTTTGTCTTTTATATGAAATGGTTTAATTCGTCGTTGTTCTTCGAATGAGTAGCTTTCAGAAGAAGGATCCCGTAAGTACTTTTCTTTTTTCTTTAAAGTTTTAAGTCTTTTTATTTGCATTAGTAAATATTTTTTATTTATTTGTAAATTTAGTTCCAATTCTCTAAATAATCGATTAAGCCGCGAACATGAACCAAAATCTAAGTCTCCAACAGCAATCATATGGAATTCATGTATCTGAAAGGTGCTACTAAGCTTGGTATTCCTATTGTCGAGAATAGCATCGATCTCGGATAAGCACCTTATGGCTTCATAAAAGGGTAAAGCAGATAAATCAATTCGGACAAGTTAAATGATAATTAATTGTAATGTGCTCGAAGTGCAAGGTGGACATCTGGCAACGTCACGCCTGGTCGGGCGTCCCTATCGCCTGGATACCGCCGGAGCAGTCAGTGTTTATTATTTCTTGTACCCTTTGCATTGACTGCGGTTGGACCACCCCTTCCACACTATACAATACAACAATGGATTTCAATGGAAAGTTTATGTTCTGAAACGAAAAGTTTATTCGCTTGGTTTGACGACCATTCCACGAACTTATGGTGTTTAATACAAGTCAAAATATACAAGTATATGTATCTTACCTAGTTTTTACACCGTTGATTAATAATGATAATTCTATTATCAGTTATAATTTTTATTATTTGAATTTATAATTGTTTCTAGACATTTCTGTAAATATCGTGGATTAATGATTTTGTTGAAATATGTATATTCGTGGAAAGATGAACCTGCTACCAGAAGGCAGAGGAGAGAAAATGGAGTTTTATTTATTAAAAAAAAAAGTTGTTGCCAACGTAATGAAACCGTTGAAAATAAAACAACTGTAATGACACCAAAAAATAAGAGCGTTTTTTTTTTCGTAATACCTAACTAATAAGTTATAAGCGCTATGTCGTACTTTATCCGATTGTGTGTACACGTGAGTGCTCTTCTCTGTTTTAATACAATCATAGATCAACACGAAGTCAGAAACAAAAGGTAATTTTTACACCTTTCTAAAGAGCTTGACGTGACGGGTCCATTGGTGTGTGTCTTGTACTACAGCAAATTGCTATTAGTTAGAAAATAAGATTATAATAACTGGCATACACACTTTACCGACAGACCGGTCTATTGCTTTTTCGTCGATTGTTTTTGTGATCGTCTATGTTTTGTGTATTGCTAGTCTTTTTATTTTGTGTAATTCCGTGGTCCAGTCTTGTTTGTATTTGAGTCACCGCGACGGACCCCGCTGGTGCAGAAGCGTGTCCATTGTCTTTGTCCTAGTACACCTCTTGTCGTTCTTTTCCTATAATTATAACAATCATGTCTGGCGTAAACACACGATCTCAGAAAATGAAACCAGTACTAAACCAAAAACTAGGTTCACCAAATACTAGCTACATTGCAATAGTTAGTGACAACAAAAAGGAGAAGAATGAAGAAAGTAGGTTGCTTACCGAATTAAGAGACAAGCTAGCCGCGACAAATTATACTTTAAAAGAACTGAATGAACAAATTGATAATAAAGATAAATTAGCTGAATATTATAGGGGAAAATACGAAAACCAAGTTAAAATAACTGATAATCTACAGAAAACTGTCAGTGAGCTTTCTAGTAGAATAAAAGCTATTCGGACAGTAGATGTACCAACTCAAACCGATGTTATAACTTATACTTCATCGCACGCACAAACAGACTGTCATGTACTGTCACGGGATTCGGACCTGGTATCTCTCTTGGATTCTGGAGATTTGAAAGTTGATGGTACAGCGCGATCGGGTGGGACGATGCTTGATGGCGCTAGTTTGTCGACTGCAGCGAATATGGAATACCATGCTACAAATGGGAGCTCTTTAAAGCCTAACAAGGACGGAAGTAAACCTCGACACAAAATTTTTGTTTTAGCAGATAGCCATGGCAGATCAGCGGCCCACTATTTAAGATCCTTGGTAGATGGGAGATACCAAGTGGAGACACTTTTTAAACCAAATGCTTGCTTTCGTGATGTTGTATTGAACTTACCTGATCTGTGCAAACACTTTGACAAAAATGACTATGTCATTGTAATTGCCGGAACAAATGACTGTTTGAAGGGATTAAAGTATGACAATAGAGTATTCTTTCGTTCTTTACCTAGTCTGGGTCATACAAACATTGTATTAGTTTCTGTACCATATACAAGTAATGATTATATTAATAAACAAATTTATAGTTTTAATTGCGATATGTACAATGGTGTGAACAGTATGAATTCAAAATATGTGACTTTTTTAGATATAAATTACAGTTTGGGAAATAAAAGTAATAGTGGGTATGCGCGGTGGCATGGAATTCATCTATCGCATCGAGGTAGATATCACTTGTTTAAGACAATTTTAGATAGTGTAGATTTCATTAGCTGTAACCTCCACGACCACGATAGTTGCGCTTCGCATGATTATGTAAACCATGACAATCTTGTATATTGCAATATCTTGAAACACAAAAACAGAACTCACCAGAACCATTTTTTATACTAAGCAAGCATGAAACTAAGGATCATGTACTGAACTTGATTCACTTCAACGTTCAGTGCATAAGAAACAAAATAGATAAGTTAAATATATTTCTATATGAAAATAAACCTGATATATTTTGTGTTAGCGAGCATTGGCTAACTGAGCATGAGCTCAAGTGCCTGCAATTAGATAATTATAAGTTGACTAGTAGTTACGCGAGATCTAAGTATAAACACGGGGGTGTTGCGATATTTGTTAGAGATACTGTCGATGCCATTCCTAAAACATTTATAAATCCAGCAATAGAGAAAGATTTTGAATGTTGTATAACTGAGATCAGTATACCAAATTGTAAAATAATTGTTGTGACAGTGTACAGATCTCCTACAGGTGATATTGATGTTTTCTTTGAAAAGCTGGATATCATACTTAACGAATTATTACCATCGAATCATGTTGTTTTTGTGTGCGGTGACTTCAATATCGATACGTCATTGTCTTCCCCTGCATCCCAAACGCTGTCTGATATGTTTTCAACTTATGGCATGACATGTCTTATAAATAATTTCACTAGAGTAACAAGCCATTCTAGGTCTATTCTTGACAATGTAGCAGTTAATGTTGCTACTGATTCGTGTAGTGCATTGGTGCTCAAACCTGGCTTTTCAGATCATTATGCCCAATTGATTAAATTTTCAATCACAACAAAAAATTTCGGACAACACTTCAGTCTTAGACGAACTTTCAGCAATGACAATATTAAAAGATTTATCACAGCACTACAAGTAGAGGATTGGAACGAAGTGTTCTCTGAGTCAACGTTAGATGTTAGTTATAATATTTTTTACAATATATTTTATTATTATTTTGACACATGCTTTCCATTGCGTAAAGTAAAAGTGAATGACAGTAAAAAGCGTTGGGTAACTCCGGAAGTGTTGCAAGCTTCTCAGAACCTAAAACTTCTCCATGCAATGGTGAAAGATGAGCGCTGCACGTATGACGACTACAAAAAGTATAAAAAATACTATGAAAATTTACTTAAGGAAACTAAAATCAAATATAACTCAAATTTAATTTTGAATGCTACAAATAAAAACAAATGTGTTTGGAATATAGTCAACAGCGCGACAAACAGCAAGAAAGATAAACCTTTTATTAAATTAAACACTAGCGATGGGCTTGTTTGTGGTTCTGAGGAGCTTGCCAAATTGTTTAGCGATTACTTTAATAGTATTGGCACGCATAGGCAGGGAGATTTGGTATTGGGTACAGCAAGTGGCACTAATTTTTACCTATTTCCAGCGGACGCTGACGAAATTCGTAGCGTTATCATGAGTGTTCCGACTAAAATGTCAGCTGGTATTGATGAAATTCCGGCTGGTATAATTAGATATGTGGCTGAGTACATTAAGCATCCGTTAGTTTACTTGGTCAATTTATCCTTTATGCAGGGCTCATTTCCTTCACCCCTTAAGTTAGCGAAAGTTTGCCCAATCTACAAAAAAGGTGATCGACAAGATATTGCAAACTACCGACCCGTATCTGTTTTGTCTGTGTTTTCTAAAGTATTTGAAAAAGTTATGTTCACGCGTTTATACAATTATTTTCAGAAATTCGAATTGTTTGCGAAGTGTCAATTTGGTTATTTGAAGGGGAGGTCAATTAATGAAGCGTTATTCCTCGTTATACAAGACATTTTTGATAATTTAGACAATAAATTAAAAGTTGGTTCCTTAATGTTTGATCTGTCTAAGGCATTTGACTCTATGAATCACTCAATTTTAATAAAAAAGCTAGAACAATATGGAATTAGAGAGCCATGTCTTGGATGGATTGTTTCGTATTTAAAAGATCGTTCAAACAGTGTGGTTATAGTTCACGACCACAACAAAGCCTTCTCTGAAAAAAAAATTACTAATATAGGGGTCCCACAAGGATCAGTATTGGGACCTTTGCTCTTTCTAATATTTGTGAACGATCTTTATGTTGAATTTAGTGGGGGAAAGTTGTGCCAATATGCCGATGACACTTCGACAATCTTTGCGGCAGCAGGGTTTTCGGAACTATCAGGGAACGGTACTGAGTGTGCACGTACGATTCTTGAATGGACACAAAATAATTGTCTTACTTTAAATATAGTTAAAACGTGCTTCACTCATTTTGATTGTCACAGACGATGCAATGCCTCAGTACTTGTTCGTCTGGATGGTGCATCTGTGCCTGAATGTAGCACGTCAAAATTCCTGGGTTGCACAGTTGACAGAAATCTATCCTGGGAGCATCACATAGACCATGTCTGCAAATCCGTAACCTCGTTGGTATTTGCGATCAGGGTGCTTACACACAATGTAACCACAGATTTAATAATTACTTATTACAACGCCTGTGTGGAATCACGATTGAGGTACGGCATAATTTTCTGGGGTCGCTCCACCAAATTTAAGAGGCTGTTTATTGTTCAAAAAAAAGCTGTGCGTGCAATATTCAGTCTTAAGAGTAGGGATTCATGTAGAGAACATTTTATTCGTTACGGTATTTTAACACTACCTAGTTTGTATATATACGAATGTGCCGTATACACCCGCAAAAATTTGATTGACTTTGCATCAAATAGTCGGTATAATTCCGTTTATAGTACGCGTGGTGGTGAAGACCTCAGCATACCCAGTCATAAGACGTCATTATTTGAGCGGTCTCCTCGCTACAATTGCGTTAAAATTTATAATCGTTTGCCATTAGACCTGCGACGAACAGGTGGCCTGGAGACCTTTAAAAGAAATTTAAAAAAGTACTTGCTGGATAGGTGCTATTATGCTGTGGATGAATTTCATGCCTAGTACTTGCTTATCTTGACTGTTGACCAGTTTGTTAATTTTATCATTATTATTATCTGACTACATTTTTACAAATTTATTGCAATGGTATTGTTAAACCACATGTTTATAGATATACATATATATGTTTATTATTTTATTGTGTGATATTGTATTTGACAAGGCATATATTTGCTAACGCGAATCTTCCTGCCAATAAAGTTATTATTATTATTATTATTATTATCGCCATTCTGTATATGCCTCACCTATGCCTACCTACTAAGAGATTCCTCAGCCAGCCTTGATTGTAGCTTGAGGTTCACTAATTCCCTCAGTCTCATCTGACTGTCTGTTGCGATACAGATTGTTTACAGTTTGTTTGTATAAACGTTCTGATTGATTTCCGTGGTACACTACAATATTGCATATGCTTCTGCTTGAAAGACACTGACATATTTTCCTAATGAAATTGTGCTCACTATAATTCTCACCTCACTATAAATTCCTGTTCCAGTCCCAATGTCGGTTTCTGATTCGTCTGTGAACCAGATCAGCTCACCGAGTCTGTCTATGTAGTATGTAGTTGGATCGATTCCAGCTTATTCGATCCGCGATTTCCACCTCCAAGTTTCTGTTAAATAGGTATGTCGGAATCATGAGGTCTGATCTCATTCACAAAAGGTTGCCTGCCACATGACGGAGTATACTGTTGCGTGCCAATCTTGCACATCTGCCACTTGGTATTTCTTGCAATCTGAGATGCCCTATTTTATCCTCTCTCATTATAACTGAATGCAGAGGATGGAGGTCTAGGAGGCATGGATACTCTAGGAGTAGTCCTCAATGCTCCTGTTAATTCTTGCCGAATTCAGCTAGTTTTATTATCTTATAAGATTAGCTTTTATTCGAATACTTTCAAATTATATTAGAAATCTATAAATAAGATAAAAACCAATAATTACATTAATTGTAACAATCTGAAAACTTGTTTTGAAATATCTACCGGCAATCTATTGATTCGCTAGAAAACGAAAAACAGTAGTTTCACTCCGACGCAATAATTAGATTGGGCATCGGAATCGGGTACTAGGTAATTTAATTTTCTATAAATTTCAATGCTTTACTATAAATGCGGTAAAGCGTGACAACGGGCGACCACCTGCATTAATAAACAGAGCCGTGGGTAATTCATTTACCGTGTATTAACATGCGGCATAATTACATGGCCGGCCATAGATAGGAATAAATGCGATTATATCAAACGTGTATAATGCTAAATAATTATCCTCGTTGCGTGTACGAAATCCCAATAGGCGAATTAGTACTGCGGTGTGGCTGTCGATCGAAACCTACGTTTGCCAATTGCCTCCGTTAGTTATGATTATTTATTAGCTAGCAAACATTTCAAGTATGAAAGACAAGCGGTTTACTTTTTTTGTTTAGATTTCTCTCTGCATATTAATTCAAGAAATAAGAAAACTCTGATTATATAGACAATCAAATGTATACAGGAAAGACATTTTTGATATATGTAACTAATAAGGTTAAGTTAACGTCCTAGTTGTCTTTTATATTGTATGTTGTGCCTAGATTGAAGTTGAAGATTCAGCTAATTTAGTTTTATGTTACGTCTATAGGTAAAGCAAAATTAACAAACAATTATTACTTAAACTTGCTTTCAGAAAGATGATTTCTTTTTGACATTGCAACTCCAGAAGATTTAGACCTGTACCTCATAATGGTTCCTACCCTGACCATACTTCTTCGCCACACTCTTCACCTAAATGAAGAGACGAGTGAGGTTTAGTATTGCGTCTATAGCAAGCCTCCAATGTTTCATCTGTACGCTTTAGTGATTAGTTCTCGTGGTAGCCAGATTAGTTTTCCTGGTTCAAGTTGTAATGATTTTATTATTTTTACCGAGACGGCATACAGTATCCTTTTGTGCTTCCTTTTTTTTGATATTTAAAGTTAAAATATTACTAATATAACCAAATTTTCTATTTATCACTTCATATCGTTACGATATTTTTAATTTTTCTATTAAATCTGCTTGGTTTTATTTTATATTTTTACATTAAGTATTCTCAATCACATTTTTTTCCACTGAAGTGAACGCAGACGCATTGGCACGCAAATTCGTTCTTTTGGTTGCTGTCTTTGGCAAAGCAAAGTGCTGTAGGTTAACGTTTAAAACATCTAGGCTTCTTCTTTATTATGTCTTGGGATTTTTACTGTGATTCTTTGCTATTTTGCATCCTTCAATATTTGGGGTTTATCCTGTGATTGGGCTATACCTTCGATTACTTACTTGGGAAAATTCCGCACATTTTCATGGACCTGCTCATATTAACCACCACGAGCTCATCAAACCACACTAACAGCTTCCCGGACAAGCATTCTTCATGCATTGTAACCCAAGGAAGATATTTGATTTCTGGAGAACCAAATAATAGTCACGCATGCACGCTGAAGTAGGAACATCCCAATTTGTTCCTCACGTGCAAGCTGCCACAATACAGTGCCATTTTGTTTGCGAAATTTGTTACTTATTTGCATGCATCATATATTTTAATCTGTGCATCAACCTTGTTATTTAATTCTCTGTAATACTTCAACATTCAGCTTCGTTAGCTTTTTAATTTCATTTGTCTTATAGCGTATCAACGTCTGGCCTTGGAGTTATGAATTTTGGTTCCTTTATTTGTATGTCAATAACTGGTGCGTTAAGACGCTATGTGGGTGGTCCATATATGATAATATTATAATGTAAATGTCTTTATGATTTTGATCGATCTGTACGAGTATAATTTATTGTATTACTAGTTAACTTTAAATATTTGAATGCAGTAGTTACTTATTATGTTCATTTATTTGGTACACTATTTAGCAATAAGTTGATTATCTTTACAACTTCGCCTATGAATTGGTTACCTATATTATTATTTTTTATTGACAAATACGCTTTCAGCTGCCTGAAGATGAGCCGATAAGCTCGAAACCGGTAGCCATTCATCTAATAAATATATTTTGTCAGTATTGTTTTTTTTTTGCACATCGAATATGTATAATACAACGTGGTGGGAGAAAACTGCTGTTGTTACATTATTGGATAATAACTAGAATGACCACTTTCTATTAGCTTTTAACCAGTAATATAAAGCCAAGAACCATTCCATTTATTCTTCCATTCGCTCTTAAAATTCTATGAATTCTGTTTGACATTTGATGTATGTACAGTTGCTACTTGTTACGAAGCGGAACATTTGTACCAAAGCGTATTTGTTCTAATAGTAAATATATATTAGATACAAATCTATATAATATAGTACTGTCGAACATTTATACACTATTATACTTCATTATTTATATTAAACATTACTGTAAATTTAATTGTGGTTGTTTGTTGTTTGCTGAATCCCCAGCCTGCTGACTGTTGCCTACAGTTGACGCTTTTTCTTACAAAATATAGAACCCACACCTTCTGTTCATGAGCTACCAGACTACCACGGATTTTTTGCTGGACTATCCTGCAAGCTGTACTGTCACAACTATCAGCACAAAGTCATCGTCATTGCTCTCTGTCTATACAAACAAATCGTCAGTATTTTCTTCACACCATTAGAGCGTTCTTGCTCCTATTGGTTACTTCGAGATAGTCTTTACTTCAGAGAAGGTAAGGTCTATAATTGATCCATCTTCCAATTTTTATTCTGCTCATCTAAGTTTATGATCTTGAGGCTACTAAGGTGGTCCTAGTGGGTGCGACATTAGTTCTCAATGCTTAATACCATTGTTTCACAAAATTGATTATTTAATGTATAAAAGAAATGGGGAATTATATGCAAGAAGTCAAACCGCTTTAGTTTTCGTGCAAGTTGAGAATGTATGCAAAATATCAACGTTTGTATGAAAACAAATTGGATTTTCTCTATATTAGGACCTACATATATACGGAAGAACGCGAATGAGATAAAGATCTAAGATAGTTTGCCTCGAGCAGGTGAAAGTGTTTCCGCACGTCGTCATCCAAGAACGATTATTTTCCGCAAATTCGATCGTCCGGTGCCATAAGGTTTAAGAAGACGTAGGTACGGCAGTAAATGAAAGTGGTAGGAAAGAGTGCGAAAAGATGGAGCGCGAGCGGATGTGATGCCACCCCGGAGAGCAATTCCGGTGCCCCGTCGTTACGATTGTCCGATTGCCCGGCTATTGCTTGGCCCGCACTCTCTTACTACGTACATTTACACACGTCCAGATCAGCGCACACAAACGATACTACTCTGTTATACCGAACGGACTGTTCTCAGTGATTGTTATATGTTTTTTAGTGTTCGTCCGCCTAATCGAACGGCGACGTTAACTATATACGTTGCTCCGGTAAAACAGAAACCACCCCAGACAAACGGGGCCGACCTCTTTTTATTGCAGTAGCTAATTTGTGGTGTTGTTATTGTTGGTGGCGGTTTGTGCATGTGTGTGTGTCTTCTTTTTTTATCGGATTCCGTCCGTGCACGCATATGGCAAAGGATGTCGGATAAACGCCGAGATCTGATCAGAAGACCCATTACCGCCAAAACTGCCGATATAACAGACGCATTATACCAAAACTCAATACGTATATGAAAGTCGCGGTGTGTTCGCAATAACCATTTACCACTATCTGTAATTCCCACGGCACATGTTCGCCGCTTGATGTCGGTGAGCCTGATTGCGCCGCTACGGACAGGAATGAAAACAAATTGCTTCCCGCGGAAGGATATTGCCAGCCCTAAAAGTCGCGCAACACTTCTTATTTGTGCCGGTATTACTACGGTACCCTTGTAGTGGTGTGTGCGAACGTGTGTCCGTGTCGAGAGATGCGAAACGCTGCGTGCAGACCGTAGACGGTCCTGTGTTTGTGTCTCGCGACAAATTGTTATATTATGTTTGCTTTGCGCCGTGCCCCCGGGCCATTACACTATCTAGATGTCTGCTCGACGGTGACATTACGAGTTGCAATTTTCCTATATTTCAATGTCGAAACAGTTATTGAGCGCAATAACATTTCGAATATCGTCATCTGCTTTTATATTAACACTTCGCGATAAAAGTTTCACGTGCTCGTAATAAAAACATTGAAAGTTACTTTCCGGGATAAATGTTGCCGTCATTCAACGGAAAACGTCACACGGATCATACTCAACATATAAAATATGAAATATATTCCGCTGCTAGTTATTAACTAAAAACATTCAACGTTACTTTTCACATTCAAACTTACGACAAAGTTAAGGATTATAAGTGAATTATAAGTGAATAGAATCTTATTGCTCCATGCCAGCTCTGCCTACTGAAACTTATATTATTATCTCTTTTCTGTAATATCTGCACTGAGAAAAATAGATAGTAACAATAGGGACAACTAACTTTATAGTTGGTTGTATTGTAATTATATTAGAGCGTACCATCTTCCTAATAAACAGTAATACATGGATGAATACTGGGTACTAGATAACGTATTGTTGTCCTTGAGTTAATATCATTCATTATATTTATAATACGTGGTAACATCTTTTTTTCTCCGTGTGTGTGAAAACATGTATATAGTTGCTTTGGGACTGCGTAACCACCGTAAATGATGGGGACACCCAAAGTCCATGAACGAATGGCCGCATAAGTCCAAGTAATGGCAGCAAGAATCACCAGGACAAATACAGAAAAAGAAGATCGTAAGAGTACCGAGGCTTGAAGACCTACTGAGCAAAGACGGAAAGACTGTCAAAATGATAACAGGTTTGTTGACCGGTCATTGTAGACTGTATAACCGTATGTATAACATAGGCCAGACTGATGATGCTCTCTGCAGATTCTGCCATGAAGAAAAAGAAACCCCAGTTCATGTACTGCGCTAGTGTGATGCACTAATAACGACAAGCTTTTCAGTACTGGGCCTAAAGAACCCCACAGCTAACAAATAGATCAAGGAGCGGCTGTCAAAGATGATAGGTCTAACTAAGAAGGTAAAGTTGGAGAGCGCCTTCTAGGGTAAAGGGGATTACAATAGATCTAAAAAGGTCGCGGCGAAATATGTCAATATAGCCACTCCCACCCTAATCTAATCTAATCTAATGTATATGGTTTTCAAAATAAGAAAAACGGTTTATAAAAGAAAAATGCTGTTAAATAATTTCAATATTTTTGCGGTTCTTTATTGTTATTGTTAATATTCTAGCTTTAGTGACGTTTTCGGGATTGATTCAACTCTTCATAAGACTTATCAATAAGATTAATAATAAATACCAAAAGAATTGTAAAATATAGTATTTACAATGAGCATAGTTAAGTTGAAAAAAGTTGCCCATTATAAGTATTATGTTCTATCAATACAACATGCAAAACCACTAATAATCATAATGAGATAATTAAGAAAAACTAAGGAAATAATATCCGAGAAAACTAGATATCAACAATTGCGTGGCCATGTGGTGATTAACCACAGTTACTGACCGAACTGTTAGAAGGAAATTACAAACGCTCCAACTCGACATGTTCAGTTGTTGTTTTTTTATTTTATTTAGATTATATATATTATGCAATGGCACTATCCAAAGAAATTATTTTGGGGAAGGAACAATTAACTCTACACCAAAATTAGATAACACTTTTCATCTAACAGGTTTGAGTTTTGAAAATGTTCCTCATTTACCTGTGGATCAAGGGGTACCAGATATGGAAATCGGCCCAGCTGAAGTTTGACAATTTGGAGATAGGGATCAAATTCAAAGGCCTGCTCGTTCCGAAGTTATTCCTGCAACATATGAAATGGCATTATTATATTCGGAAGCTGGAAAGTGGCGTGATGTAATGAACGGGATGGTGGTTGCTCTGCAAGAAAACAATACTTGAATAAAGATAAATCTACCTCGTGCTAAACGTCTTAATGCCACGTTGACGTGGCATTACAACCATGGACTTTCGGAATGATTGTCTAGACTGTACCGAGGGTAGCACTATCTCGCTCACTGCAACTTAAGCGGTCATTCTTAAAGTTCGCGACTGTACATGTTGAAGCCTGATTCCATTGGAAATATTCAAAGTTACAAAGCTCGTCTAGATTCTAAAGGCTTCAGTTAAAGTGAAGGCTTTCGTTACTGAGACATCTTTGCCTTATTTGTCCGCTATAAATCAATAAAAATGTTGTTGATCTTTTCAGTTGGAGATTTTGGCGTTAAGATTTCTTTTCTTAATGGTAATTTTTAAGAAGAGCTCTACATGAAGCCACCTCCTAGGTCTTGAAGGGGATCAGAAAAAAAGGCTTAGCTCATTTAAAGCAGTCTCCATGTTGTTGGAACTCGTGATCTCTTAAGACAGTTTAATTTTGAACAAACAGAAAGTGATAAATTTTTATTTATTGGTAACATTTGCAATAGAAAAAAAATTAGGAGTAATAAAATAAAAGACTGGTGTATACTCAATCTTCAAACCGCATACCCAAACGATCATTACTAAATTCAAGCTGGAAGATGCAAAACAATTAACAATTTATATGGACCTTGGTAAAGAGCTACAGCGGCCTCACGAGGAGAAGAAGCTTGAGGAGGTTCCCCCTCATAAACTTTTCTCTCAGGGCCAATTTTTTTTGAAGAATTGGACGTCCAGAGGATTAGGATCTCGCTGGCAGTCAGTGTAATTCAAGTATGTGAGAAAACAAGGGCGGTCTATCAGTACTCTATTTAAAGTTAAGACAAGACAATCGTCATAAAAATAACACGATGGAGCGTACCTTGTGTGTAGGTGCCGTACTGTTATTACTCTAGATAAATATTTGAACCCGTTGCATCCGAGCACGACAAAGTCGTTAGCAGAACTACGGAATTGTTATTTTTAAGGCGCGAGCGGGAGAACGGTCCGTGCGAGTATTGGATCCTGTTCGACGGGCGTGAATCGCAAAACGACCGTTTCCAGTAAATTGTTGCGGTGGTCCGATATTAGGTTCCGTGCGCGGATGAGCATCCCATTGAATTGAATGCAAGGAATGCAGTTATCGCGTCCATTACAGTGGCCCGTGAGAGTTAAATACCTGTGTAATGGGCACGTGGCCGTTCGACGAGTGCCATGGGACGCACAATCGCCCGCCGACGGCGGCAATAGGGTGCGACTGGTGATTCCATCCTGACGAAGACAGGTGAAAGTATTCCCACGTTGTCTACTCGTCTTAGAGTAATTACATCACTGTGATTCTCTGGCCAACTCGTTATGTTTGTAATTTTAGCAGGTATTGTGCGGTTAGTCAAGTAAGGCACTAGCCTGTCAACGTAGGTGGTATATTGTAATCTTAATTAGTCACGTTGGTAGCTTACCTTAATGTGATGACAAGTATCTGCAGTATTGTAATGGTAATTGGGTAATTGGTACTGTATACGTTGCGAAATTTAAAAGGAGTGGTAATGTCGATACCTGAATCAAACTACGTTTATAGAAACCAGCAAAATAAAATTGGTCAAGTAAGCTTTCTATATTTTATAGAAATGGTGGCTATAGTTCAACGAAAACTACTGCACACTCAATTCCTTTGGTTAAAGCTTTACCTAATCTAAACCTTGTAAAAGTTTATCTAATATTTTCTGGTTATCAGGTGTAGGCAGTCCAATCAACATGTAAAATTAAAGCCAAATAAAATGAGAGAAGTTATCAGGTTTGCATTTACATGTAAGTTAAATAATTGATTATCAAACTTATTTAAACCAGGCAAATTTTTATGGCATTCTTAGAGTTCAAAATGTCTGTGGAGTTCCTACTGTCACCTAAGTGGAAAAAGAGGTATGAAAAGTTACAGGTACCTAAAAAAAGAATCTGGATGATTTAGACAAAAAATAGTTTTCATAATGACTGAACTTAAAACGTTAGATATTATAGAGGAGTCTGGGGAAGAGATGGCCACACCTTTT
Organism: Cetonia aurata; assembly: GCA_949128085.1. NCBI lineage: Eukaryota > Metazoa > Arthropoda > Insecta > Coleoptera > Scarabaeidae > Cetonia > Cetonia aurata. Next base: position 18,241,619 of record OX421886.1, on the reverse strand, counting down.
ATGTTTGAATTTTCCAAAAGTATTGTAATGGCTTGATTGAAATTTTGAGCACGTCACACAAAACTATAGCCTTTTAGCCATCTATTGTCTAAATTTTAAATTATGATGTTATTTAGTACACTCATAAAAAAAATGTAAAGTTCAAAATATTTTTTTGTCTCACAAAGTTCTTCCCATCGTATAATGTTTGTTATATTACCAACGCACTTAACTGTAAATATAAGTATATATTATTATTAGAAAGTATAGAATAAAAAAAAAACAATTCTTTTACAAACTTCACATATATTTGCTCTTTAAAGTGTAATATATTTTATAAATACATGTATTTATAAGAAACTGAAGCCTATTATTCGGAACGGGAGTGTAATATTATTCTCACAAATCTCACAATGGAATTTTAAAATGTATCTTTCACAAACATAAAAGATCATAATAAAGGGAAGACAATGAAGTAGGAAGACAAAAGTTGAAGTTATGTTTAGTAAAATATAAAAATAGCATTCCAAGACATTTTTATATAAAACATTAACAGATAGGTAATAAAAACTTACCGATGTTCGTCTTCCTTAGTTGGATCCAAAACCTCTATTATTTAATCCTGGCAATGACTAAAATATCTGGCTGACATGTATAATATACTCTACTTATATCGAACAAAGTTCGCACCAATAAGCATGAAAATACTAGATAAGAGGAAACTTCAAGTCTATTGTAAATACCATAAATTATACTTTCCAATGCATGGGTTATCATTAATATTACTGTCTACTTTACTTAAGAAAAAATGCTTTTATATAATTCACACTTTAAATTTGTAACGCTCAAATCAACATAGTTTTTATAATATCATAGTAATATATAAATATATGTTACAGTCAAGGTAATTAATCCAGCCATTATGAATAATATCTGGTTATTATATATAATATCTACCGAATTTGGTCAAAGTGATTAATACACCTGAATTAATCACTTTATTTGGTCATTATGTATAATATCCGAACAAAGTTAGTCAAAGTGATAATTGTACTTTATTAATAACTTTCACTAACCTGTAGTACCTACATGACGTCTGTTGATCTTGGAAAAAGCAGTAAAACATAATGAATTTTACATTATTTTTAGTTATAGTCAGAAATTATAGTAAATATGTGCATATATTTATTAAAAGTTGCGGTTCAAAAGTAAGACCATAAAGTTTACTTATTTTTACAAGTGAAAACAAGTCATGAGCTTATTTGACACTTGCATCTATTGGAAGTGCAATTTTCAGTGCAGTTGCATTACTATATCCCTGGCCATCTTAATCAGATTTTTTTCTTGCGCATTTTCTAATGGTAACATATTCTTCTCGAACTTCATTGGCCGAAATAAATATTTCTTTGGAATTAGTGAATTGATTTCTTGCGTGGAGTTGGTTTAAGGTACCATATTTGGTACCTAGCCTATACATTCCCTCTTTTTCGAGTGACATTATAACAGCTATTACTTTTTTAACACCAATTTTAGTGTGGTCTACGTTTGGTATTTTCACCACTACGTTGTTACCTGGTGACAGAGACAACATTTGTTCTGCTTGTGTCTCCCGAGATTATTTGGCTGAAGTTCTGAAGTCTCTTGAATGTCTTATTGAGAAAAATCGCTACTTCTCGCTCGTTTTGGTAGCTGTTTGATGGAGCTAATGTATTCAAATTCGTATTGTTTTGCATCTCAATACTAGAAATGCTTGTTTCAAATTATTTCTCAAGTTGATTGTTAGTATCAATTTTGTTGTCGCTAACAAAATTGTTGTCTTGACTTGTTAACCATGATTAGCTCTTTCAATAGATCCTTGGGATTGAGAGCGCTGGTGCTTATCATGTACTATTTTGAGTTCTGGCCACAACGCACACACTTCTTCGATAACCTTACTTGCAAATTATTTCCCGTTATCACTTTGTAAAAGGTGCTCCAAAAATTGTAAAGATATTGACTACGTGATATGCCATTTCTTGTGCCCTTCTAGTCTTTAAAAGCCGTAGCTGAACGAATTTTGTGAGATGGTCTTGATATACCATGAGGAATTTATAATCACAGTTAGTTTGTGATTGCATGTTTACCAAATCTGTTTGACATCTTGAATTAAGTTCCTTGCCTTAAATCGGCTTTACAGACTTATTACTTTAGCCACATCAGACCGGCCATTATGAATAATGGCTGGACAAAGTGATTAATTAATCAGTTTGACTAACTGACGTAGTAATTATACATATTGACTAGCGGTTATATATACTCGCTGATTATTCACTCTGACCATAACATATATAATAATATAATAACGTCTAGTTTTCATTTTATTAACACAAAGTTTTTGGAAGAAGTAAAAATAAAGTTTAAACTCAATTTTGCATTGCATTGATTTTCTAATTCTTTTAAAAACTTCTTTAGTCTATTCCCATTCCAACGGTATCAAATATGCCATAAAAAATTAAAGAGTCGAAATAAAAAATACCGTAAACGATTTCTTTTTTATTTCGACTTTTAAATTGAGTTATTGGGCCTCAAAATATTATAAATGAACTCTTCTATCGACCAATTCAATTTGGCAAACAATTAAATTAAACACTCTGTATATTTAGTTAATGCTCCGCAACTGTATTCATCAGAGAATAATTCATTTCAATCAATAATTAGTTTTCTTGTAAAAGTATACATTTCTATCAAATCCTTACATTTATTTGTTTTGAAAAAACAATATCTATTAGATTGTTGTTAATCTTAATAGATTAACATTCCACACGTTAGTACGAATCCCGAATCTACGCTTGTCAAGTTAATACGTAAACTGCTAGTTATTAATATGAGTATCTTGTGCTACCATCTATATGTTCACTTCTTTACAGCCCTCTTTAGATAAGTGTTCAAAAATCAGATAATGAAGAATGAACAATAAATTGCAAAATTCAAACTTATCTTAATTTATTAATAATTAAGATCAAGAAAAGTCTATGTGAGAAATAAATGGTTAACTGTAACAAAAAGAAATATTCCATCAAAACAATTTTTTTCTTCAATAGGGGTAAAAGTGTTTTTAAATATAAGAAAATGAACGATTAAAGAAGCTGTGAGTTTTGTTTCAAACCTTAATACTTTTTGATTTAATGACATATTCTTCTAACGAAGAACTGTAAAGTATTGAAAGAATGTATATGAAAAGAAATGGATAAAAGAACTACTTTCATAACCAACAATCAAATTTTATGTTTTACAAATAATTCTATAATGGTATTAAGGTTATACTTACTACTCAATCTATCGCCAAAAATGTGATTCAATGCTACAACATACTACATGCGTATTCTTAATGTAAATTCATTCGATACTGTTGAGAAAGGGTTAGAAAAAATTTAATGCCTATCACACATATGTACCTAAGTTAAATATATATAAAAATGTGTATATTTTGCTGGCATCTATTCCACTATTAATTCTAATACTGTGTCAAACTAGTCAGCAGCGAAATTGGTAAATGCATATTGCTTTGTTTGATCTCGTTAAAATGACAAATTTACCTTCAATCTGGTGGAACAAATCGAGCCTTTGTAGCCACGTTGACATGGGTAAAAACTAACTCTTCCTACAAGTTCAGATAATCCGGTTATAAACACATCAAAAGCATAATGGAACTACTAACAACCTATAAGACCTTTGGGAGTGGCTGAATGCACAGAGTCTATTTGCTACCGCAAGCAATACATAACTACTGATAAATTTACGACGCTCTTGTAAAACTGTCAGTTAATAATTTTACAGTACGCCCTTCCATGTTTCCAATTTCGAAAAATATGTAAAATATGCATGAAAACGCACTCCCCCGAAGAGGTGTCTGTAGGTAATGTTATAAATCAATTTTTCAATATTGCCATACCAGGAGCGTGCTGAAGCCTTCGGAAAATGCAGTGAGTATGAAGTGAAATATTAGGCCGCCACATATGGCTGCTAAATCGTTTAGATTACTTGTAGCTAGGAAGAATGTTGCCCGTAATAGATCGCTTATTTATATCATTAATATCCCTGCTTAATTTTAGTTCTTGTATATATAATTTGGTGGGGTAAGTATGTATGTACAATAAGTTAATTATATGATATATTGCTACAATGTAATGCTTCAACAAAAAATATTACATAAAACAAAGCCATGTATAAGGATATTATGACATGCGTGCACTTAGAAAATCTGAAACAGCTGCCTTCTATGAATTATGCTGAGTATTACAGATGCTTAAACAAACGGAACAGGATTTTGATTAGGTGCATTTATTTGTGTTCTCTAAAAGTGTATTTACAATTATAAATATTTTTAAAACCGATTTGTATTTCTACACTGAGAAAAATGGATTGTAGAAATTAGATCGTAAATTTCTTTATATTAATTACTAAAATAATTATTGTCAAAACGACAATATGTGGCGTATTAAAAATAAAATAACCAGATTTTATCATGCTTATAGTAAGAGGCAAAATCTGGATGTTACCATCTACATCTTACGGATGTAACAATTAATATACTCTATTGCTGAAAGCCTATATAATGACGTGGATTATATAGATAGTCGCTGCGATTGACTGCGATATTATCAGGTATTCGATGCATATTCAATTTCTAACATAAATGTTTGTAACGCTCTTCCCACCCCTTGCTCTATTCATTGTCGATCTTTACCGAAGAAATCGACCAATAAGCTGTTTTGCCGCGACAAAATTACTGACACGTGTTATGTACGTGTGATACAGGTGTACGTATTCGTGTCGGTGCATGTTTAATATGTTTATGTCTGGTCGTTCGTTGATTTCTGTGCATCGTAAGCAGAAATGAATGCAAACGTGGAAAACATTTTAATCGAGTGGAGGTTTCCACAGTTAATTAATATATTCAAAGGTAAGTAATAGATATTATATGCATATACTTCGTAGTGGGTACTTTATGCTTTGATAGAACATTAAACTAAATCTAACCGACTAGTGATTGTTATGTTAATGAAAGTAATACACGTTGGATTTTTGTAATAATGGTTTTAAGGAAAAATAAAAATATAAAATCAATATTATAGTTTTTATTGTGTAATATTCCACTTTCCTTATGCATGAACTGGGTAAAACCTTGTATAGTACTATATTTTAAATTACAGGTAAGTATCGCTGTATAGTGCCCGCATATGATCCATCATATTATTGTTTACTGTCTACTATTTTAAATGCTAAGAGACGTTAGATTATTATAGTAGAAAATAATATTGTAAGTACTACAAGGCTATATGGTAAGTATGAGCATCATGTATCGTACATAGTAAAATATTACATTATACTGGGTACAATAAAAAATTTAACAGTTATTATCAAATATAGTCAGTACAACTAGACATTTTTTTCACATTTACTAACATGTATGCTCAAATTAATAATACAAATATAGTACACCAACTTTACCATACGAGTTAATAAAAACTATTCACAGAAATTTACTATACAGATATTGTCACCGGTAATATAAAATATGATTGTCCCTATAGGAGCTATAAAATATATTAAAGTATACTATATTTATGTTAAAGAGTACAATCTATTTCTCTCAGTGTATGCACACAAAAACTAACAACTAAATATATAAAAAAAAATTATATCTAATACGTAATTCACGAAGGCCTTTAAAAATATTTGACCAAATAAATATATTCTGGACGTTGTGAAAACTACGTTCAGCTTGAAAGAATGTTTACGGTATTTCGAGAATTTCTTTCATTATTCCAAATAAGAACTCATGGTTCCTTTAAAATGTTTAAAGATCATAAAATATACCGACATTGTCATTTTTTGCATGCGAAACGAGCGAAGGAAGATTTAGAAAGCGTCGCCACGAATAAAAAATATTACCCTAACCCTAAGCTATGCAGGAGCAGGCATTCTTTGTCCCTAAAATGGAAAGCTTTTACGCTGATAATGCATAATCCCTCAAAATCAAAAATAATGTTTATATCCACTCGGAATAAAAACTTATCATTCAAGTTGATTAGACTTGATGCATAAAGACGAATAAATAATCCATATTTAGATGAAGCGGTCGTTAGGGGCTCCCTTGAGTGTCGAGATTTCGGTTCTCTCGAAACGTATAAACAGATATTGAATATCCTGTAAAGGCAGCGTAAGAAGGCGCGCTTTTTCTGAAAGGGCGAATATTACTTTTATATTTAAAAATTGAAAGTGAATTGCGAAACTCAGATTTGTTTAAAATGTTGTACACAGTATAATCTTTGCACGGACGAACTTTATAATTATTACTACTACTATTTCACCTAGCACCAACATAATAATTACTCGTATTTATAACTTATTTCAATGAAACGATCGTACGTAGATATGCATATATACAAGAACGTTTTTGCTGCAATGCGTTATTTTATCATTCATATTCATATACTGTGTCTAGAAAAATATTTATTTATTTTAACTAAATAATGTTCCTGGCTCAATGTTAATGATTGTAATGTTAATTGCAATACGCAAAGATATCTTTATAATATGGAGTACTAGAAATGTAATACCAGGCACTACTGCATCCTTTATTACTCAATTTATTGCTTTTTGTAACGATTTTTAATCACTTTCACACATCACAATCCGCTTCACACATATACCTGCTGTGTTAGGCAAAGATATAGGATTAACACAGGTAAAAGTGTTATGTTAAATAGCAATAAGAACAGTTTTTTGTTTATGCGAAATACTCCTTCCGTATCTCCGCCTGCGAAGCGCACGGAAAGTTGCCTCATAACAGCGAACATAACACCTATACCATAGGTTACATATAACACCATAACACCCGGAATCCATGTTGGTTCTTTATCTAGTCGCCGAAGTGAAAAGTGAGAGGATAAATATTTTGACAGCTTATATAAGGTAATTTGAATTCTCAGGCATATATAGAAAAGGCAACTTACCTTTACATATATCTAAATAGTGAGATTATTCAAATTCTCTACAATTACCTATTTTGCATGCCCTAAAAGTAACAGCAAAAATCATAACAGGATTTTTTTTTCCAGAAAACTGTAACCAGAGTGAGATTTGAATCCGCTACCACATGAGTGAGTTCACAGTTGGTATATAGGAAATAAATTGAGAAAATTGGAATTTCGTATTTGGGATATAAGCCCTACTTGGTCTGAAACTTATCTGTAGTTTACTTTCGATTTCAGGCATTTATAGTTGAACAAAAACTAGTTTGGTTTCAGGTAGTAAAAGCTAAGTAGCTTTTCTGTTAGCAATATGCTAAAGTGTTATTAAGAAAAGTTGTTCAGAAAGAAAAGATATGAGGTTGCGCAAAATTTAAGAATGATTGGCCTACTTTCATTTCGTAATTTTTGTCTGAGATAAAGTACTTTTTTCCGTTCACAGTACTCCAATGTGCTACTAATATTTGAAAATTTGCATAACGCCATAGATTTTCGTTCTAAACAGCATGCTTTAGCAACATATTGGCGTACTGTGACCCATCTTTACGACTGCACACAGAGAAAAATAGGTATTGCTATTTTCTCTATGTATAAAGCTTTGCTATAATATCGTTTAATAAAATCAGCCAATATTTTTAATTGTATTTGTGTAGTATACCTATTATGATTATATTTGTATTTTAGAGTCAAATAAATGGATCACCAAGTACTAATGAAATTGATTAACTAGGATTATGATTTCTTATAATTTAAAATGCTTAGATAGGTTTCCTTATGTAAGTAAGTTTACATAAAGTAACTTACTTATTTCACATTTTTGTAACTATGTTCTTAAGGTAACGGTGATTGATGACGTAATAGTGACAACTGCACTTTAAAATCCAGTTTGATACACTGGAAATTATATTATATCGCATACGTTTACTATTAAAGCAAGGGATAACCTATTCGATATTACCTTATTTAGCATTTACAAGGATAAACGCAATCTCTTATGAAACATATTCCCCATTTCGCGCTGTATAGCTCTCGCAACGTTGTATCATTACACCACCACGGAATAAGTAACAGCTAGTGGGAAAGCGTGTTCCAAGCCCGTCGGCATCGTTCCGTTCGGTAAACTGGAAAACTGAATATGGTGATGGATTGGGCAAGTAGTCCAGGGAGTTAGGAAAAGCTCAACAGGATCTTCCACTCGGCCAGCTGATTACCCTGCCACCTCTTTCTTTGTTTCGCTGCTGACGTTTACTGTTACATCTGAACCATATCCCTACTACGAATATATATATCTAATGATTTTAACATACCGCCAGGATCATTTTAAGAGTGAGCGGATTCATTTTCAAAACCCTTTTGTTGTTTTAGAATAATCTAATATATTTATACATGGTTCAGATAAGGTACTGCACCAAGAGAAATAATATTAATACTTCACTCACCGTTACAGTGTCCACTATAATATTTTTTAACGTAAGTTAAATTTGTTTTGTGCAAGAAAGAAAAAAGGATCATCTTTAAAGTAATGAAGAAATAGGAGAAAATAAAATATTAGATTCGAATAGATAGTTATTTTCCGTTACTTTAATTAAGTTTTTTTTTAAACAATTGTTTTGTGATTATCGTATTATGGTTTTGATAATACTAAATTAGTTTTAAACTTGAAGATACGCAAAATGAGTTCAACTGAAATCAATCGTATATTAACTTCTAAAATTTTTAGTTTCGATATTAGCAGAAGGGCTCATTCGGCCTCAACTTAGTCCGCACATACTTCACACGAATAAATGAACAGTATTTTGAATACTTTGATGATTTGGAGAAGTAAAAAACGCAAACGATTATCTAATTTCTAGAAATCCAAAGACAGCCAGGTGACAGGGTAGGTCAGGTAGGCATTTTACCTGGTGTATCTCATAAACAGCAATCATCATCATCAACCAACACGGTAGCAGCAAGAGTATGAAAGCCCATTAAATTTGTACATACATTGAAACTAATAGAAGTCTTTTCGATGTTATTTTTTTCTATTACACTAAGTTCATATTGACTTTTCAAGTCCCAAGATCAAGAAAACAAAAAAGTAAATACGTAGTTACAATCTTTTTATTGGATTAGAATTGGGGTGGTCATACAGATCTGTTTTACTGCGACCTTCTAAAATCTATTGGAACTCCCCTGCCCTCTAGAAAACACTCTCTAATTTTGCATTTCTTAAGTAGACTTAACAAGTTTCAGAGCAGCTCACTTACGTACACCACCGACACCAGATATTTGATCAAGGGAGAAAATTTTACAAATACCTAACCTAATAAGTTTCATTACATTTATCGATGATAAAAGGCACAGAAAATTCAATTCAATATGTTATGACCCGGAACACAAAACCGTATTTGCACCCAATTATATTTATTTGTTTATTATATATGGGACCAAGCAAATAAAGGTTTTATGTCAAGTATTCTCTCTCTCTCTCTCTCTCTCTCTCTCTCTCTCTCTCTCTCTATCTCTCTCTTAGGGCCTCATCCGTACCCAGATTCGCCATTTTGAATTATTATGCCGGGGTAATCTATTAAAAGAGCTACCGTGGGCCCGAGAACATCGTTATTGAAGAGCAGAGTAGTGGCAGAATGTGTTATCGACCGATGAATCGATATTTAAGGTGTTTGGTCAAAGTAGAAACTCTTCTACTTTGTTTGTTAGACACTCCGCCAATGAGAGAATGGTTCCCGAATGTATTGTACCAAAAATAGAACACGGTGGTGATTCAATTACAGTTTGGGGCTCTGTTTGGCACTAGAGAACAGTAATCGTCCATCCGACTAGTGCGGAAAGGGCACTACCATGAAATGTTAGAAGCTCGTGCCATTCTTTCTGGGTTGCAACAAAAATTAAGCGAATATTTTACAAATTTTTACATGGCCACCGCAAAGTCCTGCTTTCAACCCCAAAGAGGTGTTGTAGCATGAGCTTGGCAGAAGAGTATGAATCGTTGGTTCTACTTCAGAGGATCAACCCTGGAAGGTTCTGCAACAAGATCGGAACAACATATCTAAGAAAATTAATCGCAAAGTTGCTGTAATGTCATCAATGCAAAAGATGCAGTGGTTTCTTCGATTACGAAAATATTAAGAAATACAATTGAAATACACTTTTCATTAGATCACTTTTTTGTTTTTATCCTGTAGAGTAATAATTGTTCTTTTTCTAGTATTAGTTGTCTTTTATTTTTGATTTCTTAAACATTTCTTACTTGGCCAAACTTCCGTGGATCTACTTCGAGAATCTGCGAGTCCAGTGGTACCTATATAAACCTTGTCCTTTCGCAACTCTAGCATTAGCACATAACATGAATGTTTTTTTTTCTGCGTCTTAGTAAAACCTGCAAATAGCACCCTCTACCAAGGTTATGGTGTGCATATGCCTATTTAGTAGATATATAGCGGCCGATCAGTAGATCAGTCTTTACCCATTTGGTTCTTCATAAATTCAGGTCTTTGACATTTTAAGATCTGTCTTTGTTCTACTTCCCAACCCATTAAATTTAATTTGAGGTTTCAAATTCCTGAAGTTAAACAAACTTATAACACATACATTACCAATAATTCACGCGTGAGCACCTAGAACAGGTTATGTATTCACCTAGATAGATGTTTTATTGTGTATGACGGCTTTTGGCTGTGTACACTCGTCATTTGTATAAAGAAAGAAAATTACGAATGCATACACAGGTAGACACAATACATAATAACATATAATTTTATATACATATTTATAATACTTTTACAGCACTAACATTAGTGAAGTCTACGATACTAGTAGAAAGAAATAATTATTTTGCAATGTAAGTCCATAAAAACGTTACTTAAAGGAAGTCTAGGCTTAAAACTGTTATCTTTAAAAGTTAAATTTATGTTAGGCTTCAGACACCCATCTTGTTCAAAGTTTTGTTACAAGTTTCATAAGTGGAGATAAAAAACTTGCATACTATAGAATTGGATAACCCCACATCGATCAGTAATAAAGGCAGTATACATATCAATTATTAGACCGTTATTGTAATATTTTTATTATTCATATTCTCAACGTCATTTATCAAAATGTTTCCGTTCTTGTATTTGCTATTTACGGTAGACAATAAATTTATTTCTAAGGGCAGTTACTTGTAGTTCTTAACTAGTTGTCCCTGCAACGACTAAAATAAGAATCGTTATTTATACATAATTCTCAACATAACTGAAACGTATACAAAGCTACAAGAACTGTAGCGGCATCGGTTGAAAATGAAAATCCACCAATTTTCCAAACCATACCCCAAATTAATAAACTTATCGTGCTGTGATTTGTATTATAGTCATATAATATAATCTTATAAGATTAGTAATAACTTATTTATTTATTTCACAACATGAGCAAAAGCCATGCAAATTAGTGTATATCGACAAATTACTTTGCGGTTTATGTAGGTGAGCAAACAATACTATAAATGTTATATAACCATAATAATGCATAAAATAGTTGAATAAACGTTTAATATTGGTTTATACCAAAAGTAATAAACGTAAAAATGTCCCGTTAATAAACTGTATTTCAACGTTTTATACGGCGGATATTTTATGATTTATTATATTAGATATAAACCCACATTAATGCTTTATTCATTTCTTTATTATTTAACGTTTATAGCGCGGACATTCGACCGTTTATTCTATGACGCACAATGTTCATTGAGGATAAACAAAGGTAGCGGTTTTAACATGTCTACTTCTCCGACAATAAAACGTTTTCCTTCAAACCAAATGAATTCGCCAACATAATTTCCTCGAAGGCAGTCATTCCATTCAGCAATAATGAACGAAATAAAATAAATTGTGCGGTATGCATTTCAGAACAAGATTAACGACTTCCTTTTCGTCATTTATAACACAATCAAGTCGAAGTGGAAAGTACGAGCTTTACATGAAAGACCAATTAAACAAATTTATAAGGCTCATAAAAATGCTAGTTGTTGGGAAGTGAGCAGCGGAGCATTTCGAGGGGTGGAATGCAGATTGGGTCTAATGAAGAAAATTGGTCTTAACGCATCTTTAATTCCTTTGCATTTTCAGGAGTTTAACTTATATACCCAGTAAAAGTTTAAGTATTCGTATAATCAGCTAGCGGTGATAAAGTTTATTTCGATAAATAAATGTTTGCTTTATCGTTGACCCTCTACTGGTATTTTCACAAGCCAAAACAATTATTTTGCCATGAATATGTTTATCATATTGTTTCCATTAGTAATTTAATTTGTTTTTGGGATAACATGATGAATCTATGGTAATTTGAAACATTTTTTATTAACACTCAGGTTTTTTAAAGTTTGGACACTACCATCAGATTGATTAACTTTATTGTTATTATTATTGTTGAAATTCGTATAATTCAGGGTGCTGAAAAGTATCTTACTGATAAGGGATTTCTTGAACGGTATCGCTTTTGTTGTGGCAAATCGCATTTTAGTCATAATCAACATTGCAATTAAGAATAAACTAACTGAAGGTTAACACAGATATCAAAGTATCATTGCTTTAATTTTTTATGGACTTATTTCTTGAATAAACTTCCCACGTCTAAATTAAAAATATAGATACTTAAAAACGGTTGTTGTACGTTTCAATGTTAACAGAAATATGATGTTTTAACACCTTAAATATCTGGTTTCTGTGTGAAGCTTCACGTGTTTTAAAATAACCTAAATTTTGCATCTATCTTTTACTATAAATATTTTTTGGGCTTAATTAACATTTTTATATATCAAATATTTTATTCACATAAATATCACGCATTATACGATTTTATAGAACTTGTTTTCTAAATTTAAAAAGGAAGTTGAGCAAAAATCTAACTTAGCCGAGCGCTGATCCTAATTCGAAAACCTGAAACAACGCGGCGCCAAAACTTCAAGACCGGAAACTACGGAAATACAGTTGCGGCAGCGTTTCAGCCGACTAAATGCAGGCTTGAAGTTTCCGTCACTAGAGACCAGCACCGGAGGATGTCTTCTCCTGGTACCCGCGCCCTCCCTCCAGTACCTATCCCCACCGCGCCGAGGGAACTGATAATAACGGCAGAGCGCGAAGGGGTGTACCCAACATCGAGCCTGGAAGATTCTATTGGACGGCGCGCTCAACTCGGATTCGGAACGATTGGCGGCGCCCGTCAGGGTTGAGCTTACGGAACCGCCTTACACCCTCGACCGACGCTCTCCATCCCGTGTGACATTCGGCGTCGTTCCAGTTTCTCGAATCTCTGGGGGTGTGGCGGGAAATAGCCCCAGGGAGGTAACTAGCCGCTCGGTCCGTTTCAGTACAGTTAGAATATTTGCGAGCAGAACTGGTAGAAACCACCACTCCACCCTTAAGAGGTCGCAAAACGCCGTCGCTAGAATTGCCACGGCAGATCATTCGATGGTTATCAACGTCCCAGTCGTGTTTATCTGCTGGAACAACGCGCAGCACAAGTGGTCTCTCGCGAGATAACAGAATCCGTCGGGATCATACATGTAATATTATTATGAGTGTTTTCAGTCAAACTACACCTGTATAATAAACCGGAACTAGTCAACAGGTAAAACGTCCAAATTTTAGTGACCGCGTGAGAATATACAAACACTTTCCCCAACTAAAATACTTCTTGACAGTTTTGAGTAGTGCAGTGTTTTATTCAGTGAAACACGTATAGAAGGTATTCTTATCTAGCCGTCGGACGTAGCGGCAAAACTTTGCCAGCCGTCCAGTATAACCGCCAAGACGCGGTCCGACGAGCAAAATCCCGTGGAGCGCGGTTATCCGACGGCGTCTCCTTGGCCAGCACTATCACTACCGGCGCCCGATCTGGACCCGGTAGCCGCAGCCTGGGGCCGGAAGTTGTATCCCGGTACGGGCGCGCCGCGGGTTACCGGCCCAGGACTCATGTTTGGACTACACCATCACCAAGATGCCGCCAGTTTGCATCACCACCACCAACCGCGTGGTCCCAGTCTCAAAGAGGAGCCACTCACTGCAACAAGATCGTGGATGCAACCAACAGTACCTGACCAAAATAGGTGAGTTTACTCTAAATTATTTTCTTATGTCTCCCCAAGTAATTTATACTTGGATTTGCGAAAAAACCGTGATGTCGCTAATTTATTTTTGATCCTTGCATGGTACCTAACTGTTCTTATATCAAAAAGCAAAACGTCAGCTTAAGCAGTAATGTTCTTGGCCAATTTTCCTGTAGTTAGTTCTTCAATTTACTTGTTTTACAGTTTCTTAATATCCTTCTGATCCTTGCATAGTACCTAATTATTCTCATTACAAATTACGAAAGTAAAAAGTCAGCTTAAGCAGTACTGTTTTTGGGCAATTCTTCTGTAGGTAATGCCTCAATTTATTGTTTTACAATTTCTTAATATCCTTGCCGAGATACACCAAGATTTCAATGTATTATCTACTAGGCAATTATTGAAAAAAAATAGGTGCTATGAGAATTTCTTTGAATACTCTTTTGCTTCAAGGTCACAAATAATCAAAAATCATTATCTCTTTTTTTATTTTATTGAATTAAAATTATGCTCTCTCTCATACCCTAAATTTAAAATTTTTTTTTTCCATTTGATGGTATAAAATGTCAAATGTTAAAGCAACAATTTTTTAAATATTTATTTGCTTCTCCGAAAAACACTCCACCTGTCGTAGTTTTGTTTCAATTTACTCGTTTTGTAATATTCAAAAATCCTTGTTGAAACTGAAAAGGGATATCAAAACTTCAATATATCATTTATTAGGGTATTTCTTAAAAAATAAAAGAAATACGCAAATATTATTTTGATTCAAGGTCAGAAATAATCCAAAATATTTTTTTCTTCTTCACTTTATTATATTAGGTAGTACACTGAGAAAAATACTAGTCGTTATATCAATAATCCACATTTATTGAGGGAACTTTCATTGATAGAACGAAATATTTTATTCTGCTAATAAAATATTATTGAACATTTCTGATTAGGTAATAACAAGATTCGTTAGTGAAATAAATAAGTTGTCATTATGACAAATCGTTTTACATTAGTAGCACATTTGTTCATAAACAGGAAATGAATTTGCGTTGTTACTTTTTACGTGAAACTTATTCATCATATGAACACAATAAAGTATTAAATGATATCCTGTCCATTGTCTCAATCGTTTATAGTTTATTGCAAGAATAAACAGATAACATACCTTAATGACCTGTATTCATAGATTGAATGAAACCTTCATTGTATTAATAAAAAAAGAATATGTTCTGGGCAATGATATATTCGAAACAGAATGCATGTGTTTAACCATCTTGCCTCTATTACCTGGCATTTAGAAGTTCGCTATTATTAGCGATAATTATTTGGTGCAACTTTTCGATTCTAATTGTGTTAAGACATTTTTTCTTATGTTTTTATTACGTCATGGTAAACCTTTTCTAGAATCATTACATACGCAGGTCCGTTTCATATGAGCTATCTAGCGGTACTGACAAGTCATGAATTGCCCGGACTATATCTGTGATTGAATTACCGGCTAAGCTGCGGTCGCCTTGTGGATTGAGAGTTTGGCTTGTGTCCCCTAGGGAGCGCGCATCTAAACTCTTAATTTTATTACGGGCGACGGTAGATAAAGCTTGAAATGCGATAAAAGTAGGTTTGCATTCGTAGGCACTCAAGCTCGTTGCTAATGCTGCATTTACTGCCATCCACATGAAGTGCTAAATGACGTTGCTTTGATCGCGCAACAATGAATGTAATGCGATTATTGCATGAATAAAGTTCATTATTTTAATCACAAGTTTACTCTATAACAATTAATAAAATCCGTTAGGATTATGAACAGGTTGAGATCAGGACATCAACAAGTAATATTCATTGTATTGATGCCTTTGTTAATTTTATCCCGCAAGTTCATACATAAAATTGATATTCTCACGGTTATTCACCACCGGTGTTACACCAAAGGTTCCAAAACCCAATTACTGGATCACGGTTATTCAGTAAACCAAATAAAGTTGTTAAAACAAAAGTGGTGTTCTTTACAACCATAATATATTTCATTGAGTCGATCAAGTCATCAATTTATTTTCAATTACCTTGATCTCATTAATACAATGAATAGTTTATTATCCAGTAAATCCCTTCATCATTTAATAAAGTAATGTTTATTGATTTGATAAACTCATCTTTTTTTAATACACAATGAATTTTTTCATTGTTTAGGATCCATTTTTTGTTCAATGTATTTAGTGAAACTGCATCTACCTTTTGTACCCTAGAATTAAAACATCGAAGATGTCATTCAAAGCAATTTACATTAAAAAATATGACACATAAGCATTATCTTCTAATTAGGTAAAAGAAAAATCCCACAGTTCCCAAGCATATACAAGTGTCCTGCACCGCTTTATTCAAATTTTGGGTAGTGTAAAATAGGCTTAATTTAATGATAAAAAATGAAATAGAAGTAATACGTCAATTCTGTTTAGTTATGATGATACCGGGTGATGTATGATAATGAATTTCAATTAGATTAATAAGACAAGAATTTTGACAAGAAACCTCATCAAAAAAATCATTTAAAAATGTTTTTATGTTCCGAGAACATTTTTCTAATACTGGAAATGTTTAGAAATTTTCTTATTTTAATTGTAATAATGTATTTATAGAATTTTAGAGATCTTAACGATCAATTTAAGAACACCATATATAAACTGTAAATGCTCTATAATCAAAATTCAAAAAATCAAGCCTAGATGTTAAATAGTTGGTTCTAACTATGGCAATGTTTTGAAACAATTTTGAAAGGTGCCCGGAAACATAGTAACTAGAACAAGATACTTAAGCTAATTCAACACCATTTAGATTGGTTATTAAATCCAGTAGAGCTATTCAAATGAAAATTTGCTAGTTTATTAAAGTTATATCAGTCGTTTGTTTTTCAAGATGTTGTTTATGTATAATTATATTATAAACTTAAATGTTATTACGAATCTTTAGTGGAATAAAATTTTGTATATATTACTTGAAAAGTTGCAAACTATCAATGAAACGATCGTAACATATAAAAAATTAAGATTATTAATTGCACTTAATTTTTTTTTTTACCACAAAACTCAAAAAAGAAACCTACCTACCTACCTAAAATTAAAACTATAGGTAGATGAATTTAAAGTAAATATCGTAAAATTGCATTAGATTTTGTTCTTTAATAAAAAGTTAAATTTCAATTAGGGATAAGTTGTCTTTGCTGGAAATCGTAGAAGGATTATGACGTAAAAATTAATTATAAAAGCGACAACCGAATATGAAATAGGTGTGAAATGCGATAGAAGAAAAGTTTGTATTTACGGAATTAAATGTCGCGGTCTGTTTTATGAATAAACACACTTAGTTGGTAAGCACGCAGCGAATCGACGCCGTTAAGTAAGTAGTTAAACGAGCAGGCTGCTAATTAGATTTCTGGTCCGCAATGCGACCGCATCATTAAAAGCTTCTGCCCCGCCAGTTTTCGGTTGCCAATCCGCCCCAACGACAACCAATAAAGAAAATAACCGGCGCAAAAATGCACTCAAAATTTATGGCAAATTTAATCAAATATTCTCGCTAATTAATCAGATTTTCACTACGCCACGATTACTGCCGGTAGCCATTACCGCGAATGTAATGAAACGTAATCTATTTGCATGTAACCGGGCGTTACTATTAATTTGACATTTGCAATACGGCACGATCGTAACGTTACGTGTAATTTCGGTTGATTCACATATACGTGCCCCAGCATGCACGTATATCCGTTAAATTGCTATTTTTTTGCGCATCCAGTCCCGCTTAAACAACTGAAATAATGACAGTACTAACCAATATTAGTTCATACCTCGTGAACACGCACAATTTTCAAGTTACCTATGCTATCTGTAAAAACATTAACTAAGTCTCCCTAATTATAGAATTAGCAAGCATACAGTAATAAGCAGAGGTACGGAATTTTCGTATTTACGCAATACAGGTAGATGCGAATTATTGGGAAAATTGCATATAATTACGAATAAATGCGAAATATAGGAATTTGTGCTTTTTTTGCAGAAAAAAACGATTTACATACTTTTGATAGGTAGCCACTTAAAGCCACAAGGAGAAAAATGTAGGAAATTTTACTACAATTGTCAGCATTTATACTACACATTGTAGTACATATAAGGACAAGTACAATTTGTAGCAATGTTTACCATCAACTTGTAGCACTAAGTTTGTAGTATTAATTCTTACAATTTGTATGAAAGACAAGAATGAACAGTTAGTTTTCTTTCAACAACGTTGTAAGATAAAGTAGTATTTATTGTAGTAAAATTGTATACAATTTTCTGTGGCTTTTCTATATACTGGTGAGCATAAATTAACACCTGTTGTAGTAACATTTATTCCACTCATTATTATAAATTATCATAATTTTATAATAAATTTTACTTACCTACCTTTATTGAAATATCCACAAAAGATATATAATTTAATACTACATTGTTATGTGGATAAGTTTCAATTTGTGTGTTAATATATGTAGTACATACTTATGCAAATTACTCTATATTTGCAATAATTTGTACTAATTCTTATTGTGAATTTTATCTAATGTAGTATGTAAAATGTCTACGTTGCAGTTTTAAAATGTTTCAGTCGCCTGTAGCACTTCTAATATTTTTATCATTATTTATAGTATTTATCGTTAAAGTTTCATTTCATTGTTAAAAGGATTAAAGTAGGTAGTAAAGATACACTATGTTAACAAACTAGAAACATTTATTCTTAAGTCTTCTGTAGTACTTCCTAATTTATTTATTATAATTTTACTACACTACTACGCTACCGCATCGCGGGCGTACCCTCTCCGAAGCTGCAATCGACAATTTTATTGTATTCTACTTTCGGTAATTTTCACATTTTCTTCCATTGACAAGTGACTATTAGTACTATTACATCACTAGGTAAGTGTCTGAAGACGGTTTGTTAACTGAAACTAAGGTACCACAGTAATATAGTAAGATTGTAATAAATAAATTGGGAAGTTATATATATTAAAACATCAAAAGAGCACGATTCTTCACAACCGCACCTAACACACGTAACATCAAAAGGGAGGACAATTGCAGTGAACTACACATGTGCATTTTAGTGTCGCGTGATCTAGAACGCCAATCGTCGATGAACATGTCAATGCAAATTGGCACGTTATGTAAATGTAATTGGTGATGGCCAAAACAGCGCTATTCCCGTTATATCTGTTTTCACCCATTCCATGTCGAACAATGATAGAAAATATTGTATGTGAATATATAGCCAAATTAAAAACAACTACAATCTCTCCAAATATAAACATAAAAAAAAAACCTGATTTAAATTATGAATTTCAACGTAGACTGTAGAAAATGTCAAACTTATTAAAACAAAGAATGTATCAAATATTTATTCACCCGACATTATAATATCTATGTATATTAAGCGTATAGAAGATTATTTTTATTACCAATTATAATTGCCTGATATAAACATGTATATTTTTAAGTACGAAATAGGATGATATGATATATGATCTTGTGGCTTTATTGGCACATTGTTGTGCAATGGTAGATATCACAGTAAGGTACTAGTAAAAATATATACTGACATTGTCAAATAATTACAGAATGTGTGCTAAGTTTTCCTACAATAGAGTATCAATTTTTGCTACTTCCAAATATATACAAATTTTAACAAAATTGTGTCACTATTTAAAACAAAATTGATCCTACAAACATCTGTTAACTTTTCCTGCAACGGCTAGTATTAAATGATAAACGTGTACGTTAGAGCCCACTTGTTTGTATTACTTATTTCTACATAATCGTTAGTACTGCGCCATGTAAGTTTTTACTACAAGGAGTATAGTAATACCAATTATAGCAGATTACAGATGATCGTGTGAATGCACATACAAGTATCTGTTATATACCTGCCCTTAAAGAATCCACACCTTAAGATTTGTCAATAAATTAAAGATATGCAAAAAAAACTTGACACGTTATTGTTTATTTTCTTTTTTATATTTTCTCCGTAATAGTTAATATATATTTCACTTCTAAAACAGAACTATTTAAAACTGATAATTTTAGTGACATAATATAAAAATTCACACGTTGCTTTTTGAATCTCTCCTGTTGAAATTGCATGTATTTGTATCTCAAGAAAAAAAAAATTGATGAACGCTTGGAAATATTTCTTTTGACCTTTGCGCAAAATTGAAGGTGTTTCAATTCGCCATCTCCAAATTTGCTAACATTCACTATCGCCTCCCGTATGGGAGACTTCAGCTAGGGTACACTTTCATCCGCTGATACTTTGTTTTATTACCCAATAAAAGTTCCATTTAGACGGTATGTATATTGGAAATGTATGGTTATGAGTAGGCAGGTATCGCCACAACATTTTGTCGAATAAATAAATGGCGTGGCAAGTAATAGGAGCGGGAACCGGGCGGGCATGCCCCAGGTGCAAGCAATACCACCTATAGATTACATTATCGATGAGGCCAATCATGACGGCGAACCGTTATCCATCCCTGTGATTGTGTGCTTGACTCTAACAAGCCCTAAAACACGGTTTCCTCGCGCATCCCGCAAATTACCACAACGCTCTCGCGAATGTTATTAATTGAGGTCTGTCAACGGTGTCAGTCAACTGTTCCGCGCGTCATCAGTCAGTTACTGTTTAGGTTTACTTCAGGCCGTCACAAATACGTCCATTATTACTAAAATTAGGTTTTCTGATTATTAATTCAGGATTAATTCGCGTAGTTTATATACTTTAGCTAAGAGAGGTATATTTAGTCTAATTACAAATTCTAAATTTGTTGATAATATAATTTACTTGAAGAATACTTCAAATTAATTTAACTAATAGAAATCTATATATAAATAAACTTTTTAACATATTCTTTTCAATCCTAACACTAAGTATAAGCCAAATATTATAATGAATAATAAGAAGAATAAAATATTGTGGGAATGATACTTTGATATTACCAAGATACCTAATTAAGTGTTAAGTTATTGAAGAAATTACTTCTAGCATAGGTCCTTTCAATATTCATATAAACAGCCCTATGGTTATGCTATTCTTTTAACTGCAATGCCTAATTCGACTAAAACTTCGGAAATTTTCGCGTAAATTTCAATAATTCTAGTGTTTTCTATTAATTACAGAGGAAGTTTGGGTAGTATAGAATACCATTTTTTTTTTTCTAAGGTAATGTGAGGTATACTTATAAAGGAATGTTTGTTTTTAAACACTGTTTTAATAACGTTATGGTTAGTTAATAAAAAAGGTAAACATCAAAATCGTTGCATTCAAATACGTCCCCTTCTTTAAATGTGCAGGCTTCATCTGCCCATCTTTCACAAAAAGAAAACATGGCACCTACACTTCTTTGCTTCGACTCATGCTAAATTTTTCCCCGCAAAATATACACTCTCGATCCTGAGCTGTAGATAGTATATTATTACGAAAGAAGGACAAACGCGTTGAAATTCTGAAGACGATATTGAAGGTAAACACTATTTTTGTTATTTCGATTAGGCAGCTTTAGATGACTTGGACCAGCTTCACATGTAATCTTTCTAGCAACTTTATTGCGCAAATTATTAACGAATGCCTGCAATTCGTCTTTATTCGGCTTTGAGCTTGTCATTTTTATTGCCCAGGTTTTCTTCTTTAGTTGCGGGATATAGGTTCAATATTTGTAGGAAGAATGATTACTAGCTGATGAACGTTTGAATTTGCAGTAGTCATGTTGAATATTCTCATTTTGTTGTTTTGCTAGGAAATCTCCCTCGGAAAAGGTATCCCTTCTCCCTGGATATATGCCAGTTGCATTGAAGCCTTTTATTGATCTCTCTACTGTCTACACTTTTATATAACCCTTGCAAATAACTTATGATGAGTTATGGCTTTTCTCCAATCGCATAAAAACTCTAACTTCCTCGTCCTGAAAAGTTTTTAATGCACCCATTACTGCTTTGTCTAGTAGTTGCATCTTGTGGGTCATAAGCACAGTATTATTACAAGCATTCTAAACAAAAACTGCCTAATATTGCATTCTACCACCATAATAATGACGATTTAGAAAATTATTTGAAATTTCTGCTGTAAAAGGGAACTTGCAAGTCAACCACTCAAAAACAAAGATGGAACCACTTATATTTAAAACAGGTGCCATTTTATATTATCCGATCTTTCTATCAATTACGAGTACTTTAAGCAGGATAGAAAATCATACGTTTATTCAATTTAATGCACTGTCAATAGTTTAGTTGACACGAAACGTATAAATCTCTTGGGTTTTTGGCAATTGAAATTAAAGTACCTATATATATAGACCTCCAGATGATCCTCAAGTTGCAGCATATTATACCCAGCCATGGATAATTTCAACGTGTGTCAACTCGAATAAATAATACATATGGTTAAACCTGTCAAAATTTGGACACGAATAAAGATTGAAGGAAGAACAGGTGATTCAATCTTTTTGGCTTATATATATGTACCTATGTATTTATATATTGTCAATAAATCGATATTATTATTAGATGTCATAAATAAAGAACAATTCAGAAAAAAATGATTTCTTTTTTATTTTTGAAAGAAGATCCTATGATTTGATATTTGAGTATCTTTGCGTTTAATAGGTCTCAAATTGATCTTGAAAAGTCCTCAAACAGTGTTATTACAGTTATGCTTTCGACATACTTTGTATCTATTTTTAAAATAGAAATTTTGTTTTCAAAAATTTATTAACTGCATAGAAATAACATTCTTCACACCAACTTGCTGGGCAATAAATTTGCAGTAACATTGACCTAATTGAAAAGAACACGAATGATCAATTTTAATAAATAATTGCCGTTCATGTTACATTTTTTTTTAGTGTAAACGACCACAATTGAGTATTTTTATTAAAAAGGATCTTTGAATCGATGGCTTAGAGTGATGTAATACTGACAATGAGTTGCAAGATTTAAGCTAATATATAAATAATTTGCTCAACAAGTTGGTATACTGGAAATTTTGATTTACTTGACTAAAGTGGACATAGCAACAAAAACAAGCAATGCTAAACAAAAAGAATCTTCTCTATATATTTGTCTACTCGAATTACAATAATTCCATAGTCATTTCCTCTAATTTTTCTTTTGCTTAAAACACAATTACATATAATGTCACTTTATATTTATGAGAGCGGTCGTATTTCAGCACCTTACAATTTAACAACAAACGTAAATTTATGTGCGTATAATTTTATGGAGGCGTCTCGTCATAGCACGGTTACCACCATTACTAAATTAGTTAGCTATCGTGTCAGTTCCAATAATATTAATTATCTCCCATTTATCAGCACTGTTAGGCGGAAAAGTATGACGAGTCGATAACAGACTTACTTACGTTTATTATGCTGCGGACTTATCTCATGAAATCTAGTAATTATCGAATCCATAAAGGACGGTCTACCGTGGAAATTCAACCGTCCTTTAATAAATGAAAAAAGGCAAATTAAAAATGATCAATTTCCGTCTCGCCTTTTTTGACGTTAATCAGGTAAGCCACTCTCAATTATTCATATCGGGCCCCTTCCATTGGAAGACATAGTAGACGAATTACGTTGATTGGAAGTGAGTTACCTGCTCAGAATGCTCAGCCTTTTGTTCACGTTTCATCTGATTAACATTTATTTTACTGCTTTATGAAAATGAAAACGTTTTAGATATGTATATTGGTATAATTAATAGCTTTTCCATTCATTTTACCTCAAAATTTGTGCAACCATTAAAGTAAATGCCTGAAATCTATTTCATACAAAGTGCTATACATAAACTCCATATTATATGGGAACAAATCCAAAGTTTTATATATAGAATCGAAGATTAGATGACATAAATATAACGTTTACTTTTTTGCTTGAAGAAAAGTGAGAAGAAATATCAATTTTCATATTTTATAGGGCAATGAAGCTACTTACAGAGACCGATGTAGTAAAAAAAAAACTTTTAGAAAACTTTTCTATTTCTGTGTAATTTGTCTTCTGACAATGTTTATGTACATACATCATCGGGATTTGTGCCAAAATAAATAAAAAGAAATCCAAACTTCATATTGTGACAAATATTCTTTTAAAGCAAACGTGTGATGCACTATTTTATACAACCAATTTGTTGGCTCTCATTATTTAGACAAAATTTAAATTCTCAAAACTACAATCAATTCATA
Organism: Cetonia aurata; assembly: GCA_949128085.1. Classification (NCBI taxonomy): domain Eukaryota; kingdom Metazoa; phylum Arthropoda; class Insecta; order Coleoptera; family Scarabaeidae; genus Cetonia; species Cetonia aurata. Next base: position 18,217,292 of record OX421886.1, on the reverse strand, counting down.
AATATCGAAATAATTTAAGCCAATAATTTGGTCGCCTATTCTAACCGCCTCTGCATTCAAATAATATAGCAGCACATGTCCAGGGCTGCAAAAAGTTGCGCTGTCTAAGCAACAACGCTCTCTAACAAATTGTAAAAACCAGTAAAATAAAGAAAAACGGTTGATTTATGGTCCTAGAACGTATGAGTGTGGACTACTACTTAGTACTCGTATTTTGTAAAAAGCTTTAGCGGGAACTTGGAACATGTTTTTCTTAAAACAAGCTTTTTCGAATATGCGCAAGTTGGATATGAGCTTGAATCTTTCGTTCTTCTTTAAAGTAAAGGGTTTTGCAAGCAGTTAGATCTACAAAATACAAAAAATTGTAATACTCAACTTCTTTGTACGATGCCGATAGTAAAAGAATCATTCTACATTGTTAATTTTCGATACTTTGCCTAAATTTAGACATATCTTGCAGCAAATTCAATATATTGTTATTGTTCATTATAAATTTAATTTGAAATCATCTTTATTTTGGCTGTAGTTCACGCAGTTTCATTGTGTTTGACATTTTGATTTAAACTATAAATTGTAATAAATATTTAACGTTAAAACTAGTTGTTCCTATATTTTTCTATCCGTCTAGAAATAATCCCACAATTGACTCACTTTTTCCGCTAATATATTATGTAAGCGTTCTCTTAAAATGTCTGAGGGAAATATAAAGTTTATATTTTGCCATGTATGATGTTGGAAATAATGGAACAATAAGAAATTACTCGTATGTGCTTCCAACTAAATATTCATTGTTCTTATTGGGTTGCCATCCTAATTATCAGTTAAATAAATCTTTCCCACAAAAGTAGACGCTTGACTTGAAAAAGTCAACCAATGTTTTTCCTCCAATGTGCAAGTTAAAAATTTATTCAAATTCATTTTGCAAATAGGTAAATTAAATTCTTTTGTTTGCTTTATTTGGAGACAAATGCAGTTGATTTTTAATTATACATCATGTAGTTTAATTCGATTCCGATGTGAAACAAGCTAATTCATCCACCTGGTCAGCGGCTTCTTCTCGTAACACCGACAACTTCAACAAATGTAAACAGAAGAAACATTTAATCAAATTATTCCGTAATTTGTATGAACTTGACGCGGTGGATTGCAGTGGCCGGCCAGCACGGTAGCGCGCGTAAAAAAAGCGAAATTAATTGCTGTGCTCTTTTCGGGGTGTTTTATAAATTTAATGCAGTAGCGTAAACTGGGCATTTACCACCTTCATTAGAGACGAGGTATAAATTATCGTGTTCGTATAATTCACCCGACTCGGAGTATATTTCAGTTCGGGATAAGGGAGAAGGAGGGAAAGCAAACGGCGTCGCCAGCGCCATCGTACGACTCTGATTCGAATTGATTTAGGTTCACGTCCTGCTACGCGGTTTAGGCAATGGTAACTTTGTTTACAATCGAAGCGCAGTTAAAACCTACTAACAATAAGTATAGGACAGGAATACGTTTAGGAATTGTTCCATATATTTTATTATTATCATAGGGAATGATATACAGAATTAGCAAAAAGTAGAGTATTGTGTTCTCAATTCATTTTGAGGAAACTATGTTCAATTTTGAGAAATTCTTATGTAGATTATTCTTATCTGGAAACACTGGTTTATGAATGAACGATATCAGCTGATCAACTGGACAGTAAACGCCAAGTGTATTTCAATATTTATTAACATTACAAACGTTTCTATTTTTATATCATTTTAATAATATCTATGCAACGAGGAGTGAATATTAACACTATTGTGCATCATTTTACATCATCAGTTTAGTTATTTATTAAAAACTAAAAAATAAATCAGCACGAAATCATGGTTACAAAACAAATAATGTGATTCATGGACATACTATTAACCTAGAAGACACACATAACATTCACAATATTGTTTTCACAGTCTAAAATCGCACGAGAAACACACAACTCGCATTTACCAAAATAAAATGGGGTGTTTTCTTTTGCATAATACGCACAATTTACATCACGACAACCACGAATCTTAACCTAATAAACAATTCTAGAGTTTACATTCTGTGCTCTCTTCATAGTTTCACGAACTTGCACCTTCTTCAGATCAAATCTAATTAATTTGCTGCGTTCGGTTCTTGCTTAATACAAGTTGATGCATACAGTACAAACGTCCACATTGCTTAAATCGAATGTGTTCTGTAGAGTAGACAAACTCACTTAATGATTGCAGCACCCGATAATGTGATATGTTGGATGGATGACGATGAACCACTTTCGTTGCCCTCTGGCACCAACTAGTCCAGTTAGTCACTAGCACACCTACCACCAAATGACCATAAACACACTATATAATATTAAAGTCTACAATTAGTGGCATTAAGAAAATTTATCATAAGCTTAATTGTATTGATATCCAGATTTGGAAGATCGTTGAAAACCTCTATACAAACAGCTCAATTAATTCACACATTTATTACTACCCAGGTAACACCAACACGTCATTATGACATACAATTTTGGTCACCTCTTACATCATAATGACTTACTATATACACGTAAAAGACACGTTAGAATGACGAAAAAGTGTCACAGCCCAGTGACGTCATTTATTAAGGTTAATTAAACGTGATTTTTTGGGGATAATTTATGGGACTAAAAATAAAACAAAACAACTGAAATACATATTACATATATATTGTGATCTATTTAACACTGCATAATAAAGTCAATAGGAGTACGAATGAATTATTGGGAACGATACCCAGCATGTCGTAGCCTCATTTTCTAAAGGACAAAGTAAACATTTGGCACGAACATCTTTTATACCCCATAACTTATACTCTTGTGAAAGATTTTTTAGAACATAAACATCAAACTTTTTAGAATCGATTGGATAAGAGTAAAAAGAAGAATACGCAGTAAATGGTTGCCCCAAAATGTAATAACGATCTCCCGCTAATATTATGTTTAAAATCTGCACAACTTTTCGATCTTGCATGAGGCAGTATGAATCACTTTCTGAGTAAGTGATCTATGTTCACGACACGACAGAGGACGACCACTTGACGACGCCACGATGATCATAACGGCGCACGCGTCACACAAAAGGCGCACTCGTCACCTCTGGCCAATCGGTGCAAATTATCCCACCACGAGCCAAATTTAAAGTAAATTATAAATTATTTATTTATTTCAATTCCATTCTCGAATGTTACTTCGCATGAAAATTAATAATTATGATACCATGTCAGCGATATAATAGAAAAAAATTGTTATCTAACCGAAGATCTGTCCTATAACTCAAACATAATCAATAAATGTAGGGGTATGCTAGTGTTATAATAATTGAATTGTTTAGTTACATTGTTTTTCGCGATATAAAATATGATGGTATATTAAATAAATACCTTAACAATATAATTACTTAAACAACATTAGTTGGACGTGTTACTGACGTCATAAAGTCCAACAAATTTCACGTCATTGTTACGTGTCCTAAATCACGTTAAATAATCGTCCCTTATTGGTCACTTGACGTTATTTTGTCCAACGTGACTTAAAATCGACGTCATAGTGACGACAGCTTGCTATCTGGGTAATGGTTTCTTTTCTTAGGTTATGTTTTACGTTTGTATTGTGCACTTATTTCTAAATAAATTGTCTTTTCTCAGCATTGCCAATTAAGTAAACGGTTGGAGTTGCTGTTTCTTTTGCCCCCAAATAATAATTTATTTGGAAGCACTAAAAGAAGATTGTTGCCAATTATTTGCTTATTGTTATAAATTAGAACAGGGAAAACCACGCATCCAGTCATACAGTATAAGTCACTCTTAAGCAATTGAATTATTTGCGATAAACTTATAAGTCGTAACTGTTAACATTAAAAACAGAGCTAAGTAAATCAAAGTAAGTGTTGAAATTGACACTGTTACTAATTTTAAAATGACCCGATCCAATTACAAAAAGCTCTGAAGAAAATTCTGGTAACTAGAATTTTTAAATTTTAGAGCTTATTTTGATAAAGCTTGTTCTTCACGAATTTTTAAACACGAAAAGCCTAAATCTGATTAACAAACATAAATATTGAATAACCACTGACAAAGTCACTCAAGTTAGTATATCGTTTAGCTATTATCTATCTGTCATGTACCTAACAGATATGTATATATTATTCTACCTGAACCGGCATTTTCTTGTAAAAAGTCATTAAAGTGAATTAAAAAGGAAACAAATTTTATTATAAATTCACAGTTTCCATTAAGAAAAACTACTCTTACATTTAACATAATACCTTCAATGTAAATTTCAATATTTGAGCTATCTCCTGTTCGACACAATCTCTATTGCTACGATTTCTATAACACAACCGTAGATAAACTTGGATTGGATTCAGAGACACGTCAAAGCCTTCGTCAGAATGGAATTACTTACTAATATCTACTTCTATTTACAGTATCGGTGTCGGCAGAGCGCATTTCGAGAAGCAACCCCCAAGCAACCTGCGAAAATCCAACTTCTTTCATTTCGTTATCGCTCTGTATGATAGGGCGGGTCAACCCATTGAAATTGAAAGGACAGCGTTTATTGGATTTATTGAAAAGGATCAGGTCAGTATGGGGCGTAAATACGTTTTATTTTTATTTCTCTAATAATCGATTTATCTCGATCCCTGCTATAAGAATGTTAGTGACAGAAGATTTAAAGTATACTTTATCGTGTGATAAAACGATATAAGAAATAACGAATAAGTTCTTTGAAAATCAAACAAAATCGCGCTTCCACATAATTTGGTCAGAATATGTAGGTTCTGCAAGCAGAATAGATTTAGTAGTTGCAAGATACTCTCTTGCATATTTTGCTAAATTTTATTTAGGTAGCAAATCTTCTGCAAACAATTTATAAAACCCCAAAGAAGTTCTTAATGGTATATTGATGAAAAAAATGAATTATAAAGCTGGAAAGATGTTTATAAAGACAGCACAATTGTCATGTATTTATGTAAATAAACCATTCATAGGTCATATGTGTCATCTGTGTTTCGCAATTCATATATCTATCTAGTAGCATGAACAGTAATGTTTGTACGGTTAATAATTTCTTTTTTCCTTTTCCATTTTTAATACCTAAATACATCAAGGGTTGAACTAGGTTCAATTAAAAAATAAGTCCAGTCGAAACAACTACATTTAATGTGAACTTGGAATTACATATGAAACATTATTTGCTCTAAGCTTTCCATAACTATGGGACCATGAAAACAGATTTTGATGGCGCTCGCTCTACAATAGTCTACACTTACAGTAATTAATCATATAGTAATGGGTTCATTTTTTGTTGATTTTACACTGCAAGTAATTTCTCATTTACATACTGCAAGTATATACTTAGTGTAGATTATATTGAGATTGGGGTGGTTTCGAATGGCTTCTTCACCGCGACCTTTTCAGATCTAGTCATAATTACCTCTTTTTGTCTTAAGAGACGCTCTCTAATTTTGCCTTTTTAAGTAAACATGAGAGTTGCACCTTTATGTAGTTATCTGTTCAAGGGTGTTACGAGTCCAGTAAGAGAAACCTTGTCTTTGACAACGAGTCGCAATTGCATAGAACAGAAACTGGGATTTTCTTTTCGTTCTGACAGAACCCACAACTTGTATTCCATATCAGGCTTATGGAATTCTCATGCATACTGACAATTAGTCATTGGTCGGCAGTCTTAGTATTGTTTTAGCAGGTTTTCTTTCTAAACTCAGCATATCTTTTGTAAACTCAGGTAATTCTTTAAAATAATGAATATTCAGATTCAGATATCAGGATTTAGACAGGTAAAAATAATGCGTTTCAGCACGTCTCTAAGCATTCTGTTTTTTTTCTTATAATAGGTCTAAACCATATTTATTCCAAAGGTTTCTATTTTCTACAATCCATTCCATCTGCTCTAATTGTAAGTAAATTTTGGGAGTTTCTTTGTCCCAAATTGATGTTCTCCTCTTTTGTTTGTACTAGTGTAGTGTTTTGAGAGGAACTTAGAACTTTCTATACTTTCTACTTTACAATTAAAGCAGATAGAGTAGACTGGAGTAGACCAATAAACAGACCTCAAGTGTATTGCTGTTATAGTCAAGGTAAATTTGAAAAACGAATGCGCACAAATTATATACATTGCATAATATAAATAGGCACTGGTGGTTTTAAGTTTTCGACTCCAATCAAACCTCATCACATATCGTTTCTGGCTGTGCATTTGCTAGTACAATCAATCATCGTACAAGAGGGCATGAGTATGGATAACTTCTATCCACTTCTATCTACTTGAGCTATCTTAGCTGATGCCATAAACGAGTTAAGATGAAAATACAAGTTTTTTCATGAGTTTACTTAATGTTAAAAAACGTTTCACCACATAGGTAGTCAATAACTAGTGTACATTCACTTGTATAATAAAGTAGGCTATAACATCTGTAAGCTTAAAACAAAGGATAAACAACATTTTTGCTTACTTACACCTGATGTAGAAGCTAATGTAATTACATTAGTGACTGTAATATAGAGAATCACGACAAGTTTAGCGCATTTACTTCATTTCAGCGTGTGATGAAGCAATGCCAACTGAAAATTAATTATTCCGGTTCAATAATGAAAAACTCTGAAACAGAATGCAACTATACACTTTAATCATGAAAATTACCTTAGTATCTCATAGTCACAATGCACGTATACGACCTACATAAAGGTGCATCGGTTAGCGCGAACGATAAATTACTTGGGAAAACATTGCCAACTGTTACAGTCATACAACACAACTGTGTATGCATTATACGTAATACCTGTACCATGATTACTTTTTGCGGACATAACGTGTTTTACCTGTACACAAAAGAAAAAAAACAAATTGTATGTTCTAGGTGTTTCTTTTGGAGAGCTTAGACTATTTCACGAAATTATTAGTAGCACCAAACATACATGTTCTATAATTATTAAAAATACCGTCAAACTACACACAATATCCAATATCTAATATAAGTTATATTAGAGCATAATTACATTGAAAATCTACCAAGTAATTATCATGAGACCAAATCATTCTACGACGATGGTCTTCTAGACTGGTATTCATTCATAATATTTCTGTAGGCTCGTTTCTTTGGTCTTGATTTCTTTGGTTCGCATCAATTTATCGTCTTTCTTATAACATTAAATGCTGCTATTCATCAACCATCTTTGTATTAGGTAAGGGTGACAATACACTGCAACCTAAAAGATTTGCTGAACCACTTATTCCTTCTGGAAGAACTGGTTCTTTAATTCTGTTATTTCTAAAGGTGGAGAAAGTTAGATGGTCTAGTGAACTGCTAAAACAGCAATATACAGATGCTTGCGGCGTGTTTAGGAATAACAGGAGTAATGAGGACTACTCTTACAGTAGCAATGGAATGTCTCCAAGACCTCCCTCTTCTGCATTGGAAATAATGGGGTAGACAAGAATGGGGCATCTGAGATTGTAGAACCTATCAAGTGGCAGATATACAGGATTGGGACACAATAAAACTGAGGGCACTAGGAAACACACATTAGGGAACCGAAGGAAAAGAAAAAGCTGATAAGTTAGCAAAGCTGTTCTAGGGATATCCAAGAACACAGCACGAGAGCAAGTTGGGCAAAACAGAGACATAAAGAACATTGAAATAATACAATCAGGCAAATTATTGGAAACACTTTTATGAAAAGGGCCGTCAAAACGAGGAACCTCAATAGGAATCATCTTCACACAGTAGTAGGTCTCCGAAAAGATTTTTGGCGAGCCGCAGATAAATCCAAAGCATTCAGTCAGCCAGAAACCTGTACAGACTAGTACAGGGTACCAGGATATTGAAATTACTGGCATGATTCAATGGGTAGCGGAAATAGGACATTAAATGCAAAAAGTCAAGAAGCTGCAGTATTTTCGGAGCTTTCCATGTCAAACGGCTTTGCTGTTCGAGTTCATATGTTCTCAGTTGTAAGACATTTGAGTTGCACAGTGTGTACAGTTTGGAAGGTAGATAGGTAGATGTTTCATCTTATTCCCCCTAGAATGTATATTCTGCTTCCTGGATATTGTTGAGTTGATGCATTGTATAAATCTCTTATGGTTATAGGTTATCAGAAAAGTTTTGTTTCCTCATTCGCTGGAGATCTTCCCAATGTTCTCTGCTTTACTTCACTTTTGGTGTCTCCAGTATTGTGTTGTCCAGGGTTCGGGTTCTAGAGAGGTGTAGAAGTGTTGTTCGCTCTATTTTATAAAAATTTTGCGTTACTTTATTTCCTTCCACTTCTGAACCTGTAGAAGGGTGATAATGTTTGTTTTGCTTAGCCTGCATGACTGTTTTATTGTTCCTATTCAAATCAAACTAAACTTGATTACATGTGAGATCAGCGACTTCATGGCTGTTCCGTCATTACTGAACTAGGCTTATCATTCTTCTAGGCCCATATATTCTTATTCTAATTCCCTCAGCCATCTATCCATTTTCAAGATGTTGTTTTGATCTCACACGCTCTAGAAGCTATTATTCAAATATTCATTTAAAAATAATATATAGACTCACATTGTTTATGGTTCAGACAGTAGGCATAACTACCTCAAGACTACAGCAACTTAGGACTGTAGTTATTTAGATTGATTTTATTTCTACACTGTTTTAAAATAAGTATGTAATGTAAGCTTGTCGAAACACCAAAGCACCTAAATTAATTTTTTTCATTAATTACTAATTATATTACTTTGCAATGCGACTTACACTAACCAATTTTAATTAAAGAAACACAAAACAATAATACTTACATAGTATGAATATGTGCACAAAATCAATTTCAAAATATTCCATTTTATTTAGTTACCTAAATCTATATCGCTGGTTTAGCAAGTTTGATGCTAGAATGAAGACTTCAGCTCATATTAACTATAATATTGCATTTTCAACTGTAGGAGGCTTTAAAATAGCAATAACTAGGACGGTTTTTAAATTAACCTTGTTAATAAAATACACCTACATATTAAGCAATGGCAAATAACATTTCGGCAGTTAAAATTTTCTCGAGGTCCATAATAGACACGGAACGAAATTTAACTTTAAAATATACCGAAACGTTTTGCTTCTCCTCGTGTTGCCATGGCAGCCGTTTAGTAAAGTGTACAAGCAGAGGGAAAGTGAGATGAATAAATACAGCGTGTTTTGGGCCGGAGAAAGGGGAGGAGAAAGTAGGAAGGGATGTAATTGTGTTCGTGGCGATGCAGAAGATTAGGGCTCGACTCGGTCGGAACATTTATCATGAAAGCTAAACCAGAGTTGAGCGCCGGTCACAACCGAAACCATTATCGCTCCGACTTCAAAACAACTTTACTTTTTTTTTTCCTTGACGTTTAACTTACTTTAAATTTTGAGCTCAAAGATGGCGCAGTAGACATATTAGGTATACATATAAATGACTTTTTTACCTTTTTTCTTCTGGTTTCAGGAAGCCGATGGCCAGAAAACTAACAACGGAATTCAGTATCGATTACAGCTTCTCTACGCAAACGGTAAGCTTCTAGATAATATGAACTTTAGTTGGGTGGAAATGTGCGAGAATAGCGAATTTCTGTAGTCATGCTTCTATATATAAATTAAGATTAACTGAACTCAAACTATTAAGTAGCTTTAATGTTGTTGTGGCATACTTATGATTAAAAATGTTACAAAACAAAGCACTATTTTAAAGTTTCCAGTGTACTTCGTGTTTACAATACAACATATCAGCACTGCTTAAAAGAGTAATATGATATGAAGTAAAACAATTAACACGATAGATCCTAAGTTTTGTAGATTTTCGCACTATTAACGATAATAACAATACATCAAAAATATTATGACGAAAGAAAAGGTGTTATAATAAGGTATACTTTTAAAGCAAGCAATTCAGCTTCTTTTGCCAAATTAATAAAAAAATACATTTTTATCAAGAAAGCAGTCTAATGGTACCATTATTTGCCCATACCTTACACTGAAATAGTTTACGAAAACTGAAGTGGTGAATATTGGAGGTAAGGTCTTTCATATTTTGACAAAACAAGCAAGTAGGTGGCTGCAGTGAACAAAGACAAATTCACAAAAGACCAACTGAATAAGGAAGACAATTAAAGGCTACTGATCGATTATTATAGACTAAATAAGCATGTGCATACCATAAACTTCTTCAAGGATGCCAACTAATAATTTTATCATCATGAAGGGGAAACCCCAGTTTATGTTTTTTGTCAGTATGATGGCTTACCAAAGACAAGTCTTCTAATATTCCTGCATTGAGCTAGAAGAGCCTAATAACAGATAGCTACGTAAAAAGATTGCTCTAAAAGGATGATAGATGTAACTAAGAAAGCAAAAACAAAGAGCGTCTCCAATTATAAAAAGAATCGCAATAAACTTCAAAAAGCCTGCTAACTATTACTTATAAATAGCTTAGTAATTGAAGCATCTCTTCAGATATTTAATTATCTAGGCAATAGCTTGTTACTTTTATAAGTTAAAGTTAATGAAAGTATAAAGTAGCACCAGCAGCAAAAGTGGCAAAACATCAGGTGTTTTTAAATTAGTAAAAGTTTTACCTATATTGAACTCGGGAAAATATTAACTTAATCCTATAATTCACTCAAGCATTGTACTGAATTGTATTGAAAGCTGTAGTAACATAATGATTTGATAGTTAATTCTATTCAGAATGACTTCTTAAGCCTACTGTAGCGTGAAGTTCAAGGCCTTAGAGTATCTTACTCCGGGAAACCTTCCTCAAATCCTCCAGGAAAATGACAGCCACCTTAAAGATGTTGTGATACTTTTACACTCAAGTTGACTTGGTTCTTGGCGTAGCTCATATAACATTTTGTGAAAAATACTCTTTCACAGAAACTAAAGCTGGGAAAGTTGCCCAACCTTGGATTACTTTGTGATAGATAGTCTAGTAGTTTACAAGCTAATTATAGAGTCCGGGGCCAGAGGAATGTTTTCGTGGTTTCCCTCACTCTTTGGCAAATTTTGAGAGGTGAATAGCTTAAGAATGTAACTGGCGAAAGTTTTTGGTAGAGGCATTAATTATTATTACTCTCTATTTTGTTCAGGAACTAAAGCCCGAATTTGATATACTAAATCATAAGACAATAGCAGAATCTGGCCCCGGAAAAAGGAACTTAAGAGCACCCTCTCTTGCAAAAATGTTTGCCATTTTACTTCCTATAATGTTATAGTAACTTAAGGTTCCCTTTAGGTATAGATTATTTGTTAACCGCTCCAATGTATCTAGCATGGTTTTATATATCATTGCTGTCGAATGTAACGAAAGTAACCGAGCCCGTTATTCGTCATATAGCTAGGTGTATACACATGCTGACTGTGCAATATGCAAGGAGTTTGAATCCAGATGATCATTTAATGCCATTGATGGGTGGAAGTGATTTCTTCCATGCTAGTCATTCTTACAACTTTTTTTGTAAACCATTGATTCATTGCTTCATTCTGAAACTCATTCTTAAGTTTTAACACTTTGAAAAAAAATTATCATGAAGGGGTAAAGATTATATATTTTTCAAGTAAATACTTCAAAATAGTAATTAGTTCAGTTAGGTAACTTTAATTACACAATTTTGAAAAAAAATGTACTATGGAAACAGAGATGTTGATAACCCAGGAACTTGTTGTTGTTGAATTTGTACAATAAAGCATATTTACTGTACACCAATTTTTGTACTTTCATTTTTAATAATAATAATAATATTCATTTATTGTCCAACAGACATACATCCAATTACAGAACAATAATATAAATGATAAAAACTAAGAAAAATAAAACAAATTCTAATTAAAATAAAATTTAAATTCAACTTATGTATTTTGTAAATAACTAAAAAAGCTACCAATAATAATAAAAAGAAAAAAAAAACAAAAAAGGTAAACATTTAAAGTTATCCAAAAATATCCGAAAGCAGCAGATTCGCATTTTGGCACATCATAGTAATTGGCGCTCGGGCTAAGACATTCGTACGGGCTGTTGGGATGTAAAAAGTCTTTTTCTAATTAGATGTTGTAATGAAGCTAAAACAAAAGACGACGCAGTGCTGATATGGCTATTACAGCGTATTGTGCTGTAATGAGATATTAACGTGGTGGGGGGCACTCTTGCCGGAACGTAATATAGGCGATTAATGTGCAAATTAGAAAAAATACTGTAAAAAACGTATTAATTAATTTATGCAAAAAAGCAGCTGAGTATTGCTCACGTCTCTTTGCCAAAGGTAAAATACGAAGCTCATTCACCAGATGATCCAGATTTGCCCCTCCTTCAGGATAGTTTCCAGTTAGTCTAAAGGCTATATATTTCAAAAATCTGCGTTGTATACGTTCTATGGTTTGAGAATACGTCACATACATCGGATGCCAGACTATACTCGCATATTCTAGTTTAGAAACAACAAAGGTACAACATTTTCATTAGAGGGATATCCGTAAACTTCTTACAAGTACGTATAACAAAACCCAATGCTGACGCTGCAGATGTGCAAGTTGTAGTTATATGCGAAATAAAAGTTAATTCCGAGTCAAATAAAATTCGTAAATCGGAGATGGTCTTAAGGGACACTAACGAAACATCCTTCACTTTATAGACGTTAGTAGCTGGAGACATTCTTCGTGAGTAGGTCACAGTAAAACATTTGGCAATATTCAATTTAAGTCCATTGTTGTTACACTATTTGGAAATCGTGTCCAGATCATATTGAAGTAAATCGCATCACTTCCATTAGTGATGACAGAATACATTTTTAAATCATCTGCATACGCTAATGCAGGGCAAGTTAAAGGTGCTAATAGATCATCAATATATAATACAAAAAGAAGTGCGCCCAAGTTAGAACCTTGCGGCACACCAGCGGTAGTAACATATTCAAAAGAATGATAATCATTGTAGGACACATGTGTTGTTCTATTTTCTAAGTAGGACTTTATAAGCAGAATAAAGGAAGACGAGAAACCAAAAGCATTAAGTTTTGTTAATAGAATAGAATGATTGATTGTATCAAACGCACGTGAAAAATCTGTGTATATAACATCAACTTCACCACGGTTTTCTAGGTGCTCACTGAGATATTACGTCATCGTTACTAAGTTGGTAACGGTTGATCTTCCTGACATGAATCCATGTTGAATGGGAGATAAGTAAATTTTGACGCTGTTATATATGGAATCATACAATACTTGCTCAAAGATCTTGGCTAAGTTAGAAATAGGTCTATAATTTTTAATTTGGCTGACATCGTCTTTTATAAATACCGGCACTACTTTCGATATCTTCCATCGGTTTGGAAACGTATTCAATGTTAAAGATAAATTTAAAATTATGGATAAAGGTTTAGCGAATGATACCCTGCAGTTTTCAACAATGAAGGCTGGCACACCCCAGATGTGAGTTTATCGGGAAAACGAACCATTATATCTAAAAGATTAAGGTTTCATATCAGCATTGCTTCCTAAAAATGCGACTTCTAAGTGTAAAAAAGTGTATAGTGAGAATCTCAAACTTGTCAAACACTTACCACGGTAAATAATAATACGACAACTTCATTAACATCAAACAACAATCGGACAGGGCTTGTTATGTAAAAAACAATTAAATTAATTATTTTACACTCTCATTTAAGGGACAATTTAATTATCCCGTCGCGTACAAAATACTAACTAAAGGGAAATTTAAATGCACTGCGCTTCCCTCTCGTATACCATATCAAACCATATAAATGTACTATGCCTAATTTGGCCGATCTGATTGACTGTAGAGATTAATTATGTACCTAATTAAAAGACTAAGTTCGCCGCAGGTAACCGTAATTCTTTATGCACGTCAGTCGGTGACCACTTCCTTTTATGTAATGCACCTTACCGTGCTAAAGTGTAAATAGTGTTTTTCCGAACGATTATATAAGGAAAGGGACGGCCTGTGTAGACCGCTAACAAGAATAATTGACAAATGATAAACTACTAGTGAAACTCCGTAATTAATTAATTACGCCTTTGTTGCTTCGGTGTTTGTTTAAAATTCTGCCTGTACGTCCCCTGATGTCCGGCCTTGCGGCTTGTTGTTAGAAATTGGGCGGTTTTAAGACCTAGAGGGATATTCTTGAGAAAGGAGTGGTTTGGAGGCGGCGGCGAGCTGCGGTTTTCTTAGTTCGGACTTCTGGGCTGTCGGGACCTACGGTTGTTGTGCTTGGAAACATCTTAGACCGCAACATATAACAAGATTATCTCGGTTACTCGAAGAAACCGCTTGTGCAACGGAAATTTTCATCTTACCACCGTAGTAGAAATCGTTAATTAAGATCAAGATTAGGAATAAACAATTTTAAGTTAAATTGCAGGCGTGCTCAACCTCAATTTTAGTTATTAAAAATTCAAATACATAAAAAGTAAGGCAGAAATAAAAGAAAGGGATAAGGAAAAGTTCAACAAGCTCTTAACTATATGAAAAATAATTAGGTACTTATGCAATAAAAGACATTTGAAGACCACAAAACCATTGTTGATTCTTCTGGCATGGACGAATTTACAAAGAAATAGTGGAGCTGGTTTAGACCTGATAGACGATATATTTAACCTCATGTCGGTAAAAAGTATGGTGGGAGAAAAAGAGATATAATTAACCATTATAAACTTAAAGAATGCCTATGATCTATATCACATATCAAGTTGTGGGCAGCAATGTAACAAAAACAAATCAGCCAAGTCATCACAGATGCTCTACAAAAAGTAAATGAGGAAGACAAGGGTCAAATTAAGCAAGGAAACCAGTTATCGAGACCCTCTAGCACAAATAAGAGTTTAGAACAATGCTGTCCAAGATCGCCAATATATTCTAAATAAATATTTAAAAGATAGGCAGAACACGTAAGAGTAAAGCAAATAGACCGAACACATATTGATTTTAGCAGAAGACATGAATGATGCCAACTGCAAAATCGGAAAGCTTAACGATGAGTGCAAACTAAGGTGGTGTTGATTTTAGAAAACAAACACAATACAGCCTTGTTATTGAAAGAAAGTGCAAAGGTTTAGTTATGATGAAATATAATTACGCCCACAACAAACATCTTGGAGTAGGAGCAACATGAGGCGGAAAGAACGTTATGGAGATAAGAATAAAGATCAGAGGAAGAAAAATAATAATACATAAAATTATGAATAATAAACACGAATTTATCCTATTTTGAAATGTTACGACATATATGAAGCTGAAGTATATCCATACTTCAAAACTGGCGGTAGAATTACAGGAACAAAATACCAAAATCTTGCTAAATCAAGAATTGGAATATAGGGGGCTGCATGAGGAGGAAAATAAGTATATTGACTGACAGCCAGGCTGCTATCAGGGCAGTCTCGAACACTGTAACTAGGTCAAAACTAGTTAGAGACTGCAAACACTCCCTCAACTCACTGGCACAGGATCACACGGTGTCGCTGATTTGGGTGCCGGGACATGAGGATATAAAAGGCAACATAATAGCTGACGAACTAGCCAAGGAGGGTTCCCAAAGTCACTTCATAGGTCCAGAGCCCGTATGTGGGATTACTAGGGATTCTGCTAAAAGGGAGATCTGGACCTGGCTGGACAATGCAAGCACAAACAAATGGAGGACGACAGAAGGTCAACTCCAAGCTAAAGCGCTAATAGGGGATGGGGATGCCATGTTCTCTGATAACCTACTTAGACGCAGCAAGAAAGAAGTTAAAACCATTACTGGGCTGGTAACTGGACACTGTCCCATGAAGAAGCATCTTTGCAACACAGGCCGAGTAAGCGAACCGTGGTGCAGAAGATGTGAGCTACAGGAGGAAACGAGTTTACATGTAATCTGTGCATGTGAGGAGTTGAAAGCACTCCAGCAGAAACATTTCAGATACTTTATAGAGAACACCAAGCTGCTCGAGTGGAAGTAAGAGTTTTAATAGGGACGGTACAATGAGCACCTAGCTCAAGTGCCTGGACTAAAGGTGTCCACCTAACTTTATGAATGAATGAATAAATGTAAGTAGATAATACAATTGTTAAATAAACCTGGAGAAAACACCTACTTACAATCTCATGAAACAAATGAACTAGAATAGAATACCTACAAAGGCTTTGGAGTAGATACCATACTAGAGAAGGAGTAAAGGCAGATCAAGATTGGAATGGCAGAGAAGAAAACATAAAGATTATCATACAGAATAGATAGCTCAAGAATGGAGACTAGGAAAATGGAGTGAGGTAGTTCTAACTGCGTCAAATTCACTGCGATCAAATTTAATTAACTGAATACAATATATATTGGTTTTTTTTTCTTTTAATAATATGAGTTGGTGTTTAGGTCATTTCCATCGTGTGTGAGATTATTCAAATACAATGTTTCGGCAGTGTTTCTATTAACTCCTGTTAGGTCGATTCCAACTCTGAAAAATTGGCGAAAAGTGTAATGTAAATGTATAAACGATGGAAACAGCCCAAATATCAATTCATACTCTAATCCATCGTTAACAATTACATGCAATGTGTTTGTACAACAAAACAAGATTTTCAAGTTTTGCAGAAAGAAAGGATGAAATATAGAATCAGAGAAAGTAAGAAATTTCATAGAAACGGTGATAGAAATGATTTGAGAAAGAAAATCCAACTGTTTTGTCATTAGTAATCACATAGCGTATCTTCGTACTTCTTGTAATTATGATGCATATGTTTCGTTTATCTTTCCTAAAGTAATTTAATTTCATTGTTTCAGCACCTCATCGGTTGCGTACGGGTGCAATGCCTCTTAAAGTTTCAAAATAAAATGAGGTGAATAACAGTTTTATTATAGAAAAAGACGTTTCTGTGACATTGATACAACTGATCTGATTAAACTTTAAAAGAGCAATGCTAAGATTTTAATATATTTAAACACTAAAAGAATTACTAAAATAAAAAACAAACTTACTTGAGCAAAATATATTGAGTCCTGCAAACTCTACCTAATAAAACGTTTTGGTAATGCTGCAGTACCTTCGTTAGGCTAGAATTCATATACACTCCGCCAAAAAAGTATCGCATAATTTAGTTTTGAATCATAAAAGTATCGCATAATCTTTGTTTGCAGCATAAAGTTGTAAATATACTTTAATGCGCTCTAAGATATAATTTCTATGATTGTTTAAATAAAATACAGGCCAAATAAAAACAAGAACTCATACTTGAGATTTTTATTAAAACATGAAATTATAATTTTGGAAAGAAAAATGTCATAACAGTAGCTTTTAATACTGAGTATTGCCACCTCTGGCTCTTATGACCGCTCGCATACGGTTTGGCAGAGATTCGATTAACCTCCGTATATAAGCCTGACCCAAATTCTCCCACTCGTCACGGAGAGCATTTGCTAGTCCATGCAGGTCCGCTGGGGCAACATTTTGGGTTCGTATCCGTCTGTGAAGGAGGTCCCACACGTGCTCGATAGGGTTCATGTCCGGACTTACCGCAGGCCAATCTAAAACTGGAATACCAACATCGTTAAGGTATTCCTGGACGATTATTGCAACATGCGGTCGTGCATTATCGTGCATTAACATGAATTCGTTTCCTATAATTGGCGCATATGGTACTACATGTTCTTCTAAAATGTCCGTTATATACCTGTGGGCAGTCAGTGTACCTCTGTCTACTGGTACTAACTCTGTACGACCTGTTAAACAGATGCCTCCCCAAACCATAATAGAGCCACCAGCGAAATTAGGTCTAGGTCTGATATTACACTGCGAATAGCGCTCACCGTCTCGTCTGTACACTAAGATACGCCTATCTGAGGTGTAAAGACCAAATCTTGACTCATCTGTGAAGAGTATATTGGCCCAGTCATTAATGTTCCAATTTACATGTTCTCTGGCAAACCTTAAGCGAGCCACTCGGTGGTTCCTAGTGAGACGAGGGGCTGTTACAGCTACTCTAGCTCTTAATCCACTCTGTCGTAACCTATTCCGAATAGTTTGAGTACTCACACGAGTATTTCTGACTCTAGCCAAGTCGTTCTGCAATTGTCTCGCAGTTACATGTCTTCGACGTAATGCTTGTAGTAGTAAATAGCGGTCATCTTGGCGAGTAGAACATCTTGGACGACCTGGTACAGGTCTTCTACTGTAAATGCCTGTTTCCCTATATCTGACTACGGCTCTAGAAACACTTGACTGATTGATGTTCATCAAATTAGCAACGTATGCTTGAGATCGTCCATCTTCGATTAAAGCAACTATAGCAGCCACTTGTTCTGAAGTTAAATTGCTCATTTTAGTTTTAAAAGCGTTGGTACAGAACTCTGACTTCGCACTTTAAAATTTGTCCGTATAGGAAGACTTTCAATAAACAACTGAGCAAACCTTACACATATGCATTTTTCTAAATGTGTTCTTTTAGGAAAAAAATAAAGTAAAAACGCGAAGTTCCATTATTTTGTTAGTGTTTTTATAGTTCACATACACGAGGCAAACTTTTTGTGAACGTATAAAAATATCTTGGTTCATAAATGCCCTTTTTTAGTTTATGCGATACTTTTTTGGCGGAGTGTAGTTGTTTGGGGCATATTAAGATATTTTGGTTGATGGCATATAAATTCAATTCTTTTCATGTTTTCAACAATATTAGATTGTTTGCACTTAAATGAATCATAATTTTATGTCTAATAAAAAATTAATCCAGAAACAGCAAACATAGGTACATATGTAGTATGCAGAATACAACGAAGAAAAATGCTGATTAAGTGTTTAGTTGTGACTAAATGGAAATGTGCATGAACATTTTTTTAATGCAATGCTAAAGTGAAAAGATTCCTAAGATGCCACATAAACCTATTTCGAGACTAATTACATTTATAGTTTCTGAAAGCGAAACCGACTAATCGAAAGACGTAAATATATCGTCCTTGTATTAAATGTAGGTTCCGTAAAGATTTTCTATAAAGTACGCAAGTGTATGTAATATGTAGCGGAATGGTGCCATATCTCCTTTACCATAGCACACCTCACTCAGCGGCCTCCCTCAGGAACACTCTTCTTCGCCTTATTTGTAATAAAATAACTCCGCAAACGCTCTCTCAGGAGCGGAAAGATGGCGAACCCTAAGGCCCTACCAGGGCCTGGGCCTTTGTTCTGCCCGCTATCGCGTCATATAACGCGAAGAGCGCGATCACCTTATCTGAGTCCGTTTATGCCGTGTGTTGTTCTACCGCACGGCCTGCGCTATCGAATTGTTTGACGCACGTATCTTATAAAGTTTGATGTTTTATAGCTTTAATGATTTACTGCCTAACGTGGACGTTTAAGATCCCTCAATTTCTCCGCATTAAACTTGGTCGATGATACAGGTTTCTGGTAGAGCGGTGCGTAACAATTAGAGTTTATGAGTTAGGAAGCCTGTAGTAATTAAATGATGTTTGTCTTATATATTATAAATAAGATTCTAATTTATTTTCAGGTGTGCGGCAAGAACAAGATATTTACGTCAGGCTCATTGACTCGGTCACAAAACAGGTAAGTTGTAGAATTAGAGTTCAGCTTAATTGATTGAGTAATTTTATCTTCAAAAATAAATAGGATATTTCAAGAATTATTTATTTAAAACTTTAAATTTTGGCTTATAAACGATTGGTCAGAACTACACTATCATCCACGGAAGTTTGGTCAAGGGAGAAAGTTTCACAAATACAAAAAGAAAATTGTAACATGTATTTGTTTAAAACACACCTACGACTTAAATAAACAAAGTATTTGGCACGAAAAATTTCATTAGGAATTTTATGACCCGAACACACGTCTCATCGGCAAGGCAAAGCAGATAAAGACTTTACACTATCTCCTCTCTTCCTCGACGAATCCGTACCTCGCTTGCTCATTAAGAATGTTCCACCGCGATTTTAGTTTCTCTATGAATATTATCGTGACAATCATCGTACAATCAGCAAATACAAGTTTTCGAAATGGCTCATGGTAAATCCATAGGTGTTGCTATACGATCCAGCATAAAAACTTTGTATGAACAAAGTTATGCCAGTGGGCCCATCGGTTAAAGATTAAATCTAGCAGCGAAACAGGCGCTTTGAAAGACAGTTCCCTTGATTCGTTACGAAACGAAATCGTGAAAAACAGCAACAGAAATAGAGGGCCAACTCAATTTCAGAGGTCAGCACCCGATTTCAGTTGCCACACAATATCCCAGGCAAAAGAAAATTAATCGCGAATTGTGTGAGCAGTAATCAACGCAAAGGATGCTTGTTTTTTTGATGAAAAGAATGTTTGAGGAATAAAATTGCAACATACCTTTATTTTATTTTTTTTTGATTTAGTGTTTCGTGGACGGTAGTGTACTATAAGTTTTCTACTGGATATAAATTTCTTTTAAATTTGGAATCTTTGGGGCAAGGCAACTAATTTCCAAATTATTATTTTGACAAGTAGGAATTTGCCTTGTTTAATTAAATGAACATTACCTACATAACTTTGAGAGTTTGGGCATCAAGAGCTAAGATTTCATAAAAGTATAGTCTGAGAAAAGTTCAAATCTAACTGTCAAAATCCTCTGACCGAGTTTCAGATTTGATAGAGCTTCCTTGTATATTTCATCGGTAAGATTTATACCACTGTGTCCGTTAAATCTTAAATTGCACTACCAATACAAAATAGGTGCGGAGATATATTTCAAGAAACAAGCAAAAACAAATTTGTCGCTAAAATATGTACTTACTAGTTAGTAAAATGATCTTAAACGGAAACTAGGATAACTTACAAAAGCAGTAAAAAGGTTTAGGTAAAGGTTTGATATTCATTTGAACTGACAGTCCCTGGTCATATTAATGTGACCACTGGACCTTTTCTGTGTTTATCGTATTTTTGTAATATTTTTGGATATTTAGTGATTCGATATGGCTCTATATCATTATTTTATGGAAATATTTGGTATTTGGTAATAGGTTTTTATCAATGCAATTTAAAGCATCTTTCTCTTCAGGAGTTCCACTGAAAAATATTTTTTTCTATCAAAGTTGTCTTATCAATAATTCCCTTTTTAGAAATTTCTCTTTGAGGAGCTCCCAAATATTCTCAATTAGATTGAGATCTGGTGAGTTACCTGGTCAATCCAAAAGAGATGTTGTTATCTGAGAGAAATTGGTTTACAGATTTAGCAGTGTGACTTGGTGCTCCTTCTTACATAAGGATGCAGTTCTTATTCGAGAACCATTCTTGTAGCTGAGGTATAAGGCTCTGAATCACAATTGTCACGTATTGGTCCTGACGCATTATCCCATTTACGATTTGGAATCTCCCTAGGCCAGATAACCGACCACATCATTATCTTCGTAGGATGTTTCAGTTTGAATCATACAGTTAGGTAAACATTTCTCTGAGGTCTTCGCTGTACAAACTGAATTTTGTTTGAGAGAATTTCAAACGAACTGTCGCCACTAAAGGAAACCTCATTAGAAAGGAAGAACATGTAAAGTTTATACAAATATATAAATTTAAGTATCCAACTTTTCTCCAATCCTTTACGGTAAAGTTTTCATACTTATTTGCCCTTGTTAATCGTTTTTTTTTATATATTTTCTGCTAGAACGGCTTTTGAATAGGTCGGTAGCTGTTGAAATTGAGCTCTTTCAAGCGCCGAGCCGCCGTACTTTTCGCGAGGATACGTCAAGGCTAGCTTCAAATAACTTTGACTTTATGGTTTCGTTGTTTGCTCTTCTATTATTTCGAGCGATCGGGGTCAATCTTCGTATGCCACGTAGAGTCATGACGAGCTTTCGACCACAATTTCTCGCACGTCTTAGTATTAAATTTTATGATTCTGTAGTTTTCTAGCAATTTTTGCTACGAATATCTTAGAAACGTCAGCTTTTTTAGCGATTTGGCGTTGTGAAAGGGAAATAACGCCTTAATTTCCCATTTTTTCGTTGGAGACAGGTCCTTTGGCCTTCCCATCTCTAACAACAAACAAAAACGTTGGGTGTCAACCAATGTTAAACTTGTACACGACTATGTGGTATATTATAAACGGTTATTCAACCTTTATAGCATACACAAACTATCGTCCATTACACTACTGTACAACAATATTATCTGTGTGGGTACCACACAAAATGCTTGGGTATTTTCAAACAGCTCAATAAACAATGCAGAAACATTTGTTTGTTTGGATGTATTATTTTTTATTTTACGACGTTATAATTTAGTTGTTTAATTGCGCTTTACTCTAAAAATATATATCTTATCTGCGTACTAATTTAAGGGTAAAAGTTTTGTCCAATTAGTTTTGGTGACGAACGCGCCTATCCCTGCGTGACTTGTCAGAAGGGGAGAAGATTGTTCCATGTTACCGGAGCTATATAAGAGCACGTAAAACACAGCCAGTGCTTTAGTATACGTATTCCGGTATGTAAATTATATCGATGGTAATAGATTAAAAGAAATTGTTGTGAATTTTATGTCGGTACGCGCGGGAAACAAGGAAATGCAATCAGCTAATGACTATAGTCCGGGCAGAACTTATATTCTCTTGAACAAGATGGCAGAGACATCATTTACCTGAGTGCCTGCCGATAGACATGCAACGAGCGCTTTCACTTATAAAATGCAATGAATTAGGTATATTAAAATTCTCGATTGGATGTCCCAATTTCAGCCAAGACGAAATTAATTATATTAAATTAACTACCCACTAATTAATTCAATAGTGGGCTAAACATTTAACCTATATGATAATTAACGTTCACTGAAAACAATCTATTAAAAATCTACGTCGCATTTCATTCATTGTGTTTATTTCATGTGCACTAGTTGTCAACATCGCTTCAGTCCGATATTCGAGGTTCACGGCGATTATTTGCCGGTATATTTTTTGAAATGCAAAGAGGTTGTTAGTTGTTTATTCAACCAACAACAGTCTCTCTTGCTTATTCTAGATTAGGAGCAAGCAACGCGAATCTTTCTACAAAAATTTTAATAACTTTTTGCTAATATAAGGGTACTGCAGGACAAAACAGGATCGTTCTTTCAATGAAGTCTTTAACGGCCGACTACACTCAATGGAGTAAGGCAAGTTTATTACGAATGGTTAACTACACAAACTGATGTTAAAATCTGTGCCACATAATTTGGTAACTGAGTTTTGAGAAGTTAGAGTACAACATGAAAAAATCACATGATTGCCAAAGAAAATCGATTTATTATAATAATACAATAAACATAGGAAATTTAGCAATTATAAAAACAATTAAAAGGAATTTTTCTACCGTACAACCTAGAAAACAAAATCTTCAATTATTGGGTATGCGAACTTTAAATTAAAAATATAATTACATGGTGTAAGGAAATAAATAAAATTTGCAAGTATTAATTATATATATAAATTAGCTCTGCGAGCCTAGCTGGCCCATGGCTTGGTTCATCATCTTCTTCCATAACTCCCAGTGCTTTTTCCCTCCATCCGGTAATTTTTAACTTCTTTAGGTCTTGCTCCACTTCTGTTGTCCACCTTGTTTTTGGTCGACCTTTTTTTCTCCTTCCACCTATTGAGCTTGACCTCAAACGTTTGGGTATTCTCGTCTCCATCATCCTTTCCACGTGGTCCATTCACCGCAATCTTTGCGTTCGTATTAGCCCTATTATGTTTGTTTCTTGGTAGAGTTCTTCCAGTTCTTTGTTAGTTCGTCTCATCCATCTATCTCCTATTTTCTTTCCTCCAAATATATTTCTGAACACTTTTCTTTCCCATATCTCCAATCTTGTTTGTTCTGTTTTATTTAACGTCCATGTCCCACACACATATACTACAGTTGGTGTAATTAATGTCTTATACAACTTTATTTTAGCTTTCCTGGAGATATTTTTATTTTTGAATATTCTACTCAGTGATTCTAGACATCGATTTCCCTTCATTATTCTGGCTTCTATTGCTCTTTCAATGTTAGGTTTTCTTGCGAAGGTGGTCCCGATATACACAAATTCATCAACTTCTTCAAACTGGTACACTTTTCCTCTTTCCATGTGCATTGTTAAATATTTTCCTCCTTGAAAGCCATTATCGGTCCATTCCATATACTTAGTTTTTTCTTCATTTATGTAGAGGCCCATTGTTATTGCCTTTTCTTCTAACCTCCTAGCCACACTTACTAGTTCTTCTCGACTTCTTGATAAATTACTAGATCATCTAAACACTGGTGCTTCCTATGATAAACAATCCAACTTCTATTAATATTTGCGTCCCCCATAATTTTCTCCAGTACTAAATTAAAAAGCACCGGCGACAGTGGATCTCCTTATCCCACTCCTTCCCTAATTTCAAGATCTTTTGACATTTTGTTATTTATTCGCACTACACTGTGTGTTTCTTATAATGTTATTTTTATCATATTTATCAGCTCTCTATTTACTTTCAATTCTTCTAAGGCTCTGTATAGTTGCTTTCTCTTTAGGTTATCATATGCTTGCTTGAAATTTATCAATAATGCCATCGTGGGTTTTTCATATTGATAACTTCCTGCTTGGATTTGTATGTGTGTTGCCAATATTTTGTAGGCTACGTTTAAAAGTGAAACGCCTCTATAGTTGCAGCATTCACTTTTATCCTCTTTTTTATGTAGTGGAGTTATGTTAAGTATTAATTATTAATACAAAAAACACAAAAGGAAAATCTAAAATTTAATATTTCTTCAAAATGATGCTGACCAATCTTAGCTTATTTTTGCTGTTGTTGAAGTTGTGTTTTGGTTCTATCATATCAATAAGCAAAAAACTGAGATAATGATCTTAGTTTCTTGCTTCTTGATTTTCAATTCCATTTTCTTAGCTTCCAAATAATGCTTTCAAATAGCGCTTTAACATTATTTAATGGTTGGAATGATTGTAACTTTTCATTAGCAACAAATATACATAAAATATCTATATTTCAAGATTTACTCCCCTACATATTTAGAGATCGGCTAGAAAGCTTATGATACAAATCTAATGAGAGTGAAATACTTCCTGTGCTATCCACGGGAAACCCTCCTACCCATGGGTCGCGTGGCGAACACGCGCAAGGCAATCACGATTACCAGATGTTATCAACAGCACGAGATTATCCTCTGCAGTCGATGCATAAAAGGAATATCGTTGGTAAATAGGCCACAACGGCAACAAAGCAGAAAAAGCAGAAACGTCTCTGCTTTTCGCGTGAAGTTTCCCGACACAACTCGGAAGAGAATTCGAGAAAATGGGAAGAAGAGCGGGAGGGCGGAAGCTTGACGCGTTTAAGTTCTTAAATTTAATTTTAGTCAATCAGCCGACTTCGGGACGGTTTGAGGTAAAATTTAATTTCGCGCTCGTCGAATTTACAAGGAGAGAGAGACCCCGGGAATCATCTCCGTGAGTGAACGGCTGAGTGAATGAATGAACATTAGGATTCGCGCGAGTCTGTTTCTTATTGCATAATTCATTTAATTATTTCGCTTTAGGAGGTACAATGTTCCGCTGATACCGGTTGCGATCTCCTGGTGTCGGAACAACACATTGGGTGTTAATTCCATTTACCCTCGTTTGTTTGACCTTTTCAGACTTAATTTCATTTAGCGTTTCCTCGCGCGCGCACACGTAGCGCGCGTTCGCGCCGGAACATACCCGGATCCTATGAAATTTCCAATAGCGATTACAAATTTGCGAAATTTAAAGACGACTTACACGTTTAAGAGAGTGGAAATTAATTCCTCGATTACTTACGTTTTGACGCTAGCTTCTAATTTAATAAAAATACTGGTATATTTTTGTGTAGGCAGAAGTGAAGGAGAACTGTAATAACTATATGCGTTTATCCTTATGGGGAAGACGCTCTCACTTCTGTACCATTTCCTCAGCCTCTAATTACCTTTTCAATATGTTCTTCTTTTGCATATTCGAAATCGTCCATAGAATCAATGTACGATAGTATTTTTTTTTTAATAAATACAAGGATATTTGAAGCAACTACCCCAATATAGAGAATCGACATTCTCAATTGCACTTGTAAAATTTCACGAAAGGCGAAAGTCGTGCCAAATGCGCACTACGAGCATCGTTCAAGAACAAGAATTACCTAAGAGAATAGCATAACCTCATTAAAGCTTCACATCACTAAAGAGCAACTGATATTTAGCAAACACTTGACTTTAGTCATAGAAGTTGCAGTATCGAAAAGTTGCTGGTCAATGTCTTCAAAAGTTGTATAGAATAAAGAACAGAAATGCATGAACATGTAGAGAGGTTTCTGCATCGATGTTCTTTGAGTTATGCTTATCCAGCGATAGGATCGATAGTTTACGTTTTGTATCGTTTATAGTCCTCAAAGAAATTCTTTGTCAAAAATTTACTAGCGTCTTTAATAATGTTGATTCTCCAGATTGTCCTTGCAATCTATGCTAGATTTTATCAGGCATAATATTTTCATTTATAAGAAACGTTGTACAACAGAAGAACGGATTTTCTTTCAACAATTCTCACAGTTGGTAATCTTGGCTTGAAACTCTGTCCAAATCGGTTATTGTGCCTCCACTATGAATCAGATACTCTTCGCAGACTATCACTGGTTACAAAAAGAAAGACCGGTTTGTATTTTATCGACCTATGCATTAAATAAAACAGAGGAATAACAATACTTATTTCCTTCAATAATAAAAAAGTTGCTTGGGTTCTTTCATTAATTTTTTCCTCAAAATTTCTTAATATTTCACTACCTAGCATAACTTTGAATTTGCATAAATCAAGTATACATAAAAGGCGACTCCACTATATTCACTTATTTTGTTCTATAGACGATTCTACGCATTTTTTTCTTTAAGAAAATTATTTAGACCAATTGATTTGCACCCGACAAAATGGTCCCGAAGGGTGGAAAGTGCGATTATTCAGGAAAAACAAGAAATTAGAAGAATCTGCAATCTTTAGGTTTTACTGACACTGAATTTAAGCAAATGATTATTTATTAAGCAGCCCTGTACTAACCCGGTGGTGTAAGTGATGCACAGCACATAGAGAGGGCAGCCAAAACAGCAAGCAGACGCAATATGACATTAACCAAAGAAATTCTTTATGTAATCATTATAATCATAGTTGAATTTTTCGTAGCCTTTTTTTCTTTTATTAATAACTCCAATATTAGCGGAAAATTTAGGCTTTATTATATACTTGTTTATTTGTTTAAAAACTTTTCGGCATTATTTTGTGCCTTCATCCATTCCCAGCCTGACATAGAAGACAGTTTGTGGCAAGTTAGTCCCGCTGGCGCATAAAAGAAAAATAAAATTGAGTGCTATTGCAGTTAAAGGAAGTGCATTTTAATATCTTTCTAATTTCGTTCCTCTCATTTTAGATCTTCTGATAGCAAATTCGCTGAAATAATTGTTAAATAGGTCAAGCAAAGTCCCTTCAATTTAAAAGAGCAAATAATTTGATAGTTGCAAATATTTAGCAAAATCACGTAGATATTTTTCATAAACCAGAATGGAAAAACAGACGAGTGAGACAATTAGTGAGAAGAATAAAAGTTTCAAACACTCGCTCCCAGCAGTCGGGTTAGGCGGGCCAGCGCTGCCAGGATAACATATTTAAGCGCCTGTTAGATTCACCGAATCCCACACCGGAAGTGTTATCCCCGATGGTTGAAATTCACGGCGTACAAAGTTCCAGAAATATGCACTTCTGTTCTCGTTAAAATTACATTAAAACACCAGGGTTTTACATCAGACGTACAGGCATAAAATACAAGGGTAAAACCGGGATTGCATAAATATTTCAAATAAAAAAAAAAAAAACGAAATCCGTTCCGGAGTTGCTTACTTCCGATTGACCCGATCCATTATCACTCCGTAATTTTTAACATGGTTTATCAATTCGCTCAGTTCGACTCAATTTCCTGTTGACGTGCGTCGATAAAAATTTTATAATTTGAAACGATGGACGTCAATATTTAAAAGGTGCCCCTTCAATAATTTAAAATAGAATGGGCAAATGCCAACTACGACTAGCGGTACAAATTTCATGAACTTGTACATGTGCATCATTTCACCTCTTCCTTTCCCACCACTGTGTACTGCGCGCGTAAAAAGCGCCCCATGTAATACGTTATTTAAATACGTTTGTACGAATATCGATGTATTTTTGAATTTCGGCATAAATGAATATACATACAACCAGACAGTGGACGTTCACATATGAAAATTGTATCGAATCGTTACCTGATTATATCGATTTTACTGCCTACGGCGATATTCAGTCCAAAACTGCATTTGCAACGCGTTGTTACCGACAGAGTTCTAAACTAATCTACCATTTTTACCTATTCATTAGAGCTTCACATTTTATATAAAATCAAATACTATAATTGTAGAAGGAGCTCCTAATTGCTAAGAAGCAATACCTTGTAGTAGAAGGAAACGTTTAATATTTAATACTTCATTTAACTTCATTGTTCTGTTCTCACACTGATAGAAAAGTTTCTTTCACTCAAGGCAAATATACTTTGCACCAAAGAAACAGAGTCAATTAATTACTTGAAAAAAAGTGTACCTATTTATTACTTGTAATACCTGTTATATAAATGTATAATAATGTATATGAAAGTTATTTGCAAGTGAAATTTATGGGTTTAGACGGGGATATGGAAGTTGCCGATGTAAAGTCACATTAAGGTTTCCAACAACTCTCCCAACTATGGTATATGCAACCCAATTTTGTGCAAGCATTTAAAATCAAAAGAAGAAAGATTTGTTCAATCAACCAACCATTTCCATATAAGCAAGTCACTTATGGATGAGATCAATTCCATATTTCTATGGATACTATTGAGAGATCTCAAATAAGTCAAGAGAACTTTATTACAAGTACAGCTGGCGAGTAGCACAGCGCAGTTTATTCTATTAATGAAAAATTTCAAAGAAGTTGTAGAAAATATAAAGTCAAGACGATTCTTTTTACCAATTCCATATTCATTAGCTGACAGTTAGAACCATTTTTAAGCCAATAAAACAAAATGCTTTTACTTCTTGCTGCCCAGCCCCTTAAACCGCTCATGCGTTATGGAAACGAAATCAACTTCCAAGACATGAATAAAGCAATCACCTCGTTGTCTCTTAAGTCAACAACCAAAGCATATAGGATTTAACGAATTTATGAGAAAGGATGACCTTGAGTCTGGTATCTTACAACAAATAATTACGCCCAATAAATTGTTCATGTGGTTTGAAATATATGGGAATCCAAACAAAAATAAGATAGGTAAAAATAATCTCGGGAATTAAACTTCATCACACATCACTGGGCGAAAAATATGGCTAGATAAGCTGTAATCTGGAATCACCTTAATGTGGCTATAAACTGCTAAAAGAAATAGGAAATCATTAGGAAAAACTTGACAGCAGGAAATGGTTTAGTGCAAGGTTTTTGGAGTGTTTATGGAGTAGAATATATTCCAAATTTCCTTACCTACAATTAGAGAGGATTTATTAAATTTTAATTAGATTGGAATTGGGCGGGTTATATATGTTAATTTTCGTCGCGTCCTCTACAGGTCTGCCGTGATCGTGTTTATCTTAGGAGACGCTCTGTAATTTTGCTTTCTTAATTAAACAATTATTTTTTGGGAGTACTTACTTTATATAGATATCTTCTCTAGAGCTCTTCGATCACACTAGTTGAAAGCTTGATCTTGGGCAAACACCATAATGGCACAGAACGTAGACTGGTATTTCCTCATTATGTTGGCAGAATCTGTAATTGGTATGTTTTCTTAAGCCTATGATGTGAATATGGTTATTTAATCTCCAGTTACAAGCCAGTAGCACTACTATCATTTTAACAGTATTTATATATTTCCTCGAGAGGTCACTTAGAAAATCAGGTCCTTGTGCCTTCTTAAGAACTGCTTTGTCTGGGGTTTGTTTCAACTAGTGTTTAGACCGCGTTATTCGTAATTTGGTAGTGCCGAAAGAAGAGCCAGCTCGAAAGGTATTAACCGTTCCCTAGTCTCACTCAGGGGATCCATTGAGAATACCTACTTATATGCCTTTAACAAAATATAATGGTTTATTTATACCTTGTAATAATCTACCAAATCTGGTCAAAATATAACAAAAACATGTATAGCTTTTGATCTGTTTTTCTTTTGACATTGCGAAACGATTCTCCCGAGTTTTGAACCCGCAAAAGTTTATCAATTAACCAAAAGCCCTTATAAATACGTCATTATGATTTCTCACTAATATAACATTAAAAAGAACTTCATTAGGAAACATGTCAATCCACAGTAATTTCTGAGGCGTCTCACACCGCACCAGTCTGTTCATACTTATAAATTAATTATTCATGTCAAGAGTGCGAAAATACCAACCCATAATTATATATCACTATTAACATGTTATATGTGTAAGTATGTGCTGCGTGTTTAGACGTAATGCTGTTTAGCAAGATAAAATACAAAGAGAAATCTGAAGCTTATGGTTTATGTAGTGGCCGAGTAGCCAATTATCAAGGATTTATTACAGTAAGACTAATTTAGGACAGGCATGCGGCAGGTGCCCGGATTATAGCGAGGTATACGCCACTAATTCCGCTTCTGTTATATCTTATAATTTACATTGCCCATAAAACAAAAATTTACTGCACTTCGGCAAGGCGAAATTGGTTCGTTTTAGCTAATTCGTTCACTCTTAATTGCGAAATTTGCAGGTGTTGTGTGAGAATAGAGTATAGTTTTTTCTTTAATTTCTCCAGAGATAAGTGCGTTTTGTAATCGATTGTTTTCATCACTAGCTATATAAATGAATCATTTATGCGGTACTTACCTCTTTTCAAATCTTCTTTATATATAGGTGTATCTAAAAGGGGATGTCCGCGACTTCGTTACTTTTCTAACTTCTATCACTCCTACTTTGACAGCCAATGATGATAAAATTGACTTAATAGTACTATACAATAGAAGACAATTGTCGTTGTTGTAAATTACTTAATATTGCTTGTTAGGTAGACCGCTAAATCTGAAATTCAGTAGTGCTTCGAATCTTCATCATTCATCTTCATAAAAAGAAGAACAGCCTCATAAACAACATAAAAAATCAAAAATAAATAATCAGAACTCCCAAACTTTAAAATAAAAACTAAAATAATATTGTTCAACAAGTATAAAATCTAACAACGCAACTATAATAAAATAATGGAAAATAAAATATTTAATTCTTAAAACAGAATTGTATTCAACATTGCAATAAACCTGCAATTAGCTAAAAGAGAATATTATTCTTAAACAATAATAAAATTTGAAGTAAATTAATTTATTAAGTGTTCAAATAAACCTCCCTCTTGATAAGAACAGTAACCCAACCGATCATGAAAATTCCGACGAACATTTGTTAACATATCTGCTGTGAGAGTATTACTGATTTCAATAATTCTCGCGCGCAGTTCCTCTAGGTCTGATGGCAGTTGATCACCGTATCCGTATATTGTATTATGTAAAAAGGGCCATAAAAAGAAATCGATTAGAGCTAGATCAGGGGACCGCGCTGGCCATTTAATAGGGCCCGAGTTACCGATCCATCTGTTTTCAAAAACCGCGTTTATAAAGTTTGTTACAATGCGTGTATTGTGTGCTGGGCAACCATCTTGCTGAAACCAAACTTCATTTATATTAAATCGCTCCCGTATTGCCGGAATAATATTATTTTCAAGTAACTTTAGGTATCTATTTCCGTTTAAATTACCGTCAATGAAAAAAGGGCCAATTATATGATTTCCAATGATACCTGCCCATACATTTAGCTTCTGTGGATACTGCGTTCGCGTTGGTATATTTAAATGTAGATTTTTACGCGACCAGTAACGACAAACTGCGCGGTTATGATGCCCGTGTAGGTAACATGTATTTTATCTGTGAACAATACGTTATTAAAAAAAAATTAGTTATCGTGACATTTATTTATCATTCTTTCGCAAAATTCCATTCGGCGATAATAATCATCGGGAAGAAGTACTTGTGAACTTGTAAATTTGTATGAACGATATTTATTAGTACGTAAAATCTTATGAACCGTTGTTTTAGAGATACCTAATTCGCAAGCAATTTGTCGAAATGACATAGTGGGATTTACTTCAACTAAAGCACATACTCGAATTTCTATATCGCTTACAATCTTATCCGGAACAACTTTATTTTTATTATTTACTAAAGAAAATGTAGTTTCAAATCGATTAACGGTCCTACGAATGCATTGGGAATTTGACTTTCGGGGAAATTAGCTGCAAATAAACCCCGAGTTACTTCCGGCGGAATTACCACCGTAAAAGTGTTTAATCATGAAGAGTTTTTGCTCCGGCGTATAGTACTCCATTTTTAAAATAACCGTCATCTACCTACCAACAACGCGTTTTATTAAATAGTACGAGCGAGTAGTTCTCCCGACGAAATATAAAATGCATCTGACACGCACGTGTGCGACGGCTCATGCGCCTGTGCGGCGACAGCGTAGAAATGTGGATTTCTTGGCAAATACGAGTGCATCATAGCAATATGCTAATGTAATCCAGTCGAATATTCCGTATACTTCTTTACCGTTCTAATGCACGGATACCTCTGTGTATCTCGCTTACACTACAGGATCGCTATAATGCGGACGCAGGCGAACAATTGGTATATTATAAGTTACATTTTATATATGATTCATACAAATTATATACAGTGTGTTTTCAAAATCAGACATAGGCCAACTTTTTTATTTTTAAGAGATAGACTAGTATTTCCAAAAGCAAAATAGTTAAAAATGACCTCAAAATTCTCAATAAAAAATATTATACCATTTTTTTTTTGCCGGACCCGCTATTTTAGGCCTTAACTTATTAATAAAACCAATAATGCTGAAAAATTACATGTTCTTCAGTAAATGTTCCAATTTGAGCCTTCTTTGTAATCTACAAAATTGGATCCGGTTAACAATAGAATTACTAATATTTTCTAACATCTTGGATGTGATATTGTTGATTTCTCGCCTAATGGATTGCTTTAGGTCATCAACCGACCTCGAAGCAGTCACCTAAACTTTAATTTTTAAGAAACTCCACAAAAAAGGTCTAATGGCAAGAAGTCAGGTGACCTAGCCGGCCATTCAATTAGACCCTTTCTAGCTATGCACTTTCCTGGCAGCAATTCATTGAGATAATTCCTTATATTTTGTGTAAAATGAGATGGTGCTACATTGTGTTAGAATTAGAACGACCTTATTTTTGTTAACGTTATTATTATTATAACGGCATTTAAGTTTTGTTGTAGACAGGTAGGTCCTAGCGCTTTTTCATTGCAAATCTCGCATCATACTTTAATTCTAGTTATTTTGGGATCTCCTTTCTTCAGTCCAACAGGGATTAGTATCAGACCAATATCTATAATTTTGTCTTTTGACCATACCGTTTTGATAAACACTGATTTCGTCACTATAAAAAAAATCTTTTCTAAACCAGGCTGCTGCCTCTTTTTCCCTAGAAAACCACTCGCACAACTCCAGTCTCCTATCATAATTGTCATCATGTAATTCCGGAATATTTATCCTAGTTATCATTTTGTATGGGTGAAATTTGTTCCCTTTCAGAGCTTTGTACACCTTTGACTGAGAACAAGCGATATCCTATGCAATTTTGTACGTGGATTTGTGTGGATTTTACACAGTATAAAGAAGAACATTTCCTCAGCTCTTTTACAAATACTTACCCCTTGCTCTCAAATTTTCTAAATTGCACTTTAGAAACGCCAAATCTGAAAAAGGCTTATCCAGATGTCTCGCATGAGATTCAGTGCATGCATCGCCTGAGCTTATGCCACCAATATGGAGTATAATAAATGCCACTCCCTCTTTTGATGTAATTCACGAAAAACACCTTTTTAGTAACCCCCGGGATATCTGGCAACACTACAATAAAGTTATGTGTCAATTTCCCTTTGTTAAGTAATTCTCTACAATTTTGCTTTTGAAAGTACTAGTCTATCACTTCAAATAAAAAAGTTCGCCTATGCCAAGTTTTAAAAAGCTGACACTGTATATAATACTAAAGTAACCAATTTGTAATTTATCAGACCTGAAAATATTAAAAAACAGTTCATGGAACAGCACGCTCGGACGTGATATATTTATTCGAAACAATGCTATCAAGCCCAATATATCCAGAAAAAAAAAATACAGACCAAGATAAAACCAACCGTATAAAATACAATAATAAATTTTCAGTTACTGCAGTACTACAACGGACGTTGAATGAAACTGAATCCTTTCTAGTCGGCGAATCGAATTAGATTACACCCTATCTTATCTTTCATTAGTCCTTCAGTTATGTATTTAGTTATGGTAATTCCCTAGGGAGCCACATCTATGTAATTTTATGAATATGCAATGGTATTTAATTAATTTGGATTTTATAAGATAAGTACCCACCCCTGCGATGGTCTTCTAATATGTGGCTAAATTCCCTCGGGAATATTTTAAATAAGTCTTCTGGGTGTGCACGTAAAACTCTCATGTGACTTGCGACTCTCGAAGATGGTCTCTTGAGCCATAGATACATCAAATTTAGTTACTCGGAGGTATTATCATATTATTGTGGAGCGACACGCGATCCCCATAGTACAGTTTTCATTTTTATGAGAATATTCATCGCTTTTTTCCTACACGTACCGACTTTCGGTGCAAAACTTATTTCCCAAAGCGGTGAGATGTATGTGTGTTTACTTGCCGGGAATAAAAGCTCTTTTGGAACTGAAAAGAGTGTTTTAAAGTTTGTGACATAGGTAGTGTGTCCGTTTTTTCTGCTTTTGTAAAAATTTAAAGGTTATTTAAAGTTATTTGTTGGTTGGCCAACGTAAACACCGTTCTACCTTCAAACAGTGAGGATAATTCATTGACGTCATGTATGTTGCAGTAATTATGCTGGAATCCCATTTAAGCATTACATTTAGACCAAATTCAGCCTCTTAAAATGTTTAGGAATAATCCATTCGTATTAAATTAATTCAGGGAACACTGCGAATTTACGCGTTTTCGGCACAAATACTTTGCACCTTTAGTATGTTCCGTCAAATATAAATTTAACTTAGAGAGTTAAGTATTAGGGGTTTCTTTATCCAAACACATGTTGCTCAATGTCCAGTAAGCTTACTTGAGCCTCCCACAAAGCAAAACCCGGGGTTGTGCGCGTTACATATTCAATTAAACAAAAATCTATCAACTGCTCCAACCTAAAGCACCTTAATCCTACGGCCAGGGGAACCAAAGCTCCGCATAGATAGATGTGTGCGCGCTATCACCGTTCTTCCCCTTACGCCATGCGACTAAGAGGCAACAACGGCAACGGAGGGCACCAAATAGCCGGATTACTTGGGTATGGTGCAGGGTAAGTCCGGGGTAATTATACTAACTTTGAGGGTTATTCTATGCTCATTGATGACTGGGCCGAATACATGCACGCGTGTGTATGTTGTCAATGTACGAGGGTTGTTATAATCCTATCTTATCTCCATTTACCATAATAAAACTAGCTTTTTAACTATACAGAAGCCGGTGCAATGCTGTTTTATACAGATAAAGAGGACATTACTTACAGTTGACTTTTTGTATTTACGAATGTAAGCTGGTATTACATCTGGATTGCCTGCGAATGTTATCAGTCTGAGGTAGACCAAAATTGTATTGTGGTTTGGGAGAATAAGAGAAAAGTTTGATTACATTTTTATTTGTATTTTATTTTTCTTTAAAACTTAAAATAAATGCAACAACACGTAGTACCATCTCATAGAAATATTAACTGTGTCATAATCTGAGAGTATCAGGCTCAAATTCGTTTGATCAGTCCTATTGGTAAAAAGAAAAATTCAAATGCCGTTGTCGTACGTTTGAATATGTGTGTTTCTAGAAGTCTATAAGAGGTGGTTTAAAACCAGATAATTGTAAGTTAGCTTATCTGAAAACCAGCTGTAAAAGTTTGTTTTCCACAGTAAATGGACATAGTATGAAACTACAGTACTACTGAAAATTGGTGTTAAAAGAATAATCACATATTAATACATCGTGCCTATACGACAACAAAATGAAAAGTATCAGAATAATTCTGATATTCTTCATTACTTTTTTCTTCCTAAATATCACCGAAGAAAAGCGACAGGAATTGTTTAAAATCTCTTACGACTTACCATCGTGCGATTATCAAACATCATTTTTATCGTTGTGCATTAAAAAAAGTAGAAGTAAAGAGGAAAAACAGACAGAAATATCGATAGAAACTTCACCACAAACATCTTTTTACTGAACGAACGTGTTTGCAAACACCTTTTTTTAAGTTTCGACATATCCAATAAGCGATTTACATTCGTATGTTCTAAGACAAATAATTTTGAAATAATGGAACCAGATAACAGGGGAAGGGGCCAGACTCATAGAAGGATGAAAGCTGAACACCGAAATTTTGTAATAAGCTACATAACAAAATTTCCAAGGTACAGAAGTCCTTATCCAAGGAAAGAAAATGCACAAACCAAACAGATATCTTTTTCCTGATCTTAACATTAAAATTATATATGACCTGTGCCAAATTACTTGTCAGAAAGAAAATAAAGATTTCGTGAAATTTTCTTATTAGAGATATTCAGGAGCAAATTTAATTTGCAATTTCATCGCTCTTATTCCGACAATTGTGCTAGTTGTGACTCCTTTCAAAATATCGTAAAACATTCACCAGACAAATCTAAGGTACCTATCAGAAAGTAAAGTTCAACTTGAACTCCATCAAAGAAAAGCAGAAAACGGTGTAACGATTTAAAAGGTGACATTGAGAAATACATGCAGGCAGCTTATACTATCGTCATATGCTTTGATTTCCAAGAGGCATTATCCACATCATACTACTAACAGCGTCGACGGCGTTTTGCCTTAAACAACTTTGGACATACAATTTCTACAATGATGATTTAATAAAGAAAACATCCAAATATATATATCTGGTCCCAAGATAGTTCTTCACGGGACTCCCAGGAAATACGGTACTTCAATTTATCAAGTCCCTTCCACTAAATATGAAAAAAGCAAAAGGAAATTTCCTGAAGTATTTGTCCCAGGGATTGGAATGACGTGATAAAACCAGCTGCTAAACGTCTTCGAATACACATGACCAGAGAGTGTTTCTTTCCATTTGCACAGCTTAATTCCAAGGTGATCCAAAAAAAGGATGTACAAAATAAAAAAATTAGGGAGATTTCTCATTTTAAGTGTAGAAGGGTTTTCATTCCAGTTTATGTTTACTCTTAACAATAATTTTCCTTTTTACACGTGCAACTGTCCTTTCTTACGCTAAGGCGACCATCGAATTATTTGCAACAGGTATTTTGTTCTTTATTCAAACACTTTTTACGAAAATTGAAAAATTTGCAGTCTTTTATGGAATATACATCACCCAGACACCACAACTTTTATAAGGAGCTACAGCATAAAAATAAGTAAAATACGAAAATAAGCAAAACCGACAGCTGGACTTATCACCATGGGCAGTGTATTAATACTCCAGTGGGTATTAATATGATAGATTGCGAGTTTTGAAATCCAACAAACGATGGAAATAGTCCAAGCAACACCAACCAATATTTGGCAATTAAAATTGCCAAATCTAGAACTGTTTATGGGGCACTATTTTAGAAGATTTAGATTTAGAAGATGCTGATTTGTTGACCTTAAAAGATCACACCCATGATCTTCAGCTATGCCTGAGGGCTATATTGAATCCTCCTTAAACAAAAAGATTAATCTGTAATGCTCGGATCTCAAACTAATACAAACATTCCGGGATATTCAAACAAAACCACTACAAACGATGGAAATAACAGTTTTCATCAAAATATTCTATCAACAAGTACGAGTAGTTTGCCTGGTGTTATTATAAATGTCCAAGATACTGTATAGATTGATGTATCTATCAAAGTATACAGTAGCATACTGTACAATTCAAGAACATTCAAAATATAATATTCGGATAGATTCTTGTTTAAGAATGGATCGTTGCAACTTTATTTTATTTATTTCGTCCATAGTGATTTATACTTGTAAAATATAATCGCACACTGTACTGTGCGTTTATAAATTATTAACGCATTGTTTTCGTTATTATGGCATAAGATTAGAAAACAGTAATATGTAAGTATTTAGTAAGAAATTAAATATAGACGAAGTTGTGATGACCAATATTTTGTTGGTATTTAGTGTAAATAAACTCTTTATTTTACCGTACTTTAAAGAATAAGTAATAATTGTGTTCATGTTTTGGTATATACATAGATGTTTATCGAAACCGTGAATTTGTGGACTATATTTATCGTCATTCGTGTATAAATGGATCTGTATCTTACACATTTTCATGTTTAATTAATACTTATACGTGTGTATCTCAGAGAATCAATTTTGCTTTATCTTCATATCAAAGTTGGAATAACGCTGCGTTTGGTAAACTTAGTATCCCTCTGAATACGTACACACATGTAAAAATTCCATCCGTTGTATGAGTGTAAACAAACATACATCGCACGACATTTACACAGGGCAAATAAAATCATTATTTAATAACGGGAGCCTTTTGCAAGGACCGAGCGTTACTTTCACAGTTACATATCCACGCGTTTATTTTTGCTCGGCGCTTCTAAAGAACATTTCAGTTACGCATTTCAGAATCGACGGGGCAAATTCAATATCGGAATATTTTCCGGTACACATTTCGCATGCAACCGCATTCATCTTTGCGAAACCTACAGGTAAACTTGAAATCGAATTCCGTCTCTTGATCTCTCTAGCTAGATTATTAAACTGGATATACGGTTTCGGGGTAAAGCGTTATTGCTGCTTTATAATCTCTCACACGCTCTAATGATCTGGTAAACTGTGATTAAATTTTACGATATTCAGTACTTGCAATAGCGGCGTCCCTTATCTCTGGGTAATGTTTCCTGGAAAGATAATTTCCGAGTAATAATCGCCAAAATTGCAAAGTCTTTAGGATCTTAAAATACATGAAAAGGGTCCAATAAATTATAATGTGTGTGAAACCGAAAATCATCGTGGCACCCTGAAATAGGTTTATCTTACCTTTTTAATACTGCTTTTTGACAATCGTTTTATTTAGTTCTTTTGTTAGAAATAAGGTTTTTTTTTCGTTTTTCTAAAATTGTAGCCACAAATTTCCAATCTGACACAGATCAATTTCTAAGCATTTTGTTGCATTGATATAAACAGCCAGGATTCAATTTGGGTGAAATTAAGACTCTAACTATCTAACTTAGACACAGCCATAACGAAAGAGGTGATGGGTGTGGCGGTCAAAATGAAAATTTTTCTATAGTACATGCTTGGTTTCTGGATTCTAGATTTTCGGAGTGTGGCTGCACCGCCATTGCATTTAGCCCACATTAGGCCCATTCCCCTATTAAAGTTTCGCCACCTTTGGCAACCAACATTATTATAAGGTCAAGCCGAACATCCCCAAGTATGGTTTTACTGATGGATGATATGGCACGGTAATCACAGATAACATGCTCTGCCATTTCATCAACCAGGTGGCTGTCTCTACAGAGAACTGGTCGCTAATCACAGCTTAGAAAAGTGTACTCTTAACTGACAGCGTATACTGACATCATAAGGTCTGTCATAGACAAGAACAGGTGATATGCTGCCTGTGCCAGTTTCCAGGACGGGTACCCTTTTGCAGGTGACACCCCAAAGTTAACAAACTATAGCTTCTCTGCTGATGCCAAGCGACAGCAACCTGATCATAGTTGCTAACACCACCTTCCGAGTGTAAAGTGCTAGTGGCGATAGGCACATCATGATTTCTATAGCCGCTGTCGGTATTGTTTTTAATGCACGCGGTACGTTGGATGTGCGTATGCTTCTTAGAAGCAGTGACCTTGCTGATACTAGATCACCAAGCAATTGCTCCGAAGTTACCATCGGTCTTATTATCGCAGTATAAATTATTACTCTAAAAAAAAAGACGCCGAATCTTCCACAGCATCCTGCGACACTCCCAGAACGCGATGTTAGCTTTGTATATCCTTTGATGAATTTGTGAGTTCCACGTGAGTCTCTTATTGACGATAACATCGAGGTATTTAACCTTCGAACTAAAACCCCTAATATTTCTCAGTTTGGGTGCCCGTTAATTTTTTTGTGAACAGTACCATTTGCGCCTTATTATTATTTGCTCGCATTTGCCGTAAATTCCTGCACTATACACCAGTTTTTGACACCTTTCAGGGCAATTTACATTCTCTCGCATAGAATGATTTCAAGCTCACCATATACGTACTAGTATTGCCAGGTCACTCGCATAAGCGGCGACGTGGTTGATGTGATTGGTTCATTGGCACACAAATTCTTCAGCCTATGTAAGAAATACAGTATTACATTTTTCCGTAGTTATCCGCCAGTTGAGAATTGATTAATAATTGGAATTACTAAAGCAGCGAAATCTTATCCACAAACAAAGCAAGTTAGAAGATTACAAAAGAGTGTCTTTTTTTAAGACATGAAAGGCGTATTAGGCCAGCTTTACAACAAAATACCTTGACATTTCAAAGTTTTTCATTTAAAAAAGTGAAGCAAAAGCAAAATGACGAAAACACTTGAAAGAAAGCGAAATTCCTTTTAGCATTAAGACAAATTCTAAGTTTACCACAAGTCCACGAAAGCTCTTAGACTTTCACTGTGTAGTATTCCTAAAAATATGTTTCTCCACTTCTTAACAGAACAACAGAAAATAGGATTACGCATAGGATTCCAAATCTCACAATTTGTCCAAATTTGATTCGTTAGAATTTTGTATTCAGAACGTTCTTCTTAAACACTATGATCGATAGATATAGTTAAATAATTTTGTTTGCAGAATATAAATAATATTTACTCTCAAGTAGATTTTCCAATATTGCTCCAATTAATTTTGTTTCACGAACGACCTTTGTCCGTACTTTACAGGAACTGTTTTTCAAATTGTTTTACATAATATTGTATATAATTGAAAGTATAAGCAGATCATCTTTTGTATGCTGTGGCACATTTTTCCTACACACTCAGGGAATATGTGCTTATGTGACTATATATTTGTTTACTATTCCTGGTGTTTTATGAGATTATTCATAAAATCGTTATGGTTAACAATGCTTGTAGCTCATATGATTTACATCAATAAATTGTTATTGTTTTTATATTCTTTATTTCTTAATGATAAAATCCGGTTTCGGCGGATTTGTGCTTTATCTGTCGTGTAGTTAATACCCAATCAGCATTTACTTTCTTATTAGATACATCCCGTATAATTGACCCTAATTTTTCCATTCCTTCAAAGTCTCTAATTCGCATTTGTAAATTACAATTAGCTTACATTGGTGAAAAAGCAAGCATTATACAAATACCCTAATTTTTTAATCTTATTATGATAGAAACATAATACTAACATCTGTTTTTTTTTATTATTACAGGCGATTATATACGAAGGACAAGACAAGAATCCGGAAATGTGTCGGGTCCTGTTAACTCACGAAATCATGTGCAGGTAAGCTTTATTTCAGCGTCTGAATGTCACATAGGAATGCTGTCGTCAACAGAAATAAACACCCACTCAAAAAGCTAAGTCGTTTACAGTCGAGAAGTGTAGAGAGTAGATAGTAACAAAACTAATATATATTCGCGCTAAAAAAACGAAAAAAAAAAGACGAATAAGGACGCGATAACTCTCGTTCAAGAGAAAAAATTGACTGGCGCTGGTGTAGTCAGAATGTTCCCTAAATATCTCCCCCTTGTCTTATGTAATGCCGGCGGGTCGCGGGGAGTTCGGCAACTCCCCAGGGAGTCTGTCTTCGTCCCTCTTATTTCCCCCGCGTTCTTGCCATAACAAACACCGGTCCTATTCGCCAATCTCGGTCCGCTCTCATACACACTCACACATACGTTGATCATTGTGCATTTTCATCTTTCTCTCATACTGCCTTGACTCACTGCAAAATATGTTATCACTCCATAAAATGTATACG
Source organism: Cetonia aurata (assembly GCA_949128085.1). Lineage (NCBI taxonomy): Eukaryota > Metazoa > Arthropoda > Insecta > Coleoptera > Scarabaeidae > Cetonia > Cetonia aurata. Next base: position 18,175,127 of record OX421886.1, on the reverse strand, counting down.
CAATCTCCGAAAACGTATCACGCAAATTTCGTTGCCGGCAATTTGTATCGTTGGAGATGTTTACCTGAGAAGATTGCACGTTCGTCTAAAGCTTATCGCGAAAGATTATTGAAAAATTGCCGGATATATGCCTTTGATATCAAACATAATTCGATACAGCCATTACTTTTGCTTTACTTCTGGAAGTAGTAGGTACGTCTTACATAAAGTTAAAGTAGGCATACTTTTATTATAATCATATTGTTTTAAGTTGAAGAAGTATAAAAAGTCGTCAGAAAATCTGGGGACAATGCCCTAGCGCATGGTGATTGCTTTTTGAGTTTTTAGGTTGCGCTTTTAGTCTAAGCTTTAAACTTTGACCTTTTTAGGCGGACCTTTTGGGTTGGGCTTTTTTAAGTTGATATTTTCAGGCTGGGCTTGCAGGTTGACCTCTTTAGGATGAGCTTTTCAGGCCGAGCTTTGGAGCTTTTAGGCTGAACAACAAACAATTTGCAGCTTTAAAACCGGAATAACACAAAAAATATACATTTCTTTTTTAAAGTTTCTTTCTTCGTTTGAAGCAAGTTTATCTCTCTTATGCTTACGAGGGCGGTCCCAATTTGGGAAAAGTTTTCTCAACATAATCTCCTTATAGCTCGATACACTTTTCCCAGCGATATTCAATAGCTTCGACCCTGTTTATAGTAAGAACTGCTCCTTAAAATAGCCATCAATGGCAGACTCCACCTCTTCATTGTTGGCAAATCTTTTACCACCGAGCCATTTTTTCAAGTGTGGAAATAGAACATACTCCGAGGAGCTAAATCTGGCGAATAAGGTGCATTGTCCTCAGGAAAACAACTTCCTTTTTCGCTAGATGCGGCCTTTTTTTCCCTTAATTTCATCACTTAAACGCTGCAATAAGTTAGCACAATGCCCGCAGTTGATTGTTTTGCCTTTTTGAAGACAATCAATAAAAATTGTTTTATGCGCATCTCAAAAAACAGACGTCATGACGTTGCCTGCAGATAGAACTCTCCTCGGACACGATTCTCCCATTCCAGCCCACAGCTTTGACTGTTCCTTTGTCTCAGATGTGAAGTGGTGGACCCATGTCTCATTCATGGTTATGAATTGACGCAAAAACTCGGCTTTATTGGGGTGAAATATCGCCAAACACTTTATTGAAACATCTTCACAACACTGTTTTTGTTCCACTGTGAGCAAACGCGGTACCCATCTTGCGCAAAACCTTCTCATCTTCAAATTTTCGGTCAATATGCGATGTATAACACTTTTGAAGTGCCTATCATGTCAGCTAGCGCGCGCACCTTCAGCCAACGATCATCCAATTTTGTGGATTTTCTTAACCGTTTCTGGCGTGAACACCTCAAATGGTCGACCACTATGGTGTTATGCAGGAAAGAGGGCAATTATATTAAATCTTTTATTGTTTGATATCCACTAGTCTATACCGGATAAATATGTTACATATGTACTAGGAAGCTAACTAATTTAAATCTAAGACTTAATAAAAGCAAACACATATGTAGAAGAGCTGGATTTGTAAAACTCCCTCTAATCTTTTATTTTAATTACAGTCGTTGCTGTGACAAGAAGAGCTGCGGCAATAGAAACGAAACACCATCAGATCCTGTGATAATAGACAGGTAAGTTAGTTTACCTAGTTTGCATTTTCCACCTTTGCGTACGTATACATGAAAGCATTCTCACCGCGTCCTTTTATTCTTATTTACACTCGAAAATCAAAAAGGAAGAACGCAACGTAGGAGGGTAAATATAGTCGGTCGCAGACACACACATAGTGCAGTAGAAACAGCAGAAAGCGTGATCACAACAAAAGTCCGTCGCAATTTTCTTTTCCGAGAATAGTACATTGCTGATAGCGAGGGGATAGCTACAAAATGGTGTCCCGCGGGACATGGCGGATAGACAAGGGGGAAGAAGCAGAAGACATCATGCTGGCAGACGGATATCGCGGTGTCGGAAACGGTCGTCTAGGACTCCCTTAAGATCAAATACCGATTCGTACATACAAGGAAATGGCGTGCTGGTGTTGTGTAGGGTTTCCCACTGTAACGACGTTCTATCGCTTAGCTCACGCTATGTACAATTAGTAATGTTTGCATAGAACAAAGGAGTTCCAATTTTGTAGATTACAACAGAGAACATTCACAATTCTAAATATTTCTTCGTATTTAACGTATTTCCGGCATTTTAATAAATGGTAATATCATGTACAAATAAGGATTTGTAATTCTAAATTGACAAATTAGCTAATATCTTCGCTAAAATAATGAGTTTAAGATCGTATAACTCTCATACATTACTATTAATAGAGAAATTACAGAATCAAATATCAACTATAAAATTATTTATGTAAATGTATTTTGAACTACATATTCATTTATTTTGTCAACATATTTCAAAAAAGGCATGTAACCATCGATTTTTAGGAAATATGTGTTCCTTCGATGAATGTTCGACGTGGGTTTTTATGCTATCGTATCGTTGGAAACGATATCTATCATCGTTGCTGGGCTCCTTTTTGCCTAGGAGATATCAAGTTGTTGAAAACAAATGTGAGAGACTTCTTTTTCGGTTTTTCCTGAGTGTAGTTGCTTTTCGAATAATTATCTAGAAATTTTAAAGTGCCAAGATGACGGAAATGCAATGATTTCGAGAGTTGGGGTGGCGTATTTCTAATCCTGGGCCTTTCTAAAGAGTTTTGTTCGAGCCTGTTTGCTGTGAGATCGTTGGAACACCATTTGGGAGCTGAAATGATTCTTTTGGAGTTGGAATTATTATTTGGAGTATAGTAGAGCAGTTTTCGTACTTGAAGTAAGCGATTTTATCATCTTTTGAATCTATAACTGGCGTCAGAAGCGTAAAGGGAATGGTAGGTTATATTATCGTTTGATAACAGTGAATCTAGTAAATTTGGTATGTAAGGTTGTTATTTGATTCTGTGGGTTAATTTAACGAGCGGTTTAAGTTGGCATTGATTTGATAATACTTGATTTTATGACGGGAATTTAGCGGGAGATTTGAATTCTATTTATGATATTAAAACGAGAAATATGAGTTTTTAGTTTGGATTAAGATTCTAGAAATCTTATTATTATGTAACGAAGATAATAAAGAACTTACTTACCCTGAGGGAATCTTTAGAAGATTCATTTCTTTGTTCATCACATTTATTTAACTCGAAATAAATAAATTTCACTACAATAACGTCTTTTTTATTCGCTGTAGCATAAGTACAACACTAACGAATAACTAGTAATACAGTCACAATAAAGATATTAAAGTATATCAGCTATTTTTCTCTTTGTTTCGACTTGCAAGTTTTTTGAGTCTTAATTATTTATATTTACATTTAGCCATCACTTAATTACTATTACTATTTATTTATTTTCTTTCTTTATTATTTTATTATGTATTCTTATTTATGTTGGAATATGCATAGATATTTTTGTTTTTGTTTTGCTACCTTCAAGAATGATTTTCTTTACTTTGTATGTTTTATTATTACTTTATTTTGTTTATTTTGACATTTGTTATACACTTGTGTGTCTTACAACAAAATAAATATTATTATTATTATTATTATTATAAATATAATGATCGATGGCTCAGTAGTGTGACATGACCTCACTACGTAGCGAGGTCAACTGCAATAATAAAGCGAACTTCACAATTGCACGTGTGAAGCGACCGAATCTTGAACAGGTAAAATTAAAACCCGTTCAAGATCTTTATTTTAAAATAAGCAATATAATATTTAATGTGGTGGTGTAATGGACAAAGACATGCCAATAAACTGTTTCAAAAGTTGAGCAAACAAATTTCGAATGGGCAGATCATCTTGTTCGGATACTACCCACCTCCAGATTTCCGCTATTGTCGCCTAGTAAATAGCGCAAAGTTGCATGTTTTCTTCAGCTAATCTTGGACAACCAAATCCCGCTAGACTCGAGGTATGTAGCGATAACTATGTGCCTAACATACCCTGGAAATTTCCAATCAACAGGTCGAGAAGATTTGCCTGGTTAGGTATAACGGGGGCTATGCCTAGCACACCCACGGCAGCTATGGAAGCACTTTTAGACTTTCCACCTTTGCAGCTACTGATAAAAGATGAGGCAAGGATGTGTGCATACAGACTGCAGAAAGTAACTACCATAAAGGGAGTTATAATAGAACACATGTCAATAATGTAACATGGGATATCTTGGAGATGCGGATCGAATACATGCCGGAACTACATTGATATAAGAATCCCTATATGGGTTCAATACCAGATTGCCGAGAAAAGGCTATAAGCATACCGGACACCAGAGGACACGACCTGACCTGGTATATTAAAACTGCTAATGATGCCGAGGCGGGGATATATTCTCGAAATGAGGGTCACAGTTACGCTTTTGGGACGCATGCCTCTGTTTTTCAGAAACAAGTCTATGCGATTTTGCAGTACACGAAAAGAATTAATGAGGAATTGGTTCACAGTGGGCGAAGTCGGATTATGCTTAACACCCAAGCGCCACTAGAATCTCTATTAAGCCGACTAATGTCGCTTCAGCTGGTAATGGCATCGACGAACTGGTAGAACTGTCTGATCGGAAGAGCGTAAGTAAGGTCTGTGTACCAGAACACCAAGAAATTGAGAGCAATGAAAAGGCTGACGAACTCGCCAAGATAGGGTCAGAGACAAACATGTACTGACCAGAACCGTTTATTGAGATACAAAAACAAATGGCTCGAAAACATATAGGAGTCTGGGTTGGGACGAAAGAATATGCAGACTGGAGAAATAATACAGGTAAACGCCATGATAAAACCTTTTTATAGGGAATCCATGCAGAGGGTGAATTGGAGAAACTACAAACTGTGTGGGAGAGAACCAGAAATAGCCAAGCATATACTGACTGCGAACCATTAGAGCGCAGGAGACAAGGTTTAATTGGGGAACCCAGATGTGTACTGTACCCGATCGGTAAAGAACAGGGAACCACCATTTTGGAGCAGGTTGTATGAGATACGAACATAGCACAATAAACCTGTAGGCTGCAGTGTTTTGCGGAGACTATAAAAGGGGGAAGGAAAAAAAACTGATTTTGGAAACAAACATTGGACTAGTCCAGATAACATTACTGTTTATTTGTTTTCTCGTTATTACATGGATTTCTTCTTTCGTTTGTAACATTTAATATATCCATATTAATTTGTTAACAGCCCCTAAATTGGCCATTCACACAACTGTATCATGATTTCAGTTTTTTACTCCTTTGGATGCATTTCGAAATGATTTTACGCATCTTTCATTTACGTTTTGATGATGCTATTTGACTACGAATTCGCAATTACGCGCTACTCCTGAAATTTCTCAAAATTGAAGAAGGAGTCGACATCCTAACATCTCCCGGTGGAATTTAAAAGCACAATTTCCGGTTGACCGGATCCCATCAATCGAAACGTCCAATTAATGCGAAAGGACAATATAACTGCACGGTGGCTTTGTCAACAACCGCGACATATTGGCGCGCGTGTACCACTCGTTTGTGACCAGAAATAGCAGAAACAACAACACACAACATCGACAGCGGAGCAGTTACGACGACGGCGGCATAGGCAGAAAAAAAAAGCGGAGGTATTAAAACCCGTACAGATCCAGCAAGAGGCAAATCAACCCGCCCGAATATTCAACACAATACCGACGATCTGCGGGGCGCCGGCATTTTCTGAACCCGATACGGCCGTCTATTGTCACCCGTTCTCCTCGTACGCGAAATTAGCTTCCATTGTATTACCGGGCGTCAAATTGAATCAAGATTCAATATAAATATGTTTACTGCGTCGTCGGACGGAGAGCGAAAGCCGTGGATCGCAAATTAAATTCGAAAAACGACGGCGGCAGCGTGCGCCTTACACGGCGAGATTGAAAAAGTGGATGGCCATTAGAGAGATGAGGTTGAATTAGTCGCAGTCCGTCTGTATATTCGTGTACGCCTCTGTGCGCTGTACATTTGATACGGGGGGAGTTCGTATGCGTGTGTGCGCGCACGTATGGCATTGGCAGCGCTCGGTTAGCGCTTACATCGGGCCACGGATACACGGGACACATCTAACAAAACATATGCACGCGACCGAATAATCCAAGCACGTGCTAGCCGCAAACCACTTGCGTCTCACAAATTGCTATGAGTTACATGATACTACTCTACGATCCATTCCCTCAATTGGTTACAAAAGGTTTTTGTGTGCTAACCTTATTAAAAAAGAATAGTTAATCATTCTAAAATAATCCACAGTTCATGTATAATCAATTGATAGCTAACATGAACACAGTAGCGACACTTAAATGTATTATTATCATAAACAGCCATTTGATTATCTAGATCTTCTACCTGTACTTTTTTTGTGATCATCTTAGAAACAAATCCGCACAAATTTAATGTGCAGTGTAAGTGAGAGGAAGAAATTAGCAGCAGATTAAAGAGACCATCCAAGCCTATTTCTCCGTTTGTCCCCTTTATCCTAGATAACGCCATCCAATGCTGTTTCCTTAATTAGACCTATCATCCCCTACTTTGCTGTTTACCTTTGATATCTTCCTAATCCAGTGGTAGAGTCTTTTCTAAGCCATTGGAGCGGCACAGAATATGGACAGGGATTTCCTGTTCGTCTTGACAAAATCTGCTACTGGCATCATCTCCATAGCAAAAGGATTTATATTTATAGATACTCAAAAATTTAGTAAAATTAAAAGTATAATCAGTATTTCTTATGCATGCAGTTATCTAAAAACAAAACTCATATTTGTTGAGTGTTTAAGTTACTGGTGTTAAGTATCTCATAGCAACAATGATAGCAAGTGCTATAAAGTTGGTCAGAATCAACGGTGTGAAATTTTTGGAGCAGAGCTGAAGTAAATCGTGAACAAATGTTTTGGGAAAAATAGGCAAGGGGTCATAAAAGTCAGAGTATTTAATCAATCCAGTTTAACAATGAAATTGGTTGATTATTTTTTAGCCAGTTTTTTTTTTTATATTTATATAGTAGTAGGAAATTTTTTGTGGAGTTTCCGGCTTTTAAAAAAACAAACTATTTTTCCTTTGATAACGTTTCGACCATATTTTGGTCTTTTTCACAATCTTTTATTTTTTTATCCTATAATTAACAATTATAATTATGGTTTATTATATAATAATTTTTTTTTTTTTTTTTACTTACATGTTTCCAATTGTATTAATTATATTATGTTTTTACATATATAAAACATTTGTCAAGTTTTTTTTATAATGGTATATGACATAGGTACATAGTTAGAGACGAACAACATACATTTAAAATTTAAAAATCTAATATTGAGAAGCATGTTAACATTTACTTATATTGGGACAAAACAATGAAACGCCTCGAGAGTGAAATTGCTTTTGAAGAAAGTTAGAATATGACACCTCACATTGCATATCATGATCAACAAATAGAAGTATCTGTCAAAGGAAATGCTTAAAGTAATTAAGTCAAAAGCTATATACCAATGAAAGAGGAATAGCAAGAAATAAACCCCAGCTTTTGCCTACCAGTGATCCTTAGCGTCGCTCTGAGTGCTAACCCACCTTCAACGCTAATCATCATAGCTGTTCATCTATAATCTATATAGTAGTCATGCCACAACCCAGAAAATATATAAGACGAGAAAACATGTCTAAAAATGTCTGAGAAGTTTAAGTACTCTAGACTTCAGAATCTAGTTGTTAAATGAAACGTGTTATACGTCATTTTTACGTGATTATTACGTTATTATTTCATATATCATACAAAATCTTTACATTTCCTTTCTTAATTATACCTTGAGGAGTGAAATTTAATACTGTGTGGTATTATGATATCATTGGACTGTGACATTACTACGAAACTTGTTCGCCATAATTACGGGTTATGGTTAACTAATGTCAATCTGCGGGCTGGGCGATCGCAAGATTATAACACAACACATTTTTTTTTTAAATTGAATAATTTATTAAGGTATAGTACAGTTAAATTTTAAGGGGACTAATTGAAAATGTAAAAGCTATCGACGGCTAATACTCGGAGCTAGTAATCTTGTAATTAACAGGATACAATAAATAACTACGCGGTAAAACGAAGGAAGAAGTTCTTGCTCAAAAAACACCAGCGATATTCTAAGTTTCCCAAAATAAGAATTTTGTTATCGTAGTTATCAGAAAAGAAGTTCAGGTAAAGAAAAATATGTCAGGCTGTGTCTTTATTATAATGTGTACGCTGCGTAATTTAAAATTATAGGAACAACTGCAAAGGAAGGTCTTTGGTGACATAAAGATTTTATAAAAGCCACATCTTGATATATAGGGATAATTCTAGATATAGGCCGTGTTTACAACTTCTCCCCAATTCTTTCTATTAAAATCGGACAAAAAGAAAATTGGGATAAAGAGCATATTTTAGGTATACTACAAACGCGGAATTATGTTATTACGAACATTAAACTTATTGTCGTGATTTAGAAAATATTATGTAAACATCCTCAATTTATTTACTCTTAGCCCTTAATACCTTTGCCTTTTGTGATGACTTCTCTTAATGACACGTCATTTTGGGGCACCTAAAACTACGTGGATAAGCTTACGGAAATTATTATTCATCTAACAGTATCTGAAGCAATAAATAATTGAAGGTGCTTTTGAGTACGTTCATACATGCATTTTACAGTTATAATAACCTAAGTACAAAAAAATACTCAACTTTAGACAAGAAAATGATTTTAAATATTTCTAGAACACAATTCTTGGTTACTTCATATATATTTTGTAATTATAATTGAACTTACAGCAGCAAAAATATTTTATATTTCATCTTTTATCTTTTCGTTCACGTTTACATAAAAGTTTTGGTAATAAAATTGAAACAAAAGACATATTATACTTATGAATGGTGCAATATAGATATGTATTATTAATTGAATTGGCAATGAATTATTTTCTATATTGAATATCAACAGTACCTTAAGAATTTACTCCTGTTTCTCAAATGATATACCAAATTTTAAAAATAAAAAGATTATTAGTAAACAATGTAATGATCATTAGATTGAGAACTATCTCCTGGTTCTGCATTAAAAATTGTACTTAATTTTTTTATTACGTATTTATCCAAAATGAATAAGATATCTTATTGATACTTAACTTTACCATTTCAACATAAACTTGGATTTAGTTCTTTTAACTGGCTGATAGTCTAGTGGCTTGCACACTTGTTTGTCAGTCGCGACGATTAGTCTTATTAATACAATTTCTGAATATTAAGGTCTGTCTGTTTAAACATTTTAATTGTGTAGGTCAAATCTCCAATAACACAAATTGTTTGCAAAATGCGCGTGTACGTACATAAACAGCAATGCTTTTTCTCGCTTTACGTATTTGTAACTACCAAACTGTGGGATTTCAAAAATTACATTTGATTAGAATGGGACAAAAAAGTACTATGATTGAATCTGGTTTAGTATAATTATAATCAGTAGTCACACATCAAGATAGTTTTTCATACATTTTACTGAGGACATTAGGTATTTCTGAATCCCACTAAATATTTCTTTGTCACATTCGCATGCATATATATAATATGTATATACATGCATTTGTTGGAGACTCGTAAATTCTACCGCTGCTAATGCGAACATTTGTAGATATAAATCGTCGATCTATACCCGTCTGTTAGCCAGAAACGGTCATTTCCGTACTTCACACGCAAAAACACATGTGACCACAGTACAGTAGTGTGAAATCATGGTGTCGACATAAAAATGCTTCCATGTTTCGAAAAGGCGACTGTTCGAAAACAAACGAATAACTTGAAATTTGATACTTATTTTCGTTAATGGATGAGATACATTAACGAGCTGTAATTATCATTTAGCAATATTGGAATCTACGCACGTGGTCCGTTCAAGTAAAAAGTGGTCTAGACAAATAATAGCTTGGTGTAAGTACATATATCGATTCATTCTCGTAGATGTAAGTACATATACACGTGCTGACATCAATGTGCTTATATCCGTACAAGGAAATGCGAATGATACATCTCTATCATGAAAAAAAAGGACTTGGCTGAATTAAGGAGAAACAGTTTCGTTGGTGAAGCGGATTTATATCTGATACGAAACTTTTAAACAAGTTCCTAAATTAATTTTACAGTTTCTCTGTATGTGTGTTGTGTGTGCCCATTTACGTAAGATCGAGATAAGTAAAAATTCTGCTCACGGAGTAAAGTTTAAAACGTACTGGTCAACTTGTAATTCCATACCCGAGCAGACATATTGCCAAGATAGCATTAATTGCGCTTATACAGTTTGCGCTATTCTTGGAATCGTCTAATTAAAATTTAATCGAATGCTTTATCAGTAGGTATGTACGATACATAAACTATTATACATAATTAATAGATGCGTATAGTAAAATACATTGAAGGATTATTAATATTATAATGAATGCCGTTATTGAGTGTAAATGCAAGAAACGGTAAACAGAACCAAAGTAATCTTAGAGCTTTATGAGTCACTCGTTACTTTCATGCCGTGACCAGATGATGAGTGGTCCCAGGTGGCGACAGAATCCTCGAATCATTTATCTATATTAGTAGTGCGCTACTGTTTCACAGTGTACAATTGTATAAACGAGCGCATCATATTTTTTTGAAGGAGTAGAATGCTCCTTTTGTATTGATATTACAGTGAAATACTTGACAGCATCAGATTTTTTTTAGTTTGTTAGATCGCTGTTAAAAAAACAGCTTCAGGAGTTCTTTGAATATCAATCAAAAATAATTTATAATAAAAAAAGGATATATGCACTGTTGAAATTACCTTTCTCAAAATATCCTCCTTTAACACTCTTCCAGCATGCCTATTTTTTGACAGACATGACCAGTAATTTTACGCTGTGATATCTTATACATACCGTTAAGCTTCCAAAGATTCCTTGTACCTTCAAGTTTATTCTCCTCCATCTGTCGTCTTCCATTTTTGCACGCTCCAAAATTGCCCTCTACCGTATCTTCAGTTTCTACCAGTTCTGTTATTATCCACAGTTCACTTCTAAACAACAAAAACGATATGCATTCAAGTAATATTATGAGAGGGTATGTAATTTTTGGGGATAACTTTAGTTTTTTGGTATTTACTTTGTATCGGAACCTCTAGCTCTGATAGGTTTCTTCTTTCTCTGTCAGAAACATTGCTATAGCATTCCAAATCTAAATTCTTGCTTTCAACTTTCACAACATATTTCTGGAGATTATCTATCGCGATTATATCGAATCTTATATAGCTTCCGAAGGAGTCTTAAACACACTCGGCAAACTCATATCTGTACTAACTGTCGGCTAACCTTAAACTTGAATATCGATCCCGAAAGTATCCCAATTTTGTTGTTCATCAAAACAAAGTCCTTTCCAATAACTGAAACAAGAAGCAAAATTTCAAAATTTCTGGCATCGGTAAAAAGGATATCAGTCCAGTGATTAATATTCTTAGTACCATGTGTTTTTTTTTTTTCAACATCTTAAACAACACACGCGATATTTCCGAGGTTAAAAATGGAGCAGTAGCAACTATTCTGCCCTTGATTCCAACTTTCCTTAATCTATTGCTAATCTAATACTTATTTTGATATTACAGACGCTAGAGAGAATATTTTGAAGTTATAGCGTTATAATGTATTTTTCACGCAGTCTGCAACTTGAATAGAGTTTATTTCAGTACATATTATTGATGATGATGATGATAGCTATTTGCTATTGAAACATGCGTCCAGTGTAGTGAAATTTGTGGTGAGGTGTCTGCTAATAATAATAATAACAATATAACCTTTAATGATGAGTCATAAGCGTACATTAGTATTCCGTAACAAAAAATGATTTAGCGTCTAAAAACCAAGAAACACAAACTTAAAAGTCTTAGCTATACTTAACAATATTGGTAAAAAAATTATCTATGCTATACGGCTCGCGTTCAATCAATAGTTTATCTATTTACTTTTTAAAGCTTTATAATGAATCTAACACCTTGATTCTGTCAAGCAAAGAATTGAAACATTTTATACACATGTAAGGAGGATTTTTATTATCGTTGTTATCGGTAATCTGTGTTAATCTGTGGAATAGCTGAAGTCTTATGTCCCTGTGTTGTAATAAATTTGATGCTACAGTGCGAACGTTGTTTTGTTTTTGAAGAAAAAAATTCAACATTCATAAATGCACATATTATAAAGATGCCTGCTGACTTAAATATTCCTCTACATGTTTGTTTGAAGCCCATTTTTTTATTATTCGAAGTGTTCGCTTTTTAACTAGGAATATCGTCTTTATGGAACTCTTACAACCCAAGAAGATAATCCCATATTTCATTATTGACTGAAAGTTAGCATAATAAACCACCTTGAGACATTTATCATTAACATATTGTACTAATACCTAATACTATAATGATAATATAACACACGGTCTTCAATTCCTTTAAACTTGCACCAATATGATGACCCCAATCAAGAAATTCATGTGAGCACCCAAAAGCTTTAAATGATCCATCGTTGCCTTGTTGTCGTTATTAAATTTTACATGAGACGGCCTCCTTTTATTTTTTAGATCGTTTTGTAGTAAAAATTTAGATTTTTTTTGGTTTAAAAATAATTTATTTTTATTTAATCAATTTGATGTTTTTTCCAAATAAATCTGCACTACGCACTATTGTCTCTTCTCCAATGACTAGATTGGTGTCATCGGCATAACAGTGGACACTTCCAGCCGGAGACACAGTTTCCAACATGTCATTAAAAAGCACTACAAAAAGCACAGGGGCCGAGACACTGCCCTGCGCAATCCCTGTAGTGCTAATCTCCGCCGTGGTTTTGTGTAGTATTATCATCAGTATTACCAGTGCCACAGTTTTGAATATTACTGTCGTACCTAGAGGAGAACATTCATGTATATTAAAATATTCTGATAAGAAATTAATATTTAATCTTAAACTCTTGTCATATGTTTTATTTGAAACTATGCTACACATTTTGTGACGCGTGTATTAAAATAACTTGGGAATTAATCGCAAATTTTCATTCAAACATTGAAATGGAAGCGACCAACCCGTTATATTTTTGCTTCCCACCTACGCTATTATCGTTTATTTCGCAACGCTTGAAAGGATAGCGCGTCGGTTTTATCAAATTTCAATGGACAGGCGCCAAACAAAACGGGAACGGTTAATTAATATTAACGCAAATCAAGCGCTGATAAAGCTAATTCGGACTCGCCTGCACGGTCGAAGTTTATTTTTGTCATTATTTGCCAAATTCCATTCGACAACCCCATGTGTCGGTTGGTCGTCATCTGCATACGGAATTCGTCATAACGTGCGATGTCGTATCGTCGATGACAACACGAGAACATAATTTTGGCGAACAGCACTGTCCCGGTCGACATTTGTGTGCAATCAGGAGTTAAATAACTCATTCGTATCAACAATATTCGCTAGCATTGTGAACCGCATACATCATTTCATCATGATATATACACAGCGATATATCCAATGTATCATCCAATTCAAATTGTCACACAAAACTACTTATATCGATAGATATTTTCCCACTTTCAAACTGATAAATTTGTGCATTCGAGAATGATATATCAGCAATGAGGAAGTCAAGTGCAAAACGAGGCAATCACCACGCAGATAAAGGACGAAATTGATTATCGACTCCTTATTCGGAATTCAGTGACTAACCTTCCCACTTCGCTTCCTCATTATCCAATTGAGGACGCATTCTAAGAGTTGACGAGTTGATGAAAAGGTATATATATACACCGGATCTAATAAAACCGATTTCCGATAGGTGTATCGGATATGCAGGTCTCGAAGCGACGCTTGTGAGCCCGTAATAGATCTTGGCGCATGATGAATTCGATTGGAAAGCACTTGGGGAAACTAACACGATACCATACGCGTCGTAAAGCTACCCTGCTGCTTCCAGGCATCTGCTTTGCTATATACATGATAAATAAATATACTACCTACCATGCGAAGCTTCAGCGATATCCGAAACAATCCTTTCTAAATTCATGGATAATGGATAGTCCTCTATGATGTTCACAAAGTATTAAATTTAAACAAATAGTAATAGTGATTCTGTCGGTGGTAGTTTATTGTCTAGCAGAAATTATGTGACCTTTAAGATACCGGATGTCGCAGTTCATAGGTTCCTGCCCATAACTTTTTTATTTATAAATATTTTTTCATAAAATTGGATAGCAATTGGATATGCAAAAATGTTGTTCCATTTAAAATTTAAAATTTCTTGTTATTTCCGGTAAAACCGGAAGTGATAAAAAATTATTTTCAAAAAAAGAATTATAATATAGGTTCAATAATTGGAAATTTACAAATGTACAAATTTACAAATAGTACATGCCAAATTTTATGAAAAAAATATTTATAAATAAAAAAAATAAAAAATTATGGGCAGGGACCTATGAGCTGGTACACCCGGTATAGTTCATATCAATTTGAGAGCTATCAGTTGTTACAACAGACTGTAAAAATCTCGCTTTATGGGTAGCTTACATACTAATTCTGGTCATCTGGTCAAGCAAAAGTTGTCACAAATCAAGGTAGTCTAGGTAGAACATGAAAGCTCAGTTCCGAAAGGGAATCTTTGCTTTCAATACCTACATGTATCGCTTATACACAAATATTCACAACTACTTAAACTGTCAGCTCTCAAATATAAGTATTTTGAAAGTGACAAGAGAAAGATAGAAAGCGGACACCAATAGATGTAGATTTAATCATTATAACACACCACCTGTTGAAATAAACCCAGCAGAGTAAAAGGCATTATAAAAATTTTGGATTTACTGGATAAGCAACTTCTCAGAGAAGTCAAACAAATGCAGCTTTATAAATAAAATTCCATGCCCTATCTTGTCAAAAGTACCCCAGAAGTCTTGCTCTGACTATATAAAACTTTCTCAATATTACGTAGCGAAAATACTAAAACATAAAAGAAAAACATGGAAAGAACCAAGAATATAGGCCAGAGACCGCAAGAAATGATGTAACTTTGTTGGAGAGAAGTAATACAAAAAGAGAACCTCGACACTCCTGGGTAAAAGAGAAAGATGATGATGATTTCCTCAAGTAAGCAGAATGAATTTAATGCTGTTGGGATTTATAGTGCCAGTAGGTGTACAAACACGTATAAGGATTGACGAGTGCATGGCAACGCTGATTTATATCCCCAATTTAGGCAAACAATTAGGAACTAGTACAAGAAAATAAGTAAGGACCCTAAGCATGCTCTAAGATGCAGGACGTAATAGTTGGAGCAACAAAGTTTGAAACTTCTAGAATCTCCATTTTACTTGTCACACCTACATCATACCTTTTGAATCATTTAAATTAGTATTCCGCGTCGGATAAACCTAGCTCCTAAGAATAATTTCTTATTTTTTCTGTCTTATTTGTTATATGTCTGCAAAATATCAACCTAAAAAATTTTGATTCTTTACATGGAAATAAATTGATTTTTTTGTTTTGTCATAAAATCTCGTCCTAAATTACTTTCTTGTCGTACTTGTGTCAAAGTTAAGTTGCTCTTTAATATATATCTTTTTCAGAAAATCCCATATCCCGTTTATAAAAAATTAGTTAGCCTTTAAACGTTAGTGACATCTTTAGTTATAGCACCTACAATAGCACCATTTTATGGGGCCCTTCTTTTACATTATTGGCAAAAATGAAGGCTGTAAAGTCAATGAAATGTATGTATGTAAATTTGAACCACTACTTAAAAACTTGATGAAACTGCTAAATTACTACGTAGGTCTATTCGTCAAGGGAAATGTCAAGAAATCAGGTTCCAAATTTAGAGCTTCAGATAAAAAACGATATTAAAACAGAGCAATATTGGTATATCGAAAATTGCATTTTAAATCCAAGAAGGATAAAAAAGTGTCAGCTTGAAGATTTAAAAGTAGTTCTGGGCCGCTCTCAAACATTTTTTTTTAATCACAATACATGTTTGGACAGAATGTCATGCAAATTCATAGGTTTGCATACGACTTCCTTTATTATTTGTGAATAGTATCTTGAACTTGTTATTTTTTTTATTATTGTAAATAGATAATGTCGTTCCTGTTTATTTTATAGTTTTTATTTTTTTGATCGTGTTCAAAAATAACATTTTGTCGAAACACGTAATCTGATTTCAAAAAGGTATCTATATAGTAGAACGGCTTAGAACTTCTTTTAAATCTTTAACCTTGTTTTGGGCATTTAATGAAATTTGATAGAAATAGAAGAATAGAGAGAAATTAAAACGACTGTTGATTTGGTATGCTAGTAAAGTATTTAAAGCGAAAAACTATACCCAGCAAATTTAAATAACACTATTTTTTTCATGAACAACATGGCATACTATGTACCTACTCATACTAATTACCACAACATCCAGTTTCATTGCTAATTCTTCTTTAATTATATCGCCAAGTAATTGAGCTATATGTGCAAGGATTTTAAATATTCTTAACGATCTTGGTAATGTTTTTCTTCCTTTTTCCTTTCTTTTACTAAATGCGCTCGTAAGTAGCATCATCCTTTTATTCCAAATGGACAGCAATAAGGAGTGTTCGTTACGCTACGACATTCTCGGATGCCAATTAACTTCTAAGACGTTCATTGATGACGCTTGAAATATAAAAGTACTAAAATGGAAAACTAAAAATACCAGAAACTGTTCGGTAAAGACATGATCTGGGAACGGTGCGTAAAATTCCACTTGCACCTGTCCTTTGTGTTGATGCCGAAAGTAAAGGCAATGATCACAGGAGATATAATTTGTTCTACCTTTTACAGAACTCGTCGTCTACGTTCAGAGCACACGACTGCAATCCAAATGATAAATTTGTTCCTAACTAGATATAAAGCGTACTGGCAGTATAAATACGCCCAATAAAACATTCCGTTCTTTTTCCATTTAACTGCTTTCTTTGCGATCACCGCTTGAAACAACGTCTGTCATTCTTCTTATCAACGATGTATTATTGGTAGTTATTCTATTTTCCATATAACTTCTAGATGATAGCAATTTCGTAGCAAATTAAGAGAATAAATGCTGTTAAAGGTACGCGATCCTTTGGGAATTTGTGATTAGGTCCTAGAGGTCCGGTTACGTTAACACCAAGATTACAGCGGAAGATCTGCTGTACGTTTTCCGTCCCGGGGGAATGAAAATTTCCCACTTAGATCACGGATTGTTCTTAATTCCGTTCGATTTTCACTGAATACCAAGTTTAAAAGCTCGACTTTATTCTAGTCACTTCAATAGAATTTCGTTTTTTGAAAAAAACGCCTACTTTATAGGCGTCAAAATATCTATAATGACTCACTTAACTGAAAAGGCACGTATTGAATTGATGATGATTAGTTTTGGTGACCGCGTCAGAACCCATGAA
Organism: Cetonia aurata; assembly: GCA_949128085.1. Lineage (NCBI taxonomy): Eukaryota > Metazoa > Arthropoda > Insecta > Coleoptera > Scarabaeidae > Cetonia > Cetonia aurata. The sequence continues at coordinate 18,157,598 of OX421886.1, read as the reverse complement.
GAAGTGTGCGTTTTATTTTTATAGCATTAGAAGAATTACCACAAACTTCAACTACATCCCTCGCACTAAACTATGATATAAGTTGCCAATCAGTAGCCAGATTATTGAAGCACGAAAAATATCGTTCGTATAAACCACATTTAGCGCAAAAAATTATTGGACGAGGATTATGATGACAGAATTGAATTTTGCGAAAGAATGATGGATATTTGCCAAACTGATGAATATTTTACATACAATTTGCTCTTTTCACACGACGCCACGTTTTGTTTGAATGGTACCGTTAACCGTCATAATTATCGATGTTGGTCAATAGATAACTGATACATAACATCCGCATTATTTTTAAACGTTTGGGCTGGTATTTTCAAAAACCATATGATTGGTCCATTTGCATGGTACACTAACTGGGCGCCCTGCCCAGTAAGATCTAAGTAGCCCTTACTTAGATCTTTTGCGTGATCAGGTTGTTCCTAATGTTGCCAAAGATGGAGAAATACCTGAACATGTTTGGTTCCCACATGTTGGAGCGCCGCTCACTATACCCTTAATGTTACAAATTTTTAAGCGAAACATTCCTAAGTCGATTGGGTCGATTGGGTCGTAAGGGATTCATTGAATCGCCAGCACAGACTCCAGATTTAAATCCTCTAGAGTTTTTCCTTTGGTGTCATTTAAAAGCTCTTGTTTATACTAGACGACCGCAAAATCTGGATGAGTTACGGCAGATAATAATTGAGTAATTGTAATTAATTCATGTCAAGGCTTTGGCAAATGTCATTCAAGAATTTATTCACAGGCTTCCACATTTCCAAGAAGTGAATGGTCATCAATTCAAAAACTATTAACTGATATTGATTTTTTTATCTGTTCATTTTTCTTTGGTCAATAAAATTTCCATTGTCATTTTTAAGTAAATATTTCCGTCTTTGAACAAAAAGTTGCCAAACCTTGAACTCCCGAAACAGGACTCAACTGAAATTCGTAAATACATACACAATGTTTCGTTTAAAATAAAAATGTTGATATCGTTTCCGGTTAAACACGAAGTCTGATTTGGATATACAGGGTATACCACGGAACCCGTTCATTAGAAGTTTCCAGCGTTTCCTACTATTTATTAATTTGAAACTTTCAGGTTAAGAATAACCCATAGCGTTCTTTTGTTCTAAAATATTTTCGATGTTGTACAACTTCCGGAAGTACCGGAAATTGCTATCAACTTTCTTAATTTAAATGGAACACCCTGTATATTGTTGCATTTTTGGATTCTACGATCGATTCTACAATACACTGTATTAGGTTAGCCTATACCTATCTTTAACGGTTTTTGAGTTATTGTGATTTTTAAGAAAAAATAGTGTTTTGTTGAGGGATTTTTAATAGCTATTTTTTTGTTCTTCTTTAAACGCAAAACCTTCATATTTTACAAACAGCTAGTAAAACCATAAGGGTTTACGAAATACATTTCCAAACTTATCGCAGGTTATACAGGGTGTTCAAAATTTAGTAGCAAAGCCGAAAAACTTCAAATACTAAAAAGTAACTTTTTTCAAATAGAACACCCTGTATATTTTTACATATTTAGATGACAATTTAATTCACGCATCGATATGCTATAGGTATCCCTATACCTATCTTTAGCGGTTTTGACATTATTAGCGCTTTTTATAAAATATTAATTAAAACTGTACTTAAAACCTATGACCATTTGAAAGTAGGCTGTGGGTATGATTAAATAAAAGAATGTTTATCTAGTTGTCATTCTCATTAAAGTCAAAAGTCTTTTTTATGAAATGGAAGCAATTAACGAGTATTCCAATACTGATATTTTAAATTTATTCTACATCCATGGCGAATGTGGAAAAATTCTTAGCAGAACTTGCAGAACATTTAATGAACGATATCCTAATTTACCGCCAATTACCAAAGGTAAATTTAGACGAATGGAGTCATGTTTTTTAAATACTGGAAGTGTTATGTTAAAAAAGCACTACGTAAAACCAATCGTTGAAGCAGAAGAAAATAAAATAAATGTGCTGGCTTATTTTCATGCTCATCCCCGGAGTTCGATAGCTGTAGCGTCTAGTGAACTGGATATCTCTCCAATGTCGATTCAGCGCATTTTAAAACGTCATAAATGGCATCCCTATAAGGAAACATTAGTACAAGCTTTCCGCCCTGGGGATGAACAGAGAAGAGTTGAATATTGCGAAATGATTTTATTAAAACTTCAAGAAGACGAAAATTTTTTATCAAAAGTTATTTGGAGCGACGAATCTAAGTTTAGTCGGGAAGGAATCCTTAATCGACGGAATAATCATTTCTGGGCAAAGGAAAATCCTCACGTTTTCAGAAATACACATTTTCAAGATCGTTACAGTTTTAATGTGTTTTGTTGTCTTTTAAATAATTCTGTAATCCACGAAATTTATGATGATAATTTAAATGAACATAAATACTTAGAGCTTTTGAGGGGACCAGTTACAAATTTTCTTCACACTTTACCTCCAAACATAAGGCAAGAATGTTGGTATCAGATGGATGGTGCACCTGCCCACAACACCAGAGAGGTTTATCAGCAATTGACCGAAATGTTTGAAGACCGGTGGTTTGGTTCCAATGGACCTTGGAGTTGGCCTCCTCGATCACCAGAATTGACGCCACTTGATTTTTATCTTTGGGGGCGTATAAAATGTGAAGTTTATAGTACACCTAGTCTTAATAAGCAAGACCTATTAAATCGTGTGAGAATAGCCTTTCAGCTACTAGATCGAAACGAAATAGGCAGAGCAACAACAAGGGAAACTAAATTAAGAATTATAAAGTGTCTTGAACAGAATGGGGATCATATTGAACATTTATAGTATTCCTCAATTAGTTTATATTATTTTATTTTTGGTTTTCTAGTTTTCTTTGTCGGTAAAATTATCTTTATTTGTTTATTGTGTTAATATTATTTTGTATTTATTTATTAAATTTATTTTGTAAACGTAACTGTTTTTCCTGTTGTCATACTCACAGTCTACTTTCAAATGGTCATTTTAAGTACAGTTTTAATTAATATTTTATAAAAAGCGCTAATAATGTCAAAACCGCTAAAGATAGGTATAGGGATACCTATAGCATATCGATGCGTGAATTAAATTGTCATCTAAATATCTAAAAATATACAGGGTGTTCCATTTGAAAAATGTTACTTTTTAGTATTTGAAGTTTTTCGGCTTTGCCACTAAATTTTGAACACTCTGTATAACCTGCGATAAGTTTGGAAATGTATTTCGTAGACCCTTATGGTTTTACTAGCTGTTTGTAAAATATGAAGGTTTTGCGTTTAAAGAAGAACAAAAAAATGGCTATTAAAAATCCCCCAACAAAACACTATTTTTTCTTAAAAATCACAATAACTCAAAAACCGTTAAAGATAGGTATAGGCTAACCTAATACAGTGTATCGTAGAATCGATCGTAGAATCCAAAAATGCAACAACATACAGGGTGTTCCATTTAAATTAAGAAAGTTGATGGCAATTTCCGGTACTTCCGGAAGTTGTACAACATCGAAAATATTTTAGAACAAAAGAACGCTATGGGTTATTCTTAACCTGAAAGTTTCAAATTAATAAATAGTAGGGAACGCTGGAAACTTCTAATGAACGGGTTCCGTGGTATACCCTGTAGATACATATCGAATCTCCGATTTATATTTAATTAATTGTGGAAAGTCTTGTTAATATCTAAGTAGCCATATCAAAGATATTCTAACAGATCAATACATTTGCTTAACCCTGTATAAGCCGTTCCATTTGTATCTCACGGCATCGAGGGGTCGCTGCACAAGGTTCTCCATGCTCGACGATCTTTAGTTTGTCTCCAATCAATGTGTTTTCGTTGTAAGGATTTGGTAATTTCTCCATTCCAACTCCTACCGGTTCCTCTTCTCGTCTTTTTCCTGTCTACTCCTGGCTTCCCAGATAACTTCTCGATTGTTTTTAACAATGGTTTGGTACCCATTTGTTCACGAATCACGCTGTTTTTTAAAACGGTCTTATCTACCTATGTCCAGCGCAGCTTTTAAATAGCACACTTTGCTTGCTTGTGGTCTGGATTTATCTCTATCACTCAGTAACCAAATTTCGCAAGCGCATTATTTCCTTGATGGACATCTTGTATATTCTCCGATAAAAGCAATCCACTGACATGGTCGTCCAGTCTCAACCAAATCGCCTAACAAATTTTATAGCTAGATTTCAAAATATTTAGATCTACAAATACTTTTTTTTGGGATACGGAATTTTTTTATTTTCAACACAAATAGTTGTAATTCGAAAACCCCAGAACATCAAGCTGCTTTCATAGTGGAGTATAATTAGGGATATTTAGTGATATAAAAACATATAAGGTATTCTATTTTAATGAACGGATTTTACTGTGTCATCTATCTTTCTATAAGGCATCGAGTATATTGGAATATGTTTCCTGCCCAAAGATCAAACTGCTATCTAGCATACACCCAGATAAATAAAAGGTATGCGCTATAGCTGAACACTGCAAACTGTGAGTTATTTAAATTTTCTTTATTGTTATACGTCTCTTCAAGAAGCCCTTCCTACCTTACAGAGTTATCCTGCTATAGTATAGAAAGGTGTAATTGAAAATCCATTAGGTGCACTATATCGATTCAATCGACCAGAAACTTTAAAGGCGACCGGAACTTCTCTTTTACTTTACCGATATCCGTTTGTTCGGTGCTGAAAGGGCGCATTAATAATGCAGAAGGCCCGACGTGATACAATCGTGACTAAGGAATGTAATTTCGAAATAAACGTACCACCGCCGTCGTATTTAGACGCTATCTGAGATGAAGATAGCAGCCTGGGCGTTCGGCTGCAGGAGATCGATGCTGGTAAATAAAGTCTGCCCTGTTCAACAAACAATAGAGGTAAAGTCGTTCGGAAGACCTTATCTCGGCGCCTAGCTTACAAGAGCACGCACAGACATCAACGACGAATTACCCGAAAACAGCTCAAAGGATCCACGCTACCTTTCTCACACTTCCATGCGACCTTGCTGCTAACTACTTTTCGGGTAATTACCGAAACAAACAATGGCGTTAATCCATTGTTTGTTTCGTTCACGATTAATGTGCTTATTAAGATTTTTAGACGTAAAAAAGTTAAGATGCCAACTAATGTTTAAAGAATTATACTGGCTGGTACTATATTGCAGTGGCAAATACTTATTAATACTTTTTAATAATTTACTTTGAGGCAAATGAATGATGTGTACATACATATGAATATCCCACGTGCTACCGTTTCTATTTGACCAACAAAACAAATGTATGTCAAACCTGTAGATAAACATCTCCCAATGAATGGTCTCCATAATAATTAACTAATAAAGTAGAACTTTAATTCACCCATAGATCTTCCTATCGTACAAATGCTTATGTAGCTGATATTGTTAACTGTTGACAAACATGTAATACCCATATACGTATATTTTATATTTCATGGTCTTCACAAGCTACAATGCATGCATGCATGTGTACATACCAGAACTTGATCATACCTATAAAGGGTCCCTCTGTTCTTTTTTAGGATAATTACCGAAATAGACGATAGCGTGCCGTTATTATTCGTGTTGTACAACATACGTCCCGTTTCGTGTTCCGTTTATTTGTAGTGTCCTCGTCCTCTATTTAATTTGGTGTTAATTTATGCAACTGAGACACGGAATCTACCACACCGCTAAATATAATAAACTCGTACTGCTTACTTTGTTCCTTCATATACGTATGGCTTTTAGTATCTTTACTAATAAAGATGGCTCTCTCAGTATTTTAGCCGCACTCCCACTGTATACTGAGTGCATAAGATATCGTGCAGTTGCCTTTTGCAAATACAGAAAATTGTCAGCAAGAAACGTAATTAGTCCGGCATATCAAATAGCTTCAAACAATACCAAATTACTCAATTAACTGCAGGTTGGCATATTGATTATGTCAGTGGGAGAACAAATACAATACTTACTCTTCCCATAGAATTAATGCATGATCAAATAATAAATTATTTATTTCTGAAAGGAGTAAAATTATCTCTTACGTTCTTGTATCAGCATATCTATATGCATATCATCTTGGATTTGCATAACTTCGCCTTTAGTTTTTGTATAAATAAAAAAATGTACATTTCGTGTGCATTGCACCCATCGTCAGTGTATACATCTTCTAATTCTTCTTACTTCTTTTCGCACTTTAAATGTACCTACACGTTTTTCTATTTTTCTTTTACAATTTCACTCCCAGTTTTGGGTGGATATAGGAGTAATACATATACGTGAAAATTTCTTGCTATTAGTATGAGTATCATATACTGCCATCTATACGTTTGCCTGTTAGTTGTTGGGATAGTATTCTTTTTTTTGTTGTTGTTTTGAGAGTCATCTGACATAAAGTCTCCGGAAACACTACCAACTCTTGGCTTTTTGTATTATATCATATCCTTGTGCTCTGTACTAGTCTGTACAGGTCTCTGGCTGATCGATCGAGATAATCTTCTGGGTTGCTTGTCATTGATTCACATTTTCTGTAGGTGTTATTTCAGTGCACAATGTCCTATTAGGAAACCTGCTACTATCTGAACATGATCCCTGCTAAGCTTTAGTGGTTCTTTACTCTTCTACTTTGATGGTCTCTTGCTAAAGGTCTTTCAATGAGTTCACCTGGTTGTGTTGTACCAGTGTGGTGTTCGTTGTGTTTCTCTTGGACCCAATTCATTACCTGCTCCCGTACTACTACTCAACCCTCTTCTAGAACATGTTCCGAGCCTATAAATGAAGTCGTTGATTTCTTTCTTGCATATTCGTCAGCTTTTCGTTTCTTTCGATTCCCCGATGTTCGGTCACCCACAATAAGATAATTTTATTGTGGTCTGCCAGGCTATCAGTTCTCGAATGCATTCTCCAACCAGTCTTGATTGTATCTTGGTGTTCACTAATGCCTTCAGTACCCCCTGGCTCACTTCCTAGTGAGAATGTAATCAATGTATTTCTCACCTCGCTGTAAATTACAGTCGGATCCAGATCCATCTGTAAACCAGATCAGTTGGTATCGTATAGTAAGTTTCTGACAATTGCTGCAACATGGTAGAGCATGCAGGACAAGTAACATAATTCAAGGTTAGATTATTATTTGAATTTATTAACTTCTTAAATAAGAAGAAACCTCTTGTGAAGTTTGTGGAATATACTTTTACAGTTCTAGACACTATCTACAATGAAATCTCAACCCATCTCGGTGAGGGATAGAACCTACATCGAAACTGCATTCAGGTGACCCTCAGTAGCAAATTTTACATTTTTTAATTACATAATATTACATTATTAATTTGGGATAAGCATATATGAACCAAGTCTTTAAATTTTGTATTCTATGACCTTTATTTCAAATGCATACTATTTTAGTCCTTTTTCACTGTGAACAGTTTCTTGTTAGATTTAGTAATGCTTAATGATTTCGGACGAATAAATTAAAAATCTATTGCATTTTCCTGACAAGATTGGAATAGATGTTTTTTTGTTTCTTGGAGAGGAATGTTCAATTTTATCTAATTACTTGTAAAGATGAACAGGAGCAGTATAATTGGATATATTATAAAACGTTTTGCAAAGACAGAGGAACTCAATGAATCTAATCCAAAATCAAAACAACATAAGTATTTTAGTGAACACATTCTGCATGAACTTTTATTATTGATAGAGCAGTATTTACCTCCTTCTTTGTGAACCAAGCTTTTAGCAAAATTCTGGATAATTGTGGATGTAAAATATATGGTTAGTAATTCAACGTTTGAATAATAAGTCCTTAATAAGTCAAATGACTTTCGATTCTTCTTTCTTCGACATTAAACAGGAATTTTATATAATTTCTCAATATGAGTTCATGGACCATTTAGTTTAAATTTTGAAAAGAAATACAAATATAATTAAATCATGAAGGAATACAAAAATTTTAGTGTACCATGTGTGAAAGTACACTTTTAAAATGTTATGTTATTGAATAATGGTCAGATATTGCTGTTATCAATAGTTTAGGAAATCAGTTCGTTCTTATATTGCCAAAAATTATCATCTAAACGATTTTAATTGTAGATACGGCTTTAACTAAACGTTTTTGCTTTCTCACCCTTATTAAATTGAATTTGGTGAAAAGCAATTTAATATGAATGCACTACTATGGCATTCTATACACTTTACGCGTCAGATCTATACTATAAAACGCAAAATTATATAAAAGAAACTTCATTTCCATCTAAACGGTTGTTTATGTTTCACCAGAGCAGATGATCACAAATGAGTCACTAGGTAATTTATCTTTGCAAGAGAAAACAGACACACATATTATTCGTCAAAACACATTAAGCAAACCTAGCGTCATATGGTTACGTGCATTGGAAGAACAGTTGACTGTTGGTTCGTACTTTTTTTTTTCTGAATTCATTAACCTGGAAATTGATTAAAGTGCGGCAACGGTCACGCATCCGGTTCGGAATTTTTCAACGTAATGGCGTAATGCAATCAGCGAAGTTGATTTGCAAATTACTTAAATCACTTCGTGGGACCCTTTTCCCATTAGGTCCCATCTCGTTTCACTCAAACACATCTTGAAGTAGATCACTTTCGATATAGTGGACAAAACAAATTCAAGTTGCGCACTAACATCGGCAGGGGTGCAACATACGACCACTTCCATCTGTTACCGCGTGTTCCGGATCTCTCATTCAGAATAGATTGATACCGCCCTCGCTCAATTGCACTTGATCACTTTATATAATGGCCATTCTTTACGGATTATAAACAGTTCGTTGGTCCTTGAATATATGCGAGTGCTTTTTCTGTATTGCAATGGTGCTAGAGTTTATCAATCCAGACTATAGAAGGCCCAAATTATGTGTATTTCATGCTAGTAGTAGGTGTATAAAATCTGAAATAATTCACTAACGAGTAAGCAAAGTAATTTGCAAATTTGGCTAAGATGCTTTTCAATATAGAAACCTAATCCAGTATCTACTATGTTAAAAATGTTTGCTGATCATTGATTACTTGCAAAGTGCCATTATTTGTTTATTCTGTGATCCTGTATATTAAATTTTGAACTTCCAGTGAACGGCTGCTTGTATAGCTTTCTCACTTGCTAAAACTCAATCACCTTTCATACAGATCGTATAAAATTTACTGCACATCAACAAATTCACAGGTAGTTTCCCTAAACTGTGTTGTTGCCAATTATTCCGTTCAGTAGTTTGATAAAGTGACAGAGCATGGATATAGGTAAAGTTTTAGGTTTATTTGATTCTTGTTTGACAGGTTCTTTGGTTACAAGTTATTACACACCCGTATAATTTAATTCAAATTCAACATGGGATTTTTAGGGCAGATCCTTGCATCTTGCTGTTTTTTGACCATGTTTGTTTGTTTGCACTATTTATATATTTTTGTCGCATGACGATCAAAGGTTTTCTATACTCCATTTTAATGTAAATGTGTCTTTACTCCTTAATTTGATTTATAATTTCTCTAAATTTTGGCACTCGTATTCAATATTTTTTTTTTTTTTTTGATTAGTAGGTTCATTTCAAAATATCATTTACAGCCGCAAAATCATTTACTTTACGAAAACACTAATATCGTAAGCTAGTAATTCCGCTTTTCTGAAGTCGCAATCTATTAACGATTTAGGTTTTTTTTCTATCCTCTGCTCTTAAAATATTAGAATTTATTATGCGGTGTATGAAGCCTTCCATTCCATCTGTATTATACATTTGATCGATGGAAGCTAAAATGCGCCTCATTGATCTTATTAACTACCCAAAACAACTACATATACGAATTATAACTAGTACAGCAGTACAGCATCGCTTCTTGTTATAATCAGATTATATTGCATAAAACTATATAGCCATGGAAAACTCTTCTAATTGAACACAAAGTGAGGTTAACATTTGACAGGCTCTCCTTGTAAGATGCTTCATCTGGTATTAACTTTTAATTATGGGTAAATATTCTGTAATATTTTTTATAGGTGTCTGCAACTAAATATTTAAATATATTTTCTGATTTGATGGATTTGCGGCTCTTCTTGTTAGATAAAAAACCATACTTTCATTTTTTTGAGCCTCTTTTTGCGCTTTTGATGCTTATGGCTCTTCTCTGTGTCGTAGGTATTTTATTTTCTTTCATCCTCCATAGAATAATATTCTTTTTATATTTTCCCAAAAGTAGATTCCCAAGTAAATTTGGATTCTCATAGGTACATATAATGTTGTATTGACTATTAATTTTTCTCCTTGCAAATTCCCCTATTCGTAGATCTAAAGTAACAAATATTAGCCCCCCCCCCCCCCTTACCTCTTAAATATATACATATATGTATGTATGTAAGACCTACGTTCCTATTGCTTCTATTAACTATAAATGGTAGCGGTTTTGTGAGAAATACGCATCTAAATAGTGCGTAATACTTGTCGTTAGTTCTGTAGCAGGTCTTGCATTTAGATGTGTGCGTTAGGGGATGCTGGGGCGTTTAACAGCCTTTGGCGGTCTCTCAAATGCTGATTTGGCGAGCGTTTGCTGGTCTCCACTTAAACCGAACTTCGTCCCGGGACTCACATCTGTTGCAGTTATCGCGTAGCCGACCGCAGCCAGATTCTTCCTTATCCGTATACGCGGACTGTCAAGTGCCGACGACAATGACCGTTTGCGCGGTTGACCTCCTTGAACCATTACCAGTTTACGTTAAATTCATGGATATTTTTTTTCTAATCGTCGATGCTGTAAGTACGCTTACAAAGGTTTACGAGAAACAATCGTCCGCATTTGGAAATTAATGCCAAGTTAATAGTCAACCTTTATCGATGCAGTTAATCTATTGCATAATTAGCGAATCGAAAGAATTCATAGTGAATACCAAGAACAAATGGCGTAATGAAATAAATATGCGGGTGCCATCATTCACAAATGAATGGTTAATGATTATGGTGTTCTACTCTTATCAATTAAACTATCCTTTGTCTAAAGTATAGTAAGTACTCATCCTAAGTTTTTGAGCAAGCGATCGCAAATAGATTATCAAAATACTTAGAAAAGATTCTTTGCAGAAGAACAGCATAGATATAAAAAGTAAAGATCGGTGTTTTCAGGTGTTTTGGTAGCACTACAAACTATTTGTGCTGCCTTTTAGAGTATTAGTACGTAGAGATTAACGTGCTAGACTTGTCCAACACCAGAATATTATGCTTTTAGAGGAACGGTCTTTGGTTTACCAAAATCGTACATTAGTTGCAGACCCCAAGCAACTCTATAGAATAACTGTCTTTCCAATATTTGTGAAATAAAGTACAGAGTACCAAAGGGATCCAAAGGGCCTTTATTACTTGAGACGGATAGAAGACAACCCAAATATTAGCACCCGAAGACTTGCCGCAGAACTGAACGTCAGTCATCCTCTCATTTGGAGAATTCTGCGGGAACAGCAGCTCTATCCCTACCACATTCAACGCGTGCAAGTTTTTGCTCCTCTCGATTATGATGCACGTAGGGTTTTTTCTCATTGGGTTTTACGAAAGCTGGCAGAAACTCCTAATTTTGCGACTCAGATTTTATTTAGTGACGAGGCTGGGTTTACAAGAGACGGAATATTCAATTTTCATAACAATCACGTCTGGGCAGATGAAAATCCCCATGCTGTTGTTGAACTGCATCACCAAAACCGTTTTTCGCTAAATGTTTGGCTTGCTATTTTTGGAGACTGTTTAATTGGTCCAGTATTTCTCCCTAATCGTTTAACGGGACAAGTATACTTGGATTTTTTAAGAAATGAATTACCCGTTTTGTTGGAAGACGTGCCACTTTTTAACAGATTAAATATGTGGTTTATGCACGATGGAGCTCCTGCGCATTTTTCCATCGTAGTCAGAAATTTCTTAAATCAAGATTACAACGAGAGATGGATAGGACGGGGTGGACCAACTGCATGGCCTCCTAGGTCCCCTGACCTGACACCTCTAGACTTCTATGTTTGGGGGCATCTAAAACAATTAGTGTACGCACGATCTGTAAACAATTTGGAAGAACTCAGGCAACGAATCGTAAATTGTTGCGAGGAAATTCGGAGGACTCCAGGAATTTTCGAAAGATTGCGTCGATCTTTCATAAGAAGGTGTGAAGCGTGCTTAGAAATGAACGGTGGACATGTAGAACAATTTCTTTAGTTTTACTTTAAATAAACATTTGTTTAATTTGCATTGCGATCAGAATTTCTTTGAAAATTTTTATCCTACTAAAACAATATGCAATCGACTATATGTCAAAAACAGCTGAATTGAGGACCCATGTTGACTATGACTTTTTTGTTTATTTCCACCAGTACTACAATTGGGTAAAATATCCGACAACCTTTTTTCAACACACTGTATATAAATGACTTATCTACTAGTATCCGCGTGTGTTAAGCTATGTGTTTATGCCGGTGACGGTTCACTACTTGTGCTAGCATCAACTGCCTTGGAAATAACCACAAAGTCTGAAGAAGTGGTTGAAGAAGCTTGCGTAGTTTCTATCTTTCATTATATTATGTTTGGTTTCACGATATGAAATATTTGAGTTAGAACTTTAAGAGACTTTGAAGCAAGGGAATATCGGACATACGATCGCATAATAGTTTTTGTTTTTCAGATTTACATCAAATATCATTCGCTGTAATCTGTTGTTAAATTTGGAGAGTCTGGCTGTCTTACTTCTAATTTTAAGAGAGATTCAACAATTAAGTCTTATGTAAAATACCTTACCTGTTGTAACTGACGCAGCAAATTATCCGTGAATTCTAATAGTAACAAACACAATAATGCCAAACCACATTTTTATTTCAATACTCTTATTTAAATCAAATAGTTTATTTTACTAAGAGTTTCTAATTCATTAGCCATCTACTTTATAATTTAACTTATATGCGGGCAGGTATATTGCCAATTAAAATGTATATAATGTACTTAAAATTGTGTTAATCACAAGTAATTAGTAATTAGTTTTTACAGAGGTTATCTAAACATATAACTAATATTAGACCTTTATATATAAACATTTAAATCAATGATACAGTAAATTGCTCATAAAGTGACAAATTAGAACTAGCGACATTCTATAAAGCACATTAAGCAAAAAGGTTACAGGGTACAAGGAAGCACCATAAAATCTTTATTGCATACAGACGTAAATACTTTATTCATTTCAAATGTAAATAAAATCAGTTGCAAAACATGGCATCAGCGGACTGGAGAATACGTATTTCATTCAGCTGAATCACTTTATGAGTTAGTTTTTTTTTACAAACTGATCTAGTTCTTACAATAGTGACTATGCTACCACTACCCAAATAATTTATTTTAAAACAAAATAGTTAGTCTTTCAAAATTTATTTTCCAAAACACTAAAATTTTAAATATAGAGTTGTGCAATAGATTTGGCAAATAGAGATCCTGTTACAAATTGGTTTTGCTTATTCATGTAAATTTTTTCTGTAACCAGTCATACTCACTGGAATTTATTGTGCTCCATTCTTTATTCAAATTATATACTTATGCATACATTTCTTTCTTGAACAGAAGTTTGTCAAAAACTTTCTCAAAGATACCACTTGAGGTTGCAGAACCTCAACCTAAAGAGAGCTCTTGGAGTTTTTTATTAGTAATTTATTAATGTTAAAATTGCTACCAATACCAAATCACTAGTTTTTTGTCCTTCCATAAACTTACATTTTCTGATACATTAAACACGTTCTTTCAGTAACTGCTGGAGGCAATGAGATGTTGAGATCATTTTTTTTTTTGTTATTTACATCCAAGAAAGCCTAGAAAATCTTATTGCGCCAAACTTTCCTGTTTTTTCTTTGTGCTTGTGTATCTGGCTTATCTTCTCACCTAGAAAAAAGTTACTTGTCCAAAATGTTCACTAAATCTCCGTGCATTCCATTTAAATCAGTTCTATGATATTCTAGAGAACGAGAGATAAAGGTTTCTGATTGGTATAGATAAGCGCGTTTGTGTGTTCTGTTGTGCAAAATATTATATATTTATAGTATATGGTATAACTTCTAAAAAATTTAAAAATAATATTTTCAATTATTAAAGTTATTAAGTCATTATCTTGTGTGTTTAAAAATGTGAAACACATTCTTTCATGTTTGTTTTTTAATGTAATTAATCTGGTACATAGACTTTAGCTTTAATAATCGATGTTTTTTTCAAGTTCGATGGAACTTACGAAAGGTTTAACTGTCAAACGAACTGTCATACTGCGCTCACTTTTTGACATTTATGATCAGTATACTCTGGCAAATCATCATGAATAGATTGGCAGTTGAACAACGCTACCAAATTATCCAGATTTACTTTGAAAATCAGTTATCAATTCGCGCAATTAAAACCACGAGACCATCACATGCGTCGTTCTTTCGCCGATTAGGCTCTAGACCAGTTGGAAACTGATCCGATGTTTTATCGCAAAATTGTGTTCAGCGATGAGTTTCATTTTTGGCTTAACGGGTTTGTTAATAAACAAAATTGCCGCAAATGGAGTGAAATCAATCCACAACAGATCCTACAGACTCCATTGCATCCAGAAAAATGCACGGTTTGGTGCGGTTTACACCCTGGTGGCATCCTTGGACCGTATATCTTCAAAAATAAAGCTGGAGCTCGCGTTACGGTCCATTGAGATCGTTACCGCACCATGATTTTTTGTTTGAAAATATGGATGACATTGATCCGGGCGAGATGTGGTTCCAATAAGATGGCGCTACGTGCCATACGGCGACCGCAACCATCGACTTATTGAAAACAAAATTTGACGATGTTATTTCGAGAAATGGACCTGTCAATTGGCCTCCAAGATCGTGCGATGTAACACCTCTCGATTATTTCCTGTGGGGAAACGTAAAGTCACTAGTTTATGCTGTTAAACCAGCAACAATTGCCGCTTTGAAGGCCAACATTGTTCGTGTTATTCGTGGCATACGGCCAGCAATGCTCGAAAAAGTGGCCCAATAGTGGATGTCCAGAATGCGCTCCGTCAAGAACAGCCGTGGTGGCCATATGCCCGAAATCATTTTCAAATCTCAATGCCATGTATTGATCTTTCGATTAAAAAAACTGTTTTGATTAAAATTTTATTTTTTGTGTTATTTTTTACAATTTAAAGTTCTATCGGGCTTAAAAAAACACCTGTTACAAGCAATGAAAGCTTACATTGATTGATTCAGAGCTATACAAATCCAATCAAATTATATATGTATATCTATCGTTTCAGATTGTTCTTTCTAAATCATATGAAGCTTATTTAACGTAATTTGGATTAGGAGGATTTATACAAAAATAAAGGGAATTATACTTTATGTACGCTATATGTACCTACACCTACTGATATTTTACAAACATAAGTGATTAATAACAAGCTAAATATATGTACAAAATGCCACAATTTCTTTTCAATACCTATATATCATTACAATTTATGCGAGCAATTTATGTCATACAGTCAAGTTTAACTTAAGCTTACCTACGGCTCAAATTTTCTATTCGAAATTAACGCACCTATTCATAATATTCTACCATTTTCGAGATATAAATTATTATAACAATTATAAGTGGTCAGAGAAGCAAGAACACATTATCTTCAAAATGAAGGTATGTTGACAATAAAAGTAATTGTAGTGTATTAAGTCATTCTACAGACATTAATGGGATAAGATGTAATGGACTGAACAGACCGCAATGAAACGAAGATTTAGAACGCATATTAGAGTTAAATTGGGAGGAGTTATGTAGATGCTAATTCATGCATGGATGAGCGATTCTACGCTCGGAGTAGCCAGCTACTAACCATCACCTAGCATACACAAAGTGAGAAAGCATTAATATCGTTGTTGACAAATTTGACAGGGAGCATCATTAGGAGCGACAGGCAATTTGTAAAAACTTTCCGATGCCTGTAAATTACAGTTGCCGTATTACAGCGTTTGCGGTCAGAGAGGCTGACAACGTCCTGTTTCCGTTCCTATCCGCACGGCCATTAAATTTTGATTGACGAGTCAAGTGGTGTGCAAAAAGGACCGTGTATCCTCCACAATAGGCCACAATTAGTTTAGTATTTACGGTTGTTCGGATGGTTGGTACAGCACCGAAGCACGTACTAACTCGGTTCGATAAACTGCATCGAACCGCACTTGGTGCAAATCATTGCTTTCGGCGTCCAAGCCGTGTGCAGATACACACACGTCCTCTACACGCTCTCTCTTTGGTAACGTAACTGCGTACACACGTGCATATATAGTCATCCGATACCAAATTCAAAACTACACCACATACACACGTTGCAGACTATTAAGCGTTATCAGAAGGGCACTAATACGTATTTACGTATGTGTAAACGATACGTTTTATAAATGGCGTTTAAAACGTTTCAATTTATAACGGACATTATCTACCATTCAGATGATATTTCTACAATACGTAACGACCTGTTAACACATGTTACTTCGCCCGTAGTTTAGATTATACTATTACCAGCACAGATCGAATGCTTTTCTAAAAACACTGTAAACACGCATCCCTTTTAAGTTTATAAGATATACAATATAAACGTATATGAACAAATATGCTCTTCACAAGAGCATCTAATTAGTGCCTGAGTGGATTTTAATAATGAGTTGACATGATCTTAGATGTGTTGTGATGCTAAACAGACTCCTGTCGCGTCGCATTGTGGTATGGCATATGGATGTTCAGATCCATAGAAAAATAAAGCATGATAAATAAAATTAAATTTATCTTTTGCAAAGGTTCAGTACAATAAACTACAATTATCCCTTACTGGCTTTTCTAAAAAGGAAAAATTTTGATAAGTAATTTAAGTGTCTATTATAATATGCACTAATTTTTCTAAAAATTAAAAATATTTCTGAAGCAAAGTCTTATGTAGTCGCTAGGAGTGAATATCCGAAACATAATATAAAAACAAAATACCTGGATACTTGATTGTACCTATCTGTAACCTATCTGACGAAGCCGTTGTGCGGCGAAACAGCTGTCATGGTTAAAAACTAATAAAGTGTAAATCTTACAACATTGTTCATTTAATTAAAACTACATTAATGAGTGAGATATTGTCACCTTGGGCACCGGAGTTGTAAAGCGTGAGTGCATCACACACACACAGACAAAGCAAGAATCTATGCATGGATTGAATGAAGGCTCTACCACCTAAAAAAGTACAAACGCAATTTGATAAAAGTGTTTGGGAAACAGAAGGGGTTTTATCAATTGAATGGATGAGGAAAAGCGTTACAATAATAGGGCACATCTCTAAAAAAATAACTAAGGAGTTGAATATTTAACACTTTTTTACTTCCTCATGATAATACGGAGTGATCAACTCAAGACGCCCTTTAGTGCCAAAATTTTACAGCTGACTAGGATATTTTACTATTCTATTATTGGCGACCCTGTCGCTTCTTGTTATTGTTTACATACGGTCATTTGTGTTATTTCTGCGTTTTGTTGTATACATTTTAATTTTTCAATAATTTTGCTATTTTTCTGAAATTGTATTTTTTAATACAGCTCCAGCTCTATTTTTTGTTGTATGCTGGTAAGCATAAAGAATTTTATTTTAATTATAATTAAAAATCTTAATTTCATATTTATCGTAAATGTGTTTCAAGCAAGAGAAACAATGCTGTTTACTGTTGAACAGGATACCTATATTGGGGTTTCCCACTTTCGAAGTGCTGTTGAAGGTGAAAATGTTAAACGCAAACGTGAACCAAGAATCGCTACAGAAAATGTGCTTGTTGATATACGAAATACAATGGAAATTCGTCCTAATACTTCTGTAAGGAGATTATCTGTACAAACTGAAATTTTATTAATCAATTGAATGATGAAGAATTGCAATATCGTTATTTTCAACAGGACGGTGCAACTCCTCACACAGCACCAGCTAATTTGAACTATTTACACGAATTTTATGGAGGTCGACTTATTAGTAGAGACCGCTGGCCAGCCCATTCACCAGATCTAACTCCATTGGATTTTTTCCTTTTTGGCCACTTGAAAAATAAGGTGTTTGCTAATGTTTTACATACCGTAGAAGATTTAGAAAATTCTATTACGCAAGAAGTAAACAATATTTCTCCCGACACTTTACAAAATGTTTTTAACAGCATGAAACGAAGAATCAATTTATGCTTAGAACAGGATGGTGACCATATTGAACAGCGGCAGTAAATATTAAAATTGTTCACTCCATGCTAATGTGTTCTGTATTGTTAAATCCTCAATAGATTATCTGTTTTGGTTAGATTTTATAACTTTATTATCTTATTAGGTGCAATTTTTTACACAATAATAAAGGTTATAACTTAATTTGATGATTTATATGCTTGTAAAAAATAGTCAAGTAATGCGGTTTTATAGAGTTTAAGCATCTATTTTACAGCTGCACCTGGCACCGAGCGATTATTATTTTTTTCCCACATCAAGAAAATCCCCGTTTCCCTTCAGATAGGTTCTCGAAAGCCCCGAGAAGGTGCACTGAAAGGCTTTTTTTACTGGAGTCAGCAAGATACAGAGGCTTGCGTGGTTACAAAAAACAAGAACAATGAGGACTACTTCTACAGGGGAAATGGAATGCCTCCTAGACCTCCCTTCTTTGTATTTGGTGATCATGAGGGAGGCAAGAATGGGGTGTCTCAGACTGCAAGAAATGCCAAGTCGCAGATATGCAGAATTAGTACACAACAATGTTCTGCATTGCGTGGAAAGCAACACTTTGGGAATGAAATCAGACCATAAGTCGTCGACAAAAATCGCGGAAATCAGGGAATGTATAAGCTAGAATTTATTCCAACTACAGAAACAGATAGGATGAACTGATCTAGTTTCCAGAGAGATCTAAACCCAAGTATGGAACTGGAGCTAGAATTTACACTGAGGTAAGGTATACAGTGGTAGAATTTCAATAGGAAAATATGCCGGTGGCTTTCAAGCAATAGCATAGATACGCAATATTGCGTTGTGCAACAGCAATCACTCAGAAAGCTTATAAAAACAGTGTATGCAATCGATAGCCAGGCTATACTCATGATGTTAGAGAACCCCAGAGTTCAATCAAGACTGTTTGGGGAACGCATTCGAAAACTGAATAGTCTGACGGACCGCAATAAAGTTACTTTACTGTGGGTGCCCGGACATCCAACAATTGAAAGGAATGAGAAAGCAATCGTCGGCTTCATTTATAGGCCCAGAATCTGCTGTAGAAATGCCAACAACACGCGAGTAGGTCAGGATTTGAGTTTAAAAGAAACACAGAACACTGAAACAACACAACCAGGCAAACTCAAGAAAAAACCTTTATCAAGGGATCATCAAAGAGGAAGAGTGAGGAACTACTTCAGCTTAATATGAATCATATCCGTATAGTAGCAAGTTTCCTAATAAGACATTGTGCACTGAAAGACATATAAAATGGAGATCAATACGTTTAATACTGTGGAATAGAATGCCCAAAGACCGCATACCACATGCCATGTGAATGCAAGGCTCTGGATGCAAAAAGACAGGCAATATTTGGTAAGCCAAAAACGAACCTAGAGGATTATTTCGTCCGACCATCCAGAGACCTGTACAGACTAATACAGAACACCAGAATAATTAAATGAGAGATATAATATTAAAAGTCAAGAGGCTGCAGTGTTTTCGAAGACTTTAGGTCAGCCGGCTCCCACAAAAGAAGCAAAAAAAGATCATAAAAATTTTGAGATAAGTTTAGACCATTAATTAATAACATTTGCTTTCTAAATCTTCATGGTTAAGTAGATACTATAAAAACCTTTCCTTGTATTGAAAACACCTGCTTTATAGAGCTCCTAAAAATAAAAAATGATAAATAAAAATGATTGTATACAGTTAAATATATGCAATATTTACTGAGTCTTCAGTCAAATCAATCCACGAATAGAATAGACGAACTACCGCTGTAGTTTCTCCTCCTTTATCATACATTTATGCTCTGGGTCTCGTTATAATTCCGCAGCCTGCATGCTTATTGTGTTGCATCTATTGTTACAAAATAGGCCTATGAGCTGGAGTACTTTATATTAAATTTATTCAATCTTATCCTGCCCAAACAGTTGATTGTCTGTAGCTACAGAAACTACTTCCTAGATTTTGTGCATTGGATTAGTACAATAAGAGACTATGCTCTATACAGAAAGAAAAGTCGAATTACAATCATTACTTTGGTCTCTTGGCGATCACTCTGTTTTCAGTATCAATTTGTCAATTAGAAAAATTACTTAACTCGCTCTAAAATTGTGAAACATTCCTTCTTCTTTAGAGTTAACTATATGAATTTTCTGAATTATGTAGATATCTATAAAAATGTACCTTTGCACTTTGCTTGACCTTAGATTTAATGAAATGAGGTAAAATACATATAAGATAAACTTCTCTGCAGTGTTGCAGTTTTCCGCTTAATACAATGACTGTTAATTTTTGCTTTAACAGAGAGAATAAACTTTGACTAGTGACATATATTCCACTTTAAAAGTGAAATTATGAAGACAATATAACTCCAGAATGTGTCAGTCACAACAACTAAAGAAACAAGTGAAATATTGATATCTGAAGTGTAAGGTCGTTTATCAAAGATTTAGAGGTGTAAATCTTCTAAAATTAATTGATAATACTGTTGACTTGGTATAAAATTTCCTTGGTATAAAACCTTCTCCATAATTCTTTTTTCCGTGTAACTTATTCCTTTTGTAGTTTGCTGGAAAAGAAAATTGCTGATTGAACATCTAACTTCGACAATTTAATCTTTAAGCAGAAACTTTTATCTGTTTATTTTTGAAGAATTATAGCATGGATACATAATTTAAGTGCTTTTATCGGGAAAATCAATATTAATACCTTAAAAGTATCTTTGCATTTTCAGTAAGGTATAGATATTTAAATAATATGAATTTATATTATTACAAATGACATACTTCAAGTTGAAACGTGACGTTGTCGTTTAGGTTGAATCTTCTTTTACCTACCCTTCATGCATTTCTTTTGCGGCAATCTGTAATATTGAAGACAAGCGAAGAGTCCTCCCGTCCTTTTTTACGAGAGGCGTAATAATCTTCACCGTGCGCTCCATAAATCAGGCTATTAACAAGAGCCTTCAGCTCCATTTCATAAAGAAAACGTCTTTTTTACGGTTGACTGTAAACGCGCAAAAATGCGCGAGCCGGCAGCGCGCTTCATAATCAAGTATATTCATCGCCAACAGGTACAATTAATTGATCAATTTGTCTTGAAATATTATGTCGGTGATTGATGTTTCGTTCAACTGTCTCGTCCGTCTGAACGGCAACAGGACAGACTGACTGGCCGTATAAGAGAGGTACTTACGTGCCGCGGGTTCGCGTATGTAACGTAGAGGGGAGACGTTGGACGCAGCGCAAACATTACTCAATGCCAATACTTGATATAAGACGGGAAAGAGGGGAAATCGAACACATGAAGAAAGTTACGAACATGCACCAAGATAGAAATAAAAGAATGAAATGGATTGCTACGGATAAGAAACTTGTCAGTTTCTGTGAGCGCGTTCATCCCTGAAAATTAATGTCTGTGAAGTCACCGACTCACTCTTCTCTCTACCTCTTGATAGTCTTTTCTACTGGCGACGATAGCAGCAGCGTAGTCTTGGCAGTAGAGGACCTATTCCCGTGCCCTTTTCAGTCTGATTACTTTCGTGTTGCATGACAGTTTTCCGGCGTATTCGAGCGGTCGTTTAGAAATTTTTTGAAAGAAAATCGTACGCAAATAAATGTCAAAGATGCTTAAAAGAAAATTAAATCAAGCGATACGATATATCAAAGTTGAATTTATGGCTGGATATAGTTTTTCGATTCTCCTGAACAAAATCAAATTGGGAATACTTTCTGCCTCTTTTTTCTAGAATGACTATTTGCAATATATAAAGTTTTAAATACAAAAGAAGAATAGAAATGTTTACTTCTTGAATCTAATTCAGATACGACTAGTTTTATTGAAGTATATGTAAGAAATTAGATTATTCAAAATTGATTTTAGAGGAGCTCATTTGCTTTTCTCTTACGATTGAAACACATACAAGAATACCTCATCCGTACTGTCGAGTGCAAGAGTGAAGGGAGTGCAAACAACTAACAGTGAAAATGCGATGTCAAGATATATTGCAAGTAATACTCAAGCTTTTATTTTAACAATGACATAACTCTGCAGAGTAATACACTATCCTTTCATCCACTTTCATGAAAACGTGCACACACGATGAATGCACACGCGTCTATATCAGGCAGTCTTGACTTAATTTAACTGATCGAATTTAACGCAATATCCATTTATGGAACTGTTCATGAACAATACCGACACGCGATATCCCACTAACCAGCCGTCACGGACAGACAAATGTTAACATTAAATACTTGTTGCTGTTCCTAAACTTAAGTATATCTAGTCAGGCGATCGTTGGCTAACTGTTGGTGTAATGGACCACAATTCTACAAGATCTATGAAAAGACTAATAAGAAAATACCGGCAATTATTTACAAAATAAAATGGGGTAGTTAATTTCTTTTGGATTTTCTAAATGGTGGAAATAATGTCTACAATAAAAACCAAAATTTATGTATAGGGAGCTGTTATTGTGTACAATAACGTATGTCACATAAGTTTTGGGAAAATTTTCGTCGGCGTAAAAATAACTGTAAAGAACTTGCAATCTAGTAACCATGATAAACATATGTTCATTAGTACTCAAACTTGTTATGACATTTCATAGATGTCAAATAATTTGTCCAATTATGTCGTACAAACTTGAAATACGGAAAAGCATTTACAGCCTGATTGGACATGTACCCAAGCAAGAAGTTGTAAACATGTTTTGGAATCAAAATATTTCAAAGACAGCCATTTATAGAACAATTGCAGAATGTGAACAAGGTATACCATGCCTCAATTTACCAAAAAGCGGACGTCGCGGAATGTTGACCGAAAATCGCGCCAACCTAATCTGTGAAAGTGCAGAAGACCGCGTTGGAACGTCATGCCGAAAGTTATCCAGAAGATTTAATGTTTCTCATGAAACTGTAAGAAGGGTATTGAAAAAAAGGCCTAAAGTTTCGTAAAAGACGTAAATGTCCACGTTATACAGAGGACCAGTTACGAAGAATTCCAATATGTTGTCGTAGATTACGCCGAACTCATTTTGCAAACAATAAAGTGATCATCATGGACGATGAAAAATATTTTACGTTCTCTCACTCAAAAATGAAAGGTTTTTATACCGATAATATAGAAAATTGTGCAGATAATGTTAAATACAAAACCAAAAAAAAATTTGAAGAGAAAATTCTAGTTTGGTGTGCCATATCGGAGAGAGGAGTTTCACGACCTTATGTTGGGCATGTGAGGGGTGAGGCAGTTAATGCCAACATATATACCGAAAGATGCCTACCGAAGTTGCTACAGTTTATTACTACGACTCATCCACGTGAAGAAATAATGTTTTGGCCGGACTTAGCAAGTTGCCATTATGCAAGAACGACTAGAACATGGTTAGAAGCTCACAAGATACCCTTTGTGCCAAGAGCAGACAATCCGCCAAATGTGCCACAAGCTCGACCCATCGAAGATTTTTGGGGAATATTGACCAGAAAAGTATATGATAATGGGTGGGAAGCTCAAAATGAAGCTCAACTAAGGCGAAGAATATATCAAAAGATAAGAGAAATTGATATAAACATCGTCCACAACATGATGGGACAAGTTAGACAAAAACTGCGTGCCATTGAGGACCATGGCCCTTTGTCATTATTTTAATTGTAGTTTTAATTAATTTAAATATAAGGTAAAATGTTGGTAAAGTGGTCATTTGAATAAATTACGTTACACTTACTTTAAAGAACTTAATTATTTTTCCCAAAACTTATGTGACATACGTTACTATTTTATATTAACCGTATAAGTTTTTTTCTGTAAGAAGTAACTGAGTAAATTATTTATTGGAAACCTATCATGATTGCTTCCTTTGAATAGCAAAGTTCGTTTCAGAGTATTGTCTGCTTGTAGGGTACGATATATATTCAATACTATCTTCGTGGTCAAGCATCAAACAAACGATATGTTAAAAATACAATTTGAAAGGATAAGGAACAAAAAGGTACCAATGCAATTTTACATGTAAATGAGTAGTGCAGAGTCCAGATAATTTAGTGCCATAAATTTCTCTTCCTTGGTCTTTTTGCATCTTTTTGCTTCCTGTTTTAGCTTCTTATCCCTTCACTTGTCCTGACTTTTTCAATATAATATCCCGAAACACTTCGTCCCCATATGGTACAGCCACTTCTCTCTGCAGATTTTCCATCTTTTTGTTACAGCATCTGTGAAAAGATTTCTAATGATCTACTTATTTGGAGATATTGTATAAGCAGATTTAGAATCATGTAATTGGAGGGATAGCCCGAAATATATATACATATATTTAAATAAGCAATCTGATTTAGCTTCTCATTCTGAATTATCAGCATGCGCTTTCAGCAATTGCATGAACATGAAAATTTCCCAAACAACCACCGAAAGATTTTTCTATCCGTAAAAACAGAAGCCAAGTGTTTCAACACACGCTCGGCAACGTATTCGAAGCATCTATCAAAAATAGATGAGCTTTTACTAAATGACGTCTATTCAACAAGGTAACACAAATTTAGCACATCCTAATCTACAACAATAAGAATGGTTACCAGATCGATAGAAATAACAAAAGGTTTTTGATCATCAAGAAAATACAGTGCTATAACTTGCTGCTATGCCCGCCAGATACCATGGGTGAACGATACGCTAAGAAAATCTAGTCTCCAACTGAAGGATCTTTATGTTCTACAAAAACGTTTTACGGTACTTGAGGATACTTACAGAGAGAAGAAAACACAGCATAAGGTACTAATAGCCACTACTAAAATTAAGGCATCTTCTGATTATATATGCAGCTCGGGAAACCGAAGCACAGCAACTTGGAAAATAATAAAACATACTATCAAAAGTAACGACGCTTTTCACAACATTACGCTTACGGTTGATGACAAACAATGTGAATCTCCTTTGGATGTTGCCAACGCTTTTAATAGTTGTTTTGCATCTGCTGCGTCAAATATTGTTTCCACGATGCCACCAGTCAACTTAGAAACTAGAATTGTATCAAATCCATACTCAATGTATATTTTTCCTTTCACTTGTGCAGAAATGAACACCATTATCTGTAAGCTAAAAAATAAATCTTCTACTGGACCTGATGATTTCACTGCTGCTATGATTAAGGAACATAAAGTGTATCTCATGGATATTTTAACTTATTTAGTCAACATGTCTTTCTGTAACGGTATGTTTCCAGATATTTTAAAATCAGCTGTAATTACTCCTGTGCATAAAAAAGGGGACGCCAAAGTACCGACCTGTGGCATTGACTTCCTGCATTGCAAAGATCCTTGAATATTGTATGTTGGATAGGCTTAACAGTTCTTGACTAAGCACCATATTTTGACCAAATTTCAACATGGTTTTACAAAAGGAAAGTCGACAACCACTGCTCTCATCAATTTTTACAACAACGTACTGGAGTGTATTAAAAAGAGAAAATCTGTTCTATAGGTTTCTTTTGTGACTTGAAAAGGCCTTTGATTGCGTACAATATGACAACTTGAATGAGAAATTACAGCTATATGGTATTAGGGGGACGGTAGCAAACTGGTTTGCATCCTACTTGTACGATCGCATTCAATTTGTGAGGATTAAACACATTAAGGACTCTGGAGAGTTTGAGACTGCTCGATCATATGCGTTGCCGGTTATGATGGGTGTTCCACAAGCTCCGTTTTGGGGCCTGTATTGTTTAACTTGTACATGAATGATATTGTGCTTTTTCTATCTGATATTTATATGACTATGTATGCCGATGATATTTTCGTACTAACTACCAATGATGACAATGAATTTATTACAAACACACTGTTGTGTACTCTAACGGAATGGCTAGCTTAGAAAAAACAAAGTATATGCTTTTTCATACTATACACAGGCGTACAGATATTACGGATATTTCTTTAAGCGGCACAAATCTGCAGGAGAAGGCTTCCGTAAAGTTCCTTGGTATAACCACAGATAAGTAACGTTTGAAGCCAATCTGTTATGGACCGTGCACTGTCAGAATTTAATTAATAGATTATCTAGTAAATATTATGTGTTTCGCTGTTTGAGATCGCAGGTTACAATGCAATGTATGCTGACGCTTTACTATGCTGAAGTCTTTTCCAGGATTCAATATGGTATTCTGCTCTGGGGTTCATCGACAGCCGCTAGGAGAGTATTTCTAGCACGAAAGGCTATTCTAAGATCCATTGTCGGTGCTCATTTCACCCAATCTTGCAGACCTATATTTCATACTTTAAATTTATTGCCTTTAATTTGTATTTATATATTAGAATTAGCTTGCTATGTGCACAAAAACAAAGATAGTTTTACCTTTAATGCCGAGTACCATGACTATCAGACTAGAGCAAGAGATTATCTGCATACTGCGGGTTACACTCTAAACATTACTAGTCTAGGGGTGAAAGGTATGGGAGTCAAGGTCTACAATCATCTACCTCGTAAGATTGTCTTGTTGCAGACTTTTGCGTCCTTTCGCAATGCTTTGCGGAAGTTTCTCCTGTTGCATAGTTTCTATAACTTAAACGAGTTTTTTGCCTTGCCCAATAATTAATGTTTTTTTTTTCTTTTTGTTTCATTGTAGCCTAGATTTGAGTTCTTTTTCTCACTTTAGTTGTGTTCAATCACCGCAGACCACCCTCCTTCTCCTCACTCCTCACTCCTGAACAAATTTCATTGCCTGTTCGTTACCATTGCCATAGGTTGGCTGTCATCAGCGCTTTTGGCACTGCTAATCCTCTTATTCCAAACAAGGATCACGTATGTTGAGGCAAGAAAAGTATTTTTAAAACAAAGAAAACACCAATAAATCCTGTACATGCTTAATACACAGAAACATGCAAACAAAGATCTTTCTATAATTGTATTGAGGAGGTCGATACTTGGTGAAAATTCATATTAAATGAAGAAAACTTCTTATTTTCACAAAGTTTGTGAAAATAAGAAGTTTTCTTCATTTAAAGATCTTTCTCATCATAGCACTAGAAAGATATTTGAGGTTCATAGATGCCAACTAAGTACCTACTAGGTAATGAAAATCGAAAGGCACCTACCGACAGCACTAAGAGCAATGTTACATTACCGTAAATTCTACCGAAATAAAAAAATCTATTGAAAGAGTAATTCTGCAGCATTGAAGCTTTTCTCCAAAGATCTTCCCAAACACTTTAACCATTTCTCTTTAATATATTTTCAAAATGTCAGGTTTTGGAATTTATGAAACCGTCCTCCTAAAGAACTCACTGCGAAAGCAGTGCAGACTTCTTTTGGTGATGGTGATACTTATTCCGTTTGTGACCAGATTTACCACAATTGTACGGTTTGAAATGAAATTTGTATTCTTGATGTATTTTTTGGAGCTGCTGTTGAAAACCGCAGTTGTTTCATGTGAAGCAACTGTCTTTCAACTTGCTGTTTCACTTCATGGCGAAGCTATTCACAAATGTTCACAAATTACTAGTTTCAAAGTTTCTAAAATGATATTTACATAATTAACAGCAATTAAGCGCATTGCATCTTCGACATTTCCTAATAATTCTATTTTTCGAGACTCTTTCCTTAAACAAGTTGATTTATTATTCCTTTCTGCGTCAATGCAACCTTTTAAATCAAAATTTTCTAATATAACTTTAATGTAGGTCCTCTAATAGTAATAATCAGATTCAGTAAATGTGGTACTACTGCTAAACGAAAATATATTTGGGTAGGTATCGTTTGTTTTGATTGTTCCGCAATTAAATTATTTTGCATAATGTAAATCTCTAAAGTCGATTGAGTTGATTAAATTAAATAAGAAGCTGTATATTTTATTATTTATTTGTTATACTGACAGTAATTTCGTCATATAAGGGCAGTTCTTCCTTGAATGAAACCTTTCTTTCAGTGAATTGAAAACCGGTTCGGTTCTTTCACTGTTCCCATTAAAACTAATTCTATTCATGTCGATCAAAATTTCGATATTGTTTTACCTCACATGTGCATTCCTGAAAGTACGAAGACTTGCACCCTACCAGCAGTCTTCGAAAATAAAATTAGAATATTTGTTCGAAAGCATTTTAGCGTATATGCGGCGCAGTCTATACCTATATATAGCGAAAGATTTCGTATATGAACACGTTATCGGTTGTCTTTTTCCTTCCTGTATTTCGGCGCCGTTCCCACGGGACCTTATCCCTCGGGTCGGTATTGACTCTTCTCTTTCCCCTGAGCTGGTCGTCAATACCGCAGGGAGCTAACCGTACCAGCACGAGTCTTGCCGGGACCTTCCGAACGCCTTGAATTTGTCTACCCGCAGTGCAAACCTGTTTGTCGGTCTGCCGACATATTCAAATTAATGCCTGTAATGCTAGCTATGTTAAGCATGTGTGCATGTCGAACATAATTGGCGATAAATGAGGAAGTACTTTGCACTTCGTATTAGTATCAGTGAAACTGCTAAATATTAATCCAAATATTTTCAATTGTCATCATGGATTCAATAAGAATTCTAGTATTAACAAACTGTAATTGATTTTAAAATGTTGCTTGATTTTATAAAAACAGAGAACGTGGATAAACTTGAATATGCCAGCGATAACCTATATTAATGAATTGTTCTCAAACTATACTATAACCCAGTCAGCACATCTATGTAAATTATATGTAAAATTTATGTTTCCCGAAAGTTAATATAATGTGCATAGTACATATTGAAAACATAAAATATACGTAGGTATACAGGGTTTTCCACGGTAGCCGTTCGTTAGAAGTTTCCGAGGTTAGAAAAAACCTGGAACTCTGAATTTTTGGAATCCGGAGCTATTCAAGATGCTCTTTAATTTTAAAATATTTTCTGGTAATACCGGAAGTTGCCGTAAACTTAGAATACCCTGTATATTATTTCATTTTTAAATTCCTGAGAAAATTTTATGATAAGTTCTAATAGGTTTCCCTATACCTATTTTCAACTGCTACTTAGATATCTTGATTTTTTTGAAAATTTTGAAAGATGTAGCGTTATTTGCAACACAGTATCTTTTGCCCATTTTCGACTGGTAATAAACACTTCTAGGGTAGATGGAAGCACAAGAATGACACTTTCGAAATCCACATTGGCAATTGATTTGTCGCATACAGGCTGTCCAAAACTGCATGACCAATTACAAAATCTTCAAAGTTGAAAAAGTTCTTTTTTTCAAATGGAACAGCCTGTATATTATTGGATGATCGATTCGCTATGACTTTCCCTATACCTATTTACAACGGATTTCTTGTTATGTCAATATTTTCTGTTTTAATGTGATTTTTGACAGAAACTGAAACATCGTATGTGTTTCATTTTAATTAGAAAATCGAAACAAAACATGAACATAAGAAAATTTGAAACGTAGTAACAAATGAAAAACAAAACAAATAGGAACATAATGACAAGAAAAAATAAGATAAATTGAACGAAATAACTACAATAATTATTCTATGTGACCACCATTTTGGTTCAAACACTGAATCACTCTATCATGTACTCCTCGCGAAACCGATCTCCGAAGTTCGTCTGGGGTTATTTTGGTGAACGCATTTACTCTCCCACATACCAAAATAGACAATGATATTACAGACAATCCCTGAAATTTACACGAAATTTTGCGCATTAATTATCACTGTAATATCTAATTTGAAAAATGAAAAAGAAATAATGTACCGGCACCAGTCCCGAATTCACACATCGCGAAACGCCGTAGAACCAAACGTCTACTGCCAATATATTTCCCACTGAGCTACTTTAGGCGGCATTTTAAGTTTCCTTATTCGGATACACTTAGCGAGACAGAAACAACCCTGTCACAGGCTGCTTTTTATTACATTCTGATATGTTTACATAAATCTTTCAACGCGATAATTACCTAGATTTTATTGTAAGAAAAAAAAAACACTGCATCGTGAAATAAAAATCAAATAATACTTAGTACTAGAAAAATTGTACGTTACGGATCACTACTATATGACCTTGTTAGATTGGCTGCCTACCTCCTACGCTAACTCGATTCGCATTTAATTCTTTAAATAGTGTACATATAACAAGCCTTGCCATTTGCAAAGCTTAGGTCTGTATAAATAAACTTAGTTGTTGAACACTTGTTTAGCTAATGCTTACTGCGGGAGACGTAACTGTAAAGCATGTAAAGCTAACGCCTCTAAAATCTCCTAGCTGCTCACTGACTGTTTTCAAAGTCTAATAAATCTCACTCGAGCCACCACGTTAGTCATATTATTACGTTATTTAGTACAACCTCAGGTTATTTACGCGACGTATAATAACATTATAGCAGGACATGAATATGAACTCTACCTCCCCAGAGACTTTTCTGGTGTTTTACCATTTACCAGCACTTATCTTACTGTTGTAAGCTTTTAAAATTTACCTGATAATACGGGAGAGAGTCGCTAGAACGTAATATATGGCGTTATTTACGAGCGCACGGTCTTTTCTTTGCGCGTCGTTTTTTCTTTTTCGACGCACAGAGGGCGCTGCACGAAGACGAAACTTCGAAAACCGCATCCAAGCTCGAACGAGTTGTCTCTAAACTTGTTTCACCCAAGTTAGTTATGCTCATGTTGAGAATCGACCGAATAGACGGAGAGAGTAAAGTGTGAGAGCGGCGGGAGTTTTGCCTTGCTTTAACAGTTCAGCATCTCGTTTGCAACTTAATTTATAAGCGATTCATAATGCGAAAAGTGTCGAGATGAAATTGAGTGAAACTTTGCGACATCATGAATACACAAGTAGAGTGAAATTTCTAACAGTGTAAACTTTATTATTTCGTCGGGGTTAAGCGCCATTAAAGCGAGGTGTTTGGAAATTAAAGACAGAGATGGAGATAAGAGCGGGTTGGTATCTGGAGCTACGCTGTGCCGAATTTCAATATCACATTAGACCACCTCCCGACAAAGTAAACATTTGCTGGAGAAATTGACGAATTCTAAACATTAGGTGGCTAGTATTTCCTCAGTATAAATACCTACTATTAACCTTGCTGAGAAAAAGATTTTGGAAAAGAATAAAAGCAGATATATTATCTTCTTCTAATTCGAATACAAATTTCATTAGAAAATTAGCAAAAATCTTCGCAAACATTATTATTATTAATAATACAATGTTTTTATTGGACGTTTTATATTTTCAATCGCTAGTTAATAATCATTTGGGTGGGACGTGAGAATCCTCACGTTTCTTGCTGTATTCATTGGTATTTTAATCAGCATCATGCTTTCATCATTCGGACTCGTTTGCTTTTATCGGCAAATTGAACCAGGGGAATTCTCTATAAAATGGAATTCACAGTATGCTTATGAACCAATTTCGGCTAATAAAATTCGAAAATAATGCCCACATCGTAAACACGACCCATATAACGCGATCAAATATTTGAGAGTTAGTTCAAATTCGTTCACCGGTCCAATATTTTATTTTGCGTCGTATCGGCGAGTACATATGCAGAAGTTCTCCTCGGGATGTTTGAACAGAGTAATGGTTTCGTTGGTCCCGTGACGCGCGCATATTAGCGGACGCTCAAAATGAAAATTCGCGCTTGCATGAACACCGGTCAATTTCCGTAACTAATATATTGTCGTCGATACGTGCACAACGTCAAACGATTGATAATTTTGTACATGCCAACGGTAACTGCAAGATTTCACGAACAACTGGTGCCATAATCTTTTACAATAATCAAGTCTCGAATTTCATTCATACGTAGCCGATAAATATACCCGTAATTCGTGAAAGACATCGCAAACTATTTTGCTGTGGTTCGCATATCTTCATTACAAAATTTAATTAATAGGTGGCAATAACAACATAATCCTCCTATCATAACAATAACAGTTTATTTAAAAATCATTAAGAGATTACAATACCACAGGATTAATTTCCAAATCTATTTCATACTTCTCGACCCATCTATGGGTAATGAGCTGGACACCCGTCAGCTTGGTACCACATTATTGCTCGCTGCTGTAGAGGTAGATTTCCAAGCAGTGTCGGTAACACATCATCCAAAATGTGTGCTGTACTTATTGCATATTCGATTTTTTTTTTGCTGAGCCCATTCTCAAAACTCTACACGATGTTCAAAATCAGTTCCGTGAAGATGATATGGATGATATTTTTATAGTTTCAGTATTTGAATAATACTGGTTCGTGAAATTACAGACTGCTCTGCAACTTCTCCTGCACTAACTTGTGGCTTATGGGGAACTGCCACTAGCACGATAATTTGTGTGTTTTCACTGGTAATATTTCCTTTTTTCTTCTTCACAATACTAATACCAGTTGTAGTAAACTGTTATACACATGACGAAAGGTCGTACGACTCAGATGACGTCTATCAGGGTATTTTTCTGTATACAAACGACACTCCGCATGAAAATTTTGTCCCCCTTCAACATAAATAAAAATCATATCAATTTTTTCACGTGCCACTTGACCCATTCTTGATATTTCTTATAATGATGGGAGTAACATTAAATAAATTACCGAAATTGCAGGATATTTCTCCATGAAATTTATGACAGTTACTTTTGGCACTTATCTCTTTTAAGTTTTCCTTGAATATCTCCTTTAATGTTAACTGTAGGCCATGTAAGTTTTAATACTTTTCTACTCACTATTAGACGCTTCTTCAAAATTTGATAAAAAAAAATACCATGTTCTATTAAAAAAAAAAACTTGACCTTCGTATGACCTTCATGCGCTCTCCTAGGGCTATCACTGTGTAACCATTAGTAAGTAGTCTTCTTTTATTAAAACTTCTGCTTGGAACTTTTTCTTATAAAACTAAGTGTTTCAAAAGTTTGGGGGCACCACGATAAGTGGACCACCCGGTATAAAGCATTAATACGGATTGATCTTTTCAATAACTGGAAGGACAACTTGACTATCTTAAATGGATAAGTCCAGAATTTGTCGTACCAAATTGATATAACAAATAATGAAACAGTTTCTAGTATGTACGCCCATACTTTATGTCTTTGCAGAATATATACAACCACAGAATTATATGGGGTATTATTTTTCCCTTTCGAAGTTAGAGCGCTCTCTATCGTAATGTACTATAATCTGGTTAGTGCTGGACTAGAGAGAGGTCTTTATATCGTGTTAGTCTCGTTTCCTCAGGCAATTGCCTCTCTATTTATCTTGGCAAGTCCGACACCCTCCCATATCCAGCATACATTAGTTAGCTTACTCAGAGAACATAAGGCATCCCGTGTAGCCTACGGCCATGTACTGTTGTAATAAGATAATACTCACTGCTGTTCGTTCTTGTTACGGCAAACTGATACCATGCTTCGTAACCTGCGAGTTCGATAACGAATTTAGCTTTCAATAGCCCTCGTACGTATTAAAAATTCAATTGATTCCAATACTTGCTCTTCTTAGTCTCTCCTTCGGAATAATTAATTAAAAGCTTTCATTGAATATGTACGCCGAAGTTATATTGCGTTTACGTTTCCATGTGAGCTTACAACTAGAATGGATCTACAACTTGGATAAAGGTAACTGTTGGAATGTCATATTGTTATCATAAAGCAACCAATCAACTCAAGTAAATAAAATTTAAAATACCCTGGTGCGATCATACCCATTTTAAGATCTAACACCATTCAAATATACCGCACAATTTGGCAATTTATAAGATAATGTAATCTTCCAGCTAAGCAAAATCATAACGTGGCTGATGAGCTGAGATTCCTTTAATGCAAAAAAAATACCCTGGTGCTTGTTCTTTAACATTTTTCAAATATAACCCTTTTGTAAACATCTGAAGTTGGTTTGGTACAACACAGTGAGACTTCTACAATATTTTAAACAAGTTGCTCTAAAATTTTAGCCCTTATGAGATGAGAATGATCTGTTTGCCTTTTACTCTTATTTAACTATAACAAGCTATGTAGATAAATAAATTGAACAAGTAATACAGTAGGAAAATTGTTTTCTTACATCATCTATGGTATTTTCTTGGATAAAGTATGGAACAAAAAGCGATTTACTTCATCTAGAATATTTCTTTCTGTAACAAGTAACATTTCTTTCTGCTTTTGCATAATACTCCTAATTTGCATAAGCTGATGAATAAAGGTTGAGAAACTACGATATTTTAAGGTTTTTTATACACCGTTAATAAAAATATAGTTCACTATCCACATTTTCTTTTTTAGTTCAGGAAACTGCAAATTATCCTTTGATGCTACATTTTTATTAAATATTCAATTACAAAAATCGGTACCTATTATTTCAATATATATTAAACCTTTATCATATAAATTCCTTAAAAATACCTACGTATTCATAAAGAATTATTCTCATACTATTCAAACTACATTTTGCGCACAAAAAGTCCTTTAATTTAATGATTTACATGCATGTCAATAGAATTCCTTTACAATTTTATTTCTTAGGATGTGTTTGCGTTAATAATTCAATTACACCTTTTAATCAATATTTAATTTAGTAACGTTGGGTGGAATATGGCTCATTCCTTGGAATATCTCTACTTTACTTCACTTTTTAATTCTTGCTTTTGGATATTTTTACCGATATAAGGTTAGAAGTATCCATCAATAGCATGTGGTTCCACCTAAAAGGAGCTCAGGCAAACACCTAAGCTCGTGTTTGTCCAAACTTTGGAATCATTTGGCTCTAATATAGGTTTAGTTTTCTAATACAATTTAATGGCGTCTCTATTAATTTTCTTTTATTGATCTCACTCGCTCTGCAACAAACCTTTGTGATGAATTTTTCCAAAGAGCAGACTTTTTTGCCACTTCATTGGACTAAATACTAGTATGTCTTGTGTGTAATAGGCAAATGGTAATTTCGTCTGTCCAGAATATGCGATTATACAAATGTAGATCATCACTTATGGAAAGCAAGAAGTAAAAGATAAATTGTTGGTGCCATTCAATATCCTTAACGGGTATTTCTTACAACTTGTATGAGTTAAAAGCAATTTAAAATTCGTTTGTTTTCATTGGTTTTCGTTATGTGATGTAGTAAAAGAAGTGACAGTTACATATATTCCACCTTTTAAGCAGTGCTTCTTACGTACTAAAGATATAATAATAAAAGAAAAGCATCTTCAAATTGGAAAATCTTTTTAATAGTATGCTACTGGAAAATTTGTTTTCAGGCATCTTGCAGATCTTTTCCATATGTTCGCCTTTATTTTAATGCTAATATATAATACCTTTAATATATTTTAATTTCCCTCTGCAGTTTACGAGATAAATGCAGCTTTCATGATAAATTGCTCACCCAGTATATATAATACGCGAAACAATGTTTTGCATCAAGGTATTGAAAAAGTTGAAAATATGAGGAAAATGGTTGTTGTCAAATCAGAATTGAATTCCAAAATAAAGGTTTCTGAATTTCCAGAAGAAAATGTAAAATGCATATTCGACAACTTTATATCTTTTATATATGCAAACCAACACATACCATGGATAATATCCGTTTAGAATGGACGAAGAGAAAATCAGTTTACGAGGAAGCGAGTTAATAAATATCTTTTAGTGCCATCTCGTTAGGTTAATTTGTAACAAAGGTATTTGCCACTTCTTTATATTCAGGACGATCGTTATCGCCGACTAAAACGGGTAATTTATCTTCCGGTAGGTGGCAGAAGGGAATTAGAAGACGAAGGGTGGATCCTCTTTCTGAAAATTCACCGGAATCAGCACATTACCTAAAGGAAAAACCGGAAAAAGATTAGTCGATAGGAATAGCGATTTCTACATTGGAATAGGTACAGCACTATTGCTACTTATGAACTGAAAAATAGAAACGGATACCTCTTTAAAATAAATATGGATACGTATGCAGGATGAATGTATCCCGAAGGCCTGTTCAGACTCGTGTCACGGCTTAGCTTATGGACCTCCCCTTCTTTGCGGTAGCCATGCATTATGCAAATCTGTACCTTCTTGGCTGTCATCAATTAATAATACCCATATCAAGACGTCTTAATATTTGATGGAGCTTCCATTACTGAGAAGTCAAGCGAGTTGACTGTGCCGCCGTCTAATATAATACGAAACGGAAGCTTCTGCTGCGCTCCCCGCTTTCGTATGAGAATAGCTTTGCTTCTCGGAGAAGCCTGAGCACAAAGTTGTCTTCTTTCGGGCATAAGTTTAACAATTTATTGAGTATTTTGAAAATTAATCGATTTTCCAAGTGCTAGAACAGCTTCTGTGGAATTTCCTAGTTCATAGATAGTTGGTAGGAACTACGCCACCAATCGTGAATTCTAAGCAGCTTTTTTTTATCTATAATAATTTATTGCTCTATTTTACATTGAATCATAAAACCTGTTTGAAGTGTAATTCTAGAAAAGTTGACAAATAGAAAACATTACTATTTTATTTAGTAATTTGTTTGACAGATAATTCAATTTATGATAAAAAAAAACCGTTTAATGTATTTATTTGTTATGAGGCAAAAGTGTATGTCTTCCAATGGATTCTGTACCTAGCTTATTCATATTGATTTAGGTAAGCAGTATAGCCACATTATTTTCGTACACAAAATCTTATTTGCAAAAATTAGCAAACAATTATTATTCTCCTAATTATCAACTCCTGCTATGCTGACGTAATTTTCTCCTGCTTTTGGGTTTTTGGAAATGGAGTATTCTCAATCTACCTTGTTATGCCAATGGTCATTACGCATCAATCCAAAGCGACTTAACACGTAGGTAGATTCCTCAGACATCTAATTTACAAAGCCTTTATGGAAGAGAAGTAGAAGATGTAACATTTCTTTCTACAGCACAGTTATTTTTTGTAGACGGAAGCGCACCTTTACGCGCAGTTTACATCGATAAATATATTACAATCAAAACTGAATTACGGATTTCGTTTTCGCGAATAAAGTACTGGCATATTTTTGTAAATATGCTTCTAATAGTGATGAGCTTTCCATGACAAATTTGAT
This sequence comes from Cetonia aurata, assembly GCA_949128085.1. Taxonomy (NCBI): domain Eukaryota; kingdom Metazoa; phylum Arthropoda; class Insecta; order Coleoptera; family Scarabaeidae; genus Cetonia; species Cetonia aurata. Next base: position 18,120,279 of record OX421886.1, on the reverse strand, counting down.
AGGCCAAAGCAATTGCCTTACGAAATTCCTTTAAGGAATCATGACATGTCTCATATAATTTTTGCACAAAACCCCAGCAAATAAAATCTCATATGGAAAGGTTGCAAGATCGGCCATTTCATATACCTGTTTTGTACCGACCGTCCATATGGATAGCTATTATCCAGATATTGCCTTAAAAGTTTATTTTGTGCCTGGAGAACCCATCTTGTTGGAAATAAATGGAATTAGGTTAATGGAACATTCTCCAGAAATTTAGGAATAACTTCCTCAAGAATTTTGTAGGTACCTGACCATCCTTCATACATTATATAAACTATGCATCCATCCAAAATGAAATGTGTCGTGTCTCCTTTCAAATATGAAATGGCAATTTTCTACTGACCAATGCCTCGTATTGTGACAATTAAAGATTCCCGCAATTGAGATATAGCATTCCTCAGAACAGATGACAAATCTACCAGAAGATTCGTTGGTTCTCCGTCAACTCAGCAACTCCGGGATGTAAATGTTGTACTATTTGAATATTACATTCATAATACTTAATTGTTTTTAGAATTCTTTAAGCGTTAGACCTTGTTACACCAACTTGTTCTTATATTTTTCTACAGGAGGTCGAATTCGTGGTTTCTACGTAGGATAACATATCTATATCTTTATTTCCTCTCCCTTATCTAACTTGGCTTTTGGAATGCGGTTGAATAAAACACCCGTGGTAAAATAGCTTTTTTCTTCAAACGATTTTTTCAAAATGTAGCATACACAAATGATATTTTTAATGTTAACATGGAAGCAGAGATATGTACATATGCCGATGACATGTGTATAGTCTATTCTGGAAAAGGTGATGAAAAACTGCACCAACAGATCAACACTGATATAACTAAAATGCAAAAATGGTGCCATGAAAATTTGTTAACAATTAATGAGAAAAAAACAGAATATATGATTTTCCAAAGAAAGAAACACCACTAATTTCAAAACAACTTTTAACAACCAACACATACAAAAGGTAACCCACATAAAATATTTAGGAATAATAATACAAGATACCTTAAAATGGGACAAACACATAAATACCCTGATTAGTAAAAATGCAATGGCTATAGTATCTATTAACAAAATAAGAAGCATCATCCCGGAACATATGAGGAAATCAATACCTATACCATGCGAATTTTTCATCACACCTAAATTACTTGATAAATGTCTGGAGCGACACTTCAAAAAAGAATCTAATGAAAATACAAAGACAACAAAACAGAATACTGAAGCTCATATATGGATTACAAAAAAGAACTCCCACAACAGAAATCTTTGAGAACACGAACGAGTTAATTATTCAACAAACAATACAACAAAAAAAACCTAATACTAATATACAATATCCAAAAGAATCTAGTAAAAACAAATATACAATTGACTAAGACCTGACAAATACATAACTACACCATAAGAAGACAATCTTGCATTAGAACGGAAAGAAACTTATGCAATAGATATAGAAAAATACCTACGGCAAAAACCATAAGACATTGCAACACTTTATCAAAACAAATAAAAAATGTAAACTATATACAATACAAAAAAAAAATTAAACAAATGATACAACAAGTATTATAATAAAAATAAAAGAAATTCGGAAACGGAATTCTCATCATCTCGAGACGAGGACAGAGGACGGGAAGCAACACTAGCCAGCACGTGTGGACCAGCATTGTGTTTTTTATATGTGTGTGTATATATGTATATATAATGTATATGTATGGTTGTGCACTTTGTTAGACTACACTGGCGAATTAAAGCACTGCTTATAATAAAAAAATACCTTGAAAAGGCTGCCTCCCTTCCGAGTATCCAATATGAACGAAAACGAATATAAGAATGAGGCATTCGCCTAGTGGTAGCACTTTAAATACTTTACCTATTGAAGTATAACTCGGAAGCTTCTTCCGGATTTTTATCGCATTGTATATAACAGTTCAGCATATCATAATATTTCAAGTTCAAGGTGAAACGGCTATTGTGGGATAAATAAACAAACAAAAGTAGGGTGAAAACACCTAAGTAACAAGCATAATTCACAGTAAATAAGAAATCTGTCAACATTTTGACATTCTTTTGTTCGCCTAATAACTCGGTAGCAACCCTACTATTAAACATTTATTGAATTTTAAAAGATATCACATTTAAACTTATGTGTGAAAGGAATATAAGCAACTACATATTTTTCGCAAATTATGCTTAATAGAAATTACTCGAAAACTATTACACCTAGAAAAAAAAGAAAACTATCTACAACTCCATTTTTACTTTTCGACTAACTTTCATAGCAACTTAGATGCCAGAGGTGCAATTCAATTTCACTCTGTATCTCAGAAAATAAGGGGGGCTAGGAAAATTCAGTTTGCGGTATCTTTTGTTTCACAAAAAAGTAGAACACTGTTACGAAAACCGCAACTCTCTATCTTTATTCATAACTGGGATACCCCGCCAAAGTTTCCAAAATGGGACAGTTGGTACATGCAAACTATGAAGATATCTTTCAACATCGTCGAAGTAGTAGCAAAGTAAATTCAATCTCTCAAATTTTGTAGATCCTGTACCAAATAAAGGAAATAATTTAATAAAATGTGTCCCAAATTCCCGGTATTTTCCCTCCGTTAAATTATTTTTTTTTAGCTGCACAATGAAGCAGGTTTTTATAGAGGCATACAATATTTTTATAACGACATATACATACGTTTATTGTATTCTTTTTACAATTAAATGCTTTTAATTAGAATTATCGAAACACTAAAATGTTTCGTTTTCCAATTAATTTAAGTACAACTCTTTGCTTAACGAGTCACACGTCGCGTCGTCTAGAAAATATGTAAAACATCATCGATATTTCACGTTTAATCAACGAACGGTTCTGCTTCATGCGAAAGCGATTAAAACAAAAATATCAATGGTAAAACCAATACTGGATGAGGGCAACTCGAAATAAAAAGGTAATTGACCAGGCATTTGTCAGCCACAGGCAATCAATTTCATATATCATTCCAATACATACAATTTCCGTGTTTTTACCTTTGTCCATATGTGTGCAATATACACAGACATATGAACAGCTATACATGTATATGCAGTATGTTGCTCTTGTTTAAAAGCATACACTTTCAGTAAAATACGTTTTAGTTTAAAATAACGAAGAATTTAAGAAGAAAAAATATGCATGTTAAATTTAAAGTAACATTTATAAATTGCTATCGTCTAGTATATAATAAACACCATCGACTAAATCAAACCTTTTATTTACAGATTCTTCTTGAAGTTCTTTCTAAAGTGCAATCAAAACTGTTTGAAGAATGCAGGAAATCCGAGAGACATGAGAAGATTTCAGGTAATATGCTTATTATACATTCTTTTGTGTTTATTTAAACATATTCACATAGTTTGGCTAACCGTGTGATGTGCTGATAATGTCAATATAATGATGCAGGAAATAATGCGGTGTAGAAACAATTACATAGAAATAAAATTGAAAACTTTCGGATTCATTCCATCTACTTACAAACTGTCGGAAAATGTTGGAAATACTATCTAGTAAAATTCATTATCCTCATTATGCAATTGCACGATAAGGGCCACTACCTCCTCAATAATTTTTATTCGGTAAATCCAACGTTGAATGTTCTAATTGCGCGGCTAGAGTTCTGAAGGAAAGGAGGAAAACTGGTTAAGCAAAATGGAATTAAGGAAATACCTGTAAAATTAAAACGCCCTGGGTCGCGGTGTTGGTACCTAAGGAAACGGTTTTACTTTTAATGGAATCTCGGGGGCTCTCCAATTAGCTTCTAAAATAGGCGACCGACGTTGCGCGGAGACGTTGAACTTAACCGTGTTAATGTCGAAAGTAAACTTATTAAAAAATTTAATATGCTACGAATTTAAATGAGGCTCAGTTATCTGGGCACAGGTATAGTCGTCTTGTCGTATATATTTAATAACGTTAAACGTTTGAAATACGCCTCAGGATTCCTGCGCGTTTTTACAATCGAAGGTGTGAGAAATTCGCGTCAAGTTGAAATTTATATCTGTGCCGAGATAAAATGTAAATTTTTATATCAATAATTTTATACTGTGTGACTGCGATGAAAAATAATTCAAGAAATGAGCAACAGATCTACTCAAAGTGATCTCAATGTACAGAATGTTAATAAGATAATACAGAACGTTCATATAACTTCCTTGATTTTTTTTGACAACGATGAAATACGCCAATTTTACTTTCATAAAAGACAACAGTTGCCGTATATAAGAAGATATTTTTTTCCATTAACTGTTTTCTGTAGAAGCGGATTTCAAAAGAATTTTAATATTTAACTTGAAAATCAACTATGAACGGAAAACGCATAAATGCTGCGATGTACAGGCTAGACCAATTTTTATGGACACCTCTCGACTAAAGTAATGTCATCTAAAACGTAATGTTTATCAAAACCACTCACTATTTGGACAGGTGTGCTTTCGACTGAAATTATTTGTATTATTATACTTATATATGTTTTGCGATTTATATATGTTTTGAAAATATCTTTTTCACAGCTTGGAGGCAATTGACAACTTTCAATATTAACGTTTTAGAATATTTAAGTAAAAGTATAGATGACGAGTTAAGTAGCATTGATCATTTTGATACTTTACATAATATTAGTATTCGGAAAGAAATGAAGTTGATACGCTTATAAAGTTAAATATTTACATTAATTCTGCCTAATTATCTTGTTTCTAGTTATTTTAATAGGAAGCATGGAACAATGGCGTAATACTTCGTAAATTCAACGATAATCGAAATAATGTTTTATCAGTACCAGCAAAGTAAAATAAAAGTAACACATTGGTGAAATTTGTGTTTGTATAAAAATAAAAACATTTTTGGTATGATTTTATTATTTTGATTTCAATATGTATGCTCACTTCAAAACTTATTTTAGGTGGCTAATCTATCTCTGTGAAATAGTTATAAGCAGTAATTACAAGTTGTAGAAATGTAATTGCTATTATATTAACAAAAGCCCAAACAAACAATGAGGTAAAATGCAACAAAACAAAAAGAATATTCTGATATAAAGAAATATATAAAAAGTTAACTCAGGCTTTAGAGAAAGAATGTTCAGTCATTGTTGTGAATTTGTTCTTAAAGTTTTGAAGGATTTAAAATTCAAAGGGAATGGTATATCAGAAGTTGAATAGATTTTAAAGTTAACTGTTTTCACATCTGCAATATCCACTGGTTTTCTGATTTGGTAAACGTAAATATTTAGTTTTTGACATAACCCATTTATGTGGTATTTCCAATTTAGATCTGAACTAATAGTAACCCCTTGAAGATAAAGAGAACTCACATTACCTTGCCTTAAACCAAACCTAACTTTTTGTATTCCCGTTTAATTTTACTTTATTTGCAGAATTGTTAGCCTGTACAAGCGACATTTGTCAATTACAGAATTAGTTGTAAGTTTGGTGCTGATATTATATAAGCCAAATCGTTTAGATATATGATAAATAAAATGGGGCCAAGGTTAGATCCTTTGAGAACCCCTAAATATACGCGCGTTGGGCAAAATGACGCTTGTTCAATTGCTACAATTTGCTGATGGTCCGATGAATACGATCTAAATAAATTCAAAGGTGTGCCTCGTATACCGTAGTGTTCTAGCTTTTTCACATCATGGTCAACGCAATCAAAGGCTTTACTTAAAGCCAAAGAAACAGCAGAACATTTCTGTGATTTATCAATAGCATTCGTAATATCTTCTATAACTCTTATTAATGCCTTAATAGTCGATTTATTTTTGCGATAAGCGTTTTGTCGAGGACAAGAAAAGCCTTTTTTTCAAAAAAATTAACCAACCTAATTTTCAGCAATTCTTCAAACATTTTAGAAAAAAACGGGTAAAATTGCCATTGGTCTGTAATTATTTAAATCATGCCTTTTTGAATAATGGAGTCACTGTTGCAAATTTAAGTTGAGAAGGAAAACTTCCTCCATAAAACCTTTATTGATAATATCAGCAAGCAATGATTAGGGCAACTTTTTTTAATACAGATGAAGCTAATCCATACAATCCTCACAATCACTATTATTTAGAGACATAATTTTTTGACAAACTTCCAGCTCATTCGTAGGCAGTAAATAAAAGGTACTGCAAGTATTAACTGTGACATTATTCATATATATTTTAGAGACTGATAAGTAAAGCAGACCACTTTCCGTGCGCGCCATGTGCGCCGATATGGAGATGACTCTATTGCATATTACTTTAATAGCATAAAACCAACTGTATATTTAATTATTTCTGATAGAATAAATGTCTTTACTTCTATACTTATATCGATAACAAACTCATGTTGCGTCCCTATTCTATCGCATATTCTAGTATATTACGAATTACACTCCCATACCGGCGCACATTGCGCGCACGGAAAGTGGTCTGCTCTACTGATAAAATACAATATCTCTCCGTCGTCTTCAGGGCGGCCTGATGGCGACGGTAGAACCACTACTGCCAGAATGCCGGATTCTAACAATCCCATAGACGATAGAAACAGTTGAAATAACCAACTTATACTTTAACCCATATGCAACAATTTGACGTCATGTTGATGAATCACTATGTCTAACCTTTACGACGGTCAATTTCTGTTAGAACCAGAAGTCTCCGAAGTTCTCAACTATTAGCAGGTTCAAATCTCGCTCTAGTCAATCGTTGATAACCATGTTGGTCCTTCCATGATGAGGGAAATTTGTCTTAGCAAAAAGATGCAGATACTAAATTGCTGAGACTTAGGTCTGAAAAAACATTTATTGGTACCTAGAGATACGCTTTGTACAGTAATAAACTTCACAAACAATGCATCATTGGACGTCCTCTATCTTCTTCTGCCAACAGTAATACGTTCATATTTTTCTCTTTCTTTCAAAATAACATTTTGTAAGTACTTGCTCATTTAGGTGATATTTAATATTGTGTATATCTACTGATAATTTAACAGTTAAATTTGTGCGAATTATATAAATTCCCTATTCCTTCCTCTTACATCTAGACAGCAAATATTTACACAATTATGTTTGCTCTCGGCGAAATGTTTTGAGCAAAATGAAATGCGCTACGAAAAAGCACAAATGTTTATGATATTTGTAAACGTAGCCCCGATACAGTTTGCGATTCTAACGGCCGGAAGAAAGGAGGCAGAGGCGGCATTTCCCAATTACGTAACAATGGAGCGTAGAGCACAGATCCCTGCCATTTATTTCAATTTCCATACACGTTCTCGCTACGCGGGATTTACCGTCGGTCCGCCGAAATAGAAAAGATTTTTATTTTCTCCGCCAGTTGGGGAGGGTGAGCGAATTGGGTAAGAACTATAAAGTATATATGTATACCGTTGCTCCTGAGTCTCATTTATTTCCCTCCATCTTGTCCCGCAACGACGTCTATTTATCCGTCGAGAAAGCCTATAATATTCGATGACCCCGCGTTGTGCAACCAATAGGGACCTTTCAATTCAAAGGATTTTTAGATTTTCTTCTTTCATTACGTTGCGGAATATAACTGTGATTTCTAGAACTAATGAAACTTGTGCAATCGTTAGTTGATCACTATGAAAGTAAAGTTTATGGTTTTTATTTAAATTAATCTTAATAATATCTAATTTGACAACAAATTTAAAAATATTCCCATGCTTAACTTCCTTAAAGCTGATCGTTTAAGCATTTATTTAATGATTTCACACTGTAAGAAAATATTGCACTGTTGTATATTTGTCGTCCAGCCGGCTTCCTAAGATCTGTATTTGAGACATTTCAAATTGTGATAAATAAGACACCTCGTTATGAGCTAACGAGCACTGGTAGAGTGTCCGCCCGGCAAGCGAAAAGTGGCTGGTTCAAATCCAACACGAGGTAGAAAAATTTTTAATATAGAAAAAAAATTTCTCCATTTTAAAATTAGAATAGCATAAAAGCATTTATTTAATGATTTCACACTGTAAGAAAAAATTGCACTATGGTAATTTATTTATTTCTATAAAAGGAAGAAAAGGTTAAGACCAAATTATTCTTGTGGTTTTTTAAGATTCGGGGGGGGCTGGTTCCGAATAACTTTGTGAGTAATATATTCCCAATTCATGTAGGCTCACTAATCCTAAAATTAAATTTTCTTTGAATCTTCCAGGGATGCGACCGCTGTCTCAAAGGTCTAACTGGCGGTTGAATAGTTGGAGAAAATATGCCCCACTGTTTCTTCGTCTTCGAAATACAGCCGGGATTCAGTCTTATCAGATAGCCCGATAGCTGCTATCGAAATCCCGAGTTACTTATAAAAACGCAAACGGTTATTTTAGCAATTTCGCGATTAAATTTGAGAAATTTCTTGATTCTGGCATGATTTAGTGGAATGCGCTCTTGTGCATATGCCAAACCAAGGCAGTTGTTTGAGTATTGAAGCACCTTTGGTTTGCCCAGAAGTTTATTATTTATTTAGCAATCGTAGATGCTATGCTAAAAGTAGATTCAGAACATCTGCGCAGCACCTTTTCGACAAGGTTGCTGCAAGATCTGCTCCCTCATATCTCTGAATAAAGGATTGCCTTGAAACCCAAACTAAGAAAGGTGTTTACACTTTGGAATCACCACTCCATACTCCAAGTTGTATTTATGCGCCTCTAGTACTTTTAACACTTTCTGAATTTAATAAAAGTATCTGGTATATTTTTATTCAAAATCTATTTGCCACACATTTCAATGCCATACATATCTGCTTGAAAAGTTTCCAACTCTTTGAATACGAGAGGGTATTCCTGCGACGATTTTCCGCTATACCTTGGAATAGTTTGTAGACAATGTGTCTACTTGCATCAGTGTGACTTCGTTGCGTTTCCATTCTTTTCTGTTTAAAAGAAAATAGTGCAGAATGTATCGATCATGAATTGCGTACAATATGATATTTCCAACATTCTGCGGAAGTCATAGGTTCCCTCAGTTTACTTGCGTAGGTGTATATTGCATTTAATATTTTGCACACCAGATCAATACAATGATAAAAATAAAACGCATACATTTTAACAATAATAGGGAAAGCGGTTTCCAACTGAAGAAAAAAACAGGAGGATAAAATACAATATGGGTATCGAATATGAATAGACGCCTGCAGGTAATTACTGCGTCATAATATTAAAATCAATTTTTTATGTAAGGACCATATACAGTTGTAATACAGCGCAACGCTGGAATTAGCCAAAACACCCACTATATCGACTCGATCTTTGACTTGTACCTACGTTCTCTGATATTTATTATTATACTTTGAATTTACTATCTCTGCATGTTTTAAACCTAGCACGGAAATACCATCTTATAGGTCGCAATGCTTGAACAGTAAATATGAATAACAAAATTGCATTTTCTTATGAAACTGGTGTTATCATATAAAATTTTATGAAAAACTTTGTGTTTTTTGCATAAAGTGAAAGAATTTTATTTTAGTTTCAGAACAGGCCTTGATATATCAAAGTCATGCAAATGAAGAAGAATACAAATTATAGAATATTGCTACTACATCGCTCAACCTTATTATAATTGTTGTGGCTAAATAAACTTGGCAAAATCAATTTTTCAAATTGGTTTTCATCCCCGAAAGTTGCTGAAGCATATTGTCTACCGCTGTAGTATGTGAAACATCTACGGCAGTTAATCTGCTAACTGTGAATAATTTCCAGAAAAAATTTCTTGTTCTAAAGTTTTTGGAAGGCAATATTAGTAGGTAACCCATTACAAGTCTTGAATGTTTTTATTGTTTTGGAATCGGGATCTAGAATCTCGTTTACAAGACATATTATCGGTTTTAGATAACATAAACTCTTTCTTTTTGATAACAATAAGACAGAATTTAAGAAAATAAGCTAAGTAAATGCTGGCTGGAAGATAGCCAGCATTCGTTTACCATTTTGATCTTTCATTGCTCATATTATTAATTTTATTTCTTTTTTTCTTGGTTTTTAGGTCTTTAATAATAAAAGCATGAATGACTATAACGACGTTTCGCTTTATTAAAAGCTTTTTCAAGTTATAAATAAATGTAAAAAGTGTGATAAATAAGATGTTTTTGTTTAATAAAAAAAAAAATATTTTTTTTTTTTTTTTTTTTTATTTTATTTTTTTTTTTTATTAAACAAAAACATCTTATTTATCACACTTTTTACATTTATTTATAACTTGAAAAAGCTTTTAATAAAGCGAAACGTCGTTATAGTCATTCATGCTTTTATTATTAAAGACCTAAAAACCAAGAAAAAAAGAAATGAAATATATACATGGTAAAGATTCAAAGATTTAAAAATTATTAATTTTGTTTTTTGTCGGTCGATTTAATCCAACACTTTTATATTTATATGCGGGGTGAGATAAAAGTGTAGAAACATCCCCACAGCTTTTGAACGAATCCAGATATAAAGTTGAAATTTGAAGATATACGACGGGTGGATCATTACAACTATATTTTGCACAGAATGGCATCCCCCACCTCCTTGACGTTTGAAGACGAGAAAGATGTTTTTTTGTCATAAACAAAAGTGTGCATTTTCTTGTTTATTGCCTCTTTGACTAAAAGTAGTCGGTTTCAAACAGCACCTGTTTCGTTTGAGTGGGAAGCGTGTATGCAAAAATTTAAAATCGTGTTCGCTTTGGTGCAACGCGCTTTTTTAATTTAATATTCGCTAAATTGTCAAACGAATGCATTACGTTAATATTTAATATTCGACACGGCATTGACGCCATCCTGCACAAAATATAGCTTTCATTATCTTATAGGGCCTTTCCAAATTTTAAATTTATATCTAAGATTCATTCAAAAGTTATGAGAGTATTTCCATACTTTTGTCCCATCCTGTATGCATATGTCAAATGTTACTTGGTATAAAAGAATCTGGAGAATGCCAAAATTCATGGTTCAAAGCAGTAAGAAAAGTGCCAGACAATATACCTGGGCTGAAAAAATCTGGGTAAAATGCTAGCTATCTAAGGTTCTCCAATTCTCCATCCATTCCCTAAAAACAATCGAATATAACGCAATACCATTCAACGTTATATCTCATCACCATAGACGATAGCTAGAAACCTTGAGAGTTGTTACAAAAACCTTACCGCCTTTATCCAAGGTACCATGAATAATTCCTCACCGTCGATCGGAGTTCCGTTCAAATATTACGCGAGAGCTCCCCTCGTATTATTCGGAAGTAACGTCCGATAGAATATTTCTCCGCTTTGGTCGATGACCGTATTTTAAGCGTCCGTATCGAACGCCGCCTACTGGCCTCACCGCCGTCATCATCCCGCGGTTCCCATGGGAACGCGTGTGTATACGCGGAGGGTGCGGGGTCCCCAGGGACACGGCTACCGTTCCCGAGGGAGGAGTCTGTCTTGCAATGCATTGCCGCCACCTTGAACCGCAAAATGGCTGCACTTGCAGTGTCTTTACGTCCGAGTGGCGGCGTGTGGCGGCTGAAGAGCTAGGCGCCTGCGCGGCGCGGGAATCCGTCGGCTGCGATTTCAAATTAACCCGCGATTTCCTAAGAATATTAGTTTCTTCTTGTGTTCGCAAAGATATTCCTAAATACTATTCTATTTGTTACAGGTTGTGATAGCGACGCAAGTTTCTGTAGATGGGCCTCTATTAGCCATTTCTGATAACATGTTCGTCCATAATAATTCCAAGCACGGACGCCGAGCGAAACGTCTAGAACCCAGCGAAGGTAGTTACATAAACAGTATGTTGTATTTTATTATCTTTATTACATCTAGGTTTTCCAAATGAATATAAATAAAAAACAGCAGTTGAAATTAGGGAAAGTATTTAAATTTTACTAATCAGTAACCTATACTTGCATACTGTTAAGAAAAAAAATGTCATAACATTTGACAGAGAATAATGAAGCCCAAAGTATGAGGAATGTAGGTAATTAGAAATTAAACTAGGATTCTTTTAGAATTTTAACATTCTTTCGCTTGTTTCGTTCAGTGAAACTTGCATAGTATGAATGGCAATGCTAAAAGGGCACATCATTTATCCGTTAAGAACTTCGTTTAATCGCCATTAAAAAGAAATCTTTAGATAAACGTGAGCCTGACTCACAGCTCCTTGATTTCTTTCGTTTAGGTATATTTTCAAACTTTAATGTACACGCAAAATGTCTGTTCTAAGCCACAGTATGAGCGCAACGTTCCGCATACCCGAGTTGCTCGCGACGTTTAGACTACGCCATAGCTGGACATTTTGGGTGTCCGTGAGTGTACATGGTGATTCATTAGAGGTGGCTAGGTCTTGGCAATTGTTGATCCTAGAGCTTAGGAAGACAAATTTTAGGTACAAGTAATGTAGTCATGAAAATATCTTTAAAAATATTTTTAAGTTTCTGAAAATCCCACAAGATGGCGTAATTTCTTTTCTGTTTAAATTTATTATTCCTTTTAATAATTTTTCGTTATTAGAGTTGGTGAAAAATAAACGTAAAATAAGGAGCTCATGATTATTTCTATAAGTTTGATTTCTAACACTTCACTGAGATTGCACTTATTATGAAGTGGTAGAGGAAGCATACTTTTTGTCACACAAAAGTAGCTTCAGTAAACGTCAACCGATTTTCAACAACTTGGGCTCATTGTGTAGAGAACATCAAGTAGGTGAATACCATGAATATATGGTTTGCTTTAAATACAAACTAGATGGCGTTATCTACTAGTTTGTCCAATTTGTCTGATTTTATCGAAAAAATTAAACCGAATGGTATCGCTATGATGAATCCCGCGAAAGTAGAATGCAATGAAAGTTTAGCCTGTCAAAATCAGCGAATTGATATCTATTGTCGTTCCAAAGATAATTCGGCTCTTGCAAATTTTCTAAACTGTTGGGTTAACGTACCAGTAATTTTTATAGAACTATGGGACAAATCTAAGTGATTTTAAGATTTATGTGTAACTTAGTATTTTAGAGAATTTAGCATTTTGTTGATGTTGAGTTAAATAAGTTCGTAGTTTTAGTAATCTAGTGCAGTTAATTGTTCATCATTTCGCTCCAATGGCTGCCGAAATTAAAAAAACTCTAAAACAACCATTTTTATCCCACATTTACAAAATCCTCAATTTGTTATTCACAGCTCAACACACATCAAGTAATTTTGAGGTGACGCGATTGACACTTGAGCATTTCGAGTCTCTCCTAGAATTCATTGAAGGGAGTAGTATAGAGATGCAAAGAAACCTAGTCAGAAAAACAATTCTTCAGGCTACTAGATAGACAGATTGCGCGTCAATTATGTGTCGTGTCAACGTACCTCATAAGCATGGCTAGCGGACAAGCATCTAACATCCATTCTTCGAGTAAAATAGAGAAAATCAGATATATGATTTAAATTTGTCGACATTCGAGGAAAAATGTCACTAAAACTGGAAAAGACATAGACATCCTACATTTTTGTGCCTCTACCCTACCTTAATAATCGGATAACAATATCAATCAAGTGTGAAAATTATTTTTTCTTTGTAGGGTAGAATACTAAGAATTCGGAATCTGGCTCTTCATGTATTTTGGTAGCCAAAAATAATCTACCACACTTCGTTTGGTACAAGGTACAAGAACACCATAATCTTTCGACGACATCATCCCAGTTATTATGGTGTTTCAGCTCAGCTTAAAATCAAGACTAGACGCAGTCTGAAGAGATTCTAATCTTTGCTCAATATAAACCCAGAAGGTTCCTACGGGTATTGTAAACCCAAGAACTTAAAGTTGGTAATAGTCCAGTATCAGTCGTGTCACCTCGGAATTTGCTTAATTGTGAGCCTTAGTGCAATGTTCCTGTAGAATATTTAACCAACTTTGAAAATATTTCTACAGAATTGGTATTAAGCGAAAAATTTACTGAACTCTAGTGAACGCCAGTGACTTTTGCAAATTCAATGATGTTGACCATAACGGGTTTATAGCCTGATGTTGCAGTACCATAACTGTAGTACCATAACTTTTCTGCATTTTTTGTGTAAAAGAAAAACAGATAGCTAGTAGAAACAGAGAATAACAGAGAAAAAGCTTTAACCATTAGATTAGTTGTATAGAACATTTAGTATGGTTTGGTAACTCTCCTACGCAACATTGTATATCGTATAATGAACGGTCGATTATTTGCGCCATAAACGTTGAATAACTGTTTATAATGCCAGAATGGTTGAATAAACGTTTAATTTAGGTTTATGCCTAGTTATAATGAACGCTGAAATATCTATGGTATGAAATGCTGAAATGCAATGATAAATTATATTTCAATAAATTATGTTTACGTTTGATGTATAAGGCATATTAACCAATAAGCGTGAAACATTTTTTTAATTATTCATTTATTTTCTACATCATTTGTTTCGTGTTGCGGATGCTCTACCTCTGAGTGTATCCTCAAATTATATCGAAATATAACTCAATATAACAATTATGAAATATATAAAAGGTGTCTATTTTTTTTGTTATATATTTTCTGAGAGGAAGGAAGTTGAAAATACATCCAAATATTGAGTTATTAGATACATCATTCGTTATGTTGCCCAAAACGCATATTTTGGTCTTGTTTTCGAAAAAGGAGATATTCGAAGCACGTCTACATACATACATACGTTGTATACAAAACAAAATATTCACCCACGAACGTGCACCCTGCGCCGTGATGGAAGTGTGACGCTCAGGTGAGATATTAGCCACAAATCATCAGGGCTTCATTGGTATGCGACGCGGTAGTCGGCGTGCAGCCAGCGCTATGGTACGTCGGCGTTCAGTGGCGCTCTTCGCGTGGAAACATCTCGTTTGTATGCGAACCCGTGGCGAATCCAAAACTTTGTGAAATTGGCTCCCGATTCAGTTCAGTGGAGGAAGGAAGAGGAAACGGCGTAGTATACTGTCTCGCTGCTGCACATTCTTACGCGACTCCTTTAATCTTCTTTCCTGTTCACTTTCTCCTTCTATCTTTATTAGACGTTCGTTCGTTTCGCGAGATTTCGGGCCCTCGGACCAGTCGGCCCCCGACTTGAATGATGCCCGGAGAGGGTGAGATCCGGTCGTCGAAGTAGACTGGCTTTAAAGGGAGGTTTCGGTACCTTGGCTCGGCGCACGCCGCCTTATATTATCCGCTCGTCGCAGAACAAGCCATGCTTCACTTTGTTAATATCTTACCTCGGTCTACTTTATACACTTTAACTTGCTCTCCTTTTTGCGAGCGCTTCCGGAAATTGGACGGGGTTGCCTCTTTTTAAAAGCAAGTAAATAACTTTCTTACATTGATTTTACATGTTAGGCCGTAAAAGAATAACGAAAGTGGATATTTATTCAGTAACCAGATTTACCTCGTTTAGTAGATTTCCATATAAAAGAAACGTTGTTGGCTCCCTTTTAAAACTTGGGAGTTATAATTTTATGTATTGCGAAATGACGGGAATAAAATACAAGGCTTTGTTTTATAATAATGATGATCGGCAGCGGAAAATTTCCATACAAGCGAGCAGTTTTTATTAAGAACAACTAGCTTATTCCAGGATAAAGAACAATATAACGCAAACGTCAATAAGCACTTTGAAACAAATCAGAGCGTCCGAAAAAGTGTGGGTTAAAAGAGCCTGACGAACGAAAATCGGTTATGTTCCAAATTGACTGATCTAATATATATTTTGTTTGTGTTCGTTTTGTAATTTCAAACAAAAATCCAAACTAAAATCCGAAATTGTGGTTTTGTTTGGAGTTGTTAATGGAAAGGTTCAGTATTTTCATTCAACATCAAACTAACATATTTTTATCAACCTGGTAGGATTTATTTACAATCGTAAACTTATTATATCATGAATCGGTTTCTTATCTTCTATGCACTTGCATTTTCTGCGTCTATAATCAATGCCGACTAGATATACAGACGTAATACATAGAGAGAAGGATACCCCGAGGGCTAGAAGTTGGTGGGGGACATATCGTCGGACCAGCCGAGCGCAACAGCGATTTGCAGGTGTTTGCTTGCGAACTGAGTTTAATAAAATAAAAATTCTATTTTATTAAACAATAAATAAATGAAAATAATAAGCGGGGCTTGAGTTTGAAAACATTTTGTAACATTTAGCTTTTCAGGTACTCAAACTATTCAGATGTCCAATTTTTAAGCGTGAATAATTTGAAAGCACCTGCATTTATAGGTATGGCTGGTTACACAAAAAGTTGTCAGTTTTTATCATGTAATTCAACAACACTGCAATAAACAAGGTGTTACCTCCAAACAAAATTTTGCAGAACATCGTTATATCAGGGGCGGAGGTGCACATATCAGTCAGAAATGTCGGAAGATATGAACAGCGTAAACTAAACTGATGTGAAGCAACTGTAGATTTAGAAAATATGAGAGTTTGGCGGTAAATTTGAAATTTGAATTATAAGGAGAGCAATTGCGAACAACTAACAGAAAAAATAAGAAAAAGCAAACTTCATCAAAAATAAAATTTTGCGACGGTATTTCCACTGTTTGTACAGGCAACCTGGTTTCTGACGGCAATTTTGTTTCACTTACATAAAAATTCAATGTACTGAAGACTATGACTTCTACAAAGGAAGATTAGGTCTCCTATAAGATGCAGAAACCATTGTGTTATCCAATTATTAGAAAGACAAAACGTGGAAGAAATTGTGATATTTGATTTTCACCCTATATAGAGAGAGCCAAAATGGTGGCATGAAAAATGCTGTACAATGAGAATGGATCGATAGCATTGCTTCTAAACAGCCTCGTTTGGTCCAGCTAAATCATTTTCATTGTACGGCGATTCAGCTGCTAAACCACATAGCTTGTAAACAGCCTCGTCTAGTCTTGCCTTTTCTATTTGACACCTACAAGTTTACCTGAGTAATAAATATATGATGGCATTTTTTAACTTCATCTGAACATTTAGAAGCTATCAAACCATTCGAAGTTTGATAAAAATATATAACCCATCGTTTATTCGTCATTTAATGTGTGATGAATTTCTCTTGAAGAAATTAAATTAAGTACAGCTATCTATAGCACCAAAATATTTTCTCACATAAATCTTATGCAACATTTTAATTACAGGTTTATATCCTCCACTTCCTGTTGCCACTCCTTGTATCAAAGCAATAAGTCCAAGCGAAGGATGGACTTCTGGTGGTTCAACAGTGATTATAGTGGGAGATAACTTCTTCGATGGTTTACAAGTTGTCTTTGGTACCATGCTCGTGTGGAGTGAGGTAAGGGTGTAGAGATATATTTTTCTTTATGAAGCAACGTTGATTCTTTTTTTACCAATTTAATTTCAATAATATATTATAATTAGAGCTGTTATTCGAATCCGAACAATTTAATACTACCAAATACTATCCGATTGCCTTATTTAAACCTTGGAATAGAATCCGCATAGCAGAATCACATTCGAATATTGGGATAGGGCAACCGAATCCTAGAATTAGGATACTACAGCACCAATTATAATTAATATGCAATAATTATTAAATATTTACAATAAACTAAATTCTCCACACGATTTTTTTTTGTTACAGTTAATAACACCGCACGCGATAAGGGTTCAAACACCTCCCAGGCACATACCAGGAGTTGTGGAAGTGACACTGTCATACAAATCCAAGCAGTTCTGTAAGGGTGCGCCTGGGAGATTTGTATATGTTTGTGAGTATTTTCTTTCGCACTTTTAGGACAGTATACTAAAATCTTGCTAATCCAATTAACTTTTGTTAGCAGCTTTGAACGAACCAACGATAGACTACGGTTTCCAGCGGTTACAGAAACTAATACCAAGGCATCCCGGAGACCCAGAAAAATTACCAAAAGTATGTGCGATAGACCACAAACGCCGAACTGAAATTCATAACGATTTATTATTTCAGGAAATAATATTGAAACGAGCTGCAGACTTAGCGGAAGCCCTGTATACAATGCCGAGAAACAACCAATTATCTTTATCTGCGCCCCGATCTCCCACAATGGCGAATAATGGTATGACAACGAGTTTTAACACGTACACTGGTCAATTGGCGGTCAGCGTTCAGGACAGCGGAAATGGTCAGTGGACAGAAGGTGCTTGTCCTTCCTTGCTTTTATTAAACTGTAACGATGTCGCATGTTAACGCTTGACTTAAATAATCGTACATTTTTCCCCATTCTACTAACACGAATCGATACGAATGATTTAGGTAATGCATTAGGTTTCCACAGTTTTATTTTTTATGGCGTTCACGTTGTTCATATACACATATTAATTTCGATAACGTTAAAATACGTTAAACGAAAACACTGCTCAGGGATTGCAACACGGTAAATACTTCAAGTGCATAAAATTCAATTTGAATTCTTTTTCGTAAAGGAAAAATATTTTGAGATCAAATTTCAAGGTTGGTGATAAATTTAAAAGAAAAGGATAAAATTCAATTAAAACAAATTTTCATGAAAAAAATCAAATTAGTAATTTTCTGAGTTTACCAAATGATGTTATTTGGTAAACACGGAAAATTAAAAGGCTTCAAAAAAATAAATTTACGATAATTATTTCAACTAATATCGGATAGTTCCTTCTGCGGTTCTTCTGGCAGCTTACATTCATCTCGGCATAAATAAATTCAATCACCATTTTGATCTATTTGCCCAGTTGCCGGTTGCTTGTTATACCCTACCCTTCCATCAACTACCACAAATTTAGTAGAGTCTTTCCTACCAATGCCAGCTGAAACAATGACTGAGGGTCCCTAGTAGAATATTCTCTTCCAATCCTCTTTTTTAATGATCCGATTATCTTAAGTAAAATCTGGATTCACCAGAAAATATCTACTTGACATAACCCTAGTTTTAGTCATGTGGAGTGGACAGCTGACCTCAAGATATTTACCCTCGGCTAGTCTTCGACGAACTGTTACAGGCACATTGTTTACTTTGTTCAGTCTATTTGCCATCTCAACAAATGTCGAATTTTTTGTTTGTATTGCATAGAAGACAGCATCCGCATGCTTCGGTTAATCGCCTCATCCACTAGGCCCTATTGTAAAGGCTGTTATCTTTAAAACTCATTCGATAAGTTCATACCCTTAATGTAGCACAGAATTGCTTTGAATGAAGCCTCTTTCAGGTCTTCTACGGAAAAGTCAACCTTTCCAAAGGTTATATATCTCACCCCCCCCTCTTCGTCCTCCAAAGACAGTGAACATTCAGCCTCATCAGAGAGTCAGATTCTGTGAATGTTCTCTTTCTGACTTTGTAGTGACTTGTGAAGACAGAAACTATTACTTTGACATTTTTACAGTCAAGTTTAAGTAGTTCTTTGATTCTGACATGATTGTATGAAATGCACTTTTTCGTATGTACCAAACCAGGACAGTTGTTCCAATGTTGGAGCACTTTCCGATTTGCTGATATATTGATTTGCTGTTTAGCTACCCTAAGTGCGATGCCAATGGCAGGCTCTGGTCCCTGGAAGTATACCGCAGCACCCTTTTTTGCAAGAGTGTCTGCTTCCTCATTGCCATGAATGAATGAATGCCCAAGTACCCAGATTAGGAATAGATTAGTAACCGTCCCCATAAATGTCAGATGCCTATCCATTCAAACTGAAGAAGCCGCAAATCAAACCACCCTTTTTTGTTTTTCTACGGCCTAAATTCCGGCTTCCTACTATACCTCTCTGTTTTATTAAAACGCAGAACAGCTGGACATCATAATATTACCTACAGCCATCTTGAATTAAAGCTACTGTCATGGCTGCAACTGTTAGAGTTAAAACCACTTTTTAGAAGGAATAAATTCCTTGCTTCATACACTTCTGTTCCAACGCACAAGTATCAACATGTTTAGTTTAAGTAATAAATATAAAACACACTGAATATATTCTCACCAACACATTTAGAATATTTTTACAGTTCAAAATTATTTTGCGCGTTTATCCATTTCTAGTGCTTTTATCACCGCCTGACTACCATTTGAAGTTCTAATTGATTTGTATGTTTTTATATGTTGTTCAATACTGTGTGTTTTGCTACTAGTGGATTGTTTGCTACACATACTTATAGCTACTGCATTTCTTTTTTTTTTCTCTCCTTTCTACTATTAACTTTTATTTAAATAATTTCGCAATTTACAATCGGTTCAGCTAGGTAGATATTCGCGCGCTAAATAACTAATACGTTAGCATTTAATTTTGAGATGGAACCTTCATAAAATAAAAACTAAAGGAACTTAAACTACTTTATTGAATGTATCAGAAGTACGATATGCACCTACCTAACTGTAAATTACAAATGAGCAAATAATATGTACATATATTAATTTAAGAAATATTACCAAATATTTGGACAAGCATTTCATGCAAAATATATAGTTTGTACTGTTGGGCACGGTAGGAAAAAATAACTATCGTTAGCGAGGACCAGACAGACTCGTGCTTATTCGTCTCGGGAGGAGTTCGTGTTGCTTACCGGCTTTCCAGAGAGTCGACTAAACACGAGTCTGCCTAGTATTCGCTAACGACAGTTATTTTCTCCTACCTTGCCCATCACTTATAGTTTGTATTGCATGGCTGCTAACATATTTTAGAACGGAGTGAGTTGTATACTGATACGTCATCGTTACCGGTAGGGTTTTTCTTTTAGAGGAGTACGGCAGGACGCAGAGCAGCAGCGTGTCACCCAGAGGTGGCAGCTATTGTTCTAGTGCTTCAACGCCTCATTCGTCCAACGGCGGCTCCTACGGAAGCAACATGAATGGTTATGGAGGAGCTACTCCAACTAGTTCTTCGCAATTGTCGAATATGCTGCCCGGCTCACCATCCGCTGGTATCTTCAATTCAACACCAAGTAAGTAAAAAAACGTGTAGGATGTGCATAGTGAAATGGCTTAAAATTACAAAGGAAAGATATCAATCAAATTGTTAAAACAAGTAACAAAATAGAAATAAACAAACTTCTGGTAGAATGGAAGCTCATGCGTAATGGTTTGGGCACATTGAACGATGCTGGCAAAAATATTGTATTAAACACTAGAGCATATTATCAAAATAATCGTAACAATCACCGGATAACATTTGGCGCAAAAAAGTTCTGTTTAAAGTTGCTCGTTTTAAAGTAGTTTCTTCGAACGGCATCTGCACCGCGTCATGTTTTAAAAATATTATCAGAAGTGCATTTCCTTCAAGCCAATATAATTAGTACAAGTATTTATAAACCCAGCTAGCGGGAATGACAATCCATGAATTGTCCTAGCTGCATCTGTGACTGCATTACCGGCTTACGCTGCGGCCCTCTCCTGGATTGACGGTTTTGCTTGTGTCCCATAGAGGGAGACAATCTAAACCCTTATTTTCAGAGTAGAGAATCGCAAATATAGCTTGAGATGCGATAACGATGACAGTGGGTTTACACTCGTAGTGACGCTGATGACATCTGGTAGGCAGTAACTCGAGTCCGTCTCTAGTGCTATTCCATTTTATTGCCTTTGCTGGTATGGTGAATCCAACAATAGACCATGAGCCGGCCTGATAGCATTTTTCGGTTCTAATAAGGGGTAAAAAATAAGTAACGCGGGGCTTACTAAATAAGAACCACCTTATCTTGCATTAAGGCAAGATTTTGGTTGATCCTTAATGGTAAAGCCGGTAAAAACTGATAGCCCCAGAATTGTTCCATTATCCTTAATATTTTATGTTTTATATCAATATTATCCATGGCCCTAATTCAGTCATCTCTAGATCATAGGTTGTCTCTTTGCATGTTTAAAATCAACAGGGAAGATGATATAGCACACAGTCAAAGGCGTTGCACCTAAGAGAAATGTCCATGTACACACAGGTCATACACAGCTAGCGTAATTAGTCAATATATCACGGTGCTGTTATCTATAAACAAAAATTGTATTTCAAAAACCTGGAACTTTCAAAAATTCAATTATCAAATATGACTCTACCCAACAACACACAAGGGTTTTATCGGCGTACCTGTTACATAGCATCTAAGTAAATTTTGTTATATAATTTGTTTACATCGTTTGTACATAAATGTAATACCATTTTGTTACATAGGCCTGGTATTACTTAATTAAATATTAACTTAAAATACTTAAGTATATGTTGCCTTTGGTTACGTCGCTGTGATAAAACAAAGATAATTATAGCCAACTCCATAGATGCTATATGTGAGTTACGTAGTACGTAACAGTTACAATATGTGCAACTAGAGTTACATTGTCGTAATATAGTAGTGACGTAACTGTGTTTCCTGGGTATTCTTTATGGTTTATAGTACACTATATCTAATATAAAGCATTTACTGGGTGAAAATGTATTCTCTCCTTTGACTAAAGTCAATGCAATCCATTTCCTACGACAGGGAAGTATAAATTCCAACTCTATCCTCGTCAAGTATTCTGGTATGTATATGGACACTGCTAGCTCCTATTATATACATTTCGTGTTGTCATCTCTGCATTTGTTCATTAAAGAACGTTTTTTGATTTAGTAATACACTGTTTCAAGAAAATGTAGTATACTTTGATTAAAAAGAATAGCTAATTGGAAATATTATTTTATAACTAGGTACGTATTTTTTTAGTACACACGATATAGTGTTGAGGTAAAGAAATGTACTTAAAGAAGTATTAGATACTTTCGTTTAAATAATCCTTATGTTAGTGTCTATACTTGTTCTTCCCGCTGTCCTAGGTCAAAAAACTTTAAAGAGAAATCAAGACAAAGTTATGTAAAGTGGATTTTAAATAAGAGTTTTCGCTTAAGAAACTCTGCAAAATCTATAAGACCGTCAAAAACTTTAGAGAAGAGTACAATTGCAAATATAGGTACACAACAACTTAGTTAGAGGAGAAATGTCAAGTTCAGACAGGAAGGAGCCTAACTAAATGCAAAGAATATACTAAAAATAAAGTGAAATATTGTTCTTCTGCGCTCAAAATGCTACTCTATCATCTTTAATAGATATTTGTTCATTATTAACATAAAGAAATCTTATATTTGAACGTATGTTTGTTAACTATACGTGCAGCTGAAAACAGTTGTAGAATATAAACGTTCTTCTGCATATTTTCTACATCCATTTATTATTTCTACGTTCCTTTCAAAGCAAAAGGTTCTAATGTCTTAATTTGTATGTACATAAGTTTCTTCCAAAAAGTCGGGTAGTATAACCAGTTGACCATTTAAATTTTCACTTTTTTTTATAATATACGCAAATATATACCTACATACCTTTTTTTATTTTAAAAACATTATTTGCACTAATTGGCGGGCAATTAATTTCTGTTATAATTTTAGTTTTACCAGAGGCGGTTCATTATCATTTTGGCGCTCACTGCAGCAATAAGCAGGACAAAGAGAAAAGCGCGTTTGCAGCCGTGATCGCACGGGGTAACACGACTGCCACTACACCGCCACCACTACCGACACAACCCCCGCTTATCCCCTCGGCTCCCGCACTTTTCCACCAACAACCCATCACAGGTTGGAACCACTTGGCCGCCGTACAGTGTTAGTATATTATTTTATTATCCGTTTCATTTTGCTTATTCTGCTCTAATTGCGTTACATTTGTTTTCATAAACGTTACGCGTTTAAAACTAAGTAGATTTTGTTCATTTTAGTACAGATCTAACGAACCACTTTTATTTTACGTTTACCGTATTCCCGGCGTTCTCTGTTTTATTTTAAACCTCTCATCTCCGTTCTGTTTTACATGGAAATTGCGCTGACTCCTCTCGTACTGTTCTGTGATGCTTTGTAATGTATTCGCGTTGGCAGTTGATGAACTTTCAAAACGTTTCTCCAAACATTATTATTGCGTGTGTTGTTGCCTTAGTACACTATATTATACTTTCTATTTTTTAGTACAATCCTGTTTCTATTTTATTGCGTGTTAGCTATTTCTACTTACCCGGTTAGTTTTGGCGAACAAACGGTTTTAGAAAATGGAATTGACTTTTGAATGCCTTGGATTTCTAAGTATTTCCTATCAAATGTTAATAATGTTATGTATATAAGTTGAAGTAGTGGTTCAATATGCCCTTAATATTGGTGATTCCTACCCCACAATCTTACCTAGAAAAGTGTGAGCATTTATTGTTATAGTGGTTACATCAATTAAGACCCCGAAAAGCACCTGTCTATATTTTTGTTGCAATTAAGACCATTACCTAGAATAATTTTGGCATTAATGTATTACCACTCAATTACATTTTCTAAATTACACAATCTATATCACGCGACCCATCATATTATCGTGTGGCTGACAGTTGCATGTTTTGCACAAAAAGTAGTGATGATTGATCGGTCATATGAAAAAATCGTTTTGGATGGAATGAATCAATAAAGGTCATCAGAAAATTAAAAAAAAAGTGTTTAAACTTTTTGAATCAGAAACAATCACATGCAAAATAATAAAATCCTGTGACATTAAAACAATCAGTATATCCATATTACTTTATAACACATACCTATTTCGTATAATCATATATCAGCAATATACTTGTTTGTTTACCAGAGCAGTTAAAAAATTGCGACACTGAATTACTAATTCCAACATAAAATTACTAAGAAACAGCGGGATACCCATGCCCATAAAATCAACAGCTTCACGATGCCATAAAAGACATAATAGATCAATTGTATCTACATCATCCATTTATTTATCTATTCATTCTTGTTCTAAGACGGCGAATGAAAATAATATAAGGCGGCATTTATGCCGTCACGTGAGCCCTTACATTATTTTAAATGCGACAAGCGCTGGGACGATTCTCTTTTGTAAATTGGGAAAAAGTATGAGCTAGAATATTCCGATGAAAATCGACCAGTTGCTTCAAAAATAGTGGAAAAGGACAAAGAACCATTATGGGAAGATATTAAGCAAAAGATACAAGAAGAATTGGAAGGAAGCTGTACCAGAGATACGGAAGGTGGTTCTATTCATTTACAATATAGGCAGAATGCAATTGAATATTGCCGAAATACGGGAAGAAACTAAAGACGGCATTAGAAACTGTACCAAATCATCAAAAAAAAAAGTAAAATTGTAGCATCAGCTAGATAGATGAAAGAAATCTTTACATTATGTAGTAACACGTCATAAACTTCATTTTTCTGATGCATTCTGTCAAAAATATACACCGTGGCAATTAGAAACTATACGACGTGACTTTGTGTTAAATAAATATTCGTGATTTCTCACATTGCCAACCAACAAAACTTTGTCCATTTCTTCCAGTTTCGTTAAGGTTTGAGGTGGTGCCTGCCGAAAATCTGGGCAGATCGGTATTTAACATGACACAACACGTCGGAACATATCAAAAGACGTAGAATCAGAATAATGCAAACACTGCTCATTTAACTACACGAGAAAAAGCTGTATGATTTATATCAATTTATGTAACAATACAACACAACACGTCAGAACAATGTGTTCCTGGCTTTAAATAAAAGTGGGACAAGAAAAAGTAAGTTATTGACATTTTCAGAGTATGTATTTATATATTTAATAAGTTTGCGACCAGTGGATTTACGACGATGAGCTTTAGAGGCAAACGAACAGACGCAGTTGTATCACTAGAAAGTATCTGACAAATGAATCTCAAATCTAAAATTGAATGAGTATAGAAAACAAAATGCATTTAATACCTCCGAAAACTTCGAAGGGCATGCTAAAATGAATGAAACTTAATTACTACGAAAACAAATGTCCAGTCTTTACATAGAAGCGAGGAGGGGAAGTTGCGTTTATTAAGCCTCCATTGATGCAAATTTAGTTTGTATCAACAACCCTCTAAAAATGCTAAACACCAACATGTATTGTTAATTTTCACCAACGCCTGATAGGGAATAATGAATTAGATGCTCAGATAATCCTAATTTTGAAGATTAGTTACACCTCTTAAAATCAATATGTTAGCCGAAAGGAAAACCAGTATTTTACATAGTCCTATGCGGTCTATAGACCATTCAAGTTCTATTAAATTCTGGGTAGTGCAAATTTTCCTAGAACTACATTGTATATCCAAAACTTGCTTATTGGTTAAATATCTGAAAACACTTTGTCACTACGTCTATGCGTAGTGGCCGCCGCAATTTAGCGCAAATTAATGTATGAACAAATGTACTAGAATAATATTAACAGTCACTAAAACTAAAACCGTCTTTTTTTGCAGGAATGGGTCTCGTATCTTCGCCATTTGCATCAATGAATCCGTTCGCATTGCCCACTTGCAACTCTCAAGGATATGGGTCTTCGCCACTCGTGGGCACAACGAAATAGCCCACAACTTCTGGTCCCATAAGCCCGGAAAGTCCGCAGCCGCCTCCTCAAACTTCATCGAGTGCAATGTATTCAGTGTAACACGTACCAAAGACATTAGTATTGTAGTTATTTTTAGAGAGAATATAATATAGTTACTTTAAAGCGAAAGAAGCAAAAAGAAATAAAACACGATCAACTATTAATAAATTGCTGCTGACCTTGTACTATTTACTTAAGATATTTGAAGCATTGAACTGGAAAAAAGTAAATTGCCTTGAATTTCTTCGATTTCTTCGTTGAAGAAAAAATTCACCAAAACTGAGTGCATAAATCAAGTAACGATTGGAACGATTGGATGTTAATATGGAACAACAATGACAAATTAATCATTATTACATAAACATTCACTTGGCATCAATTTTTTTTTTTAATGGAGTTCATAGAATTACTCTTAAGAAGATAGTACAAATTCTATTTCTTTTCAGTCAAATACCAACGTAACTGTGATCACACTGGCGTAGCTTTTGGAATTGTATATTAAAAGAAAAAGATACGACAAAACCTATTCCTTAAGGCTCACGATATTTGCACATTAATATAATATTTTTAATAAAACAGAAATTAAAAGATTGAATATGAGAGTCTTAATTAGCATATCTAAGGGAATATACATATCGCTTGAGCTGGGATTCTACATTACATAAAAAAGTACATTCATAGTCTATAAAAAATTAAAAAGCAAATAAATAAACCAATACTTTGTAATTTTGTATTATAGGCGTCTGTAAATATTAATCCACACGAATATACATACATACATACTTTAGGGATGTACAAAGTTGTAAAGTAACTAAAGGTTAGGTTACATGACAACGAGTAATATTTTATATTTTGTAAATTCATCATATCATAGATGCGTACTGTGTAATTGTACATATATTTATTATTATAAGGATAGATGATTGATTAGCAATTTAATTAATATATTACATATAAGAGAATTCTCTTCAATGCAAAAGAAAATGAGATTCTAAAAGTATACGATCCACTAAAAACTTACATTACGCAAATGCAAGATACGTATCTATCATTTCAGATCAAAATAAATGTTGTTTTTTTTTTAATTATAATATTTATCTTGCATTTGCTGCTTCGTCAAATAATTTTGTATTAGCTTGTGGAATTAATTCATTTCCAATTATATTCGTCTGTCCTTAGTTAAACACCGTGTAAATATGTACTACTATTGCTATAATTGTTGTTACTTTTGTACTTAATAATATTTATTTAAATATTATACTACTGTTTTACACTTCCGTTTAAAAGATTCTGTTCGTATGATTCGTTATGGTAATAATTTTAAATTTTAAAACATTTTTCTAACTTCACAAATTATAGGTGTAAAATAAAGTTTTTAAACGATCTCTTTTGTCTTATTTTATATCAATAAAACCAAATCCGATCTGTTAACAATGAGGTAAGTAAAACCACAGATAAGTAATACAGATAGCTCACCTTACGGGAGAATTGGACGCGGCTTTCGTTAAAATGGGAACCCTGGATCCAATAGTTGGGAATCCTACGGGAATTTATTCGGAGCGCTGTGCTTCAGTTGCGAGAGGACAGTCGCGTAGGCATGTAACGAACATTCATACCGCTAGCATTGAAATGTCGACACGCTGTGCTGGGAATAAATGCGTAAATATACGCTGCGGAAAGTCTCGGAAGAGTTTTAGAGATTAGTAAGTTATTTAAAATCCCGGAATATAACTTATTGCGTGCTGAATTATAATAAACCTGGCATCTTATACAAGGTGTACAAAAATTAAAACTAATCGAATAAGAATTGTAGGTGGCTATAACTTGATTAATTTAAATAGAAAACCATAGTTTTTAATTTACCACGAAATGTACTTTTTAATTACCTATCGAATGATATTTATAGGTTAAGCTTTAAGTCTTCGCATTTGAATATGCTAAATAATCGTTTTTTGCACCATTTGATGTTTCTAACCTATCTAGTTGCCTATATAGTACTGAGAAATGTCAGATAATTTACAACTATAAGAATTACAATAAAAACTGAATTACGAATCGCGAAGATAGTGGGTGTGATCCTCGCGTGTGAATTATACCGATTTTCCTTATTCCTGCAGGTGTGCTCAATACACCCTCTTGCTGTTGCGCTTCCGCCAAAGTCGGTTGAATCGTGCTGTAGTGGAGAAATCGCGCATGCGTACCGTTCTGGAATTATAGTTCTAAATGCGTTGTTGGAAAGTATCTTATATATTGTAATCATTTTTTTTTAATATTCTCAAGTTAACAATGTTAAAAATTATTGATTTTCCGACAACTGAGAAAAAAAAACAATGCACGAGAATAGTTTGGATTATGTAAACAGGATCTAACACCCTCTGTACAAGTGTACTTCAACAGCACCCCTATTGCTATTTTTAAAGAAAACAATCTAGTCCACCAATAACAAATCACAAACGTTTTGTTTTATTCATATCACCAAACCAAAGAACAACAATAAGTAACTTAAAGGAAAGAAACTTAAAAAACCTAGATTATAACAAGTTTTATGGCGTTAATACAAAATAAAGAGATACGATAAAATTGAAACTGACACCAGTAGCTCATAACAAATAGCAGTGGCATTAACAGGGGGTATGTTAGGGCGGGTGCCCTTCACTCTAACAAGGCTGACAGATGGTCCCCGAATATAAAAGGTCATATACATGACGTCACTTTACATACCCAATTTTATGTCACACTGCATCCGACCACATCTATTTTAATACACTGCCTGTCTGAATAATTGCAATTTTCGCTAAGGGGCTTTTTGATTTATCGAATACGGTGTTAAGTAACGGAACTATTAGATAACAATAAGGCGGTGCATGTTTTAATACATTATTCCGGAAATGCCTTTCCAATATAATGGGAAAAAAATCGTATCTATTGATTTGCAAAACGATTATATTATGCAAATACATTGAATTCGTGCTTTTTACTCCCTTATTGTAATTTGTAATTTTCAAGGACGTGAACATGTTTAATATTATTGGCAACTAGGAATATATGCTGATTAACCAACTATTTCAACAAAACATGTTGTTTTGCACATTTAATTAGATCTATATTTATCTACAAAAAGTACTCCTGATAACCAAATACGTTTGTTTCAATATAGTTCAATATGGATCTCTTTTAGAATGGTCAATGCATTTGATTCAGTGATCCAAGTGATGAGTCATTAAGTTGAAGCTTGTCTTAAAACGTCTAAATTTCAATTGAGTGTTTACAATTGTTTAGTTACAATTAAAAAAGAATGTACTGCACACCGGAAACTTCTTGTACCAGAGCTATTCCAAGCAACGCAAACTAATTCTCGAACCCTGCGAACAGCCGCAGGCAGCAGTGTCTGTGTGCTATTCGGGGGAATGCTAGATATATGCACCACTCTAATATCAAACCTGACATTTACAAAACTATTTAATTTTTTTCATATTTTTAATATATTATTCAACCTTTAATCTCTGATGCATTTTATTTATTCTATATTGTGTACCCAGTAGTTAGTATTACTTGTCTTCTTAAACATCTTTTATGTTTTATGCTCTCTTAGATGGGATGTGACAATAACATTATTTATGCAATAATAATGACTTTTAGTACGTGAAGTAGGACTTAAAATTACGTTTTTGAAAGGAATGAATTATTACAATAAAATTACAATGACTTGTCAAGGACAATCATATGCCAATCAATGCATATACTAAAACAAATACCTGACTAGTGGTACCAATTCGTCAAAATGCGCCGTATTCATTTTAAAATATTAAAGAAAATTTTGAACAGCTTTAAAGACCTTGTTAAATGGTGTACTCTTCTTTAAAAACTATTACTATGAATAGGATGCATCCAATTTTTTTCTGTTACTTTTTCTCCATTTTATAATTATTTTAATTGAATTAACCACGACAATTTATTAATTCCCAATATTTATGTAGCAGCAGAGAGAAAAAGGTCAGGCGAAAAACTTGATACAAATAAAATCGTAGCTCTCTTCGTAGCTGTCAACGCTTCACGAAACAACTAAGGTGAGTTGGGGTAACATCGAACGTATTTTTGATTAGTTTGGCATTATTACAAAATATCGTACACAAATAACAACTGAATTTGACGACACTTCAGAAATAACATTATTAACATGTAAATTACATACTTACGGTAATGCCATTAGGTTTAAATGTAATTAACCCTTCCTAAAAAAATCATTTATATACGTAATACACGTTTCCCAACTTGCCCCAGTAGCGGGGTAACATCGAATAAAGTTGTAGAATTTCCTATAACTACTTTATAAGTAGATGTGGGGCTAGATCGAATTCGAGATAAACCCCTAATCAATCTGGTATCATTTCTATGAATAAAATCGTACCTTTGCACTTGTTTTTTATATGAAGGTATTCGAGCTTGCCCCACATATTGAAAATTAACAGTAAAATTCATAAATACGAGGAATAATGAATTTTATTCTTAAACTTTGAATTAAAATTAACATATGTAATTAACAAATATTTATATTATATTTTTCTACTATAAAAATAAGTTACAAATAACCAGAAAAAATTTTGATGGATCTTGCCCCGTGCCAAAATGTGAGGGGTAAGATCGAACATAACAATAAACTGAACTAACTTTTGGGGTTAGAAGTCACTACAGCTAAGTATGAATACAGTTTTATTCAGATATCTTGATATAAAACACAACATATTGTTTACTTACCGTTTAGTATAAAATTATATAATCGGGGCAAGTGCGAATCAACTTAAACAGTGTGAAAACGGCAAACAATAAATTTATCGTATTGTAGATGTTTTAAAGTCTTGCCGATTAGCTTAACGCATGCGCGAATGAGCTCTCTTGAAAGCTATATGACGACAACGACGTCAAGGCGCGTGCGCAGTTGCTACAAGCCTCGTTCGACCTTACCCAGCATTCGATCTTACCCCAACTCACCCTAATTGAAATATCAAAATGTGTTTCTTTTATTGGGTTTGTAATACATCGGTAATCATTTTAGGATATAGCTAGTGACTATACAGGGTTTTCCACGGTAGCCGTTCGTTAGAAGTTTCCGAGGTTAGAAAAAACCTGGAACTCTGAATTTTTGGAATCCGGGGCTATTCAAGATTCTCTTTCATGTAAAAGTATTTTCAGGGTCTTACCACTTCCGGTTATACCGGAAGTCGTCATAAACTTTCTTATTTTAAATGGAACACCCTGCATATTATTTCATTTTTAAATTCCTGAGAAAATTTTATGATGAGTTCTAATAGGTTTCCCTATACCTATCTTCATCTGCTACTTAGATATCTTGATTTTTTTGAAAATTTTGAAAGATGTAGCGTTATTTGCAACACAATATCTTTTGCCCATTTTCGACTGCTAATAAACACTTCTACGGTAGATGGAAGCACAAGAATGACACTTACGAAATCCACATTGACAATTTATTTGTCGCATACAGAGTGTCCAAAACTGCATGACCAATTACAAAATCTTCAAAGTTGAAAAAGTTCTTTTTTTCAAATAGAACAGCCTGTATATTATTGGATGATCAGATGCAGAATTTAATTCTGCATCGATTCGCTAAGACTTTCCCTATACCTATTTACAACGGTTTTCTTGTTATTCCATATTTTTTACAAAAATCTAATAAAACTACAAAATCGTATCCAGTAAGTATTGATTATAAGAGGAATTAGAACAAGTGACTTGACAGTTGTTGATTTTATGTCAAAGTAGTACAATTCTATTTTGCTAATTCTATGAAATACAGTTAATAATGGAGAATATTGAAGAATATTCGAATAATGATCTGCTAAATATTTGCGATATCCGGACTTACCAGCAATGACTCCTGGAAAATTTGCAAGAATTGAAGCTCGGTTTTTGGAAACTAGGAGTGTAAAGGCAACTCGTAATCACTGAAAGCCAGTAATAGATAATGAAGCTAACGAGGTGAATGTTTTGGCTTATTTTCAAGCTTATCCACGGAGTTCAATTCCAGCAGCAGCGCTGGAATTGGGCATATCAAGAACTTCAATTCACAGGATATTAAAAAAACACAAAATGCATCCTTTTTGTGAAATAACTGTACAAAGCTTACGCCTTGGTGATGAGGCATGACGCGTCGCCTTTTGCGAGTTCATGTGCACAAAAATGACAGAAGATCCAAGATTCCTTTATAAAATTATCTGGACTGACGAAGCAAAATTCAGCAGGCAAGGAATTATAAATCGTCAAAATATTCACTACTGGGCACAAGATAATCCACACGTCTTAAGGGAGAATAATCACCAGGACCGGTTCAGCTTTAATGTTTTTTGCCTGGTTATGGACAATAGCGTAACATATCAAGTCCACGAAGAAAGTCTAAATGGGGCTAGATATCTAGAGATACTTAGAGTATTTGTTAGTGATTTTTTAAAAACTCTACCTCCAGGAGAGAGAGCAAACAATTGGTATCAACTAGATGGTGCACCCGCGCACTCCACACTAGCTGTACATCAACAATTGACGTTGATGTTCGAGGATCGGTGGATTGGTCGCCAGGGACCTTGGAACTGGCCACCCAGTTCTCCCGATTTGACGCCCTTGGACTTTTACCTGTGGGGTCGCATAAAAGAGCAACTTTTTCAACTTTGAAGATTTTGTAATTGGTCATGCAGTTTTGGACACCCTGTATGCGACAAATCAATTGTCAATGTGGATTTCGAAAGTGTCATTCTTGTACTTCAATCTACCCTACAAGTGTTTATTACCAGTCGAAAATGGGTAAAAGATACTGTGTTGCAAATAACGCTACATCTTTCAAAATTTTCAAAAAAAGATATCTTCAAGATATCTAAGTAGCAGTTGAAAATAGGTATAGGGAAACCTATTAGAACTCATCATAGAATTTTCTCAGGAATTTAAAAATGAAATAATATATAGGTTGTTCCATTTAAAATAAGAAAGTTTATGGCGACTTCCGGTATAACCGGAAGTGGTAAGACCCTGAAAATATTTTAAAATGAAAGAGAATCTTGAATAGCCCCGGATTCCAAAAATTCAGAGTTCCACGTTTTTTCTAACCTCGGAAACTTCTAACGAACGGCTACCGTGGAAAACCCTGTATACCTGGTTAAGTCACTCAAATATAAAGTTAAAGAAAAACCAATCGTTTCCGAATTACTGTCATCCTGGTGAATCAGCGTAGTGCGTACATGTAAGTGATAGGAGGAGGAGCAAGGGTATCACTATTTATTCATTCTGTACTGTTAATTATTTCGTTCGTGTATATAATTTTTTTTTTTCGAATATTGTTTCCTTAGTATTTCTAAATAACTATCTCTGTCAATATCATATTATTCATTTCTAACCATTATTATTGATTCTCATGAATTATGAAAGTGACGAGTCGTAGGCATCTGTTAGAAAAATAAAATAAGATTATGAATTCTATGATAATAAACGCAGGTTTATTTTAATAATTTATGACTATTGCATAGGAATAGAAAAAGAACTAACTAACAACTTTACAGAAGTTTATTAGTAATCAATAAATACTTCTAGAGCCGAGGTAGCTGTTATGTAATTGAATGAACATCAATACCTAATTTCAATGGAATTAATATGTTTTAATCCTGCTTCCAAATAATAATAATAATAAATAATTCCTTTTAAGGTTATACATATATACTCTTAAGTGCTCACTGATCATTAAAGCTTTGTGTACCCACAAACACTTAAACGTGAGAACTTTTTACTAGCAGTTCGCATCTATCGTACGAGCCTTTTTAAAGGTTCATGGATAAATGCGCAATGAGAGAGATTAATACTGCAATCGGTTTTTAGCAGGCGCGATGATGCACCCAGTAATCTAATAGCAATATTAGATTGACATGGGATGACAATGCCCTCTCCTATAGACTCGTGTCGTTGTCAATTAGGCACGTGCTGTCTGATTAGGGCGGGAAATGTCTCTCGATTGCGTTCACTATTATTTAATACCGTGTAATTTTAGATGGGTGTAATTTTTACGCGCCGTGTATGTATATGGAATATACAGGCGGAAATATATTTGTAATTAGAGAGCGTAAAGGCTGAGCACTATATCATTGGATCAAAAGTGTCTCTTATTTACGTCAAATATTATATAGGTTGACGTGTTGTACACTGACTTCTCGAAAGCATTTGATTGCATTGATCAAGCACTTATCTTGCAAAAGTTGTCTGTCACCGGGCTTAGTGATTCTTTAATTGCTCTATTTGGTAGCTACCTAACATCCAGAATCCAAACTGTTTGCTACAATGGTTATACTTCGGAATTATACGTTGCACCATCTGGTGTTCCACAGGGCTCAAATTTGGGTCCTTTGCTGTTTTTGATTTTTATTAACGATCTTCCCGGCGTCATTTCGTCTCACAAACTTTCATTTGCAGACGATTTAAAATTATATCGAAGCATTCGATTCTAGTGATTGTACTGCTTTGCAGATGGATTTAAATCGGCTCTCTTTATGGTGTGAATCCAATAGCTTGCCCCTGAACATAGAGAAATGTAAGATTGTTACTTTTACTAGAAAACTTAATATCATAACGTATAATTACAATATAGACAACGTCAACTTGGCCCGCACCGATCTTGTTAGGGACTTGGGTATTTTGTTTGACCGCAAGTTAACTTTCACAAATCACATTCAAACAATTTGTAAGCAAGCAAGACAGAGCCTTGGGTTTGTTGTTCGCCATAGTCGATGCTTTTCTAATGTATTTCTCCTTAAATCTTTATACTTTTCTCTGGTAAGATCGCGGTTAGAGTACGGAAGTCTTATTTGGTATCCATATTATATGGAATCCAAATGTCAATTGGAGAAAATACAGCGTAGATTTGCTAAATTCTTGTGGTTTCAAATAGAAAACACCTATCCACAGAGGAACTTCGACCACTCTATACTACTATCTCGCTTTGAAATGCCATCGTTGTCTTATAGGCGTATATGTACTAGTGTATGTTTTTTGTTCAACCTAGTCCACGGCTTTGTCGATTGTCCTGAGCTTTTAGCCCATTGTAATTTCTTGGTGCCTCGGATGTCCACTAGACCCTACGCTGCCTTCTATTTGCCGTTTGCTAGAACCAATTTGATGCTAAAGTCGCCATTATACGTCATATGTAACAACTACAACAAAATCTTTCACATAAACGATATACATTTCAATAACTTAAAACAGTTAAAGGTAGCCCTCTCCGAACATTTTGGCCAGTTTGTTCCCTAAACAGTAATTAATTGTTAACGTTAGTTAGGTTAGTTGATTTTTTATTTATTATTATTTATTAGCTTATACTTTACTTATTTTTAAATATATTGTAGATTGTACCTTTATTGTCCTGTAACTGGATTTTATAGTCTGTTGGACAGATAATCAAATAAATAAATAAATAAATAAATATATAGAAACAAATATTAGTACGATGTATGCTTATGAAGAATTTTCAGTAACAGAAATAATTCCAATATCATTTAGAAAATATTTAAAATTAGCTATGGAGTGATTATCCTACTACTATTTGTTCCTTTTTTCCTATTCTCTCGAGTTTTTTGAGGGTCTATATTCACAAAAATTTCTCCTCCCATTTAAATTTATTTCCACCAGCTTCTTTGCAACACGATTTTCGGTAATCCTTCTCTATTTTTCCCTATTAATTGTTGTCTCTTTCCATTCTTTTAAGTCTATGGTACCTAAGTTTTCTTGGACTTGATTCATACTAGATATTTCTTATACCTACCGCTTCTTTTATTTCCCACTGATTTTTTGTCTCATTTTGTCTCCATCTCTGCACATAGCACAGCCATCTCATTTCTTGTGCTTTTATGATAAGTATAATGTTCCTTAATCTTCTTTTGTGCATATAAAATTCATAGCATTTTCTTTCACCTTTAAATATTCCTCCCTTCACTCGTTTTAGCGCCTACAAGCACGATTCGTTATAGATCTATATAGACTTCATCAATGCTAGCAAGCTTTCATATTTTCTGCAAACTTTTGCTATTCTGGGCAGCATTTACTGCTACTCCTTGTGTTCTTTTTTTTTGAATTGCAACCCCTAGACAGCAGAATGTGTAGACTAACTCAAACAGATATTCTCTTCCGTCAGTGATTACAAGCTCTCCTTATTGGTAGGATTTGCAACTGTTCCATTGCCATATATTTGTATCAATTTGTCTCTAAACCAAATTTCTTTCTTTGCTTCTATTGCTCTTATTGTTCTTACTAGCTTCTTTTGGTTTATTGTTAGAAGGATTATCTGCAAAGACCATGATTTTCGCTGTTACACATTTTATCATTAGTTTCTGGCTTCTTCTTATTGTCTCTTAGAGTCACTCTATTACCATATTGAAGAGTGTAGTCGACAAACCTCTCCTGGCGATTTTGAATACATCCTCATTCCATACTATCCGTACTACTAATTCATTCTTTTCTAATGAGCCATATTAGTCACATTAAATTAATTTCAAAAATCGGCGAAAATGATGTATCAAATCATTTTCACCGATTTTTTCCTTTATTCTGTTGTAGCTGTTTTAGGTATAGCAAATTACTTGGAACTCCCTAAGAAAAGTATTTAGTTTGTCGGTCATACGTTGTTCCTGAATTCCACCTGGTATTCACGAATTAGCTTCTCAGAATATACACTCAATGTTTTTCTTAGTGGATGGTCTATAGCCTCTATAGTTTCCATATAGAGAGTTATCTCCTATTTTGCTAAGGCTTTGGACCGTCTTTTTTTTGCATTTTCTCTTCATCTATATCAAGTTTATTATTTCACTGAGTATCTTCTGTAGTTGTTCTCCTCATGTTTTCATAATTTCATCTCTAATGTCATTTCCATTCGGGCTTGTACTAAATGTGCCAAAATAATTACCACGCGACCCGATTTTCAAAGACTGTCGCATAAATAAAATAAACAGAATCCTGCAATGAACAAAAGAGGGTTCGTATACAAAAATGGAGCGCTGTGCCAGTGATAATAATCATCTGATTAAGTGCTTTGATAACAAACACACGGTGTTAATCCGATTGAAACCTGAACACTGGTGGTGGAAATTTGATATCCTTTTCATCGTTCAACATTACGCAATCACATTAACGAATGAGATGTCGCTCGGATGTAGATACATTATCTGATAAGCACAGAATCACTCTGTTCGTCGCCTTACTGCAGGATAATAGTCTACTTTACAGGACGTAAATGCATCCTTAAAATTTTATTTTTTAAACTGTTCATATCGTCGTTCCTTTTTGGTCTGTTCAAAATAGCAATTTTAAAATTTCGCAAAACTGGATATGATCCTATGATGGGCTAAAAAGCTCATCGCTGCGCGCACACGACTAATAATTGAACGCCTCATTCTTTCCACCGACCACGGCAATGACATTCGATGAAATGGAATGACAATGTGATTTACAATTCGAATGGTATATCGCAGCCCCTGCTGTGACGAGAACGTTGGGGTTCTCCAATTACTGATAAACCAATTACGTGGCGAAAAAAGTCATTTATATTTCATAATTCGGTGGAAAATTTCATTTTTATGCAAAACAAGATGTGTTTATTTACATTTGGACTGAAAATCTACGTTAATTGCTATGCATAGGAGTATGAAAACGAAAAGGGATAGCTATTTCTAGAGTACTAACAATTAATACTTTGGTTAGAAAAAAAAATCAAATATGGGATATAAATTATGTATGTATATTTTACACTAGGTACTGACACTATAATTAGTCTGATGTTTTCGAGAAGTTATTTATATCGTGGACGTATATTTTCAAACAATTGTTGACAGCGTTTTGGAGGAACGGAGGGCCAAGTACACTGAACCAAAAATAGGTTCCTTAAATAATGAAAAAAAGTAAGTTTATTTCGCTTAATATGATTTAATAACCGCGAGTTTCAATCTTATGTACGAATTTCAGCGGTAGAATGAATAAAGGCATCAATACAGTGCATATTGTTCGATGATGTGCTAATCGCACGTGGTTGATTTAATGTATGTATGTTGTTTACTAGGCGCCATCAGCGTCACTCCGGGTACAAACCCACTTTCACTATCGCATCTGAAGTTTTATCCACCACCGCCTGTTAGGGAATCAAGAGTTTAGATGTGCCCTCCCTAGGGAACACAAGCCAAACTCTCAATCCACAAAACGACCACAGCGTAAGCCGGTAATGCAGTCACACATCTAGCCCGGACAATTCATGGATTGGCAGTCGCGCTAGATACTTCGAGTAAAACGAGGACGCAAAACTATGTATGTAGTGATTTCAGAAACGGCTTGCCACTTGCCATGGTGTAATAAAAGCATCAAAGTAAAAATGCCTAAATACAACTACAACCGAAAAATGCCACCAAACAATTATCGCTGACAATAGCGAACTTCTAAATGCCGCGTAACAGAGGCAAGATGGTTAAACACGTCTATTATGTATCAAATATGTCATTGCACAGAGCAAATATATTTGTTATCTTGCTTGTTATGAACGCTTTCATTCAACCTATGAATTTAGATTCGGTATTAGAGAGCAATACATTGGAAGCTATTAAAACAACGGACAGTATATCATTTAATACCTTCATATTTTCATATGCTGAATAATTTGACGAATATTTATTTATATATTTATTAAATAATTACAATTTCAGTTTTATATAGAATTAAAATTAAATATTTATGAAAAGTTAAAATCATAATATAAAATATATGTTCTAGAAGATAAAAAAAAATTGATGAAGACAACAAATCAGACTGTCAAAACATCTTAAACAATACTTTAAGCATTTTATTCAAACCCAGCCACATTTCCAATAAACAAAGAAATAATTTTTTTGCAAGAAAGAATGCATTTTTATTTGCCATTCATGTTATTAACAAAATTATTTATTGAACCTATGAAAACATGGTTACTATGACAAATATTTTCCATGGACTATTGTAAAATGACTTATTACAATACCAAGGCCAATAACAACAAAGAAGAAGAAGAGAAGACTTATTACAATAATGATAACGTATTTATTCCAGTTGTTATTACTTAATCAAAGAATGTAAACAATATTTTATCTTACAGGTGCAGTTTTTGACATACATTCTACCATTGTTTTTGGTGACTAACATCAAATATTATTCACAAGTGGGACAAAGTCTACTGATAAGTGAGTAAAATTGACAGTTGTCACTTGTATAGTGCTAATAACCACAACAATCGTTTGTCACTGCAACAATTGGTCGAATATTTCCTTGAATGTAAGTTATTTGCGTGGGTTTTGCTTTGCACCTGTAAGATAAATCCGATAAAACGTCGTATATCACACGGGAGCAAAATGCTACTATGAAGCTATTGAGAAGTGTGCCACTCGTGTATAATGATGCACTTCTCTCACTTATAGTATATTATTATCATAAGAATGGAACATTTCGTTCTGTCAATGAAAATTCACTCACTGAAGGTAAATTATTGATATTATTACGACCAGTATTTTTCTCAGCATAGATTATACAATTTACCACAATTCTTTTGTGTCTAGAATTAGCTTTAAATATGAGTTCTTTGATATCATCCCATAAGTTTTCAATAAAATTGTAATCTGTACAGAGCTGATCACCACACAATCTGAATCCTATTTTGAAGAAATCAATTCTTCACCTTCTAACTGGCGTGTCTGTAACCACTATCTTTCATCAGCACCTATTTACCATTCAGTACGGGGTAGCATTACATTTTGTTGACAATACACGTATCAGTAACGGTAGCTAGTAACATCTACCGTTGGAGTTGGCAACGCCGAAGTCATCACTTGCCTACGCGAACAGTCATCTAAAACAAGGGTATCAGTTTGCAATTAGAATATTAGAATGTAACATGTTTGTGTGTAGTCGTTACTGATGTTAATAATAAAAACTTGTTAATAATATTCGTATCGTGTTATTAAAAGTACATTACAGTATCAATTTTGATTTAAAATACCCTGTGTTCAATGTATGTAAGAGAACACCCAAATCACTATTTTTACTCTAACTTGTTTCGAAAGCGTACCGAGGTTGATAAAAATTTTACTAACCGATGCTCTGACATATGATAAATATCCACTATGGTCAAATGAGAAAATTTTACTTTCGTCAATCTATAAAATATTGCGCCATTTTTTTTTGCTGACTAATGTTTAGCAGGATGTTTCTTTTTGGGGCACTTCTTGCTATTAAATTATTGTCTTTTGGGCACCTGGGTGCTTTTAGAGTTACCTTTCTTTGGCGCGAAAGAGAATTTCTTTGTGAATGCTTGTTTTCTTCTTACAACACCAAATTTCTCTATTTGATTAGCATGATACTGCATTTGTTAACTGGCGCATTTTTGTATATACTACAACGCAAACAATTTTTGATCTATATGATACCCTAAAATATTCCATATAAATCCAGCCTTTTGGCTCATCCAGTTTAATGAAGTGATGTAAGTAATCTGCTATTATTTTGACTAAGCATATTATAGTTGTAAAAAAGTAGGACTTTCCAGGTTCTGTAAGACGTTTTTGTGTTACCGTAACGTAATATACGTAAGAAACAAATTCAAGGGTATGACTTCTAAAGGACCATAATTTCCTAAATACTAATTTTGCATTAAACATAAACTAAATGCATGCAAAACCAGTATTTATGAAATTATGCCACTTGGACACTTTAGATGTTCTAAAAAATGTTTGTAATCCATCGAGGGAGGTCTGTAAGCAATACCAACAATAACGCCTCCTCCTGCGGTATTAAGACGCACCCAGAGTTGCTCGATAGTATTGCTTAATTCAAGAATTTCAAAATTCAAGTTATTCCCAATGTACATACCCACACCGCCACCCCGACTCCCACGATCCCTCCTAACAAAAGTATATGCGTCAATGCATAATCTGTCAGAAGATATCTCGCTACTAAAACAAATTTCAGAGACACAAACCACATCAACTCCGCCTTCAAGTACAAAGTGATTCAAATCCACAACTGGGCAAAAGAGATCATATGTTTATATATGCGACATTCAGGTCAGTAATCATCGCAGGGCCAAGACCAAAACATAGAAAAAAAAAAAAAAGTTTAAATAAACGTAATTTAATACCGAAATTCCGCAATCATACTGTGACTGGCAATAAGACAGTGCAATTTACTATAAAAAGAAGCAAACAAAAAAAAACAAGCAAGCAAGCAATAATAAATTTACAAGCTAAGTCGTGCACTCTCTACCACAATTTATTTTTTATCTAGAAATTTCCTATAATCTAACATAGATGTAATTTTTAAGCTTCATGTTCACTTGTTGCTTGGATAGCAAGTTCGCCATATAGTAGTTTATATATATATGGAAGAAACACTCCCGGCAATAAGATTTCGATCACGAAATCCCCCATATGTTTAATGTGGGCTCAAATCACATCCCTGCTTATGAGCAATTGCAATTTCCTATAGCAATTAATTTGAGCATAACTGTAGGTATGTGGTTGATTTGTGTTATTGCACTCACACTTTATTTTTATTTATTGTAAAATATAAATATGTAATTATATCAGTTAAAATTGCACAAATACATAAACCGCAATTGTGTTTATTCTAAAATTTGCATTAGAATGAACAAATGTGAATCCAAAATCCAGATATGCACATCGTGATGGCGCCTACGTAACTGGCCGTCATACAGTTTAAAAGTGAGTATTATGTCACTGCGTGATGCAAGATTTAAACGATAAATCTGATAACGATCGCTGATAATGACCAACTGAGCACACATTAATCAAATTCGCGATGGAAATCTAGTGAAAATAGATATGCAGTTTGAACGCTACTGGAATTATATATAATAACTCAGATTTTCTAGTAGGAAAATCGCGCAAAATTTTTAACAATGCTACCGTGTAAATTAATCTAAGATTGTAGAGGAAATTAAATTTAATATACTACAGCGAATGAGCAGTGTGGAACAATAGATAGAATCAGTTACTTATATAAAAAATGTAACGCAGGTAAATTATAAAACAATCGGGTTATTAAAATTGTATCTGTCATACCGTCAGAATTTTAACTGACTGTTTAACTGGCTTACTAACCTACCCTAACCGTGCGTTACGCATCAGCTCGTACTCCGATCGAGTAAAATGAAAACAAACAAAACGTGACATAAAATAATGCATACGAAAATGTTCGATTGATTCGAACGTGTATAAGATAAAGCGGGACATATATAGAAATGATCTAATATAGTCAATATCAGCGAGTAACGATTTTTCGTGGCTTACTACTCACTATCGCGATTAATTTTCTCTTATACATGTACGATAGCACACACGCTCATCGATATTTCCTCAATCCCTTCTGTATTCTTGGCGTTTAACACACGCGGTTTTTTTTTTTTCTTTTTGCGATTGAGAACAGTTGGAACGATCGGTGAAATTTCGATACCCGCGTTTAGCGGATTCATTACCTTAGCGTTTATTATTGGCTCAGTACGGTACGAAAAATGATAACGGGCTGTCGTGTAAGTGTGTAGAAGTGTGTGTACGTGATGTTTTGATGAATATGTTTGCCAGAAAACATGTGAAATACGTAGTTAATTAAAGGAAGTGCTATTACTAAAGCAATTCGTGAGAATCACTGAGGAAGGAACAACTGTACAAACAGGTGAGCCATTGTCTTATTCCTCAGCCACTATTTTAAATACTGAAATATCCATTAAATAATGCATGTTGAAGAAGAATTTTAGGGATTTTGAAAAATGTTTCTTTTCTTTGTACATAGTCACGTAGATACTGTTCGCACAATATTGGAAATCAATTATTCTACTATAAACGCACATAATTAGCACGCTTTCTTTACTTTAAAAATAATATTGCTATTATATATTATTGATAATCCAATTTCTAACAGGTGTTAATTGTTGTAGAATAAATTTCCTCATTTTCACGAATGCGTCAAAACACTTTTAATGTATTCTCTTCGAATAATTGCATCCGGAATTGTTTTCCCCTCAACTAATTTTCGTATTGCTAAAACGATCTGGAAGATTTTGAAGTGGAATATATATAAATCAAACAGTTTTTTATACTACATTTCTACTTTCTTTTCTCAACGCTATAATAAACGTAATCACATTGATCAAGTACATGCACCCATTGCTTAACGACCATTCGTAGTTAAGACTGGTTCTTCGCGCTACCTCATAGATGGCGCCGTAAATTTAAACAATTGACTACATATTTGGTAAGTAACCAAATTGAAGAAAACTGAGAAACATAAATTTTTCTGTGAATAAATACTTTATATTTGCTAGAATTGAACTCTGTTCGAAAATATTCACTGTATTGTTACTAAACTTATTAGAGTTACACAGAAATTCAATAAGTGAACAGACACAGAAATAACAGTTGGAATATCGATTAAATGGCAATTAATCGTTCTAAGTCGATGTAATTTTTCTTTTCTGTTAATTTAAGTATCTCACTATTGGATTTTTCTTAGTTGTATCAACGATTTGCTTGACATATCTACTGAAAAAAAAGAACCAATACAGAGCTAATCGTTCTGACATCATTATTATTTGATAAGTCTAATATGAGTATACATACTTGAAAAAGTATCTTACGCTGTAAGTGCAATTGCTATCTTATCAGGTACTCGACTACTTTAATTTCTAGGCGACAAAGTAGTTAGCTGTGCAAGATGTGATTCACTGCACATTC
The DNA here is from genome assembly GCA_949128085.1 of Cetonia aurata. Classification (NCBI taxonomy): domain Eukaryota; kingdom Metazoa; phylum Arthropoda; class Insecta; order Coleoptera; family Scarabaeidae; genus Cetonia; species Cetonia aurata. The sequence goes on along the minus strand of OX421886.1, from coordinate 18,076,076 downwards.
TAATATGCAAAATATATAAGCATTTTTTTTTTAATTTGTTGGATAACAATATCAAATAATTTCAATACATAACAGGCTGTTTACTTTATATAAGTGTATTCTATAGTATAGATACATATATTATTAAATGTAGTAGAAAAATAGATATACTCAGGCTTAGTAATTCGAAGAATCCCAAATAACTCCATAAATATTGCATAAAGGTTTAGTTTTAATTTATGCCATTAGTATATAGGGTTGCCATTCATCCCTGAGCGTCGGAACATGTCAATATTATTACACATAATATCAGGATTGCACTGCAAATATAGAAATGTAAAAATTATGTACTTTTGCAATCTTATCCACCCTATAGAATAAACAGAGTATTTTAATGTTTAATTAAATAGGCATCTATATGCATTGTCAATGATAATTATATCCAATTAGAAGCTATACATTAAGCTCCTGTAATTTACAAGCAAATGACAATTAACATTATGAAGATGCAACGCCATCTATCCGTGAAGGTAAGATGTCTGGTAGCCTCCGCATCAGAAATAGCAAAACAATTAACATTACATATACTCTTTCTTTATCTTTTACTGATAACATAAATAAAATCCTTATAAATTGAGATGTTTGCTAAACTGGGATAATGGTCCTTATATACCATGTAATATTTTTTGATCTATTTTCCCCTAATTTTTACATTTATATTTACAACGAATGCGCATAAAATAATAAGTTGGGGTATAAAAACATAATCTATCGTTTGATATACTTATAACATTATGTTGGTTTGGTTTTTTGGTTTCTCAAGAAGACAAGATTGCGTGAAAAAATTGAAGGTTTTGGCTGTGAATGTCGTGGAAAGTGAGCAACGAAACGTAGGTAGACTAGGTAGGTGCTTTAGTTAATAAATTTAAAGGAAAGAGAGCCTTTTGTTTTGTCTTTTTTTATATAAAAACGACTTAAAGTTCAAGGAAAACCAGAAGCAACATAATATTATGATATTAAGGTCAAAAGGAAAAAGAACAAATATACTTAAAATAGGCAACAATTCTTTTTAAATTTGCCAACACATTATTTCTATTTTTAGGCAGTATCGGTACCTATCTGTAGCTGTCGATACTATAACAACATGTGCTACCGCTAGTTAGTGGTAGTCAACTATCAATAGTTATCGATAACCCACTACGAATATTTGTTGATAGTCAACTGATGATTGTTATCTATAGTATCCATCACTAATTTTTTTCTGCTTCCTTTCATAAAGCAAAAAAAGTATCGTTCATTCCAACAAGGTTCCTAAGAAAGATATCCTAACCTAAATTCCATTAATAGATCTAATACATATTTTGTTTCCGCGTGCCTACTTGTATTTTTCAATCACTCAAATCCTTCATACCTTTGATTCATATCATTCTTAATTTAAAACTTTAATTTCCTAATTTTACATTTAGTTTTTGATCGCCCTTATCTACAAAGGTGTACGTTGTATGCCCTCATCGATATCCAGACGAGGCTTCCAGAAAATATGAAAAGCTTACACCAGTATAATAAATAAATGGCCGGGCCATAAAGGTAAAATGCAGAACATAGTTAAATAAAGGTTTAATATTGGTATTGTGTCTGGCATAATATACGTAAATATATCCTGTTGAACAGAGTTTATCATATCATCTACTTAATACTTACCAATAATTGGTATATAATACACTGTACTTGAAGATTTTATACTGCAGATATTATATAGTTTATTAAATTAGGCATAGACCAAGATTCAAGTTTTGGCATTAGAAATGGTTGCTTAACGGCATTCTACCGTTTATTGTGAGACACCCAATGTTGCTTCATCAAATTCACTTAACAAATTCATACCCTTACGGTAGCTCAGAATCTTGTAGAATAAGATTTTTTCAGTTTCAAGTCAACCTTCCCGCAGATTATATATGTATCTTATTCTTGTAGCGGCAGGGCGCTGCAGAAAATGTGCTCCACTGTCTTTTCGTCCTCCAATTACAGTCGGCATTCAGTCTCATCGGGAATCCAATTCTGTACAGGCCCTTTTCGAACATGTGAAAACAAAAACAATTGACTCTACGGTCAACAAATAGTTCCTTGGTTCTGACATGATTGGGTGAAATGCACTCTTTCGCATGCAATTACACTCGAAAGCAGATACATCGACACCGTTATAGAATTTCATGATCCTTGCTAGAAATATGGAAAGAGGACATCAGCTACTAGAGGATTTAACAACGAAAATCAGCCTTAACCGAGACCACTTTTGACAAACGTGCAAATAACAACGTTGTTATTAAAGATAGACATATAGCAGTTTATATGAAGTCATGTTATTTTTCCGTGTAGAATTGAAAAATAAAATAATATGTAGGCTGTTCCATTTAAAATAACGAAGTAAGTATCCGTTTGCATACTTCTGGGACACTTTGTATAGTAAAAAATATTTTTAAGTGATGCAGCATTCTTGTAGAAAAGGTTTCTTTCAAAAATGACAAATAGAGCTGTAATCAAAGACGCAGTCTTCGGTGGGACACCTGTACATTAGGTCGACATTTGCTTACGCTATGGTCTCGTTTAAAAAGCTCTAAACTGTACTAACCCAAGACAGTTGCTTCAATATAGGAGCACTTCCTGATTTGCCCAGAAAGTAAGTTGCAGTTTAGATACGGTATAATTCAACTTTGCAAAATGTTTCTAACTATATAATGTTGCGAAATATTCGAAAATTCATTCTAAATATATACTGTCGCATTTTATTTTTAGAATTGATATTTGCATTAATGATTAGACTAGGGACGTAGGGTATAGATCTACTATAAAAGAAATCTATATCAATAGCTTACATAATATCCCTAATAAAAAATTGAAGCACTTGTAGCAAGACAAAGTTAGCTTCATGTGGAGAAAGATGGGAATTTCTGGTTCTAATAGAGGATTTTTGGCACTACCACCGGAAATGTTATTCTATAATGGATACTCACTTATGCATATCGTACAAAATAACCAAATATTTTGTCGCATAATATTTTTATTCAATTTATACGATAATTATTTTAGGATAGAACATTATCTTATGATTATGCTGCTGTTGAATGTTTCAACATACAAACCAATTGGTTTGAAGACAAGTGACGTTTAACACCTGACATTTTTAAAACAAAACGCAGTAGAATAAATTAACATTTGCCAATTGGTTCATATATATATAGGTATATATTGTCTTATACATTCAAAAGTCGAATGGTAGTCGCTCCTTTAACGGGGAGCTCGTCGAATTATGTGGGCTACGGTGAATCACTCCGCTTGGTTTGGTGTTGGTCCGTCTCAACTATAAGCTCTTGTCCTTTCTTGCTTCCAATGTTATTCTAGTCCATTCTTCTCTATTGGTTACCGCTTTCCTCCAATCCTTAATTCTTAGTTTTTTCATGTCTGGGCGTACTTGATCTTCCCATCTTGTCTTGGGTCTGCCTCTTGCTCTATCTGTCATTGGCCTCCACTCACATACTTTTCTGATGAGAGTCTCCTGTTCTCTTGGTTGTATATGAGCCCAAACCGACGTAATCTCTGAGCTTTAATAACTTTCACGATGTCTTCTCCCTTCATAATTTTATCTATCTCGTGATTCATTAACTTTCTGTACTCTCCTTCTTCTGTTATTTTTGTCCCCACGATTTTCCTCAATATTTTTCTCTCAAAAATTTGAGTTTTTCTTTTTCTCTCGTTTGCTAGGCCCATTATTTCCGCTCCATAAGTTGTTACTGATCTAATCGCTGATTTATATATTTTTATTTTTGTATTTTTGCTAATATTTTTGTCTGTTAATAGTTTTTTATATCTCCAATCTCCAGTAAACCTTATTTCCCGCTAGTATTCTTTCTGTTATTTCCACGCTTCTCCTATTTTCGTTGTTGATTATTACACCCAGAATTGGTTCACACTGCATAGGAAAGTACCTGAGATGCTTTCACTTTCTTTTTTTTTTTTTTTTATGAAATATCAGTATAGATCTAAAGGAAATAGTTTAATATAATAATAATTTTATATACTTATGCTGCTATAGGTATTTTTATTTATTTATTTCGTGGGGATAGCAACGAGGTAAGCCCAAAAACACTATCCACAGTAAAATATAACATGTTAACAGTTTTAAAAAGAATACATTCTACTAGCTTAATCGCTAAAATTCAACAATGAAAAATCCACTTAAAACAAATTCAAGGATAATACAACACCACGATTAATACAGACAACTCCGACCGTTAATTAAAGTAAATTTTAAAAAATTTCCAAGTGAAGGTAAAGATATATTGAAAATATCAACATTTTGACAAACGGTATTAAATGAATTCATGCGTCTAATAATAGGAGAATTTTTATGTGCATTGCTTACCGAAGGAGGTGGCCAAGGTATGTACTGATGTTTGATTTTTATTAAGTTCTCTTTTGCAAATAAACTATTTTCAACTGTTAGCGTCAAAAGCTTACGATTTTAACTATTTTATAATGAATGAGTACTTCACGAATGCTACTGAATAGTTCGATAGTTTTCATTCGAAAACACCCGCCATTAATAGAACAATTTTAATTGGTACCAATAAACCAATTGGTAGAAGTATTCAACCTATAGTAGAATGCATATCACAATAACACAGTCTTAAGTTTATTTTAAAGAAGGATTAATACAGATACCAAATGTGTGCTTCTTACTGTGCTGCCCTACATAGCTAACTACCGTACAACTTTTGATCTTTTTATTTACTATTTCCCACTTAAAATTATCGATGTACCTTAAAACTGATATATTACACCCTCCTGCAACAAAGGAAATCTACCAAAATAATTTGTAAAAGCTTATACCAATGAACTAGCATTTTCTCTAAAAAGAAAGAATAATTGCTCCTCTTTGAAATAATTGTACACTGAAAATTAAAAAGGCGTCATCTACCGACGAAGTTCATATAGTATTGCTTTAGTAGTACGCCTTGCTACCACCACAAACTACAGGGAATGACTTTGTAGTGTCGATAAAGTAGGGTTGTCTTTCAGGTCGCATTTGAACCGCTATCACTGGATAGATGGCAGCAAAATGTCGAAAATATTTTTTTACTAGATATTGTTATCGGTTTTAGTTGTAACAATATGTTATTGCTATTATAGAATTTTGTAAATAGAAATTTGAAAATGTTTAAATTATATAATTAGATTTAGCTGTATGAAAAACATCTTACATATATTATCTAGATTAACTAACTACAAATATAATTATTTTCTATAATATAAATTTAAGTTATTGTAATTACTATAAATATAACATTCTTTTAGGAGGTATTGATTAAAGTAAATGTATTTGATGTTTTAATCTTGCTTTAATTGAGAAAAAACCCTCCTCAATATTCAAAATCTGCTGTAAGTCACTAATTACTAATTTATTACTTACCATTTTATGTTATTATTTCCAAAATCGTATGATCATTATATCAACACGTAGTTTGTTATATCTTACCCGTATCAACAGAATTTTGATTAAAGCACTAGATAGCACTATTTATATGTAATATAAATATGGCCAAGATGTATATCTACTCATTCAGTAATTAGTTACTTATATAATATACTAATTTCAACGTAATCACGAATTAAAGTCGTTAAATTTTAAAAACTTTATTGCGATTTTTATGATGATATTATATTTATTACTTTGAGGAAAATTATTTTGGTTACACTTGTCTTTATGATTTGAATTATATAATGATAACTGGTGGGTTAGGGTAAATAAAATAAACAACAAAAAGGTGTTGACGACTCTTCTATAATTACCGTATTTCACCGATGGATTTTTCTCTGATCCTCTAGTTCTGAACAACAGAAATTTGGGAAGTAGATATTTGTCTTCGTCTTTTTTATTGTAGGTATACACTATACACATATTTTCTTTAGTATACGACTGTGTGAACAGCATCTTAAATGGTTCTTTAACCATATTCATTAGTTGTAATTTGTTGGGTAATAGGTATTACCTATACGTATGTAGTAATTATATATTGAATGTTGTAGAACTAGGAAGTTATTGAAATGACGATGTAGTACCACAGAAAATACGTTTCCGAATATATAAATATTTAAGCAAGTTGGTAAGTACACCACATGCTTTTTCTGTTTTAATTGGACAAGTGTACGTAACGCTAAGCTAATCTAATTTGCATGACACGCAGGATCAAAAAGTATGCAATAAAGATACAAATAGATCCCTAATTTGGAAATTTAAATTAGATTAGGTATTTCTAATAGTCTTTTTATGGAAATAATACATTGATTAATCAACTTCTACAGTACATAATGTATAACCATCAGATTCCTTAGTCATTAGATATTACCTCACCTAAGATGTGAAGTTATATGAAGATATGATAAGGAATCGAAGCAGGTGGTTGTGTATCCGAGAGGCATTTTAATGCCATTGCCAATAGAATAATGCTCTCTTTAAATGTTCTTATTATTCAAAACAAACCAATTACGAAATCATGCTGTGAAGTGTTACATCTCGTTTATATGGAACCCTAAATGTTGGAATCCTGTTGGAAGCTAACAATAAATAATAAATGTAACTATCACTAGCTAACAATAAGTGAACATCCAAAAATAGCTATATCTAAATTGAAGAATTATATCGGAACATGAATAAAGTAACAAAATACAATTTGATCTACTGAAACTTATTTGTTAAATTTGTAGTTGTCTCAAACTTAATTCATGTAGCTGTTTTAGAAACACAATATCTAAATATCTAAAACAAACTATACTAAAATAACGTTAAAGAATTATGAAAGTACTTCAAAGAAATATTAGACATAACTACATTATATTAATATTTTTCTTTCTATCAGTTTATGTACAACCCTTTTGACACAAATACATACAGTAGGTAATTTAAACAAGACATTTAATACAAAGCAGATGAATAATAATTTTATATCAATATTGACAATTCCCGCTGAAGCTTATACCAATTAACTTAAATGGTGTAGCCATGAAGAGAGTGTGATATTCACTACCAGTGCCGTGTAAGTACAATGGAATTTTCAGAATAGTAAACATTCCATACAGAAAACTATCAACTGCAATAACTGCAAAAATATTAACGTTAATTTCGGAATAGTGAAACAATTGTACCTTGCTATAATGAATTGGGCTGATTTATGGTCTCTTCCTTAAGATCGAATTAAAAGGAAAAGAACCCAAAAATGCTGGATGAAACAAATATTTTATAATTGCTACATGCCAAAATGTCTATATCATCAAACAAGAAACAAGAAGCTGCCAAAAAAATAATCGTTTCCATCAAAAGTTAAGACACTGAATTAGCGTTGTTTCAAATTACTAGTCTCATGCACGTTATTAGATATTTTGAAGGCACATTTGAATACTTAATCATTTATTTCTATGTATAAGTTGTAACACTGAGTAATAGAATTTCATTAGCATCTGGGCTTTCCTTTCTTTATAATCTTCATGCACCACATTTCGGATGACTCTTAGGTATTTCCCAAGCAATAAACTCTTAAATATTCAATGACTGAACCTTCAATTTGTTATTTCGTAATTAAATTAATATAATTGTTAACAACTAGTTCTAAATTTAATCCTCAAATTTCCGATTGTTATTTTTTAAGGTTATTTTCAGTTAACCGCTTTTGAAATTTGATTAAAGTGTTTTTATGTTACTTATTTTTACATTGTCAAGATTATATAACGCAATTAATTAAATTATAAAATCTTATAAATTACATAAGTATTTTTTCTGATTATATTTTTATATGTTATCTTAGGGATAACCACTTGACAGTTTCTGGTTACGATACCTCTTAAATGCTATCGCCCATTCTGTCTAAAGCAGTAATAATTTTCAGTTACTTGACTCTGGAATCTTGCGGTAAGGCTACCGGTTTATCATATTTACATATTTATCATTAAACACCTTGAAGTAATAAATCATCCTCAGCATACGTTGCAAAGAGCTCTTTGCCGCTGATAAACTATGATCCCACGGGCGTTTAAGTGTTAATAGTATTTCACGGGGACTGTTGGCAATGTTTTTACGGTCGCGCCGTTGCTTGTCCGGCAATTTGCTAAAGAGAAAAAAGGAGTTCACATGCAATTTGTTAACGTGCCTATATTAGCGCAGTGCATAGATACAATGCATTAATTAAAATTCCATACTTCGTATACCTGCGCCATTGTCCGCTGTAAACCGAATTAAATGGCTACGCAATATTTTGTCCGTTTATGGTGGCGACATGACAGCCAACAACATTGCAGTTATGATTCAGATAAGAGCACGTGTCCGTGGTGGGTGAGCTTTCGTTCGTGGGAATTCAACCAGGGAATTTAACCAATTAGAAGAAGAAGGCAGTGCTCTGAACTTAAAGTCCGTTCACTTACTGTTACATTTTACGACATCTTGATATGTGTTTTAACTCTATAGCGCCGGAAGGTATGTTTCTCTATATGTACACAGCGCGCATAAGCAACCAGTAGTCGCTAAGCTACTACTTGGACCACCTAGAAATAAGAAATTCAAATTTTATGCAAATATATGCACAATATTTATATAAAAAGCTAAATATCCCTATTGCTACTTATTTAAGCTATAAAAATTCTTTTGATTTTTTTATGATTATATAATTAATTCGTTTAAAAGTCAAGCGATTGAACATACTCAATAATATGGCGAACACACTAGCGATTAAACAAAACTAAATAATGGCAAATGTAAGAATATTCTGATATAATAAATCACACACTATATTTACGAACAGAACAATTTTCATTTTTTTTTTATTTACTTAAGATATCATAAATATGTTAATTTTTTTATACTTATGAGTATTTAAGTGTCATAAATTACCAAATTCAACAAATTCAAAAATGCAAAATTGTGAAGCATTATTTACTAAAACATCTTGAAGTTACATTTTAGTTTCGTTTCGTTCGTTTAATCTCTAAATTCAGAATCTGTCATGTTGCTGACAACTAGCGTGATAAACAAGAAAGTTAACTCTTATCATCAGATATAGAGATCTGTGAGGGAAATGCATTTTGTTGCAAAAGAATTAATAATTTTCCCGAAAAAAAAAAACATACAAACGAATTTCAAATCAGAAAGAGGCAACTTACCTTAAACATGTTAGTGTTGATCTCGAGTTCCAGCTTATCAAAGTAAATACGAATCTGGACGAGTTTTGAAGATTCAGAAGTGCAGATATCCACATAGATAATTTCACTGGGACACTTAAGCGAGACCAGACATCGAAAATAGACCGATTCAACAGAAAAGAAGTTCCAGAAGAATACCAGTCTAGTCGAAGAATTTCGTGATATAAGAACAGGATTATTCAAACGTATCTGTGAATAAGAAGCAAAGGACAGACATCCTAAAGAATACGTTAATTTACCTATTGAAACGCAAGGAATATACGGATTCCGCCATTAGACTTTTGTAGAGATTAAGTTCAGTTTAATTTCAAGTTTATGATCATGTTACCCACAGAATCTTGAAGATTCCCCAGTTTGTGCATTCAAAATTGTTCTTAATTCATTTAGCATCAATCTTAAACCTTCAAAAAGTCAATTGACATTTAATTTTTTTAGTTAAATTATTTTGAAACAAAGCTATTATTAAAAAGTCACAGGTTATGAGAATTTCTGTAATTTTAGATTCAGTAGAGAGTTTAGAGTCGAATTAATGTTTTTGGAGTTTGAAACGGCTTACGATTTGTATTGATATTGTTTATTTATCTATTTTATTCAATATATTTTGTTTATTTACCTTGAACGTTTCGTGGTTTCTTCAAAATATCTACTCATTTGACGAACACATCCCCATTAACAGATTTGACGAGTTTTGGCGGTATGAAAAAACGTTATCAACAGATTTCCCATTTCATTTTAACCGTAATTTTGCATGCTGAGCAACCAAAAAGTAAGTTATCAAATAAGGCGGTAACAAATAAGAATTTAAAATCGAATTATCGAAGGGTAAGTGGCGCACCCTAGTATCTTCTCGGCGCAATATGATCAAGGATGCATATTGTGAAAATATTACAACTAGGGATGCATAAAAATTAATGGCAACTCTGTCATTTTAAAATAATTTAATTAATAACTGATAAAGTGAGTTACAATCATCCATGCTATTTTTTACTATGCTTATGATGATTGAACTCATTCAATATCAAACAAAGCAATGCGAAATCTGTCATAAAGTTGGCGAGGTCACTATTCGCTCTTAACTTTCGCCCACTAAACTGTTGGTTCAAAAAATTATATTTATGTATGCAATGGAAACGAGTGGCAAGCCTTGTTGACTAATACTATTGCGTGATTATTTGGGACTAGCAATAAAAGTTGATATGCGAAGGTATTATGTTTTTTCCACAAGTATGCAGAATGTAGTAATATTAATAAGAAGGCTTCCTAACTTGCTGTAATGATTTAAGAAAAAATGCAAGGGAATCTCATCCAATAGAAGCATCTACCAATTATTTACTATGACTGTTTGGTTTTATAGTGTAGAAGCAATTTGTAATAAATCCTTATAAAAAATTCAATTGATTTGTTTAAACGATTAAGGTTCTCATATCTATTTGATAAGATTTCGACAGAAAGTGGTTGCTTCCAAACAAGGGGAAGGAATTCAATACATGTATTGAGGGAATTTTCCAAAATTAAAAATTTGCACCGTTTTCTTATAATTCCAAACGTATATATATTTATTTATGTATTTGTATTTTTATAATCACATTGCAGCTTGTATTTTGCCCTTATATTCTTGTCATTCCATACTTTTTGTTTTCAGCTACGTTTTAACATCTATCAATGATATAAGTTTACATTTTACAAAATTTGCACCAACTGTCAAATAGTAGAAGTATGTAGTCTAGAAGTTCGCATATCATATGCTTCATTTGATAAAGAACATGCTAGACGCGTGGAGCACTGTAGCGAGAACTACAAAAAACTCAGGAAGCATACGAAATTTATAGACGAATTAGAAAGGAGTATATAGAAAAAGCGACGCAAAATAAACAAAAACAAAACGCACAATATATACAGTCATCCACCAATAAAGTTAAAGCAATATGGAATGTAATCAACAGAGAAACAGGACACGCAAAGGCACGTGCAGACAGGTCATCGATGATAACAGCTTCGGAAATTAACGAATACTTCTGCAACATAGGCGAACGAGTAGCAGGTAGCGTAACAGGTGCTGTGTCCCCCTTGGAGTTGCTTCAAAGAGTACACGTACACGAAGCAGGATCTTTTGTCTTCTATCCAATAACACCTGAGGAAATACAAAAAATAATACAACAACTGAAAACGAAGCACACATTAGATGTTTATAATGTGTCAGTATACCTCCTGCAGCAAATTAAGGCCACTATAAGTATCCCACTTGCAGCCATTTTCAATAGATGTGTAGCAGAAGTAGTATTTCCAAGTCAACTGAAAGTGGCAAAAGTAATTCCAGTACGTAAACAGGGCGACAGTAGCGCTTGTAAAAACTACAGATCGATCAGCATATTACCAGCTATTTCTAAGATCTTCGAGCAGGCTATCGTAGGAAGACTAGTAAAATACTTAGAAAAAAATAAATACCTTTGCGACGAACAAAACGGGTACCGCAAGGGACGCTCGGTGACGACAAGTATTTTGATAGTCAACAACTTCATCCACGCTGCCTTTGAAAATAACGCTTACGCCGAAATAAATCTCCTCGATTTAAGTAAAGCCTTTGATTCCGTTGATCGCGATATATATTACTTCAGAAGCTGGAATACTACGGCATTGGCGGTGCCTCACTAAAACTGTTGAAATCCTACCTGGAAGATAGAACCCAGTTGACTGTTTGGAATAATGACACATCTTCGGAAGCTGAAATTAGATACGGAGTGCCTCAAGGTTCCATGCTAGGTCCACTATTATTTATTTTATATACGAACGACCTTCCCTCAAACGTTCCCGACGCAGATATGTGTCTGTACGCTGATGACACTTCAATCCTGGTAAGTGGTCATAATATAGCACAAGTAGAGGAAAAATCGCAAAGGGTAGTAATGGAAGCAGAAACTTGGTTTGCTGCTAATAAATTGAAGATGAATGCCAATAAAACACAAAATCAGATATTCACTTTGAAAGACAAAGTTGAGACCTCACAGGTCAAATTTCTAGGTCTTGTGATGGATACTACTCTAAAATGGTCAGAGCATACTACCCTACTTACCAAAAAACTATCATCAGCTCTATATGCAATTAGAAGACTGGCCCAAGCTGCAACGCCCGAAGTAGCTAGGATTGCATACTTCTCGAACTTCCAGTCACATCTTAATTATGGTATCCTTTTCTGGGGTATGTCGGGGAAGGCAGAGGGGATCTTCATATTGCAAAAAAAAAGCCCTTCGTGTACTATGTGGACTGATAAACAACGAATCTTGTAGAACACAGTTTAAAGCAGAGAAGATACTCACCTTGGTCTCACTTTATATACTTACCGTCGTTGTCTATGTTCACAACAATAAAACACTCTTCAGGCTAAACGGAAACAACCGCGCCTACGATACAAGAAAACGAGACCACTTACAAATAGCGTATCATAGGCTAACTACGACTGAAAATAATATAGACTACTGGGGGCCCAAAGTCTATAACAAGTTACCACAAGAACTGAAAGAATTGCCACCCATTAAGTTCAAAATCAAAACTAAAGAATACCTAATCAGTGAAGAGTGCTATACGGTTGAAGAGTATCTATCTTAAACATTTATTTATTTATTTATTTTAACTATTTATTTATTCTTTTAATTTGTTGTTTGTCTGTACATGTTATTGTTATTATGTTATTTACTCTTTTATTATTGACTGATCTAAATCACGTTTTTATTTATACACATACTTCTTCTTTTGACAAATGCATATGTAATATACATATTAGGATATTTACAAAATTTAAGGCGCAAGACAAAAACGGAAAAATTGAAAATGACGCTAACAAAATGGGAGAGATATGGATGAAACACTACAAAGAAATATTATATACACAAGAGAACAAGGAAGTACAACATCCAGTTGAGCAGATATTAAAAAATGAAAATCAGGAAGAGGAGAGTCCCAGTGAAGAGGAAATATTGGCAGAAATAAAAAATTTGAAAAATGGCAAAGCCCCAGGAGAGGACGAAATAGTAGCAGAATTGTTAAAATATGGAGGACAGCAATTACAAGCAGGAATATGTCACCTAATTAAACTCATATGGACACAAAATAAGATCCCCGAAGACTCGTACACCGGAATAATTACACCCATACATAAAAAGGGAGATAAGCAGAAATGCGTAAACTACAGGCCGATAACTTTACTCAATGTTGCCTACAAAATTTTGGCGAATCTGGTAAATAAACGTTTAAAAGAGTACGCTGAGGGAATTCTCGGAGACTACCAGAATGGCTTTAGACCAGGAAGATCCACGATTAACGCCATACACACGTTGGAACAAATTCTCCAAAAGAGATGGGAACATGGCAAAGAAACACACGCAATATTTATTGATTTTAAAAGTGCTTTCGACACCCTTGACAGGAAGAAAATGTTTAAGAAGTTAGAGATATTAGAAGTGCCCAAAAAACTGAGAACAATCCTAGAAGTTAGCCTGAAGTACACAAAAGCCAAAGTGAGATTCCAGGGAACAACAACAGACTCGTTCGAGATAAATAAAGGGGTGAAACAAGGTGATCCAATATCGCCAACATTGTTTAATCTAGTGCTGGAGGGAGTTATAAGAAGAGCAAAACTAGACAAGAAATATATTATGACCAATCAGATACAAGTAATAGCATATGCAGACGATGTTGCAATAACAGCAAACACAAGAGATGATCTGATAAGAGCTATAGAAAGTCTAGATGCGGAAGCACAAAAATTCGGTATGATAATAAATGAAGTAAAGACAAAATACTTGAAGCTGGGAAAAGGAGACGTAAAATCACAAAACTTTTTAAAAACGAAAAGATATAATTTTGAAGCAGTTGCCTCTTTCAATTATCTAGGAGTTACAGTGGGAGGAACAGTGAGAGACAAAGCGAGAGAGAGGATTTTAAAAGGATACCAGGCATACGGTAGAAATAAATTTCTATTGAAAAACAAAATGTTAAGTAAAAAAACCAAAATAAAAATATATAAAACCCTGATTAGACCGGTCATTACTTATGCGTTAGAAACAATGGCAATAAATCGAAAAGAGGAAGAAGATCTGAAAATAATAGAGAGAAAGATAATGCAGACAATATTGGGGCCAAATATAACGGAAGATGGGGAAGTAAGAATGAAAAGGAACAGAGAGATAGAAGATGAGCTGGCAGGAGAAAACATCATAAGATGCTTTAAAGCAAACAGATTACAATGGGCAGGACATATAATGAGAAGAAAACCGCCAGAAATGATCAGGAGGGTAACACAGTGGATCCCACTGGAGACCAGAAGCAGAGGAAGACCGAGAAAGAGATGGCGAGACGCTGTAGAGGAGGACGCAAGGATGATGGGAGTGACGGATTGGAAATCGAAGTGCAGGGACAGAGAGGAATGGAGGAAAATAACAAGGGCAGCTAGGACCCACAACGGACTTAAATAAAGAAAAAAAGGGCTAATCCACCTAATGCGGATTTTACGACGCACAAGTGTCAGCCATAATCCACATGGATTGAACGGCTAGATGATGATGAAGACGCAAGTGTAATTGTCTCATCGCAAATAAAGAAATATTATTATTATTATTGCAAATACTTGTTCCAGTATATGGTATTTCGCACAGATAAAAATTGTTATTCATTTTTTAAAAAGCTATATTAGCCAATGCATGTCAAACTTTTTAAAAATTATTTTTTAACTGCACTTATAAAACATGAACTTGCATATGCTACGGAGAACATTAATCGTTCGATAGGTTTATAAATACGATTCGTCTATATCTCGACTACAAGATCAAATCGATCCACTAAAGTCAGCCTGATTACACTTGAAATCTTCATTGCCCGTACATTTACGTTGAATAAATACCTGGTTTCGTTTTTTTTATTGGGACGATTTGAATTTTAAATTCCATTAAAACGTAATAAAGCGCTAGCTTTTATTATGACACTAAATTCGAGTAAGTATAACTTTCGATCGGCGGCAAATCAAATTTTTAATTTTGTTCCAGAAACCGGGCCTAGGTTCACCTAGAATAGTAGCTACCGACTTTGATTTAAAATGAAATAAGTTACCGTCAATCAATTACGCTTCTATTAGTAAGACCTTATGCGGCAATAAAAATGTACGGTAGTAAATAATCATTCGATAATAAATAAGGTTTTACGATTGCTTCGTATGTTAGTTAGTTTTTGCTAGAGAAGAATTTCGGCAAACACGCAAAATGTAACAATAAAATCTTTCAAGGCGAAATTTTTACCTTTACACGTAAAATTTTTTGATCAGAACACCTGGTGATGCATATATGTGACGCACATGGAAACTTTTAGCATATATTATTGTTTATGTTAGGCACTAAACGCACTATAATCATTTTTTATAAACGAAATTTCCTACTAGACCCTCCAACGATACGCGCAAAGATACCTACATACATGCGTTCCAACTAAAATTCTATTATAACTACGTTACATACTATATAGTATACATTTTTTTCACAAAGATCTTGACACAAAAAGAAAATTATGTACTGCAAGCTGAGGGTTCCTTTCACAGCGTGGCCTTCAATTAGAGGAAGTCATTTCATAGAAGGTGCTCATTTCAATGGCTCTAAGAACCCTTTCATATTTCCACCACATAAAAGTATTACGGCTGGATAAGTTTTAGTAACGAAGTCTGGATTTTGTTCGACGACTAAAAAATTCTCCTTTTTCTATGTGCAACGGTGCAATCGTAAAATACTGGAAGGCTTACTTATTTATTATATACAAGCACTCCTATATCTTTAAAGTTGATTTAATATAGATATATTTTTTCTTCACCGAAAAGAAAAGGATACAGATTTAATACATTCGTCGTCCAAACTCAAGTTTCCCAGAAACTTTTAAACTCGGACTCGGATGATCTATAGATACTATCACCTAATACATAAAAAACTAATCTCAAAATACTAATCAATTTCGTATATAAGATCGTAGTTTACTTACTGATATAGTTTATTGTTGGCACAATCCTTATTACTTCTAAAATGTATATATGAGTACCTGAATGTGAGATTAAGGTATTTTCCTGTCTTCTATTCATTTATCTCGACTAAAGCGTTTGGGAATGTTTGCAAAAGAAGATTACTTATCACATCTATTACAACATATCCTGTAATAATGTATGATAAAATTAGTACGTACGTATATGAGGTTGCTTTTAAAAAAACCCAGCCTCATAAGTAGTTAAATCTAACTAAATTTTATAACTTACATACTTATTAGGGGCGAGTTATTAGGGTGAATTATTTTTTCTAATGGATAGTAATTTTATTCTTATGAGAAAATGATGTGTACATTTTAATTTTTTCTCAAAATGCTACTGCTTCAATTTTATTGAAATTTTCTTTCCATATAATAATCTTAATATTTAAGGAAGAAAAATTATCATGAATTTTATAGCTTTTATTAGGCAGTAATAAAAATTAACAAAATATGAGCTGCTTTTTCAACTTTAGATTTTTCTTCAGTGAGTATTTAATTTGTTCAATCACATACTTCTACTTAGGATCTAAAAAGATTATACTTTATCATAATGTGTTCTTTATTTGTTTTGAGTATTCAAAGTATAGAATGCGTCGGATCTTTGTGATCCAGAAAAGAATTATACGATGTATGCTGAACAAGCCTAGTGGATCGTCGTGTAGACCTTTGTTTAAATCACTTCGCATACTCCCACTAGCGTCGTTATAGATTTACAAATTGATTATGTATTATTTTAATTATCAAGGTTTATATAGTAGGAATGGCGATATTTCCTCCAGTATGACAACCAAGCATTCGCGGGACCTAGTGATACCAATTCACAGTTCGGCCCAATATGAGCGTGGAGCGTACTATTTTAAATCTACTTTAGCTTACAACGCTCTGCTAAACGATATTAAGAAAATTAAAGAGGTTGCAAAATTTCGAGTAGCATGTCATGAATTTTTACTAGAAAATAGCTTTTACCACTATAACGATTTTGTGACGTACTGAGATAAATCTTTCTAGTTTTTATTCGTTATAAGTATTGCGGAAGCTCGCACTGCTTTTTGTGGCATTTGTTATTGTATTTTATACGTATATACTCACCTTTTTTATATCTATGTACATACCTTTGACAATTGCCTGTATCTAATGAGATTTTCTTTATCGCAAATATATTTATTTATTTATTTATATTTATTTAAATATTTCAATTGTACAATTTGTTGCTGTTAAATTAGCCATAACGAGTGTACATGAAAGAATTAAAATTGCAAAGGCAAAGAATATCCGAGGCACAGAAAATATGTTATAGCTTTAATAGAAAAACTTGTACCATAGGCACACACAGTACAGTGATGAATGATGATAAAGCAATACCTTCAACTATTGTAAGTAGCAAGTTTGCAATTAACTCTCAACTTCTCCACAAGGTGGTTAGCTGGTCTAATACCGCTAATCCTCCGGAGTAAAGAAATAAATTGACTGGAGTTCCAATCGACTGAAATCAGCAGCTTCAGAGAATTCAAACTATTCATTGTTGTCTAAAAGATCCCATGGAAATACATGGGAGACGTATTGGACATATATCACGTTGGTCAGACCTATGATCCCTTATGCACCTCTGGTATAGTGGACAAAGCTGCAACGAGAGTTCAGCAAGATAGAGAGGCTTGTGTGTTTAGGAATAACCAATGAAGACTACTCCTACAGCTACAATGCCTCCTAAATCTCCCTTTTCTCCATTTGGTGATAAGGGGGGAGGCAAGGATGGGGCATCTAAGTTTGCAAGAAATACCAAGTTACAGATATGCAGAATTGGGACACAACAAGATTGTCTATCACGTGGACGGCACCCTTATGAGAATGACCAGACCACATGATTTCAACATATTTTCTTAACAGAAATTTTGAGGTGAAAACCACCGATCGCATAAGTCGGAATCAATTCCCTTACAAAGCCAGACTCGATGACCTGACCTGGTTTACAGACGGACCAAAAGCCGACAAGGGAACTGCAGAACTGGAAATATGCCAGTACCTTTCAAGCAGAAGCATACGCAATATCGTATTGTGCAACAGAAATCAATCGGAGAACTTATAAAAGAAAATGGATCTGTATTGCAATAGACAGTCAGGCGATACTGAGGGCCCCAGAATATAATCAAGACTGGTTTGGAAATGCACACTTTACTGTGATGCCCGGACATTCGTAAATCGAGGAAACGAAAAAGCCGACGAGTTAGCTTTATTTATAAGCCCAGAACCCCAGTGGAAGAAGAGGTGGCTTCAAGAAAAACAAAAAAAAAAACGCTGAAACATCCAGGCAAACTCATGGAAAGACCTTTATCTAAGGATCATCAAGGAAGAAAAGTTAAGAACTACCAAAGCTTAGTGGGAATCATCTACGCATACTAACAGGTGACCTAACATAACATTGTGTACAGGAAATAGAGATGCAGACTCTGCAATGGAATGACAGAGACCGCATACTACTTCCTATATGAATGCTACGCAAAAAAATAGACAACTTTTGGCGAACCAAAAATGAACCCCCAGAGGATTGTTTCGATCGACTAGCTATATAGAGACCTATACAGACTAATACAGGGCACCAGAATATTAGACTGGCTGGCATAGTTTAATGGGTAAACGAAAGATATAATACAAAAAACCAAGAGGATGCAGTGTTTCTGGAGATGTTGTCTCACGGCTCTCACAACAAAAGAAACAATAAGTCCCAATACTCCTGAAATGAGTAAATACGATTAGGTTTAACAATCAGAGTCCAGAAATAGCTCCTCTTCACTAAAATTTGAATAAGCTAGGGCAACACTGATGTCATCAATATACATAACAACATTAAAATTACGGACAAAACTGATTTCAGAAAAAAAGAGGACTTAAAATTGAGATTTGAATGATACTCTTTCTGTGTTTAACGATGGTAACTGTTGAATCCTTCATCAACCAGGTATAGCACCATATATTTATGTAGTTATGGAAAGCTAAACAAAAGTAGCTAAACTGTTTTATTAGATAAAAATCTAAAGGAATTGTTGAGAATATAAAAAAATGAGATTCCATATTCGTTAGCTGACGTTTTATGACTATTTAGCTTCAATATCTTTAAGACATTTTTAATAGTCCTAGTTCTAATAACCTGGACCATAAAGTAAAACTAGAAAAAAGGTATTTTTATTTCTCATTTCCCACTCTCCTTAACTTTCGTACGAATGGTATATGTGTACTACTGACCTTTAAACTTTTTGCGATATCTTCTCATAACTCGAGCTGCTTATAAAGGAAATTTACCAATGTCACAGAAACGCAGATCGGGGATTACTTAACGCATATATTAACGACAATTTAAGTAATTTATGAATAATATAACATGGGTGTTAAGTATGATTTCTCTTGTTTTTGATATGAGCTGTATGTTTTATAGATGTTTTGCTCATTATTATCTGTGATGAACCATAAAGATTTGTCCAATTAATTTAACGAATAACAAAACAAACAGTAAAACTTGGCTTATGGACGGTATAAAAAAAATATACTTTATGCAAGCGAACTATGTATATATTTAATAAAATTATTATAGTTGTATTATCATACGTGTTGATCTTACGAAATCTAAATGTTTTAATTCGCTGGAGAGAAGAGGACCTGTTGACACATCCTGAAAATATGTGCAGCCATAAAATCTGCTTACTGACGAAATACGTTTTATAACGAACAAAGTCCAAATAATTAAATAATGTGATGTGTTTCATCAGGTATTTTTATATTCTGGCTACATATTTGCATATTTATTGTTGATTTAGCATTAACACAATACGAATTAATTTTCTGGCAAAATTTTTTGTTTTTATAAAATCCAATGTAACATATTTGGGGACTAAATAAAATTTATGATATAAGAATACTATACAATTCAAAATCTGATACGGTGGATCACAGCATTACATCCTAGTGGATTTACGTGTATCTTTCATCAAATTGATGAAATCTTAGTGCTCTGAAAGATACAATTACCTTATATTTCTTTATAATGGTTTTCATCAAATTTGTTTTAGTCGACTTCAGGTGTTCCGCAATGGTCAATCAGAAGGTTTGCGATTTACAGGAATTTAATTAGCGCAGCTTGTTTTCTATTTCCAGATACATGGTGTTGCAATGTGCATGACGCTGGAATAGAATACTTTATTTGCGCATAAAAACACTAGGTGTTGTTTGGCAATACATATAAAAGACATGCAATACATACAACAGACATAAATAAACATATACTAATAATATCAGTGTAGATAAAATAATGGCATTGACAGTAATGTAATTTGATGGACTAGTGTCTGTAGCTGTGTTACATTTAAAATATAAAAACAAATGTTCACAAGGGGGAGTATAAGAAAATTATATATAATATATATATATATATATATATGTATATAATTAAGAAAAAAGTCATATGTTAAAAATTCGTCAATGGAATAAAAAGCTTGTTCCAACAGTACGGCCCTTAGTTGGCGCTGGAACACTTTTGAGTGGGTGAATCAGTTAAAGAAGTAGGAACTTTATTATATAATGAAAAACTCATATAATATAAGGAATCTCTATAAAGGGAGGAGCCTGGTTTAGGAAGGTTAATGTAGTGATTATGGCGTGTGCTATAAGAATGTATGTCAAACCGATATTTCAGTTTCTGACGCTGTTTGTAGGTAGTGCTAAGGGTCTCATATAGAAATAAGGAAGGAAGGGTTAAGATTCCACGCGATATGAACAAGGGCCGACAATCAGCTCTGTTGCCTTCCCCACAAATCACCCGCACTGCCCGCTTTTGCACCTTAAAAAATACACTAAGATTTGCCAACGAAGTAAATCCCCAACAGGAAAGACAGTACCGCATACGAGACTCAAACAAAGAAAAATAGACCATACGAGACACTTCCTCCCCAAGATTACGTCTTATCACTCGCCAAGCATAACAAACAGAAGACAGCTTTTTCGAAAGGACATGGACTTGTTCAGTCCATTTTAAATCCGCATCAAGAACAATATCCAAAAACTTTACATGATTGCAAGGTAACAGTAAATTATTACTAAGGCAAATATTTATAACCAATAATTTGGTTTTACTGACGTTAAGAGTGATATTATTCGCATTAAACCACTCACTAACACTAAGAATTCCAGTGTTAATGACTCTCTCGAGATCGTTTGTATTCGAGGCATGCCATGTAAGTGACGTATCATCAGCGAATAGGGCGGTGTGTGATTGATTAGCGGCAAAAGCTAGATCATTAATAAATATTAAGAACAGCGTCGGTCCAAGTACTGAGCCCTGCGGCACACCACACACCACCCGACCGATCCCCGACCTGACGTAGCCCCCGCCAGCATGTATCTGCACGTACTGCTGGCGATCTGTAAGATAGGATCTAAACCACTCATTAACATCACCCCTGAAGCCATATCTCTCAAGTTTCCGAAGCAGCAAACAATGAGGAACACAATCAAAGGCCTTGGATAAGTCACAAAAAATTGTAGCTACAATCTGTTTATCATTAATATTATTGAATATGTGGTGCAAAAGGTCATATATTGCATCTGCAGTAGATTTGCCTGGTCTAAAGCCATACTGACCACAAGAAAGTAAACCTTCACTCTCCAAAAATTTTATGACCCTTGAGTTAACGACTTTTTCAAATATTTTAGACAAAGTAGAAAGAACCGAAATAGGTCTGTAGTCAGAGAAGGAATGGCTCCCTCCATCTTTATGAATTGGAGTAACTCTCGCAAGTTTTAAGCTTGACGGAAAAACAGCATTTTGTAATGACAAATTTATCAACTCGACAAAAAACTCCAATGCCTGAGGTGGCATACAAGATAAAATCGTTACAAAGATATCGTCAACGCCTTTTGAATGTTTATTTTTAATATTACGCATTATAGTAGTAATTTCTTGTATATCTGTAGGTAAAAAGAAGAATGATTTACTGTGATTGAATTTAAGAAAAGACATAGGATCAATATCTGACTTAATGTGTCTTGTCAAGTTAATTGCTATCATTAAAAGTCATTATTGAGGTGTTGAGCAATAGTTGTAGGATCATCTACAATTTTTCCACTCTCAATTATATATATGCCTTCATCATTGGTACGTTTAGATGACCCAGTTAATTCCTGCACCACTTTCCATGTCTCCCCAGGTACATTGTTCGACGAGCGCAGAGTCCGTGCAAGCAAACAAAAAATCAGAATTTAAATTGGAACAAACATAGTCAATAATTGATAGTGATGTAATTCTTGTAGGTTGTTCGACATGCGTGAATACGTTAAAGCTTAATAAAATATTTGTAAGAGCATTTTTGAGTCGTACGGTAGACGAATCGCAAGAGTAATCTAAGTTAAAGTCTCCAGTTAGCACTATACGGTCATTTTTAGTAAATCTAGACAACAATATTTCGAGTTTTGATAGAAATGATTGAATAAAAATATGATTTACAGGAATTAATGTGATTTCGAATCAATCGGAAACAGTGACAGTCCGTGATTTCGGTCGGTGCTGGCAGTTGGGACGATAGCGCTCGTTGACTAATTGGACTCGCTGTACGCTAATGTTACTATTGATGGATCGACAGACTGGAATATGTGTAGTATCGTGTACGTTGCCCGAATGATGGATGAGCCGGTCTACTATAAACTGAACCTTCTCCGACACATTCTACGAGTCCATTGCCACTTGATTTCTCTCCCAGTCATCTCCACCGAAAACTGTTAATAATACTACAAAATGCTATAAAAGGACAATGGAATGTATGTTCATTTAAAGTAGTTTAATTAAGGATTGATTAATAATCGGCCATTGCGTATCAAAAAATTTCTTCCAGCGTTGTAGGTACAGGCTATAGACGGCGGACTTCACGTCTTCTTTAAAACTTCATAATTACCATAAAGCGATTAGATAAATTGTATTCGGTATATGTGGAGTTTAAGTGAAAGATTATGAAAAGTAGTATGTCGATGGTGAAAAGTTTACGCTTTTAAGTAATAAAATACGTCAAAGAGACGATAAGAGTAATCGCGATTTACCGATTTATGTTTTAGGGAAACGCTTTCTCAAACGAGTATCCTAAATTTCTAAGAATGTTACGTATGTTTATACGAAATACTTTTAAATAATATTAGTTTTTTTCTTCAAACTTCATAAGATGGTCCTCCACTGATACCATACACTAACAACATTTCTGTATTTATGTCTTCGCGTCCAATTACACTTATTAATATTGAAGGCGAAAATATCTTGTCCTTGGATTCTTAGGGTAGGCATTATTCGAATAAAAATGTAGTTCCAACGAACAAAACAGTTACTATTTTCATAATTTCAAAGAAGCACAACATTGCCAGTTTTGGAATTTGGAAAAGAATTGTAAGAACATTTTCAGGTGAACTATTACTTACGGGATCAACGAAAGAGTATTTTCAGTTATATTCTTTAAGCCATAATCAGTTGTCATCTCCGACGTTCTTAAATTTCTTTAAATATGCATGGTATGGAAGTGGATACATTGAAGAACCGTTACTACAGTTTGAAGGACTTATACGATTTTGCGTCTCGATGGTTTCACAAAATATGGGTGTTAAGGTTATTTGCTTAAATAGGTTCTTTTTTTTTATCCTAGATATAATGATATCTAAGGGAAAATATTTACGCAATATTTAAGAGCACGTAAATTGTATCAAATCTTGTCTTATCGCTTTTTGACATTTCTTATAATTTTCGAGTTATTAAGTCAAACAGGTCTTAGGTTACTCGACTCTCCGAAAACAAACGGTGGCCGCTGGCTGTGCCTATACTCCACTACTGCTTGATAACTCCACTACTGCAGGAAAATTTTGCCAAGCCAGAAATGAACCCAAACGATTACTTCGAACCGTCAGCCAGAGACCTCTTACACATTAGTACAGAGCATCAGAATATTGGAATGGCAAGCATGATTCAATGGGTAGAAGAAATGGGAGATTAAATAAATAAATAAATAAATAAATAAATAAATAAATAAATAAACAGTTTATTGCAATTTGTAAATAAACAATAAATTCACAGCAGTAAAAAGTCAAAATAAGAAAAATATAAAAGAAAAACGAAGTACATATGTAGGTATAAAAACTAACATAATTAGCTGTTAACAAAATCATCAACGCTGTAAAGTTCTAATTCACATAGGTATTTGAAAATTGTTTTCTTAAATGTTGTGAGATTATTTATTTGTTTAACGGCAGTTGGCAGTTTATTAAAAAATTTATAACAGTTATACGCCAAACTATTTTGTGTTGATGACAGTCTGTGTTTAGGGTAGCGGTAGTTGTCTTTATGTCTAGTAGGATATATATGTTCAAAAGTACTAATTTGAAATATGTGTTTGTTTTTGAAAAGAAAAGTTAAAGATTCGTAAATATAAATGGTTAAAATATTATTCATCTTGAAATGTCCTCGGCATGATTCTGTATATTTGAGTTGTAGCATAGCTCTTAAAATTCGTTTCTGCAACACAAAGTTGCGGTGTAGGTCACTACTGCCACCCCAAACAATAACTCCATATTTCAACTGAGAATGACAGCAACTATAGTATACCATACGTAAGATATTATTGCTCACTAGATATTTCAGCTGACGAACAGCATAGCAGAAACTGCCTAGCTTCTTACAAATAACGTTTATGTGTTCTCTCCATTTTAAAGAATCGTCTATCAAAACACCTAACACACGAATTTTATTTTAAATAGGATATGCGAAGTTCTTAAGCATAATAGTATCAGGATAAGCAGCTGGTTTACTCTTAAACAACATTACATTGGTCTTGTTGTGGTTAAGACTCAAATGGTTTTGGGAGAGCCAATGTTCCACACTCTGCATATAGTTATCCCCACTGGAAATTAACGAACTTAAGTCATTTTCCACAATCAGTATGGAAGTATCATCCGCGTAATTGACAGTTATAGAGTGTGGATCGCCGACACGCTTGACAGCATAGATGTCATTGAAATATATAACAAATAAGAGAGGCCCTAAGACGCTACCCTGTGGGACACCTCTATTAACAACAACATCTTTCGAACGTATAGGTTTTCCATCAGAATGTAAATAGACTGTTTGCTTTCTATTCGAAAGGTAAGATTTTAACCATAAGAGGGCACTTTCTCTAACCCCATAACATTCCAATTTTTTGAGTAATTTCTGATGATCTATGCTGTCAAACGCACTAGACAGATCCAACATGACACCACATGGAACCTGCTTATTCTCCAAAGTGTAAATAACCTTCCAAATAAAATCAAATAGCGCTGTATCAATACCTTTATCCTTCAGAAAGCCATGCTGATGTTTATTTATTAAATTATATTTAGTAAAGAACATATATAAACGATTCTGAACGACTTTTTCAAACAATTTAGAAAAACCGGTGTATTAGTCGATAGTTATTTAAATCATTAGGGTCACCTTTCTTGTAAAGGGGCATGATAACAGCGTGTTTTAAATATTGTGGAAAACAACCACATTGCATTGAATAATTTATAATGTGACACAACGGGTCTATGTAAGTTTCAGGACATTTTTTAAGGAAATCTGTTGGAATATTGTCAACGCCACAAGCGGTTGAATTTTCTAATAACTTAATAAATGACAAAAGTTCCTCTGATTAAATACAAAAGAGGCTGCAGTGTTTCTGGGGACTCCATGTTAGCCGGCTCCCACAATAAAAAAAAGCGTTTTGCAATTCGTAGTATCGCTACTGGTTCTTACTTTCAGAATTATACTCACTCACTCTATTAAGTTAAAACAACGACTGCTACCTCTGCTACCAGATTTTGCAGATTTTTCAGTGTAATACAGAACTATTTTTACAAACTACTATTCTGTACACTGTACACGAAATGCATGCCATAAGTTTTATACGTGCATGGAAATTAAGTACTGACTCTATTGTAGGTTTCCGAATAGTGTTTACCCAATTGTTCAACTATTATTTATCTTAATATCGATAATCGTTAATCACTAAATTTCTGTACTTGATTTTCAATTACTTTTGCTTCAACATTAGTTTTCATTTACATCATCAATTTGCCGCGTAGCGCCTCATTGAGAATTTTTCCATAAATTAAGTCTTGTTTCTATTCTTAATTCCAATAGTACCATAAATCTGCATCTATTTATAGGAATAGACTATTTATTTTTCAAAACTAACTTTTTACTGGTCCTAGACTTTTGCGCTGTCTGTGGTTCAAAGAGACATTTGACAAATATCTGTTCACTCAAAGAAAGAAAATGGCTACTGTTTTCTAAGAAAAATACCTTACAGACATTTGCCTTGTCATAGCTTAACTTTAAACCCCCAAACAAGTCGTAATTGCGAGAGTTTAAAAATATACGAAAAACTTTTTGTGCCATAGTTAAATTAACTCCTCATAAGTCTAAAATGTTCGTGGCTGATGGTATAGTGGCTTGCGCGCTTGCCTATCAGTCACGATGTCCAATAATAACTCATGGCCTGTAGATACCCGCTGCAACCGGCAAAAGCTGTTGGGGGGTGTGATTACTATCTATCAAAAACTCCTTATTATAGTTTAAATCAAACCTTCAATAAAATAAATTATATTTCAAAACTAACAATCAATTAAGCAATTAATACATAGAAATTAGGATAGAGAAACGCTTTGATAATGTACCTCGAGATTGCTTTGGAAATGTTTACCAATTTTGACGCCAAATCGACTTAACGTCTACTTGATGTTTTGCTTGGAATGTTTCAATGTCTATCATCGATAAATACACAATAGAGTTGCTTCTCAATTTACAATTGTTCATATCGCAATCGAATTGTCTGATTAGGTTGCGATGGAGAAACCCGCATATTTACTATTGAAAAATAGATTGCCAAGTATTTTCACTTACACAGTGGAAGAATAGTAGCATTTCTGCATTTCCGTTACATTCTATATATACGCATGTCTCATAATAAATATCGGCATTTTACAAACAAAAATACTTGAACGTTAAAGCCAAATAAATGCTAAATAAAATTATTTGCGGTCGCTAGCTTTAGAGAGTTGCCATTGTACGACCACGAATGTATCCCAACCGCATAAAAGCAACATGGTACTATATAATTGTATTCATTGATACCATTAATGTAGTACTGAATGTATAAAATCTAAAATATAGAAGCCATTAAATGTGAAAGCATATCTTGGCATGAGTTGCCAACTCTAATATTTCAATAAATAGGATGCCTCGCTGTTAAACTGTGTGGCCTATGGTCATTAGCTTCCGCTCAATTGCTTGTAATTTTTGTTTGGAGTAGTAAATTTGAGTAATTCGATAAACAAGAATTTTATTACCGATACGGAATTCTCCGCTTTTCATTGAAAGTAAATAATGTATATACATAAAATTGTCGGTAATAAGTAGTAAAGTAAAGTTTATTGCATACATATGTCCTTGTAGTCTCATGCTTTCAAGAAATGCATGTATTATTTGTAGTACAATATGTATCTGAGCAATTCATGACGTCTTTTATTGCTATATTTTAATGGTATCCTCCGAATATTGTAAAAAGGATTTTTCTCTCAACTATTTCCATCGCAAAATTTCACTGAATAATGTAATACTGAAATGTTTATACATACAATCACATCAAAGCAATATTTTTATACACTGCAGCTTTTTGTATGTTTTATATACGTACAAACGTAACGGAATGTTGCACCATTGATTAAGGTTATTTATTTCCAGTGAGGGATCTCACACGGCGCTCCGTTTCGCGCCAGTGCCGTAGAAACATATAAAATGTTGAGTTATTGTTTTTAATTTCATTCTTAATTAAGGGTATAGAGTTATTCGGTTTTGTTCGGTTTCGGACCGTCTGGGGGGACGGACTAACTATCTGCTCGCGTCCTCATGATCAGAAACGCAGATAAATTGAGGCGCACTGTGAATATCCTCTTTTTATAGCTGTGGGTTCATTGTTACACCATCGCTTAAAGCTTTCGGAACTTTTGTCTTCTACTTAAGTTTATTTATTGGTTATTAGTATATTGTAATCCAATGGACTATGGCCTAAGAAGAAATGGAACTACCTTGAATTTGAGAAAAGAAGAACATGAAAAAGTGTGACTGCATTCATTTATTCCCAATAAGAAACACGTTAGTAGTTGGATTGTTTTAGTTCTCCATTGGTTTTATCATTGTGTTTGAAGGGTTGTGCTATATAATTGTCGGTCACAGCTCGACATTTGCTGTCTATGATCGCCCACCAGATGAAATTTAAAAATAAGCCACCTAGTGACATTCACACAGAAATACTAGTCCCTCGAAAATACACTGGGCATCACCCCCTACGTACTATCACTCGTACAGTAAGGCAAAGGCACAATTTTACTTCCTAGAAGTTGAATTGTTGCACTATAGGTAATACCCCCAAAATTCAGTTTTTAATTGTAACGGAAGAGACGCTCGTTAAAATATGGCTTATCTATTATTTAGTGAACATGAATCAAAACTACATAACTTGACTTTAAACCCCCAAATAAGTCTTAATTGCGTGAGTTTAAAAATATACGAAAAACTTTTTGTGCCATAGTTAAATTTAACTCGTCATAAGTCTAAAATGTTCATGGCTGATGGTGTAGTGACTTGCGCGCTTGTCTATCAGTTACCAGGTCCAGGGTTTGAATCCCAGTGCCTGCTCTCAGAGTGAGGTTTTCGTGCTTTTTCGCACTTCTTGAAAAATGCTGAGAGACAAACATCTCAAGTTGACTTATCTATTATTTAGTGAACATGAATCAAAACTAATCTATTTCATCACGAGACGTCGAATGATGAAATTAGTTTTACCCATTTTTTCTAATTCTATTATAGAATTTAATCTTTTGCGACTGTATTCCAGTGGGCAATGTCCGGTGAGCAGGCCAGTAAATAGCCTTAGTTCCGATTTGCTGAGCCTAAACTGGTTTTTGTTAGTATTTAACCTAGAGCTGACCAACCTTTTAACTAAGAATTGTTTGTCCAGATATATATCGCTTTCTTATGCTCCCATTGTTTGAGATCACGTCTAATCTGGGTTTTCGAAATACCTAATGCTGCTTCTGATAGAAGTAGCTACTGGCAGTTCGTTTGGCCAGTTGGTCAGCCACCTCGTTACTGACTTACTACAGACCCCATTAATCTCGGCTTGGTATCAGTGCTTTCAATAATAATAATAATAATGTGCGTTGGCACTTCTAGTGACCTTACCTCTGATTTGAGGTCGTGTAGGACTGCGCAGTGTCTTATGAAGTCACCGTCTTTAAAGTTGTGTGTCAACTGTCATTCTCCTGTCATGCAGATGAAAAGATGTGATGTTTAGTATCACGTCCATAGCGGCTGTTGGGCAAGTGCCTATTACCCCTGTAATATCCAAGCAAGCCGGTCTCTGTAGTTTTTGCAGTTTTACCTGTGCTGTTTTTTCTTTTAGTTTTGGCTGTCATTCCATAGAAGCCTAGGTGACCAAATCATGGCACTAACGATATTTCGATGTAAAATATCTACTGCAAGTGCAGAATGATAAATTGGGAGAATTTTCCTAGCCCAAATGTTAAAATATTGACATTAGTTAATATAATTTGCCGTCAAAGATGCGAAAAACTCATCTGAGCATGCAAAGAACTTCGTTCTTGAAATAGTAAAACTATTTATTCTGCAGAAGTAATTTAAAGAAGAAATAACATAATTGGTGCTATTTTTAAATTAGATTGACATCTGACTTGCATTGTATCGAAAATCAAGTATTAATACTTAACCACAGAAAAGAAAGAAAAACACCAGGAAAATAATAAAATTTTCAGTTTGCGCTTGCATTATTTACACTGTTTCTTTTAATAAATATTTCTTTGAGTAGTGCAGAACAGTTAATTGGAATCTTTTCTAGGCTTTTAACTAAAACATCTTTCAATGGGGCGATGATATAACTGTGACCATCGCGTTTTGCTTCTGCAGTTACTTTCAATTTTGTCAAAACTAACTTCTTTGTCTATCAGGCAGCTATTTACTCATAGTGCGTTGCATTATGACAATTTGATTTTACACCAGTAAAAACTGCTAGCCAGCGCCTATGGGGTGAAGAACTAAGATGCAAACCACTCTACCATCAAAATGGTATATTTTAGGGTAATAAACAAATGAAGTTCATATATAACGTATTCATATTAGTTATTAACCAAAGTATAAACGTTCAGTTTCCTAGGAGTGGTGGTGTAACCGAAGTTTTTGCAAATGAATGCACCAGGGCGTGACGATTAGTAAACAATTGAATATTGATAAAATCAAGTGGGTCGTTTATCATTCAGAAAGTAGTGAGTATTGTAATTACCTTATGAAATCAACCTCGGAGATCTCTTCATCAAGATTCCATGTAGATACTACATTTTTTTATATCTTCGACCTGGTATAAAAATTACATTTTTACACTGATACAATCCACATACACAAACGCATCCATATCTGTAACTGTAATTTGCTGAGACATAACAAGCAAACGTTGTTGTATTTATCATTCGTATTTAGCTAAATTTAACGTGATAAAGTGCAATTTGATACGCGAAAAACAACAAATACATAAAACATACCACATACCAATGTGTAACTATAAAAATCATTGCTTCCATTAAGTATTCATTAATTTTCATTGAACACGTTTTCAATCCATTAGCAAGATATTTGGAATACTCGAATGTGTACAATCAATGTAAAATTATTCTTTTAAAATATTTGGGTACTATTAAGACGCAGCACAGGTCGATTCAGGAATGCGAGGAAGTTTGAGATGCAATGCTTTTCGGCATGATAAATACCGTAATTGTCGTAATTTCCCAGTTAATATGACGCAGCGTATAAAAAATCTAAACCGTTCAGTGAATCAGTAGCGCTTCATTGATATGAAGATTAAAACAATATTCGATGGCAGATTCCGAATCGGAATTAGCACATTATTCGCCACACACGAGTTTATAAAACACTTATTTTTGCCTTCCTAATGCCGATGACTCATTATATATAACGAAACTAATGTATTAGATATTTTTAGATCAGGTCAAATTATATTGATGTTTGGTATAAAAAATATTGGTAATTCTCGCTAATCTTATTTTAAAATGAGTACATTTTTAGATTAATCCCCTAAAATATGATGTTACTAGCTAAAATTGTAACATATGTATACATTTCTTATACTAGAAGCTAAATTGACAACGAATATTTCAGGTATGACAAGTAATTTTAACACAGCATTATCTTACATAATTCTAGTTTTAGGTTTGTTGTTTTTCTTAATGTAGCGGCTGGGTTTTTTTATAAATTAATGATTTATGCAATAAAACTATCCATTGACGTTTCGACAATTCTTAATTTGCTTTATTGTTGTCTTCTTCAGTTTTTTAAAATTTATAATGAATCACAAAAACATTTTTTTCCAAAGTTACGGACGTTCACAAACATGTTAAAACTTATAAAAACATTATTTGATAAAATTAGACATTTTTAAATTATCTTAAATACGAACTACATTTTGATTGTCAATAAGAATGTGTAGGAGATACATTTTTATGTGAAAACGGCGAACTACAATTTAAAAAAAAAAATTTTAGTTTTATAGACCTTAGGTTTAAATAAATTCTATAGTTAAACAGAAAAATCCAATAGAACCAGTTTTGAAAACTAGTTGACCAATAACTTATTGAATTGTTCAGACCCATTATCCACTTAGAAAAATATTTGCTATCTATTTCCTAATTATTCCCACGTCAACAATAAAACTTGCATCTACTATAAATGCAAATTCATCCTCCCTTCACACCCGTTTCTTGAGAAATGCAGAAATTATTCTGCTTTAAAGATCAACTATCCTTTCATTTAATGATCCCCTTTCTTCCTAGAAAAGTTTCCCCAATTTTATCTTAATAAAACCTATTACTTTTTAGGGCGGCTCCCTTATGCAGCTATTTGCTCTAGAATTTTTCTACCCCAGTAGTAGAAAATGGTATGCATTTGCTTGTTTAATCTACAATGCCTAACCAGGAGACCTACTATCATTTTAATAATTTTATTCGGCAAGTCCGTTGTAGGCTTTTGCACCTTTACCCTACCTGTATTTGTTCAAGTGACAGGCGTTTAGTCTCTTCACCTCTTCTCGTTTGTCCCGATTTTAGTAGGACTATTTATCTGCAAACGGATGCTTCCGCGTATGGTCTAGGAGCCGTGCTCGCACAACAGTATGAGGATGGTGAGAAAGTCGTGTGTTATTGGTCCCGTTCGTTAACGAACCAAGAACGTAAATACAGCGCAACAGAACGCGAATGTCTTGCGGTTATTTGGGCGATTGAGCGCCTGCGCCATTATCTGAAGGGATACCATTTTAAAGTTATTACAGCTTGTCATTCTTTGTTGCGGTTAAAGAATTTGATAGATCCTTATGGACGCTTGGCTCGATGGTCACTTCATCTTCAGCCGTACGATTTTGAATTAATACATCGAAAGGGTTCAGAAAATGCTGTCCCTGACTTCTTATCCCGTTCTGTGCATAAAACTTAATTGGCCATTTTTGTTTGTGCAAGTATGCATGGTTCTAATCGCTATCCTGATTTTGGTGCAGCAACTATGCATATTATAGTGCTTTTTTACACCTACCCATCAATATCTTAGTAGAAACTGATACTACAAATACTCTAGAAATTTTTAAAACCAATTGAATTTTGCAAGATTTTCTGTTATATAAAGCCCTTTACGGAACTGATAAATTTGAGATAATAGGAGAAGGGCTCTGATTATGAAATACCTCAGTTATTCAAGTAATTTCGTCTATATAACAATAAATATCTTTTCTTAAGACCTCCCTAAGATAGATTCACTGGCAATCAGATTCTTCTCTCGGACCGTTCACTTAGCCAGTTAATCTGTCGTTGGATGACGGATTACGCCCCAAACAACAGACCGGCTAAACCGCACCAGTCCCCACTAAACCCCGTCCACACCTGTGACTGGTTTGGGTTCGTCGGCACACCTTGTAAATTCTTCTTAATTTTTTTTCTGATTTTTCTTTTGTGTTCAAACACGCCTCTCTTTAGAAAAGACTCGACGCTGCACGTCTCGCTGTCGTTGCACGCGTCACATTAAAAAAAATTTGCAATTTCTTGATTTTTGTTTTTTTTTTCTATTTTTTCAAACAAGCCTCTCTTTAAAATTACTCGACGCTGCACGTCTCGCTGTCGTTACACTCGATGTATCGCGTCACGATAAAAAAATTTGCAATTTCATAATTTTTAAATTTTTTCTAATTTTTATCTTTTTTTAATATTCCTTCTTTTTTTTTAACGAGCCTCTCTAGAACAAGACTCGACGCTTCGAGTCTCGTTGTCGTTACCTCGACATTACGCGTCACGTTCAAAAAATTTGCAATTTTCCAAATTTATGTGTTTGTTTTAATTTTGCTTAATCTTCCTTATTCGTGATTAGGTATTTAATGTTAGAATTTAATTCTAGCGCTTCTAGCACGATTGAGAGTAACTTCATTTCCATTCTGGTTCACACAACCTCTTGTACTCTCATCAGACTCAGAATCCTGTAAAATCATTTTGACATTCTGAAGTTGACTCGTCAAGTAGAGTTCGGGTGCAATTCCTTTTCCTTTTTGCTGAACCCTTTATTCAGGGTCCATGTTATTTGCATTTGCTCGAGGTTGAAATTTTGCTGAAAGTGATTTTCTTCATCCTAAGCTTGGAGGAGCTGGTAGGAGCAAGTTTGTTTACCTTCATTTCAAACTGTCGGTTTTCCAGTTTGACTGATTCCTTTTCTCTCACCAAATCATTTTCATAGGACGAACATTTAATTAAGGAAACACCCAGAATGCCATGAGCTTTCTACTGAAATTAAAGGCTTTGAAGATACCAGCGGAATACTTCAGGGTTTGATTGCGACATTTTTTTATTGTCGGTCACTTGGACCACCGACAGCTTCAGTCAAGCGAACTGCTGTTCTACGCGAAAAATGTCAGCATTTTAAAAGATTCGAATTCTTGAACAAAGTCCAAAGGTTTTGTAAAACTTAACACTTGTCCTGATTGCTTGGTTTGCATGGTTTTCTTGTAAGCTATTCCAAAAACTTTGGTGGTATCATTTGCAGTTGCAACCCTTTCTAAATGATTCCTCAGCAAGATTTGAATTTCCTGTGCATAATATATTTTCAGGACTCTCACGAACCCTATATTCAAAAGTTGCAACGTTGGGATTTGATGACATTACTAAGACTGATTTTCATGGGGTTTTAGAAGAAGGTTGTGTATACACTTTCTTATCACACAAATTACATATTTGAGATTTGTTATAAATGATGGATTTTGGTTACTAATTACGGCTCGCAATGAGTGTGAGATTTTCGCGAAAAGCTTAACTGTATAAAAAAAGTGAATCTATAGTTAATTGCTGTGTAATTGTAAAGACTAAAAATAAGTTTTAGTCATATATGTCTCTGTTTATTCTTTGCAAACATTTGTCAATATTTAAGACAAGCATAAATCTTTATTTATTCTTAATAGGCACTCTTTGTTTCCATAACGTTAAGTTATTGTCTGACCGCAATAAAAAGACGAAGAATCTGAGGGGTTTCCAGCGGCGCTTGGATTAAAATTACACCAGCCTGAAGATGCAGCGTCACCGGTAATCTAACGAGCTGGTGATAGAAATGCAGCTTTGTGATTAGACAACCGAAAGTGTCCGCAATTACCGGTCGAAGGGTTTACCGACGCTCAGCCCTGCTCTTACCCAATCTCTCGCTTATGATGACACGATTATTACTGTAATCTTCAACCATTAGTCATGAATGCTTGTTTATAAATACGGTGGGTGGTCCCTGCACTCGACTTATTAATCACCTCTTCTGTATCGGCGTTTTACGTTTACCAGTTAGTTCACATGTACTCGAAACAAATTGTGCCGTGATCTTGAGAAAGGGGACCAACCACAATTATATCGATATATGTATATACCTGTTGGTAACGTAATATTATTAATAGTGGCGACTTTCGTTTTCAGAGGTTAAAGCGGACACATTCTTAGAGTATGCAGCAACCACCTTCAAAGAGCTTTTCACTTATTAATTCTTGCACGTTAGAATTACTGTACAATCTTAATTAGAATGCTAACATTAAGTATTTGCAAAACTTTTATTTTATGATTTTAAATAGTGAACATTGCATTACTAATGGCGAAGCCATAGCATTGTATTGCACCGTGTTATTAGTTACACATTCATTTTATTCAGAAAGGCAAATTAAGGTGAGTCTTTTTTACTTTAGCTAGTGTTTGGGAAAAGGAGGTAAAAGGTGATTCGCGGTTAGATGTTAACTTATTAACGTTTTCTAGGATAATGTCCAGTGTTATTAGTATTAAGTACAAAATAGCTATTGACAAGACTAACTGCGACTATAACAACAATAAATATATTCAAAAGGACAAAGCTGCTCTGCTATTTTGACCAGAGAGCGTCATAGGAGAATTTAAAATTTTGCTAATGCACCCCAGCTTTGATTCCTCATAGCTCCATAGCACTTTTTCTGGCTAAAATAGAAAATCACCAGTTTCATTTCGGACATACCTATTGCCGTTATGCTAAGTATCCTTTCATTCATCTTAAGGTCAAGTATTGCTATAAAATTTTGTAGCTTTTGCCTAGATGCGATAGTTCTCGTCCTCTGTGAGAGGTGTAAGAAACTCTATATCTAAATTGCATATATTCATCTTAAAAATGCACCCAATTAACAAGACTTTTAAAATGTCAAATATATCTAGATTACCCTAGATATATATATGTATGTGAGTGTAGTGCACGTGTGTGTTTGACGGCTCTCCAGATTTTATTATATTTTCATAGTCTCTCTCAACTTTTTTAAGGTAATCTTTATAGTTATCTATAGAACTAATTACTGGCGAGAGAGTGGTCTATGTAATGTTTGCTTAGACTTGCTTATTTTCGTGTAAAAAGCCTCATAATTATGGCACTAGTATTGATCTTATAAACTGTACGTTTTTTTTTTTTTTTTTGCCTGCAGCTTTTTATTCTGCATAAAATACACATATTTTATGTGGCAGAAAGATTTGTGTTTTATACGTATTTGCTTACTATCCTTTGTACTCCTTATATGTGATCCTTTCCGTTGGTCTGGTCGTGTTTGTCTCGAAGTCGCCGCGACGGACCCCGCTGGCGCCGAAGAGTATCCCTTGTTTGATCCCTACTAGCTAATTTTTTTTTTTTTTTTCTAATTTGCCTGTCCAGATACATAGTTAACTGCAAAATGCCAGGTTTATGTACAATATGTAATAAACAAGACTCGAATTTACTCCTACAATGTGATAACTGTAAACGGCATATGCATGCGAGCTGTTCGCTGATTGATACGGATGACGCTAAGCGTCTAACGCGTCAGCGAGCAAGGGGTATCAAGTTTTTCTGCTCAAGTTGTGACAAAATTGTTGATCATTTGGCCGAAGTTAGATCAATGCTGATAGCAATTTCTAATAGACTTGATAAACTAGAAACAAACTCAGAAAATATTTCCCCTTCAGTAGTTGAAAAAGTGGTTAATGAATCGAAGGAGCTCGTTCAGAGGGAGAATAACTTAGTCGTGTTCGGCCTGGAGGAGCAGCAGAGGGACAGGGAGGATGTTCTAAAGCTTATTAGTGCAGCTATGCCTGATGGGGGTGTCGTAGATAATATTGTTCATGTGATGCGGCTTGGTGAATCTGCAAACAATAAATGTCGAGCTCTTCGTGTTGTCTTCAACAATCCCTTTTCTGTTAAGGCCGTTTTACGGAAGAAGCAAAAGCTTAAGTCGAATCCCTCGTACAAACATATATTCATCAAAAAAGATGAAACAAAACATCAGAGAGACCTCTTTAAAAGGTGCTTGAGGGAACTGGAGGAGCGTAAGAAGTCTGGGGAAGAAAATCTTGTTGTTAAATATGTTGACGGTTTGCCTACTGTCATTACTGCTAGACCAGATGAACATCCAGAGAGTCCGGTGGTGGTTAATATTGTGGAAGAGCCAAATCAGCAACAAAAAAACGCATAAACTCCAACAGTGCTAATTTTATACTTTATTATCAAAATGTGCGTAGTATAAGGGGTAAAATTAAGGACTTTTATTGTAATATAAGTGATTGTTTGTATGATTTTGTAGCTTTGTCTGAAACTTGGCTGTCACCTGATGTTTATAACACAGAACTGTTTCCTCCTGACTATAACGTTTTACGATGCGATAGAGATTTCGCTTTAATGAATGTTACGCGTGGAGGAGGTGTATTACTTGCTTATAAAAAATGTTACCAGGTTAGATTGTTAGACCTCTCGAAACTGTTAATTGAATTGCCTACCTTTAATATAATAGGCTGCCAATGCAACTTTGTTAATACTAGTTTGTACATTTTTGTAGTATATATACCAAAAACACCTTCCTTAGACGAGCTTGATATTTTATTAACATATATGGTGCAGAATTTCTTAACTGTTGGCAATTTGCTTTTCTTGGGTGATTTCAACATTCCTCAATATGTTCTGGCAAATAATGATGACCGGCTCTACACGATCATTGCTGAGCATTGCGAATTCTTAAATCTACAACAACTAAATACTGTATACAACGAAGAAGGAAAGTTACTTGATTTAGTTTACGCGAATTACAACTGTTCGGTACAGCGCTGTGAGGAGCCTCTTGTTAAGGAGGATTTGATTTATCACCCGCCTTTGGAAGTATTATTTACTTTTGCCTATAAACTAAAAAAGGGTTTCCCAGCTAACCCTGTTAGTAGTCAATATAATTTTCGAAGAGCTGATTATCCAGCTTTGTACAACCTTGCTTGAGGTGGATTGGTCAATTTTGCAGATTTACACGGATGTGGATGAAGCCTGTGGGATGTTTTATAATTTGTTATATAGTATTTTGGACAAACATGTACCAACTTATGTAAACAGAAATAAAAGATATACTTATCCTCATTGGTATA
This sequence comes from Cetonia aurata, assembly GCA_949128085.1. Classification (NCBI taxonomy): domain Eukaryota; kingdom Metazoa; phylum Arthropoda; class Insecta; order Coleoptera; family Scarabaeidae; genus Cetonia; species Cetonia aurata. The sequence goes on along the minus strand of OX421886.1, from coordinate 18,037,733 downwards.
CTAATGACATAATACAAACAATAAAACAGAAGTTTAAATATTTTAAGAGGTACAAACGCTCCCTTCTTTTATCTGATCTTAATTTGTATAAATATTTTCGCTTGAGTGCAAAAACTAAAATACGTGTTGCATATGATAATTACTTGCGTTCGGTAGAGACATCCATTGTGGATGATAGTTCAAATTTTTGGTCTTTTGTGAACGCTAGGAGGAATCAAAGTCGAATACCTAGTAAGATGTTCTTTCAGAATGTTGAGCTAAATGATCCGCAAGACATTGTAAATGCATTTAGTACTCATTTCTCCAGTGTGTTTCAACCAGCAGGATCTCACACCTACCCAAGTAACTCATGTCATAATTCTCTTACACTTAATTTGTCTTCGATAAATGAGGATGATATCTTGAAATCCATTTCAAAATTAAAAAATAAAATTACTGCAGGCCATGATCAAATTCCAAGCTTTATAATTCGTGATTGTGGAAACGTCTTTACTCAACCACTTAAAATACTTTTTAATCTATCGCTTAACACTGGGATTTATCCAACTATCTGGAGGGTCTCTAGAGTCAGTCCAATTCTGAAGGCAGGTAATGTTAATGAAATATGTAACTATAGACCCATATCTATATTATCGAATTTCTCAAAGGTATTGGAGGGTATTTTGCATAGTTACCTTAGCCCACATATAAGTAAAACTATTACAGACTGCCAGCACGGTTTTTTGCGGGGACGATCAACGGTCACCAACTTGATTTCCTTTACGCAGTATGCTTCCGAGATTATTGATGATCGGGGTCAGGTAGATGTTATTTATACAGACTTTGCCAAAGCATTTGACCGTCTTGATCACTCCATACTACTAGCTAAGCTCTCTAATACCGGTATAAGTGATAAGCTATTAACTTTGTTAAGTTCTTATTTACAACGTCGACGATTCTTCGTTTTTTATAAAGGTTTCGCGTCTACCTATCAATCTATGCTGTCTGGCGTCCCTCAGGGTTCCAATCTGGGCCCACTTTTATTCTTAGTGTTTATTGATGATCTTGTTCACTCGCTGGATTGTAAGTGTCTACTTTTTGCCGATGATGCAAAGTTTTTTTCGTCTATAGATTCATTAGATGATGCTATGGCTTTGCAAAATAATTTGAACAAAGTATATGAGTGGAGTCAAGCAAATAGATTGTATCTCAAAATTTCTAAATGTAAAATTATGACCTTTACACGTAAGAGAACGCCCATTATGTACAATTACCGCCTTGAAACTGAAATCCTTGGTAGGCCTGACATAATTACTGATTTGGGGATTACTTTTGACCCAAGAATGTCATTTTCATTTCATATAGATATAATGGCTTCAAAGGCAAATAAAATGTTGGGCTTCGTCTTGCGAACATCTAAATACTTCCATCACGTTAGTACGATGTGTAGTTTATTCAATGCTTTAGTAAGGCCTAGAGTGGAATATGCTGCATTGGTTTGGAACCCGCTGTACTTCGTTCACAAGGTACGCTTGGAAAATGTCCAAAGAAAATTTTTAAAATATATCTCTTTTCGAACTACTGGTGTTTATCCTGAACGTGGTTATCCTCAGGAGCAACTTTTAAATATCTTTAATACCCACTCCCTTGTAACAAGACGTTCGGTGCAAGCTCTAAAATTCATATACGGCATTATTCATGGAAGTATTTATTGTCCACAAATACTTGAAAAACTGCTTTTTTTGGTTCCGAGACCATCGTCCAGATGTTCCTTAACATTTTATCTTTCTACTCCGCGTACTAACTTACTTCTTAAGTCTCCTGTAAGAGTTATGTGCGAAACCTATAATAGCATCAGCTTTGCATGTGACATTTTCTGCTGTACATTGGGAGCTTTGGTTCGCACCTTTTTATCTATTAAATGAAGTGCTATGTCTCTTTCTCTTGTGTTTTTTTTTTTTTTTTTTTTCTGTAATTTGGGACGGAATTAAAGCTCTCCTGTCGCCATGCTTAGAGTTATTCCTTTGTTATATATACATTTAAATTGTTAGTATATGATTGTACTTATTTTTATCTTTTCTCTAATTTGTATTTACTTTGTTTTTTGTTTTTTGTATTTACTTTGTATTTACTTTGTATTTTTGTATTTACTTTGTCCTTATTTTGGTGTTAGCACTGTTGGACAAATAAACCATTATTATTATTATTATTATTATTATTATTACCCTGTGATGGGTGGAGACTGTGGCTTGAAAACTATAACAAAAATCCCAAAAGAAAGGTGAAAAAATCCCTTACCACAAAATTAGATAACAAATCTAAATACGTATTTCGGCAACTAAGTTGCCATCTTCAGTAGAAACAAGTGAAAAGCAGTGTTAAGCATAGTGTTTTCGGCTAAGGTAAACCTTGGAAGATATGCTCTTCACCAAATCACTAGTGGAATAACACTGACATCTTTTACAAACAACAAGGCTTATATACTATCTAAATCTAGTGGGGCGTAACGAACTAGCAAATAATTACAATAATTCGTATAAGCCGGACTCGGGTATAGGTCCTTTGTCGGCATTCAATAGTTTACCTTTGTTCTTAAGTATATAAATACTTTCGTAACTATCCAATTCTCGAAAGTTATCTACAGTTTTAACTAGCCTGAGGCTATCTGTAGGCATACCGTGACCTGTGTTTAAAATATGTCGAGCAACGCTAGATTTATCTGGTCTGTTGTATTTGAAATGTGCAATATGTTCTTTATAACGAGTTGAAATTGAGCGCCTTGTTTGCCCGATATATTTTTGACTACAGTCTCTACAACTTATTTCATAAATCCCAGATTTTTGATCTACCTCAATTTTATCTTTAGTGTTACCCAAAAGAGATTTTAATGAACTGCTCGACTTAAATGCAATTTGCAGATCCTTATTTGCTAGTTCGTTACGTCCCACTAGATTTAGATAGTATATAAGCCTTGTTGTTTGTAAAAGATGTCAGTGTTATTCCACTAGTGATTTGGTGAAGAGCATATCTTCCAAGGTTTACCTTAGCCGAACACACTATGTTTAACACTGCTTTTCACTTGTTTCTACTGAAGATGGCAACTTAGTTGCCGAAATACGTATTTAGATTTGTTATCTAATTTTGTGGTAAGGGATTTTTTCACCTTTCTATCTAGATTAAATATCCATCATCCCACTTCTGCAAATGTTTATTTGATACTCTAACCTAACAATGAAGGTAAACAGTACAGTGTTGACTCAAAGTGTTCTACATTTGAATTACAAGGAGCCAAATATTTTTCCCAGTGACTCAACTATATAACATAACCTAATTATTTAAGGGTAATAGTTGTACGTATAACTTGGGTAGCGTGGCGCAACGTCTTCTTAAAATAAGAAGACTATCTAAAAAGGGTGATTGAGAAACCTAAATCACCTAAAAACTCTACGCACGGCGCAAACTGCTCAGTTTATTTTAACAGAAATTACACAACTATCCATATATAGTACCAATTATGTTTAGTAGCTGAACCAACAAATCATTAACCGACCGTATCGCACAAATGAATGATTAAGTGAGCAATAAAATCTTAAACGTCCATGGCTTATATGGAGATAAGTAAATCTATGAATTAACACTCCCGAGTAAATTCAATTAATGGGTGAACCAGTCCAGCTAATAACATTGTGGTAATCATTATTCTCTGATACGTAATTACTTCCAGATACTAATTTCTAACGCGGAACTTTAACGTTTGTAGTAAACGTAAGGACAGGATCGTGGCTGGAACAATAAAAAATATTGATAATAATAATATATTTATAACACAACGGTTTAATGAGTAGTAACAATTAAAGAAATTTATATAAATATTCACAAGACTCTTCTGCTTCTATTTAATCCTCTATAACCAAATATTAACCACGATCTTAATAGTGACTGCAGTGACTTAGAAGGTGAATTAAATTTTATTTTAGAAGCCCAGCAGCCCTTCTCCAGGAAATTTGTTGGTAAATTCGTTATCATTAGCAGTGTCAATTTCCGTTGGTTTAATGCGGTACATTCAAAAACAACATGGAAGGCTGTTTGTTCCTCCTCGTTGCTTAGTCTACATAGGTCCATATTTAAATACGCCTGTTTTGTGTAGACAGTTCCTTAGAAAATTGTCTCCCATTAATAACAGACTCATCAATGTTTTAAGGTGTGTTTGGGGTTTTTTAAGAGCTATTCAGCAACTGCACCACATATGACCATTTCTTCTAGTCGGTTTGTAATTTTACTGTCTACTAAGCCCTTATGCCCCGGCACTTACATCAAAGTAATTTTGTATTCAGCTAGGGTTCTTAGATCTTACAGTATTGCCAAACTGGTTTGGTGGTTCATTCGTTCATTCATTCATTCATAAAGTTAGGGTGGACACCTTTAGTCTAGGCACTTGAGCTAGGTGCTCATTATACTGTCCCTATTAAATCTCTTACTTCCACTCGAGCAGCTTGGTGTTCTCTATAAAGCCCAGTATCTTGCCCAGTGGGAACTCGAGAACATTCGAGGGCTCCAATAGACCCTTCCCGAAATATTTCTGCCGGAGTGCTTTCAACTCCTCACATGTGCAGATTACATGTAAACTCGTTTCCTCCTCTAGCTCACATCTTCTGCACCACGGTTCCCTTACTCGGCCTGTGTTGCAAAGATGCTTCTTCAGGGGACCGTGTCCAGTTACCAGCCCAGTAATGGTTTTAACTTCTTTCTTGCTGCGTCTAAGTAGGTTATCAGAGAACTTGGCATCCCCATCCCCTATCAGCGCTTTGGGTTGGAGTTGATCTTCAGTCGTCCTCCATTTGTTTGTGCTTGCATTGTCCAGCCAGGTCCAGATCTCCCTTTTAGCAGAATCGTTAGTAATCCCACATACGGTCTCTGGACCTATGAAGTGACTTTTGGAGCCCTCCTTGGCTAGTTCGTCAGCCATTATGTTGCCTTTTATATCCTCATGTCCCGGCACCCAAATCAGCGACACCGTGTGCTCCTGTGCCAGTGAATTGAGGGATTGTTTGCAGTCTCTAGCTAGTTTTGACCTAGTTAGAGGGTTCGAGACTGCCCTGATAGCAGCCTGGCTATCAGTCAATATACTTATTTTCCTCCTCATGCAGCCCCCCTTTGCAATGGTTTGGTGGTTATCTGATACTAGTGAATAAATCTGTCGACCCTTGGGTTACCTTTCCTGCGCTTTGCGAGCACAAGTTTACATGGCAGTTATTTCACCACATTTAATGCCACATATTTTTTATGATTGAATATTGCTTCATATACTTATACCAGCAGCAGTCTTTTCTTGTTGTCTGCATATTAGTGTTATGCTTGAAGCGTCCTGTTTAGTTCTTCAATCATTCCAATCCAACTTTGTAACTTTGTAGGATTCGCTATAGGACAGTCTGGCCACCATTTTATCTTTGTCTACTTCGAGGATAGAGTTTGTGACTACGACTGCCATCCTGGCATGTCCAGAAATATTGCGAGCTCTTAATTTTCCACTGTTTTTTAAAACTGTATACTCCTGGTCTTGCATCTCCATTGAAATAAGTACCAAGTGAGTGTAGGTTTACCATGTTTTCCAAGACGGATCCCCAGAGGCAAGCGAGTTTTTGGAATCTTTGTAGCTTTCGTAATCGCTTACCTCTGTACATTTTTGAACCGCCAAATCAGACAGCCATAAGTTGTCACGGGTCTATGTATATCCTCATGTTTTCCCGATTGATCTGCGGGTAGTCAATAGAAATCGTTTGCATTTATTTGACGTAATTTGAAGAAGCTGCCTCCAGGTGGATAAATTCTATTGTAACGTATTTATTTACATTTCTATATAAAAAGTGCATTTCAGCAAATAAAAAGTAAGAAGTATTTAAAATACTTAAAAGGGTATAGACCTCAGTGTGTGAAACTAGCCAGAAAATACGTACTGTGACCTAAATAGTTGCATACGCCACTTGGTCTAACAAAACTCATCTTGTATACCAGCGAAAAATTAATATTTCGTTCTGCGGCTGCAATAAACTACTCATGCGGGCACGTACATATTATAAATTGTCGAATTATTCAGTCGGATTCGTGATCCTGTTTTAAAAATGTAATACCCGATCCTCAATAACGGCTTAATAAAATAGCCGAAATGAGGCGATATTTACGATCGTACGCTTTTTTACTTCCAGTTCTATTTACGTTACCTCGTTTACCGCGTGATTTAGTGGTAAAATTTCATTAGACCCATATCTCTCGCAAGGGGTAATTCGATACACGATCTTACCTTCTGTGTAATTGAAACAACTTTAGCGAGGGATTTAATTTAATCTGAGTATATCGGGAAACGGAGCGAAGGCTGGATTCGGTGTGCTTGTGTGCGTTAACGAGCCAGGGACATGCACAGAAATAGTTCTCCTCTACTTACTGATATATAAGGTAGTTTAATGATACATCTAAATAACAAAAGTAGATTTCAGTGGCCGTAAGACACATGAACCTGTCCACCGGTTTACCGCCGTGTATCCCGATAGCGATCTAATAACTCCCATAGGCCACTGTGGGCTTTAGAGCCACCGTTATAGCCAATTATTCATCCATTTACGGTAGGTTTTGCCCGTAGGAAGTGTTAGATTACGCGCACATGACACCTAGATATCGATTTACAAACTGGAAGTCAATCAATCAACTTTCTAAAGCCTGCCAAATATTTGGAACTATAAAACGCGTCATTAGTTTGATACGAATTGATGTTCGTAATTTGACGTGTTGAAATAATAATAGGGGCTTCATTTAACGCAACATGTTTTTTACATGAGACGCAGTGATTGTAAATGATTAACAAGCAATACTCGTGCTTGTAAATATCGCTTGAATAAATCAGAATATTGGCTCATGGCAGCAAATATTAGATATCTATCACACGTCATTTTTTAACCGTTAATTTTAATTTTGCTTTTATTTTTAAAAACGAATATGAACTTATTTGAACTCTGCATCTTAAAGTTTCGCAAATTATTGTATGTGTGTATACTCGCCGTCACGATACTTTAAAATGACCTCAATTCGTACTAATCGTGTTATAAGGGTGCTACTATTGTGCTTACCTGTGAATGATAATCATTTACAGTATTTGAAAATAATATTGGATCAAAATTGAAAAGACAGTACGGGTTTTAATTACATTTTATAATATTGCGCTTTACGTTTAAACGAATGAGTTATTCATGTAGTAACTATGGATTGTTTTTTTAATAAATGTTTAATTATATTAATTATAATATTTATATTTAATTATTTAAAACAGCATCTGTAGCCCCTTTTAAATTTTTCGGAATACCCCCCAATAGACAAATATTGTAATGTTGTATAACCCTTATAATCCGATTAATATGAATTGAGGTCATTTTAAAATATCGTGACAGCGACTATATGTATGTATAAAGGTAATAGAAAGTTAGGTTAAGTTACTGTGTGCTCCCTAATTTGCTTCATTGTTTGGAGATTTTCTCAAAATTTGGTTTTTAGTTTTATGCTGTGACTTATCCTAGGTTTGGGCTATAGTAATGGTATTTTCAGTTACATTTTAGCTTTATTATTTTCTTCCTTTCTCTAGAACCTGTAGAAGTATAACCTTGTTCCTTTTGCTTAGTTGACCCAGTTTTTCTATGCACCATCAAATCAGCTCAGCTGGTTGCTTGACTATTGCGTATTTTGATAACTTCTTGCTTTCAGTAGGTTCTGAGAGTATTGAATTGGAGGCATCTTTCTGTATTTCCATAAGATAATTGGATATTTTGCCAAACTTTCGAAATATTTGCTCTAATCTCATATATTACCAGCTCCCGTTGCCATTTTGTAGCCAACCGTACACAATTTGATGGCTGTTCTAATCCCTGTCAAAATATTGTCGTAATCCATATTCACTCTTGCTGCTAAGCTTTTTATTAAATTCTTTCACAACCTGTGGAACCAATTTGCTATTGCTTCAGCTGTGCATACACTATTATTAACGATCTAGAAATGTTAATTGGCGCGATTTCTCATTTTGATCTTTTTCTATTTTCTGGGTGAGTTTGTGGGTATACCTAAAACCGCCAAACAATGTTTTAAGCTTTTTCCTACATTATGTGTAAAAGTAAGCGTCTCTTTACGAAATGTTTTACCTGTTAAATAAAAAAAATTAGGCATATAAACTGTATCAACTTATCTCAAACTCTCCGGGTGTGTTGGTATGAGATATTAACCATAAAAGCTTGGCTGACTAGTAACTGTTTTGGTAAAACTACGTTGTTCTCTTTAATTGAGTAGTTTAATTACTATTTTTCTGCAAAACTTAACAGATAAAATTGTGAGTCGAATTTTAATAAAATAAATAGAATATAAAAATACTAGGAATTAATAGAATCATTATCAGAATTCATCGGCATGCAATGCCAACAAAGTTCCATATTAAGCGTGCTTTATGCACTCTCTAACGGAATTACGGGAACTCTTAAAAGTGGGTTGGCCCCTAGTGCTAATTATTTCCAGTATCCTCTATTTGCCTTTAGTTTCTTCTATTATACTTGCTTGTGTTTTTCTTCGTTTCTTTGAGAGAAACGTCTAAATAATTATAAATCAACATCACGAGGTTGGATATATAAGAATTGAAATCTGAAGACCCACATTGCAGTCAACCAGCATGCCAATTTGTTTTTATACAAGCAAATGGTGAAAAATAAAATTCAGAATTAACACTACACGTGAAATAAGCTGTATTAAACCGAGGAAAAAGCAGTTCTAAGACATTGCCGTTGAATGTAATCTATGGTGTTCCACAGGATGCAACACTAATTCCTTTGCTTTTTCTTTAATTATTTTGAGTTCCTAACGCCACTTGTTCTTTTCCGCTAGAGAGTTACTCAAGATATCAAAACTTTCTAAATTGTGACATCGACAAAAATTTACAGTGCGACATCAGCTGAAAATTAATGCGGACAAAACAACTAATCCTGAGGTGAAGAACACAATGATCACAATCTCACTAGGAAAATATGACAATGTTTTTCAATCAAAGCATACGCTATATTGCATTCTGCAACAGAAGTCAAGCAGAGGTCTTATAAAAACAAACGAATGTGTATTTAAACCTCGGAATACTATCAAGACACGTTGGGGAATACATTCGCGAGCTGGATAGTCTGACAGACCGCAATAAATCTACTTTGCTGTGGGTACTCGGACATTCGGGAATCAAAGGAAATAGAAAAGCCATCAAGTTAACAAGAAAAGGATCATCGGCTTTATTCATAGGCCCAGAACCTGTTCTAGCGGTGTCAAAAAACACGGTACGGGAGCAGGCAAGGAGTTGAGTCCAAGAGAAACAAAAGGAACACTGGACAAACACAACCAGTCAAACTCATCGGAAGACCTTTATCGAGAGAAGTAGGAATTATGTTCGCATAGTAGCAGGTTTCCTAACGGTAATATGAGGACACCTACTCGGAATGAGGATCAACACCGCAGATACCCAATACAAAATGTGTAATGGAATGTAATAGAATGAAGGAGACCCCATACTGGACGCAATTTATGGCAAGCCAAAAATGAACGGTGAGACTTGTACAGACTAGTACGCATGGGCACCAGAAGATTAGACTGATGGCTGGCATAATTTAATGGGTGAATGAAATGGGAGATTTAATACAAAAAGCCAAGAAGCTGCAGTGTTTTATCTACTTCCTTCTTGTTTCTTTTTTGCTTCTTTTAATAAGAGTAGGTGAGCGGTGAGCGATTCTTCTCAATACTCAAGAGTACATGAAGAACTCCTATGCCGGACACTAAGCCATGATTATTATTCTGATCATTATTACATATTCTAGAAAATTTAACAGAATTTAAGTTGAGGTTGTTTATTATATACACATTATTCAAGTAATATTACACATATAATTTATAGAAGTAAGAATACAGTACATCTACAACATACATCTATAAAAGGAAAAATAATTGTTCCGCGTTGACGCACTAGATGAATCGTCAGTGTCTATACTTGAATTTTGATTCAAAATCTTGGTAACCATCTAAAATTAAATTAGATCGAGATCATCCTCGTTGTCGATTACTCATATCTTCGCCCGTTGGCCGAATAATTTAGTTTAGCGTAATTCGCAGCGTCGCGGCGTCCCAATAATATATTCATAAATGCGGGTGAACGCCGTCGAATATGTCGAAAGGGCGTCCGCGCGGTATTTTTAGCTTTACGACTATCGGCTGCAAATATTTGTCGAAAACAATGTGGAATTTCCTGGCATAAAATAATAAAATGGGTCCGTATAAAATTATACCGCCGGAGATGAACAGGTTTATTCTTCACAAGGTTATGACTAAGCCCACCTACTGCATACTACCGCACGGTACATACATATACTTACTTACATACATGAACGCATAAATTGCGGTGGTGTTTGTTACGCACGCTGCGGTGCTGTTTTGTCTACCGCCTTTTTTACGCGTAACTACCCCGATAAATCATCAAGTCGCGTACAATAATCGCGCTTTACTCGTCCCCAATTATCCTCTCCGTTGGTTAGGCACCGAGTCTTATTTATGGGAGCAATCAACCTGATTTTGTATAGTAAGCAGTTCACACATTTCAGCAGCTTCCTGTATTATAATACCCTTATCAGCTCCGAGGCACACTTAACCGGTCTCTGAATGCCGCGGTAGTTGCTCCTGTGTGCCTAAAACCAAATGGAATGATGACATTCATCGTGCCTCATACGATATCACCTTATTTATTGAATTACGCGAGTCGCGAGACAAATATTCCTGGCGCCTATATACGTTACACAGAGAGTGCCGTCAATTTCGTATTGATTTTATTGTAGCAAGATGTACGAATGAGCAATGGTTTATTAGGCAGGATCTGCTGTAAAATTGAAGTTTTCACTTTATAATTCTACTTACTACGGGCCTTGTGTACGAGGTATTTTACAACTGTATGAGTTATAAAGGAAAAGCATCGAGAGCAAATTGACGCGAACAATATTTATGAGCCTTAGCCTTAAATGAATATTTGTCTTCATATCGATTTCTGTTAAGTACATAATTATGCTGATGTCACAGCTCTATAATTACCAAGGGTATGTTCGGTCATTGTATTTTGTATATACTTAGTAGGTGATCATAAAAGACCAATCGAAAATTTGACAATATTCTGAGTATACACCAGGGTTGGGCAAAATTTATTCAGATTCATAATAAAAATAAATGAATAACGTCCTTATTCTTACTCAGAAATAATAGATAACTTCTTATTCATTATTCAATTATTGAATAACGAACGGTAACATTTATTTCATTCATTATTCAAATAATTATTTGGATAATTATTCTTCATTCGAATAATTATTCATCATTCAAATCATTATTCATCCTTGGAATAATTCTTATTATTCAAATGATCATTCTCATTCAAATAACTACCTTCATTTGTGATGTTTTCTGATTGGAGTAATTCCTTCGTGTATAATCTATACTAACAACAAAGAGATGGTGTGCATTTGTTTATGTACGTGTGTATGTTTGATTGTTTGTACGCAGTAAACACTGGATTTAAAAAAAAAACACCTAACCACAGGGGTTCAAAACAGTTATGATAACGGTTTCGGTCCTCTAAACAGTTATGAAGAACCTATATAAATAATAAACAAATCCTCAAACTTTGAGTTTTTTCCTACCGATGCATTTTCCAACGTTAGCGGGAACTTTTATATTAATATTAGCCGCCATTTTTGAAGGACATTGGAAATTGTGGAAAAAAAAGAAATGTGATTTTCATAAGTTTGAGAGTTTGGTTATCGGTTTCTAGAATGACAATACGTAAATCTTGACGGATGTTCAAGATATCGGCGGATATAGTTATTACTGGTACACATCCTGACATTAGCGGAAATTTTTATCTACATAAATATTACCCGCCAATTTTAAAGAATATTGGGGGTTGTGGGAGAAAAAATAAATGCGATTTTTATAAGTTTAAGAGTTTGTGCATCGACTTCAGAAATTACAACTCGTAAATCTTAAGGGATGTCGAAGATGTTGACGGATATAATTATTACTGCCATGTCGTCTTACTTGTACATATCCTAGCCTTAGCGGACATTTTTATATACATACATAAATATTACCCGCTAGTTTTGAATAATCTTGGGGGTTGTGGGAGAAAAAATAAATGCGATTTTTATAAGGGTTTGTGCATCGACTTCAGAAATGACAATTCATAAATCTTGAGGAATGTCGAAGATGTTGACGGATATAATTATTACAGCCATGTCGTCTTACTGGTACATTTCCTAACATTAGCAGAAATTTTTATATAAATACTACTCGCCATTTTTGAAGGACATTGGAAGTTGTGGCAAAAAAAAATAAATGTGATTTTTATAAGTTTGAGAGTTTGGTTATCGGTTTCAAAAACGATAATACGTAAATCTTGAGGGATGTCGAAGATATCGGCGGATATAATTATTACTGCCATGTCGTGTTACTGGTGCACTTTCTAACATCAGCGGATTTTATTTAAATATTGCCCGCCAATTTTTAAAGAGATTAAAGTTGTGTGGGAAAAAATAAGTGGAATTTTTATAAGCTTGAAGGTTTGTTTATCGACTTCAGAGATGACATCCCGTAAATCTAGAGGAATTTCGAAGAGGTCGGCGGATATAATTAGTACTGACATGCCGTCCTACCGAAGCACTTCCTAACATCAGCGATAATTTTTATATGATTACCTGCACAAACATGTAGGCATATACCTAATCTAAATTTATTTCGGTGTTATTCAGTAATAAATTATTTGAATGACGATTTATTTGGTGAAAGAATCATTCCAATAATGCTTTATTCAAATAACGTTTTATTGAAATAATTCTTAATTAAAATGATTTCTCATAGTTTTATTCAACAATAACATAATACGGAATAAAGGATAACAGATGAAAACTTCATTCAAATAATTATTTGAATAAAAAATTATTGAATGATGCCCAACCCTGGTATACACCACAATATAAGGATAAAGTCATAAATGACTGAGAAATACCTCATTCTTTGCTTCATGACTTGCACTTTATTATTTTGGTTTAAGAATGCACATGTAAAAATGCATTTACAACTTCTGAATCACTCGAGATGATAACCAGATTTTCGAAAGAGGATTTTCATAAGATAAAAATGTTGTAATTGTAAAAGTTGGCGGGACATGGGTATATGACTGGGATCTTCAAGGAAAGTTGACAGCAATAGAATGCAGAAAGGATATTCTTGAATACATGGAGAAAACGTATCAAAAAAGCGAATGAATTCAAAGCTGTTATTTAACAAACGAGATCTTAAAATTCTGAGCAAACCATTAAATCGAATTAAGAAAGCAAAGGTAGAGAGCGCCTTCTAAAACAATGAGGATCATAGTAGATCTGAAAAGGTCGGAATGAAATTGATCAATTTAGCTACACCAAACCATGTGTGGTGTAATTTACCCATTCCTAAGTCGTCATGGCATCTTTGTCAGGATATTGAATTCCGAAATTATCTAGTCTTGAAGAAAGAAATAATTATAATAAAATTGCGCAAGCACTAAGCTTGCGAAGATGCTATTTCAATAATTGTAAAAGATGACAGGACATAAGGGTATATGGCTGGGATTATCAAAGAAAGCTGACAGCAATAGAATGCAGAAAGGATTTTTCTTGAATATATGGAGAACAAACGAAGGAATTCAAAGCTGTTATTTAACAAAAGAAATCTTAAAATTCCGAGCAAACCATTAAATTGCTTCATGAAGATGTCAGAGCCCACAAAGTTCGTAAAATCAACTTTTTTAAAGGTTTTATAGAAATAATGTATTAATCTTGCAACAAGGACTTGGCATCGGGAGATTGTTATTTCTCCCTAAATAATAAAAGAAAACACTTGAAGGAACGCCTTTTTTGACTAAGTACGACCACGGAACGGAAAAATATTTGGTTTGATTCCAAATCTTCTTCATTCCTAGAGAAATAGTTTAAAAAAAAGAGAGATCTCTTTATAAATAGGAAATGGAAAAGCAAAGAGATTAAGGGGTAACAAGAATTCACCCAGATACAGTCGATCCAACACAATATTTACATGGGGTAAAACTTATAGGAAAATAAACAAACGGGAAGTTATTAGTTTCCGAGGTGTGGCACTGGACTGCATAAAATCATATCTATCAATAAGCATGGAGAATAAATTAGATCTAAATGGAAAGAAGTTACGAAAGTAGTGGCATTTTATATGTGATTTATATAAAATTCCTGTCAATTGTCATATCAGGGGGAACAACTTTTAATACACGGACCTCGCGATTTAAAATCATTCTTGAGGACACAGCGGCCCCCACCCTTAAAATTTGAACAGGGAAAATGGGTATTGTGACCACTTATTCAAAAGCTTTCTAAATTCTTTTTACGGCAAAATCTATCAAAAAGTAATTTTTTTAATCATAAGCATTAATCGTAAGCAAAAATTACATGTTTCGCAACGTATGTAATAAATGGTTTGGATTTTACATTATTAAATGTTTAAAATGATGACCATTAACCTCTATACCATAGTGCAATCTTGCTTCAATATTTCTGGAGTTGGCATTCTTCCATAATTTTTTGGCGTAATTCTTATAAGGAAGCTAAATGCGTGGCATAGACGTCAGACTTAAGGTGCCCTCAGGGAAAAGGCCGTTCTATAGGCCCCCTTCGCGCAATCCAACGATCGCGAAAGTGATCATTCAGAAATTGTCGTCTCCGGCAGTATAATATGGAGGCGATCCATCTTGCTAAAATACTATCTCGTTCTCCAACAAATCTGGACCTAGCACCAATGTTTCTGTGATCAAAGGATTGATTGTATCGTCCAGCATGTACAAATACAAGTTCCATCAACGAATAGGTCTTCTGTTAATTTGTATTAGGGGTAAGGAATCCTAAATACTTATGTAGAACTTTTGTTGGCTAGTTGATTCTGTTATTCGCAGTAACTACCTACCACCCAACTTAGCCGTTCACAAAAATTAAACTGCGCCCACCTAGATGGTAAAAAGTGATCCATAAGATGACCTTTTTGCCTTCTTGGCAAAACTGCTTTAAGAAGAAGTGAAGTTCACTTTTTCGATATTAGAACAAAATAGAATATAATAGAGAATTAATAAACAACTATGTTTCGTCTTGGTTTATTTATCAGAAAAATAGGTGGCTTAAGTTCAGTTGACAATGCAGAGTTTTTAGGTAGCCTTTTGTGCACGTATTTCATAAGAACTATAACAGCAGAGTAAGCTAACATTAATGATTTATATGATTCACATCTGGTAAACAAATTGATTTTAATAATAATCATGACTACATGGTCTATTAATATTTATAGCTTTACTATTCTTGTGAAATGCAAATATTAGTTTTAGTATACTTTAAATAATAATAAACTTGTTTTCGTTAAAATTGCCTAACATTTCGAATTTGAATCATATTTTATTCGTTAACGGATCTTTTGGAAGTGTGTATCTGGAAAATGTTCACCGCTCGACTTCTTAAACGACGTCCAAGGGGTTTTGCGTATCACTTAGATTGCCACAAGCAGGCACAATGAGTATTCATTCAACTCTGAATGGACAATGCTTCATAAATAATAGCACATTATTTTAGCATTCATCGCCCAAAACGATTAAACACTTTTATATTCGCGCTGACATATTTATAAGAGCACTAATTGCATTACTTCCTAGTAGAGGCTCGCGCTCGTTATTTATAGGATAACGCATCGGAGACGTAAGAATCGTAACTTATTTTTTTTTTTATATAAAAAAAGATGACCGAGCGAGCTTTGACTCTGACGGAGAGGCCTTTTGAGTTAAACGGATCGTACTGGATTTACACACTTTCAGACGCGAGGAAAACAAACCGAACGCTTAGACGCAGGACATCTCTCTTATTTACAGAAACAAATGACGATGCGCTGGAACACATCAGCGAGTAGTAAGATGTGTTCCCACGTTGGCGCCACTTGTACACTCATGTGTCAACATACCCCCGTCTTTCCAACTCACGAGCGCAACAAATACCGATCTAATACAATGATAATTTTTAAGCATCCCGCGGCGACATTAGTATTATTAATCACCTTGAACTATCAACATACACCTTATTTATTATTCTGCGGCTTGAAGAAAATATGTTTATGTCGGTTGCAATATTTGTAATTTTCTACTTATTATAAATGTCGAAAACAATTTTACCAATATGAATGAAATAAACATACAATATCTTTAGCACATATTTGCTTTAATTTCTTAAAATAAAGTATGCTTGTATGCATATGTAAGGTAAAAAAAAAGTATAAAAATTATAATTACTAACCAATGTTTATCATTCATACCTTATTAGCTCAAAAACTTTTAGCATGTAAATAGTTAATCTATAAGTTGCTTTCAATAAGTACAAATACAAAAATATTTGCTGAGAATATTAGCAGTATTTTGCGTACGCAAGTATATACATATTGTTTATTATATATTTTTATAACATTTCTATGTATATATATTAAAATAGGATAGATTTTAAAAGCATGTTTATAAAAGTATTTTTACTACTTACTTTGCAATATTTACTGTATAAAAATATTTAAATAAGTGTTAAAAATAATATCAATAATAAAGTTATTGCTTTATGTCTGTGTGCTTCTATGTGTGGTAAAGTGTAGGGGTTTCTTAAGGGGGATTTCTATTTTTTTTTACATATGCATCTACATTGAGTGCCCTTATTTTTTTTAACTTTGTTTTTCAAAAGCCCTCACCCGCCCATTATCTTTCTTATGTTAATAGAAAATCAAACACAAAATAAGAAAACGGTCAAAACTCATTAAGCCATGCCGTATATAGCGTATTTCGCAATATCTGGAATCAATTCAATATTTGATTATTTCTTCAATTGGAAAAGACTACTGATATAACCCTATTTTATGAGTATAAGCATTCTGTGGTTATTTATTAATTATATTGTATGTACAGTGCTCTTCAATTCTAATGTCTCCCCCTTGCGACCATGTATCTATACTTTTTACCACACCCTCTAAGCCGTGCGCTTGGACTATTTTCGAATTCGCAGATAGTATATATGACTTATATTATATATGTAGCCTCGGTTTAGTTTACGATCCATAGATAAAGATGCCTGATAAAATCGGTATTAATGTGCTTTTATTGCATATTATAAAAGTAACCCCAGTTACATAATACTGCCATTGAATGGGTGCACCTTAATTGCACTCAAAAATTGCTTGTCTTATAATGAGGGACCCGAACTCCTTTCTTCGAACGGATTTCTTGCCCGACAAATTTTTGATCGCAGTTACATATTTCTGATATTATATCTACGTAATTCCCCACTATGCTAATAAAAGAATTGAAAACAAATCTAATTATTATGGTTTTGTTTAATCTTCTAGTTCTTTTTCCCTACATGACAAGTACACGGAAGATAGAAATATGAAACAGAATGGCGCAGTTTAATGATAAATGTAAAATAAAAAAAGTAAATGGTTTTGCGTGTGACCGCCAATATAAACAAATAAATTTTAGCTCACAGAACCATGAGAAACTCCTTAAGTTGTTTTAATAGTAAATATTGATTGATATAGGTTCAGCAATGTTATATTTAGGATTTTTATTTAATCGTAATTTGTCTGTTTCTTCTCTATTTGGTATTTTCTGTATTTGATATTTATTTCAACCAGATGTTAGATTAAACAACATACCAAGATAATTATAATTACCATATATTTATAACTAAAGTTACTGTATGAAATTAAACAAAATTACATTTTGTTGTTTAAGAACTTGTTCACAGTATTATTAAACATCAAATTCAGAAATATCTAATTACACATTGAAATAACCCACCCGGAAATCGTAAGCTAAAGCTGCAGTGAATATAATTTCATATAAATCCTGACAAATAATATTACTGATTATTGGTAATCTGTTTTACTACCCTGGTAGCACTTTTGTTTCTAAGAAAAAGATTATCCCTTATCCGCAATCCCTATCGATATAATAGCATTTGACAAACCACATTTCAAATGTAAATGAGAAATAAATGTATAACAACAATATAAATGGATGTGAACGAACAATAACAAGATTAGGTACACATTCAAACTTAAAAGGAATGGAAACACATACTAAACTAAATTTGCGATAATAGCCATGAGATTAATACATGCAAATGTATTATTGGTGAAATTGTCCTTTAAATATGCTAAGAAAATATAATTACATCCTGCTCAATAATGATAATATCCTCTACTCTTTTTCTAACTGTGAATCCGAGCTAAGCCGAAGTACTTGGCCTTGCTATACGAAAAATAGCATCGATATTTAGTCAAGGCAAGGGGGAGATATTAGAACTGAAGAGCACTGTACGTTTAAATTCGGTTAACAAAATCCAAACTTATAAAAGGGCGATAAATGTAGCACACAACTAATATTCGTTTTTTGTTTTTCTTTTTATATTTATAAATTATATTTTTTCTTGTTTTTGAACTTTAAACCATCTGCGACACGGGTAAAAGAAGAAAAAAAAACATAAATATAAAGGACACCCTCTTATCCTACATATAAAGAAAGCTGCCGTTCGAACTAATACAAAAATGATACTCCCTCCGTCCAGAAATAAGAGTCCGTTTTGATTTTTTTGCTTGTCCAGAAATAAGTGTCCGATTTCTTTTAGGAATAATTTGAGTTATTTAAGCTTAATTAATAATATCTTGTACATGTTGATAAAGCTCAAAATCGAAATTTATAGAAACTGGAAGCCTACCAAGTCTTTGTAAATGGTCTTTTCTCATATGAGGAACTTTATAGTTGTTACCACCACTTATTTTCATAATTTCAACCATGCACTGCTGGTGAGTAAGAAAAATCTTATTTAAAGTATCAGGAGTTAATGCAGGAAAAGCGTTTTCAACAGCACGGATCAATTCGTCTACAGTTTTGCAAGCCGATTGTTGCTGCAATGACTAGATTGCACTGAAAAAGCCTAAATCCCAGACGTTGGTGTCGGGACTATTAGATGGCTGACATATTATTTTGATTTCAAATCTAGTGCTATTCGCAGCTTCATTAAACTCAATGTCATCAGGAAGAATGTGTGGTTAACGTTATCTTGTTGAATGCAAATTCTTTTGCGTGAAGCGCTTCTTGGCCATTTTTGTTGAATGGCGGGTAATAATTTTTCAATAATCATACTCCTGTACTCTTTTCTAGTAACATTAGTAATCACTTTCGTTTCAATCGTTCCAGCTGCGCGATTTCTGCTGCTCCGTTTAGCAGGTTCTGAAAAAACAAATGGCCAAATACCAAGTTTTCCATCGAAATTCTTATTTTCGGTATGATTCCAACGTGGATGAGCAACAGCGACTAAAAACATCACCTTTGCGATTAAACATTTACTTTTACAGGTGCTGAACGGTTCTTCTTCGTCTTCTACAAGGTAGTATGTGTTAGTTGTTTTGCTAATGTAAAACCATTTTTCGTCTACATGAATCCGATCATACATGTCGATGAATTCGGGTGATTAAACATTTAAACTTTCAGGTTTCAGCATTGACAAACAATACTTGAGTCTTTCAATTTTGTTGGCGTCTGTGAGATAAGGTTTAACTGCATTTGAGTGTCGCCGTAATGTTCCTGACTTGAGTCTATTATGAACTGTAGATTTTGATAAGTTAATAGAGGTAGCCAACGAACGAATTGTACGACGATTATTGAGTGGTAGTGACTTTATTAGCTCTGGGTCGAAACCTTTTGGTTTTCGACCAACGCGTCCTTTCTTACGTGCCCTGACATCTGCTACTTCAGCACCATCGGCTAACGATTTTCGTCCTTGATGCCATATTCGGCTTATAGTTTTCACATAAATTTTGAATTTATTGGCTGTCGCCTTGATTGAACCTTGCTTCAGTTTATTATTGTCGCTCAATTCAAGTAATGCATGGTAAACCGCTTGCCTTGTGCTTAGAGTCAAATTAGGTCTCTTACCATGGTTTCTCGCCAAAATGTTTATCACATCTGCCATATTTTTTTTAAGCCGGAAATTTATATCAAGTCTTGAGAAAATCTTGTTTTTTGATTGAAAACATAAATTCTTGAAAAACTACAAAACTTTCAAACTGCTGTCAAAAACTTGACATATAAAAATTGTTTTCAAAATGGCAGTTAATTTTTGAAAGTAGCGCCACCTTTCTTTAATTTTTAAAAACAATGAAAATCGGACACTTATTTCTGGACAGAGGGAGTAATATTTATAATGGTAAGTATATTTTTGAATATTTTCAACATTTGCCAACCCTTGTTTGAACAGACTATTTATACTTTGCAATTAAAATATTCAAGAATCTCACTATAACACACTTCACAGCAGAAACAATGAACTCGATGTTATACGCAGTGACGCGATCAATTTTTGTCTGCTTACTTATCCTTTCCACAAAAAAAGCCAAGGGTGAACCAGAGAGTATAATTACAGACGATACATAAATGGTTAGTGAATAATAGCAATGAAATGACATTAAATGTAGGTAATGTGGGTGTATGTGATAGGCATAAGAACGTGATATACGTTTACAACTTGTTTGTGTGTGGTGCCGCTTGTGGCGCCCGACGGCAATTGTTTATCACGTTTTGTACACTTGCAAAAGCTTAAGCTAATGAGAATATAAAATATTGGCTGAAGGATTTTTGCAAGCATAAAACTCACCAGTGTATTTTATATATGTGTGTAAGTGACCGAGGACACATAGTTTATTAGTGAGTTGGGTCTCTTATTTACACATACCTGCATAGAAATATGTACATAAGTAGGTATATAATATAGAAAAGTTCATTTAATGAAGAACTAAAAATATATTTTAACAATCTTAACTTGAACTTGAACCTTAATGTGCACTTAAAGGAAATTTAAAAGTACTGTATTTTTGTCGAGATTCGCATTAGTATACGAAAAAACAAGATCTTGCAAACAAATTTTATTTAATATTTGTCGTTATTTGCTTAGAGGCCGCTTATTTTCGGGTGTATGAAAGATTTTTAAACAAATATAGCAGGTAGGAAATTCCAATTGTGCAATTCAATTAGGTATACATACCTTTAGTGTTTCTCTTTTGTATCCTCTTCTGGTAATACATTCCTAATTAGGAAATGTGAGCGTATATACTGTGTTTAATAATATTGGTGTGTTGTACTAGTAATAAATAAATATAGAAAGAAGGTGAGGTATTTGTCTTCTTAAATTTTACATTATTTATGCTTAACTAGCACAAAACCATTTATTTCAATTTAAAGTACAAGCTCTGTGAATACTTGTGGATAATGATATCTAGTAAATGCGCACGTCAACTTCATCCTCTAAAGGTAGTTTTGCATGGCATTTTCGCACAACTGTGACTCCATTTGGCGAGTAACAGCTTGAATATTGGTTTTGACGGCTGAAATTGTTTGCGGAGTATTAGTGTAGACCAGAGGCTCCCAAACTTTTTTTTCTCATAGACCACTTTGAAAGTTTTGCTGGTTTCGGTGGACCCCCTGCAGCTACATTTCTACCATATTCCCAAAACTCGACAAAAAATGTGAAAATTAGATCTAGCTATGGAAATTTGCGTTGCGGCTGAGTTATTGGTTAATTAATTAATTGATCGTACTGTGAGTGGATGTCAAAAAAGTAAAGTTAACCAATCAAAAAAGTGATTCCATCCAACTTTACTCCTTTGACATCTACTCACAGCACAAGAAACCAATCAATTCTCACATATTTTATTTAGAAAACTCCCCATTCGGAGTGGTAAAAATAAAAAGCAAAATACTATATTTCCTTGTGTTGTATTTATTGAAATATTTAATCACTTACGCTATTAATTATTATTGTTATCATATTACATTGTAATATGATAACAGTCGTAATATAATTAAAATTAAATATTAATAGCGGAACGTAACTTCTACAATGACAATCACAAAATAGTCATAATTTTAGTGGGAGGGATGTACTTGATGGATTGACAGCAAATTATCAATATTTGGCTTCAGTTTTGTTAGGAATAACCGCAAATCTCCCCGTTCTGTGATATTCAATCTGCTCCTTTTTTTTGTTAAAAGGTTTGTAACGACACTAAAACTTTTCTCGACAAGATATGACGAGGGAAACGCTATCAAAAGCTTTCTCGCAATTCCTCACAGTCCAGGATATTTTTCGGGTATTTCTGCCTGCAGCCGAAATGTTTGATCCCCTCTTTTAAACTTTACCGTCAGTTTCTCATTAGTGAGTGCTAAGCTCGAGTAGCTCCTCTTGTAATATCACATTCTTAACTTCCGTTTCATCAAGTGGATTTATGATCCATGGTGGTATTTCCATTGTCAGAATATCTTCAAATCTGATTTTAAAGTCATCATGCAGGGCAATTAAATGTTGAACGTATGTGTGAATATCCTCATCAAGGCATTCTACCTGTGACAAGTTTGGAAACTGGGAAAATTTACTGAATATGGAATATGCAAGTTTTTACAAGTAACAATGAGCTTCTTAAAATATTATCTGCCACATTAATAGGTGAACTCAAGCCAACATTTTAGTTCTTCACTATCGGAACCAGATAAATTTTCGTGGACCCCCGCTTACGAATTGTGAACCCCCATTTTTTTGTCACGCCAACGTAGACCCCCGTCGAGTTTCCCGTAGACCCCTGGGGGTCCACCTGGACCACTTTGGGAATCACTGGTGTAGACTGATTCTTGGGCGTAGTTCAAAAAATAAAAGTCTGGCGGAGTTAAATCGCATCACCTGTGTGTTGCCAATTTATGCCCGCGTTTCAGGAAATAACGCACCCAAGAAATTTCTCGCGCAACACTGCAAGGTTTTCACGGCTTGTGTGAGTCGTTGCGCCATCCTGCTGGAAATAAAAATTGTCTATGTCTATATTATCGAATATAAGTCAAAAAAAGTCAGTGTCAACAACATTTTAAAAAAGTTGACTTGTCATGCCAGAATCATCTGGCGGCGGAACAACAAAAACAGAAAAATTAATAAGAGCTGTAATCTTAAAATGACAGTTTAAAATGTTATAAAATAAGAGTTTTATTATGATTTAATCAAGTTAGTTATCATATGTTAGTGTTTAAGAACTTAATTAAGCGAACAAAAACAATTAAAAAGTGTTACGTTACAATTCGAAAGTGACCGATCTGCTCATATGAATTCAGCGGCGAATTGACGTTTTCTTGGACGCTGAATCGGAACAATGCAATCGACGTGATTTGAATCTTCTAGGAGGCCTATGCAAAAGTAAAAAAGAAAAGTTTGTTTAGAAAAATTGAATACTAAGAGAGAAAAATTGTTCGATTACAAAAATACACGCAAAAATCTAAGAAATAGTAAAAGTTACACAAAATTGTAAAATTCAAAGAAAATTAGAAAAATAAAATACTGAAATTTAATCCAGAACTTAATTAGCCATCGCACAGTTTAATAAAGAGTGAAAAATAAAACTATAAATAATATTAGTGATAAACATAGAAAATAAGACCGAATTAACTTACTTGGAGGAAATATCTGAGATTTTCAATATCAGGCGAAAATAGGCGAGTTTTTCCTGAGAAACCGAATATAGAATCTCAACAAAGAATCGATCTTCGGACAAGTTATCCGCAAATACGGTATCGTAAAAATATATATTTGTGACGTTTCTTACGAGAACTAAAAACCTAAACACAGTTAAACAATCATAAATATAAAAACGAACTAAAAGACACTCTAAAAACATATCTTACCCAAATAGTTCAAGATGTAGAGAAATTGTTGCAATTGTAGACGCGATTTAAGCCAGTTATAAGTTTGTTGTAAGATCTCAGTAGTTATAATCCATTTAAGAACTGTTGCTATTCAATTCTATTCAAGTTTCAGTCCAATCCTAGAACGGTTAACCGATTTAATTTTGTTTCAATATAATTCTTAATTAAGTTAAGAAATGAACATCCATTTTACATAATTAGAGGTTAGGTAATTTTTAAGAATGTTAAAACAAGTTTAATTATAATTATATATTTGAAAATTGACGATTTATATTTGTTGTTGCTTGTTGTTAGTTTTGTGCCCATAATTTTGTTTAGTTTTAAATTTTTCAGGCAATACTATCATCTTACATTTTTATTCATTTGAGCCAAGATTGAGTGTGGTCAGCTCATATTTAGTGACTTTTTTATGTATGCTTAATTAACACACATATTAAAACTACTATAACGAAAGTACAAATTTTTCTATTACAGGGAATGATTAGTTTAACCATCTACCAAGTCCAATCCTATTAGCCAAAGGGGTAATACATATACTACATACATAATAAATAACCCTTGCAATTCTGCACTAACGAATTTGCAGAACTTTTATGGTACTTTTCCCATGTGCATACGCTTAAAACGCATAACCATTTTCATTCTCCAATACAAGGCGAAGTACTTTTAGTACAGCCGTACATAATTGATGCGTAAAATTTAATTGTTTATTATGAGTTTAACGTTAATTATACGATAATTCTTACCACACGTATATAATTGTAACTAATTGTTCGGTAAATAGTAGAGATTATAGAAATAAAATTGGGAAATGTGGGAAATTTAACTGTTGGTAACAGCCGAAGACCTTCAAGGTAATTCTTTGGAATTAATTAGTAGGTTCAAGCTTTTAAACTCAACTAAGTAAAGAAATATACTTATATATAATATACAATATAATATTTCTCTTGTTTTGTCCTACTACTTTGGATTTTATATCTGTAACACAAGGTTAGAGCCTTTGATATATATAATATTCCACCTGCTTCACACTAGAAAATATCTTATGCAAACATTAAGGATATAGTTGCTTATTCACATTTAAGATTTAATATAAACCATTGTTTTTTATTCTTTTGATTGCTAGACAATTTCATTATGAAAGCTCGCCAAAAATAGCAAACCTAAGATCGTGAAGAGTAAAGCAATTTTACAAGCTTTATTTTCATTTTCCAAGGGCAACTGTTTTGTTTCTTTGAACTTAGGTTATGATTGGGGTGGTTATAACAACTATTTTAACGCGACCTTTTTAGATCTATTGCGATGACCTTTATCCTTTCGGAATTAGACCTAGGGCACTTGAGAGCGACCCGTCTACATAACTAGCTGCTAGGAGCTATCCTAGGCCAGTTGTAGAAATTTTCCCCTTGCCAGAGCTTTGCATTGACGTACATATAACGTATATCAGGATTTCTTTTTTCTGTTGGTTAAAGCTGCAACTAGCATCTTCTGGCAGACCTATCTTATGGATATACCTAGTTAGTGGGTAGCTCTACTGTTATTTTGCCTCAGTAGGTCTTTAGCAAATTCAGGTCTGTATTTCTCTAATAACTATGTTTCCTGTCTTGTCCTGGTGAATTTTGTCGCCACTCTTTTGAGTGTATCCATTACCTTTGATCGGTAATGCCCAAGCAAGGGTCTTGTCGACGTTTTTCTGGCTAGATCGTCTGGTGTCTCATTTTTCCTGAAGCTCGTGGGGCAGGGCACCCAAGTCCTGTTAATCTCTTTTGAGTACCCACCTCTTTCAGGGCACTTATATAGTCCCAAAATGACTTTGAATATTGACTGGTCGCCAGAAAAATAACAGCTCTGTGCATCTTTTTGCTTCTCAACTTCAGCCTGGAAAACTGTCGTGTCTTTGCTAAAGCTAAACCAGATACTTTTCCTTGACTTTATTCTTATATTCCGGCTCTTACTTCATTATCAGTTTTAGGGAAGTCGGGATCGTATCCACTCCTATTCTCTTAGTCTCTGTACTAAACCTTCCTGGTATTATAAGCTGATGCTTTCTATCTGGGTTATACATATTACCGAATCATGGCATTACGTGGCATCCGTATGAAGAAAGTCGCTTATTTAGTAATTTTTACAAGCTGTGGATTGTATTTGGTGATTAATTGTGCATAAGTTTGCAGATTGCAGATTTGACGGTTCCTAATATATATATATGTGTAGTGGTAGCAGTGAGCACGATAGAATTTTAAGTAATAAACGATAGTAAGGGCAACATGCATAAGTTTTATTGCATTGTTACTATGGAAATTATACATATTGGTTTTAATAGTTTATTTTTGAGTAGTTTACAATTCACCAAACCCATTTGTGAAACAGGATGTAAATATGATTTATAAAAATGTACATAAGTATATTGAAAACTTATACATACTAAAGTAGCAAATATTTTTGGGAACGCATTTGTTCGTATATTGACCAAATAGATTAGCTAAATTTAAATAACCGTTGACTTCTTATTATATAGATTTTGTGCAAACTTTTGTCAATAATTTTGGATAGAATAGACTTGCTAATGAAAACAGTTCAATTGGCGCTTACCCTACGTTATCTAACTCTAAATCACGTGTAACCTAAAGATGTAATATAGATTAACATTCATTAGCGTAAGGTATAATTAATGTTTAAAAAAAATCCGGTGCTCATTGTGATGAAGCAATTCATTGTTTTATTCGCAAATTTCTATCTAACTCGAATACTAATGGAACCAAACGTTGAAACGAAATTATTTGCTATCTATTTACATCTATATACGCTGAGCTGTGATGCATGGTTCCATTCATACAAAGCGTGTTACTACGAAATCCATAGTATTCACAGATAATTTAATTCGCATGTGATCTTTAACTGTGACGATTAGCGGGTATTTATTCATAATTTCCGTTCTAAATATGGTGTGGGTACCAGTAGTTGCCATAACGCCATTAATTTTCTAAATAAATAAGCCCATCTACTAAAACTAATCTGATATTCTACTGCAGGTCGTCATCACATGTTAAGCAATAAATAATCTAATCGAACAATATACATCTTACTAAGGACATTCTAAAACAATTAACGTTGTCGTATGTCAACTAAGATCAATGTTCTTATACTTAGCGCAATAGTTACATAATTTTATTTAGGGCTACTGTTCAAAAGTCATAACGTTTGTTATAAGGTTATATTAGCATTTTTATCTTCTATTTGACTTAGTGTTAGTATTGGCGATTCAGAAATAGCTGAAACTTCATGAATTAGCGCACACTTAACAAATTTCATCCATTTTACCAACTGCTCTCAAAATATGCACTTCATAACAAGGTAATAGACACACTTAATTTGGCTTAAATGAAAACGTATTACTTCTCAAGTTGTAGAATAAAATTTATATCTGCGAAACTTTGTTACTAGAATATACGAAAATCTATGCTGATTGCGGTGTTTCAAGAGTATATTGACATCACTATTTAATCACACTCACTTGTTAAGTAACACCAATAAATTAATTTACATAAAAATAATACCTGCGAAGTTAATTGGATAAGTTTGGAAGGTGTTTAATCTGGATTTTAATTTTACACTAGGTTGTAATAAATATTAAATCCCATATAAATTCTAAAAATACTTTGCAAAAATTTAACTATAAGGAGGCGTTTTACCTGCACTGATACAAATGATTTTTTAGTTCCAAAACAATACACGCAAAGAAAAACGAGATATAAGCGTTTCTAATGGAAACTTAGAAGAAATTTTCATATGTTCTTTAAAGGCAAGGTCTCCTTCCTTGGGCTTAAACAAACAATACCCCCAACACCTACACAGAATCAGACTCTCTGAAGAGACTGAATGCCGGCTGTGTTTGGAGGACGAAGAGACAGTTGAGCATATCGTCTGCCCCGCCACAACGAGAATCAGATATGACATCTTTAAGAAGGTTGACCTATATTCTAGAAGACCTAAAAAAATGCCTCATTCAAAAAGATTCTTAACTGCCTTATGAGCCTGAACTTGTTGGATGAACTTTAAAGGAAACATCCGCTGTACAATAGGCTTTAGCGGCCACAGTGGACAGGATGGATAATCGTCCCGTCCAGATGCTATATTCTCTGAATACGCAATACCCCCATTAAGAAAATCAAATGTTTAAATAAATAAGTAAATAATGTGCTTTATTGTCAAGAAACATTATAAATAAATTTTGTGGACAGCCCAGAGTAATTAACAAATTTAATAATTGAAAAGATACATAGACAATAAACACAGATAGATAGTGGCAAATACACTTAGTCGTCAAAAAATAAACCAGGAGATTGCACTGCCCGCACAGAGAAAGAAAAGGGGAGATGAAAGTTTGAAGGAAAAGAAATTTAGTGTTACCCCTCTTCGCAAAAATCGCTAACAGCGTAAAGAGGTTGCTGAAGAAGGTAAGATTTCACCTTTCTGCGAAACTGGACATATGTTGGTATCGATTTGAGTTTGATTGGGAGAAGGTTGTAGAGCTTGATTGCATAGTAGAAGATTGAGTTCTTAGTTAACTTTTCGGTAAATCACTAATATGTTTACGAATTAGTGAGACAGATTCCAGGACGAAGAGTGCAGGAAGGGTCAGGATTTTGTAGTTTAAGAAATATGGTCGGCAGTGATCTCTGGTCACTAGTCGAAATGTGTAGCGAATTGCCCTTTTTGCCATTCAAAATTATATTGAAGTTGTACAAACTACAGGTGCCCCAAAAGGGCAGCGCGTAGCGAAGATGGGATTCAGTTGGAGTTACACCAATGTTTGATGATAGTTAGGTTCTTAGATATAATCCTTTGTAGCTCATCTCTATTTGGGTTGCTCCAAGTGATGCTGGTGTCATCACATCTCTGCGAAGAGACAAAATTTCCCACTGATCTTTAAATTGGTGTTGATATTGATGAAAAGAAGGAAAAGTTGAACCAAGCACTGAACCCTGCGGAACGCCATAGTCAATTCCTATACAGGATGAGGAGGAACTACTCCCTCTTACTATCTGTTTCCTATTGAAAAGGTACGACTTAAACCATTCCAGAGGAGTACCACGAATCCCATAGTAAAATATTTTTTTATTAGAATGTCACGACTGACACAGTCAAAGGCTTTAGATAAGCCCCAGAACACTGTTGGAGTGAAGTGTTTATTATTAATATTGTTAAATACTTCATTGAAGACCGAAAAGAAGGCGTCGGCAGTACTTGAATTGGACAAGGACCTAAACTGCCTGGGGGTGATAATTTTAAAATTAAAAAAAAAAAAAACATTTGCTGTTTTTTGATCTCTCAATAATTTTGGATAAGGCTGGCAGTAGGGTAATTGGTCGGTAATTATTGAGATCGTCTTTATCACCGCCTTTATGAAGAGGAACGATAATAGCTGTTTTAAGACATTGTGGAAAAACACCTTTCACAAATGAGTCATTAATTAGAGTGACAAGGGAACCAATGGCATCATCTGGAAGGCTCCGAAATATTGTAATGGAAAGACCGTCTGTGCTGCAAGTTGACTTACTCTTAATCTCACTAATTGTTTGCTGTAGGTCTAACTTATTAATGGGCCTTAAAAAGAAAGTTTGAAAGTATTCTTTCTGTAAGATTTAATATTTGATTGCGAAGAAAAGCTAAAATAATGAACCAGATTTGAATTCAGCAACCTCTTTTCCATACTCCATTCTTCTATTCCCAGAAGAGTACCATTTAACAACGGTTGTAAAGAAAATTACCTAATTAAGAAAAGTGCTTAAAGAATTCCTTCTGCAGAAGCCTTATAATTCATTAAATCAATTTTTTAGTGATGTTTTTTAGTTTTCAATTTTTGTCAAGTAGCACTTTTTTAATTTTAATGCTATCTTTATTTTGTTGACTTGTAGTCTTGTAGTTTTCCTCTGTATTGATTATTAATTTGACGGTTTTCAAAAAACTTACTTTACTTAAACCTTTATTATTCCATCCAATCATCAGTAAGGAACTGCAATGAAAACTGCTGCTATCACGGTGGAAGGTTCATTCAAGTTGCGCAATCTACCGCAGGGTCCTTTTCATAATTGTATAAGTACCTATTATACATACTCTTATACATAGGTATACGTAATTGATTATTTTCACTTGTTTCATGTACCAAAGTTTCCGCATTTTAAAACTATCACATGCCAGCATTGTTTCACTAAAACGTAGTAAGATTTTGCTTTCATATTACACAGGCTGTCTAAAAATTAGAGATATAAGAAACAAACTTTACAATTGTAAAACTTAGTCTTTCAAACAGAACACCCGGTATGTTTTAACACTGACTGATGTAGAATTAAATTCTACATCGATGTCCTGTAGCATTCCCTCATTTTATTTATTAATACTTTGAAATCGTCCAATGATATTTTACCTAGTAGGACTATGACTTTGATACCACAATAAGTTACTCTAGTTGGTAATAGTATTTTAAAACACATATGTCACAATGACGTTTATGTAATGCGAGTACAAGTTTGAATAACAAGCCGCGTAGCGGCGAGTGATTAATGTAGGAGCATTACAAAGTCATTGTGACACGAGTTTTTTACAGTATTTTTTCTAATTTGCACATTAATCACACATATTACATTCCGGTAAGCGTCCCACAAGTGCGTTAATATCTTATTACAGCACAGTGTGCTGTAATAACCATTTCAGCACTGCCTCGTCGTTTGTTTTAGCTTTATTGTAACATCCGATTAGAAAAAAAAAAGTTATTACAATCATTGTTTGTTGCATGTTTAAGTGCTGAGATAAGTGAATATTATTGTGTAATTTATAATTTAAATAATGGAAAATATTGAAGGAGTTTATTGTAATTTCAATAACTAAAATTTATTTTATATTCGTGGAGAATGCCAAAGAATTGAGAGATCTTGTCGATAATTTAATATTTGTCGTTTGCCGCCAATAGATGTAAAGAAATTCAGAAAACTTGCAATAAGCAACAAAAAACTGGTACACAGATAAAAATACGGAGTTAGATTTAACACCGTTTCAACACTTTCCCGGTATTCCCTCGCGACCGTGCGTTCAAGGAGCCTCCATTTAAGAATTAAATATTTTACACCCCAACGGAAGAAATGTGGAGGCAATTTCATCCTAGAAATCGTGAATTTCCTTCAATAAGGAGGATGTTTCTCCTCTTACGAAGGTAAAACACACCGCTGGGAGGTTAATTGTCACAGTGACAGGTGAAAATCCCTCTGCTACGGCAACAATAATTTGTTAAAAAAAATCCCTAGAGGAGATAATCTTCTCCAGAATAAGTAAAACTATTTCCGCGTCAGATATAATTACCTCCATTGCGGAAGGTATATTCCCGGAACGGAGCTACTGAAATCCATATCAGAGGTAACTACCTCCTTAGTAGATGAGATTACCACCGCCAAGGAGAGATTCTAACTCCATTTGAGAGTACATCCCATCCTTGATAGACGAAAATGCCTGCGTTACGGAAACTATAGTTCCATGACGGTGGTCCTGAAATCCATATCGGAGGTAACTTTTTCCGAAATAGAAGAAATTACCTCTTTTACCAAGCGTTTCTAATTCCATGTCAGAATTAATTGATTTCATAGCGAAACTACTGGAACCCAAAACGAAGTCAATTTTTTTCATAATACATGAAATTACCTACATATTTCCATTACGAAACCATTTATTCAATTTTGTATTTACATACCACAGCCATCGGAAGCAATCAATACCATCCCGCGAATGTCCACTTTAAAATTCTTTTCAGGCGAATACATAGGCTGTCTAGATGAAACAAGTTTCTTTCACATCTTACGAAATGTGCATGGAGACTGTGCTTTTCAAAGAGAAAAAATCTTTATAGGAGAGGTATACACAACAAAGCCGGTTTGTTTCTTAGAATGTTTTATTTTTGAAAAAGTGAAATTCTAACAATCATAATTCCAAAAGAGTGACATAAGTGTGGTTATTACTTTTTACACACGAATTTGCGACATTCGGGGGCTAAAGAGTAGATAATTATATGTTAAATACATATATTAGAACGTCATTTTGAAATGAAGGGTTTATATAAGGAAACACGAACATGACATATATACATATATACATAACGATAGCATGTTGACTTACTACCTAGTATTACATAGTATATATTAATAGGAAACTAACACATTTAATAAGAAATTAAAGAACAAATATGAAACTAAGTATATGAACGTCCTTAATTAGGTAATAATAATTAAGTTAGGGTTATCCATTATATTGAAAAAATAACTCCGATAAAAACGGAATATCACATGAATGGGATACATTTAACAGCGTTTAGTAGTTGAAATAAGAATAACTCTGATATGGAGAGAATATAATATACAATGAATACATTTAACTGCGTTTGGGAGTTAGATATACAAATATCCGTGGCGGAAATAATAACAAGGATGTTTTCTCCGTGTTGAGGTTAAAATAAAACGGAGGATATTGTGAACCTCCGTTTCGGTAGGGATTTTGTCCGAAAGTGATAAAATGCCCACCGTATTGTAGATATTCAGCTCTTTTCTCTTCATAAATCCTTCCGAATCGGAGACTCTGTATTTCACTCCGCTATATTTTTATCTGTGTAGTGTTAAAAAAAAAACTGAAATAAACTTGTTTCTGAAAATGAGGAAAATGAAATTAATGTTTTAGCGTATTTCGAACCACCTTTCAATAATGCCTGCTGCTTCTGAGGATTTGGGCATTTTTGTCCATAGAATTTTGAATGCAATAAGATGCATCCATTTTCAAAAATTTTAGTGGAAACTTTTCGGCATTTTTTACAGAAAACAATAATTTATTGTAATGTCATATCCTGCTAAGTAAAGACGACTGAAGATGAAGTGCGCCCAATGATATCAACTTGATTTTAAAAGATGCTCAAGCTATTTGAGTTATCACAATTTCATAAAATTTCATAACAAGAAAAATCCCATACCGTACCCCCTCTCTTACTAGTAATGAAGTAAATGAAGTAGTATACTTGCCTTAAGGAATCCGAGAGTAGATTTAAAACTACGGCTATCCAAAGCCATAATCGTAAACGCACTTCGTAGAATCTCTGAAGAAATTAAGGTAAAGGTAATTAAGGTATGTATTTAAAAAATATAACATCTCTATTAGATGACCATAACCTCAAGCTAGACCTCCCAAAGAATGAGTGCTCCGATCAGTCTATTATTTGATTTACCGATGTTCAATTATGGGTCCTGTGATCATTGTCTACCATCCGGCATCAATCAGTATACACGTTCTTTAATCGATTACGTTCGTCTTAAACGCTTCATTCTCTTAACGGACATACCAATTACGCGCGACCGATAAGTGGTCAGCCGAAACAACAATCGGTCTAATTAATTACTTCTTTTTCCTTTTAACACCGGCCAGCGAGGCCTCGTGCGGTTCTGTTAAAGCAGAAATAATCCTAAATGCAAGTGGTGAAACTAAAGGACGTCGGGCCAATTAAACCGGCAACCCGAACTCCAGACGTTTAAGACGATTTACGACCGTTGTCAGGGTGGTTTTTGGCAATTACCCTTCATTCTGCTGTGCGTTTTTATTTAATGATATATTTCGTTCGACCATAATTGTATAAATTAACTTGGTATATTTAAAATGCATTTATCACCAAAAGCCATCCCCTTTTATTAATTTTTCTGTCGGGTTTTAAATAATATATTGGTCTACCAGTTAATAAACGCAACCACATTCTTTGAATCTCCAGGCAATTGCAATGATTCTTTTATTATCTACCAGCGTCCATGTTTTAATTGATAGGACAAGTAATGAGGAGTAATACTTTTTGCGGCGGAAATACGTATGGGATGAGATATGCTGTCTAGAGCTATTTGTCAAGATAAAATCATTGGTGGAATTAAATTTAAACAAACTATAGTTTTATTAAGTTTTATGAGAAATATATCTGACTTGAAAAGTGAAAACTCAATATTGGAAAACATAGCCCTTTTAAATTTGTTATCATAGAAAAAAGATTGAAAATACCCAATAAAATATACTTTAATAACATAAAAATAGATACAGTGGATAAAACACAACACAGTGTAAATTACACGAGTGATTATACTTTTCTATGTGCCAGTGGCGGCTGGTACTAAAGGGCATAAGGGCACAAGGGCATCAGGGCACAATGGCACAAGGGCACGTCCCCACCCAACCACCAAGATAAACACAGAAAGAAATTCGTATGTAATTCAGTGCACTATTTTGTTTTATTATATTTACGTATTTTTATAACGATGGTATCAAAGTTTCTTTCCGCACCACAAACACTGGCGCATATGCTCCAAACTATTTTCCGGGGCACAATTTTCGATGTCCCTATTTCGAGTGTGAATCCGGGCGACTTCTCTTGTCTTCGCCATATGCGTTTAAACGTCTGATTCGGGCACAAAATTTCGTGTCTCCAGTTAACGTAGTGCATTCATTGTGACTGCATTGTTTTCGGCGCGTACCGCTCGTGTAAACTACACGAGTGATTATACTTTTCTGTAGAATAGCTAATAAACCGTGTAATGAAATATTTAACTAATTCTTTAAACTATTGAAGCTGGGAAGTGTTGGTTTTGAGAAGCACCCATGGAAAGGTTTCTTTCAGTCAAAGAAATACTCTTTCCACAATAGACGAGACAGTCAAATGAGTCATGAATCTACTGATACTGCAATCATATATATCAACAGAAGTACACTAAGTAACCTAGATTTTCTAAAACTCAAAAATGTTATAGATGCATCAACATAAGAATATATTCCTTTTGTGAAAAGAGAAATCAGAAACGTTATATAATATTTGAGACAAAATTAATTATTCTAAGTGAATTGAACTTTATAGCTAATTAGATAAGGAGAAATCTTAAAATGCTTCAGATACAGTAATAAAAAAATAAAAGAATTTGCTCAGCAAGCCGTTTTGTTCCTACCAATTAGATAAGAAGAGGTTCGATTCGCGATAGTTTTGTGGTGCCTACAGTTTCGACAATAGTAGACATGTTTTCTAAGCTTGAATGTATTAGTACAGAGACATTTCTTTAAATCAATACCTTATGAAGAACCCCAGCTTATATAATATATATTTAAGCCACTGTGGAATCACTTTTATCCAAACTTAGCCCAAATTGTCGCTAGTCTAGAAAGGGCTACATTACAAGAGAGTCTCTCTAATAATGATAGAACTATTTAGGACCAGTTACGTCCATGGTTATCCTATGCGGAGAGGTGTGACGGTGATTTTAGTCTGGTATTAGGACATATATATGTGGAATCAAAATTTTATCAACCCATTAACTAATCGTCTTTTACATCGAAGAAATAAGCAAGATTGTGGCATACTAGTCATCATAGTCATATTAGCAACTTGCATCTTACATCAATGTCAGTCTACTGGCGTTAATATGCGTACCAAATAGGTAAATCCACGGTCTTATATAGTTCGGTAAAGATTGTGAAAGGAACCTTCACCAATAAGAAATTCTGAGATATCTCTGCAGTTGGGCGTCTTACATCAATGTCACTCTACGGGCGTTAATATGCGTACCAAATAGGTAAATCCACGGTCTTATATAGTTCGGCAAAGATTGTGAAAGGAACCTTCAGCAATAAGATATTCTGAGATATCTCTGCAGTTGGGCAGTAATTTACAAATCTTTAGGACGAAAGGCACGTGTCCCCAAATGAAGTGTTGCCGCCTCTGATTTATTGGATTGTTAATGATGATCTACCCAGGAGATTGTACGATGAAGGATGCAATGTTGAAGATTACCCAACCGACCTGGTTGTAATATAAAGAGCAAGCATGATAAAATCTCATTAAATTACATGCAAATAGTGTTCAAAATCGTCAGGTGCTTGAAAGATTAAGTAAACACTGGCAAGACTGTACAGTTACACCATCCACAAATGGGAAGAACATACATTTAGAGAAATACAATTGCACACTTAGGAAATACTCATCAATCATATACAGATAAAGAACATCGCTGCCCTTGGTGCAAACAGGCTAAAGTTCTCGTATAATTTTATGGCCAGCGATCTAAGAGGGCACCTAGCAATCTTGAATAATCACTAGAAATACCAAAGCACGTAACGCTAGCTAAACCTAACTTCAAGCTTATTTTAAATCGTGAAAAATAGTATTAAAATTACCAAATTTAAAAAAAAAAAAAAGATCTTTCTAACAGGGTAAACAATATCTAGAATGAAACGAGCGGTAAGAATTAGATTATTGATTGGAATGGATGTGCCAGTGGCGGCTGGTACTAAAGGGCACAAGGGCACGTCCCCACCCAACCACCAAGATAAACACAGAAAGAAATTCGCATGTAATTCAGAGCATTATTTTGTTTTAATAAATTTACGTATTTTTATAACGATGGTATCAAAGCTTCTTTCCGCACCACTGACACTAGCGCGTATGCCAACGCTCCAAACTATTTTCCGGGGCACAATTTCTGATGTCCCTATTTCGAGTATGAATCCGGGCGACTCCGCTTGTCTTCGCCATATGCGTTTAAACGTCTCATTCGGGCACAAAATTTTGTGTTTCCAGCTTTCCAGTTAACGTCGCGCGTCGTGCATTCATTGGGACTGCATTGTTTTCGGCGCGTACCGCGCATGTGTGATTTCAAAGGCGTTTCAAAGTGACGTCTATTTTATTAATGATGGAAGTGATAATTGTGTGCAAAATCTTTTAAAAAACCTGCTATAATTTGGAGAAAATCCTTTAATTAAGAAGAAAGGACGGTCGATTCCTGATCTTGAAGTAAACTACAGCTCCACAAGTAAAACTCTAACTTACAATAGAATATTCACTAAATATATATATATGAAAAATATAAATGGATGTGCGGATGTTCACCAACACATAAACTATTTTGAGAAGATTGATGATTGAATGGTTTAAAGCATATCGAGAGGGCAAAGACACACGAAAATTCCGTTTCTCACATGAATGCATGCGTGGATTTTACTGTTCTAGACAAAGTGGACATACGCGAACAGTTAGACAGAGCTTATTTGCGACATAAAACTAAGTGCAACGAAGATGTGAAAAAAAATCGTCGTATTTTGCGCCGGTTTATTATGTGTATAAAATTTTGCTGCGGAGCTTTTGAATTGGCGTTACGAGGCCATGATGAGACATTGACATCAGAAAATCCAGGCATTTATGTAGGCCTAATCAACTTTACAGCTCAAATAGACGCTACGCTTGCAACATATACATATGAAACGTTCACAAGTGTTTAAAAGCGCCTCAAAAACTATTCAGAACGAATTGCTAGATGCAATGTTGCAAATTTACAAGCTGGGAATATAAAAAGAAATTCAATCTGCAAATTTCATTGCTTTGGTGGCCCATGACAATACAGACACCTCTAATAATCAGCAAACTATTTTAAATTCTCCTTCTGTATCTTATAACAATAAGCTAATCGCTCAAAGTTACGATGGGGCGTCCATGATGAGTGATAACACAAATGGTGTCCAAGCTATTATCAAAAGAACATTTCCACATGCACGTTATATTCACTGTTACGCGCAGCAATTTAATTTAATTATTGAACGAGCGGCACACTGCAATAAAAATGGAAAGTTTTTATTTTGTGCCCACCCTCTTTCATAACTCACGAACCACCACTGCTGTGTGTTGTTAACTGAAATTTAATACACTTACAGAAAAGCAACCAGAATTTCTTGTACTTTCTTGTAGTTTTCACTATGCGGCTGCGTCCATCTAAAATTTCTGTAATTTTATTTGTTAACGGTACACGTAAGGTATGTTTTTGTTCATTACACCGAGACGCAAAAATCTTCACAGTTTTTGTTTATCAATAAATTTAACGCATTTGGTTTATAGCCACTAGCATCGCAAAAGATTGCCGCGACTTTATCTTATATATTGCGTCGTTCGTCTTCTATTTGGCGTTTAATGGATTTTCAGAAAGTGGCTGTACACTCTTATAATGCTTCACGGACGCTTATTAACAATGGAGTTTTAAAACGTTTTACGACGAAGTTGATTAACGGTAAATGAGGGTTATATATGGGCCATTAATCAAGACATTCTAAAATATTCCTGTTATTTGATTAGTTTTCGCGCTTATTAAGGAACAATACTTGCAATAATTCATACGCATGCCGTAGTATAGTAAATACGAGGTGGATAAGCGTACATTTTTCGCTGATGATAAATATTTCAGTTTGCAAATGTTCGGTCTAGTCCCACAAGTTATCTGTAGAGGAAAACCGCGTGATAGTCTTATTCACTTAAGCCTTACTAACATCGCTAATGAAGTAAAAGCTGCTGCACTGGACCGAATCACGTCAAGTTACTATGAGAAGCCTCCTCATAGTGTATTTTATAAGAAAATGGAGCAATTTCACTTATCCTGGGAGCTATGGTTTTCTTTCCTTCATTTAGTCTGAGACAGAGGGCTTTATATCAGAATACTAGGATTTGATCTATCACAGTTTAGCTTACATCCACAACGTGCTGAAAATATCCATCCACAACATCAGCTGTGGTGCTTGTGGTGAACACCCTAGAACAATAATGCGTATTCTTTTGCCGTGTCCAGGATATGCTTCCACATTATGCGTGAAAAGACACGAATAATGCACTAAGGATGCTGCATTATCATATCCGTTATCTATATAATTTCCATGACAAGCTAATATCACTTAACGACTTTGAGCACGGGATACGAGAGATACAAGATCTTGTGGAGTTTCTCATTTAACACCACGAACAGGACAGACATGATAATGATAGAAGAAAAGGACAAAAAATGGAAAAATTTAAAGATTTAGTATTATGACTTAGACAAACTTACTCGGAATACCCTATAATCATAATACTTCTCATAATTGGCATTCTTGGCGCGATCAACCCTATTATAGGGAACTGAAAGTTTAGATGTACGCTCTTTACAGGATATAGCTTGAGATGCGATAGCGATGAAAGTGAAATTGCACTCGGGTAAAGCTGATGACGCCTGATAGATAAAAGAAACTCGAGTATCTAGTGAGGTTCCCCTTTCATTGCTTTTGCTGCTATGGTGATTCCAGCAATAGATCATGAGCCCCGCCAGGTGGCATTCTGCGGTTTTAAGATATATTACTCATTAAAAATAAATGAAGGTATTTTGACCGCTCTATCTATGTGGTGACAAAAGTCATCCAGATGCTGTTGACTGGTGATTTTGAAGCGCGACTCTATTGTAGCCGTTCAACCTCAACGGAATAAAAGATATTCTCGCAGTTGTTTGTAGGTACATAGGACACTCCAGCAAGAAATGTTGTAATGTCTCCTTATCGTGTGTGTTGCAAACAGTGCAACCATACCATCAAATAATTTTACTATAGCATCAAAATTTTCGTTTTTTTTACTTCCACAGGATGTTCTTTATTTTAGCTGAAGCTATCGCGGTTTTTTCGATAAAATATTCACAGGCTTGACTAGATACCAAAGCTCACAAAGGGAACACCCAAATACACTCCGCCAAAAAAGTATCGCATAAACTAAAAAAGGGCATTTATGAACCAAGATATTTTTATACGTTCACAAAAAGTTTGCCTCGTGTATGTGAACTATAAAAACACTAACAAAATAATGGAACTTAGCGTTTTTACTTTTTTTTTCTAAAAGAACACA
Source organism: Cetonia aurata (assembly GCA_949128085.1). Taxonomy (NCBI): domain Eukaryota; kingdom Metazoa; phylum Arthropoda; class Insecta; order Coleoptera; family Scarabaeidae; genus Cetonia; species Cetonia aurata. The sequence goes on along the minus strand of OX421886.1, from coordinate 17,998,116 downwards.
TTTAGAAAAATGCATATGTGTAAGGTTTGTTCAGTTGTTTATTGAAAGTCTTCCTATACGGACAAATTTTAAAGTGCGAAGTCAGAGTTCTGTACCAACGCTTTTAAAACTAAAATGAGCAATTTAACTTCAGAACAAGTGGCTGCTATAGTTGCTTTAATCGAATATGGACGATCTCAAGCATACGTTGCTAATTTGATTAACATCAATCAGTCAAGTGTTTCTAGAGCCGTAGCCAGATATAGGGAAACAGGCATTTACAGTAGAAGACCTGTACCAGGTCGTCCAAGATGTTCTACTCGCCAAGATGACCGCTATTTACTACTACAAGCATTACGTCGAAGACATGTAACTGCGAGACAATTGCAGAACGACTTGGCTAGAGTCAGAAATACTCGTGTGAGTACCCAAACTATTCGGAATAGGTTACGACAGAGTGGATTAAGAGCTAGAGTAGCTGTAACAGCCCCTCGTCTCACTAGAAACCACCGAGTGGCTCGCTTAAGGTTTGCCAGAGGACATGTAAATTGGAACATTAATGACTGGGCCAATATACTCTTCACAGATGAGTCGAGATTTGGTCTTTACACCTCAGATAGGCGTATCTCAGTGTACAGACGAGACGGTGGGCGCTATTCGCAGTGTAATATCAGACCTAGACCTAATTTCGCTGGTGGCTCTATTATGGTTTGGGGAGGCATCTGTTTAACAGGTCGTACAGAGTTAGTACCAGTAGACAGAGGTACACTGACTGCCCACAGGTATATAACGAACATTTTAGAAGAACATGTAGTACCATATGCGCCAATTATAGGAAACGAATTCATGTTAATGCACGATAATGCACGACCGCATGTTGCAATAATCGTCCAGGAATACCTTAACGATGTTGGTATTCCAGTTTTAGATTGGCCTGCGGTAAGTCCGGACATGAATGATCCCACAATGTTGCCCCAGCGGACCTGCATGGACTAGCAAATGCTCTCTGTGACGAGTGGGAGAATTTGGATCAGGCTTATATACGGAGGTTAATCGAATCTCTGCCAAACCGTATGCGAGCGGTCATAAGAGCCAGAGGTGGCAATACTCAGTATTAAAAGCTACTGTTATGACATTTTTCTTTCCAAAATTATAATTTCTTGTTTTAATAAAAATCTCAAGTATGAGTTCTTGTTTTTATTTGGCCTGTATTTTATTTAAACAATCATAGAAATTATATCTTAGAGCGCATTAAAGTATATTTACAACTTTATGCTACAAACAAAGATTATGCGATACTTTTATGATTCAAAACTAAATTATGCGATACTTTTTTGGCGGAGTGTATATATAATAATAATCTAATAGCATCTTTATTACCCAACTGTGTTTATATATCTACCTATACGGTTATACTTCAATAGCAGCATAGATAAAATTGATTATATAAGCAAAAATATACTAAATTTATATGATCTTCTATAATATTCCTTCAGATATATCTAAAAAAAAAAAAAACTTTCAATTAGCTATTTGTAAATTTAAAATTTATTTTCAGTAATTCCACCAACCAACAGTCAACGTATATATACTGTAATCTCCTTTATTCTAGAAGACGGCTCCCAATATTTCCTGATTTATTACATCTATCAGTTTTGCATTCCTTCACCTGGCTGTTTGATCTTTTTCCCACCCCAGTAATAGAAATACCAATTAGGGTTCGCTCTGTGTCTTGGCAGAGTCTGCAACTGATATTTTCTGCTAGGCACATTTTTTTATTACCCTTAGAGTCTTTATGTCTTTTCTGAATAGATCTTTTGCAAATTCAGTTCTATATCTCTTTAAGAACTATCTTACCGTCTTTACTCGCGTGCTTTGTCTCTTAAAAAAAATAGTGTTATGGTTAATTGGGGTCCTGACAATTATAAGGAACTGATATTCTTTAACTTGATATATATCATGAGTAACATAAATTTTTATAAGTGTACTAATCTTAATGATCTAAAAATTTTACTTGAGGGTAATATTTATACCATATTCTCAATATTTCTCGTGAAGTTCTATAAAGAACTAAAACTCATTATGCGCTTATCAACATAATGCAAATTTTAATAGGTGTAACCTATTTGTTTTCAATAATTGAATATGTACCAAAAGAAACAAGCACATTTTAAAGAGACAGATTGTATACAAACTGTAATCGAATGATTTGAATTGTATGCGTATATAATATATACCTCTTTTTACAGGATTTTAAAGAATGTATGTATAAATAACATTTAGAGAATAAGAAGAAAAAGTAAAAGTTGAAGTGTGACAAATCATACAATCGTCCTTTTTCTTTGGTTCCAGTACATTCCTTTACGCTTAGGTACAGCTTTAGTCTCATACCTGCGCATTAATTACATAGCTTGAACTATATTCATACTCAAGGTATCAGGTTCTAATTAGTTAAAAAATTCCGAACAAGTTTGAAATATAAAACGGTGTTTGTGCGGTACCTATTTTAATATGTCTAAGGTTTTATAACACCCTCACGTCAGTTATTCGTTTTGACCGCTTCTTACTGTTATTGTTGATTTTATGTGCTTATGCGTGTACGTCCATACGTATGACCGTTCAAGTGTAAGCCTCAATCGGTGTTGGTCTCATGTTTCTATTAAAACTACAGGGAACAATTGTATAGACGTTTCTGAATCAGAATATCACATTTTCATTTTATTCCTTTTTACCTCTAGTGCATTAATTGCGTTCATTACTTATACACAGTTATCTCAGAAGTGATCCTGGCGTAGAAAATCGTGGTACTCGTTAAAACCAACTAATAACCAACAGTGCAGGTATGTGTGTTGCATAGCTTTATGACTGCGTATATGTGCTTATTCATAATGTATTTAATCTAGAATTATAAAGTGAAATGCGGTACCTCAGTCGAGTGTTTGTTAAACAACTGCGTAATTTAAGGAATGCTATCTTTTATAGTTCATGAGGCTTATTGGCACTTACAGCACGTATTGTATTACACCACTGCAATTCCTGTGTTTATGTTTATAGCGGACGCCCACGAGAAATAAGGAATATTGCTATAAAAAAGCAACATTTAATCTTCTCTAAAGCTTCCAAAGGTAATTAAGAACAGTTATTGTTCCTATAAGTGTTCATTGAAAAATAATGGGTATACGGTTCCTTGCTCTTAGACTAGCCGATTTTATAATCATTTATATAATTACCATGTCAATCAAGTAGTATTGAAAATTCAACCTTTAAATGTTTTAAGGGTATCAATAATACCTACATGAACAAAAGGGAAAGTAGTAGTGATGGCCGAATGTGTCACGCCAGACATAGACAGTACTGTTTTGGAATTTATTAGTTCTTATCAGCATGCTATAGGCGAGACACAATCAACAACACTCCACCAGGCAGCTAAATGCACTGATGACATAAAGATGTAAATGAAAAAAGGTCAACGCCATCTACCCGTGAAGGTAAAATGTCTGCTAGCCTCCACATCAGATATAGCAAAGCTATCAAACAAAAGTGGAGTAGCTGCCTGGTGGAGTGTTATCGATTGTCTCTCGCTTGTGGCATACTGATAAGAACTAAGAAGTTCGAAACAGTACTGTCCATGTCTGGCGTGACACATTCGGCAATCACTGCTACCTTTCCTTTTGTGTATCTAATTTACACATTATTTAATGTGTGTGGTGCGCTCTGGTGGGCGATGGCTGTGCCTGCACTCCACTTTGCTATTTCTGATGTGGAGGCTACCAGACATCTTACGGTCACGGGTAGATGGCGTTGCACTTTCTTCAAGTACCTATATAGTTTGAAAATTTATATATTGAAGTAATTCCATGCGTACAACATTCTGTTGAATATAGTTGTCTTCTATGGCTTTCATTGGCTGAACCGATAATTCTACACCTAGTTTATTCAAGACAATAACCTTTTTGCTATGATATAATATATTCCAAACAAGTATATTGTTTATATATCAAATAAAAAAATAACAAAATATGTACTAATGTTATGCAAAAGAAAAGTTAATGAGTAAAAGGGTATTAATTCCAGGTGATATATTCCATTCACAGAAATAAATTAAAAAAAACTACATAAAACATATGTTAATGGATCCAAAATTAATTGGTAATTTTTATATTAAAAACTGTACCTCCTGTATTTTTAATATAAAAATTGCTTCATATTAATTACAGTGATAAACAGAAAAGCATTATTTAATGATTTCACACTGTAAGAAGTGCAAATTTGAAATGCGAATATCATTTGGAAAATACGTAAGTTTTCACAATCAGCGTGCTGATGAATATGAAGTTATACCTAGTTATATTATTTTTTTTTTAAGTTAACCATACACTATTGGTAAGAACAATAATTCGATAAGTTTTTTAATTAAATGTGTTTACTTTTTATCGAAAGTGGGCTAAATGGCAAATAATAACAAGGTCATTAGTTTTTAAACGTAAATTTGATCTGCGTATAAATATTTCTTGAATTTTAGTTGTTTTCTTTTTCAATTCATACAAATGAGATCTAACGATAAACGCAAACATGGTACCGTTTGTTATTTGATAAAATACGATCAACCTTTATGGTTGGAAAAGAAATTAAAACGGCACGGTACATAGCAAATATTGAAATGGCTTTATTACTATACAATTATTACCTTTAGAGACTTGTGGCCAACAATTATTTTGTACTGTCAAAGCAATTACTATTTTCCAACATTTTGTAAATTGTTGTTATATAAAATTTACATACAATCGTGTAAACCAAATGTATATTTGATAATATGTATACTACTACTAAATTAGATAATTATTATAATAATAAATTAAATATATGTTTGCGTTACGTCATCAAATTGAAAATATTAAATCCAAGACTTAGAGTGGACTTTGTTTGTCGCTTTCTTTTGAAGCTCTTCCAGGGTGGTTTTCCAACTTTAGCCATGGTAATAATAATATATACTTTATTAGACATGATTAGGATCGATGGGCTCATATTTGCCTGTTTTCATCAAGATTTTTACAAATTTATCGTATATGATATATTTTATCCTAGAAGATGCTATCTAATTTTCCTTTATCACTTAGAACGATCATATTTTAGAGCGGCTCCTGATTGCTGAACCCAGTGGGGGTAGTGGAAACTTTGTCCTTGTCAGGCATCGCAATGACGCAGACCATGAACTGGAGTTTTCTTGCTCTTGATAAAGCTCACAACCGGCGTCCTCTGCCAGGCCTATGACATGTATTTACTAATTTAGTCTATTCTTTAACAGTAGTCAACATGGTTTAACTTAGTAGGAATTCATCTTTTGTTCCAAAATGGTTCCTTTTTGCATGGTTTTATGGTTTTTGTCATCACTAACTGGACTTATTGTTTTTCCATTCGCTGACTTTGTAACTTGTGACTTGGTAATGCCAAAGGAAGGCCCAACTTAAGTAACAAGTTTCACCCTATTTGTGAACTTATCATCCAAATGGTCAGTTGTTTCAATATTTTACTCAGAAATCCTGTTGGGTTCCCAAAGATTCTGTCAATAAGCATTTTCCACCATCTTCTATTTTGGCAGTAATTATGTTCTTTTCAACATCCTTCAAGCAATTTCGCCCACAAACAAAATTAATTGGTTGCATTATTCCTAGACTTAACACAAATAAATGTCAATTTTAGAATAAAATTCCGATAAAAGTTTTAAGTTTTCAGAAATTCCATCTGTTTCTCCTTTAAAAGCGAAACGGGTAATTGCTTAAATTCTCATGCATAAATATTGTCAACCAGAACAGCCAGTATGCATGAAAGTCGTGTCGTAAGCGAATGATCTCCGTCCCTGATAAGATTTAAAATCACAACCAGAGCACAGTGTATATATATATTGTGATGTGAAATAATGCTTATTGTGTAGACGGTCGGTATCTTCTGCTCCTTTTTTCTTATTTCTCATCTAAGGAATTGCCGTATCAATACGGAAAAGGTAAGACGACGCATTAGAAATTTTGTAAATACCGGCAACAAGAGAGCCGTGCGTATAAGAGAATTCAACGGTCAACCAAATATATGTCATCGGTAAATTTATCTGCGTGTGACGATGTACAAAAGAATATAAACGTAAATCCTAACTGTTGGTTGGGTAATGAAAAGCGTAGGGTAGCGCTGTTGTTGACAATGTGTGATTTGTTGCGAGAACTTTTCAATCTTCCTTTCGTGCATTACCCGTATAAGTTCAACGCATAACACCGGGCATGTGCTGAAACGATTGTGAAATAATTAAGCGTGTGATACAGCAGATGTTCCTTTTGTGTTCGGTTTATTTATCCGCAAACACTATCATTTACATACAGCGAATAAAGGACAAATATACCGTAGGATTATATTCGATGGAAAGCGACACATTCGCAGCAGCAGATACAGGCATACATACATGACAATATTTTAATGTACATGTCGAAATCTTCGTATTTTGGTTTTGTTAATTAGCTTATGGCCATAAAACTTTCTAAGGTTGTCAGGCTATTGTTATTTTAAGGTTTTCATACAGTAGACTTACATCTTCGCATACCTATGCCACATTTGTTTACATGTACTGAAAATATTATAAACTAACTGAATACCTGCGAATACATAAACACTCTTGTAGATAACGCAGTGTTGCACATTGTAATAATCAATTAATTAAACAAATCAATTAAACATAAACAATTAACTCCTTTATATTCGTAATTTTCGACACAAATGTATGTAATAACCAGTTTTAAAGGAATAATTAGAAACGGTGATGTTGCTTCTTCGAATCACACCGTAAAGTGGTAATGGGACTATAAATTACTTGCCAGTTTTTCCGATACTACAGAATACACCGGAGTTAATGCCGGGCTGTAACCGCCGTCTGTGGAGTTCGCTTCTTTATTACAGCTTAATGGCGTCGTTTTTAACAATCCACCTTACTATGTGATTTTACGCCTCTACGTTTAGTACACTGCATAAACAAATTGAATTATTTTTTAATCGTTTCTTCTTATAGCAAAACAACAGTAAGTAAAATGTTTCGGAATTATATATATATATAACTTCTTGGTTATTTCTCGTGGTTGTAGCGGCTCTTCGGTAAGGGGAAATTAAAACATTATTTCGGACGTTTGGACAGTATATATACTGTCTTTTTCAACTATAATTTGAATCAAAAATTGTTTACATTAGTCACTTACAGATTATTTACTTAAATTAATATTTTTTATTTTGTAATTACATTTTATGAATGTTCAAACTATATTGTTAAGAAAGTATTAGTTATTTAATGAAATTACATGTAAGGGTGAAGAAACAATAAGAAATTTGGCAAAAGAAGCAAACAAACTTACCACAAATAGGCTCTATTGTAGATACATTAACACTTCCTTGTAATGAAAGTTATAAACAAAAACATATTAACGATGGTCGACAAATCAAAATAAAATATTTAAATCAAGACATAATTCTATACATTTAAACTATCTATCAATTTACTTTATCACCTACATTTTTAATGCTATTATTGTCAGTTATATTTATAAAATGAAATGAATATCAAACGAGAATGCACAAATATGCATATATCTCCGCTAGAATATTTTTAAAAAACACTGTTTTTAGCCTACATCGTCTAGTACAAAATAAAATATAATATATATGCAGCTGCTGCACCAGGTCCGGCTTTTATGCAGGAGTGGACTATGTTTATAAAAGTGAGTGGTAAATGGCAGATAAATTTTGTATTTCTGTCCGGTCATAACCGCGTTGTCGTGTTTTTTGATTTGTATCATTTCTAGAAGGCTTCTAGTTTTTGTGTTTGTTTCTCTATTTAATATATTGAGAAAGTATGTTTGGCGCTGTTGGTGTGTTTTTTTAGTGCTGTTGAGTTTTTTGCATATTTATGCCCATTTAATCTGTTAGCTATGTGTTGTGAGGTTTGGCCGATGTATACGCCGTTGCAGTCATTGCATGGTATCTTATATATTACATGGGTTTGCTTGTTTTTTGGGATTTTATCTCCAATGTTGGTGTGTAGAAATTTTAAGTTGTTATGATGAAAGGTAGCTCATAAAAATCAAATTATATTCAAATTATAGTTGAAAAAGACAGTGTATATACTGTCGAAACGTCCGAAATAATGTTTTAATTTCCCCTTACCGAAGAGCCGCTACAACCACGAAAAATAACCAAGAAGTTATATATACAGCACGGCTAAGAAATACCAATAAATTTATATATCCATATTACAATTTAATATACTGAAACATTGCTTTAAACAGTGTCGGCTTTAAAGTTATCAATTAGGAGTTATTAAATTTCTGTATATAATGTTAGAATTATATATAATATTTCTGATAAATTTAACAGAAATAATAAAAATAGCATATTAAATAAACGCCAATAAGGTAATGCCATCATTTTGTGCTAATTTTCTCTGGTGATTTATGCTATTTAGAACAAGAAAATTTTTGAGATATTGAGGGTTAACCACTTTAAGGTCGCATCAGACTTAAATTTTGTTAATTTGGCGAATAAAAAAAATGTGTACTTTCCGTTTTCGAAATTGTTAAGATATCCAAGGACTGTAGCATACATATTGCACATTATCGGTACGGGAGGGTTGACTCGTCCAGCGTGACACAGCATACTAATGATACGGGCCATAAGATCAACATTGAAAACCTCGACCTACCAAAGAATGTAACACCCCCGAGAGAATTATCCGCTTTTGAAAGTATTTATATGAAAAGAGAATCTAAAAGTAATAATTTATTATATTGTCAACAGGCCCGGCTCTACCATTCGCTGCTGATTGATTTATTAGGGTAAAATCACAGTTCTTTCGCAGTTATGTTTTATATGAGTTCGGAATTCACAAAATTCTAGCAGGTCAAAGTAGGCGGTAAAGCACTTGTAAATATAAATTTAGGGTAGGGATAATGAAGCATGTTTAGATATTTTATCGTTTCTTAGTTCATTCGGTGTTCGGTTCAAAATGGGAATCCAGGAATTTCCGAAACAATTGTCCCGAATTAATTTAAAATTGGTGTAGTGCGGAGTGATCGGATATTTTGTGTGAGATTGTTAAGGTTGCTGGCTTGATCCAACCACCAAAATTTCAAATTTTCATGATTCTCTATACCATCGTGTTGTGCTCGTTGTCTCCTGATTCGTGTTGAAACCTAATTTTGTGCTGCCAACCCTTAGGCGTAAAAAGTATTGAATTTGGAACATAATCGAAATTTAAGAGGGTAGTAGCTGTTACACTAATGATAGTACACGTTTGTTGGACTAATCATCCAGAGCTTTGTGCTGTACACAGAAAATCTTTTAGAACTACATGTGTGAATTGTCGAAGTTAAGGAATATATGGCGGCTGTTACACTAAACTCACGAACTGTAAATCGCAAAATTTTGATAAAAATTCGTAGATACCATAGAGTATTACTCAAGGACACTCTCTGTTGCAGGTTGCGGCGCAACTTCAACTTTAGGGCATGCAATTTGATTTTGAATTCGCCCCAAATTCCGTCTATCAAAAATAACTTTTAAACACTGAAAGATAGAAAAAATTTTCAACATCGAACCGTCACCGTTTACGCACCCCTTTCGACTGGTACAGCCACATTTATACAGGATGTTACAATAGGCAGGGAACGACATATATTGTGCTTATTTAAGCGAATTTCAAAAGATGATTATTATGACAATATTTCTCATCGAATACTGAACACAGAAATGATTTAAATACTTATGCAGGGTGTCCACGAAATTATGAATTTTCTCATATTTCCTTATTTAAAATAGATATATTGTTATGTCATTGCATTGTATGTTCAAACTCAGTGTAAAATTATGTCAGAAGCTCAATGTGATAGCTTTTGAGTTAAACTCGTTTATATGTAGAAATATATGATAGCAAACAATAGAAGTAAATGTATACTTCCACTAATTGTTTACACACTGTATAAACAAGGTAACGACAGATTATGACAATTTTCATTCGTCAAAAATAAAGTACTATCATTGGTAGTATTCGTGCTGTTGATGAGTATACAAAAGCAAATTATATATCGGCTGAACCAATGTTTCTCTCTTGGATTTACTTCTTACAAAACTTATAGATCGTCACCCTGATCTCGAACCGGTGCAAAACTCAACAGATCCTTCTTTTGTAGTCTGGAGTCATATTATCGTCTGCCGATGTAGATATCCTCTCGTACTTTCCTTCAGCATCTTCTAAATCGTAGGACGACGACTTCTCGTCCTCAACTGCTATTTCAATAACGCGAGGACGATCCAAATCATCAAATTGGAAACCGTCTGTAGCGATACTTGTTTCGCGAACACTTGTCAATCAATCGGACTTCTTATCGCATCCGGCAATTCTAATTCACGGAGATTATTTTATTTTCATGGTAAATGTATGAAAGTATTAACAGATGAATAATATTTGCTTGATTAATGTAAACCATGTTAGCTGCCAACACTGCAAAACGCTATGAACTAAATTTACATAAAAATTGACTTCTTATATAGATTACACCGAGCGGTATCTGTGCTTTCCAGGTCATATTGTCTTAGATAAAATAAAAACGCTGGCCAAATCTATTCATGATTATCAGAAGTATGCATTTAGTGTGTGATGTAACCTTGCACTGATTTTCAACGTACAATACGTCCACATACTAATATACAATGTATCTCACTACAATAAGAAATTGTTGGGAATAAATAGATATGAACTCAATCAAAATCAGTAAACTGATATAATTGCCAATATATAATTACTTTTCTTTTGTATATTTACAAACAGTACGAATACTAATAATGATAGTACTTTATTTTTAACGAATAAAAATTGTAATATGTCGATACTTTGTATGTACAGTATATAATATCTAAAATATCAAGAACAGTCAGTGGAAATATACATTTTCTTCCACCTGTCGCCTGTTGTGGTGTAATATATTTCTATATCAAAACGCACATAACTCGAAAGTTATCACATGTAGACATTTAGCGCTTGCTATAATGTTATATTCATTATTAACATACAAAGTAATCACATCACAATATATAGAGTATCTCATTATAATAAGGGAATATGACGAAATTCATAATTTTGTGGACATCCCTGTATAATTATTTAAGTCCCTCTGTATACAGTATTCGATGATAGATGCTTATAAACATTTTCTGAAATTCGGTCAAATAAGCACAACACATGTCGTTCCGTTGTTATTGTAAACGGTGCAGACCTACCGTCCAAACTCTTTTCCTATCCTGCACCGTTTAAAAGTTATTTTGGATAAACGAAATTTGGGCCGAATTTCACAGTCAGATTGTACCCCCTAAAGCTGAAGGTCTGCCGCAACAGAGAATATCCTTCAGTAACTCCATAGGGTCTACAAACTGATAAAGTTTCATCAAGAACTGCTGAGAAAATAATGAAACCGATACGTTTCTGTGATAATCAAAACTAAGATTGTGTTTGGTAGTTAAAAATGGAATTCACAAAATGGAATAAAAGAGATCTACACTTGTTTAGTTATCGTTTGGCATTCACCATTGCTTATATTTCTGACATTAATATCTTCTAAAATCATGCCCTAGTTGTTGGCAGAAACCCCACCCTCACGCGCATTAATTTTTATAAATAATTACTTCTACATAAAAAGTTTAATATGTCCACCAGCAAATATTTATTTCCCAGTGTTAGGCAACGATATTTTTGTGTACAACAGGAACTTTTTTAAAATTATACGTAGGGTTTAAACGATAAGCATTGCTTAGAAATATTTATTCCTGTTGGCCGTATCCCAACGAACAAAACACACCAATTTCATTCTAAGATGTATATGATATATGTAGTCGGAGATATCCAGTGAAATCTATTCGATATAGTTGACATTCGGTTTGTTTGCAGGAGGTGAACTCCTGGGGGTCTCAGACTGCCTAGAAACGCTACGGTTACCGGGACCCCATTTATAAAATCTATTACCTTTGTCATTGGAGCGCTAAACATCAAATGTAGAAATTTGAATATCGAAACGAAATATAAAGAACGTGCTGGCGGTATGAATTATCTTTCCCGTTTATGAGATAGCTTCTGCACGCACACCGAACGGTGGACGGAGAAAAAACAAAAGAGCGTGCTACATAAAACGCATTAACTATTAATTATGTCGTCCTTAAAATTAATACAGGAAAGTGTGGGTTTCTTTTGGAACGCGTATTGTAGTTGAGAAACGGAAGGTTATTTATAGCATTTAACTGCGTGGTTTCTTGTACACGAAATTAACACTAATTATTGAATACGTTTAACACTACTACGCTATCCTTTTAAGGTTCCTTTTAAGTATTTCCTCCAACTCCCGTATTATATCTATGCGCACGTGCAAACCTAAACGAGCGTACAAATTTACATCTTATTAAGTGTGTAATAACCGTTACGTTGCAGTTTTGGGAAATTATGAAACAATATACTAGTCATTTAATTGATTCTGTCCGTGAAAGCCCACGAAAAATAACGCTAGACATCCGCCTGAAAAGGAAACTCCCTACGTAGTTCGCAACATTGCAGAACTTAAACAGTGTAAAAGCTGTTGTGAATGCAGTAAGGTTATCGTATTTATTCAGCAGTTCAATCACCTTTAATATCTAATTCAAAATAGGTTATGAGATAACAATCGATGGCTATATTGAATAGTAAATTGTAACCTATTGCAACGGATAATCTTATGTAGTTTAGCGATTATATTTGTATAAAGATAAAACCATGTTGCACTTCCACGTCCATATATACCTACATACATTGCACCAAAATGGAGCTACACAGGGAGTTTACAAAACATATCAATTCAAGTCGAATTTAAGTTTTGTCTTTTGATAATTTTCGGAAAACCGAAGATTTTACGAAGAAAATGGGTATTGTTTTATGTGTTTTGATTTTTATATCCTTCTGGTAACTTATAACACAACTTTCTCCCCATTTATTCTAGACTTCTTAAATAAACGTAATATTTCAGCCTAAAAGTTCTCACAATGGGCAAGATAAAAACATTGATTTTTTTGACTTTATAGCTTTACTTTTATATTTTTTTCTCTTATAAACTTTAGCAGGCTATGTAACACCGTATCGTTGGTAGCCAACAGACTAAATTCCCTTGCCTTTATTATACAAATCCAATGAAATTAGTTTAAATACTAAAAATTATTAGGCATAAAATTTCATACCCACCTTATAATATCAAATAATATATCTACGTTTAATGGACGCCGATGAGAAACATTTCTACGTAATAAATTCTTTATTGTGCCGCATTCTAACGCATATACACTAATTTCATATTATTGAACTTTATTGTAGAGATTTCGAAATATTAACTGACGGGGTAATAACATATTTTTATTTCCTTTTGTATTTACACTTACAACAGCTATTTATCCAATTTTGGTGCTACGAAGTCGAATATTAGGACACAACTTCGTATTAATCATGTAATAAAGCCAACCGTTTTAGATGTGGTAATGAATTTTATTATCGATACATGCTTCCTTAAAAGTCATGCTTGGCCCATTTAACTTAGTTTAACTGAAATGGAAGCCAGTAAAGTTATCCATTGTGTTTTGCTCTATAATAGGTGTAAATACAGTCAGTCATAAGTGCTATTTGATGGGATACCTACCAACACAAAGTGCTTTTAATTTTCTTATCATACCGATTATATACTGGTATTAAATTATGTTTCTGGTGCATCGCCTTTAGTATCAATGAATCGTAATTTTTACTCTACATAAATATATATGTTTTAAGTGGTTATACAAAACATTATTGCTTATTTTATTTATTTCCATGCATACCCATATAACCAAAGAGGAAAGTAAGAATTGCGAAGAGAAACCCGACTTAAAAATGCATAACTAAATTTAAAGAAAGTATGGTGCGAACGATAACAATAGATACAGCATAAATAACACCTACGCACAAAAAAAGATATGTACATACATGACTGTTTTTTTATAAAGTACATTACAGAGCCGGAAAAAGAACCCGAGAAAGCTTTCAAAATATTTGTAGAAGAAGCAAACAAATTTGGACTTCAGATAAACAATGAAGAAACAAAATACATGGAAGTGGAAGTAAAAATAATAGAGCAAAATAAAAATGCCAAGTTCAAAACAGCAGCAAAAGTGTACGAATCCAAAAAAGTTACCAAGTTTGAATATCTAGGGATAACAATAATATCGAAAAACCAAGAAGTGTGGGAAATAGACAAGAGAATCTTGATGGGAAATAAAGCAGTAGGAATATTATCAAGAATTTTGAGGGCGAAAAATCTATCGAGAGCAGTTAAATTTAGAGCTTACGAGAAAATCATGAGACCAGTTGTGTTGTACGCCCGCGAATCATGGGTAATGGCAAAGAAAGACGAACAAAAATTGGACATTTGGGAATGAGAAAGTTTGAGGAAAGTATTAGGAGGTGTAAGAACAACAGAGCAAAGATGAATGGAGAGGAAGCACAAACAAAGAGGTAATGGACTTGTACAAGAAAGGAAAACAAAACCGCAAAAGGTGCAAGCCTAAATGACGAGGTGGTTAGGTCGTATCATTCGAATACCGGAGCAAATTGTTAAAAAGGTTTTATGTGAAGGAGAAGATGTGAGAAGAGGAAGACAATATATATACATATAATGCAATAGAAATAAATAAGTGGGAAGGTACAGCGGAGAACCGGAAAAGTGGAAACAAATAATGAAGAAAATAGAAGCCAAGGGACATCAAGGCCTTTAGCCTTAATATACATATACCTATTTACAGAAACAAAGGGATAGCAAGACAGACGCCCGGAATGATTCACAAACAAATATAATAACCAAGATGTTAGTAGATACTGGTAGATCAGTTTATTGTTAGATTAGAGTTGAAAGCTGCGTTACATGCAATTATTTTCACGTCGACTTTTATGATGACCCTCTTTTTTTCTTGAAGACGCTTTTTAGATTTGCTTCCTCAATTAGACTTCAATTTTTGACAGCGTAGTTTACGTAGCTATTTGCATTCAGATTTTCTAAGTCTACCTTGTCCATGTCAAGCCATCACACTGGCACAGAATATGAACTGAGGTTTTCTCTTCCTATGGCATAGACATGTCTACTTGGGGAATGATAATATTTATTGGGTAGCCATAACGTTTAAGACGCAGTTTCAAACCAGTTTATAGTCAACACTTAATTACAGAAATAATCGTTACAAGTTTTGGCTAACTGTCAGAGAAAATAGAGATGGTTGTACGCAGTTCCTGCCTACACTTCTCTGATGGAGTAATGTGTCATCGCAACTTCAGTCCATAACACTGTTGTGTCTTTACTGAAGCTAACCAAAATATTCGTTCTATGCTTCATTCTGGTATTCCAGTACTTACTTTGATATGTGTTTGTTTTACCTGCTTAACTAATCCTCCCCATGCAATTCTTTCTTTTTGCAAAGCTTGATTTTGCAATCTATTTCCTGTAAAATTGTATTCCTATACAAATGATTGCTTTACGCTCTATGTACAATTAAGAGATTTGAGTAATATTTGGTCAACATCAGTCTTAAATTCTTTGACGTCTTTTTTTAAGGTCTTTCTATTTCTCTGACACAATAAGGTATTGTGGTGAGCGCACCCATATCTTGCAAAGTTCATCTGTGGCAGTGTTGCTGGGGACCTCCAAGTTTCATTGTATGTTTTCTTACTTTTTATACAAAGAATGTAGCAACCATGGTAATCTCTTTGTTTCTTGTAATCGCCAACTTGCTCGTGGAAGCGTTTGAAGAAGAAGTCTTGGACGTAACATGTCGGCAATGCGTTTATAATAATATATGTAGCAGGTAAAACAGAATCTACAATATTTTCTAACTCCCTCAACTTATACACCAAACCATTATAGCTTAATGGAGAAAACGAGGAAGTTGGAAGTTTGTTCTTCCTGAATGTAATAGTGCAGAGGCCAAAAAATGGAGGACTATAATACGCAGTTTACACGAAAATGACGCATATCGGCAGATCTCACCATCTGATGCAAAAAAAAGAAAATGTTGTAATCCAGAGTCAAAACCATCAGTAAATCTGTTTAGCTTAAATAGTGGCATACGGCTTGGTTGATATCTAGGCTGAAGAGAAGCTGGAGATACATAATTCCTAAATGTGAATAAACTGCAAATATTAACGTTTTCCAGCAGATTTTTACAACACTAATGCTGTTCAAGGAATCATATTGAAGAAAAACTTAAGGCAATGAATTATGTAGAATTTGCAGTTCTGCGCACAGTATCACTACAGTCCGTTTACTGCTAAATGCATTTAATTTCCATTGAATGAATTACCCTACGTGTTGCATTTAGTATGTGTGTACATTGTACACATCAAGTGTTGTGTTGTGAATCCATTTATGTATCTACCCGTGATCGTGTCCCAAAGCATCAGAGGAACTGTTAGAATACAGATGGTGATGTACAGATGTCTAGATGTATACATATTCCAAAAGTCAAAGCTTTACAAGAGTATCGTTACTTTAAAATCCAAGAAAGTCAATAAATGCCCGTTCGAAGTAACCATAAAACAGTTTCTCGATTTAAATGGTGGTTGCTTTGGATTAGGTAAATTCTGAATTTCTTGTTCTGCTTTATTGTAGAGAGCTCATAAACTGTTATTATGAAAATTACCCTCCAAGTCTGGTTATCTAACTATCGAATGTAGTGTAAATAAAAACTATCAAATCCGAAATAAGGATGTAACTGTTAGATAAGTATATATTTTAAGAGTAAACTTCGCTGGTGTACCTACCATTTGTGGAATATGTACATATGTAGATAGATAAGTGTGCCGAAAATACAAGGCGCAATAAATTTAATCATTTACACGATCGGTAATTTACATAATACAACTTCGTCCAGGAAGCTATTAATAATCAAACACTACATATCGCGATTGGTACACATCAGGAGAAAATATTGGCGCCTTCCCTACCGACGTCCAATGACAAATAATTTAAACATATTTTTCTTTAGGTCAACTGCTAGACTGTAAATAAACAAACGTTGTAAAGGACGGGCGACGGCCGAACTTTTAGCAATTCCTAATATGGCGACGAGTGCTAATTGCGCGAATAAATACTGCGATGTTTGCACATAATCTTTGAAAAGTTTACAGGGAATTTGTGGCGTCAATTACATCAATTACGCACAAATTAAAAATAAAATCCTTGTATATTACTAGGAATTATATTAAAGAATATTATTGTAAAAGTTGAATGAATTTTGCTGCATATGCAAATATTTTGACAACAGATATAATAGAATAGAATAGAATAGAATAGAATATTTCTGTTATTCAATGTAATTAAAACATTACACGAACCGTCAGTAAAATAAACAAATAGATTATAATAATAAAATACAAATACTAATACAAAAGAACAGAAAAGACCAACAAGCATCCAACAAAGAGGAACATAACAAAATATTGACTTATATATAGACTTTGACAAAAAAGTGTTTAGACTTAAACTCTAGAATGAATGATGAGAACACTACACATTTGCTGTTTTTGTGCAACATGTAATATGACCCAAGATACCTTAAAAATCTGACCTGTCTAAGGTTTTTAGGGCAACTATAACCTTTTATAATGTTGCAATCACCAATTATTCTTAACTAATTCCTCAATGTTCTTTCCCCGCCATTAATTCCATTAAGAGCTCCCTCAACTGAACGCCCACTTCAATAACTATGATCAATGATCAGCAATGAAACCGAACAGTTTAGTGTTTTCGGTCGCATGTAGGTTGCGGCATTATATAATATAATATTTTATTTGAATCAGTCTGCCTACCACACAAGGTATCCTTTTTAAAATTTTGATACCCTAGGGCCCATCCGTCTCGACTTGGAATCAGCACTTTCAATGACTGACTAAAGTTTAGTTTAATGGACATAATGTCCATTGGCATTTCTAGTGACCTGCTGATTTGAGGGCCAGTGATACTGCGAGGTGTCCTATAAGGTCACCGTCTTTAAGGTTATGTATCATGCAACTTAAACCTATATGCACTGAGGATCGTCATCCTTCTAACGTCCAGGTGAAGGTATGTAAAGCTTAGTATCACCTCTTTGCTGCTGATGGCCGCTTTCAGAATCTTGATAAGATTATGTAAGGCCGATTCAGTGGATTTACCTGTTTGGTAAGAATACTGGTATCAACCGAATGACATACGTGTGAGATGCACAGTTCTAATATGGTTGTCTATTGTCTTCTCCATTGCCTTCAGCAGAAAAGACCATGGACTGATAGATCGGTAGGGTTTTGGTTCCCCCAGAGGCCTGCCACCAGCCTTTGGGGTGAGATCATTGTTTTTGTCTATTATCTATTGATTCGTTCTTTGCCGTTCTTTGTATTCTTCTGTCTTATATTAGATATCCTTCTTGTCTCACTTAGCACACTAAACAACGGTTTTAAATCTAAATAAAACCACAAAGACTTCAGGTAATTAAATTACATTAAATTTTAATTGAATCAATGGCCAACCAGGTACCCCTAGGTTTTTACCACAATTTTCTTTTGCATGGAATTTTATAGATGCTGAGAATTTGTAACAGGCGTCCGTGGAATGTATGCTATATACAAATGTACATCTTTGGTTTTCCTTTATGCACTTATTTTAACTCCACGCTATCCGTTACTAGTAACCCTTCCCAGTTTTCAGGGCTTCAGCATATTTTAGTTCATCAGATAGTATCTTATTTGTTTGAAATCAGGTGACTCCCAAGTGAGGATGTGAATCGAAACCCGTTCTATGGAAAATCTATTTTGTTTGTGGTGATTAATCGCCTTCAAAACTAGTTCTTATAATTCGTTTCAGAACCGGTTCTTGAATAGCGTCATCAAAACTGATTTCTGAAACCAATTATAACAACTAGTTTTAAAAACCGGTTCCATAATCGATTATGAAATCGGTTTTGATACCGTCTATAAAGATCGATATTTAAACTACAATTTTGAAAATCTGACCTATTAAAGTGAAAAAATATGAAAGGATCGAATTTTTATCATTTGTGAGCAAATATACTTATGGAATTAAACCAAAAATAACCCTGAGGATTGAAGAAATCACCATCGGGTTGCGGTATTCTCCAACAATTGGTTAATTGTTGATATGGTACTTTAATATTACACTTATTTAATTCTTAGTTCTAATTAAATTTTGCCCAACCACTAATGTTAAAAAGTGTCTGGTTCTGACAACAAGTAATTATTATATCCGCCGACATCTTTGGTTTCCTTCAAAATTTGCGTATTGTCGCTACTAAAGCCAATAAACCACCCTCGAATTTATAAAAATCATGTTTCTTTCTTTTCCCCAAACTCTCAATGTCCTACCAAAATAACCATAATTGCCTTAAAAACAAAAACCATAAACAATTATACGAATCAGTTTTTGCAATCGATTTTGCCTGAAAATTGGTTAACCGGTTTGAGGATAAATTCGTTAGTCAGTTTCTAATATCTGGTGAAATTCACAGTACTAACCTCAAGGTTGCTCACAGTTCATTTTGCTGCACATTACAAATAAATAACCTATTATGAAAATTGTATCATTTTATTTTTATAGTCATTTTGACGTTTACTTAAACCTAAGATGATATTTAATGGCCGAAGCTTATGTCTCTATTACGTAGCACGCGATACAACATTCGCTAGACCTTAGCAATTCATGGTATGCGCAGTTGAAAGTTAGCGCTTTATTATGAGCTCAATTAAAATATCCCTAGCATTACCGTGACGTACTTGCTCTTATAAGATTCATGTGCATTACTGAAACACGTTTAAGTATACACATATTTTATATGATTCAAATTAAATAGTTATCCACAATTCATTAGTGAATGCTTCTTACTTCTGTAAAGCTGTAAATCAGACGTACATAAATCTTCATGCTCCTATTGGAACAAAGATAATTAACATAAATCTACATCTAACAGTAATATTCTTTTATGGCTCAACTTCTGTACTGTTGACCTTGTCTATTTACTATTTATTAAATCCCGACCATAGCGCAGAGGTGATTTTATAATTCGAGACAAGCACCGCGCGTAAATAATACTTCTTATTGTTATACATTTTAGTTTTTGACAGTGCAATGAGTTGCATCTATTGTGATGCGGACATATTTATTGCTGGACGAAGGATGGAACCTTTGTTACGCGTTTTGATTGCGGCTTGCGCTCGTCACGGCCCATTAGTAACGTTTGCAACACCACCGTACGCTTCTACCTAGATCCCAGAAAAATCCAATATAATAAAAGGAACGTGCCTCCTCTGTCAAGATTTATTTATGTAGAAAATTACGGTCTCCCTATGCTTGACCATATGTATCGCTTGAAACCCATCAGTGGGAATATTGTTATGTTGGAGCATCGCGGCATATGAAACCCAATAATTCCATATTCGAGTAATTTGAGCCATTTGCTGTGCGACTACAAATAAACGATTTTTACCTGCATCACATATATACATATATAACCAATAATCTAGCTTATTATTCTTATTTCCATATTCTCTCATTAAGTGTAAACAATAATGTCTCTCCTCAATTATTTAGAACTAATTTCAAACATATTTTCTAGTACATAATAACAATTTTCGACCTCAAAATTTTGTAATAGCAACAATCAACAACATATGTGTGTATCTCAGTGTAATAAACGATTACGATTTTATCACGAGTGCGTATTTTATCTTTGAGTCGAAGTATTTTATCGAATCTATTTTTTAATGTAGATAAAATAAATATTATGAACATACATTTTACTACTTTTGTAGGAACGTGAAAAGGAGTAATCGATGTTTTCAGTGCGGCCCAATTAAATGTATCTACAATTTGTCAACACCGTTATTGATCTTATTGCTCTGCAATTAAACTGTGGGGAAGCTCTAATTAAAATAAAATGCTTCCTTTAAAAAAAAACTGTGTCACCTTACTAACTCTTTATCATTCTTTAACTTCTAACGATCTTCTAACGATGTTTACTTTCGAGGTGCAATTATGGAAATCGTTACTTATGTGGAAGTATTAATGAATACTTATAGATAGTGTTATGTACTTGACTGTTGAAAATCAGAAAGACCTGAGACCCATAATTTGGTTAACTAAAGTATTAAAATCACACCCAAATAAATATGTACTCTTTATATAGTCAAATCTTTACTTATGCTAGAATGAATTTAGTTTACGTTCCTTATATGCTATGGATTGTTCAAATTAATTAATTATACTTCACTTCTCAACAATTGAAGTGAATGTTTGGCTTTTACAGATATCAATAATTAGTATTCTGTAGAACAAAACATATTTTGGAACATTGACCGTGAATTTGATAACCAACTTTAGAAAAGTGAAACTTTCTATAAAGAAAATGTTGCAGTATACTGTTTGTAGTAACAATAGTTAAAATAGTTCAAATCTGCAGTCTTTGAAATCATTTGAAGTTGCTTGTAGTACATTTTGTTTCATTTGTAGTTTAATCGCTAACAAATACCAATAATTTAAACAAATTGCTCAGGAGCAAAGCCAATAATTGAGATACCACAAATGTGCTCGCGCACTCCTCTTTAAAATCGTTTGCAATTGTTGTACCGCTTTGCATGTCAAACTGAAACTTAAAATCGTCGGTCAAAAGTGCGTTCCGAGAATTTGTCGATTTCCGAAACAATTTTCCCGAATTAATAAAATTGTAGAGGGCGGAGTGATCGGATATCTTATGTGTCATTGCATATCTTTGAATACGTTGTATTACTTAAACTATTTCGTGATTTCATTTCTAGTAAATGTTGTAGGCACTGAACGTTCAAATTTCAGAAAGTCATGAATTCCTTAAGATTTCATTTTTTCCCCTATATATGCTTAAATTGGCAGCGTAAGTGAATACTAGGTAGATAAGATGAAAATGAAATGCGAAATGGATTTTAGGTTTTTTATCCTAACATTTTTTTTCAAAAAAATAATTTCATTGCCTTCTAGAAACATGAAAATATACTCCCAAAGTTAGTTAAGATCAATTTGTTTTAGTTAACTATATTGTACCGTTTTATTACTGTTTAAAAACAATTTGCTTCTATGTTCTGGAATATTACTAATGCAACTAAAACATAAAAATTGAAATATACAGAGACCCAAACAACGGCTACGTCCTGTAGGGACGATCCAATAACATAACAGTTCTCAAAATCACCAAAATAACAAACCAAAAATCATTAACTTGCCCAATTTAAGTAAAACAGAATTGAGAAAGCTAGCACGATTTTATTGCCACCCGAAAAAGGACCAAAGCAAATTTAATAGCTATATGACTGTTTGTCGTGTCATTTCATTAAAATCATATTTACACATCATATAATATAATAGGTTGTATTATAAATACTATATATTGCATCAATTTTATTTAATGACAATAAACCACAATAGCTTTTTGTTTTTATGTTACAAATAAAATTTTCTTACTTACCTTTCCGCATTCTGCATTGAATTGCAATTATTATCCATATCTATATTCTCTTACAAAGTTTGAAGCTTAATGCGTCGTATCTTGAAACGTAAAATGTCTACGAAGGAAGTGGGACTTCACTCCAGGATGACTTCAGGCTCCAAAGGTTTCATAACAAAGACTCTTACTATATTTATCTGCAATTTCTGTATACGGGTGCTTCTCACTTAAGGATCGAATGGTAGGACCGCACCATGCTTATTAAGTAAAAACGTATTGTAGTTCAACTTACTGTAGGCACGTATTTTCCATAGTATGTATGGGGTTTGGTTATTTATTTGTCTACTTGATTTTTAGCGAAATAGTCAAGTGTATACTGAGGTTAGGTAGCTAAATAAAAGTCGTTAATAATGTTTATGTGATGTTTTTCTTTATTTTTGCTTTTTCTTTAATATTTTGGAATGTTTATATTAAGGACACTGCCTAGCATGGCACAGATCTTATAACACAGTGAGGATTCTGTATTCGTGTTCGATATTAGCTAATAAATAACAAATATATAAATATGTACATACCACATTATTAAGTAATATCAGGAACACAGAAAGCTCGTTTTTTATTTGGTAAATTAAATATTGCAATTATATTGCCTAACCATTAAAACATGATCATATAAATTAGACACCATTTTTTATAATAATTATCATATCTATCTATATATATATTATATATAAATACACAGGTAAAAAAATATCAAAAAGCGTAAAAAATGTAATTATTGGTTTTGGTGTCTAAACGTATTCATAAAATAAATAACTAATATACAGAGTTAATACATGAATTTTTAAATAAAAACCCCACGGGGGTCAATTTGTACACATAATAGAATACATTTAGCATTTTTATAAATAATTCTTCACATTAGTCCATTTTATATCGAATAATATAAATACTGACACTTGCTACACTGGGTTTAAGCACTGGTTTCCCTTTAAGCTCGTTCACTAGATTATTGTTATCTGTTTTAGGTAATTTCTAATTGTTTAGTTCCTCCAACAGATGTTTCGTATTGTTTGTGATTGTTTACGGTGGCGCCCTTTGATGAGATTATTACAGAAGTTGTCTTCCACGTTATCGCATTCGGATTTGTCCGACTGCCTTATAAATAGATCGTTCAAGCGTGGCTTGGATTTGTGCGTGGGTCGCATCAATTTCCCATTTTTGGAAAACTTTAAGGCATAGCTTGCATCTCGATTAAATTCGACGATATACTGCACTCGGTAATCTTTCGGCTCTTCTAGAAACAAGCACAGTTCCTCTGGCTTCAGATTTTTCTGTAAAGGGAAGCTGAAGTTAATCTCATTGATAATTCACGGAAAGGCGAATCTCTGCTTTTAACGTACCTTAGCGACGAAACGGTGCTTTTTCTTATTCATCAGGCAAATGAATTGCTTCGCAGCAGGATCAAAGATGAAGAATTTCGAGGATTTACGATGATCTAGTTGATCCGAAGGTTTCATATACACCGTAATAGTATATAATGTATCTGAAAAGAAATAAAAGAAAATGTTAACATATTGTAAATAATATAATGATCTTTTAACATGAAGAATACACGCATTATGTTGTATCACAAAAGAACAAAAAGAAATTTAATTGAAATTCAAAAACTTTCCCACTCCAACTATGACTTGATGGGTTAACTAATTTCGGCTACACATTGTTATCATCAGAGCCACAGTTAAAATAGAAGACTTAACAAGGTATATCAAATTACATATTAAAAAACCAAGATTTGCATAGCAATCAGTGAGAAAGGGAAATTTTTATGAGCGAATTATCCTATTTTGACCGTACAAATTCAATAATTCCTTTTTGGCACTGATTGCCTTGCAACCTTCGGTTTTTTAATAAGTGTATATTATTATAAACTTGTCTTCTTTTTTAACTGAAACTTATATCATTAAAAATTTGTATGGAAATATTTTTTACTTTTGGTGCTATTTTTCATTAAACTTTATCCAATTTGGACGTAACTACGCAAAAAGTTTCAGGATATATTCAGTATTTGGGAAGTTTATAGTTTCTGACATATACGATGCTAAGAAAAATTACATTAGAACTTACTTATAATTAGCAAAAACACTTACGTTTCTCATGGACGATCCCTACGGTACCATTAATTACAGCTAGATACCCGTGCGTCAATGGATGGTGGAAGGCATATGCTCTGACGGATTTCGCGATGCACGCGCTTTCTGATTTAACTGACGTCAACAGGAACTGAAACAATGAAAGTGAAATCGTCAATGAAAAATTACATTGGATTCAAATGTAGAAATATAAACAATTTGATTTGACATTAGATATTTTTTTGACGTATTTGCAACATAAAGAAAAACTTTCACACACTTATCTAGATTCTAGATATGTAATTATTCTAACAATAAGTATACGTATATTGAAATATTGAGGCACGTCTAATGAAGAAGTTTAACTGGCTACCTCTACATGTGTAACCTAAGTGTCTTGTACCCGCAAGAAATTGCATAATTCCCATGTCCATACCTTTATGCTTTTGTTAACAACTTGTCAACACAACAAACATTTACATTTGATGTAATGAAATTGACCCCATACTTTGTCTTCTTCTGTTCACTTAAAGTTTTCTATATGCTAATCTACAAGAATTCCAAGCCACTTTAAAGAATTCAGAACTTCTTCAGAAGTTCGACTCAATTTAATTTGCAAAATCAAGTTCTTTTATGGCAAAGGATTATTGGAATTGAACAAGTAATGAAAGCAACCTAGCATCAACAATATCACAAAAGCAGGTCTGTCTGCTATTATTCTCTTGAAACCGTATGAATTATCGTCCAAGATACTCTGATTATGTAAAGAACACAAAATCTTAAAAATAACATCAGGTTATTAATCAGATCTCTTAATTGCACATAGTACAAAAAAAAATCAATCAATAAAATGTGGTTTCTAAAGCCATTATTGATAAGATCTGACAAATATAGGAATTCAACGCATTTGCACTATGATTAAAGACAAATCAAGTAGGTATTGACAAAGAAAGTAGGGATATGATTTTACAGCAAATAAATCAACACGGCAGTATTTAACCTGAGATTGCTACAACACATTACTACGTCGAAGTATAGAAACGGACTGACTTAAGTAAAACCGTTGCTACAAGCATAACTTGACACTTAAAGTGATTAGTTATGTATGTGATCATTCCAAACTGGTTTAACACGGCGTAACATTGAGATAGGGGGCTTCCCAAAGCTTTCCATTGCAACTAGTCTTTCCTTCAGCATTAACAGAAAGTATCTCAGAAGTAACAAAGAATGGATGCACATCAAATCTAAAGAATGACATAAGGAGACACCAAGCAAACACAAGCAAAACAGCTCTGCAAATAATCAACGCAGATATCTGAGTCCACAAAGGACCTGGTGGATGAAAACAGGAAGATTGTTAAGGTAATAGTATAACTACTGACCATTAACTGCAAGTAAACAATTGCGCGCAATGAGTTGGACACAAGACGCCAGTTAGAAATTTTCGCTAGACGACGCGCCTGTCCATATTTGCCACAATTTTGGTGCGCGTTTGGCAAAGTTTCATAGTGTGGGCAAAGAAAACACAAAAGCAAATAGTAGTTACATAACGAGCAGCTCATAAAGACAGTCGATTTAATTAAGAAAGTAAAATCAAATATCTATAATAGACCTGGAAAACCGCGTTGGGAACATGCATAGATGTCGAAACTTATAGGATGTTACACGGTACACATTGGTAACAACGTAGCAATAAAGGAAATTATCCAGAATAGTCCTTTATACAAGGAATGTTGGTTAAAGTGATTGAGAAGGTGGTGCACATTTTTGCGGTGACAAAATGGATAAACCCTTGACCATTCCGTTTTTAACGATATCATTCTTTTTGCTCATCTTGCAATTTAGCTTCTTGTAATCTTTCTTAGCCAGGCATGATGTTTATTTCTGGAAAAAGAAGAAAAACGCCTTTTTCCATAATATCTTGTCGTATATTACCTAAATTCCAATAGCATAAAAGATTTGGTTGAATTAAGATTAAGAACTTCTTTAAATTTGCCTTTATGGATAGGTTTCAGTAGCTGGTATGGTGAAATCAATCACGGTATATTTACAGGGTATCACTAGAAATAAAACGATCTCGTGCTTCCAGTGTTAATTTTCAAATAGCTTTATGACCGGACAGGCCTGTCACGGTAGTAGACTAATGTCGTTGCCTTCCTCCAAACGAATACCTATCACAGATATTAACGTCGAGTATTCCCGAAATGGTAACGCGACTATATTTTATCTATAAATTTACGCCGCTATGAACACATACCAGCCGAAAGAATTACGCAACAGTGTACCTCTTTACATAACAATAAATAAGCTAAGGAACGACGCGCATAAGAGAAAAAGCTCTCTCTCGATGCTCGATGTTCATTAATATTTAAAATATCTTAAAAATTACAAATTTAGATGCACCGATACGCTGGCGCCTGATCTACCCACGTACTTGTCGAATACGGGAGAAACCTTTTCTCTGTATACAGTCGGACAAGCCGAAAAAGTTGGCCAGAACTATTGGTATTTCGATCCCGTGCTATTAATTTGTTCGTTGATCAATTAATTGTTCGCATCTGCCATATGTGTATCGATTTTGCTATCACTTTAGAGACTGCACTGCGTGTTTTCCCAGTTTGCACAATGGCGATGCCAGCTCGTTTAATAGAGACATCGAACGTTCATGCTGGAGATGTGTCAATTAAGCGAATACTCGTAATCAGATCTTGTTCGCGATGCAGAAACATTAGTTGAGTTACACTCCGTCAGTTATCCACTTGCCATTCTTGTGTCAACCATTATTCGTTGCAGATCTGATGATAAACAGGCAGCATTTGCGATATGTTAATTTGGGATAGCCGTTACACACCACGCTGCATTTCTCGCGAGTTACCGTGACTTGTAAATGTAGAGGTACGATCTTATTAAAAAATCCGTACTTCAGGAAACAGTATACTTATATTCAACATTGCCAGGTTGAAGTGAAGTCAAGCAAGACAGGAGCTGAAGTTAATGCAATTTACACATATGTAGATACATTTATCATTGGTTT
The DNA here is from genome assembly GCA_949128085.1 of Cetonia aurata. Lineage (NCBI taxonomy): Eukaryota > Metazoa > Arthropoda > Insecta > Coleoptera > Scarabaeidae > Cetonia > Cetonia aurata. The sequence continues at coordinate 17,970,405 of OX421886.1, read as the reverse complement.
GGTAAAAAGTAGTATTTCTTAAAAACTACACGGAAATTTCTGCAGGCTGTATAAGTTCCATTGTTATATTTTTTATTGTTGTGTTTGGTGCACTTATATCTAATGCATCTTGGTACTTATATTCATATCGAAAGATCGACGTTTCTGGAGTCAATCGAAGAAGTATGTTTTGGTGTATCTGTAGGAAAAAAAATGCAACAAAAAGCTTCTATTAAATCTTGCTTTAGGAACGAAAGAAAATTCTGCAATACTCTGAGAATATTAAATGTTACCAATTGAAGCTTTTATTTCCATAAAAAGGAAAGCATTTATAATTCGCTCGAAGAGAAGCCTGGAGATGGCGTTGTCCCAGAAGTTTCACAACAACATTAATCGACGTCAACGTCAGGATTGTCAAGAAAATAATGATGAAAATCGCTCAGAGTGGCCACTGATGATTTTTGCATATCGCTTCAGTTATGTCAAGTTATGTTTTTTTAATCTTGCGCATGAAAAATAGAAGTAAAAGGTAAGGTTCGTTTCAAAATTGTGAAATTTCGATTAAAAGCAGTGCAAAACGAATATTGCTCAAACTTGGTTGAATGAAGTAAATGGTGATCCAAGTTACAGCTGGGAAGGAAGCATGGATGTGTAGGTAAGGGGTCAAAAGTAAGACCTAGTCGTTCAATGGAAGAGCCATGACCAAAAGCGTTTGTCAAGTTCAATCGAATGTGAAAGGAACTGCATGGAAGTCTCAACCCCTTCAGACGGGTGTCCATTGTAATGGATGCTTCATGTATGACCCAATATCTATTAAACTTTTAATGCAAGGGTAGCCAACTCTTTGTACATAAATAGTTTCTATGTAAATAATGCAAAATTTACGTTTAGAAGCGTTAAACCGTTTATGTAAAGCTATTTCAAGAAATGTCCGTATTTGTGATAAAATAATTCAAAGAAGTTATACCACGATAATGCATATACTTGTATACATGTTTATTTTTTTTACTAAAAGCAATAGTTGGAAATATCGAAACACAACTTTACTTTAGACAAATATCACTGCTATGAAAACCAGCAAACTGAGGAAAGGTTAACGATAGAAATCGTGATTATAATTATATAATTCAATATATCACCGATATTTTGCCCACATTTGGAAAGATAATTGCCTTCCACACCTAAGTGCTGCGAATATTGAAAAGATGATATTCAAAAATCCATTATAGGAGCTGCTTTAAATACCACAATATCAATATAAACAAATAAATTGATTATTCTTGTAAGAAAAACTAAAATTTTGCGTTAGTTATTTTTGACCATACCTAATAGTAATTTAAATAGAAAATTTTCAATGCTAAGCACAATTGAAAACACAATATTTGACACCACTTTTTTTGATACAACACCTCACGCTTTATTTCAAATATATGTATATTGTTTTATAATGCATTTGTTACAGATTCCTACGTTCTCTGCATATGACTTGTTTAATACGCCATACTTGAAGCAACCTCCGCATGTATTTAAGGAAAATCCAAAATTAATGGCAAAATAATATTGCTGTGGAATTACAGGTAAGCAGATATATTTAAATATTGTATTTAACACCTGTAGACAATACTTTTATTTCTTGAGCCAATTTATAGAAATATTGTATTTTTTTTTGCTCCTCTTTGCATTTTCATGGATTATTTATCGACGCTATGCTTATGGTAATTGTTTGGTTACATTTTCCTGACCTATACTAACGAATTTGAATTGTACAATGCATACTTTGTTTAGACATTGTTTATATTCGTGCGGTTACTGTTTGATTATAATATTTAGTTTGGCTACTTTACAAGATGTTGACACTTTTAAATTTAATAATATTATCCGACTACAATCACTAAACCAAACTTTCCACATAACTGATTTACAAATAACCTATTTATCAAGAGGATGTACTTTCTTACAAATAATTTATATAATTTACTGTGTTTGCATAATTCGTTTACATCATACATACTGATTTCTTCATAATGTAAATTATTAAACCATAACTAATCAATTTCGTGTGTGGTCACGATTTTCTTTTGTCACCGACTTCGACTTTATATTGTTAACGTGCCAAGATATTTTTAGGTTTTTGACACAGTTAAACACTGCGATATCACGAATCCAATTTCCTTGTCAAATCCTCTATATTATCTACTTTTTGTTTGGCTAGAACATGAGAAACTATTTGATTATGCAAACATTTTATTCGGATGATTTCGGAACGATTCTTAAAAGGTTCCATTAAAAGATAAAAAAATAAAAACTAGAACACAATGAAAAATGTAGGTTTTGCTCCACATAAATATTTTTTTATACGTGTCAGCAAAACGTAAAGTTTATTTGTTAAGTTTGTTTCTTTGATATATTTTAAAGGCTCTAATGAATGGCGTTTTTATAATTGCAAAAACTCGAACGCAAATTATTATGTTCACACCGTTTCTATTCGGCAGTTATCTTCCAATTTCTGGACTTTTATAGGGTATCTCCGCAATTGTTAGTGCTATCAAAAGAGTAATATAGGTGTCATGTACTCTGTTTACTTAAAATGGTAAAATCAAAATTTGAAGATTTTCTCTCGCCTAAGAGATGTAGGGAAAAATCAAAAAATTGTCAATTTCAAAATTACCTTAGTTAAAAAGATACAGAAAAATATTTTATACAAAAGTTTCTTTATATTGATTGTTGAATAATCTGCCGTTTTCAGAATAAGTATACGGGGTCAAGTAAAAAAGTTATCGGACCTGAACTATATTTTAATGCAACATTCTGTATATTTTAATCTAAAAAGAGAGCATTTTAAATTCTCTTTTCAAAAATATAACACACCATGGATGATATTGGTTTCCTAGGCGATTTATTTAAACTTTATTACTTTAAACCACAGTATCCCTTAAAGGAACGAACATTTTCAAATTTTGATTTTACTTTTTAAGTTTGATCCAAAAAGGGGACATGACACCTATATTACTCTTTTGATAGCACTAACAATTACTTAGATACCCTATAAAAGTGTCGAAAATAGGACAACTGTACACAAACGAAGTGTATCTTATAAACTGCACAGTCTAATGTATGTTTCTATGAATTTCATTGTTAATTTTAATTTTATTACTGTGGGGGTATTTTTCCATTGTTGCAAAATAAGACGTCAGACGTGACACTAGATTAAATAAAAACACATAAAAGGAATTTGTTACAAATATTACTTGAACTATAAAACTTTGAGGAATGTAAACAATAAAGTCTCTTATCTATTAAAATATGTGTGAAATGCTAAACAAGTGATCTAATTTGTATACGACATGCTGTCTCATTGTATGAACCTATTGAGGGGATTTTGGCACTTAGGTTTGAAATTGCTTATAATTCCTTTTACTACACTAGAAACACCCTTCATGAATTTAATAACTTAAGACCGGCTTTTTGTGGCAAACGTACTAAATTAATTTTTGAAAATACCGAATCTGTTCCAAGCAAATGAAGTAAGAATTTAAAAGGTGATTATTTTATGATTAAAATACGATAAATTATAAGAAAACCACCATTGCAAATATGATTGCTTTCCCTGTCGGATGGATTCCGCAAGATTCAAACACAAGCAGCAGATTATTGCTTCTGGAAAGTCGTTTCTTCGAGCACTCATGTTCCTTTTTCTCAAAATAACAACCGCAGAAACGCCATTCTAAGCGCCTAAATTCCCTTAAAGGATGTAATACAGCGTTTGTATTGTGTACTTGTTACTTACCATTATTATAAATATTACTTTTATAGCTGATCCTAGAAGTTGCAGTATCCTGTAACAAAAAAATATATATATTGGCTTTTGCTATTGAGAGAAAGTAGTGACTGACATTTTATGAGTACGAAACAAATAAATAGTAGTTAAAAATACTAAATTTAAATTTTTTTGAAATTAATGTTTGATGCAGAACTTTTAATTAATATATATTTTGGTAGATGTACGATATACCAGTAAGTTACTCGATTGTGATTCGCAAAGAATGTTAGTGATTTGAAAGAATATCATATTGACAATAAGTATGTAGGCAGGCTATGTAGCAATAAACCTCAGTGTATAATTAACCTGTTATTAATCACATTGTTCAAACAAATGCTTGAATATGCCTGGAATGCGGAGAGATAATGAATATTACGTTTGTTTTGTAACACATAATAAATACACGCACACAACTGGAGAAAATAAAAATGTGATTTAAAATACTATGGAGCAACAAATCGTCGCTATTGCGTTATTTTGAATTTTATACGCTTGGAATGTATGGAAACAATAGAAGCCATAAGTCAAATTTATCAATACGACTAAAGACTAATGTACGGGATCGGTCATTTTATGCGGCGGTTCGAAAAATGGCGTTATTCACTTGTATAAACAGAAATCAGCATCATTTTTGTCTTGTATAATAGCGGAACTATGTGGAATAAAGCAAATTTTGTTATAAACGTGGGTAACTGTTTGCAGCTATGGCCATACACCTACGTACTCTATTGGGGTATCATAAAAAGGCAGAGAAAAAAAGACGAACTTTCGAAACTATCAAAATATCTAGGATTGTAGGGAAATTTGAAGCAAAGGCATTTGAGACAGACGAAAGATCAACTGTTCGAAAATGTCAAAGGAAAAACCGAGGACCGGAAATCGTAGGACGAATACGGGAGCATTTTGAAGCTCAACTTACAGCATCCACCTCAAAAGCAGCCTAAGAACTTGCTACACTAAGGCGTACACCAAAGCAATGTCTAAAGATAAAACCATATATAATTCAGATTAACTTGACAGATCTATCCGACTGTGTGAACAAACAAAATTGGAGACATTAGAGGACAGAAAATCCACATCTAGCAATTGTTCGTCCACTTCACCTCCAACGACTGATTATATGATGTGCTATCTCGTCGCCAGAAAATATCGCCCCTTTGGTTTTCAATAGACTTCGCAAATATATTATAAAATGTTTGAAGAGCCCTTTGTTCCTGTGCCTCATGGATTAAGTATGGTCAAGAATGAATTGCTTATGCAATATGGACCTAGTTAGAATTGTAGTGCATTAGTTTTCCAATTTTTAGAAGAACATTTCGTACTTGACGCCCCAGAGTTTAGAGGCGGAGGGATACCATGGTCATCACCTAGTCTTGATCTAAAGTCCTTGGGGGGTCATTAAAAGATACAGTTTATTGCGATTCTCTACAAACCCTGAATAACCTTGAAATAACGATACGGTGACGAATAGAAGCTATTACGCTGGCCTTACTTCAAACAGTTAGTGGAGAATTTGAGGGCAATCTGCGATATGTCATTTGCAGTAGAGACTCTCATTTCGGAAACGTAGTTTATTGAACCGCAGATGTTTAATTGCAGATATTTTGTAATTTAATGTTTTGCATTTTTAACATGAATTCATAAATCCCCGTTTTAAATGACTAACCCTGTATATTTCTTGCAAAAGTGCAAAACACTAAGTACATGAAATTTTAATCAGAAATGAATGAAATAATCACGAATTTATTGGCCTTTCTCCATTTTAGCTGTGTTGAAATAGTGGAGCAAATATTTGGTTTGATTGCTAATAAAATCTCAGATAATGATGGAAGAAATGAAGCCATAAAGATCCTTTCGCCGTTAATTGAGCAATAAAAATCCGCCGAATTCTTATTTAATTCGATGAAAAGGTTCAATGCCAATGACAAAAAGAGGTTAAGTTTCCGTTTGCTGATAGACACATAAAAACAAAACCAGTTTATTCTTGTACTGACTAAAAATTATGGATGGGATTTTACGATTATTTTTTTTTTTAAACAAATTAGGACTCAGTGAATATTTCTGTGAAAATAAGATTCACTTTCAAGATGCTTAATATTAATTTCTTAGATAATTTCTTATCAATACTAGTAGTTAAAACTACTAACAATAAGTTTTGAATTTTATGGCAGTCCATAATAATATTTATAAGCTATAATTTCAACCAATTTTAGACCGGTGAACAGAAGCTGAAGAAGTGGGATTACCCTAAAAAGGTCGGGCAGTTCTGTTTTTAACTTTCTTTTGGTGATTGTTTATCTTTTTTTGTCGATCCTAGGAATCAAAATTTCGTACAGTATCGTACTTACTAGTTGTTTTTGCAAATGTAAATAGCAAGGCAACTCTGAAGCTATTAATAAGATTTTTTTGAGGTTTTTGCCACTTAAAATGAATATAACTCTATAGTATATTTTAGCGTAAAGTCTTTATAATCAATCTTGTAGTAAATAGACTACATATTTGGCTTCCATTTAACATTTAACCACCGAAATACCAAATGGTGGTAGTTGATGGTGGACACTATCTGGACAATTTTACATTTTCTTTAGAGCATATTAAAAAAAATTATAGGATCATATCTGTAAAAAAATTTCATACAAAAACCATTATAAACTTTAAAAATTGGAGGCCAAAATATTATAAGCTCCACTGCATATTTAATCAAACAAAAATGGAGAAAAATAGAATTTCCATAGTTCAGTTCTCAGTGTCCAAGTTTCACTTCTTAGTGTTTGAAGACGATAATGTGGTCACAGCCTCCGAATATGTAAAAGTTTTTTATGGTACACTTTCGCCGATTAGAACAGCTTCGAACGTCCAGATCAGACCTTAAACTTCCAACGGAAAAAGCGTACAAGGGTACATTAGCTATAGGAGCTGTGAAACTGGACAATCTGAAAACGCTAGGTTGACGTAGAACATAAGGAATATTGCCGTGACATTCTACGAAAGAACCCTCAAAAAGGCGAAATAGTCAGAAAGACCAAAAACTTAAATTGTAAGATAAAGTTTGTGAACTTAATTACCCATAAGGAATTTATGAATTTAAAATATCCCCTTTATTGCAGAAATAAATCATGTGCACTTTTTTTTCAATTTTTCAATGTGATTTTAGAGGCATAAATAAAAAAATTATGCCCTTCCTTTTTCATAACTCGTGTGGAATATGGTTCAGGCCTGTAGAAAATTATAAGTTACATGTTCCATCAATTTGGATCACTAAACGTTTCTTTCATTTCTTGAACAGTTTACAAAGTATCACTTAGCCTGTTTTAACAATAAACGATTTAATTGGTATTAATAAACGTATTATTGCACTAGATTCTAAGATTTTTAGAAATATTGGCCAAAATAATTCATCTGGAACAACGACTTTGTAGCACCAATTTTATACAATATAAACTAAAAAGCACCAATGTTGCTTTACATAAATAACATTTTTTTTTTAGGTTAACACATATTTTTCCAATTTAAAACATTATCTAATATGCTTTAAAACATTTATGCTGATGTTCCTTAGCAGTTACTATATCATAATATATTTTACCACGTCTTACCACAATTTTTCAATGAAGGCAATTTTATTCCGCCGATAATTTGTCGAACCGATTTGACAAATATTTCAATATTTAAAGAAAACTTCTGGATTGCATTTTTAATTGAAACGTGTTGAAAATTATTCAGAAACACACACGTAAATTAAACCGGTTAAAAAATATCTTTATTTCGTTTTTGGAAAAGATAGTTTTGGTACTACGGTTAAACTGAAACCTTACTAAGTTTAATATTCTTTGGTGGCGTTTTAAATAACAAAAAGTTATAGCATTTATTTGGAACTTTCAGAACGCTCTGTATGTGCAAAACTTTGTACGAACCTATTAGGAATCCATTCCATAATTTCTATAAGTATCACATGTGATAGTTCCGTAAGTAACGCTGGAGCACAACAAAATATTCACTCGCGCTAACATCACTCCACGACTGCAACAAGTAGCGAGATAGTCTGATGCTGGGCGAAAATTTTCGAAATAAAGTCCACGACGTAAGCAGCAATCTAAATACCGCAAAATATTAACAATCATCTAATAAAAAAAGACGCCGCCAATACAAGTGGATGCGGACGCCAAAATCCCGACTACAGTGAAGTAGAGAATGTGGAAAAAAACTGGCGACCTGAAGACCATCACGACCAAGAGCTCTCCTTCCCGATTAAAGTGTTTTATTTCTGATCGCTTGCCTGCATACATATAAACACATATATTACGTTTGTAAAGTTGTAGGCAGTTGCATTCTCTCATTTATATAAACAGGTACAAAAATAATAAATACTACCAAATTTCATATGTTTACAATCCAGTGCAATACCGTGGAAAAAATCGCCTCTGATCAATTTTGTTCCGTGTGTATATTTTTTCTGAACCGTACGAACACTTCCTACACAGGCACCGTCTTTTTAAAGTTTTACCCAACTGTAATCAAATTAATTAACCGCCGACTTATACCGCAACTATACCTGTCTAAATATATACCCCGCCGTATTTGATAGCTTTTCTGGGTAATGTTCGGAACATCGAATTTCGTAACTGCTTAATTTACTCCCATATACTAATAGAGAAGTTCAAATAACAGCCCAATATTTTGCTTGTCACAGAATACGTTTGTGTAATTAAACGGTAGTATCTTTAAATCTAAACATTCTTGTCAATTATTATAAACATTTCTTTATATAAAATAACAACAAAGGCTTTGTCTTCAGTGCCATAACATTCTAAGCAGCGAGAACCTTTTAAATCGATGTTACCTTAAAATTGGTTTTACGATTATCTTTATGCTGCTCCAAATCTTCCTTTCAGGTAATATCCACGCGTAAACAAACACAGTAGAGCTTGGGAATTTATAGATCAATAGACGAAGCTAATTGAAGGAAATTAAAAAGATTAATGTGTTTAAAAGTATTGCTGTAAGTGAACATTATTACTTGAAGAGTACACGAATTCTGTGGCAATACTAAGCTAAATTTAAACGGCCTACTACAGTTCATTTCAATTAACACTTGTTTGCCGTCAAAACAGGCATCTACAAATAAACCACCCTCTCCTTGACTTATATACAATATTAAGCTAATGATGACATCAAAAAAATGCCGCCCTTCGGGGTTATCCTAAAACAAAAACCCAATTTACTTGGACTTTTGCGAAACGCTAAAAAATTAAGTTAATCGAGTCATCAGACGCCACGTCCAATAAGACTATGTGGAACGATTAAAGAGACTTAATCTTGGTGTTACCTCTGATAACTTTATTCTGGCTATTATTAGTGATGCAGATACTTTTGCTTTTTAGTGATTCCTTCTTCGTTTTCCTACTGAAAATTTGAATCAATATAAATTCGCTTTTAATGAATATAATTGCATCGCTGAATCGTTTGAGCTCAAACGTATACGGTGTTGGTAATCTCGACAGGAGAATGTTAAAGATCTGTGTCTCCATACTTAGGGATTACGTGGTACATTTTTGTAACTTCTGAATCGAAACATCAACTTACTCCACCTTGTGTGCTCCTATTAGACCAATCACCAATTCATCCAATATTGAAGGATTTGAGGACCTTTAGGTAGGACCCATTAGTATATAGTCTACTTTTTCTAAGATATTTTAAACGATGTCTTGAGCAACAATTACTTCTTTTTGTTACCCGAGTGTCATACAGGATTTCGACTGGGTCACAGTTGTTCTACTGCGTTGTCTCACATTTACGATGATGTTTTATGGGCAACAATCGTGGTGAGATTACTGTTCTTATGCTGCTTAGTTTGATAGGGTAAATCACGATGTTTTATTGAATTCTATCGGAATACATGCTTCTGTTTTATCACTAACGAGTTCTTACCTAATTATAAGTAATAGAATGCAATAACATATTATGTTGAACGGGTGAAAATAAACATCTCTGCGGCAGTTCTACAGAGAGTGATTATTAGTCCGCTTTTGTTCTCAATATACACCTTCCTTGTCACTAAACATTGCAAGTACCATATGTATGCTGACGATACGCAATTATATTTATCTTTTAGGCCTTCACAATATCTTAAAGCTCAAATCAATATTAATAAAGACTTGCATAATTTATCTCTATACTGCTTTGAGCATCAACTGCTAATCGACCCTATGAGAACTCAAATGATAGTCTTCGGGCCCAAATTAACTCGTCACTCTATGCAATCTTCATTGAACCCACTGAGTGTGTAAAAGATCTTGGCCTCTTTCTAGACTCGTCTCTACGTTTTAGACGAAACACCTTCCACCTTATCAGAAAAGCAATTCTAGCTCTGAAATCAATTTCACAGACATTTGTTTAATGTCGCTACCAGGTATAACTTCTGTCAATCGCTTGTATTGGCTCTCTTCAATTATGCGGTCACGGCCTGTGCTAGCTGTTTAACAAAGCAGGATGCGTTATGATAGAGCATATTCAGAATAGTGCCCACTTCATGGAGTGCGTGGTAGACGTGATATTACTGATATGCTGAGGAATACTGGTGCTTTCCTTTTATTTTCTTTTAATTTAACCTAATTATAATATAGGCTAAAGGAAGAACGCCATCTGGTATTTTAGAAAAAGTCTGGGTTTTGTAAAAATCACATGCTTATTTTGATTGCATTTTTTGAAGCTTTCCTTGAAAATATTCTATTTACCATACCCAAGAAACGTGCATTAGTCTGCAAAACTTTTTTTTTATGTTTTTTACCTACTCTTTAATTACATTGCCCACTAGTATAATCCGAGGCGCTTTTAGTCCTTCACATCCATGTTTTATAGAAGGTAGTGGGACAATTAACGCCTTCATTAATATAATGAAGCAATAAAACAATTTAAGCTTCATTTTCTGCATTAATGTTTACAATCTCCGAGAAATACTACTAAGTCGCGTCTTTACGCAATAAACTGCGAAATTCTTGAAAACTGATCCTACTCATTTTACCTTTGTCAATGTACCGATATAAAAATGTCATTTCTATTTTAAGACTTGTCATGTACTTATTAACCAGATGACTTTGAACAAACAATCGTTTTTTGAAAATTTGATATCCACTTAGCATATAAGTGAAAGTTTTATCACGAGAGTTCAAGCTAGCATTACCAATCTGTTGCTTTAATCTATGTTATGGCGTATGTAAATTAGAAAGGGCACATCAAGATAAAGAGCTTAAATTGTGGTTATAGATGGCAGTTTCCAGGATAATCCAGAAATTTCTGTAAACCTGTAGTTTCAGTAACGAATTTCTGATCTACGCATATACGTTTACTTTTAAAAACTTAACGATACCTTAGCTGCGTTTATCTCATATTACAGTATGTATTTATCCTTAGCGCTATCAAAATTGTCAGTCAAACAAATCCGTGAAAATCCCAAACAAAACCGAAGAAACAGTTTTCTCACTTCAAATCAATCATAATGGCCACATTTGTATGCGTACGCTTGACAATACATAAAACTTTATTATGATAATTGAGTCAAAATACGTGTTCTCTCGTAAATCGCTGGATTTACTGTTGTTTACGTGAATGGGAATACTTTTAGTAGCCCATAGTCGCGTCCGCCTTAATTTATTTTTCTACTTGAGAAACTACATTATCTTAGACGTGTAATTTGATTCTCACCCGTACGGAATTACTACATATTTAGATGTTCCTTGTTTTTAGTACCAAATGAATAACAATGTCAGAACTATGAATACATTCAATATGATATTGCCCACGCATAGAAGGAGCATATGTGAAGATAAATTAAAATATATCTATTGTAGTTGACTTTCGTTTGCTGCTTACCATGTTATGTTTAGAAGCATTTATCAAGGAAAAGCTTACGGTATAAATGAAGTCTTTAATGTAGTGTTCAATTTTAATTCATAAATGATTACACAATATATCTCTTTTACTTGCGCTTTTTTACCATTTTTTATTTCACCATTTCAATGTGCTAATTTTTGGCGTAGTAGTGATTACCAATAAAATAAACATTGCCTAACTAAGTCCTAAGCCAAAAGATGAAAAAGAGTTGTCGATTTTTACCTTTTTCATATAAACAGCAGCTAAATACCTCAAAGGGTTATTGCCACATTTAGAGCTTTTTAGATGTTTTCTACTCATATGTTCATACGGAACAACACAACCAGGCAAACACATGAGAAGACTTTTATCAAGGATCATTATTAAAACTTGGTAGGAATCATCTTCCCATAATAGCAGGTTTCCTAACAGCACATTGTGCACTGAAAGGACACGTACCGAAAATGCGGATCAATATATCAATGAATAGCAATAAGCAGATATAATAATCAGCATTAAAAGATGATAATCTGTATCCGACCCCGTTGCAAAGCACCACGGAAAAAAAACACGTACAGCTCACACACAGTTCTCATTTGGCGGATTTTCCCCAATCGGTGCTATATGACGACCAAAATCAATGTTAGATATTTTGTCAATCGAGAAAAACCGTTGGTTATCGTTCGCACACTTCAATTTTTCATCCATTTTGACTGACGGTCAAGACTGTTGATTGGTGCACATAGTTTTTCTTCAAATCCGCTGTTTCCGGTGTGTGATTCTACTAATAAGGATATCCAACTTTGTTCACTTTGTGTTCATCTTTTTAGTGGTCTTCTCACGTCTCTTTTCCCACGCGTCTGTTTATCTCTTGATATTTTGGTGATTCGTATTCTATTAATTTCTTCTGCCTTTCATCAAATTGCTAATGGACTGTATGCTCAATCTTCTTCTTATTTCTTAATTGATTACTTTGTCCCTAGGGTAAGATTTACAGTAGCCCTTAGTGCAAACAAAACAATTTTCTTTTCATTGTATCTCCAAATTTTAAGCGAACGCTATTTGCATCTTCAAATATGCATGAAACGTTTTGAGTTACACTTTTGTATCCTTTATTGAACATTTGAAATTGTTTCACAGCTGAATATTTGTGTACATTATTGACTTTGACTTATTCGGCTTGAACAAGATAAAAGTGGATAAGATCGAGCAGATCACAGCTTGTGCTCGTATGTCAATTAGCCTAACTCGAAGCAATCATTCGCCATTAGGATAAACTGAAGCTCAACCATTTTTCTTTTTCAATTCTATTCTAATGCAATAAATTGTTTCGTTGATTGAAAGTTTTCACTACAGTAAATTCATCCAGTAATTTGGAGCCTTTACGATGACAAGCTTATTTTTGCACTTGGATACTGGTTCTTGCATTTCTTGAGCATTGGTTTGCAGTATAGCATAAATATATACTATTTGTACATTTATAAACAAATTGGAAATTTATTTTGTACGTGTAAACGTAAAATTTACGTTTACTTTATGGTCGAAACAATCTATTCACTTCAGTGCAACTGTTCGCATTTACTCAGTATGGCGCAAAATAAACGGTGACGTAAATTTACAGTATAACAGCTAGTAAGTTTATACCTCAATAAAATATCGCTAAAAACCGCGCACGGAATGGAATTTACAATTTATTTTCCCGCCAGTAACCCGATTTCAATGTTTATCTAAATTAGGCAATAAAAGATTTGAAAATATTTTCTCGGACGTCATCGCTTCCGTCAACTCTTTACGCGCCGCGTTCGGAATTCTGCCGGAGTGTCGAGTCGAACGTTCGAGTTTATCGGTGAATAATCATCTCGCTTCTAGAGTGCATTAAACATTCAGAGCGCACAGGCGATACATGTTAAAGTCCTGGCTGGTTAATTGTTGCAGGCGCCTCTTCAAACGCAGCAGGAATTCTGCCGTAATTATAACTTTCTTATCGGTGTCATCTACGCAACCGGCGTGAAATAAAGCGTGCATGAGCGGTCGGTCTACGTCCGCAATGCACGGCCCGTCAATCGCTAACAGCGAACGATATTATAGCGCCCCCACAATGGACTTGGAGAGGAGTCATCGAGTTAATAGCTCGTTTAAGATTATCAATCATCATATCTGTGTGCAGTCGGGTCGTCTACTTTCGGTTGCCGACAATTTTACAGTCTCCGCAAATAAATCACGTAAATTATTAGTTAGAGTTTAGAATTTAGATGCACAGATTATTATCAATGGCAAAAACCTTGTCATTAAATATGTTTATAGTTCTTAAGCTTGCTGATAGAACTTATTAAAGAGATCTTTATTTGTAGCAACTTCGTATTATAAACATTAGATTGGTTTAAACCTATCTTCACCCCAACTTATTTCAATCTATTGTAAATCCCTTTGCCCTAGAAGATATTTGTTGTCTTGCTTCGATTCATCATCCCTGTTAGCTGCTGTTTCTCCTGCCCTGAGATTCTCTAAACCTAGTAATAGAAACCTCTTCCTTGTCAAGTCTTCGTCTTGATAGAATCGACAACTGACGCCAAACTTATGATGTACATACACTGTCGGGTCCGCTTATAAGAATTGCGCTAGTATCAAAAAAATGTGTCCGCTATATGCAAGCTCTCGCCATAAGCGATTACTAGAGCTGCTACCATGTACATGTTTATTTAACATAATATGTTTTCTAATATTACATATATATTAATAAAATTTGCACATATATATGTAATTTTTATTTAGAGTAGTCGGAGATCCTTCTCCTAAAGAATCTTCAATTCTTTTTTATCCAAAATCCACCTTTTGCTTCATATTGCTTTGAAAATGATTGAATTCCCACACAGGTGGATATGATTTTCATTACGTTAAATACTGAACTGTTGCTATTCATCATCAATCTCTGATGTTATCCATGCCTTCTTATTAGCGGTATAATTAACTGGTAACACTTTGTAGGTCATCGGGATGTACATATGTGACTTTCCAATGACAAAGCATTTTCTTTTTTTGGTATCCGTCATGTTGACACAGATAAAAACAATAAATTTTTCTTTGTTTTTTTGACCCCTTGACATTTATCTTTTCGGAACTTCAGTGTTCGGTTTAGGATAATTTTATAAAAGGCCAGTTTAATTCCCGTTAAAAACGTCACTGTCTTTATTGTGGGCCAAACGTTGTCAAGTCAATCTTTAGTTGTTGCGGCAGAAACATTTGCGCCTTCTCCATGGATTTTACTGGATGAAATATGGTTTTTCTTAAAACGGTCTATCCAGTTTTCTTAACAAGATGATGCTTCATTATTGTGGGACAATATCTTGGAAAATTCTTCTGCTTTTTTGCTGTACTTATTAGCTGTCAACTTACGGGCAAATTCTCTTTTGCTTACACTGCTATCCTTGTTAGATGGTTTTCGCATTCGTTTTAACTTAGATATGTTTAAATTTAATGTTCTTTTGATTTTATCCTTGTTTTTTTCCAAATTGTGGAAACAGTTGAAGTTGACAAACCATACTTGTCACCAATGTCAGTAGTCGATGGTCTACTGTCGATTTCATCAATAATTTTAATTTTTTCTACTGTAAGGGTTTTCCAATTGCTCGGCATGATCATAATTAACAAGAGATTGTCAAAAACTACTGAATAAAAACTCTGGGTATATACATATCAGCAAGCGCACGAGAAAGTAGAGTGTCATGATAAGTTTGTTTACATCAGTGTTGCGTTTGCGAGCAAGTGTAATGTATCGAGCCCTTGTTATATTCACAGCGGTAAATTGAAAATTTGCTCGTACTAAAAGAACTACTCATTATATCCAAGCTGGTTGTATCCAAGCCCAAATTATATCAAGTTTAATAAGCAATTTTTCGTAACTCTGAAAATGACTCGTTAAAGCAGGACGTTCGTTATAGGTTGTACTCGTTGTACGCGGACCCGACAGCACATGCTTAGTTAGTTTATAGTGACCTGTCAATATTCCGACCCTAAACAGTCTTCGTGTCTTTACTTCATAAGTCTTTTGTAAATTCAGATCTTTTTTTTCTTTTAAAATTGTTTTACCTGCTTTTTCTTGGTGACTTTTGCCATATTGCATATCCATTCACTGATAAATTTTCTGACTTCATCTATAATGAAAAGCCTTGACAATCCTCGTCTGATATTTCAACCGTGTGCGTTGGTACAAGCGCCATTGTTTTTGGGGTTTGCGTAATCCAAAAACATTTTGGTGTCAAACCTTACAAGGGTACCTAAATATATGCAAGACATATCCCGAAAAAATTATAGTTGTAAGATATATATCGAAAAATTAATCTGGACTCTATGCAACCTTTTTTTTGTTAAAAACACTAATGATTTTAAAATTCATTAATTGACGTATTCTTGTGTTTCTTTCCATCTTTATAACTTCATAATCAATCATTAAAACATGATTGTGTAATAAACGCTGTTATTATAGGCTAATTAAAGTATCATATGCAATTTTATAGGAAACCTGGCGGTCACAATAATCAAAACCGCTATTTAATCACTACAAGAAGAATTAAATGTCATTACGGGTTTTACTATTAGATATTATATTTTATATTTCTTCGCAAGTTTACGTGTAATTGAATGAGGTATGCGGTATCGAGACCGACACCTAAGTAATGGGCCGCATTTTTCATTATCGTTTCATTATGCAATCATTAACAATTAAATATGACTGTGGGTTTAGATATATGCTTACCATATTACCACAGGTTACATCAGATTTTTATGCAATTGAATTTCGTATCATGTCATTTTATATGCTATAACGTAGATAATATTTTATTGTCGGCAAGCTTGAAATAATTTAATTTTAATTGAATTCATATTTCTAAATTTACAGCATACATACTTCCTACTGCGTTTTGAAAGGTGGTAGTACATGTTAAGTAGGAACATATACACAACGAGAAGCTTTCCTCCATGGTTTTTATATACACTCTGAGCGCTTCTAGTAGTAGTAGTAGTAGTAATGGTAGAAAATGCTTTTTTTGGTCTGATCCGCCGAAGAAATTTACGTGGGTGTCGGATTCGAATGAAATTAATTACATATTTATGAATAATAGAAAGTCGACAATTTTAAGAAGCCTCCGAACGGAATTAATGTAAAACCGTAGAAAATAATTAAAACGGAATTTATAAGGCGGCGTTGTAAACTATGTTTTTATTGGTGACCGCCTTGAGCTACTAATTCCAACAAATTATCTTAATTAGCAGGGAATTATACAAATTACCACAATAAAATCGTTCCTTTGCGATCGCCTATTTGTTCTACAACAGTTCATACGCTGCCGCTTATGATTGGATATTGTTAACGAATCTATTTCTTATGCAAAGAATTAATTTGCCGATCCTTTCCTAAATTTACAAAGCTAATGCCCATGCATTTAGTTAAGCTTGAGTTCTGCTGCCCACGAAAAATATTTTAGTATTTAATTTATAATTAACTTTTATTGAGGTTCTTTTTATGAGCGCAGTGGTTATATTTACTACCTCCACAATTTTGCATATAACACTACGATTTATTCAGACGATACATATTTCAGGTATTTCAATCTCCTAATAAAAGTTATTAGCTGAATAACTAAAATAACCGTACATTTTTCCTATATTTATTAGCTCAATTATTATTAGATACTCTTATTAGGAGATTGAAATAGCGGCCCTCAGGGGAAATGGTTAAACACCAGTTTTTGAAAATTTTCTCAATTGTGAAAAAATGGCTCTTCTATCAATCAGCGGTAGGTATATTACATACAAAATAGAGATATAAAAGACATGAGAACAAAATACGTTTCCTCTACTTAGAAACGATATTCTTGCATAAAATTAATTATAGGAAAATATTCTGTGAAACAAGGATTTACTGCAATGCTAGAGACTGTGGTGCATATGGGAAAACTGCTTAAGAATGCATAAAATTGAGAGAGATCTGAAGAAAAAGAAAGCCAACACTGAAATGTTCTTGGTGGATCTGAATAATCTAGCATTAGACTGAAAGTCCTAGCAACAGCAGCGCACATGAAGACAAACAATTTTGAACAGCCGGCCCATAGCGAAGCCAAGACAAAAAGAAACCCTATTTCATAATACTAATATCGTGAGAGATATTTGCAGCAAATACCGAAATCAGAAATATCGAATTCGTATATATATCGTATTTTTCTTTATATTTTAGTTATATATATTTAGTCATATTATTACATTACCCCAAAAAAAGTACCTAATTGTTTTGAGTGGAGAAGCCAAAGCGTTACTGTATGCCTTTTTCTATTTTCTCATAATCTGTTAATGTTTTTTCAAACACGTTTTTTTTAACTTTGTCGCTCTTTATTATATTATATTTTTTGTTATTTTACGTTAATGATGACAGTTTATTATTTCATTTTTGTTCTTGGTAATTAAACCAAGAAATAAAATTTATAAGCTGGAATGACATCGAATTTGAATCCTCCGATCCAAAACTCCTTTTTATTTGAAGTGCAATCTCTTATAGCGGACACCTCTAAATAGTTAACAATTTTTAATCTTCTTGGAGCGTCGGTTAAATGAAAGTTACACTGTAACATGAAGATAAGCTGCACCCGGTCACTTATGAAATTCTGAACAGCTAAACTACAATTTTATGTGAAAATTTGTTAAAACTTGTAATTTTTTTGAATTAATTGGACAAAACCCAGTGAAGGCTTGATTTGCGATTCCTCGTTCATAAAAACTGTTTTATTCAGTATAAGATTTCCTATAAGAATCCGTAGTCAAGATTATTTGTTTCCCAAAAATGGTATTTCACTGTGCGGCTGGCTCTACTTGAATTTTCATCATGTTTTATCCTTCTTTAGTTTAAAACCATTTATACAATCGCCCAGATATGTTTTTGTAAAGAAAAGATACTAATCGCTAGGTTGAATCAAGAAAAAATGAAAATTATTAGTTTTTATTGCCGTTAGACCTTTAGGAAAAATAGATTAAATCACTTAATACATTTAGTTTATCTGAATGCCTATGAACCAGTGGCGTACCGAACATGGTTCCGCGGAACCAGGGCCCGGACCCCGAAAGGGCCCGGTCCTCTCCGCGCTTTTTTTTACAAGGTCCGAAGTGCTAAATTGCTTTGCACATAACGTTGGGCCCCTCGGGGCCCGTGGTTTACCTCTCGTTCTTTTACAAGAATCAATGCGCCAAACAGTTTTGTACATAATGTATGTTTATATTTCACTAAATTGGTGCATTTTTTCTCCAACGTTGAGTAATCAGAAAATAAATCCCAAAGTTACTTTATACGCTTATATTTCGACCCCATAGGTCTTTATCGATGGCCACTAATCCTATCAATAAACTACTATACAAATTATAAACCATACACAGTTTACACATTAAAAATTTCGTGTACAAGCTAAAAACAATTTTAGTTATGTACACGTCTTGCATCAGATATATCACTCTTACCCAACTGACAAAGACAGCGATACAATAAAATTAAAGAGATTAGTGCCTACAAGATGGTCCTCTAGACACGATACCTTACATGCACTACGATTTAATTTTTTAAACATATTGAAAACACTTTCAAAATTTATTTTAACAAGTAAAATAAAAAATGAAATTGTTGAAGCAAAATCACTTAAAAATTTTTAGAAAAATTTGAAACTGTTTTTTTAGTGGTGTTTGAAACAAAGATTTTGCAATCCACGGATCTTATGTCGAAACTACTTCAAAAAAAATCGCAAAGTATTAGTGAAGCTGCAAAATTCTTCGAGAATGCCTTACGAAATATGAAGGAACTGCGGGAGCAGTTTCATTGCGTTAAAAGTGAAGCGGGGCAGTTAGCGATAAAATGGGGAATAAGTCCAGTGTTTTCAGAAAAACGGAGGTCTCGCCCAAAATTATTTTTCGACGAAACCAACAATCATTATTGCATTGAAACTAATGAAGAAAGTTTCAGAATAACTGTTTTTTTGAAAACACTGGATATTTTAATTTTGCAATTAGAAAATCGATCTAAAGGTCTCTGTCACATAAATCAAACATTGAAAATATTAAATAAAGATATATTAATTAACAGTACAGACGATGATTTATTTAAAATAGCACAAAAATTACACACATTATACAAAAATGACATTACAGAAGCAATTTCTGCTCAAATTTTATCTTTTCGACAATGCTTCCGCAAGGAACTAACCCAAATTAATTCGGTAAAGGATCTATTAAAATTTATATTAATTGATAATTGTTCATCAAGTAGTAGCTTTTCTGAAATTGTAACAGCCTGTACGATATTTCTTACTGTTCCTGTAACGGTAGCAACAGCAAAGCGAACGTTTTCAAAATTAAAATTAATAAAAAATTACTTGTGAAATACAATGAGTCAAGACCGGCTATCTAATCTGGCAATCATTTCTATTGAAAATGTGGTAGCAAAAAATTTGAATGTATCCAGTCTGATAACATCTTTTGCCACATCAAAAGCAAGAAAAAAATTTAATGCAAAAATAAATAAAAAAAAAAACAAAAAATAGAGTAAATCAATGTATTTATATTATAATTTTTTTCTTTGTTTTTCAGCTGTATAATCCCTATATATTGTTTGTTTTTTGTTTCTAATGTTTTTTATGTATTCAATAATTATTAAAAAAAATTATATAAGTATTTTTTTTTATTTGTGGGGAAGGGAGTTGGGTTAGGGCCCGCACCACAACTGGAACCAGGGCCGGTTCATATGTCGGTACGCCACTGCTATGAACCCTTACCGATTGAGCTATATTTTAAATTTAATTAACTAATTCTAGACGTCAAGAGAATCTCCACAAATTCCACCATATAATATTCTTTTTCTCTTGATCTAATAACTTTTGAAGGCAATTCCTATTCATGGTATGTATTAGTATGTGTTTAAAATCATCACGTTGCCTAAAGTTGTTTTGAAAAAAAAAATATGATGAATGATCCGTTTTTCTAATTCATTCTCGTTTCCTCGTCAAAAGAAGAGTTTTAACAACATAGGTTTGGAAAGAATATCAAAGAAAACTTTCGTTATGTCCAAAAAGTCATTAAATAGAGAATTGGTTATAATTTAAGAAAACAATAGAAGGTTAAAATTGATCTTTGTTTCAAAAACGGTTTGTCTTTTCTTAAAGCCGTGTATATCTTTATTCTAACAACCACACTAAGGCATCCAAAGTAAAGACAGAAGCGAGTTGCCATTGTCCAAATTAGTTGTGCTCTGCATAGTGTTATTGCCACCTGTTGTTCTGAGAAGCCTAAACTTCTTACCATTTAGTGATGGTAAACTGTCATGCAATTGTGAGAAAAATATTTGGACACCTTGATAAATATTTTTTAGAAAACGTGAAATAAGGAAACTTTTTCTTAATTTTATTACGTATATATTTATATTAATCGGGTATATCTATTACATTCAATGTATAAATTGGAGTAATTAAGGAAGGATTTAATAATAATAATGTCTACTACAATCTCTATAAACGGACCAATAAGGAATCTCAGATGGTGTAACACATGTTAATGAATCACTACTTATTTTGACTAATGCAGGATCCTACACATTATGTATGTTGTATATGTAAGTACGTACAATATCCAAAAAAGTCGTTCCTCCTGAAATTATGAGTAATTTGACACACCGTATGTGTGCGCGAGTATATTCTTTCACGTTTGGCGCCAGTCTGATGTTCTTGCGGTTGAAATTTTAATCATTTTCTCGATTTAATGTCACAAATCGATTTAGTGTTCGTGTCGGGCACTTGACAGAGGTTCTCGTCGCCTTTTATATTTTAATGTAAAGTTCTCGTAGTACTGGACGTGCCGCTCAAATAACTCAACCAGTCCCTTCTATTTTTACTGCCTAACTGGATGTATACTTTTAAAATGATGACGCGCCTTCGAATAGCAGGTGTATCTGTTGGTATTCCGTATTGTTCTTTATACTTCACCGGCTGCTGAAGTGTGAAAAAGAGCAAACACTAGTTTGTCGCGTCGAACTTTATTGTAAGTTATTTACATTATTATCACCTACCGTATATAAACATCAATGTCGTGGAACAAAAGACTTCCCGTTACTTTTCAATAACTGTCAATAATTAACGGTACTCTGTGTGTTCAGTAATCATAAGTTCAATGTAAGGCATTATACACATTGACAGATTAATGCTGACGCTTGACCTGCACTATCAGTTCATTTTCAATATCAAAGGACTAATTGAATATTAGCTAAAACATTTCGTAGTAATTCATAATATAAAGCGCGTGAAATAATGGATATTAATTAATCTCTGGCTTCGCACTTCTTTTTTTTGTAAATATTTTCAATTGAATTTTATCTGGCGATGACGTTTTTGGTTTATATTTCTAGAAACCTACTCAACTTCGTAAATTGATATTACTTCATATACAAAAACATACTGTGTTTCTAAATTAAAAATGACTCGCACTGGATCTTGTTGAATTATTAGAATTTTCGGTATCTATTGTTTACTCTTTGGTGCTATTGCACTTTGTTTTGTCGAGTAAACACAACCTAAACATTAATTCAATAACATTTCGGGTTTTTCTTTTAATATCGTTTGCCTAATTCATCCATTCATCATATAAATTTTTACAGTTAGCAGTAATAATATTGCAATATTTCGGGTTTTGTCGTGGTAACAATGTCAGACGATGTAGGTCTGCTCATACTGTTAACTTTTTCTAGAATTACGGAAGCTGATAATTCACTATTCATAGACTACAGTAACCAAAGACTATAACACGACACATTTTACAGAAACAGAAGAGATAAAAGAAAATATATAAATAATAGCCTCACTCAAGACAATCGATTCATATCTATCCTTCATGCTTATGCTTCGTAGCAGTTGTAATCTGGGTTGAGGATATGGTACTGAAATACTGAACTTAACACTACTAAGGATTTTATGGGCAGCCTGACTGCCACTTTAACAGATAATAGGCTGTCCCTTATTGTGTATCCTGCTAAGATTTATTCGGCATCGTGCAGGATCGCCAGTACTTTAGTTTGGAAGAAACTTATTGCTAAGTTGGAGCGGATTTTAAGCCCAAGGCGATGGCTGAGAACAAAGAGTATTTCTCAAAGGCAATTCTGCAATGCAAAATTTTTCGATGGGTCTTTGTATATGTTTCGTATGCCCAACGCTATGACCCGTAGATATAACCCATACCTCACAGCGAAGTTTCGATCAGAAATGGATTTGGCCGACTGGGGCGATAAGAATCAGCTAAACAAATAGAAGTGTCCCACTAAATGCGGAACCCGCGATATATTGGGAAATACATAGCTGTAATGATAGTAACTCTTCTTCATAACGGAAAGTGGCAAGGAAAAATGTAATTAAAACATTTTTAACTTACGAACATGTCCACTAGGGGGCGCAGTTGTCAGGACCAACAGAAAATTTTGAAATATTTGGTAAAAACTCCAAAGATAGTTATAACTCTAGCTTTAGCTAAAGAAAGCGCATTTAGTGCTCTTTATTTAACTAAATGTGACGTTTAAACATTTTGTGCAATCCATAAATGTCAAGAAATATATTAGATAGCATTATCTCCAATTGGTTCTCCAAATTATGTCTAAAAATTCTCACACATTTATATAGCTACATGTTCATTTTATTTGTTGTTGAAGAGTTTTGGGAGACTAAAGTAGTGGCGAAAACCGTGCAGTGGCATCTCCTTCTGTTTTCCAAATAACAAAAACTGCCCATTGCTAAATAAGTGATTTCCATATCAATTAGAAATACTTATTTAATAATATGGAATACTTAATCGGCCATAAACTTACCATGGTAGGGACACAAAGTATATTGAATTTTTCTACACAGCACTTTTATTATTCAGAGAGTAATGTTTGATAAAATCACAAAATAAAAAAATAGATGATAACAATGCTTAGGACGAAAACTGTAAGTAACAACTTTAGGATTAGGTAAATTGTATTGTGGTGAACGAATGCTTTATGAGCTTGGCGTTTAGGACGACTACAGGTGCCGTTGGTTCAAATTTTGCTACGGTCAATGGTGATCACCAGATTTTTTCGGGATCATGATGATGAATTAGAGGGAGATTTCGTTCTATGGGGATGCTAAACATATAAATACTCAGACTTTATTAAAACTCCTTTAAAAAACAACATTGCAAAATTACAAAATGTCCGGATTCAAAAATCCAGTTTCAGGCAATGGGGCAAGATTAAATGAAACTTTGCATTCTCCAATCTGAGCTTTCTTAGCTTCATTAAAGGAACTACAAGATACTAACCTCTAAAGATGAATTCAAAAGAAACTCATAAAGAATGAAGTTTATTAAAAAGTTGATCTCAAGGAATTGATAATAGTTAAATTTAACGTAAACAACAATGCAACTAAATTCAACTATTATGAGTTTCCTGAGCTCAAATTCTTGGTCACTTTTTACTTTTTAATTTACCTTTAGCATTATAAGAAGCTTATGTACTAGCTGTTACAGTTTTTCTTGTGAAGGCAATATATTTAACGATAGCTCAGATTTGAGAATAGAAGTGTTGGATCAAATTCCTGTAATTACCGCTGATAAAATTAGATTTAATTGGAAATTTTAAATGAACTTTAATTTCAAATTATCGTGCAATAAAACCTTGGTTTAGAGCAAATACATGGAGAAATAAATATCACCCACAAAAACGAGCAATTTCTTATAATCTATCATAAACTACATTGTACCTAACACAATTTGCTACAAAGAAATTGATGTTGTTCCTATCTTCGAACTTTATAGCGAATTGTCACCTTCAGTTGTCTTATCTATGACAACATTTAAATAACCTTCTGTTTTAATACACATAGCAGTGGTGTGCGAGTAATAATAAAGCTGAATGAAATTAATGTTTACATTTTAATAACGACATATCTAAGTAACTATCCTGCTAGAGATTAAAGTTACATATATTATTGCGCCTTATTTAAATGTCATATTGAACATTTACTATTACTGAAGCACTAGTTCATGTACGTAATATATTTCGGAAAGTTTAAACAGCTACAGATCTAATGAAATCGAATAATGTTCCAAACCTAAAAAGGAATTTCAAAACCGGGTTGCGTGTATCTACGTAATATATATTATAAATGAACTTTATTGCTTCGAAAAGTAGCACACGCAAATAGATTTTCAGATGGATTTGCAAAAAATAACGTGTTCTGCGAAGTTCAGAAACTATGACTTATAATGAAAGGTATTTTATTTACTTGTTTGTTGGTGCATTGATTACCACGAAATTCTGTAACAGTATTCGTTGCTTGCGCATGTGTGTCTGTATGTATGTACCTGTTTTCAGTATTCTCAATACACATATGCATTCATATCAATACCGTATGGCATATTATCTAGGTCAACGTTGATATAAACTTAGAAATACTTCTCTGCATTGTGTACAACTAAAACTCGATAACAGCAGAAAACACGTGCAGTACTGCCGGACCAGAACCGTTCGAAAAACGGCGTATAGAAGCAATAGATTCGACACATAGGCACTATCGCATTCTTCTACGGTGTTCTCACGCAGATGTGATAATGTATTCTGTCAATGGTGAGGTGAGCGTGTAAGGTGTTTGTCGACGCAAGGGACAACTCCATATTGACTCCATATATGGGGAAATGAGAAAGTATACTGTTGAGACCGGCTCCTCCCATCGGATATTTTTCTCTCGAAATGCTTACCACTACAAGTAAATATCACCCATACAATCTCCGCCCTGGCTAAAAGTCTTTGTTCTTGTGGACCATCGTAGAATTTCAACCTGTATACCACACGCATTCAAAGTGTTCGAGTAACAACGCTCAGAATCGGGTTTTAGTACCTTTTCCGTAAGGTATTATTTAAATTGGGGCGTAAATGTTTCCTGATAGATGTTAATTTGACGAAAAATCTGATATTCTAATCACCCTCGTTTGTAGTTTCCTACACAATAATAGTTGGAACCGAACACTCTAATAGATAGAACAATTCTATGATTTACATAAATCTTATTGGAGTTGAAGTATGGTAATATCCACTATTTGTTAATCATAATTACTATTTTTCACCATTCGCCTTCGTTAAATTACCTGAAAGGAGGCTCGAGATCTTCTCACCGTCTTTTTTTAATTCTTATTGTTTAGCCCAGCCAAATTTCGTGACTACACCTATTGATTTGTATCTAAATATACACGCTATTGATTTATATTTTCTTTCGTTAGCTAACCTACATAAAACGCCTCAACATCGAGGACCTCCATTACAGAATCCTTGGAATTATTTTAAAAGCTTGTAAAAATGATGAGTTTCATTACTAACTAACTATATGTACAATTAAGTTATGAACAACTTGTAAAAATTAGGATTGGTTATCTCAAAAAAGCTTTTATTACACGGTGTATATGTGTCGAAAAATTTCTTATGAGGTCTTTATAAAAATTTAATAGAAACATCTAAAGAGTGTTTAGAATCAATATTAAACCCCAATCAAATCATTAATAAAAATCTACTAAGTAGGTATCAAGATTTACAATTTTGAAATGTGAAGGAATTTGAGTTTTGGTATTGATATACGAATAAACACTTTCCGGTTGTTACTGTAAAATCTTTAAAAAAAAAACTCATGACGCTTTCCCATGATACCGTTAATATCTATTAGTAAAATCCCCAAGCGTTTATATTATTTGTAATCCAAAATTAAATATTAGAGAAACAATACTGAAGATGTTTTCCGTTCTTCCATCTTATACCTTGGACTGTTATCGAAGAGTAAATTTAACAGACTTTGCGAAGAATGATTAATACACAGGTATTCCATTTAAGAAAATATACTTAAAGCCATTTTTCTAACATGCGATCTAAGGGTAGCATGCGCAACGCCTTGTATAATGTAACTTAATTCAAATAACATAGCAAGTTAGTCGAAGGTTCCCTTAAAACAACTCAATGACAACAAGTGTAATTCTACGTGTATCCCACTCGGTGGCCAACACGCAACTGATTACAAGGACGGCTTTGCTCTCGAATTTCCGAGGATTGCCGATTATGCTAAGTGACCATAGGATGCTCGCTCAAACAATATATCAAAACACCGAACTTTATTTAATACTAACGAAATGGAAACTGTCTTATATATTTTCAATTCCAATTCTCTTTTTGATGTTTCTATACCTGAGCTTATATAGAAAGCTTTTGCATAACATACCGAAAAAGCTATAGATCAAAAATAAAAAAGGTTTTGTCTTTTAACATACAGCGTTCTTTTTTGTCAATTTATTAAATGTTCTTATATTAATTGAGTCAATAAATGAGTATGAAGATAAAAGAAATAGGCACCTTTGGTATTGTATAAAACAAAAGTTATTTATGATATCGACATGCATTTTGCGCTATCAAGTTGAGGAACTGTAGAAGTTTCGATAGTACAGTTGGTAGTACTGCGCAAGCATAATAGCTGCGATGGCTGCAAACTCCATTGAGAAAGCATATTGCGTGCTTGAATTTGCCAAAACGAGCTCCGTAACTGTTGTCCAACGACATTTTCGAACACGTTTTGGAAAACCACCACCTACTAAACAGTCGATCTACGATTGGTACAATAAATTTGAAACGACAGGGTGTTTATGTAAAGGCAAAAGTCCGGGAAGACTTCGTGTGTCAGAAGAAACAGTGGAACGTGTTCGTGCTGTTTACCAACGAAGTCCACAAAAGTCAACAAGTCACGTGCAAGTTTGGAACTACAAATTCCGTAACTAACTGTGTGGAAAATTTTACGTAGACGACTAAAACTGACGCCTTACAGATAGCAATTTGTACAGCATCTACGTGAAGATGACAAGCTTAAACGTCAAGATTTCTGCAATGAAATGCTGCAACGTAATGAAGATGAGTTTTGCGAGCGGATGATTTTCAGTGACGAGTCAACGTTCCACATAAGTGGCAAGGTGAATAAACACAACGTCCGAATATGGGGGACTGAACCTCCGAGAGTGTTGGTGGAGCATTTGCGTGATTCTCCAAAAGTGAATGCGTTCTGTGCTGTATCTCGCACAAAGGTATGGTCCTTTCTTCTTTGAAGAAAACAGTAACGGGAGCTACATATCATCAAATGTTGATCAATTGGTTGATGCCTTAACTGCATGAGGACGGGGGGAACTTTATCTTCCAACAGGATGGAGCACCTCCTCACTGGCACCGTGTCGTTAGAAATTATCTGGACGAAACACTTCCACAGCGCTGGATAAGCCGTGCAACGGCCGACAACCGCGTTTTCGTACGGTGGCCACCAAGGAGCCCCGATCTTACACCGTGCGATGTTTTGCTATGGGGATTTGGGCCTGGTTTACGTCCCTCCACTTCCTAATGATTTAGATGAGTTAAAACAACGCATCACGAGAGGTGTGGAAAGTGTCGATGCAGATATGTTACACTGGGGTTGGAATGAACTAGGCTATCGCCTTGATGTGTGCCGTGTGACAGGAGGGGCCCATATTGAGCACATATGAGTTCCCAAAGTAAACTTTAAGAATCACTTTATAAAATAGTTTAAACGAATTAATAATAACATTATTAGTTTTGGATTAATAAAACATTGAAAGTGTCTATTTCTTTTATAGTAACCCTGTACTAGATAATAATGTGACATTTTTAATAGAAAGACAATTATGTTTATAGTAATGAATAAACAATTAGAATTAAAAGAATCCGTTGTTCTATAAGTAACAAACTTCAAATATTTGATAGTTAGAGTGATCAGTTAAACAGTACTCTATAATGCACGCAGTTTCAAATTTAAAAATGTAAATATTAAGGAAAGTAGCAAATGACACACTAAAAGATGTACGGACAAATAAATCATTAAAGAAAGGATTCAGCGTACAGAACATAGTTAAATGAGTAAATTGAAGAAGACAAGCAAGAAATGAATTGCCATTCTCTTAACAAGTCCTATTCCCAACGGATTAGCTTATATGTGCAAATATTAAGGATCAAGTGGATAGGAACAGATGGGACAAAGTTTCTCTCCTTATCATCACAATAGAAACCAAAGCTGAGCATACGGAGGATATAAGAAAAATGATAGAGTTAAGGCCATAATATGTGGGTACAGTTGATTAAGAAAACCACCTTTATACAACTACAGTTAAGAATTAATTCTTTCATTTAGGAAACTAAATAAAATGACAAATCTCATAATATTTAACAAGGAAAGATTAAGAGAACATCAAAGTAGATGTTTAACATAGGCATTCGGGCAGTGAAAATCAGGAATTTCCTATGCTAGACAATCTATATATTATCGTTGCAGAAACAATCTGATATTTGTACATCGTATATTTAAATAAAACACACTCAATCACAGACAATGATTGAAAAATGACGTCTATTAGATGTTAATTAAAAAGCTTTTAAACGTAGTAGAAAAATTATGCTCTTAATCCAGTATGTAAAAGTTTTCCAGCGATAGGCAAGTAAGAGGATTAATTATACAGTCAAATATTCTAAATTACGATTTATGCAACAACATGGGCATTTAATTAAAAACAGATCTCATCATTCATTGTAGAACTAGGCCGAAAACTATCCCGTGTTCATGTAAGCGATCTTTAAATATTGGTATATAAATTTATACTTATACCGAAATGGAAAGCATAATGAATCAACTTGGTGATCGATCATCACTGTTTCTGCACACACGTATAAGAGTTGTTGCGTAAGTCTATATGTGTATATGTAATAGGGTTTAGTGTTACTTATATTGACATGAAGTGCACATAATGTAAAATTTGCATCTTTCTTCGGAGAAAGAACTTTGCGCGTGCAGAAATTAATACTTACATTAATGAAACGAAACGGTTTTGAACTACACTGCATATTTGTAAATATATTTATGCATAAGTGCATACAGATATTATATGCAATCGCCCCATGGTAGTTTTTTTTTATTTAATTATTCCTTCCAATCTCTTTTCAGCACGTACGTGCATAATGTCTTAATTTAAACGTGAAAGTTGTTATTTAAAGACGATTAAACGTGAAATTAAGGAGATGAGCATTCGAAAATTGCGGCTCAAGGAAAATTGTGCGATGAAGACCTCCAACGCGTTTCGCTCGAAATGGGCGAACGCCGTTCTTCGGCGTTAACTAGTTTTTAATGAAGAAATTGCTGAGACCCGTATTTGATTGAATAGTCGCCACGTCTCGGTGCTACTCGCGGGCAGGTAGTTATAGTCCGTGGAGTCTCCATTTGCCGCTATGCTGTTCGCTGAAATATACCATCGGAGCGCAATTCCCATCAACTGAGCAACGGTAACGACTTATTCTGTCGCAAATCCTTTGCAGTGAGATAGATTAACTCGTTGTTCGAGAGTTAGCTTGCGGGGAACAGAAACGCAAACATATTTCACTTAACGTGAACTGTATACTTAAGGATTTCTAAGTGAGAGTTACGATGTGCTGAATTAGTTGGTAGTTGGTGCAAATATTTGAAAATTTAATTTTCCCCTTTTTTTTCTATCAACCATATATATACGCTTATTTCTTTGTAAAGTTTCCTTTGATTTAATGCTTACTGCTTCAAATCTCTTCCCTTAAGTAATTAAAAAGAATAGTTTTTTTTGTTATTGAGCTTTAAATACAGGTACTATCAAATCCTATATAGTTTGTTAACTGCTATAATATTCATTATATGTTCGTCAAGCAAATATATTTTAACCAATTCAGTAGGTATATACAGGCGTCCCACAGTGGTCAATTTGTGAGCGTATTCCGGACATTTGCACAAAATTTGACTTTTTTTGAATTATGCTGAAACGATTATATTATATTTATCTACCTGTTCGCCTACTTCCCTGAAAATTGTGGCAGTTTTCAGTAAACCGGTAATAAGTTATGGTCCGCGAACTAGTGCAAAATTCCATATTTTACATGAGTTGGTATTTAAGGAGAAATTAGTGCGATGTTTAATAGGCCTTGTCTAGCTCACCTAAAGCAATTAGTTGAAATGGTTTTACCAGCAGGTAGTACATTTCTTCCTTTACAATTTACCCTAAATATACTTCGAAATCCGATAAGCCGTAAATTATTCCGACCTAATATATTTATCGTTGCATTTTTCTTGGAATTTTGTAAATAAGCAAGTTTTACGTTATTAAGGACACATCAGGACACTCGAGATTAAATTTATTCTTAATATTCAAAGGCTTAACTATGCCATAAAATCAACTAATCTCTCGGAAACCCTCAGAAAGTGATTACAGACGAAATATAAGGAGAGAGTGCACTTATAAATTCCATTCGCATTTTGGTCACGTACCAAGTAACGTCTCGTGAGTGATATTCTGAGAGCTTATTGTTAATTATTCTGTTGTATTTAGTGTTGTTACAGTTGTGTTATCAGTTGTTGTTAAGTTTTTCTTCGTAAATTTTTGTTAGTGTGTTTTTCGTTATTGTTCAAGCAACAATGGATTTTTCACCGATAACTCGGTTAGATTTGCACAACAAAATGTTGGAATATCCTAGAAAAACTATTACTGACCGAAAAAAACACGTGTTGGAGTACCTTAAAGAACACTTCGCCACTAATGGAGATGAACATGCCACGGAAGTATTAATAACTTTTACAAGGGAAAGTTTTTTCTCGCCGTACCTTAAACGATGGCAGAAGGTTTTCAGCAAGAACGAAGTTTTCTTGGCTCGATATGACGATTGGCTAAGAGAGGAAATTGTATTTCCTGAGCTATTAAAGAATCGCTTAACACCAACTTCGTCCAATACGGAGCCTACTCCAGGGCCCTCGGGTACTCAATCGACTAAGGATTTCAAGCAGTATTCTGAGAGACATAAACGTCGAAAAACCGAACAGTTAAGGGAAGAAACATCGGCAGCTGAACTAAGTTTTGCAACGTCAATGAAATTACGCGACGAGGGTGACCAGGCTGCTGCGAAATTGTTGACCGAAGCTACGACAACAACCCCAACACGTGCTAAACGCATATTTCAGAAATGGACCACTTCCGATCCAGAACAACGGAAATATACTCCAGAAGAAGCGTTAGCTTTAATTTTAGAGCTAAATTTAACCCGGGAACAATACACAAGACTAAAACAATCGGCTGATAGTTGTGGACATGATTTATATCCACCCTATTATAAGGTTTTAGAGGCAAAAAGGGATTTCTACCCAGATGGCATAACCATCACAGAATCTAACTGTGAAGTCCCACTGCAAAGTTTATTGGACAAAACTTGCGAGAGCTTAGTGAAATGCATTTACTCTGCCAGTGACGATTCCCAATCTTTAAAATTAATTTGCAAGTGGGGCTTTGATGGAAGTTCCGGCTACTCAAAATTTAAACAAACATCAGATTTTACTTCCTCTTCAGAACTCCAAGCTGAGGGAAACCTTCTTGTAATGTCGCTTGTGCCGCTCCGGCTTGTCAAGGAAAATAATGAACTTCTCTGGAAAAACCCAAGACCATCCTCTAAACTGTTCTGTAGACCAGTGAAACTACTATGGATAAAGGAAACCGATGAAGTTAGTAGACAGTTAGAACAGGACATGAACAACCAGATTAATAATTTAAGGCCTTGTCAAACTGAACATGGAAAAATATCCTTTACTTTGTTATTGACAATGGTGGATGGCAAGGTTTGCAATGCAATCACTGAGACCACAAGTGCTATGAGGTGTTTCATGTGCAGGGCGACAATATCGGAAATGAATGACATTGACGAACTACGGACAAGGAAAGTACAGAAGGACACACTTAAATTCGGTTTGTCTGTCCTTCATGCATACATTAGGTTTTTCGAATGTTTACTGCACATTTCCTATAGATTGGAAGTGAAAGTGTGGAAAGTAAAGAAAGAAATGAAAGAGGCTGTAGGCAGACGAAAAAAATATATCCAACAGCTATTTCGGGATCGCATGGGTCTCCTTGTGGATGTTCCTAAGCAATCCGCAGGAAATACGAATGACGGAAACACAGCCAGACGCTTTTTCGGCAATCCCACTTTGTCTGCAGAAATTACAGGTATTGATGAGGATCTTATTAAGAGATTTTCCATTATTTTAAGAGCCATTAACAGTGGATATGACATTGATGTAAATAAGTTTGAAACTTACTGTTTTAAGACTTCAGAAAAGTATGTATCTTTATATGGGTGGTACTACATGCCAATTTCAGTGCACAAAATTTTACTGCACGGAACAGCCGTAATCCAAGAGGCTGTGGTGCCAATTGGTGAACTATCTGAAGAAGCCCAAGAAACTAGAAATCGGGACATTCGGCGCTACAGGGAACATCATACTCGAAAAATAAGCTCCCAAAAAGTTAATTATGATATTTTTCATAGATTGATAGTAAGCTCCGATCCATTTCTTAGTTCCAAAAGGGTTTGGGCAAAATTACATCTACCCAGAGAAATAGATGCGGAGCTTAAAACGCTTTTAATCGTCAACCCTGAAAATGTTGAAACGGAGTTGGAGAACATTTCGTCCGATGATAACTTTTAAATGTTTAACTGTTACTCTTCTTATGTCTGTAGTACTTCTACCATTTACTGTAAAATAATGTAAACATGTGAAATATATAATTTCCACAGTAAAAAATATTTTTTATTATGCTTATCCATGACGAATCGACGTCATTTCAAAAACTTTAAAACTGAAACTTTAATAGTTTAAAAGAAACAACCTGAAAAAGTAATAATTAAAAACTTAAATTTAAAAAAAAATTTTTTTTTTAAATTTTCAACTCTTAAAAAGAAAATTAGAGCCGATGTCCGGATTTGCTAGGTATATTGACCACTGTGCGTCCTGCAGGTGCACTCCGATTTTCGATTGATTATTTTCTATTGAAGTGAGACGTTTCACTTAAACATATAATGAAATTTGACTTTAAAGAACACATCCGAAAATTAGTTTGAAATATACTAGGTGCTCTAACAACTGTCGGCATAATAAATAATAAGTGGTGCCTGTTGAGCGAGGAAGAATATGCTTGCAGCAAGATGGCGCTCCTGCTCATTTTATACTGGCTATGAGGAAACATCTAAATCAAAAGTTTGCAAGCAAATTAATCGGAAGAGAAAGGCCAACGCAATGGCCTCCTAGATCTCCTGTCTTGACCAAAATTGATTTTTATTTGTGGGGACTGTATGTATATCGTGAAGAACCTACCAACGTAGTAGATATGAGAGATGGCATAACGAATGCTTTCAAAAATTTTGGTATGAGCTTGTGTTGTTTGGACTGTCTCCATCGTCTGCTGGATTTTGGAAATCCGACGTTTCGACGGAGGTTCTACTCGCGTCAACAGGGTAGCCCTGACAAGCGCTTTAGTTCGTTAATTCAATGGTTAGCTTATCCTGATGGCGGCAGTAGAACCAATGCGGAAGGAATGTTGCGTCATGAATAATATTGGTCCATAGACGTAAACAAGGAAATTCCTTCAACCATCGCTGACCCTCGATGACAGAATCCTCAATTATTTAGTTTTATGCTTCATATTTGCAATACTGCTACTTCCAATGGTGTTATGTAAGTATCGATTTTTTAGAAAAAGTATTCATTTCCACTCAACAAATGCATCAATCAAATAGCTGCGTATAACCAATAGTCGGGCGCCGCAAAAAAAAATGTAAAATAAATAATACAAATATTATGATTATGCCGACAGTTGTTAGAACACCCAGTATATTTCAAACTAATTTTCAGATGTGCTCTTTAAAGTCAAGTTTCATTAAATGTTTGAGTAAAACATCTCACATCAATAGCAAATGAGCAATCCAAGACCGAAATCCACCTGCAGGACCCTGTATAACAGTTTAGGAGGAGGCTTAGAGCTTTATGATTGCTGCTATGTTTCTCTAGTTACAAATTCTTTTCTCTTTTAAATCATCCTCTACTCATTTATTTAACGCAAAAGAGCTGATAGTGTCTTCTTATAATATTCTATTCATTGGACTTTTTCTAACACTTTATCATTGTATTATGCTTATATAAAACTTGTGTTGTATTTATGGTGTTCACAAGTATGTTTTACCAGAATGTTTATGACATCGGCTAGTATTACACGATCGAATACTTCTGCGAGATCCGATTTAATTGTTTTCGATTATCTAACGAATTTTGAATATAACATCTATGGTTGAACAATTTGGTCAAAATTACTATTATTCGTGTTCAAATATGGTCGAAGCTTTCTAATATTACTTTTAAGAGTATTTTTGTTGTTATTACCAAGAGTGCCCTATTCTTAACTGTCAAAAATGTAATTGAATAAAATACAAATACAAGTTTCCATTGTTGTTTTTCAATGATCTTATTTAGAATGTTTGCTCCATTTAAGATAATGCTGATGCTATGACAATATTGGAGAAATGTAAAAAGAAGAATACAGAGCGGATTAAATTACACTAGCATTGGAGCAATTTTATGGTCTTATTTTTACCACGACCATTTCTTGTCGTTTCTTTGTTTCCTCTTATATTTTACCTTCTTAATCTAGGATATCCAAATCTATCATCGCACGAGTATTCGTTCTTGGGAGTCGACCCTAGTATAGTAGAAACATTACTTTTACTAAGCGACTATAGGGGGCTGGAACATGAACTTCGTCTGCACTTTACATCTCCTTCGATGCTGATCGTGTATATGTTTTTAATTTTAGGAGCTGCATAGGATATTGGTGTGGGAAGCGATAGAAAAGCATAGTCAACAATATACTTTAGAAGATTTTCATCTTCATTAGATTACCATGCCCTATAAGTTGTGCTAATATTTTTACACCGCTTTGTATACGAAAATGCTACTTTCAGCAAAAGCTTGAGCATCGGATTTCGATGTATTTCATAACCTAATTATTAATATCTATGGTTATTAATGATGCTGAATTTTATTAGATCTTCTAATGGATGGTATCTATGCCAGTGAAATGTGAGAGAACAGAACAACATTGATTTACGATTATTGAATTAGCCGAATAGGGAGAAAAGGCGAAAGAATACCACAGTTATTAATGCGCTGAGTCGAGTTACAAGGAGGAAAATTAATATGCAAATGCGAAGCGACCGCCCGACCAATGTTTAGATAATAAAAACACGGCAATAAATACAATAGCAGTGTTGAAAATTCGGTACCCAAGCTCAGCATGTGTGTGCGGTGTTAAATGCGCACCCATAAAATCTCATTTTTCATGTCCTGGAAGAGACCCGCGGTTTTAGTATAATATTCGCACGTTACCAACAATGTTTACGTCAATACAAATTCTCAAGTAGGTGTGCTAACTGGTCGCTCCTCATTATAAAGGCTCTCGGCTCCTGTGGCAGGCAACTTTGCATGTCTGTCTGTTGCTAGACATTAAGTATACAAATTTAGCAGCTTCGAAATATACATAACCATTATTCACGCGTTCAGCACGCTTTCATTGGAAATGCGGTGCCGTGCAATGAACGTCGCGATAAATCGGTAGAGGTGAATGGTTTTTCATCTGTTACTTCTAGTATTTAGTATTTTTCGGATACGTTGTTGAAATCAATATTGAAAAGGTGTTTTCCCAATATTTTAGAAAAAAATAGCTTATTAATAAGCAACGTACGAAGAATGATAAGAATATAATTTGCGCGTTAGTCACTTTTATATAAGAGAATTTTGATTTGTTTGATGTGTAACAGTGGACTATGATTGTAGCTATAGTAGCTTTAACAATTCTGAAAACCGTCTCTGTAAAACCCTATGGTTTTTTTTTTCATTCAAGAGTAATATTTTTGTTTGTAATAATTACCTCATGAATGGTAATGATACCATTCTCTCATAGGATATATGTTGAATGTCTTGTTAATAAGGATTTGAGGGTTATGTGTATAATAAATAAATGTTTCTTTATTGGAAAACGTAACAACCGGATGTGAAACAAGTGTTTACTGATAAAGACGCAGACTAAATAACCATGAGCTTAATTTTTTTAGTATCATTCGCAAGGGATTTAGATAAAGACAACAGATAAGAATTATTATATTTTATGAAATATTTTGGGAAAACCACACTGTTCCCATGAAGGTCTTATAACTAAAGTATAACAGCATGAACACTTAATCAAATTGTACCGTGAGGTTTACGACACAATTAGAAACAATTGATCCTCACAACAGTATGTAAAGCAATAACATAACTCAAATGTAATTGTTGTTTTCTCAAACACTGTAGGTATAATATGCGGATTATTTATCTTAACAATAAGAATTTTGTTTATCCCGTCATGCGTATCCACGCCTTAGCCACAAACAGATTTAACTTCTCTGATGCCTTTTTATATCTTAAATCATCCAATAATTGATAATGTGGACGACCTCGTACGCCTTTTAAAATATTATACTAAAAATACAAAGTGCTCCCTTATCATTTGACAATATCAGATTTTTCACTGACATAATTTTTTTGTTATTTACTCATTCGATATTCTAAAGATAAGGAAAAAAAAAATAGGGTACATTTAACTAGATTAGCGGTATAAAGAAAGACGGCGCTATTTTTGTTGAATTTCAATACAAAAGTGTCGATCATTATAGAAGCCCATTACAGACACTGTCTGAATAACAAATGTTTATATAAAAGACCTTCACATACGTAAATATCACAGAAATATCGAAATTAAATTTAAGTCAATAAGTAGTGACAAAATTAATTCCTTCCAGTCTGTTTACACTGTATTTAGTATATATGTATGTATATCAAATCGAAATTTTATCGTAGTGACAATGACATTTCGATAACTTTGAATGAAAATTAAAATCCTTGTGGTCTTGATCTAATTATTTGACTTCGACTTAAAAGCCATGTCTCTTAACAAAATTTCCACAAATGGTGATGCTGGATAGGTAATAAAAAATTAGAACTAAATTTATATGTTGTATAAATTTAGACCATTCCAAGTTTCTTCCTGTTTATTACAAGTACCTACCAAAGAGTTTTCTATTTCCTCAAAATGCGACTTGCTCAATTGTTGAGCAATCACTTTTGCAGTACAGAAATAATACCTTAACTAGTAACTCCAGTTTGCATAGTATAACTTTTATGCTCAAAACTTCCAGAAAAAG
The DNA here is from genome assembly GCA_949128085.1 of Cetonia aurata. Lineage (NCBI taxonomy): Eukaryota > Metazoa > Arthropoda > Insecta > Coleoptera > Scarabaeidae > Cetonia > Cetonia aurata. The sequence goes on along the minus strand of OX421886.1, from coordinate 17,932,555 downwards.
GAATTTTGATCCATTTTCGCTTTACTATTCAAGCATGAATGTAGAATTAATACAAATTTTAATATTACGCATTCTATATAAATTAGTGTGCTATAATTTTATTTGGGAGGTATGTCTATTTGATAACATACAACGATTTCAAAATCTTCGAGTTTTGATTTATATATTTTCTTTTCCTTTGGATAAAGTTTTGTTAACAAACTCTGAATGGAAGGAGGAAAAATACATTTATTAATTCAGGGCGTGAGAATATTGGCACACGCCAACGAAAGATTGTCCAAAGAAAAACAAAATAATCAAATTAAAACTCCAAGATTTTAAAATCTTTGTGTGTTCAAATAGGCCTATTTTCCAAATTAAATTTAGTGTATGACATTTACATGACATTCATTTGACGTTTAACCCAACTTATACCGCATGCAGCGCCAGCAACCTTGATTGTCGTTGATATTCAGAAACATCTTATTTTCACAAAATGTCATTAACAATCCTAAGTAGAATCGTATCTTTCGAAATTGGTGTTACAAGAACAGGCCTACTATAAAAAATCTCCCAAGTTTAATTGCAAAATTTTACGACATCTGCAGAAAGCTTTATTGCTGAGGTACAATAATCTAAATAATAATATATATTCTGACTAAAATATTCCCGTAGGAATTTCGTCGCTTCTTCCCGAAGCCTTCACAATCCAATTCGATTAGGGTGGATTACTCCCTGCGTCCTTCGTCGTTATATGGTGATTAGGGCCCTCCTCGTGATTTCTCTCCATTCCATTCGGTTCTACACTTTCTGCCTCCAGTTGTAGATGTTCATATTTTCAAGGTCCTGGGTCACTTGTTCCCACCCTGTTGTTCGTGATCTGCCCTTCGGTCTTTTACTAAGAGGTCTCCATTCCATTATACCTTTCGTTATCTGGTCTTTGTCTCCTCGTAGAACGTGCCCCAACCACCTCAGCTGACATTTTATAAATTTAACAATATCCCCATCTTCTATTTCATGTGCTAGTTCGTGGTTCATTCTTCTACGCATCATATCATTTTCTTTTTTCGGTCCTAGGATAGTTCTTAATACTTTCCTTTCGAATATTCGAAGCTTTTCCTCCTCCTAGCTAGATAAGCACATTATTTCACTTGCATACGTCATTACCGGTCTTATTAGCGTTTTGTATTTTTTGATTTTTGTGCGTCGACTGATCTTTTTTTGCATTAGTATTTTTTTGTTAGCATACAGTGCCCTATAGCCTTCTTGGATTCGATGTTCCGCCATTTCCGTTCTGTCCATATCGCTGTTGAAATGCATGCCCAGGTATTTGTAGGTGTTGACTTCATCGAATACGTATTTGCCTATTGTGATAGTACTGCCTCTTTTTGCCTCGTTGAAATTGCATGTATTTTGTTTTGGTTTCGTTGATTTTCAGCTCCATTTGTTTTGACGCTTCCTCTATCCTCATAAAGGTGTCGGTTAGTGCTATATTTGATCTTACGATTATGACAATGTCATCCGCATATGCTATGATCTGCTGCGCTCTCGTTTGTATCGTCCCTGTACATTGCACCCTCCTTACCACACTCTCCACCGCAAGATTAAATAGGGTTGTTGATAAAGCATCGCCCTGTCTGACTCCTTTGTTGAACTGGAACTTATTAGTTTCTCCCTCGTTTAACCTTACATAGCCTTTAGACTGCTTTATTGTCATTTGTACCAGCTTTATGATCTTATGTGGTATTTCCATGTTGTTCATTTTTGTAAATAGTCTTTCCCTCTCGACATTGTCAAATGCTTGTTTATAATCTATAAATATCAAGTGTAAAGGGATATCGTACTCATAAGATTTTTCACTGATTTGGTTCATAATGTGTAGTGCATCTGTAGTAGATCTGCCTCGTCTGAACCCATGCTGATAGTCGCCTATCACATCCTTGGTGTGCTTGTGAAGTTGTTGTTGGATGAGGGATGTCAGTGTTTTATATGCCGTGTTTAATAAGGTTATGCCCCTGTAATTATTAGGATTTTCTTTATCACCTTTTTTGTAGATTGGTATTATTATTCCCTCTTCCCAGGCTTTCGGCATTTCTTCTGTCGCCCATATTTCTTTAATAATATCATATATTCTTTTTTGCATGTTCGCGCCGCTCTTTTTTATCATTTCAGGGCAGATAGAATCACTACCAGGAGCTTTTCCGTTCTTTAGCCTTCTTACTACTCCTAGGAATTCATCGAATGATGGACATGGAACTTCTTTCTGGTTTCTTACTGGTGGTTGTATTTCATGGATCTGTTCTTCCGGGGAGTTTAACAGTTTTTCAAAATGTTCTTTCCACGTTCTTTTTGTCTCCTCTTCTTTGTACAATAGACTACCTTCATTATTTTTCACCGCTCTCACACTTATAGGGAATTTTCGTTTTTGTTCTCTTATTCTTTTGTAGTAGATTTTTGGGTTGTTTTGCCTACTTTCCAACTCTAGCTTCCAACCAGTTGCTCTTAGTTTTTTTACAGATTTTTTCCGCTTCCTTTCGTTTTAACTTATACCTTCTTAAATCTTCTTCTTTTCCTGAATGTATCCATTTCAGTCTTGCCCCATTTTTTTGTTGAATTGCGTTTTCACATTGTTCATCAAACCATTCATTTTTATTTTGCGTCTTTCCAAACCTCAATGTTTCTTTCGCCGTTTCCTGTATAGTCGTTTTTAGTTTTTCCCATTCTTCATCTATATTGACCATTACAGGTTCTAATCCTTCTAATCTTCTGTTAATTTCTCCCTCGAATTGCCGCACACCGTCTTCTTGTATTAAGCTCGCCAAGTTCCATTTTTTGTTCGGTCGTTTATTACTTTTGTTTATGAGTTTCTGTTTCATTTTTAGCACAACTAAATAATGATCCGTATCTGCGCAGGCAAAATAATAATAACAAATGCTATTAGCACCACTTGAAGCAAAAGTATAATAGTGTATAGAAATTAACCAAAACGATAAGAAATATATCTAAAGTTATAGAGTATGTTTATGTTATAGTATTCTCTACGACATTTCTCACCGCAATAATAGATAAAGCTATTTATAAGTTTCTATCCAGTTTTCCTAGACGAAGGAAATCTAATACGTGGTTACGATTATTCATCCACTAAATATTCATTTACCGCATCAAAGGCATCATCGTTGCCATCAAACAAACACAAATTACAATGATTCATTGTGAATATGTTGTTGTGTTAAATAATATTTGATCGAACAATAGAATGTAGGCTCCGCGCCTGACAGTTTCGTTTATCCGGTAACAAACAGGAGCGGCCGCCGGAGATTGATGACAAGCTGACTCGGCTTAGTACACCGCGCTTTGTAAATTTCTTTTTTTCTTTCCTTTGTAGCATCCTCGTGCAACGGCGAACGAGAGCGCATCAGATGACAACGCTTCATAGGGCGATTACTTATTTAAATACAGGCTCTGGAATCGTTTCGGCGAGACGGTGAGCTTTGTGGCTACGCCGCCAGGATCTATCCTTTCTTGTTAACCGCGCTAAATTCGGCAACGGTAATTTTGCACATCAATCAAATTTTTAAATTAGTTTTTGTCATATACAGCGATATTTATGGTAAAAACGGGACTAGGGTTTGTGTTATGGAGACGAAACGAGGCTATCGAGTTATATATATATATGTTTTCGCGTGAGCAAGATGAACGGTAAAACTGTGAATCCCGTAAAAAGTGAAAATTTATTTTTGATAAGCTTAGCAGAAAAACACAAATAATGCTTAATATGAAACGACAGCGCAAATTAATCAATTAAACGTCTAAATTGGTCCTAAACATTTATATAGGAGAGAACTTTGGCCCTGTTTGTCAGTGTATTTAATTTTTATTCGAAATAAGCATATCTTGCAAAGACTGTCTGAGATAAGCCGATAATGGATAGAGAATTTACTCATTGTGAATGAGGATGAAGATCTGATCGAAGTAGGTTACATATTTAATATTACTTGACACTAAGAATATTACGGAAAATTAATCACTGATGATAAAAATAGGCGTCATTCGTTACTTATATTTCGCAATGTAGTTTGTGGGATATTATCTAGCTTTTAGCTATTTTGCAATATCGTAGTCATTTGATGTAAGTGATTCCTTTTTATCAACAATGCCTCCTTTGCTATTCACTTCATTGCAATTATCTATGCTCCGAATTAACTATTTATCAATTACCTTTGCTAAATTTATACATTTTACCATTTAATGGTCACATTAATGCTTAACAATGATTAAGAGAACAATATTAAAAGGTGTGCAAGATCATATCTTCATGATAGTCACGGAAAGATCGTGAAATACTAAGAAAAAGTTATTTTCATCCGAACTAATACTTATCTTTTTAGTCAAAGAATCGCAAATTATAATAAATATAATGACTAATTATTTAATGCATCTACACACGATGTCAACATAGATATGCGATTATTTATCACGAAGTATATACTGCATATAATGTAGCATGGAGATCTATTTCCCATTGTCAAGAGGAGTATATGCTTGGTTTGGTAGAATATACTTTGATATTAAAGCATAGAGTACAAAATCTACCATCATCTCTTAGTTAATTCTAGGAGATATTTAAGGTATTAGGATTTACTTCGTTTTATCCACACTATCCATTGATTTCCACATGAATGTAAATTTTTATTTCCAAAAGTTTGGCCCATATTTATTAAGGAAATATTATTTAGTCACGATTTTGTTATCCACGATTTTAGATATTAATCTAATCTGATAATAACCAGTCCACGTTTCATCATCCGCCTTGCAATAGGCGTTAATCTACCCCGTATTTTGATCTTTGGTTCTATGAAGGCGTTTTACAAGATTAATTTCTTATCAAGATTTTCTAAACTGTCTGGCAATTCAGAATCGTCTCGCTCGACGACACTAACATATATGCCGGCTCTCTTAAGCTACAAAAAACATAAATTTCGTAATTTAAATAAAACTAATGTCTTCTCGCATGGTAGAAACATTTGGCATTATCTGTTTTGATGATTTCACAACTTTAGCTGACAAACAACTGCTTGCAGGCCTGTCTAGATTATCTGTTTAAATATAATTTAATTAAGCCCATTCGACATCACATCACCGCTTGAACATATTACAATTCGTTTTGATACCACCTGTCGTCAAAAATGAAGTGAAAAGCTATAGGATTAAGTGTGTTAAATTAGAAGTTTGTGCGATAAAACCTTCCGAAAGTAAGAGATACCGCTTGTAAAAGACAATTAGAAGAGATTAAAAGGTGATATCTACCATTATTTTTTAAATCTACATATACTGTGCGTCACCAATTCGTGCGCCCTCTCCGATTACGGTAATTTAGAATTTTGCGGAAATATAATCTTACTTCCGACAAATAAGCACTTTGTTTGTTCATTCAGTTTCTGCATTCATTCAAACAGAGAGCGCTTTTGTCAGATGACAGATGGCGTATTGAATGGCTGTGTGAAAGAAACACATTACGTAGTATGACGATTTATCCCTTGTTTTTCATTGAGTGCTTTCACCACAAAGAAAACGCGCCGTTTCAACGCTATATAATAAAGACATTTGTATTTTCAGTTGCCATCGTTTAGTTTCCTGCTTTTAGCGGTCAACCATAACGGCATTGGGCTCTCGTGTCACCTCTAAGCAGAAGATAATTAATTAATCGCATGCCATGAATATGCATAGAGACATTGAGATGAAAGATTATTCCTGGTGAGCATTTATCATTCGCGCGAGGAGGAGTAGCAAATGATCTTGAATTAATTTATTAATTATGCCCGAGCAGTTTGTTACGCGTAATTAGAATTATAATTCATGAATGCTCGAGTTGGGCGATTTCTCCTATCATAAATAGTAATGTAATCCGGAGGTAGTGGGATTTTGTTTTGAATTCCTAAAAGCAAATTGATGTTTCAATTAGTGTTGAAATATTTTGACGTATAATATTCATATGTATATTTTATGCTTTCCGCTGTGTTGTCGAATAGACGTGTCATCGTATGACCATATGTTTTGAGTAAACGGTTAACTCCACTTCAACATAAACCTTTTATTTAAAAAAAAAAGCCGACACTATGACTCTTTATGCTGCTAACTATAATTGTTGTATTTAATTTATATGTGTAAATAGTTAGTGATAAATTTGATGGATGTTTAATGATTGGTAATCGGTATTGTTTACGACTAAATATGCAGATTTACTTTAAAAAAAAACAGAATATGACGACAGTTAGTTTATATTATCATTTTATAGTATAGAGATCTTAAAAAGTCATAAATAGTAAGGTCACACACTGGATCTAGTAGTCTCTTTTTTTTTCTAATTGATCCTATAAATTTATTAAGAAACATGATTACATTTAAGATTCCATCCTTAAGCGCTAGCCAGGTACCCCAAATCAGTAATCGATAAAACGATTAGAAGTTTTATTACATTGCGTGATGCAGGTATACCATTATCGTAATCGAAAGCACTATTAACATGAAATATAGAATGACGGAGTCGCATCTGACGCTACCGCATGCAACACATCTCATTCGCTGGTTACGTGTTATTAATAGACTTTTGTTTTAAATATTTTAAAACCGGAGTTTGCAGCAAGCCCATTTTCAGTACTCAAGCGTAGGAAATATCGATGGAAAAGCAAAGAGAAAAACCAGTTTTAGTAATGGAAGGCCATGAAAGATAAATTATGCCTGTATTGCATTCTAGTTTACGTGAAATCACCAGAATAGATAAGTTAAATCCACGTATGCTATTAGGGGCTGTTATATCGGTTCTATTCAGTCGCTTCTTAATATTGTACCACATTGCGCAAGGCATATAATATAAGCAAGTACTGTTGTTGTTGTTATATTATTGAAAATATTTGAAGTAAGTAAGATATCTGGTACTCAATATGAATATATAACTAATTCACAACTCTGGAAGTACCCACAAGTCAGTGTTCAATAATTCTTCTACATAGATGTAAATACATCCATATATCATTCATATTCAAACTGGTAGTGCCAATAATGTGTTTCTTATAAACACTGTACTGTCAAATGAACTTCAACAATCTCAACAACAGATGTCTTTACTTTTATTGTCAATTTAATGAGTTACATACACTGAACTGTTTATATGAATAGTTACTTTAGTAGTGCAACCTTAAGAAAGAGTGTATCTTATTGGCTGTATATCTTTCGGGATAATGCATATGTGTGACTTTTTGATTTTTGATTATATACTTGTGTGAGTGTATTTGCAGTCGTGCCTTAGCTTCACCGGAGGATAGATATATATTTTATAGATATTTATATCTAGTATGCGGAAAATGGTGTGCATGAGATTATTTCTGTGATTTCTCCTTTTTCTCCTGGTTGATCACTAAGGATTTTTCGAATTCTATTTTTACAGGAAGTTTCGTCATGGTTTGAAGATATTCACTGGTGTTGCATCCATACTTTACGCAATTCAAAGAAATGGCTTCTGGTATCGTGGCCATGTATGCTGCTTTGTTTTCAATTTTCTTCTGATTCGACCATCTTCTTTGAAGAGGATGCAAGCCCTTTCTCAATCTATACTATTGTTTGCTTCCTAAGCATGCCGTGCCAACCTTGATTTTTTCAAGACTTTCTTCCAAATCGTTTGTGTTCGTCTTTTTTTACTTTTAGTGATATTCTCGTTTCACCAAAACATACACGTCTATATAAACATATTGTACAACACATGTTTTGTTTCGTTAGTTTATATAATCCGGTTTTCATTAAATACGATCTTGTTGTCTTTGAAATTTTTATTGTCTCCATAACGCCAGAGACAAAATTAGCACTATCTAAACATCGGATTCAAATAATCCTATACGCAACACCAACTCATACTGGAATCCATCATCAGCAATTTCATCTCATGGGTTATTAATTGATCACTTTTCTTTTCAGGTTATATTCACGTAAAACGTCTTTAAAAACTTGTTTAGGTATATATCAGTCATCTTACTGTGTAAACATCTTATCGTGAGTTGATAATATTTTAATTTCCTTATTGGCATTTTAAAATATCGAGAATGTATAAAAAAAAACCTATGTTGTACGATATACACATGTAAGTACACCAAATTTCCTGTGTGATAATTTAAATGTGGTTAACAATAACCTCATGATCTTCTGTATATCCCCTATATTTGTACTACATTCATAAAATTGCTAAAAGTTTATGAATTGCAATATTTATATCATAATTTCTTAATAATTAATCAAAATAAAAACACCACCATTTGTATAATTCTAAATCATAAAGTGGTACAGAAAATAACTTGATCATTTTAGATCATATTTGCAAATTATTCGCTATGTAAAAATAGGAAACACTGCAAAACTTAAGCGTTTAAGAGACTTTTGTTTTGTTTTCTCCATGTACTTTCTTGTATACTTAACCTCTCCATATTTTCGGTGCCGTACGTTGATACTTGAGTACTTACCTAATTATAAGTTGTCCGTCCTTTATAAGTATGTGAGGAAAAAATGAGCAGCCACTGCAAGCTAAACAAAAACATGCACTGCATGGGCAGACGAGACGCCGGAACACATTTTATGTGACTTTCCGGCGCTTGTCCAACTCAGAGGTTCCATCCTGGGGGAGTACTGGCCCAGCATAGCCGGTTTTGGTGGCGCCTTGCCTGCTGTTCTGCTCGAGCTCACGCTCAGTTTAGGCTGCCTCGGGTAGCCTCTGGGCGAGCGACGCCACCTAGGGGAGGTAGCACAATGGGCCCAAGAGTGGTCTAAGTGCACGTGGTTGCCTCCTTCCCCGACCTAGAATCCAGAATCCAGAATGGATCGCTTTTATTCATAGGTATGTAGTACTTGTTATTTTTTAAAGCAAAATACCTTTAGTGTTCTTCTTATGTACTTGTTTATAAATGCTCGAATTCGTTTTAAATCTTTTCTTCGTAAAGCTCAAGCTTCTAATATGTTGGTACTAATATTCCAACCTTTGTGTTTAGCCAACTCGTTTGATCTCCATAATTCTTTCCACACGTAAAAACCATTTTGTGCATCATTAATCCTTGCAGTTACCTCTTTCTCTATACCATCATTCCTTTCCAATACTTCCCAAAAACTTTCCGTATTGCACCTTCTGCTTCCTTTTTCTTTTACACCTAACCTATTTTTCTCTCAGTTTTTCTCTCTCCGTGTTTATATTCATTATTATCGAGTGTTTGGCATTTATTTACTTTTCTTGCCTTCATTTATTATTAATTATATGGTTATATCTTCTACAAATCAAATTGTCGACATATTATTTGGTTTCCTATGTGGCCAACACTATTCTAGTTTATGCTTGTCTTTATCCTGCTGTTTGTCTCATATAATCTACCAGTATCAAAATCATGGCAGGCGACAACACACGCTATGGTTTTCCATTATTTTTCCGAGGATTTCACGATTGAGCAAGATTTGAACCGTGCAATCATCATAGAATACTTTTACGATTTTTGCACGGCATCTACACACGGAAAATGCATTCTGAGTTCAAAACAAGATATTGTTTTAACACAATTCTCTTAAAGAGAAAATGAAATAGTTTTGTTGTAAGTAAATCGTTCACCGCATTATGCTGTTAAGACAATTTTCTTCTTGCCTTAAGGAGTTTTTGTCTTGCGGATATTCAAAACGTAGATTTATTTGGTCCAAGACAAATTTCTTTAAGGGAAGCATACATTTTTCTGTGTGTACATGACCTGTTTTTGTTTTTTACGAGCTACTTTGTTTCTTATGTATTTTATTTAATTATCTCGTATGTTCTCTTCATTTGTCAGTTCAGTGTCACAACCAAATAGTCAAATCAATTATTATTCTTACGTATTTCTCTGACATTCAATAAACCTTGCGAATTTTCAGCATAAAGTTTTGTGTTGATTGTTTGAAATGCTTATTTAATAACTGTAAAATTAATACAGACTTCACTTTGTAATTCAAGGTTCAACTTCAACTTCTCTTATATTTTAAATTAATTGAAAATGCAATTTTATACTGTCCTTCACAAATTATCCGTGTTTATACATATCTAGCAAACGAAGAGATAAAACTACAAAGATTTGAATTTCAAAGTTGAAATATACCGTAAATAGTGATACGTAAAAAACCTATCACCAAAATATTTCGTTTGAATGAACAGTAATTTTAATTAGTATAAGCTAGACGGGATTAAACATATATTTTTATTGATTTACTGTTGCCTCCAGTCAAGCGTCTTATACACTCATTCACTTATCAAGATAAAAAAAAAAAAAAAAACTGGAGTGTCGAAAATTTTTATCATTTCGAACGTGTGGGACACAAATACTACGTAATACTTATCACAACACTCGAATATAAACTTTCATAATTAGTGGTGGTATAACGCAAAACAGATACGTATGTTTATATCACGAAACACAAAATACCAAATACACTGAACGAAATTATTTAAAGCCGCTCAAAATTATGAAGGATAAACATACACTTTAATATGATTTATCATGTATTTATCTCCCATGACAATTTTATTCTTTCCGTTATCGTTTATATATCATTCTTATGTTTCGGCAGTTGTGTCTTGGTATTTTGTACGGCTAAATAGCAATAACTTATGCTAATTACAATAATAATATCAAATAGACTGCTTTGTTAGCTACTGTCAAAACATGTTTGGACGCCTCGGTAAGAGTTTATAGCTTTTGAGAGCCTCCTACGTGAGTGCCACAGAAAAAAAAAACCAGTCGATTTTGTATTGTAAGCGTGGGATTTACGTGCGCGAATGAAATTTTCATTAATGTCACACTCTTTCCGTTTATACCTTGATGAACGGTTAATTTCCTAATAGTCCGTAAAGTAGTAAAGGTCAAGCGGAAAAGTATCTTTACTGTTTATTTTTTTTTCAGGTCGGCATAAACCCATTGCAAGTTAAATCATCGTCTTTAAATACAATAACAACGATAACAGATTGACAACTCAGCTGCCCTACAAAGCAAACGTCTAATAAACTTGAGACGTTCATGGGAGAGAACAATTGATACGTGCATTTATAATAAGTTGGTTTGAATTTCAACGTTACATGTTACAATGCACACATTACATGCTATTACATATCTACATATGTATACATGCACATCTATATCAAGGATACTGCCGCATTAATCTTTTAAGGAGTTACGTTTTGTTATCACATTTTATGACAAGAATTATTATTGCAAATTGATAAATTATTAATAACAACTTTGTTTAACGTACGGGCATCGTTTGACGTACCGCAATGATACCTACGGTCCGGTTTGTTAAAACTCTATTAAAAACGAAAATATCGTTAAAACCACAATAAAAGTACTAATAATGTGTGCTGTAAAATTGTATATTGGTTATTATAAAATAATTTATCCGTATTTTAACTCCACATATTTATCCGCTAATAAAATATTCCTTATTTAAAAGTCGTTTTTTTTTGTTGAAGCAGGAATTATAGAATTTTCTATAGCGTACTATTAATAAGCTATAGACAGATATAATAGCTACAACATCGTAGTATCTACACGTTCGAAAATAACTCAGGGCCATGAAAATTCAGAAAATTATCTAAGAATAATCGAATACTTCTATTTTTAAAACGCATATAAGCTGCAATGCCTGACGTTCACGAATTATAGGAATGATAACGGCGATGTTTGATAAAATGTCTCCATGTTTTATATTTTTAATTTCTCTAGGCAACAATCACATGCTAAGTGTGTATCAATAAGGCGTGATTTTTAATAAATTCGCTAGTGCGAAGTAATAGTCATATCCCAAAAAATTGTTGGGAAGAGCATTTCATAGACTGATAAAAATCAATATGTTTAATTCATAAAAAATTGTGACGCATGGTCGGCCAATTTATAAACCTTACGTTACTAATAAAAATAATCAACTTATCCTGAAAAAAAAATCAAAAATACTTTAGAAAGGCCACTAGCTCTTTCAGGTAGCAAAAAAACTATGAGAACAAATTTAAATAGCTAGCAATAAAAATATTAAAAAATTTTTTTTTTGAGATATTACTAACTAGTAATATCTCAAAAAGGTAATAGCAGCCAAAATTTGATATACTTTGGATAACAACATCATGTACTATGTAAAAAATCCTAGAGATCACCATGTTTCTTGGGAATTTGATACAAGATGGAAACTTTTAACCATTAAGCTTAAGAAAGGTAGATGTAAAGTTGGTCCTGTTAGAACTAAGCCACTGATTTAATCATAATTTTATACCGATTTAATAGCGAGTTAGAATAAGTAAATTGAACTACTGCGAAAGGCTTTGGATCTGCAAAATATAAAAGCTTATGAAGAAAGATGTAGGCCACAGATAAACGCATAAGCATACATGCATTACCATACCATTTAAAAACTATTTAGGACACTTTTTACGTCTTGTATTTGCCAAATACTTACATTAGCATATCAGGTAAGTATTATTGGTTAAAAAGAGAAAGCATAAAGAAATTGTTGCTTACTTTATTGTGGCAATAAGCGTGGTAGTACACAGAAAAGATATACGTTTATTTACGACCAAAATTTGGTTTTATTAAAAAAATTTGTAGCACTGGGATTTATCTGGATAGAAATTCATATAAAATTGAGGATTTACTTGGAGAAAAGGGTTTGCATTTTCTCGTTTTTTTATTTATATCACTCAATATTCTACCAATTCATGCAGAAAGGAATAAAATCTAATAACGTGGCTGGATTACAACTTCAGATGACAGGCATTATATAATCAAATTAAATTCATTTTTGGATATATTTCAAAACTGTATTTTTTTTGCAATTCTATCCACTTCCGTCATTATTTTGTTTCAGAACACCAATTACGATAATATTAAAACTGTAATTTTTTATGGTAATATTATGAATAATCCATGTAAGAATTTGAAACGTTGCTTTGGATCTTCTATGAGTGTTTAGGAACGAAATTAACACTACAACGAAAGAAGAAAGAAACTCTATTGAGTCATTACTCATCGCAAGTGCTCATGGGTTTCGCGGTATAGTCAGTCTGGACTTGCACCTAAATAAATTATCTTGCGTTTATGACAAATCAACATGAGCATGTCCCACTTTACGTGGCTCATTCGATGAAAAAAAATAATTATTGAAACGCAAAACAACGGAACAAGATTTCAGACATTCTGAGTGTTCATATCCGCTGTAGATACTTAAATACGCTACTTAAATGGAAATGTCATCAATAATTGCAACTGATACAAATTCAAGATTTCGAAATATTGAATTAATGTTTGCTTTCAATTAATAGCCAGGAATAGCTGACATCACTTTTAATTTCAATTCTTCTCATAGATTTTTTAATCAGCTTGTGGATATATCTAAAGTTACCAAACTAATTTTTACATCATATTTAATCGTTTGATTAGCATCTTTTTTGCTGAAGCCCAATATACATCGATATTAAAAGTCCCAACTAGCTACAAATATGTTTTTCAAACAAAGTGGGGTTTTAATATCAAGTGGCAAACCAGTTCCGCAAACGATAACAAATAAATAGCAGTTTATTGTAAGCTGGATCTCCTTCACCCAATCTAGAGAAAGCTTTTACTTACTGTGTGAAGAAACACCATCTCATTAGAATGCTTTTATCATTTTAGAACTTATCAGGACTTAGGGGTGGTGAAGACATATATGTATGAATATATAAGATAAGGGAAATATTATATTGCAATCTAAACGATTTCTTGTCTCGACTATTCTGGCTGCATTTGGAGATGGCCGTTCAAATTTATTTTTTTTAAAAAGTGCAGGATGTGCGAAGTCTCTAGTTAGGGATATCTTCCTTTTTGATTTCACATGCTCCCAGATATAGGTACCTCAAGTGACAAAGTACTGACCAATTTCAAAAGAAAATGGACTGATGTTTTTTCTTATCCCAAAGAATCTACATTCTGCTTCCTGTACTACTCCAAGCCGACGGATTCTATGGATCTCTTCCGGTTAGAAGGGTGTTAGCTTGACTCGTTTTGTGGAAATTGCCCAATATTTGGATTTTATCTGCATTACTTCGTTTCTTATCTCTTCTAGCATTGTGCAAAAAAATTTGGCCCCTAACAATTGTGTACCAGTCCCATTTTTTAAAGACATTTGCCTGTCACTCGACAATTACCTCCAATGCTATTTAGAAGTGGGATGCCAACTAACATAACATAGATATTTTGACTTTTCTTCTTTTATTTTCCTTTATTAAAAGTTTAAATTCATTTGTATGGTTTTGCATACCTCTTTTACACTAATTAATACTAAATGATGACTGAAATTGATGAAAGCTAATATTTGTATTAAGATTTGTCAGCAATAACTATTCAATATTAACTCTGCTTATTTTTCCTTTCTTTCCTATTGAAGAAAGAAATTATACTTAGATAAAAGACTTCCGTCTTTGAAATAGTCACGTTAATCTGACCATATCCAACATTGTTGATTACTACTAAGGTAAATCCTTATGAATAATTATTGACTATTTAACTGGTTTCATTATTTCTTTAAATTTCATCTTTTTGCACTGCAAAACTGCTTCTGCACCTGGAAGCTTTTTCTTTAATACTTACTCGTATAGAATCATTTATAGTTATGAATAAATTGCCCTAGGTAGTCATGTATACATATGCAAATACTTAATCAAAATTTTACTGAAACCTCCAAAATAAAGGTAATTTGCATCTGTTTTTAATTGCATTTTATAATCTACCATTTGCTTTTATATATCTAAATGTAAATTAATATCCTGCATAATAACAATTTTTATTCACGCCCATATATATTATATAAATTACCAATTACCTGCCTTATATTGCAGGTGGAAATATCTAAATCATCGAAGTACGTGCACTCAATCAGTAGCTAAGGACATCAGCTTCAGGGTGCATGCACTTGCAAATCGACTTACGCCTCAACTAGTCCTATATACAAGATCAGCAACAGCCACGTCACAGTTTCAGACGGTCATACATGAAATCGTTATTTTGACATACGGCGTAAATTGTAATTAATAATGTCAGCGATAAGGCGTGGCAATTAGACATGTTTGGTATGTTACCTACGCAACTGCCGCCGCAACTTTGATCTCAGTCTTCAGTTATTAGTAATTAATAACGTTGGCTGTCGTTGCGGTATAGCATTACTGGTCGCGTCCGCGACCGGTACACACAACAATGCTGCCAACTTCACACTTGTAAAAGGCCATTTTTATGTGTTACCCAGTCGGTAAATTGTAATTGCAATGTAAGTCGCGGAATCCGATTGTTTATCGATACATAGTTTACAATGCGTTACCGGAGGAACGTAAACTTCAACGCGTACACGAGAGCAAGGGTCGACAACACACGGAACGTGCACTTAAGAATGGCCTAATGCGTAAAATTTATACCTATGCTTATACACCAATACTGTTGCTCCATTAACGACGCAAGGCGATTGTTCGCGTATGATTTTTCAGTTTATGAATCGTCGATATACCAACGGATCGCTGTTACTTTCTAACATAAATTTCAACCATATTAAAGTTATTGAACTTTAACGCTAACATTACGGATTTACTATAAAGTTATACAATATTTTAGGTAGCAAAATTGATATAAGCCCGACCTGTTGTAACAGTTAATGAGCGCGGTCCTAGATTTCACAATCGTCATATTTAAGTGCGTAAATAAAAAAAAAATAGCCAACTTACAACACAAATCTTAATGAACGTTAATCTGATAATGTAATTGCGCAAAATAGTATTCTACTCATGTGCTTGGCCAAATAATAAACCAACATTGCGTAAGACCAACTGAAAGTGCATCGTATTGAACCCCATTTATACCTATGCTTATAACTGTTCATTAGACTAAGTGGGTGCAACTGCAAGTTATAAATAAAAACAAAATTGAAGCAGGTAGATGTGTATATTGTTTTGTTTGCTACCCTTTTGTAGATTCTTAGATTATTTAATAATATTTACTAATAAAAGCTTTACTTCCTAATTAAATGGTAATACCGTATGCAGGAACTAGAATAATGTCTCATAATTCATTTGCTTGAAAGTCAATTATTCTTTAAATAATACAGTTATAAGCTGGTACACCTCTACGTCCGTACCTCAAGACAGTAGTGTATTTATAATAGCTCATGTTTTGCAAAATTTGAGATATTTATATTATTGACTTTGCAGTATTGGCTATCCAAAACTTTCATAGGTATGGAAGGACTGTATTTTTATTTTCCGAATGTATCATTCGGTCTTCGATTGAAAATATACATCCACAAATTTCCCAAACAATTGTCCCGAATTAATAAAATTGTGTAACCCGGTGTGATCGGATATCTTGTGTGTCTACCAAAAATCTATGTTAGAGGAGATGAGTATTTAATTTACATATATCTTGTTTATTATTATAACATTAATTACATTAACCCCGGCTATACACTGATGTAGTCTCCCAAAAGAAAATACATACTCACTAACCCTAGTGATAAGTTTGACTTTAAACAAAAATAGCGTTAGGCGACTTACTTATTGCATCATGTAAGGGAGCTTTCTGTATGAAGTATCTTAATTTCAAGGAATTGGATGTATTCGAGACTGTTTAAAGTAAATATTTTACAAAAAAAACCTAAGCGCAGTTAGGTTGCTCACACCCACATTTTTCTTATTATCATTTTTGATTATCACAAAGCTTTCTTACCATTGGAATTTCCAAAATTGTATACGAATTCCTTCCTTCATTTGTTGCGCATACAATAGGAAAGTATTTAGCAATTTTACACGTACATCGAGATAACTAATGTGGCGGTCAAAATATGTATTATGCAGTTTACTGGCGTCATAATTTGCAGTGCTGTGTTAGTACGTAAATATGTTAGGTTTGATTACAAAGAAATTCGCAAATATCAATCGCAATTAGTGATAATAAAAAATTCTATGAAGCTATTAATCGTGAATCAATTGTATTTATTTGATGTTAAGGAGCAGTTCAAACAAGATTTGCTTATAAGTTAAATATACATGTAAGTATCTGTTATATTTTTAGTTGATTTTCTCATATTATATGCATTTTATTTTTAGAAAGCTGTTGCAAATGATTGCATATTCACTTACGGTAGACGCATCTTTTATGATAATGACCATAGCCTTTGCAAATGTTCGCACAGGAAACCCAGCGATTATATAAACAACCGAAATTGCAATACGGATCGCACAACTAAATAGCACTGAACGAAAACCACTCAGTACCGCACAATATAGGTATCGTCAAACAAAAAACAATTTTAAAAACGCAACGAACATATATGTCATCACATACCTACGGTTGTCAAATTTAAATACATACATAGATACATTTAACATTGCAAAATCTTTAGAATGCAAATGATTAGTAATAATAAATTTTATTGTCGAATAATTTGCATTGTAAGGTAGTTTCTTACAAAGAATTTTAATTTTCTATTGATTTACCGTTAAATAAAGAATTACAAAAGTATAGTTAGTAATATAGTGGGCAAATTTCGTCAGAAATTACAGGAATCGATTTTTAATAATAATAATGTTTCCTTAATTTGAGCCAGATTGATGTATTTTCTCGCCGGTTTCGTAGTAGATGTGCCAATGGTAAAAGCTTATAATGTAGAAATTGTACTAAACGATTAAGTAAATTCCCCTTAATAGCATTAATGAGACGGCTTATGTCTGTGTGCATTAACACTTCACAATGACGCTCCAGTTTTAACGTAACAATAAGAGTTACATTATCACAAAGCTCTAATTTAATATACTAATAAATACATTTTTAAACATACATAAAAATAAATATTTGAGCTTAGTATAAATAGAAAACCGGAATTACCAACATCGAATGATGGGCCACACAATTACATTCAATTAGTTTACGGCAAAGAGTATTCTAATATATTTAATTTTCCATATTTTGCTACAGGAAATTCACGGGAATAAAATCAAATGAAATCTAGTTTTCTCTGTGTAAGTTTTTCCAAATGCGGTTGTATTTCGTTGCACCACAGGAATAATTTACTTATAATACAACCTGTATTAAACTTTTACCCTCTTAACATAAAAAATTATTAGTTTCAACCAAAACGAAACAATTAATAAAATATCACATTCGAGTATTTATAACAGGATATACCAGTAAAATTATTGCTGGAATAACTGTTCCAGAATTACGTGCATTTTTTAAAGTATTGAAATTGTTATTCACGCAAGTGGGGAATCGTTATTATATATAAGTGCACTAGATTGTATCCAATACAAACAGGATTTTATCCGCAAAAGCAAATGCTCCTAATCACATATAGTTCAACAATGTAAATTCTATGGGCAAATATATAAATCCCATGAAAATATGAGAGTACGTTCCCAAATACTCGTACGCAAACATGTGGAATCTGACTGAGGTATAAAACCATAGATATAGGAATTACGAAAAAAATGTTTATTAATAAATTTTGAATAAAACCCTTATCAGACATATTGTATAGATAGATGTGATTAAGTAAGCGCCATCGTTTTACGAATAAAAACACTAGTTACTTTAGTTATGGTGCCAAATAGAAGGTAAGGAGGTATGTATACATTAAGACTATATATGCTTCAAATCTATATGAATAAGCGTTGGATGACTATTGTACACAAAGCAGACGAAAAGCTGTAATCGTATTTATCACAAAATTAGGTTATCTGTATTTGTTGAAGCATAATTTAGGTAAACTAACTTCAGCACATTACATTCCCGTATGAAGAAATATTTAAAAAGATATGTTTGCCCATCTAACGCAATATTATCGCTCTTAGTTCACAAAGGATTCTCATGCGTCTTGAAACAGTTAAGTAATATATTACTTTCCTTAATTTATTAAGTAAACGAAGAGCGCGTACTAGCAAAACAGAACGTAAACTTAACAGTTAAAATTGTGCAAAGTAATAGATAATCTTATTTGCATTTTTAACATTACAAATACGCACAATAATGATAATTGTTAGCAGATGAAACTTAAGCGTGAATCTATGTATACTTAAATAAATCTTAATAGTAAAATGAAATTAGTTTGAATTCCCCATATACCCGCTAATAAGTTAATGTCAACTTCTTCATATAATTCGGCAAAAAATTTCCAGTTATCCGCATTATTAAAAATCCGCTGAATGAATATTATTTATTTGTGTGGCAATGCAGCATGTAATTGCCAAGTGAAACAATACGATGTTATTTCTTGGAACAATATGAAAGGAATGTCAATAAAATTGCACCGAATGACGTTTTTCAGGTAACTCTTCCTATGTACAACTAATATAAGACTTAACAATAGCGGTTTGAAACTCATACGAACGGATTTGAAATGACGTTGCTATTTATAGCTTCGGCAAACATAATCTTCCTTTTTATGGGTGAAATTGTTTTCCAGATAATTTTCATCAGTCCTTTTATTTAACGACTATTTTATATATGGTAAATATATAATTTGGATTATCTTAGTGCTGAATTTTTATGTATATTTTATCATTACTTATTTAAGAGGTTTTAAACTAATTGGGGACTTTATTGTTTCTTATTTTTAGTAATCTATTGTTAATGTTTTGCCATAATTACGTATGCTAGATTCTTAGGCAAATAAAAAGTATTTATTAGCAAATGACGTATTTTAACTAGATTTTCATTTATTTTTTTATTACACCTAATTATAATAATAATAAATATTAGGATTACCCACATTTATTTGAAAATCCATATAATGTGGTATAATAAAAAAAATTATTAATTAGTGTTTTACAGTGCCTAAGTAATATCTTTTTGAATTTATTAGATAGATGGATTTTGCCGACAATATATTATTATAACAAATAAAAAATACCTACACAGTAATAAAAATTTTCTTGAAATTAACACATTCTGTTGTTCCAGAAGGTCCACAAAAAGGTTATTAATGCAACAATTACCCAAAGTTGTTACCGAAACACCTTATACTTTATAAAAGATCCAAATAATGCACAGAAATTGCTGTTCAAATCAACCGTTTTTTTTAAATTAACAATAGTTTAAATTTCTTTAATAAAACAAATTTTTAAATTTAAAAAATTTTAAATGTCGACATTTATTCAAAATCATTTTGGAAAACTAATAAGTATCTACATGTGTAAGTCAGTGAAATTTTTAATTGCTTTCTGCTTTATATTTAATTTAATTAACATAAATTTCATTATTACATTCAATACATTTCCAAATTTTCTTACAGAAGCCTAATGATGGCCTAGGCCGAAACTATTGCTAATATATCAAATAAAGATTGATTTGAGCACCAATTTCTGTGCATTATTTGGAAGTTTTATACACATATTTAAACCTAAGGATGCCAGAATTTGCTTATAGTTTGTTAAAGGTTAACAATTTTTTTTAGTTAAAACAACATTACATTATGTACCCTACTAAATTTTCTGAGTAATTTTGCTAAATTGACAAGGGTGTTACGTATATTAACAAAATTCGACTTAACAGTGGTACAGTTTGTTAAATCAGCCATTATTATATGTTAGATACTTGAACATAAAAAAATTGTAAATCTAACAAACTAACAACGAAATCTTTCTTACTGTATATTAGAAAATTATGTATGGCTAAGTTGATTTTTATATTTCATTGTTATTAATTTGTTTATTATATCTTATTATTATAATAATAAACATTAGTTTTAAGAATACTGACGATATGAATGAAATCTATATAAAATGCAATGGCTTTATTATTTTAATTTGAAATCCAAATAATTTGGTAAAGTAAAATGCATTTGATTAATAAAGGAAAAAAATAGTTAATTGTTGTTTTTAAACTGGGTAAATAATATCTATTTGAATTTATTTTGCTGAATTTCCTATTGCATTGCTTATTTGAAACTCTACATTTTTTTTTTGTGTGTAGGTTACAAGAACTATGTAACTGAATTCTGCACCTGGATTTGAATAGGGAAATAGGCAAGGACCCTATTGTGAGATCAGATCAGTATATAGATAGGGTGACTATTGCAAAGTATCGTGTGAATAAATTTGCTTTGGTATTGTGTTCTATTATGATGCCAAAAAAAAAAAAAACTTGAGGGGCCAAATTAAAAAATGGGGGTTGTTACTCACTTAAGCGCATTAGGGATCATCCAGTAAGGTCAAAGGCGAGTGGTGCCGCATCGAGCATCACCCAAAATCATCCTAAAATCACTGTGTCTATTCTTATTACTTATTTCTTATTTCTTATCCAGGCCTCGTCTTTATTTTGCGCTTTAGCTGCCTGCGAGAACACTTTCGAGTGGCGAGTGCACGTTTTTCGCGAAAAGCTTCGCGCAGCGGTGTGCGCCGTGTCGCTTCAACTTCTTGCGGAACTAATCGAGAAATCCGGACCGCACACAAAACTGGAGAAATTCAACTGTGCCGGGCGTGAATACTAAACGAGCGAAATTCGAAAAAGCACTGTCCTGGATCGCCTCAGTTAAGACATCGGGGTCTTTTCACGTCTGCATTTTCCACTGACGATGAGCGACGACGGACTGTGTCATAGTCTGGCGTTTCGGAATTTTCAACTTCGATATTTACGGAACACATTTAGCGGCGAGAGCGGAGCGACCGATGAAAAACTGCGTTCGGACGCGAGTTTTTTCCCATACAGAGGAGGCGCGCACACTGGCTCACGTATATACACACATTCACACGGTAGAGGATCAGGCGTTGTTACACGTTCACTTCGAGGCTGTTGATAATATTATGTACGAGCGCTGTGGATAACCACCAACTCGGCTGGACTCGGGCACCCCGTCCTCTACACATTCAGGTACGGGCGCGCTCTACGTGCGGTTGCGCAATGTGCCTCGTCCTCTCGCGAAATAAAATATTTTCTAAATATCCTACGACAAATCACTACATATTTTATTTCGGTGCCGCGAGCTGTGGCGTCGGCGACATTCCGATTCTGACACGCTTTTCTCTCGTATACCGCCATTATTTTATGACTATTTTTTTCGATGAACACGAAACCTAAGGACTGTCTAACTAAACTCCTTAAATCAATTTTCGAAGAATTTTTCAGATTCTGTTTTGTTTATATTTTTGACAAGTTTATAAAAATGTGTAATTACAGTAATTGAAAAAAAAATAATATTTTAAAAGTAAAAATCTATCTCAACGTTGTAGAGAAGCTTCCGTTTAGAATAAAACCATGTGTATGTATATTGGACAATACTTGGAAAGAATGAGTAACATATTTGGGCTCTTAGGTTCTAAAGGAATTACTTTCGTACGTTTCATTCACAGTTACGGTGAACATCTCCACCGGAACTGATCTAAACACTAAATGGCATTCTGTCACCTCTCTGCATCTGCTAGCTATCCATAGTGACGATGATTTTCGACGCCACTTGCCAGTAATGTTTGTCGTGGTTCGTGACTCAAGTACACGCATGAGTTCTAGTTAGGATGCGTGCACTGAGGATCGGGTACCAAACTTTATTTAGAGAGCCTGAAACTTTGGTCCTGTTGAAATTATTTTGGGGTTTATTAATATCAATTGCCTCACGACATAATCTTGCATGGTAGTGCATAGTTTCTAACAGAATTTCAGTATCCTTAAAACAAATTTCATGATTACCATCTTGTAAGGCCTGCTCTGTTACCGCAGATGTGTCAATGCTGTGTTTTGTGGTGCCAATATATACCGAAAAAGTTAATGAAAGCAGGTTATATTTACAGAAAAATAAAGTTATAAGTTACTTATAAAGTACAGAAGTAAGAAAATTCTACCCATAAAAACTGGTTCGGTCACTGTCGACCTGAAAGTTGTTTATTTACAGAAGTATGTACGTATGTATAGGAAATAATGCTTTTCTGCTATCACTGTGTAATTTTATATGAACCATTTTACCTCGTGCGGGATTTGAACCTGACACTTTTTGTTCACCGGGCGAGTGCTCTGCCAGTTCAGCTAACGAGGTCAATAGTTTCGTACGATTTGAATCACATTAAATACAGCTCTTAGAAAGCCGGCAGTACGGCAATTGTTCAGTTATGTGCACTTCTTTACCATGTGAAATCATTATAGGAAATAATCCTATTCTGACATCACTGTAATTTAAATTAACAGGCAATTTTATATGAAAAATTTTACCTCGTGTAGGATTTGACCCTGACACCTTTCGTTCACCGGACGAGCGCTCTGCCAATTGGGCTAACGAGGACGACAGGTTCATACGATTTGAATCACATCAAATACAATTCTTAGAAAGCCGGCAGTACGGCAATTATGCAGTTATGTGCACTTCTTTACAGTGTGAAATTATTATAGTAAATAATGATTTTCTGCTATCACTGTAATTGAACATTATTACAGCATTTGTTAAGCGAAAGAAAGGACACCAACATACCATTTACAGTAGATAGAACAATAAGGAGAAAAAAAATGTACGTTTTCAAAAAAACTTGTAGGGTGGAGACACGAGTGATGGAAACGCTAGACAGTAAACCGCAAATTTCACCCACCTGGAAATTTAATAACCATGCAGCGGTGAACCGGTGGAAAATAAGTTCTGTTGCTACAGCAGAATTACTTTCGATTGACGGAAACTCCGCCCCCACGCACAGCACACGTCACGAGCTTGAAGAAGCGGTCGTAGCTATCTTAATAAACAGCGTATAGTACTACAATTACATATTACAATACAACTGAATTACGGTTTATGTACGAATCGCGAAGATAGTGTATCACGTGCTAATTATAACTATTCTCCATATTCCATCGGGTATGTCTCACTCCATTGAGCACACATTTTCATTCCCTTTAATTGATATTGTGGTTAGTCCGCATTCTTCGAGAATGTTGGGGGTCATGCAGTTAAGATAAAGTCAGAGAGCGCTATATTTTAATGCTAAAGAACTTCCTCAATTCAGAACAATTTCCGACAATCGGAATCTTTTAATCCTTTTTTCCCTGAATTTCACTTTGTTTGATCAAAAAGAAAGTTAGGAATATTTTAATTGAGTATCGATTCGTATCTTTGTTCCGTCATTTTGGCATATTGGTTTATGAAAAAATTTGCCTTTGTGTAAGTTCATTAGGGTCCAATTAATAATATTTGCATATAAAATTTAATAATTTTTTAAAAGATGGCAGCACCAACACTTGGAATTACTTCACAACAGACACAAAATGTTTTTCAGGTTGCAAAACAATTTTCTTTTATTATGGATACTGACCAAAAAATATATAGTTTACGTCCACTCTTTTTGATCAGAAGAGTCGAAAGGGTTGACAAGGTTGTGTAATCAATTATAAGCTAAAGTGACAATAAATATTCTGAAAGACCTTTTCGCGAAGTGCTTCTAAAGTAAGAATGGCTCGCCTAGCTTTTGTGATTGTATATTATGATAAGATACTTCAGATCAAACATTTTCCAAACACGTTTACCAACAGCAAAGAACCAAGACGTTAGAATTTATAGACTATTTCGTTCAATAACATTAGTGGTATGCTATCAGCTCTTTTTTCAACAAGAACTTATCTTTATTTTCGTTATATTTCAGGAGTTTAGCAATTTTTTTCTTAAAAAAAGGTAATTTTGAGGTAAAAAAGAAAAAGTATTTGTATAATAGAAAAGAAAATTGAAATAAAACAAGATATAATTACATATACATATATGGATTGTCCACTTATTTACTTATTTATTCCCTTCGGCAAAAATTAACTATAAAGCATGTTTGGTAAATAACACGTAAATTCAAAATTTCGCTTTGTTATATTTATAATTTATATGTTTAATCCGACTGTGTTGACAAAATGGGCCATTAGGTTCCCGCAGTTGCAACTATATAAAACTATATTAAGTGAAACTTGAGTATTATTGTCTATTCTGTGATTCAGCACCAACAATACTGAAAGCGCACATATCCACACGTTTTAAGTATCATAATTATAAAAGGCAGATCTTATTGAATTTATTGAATAATAAGTTTGTTAGTAGCGCTCGATAGGACAAGAGTACAATAACTACAATGATTTCCAAACAATATAGCATTTATTTTATGCCAGGTGAACAGGAAGAACAATAAATATAAAATTGCTACAGGCATCACATCACATATGAGAAAAATACTATCAAAATGCACCATTTTATAGTACACAGTCATCATGTCAACTTGGTTTTCATATAATTTATTAATAAAAGCAATCCAATGTTGATTAGCTGTAAAGAATTTATTGCTTTGATATGTACATTGAAGGAATCCTTTAGCATTTCACACCATGTCATATTTGTCATTGTTTTCCTAATGTGCTGTAGTAGCCGTGTCAAATGGATTTTTCGGTAAATGCTCTACCGAAATTCTGACTTATTCATAGGTTGTGGCATACGACCGGAACTGATTATTTTTCTTTAGAGCGTGATCACGCATTTGCAATAAATATTTATTGTGCGTGTATCAATTTTAATAGCATTTTCCGTCATTTGCACGGGGTGGGGTGTTCGTATTGCGAAAAGCCGCAAACCTATAATAAAACATAAATAAAATCTTAACCAGTAATGTTCAACATTATAGAAGCTATTTCTTTTTTTGTGGATGCGGGAAATTAATACGAAAATAATACGCTTATATTCTGTAAATCATTTTCTAGATCCTAATACAATTGCAAGAAAGCACTCAAAATCTAAAGATAATACATAAAAAAATAAAGGTATTAAGATTTTGTTTTGTACCGTAGTAATGTGCAATAAATAAGAAGAAAACGACATCTTAAGTACATATATTTACACGCGCCTTGTTATCTTCGATTGTCTTATATATTTTGGATTATCCAAGCGCTATATAATACCCAATACAATATCTTATTAGAAAAACGTAGATTTGGTTGCGAACTTATCTAGATGAAACCATGTAGTAGTTATCTAAATAAACAGTATTTACTAATACAATTACATAATAGATAAAAGGCTTTTCTGTATTTAGACCACTATTTCTCTAATTCTACCTAGTACAACACCCAAAACACATTTCTAGCGCCTACTGAAGAAGCTGATACCTTACCAACCCTATTTTAGAGATTTGGAACGGTTTTTAGTAATTCTATACCGGATTTTTACTCAAAAAACGGCAAAATAAGTTTGGATTGTCTTAAAATATCTTGAGATATATGCGATATAAATTCAAGTATACTACCTATCATTTAAAAAAAGTATTTGCGTCACAGGTATTAGTTTTTATGCACCCATATCTACATATCTCCATATTATCGAGTATTAATTCAAAGTCAGTGCTTTAATCTATTAAATACTTAAAATACTTCTCATTCCTGTTGTTAGCTCCAAAACAAGCAAACATTGTGAAAAAAAATCTCACATCTCTCTCTCACATACACACAGCCGAAACTAAGCCAACATGAGATATAATCTGCGATCCAAAAGATTTTCATACATATTTTTTATCATAACAACTCACTTCTACAAGTTATTGCCAAACACGATAAATTTCTTGAGCTAGATAGTATCTGGCAAATCTACTGTATAAATCGCGAGCTATTTTCAATGAAAACGATAATAATACACTACTTCTACCGCAAGATTTTATGTGGATTATGTTTCTATTTATAATTACGTATTCTAAGAAATTTTATAATCGAGAGCAATATTACAAACCCACAACTGATAAGAATTTTCATTGATACGCGTTACACACCTTTCGAAGTTGAATATACACTGTTGGTGAAAAAAATGTAACAAATGAAGTTAGAAATATTTCTGGTGGCATATAGGAAAAGGCTCCAGTTTTATGTTCAAATTACCAAAAAAATCCCACAACTTTTGTGACTGGTTTTGCTAGAGTATTTTAACAAATATCAGTGATATGTTGCATACTATTCGTGTTTGTTCTGATTTTAAATGATGTTAAAAGTAATTAGTATTTAGCAGTTAGTGGTTAGAACCTTTACAAAATGTGTAATTTACATTTTGCGAAATACGCAATAAAAAATAACCAACTGTCAATAATGACAATTAACGACCTGACAATAATTTTTTTTTTAGCCTCTATCCGTACATTATCAACTTCAAACCACGATATTTTAAGAACAATAAATATAATCATTTTTACTTAAAATTAGGCATTGAATTCACATACAAAGTATTTCGAATACCTCTGAAAAATATTTTCATATTTTTGATCGCTTAAAATAGTCATAGGGAGGTCCAACTTTTTTTCCGCTCTATTCACATCCAGAATGACAAAATAGCACTATATTTTTGTTTGAAAGACCATTCTCGATATGCTAAAGACATCGCTCTCACAGACTCAATGTTTGAAATTTCATTTCGATCGATATGGGTTCCTGTTACATTTATCTAATTCAGATAGAGTTATTTACAACCAGATTTTTCAACCAAGTTTTCAACATAGTCCATAGTCATAGATTAGTCTATTTTTTGTGGAAAACTCTTCATTATTTTTATCGTTCGCACCACTACTTAACAAGTGCTATTCCAACGTGCATAATTAAATTTTAATTATATAGAATAAGTGCAGATCTGTTACTCATTTAAACTTGAAAATTTACATTCCTTAGGTTTTTATATACCATGTATTAACACAATTCCGCGTAAATCCAAGGTAATGTTTGTTGATATCCATATTTCCTTTTCGCCAGCCAACCATTGTCGCCACCAAAATAAAATAATTAGCGACAAGTTATTAAAAAGTCGTCGGGTTTACATATATTTTCATTATACATTAGCGGGATGCCTTTGTGTCATCATTGTCGTGATATAGATTGAGCTGTTGCTGTTCATGTTACAATAACAGTACAAACAGGCATTAAGTGGTATTATAGCTTCTGTCATACACAACTACACGCTTTATTCGTTGTCACAGATAACCTAACAACCAACCAACACCTTTTAGATAATCGGTTGCGTCACTTTTTAGAAACTATAAGGTATATTTAAAAATATTTAATTTAACCTTGTAATAAGCTTGGATAAATACAATGTTTGTTTAACCGTGTCATATTTTCTATTGGCTTTATTCTCATTTCTACCAAGTAAATTAATGTTCCCCTAATCGCGTTAATCCATTGTGTAGCGATTTGCTACTTGTTTTAACAAATATCCTACAGAACGAAGCCACACTACAATGTTAAATAACCGCTTATAATGCCAAAATAGTTGAGTAAGCGTTTAATCTTGGTTTATACCTAGTATAATAAACGAAGAAATATCCATGGTATAAAACGTTGAAGCACAAGTTATTAGTGTATAACAAATTGTATTCTGCCCCTACTATATTACAAGTTTATATGATACAATTGTTTTGTCCATCATAATCGGTTATTCAACTTTTATGGCGCGTATATTTTACAGTTTATTATACGAATACTATTGGCATAAATCAAAATTAAACGTTTATAGCGTTGCTTCAGTTGTAAGTACTATGTTGCTACAAATCCATACATAATGCTATATTTATATATCTATGATGGAAAAGGTATATACAAGACATAAAGCTGGTCAAATTGAACTGGTAATATATTTGTTTATCGCGCAAAGGAAAGTAGTGACCTACATCTCTTTCCAGTCAATATGTTTTCAATTTCAAAATAAAAAATGGATTAGTTGTGCAAATCGACCTGCTAATGTAAATAATTTTTACCACGCAAGTGTTAATTAAATTTAATGGGAAGCCGAGCAATCTGAATCACGATTTAAAGAAAAATTAGTGCAAATCCGATAAATTCGAATCAACCGTAAGTCGATAAATTAATACTCCATCGCAAACGCTTCCTATAAACAATAGGTATAATTCAACACAGTTACAGTACGTGCCCATTGGTAGGATTACAGACCTATAAACTGTGGATATTTTCTATTATGATCCTAGTTTCAACATTGGAATTTTACTATTTACGTCAAACTTGTATTTTTGCAATTAACTCGTATAGTGGAGATAAACATGACTTAAATAAGTTAAATGGTACAAATACCTTTTAATCAATTGTGCACTAATATCAGCAATGCCAGAATGTACACACATTCAAGGTTTAGTGGTTGTTAGGTGCAATGCAATCGGATATATTTCAAAGTGTTTTACTAAAATTAAAACTAGATAAATTTCATTTATCGAATCAACAAGTTTCAATTTCGGAGCTCGATTTAATGGCAGTGTTTCGCAAATTGATTTGCACTCACTGTTTCTTTTTTTTTGTGTGTAAAAGTAACAGCTGCACAAAACGCATGACTTGCACTTCTAAAGAAGTTATAAAATCTCCGTAACCCGGGCATTGATTTGCCGAAAAAAAAGGTGTAATTCTTGTGTGACTGTGTTCTACCTGCATTTACAAACAAAAACTGTTCCCTTTTTAAATAAAACCAGTCCGTGTTTGGAATGAATACGGAAAGGGATGGCGGCGTAGTCTGTTAAAACAATAATGTACCGGGTGACTGACAAAAAGGCCCCCAACCTATAACTGCGGTATCCATTATCCGATGTTAAAAACTAAAGTATTAAATGGAATGGTTGAATAAATACTATCAATTATCGTAATCAAGATATTTCTAAAAATTCATTTTAGGGTGAAAAATTTGAACAACTTTTGTAAATTTTTTTTTAATTTTTCTTATCTTTGTAAGATATTTTTAATATTGTTATCGCCTGCACATTTAAAAGTTATTTTTAAAAATTTAGCTTTCAAATGTCTAGGCGATACCAAATATTGGCCTATCATAATTGGAAGATATAGCTGTGAGAATACCGCAAGGTTCGATTTTGGGCCCCGTGTTCTTTATAATCTAATGTGAATGATCTCTTAAGTAATACTTACTATTATTAGTGCATACATCTACAGTTGTGTCATATACGTCCATTTGAACAGTTCATGTTTCAGTAAAAATGTAGATCTGGACGAATATTGTCCGCAAAAGCGTGAAAATTTTGTTATACCCTATCATCGTTTAAACTCGACACAACTTAGTTTGGATTACTGGGGAGTTAAGATGTATAACCATTTGCCTAGAATTTTGGACTTTAAATAGTAAAAAAATCGAAATTAAAGTGAAAAAAGTGGTTTTTAATAAGGGAATTATTAAAAACCACTTTATATAATATAGCAGAATTTTTTTACACTAACAATAAGTATTAGTTCCTATATTTTAACATGTTGTTTGTCTGTTTATTTGCATGCAGTCCATTGGTTTTTACATGTACATATGAAAATGTATTTTGCGTATACAAATGTTTTGTTCTTTGACATGTCAAGTAACCTTTAATGACGAAAGATGAAGAGAATGTCCAACAAGATGCAAATGCGTTGGTCATTCAACTGGGCCATTTCTCACCTCCTAACAAATGTCGCTATTAACCATTCAAAATTTCTTGTCATGAGAGAGGATTTTGTCTTGCTAAAACTAAAATCCTCAAGTGTTAATTTACAAACTCATCTAAAAAAATTTGCATATGTTTTCAAAGAGTTAAGCATATTTTACTTGAAAAATAAAAATCCATTATATTTATATCACACTTTATTTTGTTGATTAGTTAATGCAGTTTAGTGTAACCCTCACATTATTTTTTGTTATTAGCTACTAAGTAGAGACCTATATTTTTATTATTATTTAATCTGAAAAATGGACCAACTAATCGATCACTCCAAAAACCGCATCTTACATTAAAACTAAATCAATGCTGGAAACTAATATCAATTTCAGGATTTTCTCCGAAACTCAAATATCGATGGTTGCAATAATACTTGCACTTTTTGTATGGTTTGAATTTGCATTTTTTTTTTCTTTTTCAGTGCCTACTTTGTTACTTTGAGAATACCCAAGTAGAAGCTTTTGGCCTTTTTTCTGCACGCGAAAGAACATCTAACTCTGTATTTTCCTAAAACTGTTGGTAGTTACGTTTAACACACTTCAAACTTCTCAATATGTTTATACGTTAAAAAGAGAAAAACTAACTATTATATATTGTAGTTGTCTGTTCAATTGTAATAATTTGATTGCAGCAATTTAACGATTTTATTCGTTATTTCGTTTTTTAAAATAGTAAATAAATCCCGCCGCTGGGGGTGTTTTGTTCACTTCTAGTATGTACTTATTATACATAGTTCTTTTCGACTCGTTTAAAATAACGCTGAAGAAATTATAATAATGGCTTAAATAACGTCTTTTCCACTTTGACCGTGTATATGTGTGTTACTTTTACAGTAAATATAACACTACTGACTAAATTCTCACTATAATCTTAAAGAAATATTAGAATCCCAATGAGATAGTTTTAAGAAGTTACTTAATTTCTGTGGGAAACACAAAATGTGTGTCACTACTAGTAAGATAACTTTAATCATAAGGAAAGTGTTGAACAAAGTTCCCTAAAGGGGAATAACCTAGATAATAAGGTTTGTTTTAATTTTTTACTTGTAGATAACACTGTTTAAAGGTATTTACAAGCGCCTTGGCTACGTAGCATCTCTCACACGCCGGAATGTTTTTCCTACGGCAGTAAATTGCATCAGTGTACATAGTCTAAAATTTACATTAACATTGCCCATAAAATAATAAAATCATTAGACCACGGCTGACACCGATACGGCCCACCATCCTCTGAAATAATTACGTTCAGTCAGGTTCGAATGTGAAGTTTTAACAGTGAGTAAATTATTAGTAGATAATCTTTTCTGACTGGCCCTAAACAGTAGGTGTCCAACTATGAGAACAGGTAAAGCGGCCCTGCTTTCAGGACAAACACCATATCCGACAATTTAGCACAACACCCAGAGAACTGTAAATTCCAAAAAAAGCCAAAGGTATAATCCCCTACACTTATTCATGGCTGCTTAACTTCAAACAATAAAAGAATTTTTCTGAACCGGATTACAATGGTTTACGAGAAAATCGCATTCAACCGATTATGCCGTGAGTAGAAAACGGTAGATAACAGTAAATACCTTATTCTATAATTTCGAAATTAACACCTTTAATATTTAATTCTGAATAGCTGTGATAATTAAACGCTAAACGAATTTACAATGCCAAGGTTTTTCATATTCCTATAAAAGGAAAATACAATACACATAGTCTATAATCACGTTTGTATGTGCATATTTACCGGCATGAAATATTATTGATGTTAATACATTTTCATTCACTTTAGTAATTTTTTTCCGAAAAATACTTATTTACCGCTTCGTTTACTGGAAAATTATTCAGAAGTACTAATCTGTACTTCTTTTCTAATTAGAATTTGTTTCTCTTTTGGAAATAACAACACCATATAACTCTAGACTTTTATTAATTTACCAAATAATGGGATATCTCATCCGTTTCTTGAAATATCTATGACAAATATTTCTGCCTGAAAGATCTACGACGTGTGCCTTAAGGCCAAAAATACAGTTCCAATCAATAATCTAATTCTTACCGATCGTTTCATTCTAGGTAGATTGTTTACCCTGTTAGAAAGATCCTTTTTTTTAATTTGGTCATTTTAATACTTTTTTTCACGATTTAAAATAAGCTTGAAGTTAGGTTTAGCTAGCGTTACGTCGATTGGCATAAGATTGCTAGGTGCCCTCTTAGATCGCTGGCCATAAAATTGTACGGGGAACTTTAGCCTGTTTGCACCAAGGGCAGCGATGTTCTTTATCTGCATATGATTGATGAGTATTTCCTAAGTGTGCCATTCTGTTTCTCTAAATGTATTTTCTTCCCATTTGTGGATGGTGTAACTGTACAGTCTTGCCAGTGTTTACTTAATCTTTCAAGCACCTGACGATTTTGAACACTATTGCATGTAATTTAATGAAATTTTATCATGCTTGCTCTTTATGTTAGAACCAGGTCGGTTGGGTAATCTTCAACATTGCATCCTTCATCGCACAATCTCCTGGGTAGATCATCATTAACACGCCAATACATCAGAGGCGACAACACTTCACTTGGGGGCACCTGCCTTTCGTCCTAAAGATTTGTAAATCACTGCCCAACTGCAGATATATCTCAGAATTTCTTATTGCTGAAGGTTCCTTCCACAGTCTTTACCGGACTATGTAAGGCCGTGGATTTACCTATTTGGTACGCATATTAACGCCAGTAGAGTGACATTGATGTAAGATGCAAGTTGCTAATATGACTATGATGACTAGTATGCCACAATCTTGCTTATTTCTTCGATGTAAAAGACGATAAGTTAATGGTTTGGTAAAATTTTGATTTCACATATATATGTCCTAATACCAGACGTAACTGGTCCTAAATAGTTCTATCATTATTAGAGAGACTCTCTTGTAATGTAGCCCTTTCTAGACTAGAGACAATTTGGCCTAGGTTTGGGTAAAAGTGATTCCACAGTGGCTTAAATATACATTATATAATCTGAGGTTCTTCATAAGGTATTGATTTAAAGAAATGTCTCTGTACTAATACATTTAAGCTTAGAAAACATGTCTACTATTGTCGAAACTGTAGGCAGCACAAAACTATCGCGAATCGAACCTCTTGTTATCTAATTGGTAGGAACAAAACGGCTTACTGAGCAAACTCTTTTATTTTTTTTACTGGATCTGAAGCATTTTAAGCATTTCTCCTTATCTAATTAGCTATAAAGTTCAATTCACTTAGAATAATTCATTTTGTCTCAAATATTATATAACGTTCCTGATTTTTCTTTTCACAAAAGGAATATATTCTTATGTTGATGCATCTATAACATCTTTGAGTTTTAGAAAATCTAGGTTACTTAGTGTACTTTTGTTGATATATATGATTGCAGTATCAGTAGATTCATGACTCATTTGACTGTCTCGTCTTTTGCGGAAAGTGTATTCCTTTGACTGAAAGAAATCTTTCCATGGGTGCTTCTCTAAACCAACACTTCCCAGCTTCAATAGTTTAAAGAATTAGTTAAATATTTCATTACACGGTTTAGCAGCTATTCTACCAACAGCCTACTTTTCTATGAAACTTGGTAGAATTTTAACGCATATTCTGTCAGCTATTTAAATATATCCAACATTTTAAATCTACAGAGAAATAACTGCTAATTCGAATACCAAGTATTTGGTGATATAATTAAGATCACTAAGAATTTTTCTTTCAAAATAAGGTACCCATGAGGTTGCATTTGAAAAAAAATAACTTTTTATGAAAAAACTGTCGGATTGTATTTTGTCACGTTCTAGTAGGTGTATAAAACAAAAGTCTGTAACATTTGTAGTTTCTAGGTGTCTTGTTGGCAGGAAGATTTTGAACGTATTCGCGGCACTCTAGATTACAATATAAAAATGTTGGTAACCAAGGAAACGAGCACTAACAAGTCATATGTCTTCAAACTGTGCAAAAATATACTGGGTGTTCCACTTAAAATTTTAAGCTGGGACCTGTGAGCTTGGGCACCCGGTAGATATATCTATTGACATTGTGCCAAAAATATAATATCCACTGTCAAAGGAAAAAAGAATTTTGAATATAATGTTTGATATCATAATATAAGCTGATTTTTTAATAGAATTAGAGACGGTTTTCAATCAAATCTATTGGATTCCTGCATAGGACAAAAAAATAAGTTAACAATTATATCCAACGGCTGTAATATTAAGTTTAAGCTGTAACAGTATATTCCTCTTGTTTATAATACTGTTATTACTCATAAATTTTATAAATAAAGCTTCAAATGCATCTTACTGCTAAAATTAGGTGTACTCACAAACATAAGGCGACTATAATAATATTATACTGTCAATTAGTTACCTTGTGTAAGCGAAATATTTCTGTAGATGATGTGTTTAAATTCCATAGACATTTCCTAAGCCAACACTAATGCAGGGGATTCTTTCTAGAAAATTTGCTCGTAAATCCACACACAAGCGCCATTTACGAGCAACTAAGAACAATTAATATAACCAGTATAGAATATGTGCGCCTCTAGAATCTGCACAGATTCACGCATTTGCGGCGAAATATTAAACAAAATTATTATCTCTCGGAATTATCATCTAATGCAAGTCATAATATATCCAATAAAATCGATACGTAATAATAATAAACAAATATTATTATAATCTGCAATAAACGGATGGCGTGGAACGTGACTCGACATACCTAAAGCCATAAAAGAATATTCGTTAAACAATTACATATAAACGCGTGTAATGATAATGCCTTTCCTAGGACAAAACAATAAATATCAAAAAGTCCTATAAATCTTCGCCAACCTGAGCGAGTTGTCAGTCGTAGACCACCGTGAAGAAGATGTTCATTCGCAGACGTAAGGCAACCCGCCGAGTGACAGCTGTCGATTCAAATATTCTATCTCCTTCTTCAGTGTTACCCAGGGCGATACGTATAGTTGGCGAATAAGTAATATAAATATGTTATCTGCATACACGCATGATCTGTCATTTGATATTGAGATTGCAGGTTGGAAGTAATATGAGACAAAATACATTCTCCTATGTAATCGTGTTTACTACACAGCAAACACAAATATTGCACATGTAACTACTTTCTATTTAAATCCTACAATTTCGTTCTATATGTTTTATAATCCTTTCCGTAAGCATAGAATATGAGTCCGAATTAGGAAGATAAGCAAAAAGAACTTCTTTCTTAAAAAAAAATGAAGGGCTACTCAGTCTGATAAATTGAGTTTAAATTTCTATATTTGTTTCTATTAATGAAGGTCTCTTGGGAATTAGTTTGTAAATACAAATCAATCGTGGAAGCTCGTTACATCAAAAGAGATAATTTAATACGTAGATAGTCCATAATAGCCCTTCACTTTTGAAATCGTACAGAATAAGATAGCATTAACAGACAAAGTTGTTGTGTCTTTCATGTTACTTAATAGTCTAAATTATTCAAGGCAAAGAAATTGTAAAGAAAAGGAATTGGTTAGACCATCGATTGCTTCTGCATTATCTACACATAGGGTGCACTGACTCAATGTTATTCTGTATGACGTATCTTTGCCAAATTATAACGTGTGGAAAATGGTCATACCCTAATGGAAACTATCATGAAACTTCAAGAAAAATTGAAGGATAGGCAGGAAAATTTAAGTAAAAAGACATAAAAGTAATCAGTTTGCAGGTCCTGAAGTATAAAAATAAGTACAGCCAAAATACGTTGGTGGAGCTTAGTAAATATGCAAATGGACTACATATTAAAACGATACTGCCTTAAGGATCCATTCCAAATAATCATTCCAGATAAGAGTTAATGAAGTAACGCAGTGCACAATGCGAAACAGCAGATGTATACCTGGTATACAAACGGGTCAAAGATTGCTGAAGACACTGGCGCGGAAATTTACCACCTCACCAAGCGCCAGTTATGGCTATATACTTGGTAAATATGCTTCTATTATCCAGGCAGAGATATACGCCGTCTGGCAATGTGCAAAATAAAAGAATGGATGAGCTACTGAAATTCATATTTGGTGGTATGGGAGATGGGAGTACATCGAGGAACTATGTGAACTGGCAGAATAAAACACGGTAGAGCTAATTTTGGTGCCAAAGGGATCGAGGGCAATAAGAAAGCGAATGAACACGCCCGTCGAGGGGCAGAAATACCAGAATCAACTTTGAGAATAAGCAATAGCATGGTCCGAAACCATATAGGAGATTGGCTGACTAGGCAAGCATACCCAGACATGAGGATGGCAAGTATTTTACAGGCAAGGCATGTTGAAAAAAAGCTAAAGAACTACTACTTTTAAATAGGAATCAGTTACCCATAATTGTAGGGTTCACATTGAAACATGCACCGACAAAAAGAAACACCTACACAAGTAATGGATTCTTAATATAAACGTGTAAATGTAAGAAGAAATCAGAGACAACCCAACACATATTGCCATGCAATTGTGAGGCCCTGGATCACAAGAGGCATCAACTCTTTAGGCAAGACAAAGTTGAACCAAAGACACACTGATTACTCCATGTTAGCGGCTTGTACAGTCTGTTACCAGTTTACTGGAGTGGGTTTAGTAACAGAAACAGGTAGAGCACTATAAGCCTTTAGGCTGCAGTGTTGTACAGAGACCATTGTCAGGCGTGCTTGTTAATAGGGTGGCGGAGTTTTAAATAAAAAGCAAATCGCATCCTTTATGAAAACTTTTTTCAGTTTGAGAACACACAAACGTAATAAACAATAGGTCGTCCCAAAAGTGTATTGATATAAAAATCAAAATCCCGGAGAAAGGGATATTTGGAGTTCCTTTTTATTTTTTAACTTTACTGTTCGATTGGCAATATGATATATGCGCACTTCCGTTCTCATTTCTATATACCTAATGCAATCTTCAGCATAATATTTTTTATGAAATAAATATACGGATTATACAACCTCATTATTGAAAAATTATACTCTGTTTCTAAACTTGCTAATTAATAATAAGTAAGTACTTATTTAAATAAATTCAAATAACTAAGCTTTTTATATAATCCCACCTAACAATTTTAAAACTAAACTATAGTATCTACTATCAATATTTCAATTTTAGAATGATTTGCAACAGAAGCAAACATACTACTCCAATTCTATGAGCATCGTATTGCTGAATGAATTGTAATATTGTATAGCAATGATTTTTTGCTTACCTTTCATAAAAGGAAGTCATCATTTCATAACTGCTTATGAAACTTCACAACACGTGCGCTCTTCGCGATATATGACACCATAAACCGCATTCTTTTACACATCCTTTTATGGAGGCGTTTTTTTAATTGCCCAATCACCATTAAATCGTAGTGCAAAATACCTAATGAGTTAACAACGTAACTATATCACTACACACACGCATTTGTATAAACGTATCATTCCTGAATTGGAAGATGCTATAGATATGCTGGGTAGAAGGGATATGCATACCTCATAATTCCATTGAAAAGCACTAGAAAGTGATTCATATTATTCTCCAACATATTTATAAACTAAAAATCGTCTTCAAATCTTGCGATTTGATTTATAGACTATGTAATAACAAAATTCCGATAAGCACTTTTTCGCTTTCTATGTAAATGTATAATTTCAATTGTGGGAATTTTTAAAAAGAAAATTCCTTTAGCAGATATTTCAAAGTATAGATTAACGGCCGCAAAATCTAAAGCAAATAGACATATATCCGATTTTATTTATTAATTATGACGTTACAGAGATATACAATTAACAATATTGTAATGATTTTGATAAAATATTAGTTATTTTGATATGATGTTCGCTTTATCGGGTTGATAGTTTCATATTTAACCTTCTTAAAAAAAATGTATTTATAAAGAATATAGCTTTAAACGGCGGATAACAACTAAATATTTTTCATAGCTACTAAAAGTATTCTTCTTGAACCTCAAAATTGCCCCAATTGCGATTTGATTACAAGCCTTTATTGTCAATATTAAGTCCCAAAAAGGCTTATCTCAAATAACTATAACTTGAATGCAATGGAAAGTTAAATTTTTCGACTACCACATCCGAAAGTACAACCTTACTACACTCATTCGAAGATAGAAAGCACCACTTTATCGAATTGAAAGATCAACGCATCACCTTCGGTATAGTGGTTTTCAAATTATAAGAAACTAACTTTCAATTCCTTAATGCTTTTATTGCACCTCCTGTAGTAATACTCTTGAGAAGGGTACTGTTTACCTGCTTACACTATATGAATCGCCGGGCCGTATTAACTATGAATTACGGCCCCATTAAATAATAATAATTTTATTGTGCATTACCAACTAATTGTTAAGCTTCATATATCTAACTTATTATTTTTTGTAAATAAACCTAATGTATATTATTTATTATATATATTTAAAATTAAAATTGCGTTTTACTATTACCTTATAGTGCCGTAATTTATACTCAATTCGGCCCCTGCATTCATATGCTGCAAGCAGGCAACCCGTACCCTTTCAGTGAGGCGGGCAGGTAATTATCCCCACATAAGATGCAATAAAATCATTACAGGCTTAAAATGTTACTTTCTTCTATCTTGAAAAGAACTATACTTTGTGTACCAACGTATCACTTCCGTTACTTTACCGTACTCTTCTGTGAATATTCTGAAGATTTTCTGGGTTCGGTTGTCAAAATAGCTGTCAAGGAATTTTCATTGCCATTCTGAACACTACAAATGCGTGAAGTAGCATTTCACACACTAGTGCGTAAAGTGAAATTGGTACCTACTGAAGGAACCAGTTGTATATATAAGTGCATTGAGATTTCCGGTAACATTTAAAAAAGTAAAGCAATTAAACTGTCAAACGTTATCACAACAGAGGTTATAATATACATATTTGACAGCATAATTAAAAATATTTGTTACTAAATACACAATATTATAATTATCCAGTAGTTTTAGTATGAAAAATAAAAATAATGGATGAAGAGAAGTTATACATTAAAAGTGAGGACATAATAAAGTATTTAAATTACAATTGTCTTAATCTTCTTCGGATATTGAAACTGTACAGTTATTAAAAATTCTAATATTACAATTTTCGAAACCAAATATTGACACCCCAGAGATTATGTGGTTTGTTTCAGTTGTTTTTGGTTGTGAGGATAAATTTATATTTATATTATTATGAGATATATCTTTCATAATTATATTTTCAGAAGTTGAACAAGACTGTGGGAAAGAAATTAATGGATTTTTAAGGGATTTTTGTAATACCCGCAGAATCAAGTCTCCCTCTTAATGATCATCATAATCCAAGAAAATCCGGTTATTACAGTAGACTGGAGCGAGATTCGAACCTGCGGTGCCAATAATAGTTAAAATCCTATACACAGTCTTAGGGAACTCGGCCACCACAGGCTAAAAAATAAAAGATAGATAACAATAGGACTTTTGAAAGACACGTAAATCAGTTTTTATCTACAAGCAATAATTACAATAAAAATTTGGATAGTGTAGATAACACTAAACAATAAGCAAAGGAATTAATATTTTGATCTGAAATAGCTACTTGATTACTTAGTAAACTCAGATCATTTCAAATTAGTGAAAATCCTATAACATACACGCATTCATAAATAGAAAACAGTAATGCAGAAAGAACATGGGAATGTATCTGCATATAACCAATAATAGAACGTACCTACACCTCCTTCCATAAACTTCTACGTAAACCAATCAGATTTGTGAGACAATACAACAGACATGAATTAATTAAAATCAGTTAACCAGTCGCGGTTGCAGTGATTATATTTTTCGTCGAAACGCGACTCGGGCAGCATTAGCATGACTGGGAGCTTCTTAAGTTGATGTATATCATTAATCGACAGTAAGATTGATTTATAGAAACAAGACGCGCCAGTAAGTATTGGCACAGTTGTGGTATACGCTGCTACACCTTGACGTATTGTCAGGTATTGTTTCGTAAATAAGAATCATTGTCGGTGCTGCAGTCATGGACGTTGGATGCCTGTGTGTACCCAGAAACGTGTCACTGGCGCTGCTTAGCGCGTGCTTATTGTAGCGCCAATACAAGAACCTATCACTTGAAACGACATTTCGCATTAATTACAAATTCCTTTTTTTTTCATTCCAGTAAGGAGAGAAAGAAACGAAGGAGATCGGGTTATGTGTTTACATGGAATACGTTCATTAGTGGCCTTGTAATATGAAACTTAACATACTTACGCGACAATTATGTCGAATTTATACGGTGTGAAAGCATCACGCGAGACGTTACGGCTAGTTATCTCTTAGTTTATTTTGATTTAAAGAAAAAGAACACTGTATGATACGAGTTTATGGAAGCGATATTAAAATCTAAGTAAACTAAAGTTATCTAAACATATGTACTTCCGAAATTCAAAGATATGAGCACAAATGTTACATTTTATATACACAATTACTTAGTTCAAACAAAGTCAGATCGCTCTTGTAAGTTCGACCATACAAATAATTCTTTATTCGACCTAACATCTAAGTTCGTTTGTCGCATACATGTAAACGGTTACTAGAATAGAGCTTATTATTCTATTATTCTAGGTCACCTTAGTGCGAGTTACTTTAGCTCTTAACGTGCGTGTACAGTTAGTAACTGAAACTCTGTCTGTACCTATCAAAAGCCAGGATAGGAAACAAAGAAGAGGCAGAGTTTCAACCTTGTTATACTGCCAGATTTTATCTGGCCCGGATGAAAGAGAACTGGTTAAAGTATCCTACCTGCAATAATAGGTATTCCAATCCATCGGAAGGCAAAAATCAAATCATATACGAAAGGAAAAAGGCAAATGCAAGATGGTGCAATAAGCTGGACAAATAAGAGTAACAAAAAGGTTAACGAGACTGAAAGAAAGATTTTAACAGCACTATAAACCATCACCGCAAACCGAGAAGAAATCAAGGCAGCATCAGTACTACTTATGATGGTAATAGACAAACGTCATCTGTAAGAAACACTGAATCAAAGGTAGATGGATCTGAGTCAAGAACTACTCGTAATTATGATGTTCGCTTGTCTAAAATGGGAGCATCAATATCTTGCAATTCACGAAGAAAACCTTCACTGGCGGAGTAGTAGCAAAGATATAAAAACCTGGCTCAAAGCAAGAACGTTTATGGGGGATCTTGTAAAGGCGTCAGATTTAACTACCGGCCGATGATACTAGCTATGATACCAAAGCAATAGGAACTAGTAGCATCAGTCAGAATAAATTTAAATAGACAAAATCCGCCCTTGTTAAACTGTTCTGCTCAGTAAGAAAATAGAAAAGAAAAGATTTACATGATCTTCTCCATTACCCAGGTTTTCTGTTTTGGTCCTAGGGAATCACACACACCCATCGAGGTCAAGACTACTCTTTTCAAGGTTTCCAAAAACCTAGCCGAGCCTCCAATCTGATAAAATAGCCTTAACAGTTCTAACTACCAGATATGAAGAATTTCAGCATTGCTCTCATCCAGGACCAAACAAGGGTAAGGTAAGGTGCCTGAGGTATTCGATATGAACTGATTTACAGCAGAATTCCTGAAGTACCCAAAACTTTCTTAAAATATTGTTAACCAACCTTCGTTACAGATAAAAGTAAGCCATGAGAAAAGGATATGGGGATCTTGATCTACCACGAACAAAGAACCGACTAACTTACAAGAACTTATATTTATAACAGACCAGATTTCAGTCCAAAGAGAATAAGAAATGAGAAAATTAAATACAAAAAGCTTAGAACCTGCAGTGTTTCGGAAGACCCTATGCCGAACAGACTTAGCAAAAAAAAAACAAATATACTGTGATATGTATGCATAATGAATTAAAAAAAAAATAGGAAACTGATATAAATTTAAAATTTCTAGTGCTATATTTTCTTAAATCGACTTGAATGCTCCTATTGTTGGCGGAATAAGTTTAGAATGAAGCAATTTATGAATGAATATCCACTAAATTACTTAAAGCTAGCAAATGTAATTAAAAGGCAACGACTGGAGTAGGAAGGTTTGAATGATCG
Source organism: Cetonia aurata (assembly GCA_949128085.1). Taxonomy (NCBI): domain Eukaryota; kingdom Metazoa; phylum Arthropoda; class Insecta; order Coleoptera; family Scarabaeidae; genus Cetonia; species Cetonia aurata. The sequence goes on along the minus strand of OX421886.1, from coordinate 17,890,003 downwards.
AAATCATAAGAGCATAGTTAGCTTCCGTTAGATATAGTACATGGTATCATTTGAGAACATATGTATTTTATGGCATTGCTCATTCAAGGAAACACACGTATTTATTATTTTTATAGTACGACTAACTATGCTCAAACAGCTAAATACAAAAACCATTCTAATATTCTCCAGAATCTATAACTTTTTACCATTATTTAATTCCTTTTTTGGTGACAATAAAATCTAAACCAGCAGTATAGTATTTTTGAATGGTAATTTGGTTTCCTTATAAGATTACATGATCACAAGCCAAAATATTTGTTTGATTAAACTTTAAAACGTGTGTCAATTCAAATGTTAATATAAATATTCTAAATCATCTAAATATACTGGGGTATGACTAACTCGCACGAATGACTTGCTCGTCTCCAATTGATTTAGAACAAATTCAGGTGCTTTTACCAGGAAGTGTAAGTACTACTTATAATTAGAGAGTACATATCATAACTATAATTAATAAATAGTTTACAATAAGCTTTGAGTTAGAATATAAAAGAATCGCTTAAGTTTTTATTGATTTTGCCTGGATGATGCAAATACACTCCGCCAAAAAAGTATCGCATAAACTAAAAAAGGGCATTTATGAACCAAGATATTTTTATACGTTCACAAAAAGTTTGCCTCGTGTATGTGAACTATAAAAACACTAATAAAATAATGGAACTTAGCGTTTTTACTTTTTTTTTTATCTAAAAGAACACATTTAGAAAAATGCATATGTGTAAGGTTTATTCAGTTGTTTATTGAAAGTCTTCCTATACGGACAAATTTTAAAGTGCGAAGTCAGAGTTCTGTACCAACGCTTTTAAAACTAAAATGAGCAATTTAACTTCAGTACAAGTGGCTGCTATAGTTGCTTTAATCGAAGATGGACGATCTCAAGCATACGTTGCTAATTTGATGAACATCAATCAATCAAGTGTTTCTAGAGCCGTAGCCAGATATAGGGAAACAGGCATTTACAGTAGAAGACCTGTACCAGGTCGTCCAAGATGTTCTACTCGCCAAGATGACCGCTATTTACTACTACAAGCATTACGTCGAAGACATGTAACTGCGAGACAATTGCAGAACGACTTGGCTAGAGTCAGAAATACTCGTGTGAGTACTCAAACTATTCGGAATAGGTTACGACAGAGTGGATTAAGAGCTAGAGTAGCTGTAACAGCCCCTCGTCTCACTAGGAACCACCGAGTGGCTCGCTTAAGGTTTGCCAGAGAACATGTAAATTGGAACATTAATGACTGGGCCAATATACTCTTCACAGATGAGTCAAGATTTGGTCTTTACACCTCAGATAGGCGTATCTCAGTGTACAGACGAGACGGTGAGCGCTATTCGCAGTGTAATATCAGACCTAGACCTAATTTCGCTGGTGGCTCTATTATGGTTTGGGGAGGCATCTGTTTAACAGGTCGTACAGAGTTAGTACCAGTAGACAGAGGTACACTGACTGCCCACAGGTATATAACGAATTCATGTTAATGCACGATAATGCACGACCGCATGTTGCAATAATCGTCCAGGAATACCTTAACGATGTTGGTATTCCAGTTTTAGATTGGCCTGCGGTAAGTCCGGACATGAACCCTATCGAGCACGTGTGGGACCTCCTTCACAGACGGATACGAACCCAAAATGTTGCCCCAGCGGACCTGCATGGACTAGCAAATGCTCTCCGTCACGAGTGGGAGAATTTGGATCAGGCTTATATACGGAGGTTAATCGAATCTCTGCCAAACCGTATGCGAGCGGTCATAAGGGCCAGAGGTGGCAATACTCAGTATTAAAAGCTACTGTTATGACATTTTTCTTTCCAAAATTATAATTTCTTGTTTTAATAAAAATCTCAAGTATGAGTTCTTGTTTTTATTTGGCCTGTATTTTATTTAAACAATCATAGAAATTATATCTTAGAGCGCATTAAAGTATATTTACAACTTTATGCTACAAACAAAGATTATGCGATACTTTTATGATTCAAAACTAAATTATGCGATACTTTTTTGGCGGAGTGTATATTTCCGCAGTGCACTAATAGACTTTGCTATCTGCATCATAAAACTTATTTAAATAAACTAATAAAAATTAATATAAACTAATATAAACTACAAAATCTATACAGCTTCGGAACTCTAAAAAAATATATATTATACTTTCTTTGTATACACACACCTGGGTTTAAAATAATTGGAAATCAAAAATCATAGGAAAACATTTTCCTAATTACACAATTAAAACGACCTTTTCCAATAAGTAACCAAACCCAAAAGTTTTATAGACCCACGATAATGAGAACATTTCAATAGAACACACTTCCTGTTAGACAATCCGAATATCTTTTCCAGTAAATAACCAAAGCTTAATTTCACAGATCTCCTATTATTTAAGGTATTTTAATTTCGTTAAATTGATTGCTAATGATTTTTTTTTTATTTAATTTCGTCTGGCTATCTTTATTGCCAGCATGTGATGTTTTATATCTTTATACTTTATAAGCTTTTGTAATTTAAAGTGTTTTGATTGGAAAAGAAAAATAAAGAACTGTCTGCCTGATAAGTAATTTAGGTGGTTGTTGTCGAAAGATTCAATCCAAGAAGTATGAAATTTTCATGTCTATATACCGTGTAGATCTAGCACATGAATGATCAGAAATTAGTTTCGCAATAAGGGAATTCGTCTCTTTTTTTCAACACTACGCATTAAATATTCGTGTATGTGTTGAAATTAATAAACATCTATGCTTATCATGAAACGACATAGAGCAAGATAATTTTTATTACAGTGATTTAAGTTCTATTATTAAACATTACATACAAGAATTTGAATTGCAAACAATTTTGTTATAAATTATATGTAATGCTGTATATACGTTACGTCAACACCATTAACATAACCAAGAGTTTGTTTTTTTTTTTGTAGGCGATATTTCCCGATAATGTGCTAATAAACAATATTTTGATGGACACCAGACAGAAAGGCTTGCCAGCAAGCCAACTTCTTATATTGACTCAGGGAGTGATAAAGCACACACCCACATTTTTTGCGTACTATGAGAACACTCAATTCGATTCTATTAATACTAATAATTAATAATTTTCCATTAACAATGTTATTTTATCTAAAAATGCACGTTTTGAGCTCGAGCAATTGCGTCTCACTAGGGTCTATTGCTCTTTATCAAGATAGTGTGTCCGGGGCATAGTTTTATCTTATCTGATAGGAATTCGTTTATCATTTAAACTAAACTAACTGAATTCCTTTCCACGAGTTATTAAGCTTTCCTAATCAGAGCATCCAGTTGTTATGCAAACAATGTTCAATTTAAAAAAAAATCACTTTCACGTGGAATTCACCTATGTGCGCCTCAACTCAATTAACGGCGCTTTACTTGCGCGCATGAAAGTACGGACATATAAATGTTATCACTGCATTCCAATTCTAATTGATGAACAATTAATTCCTTTTAATATAAATACTTAAAGATACATGAACGTATTTAATACAGCCATATATAATAGCATATTAACATGGCAATAACACTTGAAAATTAGGAATCGGGCAACGGATACTTGTAATACTGTTGCCTATTACGATATGATGCATCAAAGTATTTTTTTCAAGTGAAGATTAAATATTTTCCTAAGCATATAGTTACGTACCTATACCTAACAATTGGCAGGTGGATTTAACAAATCAGCCGCATACTCTTTACACTGTAAAAATGTTACTATCAAGTAAATTTAATACATTGCTGACGTGTTTTTCAAACAAGGATTTGTAGAATTCGTATAAAACATTAATAATATAATTTGTATATTTACCCAATAGTTCTAATTTTCAAATGTAGTTTACAGGGAAGGCAAGTAAAGATACTAAGAGACTAAAAACTATCTATATATATTATTTATTTATTCACCTCTGCCGGAAGTTTGGATGTGAAACGTCAACAAAGAAATATAACTGAAAATTAAAATAAAAGAACAATGACAAGTAACAAAAACAATTTTAACATTTTAAATGTTGAAGAATGCCACCGAATAACTCCAGAAATGTAGCGAAATGTCAGGAGAACGTTCGCATCAAGATTGTACTAGTATTTGGTAGTTAATAGGCATAATTTTGAACATTTAATAAAGTAAAACTCAAAAATTTACAGGTTAAATCACTTATAACCTCACAACCATAAAACTTTGTGTTAACTCCATTATAATTCCTATGGTTAATTTTATGGTTGAATAAGATACACTTTGTCTTCCCAATATTAACCATTAGTTTGTTAGGATGACACCGTCCGTGAAACTCATTGAAAGCTAGTTTTATGTTGGATACCAAAGTATCCATATCCCTTCCAGATAGCACTATGGATGTGTCATCTGCATATATCAAAACCGATCCACACACTTATGCTTCTGGGAAGATCGTTAACAAAAAGTATAGATAACAGAAGTCCCAAAACAGAACCCTGCGGCACACCAATATGTTGAGTAAAACTGTACGTTCTCGTATTATCAAACTTAACGAAAGTCTTACGATTTGATACAACAACTTTTAATTTCTCATTCGGTTCCTCATTAATCGAGTGCACACACGCAGTGCAGGTAGCTAATTGAATTCATGGCAAAAATCTATAATACGGGAAGCAACAACTTTCCTAAAAACGTTCGACAGAAACGAGAGAATCAAAATACCATCCGCAGGATGCAGCAATAGTAGGATATTAGGAGCAATAGATCCGAAGAGAGGAAAAGGAAAATACCTTTAATTACTTTGAGCTTTTACCAGTTATAAAAAAGAACAAATCTGCTATAAAATGCTTTCAAAGAATTAAATAACAAAGAAATCCAGATATAACTGCTGAAAATGTGCGATATCACACGAAAATGCAAAAGAAATGTTGCCTTAGCTAGTGTTTGTTTTTGTTTTGTTTTATTTTTATTATAATTATTTATTTAGTTTTTGTATAAGCACGCCCTCGTAGAGTTTTTTTTTTTTCTTTAATAAATGTTGGAGTAAATTAAATGTTCACATAAATCGGACCGAACTGGAGTATTAATTATTATGACTTAGTATTTATATCCCAATTATAAAGCAAGTTAGTAACTGCAAAGACCTTGGCTTCTACGGTAATATAAGCATAAACAAAATGCAAAAAAAAATATTTTGCAAAATCTAAAACACTCACCTATTAAGTGGCTACGCCATACCTGCTCATATTTGGAAACATTGGATGATATCACTTCTGGTCTCGATAAACCTAACACTATACACGGAATAAGCGATATTGCTGAATTTTAATTTTTGCAGTATAGGAATTCAGTTCACTTATTGTACCAGTGGCCGCAGTTATGAGATAGACAAGTACATGAATTTAAAAAATTATGACTTCACAACCAAATTAATGATGGTCATAAATAAACGTGGTCTTTTTATTTTGTAAATATTGTTTGAAAACAAGTGATTACATGCCACATGGGTTAGTTACTAGGTGAGTACTACATTTTCTAGTTTTCCTTTCCGGTGATGTTTACGCGTTTATCAAAAAGAAACTAATAAAACCAGCATTTAAGAGTTTTAGTGTGTCGTCACTTAGTAACACAATTCAGACCATTATTAATGCAGTACTATTTAATAAAATGTTTATGCCGTATCCTAAGTTACACTGAACTAAAAATAGGTCCTGAAACAATGACGAAAATCATTGTTCATTGGAAATAGTGCATTAAAATTAGTCCGAAAAACGAGTTCATCAAATCAACGTAAAAAAATTTAATAAAAGACGAAGGTATTTTATTGGGTAAACAAACTATTCATTGTATTATAGAAAGTAATTGAAAAAAATATTAAATGGCTTAATTGGCTCAATGGAATATGTCTCAATGGAATATGTCATTGTTGTAAAAAGCACCAGTTTAATAATGAACGTTCAACATACGAATATAGATTATTATAGAAATAAATAACTGCATTTCAATGTTGACTAGGGCATGTTCTTTAGCACAATGGGCCCGGTAAGAGTGGCTTAAGTGCATGTGTTCATCACCTTCCCCGACCTAAAATCCAGGGCATGTTCTTTATATATTTAGTGAATATGTATGCTATCATGACGTGTACTTCTCATCAATGCATATTATCTGTTCGTCCTTGCAATAAATTGCAAGTCATTAAAACACCGAACAGGATATCATTTAATACTTTATTGCATTCATATGGTGAATAATTTAACGAAACCTGTACGTAAAAAAATGACAATATTCATATTGTCAACAACATTATTTATTGAACGTATGAGAAAATAGTTACTATAACAAATATTACCCTTGGACTAATGTAAAATGATTTGTTATAGCAATGATAACGTATTTATTTCACTAATGAATCTTGTTACTGCTTAATCAGAGATTGTAAATAATATTTTATCATAAGAATGAAACATTTTGTTCTATCAATGGAAATTGACTCAATTAATGTAGATTATTGCTATAACAACCAGTATTTGTTTCAGTGTAATTCTTAAATTATATATATTGCAAAAAATGATGCAACACACAAAGTTCATGAACGTTAAAGCCTTCATTCTTGAAAAATTTATTCAATTAGTTTTTAATATACCTACTATTACTTAACTAATAAAATCTCTGAATCCTAGTACATATCCGTTTATGTATCAGCAGGGTTCTGCATAGCCTGAGTTGCAGAATTTTGTGTCGTGTGAGAACACTTTATGACATGCATGTACTAAATATGTAAAGACATAGGAAAGTTTTACTGAAGAATGAATTGGCAAGTAACATCATACCAAATGGCTGATTTTTAGAAAAGGGAGACCTATGAAACTGTACAGCTATCATGTTATTGCTTTGCTATTACCAGAAGTTTCGATAAAGAAAGAATGTTAAATATAACTACATTATCAAAGCCCTAAAAAGCGAAAAACCGTTTTTGGAGAGTCTGGTTGGTCAAATTTGAATTCCCCAGTGTACCGTTTCCTTTTTTCTTTTTTTTTTTTTCTTTTTCTTTTCTAGGAGAGACTTTTGATCATGCGAAGTTATAATGTCGTTAAGCCCCCAAAAAGTTATTGTTACGTATTTGTTATTAATAGTGAATTATTTACGATCAAGCCAATGTCTAAAACTGTTTCTTTTTTAAGCGAGTGTGGATATATCAGATCCCCATTTTCTCATATTTTGTACAAAGTTGCACTTGATTCTCCCACTAATATATCCAATTTTCTATTACTTATGCAAGAAACTCCTTACATTTCTATCAGTTTGATGTTAGAAGCTTCTATAATCCGTGTATATCCCACCTGCTTAATTGTTCGAGTTCCTTATCACGTAGGTAAAATTCCTGTTGGCCTCACAAACGCAACGATTGGATCATTTTGCCACCCTAGTGCAGTAAAAATGCAAAAAAGTGCAGTAACGCGCACTGTATTTTTTCTCATTTCACAGTTACTTCCAGTGTAAAATATGCACAATTTTCTTTAATTTAGTTAAAAACGCACATTTCCCGGTATTTTGTTGGCGTTTTAATTGTTATTATCGAAAAATGATCATAGAAAGATTCCCTTTTACATAGACAGTGCAGTAATACCAATCAACATCTACTGACTGTTACATCACATCATATTTCTTTAAATAAAGGTTTCTAAATACTTTCTCAGCCAAAAAATCGAATGCAAATGTCCTACGTTAAGTGATTTACAGCGCTTCAACTCTTTCAGGCGGTTATCGCGCTGTAAATGGCACATGTCGTACTCTAATGTAAATGACTGCTATAATTAGATGTAAATCCAATTATTTGGAACTTTGAATTATTATTTTGAAGTTGCCATCAGAAGACGAAGGTAACCTCGCTAGAATGAAATAAAAAGTATGAGCCGAATACTTCTAATACAACTCGTCTCATGGGTTATACCATATATAAATCTTGGTGTGAATGCTTTTTTAGGCAATGAAAAAAAATATATATAGAAGTATAAAATATAATAATATAATCATGATAATTGGATATGATTATTATGTAGATATTAGAAGTCATACTCAAAGTGATATGACCTATATTCTAAGATCTGTTGAATTCTGAACTTATGAGGGAATATTGCAAGGACAATATTTACAAAATTTCTGCACGTATTTTATCCATATTTAATGTTTTAGATATTCCTTTCATAAACCAAGTAATATTAAAAATTTTCGATTTATTCTTATTTGGGCTATATGCTCGCTCCAACTTCGCACTCTTTTAGTGCTTAGAAAAATAAAAATTATTTGTGACAAAAGCCGTTTTTAATTGCTGTAGATTATTGATTTGCCAGAAAACATCAGATACAAGATGGAAAACTATCATGGAATTTCCTAACCGCATTAAATTGTAAATATCATATTATGTAATAAAAAATAATATTGTGCTGTTGGTTTTCCATATCAAATATTTTCTTACGTACTTAACAAATAAGAGTCGTCTTGTTTCAGTCAACATTTTCAAGTTCACTCTGTTGGTGTTTCAAATCGTTGTATGCATTGTCTATAAAAATATAGGTGAATACAATTTATATACAAAGAATCGAATAGTTTCTGTTTACGACTTTGATAAATCGTGTATGGGAATATATTGGAAGAATTACAATTGCTAATTAAAATGGTACATTACACTTCTTGTTAAATAAATATATCAAGCATTTTAAATAAATATTGACGCTATTATTATAGAACTTTTAGATGATGTGCAGTACGAGTTGCGGGAAATGATTAGCGTTTTATATACAAATAATTATCCGCCTAATCGATATATATCTCTTCGCCAGTTAACCTACTTACAAGCGTATCTTTTACGGTTCGATGTAAAATTTGCAAAACAAATCACATAAACTTTGAAATGAATATATCTACATCTGCATGTTTACACGTTGATGTATTTATGCGTATACACTTATACATTAATACTTTTATATAAACATGAAACTTGCTGAGTTGGGATGCAATGCATATAATGTGCGCAACATCCAGCCTCCGAATAAAATATTTGTTTTCGAATACCTCGGCCGGAGGTCAAGAGCTCTTCTCGTTCAGACAAATTGTTCTATATGGTTTCGACAAATTAAACGTAAAAACATCTTCTTCGCCCGAAGTGTTAAAAAAGCTTTGGTCACGTCTCAATTTGACACATATAAATACATATATAACCTCTAAGGCGAAAATCAATATTGATATTCGAATGTATTTCCTAAGAACCAAAGCTTACACCTATTATATTCTTGAGAGTGTTCTGCAAATATCAACCGTATAGGAATTTTGTCGTTAAAGATGTGGCAACCAGTTTAGCGATTGTACTCTTGCGAAAGAATGCTCTTGTAAACTTTAGTGGTTAAAATTCCTATAAACAAGGCGAATATATTCAATTAAACGTAAACTGTAACTTCTAGGAAAAAATATTGAACAAGTGCTTTAAGAATTACATTGGGTATCAACATATTTCAGTTTTTTTTATTTTCTTAGTTATGTGCAGAACAATGTATTCTTATTTCAACAAAATATCAACAAATAAACGAATTTTGAACTACAATGTAAATAAATTGAAATAGCTAAGAAAAGGTTTTTGTATGCTTTTGAATAGTGCACAAAATATCTGGATAACACTCTATGATGTTCCATATAAAAGAAGCATAGGCCTTGATAATATCTCAAAAATACGAGTTCTTTAAAGAAAAATTAAAGTATGGAATTGCTGCGGCAAAAAGCGCGTTAATAGAGTTTTTATATAAATCAAGCATTTTCACAAATAAAAAAGGATTTTTAAGAAATGCATGTTTTAAAAGAACGCTCTGTCTGTATCTCTTACATTAAGGACGATACAGAAATACGGATTTCACCAATCGATTTCTCTTTAAAATTGAGCTCCAGAAGCATATGTCCTTTAGAAGTTTAGAAGTTCCCTATTGAAAGTATAAATATGTATATGGACGTTATTTTCGAAATAACAGAAATGCTGTACCCATTAAAAACTATAAGTAAGTACCTATATCTGATCTTAAAACGATCTATATATACAGTGTGGCAACCGTTCATAGCACGATGCATGTATTAGTAACTACTGGTCGACTATAAATGGGCGTGCCACCTTGAATTGCCACGCCTACTTAGCGGCACGCGGATGGCATTTACAAACGATAGCGGACGTATTATAAGTTACACGTATAAATGTATTGGGGCATATAGGCAAATCAAAGTCTTTTAGAGTTCTATGTTATAGCATAAGTGATTAATAACATTACATGTGGTAGAAAATACTATTCCTGAAAAATAAAAAGCACTGTTAGAGGTAGTGTACTGATAACATGTCAGTGAAGTAATTCATCACAGCCTCATAATCAACATAAAAAATCAAAAATAAATAATCAGAACGCCTAAACTTTAAAATAAAAACTAAAATAATATTGTTCAACAAGTATAAAATCTAAAAACGCAACTATAATAAAATAATGGAAAATAAAATATTTAATTCTTAAAACAGAATTGTATTCAACATTGCAATAAACCTGCAATTAGCTAAAAGAGATGTTCAAATAAACCTCCCTCTTGATAAGAACAGTAACCCAACCGATCATAAAAATTTCGACGAACATTTGTTAACATATCTGCTGTGACAGTATTACTGATTTCAATAATTCTCGCGCGCAGTTCCTCTAGGTTTGATGGCCGTTGATCACCGTATCCGTATATTGTATTATGTAAAAAGGGCCGTAAAAAGAAATCGATTGAAGCTAGATCAGGGGACCGCGCTGGCCATTTAATAGGGCCCGAGTTACCGATCCATCTGTTTTCAAAAACCGCGTTTATAAAGTTTGTTACAATGCGTGTATTGTGTGCTGGGCAACTATCTTGCTGAAACCAAACTTCATTTATATTAAATCGCTCCCGTATTGCCGGAATAATATTATTTTCAAGTAACTGTAGGTATCTATTTCCGTTTAAATTACCGTCAATGAAAAAAGGCCCAATTATATGATATCCAATGATACCTGCCCATACATTTAGCTTCTGTGGATACTGCGTTCGCGTTGGTATATTTAAATGTAGATTTTTACGCGACCAGTAACGACAAACTGCGCGGTTATGATGCCCGTGTAGGTATGTTTTTTCATCTGTGAACAATACGTTGTTAAAAAAAATTGGTTATCGTGATATTTATTTATCATTCTTTCGCAAAATTCCATTCGGCGATAATAATCATCGGGAAGAAGTACTTGTGAACTTGTAAATTTGTATGAACGATATTTATTAGTACCTAAAATCTTATGAACCGTTGTTTTAGAGATACCTAATTCGCGAGCAATTTGTCGAGATGACATAGTGGGATTTACTTCAACTAAAGCACATACTCGAATTTCTATATCGCTTACATTCTTATCCGGAACAACTTTATTTTTTTTATTTATTAAAGAAAATGTAGTTTCAAATCGATTAACGGTCCTACGAATGGTGGTTGCATTGGGAATTTGACTTTCGGGGAAATTAGCTGCAAATGAATCCCGAGTTACTTCCGCGGAATTACCACCGTAAAAGTGTTTAATCATGAAGAGTTTTTGCTCCGGCGTATAGTACTCCATTTTTAAAATAACCGTTATCTACCTACCAACAACGCGTTTTATTAAATAGTACGAGCGAGGAGTTCTCCCGACGAAATATAAAATGCATCTGACACGCACGTGTGCGAGCGACGGCTCTTGTGCCTGTGCGGCGACAGCGTAGAAATGTGGATTTCTTGGCAAATACGAGTGCATCATAGCAATATGCTAATGTAATCCAGTAGAATATTCCCTTAGTACACTAATATGTACTAAGTTTGCTTCTTCGTTAAATACATTCCATATACCTGTTACAAAGTTTAAAAAATATACATTAGTTACACCTAGAATGGTATGTAGTATATAAATATAAAATTTTACAGTATATGTGTCAGTTCCCTTTATAGACACAATACATAATAAATTAATAGATCACACTTCTCGATTAAAATAAATTTATACTGTGACGCTTACAAAATACAAACGATGTATAACGCATTTGTTTTAATTATTATCTGGGTACCAGTGTTTTCAATTAAACTTTGATAATTTATTGTCAGAAATGTGTATGAACACACACGCAACACATATAATAGGTGCGTTGGAAAACTCCAACGTCCTCTTTGTCTACGTATATAGTTGAATTAAACTATCTGCTTTTGATAATTACTCAAAGTTGCTTTCTTCCCATAAAGTATTTTGTTTTAACTATTCCGAGCTACTATTATAACTAATTCTCATATCTTGCGCTCACAAGCCGAAAACGTGATAATGATACTCTTTGTGTATAATAAATTAAGGCCGAGTGATATATTATTAAGATAAGTAGTTTTGTGATAGTTTCCCGACACCAAATAAAAACCAGCTTTTATAGAGTGCGTGTACAACGTTACTATGGGACGATAGGATACTGAAATTAAATGGCTTGAGACTACTAGGAATCTCGGCTACTGAATTGAAAGCGTAAAACTATAGCGAATAAAATGTTCACTATTTGAATAGTACGAAATTTCAGGCATTTGTGAGAAAAAAAAATCTTTCTAATAAAACTTTTATTAAGCGTTTCCTTGCTTATTTGAAACGTAAAAAATATTTGGAATTATTTCATCCTTTTGAGTATGATAATGGAAATATCTTTGAAATGCTCTCAATACCCAAGCGACATTCAACTATTGTATGCATTACAGGTTGGGTATTCCTTTTCTAACACCTGTTGCAATACCTATCTCATGCCAATATGATCAGATAAAATTTTGACATAAATATAAACTCAATTGATATTTATTTTCTACTACAAAATATCCCAAATACAAAGTCTTTCCCACAACATTTTTTTGTTCACTCATGACAACATGGCATGTAATTCCTTAATTATTGCATTGCCTCTTCCGACCTTCATTCTATGTCAAATATTTTCTTTTTCTATTTGTGCAGAGATACATTGTGCTTTATTCTATCTAAATTGACCTTGGAGGCTCTAAATAATAGAAATCGATTATTAAAACATCATCCTTTGATATGGAAGATCCTAAGAAAATTTCATGAGCTTGTGCCCAATTCCATATCCATATAAAGAACGCGATAAGGATGAACAGGATTACGTCCGAAGATTTGTATGTACAGGATATCCTGGTTTCAGCGAGAAAGCATTTTTTAAAAGAATATAGTAGAGAAAATGGCAACAATTACATCGAAATAGAATGACCCAATATGCACTAGTTCATCCCTCAATATTTCATGACCGTTAGCATCATGGACGGGCCATTTCTCGGTTTTGTTCATCTAAAATTTGGACAGTGGATATTTCCTGCACATTTGCATAAAAGTTTTAGAATCATCTGTCTGTGAATGTGAATATGATTTAGATCACACAATTTTGGGTTGCCCTAGATATGAGATTCTAGATTCCTGATTCCAGATTTGTCAGACCTGGCAGTATCTTTCCCGCAAGCGTAAGTGATACTTTATGCATAAATTTATAAGAAGTGCAGGGCTTATAGTTTATCCTAAGTTGTTACCTCTGCGCTGCTGATACGTAAAGTGTATTTTTTGCCTTGTTTCTTCCATTCCCGTTTCTTATATGTTGCTAATAGTGGGTAGTGAGCAGAGATCCCGAAAAGCAAAAAAGAGTCTTATGCCCATATAGAGATTATCTTTTAAAATCACTTGGTGGTCAGTAAACAAAAGAATCTGTACCTATGGTTTGTTTGTTAATCTGAACCCCATACTTTCTACTGAGCTTCCTAAGTTAATTTAAATAAGAGTATGCGAATTTTATTTTAAAAGTTATTGTTTCTGTCTTTACAGGTCAAACTCAGAAATCACCTACACAGAATCCGACTCTCTGAAAAGACTGAATGCCGGCTGTGTTTGGAGAAGGAAGAGACAATTGAGCATATCTTCTGCCACTGCCTCGCCGCAACGAGAATCAGCTATGACATCTTTGGAAAGCTTGACTTTCCCTAGAAGACCTGAAAAGGACCTCGTCCAAAAAGATTCTGAGCTACCGAGACATAGAACAACACTATATGAAAAAAACCCTAGGTTTATATGAATTAAAATCTATAATAAACTCCCTAAAAACTTTAACACAAATTTAAACGTTGTTAAATTTCAAATATCATTAAAACAATTTTTAGTTGGCAAGTGTTACTACACTGTCTCGGAGTTTTTTACTGAGGCGATTCGTGATTATTAAGTGTTTTCCTGTCGGTTATATTGTGTTTTGTATCTTATATAATTATTCTCATTTATATTTATATTTTTTTAGTATGTACATATATCTGACAAAGCCTATATCTTATGGATCCACTGGCTAATAAAGTACAATACAACAATACAATACAATACCTTAAGGGCCTGAACTTGTTGGATGGACTTTACAGATAACATCCGTTCTACAATAGCCCCTAGCGGCTGCGGTGGACAGGACGGATAATCGACCCATGCGGATGCTATCTTACATCGAAACTCAATACTCAAATACAAATTTTAGACACTAAGGAGCCAAATTCAGGTTTCATTGTATTTAAAATACGTGAGGGAGCCTCTTTTTGAGGGGGGAAGGGGAGCGTTGAAAGGTATAATTCAAAATCGTTTAAGTACCTATGTGCATCCATACATATTGAGCCCTTCTGGATCTTCACCTTTATCTTACATTCTATTTAAATTATTTTCATTGAAAGCAAGAAACGTTTGCTCAATGTTAGTTTCTTTTCAAAAAACTTCCTATATTTTGCAAACGGTAAGAAAATGGCCCATGATGTTGTGTACCTAGCACTGTACTCAGAAAATAGCAGAATATAAATTTTGATTGGAAAAAATCGAATTGAAATTACAAAAATTAAAGCTGATGTTGTAACTAAAAATAGAAAATAAAAGAACTACATTTTCTGTCAATTATACACCTATTTAAATGTCATTCTAATCTGAAAAGCCATGGTTTTGACAAAGACGTTAGATATGTCGAAAAAGAAGCTAAATAATATGGGTCAAACTATACTTTTCAATAATCATAGCAAAAAATCAAACTTGGCATATGATACAAACAAAATTATTTATATCAAAATTGACAATTTATAGATGTCAACAAAATTTTAATATATTTTTTAAATTATAATTATATTTTTTGGCATTAGATCATATACAAAAGGTAAATTTAATTTTGTTTAGAAATATATTTACATAACGATATACACAACAACAAATATACAACAAACAAATAACAATGCCGTGGCAAAATGTACGTATTGCTATGGTCTGGCACCCCGGGTTCTTGTAAATTAAGTTTTTTTTTGTTCATTCCGTTAAGCGTTTGTCAATGTTGCGAGAAATTTCAAATTATTTTATTTTCAAATAAGATTTAGTTAATGTTTTGGATTGTTTAATTTGTTTATTTTATTGTTCAGTTGTTTATATTAATTTTAGTCAGGTGTACATTTTGCGTTCACTGGTATTGTATATATATTGTTTTGTTTTGCGAGTTCGTCCGTTTGCGGACAGATCTGTGTGTATACGTTTGTTTAACCTTGTGAGTTCAGTTCCTTGATCGATACGAAAGTAAGTAGATATATATAAAGTTGTATTTCAGTGCTGACATTTTGTGGTTATTGATTTCAAGTTTTGAATTCACGTTTCTGATTTTATTTCGTTCATCACGGAACTCATTTAATAATAATTGATATTGTATTTTTGTGTACACAATTTAGATATAAGATCTGTTATTGTTTTTACGTGCAGGAAGATATTTTAAATTTAAAGAGTTAATTTTTTTGTTCATTGTTAAGTTTTCTGATTTGTAATTATTTATTAATAACCTCGGGTTGGGTGAATAAAAGCATTGTGCTTACTTTTATTTTTCATTTATATAAATTACTTGAATTTTTCACGTTTAATTTAGTTGTTTTAATATTGAGACCACGTGGATTGAATTGAAAAAAAAAATGTTATTGTCTTCCTGAACTTTTTGTTTTCTGTTGCTTTGTAAAAGGATTTTGAGTTGTCCTTTTGTAATTTAATGTCAAATGCAGTTTTGATTTAGACCAGGACCTTTTTGTCCAAGGTTTTTTTTTCTGCAAAGTTTGTAATTAATTTTTTTTTCTTTTTTTTTAAATAATAAAATTATTGAATTTTTATGTCATTCAAAATACTGTTCTCTTATTTCTAATTTAACCTTTTAAGTTTTTGGAGTATAAAAGAAAGAAAGACAGATTTCTTTCACCCACATTTTACTTTTCATGATAGTAACCCTGAGTTTAATTGTTCTTTTGCGCCTTCAAAAAATTGTTATCATTTGAGCTAGCTAATTTAATTTTTCATTTTTAATTTCATTTTTTTTTTTTGTACATTGAGTACACAGCAGTATGTATGCTATTCACGCTCTCTTTCTCGCCTCGAGATGATGGAACTGGTGGTCCCGTCCCGGACTATCGGTATTAAGGGTGCTGTGGTCTTTTAGTTTTTGGTTTTTCTATGTTTAACGGTTATTGTCTGTCAAGATTCCTTTTTTGATTTCTTTTTTAAACTGTGCGTGTTTTAATTTTTTAATCTCTGTGGGTAGATTATTATAATGATTGCTCCCGTGTTTGAGATTTTTTTAAACATATTGCTGACTATTCTTTCAGTTCTTTATTGTGAGTGTCTTCTTGTGTTATAGTTATGTGTTTCTCTGTTGTTTTTTAGTTTGGTGTTGGTTTTTATTAATCCATTTTTCATCTTGTGTATAAGAATTATTTTTTTTAAGATGGTGAGTTGTCTTATATGTAGTTCTTGCGTTCTTTCGTAAACTTCTAGTGTAGGTGTTTTTTTTTTTGTCTAATCTATGTAATATCTTCAATTCATCTAATTTTGCTGTCTTTGCAGTTTGTCTATATTACGTTTCGTAGTGTCACTCCATGCATTTATCATGTAGCTCATGTGGGATGTGAAAAGAGACAGTGATTTTTTCATATGTTCAGGCATTAGCCTTCTTATTTTGGTTATGGCTGCTATGGTTCTAGTGTTTTTCTTCATGAGGTCTTTGACATGTCCATCCCATTTTAGGTTTTTTTGTATCGTTAACCCTAGGTATTTTACTTGAGTGGTTTTTTGAATGATTTGGTTTTTTATTCTGATATTAAAAGTAGAATAATAATTTTACATACAAATCTGTATCATTTATGCCCGTTAATCCAGGAATTCTATTGAGTAGTAGAATAATATAGGTTGCGTCTCCATTTACATGCAGATGAAAAATTAAGCCTTTACTACCATGAGACAATTGCTAATCGTTTTAATACCAGATTCGCAACAATAAAATAGAACAATTTGTAAACATATGGAATCCAATTAAAACTTTAAGTATAAGTATGATCAAATTTGAAGAGGTAATCTGGAATAGGGGAATATCGTTATCATACTGCTGTAGGCACCTCATCAGCATGGATTTATTGCTAATCGTTCTAGGATGAGCAACCTAAGTAATATAACTCAAGAACTAGCTGAAGCGCTGGATGCAGGTGATCAGCACGATGTGGTATATACAGATTTTAAACGTGCTTTTGACACAATAGATCACTTTGTATTACTACAGAAGTTATCACGTTTCGGTTTTAGTCGATCTTCACTTATATTTATCAGATCTTATTTGCACAACAGAACGAAGTACGTTTACTATAACGGATATGAATCAAGATTGTTTTTGGCAAGTTCTGGTGTTCCGCAGGGCTCGAATCTCGGTCCATTCTTCTTTAACTTGTTCATTAATGATTTAATAACTTCAATAGATTGCCCTGTACTCGCTGATGCCGACGACTGAAAGATTTATCACAGGATTGATGATATTGGTGATGGTCGCATTATATAATCCAACTTGGCCACCATTTACAACTGGTGTAAGAATAATAAGCTAACGTTAAACATTGAGATATGTTGCCTCGTAAGCTATAAGAGAAAAACCACTCCTGTGCACTCTTGCTATTATATGAATGGGATCATGTTGAATAAAAACAACACTGTTAAAGACCTTGGCATTACATTTAATTCTAAATTATGCTTCGCCCAACACATTCTTCATACGGTGCAATCGACCACCAGATCTCTTGGATTTATAATACGGACATGTCGAGATTTCTATAACTTCAAAGCTATCAAATCGCTTTACTTTTGCTATGTGGTTAGCAAACTGGAATATGGGTCGTTGATATGGTATCCGATTTATGATCTACATAGCAATATCATTGAGCGCATTTAACTAAGTATTTGTCCTTCAAAACCGATGGAGTTTATCCTGAGCACAACGCAAGCTACAATAACCTTTTGAACGGACACGGGTTTGAAGCCTTATTTACAAGAAGACGAAGAACAAGTGCACTTCTTGTTTACGATTTAATACACAACAACATTGATTGCGCGTATGTTCTTGAAAAAGTATGCTTTCTTGTTCCACGGCCCACTTCGAGAACTCCACTGACATTCGACCTTCCTACTGCACGCACAAACAATTTGATGAGAGCACCAATTATCCACTCGTCAAGGGATGCCAACAACATCTACGAGGATATTTTCATTTGTCAATTTAAAGATTAACGTCTTTCACTCACTACTTTCTACTTTCTATTTTCTTTTTTATATGTATATATAATTCAATTCCATAAATTTGCGGTTTTACTGTAACGTATTATCATTTTCTTCTATTTTGTTTATATGCCTGTTTGGATTTTATCTGTTGGTCCAAATATTTATTATTATTATTGGGGTTGTTTGCGAATTTTATTAAAAATTATCAACATATAGAATGTTTGGGATCAGAATGACAACATGGGGTTAGGGACACTCAGTAGGTATAAAACAAAACCCGTAAACAACAATATGAAAAGGTATTTAAGCAATATAAAGTTTCTTGGTTCGAAAATTTATCAAATAAATTTCTCGAAATTTAATCATAAATACGTCACTTGACAGCTTAATGCAAGGATATAATTAAAACACATATTTAATTAATCTGTGCCTACAGAAAATAATATTGATCCATATCATGCTATAAATTATATTAAAAACCTTTGCGTTGTATAACTGAAATATTGTGCTTATTTGTTTTTAATCTCACACATTCCGATCTAATGTTTTGGTCGTTGTGTAGTGAAATATTTGCAAACTTGAAACAAACACCATATGCACACGCAAATATATACATACACACACACACACACACAAACACATCAGTAAAAACCCCTTATCTTTAAAAAATGGAGAATTCCTTTCTAGCAGTTAGTGATTTATTAATGTTTGGAAATGATTTGACAATGAGACTAATAAAATTATAATTAGATTGTGTTGAATATTTTTAATGTACCTATGCGGTATATGTAGTACCTGATAATTTTTTACAATCACTGTCTACCGTACGACACATTTCTAAGAATCCGTTGCTATAGAAATGTTTTACTTTATTTTTTTTTTCTTCTGGGGCACAGAGGTGAAATGAATGTTTATCTAAGGTTTTAGCATGACGTTTGCGTTCTTTGAATCCTGGACTTCTAAAAACCACTTCTGCCGCCCGAGTTATACGGTGAACGCATTTTGACACTTCTCCTGTCAGGCCGGCTTCGCTCACATAAGTAATTAAATTCTGCCAGTCTTTTTCGAAAATTTAATCACACCACTGAGATGAGATCAAAGGCACAGTTCCCGATTAATAAAAAGGAATTAAAAATGTGCTTTATAAAAGCCCACTACCCTTATAAAAATTAAGAAGGTATTACCTACGTAACTAACCCGCAGTAAATAAATGATTTAGTTCATCTCTTTAGTATTCCACTTGAAAGCGGGCAGAAATTGCATAAGCATTAAATAAATTAAGTAAACCAACTTGCTTTGCACTTTTAATTTTACCCAAGGACTGTATGATATAACATTGTAAATATAATAAATGATTATCAAAGTCAATTTTCAATTAGCTAGAGGATTTATAATGTTTTCTAGTAGGATTACGATAAAAATTTTCGTAAACATACGATCATAAAATAAAAGTGTATATATGTAGTATAAACAGAATATCAAACCCGATGAAAACACTCAATTTAAATTTTATTTCAGCAATAAAAAGCTCCATCTAAAAATTGTAAAGATAAAATAATTTCTGTTAATAAATATCACAATATTTTTGTGGTATTGACATCGGAAGTTTATTGATCAGGTTAATAAGGAAATAAATAACGCAAGAGTATTTCCAGATAAAGTTTATTGCACTTAAAAGAAGTTGTCTGTATAGACGCCACCTAAGCATTTTAATCAACATTTTAATTTGCATAGATATAAATTGTCTGATGCTTATTTACGAATAATTTTGGAATTTACTTCGTGATAGTGATGAAGTTAACGTGTCAGGATGTTCAGGTATAATCAATTAATGTGTCAGTAAATACGAATGGGCATGTAGGAATTGGCAGTTCAAATTGAATCCAGCATACAGCACTTCTCAAAATCTTCTCATTATATAACTAAGTTCAAACTATATCTTCGCACCATCATAGAATATGATTGAACCTATGAGTATGGCAAGCAAAATTGAGATTTATTCAAGTGCCATATTGGAAACCGAAATGTAATTGACTAGTATGAAACCGCATTGAATTATTAAGAGAAAAGAAAACGCTGGACGGAGCTGAACCTTGTCTAACACAGATAATAACATATATGTAGTGGAATTCTTGAAATCGCATGCACGGAAAAATGTATTTAATGATGGCCAGAACTTTATCTTGGATCTCTTTCTTATTTGAGGCACAATAGAATAGCTATACTCTTAGCCTGAGTAAACTTCTTATGTCAGCAAAATTATTGTTCCAAGACATAACCCACCTTCAGAATAATAACAGCTTTGTTCAAACAATCTTCAACGGTTAAAGGCTTGCACAATTTATAATTTTGTACCCTAAGTGCGCAGCTGTTTAACTGTTTCTAACAATCCGCAGTTGTTGTTCATATTATATGGCTTCGGCTAGGTTTCCATGTTGAAATTACGTCTTTGAACTACTTTTAGCCGTCATGTCATCATTACTTGTATAAAGCATACAATATTGGATAAAGCGTCGGCCAAAAGTATTTGCAAGACGCGGTTTTGACGTGTAAAGCTAATTCGATATTTATAGGATCTGAACCGCCACAATCCAACATTCCTGAGTTAAATAAAAAAGGATGTCATATTCCAAAGATAGATTGTAAAAGACTTGTCAGCTCTTTCACACGTTTTGAAACGTAACATATAAGTACTCCAAATTATACAGAAAACTATTCTAAACCGAATGAAATAAATTTTAAAGCTGCTGGGTTAGTGTTTTCTTAGTTATCGACGAAGGATGCTACTGCAAAGGCGTCGCCAGAAGTATTGAAACCGTCTTAAGATAATAAAATAACTAGCGGTCTATATACTGATCACTTTTTCCTGGAATGATACATACCGTGTGCGAAATACAATATACAGGGTTGTCTCATAGTTGAGTCATTTCTTTTAATAGATTGTACAAGCTGTAAAGAGTCCATATCCTATGACTAACTCCAACTTGAGCTGCTAGAGATCTAGTGCTCGTCATTTTCGACAATATCTAAAATTTCTTCGTCAATATCTACCATTTCACGTGAAGTAGGACTTCCAGCGTGACATCCGCGTTGTGCCTTTAAGTGGCCTGTGACTCGAAGTTTTATAACTAAATTTACAAACAGCCGGGGAGCAGGATGATTTTTTAAAGAAAACCTTTCCGGCTACAAACGATATGCTGCGGCTGCATTTTGTTGGCACTCCCCGTAGGTTAATATTGTGTCCACCAGTTCATTGTTGTCATAAACGTGTGCCATTTTTATCGCACAAAATACCTAACAATAAAAAATATCAGGCACTATGTACTATATAACGAATTATTACCACTAGTCAAATCGACAATCGTAGGTACTCCAAATCGTACAACAATACAATATACCAGCCAGACGCAGTATAAACGGCAAACAAAAAATTGCATGTGTTTACAACGCAATGGTCAAAAATATTAAATGGGCGCATCAAAAACGCTTATTATGCCGAGCAAGACTGCGCTAACCGAACAAATGGCGACAATTATAAAGAATATTTGTAACAACGGAATACATTTTACCGGTGATCATGCATTTTTCTCATTTTTATTGTAACTAGCAACTACAATTACTTAAATTCTGTTATTATGTTACTTTTATATAAATGATAACGAGTTGTACAACCTGTTAAAATAAGTGACTCAACTATGAGACCAACCTGTATAGTACACATAGAGAAACGGGCGAACACGACCGGTGCACCCGAACTCCGTTACGGGTAGGTTGTTACCTGTATGAATAGACTGAATTTTCAGAACGTAATTGAACATCCATTAATCTGCTCCTGAATTCAGTGATGATTTGTCATAGCAAATAAATGAAATTAAGTAATTATAATTTAATAAGTGCTATTGACTATTTGCACACATGTTCCTCCGCGTTAATAAATAAAAAACGCAAAAACATCTTACACTACTTTTATTAACAAACAGTAAATAATTTGTAGATATGTGCCCTATAGATAAACTGGAACGTTACAAGGAGATCAAAGAAAATTACTGCAGAGGTATGGATCTGGATTTTATTTTTGAAATATCCTAGAAAGGTGTTTTAAACATTAAATTAAAAAATAAATAATTCAATACATTCTTACGAGCTTGAAAATCACATTAAAGGTAAAAGTAGTTACTGAAATTAATACACCAAAATTAACGCTTTAGATCAAGATGCACATAATAAATTCTTTCTAAATGTTACAGTTCCTATAGTGTATATCCAAGCAACGCTCACTCACTTAAGCGATACCTTTCACCTGGAAAAGATTATACACGATACGTACATGTTATACAAATTCACAGCGATGCACACATACACATACCCTTGAAACACATTATGTGCAACTGAAGGCTTTATGAAATGAAACCGACAAGAGATTATTCAATATCACGTCACTGATTATCATCATTGACCTGTTACACGGTATTTTCATTTCGCGAATAGGTGGTTCGTGTGCTTCGTGTTCAACCTTCCGTGAAGAACGTATCATTATGCATAACACGAGATGTTCCCGCCCGCTGTGCCGAACACTTACGGATAGCGAAAGGTCTGTTTTTTGATACCCAGATCTAAGTATCTACACACTAAAGTAACTTGTCTACCGATACCTGTTGATAAATTGCCTTTGTGTTTTGATGAATATCAATCTTTAGTTTAGAAGATTTATTGTTTTCGTTTATTAAACGTGCCGAAAGACAACAAAGTTGCTGTGATTAACAGAAATATAGTCTGTTCAGTAAAATTTTCATAAATATGATCGGCTAGCTTCATAACTTAGCTCTTGCCCCATTGTTTCCAAAACAAACCAACGTAAATTACAATGTTGATTCCTTTGCTTACATTTTCGCCAAGACAAATTTATTACATCAAATACATGAAAAGCTGACAAAAAATTTGCTTCACACAAACACTTTCGTCAAGAGTGCTTATTTCTATTCAAAACACGCTCATAAAAGTCACCTGCAGATGTTGTTTGTTATCGCAGCAGTTTGAAAGTTTCACTTTTTAAATTGGCCTAAATATAAAAAGATATAAAAAGGTAAGCTTGTGAAAGGATGCTGACCATCATTGGACCCGTTTACATTAATCTATTTATTCGCAAAATGGCACTGAAATATCTTTGCGAAAAATATTACTCAATTCGCTGGTAACCCCTTTATGAAATATTGGCAATGATTTAAAGTTAACTCAGCTTGATTTTCCTTTGTTATTGGCAACCCAAATACTCAAAACCTTGCGACTGTACTTTAAAAGTTTTTCTTACAAAACTGCACTATACTAGACCTGCTTTTTGTCCAATCTGACCATATAATCTTAAAATTTGTCTGTTATCACTTTTAGAATGAATTAAAGATTATACAATTCATTAAAGCATAAACCCCATCAGGTTGACATGCAGGAAAGATAAGGGAGAGAAAATTATAATCGTTTTTTCTTTATTTCCTTACATTTTTACCCTGGTTTCTGATGTTTAAATTTAACCGGTTAAGAAAACATCATCTCCAACCCCACTATAATGCCCAAAAGATTAATTATGTAATCACCGCAACCAAAAAATAATTTGATCCTTAAAAAAGTTTTGCTAGCTCTTACTCTGGTGTTCTAAGTATAAAAATAATTTATAATTTAAGAAACTCCATCCGCCTGCTCTATAGTTGCATCTTTAAAAAAAAACGCTTGGTGTTGATAAAAAAATGCATCACCTCGTTCATTCCGGTGTTCAAAAATCAAATTCATCATTTAAAATAGTCTTAATCCTACCTTCTTCCTCAATATTGTTAATTTTATGGATTTCTGCTTAAATTAAACTTATGCAACTGGCGTTATACCTATTCCTCATTAAACATTGCAATCATGGCTGTCTTTTAATAAGCAAATATCAGTAATAAATGCAATTAAATTATTGTTGCTCCAGACTGCTTAAGTGTAAGAGATAATTGCATATACCAACGGTTTTTCCCTTGCAGCTCGCGCTGTAATTTGCACCAGTATTTAAATAGGCCACATTAAAGAAAACATTTGCAATAGTTTTGCAAGTAATTGCGAGATGGACTTCATCGAAGAAGCTGAGTTGTGGGTTCACGAGGTAAAGAGAAGAGCCCCAGACGGCAAAACGCAATCGAAAGGGCCAATTCCAGAAATTGTATTCACATTTGGGAAGTTACCCAATAATTTCTTCAATTGATACGGAACGAGCTAGAAAAGTTTTGACGAAATTCTTGAAAGAATATTTTGAAACTGTAGCAAATTGATACAATCTGCAACTTTATGAATGATGATTAATAAATAAATAAATGATGTTGATTGCTGAAGTAAAAATAAAACACATCCAAAGCAAAAGTCATAATTTAATAACGCTGCTATTTAAATTACAAAAAAAAGCGGCCATCGTGTAGAGTTTGAGATCGCATAAAATTGTAAATACTTCTTTTTTAATGAGAGCTTATACTAATTTAATTTCCGCTGACAAATTATTATAGCACTTGAGTCCACTATAGACTATATTTATTCTGTGTGAGCGTAAGCCGGTGCTTAGGGTAACAGCAATTGATCTTATTCCTAGTTAAGTGATTTTTTGTAAATTTATTTCGTCCAAACAACTTTTTATTCTTAAATAGAAAGAGTAGGAGCTCATCAATGTAAATACTTGGAATAGTGAATATACGTTTCACCTTAAAAACTTCTCTGCAAGATTTATTAAGAGGCAAACCATATAAGCCTTGTAATAATTCCTTTTGAGAGAATAAAAAAGTATCTTTTGTCCTGTATACAGTTTCCTAGTCCTTATGGGACATACAGATGAATTTTCATATACACTCCGCCAAAAAAGTATCGCATAATTTAGTTTTGAATCATAAAAGTATCGCATAATCTTTGTTTGTAGCATAAAGTTGTAAATATACTTTAATGCGCTCTAAGATATAATTTCTATGATTGTTTAAATAAAATACAGGCAAAATAAAAACAAGAACTCATACTTGAGATTTTTATTAAAACAAGAAATTATAATTTTGGAAAGAAAAATGTCATAACAGTAGCTTTTAATACTGAGTATTGCCACCTCTGGCTCTTATGACCGCTCGCATACGGTTTGGCAGAGATTCGATTAACCTCCGTATATAAGCCTGATCCAAATTCTCCCACTCGTCACGGAGAGCATTTGCTAGTCCATGCAGGTCCGCTGGGGCAACATTTTGGGTTCGTATCCGTCTGTGAAGGAGGTCCCACACGTGCTCGATAGGGTTCATGTCCGGACTTACCGCAGGCCAATCTAAAACTGGAATACCAACATCGTTAAGGTATTCCTGGACGATTATTGCAACATGCGGTCGTGCATTATCGTGCATTAACATGAATTCGTTTCCTATAATTGGCGCATATGGTACTACATGTCCGTTATATACCTGTGGGCAGTCAGTGTACCTCTGTCTACTAGTACTAAGTACTAACTCTGTACGACCTGTTAAACAGATGCCTCCCCAAACCATAATAGAGCCACCAGCGAAATTAGGTCTAGGTCTGATATTACACTGCGAATAGCGCTCACCGTCTCGTCTGTACACTGAGATACGCCTATCTGAGGTGTAAAGACCAAATCTTGACTCATCTGTGAAGAGTATATTGGCCCAGTCATTAATGTTCCAATGTACATGTTCTCTGGCAAACCTTAAGCGAGCCACTCGGTGGTTCCTAGTGAGACGAGGGGCTGTTACAGCTACTCTAGCTCTTAATCCACTCTGTCGTAACCTATTCCGAATAGTTTGAGTACTCACACGAGTATTTCTGACTCTAGCCAAGTCGTTCTGCAATTGTCTCGCAGTTACATGTATTCGACGTAATGCTTGTAGTAGTAAATAGCGGTCATCTTGGCGAGTAGAACATCTTGGACGACCTGGTACAGGTCTTCTACTGTAAATGCCTGTTTCCCTATATCTGGCTACGGCTCTAGAAACACTTGACTGATTGATGTTCATCAAATTAGCAACGTATGCTTGAGATCGTCCATCTTCGATTAAAGCAACTATAGCAGCCACTTGTTCTGAAGTTAAATTGCTCATTTTAGTTTTAAAAGCGTTGGTACAGAACTCTGACTTCGCACTTTAAAATTTGTCCGTATAGGAAGACTTTCAATAAACAACTGAGCAAACCTTACACATATGCATTTTTCTAAATGTGTTCTTTTAGGAAAAAAATAAAGTAAAAACGCTAAGTTCCATTATTTTGTTAGTGTTTTTATAGTTCACATACACGAGGCAAACTTTTTGTGAACGTATAAAAATATCTTGGTTCATAAATGCCCTTTTTTTAGTTTATGCGATACTTTTTTGGCGGAGTGTATAAAAAAATCAAAATATTAAAAAAAGGTAGACAAAAATAGATTTGTTAAAAACCTTTTACTAAAATGGTTGTGTCATCTGCATACTTAAGTTTTGATATGTTATGATTAGTCGAGGAACATCCAATAGCATAAATGTCATTAAATTATGTCAGGTAAAGTAACGGACTAAGCATACTCCCTTGTGGAACGCCACTATTCGCCGTAAGTGCATTTGATGTCCATGATAATCCATACTATGCAAAATACAAACATTCTATAGTATTTCCCATTTGGTTCATATTTTATAATAGGTGTATTAATCTTGGGATACTAAAAACACACCATTAAAGAAAACAAGACGATAGAAATAGGTACATTTAAAAGCACAATAGCAGTAAGTAGATACACTGTTTATTTAGACTAAGATACTAAAGTACATTTTTTAAGCACAATATGTAAAATAACGTTTGTAATGTAATGACAAGCTTAAAAAATATAATTTAAAAGTATTTATTGATTAATAAACGCACATTTTTTGCTACAAAATTCTTTATTTCATTGGAACTAACTAAACGCATAAAAATAAAAAGACATTATAACTCAAAAACAGGTACTTGTGTTTCGTTTTAATAATTTTAATTATACATATAGAACTTTAATATAACCCGCAATCTCACACACGCCCGTATAAAACATCGGTTAGATGGCGCTAACGAAAATGTATTACAAAGCGGCCGACATTTCTTAACATGCAACACGTCGACCTCGGGTCAAATGTGGGAGTTTCACGACGCACACAACCGACAGCACCTCTCACGTTTAATTGGATACTACAAAATGCGCGCTCCGCGATTACATATCAAAATAATAACGTGAAACTGATAGCGCGGATAAGGGAATCTTATTTATTATAATGAGTAGAAATTATTTTTTAAGCGCATATGACCGTATATGGGCCGTTTTCATATTTGATCGGCAACGGCTTATGGGACCGCATAGTATGTAATGTAATAAGCTGAATTAAGGTTATACTAACTTGTTTGCATTGAAACTAGATATATTTTAACCTTTCTGGGAAGGCATTTTATTTATTTTTCTCTCCCGAAGTATCTATACAAGAAGTTATCTCAGTCTGCTGTGTGAAATTATTTCTATAAATTGCGTTACAAAAGTTCCATTTTGAAATCTGAGATAAGCGATTGCTTAGGTTTCTGCAGAAAAAAAAAACTTTTATTTATTCTGTCAATAAAATGATGAAATTATACTGACGTTAGTAAACAATAGAAAAATTGAAAGTCGTTGCAAATAATAGCGTAAGCTTGAAGATAAAAGTCCTGTACGCGGTGCAATCAAATTAATCACAAAGTAGTCGTTTATGTTGGACGACTTTAGTCATGTTAAGAATTATATTTGAATGATTCTTATATTGCTTGAACAAAATAACTAATTGGAGAAAATTGTAAATCTCCAAGAGTATAATTTTCTCACTTGTTGGGGTGGGCCAAATTCGATACTTTTAATAGGAAACTTATATTTCTAAAGGAATTAGAAAAAATCTGATCTATGCTTCTGGAGCTCGATTTTAAAAAGAAATCGATTGGTGAAGTCCGTATTTTTATATCTGCCGTAATATAAGAGATACAGAACGTTTTCGTAAAATATGCAATTTTTAAAAACCCTTGTAACTTTTTAATTTGTGAAAATGCTTGATTTATATAAGAACTTTATTAGGGCACTTTTTGACGTAGAATTCAATGCTCTAATTTGTTTTTTTTTAATTCGTTTTTTTTTGAGATATTATCAAGACTTGTGTTTTTTTATATGGAACACACCTGTATATTTTTACACTATTCAAAAGCAGATAAAATTGTCTTTAATATAACACACTTGATATTTTATTTAAAGGATTTTCAAGATATTTGATTTTTTGTTTGCAATTTAACAGTATTTCAAGATGGCTCTGGCTGTAACTAAGGAATGCGCGTATTTGTTTTTTTATTTCTTTATTTTTTGTTTGTCCGTGGATGCTCGTAAATAAGCAAATAAAAGATTTCTACAAAGCAGAAAAAAAGTGGTTTTAATATTAAATCTTAGAAATAACAAGTCTAACAAACTATGGAAACCATCAATAGTATCATTGATACTATAATTGTAAGTTCTTATAGACATATTTGAATGAAATATTTACAGAATATACCCCTCTATACAAAAAAAATACGTAAGCATTATGAATTATAGTAAGTGTTCGACTTGTCCGCCATTCTGTTGTAAACATAATCGACACCGTTTCCTTACATTCTGAACTGAGTTCACCAACTCAAGCGGAGATAGAGAGTCGAACGCTTGCAAAACTGAAGCCTCTAATTCCTGTCTTGAATTGGGAGAATGCTTAAACGCAAGATTTTTAATTTTTCCCCAAAGGAAAAAATCCAATGGAGTTAGATCTGGTGACCTTGCCGGCCAATGTATCGGTCCCCGATTTCCAATCCAATTGTTATCGAATTGTTGATTTAAAAACTCATTAATCCGAGCAGCATTGTGAGGGTTGTGCTCCGTCATGACTTCCAGCATGACGGAGCACCCCCTCACAATGCTGCACGAATTCCAATTGGTTTAAAGGTATTTCATCTATGAGAGGTTCAATGAATTGTTGTAAAATATGGAAATAGCTTTCGGAGTTAAGAATTCCGTTATATATGTAGGGTCCAATTATCCTTGCACGGAAAATTCCTACCCACACATTGAAACTATATCGTCCTTGGTTTCTCATTTCAATAGTAACATGGGGATTTTCACGCGACCAAGTATAAGAATTATATCTGTTAAAAATTCCCGCACTGCTTACGTTACATTCATCCGTCCATACACAGTTCAGAGCAAAATTATGATTTTCTTCACATTTTCCCAAAAACCATTGACAAACTGCCATACGACGCTCCAAATAAGCGGCAAAAAGGTAATGCACTTTCCTTGTCCGATAGGGTTTCATTCTATACTTTTTTAAAATGCGCCTTGCCGATGTTCTTGCTAAACCTGTTGTTTGTGCCATCTCGCGAGTGGAATGTGTTGGGTTATTTACAATTTCCCCCAAAACGGCAATTTCCTCCAATTCTTTGTCTCTATTTTGAGCCACATAATTTTTAGGTCTCGGTTTTTGAAAGGATCCAAAAATTATTAAATTTCTCTTTAACCTAGTGAACATGTCTCTGAATGGTTGTTGTCTTTCAGGATATCGTTCATAGTAAATATTACATGCAGCTTCCGCATTTTCACCTGCTTCTATAAAACACTTTAACATGTCGTATTTTTCATAGTTTTCATACATTTTTGAAATCTTGAATAATAAAACCACCAGTAATATTCATTCAAACTGACATTTCAAAATATTTTGACAATATAAAACACATACGCGTATTGCTTAGTTACAGCCAGATCCACCTTGAAATACTGTTAAATTGCAAACAAAAAATCAAATATCTTGAAAATTCTTTAAATAAAATATCAAGTGTGTTATATCATATTAAAGGCAATTTTATCTGCTTTTGAATAGTGTAAAAATATATAGGTGTGTTCCATATAAAAAAACACAAGTCTTGATAGTATCTCAAAAAAAAAAACGAATTAAAACAAAACAAATTAGAGCATTGAATTCTACGTCAAAAAGTGTCCTAATAAAGTTCTTATATAAATCAAGCATTTTCACAAGTTAAAAAGTTACAAGGGCTTTTGAAAATTGCATATTTTACGAAAACGCTCTGTATCTCTTATATTACGGAAGATATAAAAATACGGACTTCACCAATCGATTTCTTTTTAAAATCGAGCTCCAGAAGCATAGGTCAGATTTTGTCTAATTTCTTCTGAAATATAAGTTTCCTATTAAAAGTATCGAATTTGGCCCACCCTGTACAGTTAAATCTGTTCGAGATGAAATGCAAAACCGCAGTGAGTTTCCTAGGTTCAGATGTTATAGAAAAATTAAACTGGAAATGTCATTGTGGAACTTTAATTTTTATTAAAGATCTATAATACATCATAAACTTCAAATATTCATTATAAAAGTTTATTATGATCAGCTGCATAATGTTTTCAGCCAATAAAGGTTTTCTGGCTCACAAGTAGGTAACCCAACGCATGATAAATATTCACCCTTGGCTGCCATATTTTCTCAAATGCGTGTCCTGACAAAAAAACCTTTCTATTTGCAAAAGCATTCGAGGAGTTTCATTCACACATTGTGGGGCAAAAAAACATGTCCGTAAGTAGACTCAGAGCTACAAGTATATCATCAACATTTGCTGGATTATCTCATTTATATACTTAGATTTAATAAATTTCAGTTATGTCACTTGGATGAATCTATTTACCCAACTTTTGTCTTTCAGATAACCCTATCCAACCAGTGTGGATTGAGGTCTGCCATCTCTGCGGTCTAGAGTCTGTTTAGCCATTTTCTAAACGAAAGTTGACGATGAGTGAAAATAAGCCACAGGACCGAATTTTTTAAGAAGGAAAGCGGGACAATACCGCGCAATTTCGCGCATACGTGTTTTCGAAAGTTAAAAGCGTGGAAGACGCCTGTCAACCACCCGTCTATAGTGCAGAACGGTTAGTTATGCCACCACACCTTTCCGTTTCTAGTTAGGGTTACAACGTTCTTGACGTATTTAAAATTTTATTGTTAAGGTAAGTTTCCTTTTTGCAAGCGATAATTGAAATTTCCATCTGCAAATATTACTTTAAAACAGACACTTTTAGGAATCAATTCAGCCATTTCTAATCGAAACAAAACATGTTGAAGAAATAAATTCCGTCTAGGGTAATTTCGAACAACATGACTGGTGCGCGGTACTACCCCATACCAATCTTTTTTTGTACTTAATAGGTTCTTTGCTTATTTTATAGATGCCTGAAAATTATTCTCGTCGTACAACTAAGGGATGTTGGAGTCAGGCTCTGTTAGGAGCAGCTGCAGAAGCGGTTTTCCAGGTAGGCTGGAAGATGAAAGAGAACGCAACAAGAGAAAAATCATATTCAAAAACCAGAAATGTCAAAAGTAGTAAAGAAAGAGGATGAAACACCAGAAAAAAATCAAAGAAAAAAAAAACTACGGAACTATGATTCTGATGAAAGCGAATTTACAGAACACTTTCTGTGACGATGGTGTAGGTTAGGACCAGTTATTCGACCATTGCCTGGTGTGCCTTAATAGTTACACAAATGGTGATGCATCTAGTTGCACAATTTGCTCTGATTAAACCCATACAGATTGTTGCAGTCGGGAAGTCCGTGACAATAATATCAACTGTTTTGCAGTGGCTCGCTGTTATTTTTTATCATTAAAAGTTAGGACACTTACACCAATTCCTTCATAGTACCTAAATTATTTTAATAATAGCCTTTATTAAAAAAGGAAAAGTATATATGTAATCTTTAAAATTTCATTATAATAATATTGTATTAAAGATTATTCTTTTTGTTTATATATACAAAGTTTTTAAGAGACAAAAGTGTTTTTTTGTTTTGTCCTTAAAGAATATTCAAAGGTGGCACTCCAAAACTCATTATGATATTTACTATTCCACAATTCGCTAAGGTGCGCAGGATTCCGCCATTCTCCCATAATGATTCCTCCTAGATTCCTCTCTCCACCTTTGTTCTGTCTGCTGTACCTGATAATTGGAAAGAAGATGGCTATTATCTGTCATTTCTAAATCCTTCAATTCTTTGGCCTTGTTTAACTTTCTAAACCTTTGAGCTCCAGTATCTGTACATTCTTCATCGGATGAATAAATTTCGGCCATTTTAAACAAACTATATGCACGGTATATAATGCAGGAGCAACAGGAAGTCACGTGCAAACATTATCGAGAGAATATAGACTACTTGCAGACGTTCTCACAGATAGAATTGGCGAGCAGTGACTCTTCAGGACTACCCTCAGGACAACAATAGACCTTTATGGTCTGTTGGACCAATTGATATAAGACAAGTAACAACGCAAACTTTAGTAAGATTAAAAATTAACTTAATTAATAGTATACCTACATAGATGAAGTGCGATATAAATTAGATGCATAGGTATAATTTCAAAGAACAATGTGGTTCAAATATTTTTGGCATAAGTAAAATGCATTCTCCCCCGAACAAATGTTTTAATTTATTTTTAAATTCAGCCAAATTTTGTAGGTATGTATTTAATTTCATTTGGACCCACATTCTATAAATTTGAACCTATAATTTGGGAATCATTCATACACAGACAAAAGTCTTCTATGTTATAATTTTAGCACTCTTTAAAAACACAGTGCCTCTGCGCTTTCAGTAGTTTTTTTGACTTTCGGGCTGGTAACAAACTGACAAAATGCATGCTGATTACAGATTACATATTTTCCAACAATATGTAAACTGCTTTACCCAGTAGTGTTTCTCCCCCCTCAAAACTTGTAAATATTTCTACTTTGTTACTGATAATAATAATAATAATAATAATAATTCATGCCTTCACATCCCCCAACAGCTTTCGCCAATTACAGGGGGCATCGGCCGGCCATGAGTTATTATTACGCCTGCGCCCGTGGAGCGACTTAAGGTGTTTGTCTCTCAGCATTTGCCAAGGAGTGAGGAAAACCACGAAAACCTCATTCTGAGAGCAGGCCCTGGGATTCGAACCCCGGACCCCGTGACTGATAGCCAAGCGCGCTAGTCACTCGACCATCAGCCACACTGATGAAAATTTAAGGAATGTGGATATTGTTAAAGATTTGGGAATCTATTTTAATACAAATGATTCCATTTTTCTTTATCATATTACTAAACTTAATGCAGTTGCAAGTAAAACTTTAAAATTGATCATATTTTTTTTACAATTATTTTAATAATAAGCCTGTTTTGTAGTACTAAGTAAATTAGAATATACATTCCAAGTTTGGTTTCCGTTATATATTAGTTACTAGAAATTATCTATCGAAAAGTTAGAGTATGGCTTTTCCGAGCTTCCCTGTTTCAAATTGTTGTACTTTATTGCAAATTCATAATTTTTGCTTTACCAGTTACTGGCGAGAAGTTAACGAAGCCAAATCCATTTGTAAATGAACCAATAGTTGGGTTGATTCCCATGCTTTTTGTGTATTACTGTATTGTACATCACACCCAAGGGAATCATGAAGATGTTCACAATTTTAATTAAATAATATGTAATTTAAGGCCAATGTTCTGACGTTTTGAAAACAATGTCACTTTTGTAATTATGGACCACTTTTGTGAAAAGCAACTTTTTTTCCATATTTATAATGACCACAATTAAACGAAATATACATATATAAATTGCATATCTTAGTGATTAAATCTAATTAGAACGGAAAAATATATCAGGATTATGTTACAAGTACCTTATTTCTCTAACTTGTGTAATCAAAATCAATTTTACCCAATCATCTCCCAATGAATACAGTCTAAACGCTAAAGGTGAAACGATATCTGTGTACATTGCGCAAAAATACATTTTTTTGCTCGATTAATACGTTTGAAAAGTACAATAAAATTTAATAACGAGATATCTTAAAAATCACTTGGCGCCTGTTGCCCCGTCATACATAGTATGAGGATTAGTCGCGCTTTCCAGGAATTTCATTAATTTGTCACACGGCCTGTTATAATACAACGATGACGCAAGGTAGGCATAGTATTCCCAAAATTCTTTTGTGTGCCGTTCCATATAAAAATAATATTACTGATTTATAAGAGCAAATATAAATAGAAAATTTTACTAGCGTTATTGTGGGAAACTATTTTCGTATCAAAGGAGGAGGAGGCGATAAATGGTGACGATCCGTGTTTATTTTCTGGTGAGAAATTCTCACAAAAAAAAAAATGATCCCGCATTTATTTTGAAAAAATATTTAGCCGACTCAAACAGACAGCAGTATAGTTTTTAATCGGTTGTCCTGTACAATTGAAGACGCATGCAGTGGCTACTCGAGCGATTGTGGAATGTTATAAGCAAACAACTAGTGGCTAGGTACACACGCACACACGGCTGTCAACCATTGTAGTTTCTAAACCGCTAAAAGTGTTTGCCTAAGTGTTCGTATTGGAAGGTTACTGCCGTGTGGAACGTTTTCCCAGAAGACCTTTATCTTTTTATTATTGGTCCTCTTCGTCGCTGCCGTAAAGCACCGCACCGCGCTCATGCTGATGTACTACTACAATCCTGTGCGAAGAATTTACGCAACTTACTTGCAAACGTGCAGGTTTATGCGATACCGAAAACCACTTACGAACATGAGTACGGATAATATTCGTTTCAGTGCCAAACCGCACATGGTAATACATATTCGATATGTTCAGTACACCGATACTAACATTATGACACAATAATAGAATCTAAACGATAACGTATTGCTATCAGAATATTTAGTATTTATGCGAATGATCTCTTCAGTGGACTATTTTATCCTCCACAATGAGTTGGGTGCATCACGAGCTACGTGTCCGAACTGATGGATTTATTTTTAACGGAGAAATAGGCAATGGTAAGTTTAATTTTCAGCGAACAATACTGCGCCGGTCAAGAAATGGTTGTAGATAACGAGAAAGCATTGAAATTCATAGATTCATGTGAAATTTTGCTGTTTTTTCTGTTTTATTTATCCTTGGATTACTCGTATTCAGAGCACACAAACGATAAAATTGAAGAAAGCAATACGCTCCACCACATTCCTACAACCATATGTGGATGATCCCTAACATACAGTGTGTTGCACAAGAAAGGAAACGAAGTTTTTGCTAGCAAAAGGAAAGATATTTCCACGTTTTTCTTTCGGCACGATCATAGCATCGATTGGCTACGACGCCATTACAAATTCATGTCAGTGTTGCTCGAAACGTTCAAGAGCGTCGATTGGCAAAATGAGTTCCGCGTATAAAAAACGTTTTGAGGCTGTCTTCTTGTGCACGCATAGAAAAGGAGAGTCGTATGCTGCTGCAGCCAAAGTTATTAAAAAATCAAAGAAGTTCGTTGAGGTGTGGGTGAAGCGCTATTTTCCTGAACGCGGTAAAACGAGAGCAACATCTAGAAAGCACGACAAAGTGATTGTCCAGTTGTTCAGGAATCATCCCACTATGCACCTGCATGAAGCCAAGGTTAAACTTGCAAAGAAGGAAATTCGTGTTAGCCTCAACACGATCATGCGACGTTTGAACGAAGAAAAACAATTATATCGCCCTACGAGCTCGAAACCTCTACTTAGCATAACCCACATCGAGAAACGCTTTAACTAGGCTAGCGAGAACAAAGATCGCGACTGTACGAAGGTGATCTTCTCGGATAAAGCGACTTTCTGGGCGTGGGTTCCGGTGAAGCGTGCCTGTTTAAGAAGTAGCACCGATTTCGTTCAGCGCACCGTCAAACACCCTGTAAAAATAAATATCTGCGGATGCTTCTCAGCGCAGGGCTTTGGTAGTTTGGAGCCCTTCGCGCAAAATTTGGATTCGATCAAAATGCTCAATATTTACAAACGTGGCCTTTTAAGATCGGCTAAGAAGATGTTCGGGCCCGATAATGAAAATTGGGTCTTGCAAGAGGAAAATGATCCGAAGCATCGGAGCCGTCTATGCCGTGCCTGGAAAGATATATACTGTATATTAGTCAATTGCGCCCTTGCATTTTACTTGTATATTCATGTAAAAAAAAATGGAATGAATATCTTCATAACTTTCGAAGAAACATCGCTTCTTTTCTTGTGGAAGAAACTGTACCCTGCAAACATTAATTTTATATTTCAATAAATGTCACTACTAAACCTTGTACTGGATATACAATATGGTGGTAAAACCGGAATTCACTAACGCTGCCTTGGTATGGTGGACAAAGACATGCCAAGATAGTGCTGTTCAAAAGTTGAGCAAGGTACAAGGTGAGTTTGGATAAGTCTGCAGATGGCAAGTATTAGCCACCATCGCAAATAAAATTAAAGGCCCTCACAACAAGACATGTCACTCAACTCATTTCGTTTAATTCTGTCTGGTTCTCTTAAAAATTCTCCAAGCATAATATGATTATCTTGTGGAGTTGGCAAGTCAGTAATTTGTAACTTACATGTTTTGACCGGAATATCCAATCTTTTGAATTTCCTGTGTAATTCAAGCAGAAATAATAATTAAACACACAAGTACCATTCGGCGCCAGATATTCTTACATATACAATGAACTGATAAAGTATTCCGATTATGTATTATTTGTTTGTTTATCACAAATATCTTCTAGAAAAATAGGTGCGTGCGCCAGTTTGCTGTATCTAATCTTGGAGATAACATCCTGTATTTTTGCCTTTTGTTAGATCGTAAAAAACAGAACAAATTGTCCGAGCCAACGCGACATTTCGCCTTCTACGTTTGCCGTTGTTTATAGTTAATCCTCAAATAAGTACAGATCTAACTAGAATATATTTCTGAAATAGGTATCCAAATTTTGAAATTCTAAATATCTGTTCAAATGTCTAATATTTCAGCATCTTTAGTAATTTTATAGAAAGATTTGTGTATTCCTATGCCCATGCCTGTGCATTCGTACAATTTATGGGCAAACTTGGCAATAACAATGTGTTATATTTTAGCTCTCACTATTAGTTGGTGCACTACAATGTGTTATGAATATCAAACACCATGGAGAATAATGTATCGGTAAAGGAGCGATATAAAAAGCGTAGGACTTTTCATTTGTATGCACAAAATTTCTTCACCAAACATTTATAAAACGGAAAAAAAGGCATGTTTGTATGTGTAAATCTCCGACGATTCACAACATTTTCGAAAATGAATACCTAATTTATATCGTCATTACAAAATCCATTCTGGGCAGCAGTGCGCATCAACCACCGTGAATTTTTATGAATGTATTATTAATATGTCGTCTCGCTTGCCCGTACAACCGTTTATGTTCGTATATCATTATCACTTGTACAAGAATTGAATTGTACACAGCATATTCTTATATAATCTATTCATATGGTAATAATGGTAATACAGAAATGCGCATACGAAACACGACGTGGTGTCACCTAAGAGCAACTGAAAACGAAATTTAAATATCAACAAGGCCAATGAATATGCATTGCATATTTACTGGGTCTATGCGCGTTCAGGTTTCTATGTAGCCGTCCGGTAAAGGGAAGTTCGTATTTCGTACATGTGAAACATAAATGGGCGGATATTCTAAGCATCAATCGGGTTACACACATGTAGGCTCTTTATTTCAAAACGTTTTGAGAGTATAAACATACGATATACTATGCACAAAGCACGAGTAGGAAAACTGAAACTAAGTCCAATGTTGTGACGCAGCTGCATTAGCAAATTGCGTTTTATCGAAGGTTATAAAAAACTGAAGAGTACCACAACATGGAGTACGTCTAGTAAGTATGTAAGTTGCAAAATAAACAACGTTATTTATAAACAAACAATTATAATTAGGGAACAAAAGCTAAACTTAAGTTTATCAGTTAGTAAATAGTTTGCAACACCTGTCTTCACAATTTTTATAGACTAAAATTGGCTTTGTTTCATAAAGTCAAATATGTCTCGAGTAAACGAGAATACGGAAAAACTATTTTTGCGCATGATATAAGCAGGAGTGTTTACGATAACTAATCTAAATAGCAATTTTAATAATTTCACTAGTAATCACTTTAGAAGAGCAATGGCGCGTGAAAATTAAACAATTGATAAGGAAGCGGAATTTCAAACGAATCTCAAAGAAGAGACACGGACAGAACTGAAATAGGACAACCGATTGGCAATAATTAAAAATATCAGACACTGCCTAAAAAACATATTAAAAATTTATCAAAGCGTGGGTTGCTTTAGAAATAAATCGAATGCATCATACCTAAAAATAAGCATAAATCTTCGTCTTTATTAAGTGGTTTGCAATATTCAAATTCACATTTAATTAAATTGAAATCGTAAAGCACAAACATGACCTTATGCTTCTTCATATTATTGCAGATATTTCTTTGCATTTTCCAACTATATTGATTATTACAGAGTAATATATTTGAATCATCTTGATGCTTATATCCAGCAAGACTTGTGCGCAAAGCTAATTAGACAGTAGAAAAAGTAAATAATATATTCATGAATGTTTATTAGCAAATCGGCTTTATGTCCCTCATTAATTAGCGACGTTAATTTTACGGACTCACTTCAGGAATTTCCTGTATTAAAATGGTTAGATGCTCAAAATAGGTAGGTTTACACCAAACCATAGCAACTTTCAGTAAAAGATATTTTAAAACGAAATATTATACTTAAGATGGATGCAAAACCTTCTTTAGAAGCACTAATTATAGGAATTAAATGTTTGCACAGCTTGGCGCCAGTAAAGTGTGAATATAGTTTAAGTATTGGTAGTTATATAACCAGTAAGCAGAATAATGCTGATTTGTCATTCTAATGATGGTTCCGGATCGGTTCAAAATATTCATCCATGTTTGGAATGCTTAAACGCAAATGTTTGTATGTAATTCAGTTATGTAATAAGAACAAAACGCTGTAATTACGTATTTATATATTTGGTAAACAAATTAATTCGAAGAATATATAGTGGGAATTTGTTCCTTCAAGGATATGTCAAGAACGTTGAAAAATTGTTAGGAGACCGTCAGTAATCTTTTTTGCGATAATTCTCTAACTGGGAAACTTGAACAAAATGGGAATTCATCCAGAACTGCACTTTTTCAAACGTTTTACAACCTAAGGTACAGTTTTAGTTTGGATCTAAAATTTTTATTTTCATCTACATTCCCCTACAGCCACCTATGTATATGTTGGTTGGATGAAAATAAGTTGAAAGACTTCACATACAATGTGGAGACATTTTAAGAAAACAAACATAATTTTGAGTCTCAATCCTTAATTAACCACATGATAAGAACTGCACTATCGGTGCTGGAAACTTTATTAACACGTTTCAAATGTAAGATCAATTTAAAAAAGAAAATGCTAATTTGAGACCATTCTCGTTAATTAAAAAAAAATCAACGGCATGAATACATACATAATAAACGTGCGATATTAAATTCATTGAAAGGGATCCACGGTAGCCAAAAGATTTGTTACACGCCGTTTTTATGACTAAACCTAAACCGTGTCCTATCTGAAAGGTGTATAATATACAGGTTTGACACGCGCAATTCGATAGTGATCGTGACCAGTCAAAGAATAGATACCTCGTATAGATCTTCCATATCGATAGACGCACATATCGACGACCGCTATCTGAAGTCAATCAAACGGTCCGCAGAGGTTTAAATTCTTTAGATCACCCTTTTCGGCGTTTCGGGTACGTATATCCAGCTACTTTTATTATTTTTCAAATGCCGTCTTTTATATTCACCCGCCTACTCACAACCCTTCCGATTAAGTTCTCAGCCAGGGAGGGAAGGAGCTAATTGTCCGATTGTGCCCGATGATGTGGTGAAATCATTTGGAAGCAACCATTAGATGTTATCGGATGACGTCAGTTCAAGATTTGTCGGAAGTGATATCATGTTTTAAGACATCCCCCGAATAAGAATAGAGAAGATTATGTTTCTATTACGAGACATGTTAAAAACATAAAATAGTGAATATCCGATTAAATAAGATATTACCACTACGCGTAACCATAATGTATTTAGTTTTTATTAAAAATATTAAGAAAAACTAGTACATTTCTGTGCGTCTATGCAGTTTGAGCAGAGAAACAAATGGACAAGGATAAATAGCACAATTTTGCCGCTGTGGCATGAATAAAGAAATGGATTTCCTATATATATATACATATCATATAAAATTGTGGTTTTTAGTGAATATCAACGAGAAATGTGAATATGATTGTTTCCGTATTCATACTCATATTCATAGCAGTATTCGCATCTATTTATAATCACAATTTCTGGTTTACGATTTCATTCAAAATCATATTTATGAATACGAATAGCAGAATTTGCCTATCAACAAAATGCTTGGATATTAAAAATACAAAACAAGTAGGGAGAGTAGATAAAGTACTACGAAGGGTGATCATAAGAAGCTATAAAACAAGTGGACTTGTGGTAACAACAATCAACTACCCTCAAAGGAATCCATAATGCTTAGCTCACTTTTGTTTAAAATTGAAAAATACATGAGTAATTACTTAACATAAAAAGTATGACGAAAATGATGTGTGCGTATCACCTAGTCATCGGTAGAGGATCTTAATGATATGAATTTATGGAATGAAGAATTCAAGCATGTATCTTGAATTCTTCATCAGTGAGTATGAATATTAAGAAGGTGTTAAGACGAATGAACAGAAATAGTACTATACAACATAAACGTGAAACAAACAGTAAATTTCAAATACCAGGATTCTGTTATAAATGATCAAAGGAAACCTAAAACTAATTAAAATTGATAATAGGATAACAAACATGAATAAGTTATACAACGTACTGAACAAAAGTTAAGCAAACGAAGTTTTCGACGTATATACCTGCTAGTACAAAAAAAAACAAGCAAAATGCGCTATCTAAGGTATTTATTTTTTCACATATTTATTCCACCATGGTTCCTCCAGGTATGCAAAATAATCTCCTTGTTTCGGGATGTGGCCGTCCAGCTTTGTATTTAGTTTTATCTTTCCGTTCCCAATACCATCACTTTTTTTATCTGAATTTATTATCATATTCCTTTTCCCAAGGTCCTCCTGTTATTAAATAAATGCTTTCCTTCTAATCACTGTAATAATAATAATAATAGTCTTTATTGTCCAATAGAACAAGATTCCATTAATACGACAAATAATAGAAAATAAAACTAAAAACGAAAACAAATCTGTGAGTGTACAGTAATATAACAAATCAAAACCAATTAAACTTATACAAAGATAAAAAAACTATAACTACTTAATGATAAAGAAAGAAAAAAAACTAGAATAAACAGAAAAAGGCATTACAAT
This sequence comes from Cetonia aurata, assembly GCA_949128085.1. Taxonomy (NCBI): domain Eukaryota; kingdom Metazoa; phylum Arthropoda; class Insecta; order Coleoptera; family Scarabaeidae; genus Cetonia; species Cetonia aurata. The sequence continues at coordinate 17,847,994 of OX421886.1, read as the reverse complement.
TAAGTTGACAAATGGAAGGGATCAGTGAGCATCAAATTTGCGTTTCTGTACATATGATTAAGCGGGGCCTTGCAAAGGACATTGGTGCGAGCTTTCGTTGGTATAAATAATGCAGACGACCTGGAGTTGTATGTTGGTACATTGAAAGAAACTTGACCAAGCAACGACGGTGAATCAACTCCACCACCAACTAACTTTAAAAGGAATCTGCCACTAGCTTCATTTCTGCGATGGGAAAGAGAATGAAAATCATGTCTGCGCAGTAAAACAGCATAATCAGTTCCACGAGCGGGATACGAACCATCTAGTTTAAACGAAATATGTTTGAGGAATCCCTTTTGGACCCGTTCAACCAAAAGCTGCTGGTGTAGATAGTGAGGATACCACACAACAGAAGCATACTCCAATTTGGTCAACACCAACGTATAAAATAACACTTTGAGTGTCAAAATGTTATTGAAATCTTTACAAGAACGAATCAGAAATCCCAGAGACGCTGAAGCCGACGAGTATAAATAAGTAATATGAGGCCTCAAACTTAATTGTGCATCATAAACCACTCCAAGCTCTCTAAATTGCGCAACTCTGGAAATGTCAGTCCCGCTGACACTATATGGAAATGTAATCAATGGAGTAGAGCGCCATGGCAAATGGGAGATGTCGGGTTCAAATCCCACACACTCATACTAATTACAGCGATTAGCAGGAAAGCATCCATTTAATGATTTCACACTGTATTCCTCCTGTAGTACTTGAAAATTTTTACGCAAAACTCCCTATAGCCATAGTGTGCGTTCGTAAATGATACGGCAATAATCATTTGCAAATTCGCACTGCGCTGGTGATCTTAGCTTTCTGCACCTTTGCTGTTAAAGTGTTAGGAACGAAGCTTTCACCATTATTCACGATAGATCGTTCCTAATATGGCTTCAAGCAGTATATTTTTTTCATTATCAGAATGATGAGCATTCGTCGTAAGTGATCGTGCATCGACGAGAATGAATCGTCGTAAACGATCTTATGGCATCGCTTCCGTCATGTGCAATTATTAACTGCACTTTTCCTTCTTGACTTCTTAGGTATTACACAAGATGTTTCATTTAAAAATATTTACTGTTTTATGAGATATAGCAATATTTGTACTGAGTTGTTTGTTATATATCTCTGTTTTTTTTTAACGTTAACGACTTGGTACCAAATTTATTTAAACACTGAAGCTTAGAGGTATCAAGACAATGAAAAATTCAAATGCCATCATTTTCGTTATAAATCTCTTTCTGTGTGCCACGATCACATACAGCAACAATATAGAAGCAATGCTCAATTGCTGGATGCACCATATTATTAACACATAATAGTGTACCCGGAATTAACTAATAAAAATAATTTTATTACTCCTTTATAGACAACACGCTGCTGAATAGTCGCTAAAACACGGCAGCACATACTACACCTATATGGCTCTTTTTAATGTGATAGAAGCACTGTGGGAATTCTAATAAGTGCTAATGGGATAATAAGAAGTAATTTCGTCTACGTACTTTTTTTTTTATTTTATTACCTATTTACGTCAACGCTGAATCTATAAGTACTGCCGCGAATGTTTCTATTATAAACACGTCAAGCGCTAAAGAACGAGGATATATTGTTAACAAACACTGGAAAGCTGGATGTTAAACCTACAACTTGCATGTGACTGTTTATAAATGTTACTTTATTTTATTTAAATAAATATTTGCCTTCAGTAAATACATAATAGGACATGTTAAGGTAATGGTACCGTACTATAAATTCATTCTCTTACTAGTGAACCTTAATATTTAACCAAAACTTAACCAAGTTAAGCACCTTGATAACGTTTTATTATGGTGTAATGAAATATTCTAGGAGCAGTTGTTCCGCTACACGTGTTTTTATCTAGCTACTTACATCTCGCATCGTGAAATTTGATACTAATACAAGGTAAATGAAGCTTTATATAAGTAGAACAAAATATCTAGTAGTAATCATGATATATTCACAATACATCTGGTGGATGTTGGCTTTAATATATAGCTTCGCTTCTCTGTACTTCGAAAATGTCTACTCTATTATTTTTAAATTACATTTTTCTCAATGAATAATTTAATATTAATGAATGATTTCATTTGTTTGCGTCCATTTATAGTAAAATTACACCTTAATGCATGAATATATTGCACGAGTAGTACCATACCGCCTGTGCTAAGATGAAGCACCATCAGTATGGTACTAATTCTATTTTGTAACAGTGAGGGAAACAAAATAAAATTACTACTATACTGGTGGAATTGGAGTATCAGCAATAATAGAAGGCAGTGTACAGAAGGCGCTACACCAGAACGACATGGAGAGGTAGAGCAGAGGAAAGACAAACAATAAAAGAAAAACTATAAGGAGCGCAAATTATAAAGGACGCAATAAAAAACATTGGAAGAAGGCTATAAGGTAGTAGTCAAAGGCCTCAGGAACTTAGTACCGTACGAGATCGCCGACAAAGAAAAGAAAGATATAGTAAAAAAGCTCTTTCCGTATCCCAGGAATGAAAAGATTCACCCTAAAAAAGTCGTTGGTGGCCCTGATAGTTGTAAGAGGGCTATATTTGCCGGAGTCGTTCATTCAATTGTGCTCTACGCAGCTCCAATCTGGATAGTGCGCTAGAAGTAAAAAGAAACCACTACCGCTTGGAAGGAACTCAACGTATAGTGCTGCTGAGGGTGGCTTCAACATAAAAGACGGTGTCAGCTGTAGCGGTCCAGGTTGTGGCACGTGTATTTCCAATAGATCTGCTGACGTAGGAGCGAAAAGCAAATTATGCGGGAGGAAAACAGAACGAAATCAGGACACCGATGATTGACAAATGGTAAGACAGTTGAGACCATAATACAGATAAGGCACAATGGACAAAGGCTCATATACCTGATATAAAGAAGTTGCTCAAGTGTAATCACAGGAAAGTAGAGTATTATCTCACGCAGGCTTTGATCGGTCACGGAAATTAAAAAAAAAAGGCGAAACGCATCGGGAAGGTAGAAGATGATGAATGCACTTACAGGGGATAGCCAGACACCCCTGAGCATACACTCTTTCAGTACCAGCGGTGGCGAACGATTAGGCAAGACACCAAACAAAGAATCAATAAGCAATTAACCGATAGCAACCTGGTAAATATGCTGGAGACCCTAGACAACTGGCAGACCATACAGACTATGGTTAGGGAATTTATGAGAGCGAAAGATATAGAAACTAGAGCTCCACAACGAAACCAGAAAGTAAAAGTCGAGAGAATGTGTGACAACAATTGATGAAGTAGAGGTGAATGCGAAGACAACTCGCTAGGGGCACCCATGAGGTCGATATCTGGAAAGATGGTTCCGTGGATGTCTTAGGGGAGATGTGCAGGGTGGTTTTAGTGGGTAAACCAGTTATAGCACACACCGACTGGGAGTCCCACACTATCATATTGCGATAAATCTAAGCACTTGATGTCCATAAAGGATTTCCACCTGCCAGAAATAAAAAAAAAACAGAGCACAAAATTAATTTGGACGTGCATATTATTCGATATCTAAATTGTTTTCCTGCAATATAATATATATGTTAGTTGAATAGCATCGTTTTGGAATTGGACCAATCGTTGTCCTATTAAAATTTGTATGTATTTTCTTTTTTCGTGTGTAATAATCCACATAGGGTCATAACATATTCCTTACAGAGATTTCTTGCCAAAAGCAGTATAAAGTAAGTTTTTCCTTTTACAAATGGCGTACATTTATCAGCCGTAGAGAGACCATTAGAGTTCAAATGCCTTAGCGTTATATTACCCTGAAACTATCCATTATATCTTTTTAGTAACCTGTTGCAATATTCTGGAGCTTTTCCCAAAAGTGTCTAGCATTAAAGTGAATATAAAAATGATTAAAAATTAGTGTAACAACCGTTCATTTTTGTGCTGTAATGGTTGTGTTTCTATAAGCAGCAGATGTCGCGTGTTAAACTTGTGTTAAAACTAGTATACATTACAAAGTAAGTTAAAACACTCTCCAGCAAATAACTTAGCAGAAGTCAGAAGGATCAATTTAGAAATATATATAAATTGATGGTACTACAATAATAGCTATCAACTAACACAGAATGGATTAAATGGGCTTTCAAGTGAATGTGGAATGGGTCAAATATTAGAATATGTACACCAATTCTATTATACCTGTTTTATTGTAGAATACATGATACTAACGTTGAAAAAAGTTTGTAATTGTGATGTAGAATTTACTATAATAGATGTGCAATTATACATGTACATAAGTTATCCACTACCAACTAGAGTTCAGTGATCTATAGTACCTTTGTTCTATCTGCGAGTTAGTGAACTAGGGGTAATGAAAGTACTTAATAAGCCCAACCATCAGCTTCATTGGCTTTTCGGTTTATCTCAGAATCAGCAAATCGTTCATTAATAAAACGGGTCTAAAGAATATAGGCGTACAACATTTACTGACTGCACCAAAACTTAAGAATACAATATTATATGTTGTGGAAAGCAGGTGAAGCCTATTACAAGGAAGGAAAAATGTCTTCATCCAGACAATGTGCCGACTCTTCCCTTATTTAACCTGCTATAGATATGGCCACTCAGTATTACATAACCTACTTCTGTGCCAACGATTAACCCACTACATACCAAGAGACAACACGATGACAGATGCATATCTGACGATGCTCAAGGTATGGAACATCTTCTAGTACACCCTAGCGACCCCAATAAATGATTTATCATGAAATATTGGAAAAATAGGTGAAGTGAAATGATACATATATTATGTTGTATTAATAATGATGTAATGATGCCACTGTAATTTAAATTTACCTCAAATGAAATATACAGCCATTATTTATGTAGGAGCCATACTCTCATGGTATACCAAATTAGAACAATCAAACCCCCACGCTGAATTGCCTGAAGTTTCTAAAAGCACTAATGCTTAATCTAAAAAATTAATAATAAATTACAGCTATTGCATTTAATGCACTTAAAATTGCAATTTAAATCGAGATTATACCTTCATTATGCCGTGAGTACCCATTAAGGAAAGACAAATATGGTTTCGGCATTATTAAATGGAAGAGCTTTCAATGCACCAATCCATATGTCATCGTTAAATTGAAATTAAATCGGTCAATTTAATCCGTTTAGGAGTCAAACGCGCCCAATAATTCACTAGAGTAATGTCAAATTACGAATAATAAGACATAAATACGGTAATGAAACATAAATCTAGAAAATTATACTGATTGGGCTAGGAGAATGTGAAACTTAACTGGAGTTTTATTTACGAACCAAAAAAAAAAATTGATTCAACGCATAGTTAAAAATATGCTTTATATCTAGTTAATTATAGGTTTTGAAGACTGCTGGAACCAAAGTGAAATCGATTGAAAATTTATCGGCTCCGTTCATGGTAAAACAGTTTAATGTGTGATCTATGACTCTAAATCCTTGGAGATAATTATCCTAACTTCAAACAACTCAAAATTTATATGTGTGTCTACAACATTCATCTGATTTAATTTTTCTTTCTACTACATAGCCTTTAGTGCAAAAACACACATGTAAAAGTAATAGTAAAATCATAGTTAATACGAATTATCACTGGCCATAGACGAGAAATTGACTATATCAAAACATAAGCTGATGCTAGATACATATTTGCAGTTCTAACATAATCAGACATCGTTCTTACTATTTGTGCAGCCACGTAAGATCAAATCGCATAAATTTTTAATGGATATAATAATACTTATTTTTAGAAGTGTTAATGTTTCACTGCCATTTTTATGGTGTTTGTTAAACAGTTAGGTGTATGCATAGTAATGTTTACTTACAAGCGCACCAGATTTAATTATGAATTAATCAAAAGCCTTAATTGCCAAAAGGAATGCGCTAGGAAAACTAAGTTGAAACAAAGAAAAAAGTAACAAATAGTAGTCGCAAACCGAGTTATTTATCTAGCTTTAACAAACAATAATAAATCACCATAAAAAAACACTTACCACGTGTTTGTCATGGGAACATTAATAACAAAGTTAATAAAACAAAATATTTTTGACTTTCCCGCATAACTATACCATTTTGTTTCGCCTTTGAACTATTTAGATTTATGAACAAATGAATATGCGGATCAGCGCTCTTTTCCCTTAAATTCTTTTTGTTAAATTTTAGATAACAAGCGTCAAAAAATAAAAAATAAATCATAAACGAGTGGAATAAACTAATTATAGTACAGGATATACAGATTATACCTAATGCAGTCTTTAATTACGTATTTATATGATGTTTTGCATCTACAATATACTTTTAAAAAAGTATTCAAATTTATGCTGTTCATTAGGAATTTTGATTTAGTCGGCTCTTCTTCGGTAATATTTTTAATTATGTACATTATTCATGCAAAGTCAATGATATAGGAAAATTTCTATCCGTGTTTATAATTACAAATGTTTTTTTTTTTCTGAAATTCCTGGAAAGGATTTTATGTTCAGGGTGACGCGATAAAAACTTTAACTCATAATTTGGACGTGCTAAAAGGACGATACTTTTTGCAAATATTATAAAACAAGGATATGACGTTAGTAAATTCTTTAATATTGATTAATAGTTTTAATTTTACATTTAATATTCATGAATGCCAGAACCAGGTAGTTGGCCTGAAAAAAAACATCTCTAATTAATGTGTACATTGATCAATAGCTAAAATGTCCAGATATTTTTCTTAGACAAAACACCTTAAGTGACGGCCAGACTGTGAGTTAGCTATAGCATTTAGTTGCTACTTAACACATACAGATTACTCAACGATTTTGGCGCATTATTACCAATTTTTATATCGATAGCTTCGATTAATTAAGTAAAATCTTTCTAATGTTCATTAAAATGCTAGTTAAGCCGAAAATCAAAAGAATAAAGCTTCCTTTTTAATTGAGCACATTCTTCATTTTTCAATATTTTGAGAAAAAATATAATTTGTTATATAAATTACGCAATATTGTACAATTATCTTTAAATTGATAAGTTAGGTAAGGTTTTAGTTTAAGGAGTATGTACAGTTTTCCTGCATTAAAATCGCAGCAATTTTTTTTTTTGGTCAAAAATCATTGGCCAAATTGGTTCTCATAATTAAAGTTGGCACTACTTACGTAGAGAATCGAATAGATATATCAACTATGTCAGTGTTCTCGTAATTTGCGCGATTTTTCTATGCGAGTATGTATATACTCCTAGCTAGCAGCGTCAATCACTGACGGTGAGTAGATGCGGAATGTGTGCGCGTTATTTTTGAACTGTTATTTTATACTGGTCATACATATAAAAGATATATCCAGCGTGCAAATGTTACCGAAATAATTAATAACTTTATCAATAACAAAAATCCAAAAAGAAAAAAAGAAAAAATCCCTCACCACAAAAATTAAAAGATACAAATCTAAATACGTATTTTGGCAACTAAGTTGCCATCTTCAGTAGAAAACAAGTGGAGAGCAGTGTTAAACCAGTGTTAAAACAGAAGGCCTGCATTCGTTCCATATTTGGTGTTGCTCGCCGTGATACGTGCAAAGAGTTTTTTAAGAATTTTAAGTTACTTACTTTGCCTGAGATATATATCTTTGAGTGTGCTAAATTCACAAAAGTAAACTATAACAACCTGTTTTCAAAATATGAACTCATGCATAGTCATAACACCAGAGGCGTTGAGCATAACCATTTGCTTTCTCCAGCAACCCACCTATCAAAAATACAAAAAACTGCATTATTTCAATGCATTAGAATATACAATCACTTACCAGATTCATTAAAAGCGTTACCGCCTCTTAAATTTAATAACAAACCCAAAAAGTTTTTACAAAAAAACACTTTTTATGAAATTAGTGAATTCTTTCATACAAAGCTTCGTTGTGAGCATTTTAATATGTTGTGAATGTTAGTTTATACACAATTTTAAGTTTTAACTGTTAATATTGACGTGTTATACACCTTTGTAGGTATTATTTAACTAATATATATAAAAAGAAGAAAAAGAAAGAAAGAAACATAGTGTTTTCGGCTAAGGTAAACCTTGGAAGATATGCTCTTCACCAAATCACTAGTGGAATAACACTAACAATAAGTGTTATTCCATTAACACTGCTCTTCACTTGTTTTCTTTGTTTTCTACTGAAGATGGCAACTTAGTTGCCGAAATACGTATTTAGATTTGTATCTTTTAATTTTTGTGGTAAGGGATTTTTTCATTTTTTCTTTTTAGATTTTTGTTATAGTTTTGAAGCCACAGTCGCCACCTATCACAGGAATAACTTTATCGATAAATACTCGGATTTATGATGGTGCAAACAGTTTTTGTACAGTTTGTGAAATGAATTTGATCTGTTGGCAGAAACGTGACTGTGAAGTCAGCTCTACTCATAATTGATGTTTCCGTAAATTGAATTTTGTTCTTTTAAGGGTTATTTATTTTCTTGAATATAATTATAACTTTTTTGAAATAAATAATATGCTGGAAATATTCATTTTATACCATATATATGGGTATAGGGTGTGCCATTAAAACAAGTAATCTAAGTTACTTAGAAATGTGATGTCAAATTGTCTTCTTTCTAGATTGCTAAATCGGTAGATAGATAGATAGGGAGATAGATAGATGTTTATTATTATGTGACACAAAGAGTTTATAATTATTAAAAAAAATGCAAGAGTTCGACAAAAAGAGGAATACATAATGGTAGTAACATAAAACAGTATGCTTATCACTACACAGAAGCGGTATGTGTAAGATTATGATAAAGAATAAACTAACAAAAAAAAGGCATGCATGTGAAATTAAAGTAATCGTGTAGAGAATAAAATAGATGCTCCAGTAGATAGGTTTTCAACTTGATTCGGTAAGTAGCCTATGATTTAGAGCTTTTTATTATTTGCCGTCGGTGGCTGAATATTGTTATTCCTATAACGTATTGTAGAAGCATTCTAGCAGATGTTATGAAAAATCCGTTAAAATTGTCAGGCGCGCAATGTGAATCCGATAGATGTACTTCATGCACAAGAGTAATATTTTTTTTGTAATTCTGATTTAGATATGTCAGGTAACTGTTTTACAACGCTCCACATAGCAATTTTATTTGTCGCATCGTTTATATGATTTTGGTTCTATTCACCAATTTTCTATGCTTTCGTTTAGCTTCTTGATAAGTACCGTATAGCTGAGGAAAAGACTGTTGCAGGGTATACAAATCGTATAGGAAGGCACTTGAAGTTTTAACCTCGTCATTAATCCATGCTTTTTGAAGATTATTTCTAACGTGCACAAACCTAGACGTAAAAGCATTGTTATCATGGTAGGTTAGAACTTCCAAATATATTTCAAATTTTACATTAAGATTCTGAGCTTCATGCAGGGTGAGTTTTTTTTTTTTCATTATTTGTGTGCGGACCTCGAAAATTATAGCAGATACGCATTGGGTTAAATAGGAAAAGATTTGTATCTTTATAAACCTAATCCAGATACGCTTTTGTCCATTTAAGGAAATACACGGTTTATTAGGTATTTGCAAAAAAAAAATAGAAATTCAACAAAACTTTTTCAGTGCTCTGACTCTTTTATTTGTAAAGATAGAGAAAAAAGTTTTGGATATTGTTTTTAGGAAATTTAATGTCAAACAACTACATATTCTTAAATTTTTAATTTTGCTGCGCATTTTTGAGTTAGAAAGTAAAGTATATATTTTTTTAAATGGGAACTATAGTTGGCTATGACATATTCTAATAATGCATTTTTTTCTGTTTGCAATAATGTAAGGGTCGCAGCACTCATTTTAATAAATAACAACACAATGCAATAAAAATTTAATCGCCTTTCATCGTCTCTGATCAACTAATTTTTTATAAAAAAAATTTATCCGCGTATTTTCATCAATATTACCCTTATTTTTGGGTTTCACAAAACTTCCAAAGTCTTTTAAATTGGTGTAAAAATTCTTGAGGGTGTCTGACTATGGTTCAGAGCGATCAAAATACAACATAGTCAACAAGCGAGATTTGTATACATAACTAACTTTGTAAAGCAAGTAAACCAAAAGAAACCAACACATACAGACGGTAATAAAAGAGCAACACAAGAAATAACAATAAATCTAAAATATTAAAAACTAAAACAAGTGAAGGAAACAACATATATGTGGTTGAAAATACAAAACACGATGACATGGCATAGACACATAGATAAAACAACTCAACAAAATTCAAAAACTATTACTCCACTGAATAAAATAAAACACTTGATTCCAAACACATATAAAAAATCTATAACCACGCTGTTTTCACTAGAAGAAGCAGCTACCTAATCAACATCTGGGGAGACACAACGAAAAAGAACATTATGAAGAAAATTTACCACATGCATTAGAAAACACCGACATCAGAAGTATACGAAGAAACACAAGAGCTAACTAAACATATCTATTAAACGTATCTGGATTAGGCTTATAAAGATGCAAATCTTTTTTCATTTAACCCAATGGTTTTTAAGCTCCCCATACAAATAATGAAAAAAAAAAACTCACCCTGGTCGGCAAGATAGTGTTGGAATTGCAATTTATACCATTCACAGGAACGCATCTTTGATAAGTGACTAAACATTGTGGTTAGAATAATAAGAAACTGAACGAAATATACAAGAAACTCAGGTTGAAAAATATACCTCTGTCTTAAGCTAGAATCTCACACGAATTCTTTACTATTATTTTTAAGGTTTAGTGCATCTATCAAAATATTAAAAAATATACTTGCAGTGTTTTATTTCAAAATAAAAAAAAAGCAAGCTTGTAATTATATTTAAAGTTCTCCATTCAATTTAATAGCGTTTAACAAGGTTAGCTATAGTATACTCAAATCTATCGTGTCTATTAAACGATCTATAACACAGTCACCTCAAAAATTAATAAATACTACGGGAAATTTAACAAAAAATGAGAGAATTCGTGTATAAACTTGACTATTTGCTTACATATAAATATTTGTAATTCCATTTAGTTAGTTCAAATGTTGATTCGTTACATGTTTACCAGAATATTTAACGTTCATACAATTCTGTTTTTCCACAATAAAAACTACGACATTTATCAATTTGTTATCGAAATGCATAAGCAGTTACAAAGTTAAAGATAATGAATAGGATTTTCGGAAAAATCCCCGGATCAGATTCCGACTCCCAGTTGTTTACGTATCTCGATTTCCTGGTTGCCGGCTCGTAAACTATACGACAAGCGAAGACATTAAATTACGAACTTATTTCGAATAACGCAGGCGCATGCAGCAACAACAAACAACCACCATACGCTCTCTCTCTCTCTCTCTCACACCCTGATTCCCTTTCCCCCCACTATTTACACACAACTTCGCTCACAAACTAATACAACAGCGAGTAAGGTACCTACGTATAATGGATGTTACGCGACTGCAAATAAAAAGCGTACATAATAGTGAACAAGTCACTGTGGCGCCCCACAAACTTACGAAGTATGGCCCGGTGTTTGCGACATTCAGGTGACCGGCACCAAATGGTCGTTGACTTTTCCGAAGATGTATCTACTAGTAGAAGAAGGAGCACACACCGCGCGCAATCGTCTAGACTTCTAAGGAAAAAGGAAATAATGGTTTTATTGCTAGTTCAGCAGTACAGTTTTCAATTATTATTTTCCTATGAGACCGACATTCATAACTTATCCCGTACCTTGAGCGCTCCTTGCGACGCGACATGTTCGATTCACTTCAACGCGAAAACAATACCCTGACTCCCCACCACCCGAGAGCGGTGTTTTCACCCAAACAACCCATTTCTCAATGTTATAGATACGAGGATTTTCACCTTATTTACCCATTTTTCTACATTCCGTATCTATTTCAAGTTTTCAATCTTCTCGATTGGCTAGTTTATCTTTCTTTCTTTTTTTTTACGTTAGATTTATCTTTCCCAATCTCTATCGAATCCACAACATTCTAATGAATGATTCTCAATCCACGCTTAGTATCTTTGTACGTATAAATAAATAATCTGATAACCCAAACAATCGGAAACGCATTTTTCGATTACATTTCTCCAATATACCGTGTGCTTCCGTATAGGAGAAAATGACTCTTTTAGAAGGTAAAAAAAAATGATTTAGTGTATCATTTATTAGGGTTTAGCCCCGCTTGGTTAAGGGTACATAGTGCAACCATATGCAAGAGCAGCCTGACAAAACCCAGCCTCTCGAGGATCTTTTGCTAATTTTTGCTCTTCTATTCGATCAATTAACGGGACTTGTTTTTTTTTTTTGGATTCGGCATAGTTTAGTTTATCAAATTAGCCTTGAAGAAGTTTAACTTACCTATATTCTTTTTCAAAGGAGTACTTAAGAGATGGTTCGTTTTTTAGACACACTTGATTTTTAACTTTTTAATGATTCTGGTCCTTTTTGGCACACAAAATATCTGATCACTCCGTGCTACAACGATTTAAATTAATTCGGGATAATAAAATATCTAAACAAGCTTAGTTATCTCGACCCTAAATTTATATTTACAAGTGCTTTACCGCCTGCGTTGACCTGCTAAAATCTGATCGTATTTGAAAGTTATTAACCTATTAATCAAGAAACTAATGCCGGCCATTTTATGTTGTCCGCAATAATTTGAATCAGCCATAATAAATCTATTGGTGTTGGTTTCTTTTCTATAATGTTTGTTTACTTCTTCTTCTACAGTGAAATTTATACTATGGAATTTTTAATTTAATTCGGTGACAAAATCAGCGATGGTGGATTTAGTAGTATCAAAAACAGCGAATATGTCGTCCACGTACCTCGACCAAATTCAAGAGAAATAATTAGTTTCTTCTTTCGACTTATTTCGAAATTTACTCATGAAAAGGTTCGCAATGAATGGAGGCAACGGGTTACCCATTGCCGTTCCTTGCGATTGTTCAAAGAACTTCCCGTCAATTTGAAAATGATTTCAATACATGCATAGGGAAGTTAGTCTTTTGTATTCCGCTATTTTAACATCATCCAAGTTATTCAAATTTAGGAGTTCCCCTAAATATTCTATAGTTTCATTTGATATATACATCTCTGGGTGAGAGGCATTTAGTGGGTAGGCAATTAGGGTGCACACTAAAAAATGTTAGTTCCGAAGATTCTTCCGAAAAATTCCAGTACCATTTGGGGGAAAATCACAAAAATCTGAGTAATTCCGTTTTTTAGCAAAATTACCTATACTTTAGGAAATTTCCCACATATCGACCAGTATTTTTCATTTGTAGGTAAAATTCCTAGGTAAAAACATAATATTACTAAAATTCTTATGCTTTCCCAGGGATTCTTACTAAATTACTTGGTGATTTTCTCCACAGTTAGGAAATTTACTTAGGAAACCAAATACATACTTACCCATGTTCAACTTTATGGGTTCAATTTGTAAGTAGATACATAGGACTCACGGAAGTGGCAGATGCCAGTGGTCGGTCTTTTTGTTTTATATATAGGCATATTTAGGGACTAATTTAAAATAAATCTAGTAGTTAAATAATACATTCTTACTACTGTGGGTGACCTACAGCTGCATTTTCATAATTTACAAACGTTGAAACATATAGGTTTGTGCATATACAAACACACAATACACCTAATTCTGTTCCAAAAAAACACATTAATATGCCTCGACAGGATATATCAAATAAATTTGTACTTTATGTATTACCGTAGTGTTAAAGTAAATGGTTATAGAAATTGTATAAGCATTGTTTTTGATATTTATTAAATTACCTGTAATATATATTTATAAAAATAAAATACCTACACGTACACTCTACACTCTAACGAAGATTTGGTAAAATTCCTGTACGGTTTCGGGGCAATTATATTACCCCGAAACCGTACAGGTATTTTACTTGTGCGAGTAAAATTACTTTGATGTGAAAATTCACCAAGGAAATTTACTACTAATGAATGAAATTTACTGGGTAAATTTCATTTTACTTAGTAATTTTCATACACTAGTAGTAAATTTCCTTGGTGAATTTTCACATCAAAGTAATTTTACTCGCACAAGTAAAATATCTGTACGGTTTCGGGGTAATATAATTGTCCCGAAACCGTACAGGAATTTTACCAAATCTTCATTAGAGTGTGCCATACTAACACGCCCTGGAGTGCAGAAACACTTCTCTCGCGGTAAAAAAATAAAATGATGATTAAATAAATAAAGTAAAAAGTGAAATTCATTCCATTTTATTAACTCCTGGTTAATGACTATCAATTAACTGTTGAAATGAAATGCAATAATATATCTAATTCTGCAATTGTAATCATCCTGCAATCTCCTTGACTGAAACCCTTTAGAGTCAAGTTTCAAACATTTTTTATTTAATTTAATAGAATGTATATGAAACCAGGTGACGTATTTTTTTAGGCTTTTTAACTTTAAGTGTACCTTTTCCCACGTAATTATTGTAATACTCATTTAAATAGTGAGCTTATTCTTTTAATATTGACATTTCAAATCTAGTGTTAGCAGTTTCTAGCAGTATACTCCTAAAACAGTAGAGCAAATAAAACATTTTCTAGATTATTAGTCCCGAATGTTATTCTATCCTTCCATGTTTGTGGTAGTTAACGGTAAAACAGGCGATTTATCACGGCCAGATCTAAGAACTAAGAAAAGACGCGGGCGTTGCACTGCTATCTAGCGCAAACAGATAGGTAAACAAGGTGGAAATCCTCGTATCTTTAATTTTGAAAAAGCGTCGGGTGAACAAACATCTTCCTCGTCCACTATACATACATACATAACTGAATGTTATGTAAAGTAACGTTATGCGCTCTCGGTACACGTTAGGATATTGTTTCCGCGTTTAAATGAATTAAGGCTCTCGCGACATAAAACCTAATTGTATTCGGAAACTTTTCCATACGAAAATAACAGTTCGAAAGCTACGGTTCTAGTTTGGGATAGTACGCGCAATCTTGTTTCCTCTAAATGGAGTCTAGAGTCTAGACGGCTGCTTTTATGGTACATTATATATCTTCCATTCAAAATTTGTTTACTACTTGCGTTATCGATAGATATCTCACTATCATTTTTTTATGATACGACTTATAACCCAGCTAATCAACGTAACGAATTAGAAGTATACACTAATACTTAGTTATAGTTTATTAATTTGAAACATGTTATTCTTTAGTTTTAAACAGATTTTTTTACAATAAGATATAGTAGATCCGCTGCAGATATTGAAAATCTATCTTTCAACTACTACAGGCACTTCGCTTTCCTAGCACATTTCACACAGAGAAAAAATTATTTAGAGTAAGTAAGAATTACCTAGTAATTGGGTTTTGGAACCTTTGGTGTAACAATAACTATCACACTGACAAAAGTCAATGCTAGGTTTTCCACTATCACCAAACAACAATGCACAATCTCTCGACGCGCGTTTCGCTAACCAAGTTAGCATCATCAGGTTAGCGAAACGCGCGTCGAGAGATTGTGCATTGTTGTTTGGTGATAGTGGAAAACCTAGCATTGACTTTTGTCAGTGTGATAGTTAAGAATTACCTAATCTAAGACAACCGCACGTATATATATGCGCAAGCAAATATTTAAGAAAAAGAAGAAAAATATTCTTAAAATAAACGCTACGCTATGTACGCTTCGAACGATTACTCTCGAGTTTACTATTGCGATACGAAGGGGTAATTTCAGACAAGGGCGCGTTGATAAAATTTCTTTGCAAGTCAATAGAACCTAACTTCCAATACGTTTCAAAAACTTTTTTCTTTCTTCGTTTGTAAATTTTTTTGTACATTATAGCCGGCAGTTTTCCCTACAAGAAGATACCATTTCTTTCTTCTGAACTTGTTTTCTCGTCACAGTTACATATTCATTACCCAAGTTTCCATTCCTTTTCCTAACATCTATTGCTGCTAGTAGCTAGTCTAATCAACAATGTGGTTCGCGTCTTACTCACTTCTTTGAACTGTGGTTTATTATCGTTTAATCCACTCCTTGTTAACACAATAGTGCAAGTACCACAACAGACTTGTAAACTTTTCACTTAAATCTCCACTTCTACAATGTAACAACTGAGTTGTTACAGTATTCAAGTGAAACTTTATTTTAAATCTGTCAAGGTTATAGTGTAATTAGTGTGATCTACAAACAAATCTCAAAAATTCCACTTGTTACTCTTTTGAATTAAATAAAATGCACTTTTTGCTTTTGTATGGTGTGGTTAACACAAAAATGATTTTTTTACTTGTTACACTATAGAACTGGGGTATCGATATGTTGTTTATTCCGGTCACTGTATAAAGCCTTTCATATTCCAGCATTTGCAGCAATTTTATAAAGACATAGGTTGTTGATTATTTTGAAAAGGTCATAGATCTTAATAGTTCATGTCGGCGTAATGCAACAAGCTTTTATATTTCTTGCTGCACATGTAAATGTTAATACTTTAATGTATGTTGTAATAAATTTAATAACATTAGTATTAGATTATAATATAAAGTACCTTTAATGCGATGTAATATCTGTCCAGCCTTGGTAATAAAGTAATATTATCTCTTCCTACCCTCGCAATTAATCCGCATAATCGATTCCGGATTTCACCTATTAAGGTGCTAATAACATGAGATATGAATTATGACGCTGACGAAGCGGCAGCAATAATGCAAATAACAGCATTTAAGTCAAATACTATCGTTCCATATTAAACCCACATTTCAATTAATCGACCACGATTGCAATTTGCCATTAAACGCTTGGTGGTATGGTACCTACGCCGCTCGTGCACCGGGAGCAGTTCTCAATTTGCATTCCAAGCTCTGTTGATTATGCTAAACAAAACCTGTTCGTCTACATTAGAACGCACCGCGCATCGACATATGCGCGTATATCGTCTCTGTTACCTACCCCAATGATACTTAATACTATTTGTCGTAGAGTCTGGGTATGCTGAGCGCCGTTCCACGTTAAACACCGCACTTAGACGCCGTTCAGGATGACGAGTGGGTATTTGCGTTAAGCCCGAGCATGAAATGTTAGACCGTTTACAACCGTAATTTTTACTACAAAGTACTCTTAACGGCTAGCGCACGATTATAACTGTCTGTCATGTAGATGAATTATGCGCCTTTTTTCAATTTAATTTAATTGATTAACTTAATTTGAGTATCGGCAACCTTTAGAGCGCAAATAAAATGTCGGGAATTCTTGGTAAGACCGTTAAAATGGACTTATTGAATTCCCCATTATAGCGGCTCTATCCTATTTCAACGCGACTTTAATACCTGGTAGACTTGCAGGAATGTTGCTTTATTGCGCAGAACTGACATAACATATCCCGGTAACTAATCGATTTAACCTTCTTAAAATTATATTAAAAGTTATATATACCAGAGCTTAAAATCTTACAATGCCGACATTGTATCTCTCTAGATCACAGCAAGCAACCACTTGTGATAAAGTATTATCCGCAAATGAAAAACCGAAAACCTAGTATGACTGCAGGACATGATGCTTCACCGTCATTCTTTATTTGCGATTGTGCTCCCGTGTTGTGTCAGCCGCTTACACAAATATTTAATCTTGCTTTGCATAGTAATACATTTTGGCCGTGCTGGAAGATTGGCAAGATAACGCCGGTACTTAGGAACGGTGACCGTAGCTGAATATACAGTTATAGACTTACCACCAAACTCTCCCAGCTACTGTGGTCATAACTTGTATACGACCGACTGGTAATCATTTAAACGCTTGAACCCGATGTGCAAGCCTATGCTGATGACATTGTGATACTTTGAGAGGATCGGGGAAGAAGAAAATTGCCTGAGCTCTCCAACAGGTAATGCACGCCATTTGTAGCTGGTGTTCCAGGGAAAACCTGAACATCAAACTCTAGGATAGTACCGTTCACCCGGAAGAAGAGAGTGGAGCATTTGACGCCACCCACTATCCAAAGTGTGAAATTTGAATTTGAAGATAATGTAAAATATCTAGGCGTCCTATTTGATAAGACACTAACTTAGCATCCACATGTGGAAACGAACTTGCCGACGAATATGTGAGAAATCTTGGGGGATATCCCCAAAGCTACTCCATTGGCTTTATGTCATGGTAGTACGTCCAACCATAATTACATCTCCAAAGAATTTTCTATTGACTTTTCCCCTAAATTTATTTCATTCATAGAATCATACTTACGAAACCTACCTTCCTACATTCAATTTAATGGCTTTACATCTAGTTCATTTCAAGTCGCTTCTAGAGTGCCACAAGGGTTCAACTGAGGACCACTTCTTTTTAATATATATATATTAATGACCTTCTGGACATATTGGATTGTAAAGTGTTGGCTTATGCGGATTGCTTTAAAATTGAGAGTCGTATAACATCTATAGCTGATTGCTTGGCTCTTCAGAAGAATTTGGACATCATTGACGACTGGTGTAATACCAACAGCATATGCTTAAATATCAGCAAGTGTGCGATACCTTCATTCGCCAAGAATGTTAACTCTTACATTTTCATATACAGGGCGCAACAGGCTTACACAATTAAAGATCATCGTATAATTTTCGATCAACCCTTAACTTTTTCTACTCACATCACTCTCTTGTGTTCCTCTGGTTCTGCATCTCTAAGTTCCCTTATACGCTCTTGTAAGGGTTTCACTGACATTTTAACACTCAAAGTGCCATTTTCTGCAATTGTGCTGTCTAAGTTGGAGTATAGCTCTATTGTTTGGTACCCGGACTATCTTTAGCAGCTGCTCATTCAGCGAGTTCAGAAAATGTTTCTTAAATAGGTATATTTCATTTCAACTAGATGGCATTTATCCTGTTCGCCTTACAGATTACACATTCTTCCTGCGTAGCTATGATCCCGTTCTCTTTCTCAGAGAAGAGATCAGGCCAATGCCTAATTTCTTCTAAAACTAGTTCATGGTAGTCTTCGCTTCTTAATCACGTATCTTTCATTATTCCTTACCATTGTTTTAAGTCATGCGCCTCATTCGCGACTATTAGAGCTGACACTAATACTCTTGACAAGGTTCCACTAATCCATATGTATAGAAACGCCATTTTGTTATTTCTGTTCACGTATTTAACTGTAATTGGTAATTTCTTTTTCTACATTTTTATTTCATACTCCTTTTAACTTTGTTTCTTTGAGTTTTCCAAGTATTACAATTTATTTACGATTTGTTATAGTTCGCTATATGTAATATTAGTTAATATCTTGCATGGATTTATTTAATTCCTTTGTACTTTTTTGTAATATTTCTCTTTGTAATGCATGCCAAAACCCAATGAATTCGAGACGAAAGCGACTGGTTTTTTAATCAAACCTGAAAAACCTTCCAAAGAACTGATAAATGAAGTCCTAAGCATACATAGAAACACCAACAGATTACATACGAATTAGAAAGTATGTGCGATGTAGTGGCAACCTCCTGGAGGTCACCAAACCTGGGACATGGTTTGGGACGATATGTCAAAAAAGTTCAGCTTTGTGAAGGAAAAACTCAGCAGCAAAAGCGAGTGGAATCAAGACACGATCTTGAATCTTCACAGAATTGCCATTACACGGATAGCTCCAAAACAGCAGAGGGACGTAGAGGGCCTAGAGCCAAATATTTCGAAAGCTTGGGCACGTATCCAAATATCTTTCAGGTTAAAATATTAAAGATGCATCCAGTTCAACATTGTCAGTCATCAAGGCGCTGAGCACGAATATAATCTGATCTAAGATGGTTTGGGAGTAGCTAGAAAAACTTATTGAGCTAGGCAAAAAAGAAACAGAGTAATCCTTTCTTTGGTTCTGGAACACACAGCAGTAGAAGGAAATGAAATAACAAATAATCTACCACTAGAAAAGGAGGCTAGAATACCATTTGTAAAACCTGAGCCCTTTTTTCAGGATAAGCACAATACTGAAATACTTAAAAGTGAAGTAGTGCGAAGAGAATCTAAATACTGGGAGAATCTCAAAAGAATGAAGAAATTTAAAGCCCTTCTGGTATTTTATAACCAGAAGAGATCTATAGAATGCATCAATCTAAGTAAAAATAATATTCGCGTATTCACAGAGATCCTATCAGGCCATTGTAAACTGAAAGGACAAGCTTGGAATAGCAGAGGAAGACGAATATAGTTTCGTAGTGGAAAGACTGAATTCTGTTTGACTAGAATTAAAGATTATTTACGGTGAAAACCAAGGGAGTGTGGAAAGGGCAAATCGATATGGTTGTAGGTTGAATGGCAGATAATAAAATAAATCGCTGAAGTAAGGATTAATGATTCTGTCAAACACAGAAAAGATATTAGAGTCGGTTTCAGATTAATTTGCTTAACACAACTGCGGAAAATCTAAACAGTGCGGATAGTTTAGCATATGTGTTAACCTCAATTGAAAGTGAAAACCAATATCTTTCAATATCAATTGGAGCCACTGTACCCATTTCTTACTTAGATAAAGGAAACGGCGACAATAAAGACCTAACTGGAAGGTGAAATGCAATCTTACCCCAAATGTTTTCTAGAGATGACCTACCAAAAAGAATGATCTCGCAATTGATGTTCCAGAAGATAAATCGACTTTGCAAATATTTAGCAACATGCAATCGTCATTTAGATGTCGGGGTATTAAGTAAGAAGACATAAAATTGCCGAAGATATAAAACTTTATATTACCAGACATCGCAAAAATTACGCTTATCAAATTCGTATTCGTCTATTTCATTCGAAGTGCTGCCAGATAATAAATATACTTCCACTAAACTAGCAAGCTAACTTTAACAGAACTATTTGTATGTAATGAATAGGAGATATTTATCTTTAAAGCGATTTATTTTGAGGTCCATGTGTAGATATTTCCGAATGTATCGAATATCGAACGCATTTCAACAGCATTGAGATATCTTGTATATAAGTAAGTTTCTGTTATGAAAGGTTCCATATAGGTATAGATCTTTTGTGTCTCAAACGTTTTAAACAATTCGTTTTCAGATTTTGCTCTTAATAAGGTAAAAAGTTTGATTATATATTGGTATTAATAATGTTATTATTCACAATATTAGCTTTTCATTATTTTAATTAAAATATTGAGAGTATGCTTAGAAAAACGAATTTCCTAACATTAAATTATATTCTGGTAAATGTTAAAAATAAATTTACGAATTATGTTCACAAATTATGATATTTTTGTGATGTAATAATAAGGTGAAACTACACGGAACGTAAATTCACGAGTATCTCGTAACAACTTGTAACAGTTACGTGTCTATGAGGCTCATGTTTAGCTCGTAATTTGTGTGTATGCACATATTTTACATAC
The DNA here is from genome assembly GCA_949128085.1 of Cetonia aurata. NCBI lineage: Eukaryota > Metazoa > Arthropoda > Insecta > Coleoptera > Scarabaeidae > Cetonia > Cetonia aurata. The sequence goes on along the minus strand of OX421886.1, from coordinate 17,826,549 downwards.
AACCTATGCACCCATCTTCCTCTGTTTCGCACATAAGATAGCGTGTGTTGCCTGGACATCCCGTTCACACCGATACATAGACTTTATCCACCAATTACCTCTTGATCCGACATTAAGTAGACAAATTAATAGCATTCACCTCCGTTACTAATAGTCCTAAATCGTTCAAAGCAAATTGGTGGTGTGAGAATTAAATTATACGGTTCGCTATTCACGGCGGGTAATTTATAAGTCTATTTTTTTTTTTCAACTAAAACCCCTTCCACCGAGCTTCATTTAAACTTATAATCACGCGGGATTCTTATTGAAATCAGTTTCGAGCTTCCACTTCTCCTACGAGAGATTTAGGCACGTTTTTATGTGTTTGTGTGTATGCGGGGGGAATTAACTCGAATTAGCTTTTCCTTGATGGGTGTTCCTGAATTTTAAAAAGCGCCGCATTTCTATCAAACCGCACACACTGCCGTGGCATGTGGTTTAAATAAATAGAGGAGAGAGCGGTAATGTTTTATGTATACACGGTACAGGTTTTGATTTTGCGACACTAATAAGTTCCAAAAATATTTATGGACATAAAGGTATGCTTAATTTTTTAAATCAATATGTTTCATACGAATTATAAACGAGTATTTAAAGGAAAAATAGGAAATGAATATGTGTAGGTATGCATGACAAGAAGTTACATGTACATAAATGTACAACATCATAGCAACTAACTTATTTTGAACTATAAAGAAGATCTATTCAGATCTATTTGCTATTATTAAAACTTATATAATTTAGTAAATATTAAATAACTAAAAACACATTGTCTTAAATATAAATGTTACATAACTATCTTAGATCTCGGGCGTTGTGTATAAAGAAAAAAATTATAACCCTCAACAAAAATAAATGCTGCTTTAACTAAAAGTAATTTGGATTAATTCAACTTCCACCTACATCTTATAGGATTTGTAAACCTTTGGCCATCTGTAACTAAAAGTCCACATAGATTACCTGGAGAATCCCCAAGTAAACTTCTCTCAGTTTATTTTGGGATTCGCCAGATAAAAGAAGCCATACATAAAATTAAAATTATCGCAACAAATATATGAGATGTTTTTTCCTGAAGCAACATAATATCTCGAAAACTAGACATCGACTCAAAAAACGTAAATAAAATTTGTGCATCTCAAACAGCCCTATCCAGTGATGCCAGCCTTGACCTCCTCAGCCCCATCCTCAGTGATCGGGCTAAAGGTAACCTTCAAATATCCAATGAGAACCCGTGTTCTTTATTCCAAATTCGGATTCTACAAAAGATGAAACGCACATGAAGCAGTAATGAGAGTATTAATCGACTAATCGGTTTTTCCACTACCACTAGGGCCTATTGTAGAACAGATGCTCTCTCAAACTTTAGCAACCCAGAATCTTGTTGAAGAAGATCTTCAGGTTTTTAAGGAGAAAGTCGCCTTTCTCAAAGATCACATACTTGATTTGTGTAGCGGCAGGTCAGTCGCAAAAAATATGATCAACTGCCTCTTCGTCCTCCGGATATACTTGGCATTCAGTCTTATTGGACAATCTGATTCTGTGTAGGTGTAAACTTCCCGTACTGTAAAAGCAATCACTTTGACAGTTTTACGGTCAAGTTGACATACTTGATTCTTGGGTTCTGACGTGATTGGGTAAAATCCAATCTTTCGCATGCATTAAAACAGACACAAGCATGTTATAGGGGAATTCCTAATTTTAAAAGCTTACACTGCAAATTAACCGCATGAGGACTGTCATTGTAATTCTTGCAATAGGAGCATTCCATACTTGGCAGCTGACGCTAGTCATAGTTATGAACCTACAGCGATAATATTTAATAGCAGATTTTAGTTAATTTTGACAAATAGCCATGGAGAGGTCCCCAACGCTTAGAAATAAAATAAAATAAAATTTATTACAGAAACTGGTGTTCTATTCGCCAAACATTTCGTCCGTTGCGTGAAATCTATGGTCTACATAATTAAGAAACACCTATACGTCAAACATCCACTCGCTCCCAAGAAAACATTGCCGCTGTTCGTCAGTGTATTCGCAAAATCCATCCCGATGAATTCTCTCGCTTTGGCGAATTTTGTACACGGATTTGAAACTTTACCCTTACAAAACGGTTCTAACTGAAGAATTGTATTTTAACGACCATGGATTCCGGCATATATACGCTAACAGGGCTCTAGAACAATTGCTTTCGCTCGAAAAATTATCCTTAATGACGAAGCTCACTTTTGGATTGATGGCTTTGTCAGTAAACACAACTGTCGCATTTGAAGCAGCAGGAATCCAATAGAAAAGAATCTTTCAGTATTTGTATGTACGTGTACATGTATGTATTCGTCGATTTTTGACTTTGTCGGTTTGGTGGAAACCTGGTTTTCTGGAGATATACTGAGGAGGTTGGTCGTTCGCGAGGTTGTGGCGTTTTATTAGCGTTTAAGAGTTCTTTTAATGTTATAGATTTACATATGCATATTATTTTCAATGATTTTCCGCTTATCGATATAGTTGGTATAAAATGTAAAATTAAGTTGTTTACTTTCTATGTTTTTGTATTATATATTCCGCCTAATGTTAAAGCCCTTGATTTTGAACAATTTTTTGAGTTATTTGAACAAAATATTTCTGATTTTCAAAATGTGATTATTATGGGTGATTTTAACTGTACTCAATTTGCTCATAATGATGTAAGTGACTTTAAAACTAATATCATAAAATCCTGTCTCGATTTGTGCAATCTTAGTCAATGGAACTTTATACACAACCTTGATCAAAGATTACTTGATTTAGTTATTGCCGATTTACCTTGTGAAATATTACATGATGAAGCTCCTTTGGTACCAGAAGACTCATATCATCCTGCATTATTAATTAACTTTACTTTAAAACCTGTTACGTTTACTAATTTTCAAAGTAAAATTAATATGTTATATAACTTTAAGAAAGCCAACTTCCCGGACATGTACAACTCTTTATTGCGCACTGATTGGAGTATTTTGGACGATATTACTGATGTCAACGCTATGTGTGATGCACTTTATAATACTATTTACTCTGTATTCAATGTATTTGTACCCAAATTTAAGAACACCAGTAGACACTATCCCAAATGGTACACTAGTGAAATTATATCCAACATTAAATTGAAACTTAAATATTATAAACAATATAAACGCAACAAATCCCGCAATTCACTTTATCATTTTAAGAGATTAAGGTCCTTAATTAAGAGACAGACAAATATAGCTTATAGAAATTATCTTTCAAATATCAAAACCTCAATGGCTGACAATCCCAAACAGTTCTGGAATTATATTAGAGCAAAGAAAAAGCAAAGTAGGATACCTGGCAGCATGATTTGTGGTGCAGATGAGTACAGTTGTACTCAAGACATTATAAATGGGTTCGCCAATTTCTTTAAGAGCGTTTATTTACCATCTGGCAATTCTAATCAAGACTCAAATGAATTGGAAGCTACGAACCAAATTTTTATCAGCCGTGTGAGTGAGGAGGATGTCACGTTATCCATCAGGAGACTGAAGGATCGACCGACTGCGGGTGATGATCAGGTACCTGCCTTTTTGATTAAGGATTGTATGGGCGTTTTTTCTGTGCCACTTACCAAAATTTTCAATTTAGCGTTGCAGACTGCAACTTTTCCTGATATATGGAAGGTTACAAAGATTGTGCCTGTGCACAAAACTGGTGATGCGTCAGATATAGCTAACTACCGACCAATAGCAATATTATCAAATTTCGCCAAAATATTTGAAATACTTCTATATATATACTTCAATTTATCCGCGTGTTAAATCTAGTATTTCTTCCAATCAACATGGATTCATGGAAGGTAGATCAACAATTACAAACCTAGCTGTATTTCATCAGTATCTTTCGCATGCTTTAGACACTAACAACCAAGTGGACGTTATCTACACAGACTTTGCTAAAGCATTTAATAGAACTGGCCATGGCCTTCTCGTAAAGAAACTTCAAGCTATTGGATTTAGTACTTCTTTGACATCCTTATTTGAGACTTATTTGGAGGACAGAACTCAATATGTTCACTACAATGGATACACTTTGGACTCCTTTATTGCTACATCGGGTGTGCCGCAGGGATCCAACCTAGGCCCATTATTATTCATAATTTTCATTAACGATCTTACTAGCATCATATCATCGCAAGAACTATTATTTGCCGACGATTTAAAATTATATCGTACCATAACTAACGTTGCGGATTGCGAGGAGCTTCAATCAGACCTGGATAGAATTTTCTTGTGGTGCGCGCGAAATAACCTTCCACTGAATATAGGAAAATGTAAAACGATTGACTTACACACGTCGGCTCAAGTCCATCGATTATAATTATGCTATTGACTCTCTCAATTTAGCTCGCACTGATCTCGTTAAAGATCTAGGCGTAATTTTTGATAGCAAGTTATCATTTAAGGAATATATACGAACTATCTGCACACAAGCAAGACAGTCGTTGGGATTCATAATTCGGCATAGTAAATGTTTCTCGAACCCAGCGTTACTCAAATGCCTATATTTCGCTTTGGTAAGACCTCGATTGGAATATGCTTGCTTGATTTGGTATCCCTACTACTTAATTCATATACGTCAACTTGAAACGGTGCAACGTAAATTTGCAAAATACTTGTGCTTCCAGGTAGACAATATCTATCCACCTAGAAATTTTAATCATCATTCCTTGCTCTCCCGTTTCGATATACCATCCTTGTCTTTCCGTCGTGTAACCATTAGTATTAGTTTCTTGTACAACCTGATTCATGGTGTTGTTGATTGTTCTCATCTCTTGAGTCAATGTAACTTTCTTGTACCCCAATTTCATACAAGACCATCCGTCACATTTTATTTACCATTTGCGAAAACTAACTTACTACTTAAGACGCCACTATATGTTATGTGCAATAATTATAATAAAATTTCTAACGTTAGTGACATTTATCTTCAAAACAGCTTGAAACAGTCTGTTTGCGAAATCTCCAAAAATTTCACCCGTAGGTTAAATAGAATTCTTAATTTACCTATGTACTAGATTTAAGTTAAATTTAAGTACTACATTTGTGTTTTTTTTTTTCTCTTTTCCTCAGTGTTGTGTAACTCACACTGTATTTGGTCTGTACATATTGTCCTTTAATTGGAATTGTAGATTTTATTGGGCAATAAATATATATTATTCTTATTATTATCCATCAGGTGATGGAACATGGTGGCATTATTACTTTGAATTTTAACGTGTTCGCTATTCGTCCTAAATGTCTGCCCTTATTGTTTTTACAAATTTGATGCTCTTTCAGTACCTTTAATTAAATTTAAATTGACAATCTGCCTTTGGATTAATTAAACATGAAAATTTAATACTACGTGTACTGGTGTTGTCCGGAAAGTTCAGAACCACTACAAGGCACGTCATTTCCTTTCTTGTACAGTAAAATTTTCCGATTGCTCTGTTCTGATTAGAGCGTTCCGAATTGATTCAGTCCGCGTGGTTCTTAAATACCCACAAAATTTTACAATTAAACATCCGTTTTAATGTAATTAATCCTTTTTTGCATATACCAACTACAATATGGAACAGAATTTATTGAGACTATGCTGTAGACACACTAATTGTCTTCAGTCACTTAAATTCTTACGTAATCCACTTTAATTAGCACACAGTTTTTTCTTTTGGAGTTGTATTGTCTTGTTTTACTACGTGGGATCCTTTTTTTTATATGTTCTTAATAGTCGTGTGCAGAATATTGTGCGATTAATGCCAAGATCTATGATCAAGAACGACACTAATGAATACCTTCCTTACGCAATATATACCGTAGTTACATTAATACATAACAAAGATGTAGAAATATGCATAGAAAAATAAATTTCAATGATTTTAAAATATGAGGAATGACTCTGGTATTGCATCTTTTCCGTAAGCATTTTCTTAAAATAATCCTTGTTTCCGAATGTAAAAGATATACAATGTGAAGTACGTAGGCACAACTTCTAGTTTATATGGAAAAAAAATATATATAATGCAAACCGAATAAAATTAGAAATCGTATAGTTCCCAATAAGCATAGATAAGCTAGTATGCCTACATACATATTATAACCGTGGTTTAGAAAGCGAATAGCTCAGAAAAAATATAGGCCCGTAAATTCTGACGGTAATAATAACAATAATAGTGAAAGAAATATTTTGGTGGATATTGTACAATCTCAATACATTAAGGAGTGGTTTTCGGGTGATATAAAATATCAAATGAATGCACCTACGTATGCAAGAACTTGTTAACAATACAGTAATCATTATTCTTTGTTGAAAACAGTAAACTTTCTAAATGTAAGTTTTTTCTTTTTCTTTTAAGATGCCTTATCGGGCTTGTCTACAGAGACAAAATGTACAGATGGATAACGGATGTTAAGTGATTTGACAAATAAAATTTTATCCAGGGGGACGTATGGTTTTTAGTATAAGTTTCAATAGTGCTAAATTCTGGTTTATATGACTGTCATCGAATATGAATTAGTGGTGTCTGCACGAAACATCGCCAAAGAAAATAGAATTTTGCTGTATTAAGAGGGATTTTGTATTGGTTTCCCAAACAAAATTATATAGTGTCATGAATCTCTTTAATGTATAGCAAGCTGTAAAAATTCTACATCGTTTTGTACAAAAAAATGTAAATTTTATAAAGCTATCGGTATTTCAATGCCTTTTTACTCATGGAAAAAATTAAAATCACCACTAAAACACATATAAATAAAAGCAAATAAAACTAATACAAATACGACTATTTGTATTATGCTTTTATACAGGCTGTTTACGGTCTTGTGATTTTATTTTCATGAGGTAATTAAACATCTTAAAATGAGGTCATTAACGTAAAAATATCTTAACTAAAGTTGCATAATAAGAGAGATATTAAATGTTAAAAAAAACATTTATAGTTTTTATTGTTAAGTGGTGATTAACCACAATAAAAAATGTTTTTTAACGCTAAAAGGAGTGACAGTGCAAAATAAATATAAACGATAGGTTATTAGTGAATTTTTTACTAAGTGGGCTGATGTCAGTAATTTTTCCCACCTGTCAAACTGTTTAATTAGTTGTCACTGCATTGTTGGTAATTTTTTCCTAATAAATCCTAATAAGGAAAGTAGTAATGGTCCATGGTACCAACAGTGTGATCAACGAAATATGTATCGTCTAAAGTAAGGTTCCTTTCCGTTTCGACCCCACTTTATATCTGTCTACAATAGACTCAGTCAGCTCGCATCCAAACAAATCCTAACAATTTGTCAAATTTCCTTTTTAATTTTTTAGCAGTATATCGTTTGGTAACCCACGTAGTGCTGCTGTCAATATTTTGGTGGAGCATAACAAATCTATCTCATATCATAAACGCCAAAATGATTTCAATACCCCGCATATACATACGCTGCTCCGAAATTTACGACGCATAAAACCGAACTCTGTCAAGGTATTCTCTCGTTCTTTTGCGCATTTCTCATATACCCCATGCAGTACGCCAACACAATCACCTATACATTTCGCCTTAAAAAACAAGACATCAATACCTGCGGAAGAGAAAAGAACTGGGGCGCGAGGATCGCTTTCCTACGCTCCAGGAACAAGGTCGCAATTGTCTTCGACTCTGCGTGTTCATGCCATCCGACGAAATAAAGACGTAAAAGGTAACTGGCAAAAGTACAGAAAATACTCATCGTTGCCAGCAGTGATATACGACACTTGGCTATATTCTCATAAATCTCAGCAGGTATCTACCCGCAACATAATAGTAAGAAATGATCACTTTAATGCCTTTATTCAACTGCGTTAAGTCTTCAGTCCGATTACCATGACAATCCGGATAAATAGATAACTTCATTTACACAAGCTGGCTTTGATTATGGCTTCTGTAGGATATTGTGTGTGGTTAGTTGCGCCTAACGATTCTTTTTTCCTCGAATAAGATTTGCTTATACGTATCGTAAAAGTAAGTACACAAAAAGGATGCTTCCAATTCGCTGTTTCTCTTATAAAATGTTGGCGAAAGTTTCAGAAAACAAGAAACACTTAAACTTAATTGAAACGAAGCATCAAATAAATAAAAATTTAAAAATTGCAACTTTAAATCGTGAATTCAAACTTTTTCTATTTATATATAATGGTGAAAATACCCCAACGGGGTTGTGCGGCCCCTTAAGGAACTTCCTAGATCCATTCAAAGTAGAATTAATTCTCATTTTTAACTTTATTTATTACGCCTCTTCAGAGCTCTCTCAGTCTTTCACCAATTTTGCCCTCCTCAAGTTTTCTTACACGTCCTTCAGGTGAAATGTCCTAGGCCTTCTTTGCCTCTTTTATTTGTGAGCTGTCACTGCATCACAGAAAACAACCCTCTTGATTTTTCAGTTTTTCACACATGCGCAAGATAATCTCACACTTTCTTGATTCATTCTTTGTATTCTTCTTCGCTCTTGTAAGGTCTCATCATTACAGACCGGTCTCTCTAGGATATTTTTACTTCCTTGAAATATTTTGGCCTGTCTTTACTAGTGTTCATATTCTGTTAGCGTTCTCAGTCTGTAAGCGTTTTATTGTACCTATTTCTTGCCTCTAGTATCGCCCTATTTGTTCATGTTTTAATAATTCTGAGATTTTCACCTGCCATTCTTGTAAGCGTCATTGTTTCATTTGGGTATGTCATCATTGGTAGTATACACTTACATGCCTTTAATATGATTTCTTTCATAATTATCCTATTTAACTTTCTTATTCGCATATAAGCTCTGCCATTACTCCTCCTTCAATTTCCTTTTCCTTTCATCACCCATTCCTAGCATAATACTTAGATATTTGAATTTATCCATACCTGCTCAAATTCATGTATATTTTCGTTGCGTATGTTTTTACCCATTACCACTACTTTTTATAATTTCATTTGTTTTTTTGAATCCTAACTTTGGCTGTCTTTCTTTCCATATCTTTTCTCTGCTTTTAGCATTCGATGCCACATCGTCAACGTATGCTACTATTTACTCCCTCCTATTCTAGAGCTATCCTTGGTAATCGTTCTCATAATATTTTCTAATGCTAACTTCAAAAGGGTTGCTAAGAATTATTCGCTTTTTACTTACCGTTCTTTATTGTGGAAATTAACACAGCAAAGTAATAAGAGAATTTTCTTTCCGTTTAGACAACATAGCTTGGATTAAGATATTATTCTCGTTTGAAGATCACTAATGGACTTATTCTCATGAAACTCTTATATCAACATACTCTATACATTTATTAAATATAAGATAAGTGAAATTGCTGCAGAAATTCTAAGGAATTCAAAAACATACCAATCTTGCTTTAATCAACGACTTATCAACAGCTTCAATAGATTCATCTAAATGTTTCAAAATTACACCCCTTGAAGATGTTTGAACTCAAGATATTTATAGTACTAATGACAGATTGAGTTATTTGAAAAACTCTTGCGCCTTAAACACATGGTCTCATTGTGAGCGTTTATTACCAGAACGTTCTTGGCCTTAGATCTAAAACTCACCATTTTTTCCTTAGTGCATGTGAATCTAGTTATAACGTTATTGTAATAACAGAAACCTGGCTTGACAGTTCCTTTATCTCTTTTGAAATAGTACTCTCACACTATAATATGATTCGATGCGATAGAGACTTGTTAGCTACCAACCGTGCCACTGGATTCGGCGTACTTTTGGCATTCATCAATTTTATCATTTATGAGCATGTTGACGTATCTACGATTCGGTCAATTGTCCCTATGGTTGATTTAGTGATATATGAGTGTAAATGCTATTCAGCAGTATTTTGTATTGTAGCACTGTATATACCGCCCTACATTTCACAACATGATTTTGAATTACTCTCTGAGTGTCTTGAACCATCAGCAACCTAATAATGTACGAAATTGAAATTGAACATCGAGTACTTGATTTAGTTCTTTCAAGTGAAGAATGTGATGAAATTCCTTTTTTGTTTAACCAGACCACTTTGCTACTTGATTCGGACAATTCGGGGTTTAAAAAATGCTTTTTCTTAATTTTATTAGTTACTATAGAATTCTTCCAGGATCTAATACTTCAAGCATTTTTAGATTAATATTTACAAATATTAAATCAACTGTAACAAGCAAATAATTATTTTATTGTCAAAATAATGTGGAAAATTCAAAAAAGAAAACTTTTAATCAGTCCATTGGTTTGTATTCATATTGTTTCCAAGAAGATGAATAGTTTATGAGTATTTCGAAACATTTAAACTCCAACAGAAAACTGATTCTCCTAAAATGTTCTATTTTTAATTTTAAAGAGACATCCTCCCAGGAGGTTTTCTAAAACACACCGGAAGAAAAATAATCATAATATCTGTATAATAAGGCCTACATTTTGGGAAGCCCTTCATAAAGCTCGTTAGAAAACACCACAATGAGAATCGTTACATAAACATGACCTTATTCTAATAGCCGGCAGTGTAGAAGATAACTTTACGTCATTTACCCTCCCAAATAAATGTTTTGCAACATAACACCAAATTATTAGTAATAAGCACCGGAATAAAAATCATACGAATTTCAATGCGCTGGATCTGCAATTAATAAGGAAGGAAGGAAAAGCTCCTGAGAAATATCATTCAAAGTATCTGATATGGGCATAAAAGCAGAAACTTCCTACATCTAGAACATGTATAAAGAAAAGCATATTGTATTGCAAAAAGAGCTCTTTCAAATTAAAACATATCAAAATCTACACAAAATTTGATTTTTTAAGCACGGAAAGATAAACTTGAAAGAGTTCAAGTTCATCTTTCGGTGGCATCTTTGCTTAAATTCCATAGAAGCGCAAAGAATAATTTAAAAAGCATTTATAAATGCATTTTATAATATTAAAAACCCAAAAAACCGCATGTTAATGTCGTTTAGGTTTGTTTAGGATTTAACTTAATAATAAAAATTATGCAAACATTGACGTTACCTATTTTTATCCAAAGATTGTTATGTACAAACAAGCTATTTTTAGTATCTTGATACCAAAAACATGTGTATCTATGCCCCTTTAACTTTAAATCTGCAATAAAAATGCCCCATGATCTTTTCTGAAAACGATTAGGGACTTAATAATATTAGCAATCAACTCACGTGAGTTAGAATTTGGATCAGTTGCTGTTCACTTTTCTAGCAATAGCAGTGTGGAATCATAATCTTGGCATAGATTTTAAAGGAATATGTAAACATCTAGAAAGTAATTCTTTTCTGTTCTATATAAATTGGTTTTAACGTCTGAAAATGGCACTATCACAAATATGGTTCGTAAACCAAAAAAAAAGAAAAAAAAATGACAAACCCTTGTTTTCGAAATGGTGCTCACGCCGAGTTGGAGATATACAAGCGTGTAAGTGGAACTGGACAGGTGACAAATTATGGTATTGCGACCTCACATATCGCGACAAGATCATTTGCAACCGTGGGTGTAATGTCGGGCTACATGTTTACTCAAATAACATGCTGTAGTCATTTGCTGTGCAAACATGAACTCCAACGAAACGCTTTCCACGTTCGCATAGCTGTACACTGGGAATTGAAAAAAAGCATCCGTTGTATAGTGTTCAGTGTGTAAAATGTGCATGGAGATATTTGTAGGTACAGTATAACAAAAGCAGTTTAAGTAGTACTTTTCTAACTGCAGGTTTTATAACGATAAATTAAGTTAATCTAGTTGAGAGAAACGTACAATTTTCTGTTATATTGTCTTCTATATTTGGGGAAGGATTACAAGAATATACCGGCGTAAATAGTCGACATGATATCGATTACAACACGTAATCTCTTTAAAAAATGAAAATTTCAAATATATATAAATGGAAATAGTAGTTGAGAAGCCTTGGCCGATGCTAAAAGTATCATAGAGCACACCCCTCCTTAGATATTCCGAATCTAAATAAAATATTTTTACTTTAAAGTAGTTATGATTCAAAAAGAATAAGAGGAAAATTGAAAGGGGAAGTAAAAAAGCAAGATATAGATATGATAAACAATGAAAAGTGCACTTATTGTTAGTTCAATTATTGTACAAATCTTTGAATAGACGCAGCACGAATTAAATTCAACTTATTTTTTTTTGAGTTAGGCATTGAATTCTAAAGATATAAGATAATTTTTTATGGCCACTTCCAAGGAGAACTTGCCAATTATTAAACTTAGTTTTGGTGCTGGCTTTGTCATGTAGCAGGAACTCCATGGAATATTTTTGCAAAATATTATTCATAGATAGCCATATTTTTAGGGCTTAAAATAGTTTAGCGTATAGTACTTATATGACAACTACACCGGAAAAGCAATCTAATTGTAGGTCACATAAAAAAGCAAAATGAGTTTCACATGTTTAAGTATCCTTTTAAATCTATTTTTTTCCAATGGTGGCATTACAATTTGCGACATAAGGCTCTAACTCACGTTAAATCTAGCTTAAGAAATGCTAAGTTTATGGTACAGAGATCTAAGTCTTTGAATTAATTTTTTTCCTAAACAAGTAAGGCATTTGCGTATTTTCGACTATGGATGTGTCGGGCAAAGCAAGAATTCTATTCTCGTAAAACCCTTGCACTATTTAGTCCACGCAAAGCCAAGGATTGGCTATACAAGAGAAAGTATTTTTTTTTTATTTTACGTAAGTTTCTTTACTTTTTAAGAAACCATTCTATTTCCAGAAGTAATAACATAACCAAAATCAATTAAAGTGTAAAAAGCAAAAGGGTACAAGTTCATTTTTACATGCATATTGGGTACTTGCAAATTTTGAATAGTCTGATGAAATCCGGATTGCTTAATAGCATAATTTACTTACGTTAATACGTTTTGCTTTCTACCAATTCCTCACAGTAAAAAAAGTCTGTGAAATTACATAAGATTTCCCTAAAATATTATGCATTAAGACGTATTTTATACTGTATTAAAAATTTAAATAATAAAAACTGTAGTTTTACATTGTGTTTATATTTTAAAGAATTAAATATGTAATATTATTTTTTACAGTTTACTTTTACAACATAAATATTATGTTTACAGTATAAGTTGTGTAGCAATTCTGACGTAGAGTGCTCGCCAAATCGGATGGATCCAAGCTGCGCGAAGGTGCTTACGTCACAAACTACTATTCGTCAAATAAATATAGCACAATAAAGGCAAATTCACATGTTAAGAATTATGCTAAATAATGTTTAATAAAAGGACAACTTTTTGTTTTTAAATGTTCGACAGGAATCATTTATTATTTGTACATACGATAATATATAATTTCCTTATTATTTTTCATCATATTAATTACCACACAACCTTTATCATATGGTGAATTAGCCTTAATTTATGTTTGACCTGAAACGTCAGTTTGTTTACAATTTACTTATAGGTTAGAGTTTTTACTTTTTCAGAAGTAGCTTTCAAAAAAGTTTTGATGATATAAAATAAACAACGGGAAATTAAACACAAGAAAATAAAGGAAAAACCGAGCGACAGAAGTAAATAATAACGTAATGCAGAATGTAAATAAACAAGATGGCGGAACACTATGTTTATTAGACGGTCTTATGACATCGCTCCTCTCTCATATCATTACACTATCTCTATTCAGAACGATATTTGGTATTTGCGCAAGATCCATCCGATTTGGCGAGTACTATATCTTATTTCCATAATAAGTGCTGTAAATCGGCCATACTGTCGCGCCCTCTATTTATAGGTTATTAGGGAGGGTTATGTGTATATTATGCTTATGTCTATTCTGCACACATTCTGCAGGTATAAACAGTTATCGGTAAAGTGTTATCTGTTATCCTTAATATTGTGCTGCTACAAATGTGAGTAAAATGTTATACAAATGTAAAAATTGTAATTTTAATTGTAATACTATAAGAAACTACAACAATCATCAATACTTACATTGGAATTGGCATGGTGTGTTATTTAGTTGTGCATATGCCAAATGTGATGTTGAGGTTAAAACTTACAAAGCTTTTCGACAACATTTACTTCGATTTCACAGTTTGCAAGACACTGTTGAGATGCATTTGTTTGTAATGTATTATTTATAACCATATGTGCCTGTTATCTCCCGACATTATAATGATGTATTTTGGAAGTTGTTTTCCACCATGTTTTCTTTTGAATTTTGATCTACATACTCAGTAATAGAAATTATAACAGAATATGTAATTATGAATAAATGTTCCTATATACAATTCACAAAGTCTTTTTTTTTTAAACCACATATGTACCTGTAGGCCGGACGAAACTAGGTGAATAGACTAGACTCACTTTTAGTTAAAATTTTACTTTTATTTGTTTCGCTATATTTTATTCAAGTAATTAAATTATTAACTGAAAAGAAATGTGAGCAACATTTTTGTTATTTGGAAAAGAAAATTGTTTTTGAAAACTTCGATTTGAGCTGTGGCTTCTAATGCGTCCGTCACGTTAAGATTTTAATTACTTACGTTATTTACATAATAAAAGTGTGTAGCCTGTATAGTTGCAAGAAATTGAGTCCAATTTTGGTGCTCAAATTTTGGACATGATGATACTTGGTTACATTATTATTTATGTAAAATTAATACTTAAAATTCATCTACTTATTCCGTAAACACGTTTGTAATATTCAGATGTAAGTACTGGAATTTTACTATATACACTGTGCAATATAATACAGTATAAATAATGTAATTAAATTTCCGTTACTTGTCATGGAATTAATTACATATATATAATGTGCGAATTTTCAATACTTAATGTGTAAAAGTATACAGTTCTTTTTCTGAAATTTCACATAATATTACGTTGGTCGGTTTGTGGCCAACGTTAGGTTATGTAATTTCACAGATATTTTTGTTTCTGTGCTTTAGTAAAGTTTAAAATATGCTCGATAATTTAAAGATTTACTGCTATAATAACGTCTAGTTGTATATTTTAATATATAATGAAATGAATGTTTTACATTTTAGCAAATTTTTGAAATTTTGAAAGAATTTAATTTAAATTTAATAAAATGACCCGGAGTAAAGATCTGTGATGACTAAAGAGTAAATTAAGTATTTCTTACTTTTGCCTGTAACCGTTATCACAAAATGCTACATTTTTAACATTTTTCTTATTAATTTCCACTAAATGAAATGTTAGTACCTACCTACTGATGATATCCTATAGATAAGGTTCAAGAACAATCAGTTTGCTATCTTAAGTATCATCAACTTTCAACTATTTGAACATTTTTACGCATAGCTTTTAAAATAGTAATTCGAAATTTCAATGTTATCTTATACAAATACATGAGTACTTTAGGTGCATGCAAACTTTAGACGTTGACATAATAGTTATCATTACCAAAAGGAAAAAACGTGTTAGTAGACCTACATTTTGAAACCAATTAAGACGTAGTTCGTACATTTCCACCTAAATATTTAAACTCCTTTGCGTTTTGATATATAACATTATTCAAACTTTACAAAAATGCAGACTTTGTCCTAGGATTACAAACTAAAATCCACAATTAAGAAAAGAAAAATCTCGTCTGCATCTGAGGAACAAAGAAAGAGCATTCATACTTCACAAAGGTGAAGAAATTAAAAATACCTGGTATGGTGATAAGCAGCAAATATTGAACAAGAATAGCTCATGATTAGAACGTAAAACATTTTATCTTGAGATTTCTGAAATGAGTGAGTGAACATTCCACAGTTGTTACATTGGCAAACATTGTGTAACGTACGTACACTGTTCTACTATAGAATTTATGATGGTAGTTTAACAGGTTGGAATGTGCAATGTACTGAAAAGTACATTCACATGTCATTAAAACTAATAAAACATAATTAGGGTTTACACAAGGTAGGTACACATTCATTTTGTGCTAGCGAAAATTCAATCTTTTAAAGCCGCTATGATATCGTTGTCCTTAGAAATGGATGAAATGAGATATAAAATTGTTCAGTTGCGACAAATTTTTAGAGAGAAATATATATAAACTGATGTAAAGCAGCTCAAGTAGTTTTATCATCAGTTGAGTAAACCAAATGTCACCAAAGATTAGCAAAAAGCAAGGTTTCTAAATTTTGCACTAGAACTAGAGATGAGCAAAGATGAATATTAGAAAAGTATGTGAGATAAACTCTTCACAAATTAAGTGGGGTAAGTTGGAGCAAGTATATATCAGGGAAAAATGTGTACAAACTATTGTAAAGCGGTGCTAAATAAATTATATGAACAGCAGATTTGTTTTTCAGAATATGATAAGGTTATTGTAAGTCGAAATAGAACCCTCACAGATTACAAAACTTGCTACAATTTATTGCAAGCCGATATATTCAGGAATGCTCGAAAAACTTGTAATTAGATTGTAATACCCACTTTCTCGAAATCTTGGTAAATCGTGGTGAAAATGGTGCTCTACAGGTTTGCAATAGTTTGCACAATCATATTAGCAAGTACCTACTCATTTCAAATAAGGGAAAAGCAAAAAAGAACTGAAAGTAGGGCATAAAAACATAAATAAGAAAGTTATTAAGTTCAACTATTACAATAAAATAAAATTATTATGAAGTACAAGATAAATTTAAGGCACTTACACAATGAAACAGTTACATGCAACATAGACTGGTAGAAAGGATTCGACAAGCCGAAGAAATAACTTATTTGGTTCCATTTCTTTGAGGTGAAGGATATTTCTTTTGAAAAGAATCCTTATTTCCTTTTAGTTTGCATATCAAACACATCGAAATGTATTGAAGACAGATTACATAATATACATTAGATAAATATTTAT
This sequence comes from Cetonia aurata, assembly GCA_949128085.1. Classification (NCBI taxonomy): domain Eukaryota; kingdom Metazoa; phylum Arthropoda; class Insecta; order Coleoptera; family Scarabaeidae; genus Cetonia; species Cetonia aurata. The sequence continues at coordinate 17,809,654 of OX421886.1, read as the reverse complement.
AAATTTCCAAAATTGATTATATTACTGTTGTTTTAAATAGAAGCTTACAATATTTACATAATACTTCTACATATGTATGTACACATAACGTATAAGTGTATGCTTTCACTTGAACTGACGCAAAAATTACATACTTTACGTCTCTAATTCAATCATAATTTAGATTCTTTTTCCATATTGGGGATAATAGAATTCATTTCAAAATCAAATTTCTATTTATACAATAATTATTATAAACAAAGTTAGGCGGTGTATCGTTTTCTTTTACTAGTTTAGATAAGACACACCGAAACATTTATTTTCAATTATTTTTATCTCCCTAATAAAATTCTTTACAGAGGTATTATTTTATTACACCGTATGTCCCCTGTGCATAACCACTGATGTTTCCTTTATATACGTACAACGTACATATTCGAAAGTGTCAGTCAATAAAAGAAAATCCGACTCGGTATGCACGTAGTCTAGCCCGATTCCGGCCTGACGTAGAAGCGGTATTTTCACAGTCCCTAAAGAACTAAAACACAAAAAAGGCTACTTCCTTCTTGTTGTAAAATTGACTTTAGTTACGGGCCGGAATGCGCCAGTTTCTTGGAAAATTGAATTATGTGTGCAGGTGTAAAAATCCCTACGATTTGCAGGTAAATCTCTTTGACTGTAAAACTCAATTACCGTACCTACCGCTGTCCCAAGGCAGGGTCGCTTTAACGCTCGTGATGCCATTTGTTGCATAAAATATCGGTGAAATGGTTTACGAAGATATTTACCGCTTTGAAATTATATCCGGCTGGCACTTAAATTATATTTTAAATAACATGGCTGTGGTATAAAGTAAAATTTATATATACGCGCATTTAGAATATATGTGTACGTAAATGCATGCACAGATGCAGACATTTTGTGCATGTAGGCAGTTAAATGAATGAAAACATAATTTGTGTGTTTTATAATGTATATACTTAGTAAATATATTTTTAATTAATTTGTCAAAATGGTATAATCTTCATCTATAGCTACTTTAATATTTCTTACTTAAAAAAGTTTTGTTCGGCTACGTATAGATTAATTAAACTAAAATAGATAAAAATAACCTGCATTTATTTGCAACGATTTGTCGCAATTTCTTTGTAGAAATCAGCGCAATTTTTTATGATAAGTACTACTAAAATAAAAAGTATCAGCTGAGATCTAAATATAGATAAACCAGGAAGTTCTAAATGTAACAACAAAAGTAATAAGAAAACAAATATTTACGGGAAATCCTTTCTAATTACATAAATCTCTAATTATGCTAAATGCCTACAAGTAGCAAGCATGTTTGTAGTATAACTTCGTTCTAGCTTGTAACTCCATCTTGATATCTATTTTCCTTCATTTTGAAATATTACCTTAAAAAGTTGAATGACAAACGAGACTTTGGTAAACGAGGGATATCATTCCGATAATTGATATAGATACTGTTGCATCCCCCAACATTTTCCGTCAATTACTGAAAGCAGTTGCGGGTCATTATTTATTATTACGTCTGCGCCCGTGAGCAGCATATCATTGCTGCTCATATCTAAGCATTTCTCAAAGTGTGAGGAGAAACATAAACACCTCACACCAAGAGTTAAATTTAAGTTTAAATTTTGTAATGTCAAACGAGACTTTGGTGAACGAGGGATATCATTCCGATAATTGATATAGGTACCGTTGCATCCCCCAACATTTTCCGTTAATTACTGAAAGCATTTGCGGGTCATTATTTATTATTACGTCTGCGCCGGTGAGGAGCATATCATTGCTGCTCACATCTAAGCATTTCTCAAAGCGTGAGGAGAAACAGAAATACCTCACACCAAAGGTGGGCTTCAGGATTCCAATTCTGTACTCCATATCTAATAACCAAGTGTGGAAGCCACTAGCATAACCCTTTCATATAATATTCGGCGACTTATCTCTGGTACGAATCTACTAACTTTTAACGCATTTTGTTAACACTGTGGTGAGCAAATCTAAATGAATTCGATTTTCATCAAATCCGGAAAAGTCCAGTTTTGGATAAACATTCCTAATAGTTTAACAGCATTAGCTATAATTTAATAAGTAATAAGTTACCTGGGAGATATCCTGAATACGTTTACGATAATGCAAACAGCTTTACGAAGTTTCTACAAACTTATCTCAACTAATTGATGAATGAATTGAAAAACGTTAGGTTTTTCATAACCCTCGTATTCATTTGGAAGAAAGGTTTCTTATAAGCATTAAATATCGTCGCAGCAATTTCTGAAGGTTATTTTACCCCTATATCACCCGGCATGGTCCAAAGTTTGTTGCTTAACCGGCAAGGAGGAGACACCCGGACCCCAATGTTGTTGCTGCAATTGCGGCAAAAATCAATACAATGACATATCATATCTAAATACGTTTGAACCTTAGAAATAGAATGGGGAGTATGCGTGACCGTTCTAATGATGAAAGCAGCCATTTTGACGATTGATGATTGCCCAAATTCAATTTGATACAGAACAGAGTAGAGAAATCGCATGCAATTGTTTGCAAGCTACTCGAAATATTGTTAAAACAGAGAAAAGGAGAAAAAAGAGATGATATTTACGATAATGAGAAAGATGAATGCTTATATAAAACTTTGTTTGTTCTAAACCAAAAGAGACTTTCATACCAGTTAACCAAAGTCATATTGAAACAGCGAATAAAAAAGAATTGTACCCCTTATATTATGAAACATGTAATTGGAAATAGTTTATCACAAAATGAGAGGGTATGGAAACTTAACTCAACACCTATTGAAGTTAACTTTGAATTTTATATTGAATTAATGTGACTAACATTTTCAATAAATGAAAGTGAAGATTATGTTCCATAAATCAATTTTTTATATTATTTAAATCTGAATTAATGATTTATAAAGGTAAATTTTGGTTTCGGAATTACACAAGATATCTTAAAATAATATACAAAGATGTATGAAAAAACAAGGAAACACAGTTGCGTTTGACAAGCAACCTTCAAAATGGTGGCTGCCATTTCGTCCCTCTAAAACAGGATGCCCACTCGTCCAAGCGGGTCTTCTCACACTTTTTTTATGATTTGAACACATTACATTTAAATCAAGACTTTACAAAAAATACGCTTATTTAAAAAATGTGGGAATAATAACTGAGAAAACCTAAAATCGTATATTCTGAAGTAAATACATGATAAAATTTATAGAAGAGGCTGCTTATATTCCAACATATTTAACAACAAAATAAAAAATAACCGTAGATTAGTAAAAACTTAGAAAATCGTAACACTGTTTGCATTGTCGTAAACATAATAGATTTTTTTCTAAATGAGCACCAAATGATTACTTTCCATATAAAATTTTAAAGATAACATATATCTATAGAAAAAATGTCACAAACTGAATCACCTCGTTTTTATTTCATTGGTCTATCTCATTTGTTTCAAAAGTTTTCAGTGGGGATACACAGCGAAACTTTTTTGCGTGTATTATCATTGAAGCAAGAGATAAATGGATAAGAGCAAAAATGATGAAATGGAAGTTGTAGTTGCATTGCAATGGAAGCGTTTGATTTATTATCATGATATAAGCATTAAATTTGAAGTTTACAGCTAACACTTATTTCAGAGAAAAATGTTGTCATAATAATAGTATGCTAGTTATTTTAATAATAGTTGGATTAAATGATCAATTTTACTTCCTGAAATCAGAGTTAACACATTTTCAAGGTATATTATCTATGTCTACAAGATAAGTGAACGTTTCAAGGAAGTACATTTATTTATTTTAAGTATTATTATACAACAATTATTAGTTTACGATAGCTACCTGTATGAAGGCAATGTACACACACCCGTAATTATATATACGTATGTGTATGTGACAATATGGGTATACGGTCTCTAGTAGTACATAACGTTTGTGGAAGTATGAAAAGAAAATAGCCCGTTTACGAGGGTCTCCCACACAATTATAAAAATCCTCTTTTAAAACTGTCGATTTTATACGTGTACAAACACAGCGACAAGAAATTATGCAAAAGATTTATGGATAAATAAAATTTTATACACTGGATGAATACACATCGAACATTATTTACAGTGGATTGATCTTTATTGGATTCATAAATTGTTTACAAGTCGACGCCGCTGGACATTCATGGGAAGGTAACGATAAACTGTTTGCTACCATTATTTTGGTATTGGTACTATTTCTACGTGCCTCTTATACCATTATTTCAAGTAATAAAAACTAAATCCGACATGAGATCGACAATTTAACAAACGTACGAGACAAATACACAGAGGTTACCAATTTAACGTAAATTATGACAGCGTTTATGACATGGTTATGTTTGATAAACGATACATACTATATTTAATGTAAATTATAACATGTCGGGATGCGTGTTTCTCGTGCTCCGACAAAAGAGGTTCATTATCACTATCTTAATGTTGATTAAAACACAAATAGCACAATTAAACCGAATTAAAACCAAAACGTCTACTACGAATTTAACGATATTTGAAACTTAATAGTTTTTGAATTGACACCAAACAAATCAATTAAACTAAAATTACACACCCATAGAAAATTTAACAGATATAATAGCAATCATCGGCCTTGAATTACGCTTTCAAATTTATTACTAGAGATTTCACATTAATGGTTTCAATGTTTACTATTTAGAAATGACCATGTCAAGTTCGAATAATCATGAGTGAGTTTAATCAGCTGTGTACTCCGCATGGATCAAATTGAAACTTGCTCGGCCATTCAGTATTGGTCACAATTAAATTTAGTTATGATATCACACGCTCAATTAGGACATAGGTCAAGATTTCAATTTTCAGGCATCTAAGAATAATAATAAAAAAAAGATTCCGACTCACTTTTATGTTAATCGTAAAAGTGCGAGAAACCAGCTGCGCTGAATTAACACTTGTGTTTGGAATTCTTATCGCCGAGATTACGCGAAGAGAAAAAAATATTATGAAGCCAAACAAAGTCTCTACTATGGATGTATGTATATGACCTCTTAAAATCAATTATTTAACTTATCTTTATGCGCAGGCAATTATTTAGTAATATCTCAAGCGATTCTCTATTCGAAGTCGATGAGTTATCGATCATTCTTCTTCCCATTCTTATAAGGTACCACCTACATGCGAATATTTACTGCGTCAGTATTCGGGTACCGTTTTTAATGTAATTTATGTGAAAAAAATTGACCAACAAATTGCGGACGTTCGTACATCAATCTTCCTATTATACCGTAATGACGTGAACTATTGTTACAACCACATGGTTGTCCTTGGTGATTTGTCAACGTAGTCGACAGATAAAAACGGCAATTCTTCACACAAATTTGGTAACTTGATACGCATAAAATTAACGGCACCTACAGCACAGCGTACGATGAGAACCTGTTAATAGCACAATGTGTACACTACATATCCTAGCAGGTCGAAAATTACGTGTTGAATATAGTTAGCTACTGTTTTCTTTTTTTTTTTATTCACGAAAAATAGTGATAAATTATAACATCTTACTTTTTAAACTGAAATAATGCTTAAGGAATGTAACACTGTAGCTCCATCTAATAGATAATGTACGAAGTTTATTTGAAGTTTAAATTTTGACGATAGTTATAATTTGCTAATTCTAATTCCTTGTAAAAGTTATTGTTTGGATATAGGAAGAACAAAGATCTAGCAAAAAATAAACCCGCGTCAGCCGATGCACTGTGGGGCACGATTCTCTTAATCCTCAAAGCATAAAAATTGGAAACTCGAAACGTCTTATAAAATGTACTATGCCTTTCAGAAGTAGCGACTCGGATTTGAACGGAGACGTAAATAGAGCGAGAAGGGTATAAAACATTTCTGAATTGTGCGAATCCAATACCTGACGACTATATAGTAAACACTTGCAGTCCCGGGTGGCGATGTGACGTTTGATGATAAGAAAATACAATCAACATAAATATCCAGGCCTAAAACCCTGGCAATAGATGTACCTAAATACCTACGGTTTATATTCACACATGTAATTTTTTTTGAGAGGCCCTATGGTGGTGTAGTTTTAACTGTATTATACCTCACAATAATGAGACATAATGTTATTGCCGAGGACTCAGTAGCGACTCACAATCAGTTGTGAAGTGATTTATCGGACTAATATGGAGAAAAACAGGGTAAATTTATATTACAAATACGTAATTTCACGCGTAAAACTATGATGATTTTTTTTTTTGTTTGCCCTTTTCCTTATTAAATGTGTGAGAAAAAAATGTAAGAATATTGTAGTTTTGATAACGAACTATTAAGTTGTATGTTATTAAAATTGCTTTTTTTATGTTATGCTTAATTTCTTTTTTAATATTTTAAGGGCTTATTTCCACTAGTTTAAATTCCCGTATTTATTTTGCCTTATTTTTCTTTACCATCTTTTTATACTCTAAACATCACGCCGACGGCCGACACCACAAGTGTTTTGTTTATTGTATGGTCCGCACGTTAGACTCGCACAGTTCACTTATGGTTAAACCCTTCTCTCTCTATTTTTACCTCCGACTCAACCTGAGTCGCTACTTCTGAAAGGCATAGTACATATTACAGAATGTAATGAATCCAACTTTCCTATCCAATACAAAACATTTCATTTTCACGTTACTGAAAAGAGTTCTAGAGCCACAGAGTGGACGGTAATATAAAAATATTGGGAGTCGGAGAGTCGATATTGTTCCCACCAACAAGGAATGAATTAAGGTATATTCAGTATAACGAAAATAAAAATTACAAGCAGTGTATAACGCTCTGGAAGTGAAAAGATGTCTATTTGGAATTTATAGACTTGCAGAAGGCATTTGATATGGTAAATAGAGAGCAAATATGGAACACAGTGGAAAACAAACGGGTAAATGTTGATACATTGGACACAGTAAAAAGTCTATATAAAATAACCAATCATAAAATCTGAATATGTAATAAAACGTCATAAAATTCTGTAAATAAGTATGGAGTACGACAAGGAGGTGCATTAAGCCCGGTACTGCTTTTAAGTCTCGTGGATAAAGTTATAAAAAAAGCTGGAACCAAGTAACTAAATAGACAGTAGGATATCTCAATTTGGAAGTTAAAATATAAGCTTGTGTATTCGCAGATGATATGGTGTCGGTAGCTAAGAGCGAAAAAGGACTATAAGAGAATATTAATGGGTGGGTATATATACTAAAAGAATATAAGTTAACAGTTAACAATAAGAAAACAAAGGTAGTGGTAATGTCTCAAAAAGGAAAAAGAAATTAAACATCAGATTTGGGGAAAAAATACTCGCACAGGTAGACCAATTCTAATATCTCGGAATAATTATAAATAGTAAGGGAACACAAGAAAATTAAATAGGAAATAGAATTAAAACAGCAACAAGGACATATAACGCGATATATAAGAACTTCTTCAATAAAGAACAGATGTCAAAAGAAACGAAAACAATATAATACAATTTACTAACTTAATAGACTACAGGCTGCAGAAATGCCTAAGAAAGATAGTAGGGGTAAGAAGACTAGATAAAGTAAGAAACGATCACATTAGATAAAAACTTAAAATGAAATAATTAAAGAGCAAAATAGAGGAAAAGAAATTAAAGTGGATATGGCATATAATATGAATGGACAATGAAAGGCAGGTCAAGAAAGTATGGGAAGCTAGAAAAGTAGGCAACAGTATAAAAGAACGACATGAAAATACCTGGAACAACAGGGTAGCGGAAATACTAAAAGAAGAAAAACATGAGAAGAAGCGAGAATATTCGCCAGACACTGTAAGAAATGGCGCAACTTTGCTGAAGAGAAGCAATACCAAAAGACTTCGATACCTAAGGGTGAAAGAGCACGATGATGATGATGAATTGATGACGATAGATTGCACCATGCCCGAAAATGTTTAAGAACTAGCACAAATATATTTCATTCTCTGCGTTGTGCAGGGCATGTACTAAGAAATGAAACACACAGAATCTCCACAGAAGAGTACGGTAAAGTAACGGAAGTGACGCCTTAACAGTTCAATTCATAGCTCGAATGAGTGTAAAGGTCTCGCACTGAGAAGTGGCGGAAGACACGCCCTCACACGCATCTACGTTATCAGCTTGAGGAAACAGGGCGAGCGGCAGGAATAACTGCCGTACAGTATTGGAAATACATATTGCAATAAATACTAAATTACGGCTTTTGAACGAATCGCGTAGATAGTAGGGGTTGTACTGTTCTCACGTGCGAATTATAACGTCCGTATTTCTTCGATTGTGTCTCAGTCCATTGAGCACACCCTCTTGTTATCGCGCACCCATCAGTTTATTTTGCCCAAGCTGTAGTACACACAAATACACTCCGCCAAAAAAGTATCGCATAATTTAGTTTTGAATCATAAAAGTATCGCATAATCTTTGTTTGTAGCATAAAGTTGTAAATATACTTTAATGCGCTCTAAGATATAATTTCTATGATTGTTTAAATAAAATACAGGCCAAATAAAAACAAGAACTCATACTTGAGATTTTTATTAAAACAAGAAATTATAATTTTGGAAAGAAAAATGTCATAACAGTAGCTTTTAATACTGAGTATTGCCACCTCTGGCTCTTATGACCGCTCGCATACGGTTTGGCAGAGATTCGATTAACCTCCGTATATAAGCCTGATCCAAATTCTCCCACTCGTCACGGAGAGCATTTGCTAGTCCATGCAGGTCCGCTGGGGCAACATTTTGGGTTCGTATCCGTCTGTGAAGGAGGTACCACACGTGCTCGATAGGGTTCATGTCCGGACTTACAGCAGGCCAATCTAAAACTGGAATACCAACATCGTTAAGGTATTCCTGGACGATTATTGCAACATGCGGTCGTGCATTAACATGAATTCGTTTCCTATAATTGGCGCATATGGTACTACATGTTCTTCTAAAATGTCCGTTATATACCTGTGGGCAGTCAGTGTACCTCTGTCTACTGGTACTAACTCTGTACGACCTGTTAAACAGATGCCTCCCCAAACCATAATAGAGCCACCAGCGAAATTAGGTCTAGGTCTGATATTACACTGCGAATAGCGCTCACCGTCTCGTCTGTACACTGAGATACGCCTATCTGAGGTGTAAAGACCAAATCTTGACTCATCTGTGAAGAGTATATTGGCCCAGTCATTAATGTTCCAATTTACATGTTCTCTGGCAAACCTTAAGCGAGCCACTCGGTGGTTCCTAGTGAGACGAGGGGCTGTTACAGCTACTCTAGTTCTTAATCCACTCTGTCGTAACCTATTCCGAATAGTTTGAGTACTCACACGAGTATTTCTGACTCTAGCCAAGTCGTTCTGCAATTGTCTCGCAGTTACATGTCTTCGACGAAATGCTTGTAGTAGTAAATAGCGGTCATCTTGGCGAGTAGAACATCTTGGACGACCTGGTACAGGACTTCTACTGTAAATGCCTGTTTCCCTATATCTGGCTACGGCTCTAGAAACACTTGACTGATTGATGTTCATCAAATTAGCAACGTATGCTTGAGATCGTCCATCTTCGATTAAAGCAACTATAGCAGCCACTTGTTCTGAAGTTAAATTGCTCATTTTAGTTTTAAAAGCGTTGGTACAGAACTCTGACTTCGCACTTTAAAATTTGTCCGTATAGGAAGACTTTCAATAAACAACTGAGCAAACCTTACACATATGCATTTTTCTAAATGTGTTCTTTTAGGAAAAAAATAAAGTAAAAACGCTAAGTTCCATTATTTTGTTAGTGTTTTTATAGTTCACATACACGAGGCAAACTTTTTGTGAACGTATAAAAATATCTTGGTTCATAAATGCCCTTTTTTAGTTTATGCGATACTTTTTTGGCGGAGTGTATATTGCACTTTTGTTATAGGATGCAATATATTTTTCGCAGTGTGCAAGGAAAAAAGAATTAACGCTGAAAAAGATCCAAATTTCTGTAGAAACTTAACTTACACAGAATGCAACACAGTTTGTGTGCAGTGTCTGGAAGCCTGATATTCTTAGGGAGACATTAAATCGACTCTTTAGAGATAAAAGTCTTTTTCGCCAGTGGCTCGAAGTAGGCTACATACAGAAAGAGAAACTGTTTTGCGTTTACAGCAAAGCTCAACAATAAAAAATTGTTGTCATATGCCTATACAGTTAAGACATCATTCTAAATTAATATGTATTCACCCTAAAGCGATAGGTTACCTTAATAAAATTGTTCCGAAAAGTATCTTTGAAAATCCACGGCTAATAACAGTAAATACGCTTTTAATATAATGGATTTGAGTAAATATCGTGAACCGCTACCCATATAACGAGTTGGCGCTTGCACATCTTTAAATGGCTTTGAAACTGCAATTTACTGCCTTGCAAAACGGAGTTCTAGAATGTAGTTTCAGTACGGAAACCAAACAATTGATAAACATTTTAACAGCTCACTGAAGAATTTTCCAAAAATAAAACTTGAGTTGTGCTTTAGTTGTTTCTGTGTTACTGAATTTATTCATCTTTGCAAGAACTTGAATGTGTTTTAATTCATTACATAAAACCAGAGATTACGACCTAAGTAAAAAAAAAAACACTCTAATCTGAATATTGTAATCTTCTATACACTCATTAATACAAATGAAGTTAATTATTCAAAAGGTTTGCATACTTTCAGCGACATGTTTCAGAATAATTGACTTGACTGGAATTGCCAAATAAATAAATGACTAGATAGCTCCATAACTCGCAAGAATAAATTAAATAATTGTATAAAAAGTAAACTGATATCATTTATATAAACACCAACCATTGCTATTTTAAAAAATTTAGATTATTTAATAAAATCGTAATAATGTATTTCCATTTCTAGATTAAAAGTTCTCGTGGAAGCTTTTAATCTAGAGTTAATTACGTATCGCAAAGTACTCCCGCGAGTAACTCACGTGAGCGTTCTACTACTAATACAGTAACTTACATAACGCATACCTGCCCTGAATGCTAGGTTGTTTTCTGTTTGAATTTGCATATTCGGGTCGCTAAATTCGCGAAACGTACTTTGCTGACTTGTAAATATCGGAAAATCTAAACTACGTTTTGGTACGCGAGCTTAACAGGACTAATAAACAAAGTGTATTGCGGGTCTGTAAATTTACATGCAACTATTTCGTACGTTAGCACATATAAATGGTTTAATCAGCAACTTGTATTGGTGGTATCGTGGTTGAAGGTTTTCTCGTATAATTTGAGTGAGGAAAGGAATAATCCTTCTAACGATTTCGTTCCATTTTGGTACTAATTCCATTAAGCTTAAAATTAAAGAGATATATATTTTGCTTGAATCTGTATTAACTAGAATTATTCTCAAGATGTGCCACTTTTCTGTTGCATAATTATTTTCATGTTTCCTATCTAAAAATATCTCTAAAGGTCAAAGGATCAGAAGGCGAAGGCAAAACGAATTATATCTACAGCAGAAAATATTTCCTTGGCGTTCAACCGAACTGGTGAAAATGTCACAGCTTTACAGCAATCATCAAATGTCATGACATGAGAGATTCGTATAAAAAAAGGTGGCTAAATAAATCAAATTTTTATTCCAACGATAATAATGCATAGGACGAGACCATTTGTAAAAGGCGAATAAATTTACACCTACCTGTATAAGTAGTACATGTGTCTATGGAGGCCGCATTTGTTCTTAGCGTTGTCACGTGTTCTATATCTTCTTACTACTAACTATAGCGAAGACCTTCCTGGGTCGATAAGCGTCCGTACACTAACTGACCCGACACCAGCGTCGCCGTCGCGGTGCCTTCGATTTCACCCCCACTACGCCCACACTATTCCGAAAAGTTTAGCTAAACTACCTTTTATTGGGTCGCATCTGTCATTTTCCGGAGTTTTCCGAGACACGAAACGATAACCGCCAGATATACTTTTCAGTTACGCGAAAAGCTAGCGCCAAACCACCAAATTCGAGGACGTTAAATGGCTTTTAATTTTCATATAAATGAAGCTTAAACGAAGTTTCCTAGAAAATTCTAATTTCCTTCCGGTACAGTAGGTGAAATATCTGAAATGGATTGACTGGTTAAAACTGAAAGCATTTTACCAACAATTATATTAAGAACAATCAACTGAGGTCATCAGTATCGTAATTATAGTATTTGTATCTGCTACAATCCGTGATAGATGTCACATTATAAAACAACTAGCTTTGTACATTTTCCTAAACGAAAAAGCATATCTAAGCATCTTAAGCAGTAATGTTTCTAATTAAGAGTTTTTCCGAAAAGAATATTGAGTAATGTGCCACTGGCTATGAGTGATGTAAAGGAGACCCAGCATAATTTTTAACGGACGGAATCCAGTGTATTATTGAATATGCTTTATCAACTATTTTTTGAAATATGTTCTTTTCATTGCATTTGGTGAAAACTTTAACAAAACCAAGCACGAATCAAGCGTATGCGCTTAACTTTAGCATATGTTGTCCATTCGATGCACAAAAAAAAATAAGAAATGGAAAGAAGATAAGAATACTTCCGCAAAATATATGAAGAGAGCTTCAAGAAAATATTGCATTATTAAATAATGCTTCCACAAGTTAGTCTTGTTGATCAATTAATTGTTAAAGTAATCCATGAAATTGGAGGTTCGAATACAAATATTGAAATGTGGCTTTAAAGCATAGTATGAATCATTTTCTAAAACTAATACCTTCATTCGATAAGTAAAGTAAAACGTGATGTCTGAAAAGGGTCATAGATTTGGAATAATACTTAAGTTATCTTTTTTTAAATCCAGGCCCGTCCGACCCATTGCCACTGATAAGGCATCGCAAGTCTCAGGCTTATTGTGCCACGTATGTGTGTTCAAGTTGCCCACTCTCACATGATGGTCCCCTCCACTAATCTTTACAGTGGGTAAAGTATGTCTCTAGGTCTCCGGTTCTATCCCGCAGCGTCTACACTTTGAGTCCCAAACACTTTGATTTTGCGCAGGTGTTCCGCCGCCACAGCATGTTCGGTTGTTAAGTCCATAATAATGGAAAGCTGTTGCCTGCTGATCTCCAGCACAGCAGTTTTCTAGCTCTTCCTGCATGGTCCCTCTATAAAGGTATATTTCTCCAGTATTCATGTTGCTTACCTTCGATTCCTGGATGACTCGGTGTCCAAATCAAGCAGACCTTGCTCCGAGCCGAAAGTTCGACCAATTCTGACAAGAAAATAAAAAGTATAACAGCATATCCGCACCTTACAGAATAGTTAACACAGCATGGACAAGATAGTTAGTTCTCCAGTGGCGCAAAAAGATGCAGCAATGGCACGAGCTGGATAGCACGGAATGCATCAGCATTCTACATAGTAGATACTTCAACACTAAGAAGAAACGACATTTCAAAGCAGATACTTGTAATATTTCCGGAAGCTACTATACCAAATAGCACACTCGTGGATATGAGTAAAGTATTAACTACACTTTGAAGTACCGACTTCTTCCAGCTGATACTTCGATTTCAAGAAGGAATTGTAGTATTTGCTTCACGTTAGCGAAGTTGGGCTAATAGCAGCACCACTGAGCATTCTACGGCTAGGTTTGTTTGAAAATGGATGCACACTAAAAAATATTTACAATTCCTACAATATAACAAATGCTAAATGTATGTCTTCCGTTTGGGACTCCTCTTCATAGCGCATTCTTCATCTGAAGACATTTTTACAAAACCACGAATACAGTACCCCTTTAATACTTGTAACAATTTAACCGACAACCAAGAAAAATACCAAATGATATTCCAGACTCTCTTGACAATTTTGTGTAACAACAACGATGGAACACAACATCTAATAAACTTGTCATAATCTGCTCCCAAGCACACGGAGTGGGATAGATGCTACACATATTGAAGCATATACTACGGACTAAAAGTAAATACCACAAGCAGTGTAGTAAATACTTCGACGTTAAGCAAATACTACCGGAACCGACCAAATGCTTCATGATGGAGCAGTTACTTCGAAGTAGATCCTTACATTTGTAGTATTAGCATGTACTTCGTTTTTATTCATACCACATATTGGAAACAAGGAACTATATACAATTCAACCGTGCAAATAGATTTATACGGAGTAAATACTTTTGTGAAAGTATGCGGGTAGAAACCAACAGGTAGAAGGAAACAGAAGAAATTGCAGATGCTGGCGTAGCAAAATCGTAAAATCGAAAGAGAGGCGCTCGGTTTATAGTATAAATGTAGGTACATGTATTTCAGGATAAATGCGAATCGTTTGCTTGATAAAAAAGCCAACCTAAACATAGGTACTCGAAAACGAATGATTATTAAAACATCAGGATATCACACAGTTAATTACGTCACATTTCCATGTGAATAAATTTATATCAAGAGTGTATTGTGACTGATCAAAACGCTGTAACATAAACAAACTCGGTTAACACAATTAGATCTAACAATAAAAGTTTTAATTACAATCACCGTTTAATCTAATTGTAAAATTTGCATGTATACAAACCCGCTTAACAAGCGTAGAAACGGATTTACGTGTATCATCAAAGAGGCGCAGTGCGCAACTTTTACTAACAAGGATACCCTCTAAAAGCATTTATGCCCTTAGAGGCTACGAACTTTTCCTTCCGTAGGGTGTTTTGTACAACTACGGGGGAGTTCATTAAAGAATTTCTAGCGTAAAACATCGCCGGGGGATGTATATACATATTAAATTCGTGCCGTTTTGTTTGATATATGAACACCTTTATATATACCGAATTCCTATAACAACTATCCACCCACATTAATCTTGTTACACATAACCTCAGAAGAAAAACGTAGATGCCAATTAATATACCTAGGAAAATAACTGCTTTGATTTATGTTAGTTCCCCTCTAGTTACTATGAGCTTACTATCGAAATTCTTATGCAATAAACTTTAAACGAAAGATCTTCCAGTATTTGATACATATCAACTATCGTTAATATTTTTGTAAGCACAAATTAGTATTTTAGTCAATGGAGATAATAGGCAACCCCTTAAACTTATTTTCTTGTCTTAAATTTCATATTTTTGTTTAATGCTACATTGAAAATAAACACATATTTCTTAAAATAGTCTATATATTATATTACCACTGCAAATATAATAAAAGGAGTGATTTAGAACTTATAATGTTAGCAATACCGTTTGACTATCCTCACAGTGGCAATATTTCTTAGTATGCGTTCTTGAATTTATAGTTTCTAGACAGACATACTGCTCTATATTTCCTGCCAAAGTTTTATTAAATCACTTTACTGTTTATAGCTGTGTCCACAAATAATATATAAATTTCCATTCGTGAGAGGTTAGATTTAAAGTCATAGTTTCTGTATGGAATTTGAAACTGTATTTAATCTCATTAAACCAGATAGTCCGTAGTTTTAACAAATCTATGTACCAGTAAGTGTTCAATTTTTTTTTTTTTCATTTTAAAGATTGTTAATTTTTTCTTTTAATGTGTTGACTTTGTTGTCCCAATATGTTTTTCATCACAGTTAGCTCTTAATTCTCATTTGGCAAGCTACAAAAAATCATACTAGTCGTGTGAGTGTAGTGTCAGTTATGAATAAAAGCAGGTGTAACGTATTCCAAAGATGTTGAAAATACTAGAAAGGTAAAAGCTTTTTGAGGTCCTAAGAATAGATAACTTAGATATGCCAATGTAACTGATATGGCTTGTAAAATTGACATTAAAAAGGAACAGATAAAAAAGGGAAACAAAACGTTACAATTAGAAGAGAACCTCTAGACTCCACTATCAACAGTTCTTTAAGCTTTGTTTTAGAAGTAATGATAAGGAACAGTGGACTGAAGGCAATAGGTACAACGTTTAATAGCTAATATCTAGGCATTCACTGATGACCTAACTGTGCCAGCAAGACAGAGAAAGGAACTACAGAAAGTAATAAAAATATTAGAGATTAAGAGATAACAGAGTTTGGAGTAAAAGTGTGTGAAAATAACAAGCACACTTGATAATGGAGCAAATACCAGAAGAAACACACCCCAAAACAGTGATTGGAAGAAAGGACGAAGAGTACATATTTGAAAGGGTTAAAGAATAAATAGGTATAACAATTCATGAAAATGGTTAGTAAAATTCAGAATAGAATAGCAAAGGATGGTGTAAGGTATGGGATGCTGAGGAGGATAGTAAGATCAAGATTAAACCTGTAAAATCTACTTGAAGACCCTTGAAAATCACAGAAAAGATATATCATTTGATTAAAAAGTACTTGCGAAAATTTAAAACATAGCTAAGCCACAGACATGCTACTGACCCTAAAAAAGAAGATTTTAAAAAAGGCTGTTTTTCGTTTGAGAACTGCTGAAATGCAGTCACATCTACTACGGAAAGCGCAACACTCTCGCTTTAACCGTAAACAAATATTGTGTATGTCAGCATGTTCGTTAATAAGATACGGTCAAGGCCTTGGGTTAACCGTTCGCAAAGGTCGAAGAAATGCTTAGTAGTAGAACTGCTGAAATGCAGTCACATCTACTACAGAAAGCGTAACACTCTCGCTTTAACCGTAAACAAATATTGTGTATGTCAGCATGTTCGTTAATAAGATACGGTCAAGGCCTTGGGTTAACCGTTCGCAAAGGTCGAAGAAATGCTTAGTAGTAGAACTGCTGAAATGCAGTCACATCTACTACAGAAGGCGTAACACTCTCGCTTTAACCGTAAACAAATATTGTGTATGTCAGCATGCTCGTTAATAAGATACGGTCAAGGCCTTGGGTTAACCGTTCGCAAAGGTCGAAGAAATGCTTAGTAGTAGAACTGCTGAAATGCAGTCACATCTACTACAGAAAGCGTAACACTCTCGCTTTAACCGTAAACAAATATTGTGTATGTCAGCATGCTCGTTAATAAGATACGGTCAAGGCCTTGGGTTAACCGTTCGCAAAGGTCGAAGAAATGCTTAGTAGTAGAACTGCTGAAATGCAGTCACATCTACTACAGAAAGCGTAACACTCTCGCTTTAACCGTAAACAAATATTGTGTATGTCAGCATACTCGTTAATAAGATACGGTCAAGGCCTTGGGTTAACCGTTCGCAAAGGTCGAAGAAATGCTTAGTAGTAGAACTGCTGAAATGCAGTCACATCTACTACAGAAAGCGTAACACTCTCGCTTTAACCGTAAACAAATATTGTGTATGTCAGCATGCTCGTTAATAAGATACGGTCAAGGCCTTGGGTTAACCGTTCGAAAAGGTCGAAGAAATGCTTAGTCTTATTCACCTAACGAATGAACCAGCATGATTAGGAATTTGCCTATTGTGCCTGTGGTGCTATTTTACGTGTAACGCAACAGTATGTGGTACTTTTCTCTTAGTTTCATCTGCTTTTCTTTTATCAAAATGCTACGGTACACAAGCATCGAATCAACTGTTATAGTATTAATGTGTGGTGAAGCGTACCGAGACCGTTACTCGTATCGTCAGATACCCGATGCTCGAACTATTACTTTGTCAGTGGCAGTGGCTACTGGCAAAATTTAATGTGCATCATTCTCATCACTGGCCCACATAAAATCCACATTCCATTGGAGACTCTAACTTCCAGCGAAGCTTCAGTCTCAACGGTTTGGCCATTATAGGTGATACCTTAGTTAGACCTACGTTATGCCTTCTAGATTAACTGGAAATAGTTATCCTAATGTCTTAAACAATGATTTATTAGATGATTGACCGCTTGCCCGAAGGAATAATGTATTGTTCATGTAGGATACTGGACCACTTCATACAGCGGCCCTTGTAACAAATTGGTTAAATCAAAACTTTTGTAGATGGATTGGACGCAATGGACCAATTAGCTTCACATTAGCTTCGACGTTTTAGATCATCGATATCCTTATAGTAAACAAACAAAATGTATCGTACACGTTATGTGGCCTATCTGCGTATGCTTACGTATATTACCGCAGTTCTCAACAGTTAGCACACAATTGTTTTCGTGTGTATTATTTGTTTGCCCTGTATGTATACAGAGCAGGGCTTCAACATTTCCAGAAATACCCTGATATTCCTGAAGAGCAACTGGTTTCGGCTTAAATAAAAGAAGACGAAGAAACGTAAAGAAAACTGGTTTTAGAACTTGTATCATAGTTGGCGCTATCAATTATGAGTCTGGCAAATAAATGTAATGAAGCCTTTATTTTTGAGCAATGAGGAATTGCACAACTTTTTTTTTATGTCATAGAATGATAGAGAATATTGTAATATACAGTCCTTCATTAAACCTTCTTTTAAATTATTTCTCATTAAGGCATAATTAATTTTTTTAAATTGGTCTGACGTCACAAGTTCTTTCATTCATAAATTCTTAGTCAGCATGATTTGGCAATGGAGCGATAGTCATCGTAGTTCGCATCATCATCGCAGATAAGTAATATTAAGTTCGCTGTTCGCATGCTTTGCGCGTACAGATGGTGTAAACGTATTATTACGATATTCTGTGTTTATTTTACGCGGTTTGGAGGTTATAATCTTTCAGAATTCGTTCTTTTACGATAAATTGGAGAACTTTAAACACAAACAAAAACAAGATGCAGAAATAATGCCGAATCCCAAATTTCTTTGTGACCATCACCTGCATAGTACCTTAAAAAATCATATTTCGCAGCCGGTAAATTCGGTTACTACCTGTGTCACTGTTACCCGTAAATAACTAATCTGTGATTACTACGGGGGAGTAATTTCTATGTTGCCATGTATTCTCGTTCATTCTTAAAATTTTACTACGTACTTGTGACGTATAAGGATCTTAAAAAATTTATATTTCAAAAACTACTTTACAAAAAACCGACAAAATTTCAGTGTAAAAATATGTTTAGGTCATGTACAAAATAACATTATTTTAACAAGAATTAAAAAAAATTGCAATTCCTCATTCGGTCAGCTACTAATAACAGTAAGTGACAGGAACGAATCTCGACTGTTGATTGGAAGTGAACCTGTGAGTGCGTATAAAAGAAAAATAAAATACGATAATAATAATCAAATCACGTTTTCGCTAACAATAAGTTTAAATAGAAAAAAGAAATGATGTTTGGTTTATTTTAACAGGTACTTATTTAATCTGATTTTGTATATGTGATGGGTCGAAGATAAATAAGCAAAAACTAAAATTATGTGCGACATCGAATCCCAAAACCTATCTGATATAAATTATTCGCTTATTTTATTATGCCGAGAAACTACATTACTATCCGCTACCATTACATTTTTTAACGAGCTCTCTATGATTTTGAGTGTAATTAATTTATTTGAATACCTCTTCGTGTTTTTTTCTTCACGTCGATTAAGCTATCCTCGCCTCAATTTCTAAATTTATATTGGGGAATACCAACAACTATCTAGGAGGCTGGAAGCTTGTTTACACTATTTGTGGGTTATTGGCGGTTTCGTGTTAACATCTCCGTATTTATTTACAATAAATTTAAATCTAATACACGCCACGGTAAAGCTTTGATAGAATTCGGAACTAACTGAATCTATTTCCACGCGAGTTAAAAAGATTCCTTTAAAAGAGTAAAATAAACATTTAATTGCTAATTCGAACACATGTTTAATATCACTAGTGTGGTAGTTCGCTCAAAAGATTTTTTCTAACGAAATACGAACTAAACGACATCAAAGATAAGAAAATTAAGTTTGTTGAAGTAAATATACATATGCATTGCAACTTATTAAAATATATATGACTGTTATTTTATATTTTATATACAGATGGTATAAGAAAACATTACAGCTAGCTGAAATAAGAATGTAATACACACAGGATTGCGTTTTACGTAAGTTTACGTTACTTTCAGTTATTCTATGGAAAATGTACCCGCCTGCAAGCATATCTTTTCTTTTAAATTATACAATACATAGCATGCACATAGCCGTTCGTACATTCATATTTACTTGTTTGCGTCCTCGTACTGATATGGGACACAATTACGTCGGCATTCGAAATGATACTGTTGTAAAGCTTTCAGAGAGCGTAAAGCTTCCTGAAACAGTCTATGCCGTACCTATGCATGTGTATGCGTTCGTATTATGCAACAGATTCAATTTATTGTGAAGCTATATATTTTGTGAAATAACTTGGAGATGGCGTTTTAAAAATATTTTGCGTTGTCACGAGAATTTTTACGCATTTATGTAGTGTCTTATTAGAAATTTTGGCTTTTATTATTCTGTGCAAATAAAATTAATTTGTTTATAGTGCACACTATATATTTATAGCTACTTAAGGTTAGTTTCTCCGTGTTTAAAATAGTAAAATCGTAAGATTGTTTTCGTGTACTTAGTGACCATGTAGTTTTCAAAAAATTTATTTTCAGGAACAATATTTTCAGCAATAATGTTTTAAGAACTGAGAAACTTCTTTGAATCTTGTAAATGAGAACAATGCTTTATAAGTTCTATTTAGCTTTGAAGCTGAATAAAAGTATAATAAAATGCAATAATTAAATAACTAATAATAATTATAAACAGTGCATTAGGTATAATTTTTTAAAGATATGCCATTAGAATTCAGAATGGAAAATTGTTGAGAAAGTGTTGAAATTTGTAAAAGTGAACATAACTCAATGAGTTTAGATTTAGGGCCTTTAAGTTCTACCCTTTATTGTTTATTAACTCTAGGCCGGATAAAAGAAAACACGAAGAATTACACGGAACTGCGAATTTGATGGCAGTTGACATTTGACGAAGACGACGGCGGTCATTGTATCCTATACAGGGTGTAATTCACCTAATAAGAAAGTCTAAGAGCGAAATTGTGCAAAACTACCATGGCCATCTTCCTAAAATATTTCTGGTCTTCAGTGGCATACCGTTTGCCAGTGGCGTATCAAACGTATGTTTTTTTTTTTTAAATAGGAGACTTTATATTTTATTGCAGATTTGGAAAACTCTCGAAGAGTACTTATTTTTTTATGTAACATAGTATACCTCTAAATTTAGCGGTTTCGCTGCTATAACATTCTTTCCTCACAGTTGGACCATTGTTTGTATTTTTTTTTTTTTGGCAGGATCTAAATTACACCGGCGCGCGCACAGTGGATCGAAAGGCGGTAAAAAGCGGACATTGACTGAAATGGTAATAACTTACTTAAAAATTAATGTTGATCAACGAAAGAAAATTTAGTCGAATGGGAAAGTTGTATATTATGTCGAGTAATAAAATTATTGTTGTACCGTCACTACTTGTTTGTGAAACTGAAGTTAAAAGTATAAAGTATTTGAGACTGCATAAATCGAAGAAATAGCGTATTTGTTGATATAGATATAAGTTTCGTAGCTGTTTTTGTGTGATGGAACTTATAATGTAGACTACAATATTATGCAACAGGAAAATATAGTGATCACTAAATACATTTAAGATAGAAACATGGGCTTTGGTATATTAATAGATTAAATGTGTGGACAGTATTAATAATTCTACAGCTTCTGGTAATAAGTCACTTCTTGTATGTTTGTTTAATTTTCGTCTTGAATGGGAAATATATGGATCGAATGTGATAAGTAATCTTTTCAAAATATCTTCGTTAGTAGCCGAACGGCTACTTTTTCTGCTATTTTTTCTCTGAAGTTTCTCTCATGTTTCTTCTGAAAGTTTGCCCATAGGAAGTAACATGATATAGTACCAACCATATAAATTTATAAATTTTTCAACTGTTCCTTCTCGCAATCAATTTTTTTCCCTGTTGCAATCGCTTGTAAGATTATCGCGAATCTTTTGATTACATTTGCATCTAGGATGGTTATTGAAGCTGTTATAGCTGGATATAAACATGCTTGTATCGTTTGCCACAGTACGTATTTTTAAATATTTGTTTATATGGATTTAGCCCAGAACTACGGTCGAATCACCATTTTGAGACAAATGTCAATTCACTTAGAATATTTTGTATTGTTCCTCCACATATTTTTACTATGCGGTAATTTTCTGATATTTTTATTACCTTTAACCAGTAGGTACATTGATACATTTATGATAATGATATAGATAATCTCCCTGTTTATGTGCACCTACGGTAAAACATAAATTGTATTCATCTTAGCCACAAACCAACTAGATGGAGAATAACTCTTAGAATGTGTAGGCGAACCGAAGAAGTCAAACATTCAAAGTATATAAAGAAAGTGGGGTATCTTTCTTTATATACTTTGTTTATCTTTTATTAATCGATTATTATAAGCTAACACAGTACATTTCGCAATTCTAACTTAATATTATAATTCAATGACATATATACACACAATACAATAAGTGCAGCGAATATTAAAGAGGTAGCATATTCGATCTCATAATGTAGGTATATGACCGATATTCATAACTATATTAATTGGTTTATACCCTTTTTAATCCGAGACTTAAGAGATTATGAAACATACATCGAATGTTTCGTCACTGAAATGGCATAACTTAACAAATTTTTGATAGAAATATTAATTAACATGCATTTATGAGAATACTAGAAACGGTAATGCGATAAACAAAACGTGTTTTTTCCGAAAGTTGCGCGAAGTAGCACCTGAAATCGCTGGAGCAAGTACTAGAAGAATCGCAGATAACAATACAGTTTTCCTTTTTTTGGGCAAATTTGGGCATTTTTTTAAAAAGCTAATAGAAATTAAAATTGAAAGTCATAGAACACCATCTTCAAGAAATGGTAATTGTATAGTTAGTTACAAATATAATTTGTTAATACTTTGCAGGTTGAATGACACATAGTCAGTATATATTCTGAGTAAATTGAAGTTTCGTATTGTTTCTAATTCCGAAGATTTTAATAGTTGAAAAGGACGGTTGAAACACACTCTAGCGTGACATCTCCGAACATATGTACTTTCCGATTTGCTTCAGTTCGATACTCCGTCTATCTACTTGTTTGTACTGTGATTTCCATATCTAATGCTTATTTGACTATACACTTATACACATTTTATTATGATTCTGGAAGATTGGCGTTTTTACGCTATGTCAGATTTTTAACCAACTTCGATCCACTGTGCGGGGCGCTTAGGGTTCGCAGTTAGGGATAGACTAAGACCTCTTATACCCCCACATAATTTTTTTAAAGTAATTTATGAAAACAAGATAATTTTCGATTGACATTCGCAAATTGTCATTTTTTTCGAAAATTTCAAACCCCCAAAAAAAATTACATCGTTGGATAGCTGAAATTCCAAATTTTTCATTGGTACCAAAAAAGCAACACATTACATATCGAAATTTTTGTGAAAGTAAAAAGTTATTATGTCAATTTGTCGGACAAGAACTATTATAGGATTCTCATCTTGAGCTTATTTGCACACACAGAAAAATCCATGCTTACCTTAAATAAATTTGACTTGGACCAAATAAATCTATGTCTTGAATAAACGCAAGACAAAAACTTCTTAAGGCAAGAAAAAAATTGTCTTAACACCATAATCTTGACGTAAGAGGTTAGCAGTCTTGGATGAAACTACTTTTAGTCTCCACTTACTTGCATTAAAATGCATTGGTCTTGCAATAAAATGTTACAATTCTTGAATTACGCTTTTCATATCTTTTTAAGAATAGCAATACTAACCTTAAAGTCATAGCGCTTTATATAAGTCAAAGAGACAATGCCACACACAATTAGAACCGAAAAATGCCACCAAGCGGGCTCATGGACTATTGTTGGAATCATCATACAAGCCAAAGCAATGGAAGGGGAATGGCACTAGAGACGGACTCCGGTTTCTGCCTACCAGGCGTCATCAGCGTCACTCCGAGTTCAAACCCATTTTCATCGCTATCGCATTCCCAAGGTATATCTGCGATTCTCTCTGCTATGGAAATAAGGGTTTAGATTGTCTCCATTTACGGGACACAAGCAAACTCTCAATCCAGGAGAGGGCCGCAACGTAAGCCGGTAATGTTGTCACAGATTTAAACTCGGACAATTCATCTCTCTCTACTTGCACTAAGCAAATATATTCTCTAGTTAAGAACATTCATCAAAACAAAAGTTTTCTTAAATTAAAACTTTCAATTTTAGCGGTAAAAGATTTACTTACAACAAAATTATATTATATATATATTTTCTCTTTAAGATAATTGTATTAAAACAATATTTTGTTTGGAAGAATGCATTTTTCTGGGTGCATGTGCTCTTGATATATTAGAAATTCCTAGCAAATGGGAATTGGAATCATAAGTTTTGATGCTCACATACGCGCTGTTTGATAGCAATAGCAATAGATAAAGTATTTCCTCGTTTGACTGAAATATTGTTTTTTACCGCCTCTTTTTATAGGTCGTCACTGTGTACCAGTTGCATTATCGGGTTAGCATAGGCCTGCAGAATTGTATAAAACTAGAATGAATTCCTGTGATGTGGTGGAGACTGTGGCGTATTTAGAATGAATTGTTACTTCAGTGGCTTTAAGAAATAGGTTACAAAAACAAAATAATTTCCCAAATTGAGGTAATCTTCAGAAACACATATTTAATTAAGGAAAATGTTGTCATAATCAATGAGAATAGTATACAATGTTTTGTAAATATTTCTTACATGCGTCACAACGGAAGACGATTACCAATCACTTCCAAGATAGTTTCCTGCTGCACAACTGACAATTAATCAAACAAAGCACCAAGTAGTTCTCTATAATAAGAATCTTATATCCCATTGCCATAATCCTTTAGTTTCATATTCAATTCACTTCACTAAGCTCTACAGATAACTCGCTAAGGGCTGACATAAAACCAAGAAATTCTACACCTGTATTCGCTACTACCATGCCATAAAAGATATTTATTACTCAGCTTATGTCCATACTTGATATTATAAATAATAATAACACCATATAAAACGACTACATCGCGCAGAAGGGCCTATTACTGCACGAACCATCGTTGAACGTTTGTATAACAATTGCCGGGACTACTTCGCAAACGAGTTAAAATTTATATGTGCCTCCAGTCGGATACTTGTAGGTATGTAATGATGTGAATCTATAAGCATATTGCGGACATTATGCAATATGTAACTGGAAGCCTAACGTCAGTAAATCGGTTCAACATTCGATTGTGCAATTTAATGATTAAAAGTGCATTTATGTAAACGCGTTGTGGTATCGCATTGCTTGTGTTTCCATTAAATTTTTGTACAAACAACAGATTAATTTAGGATCAATAAACTTCCAAAAATTCCTGTGCAATCTTAAAAGAAAGAAAAAAAAAACAAATCAAAAGTTGCCATTACTCAGTAAAGATTACAAGGATACTATTAAAGAAATTCCACATATTCAACATATTTTTGTATCTGCAATGAACAGAATCGTAAAATCGACGTATAATTATGCACGTAAACATGTTAACATTTTTCAGGTCAACGAAACATATGCTAATAGCATGCACGAGCGTTTCATTTCTGCAGCACCTGAAGAGTGGGCGGGCAGCGGTTGTTATAAAATTATTGTTTGTCCATGCTATAATTTTTACTACAGATTTTAATAGACA
Source organism: Cetonia aurata (assembly GCA_949128085.1). NCBI lineage: Eukaryota > Metazoa > Arthropoda > Insecta > Coleoptera > Scarabaeidae > Cetonia > Cetonia aurata. The sequence goes on along the minus strand of OX421886.1, from coordinate 17,784,044 downwards.
CCATTTAAGATATTTATTGCTGTAAATTGAATTCGTTTCTCCGCCTTTTTTTTTCTAAAATGTTATACTTCTTACACCTGTAGCATTTATTATCCAAAACATACCTAAATGCAACATTTATAAAGTTTGTACCACTGCACATAATGATTTGCATTAAATTTGCATGTGCCAAGGGTAAGTAATTTGAAAAACTAAAATCTGTTGGATAAAAAAGCAAATGTACTTACAATAGTAACGGCGTACCAGAAACTGGATGCTTCCTTTTACACAATAACCACAATATTGCCTAACCATCCCGTGTAGGTGCTTATCTCCACATCGCTTCGAATTGTTGATGAAAATTTTAGGCAATAAGTTACTGAGGATTGCGAATGAATAAGTTTCCGAGTAATGGGAGCATACACCTACACGAAACATTGATATTTTGAATCTAAACATAACAATAAACTTGAAAACCATTGAATATTTAAAAGATGCTCATCTGTAGGTTTGAAAAAATTAACGATGTAATATGTATGATAACTAAAGTAATATTGTAACAGAAAGTTATTAGGTGCAAATCCAATAAATTTGTACAAGCCATAAAGTTCTATATGGCGAGATAAGCTTGTCGGAACATTCAGATACGTCTTGACGACACACCATAACTTGCAAAAAAAAAGACAATTGCTGAAAGGAAACGAAAGGAAACACTGAATTCATTAGCCATCCTCTTACCTACTCAACAACTTAGATCGTTTTAATTTAATAACTATCATACGCAATATACGTATATCAGTATTTTATTGTATGTATAATAATATTCACCTATATTTTTACATTGCACCCTCCGTACTTTGTGAACCAAGACTTTGTATTAATAGTAGGGTGCGAACAAATTACTACACCATGGAGAGTAGCGTGCAAACTATAACATATGTTTAAAGTTTGGCACAACTGGCATTTGCAGAATGTCCCAATTTCTTTTCTTAAATAGAAAAAGCGGCTTAAGCATGAATCACTTGAAGTATATTTCCTAAGAAACTAAAAATCCTAAAATATTTGAAAGAGAAGAAACCTTACATGACTGATAACGATTGTATTATTATTAAAATAAACATGTTTTTATTAGTATTAGGACAATAAATACAGAATAAAAGCTATGCTATAAACAATTACCTGGTATTTGTAACTCCCTTCCAATTTCTTCCCAAGCCGTCTGACAAATTTGTTGATGGCAAAACGCACTTGATCCATGATTGTATAAATATTCATGTTCTCTGATTCTTTCTATCAATATTTCATCCATTTTAACAAAACTGAAATACACTAACCTCAAAATAATTATAAAACAAGCAAAATTTCGTTCTGACATGAGCTACAAATATGTAAACCGACAGAAAAAAAAAGGTGCTGGTACGCGCGAGGTTGATGATACGACGTGATATGCGTGAGGTTCCCTCAGTGTTGTTCTAAGGTACCTAATACAGGGTTACTACGAAAGAAATAGACACTTTCAATGTTTTATTAATCCAAATGAATTCGTTTAAACTATTTTATAAAGTGATTCTTAAAGTTTACTTTGGGAACTCATAGGTGCTCAATATGGGCTCCTCCTGTCACACGGCACACATCAAGGCGATAGCCCAGTTCACTCCAAACCCGGTGTAATATATCTGCATCGACACTTTCCACAGCTTTCGTGACGCGTTGTTTTAACTCATCTAAATCATTAGGAAGGGGAGGGACGTAAATCAGGCCTTTCACAAATCCCCATAGAAAAAAATCGCACGGTGTAAAATCGGGGCTCCTTGGTGGCTATCGTACGAGAACACGGTTGTCGGCTATTGCACGGCCTATCCAGCGCTGTGGAAGTGTTTCGTCCAGATAATTTCTAACGAGGCGGTGCCGGTGAGGAGGTGCTCCATCCTGTTGGAGATTCCCCCCGTCCTCATGCAGTTCAGGCATCAACCAATTGATCAACAGTTAATGATATGTAGCTCTTGTTACTGTGTTTTCTTCAAAAAAGAAAGGACCATACACCTTTGTGTGAGATACAGCACAGAACACATTTAATTTTGGAGAATCACGCAAATGCTCCACCAACACTCTCGGAGGTTCAATCCCCCATATTCGGGCGTTGTGTTTATTCACCTTGGCACTTATGTGGAACGTTGACTCGTCACTGAAAATTATCCGCTCGCAAAACTCATCTTCATTACGTTGCAGCATTTCATTGCAGAAATCTTGAGGTCTAAGCTTGTCATCTTCACGTAGATGCTGTACCAACTGCAATCTGTAAGGCGTCAGTTTTAGTCGTTTACGTAAAATTTTCCACACAGTTGGTTGCGGAATTTGTGGTTCAAAATTTGCACGTGTTGTTGACTTTTGTGGACTTCGTTGGTAAACAGCACGAACACGTTCCACTGTTTCTTCTGACACACGAGGTCTTCTCGGACCTTTGCCTTTACATAAACACCCTGTTGTTTAAAATTTATTGTAGCAATCGTAGATCGACTGTCTTGTAGGTGGTGGTTTTCCAAAACGTGTTCGAAAATGTCGTTGGACAACAGTTACGTAGTTCAGTTTGGCAAATTCAAGCACGCAATATGCTTTCTCAGTAGAGTTTGCAGCCATCGTAGCTATTATGCTTGCACAGTACTACCAACTGTATTATCGAAACTGCCTGACTCAACCTGACAGCGCAAAATGCATGTCGATATCACAAATAACTTTTGTTTTATACAATACCAAAGGTGTCTATTTCTTTTATAGTAACGCTGTACAATGTAAAACAAACTTTCTTCCCGTGACGTGAGTTATCATGATAGCTTGTGAGCTCACTTGGGGTGACAATAATCTGTCTCCACCTTTAGATGATGCAGTTTGTATCGTCCGCATACTATGACAGCACACAATGGCTGGGTGCAGGTTATTTACAAAATTAAAAAGAGCGTGAAACTCAGGATCGATCCTTGGGGTACACCATTCTTGACTCTACCTGAAGAGGAGTAATTTGTCCTCTGAACATTTTCTATTATCTAATTCTTGATATATGTAGCTGAGGGAATAATATATTGCTACGAAACTTGTAGATATTTTTATAATTTTATTAAATTGATTTTTTTAACATTTTATACATGCAGCGTCCTCTGTTAAAGTTAAATTTACTCCACAGATAAGCTATGCCTCAATAAGTAGATGCCTCTGTAGCACACAAGCGAATGAAATCTACCCCTCTACCTGTTTTTGAGTATACCGCATACCAATCGGGTGATATTATCCTTAGTAAATCTTGGGACGTGGGAGGATGTACTTCTCCAAACAAAGAAGTTTATTATTAGCTTAAATTGACTTGTTATAATCTTTGTTTCTTTACTATAAGCTGTATTACTTATTCATTCGTGATGTTCTTCTATTATAGTGAAAAAAATTCGAAATTACTGGATTACCATCATCTTTGCACAACACACACAACACTTCATTCTTGGCAAGTAGATCTTAAGTTAAAGGACTCTTATGTGATTTAAATTTTGAAATTTCTAGATAATATTTGAAAATACAACCAACTCAGGAAAATATCGAAAAAGAAGTCCCCACAATTGTTTTAAACAACTTTCATATCTCCAAGGCAAAACAGACCCCAGAAGAATATCGTTTCCAACGATACGAAACCTTAAATCAACCCACGTTCGAACGATCAGCGAAGGAACTTTATACCTAAAAATCCATGGAAACGTGCCCTTTTTAATTAGATACGATATAGTGAGTGTTTAGTTTAGATTTTTACAATAAATTTACAAAATAGATAAATACATAAATCAAAATACATTTTATATAGGTACATAATTTAATACTTTGCGTATGTTGCTGTAAGTTATATAGGTTAGGTATATGATCATCATAGCAATATATTATAGCGTCGCATGTTGATTTATCAGATAAAACCCAAATTGACCTGCATCACGCGTTGCCAAAGAAAAGGGCTACAGTTAGAGTAAAAAGCTCGCGCTATCAGACATGACTGGACATGACTTCAATGGACTTCTACGAATTTTTTAAAGTGTACAGTGTGTGTTAATAGGGAAATAAACGACATTTAAGAGGGTCGGATTACGGATATGTCGGCAAGTATTCGTGCAGAACGCTTCCTTCATTCATTATAAGGTTTGTAAGGTAATTTTAATTCCATCATAAATGTAGTGGGTAATATTTTTATTATTTTTTAGTTGAGTATTTTCACTTGTTTAATAACAAAGAAAACAAGTTGGCGGCTGTCAAAAGAAAACTATTTAAGGCAAGTGACACTTTTGCCAAAAAGTAAGTTGAATTAAACAGTTTAAGTTACGGAGTGTAAAATCCAAATATGTTACCGTTTGCATGTTAATCCACTTGGTGCGATACTATAATCAATTCCATTTCTTTTCAGAATATTTTAAGACCAACGGTGTATTTTGTTTTTCCTTTCATTGACATCATAGTGTAATCATCAGTGTTTACTACATTGGCTTTTCGGAGAAATATCTATTGTAGTCAATAACATATTTATAAATAAGAAAAAAAAACCGTGTGGTTGTGAAAGCATGTTGAAAAGATCAAAATATTATGAAATGTAATATCAAATGTTATTTTTAAAAAATAAATAAACAATTAATAGTACAACTGATTAGGAGAACAAAAATGCAAATAATAATATTAAGCTTAGTTGCTCCCGTAGGGTAATGTCAAGGTTAATTCCATTAACATGTCTATCCGTGCTTTTTACACCTACTGAAAAATTCGGATTCATCGAAACACGTTGCGAGTGCATCAAGCGCATACCGCTGTCACGTTTCATTAATTCAATATTTGATTTGATTTGTTTGGACAATATTCTTTCCTAACTGAACCGGGGTCCATTGCATAATATGTTCGAGTAACACACCGTCTCGGGAGAATGTTCACTGTGTTCAAACATTGTCGTGCATGCGTGTCGAACAAACAGCTCACCACGATGGACATATAAAAATGAAGTTTATTGTATCTTAACGTGTATTTAAATAAATTTTACTTTAGCCCGATAGTTTATGTTAAATCTAAAGTTAGGACACGGCGAGTTTATTATAAGTACATCTTTTGTATCACCAGTTTAATACCTGTAACGGCGCTCGATATACTGAAACCTACAAGCACGTCACGTTTAGAAAGGTACACTAAAAATTACAGCCCCACGCAGTACTGTCGTTTCCGAGAGCCAGAATTAAAAACACCGTTCAAGTTGTTCTAATTAATGTTCAAATAAATTCAGCTGCGTCTATTCTTCGACGAGCGGTACACTAGAGCCACCGTCGGGGAAAAATACAAAAAAAAAAATGGACTAACTTAACACTTAGCGTATCCCTTCGAAACCTAGGTAATACGTTTCCTATAGGTGGAGTTAGTTTCAACAGAAGTTATATAATATGCCTCTACTGTATATCCTCCAGTAGCTTTAGGTAAAAAGTAATTCATAAGAAAACAATTGTCTTCACAAAAGCTCATTATTAAGCTGAACGTGACGATATTTTAATCGGTTATCACTTCATTCAGAAAGACATACGTTATTTTTTTGTTATTACATTCAATCAGACTGCATTAGAAGACGGACACTAAATATTTACTTATTTCACGGCTATATTTGCATCTGTAATGTAATTAGGGAACAATTTCTATAATCACTCATGAATAAGCAATAAATGCAAGTGTAAATATTTAATTTCTATTCTTAATTTTTTTAACTTTACGCTGGACGAATAATCACTTATACAATCGTAGACAAAATAAACATAATTAAAGATTTGCCGCGATAAAATATTGCAGAAGAGGTGGCCGTAGTTACGTTCGTTATTTACATATATATCTGGTACCTACTGCCAAGTTTCGCATAGACCTAAATGCAACGCTGGTCGTATGTGTCCAAACAGATGCAGAATAATAATTGTACTACAACTCTTAGTCATCTTGCTCAATTGCCATATGTAAATATCTCATATATACACGCTAATGAAGGTTACTGAACTGGATACCGTTAAAAGGGAATTATTTTTTAACATTATCGTAAATAGCAGCATTTACACTGATTTTGATTTTTGAGTTTGGAACTTTTTGCCTCTCAAATCCTCCTTGTTTAATTTCGCCGTAGGCGACCAATAAACTATAAACATTATCGCATTAGGTTTAAAACCTATTCATAAGTACAGAAATCGTTACTTCCTTAAAGATAATTTTAGTTTATGGATGTACATTCTTAATTTACCGCAACACCATCCCTACAGTAAGTACCGCACATAAACGTTTTAATATTTAGAGTCTTTTCATGCCTCCTTAACTTTTAACAATTCCCATAGATTTATAATAATAATTACACAGAGTGATCATTCGTGTATGAAATAAGTTCGGTTTTATCTTTGTTGAGTTTTAACTCCCGTCTGTCACAACACTTGACTACATAACTGACCCCAGAATTTTCAATCTTCGAAATATGTTCGAAAGCGCTCTAAGCTTTAAGTGGCACAGCTTACTTCGTTGCTTCAAGAAATACCAGCCATCACAAAATCCAAATAATTCATAAACATCAAAAACAGGGTTGGTTCAAGTATTAATCCCTACGGTACACTGCTTACAATATTCCATGTATCCAAATGGAAGCTTTGAATTGTACTACCTCGTTCTTCGTATCAATGACTTTCTCTACAATAAGGAATAAGAATTAATGATATCTCTAAAATAATAAGGCAACTGAACGACCTTGCCAAATATAGGAACTCCCTCGAAAAGCACGTTCGACAGTATGTAATACATCAAGGTTTCAGCGATATCTAACAGTTCTGGTCAAAGGTTTGAGTGTCAAGATAATAAGAAATAGCATAGCAACATAAGTTTTTTTCTCATAACCTTAAAAGGATCACAGATAACTGAATGATATTGACAAAAATGAAACCTTCGTCGAAATAGCTCGCCTCACAGTAATAATACATTTCAGGAAATTTTAATAGCTCTCAATAACATTATGATAGCATTTTCAGGTACAGTTTTCTTTCCACAACCCTGAACAACAGAACGCGAGGGTTTCACTTGACTCAAAACTTTCAGCGTGGTCAGACGAATATTTCATAAATCAAAATCGGAGCCGTGATACCAAATGCTTTTCTGAGATAAAAGAACACGGCAACTGCATAGTACTTCTAATCCATGCTTTTAAAAACAAGATTCCCAGTACTAGAGATAACGTCATATTTCCAGTTATCACCTCCAAAACCAAATTGAAAGATAGTGAGTAAATAAAGTGTGTTAAGTTCTTTCTAATTGTGAAAAACTTTTTCAAAAATATTGGAAAATAGTGATTGCAAACCCATTTTTCCTATTTCTTTTCTTGTGCATTAGGATCACTTTCGATCCGAGGGTTATAATATATTTGGAACAGCCTTTGCTAAATATTTATGAAATACTTGGATCGAGCCAGTAATAGCCATGCTAGATCATTGTGTCATATTTCCTCAATTTGGCTTCTTAATGTGGTTATATTTGCATTAGCTTGTTGTCCTGTTTTCGATTTTTAAAAGTTCTCAATCGAGAAATGTGTACACGATACAAGAAACCTCCTATAAAGTTTTGTAACAAATGAACAACAAATTATCGGAAAGTTCTGATAAATGAGGGTTACTAATTCATTGGCCACATACTGTGCAAATATATAACTTTGTTACATCGCGTGTATTCAAAAAGAAAAGCATATGATATAAATTGTTTTAGCCCAAAATAAAATACAGCCATATCGCTTCGTTGGAACTAATGCTCTAATATTTGGTAGATAGAAAAGATTATTTGAATTATAAATATTTCTATATTTGGAAAAAAAAATGCTTGCTCAACTGAAAATCTATTAACTTTATAAACATTGGTTTTGGCATTTTGAGATTTACTCTTGGTTTCCGATACAAAACATTGTCTTTGGCAATCGTAGACCTACATTATTTGTTGGTAGAACAGAAAATACACTGACTTAATACTTTTGTTCCGTCATTTCTTAAATTCTTGCGAAAGCTCTTTCTAAACTTTAACGGAAATTTTGCAAGTGACAAACCAAAAGTGTTACACACTTATCTGTCTTCATATCTTCCAAACATATTTCCACAATATTTTTTCTATTTTAGTCATAAACTGTCTTACGTGCTTGTTTCTTTTGCATTAACGCTTGACTAAATTCAATATAAATAATATCTAACATTTCTTTATCTTTTTTTTTTAAGGGAGAAGAACACAAACATGCGATTTTCTGTGGATTAACTTGTGTGTAGTTAAAGTTCCATAGTTACTGATTGTGAGATAAATTCAGTGCAGATTTCCTTCAAATCCCTATTCAGTTTCTCCTCTACTTTCTGTAAAGTCAACTGTCCAGTTAAATGTACAATATTTCCACAAAATAATGCAATTTGATACAAATTTTTATAAGGGTTCTAAGTGTCATCACCCCAACCAAGGAGAGTCAAATCAAATAAAGTCAATGTAATAATGTATAAGTATAAAGCATTAAAACTTTGAAACCTGAGACTGAAATTTGAAAAGTGCTATGATAAGGATATCTAATAATAATATATTTCGTCCCATTTGATCATGAATATGATATAAGACAAGGTCATATACACATATTACAAACATATGCGAAAAGAATATAAATAAACATATAAAATAAAAGTAAGACTATAAAATGTAACAATAAGCAAAGATTCCAGAATTGAATAAAGTAAAGTTTAGTTTATAAATTTATGGCATAAAGAGAATGTATTTAATATCTACTCGTATATCTTTAATCTTCTCTTTAATTTTAATCTGAAAACTTAACACTAGACAATTATCTACGGCTTCTCATATGCAATTCGATATCAGAAATTCACTTCAACCGTAAGCATACAGAGGGCCTACTCAAAAAGTCCGCCAGCGATGAGAATCAGTTAAAGCAACGTGTGAAGCGCATTGTGGTGATAATTCGTTTTCTAACAATGGATATTGTGTATAAGTGATATAATTAAAATGTTAATAGTAATAATTGTTGTTGTCAAACATTAGATAATATCATAAAGTAGAACCAACAAACACAAACAATAATGAATAACTATATTACTATTGTTCCTTACATAGTAAGTCAGACCCATTCATTAGAGATGAGAACAAAAACAAACCGATGGAGGTGTTATTAAGGTACATAAACATAGTGTGGGCTGCTTTTAACAACGCACTCAAAAACAAACACGTGAGTCAATTATATTATTCTAGAAGAATTATATACACACAATATACACTTTATCCATATCTACTGTACACAAAGAATAGGTACGTATAGACTACACGATGTTATTTAACCACATTAATAAAAGCCATCTTTATAATTAATTTCGTAAAGTTTGTTAGTTTTTATCTATACTATATTTCTATACCGAAAACTAGGAAGGATAAATATAGGCAACCGCAACCATGTTTGATTTGTTCTTTGATTTTCAACGTGCACACTGGCACAAAGGGCTGATCCGCAAGTTTATAGTTTCTGATCTGATCCCCAATGATATTAGATCAGGCTGATCATATGTCATTACCTTAAATGCAGATCCTTATGTTTTCGGACTGCCGCAGTCCGATCTAGCTTATAACGTTAGATTTGCACTTCTGTAATGTCTTTTATTTTATTGTTTAATCTTTTAGTACAAGTAGTGTCATCCCTCGGCTGCTTGCCGAACTACCATTCAATCTAAGATCTTCGGTGAATTCTTTTCGCTCTATTTTGCTTTTGCTTAAGGATTTTGAGTCACTCTTCATCAATTAAAATTTATTAAGAACCGTTTTAGTCTTTAATTTCTTTTGTGTGGCTCCTTTTAAGCCTTTTGTTTTCCACCAATCAGCAGCGTTCCCACTTTTCGGATACCCCACTCACGTGGTTAGCGTGGTGTGATAGAAAAAGAACGGATTACGCTTCGAGAAGGCACGGACGTACCAAACTAATTCACCCTCTACTCCATTTACTTCTGTAAGATTTGGGAGACGTAATTATTTAAGTTGTGAGAAATCTTCGTTATTATCCCGTGTAGGACGTGTGCCGTGTGGCTTTTTGTGAAGAAGAAAGTCTTTCCCACAACCCTCGCTGAGGATCATCTTTGTACGAGCCCGAACACCGCCTTGCCGCGTAAATCAACGCCGTCCATCATTGCATCGTTCGACCCGATTACATCAGGGAACCTCCGTAGCCGAACCTGCCCGCACCAGCAAATCAACGTCGATACCTCGCACAAAGGCCAGATCTTGATTTTTATTATTTTATTTCATTTAATTACGCCGGTAGCGTAAATTGGTCTCTCGTGTATTACAACGTCATTACTACGTCACCCAACTTACGACGTCAGACCACTGTGACGTCACGCAGATAGCTTACCCACGAAAACGATAGGTGTCTCTCACTTTTAAGAACACCGACTTAAATTCGTTAACTACTTTGTTTTTATTTTCATAACGAATAACCTGCAAAGGTTAAAGGCTTTTATTTTAGTAATTTTTATTATTAATATTTCTCAACTCTTAACTTTAAATATTTAATATTTGTCTTTCTGTATACTTGTGAACCGTCAACTTTCATTTTTCGGAGACTTCGAAATTATATGTTGGACACAGAAATTTAGAACCGGTCTGGCTCACAGAATGTGCGTTTGCAGACGATCTGGTGTTATTTGGAAAGAGCGAAAAAGAGCTAGCACATAACCTAAAAGTCTGGAAAGGAAAACTCCTAGAGAAGGGCCTGGAAATTAATACCGCCAAAACAAAAGTGATGGTTTGTGGGAAAGAGGAAAAATCAGCAAACATTAAGATAGATAACTGCGAAATACAGCGAGTAGAAAATTTTAAATATTTAGGAGTCCACATTAACAACAGAGGAGATCAAGAAGTTGAGATAAATAAAAGAATTGAACAAGCAACGAGATTGTACCACAATATTAAGAATACATTCATTGGGAAAAAGGAAGTATCCAGAAACACAAAACTGACCATATACAAAACCGTATTCGTACCGCTATTGACTTTTGGTGCGGAAAGTTGGGTACTCACAACTAAATTAATGAACAAGATTCAGGCCACTGAAATGAAATATCTAAGGAAAGTTCTAGGAGTGACACGACTAGATAGAATCAGAAATGAAGAGATACGCGAACGGCTGAAGGTACAACCCATACTGGAAAAAATTAAACAATGCCAATTGAGATGGTACGGACACCTAATAAGAATGGGAAATGACATACCAGTAAAGCGGGTATGGGAAGCAAGGCGCCAACAGAAACGGATGAGAGGAAGACCGACAAGAACCTGGGACCAAAACATCGACTCACTGCTGGAAGAAAGAGGAACAGATAGGAGGGGTGCTAAGGACGTAGCGCAAGACAAAAAGAAATGGACAAAATTCGTATATGGAGACAAGCATTAGATTAATTAACACTCTACACCTTCGGGTATACAGAGTTTTTGATTATATATATATATAATATTTCTCAACTCTTAACTTTAAATATTTAATATTTGTCTTTCTGTATACTTGTGAACCGTCAACTTTCATTTTTCGTATTTAAATAAATAGTAACTTAATCTTTTCTTTTTCTCTTTGTACTTTTATCATTTTCTAGTTAACCGCGGCTAGCCACCGCGTTATGTTTGTAACTAAATGTGAATCGAATGATCATTCAACAGAATTCCTCTCTCATTTAAATAACTATTTTATTATTTGTTCTTTACCCATCTCTGTGTGTTATTAAACAGTTTATCCACGAATCTCTTGTATTGTTTTTAATGAACTTTTCTTACCAACCCTGAGATAGCTTCCGGACAACACCTCTGGAGTTTTTGCAGGTAACAAGCTCTCGCGATATCCTTGCCGGAATACCGCCGAGATCGTTGTTGTAGTCATTTCTCTTCCTACTGTTCAGCACCTAGCTATATACTCTAATAAATCCGTTATGTACGCGGCTAACATGAGCGAGTGGCTAGCCTGCAGTCGCCTTCAGGGTGCTGAAGTGGATGTTGAAGCTGCTACGATAGAGACTTAAATTGAACGAAACCAATTGCATCGCAATTTAAAGAAGAGAGGTGATACCGAGACACGTATCCGCATGGAAAACGTCAGGTTTCCGTGGAGTCCACAGGTTGAGGCAAAGGAGTTATCTTTGGAACGCCAACAGGTATCAATTTTTTACAGGTTAAACTGTCATTGCGTTCACATTTTTCTGGATTGATTGTAGTGATAGGTACCATTTCGTTTGGATTTTTCGAGAAAATCACATAAATAGGACAAACTAATAGATAACGCCATTTAAAGCAATAAAGCAAATTAATTGTATCGACCGGTTTCGGCTTGCGCCATCATCTGGACACAGCAAGCCGCAAGCCGAAACCGGTCGATACAATTAATTTAAAAATAAATATTTGATTGGAAAGAACTTTAAATTTATTTTATTATCACAATTCCACCAATCAAAACTTCCATTATATCTACAAATATTATATATCATATTGTTCAAAATCGGTTGACATTCATTAAAGTTACAGGGACTTGTGTGTGACGAAAGGTATGCATTCCCCACCACTTTATAAAGATTGTAATCTCAAGGTATCATAAACTAAACTTTTAGATAATTATTAGCTGCTTATTGTACATTTATTTTGCATCAACCATAATAAAGGAAAATTATAAAAAGGAATAATAAATGTAAGAAGAAAGCAAAATGCCCCTCTTGCGGAAACTTCAGAAACTTAAAAATATGTTTAGAGATGTTTTTATGGCTACATTTACTAGTATCATGCTTTTTCCTAAGTTCTAGGACCAATCTTTACCGAGATATGGCCGGTGGCCACTGTTAATAAATCAGCCTGTATATGATCTGTGCATTTGCTGTTCCTGCTCTATAAATACCTATATATTCGGTTGTAGCTTAGGTTAATATAGATGAAGACAATAGGAACTCTTACAGGTCACATACTTCTTAGATAATAGCCGAACGCTCTTCAAAGATATTTCTCTTAAACGATACAATGTAAAAAAAAGTGAACCCTTCGATTTGCAGTTTATCTGGATCCTTCATTTCTAACATATTCTTTATCCACATACATAAAGGCATGTCAGTTTTAATGTGGAGCTTAGTATTATTAACGCTAAAAGCATTTGAAAAGCACAAGTATGCGATGACCACATCGTTGTCATCATAATCATTGTCATCGTGTAGAGTGGAGGTTGTGTTATAACAACCCCGGCAGTAATGTTCACACATATCTAATCGTCAATATGGGTGTATGTGTTGTGGTCGCGGCATCCAGCATCTAGACGTACTACACAAAGAGGGGACCAATATTTCTCTTTCATGTTACCAGCTATTAGAATCCGCGTCAGTAGTAAAACGCTACACATACCTTAGATATTTCCTCCGACCGCATAGATAATAAAATAAATTTTGTGTTAAAATAACCACATAATACCGTGTGTTTATGTTCGACGTCTTTCGTTTTCCTCTCTTCTTTTTACTAGATGCGGTAAATAGGCACTTGGTTTGAAATAAAAATAAACGAAATTTATTTACGGAGATTATGTTTCAGATTTTTCAGACGTGCATTTGAGCTGAACGTGTCTATTAGCGTACAAAACGGCGCTTAAAATGTCGTATTATTGTTAACATATGTGGACGTAACTAACCCTTCGCATTCGCCATCTAATAATAAAGATACAATCGATTACTTGAATCCGTGTGATTTGATTGTTACGATGTAATTATGTAGCTAGAATTGCTATGGCAATTACTTTGACTATCATAATATCTTACCTGATTACGAGCTACTTAAAATCTGAAGTACTAAAGTATCTACGTATGTCTATTTCATGAAAAATAAATACCAACACCGTTTAATTCTTTAAGAATCGCTTTAGGACACCCATGGAATTTATAAAATGCAATGTTGCCAGAGCCATCCATGCAAAGGATCGTTGATTGGCATTGGAAGCTCCACCACACTTGCACATTTCTGTGGAAACAGAGGCCAGATTCCGCCTATGGCACATTGCGAATCATTCGCCACGTACTCATATTTGTGTGACTAACAAGCTGCTCGAATCGGTGACTTCGGACAGTATGCTGGGAATGCCATCGGACATGATGTGTACTCGACTAGTGAACGATGTATAATTCACTACTTCCTTTCCTAACAGAGAAGAATGGAGATGTAACGGAGAAAAAATACTTACTCAAGTAGACACCTGCTGGTTTAAGACCGCTTCGAAAACAGAGCAGGGCGTTGGCTCAGGATTATTTTGTTGTAATCCAACCCCTAGAAAATACTTCAACTTTGGACAACCCACAAGCTTTTTTCAGGCTGAAACTTATGCCATTGAGCTATATGTTAGAGAAGTTTTGGATAAAAACCTCAGACACAAATCAATAAAAATGACAGTTAGGTGGTGCTTAAAACAATAGAGGTACATAAGATTTGCGGTAGCTAAACAGCAAGTTTATGGGCAAATCAGAAAGTGCTTCACCATTGGAACAACTGTCCTGGTTTGGTACATGTGAAGAAGTACATTACATCTAATGATGTCAGAAACAAGTAACTACTTGATGAACTACTATGAAGAAGACCTGGAAGAGACCTCATTGAAAAAGATTCTGAGCTACCTCAAGGGCCTAAGCTTATTGGATGAGCGTTAAAGATACCATCGGCTTTACAATAGGTCCTAGTGACCGCCGATAGTCGAACCATACAGCATCCGTATAGTTCGACTAACGGCTATCACTTGTTATCTTCTTGTCTATACCAAAACCAATACAAACTAAATTCTGTGCTAACTTATAATAGAAAAACAGTAGGAAAAAACTACTTTTGCAATTTACTCTAAATTTAGATTCTTTTGTAAGGCATTTCATAAAAGAATAATTTTTACAGAAGTTTTTAAAAATCTCTTTTCACTGTTTTAATTATTTTTTCTTCACTTGTACCGAACTAACTGAATTTATATAGTTTTACAGTTAAACTGAGGCCGAATTCAATAATTATAGGTTAAACCTAGTATTTCTTTGTTTAAAGAGTTGATTTTACTGCTTTTTGAATCACGGTTAACGTTTAACAATTGTGCTTATGTATTATTGCTGAAGAATTCTTATTTTAATATAAACTGTTTAATTTACCTGATTATATTTGTGGTTTTCTTGAAATTATCCATGACTTTATTACACATCTCACCCATTTTGCGGCAACCACAAGATTTGGCGACAATGAATTTGTTACCAACAAAATATTTTTAAATTAACCGTAATTTTTCATTGTTTATTATTTAACATTACAATATTTACCTTAAAATATTTATGGTTCTGTATGATATTGCAATATCCATATCTGAAATCGGGAAAAACCGTCATATATTCACTGTTTTTTAATATACCAAAATTACCAAATGTCAGTCGTCATACAATAATACTTTCTATAAATGTAGTTTTAACAAAAGCAAAAATCCATTCAGCGAAAGTCTTGGGCAACAGCTGGTGTAAGTATACCAATTGTCCGCCTGCGTCCGCATTATAGCGATCCTGTAGGGTAAGCGAGATACACAGAGGTATCCGTGCATTAGAACGGTAAAGAAGTATACGGAATATTCGACTGGATTACATTAGCATATTGCTATGATGCACTCGTATTTGCCAGAAATCCACATTTCTACGCTGTCGCCGCACAGGCGCAAGAGCCGTCGCTCGCACACGTGCGTGTCAGTTGCATTTTATATTTCGTCGGGAGAACTACTCGCTCGTACTATTTAATAAAACGCGTTGTTGGTAGGTAGATAACGGTTATTTTAAAAATGGAGTGCTATACGCCGGAGCAAAAACTCTTCATGATTAAACACTTTTACGGTGATAATTCCGCGCAAGTAATTCGGGATTTATTTGCAGCTAATTTCCCCGAAAGTCAAATTCCCAATGCAAGCACCATTCGTAGGACAGTTAATCGATTTGAAACTACATTTCCTTTAATAAATAATAAAAATAAAGTTGTTCCGGATAAGAATGTAAGCGATATAGAAATTCGAGTATGTGCTTTAGTTGAAGTAAATCCCACTATGTCATCTCGACAAATTGCTCGCGAATTAGGTACATATCTCTAAAACAACGGTTCATAAGATTTTACGTACTAATAAATATCGTTCATACAAATTTACAAGTTTACAAGTACTTCTTCCCGATGATTATTATCGCCGAATGGAATTTTGCGAAAGAATGATAAATAAATATCACGATAACCAACTTTTTTTTAACAACGTATTGTTCACAGATGAAAAAACATTTTACCTACACGGGCATCATAACCGCGCAGTTTGTCGTTACTGGTCGCGTAAAAATCTACATTTAAATATACCAACGCGAACGCAGTATCCACAGAAGCTAAATGTATGGACAGGTATCATTGGAAATCATATAATTGGGCCTTTTTTCATTGACGGTAATTTAAACGGAAATAGATACCTACAGTTACTTGAAAATAATATTATTCCGGCAATACGGGAGCGGTTTAATATAAATGAAGTTTGGTTTCAGCAAGATGGTTGCCCAGCACACAATACACGCATTGTAACAAACTTTATAAACGCGGTTTTTGAAAACAGACGGATCGGTAACTCGGGCCCTATTAAATGGTCAGCGCGGTCCCCTGATCTAGCTCCAATCGATTTCTTTTTATGGCCCTTTTTACATAATACGGATACGGTGATCAACGGCCATCAAACCTAGAGGAACTGCACGCGAGAATTATTGAAATCAGTAATACTGTCACAGCAGATATGTTAACAAATGTTCGTCGGAATTTTTATGATCGGTTGGGTTATTGTTCTTATCAAGAGGGAGGTTTATTTGAACACTTAATATTTTAATTTACTTCAAATTTTATTATTGTTTAAGAATAATAATCTCTTTTAGCTAATTGCAGGTTTATTGCAATGTTGAATACAATTCTGTTTTAAGAATTAAATATTTTATTTTCCATTATTTTATTACAGTTGCGTTTTTAGATTTTATACTTGTTGAACAATATTATTTTAGTTTTTATTTTATAGTTTAGGAGTTCTGATTATTTATTTTTGATTTTTTATGTTGTTTATGAGGCTGTGATGAATTACTTCACTGACATGTTATCAGTGATTATCTGATGCTTCAAACAACTAAAAATATTTACTTATATCGGGAACACACTACCTCTAACAGTGCTTTTTATTTTTCAGGAATAGTATTTTCTACAACATGTAATGTTATTAATCACTTATGCTATAACATAGAACTCTAAAAGACTTTGATTTGCCTATATGCCCCAATACATTTATACGTGTAACTTATAATACGTCCGCTATCGTTTGTAAATGCCATCCGCGTGCCGCTGAGTAGGCGTGGCAATTCAAGGTGGCACGCCCATTTATAGTCGACCAGTAGTTACTAATACATGCATCGTGCTATGAACGGTTGCCAGACTGTATATAAAGTTGATGCTAGTGTTTTTAAGTTCAGCAATTTCGTCTAACTTTCTTTAACTTTTATTCATTTTTGATTTAACTTAAAGTAATTTAAATTACGCAATTCTAAACTACTACTTAAACTACTTAAATTAAGCTCACATCATTCATTTTTACATTATATTAAAAATAGCTGCTTTGGAAAAAGAGAGCGGCTATGAACATATTTATCTCACCATGTTCTAGGGAATTAATAATCTCGTATCGCACCCACTACGTTCACTGAATAAAAAAAAAATTAATTCCCGTATGGCCCAATATCATCACGTAACAATTGCCCCAAAAACGGGGGTCGCCATAATATGCGCGATCTCACTTAGTAATGAAGATCCATTATTATTCCACTGATTGTTATCCGATATCTAACAATAGGTATTGTTGGCGTCTACTCATTTAAATCTTCTGTGCGCATCTGACACGAGGTAGAATCGGGGAAGAGTCAGTCAGGCCGGTCGGTCGCTGGGTACTGGGGCGAGTCCCCGGTGTCCAAAATCGCGCGGGAGGTATTGTTGTTTATCGCCCACCCAAAACTCACACGTTCCCTTTTGTTTCTTTTATGAGGATTCACAGAAACTCGCTTCTACACGTCGTCTACTTTAAATCGTCTCATTATCGCTTTGGCATTCGGGTTTTTACAAGACGATGCCGCTTCCCGACAACTACTACACTATATATAAGGTATCAAGAAATATATGGATGTTGATGAAGTTAATTTCTACTTAGTTTCTAAAATAATATGGTTCCTTTTTAGTATCTACTCTCTAAATAAATGAAAGCTACATGATGGGGTCTATCAATATACACTAAGAGTCATTAAATAGCAACGTCATATTCGGATTAGCTAATTTACACATATTAATAATAATGGAATAAAGAACATGGACATTGTCAATGGATATAATAGAATACATAATTGTTATGGCTAAACAAAACACACAATAAACATATAAATAATCAGTTAAATTCTGCATTCCAGATACTCTGAAACAGAATAAAAACTTTTATCATGTAAGTGTTTCAGTTTATTTTTAAATTCAAGAATACTGGTTGCTCTTTTTATGTTGTCAGGAAGTTTATTATAAAAAATAATCCCGCTATACGCTGGGCTTTGCTCGAAGGCTTTAGTATTATGAACCGGTATGGTTTTATTTAGGCAAGTACGGGTAGTCATAGTATTGTAAATATCGCTGTTTTTTGTAGAGCGATCTTCATTGATCTTTAAGAAAACCAACACTTCATATATATACAGAGAGGCAAGAGGTAGAATACTTAACTCCTTGAATAATGGACGACACGAAGAAGAGGAAGGCACACACAGAATGCAACGAATGATTTTCTTTTGCAATACAAAAATAGTTCTCGCTCTGGGCACCGCACCCCAAAACACAATTCCGTAGCGCAGACGTGACTCCACATAAGCAAAGAAAAAAGCCTAAGTGACTCAATACCGACGCTACCCTTCAAGGACCGAATAGCATAAAATGCCGCACCGAGCTTCCTCCCCAATAGACTACAGTGGTCCGCGAATTTCAGCCTCCGATCGACTGTCAAACCCAAAAAGCTAATGCTGTCGCTTTCTGGCACCGACTTGCCACCGAAAGTACAAACTACTGCCACCACCAACCGCCACCAACGAAAACCTCAACAACCCCGTTTTGGCAGTGTTAAGGGACAACTCATTGCTGCTGCACCAGTCAGCCATATCACAAATTAGTTTGGTTGTTGCATTGGATGCACACTCAAGTGATGTCGCTGTTACAATGCAGCTGGTGTCATCAGCATACTGCGCCAGTATACAGTTGTGTCAAGGTAGACTGCAGATCGTTCATATAAATTAAAAACGAAGTGGGACCTAAAATTGAACCTTGTGGTATACCACAGGTTATGTCAATTATTGAAGAATTGTGTGTTTGAATTATATTTGCATTCTCCGCCCTAATACTAACTACAGCCTTCCTATCAAAAAGATACGAAGACAAAAGATCATAAGCCACGACAAATATGCCTAGCGATTGTAATTTCTTATTAATTACATGTACTTTTTCTAAAAGTTAAAGTAATATGTACAAATGTGTCTTTGCCTACATTTAGTTACAGATTTGAAGTCATGGGAAAGAATAATGAATCGCCCTTGTTAAAACTTGCTGAATGGTTGTGTATAACAAATTCTTCACATGCAAGTTTCTTAGGTGAATAATATATACTTTAGGAAAATCAGATGCTAAAAAGTCGTTTGTTTACTAAACCTGGTTACCATTTCAGTATTCCAGTTTTGTAAAATCTAGCCAGTGCGTAGCGTCATCTTTAAAAATAAAATTTCCAGAATTGAATCCTTTCAGGTATCGGACCAGAGTCTAAGATTAAATTTTCAAAAACACCTATGGTGACAAATGGATTAGTGGTAATCTAAAGCGGATGACCATGTAGAGGTGCCACTCTTAGAAACAACAGGTCAATTCAGAAAGCAAAATTAGAAATCACGATACGTCACCTAAAACCTTGGGATGCGTTTAGGCGAGGAAAGACCCCACAAGGCAGTCTTCATGAGCAGGGACAGACTAAGACTACTTACAGCAGTCTTAACTGGCGCACTAATCAAACACTTGTACCGCATGGGGACTCTCCCCTGTGCAGAAACTGTCGAAGAACAGAAGAAACTCCTGTACACTTCCTGGCCGACCACACGGCAGCGGACAGGAGGAGACGCAGTCATTTGGGCTTCAGGAGCTTAAGTAAACTCACACCCGACCAGTTTGTGGACCTCTTTATCCGGGTGTAACCAGATCGAGAATGCTAAAACATCATAGGGGCACAATAGGTCTTTTGGCCAAGTTGCCTTACGGGCTAAACCCGCCCGTAAAAGTCAAGAAAAAAAAGCTAATGTCGTTGTTCTACTAACGTTCCCACTGACATGAAGTATTTCATCAGAGTTGAGATACGTAATAGAATCGTTCATTTCCACCAAATAGCTTCTAATCAGCAATAAAAAGTGCACACACACTTTTTATTGCTGGATTAGTGGTGATCTAAAGCAGATCCCCACGTGGAGGTGCCACTCTTAGAAACAACAGGTCAATTCAGAAAGCAAAATTAGAAATCGCGAGACATTGTAAAACCCTCGGTATCCATCCAGGCGAGGAAAGACCCCACAAGACAGTCGTCATGAGCAGAGAGTGCAGACTAAGACTACTTACGGCAGTCTTAATTTGCGTATTAATCAAACACTTGCACCGCATGGGGCGAGTGGACTCTCCCCTGTGCAGAAACTCTGGAAGAACAGAAGAAACTCCTGTGCGCCTCCTGCCGACTACCCGGCAGCGTACAGGAAGAGACGCACTCATTTGGGCTTTAGGAGTTTAAGTAAACTCACTCCCGACCAGTTTGTGGACCTCTTTATCCGGGTGTAACCAGATCGAGAATGCTAAAACATCATAGGGGCACAATAGGTCTTTTGGCCAAGTTGCCTTACGGGCTAAACCCGCCCGTAAAAGTCAAGAAAAAAAAGCTAATGTCGTTGTTCTACTAACGTTCCCACTGACATGAAGTATTTCATCAGAGTTGAGATACGTAATAGAATCGTTCATTTCCACCAAATAGTTTCTAATCAGCAATAAAAAGTGCACACACACTTTTTATTGCTGGATTAGTGGTGATCTAAAGCAGATCCCCACGTGGAGGTGCCATTCTTAGAAACAACAGGTCAATTCAGAAAGCAAAATTAGAAATCGCGAGACATTGTAAAACCCTCGGTATCCATCCAGGCGAGGAAAGACCCCACAAGACAGTCGTCATGAGCAGAGAGTGCAGACTAAGACTACTTACGGCAGTCTTAATTGGCGTATTAATCAAACACTTGCACCGCATGGGGCGAGTGGACTCTCCCCTGTGCAGAAACTCTGGAAGAACAGAAGAAACTCCTGTGCGCCTCCTGCCGACTACCCGGCAGCGGTCAGGAAGAGACGCACTCAGTTGGGCTTTAGGAGTTTAAGTAAACTCACTCCCGACCAGTTTGTGGACCTCTTTATCCGGGTGTAACCAGATTAAGAAAGCCAAAACATCATAGGGACACAATAGATCTTCTGGCCGAGTTGCCTTACGGGCTAAACCCGCCCGTAAAGGTCAAGAAAAAAAAGCTAATGTCGTTGTTCTACTAACGTTCCCACTGACATGAAGTATTTCATCAGAGTTGATATACGTAATAGAATCGTTCATTTCCACCAAATAATTTCTAATCAGCAATAAAAAGTGTGTGTGCAATTTGAATGATGTATGTTTTCATTGTCAAGTCAAGGTGAAGATTTTACAAACTCTTGACTCAGAAGAGCTCTGAGTTAAGAGTTTGACTCTTCTTGAGCTTGTATATTCTGACTGGATGGAGACTCCCCTCTACTTACAGTAAAATCATTTACAAGTGACCTTCAAAGCTTTCTTGCTATACCATTTGTGCATTCAAAGTTTGTTTGCCACTATTCATGATAAAACTTCATCAAAACTACACGATTCCTTTTTTTTTTCCTTAGAAGACGATTGTGTCAGGATATCATGTCTGCAACAATATAAAATTACGTTAAAGTATAAGTAAAATACAAAGTGTTGGGCTATCTGACAAAAATCGTATGTATAAAATTTTATTCCATATATAAAATAAATGAAGCATCATAACAATTTTTCATGGCTTTCGCACTCACACAGATATTTTCACACATTCCTGTTCATATTTCTTTATGTTAATTGCGGTTTTGTTTTGAATACCTACATAATTTTGCAGCAAATAACTAATTGCAATATCCCAAAATAAGTAATCGGTCTTTGAGCGTGCCGAAATAGCGTTCCGAACTTTATTTTTTTCCAGTGCCGGTGTGCGCGGCTAACCTTTGAGGTTCACTGATTCACATAAACGCCACGGACATTATTCAAGTCAGGAATTGTTTTCATCGGAAGCGAGAGACGTTAATTGCCCCTAACAGCGGTCGAGGTTACTCTATAGGGCTCGTGTGTCTAAATCGATACCGAAGACGGGTCATATATTTATACGTAAATATTACAGAAATGAAAATAATCCAAAAAGCAGCGTAAAATTCCTGGTGCCCCGCCCCGCCGTGATATTATGTAATAAATTATTGGAAGCGGCGAAGTTATTACGTTCAGGGAGTCGCTCTCTTTCGGCTACAGTTCTTCGGCACACTGTTAAAGATAAATTGATGTGCTCCTTTGATATATTGGCCTGTACGAACACATTAATTTAAATATTTCGATGTTCCGATTGATGTCAATATAATACTTTATAAGTTCGTTCTTGTTTTTAAAACTCAAAAGACAAGACTTAATCACCACGAATATGTTAATATATAATATTAGTATTATACCCCAATAGAAAATAAACTAAAAATAAGTAAAACCATATTTGGAAAACGAGAAGGTCTAGTCATATAGTAAAGTAAGGTATGAGTAAAGCCTATCCCTAATCTGCGTACCTAGGCACTCACTTATTCATGGCAATGGGGAAGCAGACACTTTTGCTGCCCTGGAGCTCTTCCAGGGACCAGAACCTGCCGTTGGCATAACATCTGCGGTAGCTAAACAGCAAATCAATGTATGGGCTTATCAGAAAGTGCTCCAACACTGCAACAATTGTCCTGGTTTGGTAAACGCGAAGAAATTCGTTTCATCTAATCATGTCAGAATGAAGGAACTACTTCAATATGACCGTAAACATGTCAAAGTAATAGCTTTGGTCTTTATAAGTTATTTCAACCTCAGAGAGCACGTATACAGAATCAGACTCTCCGAGGAGACTGAACGTCGGCTGTGTTTTGAGGACGAAAGAACATTTAAGCATATCTTCTGCTACTCCACCGCCGCGGCGTGAACCAGGTATGCGATTTTGATGGGGACCTCCTTCAAAAAAGTTCTGAACTACCTTAGGGGCCTGAACTTGTTGAATAAACTTTAAAAACTGGCTGTTAAAACTTAAACACAAATTAAACAACAAGAGTTCGACCTTGCAAAAAGAGATGTGCTTTTAATTTTTTTATATGTTGTTGGCACCTAAACCAATATTAAAAATCCATAAGTTTGCCGCTTTCAAAAACCTGTGCGAATTGCGTAGTACCAAAGTAAATTGCATAATATTTTATAGTTTGCCGGACTCTAATACTCTAATACTCTCTACTGAGATACAGATTTTTAAAGTTGAGCATGTTTTCCAACTCAAAAGAAAGTTGAGTAATATACGTATTTTTTTAAAGAATTACCAAAATTGACTTGATTATAGTATTAATATTCATGTTAGGAATGCGGATAAGGTGGTCGTACCGGTTTTCTTTTTTAAGTATTTTTTTATGTAGTAGGGGAAGCCCCTTGTTCTCCTCAATAACATGGGCTTGGAAGCAACAAAGATATACAAAGAATATAGTCTACAGAAGAGTAGAAAAAATGAAGCTTTCACCCATCAATTCGTTGTTCACTCTCCAGAGGTAGTACTTTTTATATATGTATTTACTGGATATGACACCATATCTGCACCTTTTGCACCACGTTAAACCACGTTTGCTTCCATCCTGTACAAGAATCCGTTTAAAGGTGGCCGCGGTTTTCTTGCAGTCATATTCTAGTCACATATCTATTGCTGGAACAGCTGGGAAGAGGCACTTCGTAGCTCTATATGGAGGTGACGGAAGATACACTGAATAGCCTCAGCTACCAACTATTCGTTACATCGGCAGCCAATACCAGAATTAAACTTGCCCGTTTGCTCCCAGCAGAAGATGCTGCAACTCAGCATACTGAACGTATCACCAAGAGCAAAAGGGAATTACTAAAGTTCTATAGAATGGTGATTGAAATTAGATGATCATGGGCTCACTCCCGTCATCGCTACTATCCTACTATCCTGCTCCTATCCTTCTATTGCGCATGATTTCCGGTGTGCTGTAAATTTTATGGTGACCGATCTTGCCAAAACATGGCAATACAACTTTGAAGCTTCTGTCTATGAAGATGTCTGCCCTATGTTTACTGAAGAACGTGATAGGCTTCACTTGCCCAAAGATAATTAAAAGCACAATATCTTTTGCAAGGCAGATGTTTAATTTGACTGAACTATTAGGGTTATTAAAAATTCTCAGTTTGGTAAAGTCAACTTGAAATTTGAATTTTTCGGAAATTTTTTTTAAACGAATTGCAGATTATTCTGAACAGCCTAGAGTACGTTTTACGAATGTGTAACGCAAAGTTCATATTGCTATTTAAAAACATTCAAGATAGCGCCGCACAGTGGTCTCGAAGACGACAAAACCTTAATCTTTTCAACTTACCCCAATGGAAAATGGCTTTTATTTTCAGTATATAGGATAGTTAGCCACTACATTTCAGTTGCCTTAGACATCGAATTTTTTTTTTTTTATTTCACTATTCTGTTTTGAAGTATACGATTAGAAATGATAACTTTTATGATAATTTTTGTTTGTTTGATTTTTTTTTAATAATAACTGTATCTATGTAATAAATTAATAATTATATGTATATAATAAATGAATATACATATTTTTATATATTTGTGGCATATTATTAAATGACAAATAATTTATTAATAATAATTTATAATTTTTAAAATATGTGCTGAAATAAATATAATTTTAAAAAAGCGTAGTTTTTAAGCGCGGGCGCGCGCAGCCTTATAACCTCTTAAAATACGTAGTATAAACTCCAAAGAGAAGATACTGATGAGTTTCAGCTGCGATAATCTGCGATTTTGGAATAGATGTGCGTGCAAGTACAGATGTCCCAGTAAAGACTGGACCTTTGATCATAGCCTTATTCGTCATTTTAGAAAAAAATATTTTCTATAATAGTTTTATAGAAATTAATGTTGCATAACTTAAAAATATTTCTGACTATACAGACTGTCCCAAAAGTAGGTAACAGTATACCTACCTCACTATTTTAAATAAAACACCCTGTATATTATTCCATTTTTGAATTCTACGATGAAAACTAATAAGACTTTATGCAAGCTACTATATGTCTATCTTTAATAATAACGCTGTTATTTATCTTAAAAGAATGACCCCGATCTGAACCTTCGTCTAAGGAGGCGTAGTTGGCGTTTGTATTTAACATCCATATTTTAAATGCTACAAATGCTCACTTGCAATTAGTCTCATGCGACAACGAACATTTTTATCGATGTAATTGTATACAGCTGTCCCTGATCTTCATCTCCGATTTGCCTTACTTTAACGTAGGCTGAGTGGTAGGTTTTAAATACCTCTTCCCACCTCCTTCCTCTTCCACACGTCTATATTTTTGTTTATGAGAGATTATTCCTCATCCAAAACTCTTTTAACCCATATGAAATATGGTCTCATATAGAATTTTATTTAATTATTCTATATAAATTGCATACATTTTCTAAGTAGACGAAAAAGTATATAAATTAAAACAAATTCAAAGTTAGACTTTTGGGATATTCTGTATAGCGAAAAGCATTTCTGGATTGGCTAACATTAACACAAAATACATTCTACAAAACTTTTATGAAAACGATTTTTTTTTTAAAGTGAAAAATATAGCTATAATCAAAGACTTAAGTCCTCGGTGGGGCACTTGTGTACCACCTATTAATTTAAAGTCGGGTATCGTTTCACTCAGTTGCAGTGCACGTAGTTTTGGACGAAATTTCCGATACCATCTATCGGGATTTACCGGGAACATAAGTGTCAAAATATGATATATGTACGTCAATACATTTGAAATATCTATCTAAATGCATAAAATGCGTTCCAACAAACACCTGGATGCTGTTTGCATTGCTTATAGGTCTATTGTTTTCTATAATATGTCATACAAATAAAAATACCTGTAGTTCACTTGCTTTAGGTGTTAAGAGCTATCGAGATTTTCTAAGAAATCTATACCTTTCTTGTTAAGGCATGACTCGAGTCGGGAATTCCCGATACTACCCGATCCGATTTGACAGGTATAGACATATGTCAGTAAATGCGAAACATTAACTAGTTTCCTTTGTCATTTATTGTCAGTGCAAAAATGGAAGAATTTAAAATAAAGCACGACCGTTTGGTTGAATTAGTTTTATTATACAATCATGACATTGATAAGTGTATTAATCACATGAAACTCCACCACCATTTGACGCCACCATATTTGGCAAAACTACGGGGGTATTTAACGAAGACTTTCCTACCGCGTTTCACCGCTAAGTGGAATAAATCAAGTAGAAATAAAAGGAACAAGGAACTTTTTGTCAAAACATTCATTGTGGCTAGAAAATGAATGTTCAATTACGGTTGATTCCTTAGATGTGGATGTTAATGTGCCTACTACCTCTACATTTGGTCGACCATTAAAACCATTCGAAGAATGTTCTCTACGAAGCCAACAGAGAAAAATTAAGCGATTACGAGAGGAATACCCAGAAAGCCTTATTACGTCTACTGCCAGTAAAATTCAACGCGTTGATCAGAAAAGGAAAATACATGGGTTCAGCACAGAAAAGGCATTGGCTCTGATACTTGATGCATCCTTATGTAAATATCAATATGGTGTATTAAGAAAGTCTGCAAAGGAGCTAGGCTATGATATACCTATTCCCATCATATAAGCGGGTATTAAATGTCAAGAAGAAATGTTATCCTCAAAATATAGAAGTAACCGAAAGTTGTGCCACGACAAGCCTGCAAGGATTGCTCGACCATACTTCTGAAAGAATTATTTTAGCCGAAGCTGAAAAGAAAATAGAGGATATCGAGACAGACCTAACACTGATATCCAAATGGGGATGTGATGGGTCTTCTGGTCATAGTCAATATAAACAAACTTTTATTGACCAAAATGTGACAGACGCAAATATGTTTCTGACGTCAATTGTTCCCCTCCAATTAGTAAACCCCAATAACCGGAACCTAATATATTGGCAAAATCCAAGACCGACTTCTACGAGATTTTGCAGACCTCTAAAGTTTGAATTTGAAAAAGAGACACCAGAATCAATACGAAAAGAGGTTGATAGAGTAGAAAGGGAAATTGCAGCTTTAAAGATGTCAAAGGTGATTGTCAATAAAAAAACTATAAATATTCAACACCAACTACTCCTTACAATGATAGACGGAAAAGTGGCACAGGCTGTCACAAATACATCATCCATGGCAGTCTGTTGCATATGCAAAGGAAAACCATCGGAAATGAATAATCTGGAACTTCTTAAAACTAAAGCTGAGTCCGATGAAGCAATGAAATTGGGAATGTCTCCGTTGCATGCACGCATTAAATTTATGGAGTGCATTTTGCACATTGCTTATAATCAGTCATTTGAAGCATGGAGGGTGAATGAAAATACGAAAAAGGAAAAGGAAGAGAAAAAGAAAGATATTCAGGAAAAATTTAAAAGAACTTTGGGTCTCCACATCGATATCGTAAAGCAAGGCCACGGAACCACGAACGACGGAAATACTTCGCGTAGATTTTTTCAAGATCCTAAACTTACGGCTAAAATTACTGGAGTCGATTTTGGATTAATCTATAGATTTGGGGTCATCTTGGATACGATCAATAGCGGAGCTGACATTGATCCAACAAAGTTTGACAACTACTGCCGTGATACAGCCCACTTATTTGTACAACTTTATCAATGGTACAATATGCCTAATACCGTACATAAAATTCTCTGGCATGGAGGCAAAATCATTTCGGTTGCTGTTTTGCCAATAGGGATGTTGTCGGAAGAGGCCCAAGAAGCCCGGAATAAGGACTACAGACGTTATCGATTAGCCCATTCTCGTAAAAATAATCGAATAGCTACTAACGAGGATGTATGCCACATGCTTCTTGCTAGTTCCGACCCTTATATCAACAAATTTAGAAGTGCACCTAAAACTGAATTAAAAACCAGCTTCAACGATGATGTAAAAAAAACTGTTGTTCTCTATTTCTTAATGTTCCTTTACAAATTTTGAAGTTATTTTGGATTCTTTTATATTAATTCTTATACAAAATAATTACATTAAAGTTGTTTTGCGTCATTTTTAGTTTTTGTTTTGAACAATTTTGTACAATTGGGGTATTGTCGCATTTGGGTCGGTTTGAAACTGGACCTGATCTTTGAACATAGCCTTATTCTTCATTTTAGAAAAAATATTTGATATAATAATTTTATAGAAATCAATGTTGCATAACTTAAAAATATTTTTGACTATACGGACTGTCCCAAAAGTAGGTAAAAGCATACCTACTCCACTATTTTAAATAAAACACCCTGTATATTATTCCATTTTTGAATTCTACGATAAAAACCAATAAGACTTTATACAAACTACTATATGTCTATCTTTAATAATAACGCTGTTATTTACCTTACAAAAATGACCCCGATCTGAACCTTCGTCTAAGGAGGCGTAGTTGGCGTTTGTATTTAACATCCATATTTTAAATGCTACAAATGCTCACTTGCAATTAGTCTCATGCGACAACGAACATTTTTATCGATGTAATTGTATACAGCTGTCCCTGATCTTCATCCCCGATTTGCCTTCCTTTAACGTAGGGTGAGTGGTAGGTTTTAAATACCTCTTCCCACCGCCCTCTTCCTCACTTTTATATTAATGTTTTTTTTAAATTATAATATTTACATTAAAGTTGTTTTGCGTCATTTTTAGTTTTTCTACTGAAAAATTTAGTACAATTGGGGTTTTGTCGCGTTTGGGTCGATTTGAAACCACTGTGCGCCGTAATGCAGATCTTTTCATGCTAATGTGAACTTATTTATTCATTATTGTAGTCCATTTAGAATATTCAGAAAAGTGTTTGCTCACAACTTCAAAATTGCAGATCAAATCATCTCGATGCTAGAAGAATGTGCCTTGAGTTATTGATAATTCTCTGTAATTAGAAATAAAAAATATTTAGTGACAAATTATCCAGGTTGTGTTAGGATATACATAATTACTCTACTCCTATTTAATATATGGAGAACCCTTAGGTATATTTCGTTGGTATTGTAAAGATACCAGTAAAAATTCTGACACGCTAGCTATCTATTTATCTGCCTCTACTACACAAAAGGCAATTATTCTCAGAGTCATTTTAAAATATAGTCTACCTAAATTGCTCATTTAAAACAATATGTATTTTACCGAGAATCTTGGGGATTAACCGGCATCGCTTGGTTCGAAGCTATTAAACGACAGTTTACGATGCCCGATAAGCGAACCATAGGCGCCGGTAGCCGAAAAAAAATTAACAGACACTGGTAGGTCAATTGAAAAATCACTGTTACCGTTCATTATCTGAAAATCTGAAGTCGATAAATCGCCTCTCCCGGACGTACAGATTGAATTAACGCTTTTCTCTCCCGCTTCGCCAGCTCCTCCTAACAAAACGGCCAAAAACATTTTAGTACTTAATTAGTGTCCGCCGAGGTCGAGAGCGAATTTTCTGGATCGCCTGTAGTTCTCCAATAATAAAAAGGAAAGAAATTTGGGCGGTTTGTTTGGAATTTTTACACTCTAACACCGCAATTAATCGTTTCCAGAAACCTTCAGCATGCCCCGCTGTAAGGCATTTCTCATGTCTGTTAAGTCTACGAGACCGGAATCGAAAGAAACAAAAACAAGTAGGCTGCTCAATGTTTAGTTTGTTGGGAATATTTGTAATTTGTCACTTAGTGCAGGATATACCGTTCTCGTATGTTGGATAGTCTGTATAATGTACATTCCTTTACACAATTTTTAATAATTTCTTAATTGCTTGTTTTAATCATTTAGAATCATTTACAAGTTAATTAATCTATCTCGCTCATTTCAAAAATATAAAAAATGTTCCATGATCTAACAGTAAGGATTATAGCCTATTCCCAGTTTATCTCAATAAATAAATGTTGTTACTTTTGTATGTTACATAATGATGGTTGGTCTACTTTTTAGCGCATAAAAAAAATATTTTGTAATATAATTTTATAGAATGCAATGTGACATACACAGAAAAGAACTAAGTAATAAAAATAGTGATAGCAAAAATAATATAATAATCTAGAATAAACAAAATATAGGCATACATAAATGAAAACATCGTTGCCGTTTTAAACTATGTTTTATTTTATTATTTTGCTTTTATCTAAAATATGGGTAACCAAAGCAAAGGCAACCATGCTACCTTAAATAAAATAATTGCATCAGCCTTATTTTAATTTAATATTAAATAGCAGTGTTTGCAATTAAAGGTAGACATACCTTAGAATAGTTTGCACAGTCATCCTATTTTTTGCATCAAATTCGAAAATAGAAAAATATATAGAATATTCATTGAAAATAGCAGAGCAAATATGCTTCTATCGGTTTAATCAAGCATATTTCTAAGTTATGCAACACTGAATTTCATAAAACCCCTGTAGAGATTTCTTCTTTTTTTTCAAAATAAAAAATGCTGAAACTCTTGCACATCGCTTAAACATGATTCTTTAATTGTTTTGAGTTTTATTATATTGTATTTTAAATTTTCCAATTGTAAATCACAAGCATACTTTTTTTCTTTTTGGTGCCTAATTGTAAATACTAATACTTCGTGAAAAAGCATAGAAGTATTGTAATTTACATTCTTATACAGTAAGTACTACTCACTTACAAATATCTTTGTTTTAAAATACAAAAGAATAATATTCACTTAAAGAAATATTTCTTTAAACAATATTGCTTTTAAACAAAAAAAGTTGTCCCTGTATTTTAAGGAATTGTCTTAACCATTGTCTGTCGGAGAAAAGTATAAAAACCATTACATTTATAAGAATGTACAAAATAATTGATTGTACTTGTTCTTTTTAGGCTTTCATTTAAAGGGAATTAGTATGAACACCAGTTTCTTTGACAAGATTAGGCTGTAACGGATTTATCAATTTCAAACCTACGTCAATACTAATAATTAATATAGTGCTAGGTAAGTTGACTTACAAATTTTTTTTCTATTTTTTCTACAGAATATGTTAAAACTAAAGAAATGAGATATACATTCGAGATTTGGTGAAATATAAACAGGAACTAATTTGTAATGCTTTTTTGCATTGATTTTCCCCTAAATAAATATTTTGGAATTGTAGGTACAGGTAAGAATTCTAGTCCGATAATACGTTAGTTGTGTTCTGTAGGTATCGCAGGTTTGTTTAGAAAGCCCTTTCTACCTTCACCGTACTGAAGCACATTTTTTCCTTGAACAAGTCTTTTAGTCTATTAAAACTGGTCAAAGAGCTTTATTAGGGCCTCTAATATGTCTAATATGTTTATTAGTTTTATGAATTCCTTTTTATAACTGAAGAGGATGCACTATGACAGAGCTTATGATTTATTGTGGGAATCACAATATCAGCAAAGATAATGAAAGGGGGAAGGAGGAAATAAGCACTAGAATTGTACTAGACTTTTGTTTACCAGGCGTCATTAGCATCACTCCGAGCGCTAATCCACTTTCATCGCTATTGCGTGGCAATCTTTATCCCTCATAGTCCACTTAGAATTCAAGAGTCTAGCTGTGCGCCCTCTGGGGATACACTCCAAATTCTCAACCCATTAGAGCACCGCGGCGTAAGCCGATAATGCAGTCACTGACAAGTTCCGTCAACTCCTGGATTGTCAATTTAACTAGATAGCTCGTGAAACCGAATACACACGACTGTGTATATAGTAATTCGCGGAATATAAAAGAAAACATCAAAAGTATAATGCCAAATCAAATCGTATGGTGAGTTGACGGTTGTGTTCACAAGCGGGCGCAGATCTAGACTCTGGGAATCTCAATGTGGAAATAATGTTTGCGTTGCCATAGCGATGAAAGTGTGTTTGTACTCGAGGTGACACTTGGTAGGCATGGCTTTTACTGAAATGGTGATTCCTATAATAAACCATAAGCTTGGGTGGTATTCTTTTCGGTTAATTGTTTAAGCATTTTATCTTTAGTATCCTATTCATAAAGAAACTAACCGAAACTGAGAAAATAACGAATTATTTGAACCCACTTATTTAAAATTAATTAAATGTAAACTTCTTTGGATGTTATTCATCTTATAATTCTTGTGTAATGTTGCGTAATGTTTCTGGATAAATAGAAAATGTGAAATGCATATTTGACGTTCAAAGATGAAATGTACATGCATACATATGTATGTTTTCCTTGTACCCTATCACATACAGGTACATAAACGGCAATATAGATAATTTCCAGAATTCTTTATTATACATTATGTCTTCTTTCTTCCATTTATTAACACTTCACACGAGATAAATGGATAAAAAAAGATATTTTGAAAATCAATTTATTTGCTGCTTAATATAATAATAAATTTTAAAATAAACGTATTCGTTAATAAAACGTTTCAATAATCACATCACTGCTGGCGATTTTTTGGTATGGTGTATGGGTACGTTTAAAAATGGAAAGCATTAAGTTATAATTCATATTCATCGCATAATTTCTTTTTCCATACATTAAGATAACCCAATACACACACGTAGACTTGAACTTCCAAAAATAACGTGAGAACTAAGATTGCTGTTTGGCAATACCCAATAGATTTAAACAGCTTGTAAATCAATAGGGAGTGATTTTATTTTTTCGTCTCTCCGATATGTACTGATTGCATGTGCATGGATAACCAATCTCCCGTGAACGATGATGCCGTACCCTACAAAAATCGATTTAGAACACGGTCACCTGTTCATGACTCGCCTAGAATTCTCAATACTACGTATGGGAGATTAAAAATCGCGTAGGCGATCATGTCGTAATCTGAGTAGTAAAATTACCGTCAGATTTATATCCCATATTAGTTTTTTTTTTATCTGCAAATATCTATCAGAGACATAATTCATGTCGGCGTTGCCCTAGTTAATTACTTGTCAACTGTTGTATTCTTGATAATTCATTTCGATGTAGTCGATGGACTTTAATGTTAACTCCAGATATTTATCGAAATTGAATTTCAGAGTAGAATAGCAAAGGAAAGATACGGATAGGTTGTCTCTTTTAAAGCGTCTGATGACCTTCGATGGTCAACTAACTACACTTTCTCGAAACAGGACGATTATTATTATGTCTAAACCATAGACTAATATATGAGCATACGTTCTGATAGTCCATTAAAAAATGGAACTGCTAATGCGCAAGGAACATACAAAGTGCATCCAAAAATTTGAAAATGCACAAATAACAACATACAGTACAATCCCGATTAACCGAATCGCGATTATCTGAAATCCAGTTTATCCGAAACAAACTATCTAAAAACAAAAATCCCGATTAACCGAAAAAATTCGCATTATACGAAACGCCTCTGGGATTCACATGCTAGGTGGTTCCCCTCGGGGTTTCACGGCAATACGACGGTCTAAAATGTGAATAGTTTTGGTTAGCCGACAGAGTGTTACAAGTACATATGTATTAACGTCTGTTATTATCGCAAAAAGAGTAGTTTTATTCTCAAATATTTTACAAAATGCAGTGTCAGAGCAATAAACGTAAACGCGTTGTTATCAGCTTGCAGGCAAAACTTAAAGCGGTTCGACGATTAGATAATGGTGAATTGCTTAAAAATATAGCAAAGGATTTAGGCGTAGGCGTGAGTACGGTTGCAGAATGGAGAAAAAATCGCGAAAAACTTGAAAAATGGTGTAGTGTTTTGTCATCGCCGACCCCGGCACGAAAAAGTATGAAAAGAGGTGAATACGAAGAAGTGGATGATTCTTTATTTTTATGGTTTACACAGAATCGAGAACGTGGAATACCAATTTCGGGGACCATTTTAAAACAAAAAGGAGTGAGTTTAAGCGAAGAATTGCCGGTCATTGAAGCGCCTGAAAGTTTTTCTGCAAGTGATGTATGGCTAGACCGATGGAAAAAAAGACATGGTGTACGTAAACTGAAAGTTTGTGGAGAAAAGTTGTCTGCCGATGTATCTGCCGCAAAAAATTTTGCAGAGAATTTTATGGAGCTTATGAAAGAAAATGATTTACAACCAGACCAGATCTATAATTGCGACGAAACCGGCTTGAACTACAAAATCTTGCCCTCAAGTACCTTAGCTTCAAAAACGGAAGCTGGAGCACCTGGTTACAAACGTAGCAAAGAATGTATCACTGTTCTTGCATGCGCTAATGCTTCTGGGAGACACAAACTTCCATTATTATGTATCGGTAAATCAGCAAAACCACGAGCCTTCAAGATTATTCGTCCCAATGCTTTACCTGTTTTGTATAAAAATCAAAAAAGAGGCTGGATGAATGCAAATCTATTTAAAAATTGGTTTTTTGAAGATTTCGTACCAAAAGTAGAGTCTTCTTTAAAAGAGCACGGATACCCCAGAAAATATGTTTTGTTACTAGACAATGCTCCCACTCACCCAAGTGCGGAGCAACTTCAAAGTGGGGAAATAAAAGCAATGTTTTTGCCTCCTGCTGTAACTTCTCTCATTCAGCCCATGGACCAGGGTGTGCTGGAAAATTTAAAACGAAATTACAGGCGTTTGCTATTGGAGCATATTTTGGAAGAAGTAGATGAGGGTGCCAATCTCACTGAATGGCTAAAGAAGTTAAACTTGAAAAATGTTGTATATTGGATAGCTTCAGCTTGGAATCAAGTAAAAGGTAGAACCCTGGAAAAATCTTGGTCAAAACTGATTCAACACGAGGAGGGACGTATCACAGAAGCAGAGTCCGACCATGAAGAAAGTTTACAGCAAATTTTCACGAAAATACCAGGATGTGAAAATGTTACGGAAACAGAAGTTAATGAATGGTTAAACAGTGATAATGTAGAAGATGAAATGACTGACCAAGAATTAATTGAAAGTGTTCGCAAAAAATGCTAATGAAATAAGCAGTGATGACGATGACGAAGTAGAATGCACTGACAATATTCCAGTAAAAATGTCACATTCAGAAGGACTAAGAAGCCTTGGAGAAAGCGTTAACTTATGTAGAACAACAAGAAAATGCAACTGCCGCGGATGTTCTTTTAATAAAACGTTGGAGAGACATTTCGGCCAAAAATAGAAGTAGTGTTAAACGAGTGCAGTTAAAAATTACCTCATTTTTAAACAGTAAAGTGTAGAATGGGATATATATTTTATATTTTACGTTGCATTTAACATGGCTTTTATGAATGTACATATGTACATATTTAGGCATTTATGTACATACTATATTAAAAAAAATTAAGTAATAAAAATTAAACAAATTATTTGTTGATGTTATTTTTAAATTAATACATAAATTCAAGTAAAATATTTCATAAATGTTTTTAAGTCGATCTAATGATATACGCATCCTAAACTCCTATTCAAAAAAGAATCGGATTAACCAAAATTTCGATTATCCGAAATCACTTTGGTCCACATTATTTCGGATAATCGAGATTGTAGTGTAATTAATGGTTTTGAGGAAAATGGAAAATTTTTTACGACACAATAATTGTTTCTACCATAATCTTGAAAAAGTTTTGAAGTTTGATGTTTGTTCAGTCTTGGATATGGGATGTAATTCCCTAAATGATAGTTGAAAGTTTGATATCTGACATAAGGAACTCTTTGTCACTAATCTCTATCTAAAAACGATGAGCTGCAATAGTACAGTGCAATTCCATTGTTCTGTTAAATACATTCGAAATTATAATGAAGTTTATTTGAAAAAAAAAAAATGAATTTAACTGAGAAAAAGTTCTAACAAGAAATTTTCATCTAAAATTCTAAAATTTTTATCACATGTAAGCTTCTTTAATCAGTTTCACAAAAGGACATAATTCATTTTTCAAACCATCTATATGCGCGATAATTTATCAAAAATCATGCTATTCGAACTCACGGCAGTTATAATCTCTATATTTTCTCTTAAATGCATTTCATAGGCGGTGTACTTTTAAAAGAAAATAAGTACAGAAGTGCCGATAAACGTTTATGGTACAACAAACTCGACCAAGGCGATTTTAACTTCTACCGCAGCGCTTCTTTGAAGAGACAGTCAAACACCGACATTACACCGGACACGTTCATACCAACCGCAAAACCACCTAACACATTTTACATGTGAAAACACATGCACTCTTCAATCTGGTTAATTGGTACTAAATATGTACTAGGTCTAAGTACCATTGCTGCGACAAAGAGGCTACACACATGCTTACAGCCTACAGACTAGGGTGTACATATACCAGAGATTTTTAGTAAGCAGATAGAATCTGCTAGTAATATATATATATAAGATTAATTTAAATTAAATTCGCTAACTGGGGGACACAAAGAAGGGGGCGCCTGATAAGTATATAGATGCGTAAGCTTTATCAGACTTCAAACAAATTCTAAACAGGTTCCATTTGTTTTTTCTTTAACCTGGTAGCTCTTACGAAAACAAAAACCAATTACAACAACTTAGTATTAGTGCGTTCAAAATAAAAAGAATCATTAAGCTGTATAGTATTTAGTTCTAATTTAAAGTTAAGAAAAAGTAATTTTTCTAATTGATTTTATCGTTAGATTTGATTTCACCACTATAGGCGATTCACTATTTCTTATACAAGAAACCCAACACATTTCTATCTATGTACTTGTTTTAATGACGTTCTACCCGAATTGTCATGTAATTTGGCATTTTTTGTGAAGCTTATAGGTAAATCTAAAATGGAGTTCTATTTCTATTTCTCTATTCTTCTATTTTTTTTTTTTTAGGTTTAGATTTACAATGAGAGAATGAACGAAAAGGTATGAGTGGAACACTCCACGTCAGCTCTTCTAAATAGACCACTTCCTGTCAGTTACGCAATGAATCGGTGTAAATATCTTAAGGCAATGAAAAGGTATGAACAATATTTTCATTCTAATCATAAGTATGTACCAAGTTTCTGTAACATAATCTTGTTAAAAAAAATAAAAAGGACTTTCGCTATCCTCGAAAAATTACTTTGGGCATTTTTAGTGCTAAGAAAAGTATGAGATCAACATCATTAGATGTAGAATTGATTATAGTTGAAGAAAGAAGTACCTACATATACACTCCGCCAAAAAAGTATCGCATAAACTAAAAAAGGGCATTTATGAACCAAGATATTTTTATACGTTTAAAAAAGTTTGCCTCGTGTATGTGAACTATAAAAACACTAACAAAATAATGGAACTTAGCGTTTTTACTTTATTTTTTTCCTAAAAGAACACATTTAGAAAAATGCATATGAGTAAGGTTTGCTCAGTTGTTTATTGAAAGTCTTCCTATACGGACAAATTTTAAAGTGCGAAGTCAGAGTTCTGTACCAACGCTTTTAAAACTAAAATGAGCAATTTAACTTCAGAACAAGTGGCTGCTATAGTTGCTTTAATCGAAGATGGACGATCTCAAGCATACGTTGCGAATTTGACGAACATCAATCAGTCAAGTGTTTCTAGAGCCGTAGCCAGATATAGGGAAACA
The DNA here is from genome assembly GCA_949128085.1 of Cetonia aurata. NCBI lineage: Eukaryota > Metazoa > Arthropoda > Insecta > Coleoptera > Scarabaeidae > Cetonia > Cetonia aurata. The sequence goes on along the minus strand of OX421886.1, from coordinate 17,746,034 downwards.
GGCATTTACAGTAGAAGACCTGTACCAGGTCGTCCAAGATGTTCTACTCGCCAAGATTACCGCTATTTACTACTACAAGCATTACGTCGAAGACATGTAACTGCGAGACAATTGCAGAACGACTTGGCTAGAGTCAGAAATACTCGTGTGAGTACTCAAATTATTCGGAATAGGTTACGACAGAGTGGATTAAGAGCTAGAGTAGCTGTAACAGCCCCTCGTCTCACTAAGAACCACCGAGTGGCTCGCTTAAGTTTGCCAGAGAACATGTAAATTGGAACATTAATGACTGGGCCAATATACTCTTCACAGATGAGTCAAGATTTGGTCTTTACACCTCAGATAGGCGTATCTCAGTGTACAGACGAGACAGTGAGCGCTATTCGCAGTGTAATATCAGACCTAGACCTAATTTCGCTGGTGGCTCTATTATGGTTTCGGGAGGCATCTGTTTAACAGGTCGTACAGAGTTAGTACCAGTAGACAGAGGTACACTGACTGCCCACAGGTATATAACGGACATTTTAGAAGAACATGTAGTACCATATGCGCCAATTATAGGAAACGAATTCATGTTAATGCACGATAATGCACGACCGCATGTTGCAATAATCGTCCAGGAATACCTTAACGATGTTGGTATTCCAGTTTTAGATTGGCCTGCGGTAAGTCCGGACATGAACCCTATCGAGCACGTGTGGGACCTCCTTCACAGACGGATACGAACCCAAAATGTTGCCCCAGCGGACCTGCATGGACTAGCAAATGCTCTCCGTGACGAGTGGGAGAATTTGGATCAGGCTTATATACGGAGGTTAATCGAATCTCTGCCAAACCGTATGCGAGCGGTCATAAGAGCCAGAGGTGGCAATACTCAGTATTAAAAGCTACTGTTATGACATTTTTCTTTCCAAAATTATAATTTCTTGTTTTAATAAAAATCTCAAGTATGAGTTCTTGTTTTTATTTGGCCTGTATTTTATTTAAACAATCAAAGGAATTATATCTTAGAGCGCATTAAAGTATATTTACAACTTTATGCTACAAACAAAGATTATGCGATACATTTATGATTCAAAACTAAATTATGCGATACTTTTTTGGCGGAGTGTATAAAATAGAAGTCGGTTTTATTTCCAACAGAAATTTGTCTACCCTTGTTTTGCGAGCCAAGCATTCTCGTGCGATGATTGGTAGCTATAACAGCCTAAACTCCGATACTACATAATAATTAGCAATATATGGAAAAGGCAGTGACCAAATTGATTAATGTTTGATTTTTACATAGGGTTAAATTGCTTCACTTTGGGGAGCACCCCATCTAGGGGAAGGAATTGCGCGAATTTTCCTTAATCATGATTAGGAGAATAAGCATCAATTGCTTAGTGTTTATCTACCCCATAAAAAAAATAAAGTGTTTAAGCTGACCCTGTGGTGGCTGAGTGCCTTAAGGCCCTTAAGATGTCGACTACTACAGGTCCCAAGGGTACGAATCTCATTCCGGACACTTGTGATGAGCAGATTTTTCAGGGGTCGCGATAATAATTAGGAGAAAGATTTGGCCCTATGAAGTGTATGACAAACATTTGCATAAATGCTCAGGCTTTATCAAAACTCCTATTAAAAAAATATACTGGATCAAGGGCACTAAAGTGAGACAGATTCAGATTTCAAATAAAACTATAAAAAAATGGTAAGAGAGTAGGTATACAAACATTTCCTGGGATTCAAATTGCTCGATTTTGGGATACAACTACATCTAAAGAGTTGCATGATCTTTTTTTTTTTTGTCGTGGAAATAATTTGAAGTTGGCATATCACATAGCCTTTACAGTGGGGCAAAGTATTTTTGAAAAAAAAAATAACTGGAAGCCAGAAATCTGATGGCTCACGTATTTTTGATAATTTTTTTTTTTATTATTTAACAAAGTCTAATTTTTTTACCCATAGGGCAAAAATGGCATATTGGTCCTACGATAGGCTATTTGGGAAAACTCGCGGTCTACAGCAAAAGATATATTTGGTACATCAGGTCGTTATATGGCGTATGGTCAGCTATGCTTCCATAGTATAGTGGCGAAACTAAAAGAAAAAACAGCATAGGGTAAACTGCAAAAACTATAGAGAATTGCCTGCTTGGAAATTACAGAGGCCATGCGCACCTGCCCAACAGCAGCTATGGAGGTGAACTAACCATCACCGTTCTGTAGTGCGGCTGGCTATAGTATGTGTGGATAATAATGGGCCAGGGCATTATCAAATTGAAGGTAACGAGGTAGCTGACCAACTGGCCAAACGATGGGCTAGTACCCACTTCTATGGAGCAGAACCAGCCCTTCCCATTTCGAAAACCCAGATTAACTCCAACAATGAGAGCACGAGAAAGCAATTTACCTCTGGAGTCAAACCTCTGTACAGCTTGTAGCTAAAAGGTTAGCACATGATTTGCATCGTCCTTGGGATAATGTAAATTTATCCTTCAAATTATCTTTTAAAGAAGACCAAATATATGTTTGTGAGGTTCATAGTTATTTCCAAAATAAAATAAACATAGTGCAAACTATTGGAGAGGGCTGCATCCCGATATCGAATAATTCAGCTGATAAAAGGTTAGACTGTTTTTATACCAAAGTGCTTTTCTTAGTAGATGAGCTTATATGCATTCCTTTTGATTTTCATGCAATAATTTGCTGAACCATGAGGGAAAAAGGGTGTTCGAATTATCATAGTACTATTATTACTTTATTCTTATTTCGTCTTTTGAAAGCAAGTTAAATTTAACCGTTTATCACCTAATCTACACGTAAATATAAACATAAATATCTATATACAGAAGATATTGTGTTTCAAACGTCCGTAACCAAAAATATCAGGACAGTTCGAAACGATCCCAGTCGTATATCACCGCCGCTTTGGAAGAAGAAAAACCTTACCCGTTGAAAGTTGTTAATAAATAACTTCTCTCATGATATCTATACGAGAAGAAATTCGTGAAATGAGAATCCCCGTAATAAATTTATATTTCCACAGCAAGGTAAACGTGAACGAACTCACTCCCCGCTTTGACAACTTAATATTGCCCAAAATAAAAAAATGTTGAATTTATGTGTCCGAGGACTATATTAAATTATTATTAAATATCCCAGTACTCAACGCGAAACACTATCTTCGTTACCGTGATTGTCCGCTGTAAAGTTGACATTTACGAATGCTAAATGAAGTGATGGGTGAAACGTTGAAAACTTGGTAGTCGGGTATTATCTTATTTATGGAGTTTCATGTTTCTTCGGAATTTAAGCAAATTGTAGCTATCTTGAAGGAATTATTATCTGAAGGAGTTTTATATTAGAGAATATAATTGAAGAGAGATACCTACTATTAATTCTGCTAATCATTGCTGCTATTGCAACTATTTCATAAAAAAAATTACAAAATTTCTATGTAATTATAAGTTCTGGATTCATCTCAAAATTTGTGATATAAGAAAAGTATTACGATCTGGCATTTTTGGACTTGGAGAGAGCTTTCAAGAGTGTCCAACTAACAATGTAGAAAGGATTAAAGCGTTAAAATATTAGCCAAGATCTTTTAAAGAGTGTATCTATAGTATAAACTAATAATGACAATTATGGAAGAAGGAGAGAATCAGAAAGATACTTGAGCATATACTACAGACCTGTGATAGCGTAGGGATGTGAGTTGTGGGTACTGACATAGAGACAGAAGAATAAAATAGAGGCTGCGTTAATGAAATATTTAAGACGTGTCAGCCGAGTTATGAAATTGGACAGAATGATATGGGCAAATATGAGGAAAGAGCGAAACATAATCTGAACACTAGAATTTATAGAACAAATTATTTGGTGAGGTCACGTATGACGTGTTGAATAAACACGACCAGCCAAAAGAATTTGGGAGACGAAAATTATGAAAAACTGGAAAAGGGAAAAACCAATCAGAAACATGTCCTCTACACTCATGGTAAAAACAATGACTATTAACAATGAAGAATTTTATTATTGTGACACATAAAATTTGCTCTTGTTATTACATTTTCAAAGATATAATTTTGGTTTTTGAATATGGCGTCATTAGCTAGTCAAAAATATTTAAACTAAATAAATTGAGAAAACCTGTAATGCAGTCTAAGATATTGATTTCCTAAATTGAATAGTTCAGTTTCTTAAAGAAATCCCAGCTTGTTTTGTTAACCTTTTGCAAATATCACACATTTCGCTTAATTTTGAGGATACCTTACTATTATAATTGTAGTTTTTCTTTAAATATTCGAATATAATAATCCGTTCCCTAAAACAACCATTGGTATTACCAGGAAAATAAAGCCTCTCATTCATAGACGAATTATTTAGAGATAACAATAAATTTATAAGAATTCCTTCACTTAATAGTCACCACCCGATACCAGAGCATGAGAATATCGACCATATACAATAAATAAGTCAACAATAAATAAAAGTACTTTATCACGAGCGAACAAATCAAACGTTTTAAATGTTTATCTGCCTCAGAGAAAAATTCTGTACGCTATGGAATTCGGTGTCTGTCGTGGGTTCATCGAGATATAGCCACAATAGACCAATGTTTTACATGAAACCTAAGGAGATTGTCGGCAATCGATTTATCTAATTTCTTCATTTATTCCTGAATCGGAAACATACCACGTCCATTAACAAATCAGAGGAAAAAGAGTACATCAATAACGGTCCAGTGTAGCCAGATACTAATATCGAGAATATCGCTTTGGATATCTAGGTGATATTTCTTCACGCGGTTGCCTCCGCAGTATCAATTTGTTTCCACTAAATAATAACATCTGTTTGGATAGAGTCAGATAGCACAATCAAGGTGTAGCGATATTCCAGATGTTCGTTTCAATTTTGTATCTTATTGCCACCAAAATTAACAGCACTAGTTGAAGCGTTCGAGCAAGGTCGCTCTGACCCGTTTTGGGGAATGTAATATGGGTGGAAGAATGGATTAAGATCGATGAAGACGGGAAACCAGGTCGTGAGTCTGTTTAAGGGTCCTGTATAATTATTCACTATATTTATTTATTTGTACCGATTTGATTTACAAGTGCGTATAGACGTATTGCGTGTTGTAAACAGTACAAATCCGTGATGATATTTCATATTAACGACTTTCAACATATGTACGTATTTATGTACTTGCAATGTATCCATCAATTTATAGAACTGTATAAGCAGACATAAAAGCATTATGCAGGCTGATTAATGTCTTAGCCTTTCAATTCGAAAAAAATACTTGTCATAACTTTTCAAAAGATGGCTTTGATCATTGTAGCCTTTAAACTTTTAACATTATGGTGGAATAATCATTTGTAATTGTTTATCTATATATATAATTAGTTCTTGTCGTAGAATAATCTCTTTTGCTTCCTAACCCAAAAAAAAAAAAAAAAACAGAGAAACACCAACGAAATATAAAAGCATCAAAGGAAAGACTTCAGTTTTCAGAATTACTAAGAAGAGCGAAAATATGGAAAACCTATATCGTTTAAACATTAATAACGTCCAGGTCCTTTCCACAAAAAAATAATAACTTTAGCGAACAGGCGAAATGTTGGATGTTATAGTCCAAACCACATGTAGTGCCTGATCCTTTAGTTATTCCGAGCCATGGAACACCTTTCTCTAAATCTAAAACCATCCAGAAATATACAGCGGAGTAGCATAGTTTGAGATTGCGTATGCACCCTAGTATGATCGTGAAAGGAAATGAGGCGGCAGGTGAACTAGCTCGACAGAGACCATCAAGGCTTTGCACTGAAGCTTTCTTACTCTAGTATTACCTAATCGCGTGTAATAAAGAACATCAAAATACAATAAGTCTAGAAAGTGGTGGACGAATTCAACATCAAAATACAATAAGTCTAGAAAGTGGTGGACGAATTCACTAGCACTAGTAGTTCTCAAAGGACAAAGATCTAAATCTGCAAAGAACCTACAGGGTAAACTCATAGTGCAGTAAAGGGCAAATGCACGTTTTAGGCAGATGATTCCAGTTGTAGGTTTTTGCAAGACGAAGGAAAACGCCTGCTTTATGTTCTGTCATTTCGATCACTTGGCAAGAGAAAATTCAAGAACAGATACTGAAAAACTGCTCTCATGGATCATAGGTTCAATTAAGAAGGAAAATTTGCAGACTCTCTTATGAGATAAAAGCGAACACAATAAATCTGAATAGTTTGCGCTGAAAATAGGTTTATACGGAAATCCCGACCCTAAAGTTTTAAGAACTTTTAGGTCAAGTAAATAATATATTCATTACGATTTACAGAAATAGGTACATATGACTTTGGTCCTAATATTTGTAGTCTAGAAAAAACGATCATTTTAAAGACGTGAACCGATGCCTTCTCTTGCTCGTGCAGGTATAATAATAATATTTATTGATTCATGGTATCATACATGATAAAAGAATCAGTCGAAAGAAGAAACAAAAGGCATAAAGTATTCAGAAAGCCAAATAAACATAAACATTAATCTCAACATAATACAAAAGAAAAAAACAGAAAACAAAATTAAAAAGTACACAGTAGTAATAGTTTTAGAATTACTAAAAATTAGCAGAAAGAAAATCTTCAAGGTTATAGTAACAGCTTTTCTGTAAAAATGCTTTTACGTTTTGTCTAAAACCGACATTAGTTTTTAAGTTATTAGGCAATTTATTATATAATTTCTTTCTAATATAAAGTCGGTAATGCTTAAGTCGCATCGTGGAATAAAGAGATTATTTCTATTACGGGTGGAGTGATCATGAATGTCTTTTGCAGTTTTGTAATTATGTCTATTTTTATGATGATAGCACACAGCTTCATAAATATAAAGACAAGGAAGGGGCAATAGGTTAAACCTCTGGAACAATGGTTTGCAGGGGGATGACGGTTCAACTCCTCCAAGGATTCTTAAAAACTGTTTCTGGGCTATAAAAACTTTCTTTGCTGGCGGGGAAGCACCCCAGAGCAATAGGCCATAGCACAAACGAGACTGGACCTCAGCATAGTATACTGATAGCAATGTAAACTTCGGAATAGGTATGCCTTCGAGTGTAAGATTTTTATCAAACTGTCGCAGTGATGGTCCCATAATAAATTCTCTTGAATGTTTACCCCAAGAAATTTAGAACTCCACTACAAGGAAGGCAGCTCCAGCTTGCATTCTTCGATTACTTTTTTTCCAACACTGTATTTAAAAGTTATCCAAAGATAAGTTAATTAAAGCAAATATTCGGGTTTACTTTTTATTTCATACACATGTAGTTTCCACTAAACTTACAATCAACCTCTATTAAAACCTAAGACCTGGACAGATATTCATTCTAATAATTACATCGATTGATTTGTAGATGACTGTATCATTCAATAAACTACAATGCTATATTTTATTTGTTTTTGTTTAGTACCGTTCCATAGTGCTATCTGGAATCGTGACGTTGATCAATGTCTTTTGCAATATGAATCAGATGTTAATATCTTCAAGGATTTTAAAGTGCCATCTAATGTCCCCAGGCTTTAATCCCTTAAGTCTGCTGAGAGATAGGGCACTTAATATAGCCTGTTTTTGAATGCAGATGTGCAGTGGTGTGACTCCCAGCAGGATTTTTAGTGCTGCAGTGGGACAGATCCGCATCACTCCTGTGATATTTAGACAAGTAAGTCTCTGAATTTGTTGAAGCTGTTGTTGTGCAGTCCCTGTGTTGTTTTTGCCCACCAAACCAGAGCAGAATAGGTGATCATAGGTCAATGATTGCCGTATATGATGACCATAGCATCATTTAAGGTTTGAGACCCCATGATTTACCGAGCAGCCTTCGGCACACTAGCGATGCCTTTATAGCTTTTTTGCCGTAAGTAATCCAGACACAAAAAGAATTTTTACTTCCAGAGAACAGATCTTGCGATATATATTAATTGTCATAATTTAATGTACTGATCCATACACAGTTATTAGAAATTCTTTAATATTTATAGCTGTACCACAAGAAATAAAAACAATATAATACTTTGGCAATATTATTTATGTATATCTCCCAAGAATTTTGCCAGCATAGGGTTAGAAATTTGTATTACATTACCTGAAGTTGTCAATACATTCAACTTTGAAGGTTTTAAGAGTAAAACTACGCATACCCTCCAAAACATGGCCTTTACTGTATTCTGCTAATGATTACTCTATTTTATTTTAAACCGTCAAGGGCATTTTGTTATAGAAGTTATTGTTACTATTATTGCAAAGTTACGATAAACTTCAGTCTTATTTGTTTCTATAAATTACCTCACTTGTAAATTTTATAAAATGTCACGACATTGGCAAAAATTAAATGAAATTATTCGCTAGGCTGCTGTGATAAATGCTTTTTCAATTTTCAGTACGATATAAAAAATATTAGGCACAATTTTCTGTAAATATTGAATTTTATAAAGTGGGGAGCTTCTGGATGTATACTGAAAACCTATTTTGGTAACTATTATTCTAGTTAAAATTTGCTTCTGTAATCTAATAAAAAAGATATGTTTACGATTATATTTTTTTAAGAATATAGTTTATATTGGAATGCTTGTCACCAATTCAATGTGGCAGTATTATTAATAGTTTTTAAGTATAAATTAATTAAGAAACAACTCGTGTATATAAATATCCTTACAAATATTTGTTCACATTCTTAATTTGTCATTAAAGTAATAAAACTCTTTCTATTGGGTACATTACGCTGTCAACGCTCCATAGGTTACGCTTAATTATGTGTATTGAAATGAATCAGTTTCATTAACAAATGTATTACAAAACCTGATTCCCTGAAGACTCGAATAACATCTAGAATTGATTAGGAATAAATAAGCGAGACAACAAACACGTGTAGTATAATTTTACGAAATTGTAGAATCGATAAATAAGCGAGGAATAACTAATAGTGTCGGAGAAATTAGCTTAAACGATACAAGATTTGGTGTTACGGCACACTTTAATCCGATGTCCGATGTAAGTTCCCACATACTGTAGACGGTTTGGCTATACGTTATTGAATCTTTATCGTACGTGTACAGAGAGATTTAGGATTATTTACGTGGTACCGACGATAAAGGCAGTATTTTCGAGATTTCCAACATATTTCCGAAATAATGGATCATTGCCCTTTCGTAATCTATCCGCCCGGCAGGTTGTTTAATATGAGATGGATTAAAACATCTAGCGTGTAAGAATGCGTTGTGCATACACACAATGTACCGAAAGCCGGAGAAACACTAAACTTGATAAAGCTCTTAGATAATTAGAGAGTAGAGAGATAAGTAAGTGTCCAGTCCGCCTACGCGTAAATTCTTATACCTTTTTCCTTCTCTGTAAAACAAGTTTTAAAAATCAATACCTATACATTTATAATATCAAAAATAAATCTCTAAGAAGCTATATTTGTATACGTAAATCTAATCGGTAATCGATTCTGAATGTCCTAAAGATACTCCGTATATACCGCGAGACGTTATCAAAGTAATGTCTCCAGCTATTCATACGAAGTAGAAATCGATAGTTTGGAATTTCAAATGCGAAATGTTCGACGCCGTACTTAGAGCACAATACGCTTAATTCATATTTTACTAGTGAATTCGCGTTTAAATGGAAACGAAGAAATTGAACTTTGCAAATGCAAAAGATAATTTAGTTTCTCTCGTATGTACGTGTAATTTTGAGAACAAAGTTACGAAACGCGCATAGATAATGTACTTTGACGATATCCGAGATGATGCAACAACACTCCTCGCGCTATTTGCCGAAAACTTATAACCGCTCACTTTAACCATTTCGCTCACTTTCCTAATGCACTATGTGGGTTCACATGCGTACAAATGCAGTTATTCGATGATCGAGCTACCATAGAAGCAATTCATATCCAACAGAAGTCGACTACCAACAAACAGACAATGAATTAAAATTCTTAGAAACTTATACTCCCGATTATTTATGTTACAACTGCGCGCATCTTGAAATATTGAATGTGATCTTATCGAAGTCGAGGATCGTCGTGTGAGAGATGCTGGGTCAGACCCGCTACCCAAGCTACAATACTACCACCACACCAACGTTGTATGAGTGATCGTTCAACGCTGTGGACTGTGTCATTTTCCGAACTCAAATACTGATTTATTTATTTAATTAAATTTTATACCGGTACCTTTACGGGAGGACCTCGCGCCTAGTCTTAACTATGAATTCACGATCATAAATTAGAATTAAACCGTCCTCTAAAAGAATGTTTTACTTGTTAAAAATTGATAATAACGCCGCATCTACATATAAACGTCAAAATTAAGTGTGGCTTATTATTTTATAAGCGCCTAAGCTACCGTCAAAATATTTACTTACATTTAATGAGGTAATGGTTTGGGGGTATTTTAGAGGATTACAAACACGAAATTTCAAGAGCGTTTTTCAACGACCTCCGCCTGTATATAATAATGAGTTAAAGAACAGTGTTTATATCCAAAATTTTAATGTGGCGTACCCGATTTTGAAAGAGATTATAGAATTGAATTGAAATGTAAACAAGCAGTATTTAAATCTGTGTTTGTATACAGGTAAAAATGCAACACCCATGACGTGTGAAATCGTTTATTTTCCTTACACCTCGTTACCCTAAAATTAAATGTAAACACACAACTTTTTTATTGCATAAGAAAGAAAAATGGTTACAAATAATTAGTATACATTTAGCATTTATTTTTATCTTGCTAAACGATTGGAAATGAAATAACATAATCCATTAAAACTTCACACCCGCCAAAAGTTGTCCCTAACTCCTTTCTTATCTGGGCCACGAATTCCACAGTCTGCGAGAATATACATTTATGCATGTGTGGTAGTAGTCAATACACTAATTCTAAATGACCTACACTATAAAATGTTTTGTTCTTTTGTCGATACTGTAATAAAACGTTTATCTTTTAGATCAAACCAGTTGAAAAATAAATTAATGATATACACAGCACCCATTTCAGCATCTTTGTACCAACGTAATAAACTTTAAACACAACAAATAATATCATAAAACTATTTTTAACTTGAAAATAAAAAGCTGGTGTATTTGAAATCAACTAATACCATTTTGTTCGCACTTGGAAATGTTGCTAATCATTAGGATCAGATGAGATCTTCCAAAATAGTTTTAACCGTTGAATATATCAAAGCTTGCGTTCTGTATAGAAACAATTGTGAAATTTGAATTATTGAGGCTAATCGATTACTTAATTTAGCAACTTAAATATTGAAATTTTAACAAATCTTTTTGGAAAATCTGAATCAAAATTCGTAATTCCATGTATAAAAAAAATGCCTTCATCAGTAAACATTAGTGTTACAATTTTTTTTTTTTTTTTTCTTTTGGCAGGGGGAATCCTTAATGGACACCGAGCTTATGGTTCAATCAGCCCGGTAGTGTGGGACTCTCCGACATGGCCTACTCACTAAAACCCCCTCGACTTCACCTCGACGTCTCTGGAACCGCTACTTGCGTACATCGGAGAACATGAGGTTGACTTTCTTCTAAACTTGCCTACGCCGCTGGTTGTCTTCCCTGTCTGTCAAGACTTTGCTAACGAAGCGGTGAAAGTTTCTCCAGTTAGCGGGACTTTCTAGCATTTATTTATCACATTTTCAATGGTGACAGGTTGCTTTGTCAGGGCTTCCAAATTCGCTCTGTCCGCAGCCCACTTATTGCAGAGCAGCACCGCGTGTTCGGGTGTGTCGGCCGCACCGCAATGCGTGCAGGAGTCCGCCTCCTCCAGCTTGAAACGTTTCAAGTAAGTGCGGAAGTGTCCGTGGCCCGTTAGGAATTGGGTAAGATGGTAGTATACCCTTCTATGTCTGCACGCTATCCAAGGGGCTATCTGTGGTATTAATGTCTTCGTCCATATCGCTGTCTCATCCAAGTTCGCCCATCTAGCCTGCCAACTCCTTATTGTTGTTTCCCGCTCCTGTGCTTTGGATTTTCTGTAGGTTTTACCTTTGGACAGGAATATCTTGTGCTGCTCCTCCGCCAACAAGGAAATCGGCGGTATACCAGCGACTACCTAGGCTGCGCTGGTGGATATCGTGCGGTATCCGCTTATGACCCTCAAAAGGGCTCTCCTCTGCAGCTTCTCTAGGGTATCCCCATTACCCTTGTTCTTCAATGCCGACGACCAGGCTGGTATCGCATACAACATCTGCGACTGAATTACTCCATACAGCGCCTCCCGCTTCCTGTTACTTAGTGTTAGGATTAAATTTAATTTATTTGCAATTATTTCAAAAAAAAAAACGCTGACAATAATCCATTGAGGGAGCCAATAATTGACATTCATTATGCTAAAAAGTTTCCTTTCAATAATCCTTTCTTTCATGACCGTCAATAACCTGAAGAACCTAATCTGCAAATTGCAGTTTTCTGCCGACTAGGTTTTCCAATAATGATTTTTGATTTAATATAAATTCTATTTCCTCATAAACGAAGATAGTCTAATAAATGTTGCAGAATATGTATGTGTGTAAGATGAAGGTGAAGGTACACTGCGTCTTAAAGGATATATTGTGTCCCTTTTTATTACTATAACTTGGACAACTTCAATTTCACGTGCTCCCAGATCCAGGCCCGTTAAGTTGCACATTGTTGTCCAATTTGAGAGGATATGATCATTCTGATCTCCATATAATCCACATTCGGCTCTTTTTCTGCAATCCCAAGCCTACTCAGATATCCTTTTAGTATACTGATTGGCCTGATAGAATTCCTGTTCAATATGCGAATATTATTTTTACTTATGTTGACGCATTTCGTAGATCTCTTACGGTTATAAGTTCCCAGAAAAGTTGCCTTATTCCCTGGGACAACCCAATATTTGGATTTTATCTCCTGTATTTCACTCTGAAATTTCTCCAGTATTGTATTGCTAGAAATGGTATTCCAGCTCCTCTTTTAGCGAAATTATCTATTATTTCATTTCCTTCCATTCCTCTGACTCCCGGAACCAACAGAAGGGTTACTTTGTTCTTTCTGCCTAACTGGTTTAATTTTTCTAGACATTTACAAACCACCTTAGAGCTGATTACATTTGAGCTCAACCCCTGCTTGACTTTCGGACATTATTGTAATCTCGTGTTTTTGATAGTTTTTGTCAATGTTGCACTGTATATATTTTTCTGCAGCGTGTGTTTCTCCCTGGAAAATACTCGGCCAGGTACCAAAGCTTTCAGAATATTTGGTTCTAGGCCCATATATCACTATTCTAGCTACCTCTGTCGTTTTAAAGTCATCCCTGTACCATTTGATGGCATTTCTGTTGAGTTTCAAAATGATGTCTTGATCCCATTAGTTTTTGCTGCTCAGCTTTGTGGTAAATTCTTTCACAGAACTGAACTTTTTTGGCATATCAGTCCGAGGGGTACTCCAGGTTTGGTTACCTTCAGGAGATTGAGGCCTATACCTAATTATTGCTTTCCTGATCATTCTGCGTGTGATTTGGCTATGATCTCCACCAAAACGTAAACAGAGAAAAGGTGTAATACCACTTCAATAGCTCCCGTTGGACAGGTTCTCATTTCCCCAGTTATCCATACACTTGCTAATCTTTACACTTTGAAGAAATTCGCTCTCGCGGAAGCCAAATTAGTTCTATTGCTCCAAGCCACCCACTCATAAATGATGATTGGTCCTGCTATTGCTGTATACATTCAGAATAGCATTTTTGTTTTTCATACCCAGTTTTTCCTGCAAAGTTTCTACCAACCTTTAGGGCTCTTTTTTTGCCTTGTTGGTTACTTCAAACTTACGCTTATTTCACAGAAGTTTATTGTTCAGGATAAGGTCTAAATATTTCACCTCCATCTTCCAATCTATCTTGCCCATCTATTTTTGTGGTCTTAAGATTGGGTTATCTTCTCTTGTATTTGCTACTAAGCTAGCGCTCGTGCAATTGTTGTTAAGTCCTACTGATTGGCACCATCTTCTCGTGATATTGATTCCTCTTAGAAATATGTTACAGAGGATATTCTCAAATTTACCTCTTGCATATATGACTATATCATCAGCATACCTTTGGCAGGATATGCATAGACATATATATTATGATAAAAGATTATTAGGATACCGATCGGTATGCGTGCGCTTGCAACACCAAGACGCAATTATGATTACCCTCACATCCAAAATTTATCTTAGCATAGAATATCTTATGAGAATAGTCTATCTTAGAATAACTGTGTAAATGAGTCCATATTGATCTCAAAGAACAGTATTTTAGAACTTTTGAAGGTATCGTTGATTCAACAAAAATGGTGCAGTTGGTAGCATTTAAATTCGCTTGGTTTTGCTGAGTACAACTCTAGAATAGGAACCACTGAGGGATAGTGACTACAACTACAAAAGTTTTGTAATGAAACCATACAGCTGATGAGAGTTACAGGATTCAGATTTAATTTAAGGTGGCAATCAATTCTTGCAAGAAACGTTGGTGTTCACCAAGAACTATTATGTAGAGCCTGACTTCGAGAAACAAATTCGGAGCGTTATTCCTTCAAAAACGGTTTTGCATTTTGCACCACTATTTGAAATTATTGTGTATCTTCTCATTATTGGACTAGTAATGCTCTAATGGAATAATGCATTGACGATCCTAGTCTGAGGCATTTCATTTGCCGTCTCATTCGCGTTTATGCCCATGCGACTGGATAAAATTGCTCGAATCTTATTTTCCTTTGTGTTTAAGATACTTATGCAGTTCCAAACTTGTTTTGAGTTTCAGGCTGAGATTACAGCAATTGAGTGTTGACTCCATTGCTGTAATCTCAGCCTGAAACATTATTCTGTCTTTGCTGAAGCTAACTGTGATACCCCTTCTAGGTTTTTTTCATAAATTCCGGCTCCAAATCCGTTACTCGTTCTTTAGAAAAAAAAGTGATATACATATGTGAAAATTGTCGAAGAAATTTTAATGTTTGTTTAAATTCACCTTTAAATTAATTCGTCATGCCACTACATACGGAAGATATCTTCATTGTTCTAAAACAGTTTAATAAAATTCTTTAAAAAAGGATAATCCATTACTCTATCAAAAACATAATTGATCTATGGCTTCATGTAAAACCAGTTTTTAACAGGCAATAATGTAAAATATTACGATAGACAAATGCAAACACAAAGCCCGAGGATCTGCTGTTATTTATAACGTTAGAAATAACAGATGATATTAGAAATTTATATAATAGTGAGATTGCTTCTTTAAGCCTAGATGGAAGTTTCTGAAAGGCATCCAGCGGCCTACGTAGGCGTTTAAGTGCTTCGAAGATCTATCAGAGTCACATTAAAAATTAAACTGTATCGATAAAGTAAAACGGTAGATAAGCACACGAACACATGCGCCATAGTAATATGCAAATTCCGGTAAAAAGCATGCATATTCAACTGATAATTTACATTAAGTACGGCAAAATGCTTACGTTTCTTATCCGCTAGCGCAATTAATTAACTCCAACAAATAAGAAACTACCCTCCGCCAATAAAAGGTTAATTTAATATTACGGTCAGAATGTCGAAATGTAATTAAGTATTTTTATTAAAGCATATAATAGATGTTGCTTCCAGTTTACAGTATTCTTTTTGAATGCAACCCAATTAAATCAAACGGATAAGATAAGACGCTATCGTAAAGGATAACAAAGAGGAACTTACCGTCAGAAGCACCGTCTGAATGCGAGGAGTTGCCGATGATACGAGATCTTAAACAAAGCGAACCTAAAGTGGATTCCCACAGTCTGTTAGATTATAGTAATTGTACCTGACTCACAACGAAACTGTAATAGATTTTCATTAACAGATTAGCATATTTATTGTAACATTCCGCAGCTATCGATCCGAGTACTGCTACGTCGTAAGAAAGGCTTCTTGCAAAATCAATTACGACGAGGATCAATACTTTGATAAGGATAATGGTAAAAACAACGTTTAATTTACCTACGGCAGTAAATTTCTTTTTCATTATACAATAATGAAAGTGCGACAGAAAATCACTGCGTGCAATACTCAAAAAGGCACACCAATTTGCCCTACATGTAACTTTTACATTTTAAGTTATGCGTATTTTACGAGCACAAATTAAAATTTAACTTACAACGTATAACTCAAACAATCATTAACTTAAATCATTTTTGACGCGAACTTGACAGTCATATTTAAAATACTAATGAAAAACGATAATACTTTGTAATCCAATTTGACTGGCCTTTAAACACTTATTGTGCAAAATATACCTCATTAGCCTTAACTTATTACTAAAAATATAGGTCTTGTAAAACATATATATTCCTTAATAAATATTAGTTGATCTAACAGGATGGCGCTAATTAATTTTCCAGTCAAAAATTATTCAGATCAAATTAAAACGTATATTGTTGGGCCCAGAAATTTATCTGTCATGATAGAGAGAAGATATACCTGCGAAAATGAATTACGAAATCACATTAAATCAAACCTCTTTGACGACTCAATTAACCCGCTTCAGAATCTATTTAGGGCTTCGATCGGAACTATTTTGAACGTTAATAGAACCCACGCAAGTTCCACCCCATTATCCCCATCTGACACGGCTATCAAAACTAAACAAAAGACCGCGTTCTATTAGTGTCAGAATCTTCACTAATACGTTTTATGGGATTCCGTCAAAGAGAAGTGTTTATTAGGTCTTTAAACCTTGTTGAAATGATGAATGTGAGTTACATATATTTTAATCATCCCAATTATAATGAAAAAAAGCCACTGCCATGAGAACCATTGACATAAGAATCACGTACTTATATCACTATTTGCAGATTTGATTACAGTAAAAATATAATTAAATACGTATTGCAAGTTTGTTTAAAACTTATTTTACCACCAAATAGTATATCATGGCAATGATGGAAGCGTTACTTGTTAAAACAGTGTATATCCCTCCGCAGAAACATAACACATTCATAGATATAAATAATTCAATGCAATTAAAATGCAGAAAAAATATACAAATGTCGTTATTGACAGACATGCATATTTCGTCTTATCCAAAGCTCGTCAGTGTCACTCGACGACATTCATATTTTTAGGAACAAATCATATATATGCTTTCCTAATGCCATAGTTTCATGTATGAGAGATATACGATTTGAAACGCATTACTTTCGCAAAGTTGATAAGTTAGCAAAAACAATGAGCTTCAATCGTATACCTCTCATACTTTATCATAATCATTCAATACCCAGTATGTATATACCGGGTGCGCCATTAGTGTGTCGGCGGAATTTAGCACAAAAACTACTAAAGATATAAAAGTGAGATTTTCTGTATGTATATAGTTGATCAATGCGCATTTGGTAAAAATATTTTAAAATATACTGGGTGTTACAAATTCCCAGAGCTAGTTTGAACTTTTTTATTTTAAATCTATTGCTATATTTTTTAGTAATTATTTCGATAGCCACCTAAAACACCTTTACAGTGATATATAGTTATGTGCATTTCTGACAATTGGTTTCGACTATATTGCAAATTTCGTCATAATTTTGACAGTTGCCACTTCTGGGATTTTAAGTTTTATCTTTAAAACGGTTGTAGTCAAACAGGGTGTTAAATATGTCATGGCAGATTTTGATTTTTTTAAAGTGTACTTATGTCAATATTATAATACATGGTAAGAAAACATTAGTCTGCTTCTGGCTTTCGACTTCTTTTGGCCTGCCGTTTGTAGTGGACTTGTGGAGCATCTCTACTGATTGTCCAACAATAGTCAGCTAGCATTGACGTAGACCATTTGCCTTGGTACCGTTTCTCCATGGTGGCAATGTCCTGATGAAAGCGTTCGCCGTGCTCATCGCTGACCTGCCCGCAGTTATCAGGAAAGAAATCTAAGTGGGAATCAAGAAAGTGCAGCATTAACTTCTTTGCATGAAGGGGTGATGCAATATGACGCAAAATTTCGTAATTTCTCACTAAATTGCATTACATTATGCAATAGCATCCATACAATGGACAAAACGTCAATATCTCTGGAACGTGAGCCAATCAACTTTTTTCAATGTGATATTCGTGTTCAGCACGTTGAATTCATTCAGGATTGGGTACTTTCACCTAAGAAGCAATTTCACTGTTGAGCAGTGTAATATGATAATATGTATATTTGAAAATGTAAGGCAGAGCATACACACAGACATAGAGACATATTTGAGCATCTTTTGATTTAAAATTATTTGATATCTAAAAGCGTACAAAATAAAATAATTTTGTATCATTTATGGTTTCTTTGTGTTACGTTATAAATAATCTAAACAACTTACATAGAAAAGAACAAATGAATAGGGGTAAATTGCTATTATTAAACATATTTTCCATAATATCTTCGAAAATACTGAAAATAAGAATTACGTTATTGGTACCATTTTAAAGGTAATTATACAAGGAATTTACTGATTATATTGGAAAATATAGGCTCCATTTAAAAAAATCGAAAGAAAAGCGTTTGAATTTCGAAGAATGTTCCATGACATATTTAACACCCTGTATATATTTCTAAGTTATACTACCTTGACACATACTAACTGTTAGCCCCCAAATCCATAACAAAAGGCTCACGCGCGACGCTAAAACAGTTTTTAAGATAAAAATTAAAATCTCAAAAGTCGCAATTGCCAAAATTTTGACAAAATTTGCAGTATAGCCTAAACTAACTGTCAGAAGTGCACATAACCATATATTGCTGTAAAGATGTTTTAGGTGGCTATCGAAATAATAACTAAAAAAATATAGCAATCCATTTAAAATATAAAAGTTGAAAGTGGCTCTGGGAATTTGTAACACCCTGTATACTTAAAAATAATTTTACCATATGCGCATTGATCAACTATATACATATACAAAATCTCACTTTCCTAGCTTTCGTAGTTTTCGTGCTAAATTCCGCCGACACACTAATGGCGCACCCTGAATATTCTGCTCATAAGTTTTTCTTGTACGTTCCAATTATTTCAGGCCAAAGACCAATCGTCACGTTTGCAAACCGAACACTCTTCCAAATTTATATTAACCGATGATGTCAGCACATGCAGATCATAAAAGAAGGTAGATAGTTCTGCAATAGATAATCAATATGGCTTTACCAATTCAGCTGACAGTAGAATGTTGTGCAAGGAATTTTACTTGGTCAATCATTGAGGCAAGTCCAAGTGGAGTAGTATGTCACCATTTTTTCCCACTGCTGTTGAAAGGAATCAATAAGGATTTCTACTGCATTTTATACGCGCAGGTATTCAGCTCATTTTAATATACTTACTGTTAGTTGAGAGCTTGTGAGAATATATTCTTATTGGTGAATAAGCAAGGAAGATCTACCGGCCCCCTCTTCTTCTTGGGCTGCTTGGGTTTAAACTGCTTTGACTTTTTGCTAGAGTTAGCTAAAATCGCTGAAAATAATTGAAGAATCGCCATATTTAAAACAATACTAAACACCCTGGTATTTTGGAATGTACTCTCTAATTATTACCACGGAGGTTGGAAAGCTTAAAAAAACTAAAGGCGAATGTCGGAGAACCTAGATCAAGCAGACGTAAAATATTAATGTCTACGATGCACTCAATCCTTTTATATAGTGCCGAGATGTGGGCAGATGCCATTAATAAGCAGAAGTATAGAAAGGGGTTAGCAAAGGTACAGAGGAGGACTTCGTTAAGGGTAGCTTCCGCTTACGGCATTGTTCGCGAATCTGCAGCTTTGGTGATTGCGAGAGTCATTCCTATATAGCACTGTTAATAGCAGAGGAAAGAGACTTTATTTAACTAAAGACCAAATAAATTTTAAAGTTACAGGTTGCAGAGAATGACAACGAACTATCTCGTCTTGGCAGAAGATATGGAAGAAGGACGAAAGAAGTCAAAGGACAGCTAGACGCCTTCCAAATATTTTCAATGTTGTCAATATGTAACAAAAAATTAGTGCTAGATAATCAGATCAGAATGATAAAATAAATAACACCCAGCCCGAAGTAATATCTGAAACGGTTTCAGCCCTCTGGAATCAAAGGGGTTTTAGTGAGTAGGCTACAGTTTTAAGAGTCCCACACTACCATTACCGTAGATACCAGACAATGGTGCCCATTTTCCGCTACCAAAAAGAAAAGCAGATGTTGCAAGCCAAAAGTAGAAGTGCAATCATATCTTGTCTAGGTAGCTTCCGTTATTATTTAATATATTTACATATTAACTGCTTCTTAATACTACTGCAGTGTAAAAATAAGCATAACAAACCACAAAAACGAACGATACCTGTTAAATATATCGTATTTACGTGTTTTCTTACCCTAGATAGACCTTTCTATCCAAGCTCTAGATCCATAGAAGAATAATTTAACTTAAACTATGTATAATATTTTCTATTCGGTACCACTTATTACATCCTATAAATCAAAACCAGCGTTTCGCTTAATGTTCCATATAATCACCACCAATGAATCAATTTGCCGCCGTGGATCGACTAGAAAACGAAATGCCGACGTCCAGGCAGAAGGGAAGGAACCATTTGAGGACCAGCGCGGCTGCCTGCTCGTAATCTCTGAAACGACGGGACTCCAACCTGTCGCGTAGCCAGAGACAAGTGAGCTTCAGGTTATATTACATAAGGTGAGATCAATGTCCTAGATGTTTATCTTCACTAAATTAAAAATAACACACATAGGGTATATATTTATAGCTGTTTACGGTGGGGACAGAAAACTTAATGTAAATTACAGGAGAAATTCATTAAGGTGTAATATATGCACATACCTACGTACTTAGGTATTTGTTCTGAGTGTTTGTATAAATGTGAAAATGTATATCTCAGTTATATCTATTAATTGCGTCATTGTAGCTAACTTCGTCACTGTATCATCGGATCATCGGGTCGAGATATCATCATCCTCGTGCAAGATCCATTCGCATCTAAAGTTTTATTATTTAACACTTGAAATCCTCTGTCGGTAATTTCAAAAAGGTAAACATTCATTTGAAAATTAATTTTATCAAGATTGACTCTTCTATTTTAGTATTATTATACTCCCTCAGTTAAATAGTGTATAATCAACTGTAAATACCTTAGTATATTTATTAGTTAAAAGAAAATTACGAATTTTATTTAATTATGTTAGGATGTTGAATAAACCTACGCCTACGCATAGTATATGTATCTACTCATAAAATAACTACCTAAATGTGATATTTGAATTAACCATTAACGCCAGTGAAATTATGATAAAGCTATAAAATACTTACAGCTCGACTATTATTGAATTGAGGGTACCGAACACGTTTGAAAATCTTTTTAACAAAAAATAATACCTATGCAAATAACTAAGTGAAAGTTCATTTAATAATAAATTTATTGTCGTGCTTGTGATATTTATTGAAGCTCACAATCTCATTTATTAGTTCAAACAGCTAGCTTCAAAGGATCTGTCGAACACCTTTTAACAACTATTATTCTGGGAATTGTGGAAGTGTAAAAAACAGTGCCCCTATAACACCTTAGTGTTGGTTAAGTTTCAATTGGTAACACTACCAAGTCTTAGTCTGCGACTAAATTTTTTTCTTTGATATAAGGGATAATTCCCATGTATTCTTTTTTTATTAATTCCAACTTATTATAAGATAATGTTATGTTTTATAGACTGAAACAAAACATTTAGTAACTCATAACAATAAAATTAGTCAGCGTTGAATCATATATATCGGGATTTTCCATAGTAAGTATGATGAGAGAATGCCGGCATTTCCAAAGTGGCCACACCCTTCCATGCCCTTTCATTTATTTATTTCTGTTCAAACGTTTGTTGTGTAAATTCTTCTGACAGTTTTTGCTATATTTGTGGTGAATTTGTAGTGAAAAAACAACAAAGAAATAGTACTGATTTTGTTAAAAAAAAGTGCATTTTGCGTATTTTGGCGTGAAGATAGGGGACCAGGACAAATCTTGGGCCCCGCATGGAGTTTGTTCAGGGTGTGTTGAAGGACTTGGAATGTGGTCAAAAGGTAAAGTAAAATCTTTTCGTTTTGGTATTCCCATGATCTCGAGAGAGCCTCGAAACCACAGCGATGACTGCTACTTTTGTTCGTGCAATGTGCAAGGGGGTATAGTGCAAAAAATGAAAAAGAAATTTGCTACCCAAACATGGATTCGGCACTCCGCCCAGTCCCTCGCGGACCTGGCATTCCTACACCACAAGCACCCCAAAGCCTAGACGATTTACCATCATCAGAAAGTGAATTAGAAGAAAGTTCTAGTGACGAGTTTCAAGTAGGCGACTCCAGTGGACCTCAACAATTTTCTCAAGCCGAATTAAATAACTTGATCCGAGATTTGGGACTGCCAAATGAATCTGCAGAGTTACTAGGATCCAGACTGCAAGAGAAGAATTTATTGACACCTGGAACTTCCTTTGCTTGGTATAGAAATAGACAAAAACATTTTGAGCCTTATTTTTCTCAAGATGGCGAGTTAGTCTATTGTTCCGATATTAATGGTTTAATGTCCATGTTCAAAGTTCAACATGCAGCTGAGAATTGGAGACTGTTTATTGATTCCTCGAAAAGAAGTATAAAAGCTGTTTTACTTCACAACGGGAATAAATACGCATCAATACCCGTTGGTCACTCAGTGCATTTGAAGGAAACTTATGGTAACTTGGCATTGATCTTGGATAAGTTAAAGTACAAGGAATTCGAGTGGACAGTTTGTGGGGATCTTAAAGTAATTGAATGATACTTGGACAGCAAGGTGGTTAAACAAAATTTCCCTGTTTTCTTTGTGAATGGGATTAGTCATGGTAAAGCTAAACACTGGAACCAGAAAGTCTGGCCGAAAAGAACATTGAAGGTCCGAGAGAAAAACGTACCCTTTGAATCTTTGGTTGATCCTAAAAAGGTCCTTCTACCACCGCTCCACATCAAACTCGGCATGATGAAGCAGTTTGTAAAGGCATTGCCAAAAGATGGCGAGACATTTAAATACCTTTCAAGCAAGTTTCCTGGTCTGTCTGAAGCAAAGCTGAAGGAGAGAGTTTTTGTTGGGCCTGACATTCGTAAGCTGATGAAAGATAACAACTTTGAAAATGTGATGAAAGATGTTGAGAGGTCAGCATGGAATTCTTTTAAATATGTAGTTACGAAGTTTCTAGGGAATCAAAAGGACCCGAACTTTGAAAATATCGTAGAAAATATGTTGTGCAATTATAAAAATCTGGGATGCTCAATGAGTTTAAAACTCCATTTTTTAAACTCCCATTTGGATTACTTTCCGGAAACTCTTGGTGCAGTTAGTGAAGAGCAGGGTGAGAGGTTTCACCAAGATATCAATGAAATGGAGAGACGGTATCAAGGCCGATGGGATACAAATATGATTGGTGACTACTGCTGGATGCTGCATAGGGAAAATATAACGTCCCACAAAAGAAAAAGCACAAAACAAAGCTTCGAAACTAAAAAAAGCAGATTCTATAAAGATTTATGGTTGTATATAATGTAAATAAAATATTTTGACTTAAAATTAATTAAATTTGTAAAATTTTATAATTTTTTTTTTCTTTTGAACATTCCCTACACGTAGATGTCACTCTGAAGAAGCCTTAATTAAATGGCGAAAGCTTAGCGACTAGAGTCTTTTATTTCTCCCTCTGTCTCGACAGGCTGTTGATAATTTGTTGCCATCGTGATCTTAACGTTGTACAGCCGTACTCCTACTCAACCTCAATTCCCTACATAGTAGTGTAAGGCGGGTTTTGCCTATATTTTAATTTCCACTTTGCGGAAAATCCTTACGTGATGGGTCAAAATGGATGGCATTCTCGAATTCAGCATACCGAAATACATATAATTCACCCATTACCATTTAAAAATGTCAATTTGCAGACATGTGTAATTGATCTCTCAAGTGGTCGCAAATATTATGGCTAATAAAGAAAAGGAAGAATTTGGGAGACAATGCAGAACTGCTGCGCTGGCATTTTGAGGTTATGCCACAAAATGGTTCCAAAATTCTACAGAAGGTAGTTGGAAGGTAGGGGATAGTCGGGAGTTGCGCCCAGTACTCCTGGGCACACTGAACCCGTACTTCGAGACTAAGAGGTTTCCCCTCCTCACAAAAAACTACAATGAACTAGGTAAAATCTAGAAGCTCTGAATCAAAACCGTACTATTTATTGATCTGTTAGACACCCAAATAAAATAAAGAAAAGCAGACACGGAATACAGAAGATAATATTTACGATTTTATAAAAAGGACGCGAAACATTAATTATCTTTTGTGTTTTACATAACCGTAACTGGTTTCATATTAAAACTTTAAATCATATCCGACATCTGCGGGATATAAAGATCGTATAATAGCCATATATTTCTTTTGTCGAATGCGTACACGACACTTATTTAATCATAACACGCTCGCCCGGGTTTTGTTGCCCTGTCGCTTTTCCCTTTGTTACCCGCCAACAATTCATTGCTAAATCGACCTATGTAAATGTATATTAAAATGTAATTTATTGACGATTTTTCACCGCTGACATGCGTGTGAAATAGTGTCTCATTCATAAAGCATCATTGCCGAAAAGGCTTACCTACGTAACTTTACATTGGCTGTATCGTTTTGCTTGTACGCATGATTAATACACTGTGAGATATTTAGAAAGTTAGTGTACGACAGGCAGACGCTCAGGATTTTGAATTGTTATCTAAATATGTTTAGCCTATACAAAGAAAGCACCAATATATTACTACTGGATGTGAAAGGGATTGTTTGAAGATGTATCGTTTCTGTGGCAGAATAGCTGATGTTATATTGGATTTCAACTTAGTAGGTAGTAATTACCTGTAATTCTAAAGATATTTTTCACATATTGTCGTATATTTAAAATTTCTAGAAATATGAATAAATAAAGCGCCTTAGAAGATCTCGAAAATTTTACAATTATTTATTGTTTGTATTCACATTGACCATCAACAAAAAAATAGCTTACTATTATAATAGACATTATCAATATAACGAGCTTTCCTTTTCTACAGAAGAGCTGTTTCGTGGAAGGTTTATTAACTGAGTTAACAACTATATGGGAACAGTAATTTAAGGATATAATTGGATGAACAGGATAAAGTTATAAGCGAAAACAAGAGCCATATAATATCCGATGAGTGCACCAGAAACATTGCGATCGGTGATAAAAATAACGCTAAAAGACAGGAAGAAGCCATTACCACGAAAACATATGACGTACGGGACATAATAATGGGGACAGCCAAATACAAAAAGTAATTTACAAAGTAAAAATGGGAAGCAATTAAATGGAATATTTATGAATTGCTGAAATTAAAGTGGATATTAAGAACTCTTTTATTGAGGCATTGACACTTCGCCATTATTGCTTTATCTTTACCATAAAATCCGTAACAACTTTTGTATTTCCTCAATGTATAATAAGTAATAAGTCATTTATAGCTTGACACAGTATATACAACCCTTATAGCGCTCGGGCATAATCAGTTGCCACAACTACAATACTGGAATTACCATAGAAGTTTGTAAGTATGCTACTGTTAGGCTGTTTCTACCTCGCTATTTATTAATTAATTTACTGGCTAATTGTTTTTTTATTTAGTGTTATGTATCAACACGTAAAGAGAACTTAATTTTAACATTGTATAATAAATGGTAGGATATCCTCACCATAAATGTTAAAATACCGTTTACAATGCACAAAATAGTTGAATAAACAGTTAATATTGCAATGTGCAAACGATAAAATATCTGCGAAATGCAGTGTATCAAATACCATTTACATATATAAATTAATAAATTAAATCTTTTAGTTTCCAATTAGGGACGCTTACAAAACCGGTAATACAAACAAGTGATTGAATTAATGAAGACATTGGAAACATGTAATATATCCTAATTAAGGATATAAAACGCGAAATCAATATTGTTTTAGCAACTGTTTTTAATATACAGGAAACCTAAGCTTCCTGCAATAATAAGAAGTCGCCTGTAAGTACGTGATTGGCTTTACCTGCTGTCAATCCGCACACCCTTCCCATTAATATAAGCCAATTACGTTACCACACGTCACTCATCATTAATGAACTAACGTTGTAATACGGTATGTGTATCAGAGATAAATTGCTTTAAGAATCTATTCAAAACCGCATGGAAACGAATGGAACAATATCAAACGGCAAAGACATGTGTTTTATACATACCGTTCACTGATTGTTGCACCAAACAGGGTTGACCTAATCTGGATGCCGAAATACCAAGGAATCGAGAATAACGAAAAGCGAGCGTCGATGAAAAACAGAAATTCAACTTCAAGAACAAGAACTGGGTTTAGAAATATATAGAAACAACTTCAGAGACTAAACAGGAGGAGGACATATGAAGTAATGTACAAAAAAAAAACAAAGCTAAGGAGACCATGGTTGCAGACTATGTAAAAGGGAACCAGAAACGACCCAACAGATATTATTATTTAATTGTGATATATTGTATCACATGAAGCAGCAACTGCTTGGACAATATAAAGTCAACATGGTGCAAGCATAAGTTCTGTGTTTCTCCGTACATGTTGCACAGTTGAAGAATTTCTGCCCTCTGTCTTTTCATAAATGTTGAGCAAATTTTTCCATTTAGATCTGTAAATCTATATTTATATGTGCCTACATTTGCACTTCCAGTTCCAATAAGGAGTAAAAAAAAGGAATAAGGTGATAAATAATAAATATTAAAAGATAGGTATATGTTGAAGGTGTATTCATGTTAAATCTAAGCTTAAGCTTACAATAAGAATTTCTTATTAATACGCTGTACATTATACATTATCCAACTGAAACAAATGGATTACTTTTATTAGCCATACATATGCTTGGTTTTTCAAAAATACAGATTATTGATTTCACTGCCAGTTAACAGCTACTAGCAGCAAGAACATTTATTATAGTTACTTATCAATTATTGCATGTACATGATTTATTATCCAATTTAAATATATACGCTAATACACCGAAACGTAATTATATATGTAGATACATTTTTTCAAGAGCCATATAATATCCGATGAGTGCACCAGAAACATTGCGATCGGTGATAAAAATAACGCTAAAAGACAGGAAGAAGCCATTACCACGAAAACATATGACGTACGGGACATAATAATGGGGACAGCCAAATACAAAAAGTAATTTACAAAGTAAAAATGGGAAGCAATTAAATGGAATATTTATGAATTGCTGAAATTAAAGTGGATATTAAGAACTCTTTTATTGAGGCATTGACACTTCGCCATTATTGCTTTATCTTTACCATAAAATCCGTAACAACTTTTGTATTTCCTCAATGTATAATAAGTAATAAGTCATTTATAGCTTGACACAGTATATACAACCCTTATAGCGCTCGGGCATAATCAGTTGCCACAACTACAATACTGGAATTACCATAGAAGTTTGTAAGTATGCTACTGTTAGGCTGTTTCTACCTCGCTATTTATTAATTAATTTACTGGCTAATTGTTTTTTTATTTAGTGTTATGTATCAACACGTAAAGAGAACTTAATTTTAACATTGTATAATAAATGGTAGGATATCCTCACCATAAATGTTAAAATACCGTTTACAATGCACAAAATAGTTGAATAAACAGTTAATATTGCAATGTGCAAACGATAAAATATCTGCGAAATGCAGTGTATCAAATACCATTTACATATATAAATTAATAAATTAAATCTTTTAGTTTCCAATTAGGGACGCTTACAAAACCGGTAATACAAACAAGTGATTGAATTAATGAAGACATTGGAAACATGTAATATATCCTAATTAAGGATATAAAACGCGAAATCAATATTGTTTTAGCAACTGTTTTTAATATACAGGAAACCTAAGCTTCCTGCAATAATAAGAAGTCGCCTGTAAGTACGTGATTGGCTTTACCTGCTGTCAATCCGCACACCCTTCCCATTAATATAAGCCAATTACGTTACCACACGTCACTCATCATTAATGAACTAACGTTGTAATACGGTATGTGTATCAGAGATAAATTGCTTTAAGAATCTATTCAAAACCGCATGGAAACGAATGGAACAATATCAAACGGCAAAGACATGTGTTTTATACATACCGTTCACTGATTGTTGCACCAAACAGGGTTGACCTAATCTGGATGCCGAAATACCAAGGAATCGAGAATAACGAAAAGCGAGCGTCGATGAAAAACAGAAATTCAACTTCAAGAACAAGAACTGGGTTTAGAAATATATAGAAACAACTTCAGAGACTAAACAGGAGGAGGACATATGAAGTAATGTACAAAAAAAAAACAAAGCTAAGGAGACCATGGTTGCAGACTATGTAAAAGGGAACCAGAAACGACCCAACAGATATTATTATTTAATTGTGATATATTGTATCACATGAAGCAGCAACTGCTTGGACAATATAAAGTCAACATGGTGCAAGCATAAGTTCTGTGTTTCTCCGTACATGTTGCACAGTTGAAGAATTTCTGCCCTCTGTCTTTTCATAAATGTTGAGCAAATTTTTCCATTTAGATCTGTAAATCTATATTTATATGTGCCTACATTTGCACTTCCAGTTCCAATAAGGAGTAAAAAAAAGGAATAAGGTGATAAATAATAAATATTAAAAGATAGGTATATGTTGAAGGTGTATTCATGTTAAATCTAAGCTTAAGCTTACAATAAGAATTTCTTATTAATACGCTGTACATTATACATTATCCAACTGAAACAAATGGATTACTTTTATTAGCCATACATATGCTTGGTTTTTCAAAAATACAGATTATTGATTTCACTGCCAGTTAACAGCTACTAGCAGCAAGAACATTTATTATAGTTACTTATCAATTATTGCATGTACATGATTTATTATCCAATTTAAATATATACGCTAATACACCGAAACGTAATTATATATGTAGATACATTTTTTCAGAGATAAATTTTCATTACTGATTGTAAAGTGTTACTTAATTTTCGTAATGACCCCCTATGACAAGTTGTATAGTAACACCTAAAGCTCATTTGACTCCACTGATCTATTCATTAGTAAGTAGTTATGGTAGCAGAACGTTCAAAACTTGTCAGTGCTATGCATTGCCTCCGGCCCGAAATCTCTTCAGATAGTAGTGAGCCTCTTTAATGCAGCGGCCGGTGTCATTTAATAAACTCGCTCGCTAATATTGTAATAATTTCGGGGTATCTGACAGATAGTGATCCATTTATAAACGTATAATTATCTTTTAAATATACTCATTTCAATGTTGAAATTAAGTTTTTGATAAATTGGCTTATGAAACATTATAGGTAGCCGAACCGTTGGGAGCAAGATCGCACTTCGGATAAAGCTTTTATTTTTAATGCTGTTGTTTGCACCGCAGGTGCATATGTACTACAAATAATTTGACATATTTTTTTGAAATTATTTTTCTGTTTCAGTACTCAATTGGCGCTTCCCTCTTTTAGAAAATATTTTGTTAGTTCTCCCATATATCTATCTCGTACAACATTCAAAATATTTCCTAAAACAGGGAAGCCATAATTGGCTTGTAACAATGATATACAAAAATACTTTATTTTTAATAAAAACGAGCAGTGAAATGATTAATATGTCAAATTATTGGTACACTTTAAAGCGGAGAACACACTAAAGCGATTAGGATGATGAGACTAGACATTTACGATAGGTGTGCTTCTTATCGTTAGTTCCCACTACAGTTGTCGTCTATTACAATGATGGGCAACGGAGAATATATCGCAATTTAAAACCACGCCCAGTTATAGTGGTGAAATAGCTGTAGAGATATATATTACGAATTTACCGGCAATGCTGATTGCTTTTAAAGCAGAAATGAATTAATTAATAATTATGTTTTTGATGAAATCACAAAACTGTTTAGGGAAATTATTCTAAACTTACAGGTGAATGTTTCTGTGCTGCGCGCATGCGCGATAGCAAGAGGGCGTGCTCATTGTAGTGAGACAAACCCAAAAAAAGAACATCGACAAATGTTATAACTCGCACATGAGAAATACGAAATTCTGTTTTTATTGTAATATGTATCTGCAGTACTGTACGCCAGCCAACGACTGGGTCCCGCCCGCCTCTTCTAACCCATGATGTTGATGCGCGTGGAGGCGGGACTTTCGCCAGTAGAAAATAATTTTGCTGTAGTTGTTTATGTAACTTTTGGGTGGCGCAGCATTTTTCTTTTTTTCTCGAATAGGCTAAAGTTTGTATTCTTAGAAGTATTCTTATATAGAAGTATCTTACGGTTCTTACAAGAACTGTAGATAGATACCACATCTGATATAATCCTACTACTAAATAAGCTAAGCGTAAAAAGTATTAAGTAAATGTGTGCAACAATTGATCGCGTTTCGCCTGACCAAGGCTCATTAGTGCAACTAGATGATATTTTGCAATGTAGGATGAAAGTCGCTATATATTGACAATAGGTGAAAAAGTTTCCTCGTTTTTTTTTTTTAATCAGGAACTTTCTTTGCGATAAAACACTAACAAAAGTCTATCAAAATGAACCAGTCAATCAAAAAATTTGGCTACTCAATAGAAGTAAAAGTTTCTAAACAGTAAAAAAATACACTCTCGGATCAAGAAATTATGAGTTATCGTAACGAAATAATTCAAAATAAAGATGTCTTTCATTATAAATACGTGCCTTTTAAGTACAAATAAAATTGAACCAAAAAAATAGGTTTAAAAGATAATTTGTTTATCTTATGGAATCCTTTACATAAACTTAGTAATAAGTTTTGTATAAAGTAATCACTTTGCATATTATTTTTTCTAATCTTAAGTTTTCCCACAGATTTAAACTGTTTTATTTTTTCTATTTGTTTCTAGTTTTTGCCAGATTCGCTGTTTCTATTATATCCGTATATTTTTCAGTTCTATTTTGTAGTTTTTTTCTTCATGCAATTAGCACAAATTGCAGAGACGGTAACACCAACATTTAAACATTTTAGATTTAAATTTGTTGTAAAAACTATATTTTTGATAACTAATAACTGGAAATAAATACATCAATGCTAATATGTATATGTATATCTCAATAATCGAAAAAAGGTGAAATGCAGGAAAGATATTAGATCATTTTAATTTAAAGGGAAGACTACCGTTTTCAGCTAACGAAAGGATTAATTATTTTCTATTAACTTCAACAGCTTTGGATCTATTGCACGGATATATTTTTGAGTCTCAATCTATTCAGCGAAATTTTACTTTTTTAGTGAAATAATGTAGGTTTAGCGAGTTATAATGATGCTGTTGAAACCGCCAAAAACTTGTCATTTTTAATTATCGGTTTCTCTAAATCTAAGCAGCGGATTCTACTAGTTTTAGAGCAAAGCATTGCGAAATGTAACAAAAGAAAGAACATGATTCAAGGGAGCTAATTGCGTTAAAGAGTTCATACAAGCATATTATTCTATAAGGGCACTCGTACCAGCCTCCTATACACCCACGGCTTCACTTTTACTACTCTTTGTAAGTTTCTTTTTTGTATTAGCCCTTTTTATAGTTACAATGTTTGGTGCAAAAAGAATTGTTCCAAATCTCAACAATTTATTTGGAGAAGTGTAGTGCTTCAAACTGCTTCTATACAATACATGCAATTAATGCTAACCATTTAATTTTTTTTATTATTATTGAAAAACAAATGTTTTTTTAGCGCAAAAAGCTAGCAATTCTCTTAAAAAAAAAAAAAAAACGAAAACAAATTAATACAAAACAAAATACATTTACTTTCTTCTCATTCACGCTCACCGTCTGAGAAAATAAACAGTCATAGGTGGGTAGGCATAAGTACAGATAAGTGTGTTTTAAAAAAAGGGCGTGTTTTGAAATGGGATTCGTTCGGTTATGGTGTATGGCCATATGTTAATAACTTAGGGTCAACGAGGTGCCACGAGGTGGTAATGAAAGCATTATGTAAATGGAATGGGCCGACATACAGGTAATAGAATTAGTTTACACACGTTTTATCTCCGTAAAAGGATTCATATAATACAACTATTATAAATACACATAAACACGCTGCAACGATCGGTTGACAATAGATGGAACAAGAAACCATTTGCAATATGTATATCTGCGCGGTACGAGAGCCGATACATGACATCTGCGATTTACGTCTCTTGAACCGAAGCGCACAACCGCTGCCGTTCCTAAACGAAGAGGTTGGGAGTGTAAGCACTACGCCGCGATATTAGTGCCAATCAGTATACTCGAAGCTCTCCGGAAAACTTGGATATACCGCGTGCTGTTAACATTATGCCGACTGAGATGTACTCGAATAGCTATTACTACCAAGCACAGAGACATTAGCGATGGTAATGATACTCTACGTGTATTTCCTTGTGATGATCGAATAATATTTATTTTTTCTCGACATAATATACAGAGATTGTGAATACCGGTTATGTTCAATTTTTTTTTTCCATACTACCTATTTTTAAGTCATGATAGAGCTTTTATATATCTAATTTATTTAATAATTTAACATCATGACTTCACATCAAAAATTATTTATCTAACATGTTACAATTAATTTAACGAATGCATCATTTCCTAAAGATGACCCCCTAATTAGATTTAAACGTCGGTCGACTAAAACGTATATCATCGGGGAATCTGCTACCTGCATATTATTTGAATTGTTTTGATTTTGAGAAGGAATGGTGGATCTTCTCGCGTCAGAGAAATCAACTGTTTTTGTTGTGATGGATGAGCTCTGGAAATCATGAATATTTACTGTAAAATTCCTAAATTTTATTGACAATTTAGTTTAATAGATTAAAATTATAATAATGAAGTTAAAATACAGAGGTGGAACTACCATCTAAAACTATGCTTCCTTTATAATTTCCAAATATACAAGGTGGGGCAAAAGTAATGTCACAATGTGAATTGAGCGGCATTTTATTGGAAATAAAAAATATTAGACTGTTTGGACAGTTTATTTGAAGGTGTAAAATTGATGACATTAAGTTGAAAAAATAATTTCGTCAAATGACCACCTCCTGAGTTGTACGACATTTTCAATTGTTGCAAAACATGTGGCCCCAAATTGGTGATCTCTTCTTCAATGTTTGCTTTCAAAGTTTGCAAAGTTTGTGGTTTGTTCTGGAAGGTTATCCCAAAGGAAGAAGTCTGGCGACCCCAGGTTTGGCGATCTGGCCGGCCAGTTCATATCGACGAACGGACACATCTATACAAAAATAAAATCGTAACTCGTCTCATATCTTGCAGCCTTTTTTAATCCGTTTATTTTAAGCTGTCAATGATACGACTGATCATATGAAATCACACAAAAATGAACTAAAAGAATAAATTATCATTTTCCGGCGACGCCTACGCGTGGAGAGTATTTTCATAACTGCAGTGCTGGTGAATCAGCGTAGCAGTGATGGGTAAAACAAGCAACAGCCGCTTATCTTGATGATCTTTTACACCACATTTGCTGCATATATATTTTGCATATTTACAATTACTCCCCAATAGCACTTATACATTACTTTCTCTTGGCTTTTTGCACTTTTATTTCGATTTTCAGTTTTCACATTTTTTTTAAAGTAGGTGCAGTGCTGGTGAATCAGCGTAGTAGTGATGGGTAAAACAAGCAACAGCCGCTTGTCTTGATGATCTTTTACACCACATTTGCTGCATATATATTTTGCATATTTACAATTACTCCCCAATAGCACTTATACATTACTTTCTCTTGGCTTTTTGCACTTTTATTTCGATTTTCAGTTTTCACATTTTTTTTTTAAAGTAGGTACATTAAAGCTGTGTTAAATGACAAATGAACTCCTCACAACTTTCATTTTGGTTTTACCTGCTGTCATTATAAATTACATTCCACAAACATTGTTTATAACTCAATTAACGTTATAGATACTTTTATTGCATTTAAATTATTACCATAATAATTATGTAGCCCAGGATTCCTTCCGGAAAACTCTCTTGCGTCGTAAACCTATATGGGAGAATGACAATTTTGTCGAACGCCTTTATACGTTAACACCGTTATGCGATGTACTTTTACTGCTAAATCTATACGCATTTTAAAATTAACGGCCATAATAAATCGCTGGGCAATTTTCCATTAACAAAAAATTAATCTTGGCGTAATTTAGTGTTTTTGAACATGTGCCGCATGTTTTTATAATATAAATGAAGACTCTAAAGCTTCGTTGGTGTCGTAAATTTCCTCCTCTTCGCACGGTTTACATTCAATATACACCTTTAATTATACGGCAATTTTATACTTTTTATACTTGGCAATAGTTAATAAGTTGTCCAATAACCTCAAAAAAATCGTCACTACAACTATTAAAAATTAGATTTAAAGGTATGCTGCTCGACAAAAACTACTATTCCCTAACAATAAGTGAATATATGAGTAATCATCTAACTTAATTTTATTATATTTATGTTAGATGTTAGATTAATTATAGAGATTTTATTGTAACTCTTAAATTGTAACTTCTGGACATATCCTATGCTGCAGCGGAAGTTAAAAGAATCAAATAATTGCATTACATTACATCATCGCATATAAGCCATGCTCAACCAAAAAAATAACAATTATTATATCATTGTTAGCAATGACATAAATTTAGCAAGAAATAAGAGAAACGTAAAAATAAGTGTCTGTCCTGTTAAGAGAGCATCAACTAAACAGAAGAGAATAACTGGACAATACTCACCAATGTCCTAAGACAAGATATCATCTTCCTATTTGGGTTCAGCGTGAACGTTCTTATTTCCATCTTGCCAGTACTACACTCATTCGTAACCTCATTTGATTGTTAACCAGATCGTGTCAGACAAAAAGATTTATGTTGTTAGAAACTGAAATGGTAATCCCTTGAGCTGGACGATTAGAAAAGAAGAAATACGGCCGATATCTTGACAAGGATCTATCCACGCGTTCGTAACACCACATTTGGAACGATATTAATTATGATATTTTAAATTTACGTGTACCTACGTAGAAACTTGCACTTGTGTTTTAATGTCTGGAAATACGGACAGGGAAATTAATTTGAATTTGGAAAGTATGCTAAAAATGCTATTGTTCAAATAAAAACATTCTTTAGGAAATAATTTTGTCCCGTGTCAACTTAAAGAGCAAGACAGTATTCTTCTCGTTTCATATATATATATGTATACATAACCAAACAAAATAATTATCGAATATAAACTTATTGTAATCGTGGATATTTTATGTTGATATGTATGCAATACTGTTGTCTGGTGAAAAAGAAAAAAATGATTTCCCGTTACCTATTGCCGTAACTAGCTTGATTTCATATGCAGGAACATGTGTGTATTTAAGATTTATACTTACATATGTACATACATACAGCAAGTTTCCAACTTGTTCAATCAGTTGTTGTAGAAATGTATTGAATCTTGAGATTAGCGCCGAATAGAAAATCCACTGAAAAGAAGCTGTTTATATATCATATAAATATTGAATGAAACTACAATAAGATTTAAAATCCTTATTTGCTTAATCGGCACTAATAACCAAAATAAATACATTTTACAAAATATTTATTATATTATATATTACGTCGCCATTGCGATAAACTATTAGCAACCTTCTTTTTATTGTTATTAGCATGCTGAACTTAAAATGTTCACATACATACATACATAGGTAAATATACCTTATTTAAATATACAATTGCGTTCCATGAATTATAGTACATTATGCAAGTAGAGTAATAATAATTGCTGATTTAAAACCGGTACTTTAACTTAAGAAAATTATATAGAGAGGATTATTTTACCAGCGAAACTCCTTCGCGAAATAAGATCTCCTAAAAACATTTATGAGGTAAATGGCTTTGATGTCCAACATTCCCCTACTAAATGATATTCCTATACACGGAGAAAAAAAATCTTGTAAATTTACATAATTTAACGTTGGCAATTTATTACCAACGTTAATTCATGAAATTTCACAAACCATTCTGTAAATTTACATAACACATATATCGTGTATTTTTAAATATTTTAGTATGTGATTTTACCGTGTATAAAGTGTAATTTTACAGGTGGTATAATATGTATTTTGAAACATGTTATTATGTGATAATTTATCCTATATATTGTATAATATTACTTACCGCTTTTATTATTTTTATTGTCATTATTGTTCTATTAAAAAAAAAAAGAAAACGTTTACTGTGTAATATCTGATATGTACAATATAGTTTGACTCGTAAAAAGCTCTAAACGTAATTTTTTATGATGAAAAAGACATTCCTAGGAAAAAGAGAGGTGCAAAAGAACGTTAAAGTCGACGTAATAAATAGAATAGTAAGGCCAACGCTGATGTACAGCTGCGAATCCTGGACACTAAACGAAAAACATAAATCCAGAATAAATGCCATGGATATGAGATTCTTAAGAAAAGTAGTAAACAAAACGAGAATAGATAGAATCAGGAATGAGGAAATAAGGGAAGAATTGGGAGTGATACCAATACGAAGGAAAATAGAAGAAGGACAGCTAAGATGGTATGGACATATTTGTCGAATGTCAGAAGAAAGAACAACTAAGAAAATTTATGAAACGAAAATATCTGGAAAAAATTCAAGAGGAAGACCAAGAAGAACATGGAACGATGAGATAAGGGAAGCATTGACCGAGAGAGAAATGAATTGACATGAGGCAAGAGAAATGACAAAAGACCGGAAAAAGTGGAGAGAGAAGATAAGGGCAAGGAATTAACCTCAATCTCGACCTCAATGACCTTACACCTAACGGTAGAAAGGTTTTAAAGGAAACAACATCTCAATATCTCATCTAAAACAATAAGTCATTTTGTAAATTCCTAATTCTTTATTATGTACTACAATAGTCACCACTGGTGGCGGCTAAAATATTTTAGCCTTCTTCAGATGTTTAAAAACTTTTGTAATAGTCAAAGATAAGCGAACGAATGCTTGTCCAGGGTGGCGGGCGAACCCTCACCGCCGCTGTACTTCTGGTAGTCAAGTATACAGTGCTGTACAAGTAATGAATTTGGGTAGATCTTTATTTTCGTTTATCTTTGACTATTATAAGTTTTTAATAACCTGAAGAAGACTAAAATACCGGTCACAACCCGGAAGTGACTAGTATCTATGTATAATAAAGAATTAGGAAGTACAGTTCCCAAAATCGTCTATTATTTTACAAAGAATAACCAAATTACGGACATAATACTATATTTCACTTTACACTACAACCATACTTACATAATGAAAAGTGAACATCTCTATATCTAAAGCCGAGAATACATCTGAACGTGTGCGTAAAGTGTAAAGGGTCGTACTACACTTTTTGCTTCCATTTGTGAAAGGAAATCCACGTCAATGCGAATCAGGTGTATTCTCAACTTAAAATTACTATTCAGATAAAGTATTCAGAGGCAGTATCTGTAAAAGTTACTTATTGAAGTACCCCAAGCAGTACCACATAATTGTAGCATATGGAGTTCAATACTTCCCAAATATAAAAGTAAATAAATATTTGGTGCAACTTGAGACTTTATACCTAGTATAATAACAATTTATGATTAAAAAGTTAGCAAGTTATACATGTTCAATCTTTACTTAAGTATTACAATCAACATTTTTAAGTTTATTTAATTTAAAGCTTCTCCATTTTTTTTATATGCACATATGAGTGTTGAAATAGTTCGCTTTTTTTACGTATTTTAAAATTACAAGCAGTAGCCGCGCAACATGAAATTGTAGTTACTATTTTCAAGCTATTTTTTTACTTTCGTGCATTCTATAGGTAGAGTAGTCTCAATATAAGAAATACATATTACGTCATCATAATGTCAACGTAGAATACGCGAACTGAAGCTATCAGTGGCGGAGGTGATTTAAATTGACAGAGGTGCTTGAGAGAAAATGCACGCCAGTAACAGAAGTTACTACAGAAAAATAGCAAATCAAATTAATATGTAATAATAATGTTGAATAATTAATATTATTATTAAATTAGTTATTGGGTACGTCAATATTTTGGAAACCGTTCGTAAAAATATTTGGGTTAATAGAAATTACATAATAATTATAATACATCGTAATTTTCAATGAACAAAGAATTTTTTTAGATACATGGAACATGCACTAAGAAGGTAAAAAAAAAACATTTAATTTTGTGCTTAAAATTATTTAATTTTAAATAAATTAGTATTTATTTGTTTATGTTCAAAAAAAATAAAGCACCAAAATAACCATCGTCATTTATTCAGGAATAAATATGAAATACAAAGTACAATGAACGATACTATATGGTGAAATATTATAATCAAATACACAAGTCCTTTCTAAAATACTATAGCACTGGATTAAGAACAATAAACTATATTTTACAGTAAAAAATAAAACTAAGGGGTGCCTTTAAGAGTTAAAAGATCACGACACTGTATTCTCAGCATCATCGTCATACTCGTCATCATCATAAAAATCTTCATCAGTTTCTGATTCGCCAGTGTTCACAACAAATACCACCTCATCTGTTATCATATCCAACAGGTGCTCCGTTTCCAAATAGTCTTTTACAACTTTATCAACGTGGTTACAAACAGATTCCCATTCTTCACGAGTTATAGAAGCAAATTTGTTTCTAGCTAATGCCTCCACATCGGCTAACTTAAAAGTAACATTTCTTGCAGCGACCCAGTTTTTTACAATAGCCCATATTTTCTCAATAGGGTTTAATTCGGGATGGTACGGTGGCAGCCTTAGAACACTATGCCCATGAGATGCTAGTAACTTATCTAATTTAAATTGTGGCGTTTCATTTTTATTTTTCTTTATCAGTTCATAAAGCTCTGGTTTTGTAAAGCTAGAATCAAAGAATATATTCCTTGCCGTCAACCACTCGATCATTTCAGCCTTTTTTGTTCCAGAAGTTGGGTCATAATGAAGTTTTACATTATGATAAGACGCATTGTCCACTATCAAAACACTTCTAGGTGGAAGATTAGGCACCAATTGTTTTGTCACCCATGTTAAAAAATTTGTCGCATTCATATCATCGTGATAGTCACCTGATTTTGTACCTTTAAGAAAAAAACAAAAACAAAGAATTTAATGGTGCTTTCATCTTAGAAATATCATAATTCTTGCTTTTCAGAGCATTTGAGAACAAAAATATTAATGATTACATAATAAACTATAATACATTCAAGGAGTACCATAATATTAGATGAATAACGAAGTTTTCATCCATTAATATAATAACTTCTACATACAATACATTACTAAATACCTGATCGAAACATAAGTAATCCGTTATCTATGAAGCCCATTTTACCACCAGCATGCACCATGATTAAGCGGCTGCCCTTCGAAATAGGCCAACTTTCTTTGGTGTTGATGCGACTGTTTCAGCCATCATAAGCTTATACCTAACTGATTATAAAAGAGATTTCTATAAAAAAAATCTTATGCAATGCAGTCAACTTACCACTATCTATAAACGAAGTATGAGATGTCTTGAAAAAGACACTTATTTATATGAAGTAGGTAACACTAGATAATAATAAATAACACACGGTAAAAAAGCGATCAACTCTCACAAATTCAGAGACAGACACTAATTTGAATTTTGACAGATGCGAAATTGTCGACTGACGACGCCGCTGAATTCAAACACCCCTATAGCTGGCATAATGGACTCATCCGCCGACTCCAGCGCCCAAAACGGATATCACGTAATATGTATCTATACATGTACGTTAAAAGAATTATATGTTTTAAAAATCATTCGACAATCTTCTATGACACATTTGAATCGCACACTCACCCAATTTCGGTGTATATGGTGATTATAATATAATATATTGATTATATTATATTTCTTAAAGCTGTAGCACATATAATCACATATACTACACATCATATTCTTAAAGTTTATTATTTATCGGCACTTTTCTGATGTATAATCTGATCGAACACTAAATATGTATGTACCGAACAAACGAACACCATACAGGAGGCAAAGACGCTAACCTAACTTTGGACGAAATCATATGAAATAGAAAGCATGCGCGTACGCGACAAATATACTTTCCTTGATTTGAGTCTGCGCGTAAATTACACATCTTATTATGGAAAAATTGTAGTTTCAGTACAAGTTATGTATAATTCGGTTGTAAAGTGATGATTATACAATCTAAAACAGCAAATCATAGTATATTATGTAATTTTAACGTTACATAATTTATTCTGTAGATATACAGTATAAATTCTGTAAAAATACCCTCATTTTTCTGTGTACTCACAATTTGCTTCCATTACTTTTAACTCAACTTTAAATAAAATTAATCAGACTTACAGTTTGGTAAAAAGTATCGTGACAAGTGACAAGTAGAATGGTTTGTAAGCAGTTCCTTCAGGACGGATTACCAGCATCAAAATGCTAAAGATCACACTATGAGCGTATGTTGTACACGAATGTAAATAAAACCAGCGCCTATGTCGGTATCGTTGCCCCGTAGAATTGATAAATTGGCTTTGGTCTAACTGTTAACAAGCTATTTGTCTTCGCTTCTGCCGCACATCATTAAAATTTCAACCTTGCTATTCAGGATTAATTATTTTGACCATAAATTAACGAGTTCCAACCCTTTTCTATAATATTCTACAAGGCACTTATCCTCACGGACAGCATATCGTCGTACCTGCTAGAAGTATCGAATTATTTGTGTTTCACATTCGAACAGATATTGCATGGGTACAAAATAACAATCCTTACACGTTTATAGAGATTATTTATTTTTCTTTAATGAGAGAGAGAAAGTAACATTTAAAAATTAAATGAAAACATCTAATCACGTGCAAAAATATTCAAATACCGCCTGGGTTAAAGAAAAGTTAGCTGTTGAATTTGAAAGCCACAAAAAAAGCCCAAAAGAAATAAA
Organism: Cetonia aurata; assembly: GCA_949128085.1. Lineage (NCBI taxonomy): Eukaryota > Metazoa > Arthropoda > Insecta > Coleoptera > Scarabaeidae > Cetonia > Cetonia aurata. The sequence goes on along the minus strand of OX421886.1, from coordinate 17,704,936 downwards.
ACTTTTCATGGTAAAGTTTTGTTTTATTTGGATGAGACAGCGAACAGTGAACGAACAAGGCAAACAGGAAAAGATATTTTATAAATTAATTAATGAGCAACTAATATAATATTAAAAAATCATTAATTAGTAAAATATGGCTCATTCTAGCAAAGCCGTAGGAAGAAAATTTTATAGTTTACACATGATTACCTATGTAAAGTATAATTTGACAACAAATATTTTTTCGTAAACTATTTCACAATATATCTGTAATAGCTACCATAAAACGACGCAATATATCCACCTACTCCATATAGGGAATGACAAATATATATACTTAGTAATAATTTATAATTATAATCTTTGATACCTCCCGTGAGAATACTGAGAACAACTGTCCTGCGGTTAACATGTTTCCAGGAAAGCGATTCTGCGTATAGTAACTTAAACTGGGCAGCTCTTAAAAACTAAATAATTGAAAATTCGTTTCATCCTCATCGGCCGAGTTTAAATATTAATTTGTGCAAATCCACGATTGTTTCTGTAGTTCTCGCCCACTATAGTCTACGGCACATCGTTTTTCATGTATCGCAGCGGGCAGTGGCGCCCGTGCACCACACAACTGGTATCTATAGCCGCACCGAAATAAGATGCGCCTGTGTTTTATAAATATTAAGAGGCATGCGAACACCAAATCAGGTAGAGGTGTTATAAAAGAACTGGTGTGTCGTAACGTTGTAAGTCTTCGGTGAGTTTGAGATCCTCCTTTTTCGGATAACTGCACCCCAGAATACTGTGAGATTTATAATGCTGAGATATATGGAAATTCAACGTAAATTATACATACGAATAGTAATGTTTAACAATGACACGGACGTCGTAAAAGTTACCAGGAATTAAAAAGAAACTTGGCGAAAGTTAACTTGCTTATGTCCACTTTACCATGTTTCTTTTGAACACCGCACTTGTGTGCAGATCTTGTATAACATCTTAAATTTTCTTACGACAACTGACAAAACCTGAAGACAATCGTAATAAAATGTCTTACATTCTGTATAAGATCCAGGCATCTTAAAGATAATTGAGAACCGCGACTTATTAGAAAATTATGTTAGTAAATAAGTAAAGCCTAACAATACTATAATTTCTCTATAAAGAAATCGTCAATACTGTAATAGGCCCTTTCACATAATAATTTTTTCATTGATATTTTAAATTATTGGAGTGCAAGTTTTTATGTGTTCTGATACATGATTACATATTTTCATACATTAGTATAAACTTGATTTCTAAATTTTACATATTCTAGCCTGAGGAGAGAGGAAAAAAATGTCTGCGGTATCTCTTGTCGTAATAATTGTCGTTTACAAATTTTGCACTTTTTAATATATAAATACAAAGGAGGATAATAATGCTATGAACCCTAAAAGTGACCTTGCAAACGTCACGACACTTCAACCGGACAGAGCTTTCACACAAGTCTCTGAGCTTTGAAAAAACGGCCAACTGCCACGGCTAATTTCCAATGTATGTATGTGTGATTAGGGTGATAGTACACTGCGACCTAAAAGATCTATTGTGTCCCCTCTTCTCGCTGTATTTACAGCTGGCCGTCCAGTCTGATTCCTTTCAAGAAGTGCAGAATGTCCGAAGGCCCCAGATTAGGTAACTCTCCCTCTTCGATTTCACATGCTCCCAGGTGCAGCGCCCTTGAGTTGCACAGTGCAACACAGTTTGTGAGTAGATGAATGGACGTTTCGTCCTGTTCCCCACAAAATCTACATTCGGCTTCCTTCGCTATTCCAAACCTGCTTAGATGTCCGTTCAGTTTACGATGGCCTGTAAGGATCCCTGTCAATATCCGAATATTATTTTTACTCAGGTTGATGCATTCTGCAGATCTCTTCTGGTTATAGGTACCCAGAAGAGTTTTAGCTTGCCTCATTCCCTGGAGATTCTCCCAGTATTTGGATTTTCTCTGCTCTACTTCATTTTTCAGTTTCTCCAGTGTTATGCTGCTACTTATCCCACAAAAAGGTTCTGGCCCTACAAAAGGTGTTCTAGCCCCTCTCTTAGCGAGATTATCTGTTATTTCGTTTCCTTCCACTCCCGTGTGTCCCGGAACCCACAAAAGGGTTACCTTGTTCTTTTTGCCTAGCTCGTTTAGTTTTTGTAGACACTCCCAAACCATTTTGGAGCTGATTATGTTTGACCTCAGCGCCCTAATGGCTGCTTGGCTATCAGATATTATGATAATCTCCTGCTTTTCATAGCTTCTGTCAATGTTGACCTGGACACATCTTTCAATGGCGTGTATTTCCGCCTGGAAGATACTTGGGTACATCCCCAAGCTTTCGAAATATTTGGTTCTAGGCCCATATATCCCTATTCCAGTTCCCTCTGCCGTTTTGGAGCCATCTGTATACCATTTAATGGCGTTTCTTGAGTTTCGAAATGGTATCTCTATCCCATTCACTCTTAGTGCTAAGCTTCGTGGTAAAATCTTTCACAAAGTTGAACTTCCTTGGCATGTCATCTCGGGGCATGTCCCAGATTTGGTCACCTGTAAGAGGCTGAGGCCTATGCCTAGCCGTTCCTTCCCTGATCATCCTACGTGTGGTCCTTTTAGCTATGCTCTCCACAAAAATGTGAAGAGGAGTGAGATTTAGTACCACTTCAATAGCTGCTGTTGGGCAGGTTCTCATTGCACCAGTTATGCATACACATGCTAATTTCCAAACCACCACATCATATTTCAACTTGGACTGCAGTTCCACATAATACCCCATCTCTCATGGGGCACACAACACTTCCAAGAATCTGAGCAGGAATCTTCAAAGCATAATATAAACTACTGTGCTTAGAAGTCAGCTGGTCGACATATCCAGTAGTAAAAAAATGCGAGTTATTGAAGATCTGATTACATTAAAGTCAAGACCAAGCAAAGGGTATCCCGGTGCTGAGATTATTAAAAATTCTTTCTGTTTTTACAGATCAGTACCTACACATAATCTAACTTTCTATTTAAATTGAGTATGGGCTGTGTTTTGAAGACGAAGAGGCAGTAGAGCATATCATCTCCCACTGTCCAACACAAATAGATATGTGGGAAGGGCTGACATCTCTCTTGAAGTGCTGAAGATCTCACTAATCAACCCTACGATAATACCCACTCTGCAATAGCCCTTAGGATCGGCAGTGGACAAAACAACTGAGCTCAAATCCATGTTCTGTTCACTTGATTTAAGTGTACTACAAGGCTTGATTTATATAAAAATAAATGATTTATCGCAATTTATTATTTACACATGTTGTGTTATTTGCTGACGTTCTCACGGTTACAGTTTCTAATTCTATTAGAAATCTGAAGCCTAAAATTTATCATATACTGATTATGAACAATGACAAAACTGTACACATCTCCTAGATACCATCATCGTAGGATTTACATCTGTTAAATCTGCTCACACGTATATACAAAATTCATACAGCAAAAATTTTCACTTCTTATATAAGCAATTAATTTTTACTTTATGAGTAATATGAACCATTAAAACAATTCTTTTATGTTTGTGTGCACTCTATATTTACATTTACTTGAAATTGCCATAGGTAAGGTAATAATTGCAATTTTTACTCGTAAATTATTCATTCACTTGTAAGTGCGCCGCACCGCCTTTAATGAAACAGTTGGTTTATGTGTACAAAAAACGATTCTAATTAAGGGTTTCAACATATCGTCATTAATTACTGGTGATACGTATGTATGACACGCCTCTACAAAGCAACAACCAATTCCGAGTTAATTGTATTAAATCTAGATTAATTTATGCAAGCTGTCAAACGTTAAATTATTCCACGGCCGTTCTAAAGCTATCCCAGAAGTGTTATATCATAATCGTAGCATCGATAAACATCACCTGATCCATTGTGCAACGGTCTGTTGACACATGACAGCTTAACGCTGCATACATCACGGTGACAATGTGAATATATGAGAGTTGAAGACCACACAAGGCGAACTCGCATATATCCATCAAGCAAACCGTGATCGTCAACGCTCCTCGACTCACTTCTAGGATGGATCTGCGCCACTCCTTTGCCTTTTAATGATCCTGTCAACTGACCACTTCCATCACGCCAACTACAGAAGCAGCAGCAACAGCGCTAGAGGGAGGAATGAAGATGTCGGATTGTCACAATCCGGTAAGCAGTCGTCTCGACGAATGCAGTGCATATCTACGCATTCACGTCTATCAGCCAAGTTATCCGTTTCAAGATCTTGATGCTATTAATCTCAGGTTTGCGAATCGATTTCGTTCAGGGATAGATGTCGGCCGCTTGCTGCGAAGGAATTTTGTCTTTCTACGATTTATTATGTGCCATTTACTGATTTTAAGTAAAGATTTACAGATTAGAACGATATCTTCTTATCGTATGTATATTTATATAAACTCCCTGTAGCTAAAATGCACCACCCTGAAAGTTTTGGAAAATGGTGTTAAAATCTGAACAAATAATACTATTTGTTCATAAACTGTATGAATAAAATAGAATAGAATGGATACATCTTTACAATTTGATCTGTCTAGGACAGACATCATGCATGGTCAATACAGTAAATAATACATATCATTCCACGTAAAATACATTAACCAAACGTATGGGGAAAATGACGCAAATCTATACTTTACAAATCACACTTACTAGTTTGAAAAATTACATGGCGTTTTAACTCATTTTTAAATTATCATATAATAGGGTTTATCTCAACTCCAAATTTGTTATAAGGAAAGACCGGATTATATGCAAAGAAAAACTGAAATATATCCATATATGCATAGATTTTTCAGGAAATACGCCTAAATTTGGGTCATATATGCAAAAAAAAATGCGGAAATATTTTATCTAAAATAAATAAATTTAAACATGAACTGTATTGCACAAAAAAAAATTTACAACATATTTCTAAAACAATTTATAATTAAGTGTTTTTCAAAATTGTGTAAAAGAAAGCTTCGCATTCTATCAGAATATATATGTTTATAAAATGAAAAACTTCTTTCAATATCTACAGACGTAACTCGTGCATGTTTGAATACTTTTGACAGGTCAAATACCAAGAACCCTACCTTAAATCTATTATCTTGCAATTTGTGGATGTTTTACAAGACACTAAACAAGATATCATTAATGCATTTGTTTATGAAGTACCGAAATTGATATTGAGATGAGGAATGGTATAACAAAAATCCAAAAAAAAAGTGAAAAAATCCCTTACCACAAAAATTAAAGATACAAATCTAAATACGTATTTCGGCAACTAAGTTGCCATCTTCAGTAGAAGAAGTGTTACTCCACTAGTGATTTGGTGAAGAGCATATCTTCCAAGGTTTACCTTAGCCGAAAACACTACGTTTACACACTGCCCTTCACTTGTTTTTCTACTGAAGATGGCAACTTAGTTGCCGAAATACGTATTTAGATTTGTATCTTTAATTTTTGTGGTAAGGGATTTTTTCACTTTTTCTTCTGGATTTTTGTTATAGTTTTCAAGCCACAGTCTCCACCCATCACAGGATGCGGAATGGTCAAGAAAATTATATAAGCGTTTAAACATAATCGTTTGAAAGACCTACGAAAAGCAACACGATATCGGAGTAGGTCGGATATATAGAAATTATTTCTCTGTTGCCCTTTTTGAACACCGAAAACTATTTAGCAGAATCAGCAAAATGATCTTGCTCAAAAGACTGATTTACTAAGTACCACAAAGGATATAAAATGAACGCTCCCACGTAACGCAAAATATTACAAGGCTTTAATCTAGATCGGCAGATGTTTTTTTTTGATATTGTAAAAATAGTACTGTATATTTCAATTTGATTAGTAGGATTAAGAAACATAATAAGCATTTTTGTATGTGTGATATTAGGGTGATAGTACACTCCGACCTAAAAGATCTATTGTGTCCCCTGTTCTCGCAGTATTTACAGCTGGCCGTCCAGTCTGATTCCTTTTAAAAAGTGCAGAATGTCCGAAGCTCCCAGATTAGGTAACTCTCCCTCTTCGATTCCACATGCTCCCAGGTGCAGCACCCTTGAGTTGCACAGTACAGCGCAGTTTGTAGGTAGATGGATGTATGTTTCATCCTCTTCCCCACAAAATCTACATTCGGCTTCCTTCGCTATTCCAAGCCTGCTTAGATGTCCGTTCAGTTTACAATGGCCTATAAGGATCCCTGTCAATATGCGAATATTATTTTTACTCAGGTTGATGCATTCTGCAGATCTCTTCTGGTTATAGGTTCCCAGAAGAGTTTTAGCTTGCCTCATTCCCTGCAGATTCTCCCAGTATTTGGATTTTCTCTGCTCTACTTCATTTTTCAGTTTCTCAAGTGTTATGCTGCTACTTATCCCGCAAAAAGGTTCTGGCCCTACAAAAGGTGTTCTAGCCCCTCTCTTAGCGAGATAATCTGTTATTTCATTTCCTTCCACTCCCGTGTGTCCCGGAACCCACAATAGGGTTACCTTGTTGTTTTTGACAACTCGTTTAGTTTTTGTAGGCACTCCCAAACCATTTTGGAGCTGATTATGTTTGACCTCAGCACCCTAATGGCTGCTTGATCAGATATTATGATTATCTCCTGCTTGTGTCAATGTTGACCTGGACGCATCTTTCAATAGCGTATATTTCCGCCTGGAAGATACTTGGATACCTCCCCAAGCCTTCGAAATATTTGGTTCTAGGCCCATATATCCCTATTCCAGTACCCTCTGCCGTTTTGGAGCCATCTGTGTCTTATTGGAATGGACTTACCGGCGCGTGACATTGCAAAACTCTCGGGATTCATCCAGGGGAGGGAACACTCCGCAAGGCAGTCTTTATGAGCGGGAACATACTGAGACTACTTATGGAAGTCCTAACTGGCAACTGCGCACTGAACAAGCACTTGCACCGCATGGGGCGAGTGGACTCTCCCCTGTGCAGAAACTGTATGGAAGCAGAAGAAACTCTGCGCTCGTTTAGACGAACTCAGTCTAATTGTAAGTAAACTTACTCTCGACCAATTTGCGAACCTCTTTGTTCGGGTACGACCGGGTCAAGACGGCTAAAACATCATGGGAGCACAATAGGTCTTCTGGCCGAGTTGCCTTACGGCATATATAGGCAACCCCCGGCCCTCGGGCCGGATCTGGCCCTCCACCAGTTTCAATCCGGCCCGCGAGAGATTCAGAAAATTGAAGTAACGATATCAATTCAAATCAAAATGTTGTTTCTTTATTCACTACTACCTACTTATTTCTTGCCTACGGCCCGCGACCTGATTAAGTCCCGAAATTACGCCCTCAGCTAAGCAAAGATTGCCCATACCTGCCTTACGGGGTAAACTTGCCCCTGAAGGTAAAATAAATTGTTATGCTTTATTTTGGTGTCTTTTCTTAGTGCAGTAAGCTATTAGAGTGGCATGTTTGTGAATGATGTGCGGATTCTCATTCGCCCAAATCCTGCAGCTCTGTTTGTTTACGAATCCTTTTAGTAAAAAAAGGTGTTTGTTCTTTCAAAACCCAGGATACGTCTCCAAACGCCTGTGCACCCAACTCCAGAATTCTCGACGCATTTTGTAATCTAAGGGTTTTATCTCTTCGCGGGCTCTTCGTGTGATAGTTTCACATGAAAGTGTCAACATTGTGAGCAGCGTTGTCATGGCGATCGTTTAAAGTTCTGACACTCTTATTGGCAAACTCTGTATTTCCTTTCTTCATCAATTATTGAAAAACTTTACCCTACCTGCTAAACTTTTGAAAATGTGAAAATTTTAAAGAATTAGCATTTTATGGTACGTATAGAAGCCGTATATGTAACTCTGCCTCTTGTAATCTAATAAGATTACAACTCTAAAAACCTTTTCTTATATCAGAAATTGTGCCAACGCACGATGCTCGAATATGCATGACTAACAACAGTTTTCTAGGCAGTAGGTGTATTAATATCTGCAATGCGATTTAGACAAGGAAAAGATTTCTTATGCTTCCATTGAAAGTTACCAGCATCTATTCTTCTCATGGAGCAGGTTAAGATAGTTTTGTGCTTTCCCACAAGATTGAGTTCCTGGCTCATTGTAGAGACACACCAACTTTTGAATGAGAATGGTCACTAGTAAGATCGACTTTCCTTTCTGCCTAAACAAATCGATTCCTTCTGCCGGCACCATTGATGCATATGGAAATGTACACACTAAAAAATATATGCAATTCCTACGGAAAATTCCAGTAATGTATAGGGTAAATTTACATTTTTTGTATTTATGCTGTATTTGTGAGAGTAAATTCTCTTTTCTATATATTGTTGTGATTGTCCAATGTACACCCCTTCACAGTTTTTATTTATAATTTTACCTTATACGTTACGGGAATTTTCCGTAGGAATTGCATATATTTTTTAGTGTGTATGCTAACAAGCTTATTATTAATTGCCAAAAATTAGTTTAATAGTTGTTTTTGTACTGACACTATTTCATGTAACCTACAAGTATTCACGTCTTTGAATCTAATTATTTTGAGTTCTGTTGTTCCTTTTAGGGTTTACATTCATATTTTCCCTTCAAATCTCAAGGTAATAAAGATTACCAATATCATTATTACCAAGCAAAGGTGATGGTGTCAACCTGAAGCCAAAAAAATCACCAAAATACATAGGTACATGCACGCAAGATGTAAATGTTTTGAAATGTAGCAAATTTCATAGCCCTCTCATAAAACATTTTTAATTACCTCCTAATCTATCTATCCCACTTATATAATCGTCAAGTTGAACGGTGATCTTGGTACTATGTGGTATTCCTATGTTAATTAAAAGTTCTTGCTTAATGCATTCTACGTCAAAAGCAATTAGCAACGTGGTTGGCGCTCCTAATTTAATAATTTTAAGGACGGATTTGTAGAGAAACCGCGACGGATCGCTAAACCAATTATGTTCGCGAATGTAAAGTCCATCTTTTTTTCTTTCATCGTGTTGCGGAGGCAAATTATGCCCCCGTTAATGTGCTCGAATCCTTCGAAAACGCCGTTGACCTCAAAACGGGCGACTTTTCTTTTACGTTCGCGCATACGAGATGCAATTTAGTCAGCGGCGACCGTAAATTAAGAAGAAGGCACTTACGTGTAGACCTTTATAGATGTGTACGTTACCTGTGTGCGTGTGCAATGTTTACACTATACGACTTTTTATGCCATCATCCACTACGATACCTTAAAACAAACATCAACATGATGGCAAAGGTTGCGTTTTTATTTCACTTGCCGAAGGCGTCCCATGGAGTCGAAAATGTAAATCATCCAACTCCCCATGATACGGACCAATATGGCTTTTGGGATTTTACTTTATTTATCGACCAATTTTAAATGACCCTCCTAACTATATTAAGAGTCCCTAGAAAACGCCATAAATATTAACACATACATATATAATGTACATACTTAGTAATTAGGTTATAATTAACTAACACCTTCTGAATTTACCAACCTGAATAGAAGTTCTTTCCTACAGATTTTATTCTAAAATTAACTAATTTGCAGAAGCAACTGAACTTCAAGATATCATAGAATAATGTTAAATATGTTAAAGAGTGGCTAGCTGAAGATAAATATTCAACTTTATACTTTGAAATAACTTTCAAAAAGGTGACTAATTTTCTAATTAGCTATGGAACAATCTAGAGCTAAGATTTTCTTTTATTAAACTTCAAAGCATAGAAGAGAGAAGGTAAGATTCTAAAATGATTCAAGGTACACAAATTCAGAAGTCATATGTAATAGAAGTGGAGGCAAAGGGCTTATTGGAAATATAGGTTGCATTAGGTATTGGTATGCATGCATTGCTCGTATTCTACAGTGTCCGGGAAAACAACTTTTTTAATCTCGTCAACTGCATTTTTCCTCATTTCACGGTTACTTCCAAAAATATGTATAATTTCCTTCAAGTTAATTAAAAAAGAAACACATTTATTTACCCGTATTTTTATTACTGTTTTAATTGTTATTATCCAAAAATCGCCATAAAAATATTCACTTTTGCATAGATAGTCGAGTTGTCAAAATGCAGTGGTACCAATCCGCATCTACTGACTATTACATCACATCATATTTTTTTAAATATAATTTTGTAAATATTTTCTCAGCCAAAATATCTAATACAAATGTCGCACGTTAGGTCATTTACAGCACTCCAACTCTTGCCGCTTTAATATTTACCGCACTCTAATGTAAACAACTATTAAAAATTCGGAAAATGATAGAAGAAGTAATCCTTGAACAGATTTCAATTAAGTTGCCCAACACTCGCGAATTTAATTTAAAAAAAAAAACCCTCATTTCCAGCAAGAAAATTGTACATTTTTGACTCAGCGTTTATAAGGTAAATATTTCTTGGTTCCTTCCACCATTCCTCAAATTATTGACAGAGGTGTTGTGGTACCCTAAGATAAGTAATCCTTTCTCTACTCAATTTTTCTGTATACTGAAACAAATCAAACAAAAACATTTTCTTCTTCTTTAAATTGGCTTTGTTCTTACATACATTACAATTAAATGTTACACAATAAGTTCGCTTTCGACTATTAAACATATATTGTATTCCTTCGATTACATATCATCTTCTAAATTCGTTTTTTATAAACTTTTTTCTAATTACAATTTCAGTACTTTTATTATATAAGTTGTTTCTATATTACGAACTTTACTTCAGGATGAGTTCTTTCTTCTCTTGATATATTTGAGGTACATAGACATTTTCTCCGTTTCAGCCTCTTGCTTTCCACTACGTTAAATATGATGTTTATTGCTTCACGAAATTTTTGGATGAAGTAGAAGAAGCTGTTTCACAAACCTCTTAAGTAGTTTAATATTATTATCCCTATTGTTTTCATATTTCTTAAAGACTGTTTTGCTCGATGACAAAAATACTCAAACCTGTGGCACTAATAATACTACACACCTTCAAACAACTTACCACCAAATTCACTACACTGGAGTAACAAAAAAGAGTCAGTTCGGTTTTGCCGCTGGTGATGATAAGTTTCTTCCAGTGTAGTGAGAGTAGAAAGTGTTTTCCCATATTTGACCCATATTTTTAAATATGTTGGGAAGAAGAAATATTAGATAATATGTCATAAACTAGTTTTTGTTTCGTATATTAAATGATTTTCAGTTTTAAAAAACTGCACCTAATTTACTTTTAATACTTATAAAATGTTAAATAGAATTGTTATCGTATAATAATACTAATAGATTGTCAATGTAAATTAAAAAGTTTCGAGAAGAATTTTAAGGTACACCAATATCTGCAGCAATATTACAGAGTTGGATTTAATATTATTATAACTAGCTATACGTTTCCGCTGTTCTAAATAACTTTGATGCCACCTCTTTACTGTATCTCTAATCCCATATGTTTTTAGTTTACATAATAAGATTGAATAATTAATACAATCGAAAGCATTTTGAAGATTTATTGAGAAATTTATACAATAGTATTTTAATAAATTTGCTAGCCAATCATATTTGAGATTATATTTATATCTGTATTGGGTAGGAAATTATGAAAAAAGTTATCCAAACATTCACACATCTTGAGAAAAAAGATATGTTTTAGGTTAAACCTTGTTTTGTCTTTTGTCATTCTTTAAGTGGCTTCAGTTTTATTTGAAGGATCTATAATGAACGCGATAGATCGATTTGTGTGTTTTGTCAATGTATTTTTTTGTAAAACTTTAGAACGATTATTGAAAACTGCAAAACAGCATAGCTTTGACTATACTCATTAATATCAAAGGGCAATAAAAATGCAAATAGAAACATTTACTTCTTACATTCTTTTATTATTCATTAATTATCTGACCAAGCGGAATCATTGCAAGTTACTTTAAAATCTGTAAATCTGATTAACTTTAACAAAAATGATACCGAAGCATTTTGCGATTATTTCACAGATACGTGTAGGTATTATAATGATAATGACCTAATACATAATTGCTAAACATTTATATTTCCGCTCTTTCTTGATGTGAACTGGACTAAAATAAACCCTACTATCCTGTTGCTATGGTTGCTGCAGGTAAGCGATGTTTCAATGTTCCCTTTTTTATTGAAAACCGGACGCTTTGATTTTTTTAATATTGAGCGTAATTAATTAAATGTTGTGTAACTAACACCTCTTCACAATGTTCAAATATCGTTGCATGTCCTAATTAATGTCAAATCTAATCTAAAATATATACGTATAGATATATAAAAGGTACCAACCCACAAACCATTTCTACTAAATGAATTTATACGAGAAACCAAAGTTCGACGGGCATTCCTGCACAGCAGGACAATGGAGCACTGGTCGGGTTCTGCTGAAATTTGTTGTTTCTACAAAACGCCGCGGGTGTCTCAACATCACCTATTCTTTTTCATACTTCTATAAAAAGACGAGAAGGTACGACGGCGCTCCCGTCGAAGAAAGGCAACCACTATAACTTCTTCGCCCGTCCGGACAATCCTAATATACAGCGACTTAAATCCACATTTCCTATACGTGCATGTCTTTACCATCAGACTTATAAATTCTTCGAGAAATTCCTCAGCCTCACACACGAATTGATTTATGGACAATTTCAGCAATATTCACCTAACGGTCTCTTCAAAAGACTATTCAATTAAAATCTGGAATAAATTTGGAATATATTTTCAGTAAGTCTGCGGGATGGTGCCATCCATTTAACATAAATAAATTTTCGAGGTCTTTGATCAGAAACAAAAAAATGGAGTCCAGCTGTGTTTGTCAATTACATTTTCTGAAAAACAAATGGTCAATATATCAATAACGTCTGATAATCACCTAAATTATATCTTTGTAGGGAAACTACAGAATACATTCTGTTTCTAATTAGGTATACTTATGTCATTGTAGATATAATATAAGTACAGTAGTTGAGAAAGTCCGGTTGCGATAACTCCTTTATTTGGTATTTAATTTGTATTAAATCAAAATAAAGCATAATTTAGAATATTATCTTTTAAAATGATATGGTACATCATTGCACAGTGTAAGAGAGAACTACCAAACATTAATTCATGCATTCCCAACGGTAATTTTAAACGCATATTGAATCTGAATTCATATCTTGGCCTCTTAATTATAATGTAGGGTTCACCATCAGCCAACATTCAAATTAACGCAGGTAATGAATCTCTCCTATCTAAAATTTAATAATCCTCCGAAAGTTTTTATCAGCAGTGTAATTACAATCATAAATTCTTAAACCGGACTCGAGGTGTTATCCTTACTGAATTAATTTTATTGGTCTAATTAATTTATTCTGGCAAGTTCTTAATCGGCTCGAATTAGAGATATCGGACAACGATTAAGTTGTGCGTTAGCATACAGTTTTTGATATTAATTTGACTGAGTTGCCGTTTCAATGTAGCGTAATTACGACATGTAAGAATGTACTTTGAAAAAGGTTAGATGCTATTGCCTGAAAGACAAAATGGTATGCGTTATTGGAGAACCTGAGATAATATATGTAAGATGGAAACTCTTTTTATCTGTTAGGTTATGAAGAACGGCACAAATCATCATGGGGTCGTCGTAACCAATTCGATCTATTCTTATGAATTCTTTGTTTAGGTTTACCATCCACCCCAAATAATGCTTAAAGCCCATGAGCTGATGTGTTCCGCAGTCTCGATTTTGCATCCACAAAACCGACACATGTCAGTCTTGGCTTTCCCCATTTTCTTGAAATTAAGCATAAGTAACTCAGTAAGTATCCTTAACTCAAGCTTGTCGAGTCTGAATAGGTTTTTGGTAATGTTTAGCAAAAGGTTGACTAGGCCTTTGAATACTAATTATCCGCAAATTTCTTTCCAGAGATTGTAATTTACTACGTCTCTATTGTAGGAATTGCCTTTCGGTCTGAGTTTTGAAGACGCCAAGAACTGATTCTGATCTATGGAGATTACTGCTAGCCCCTTGTTTGGCCAATTGATTAGCAGTTTGGTTTCCTATGTGAAAGTGCCCTAACACCTAAATTAGAATAAATCTGTTTGTAATGGCCAATTACACAACACTATTCAAGCACTTCACAATCAAAATGGTCAACATACCTACTTGCGCTAGAAATAAATAGAGAAAACCTTGGGGCAGACTTCCATGTCACCTGAAAGATTGTCGGAGTTTGTCTAAAAGCTTGAGAGTCGTCCCTTGATCCATCTCGGATCCACCTATGTACCATAAGACCTTCTTTCAGATGTTTTCATTGTTTCGCATTCACTATAACGCAATAACCAATCTGCTCTGTAATTTGCAACACCATTCATTTGATAGCCTTGGGCAACTTTCGCTAACACCTGTTCAAAGTTTCATTCAGATTGGATATAGAGAAGGAAAAAGAAGAAATGCTCAACCGACATCAAAACAAAGAAATTTTATTCCCTTACATTCTTGAAAGACATTCTTTTCCAGCAGCAACCTTCATTAACATATGTTCAGAATTTTATCGGGGGTAATACCATAAGAGCTTGTGTTTTGCCGGATAAACTTTCATTTTAAACTTTTTTGCTTGGTAAATGATGAGAGCCGTGTTACCTACCTATAAGCAATAAAGCTTGAGTTTTGTGAAAATGGAAGTTTGTTCTGGAAATAATAATAATAATTCATGCCTTTACATCCCCCAACAGCTTTCGCCAATTACAGGGGGCATCGGCCGGCCATGAGTTAGTATTACGCCTGCGCCCGTGGAGCGACTTAAGGTGTTTGTCTCTCAGCATTTGCCAAGGAGTGAGGAAAACCACGAAAACCTCACTCTGAGAGCAGGCCCTGGGATTCGAACCCCGGACCCCGTGACTGATAAATAAACACAAGGTCGAATAGTATTTAGTAAGACAATTTAATGAATCAAAAAAATTCAATGGGGATGGTACAACACGTCAAATATATGTCAGTGCCTAGGCAGGCCTACGTGTCATGAAGGTGTATTTCACTACTCGAAGCTTCACCCAGCAACAACATACCTACTAATACTAGCAGCTTATCCGATATCAAACTGACATAACGTGTATTAAAATGCAATGTTTTTGACAGATGAATTAAATTATCTGAAACAAACAAAGTGTGCTCAAGACAGCACCAACTAAAGCTAAT
Source organism: Cetonia aurata (assembly GCA_949128085.1). Lineage (NCBI taxonomy): Eukaryota > Metazoa > Arthropoda > Insecta > Coleoptera > Scarabaeidae > Cetonia > Cetonia aurata. The sequence goes on along the minus strand of OX421886.1, from coordinate 17,689,765 downwards.
TTGTAAACTCTATTAACGCAATAAAACTGAGTGCCCTTACAATCATGGAAATTAAACCAATGAAATACAAGCTATCAATTGATAGCAGATTACAACCATTTATTTTAACAACCATAAAACTGAAATAGTTGCAAATTGGTGCAATTGGATGCCCTTGTTTCACTCCTATATATTACCAACTTCAGTATCGAAGCATGTGTCAAATACCTTAAATGGGGTAAAAGTCAAAGTCTGATCTAATGTTAAATTACCCAAAATGTGTGAAATTTATAAAATCATTTGTAAGAAATCTTAGCGCACGTCCGTGTGTTTCCTGTCACCAATACAACGAGAAATTGACTTGCTGCTTAATATCTGGAGATGGCATCGGCCCTGAACTTGTCAATGCTGTTCAAACTGTGTTTAGAGAAAGATCCATCCCAATTGTGTTGGCAGATTACGAAATACCGAAAGGCGATAATAGCAGCATAAATGCTGCCATTGCAGCTATCAAGAAGTTTGGCGTTTGCCTGAAAACCCCATTCAATAATTACGAACCTTCATGCACGGGTCCGTATCAAAATTATAACGTAAGGATTAGACTGGTATTAGATGTTTACGCTAACGTCGCACATATCGTATCCATACCGGGAATAAAAACACGACACCAAAATGTGGACTTCTACATAATTCGAGAGCAAACAGAAGCCGCATATTCTAACATTGAACACGAGAGTGTAAAAGGGGTTGTGGAGAGTTTAAAGGTTATTACACGTAAAAAGTCTGAACGTATAGCGAAATTCGCATTCGATTATGCAACCAAATTGAAACGGAGGAGAGTGGTGTGCGTTCATAAGGCGAACATAATGAAACTGGCTGATGGCCTGTTCCTAAAATGCTGTCAAGAAATTTCAAAACTGTATCCAAGCATTCAATTCAAATCTCTGATTGTGGATAATGCGATGATGCAACTAGTTTCGAATCCGGAGCAGTTTGATATATTAGTAATGCCAAATCTTTATGGAAATATTGCCGACAATTTGGGAGCTGGTTTAGTAGGCGGGGCGGGTATTTGTCCTGGGGCTGCTTATAGTACCGACTGTGTAATTTTTGAACCGACCGCCCGTCACATATATGCTGAGGCTGCTGGAAAGAACATAGCAAATCCGACTGCAATCCTGCTGTGTGCGGTAAAAATGTTGCGTCATGTTAATTTAGTAGAATATGCAGAGGAATTAAATGCTGCCATATACCGTGTCCTAAAGGAAGGCAAAGTACGCACCAAAGATATAGGAGGAACAGCTACTACAACTGAATTTACCAAAGCGATTATTGATTGTATCAAGGAGAAAAAATAGCGACAAAAAATGCTGTTCTTCCAGGCGCGGCACTTATATTCTCAATTTTTCCATACCAGTCCATTCCAGCAATCATTAATACATGTTTGAGCTGAGAAAGAGTAGTTTTCCTATCTTAAAACACAATTCAACGCATCTCTAACTAAAACCCAACAAAACGCAAAATGTATTAATCAGGTTTTACTCAACAATTTAGAATGTGTTGAATTAAGTAACAAATAACACAGTTTGATTAATTGTTTGAAAGAATGTTTATCAAACAAGTTCATGATTTCAAAAGAGCTGAGAATTTTCTTAAATGATTTTTTCAAGTCTTCCAAGGAAATTTCAGCCTTTCGAAAAATCATCTGATGCTAGTAGCGCTGTACAGATGATATACTCTGCTGTCCTCTCGTCCAATGACAACAGCCATTCAAACACTCTTAGGAGTTGTTGAATTTATATTTTTCTGTTGTTAGTACTGTACACTAGAAAAACACGTTGTTCGCATGCGCAAGCGTCAGTTAGCATTTTTATGCACGTTGTACACGACACACGTGGTGCCACATTTTTATAACGTGTAACGGTCCATTATATTAAAAAACACAAAAACCAGCGCAGTGTTTTACTTTCATACACAACAGGAGTCATATGCTGTATAGGTAATTTCAATATTGAGTAAGTTTGCAGAATAAAATATTTTCACACTTTTGCAGTTAAATTTGGTTCATTTCTTGGCTCTGTCATGAGTAGGTAAGAGTGTAGCTCACACCTTTTCCAACACTCAAAAATATATGCATGGAAATAATCCTCACGACTTCGCATTCTTTCACTGCCTTTAAGAAAAAAATCATTATCTATGAAATTTAAAAATATATCATCATACCCCAACTTCAAAATTTTGTTGTTACCGAATCGCTTTAGTAGTACTTTTACACGAAATAAACATTGTTTACCCTAAACATATGCAGTGACTGCTAGTGACTTGCCCGCTTCGCTATCGATCACAGAGTCGCGGGTTCAAATCTCACCCCGGTCAATCCCGATAGCCGGTTTTTTTTTTGTCGTAATGATGATTATGAGGGAGATTTGGCTCTGCGGGGTGCCTGACAAGCATTTATAGCTTAAGCTTCATCTACCCCATTAACTAAGTTTCTTTCAATACAGAAAACGTTTTCCACTTCTCATACTGGAGGAATTAGAGCCGTAGTAATATCCACAAAACAGAAACTATTTCAAATATGGTTGTTTATACCACCATTTTCACCAGAGTTAACAATTTTGCTTTCATGTGTAAAACAATCTCTTAAAAGCTTCATGCGTTCATTGCGTTAAGCTCGAGAGCAATTGAGGAAGCAAGTGCTTATCTCAAACACTGTAAATGTATTGTAGCGGATACTCATCTCTACAAAGAAAGTGTTTTCTGATGCAGACGGTATTGAAGTGAAAACTACAACTAGGAAACGATTAGGGCCGAGATTATCCTTACTTCTCTTGTAGCCAGGTTGCAAATTACAACACAATTGATCTTCACCGCTTTGCTGGATACTGTATTGGCATGATATCACGACAGCAGAAGTGGAAGTAATAAACACAGGCTGGAACACGGCTATATATAATAATAAATTTTGCTATTGATTTTTCTATGACTTTGTATAACCATATAAAATAAAACTAAAAATAAACGTCTTGCAGTGAGAAAGAAGTATCAGTACGATAAGATTCTTTTTCCTCCTTGTGCACAATTCTCGACAAAATAGATTTATGTAATAACCACTTCGATTTAATTATAATATCGATAGAATAATGCACTTCTTTATGCTTAAAATGCGTTGGAAGTTCCTACTGGTGAAACGAGATTGGTTCCAAGATTACATTAGGTTTGGATTGAGAGGGCTATACTGACCTATTTCATCGCGACGTTTTTAGATCTGTTATAATTAATATCTGAATTAGATCTATCATCTTTGAGAGCGGCTGTTTTAAGTAGCTATTAGCTGTGGGGGGAGAAACCTTGTCCTCGTCAGGACATTACAGTGGCACAGTACATCAACTGGAGTTTTTTCCTCCTCATGGCAGATTCTGCAGAGAACATCATCTGGTCTATGTTATACGTATGTTTATGTTCCAAACGAGTCTTTCATCAAAGCACACCACAAGGTGTGACATATGGAATCCTTTCGTGTCCTAACACTAGGTAATTGTAAACGCTCTAGCATCCATTTACTCTAAAACAACTTGTGTTTACTGATAGTCGTGCTTGTTTATCTACCGTATTTAGAGCGGTTTGTATACGTTCTACCAGAATCTTTGGGAACCGCTCTCTAACGGTTATTGTAAGGTCGTCAGCATACCCCAGTCAATGAAAGCTCTTTCTGGTCAGTTTTCCGGATTAGGTTCTCCACTATGATAGCCCACAGTAAGGGAGGCAATCTCCCAATCAATAATATTTGTCCGCTTTTCAATATTTTGATCACCGCCGTATTCCTGCTTAGCTAATGAAAGAAAGTACCTGTTGTGGGCGCAGCATGTTTATCTAACTTATTTTTCAATGTTTGTTGAGAACACCACATATTCTATAGCTTTCGAGAAGCTTTCTTCAGATTTATATAATAAATCAAAACGCCCACTCACTTCTAGCCATTGTTTCTCCCTGATAAACATAAAATTGAATATCACCCGAGACATGAGTATGTTAAAATGACATATGCGCCCTACCTCTCAATATCTTATCAATCTGACCTTATCGATCAAACTGCGAGTCTCTGCTCATGAACGTCGTTTGGGTAAAGCTGGCGTTTGCGATCCACTCTGAAACTGCATCACGTATGACAGATTTGGTTACAGCCAGGCCAAATTCAAGTCCAGTGGAAGTTGTTTTGGAGTTCTTCTTTGCTAGTTCATTTACAATTTCATTATGCGTTATGTCCTTATGCCCCAGTACTCACACTAAAGTAACTCTATTGCTTTTAGCTAGGGCTTTTAGGTCTTGCAGGCATTTCGCAAACTAATTTGGAGGTTATCTGATAAAATTTTAGTACCACAAAGGCCACTTGACTATCGGATAAGATGCGAATCGGCCGACCCAAAAATTATTTTTCTAGGCGAAGGATTGTATTGTATTTATTTCCATTTGGTGACTGATAATCTAGTGGCTTGCACACTCGACTATCAGTGATGAGGTCCATGTTCAAATCTTACTCTTGGTCAATTACGATAACCGGTTTTCTCCGAGGTCGTAATAATGATTAGGGGGGGGGAGGGGATTTGGCTCTGTGAGGGTGCTTAATAAGCACTTGTTGCTTAGGCTTTATCAATACCCTTAAAAAAAGAAAAAAATGATATATTGCTCCACGTATTGTTTATCATTTAGGGTTTGTGCCTCCTTTCGACCCATCTGCGTAGTAGTATTGGATTTGAAGCGCTGGTTTCTATTTGGTTCTGCAAACATCCAAAGCCAAGAGCACCTTGAAGGATTTGTCGTAGGATTGTTTGAGAGCACAGTAGAATACTTTCCTGGTGTTGCATGTGTTGGCCGTAATTAGGTAAATTGATTTAACTGATAACTCGGCTGATATTCACGGCCACTTTTATACAAAATTGACAATACTATTTCAATGCGAAAAAAAATTATGATCATATCGTAACTTACAGCTCCAAATACTAAGGTTGATACTTAGATACTGCCACCATGGCAATAATTCGCCCTAGTTATTATCAATTCTTTCCAATTCGTTCATTTAAGAAACATGTTACGAAACAACAATGGATACTTAAAGGAGAGCTGTTGGAAATATCGCCATATATTTTTTATGGCCTGATCGCTGGCAGAATCACTCTGTATGCATAGTGCCTGACAAAATTACCTGTAATCATATTGCTAAATTACTCGGCTTAGACTTTTAGGGAGTGCACACGATCATACGCTTCGGGTCGTTTTATTTATCACCCGAGCAATAAATATTATTTAATGTTGTTGCAATACGTGTGAGAGTTTGTTGTGTGTGGCGTCTGTACCATATTTGGTGAGACGAGTACAAGGATGAGTTCGGTTCGGGCTGCCTACGCGCATCGCCCGAGGGTGGAAGGAACTACGGAACTGCAATAGTTAGTATGTTAAATTTGTTACTCTCGACGCGACGCGCTTAAAATATAGACGTCAGCGTGGCGCTATTAGAGATAAAGATCGGATATCACGTTAAACGGAAAAGTCCCACGTACGTTCACCCCGCGGGACTTGTCAGAAATTCAGGTCAAAAAATTCGGAAGCTTTGGTGAGAGGAGGAATAGGATCCGCTATAAAATTGCTCTCTAATTATATTTTGACTTGATATGATATTATTACCACACTGGCATAAAGTAACGAACAAAAAAATGTGTTATAAATACATGCAACGTAGGAAATCTTGTCTAATTGGTGCAGTGATCTTAGAACAATAACTGGTCTAGATTTATATCTGCTGTTAAGTTATTAACTCTATTTATTTATACCCTCTTGTTTTTGTCTTTCAAAAACAAATCCCACCCTTTAAAGAAAAAAAACCAACTTGTTTTCTTTTTTCACTTCCATCACTGGGCTATATATATCAAGAACGAGAAGAAGGAAGATAGAAAAAGATAGAAAATGGATTACATTTCAAATGGAAGATTCACTAGCCAGATTTTGCAAAAGACACTTTACAATCCTACACAATTGCTATTGCTTTTTTATAAGTATTTGGATTAACAATTATAATTTTTTATCTAATATACCTCAATGTAAAGGATTTGGTCTCCTATGCAAAAATGGTTGGATGATTTGGTTTCTTGGGCAGGAAGCTTTCATTGATTTACCCAATATGATGACATATCTTCTAAGATTTACCTTCATAATATTTTCAAGTTTATTTTAAAATAAATTTCAATACTAGATTGCTTCTTATATCAACCAATAGAACGCTGATACATCGTGAAGATGTTCTTTAAGATTTAATAGTCATGTCACGAATATTCCATTACTGAAAGCTTCGATTCATAGATACAACCCGGCTCCTCCATCGTAGCGATCAAACTTAACGGTGAGCATGTATAGTGTCTTTAGGTGTTTACATCGGTACCAGATGATACACATTTGTAATACGATCTTATGTATGCATCACATTCATACATCCCGACAGGTAATAAAATTATAATACAACAAAAGAATTTATAAATAATTCATAAGAGGAAGTTATGTACTATAATCATATATGCTAATGAAGCTGTACCTAGGTGTATTGAATGAAGTGATTTTATTTGCTGAAAACGGAATAAACTCAATGCCACTGAAAGAAAAAGAAATAGAATTAATATTAATAACTCAATATTTATTTTTTAGTGCTTTCTTCTTTTTAAATAATTTTAAAATCATCAGATCGATGTTAAAATTTAAATTTTATAGAAATATACAAATCGTAAATGCAAAGTATTCAATGCCTTATTATTTTTAACATAGCTGCTAGACAATACAGTGACTCATATTCGAACTAAATATTCATTAAAAGCCATGAAAAGCTGTACATATATATGTTTAACATCTACTATATGTTCGAGCGTAGAATACAAGCTTAATAAGTAAATAACACCTGACAACATAAATAGATACCTAAAGCAAAATTGTGAAACTTGCATATTGAAAAGTTACAAATTCAGTGAATACAAACATAAAAGAACGTGGCATTAAATAAAGACATTATAACACAAAGCAATCAATAAAGATGTGTTAGAAGCGTTGATCATAATATAGTCGCTACATTAGGCTTGGCTAGCAATAAATAAATAAAGTTTTCAAAACATATCCCATTCTTTAATAGTTTCTTTGGTTTTTATATACACATAACTGGAGTGTCACACATCTTCTGCACACAAATTTTGTTTTAATTTCTTTAAGTACACGTTTGACAAATATGTATTTTTTCGTCTCCGCTTGCGTCAACTAAAACAATACTTAGATATGTTAAATTATTACAATCCGTCATATTTTGTCGTGTATTAATATTATCATACCACATTTTTCTGCTCATACTGTCTGTCTCGGCAGAGTAACAGAAACCTAGAGCAGTTTAGCTCCTTGTTTAATCGACATTTTGTAATAAAATTTACCATAATAACGAAGGGCAGAATAGTTTTAAAGCTATCCGTAAAGATAACTAAGTTTATCGGATAGCTTGTGTGTTTGTTATACTATGCTAGAGTTTTTGCGATATGAAGATTGGATAGCCTTCAATGGTGAACCATATATATAAAAGAAAGTTCACAAACATCACTATAAATATAACAACGATAAAATATGATAGTCCATAATTTCAAAGAGTGGTGGAAAATACAACCGGACATATCACATAAAACAGTTCTCATAGGGATCAATAATTTACCAAATATTAAAGATATTAAGAAAAGAGAATAACACCATTGAAACGTATTGACATCACTCCCGAGCCACTAAAGACTAATAATAAGTTGACGCATGTACACCATAGACCTGACAGGAAAGGTTATTGCAGATTCAGCCAAGACGAAGAGGATGTTCTATAGCCAAGTAAAATTGGAGAACCTCTCATGCATCATTTGGATCACACGGATCAATTCAAAGGTAATGTCCTGATGAAATATTAACCCATTTAAGGTCACGTAAGCTAACTTTTGAAAATCAGATTGTGCCTATGCTGTGTTTTTGAATAATAAGTAGGCAATTACTATTGTGTTTAATCCCATGAAAACCAGCATTCTAAAAATCAAAAAACAAAATCAACTACAGAAAGATATTATTTAAAATAAACAAATTATTTGGAACAAGAGCCATTCTCACTGTACTAGTTATATAACGTAATTATGATAAGTATTCGTATTTAATCATTCAGCAATAAGAAGGCAAAACATGGGGGTAAATCGGTACCCTCCAGTTGGAGCAAGTTAGGCAGATATTTTGGTAACTACCATGACCAAACAAAAACCATTTTCAATATAACCAATAGTTCTCGACGAAATGTTGTATTAAAAGCCGAACGTGTAAAAAAACCAAGTTTAAGAAAACATATAGGTACATACTTTAAAACTATACTTTTCTTCTATAGAACCTACATTTTCAAAACTTGAAGCATATTATTTTCAGATATAGGCACCTGCAAGTTTTTCTTATCCACTTATTAAAAGTTTTACACAAATATTTCTTGTGATCTCAATTTAATTTTTTCCTAACAATAAGTTTTAATTTTATTTTCATACACACAGAAAAGTGTTTTCTATTGCCAAGTACACCTATTTTCTTAAATATGTTTACTAAATCTAAGATAGTATTTTCTTTAATCTAGAGAATGTACCAGATTCAAATGAATGGCCGTACTTCAATATAATAAACCATTTTCTTGAAACTTTACTAATTTCAAAACAAAATGTACTTCTAAGAAATGTTGTCTCTCTAAATATAAATAATTCTATGTTCTTATGAGAAGGAATTCACTTCCTTAGAATGTTTCTAATTTCGAACAATATTTCCTTGAAGTAAGTAATATAATTTCTTTTATTGAGAACAGCAAAAAAGTAGGAATGTGGAGGGGTTCTTACACGTTGAAACTTGGTTATAGATAAACAATATGACGTACGGGATTTTATAGCTTTTTCGGCTTTTTTGCACTTTACGCGTGGAAGTATATCTATCTCCTTTACTAATATTATGTATTAAAATAAGATGAAAATACAATCAGTGGATAAAAGTGCACTAAGTCAAAAATGCTATTAGTTCACCTTGAAGCCAATAGATGCGTTATTTTTCATACATTCGGATATGATTCGGATCAGATACGGATGAATTACTGGTAACGTTGGGTGAAATAGTTTGATTTAGTGTTCATTTGTAGTGATTGGAATGTATCTATTTTCTTTTGTTCCTGTTGCATATAGTATAGCTCACAATCTCTATATAAGTAACAATGTATAAAAAATGTAGGAAACAATGGAAAATATGAATAAATGCAATAATATTACAGGTTTAGTCGTGTTGTTTGTAAATAATTCATTGACGTTTCGCCAGTCATGTTGCAGGCATCTTCAAAATATCTGACTAGTTAGTTAAATTTTGAAGAGGCTAGCAGCATGACTGGTGAAATGTCAATCACTTTTTACAACCTACACGACTAAATCCGAAATATTGTAATTTTAGGGGTAAGTACACATAATCTTTTTGATTTAAAAAAAAGAGTTCCTCAGTTCAAGTATACCGTTCTCGTATTAAAGATAATACTGTTTTGAATTAAGAGCATTAAGAGGTCACTATTAGAAAATCGGGGACTTGTGTTAAGTTAACTTCGTATTCATTTGAAGGAACCACATGGTTTATATGAAAGTCAACTTTTCTCATATCAAGTTTATCACGTGTTTGACTTAAACCGGTAGAATTTCTTGGAACTAGAATTTTTATTCATTTGTTTCAAATAACTTACTTTCCTATGTTTAAGGACATAAAATTTCTTCATACAAGAAACTAATTTCTTGATATTTTGAGAAAATGATGTTCTTCGTTCAAGGAATTATTCATTTGCTTATATATGAGTACGAGAGGTACTTCAGTTAAGGAATTCTCACTTGGTTCTAGAAATTACTTCTCTGTGTGTATCCAATTGTTTTTCTTTTGTTATATGGTCTTTTAGGCTTATTTGTATTAAGCACATTCATTAGAAATTCAGATTCCTATTATTTATATTCTAGTTCTAAACATTAGATTCATTTTTTTTATATATAAAACATATACATAGATACAGTGAAACCTCGCTACAACGGACGGACTAAGCCGACGGATTTTTCAGTTACAGAAGGGTGTTCGCTGAAGGGTGGTGTACAAAAATGTTAAAATATCGTGTTTAACACAACGCATTAAAAGAAAAACAGGAAATAAGCTGAACAACACATAGAAACTAGATACGAGCTATCTCTAGAGAGTAGTTTCCTAAAACTTCATTTCGTTGATTGCAGATACCTATAATATTTACATGTGTTTATTAATTTTTTACAGATAATACCGATTCACAAAAAAGGGAATAAAGAGCTCTGCCAAAACTATAGAGATATATCTCTTCTAAATACGGGATATAAGATATTTACAAACATTTTAAAGAAATCGAATTCAAGAATTCGCTGAAAAAGTTATTGAGGATCACTAACAAGGATTTCGTCCCGGAAGGGTACAGCAGATGCAATACATATCATGCACCAAATCTTAGAGAAAGCATATGCACATAATATGGAATTACATATAGCTTTCGTTGATTTTAGGAACGCTTTCGATGCAATAAATACAACAAAGTTAATAGATGAACTTTATTGTGTGGGTATGCCGAGTAAGTTGGTGAAGCTAATTAAATGCACATTAGAAAACACAGAAGCAGAAGTTAAAATAAAAAACATCTTAACGAGAACATTCAAAACCAACGTAGGAATAAAACAGGGCGATACACTATCTCCGGTGTTATTCAATTTATTACTGGAAAGAATAATAGAAAAGGCAGATATTAAAGGAACGTTAATTACTAAAAATACGCAATTAATAGCATACCGTAAATAACAATAATCAGCAGGACGAAGCAGGAGTTGATAAAAAAGATAATAGATATTGATGAACACGCAAAGATTTACGGACTGCAGCTTAACGAACAAAAAACTAAATATTTGAGGATAAGTAAAAACCATACAAAGAAATCCTTCTTGGAAACTACAATTTTGAAGAAGTAGATAACTTTAGATTCCTCGGTGTGACCGTGCATGGTTTTACGGACAAAGGCTCTGTGATTGAAGGAAAAATTATAAGGGGATATAAAGTATTTAATATGCACAGAAATCACAACACATTAACGATCAAAACTAAAATAGCAATTTATAAAACTCTAATTAGGCCGGTGGTAACGTATGCCATGCAAACACTAACAATGAACAAACGGAAGATGGAAGAACTAAGGAGATTTGAGAGGAAAATAATAAGAAAAATCATGGGTCCACACAACAGCTTCCGAAAGAGAACAAACAAGGAAGTGGAGGAAGCTTTGGCTGGTGAATATATAGTACGATTCGCAAAAGCTATAAGACTAAAATGGTTTGGATATGTCGAGAGAAGCCACGAATTGAAAACAATAAAAAAAATTACAAATTGGATAGCATCCTTACAAAGATATAGAGGCAGACCCAGGAACACTTGGCGTCAGGAAATAATCGCAGACCTTCAAAAGTGTGTGCAAAGTTATAGCAAAAGGACTGATCCCCTATAAAATGGATTGTAAACATCCTTTGGATGGGCTATGACCCACTAGGGTTACTACAGCCTATATATATATATTAATTTTTTAAAAATAAATAGTAAATTCCAAATTATAAAAATTTAAAGAAATTAAAAAGCATGAACCGCAGAATGTAAAAGAAATCTGAATTAGGTTAGCTTCTATCTGTATTTTTCATCGAATGTAAACAAAAATGGCATTCATTCGTTTTAGAGAATTCAGTTAGACGAAAAGAGGTTCCACTAAGAAATAAAAATATAACAGCAAGTTCTTTACTAGGGAACTGTGAGGGAAATACCGGAAAATTAATCTACCGGAGGACAAACAGTAGAGATTGATAAGAACGGGTTCTTCAATCGAAAAGATAGCATCTGCTACAAACTAACTTTTTGTAGATCAGCCGACCTATACTTGGAAGGCAAAGGAGACTCAAAAGAAAATTCATATTTTCTTTATAAAAACTTGTTTTATTTATATTTGAGAGTGTCTTTGTCATTAAGTTCAATGTTAAAGTAACAATAATTTCAAGAAATTGATCTAACCCTACCCTATAAATGGCTTCAGTTATGATTCATGGTTTTCATCACTGCCATATATGACCATAGTGTATATGCACATGTATTATATTCATAAGTATATATATATTTCGAACCTACATCCATTTAATTAACTCCGTATAGATGTATGTGTGCTATATGTATTTAGGTACGTCGTCAGATAAGAAAATAAAACTAACAAATCCAAAACAAAGAAAAGTACCTCACTTTATAAAGCAATGTATTCATAAGTAATGTAATCCGTATACGTTTACTTGAGGGTAGGACGAAAAAAAACTTCAATTATAATAATTTTAAATACAATGCAACGGCAACCTTCACACACGCTGGATCAAAGACAGACCACATGTTTGATGTACTGAATCGAAATTATTAAATTGACAGCAAATTCAAATCCCCTGTAAAAATATTCAACACTCACGCATCTCCTCCTGAAGGGAATGATTATTATTAGGTATAATTCTGTACGTGTATTCTCATCGAGTATGATAAGAAACTCCAAGCAAAGTTACGTTTGGCTTAAAAAAAAATCAAAACATTCTAGGTACTTTCTTTTAATATGTGCTTATTAAATTGCAATATTCTTATTTATGCGCGTATGAGGTATGTGTGCAGTACACTGAAAGACAAATTCATACACGGATCAATAGTAATTTTTTTACATTTATCCGTGCATAATTTTTCATACGCGTTTCTAACAATTTTCATATTAGTACTGAAGAATTCAGTAATCAAATCATGGAAAATCATATTCAGAACAATGGTAAAAAATTGCCACTGATCCGTGCATGAATTTTTCTTTCAATGTACTGAAACACTGCAATAAAAGCAACAACACAACACTACGCTGAATGCAGTATTATGAAATGAAATTATTTCAAAATAATATAAATTGTAAACATTTAAAAGGCAAGAAAGAAAGCAGTATAAAAAATACGGCTAAATTAGAAGGCGAGTTCTCAAATAAAATTACTATTTTTTTACCAGATGTAATAGCATTTCAAAAACGTATGTAGTACTTTTACAGTAGGACTAGTTACTTATTGTTGGCACATATGGGAGCCGGTTAAAAATAAAATATTAATAAACAATTATAGTCTTTTTGTCTTCAGCGTTTTTAACTCATAGGAGCATTCGTGTGATTGTATTTATAATCAGTATTTCATGGAACACTAAGCTTAGGCTACTGACTTGGCAATTATATCTATTTAACTCAAAGGACCAAATTTCGAATCAAAACTCAACAAAGCATTTCAATTCTCCCAGTGTAGTTTGAGGCATGTTTTGCAATTTTAGTAGTGAAATTAATAAGGGCTGATTTTTCTAAATAGAAAAGGGGTTTTTTTTTTATTTGGGGTAGTCAAAAAAATCATTTTTAAATGATTATTTGATTTTCAATCAAGCCCACACACTTCTTATAGATAAAAACGAACGTGTTTTCTTCCCACTTGGTGAAGACTTTTTCACCGTCAGTATACACGATGGCCAGAAAAATGCGGACAAACACCACGCAGGCCAAATCTTTGTTTAATTCTGAGTTGACAATCTTAATTGAGAAAAGTAGTACAGTGTTTTCTTAAGTCACACGAGCAGCTTAAAAGAATTGTAAATTTGGCAACACCTAATCAGACAAGTACTGTGGCAGTAATCAATTTATTATTTACTATAAATCAGGTAAATACGCAAATTCACAAGAATTTTATGTTAATATGGATAAAAATTTTATTGAAATTTAAAGATAATATGAAAAAATTATAACAACTGTTCAAATTGGTAGCCATCAGTTTCCAGACATAATTCCAATCTTCGAGGAAGCGAATTCAAAACGCGCTCCAACATATCGGGGGTGATTAATCGAACTGCCGCCGTAATTTTATTAATTACATCGTTTTCGTTAGCTGGAGGCGTTGCATAGACCTTTTCCTTTAAAAACCCCCAAACGAAAAAGTCCAGAAGATTAATATCGGGAGATCTTGCTGGCCATGCTATTGGACCGTTACGCCCTATCCACCGATTCGGAAAGTGTTCGTTTAACCAATCCCTCGAAATTCTGGCATTGTGAGCGGGTGCCCCGTCATGCATGTAGAACATGTTGGGTCTCAAATTCAATGGAATATTATCCAGTACTTCTTCTAAAATGTTAACGTACTGAATTCCATTTAGACGATTTGGAAGAAATATTGGTCCGACAACTCGGAGATTTAAAATCCCCAGCCAAACATTTACCGAAAATCTTCTCTGATGTCCAATTTCCCTTACTGCCTTGGAATTTTCGTCCGCCCAAAAATGAAAATTATGGCTATTAAAGACGTCATCTCTCGTAAACAAGCATTCGTCGCTCCAGAGAATATGCAATAAAAAGTTCGGCTCTTCTTGAATCCTTTGTAACATTCAAAACAAAACATTCTTCTGTGCACATTATCGTTTACATACAAAGGCTGTACTTTCCTTGCATGAAACGGACGCAAAAGATTTGGAGATAGTGCTGAGTGCACTGTTGTTTTGCTAGGAATATTCAGTTCCCGAGCTATTTGTCTTGTGATGGACGTCGGATCTTCGTAAACAGCATTCAATATTTGCTCTTCTAATTGAACTGTTCGACGCTCTCTAGGTCTACCGCTGTTACGATAATTCGGTATAAACGTGCCAGTTTCTCTAAGTCGCTGATCTACGGAACGTGTTGGTGGATGGATGTCGCCGTTGTGGATACCGTATTTGATATTCCTCTTTTGCCAAGTTTGCATTTCCATTGTGTAATAAAACAAGTTAGTTAATAGTTTTACCTTTTTTTTTCTCAAGTAATGAAACTACATTCGCAAGTGTCCGATAAGGATACAGTAATTAAATTGCTTAAACAATTCAAATGCTTCTAAACTCTGGAAGGTGACTGCTCAGCGTCGTCCAAACCTCGGCACAGCCTCATACTTGACGGTACCGGCGTGCCACCTACATGTCCTTCCACGATAGTGGGCTGCTGGGCTGCCACAACTTTTCCAATCAGAACTCACGATCCTTGATCGACTGCTCATCGCTAGTACCGGTCCCGTCTTTGAAACATTACGCCAGCAGGATACAATCTGAGCGTGTTTACACAAAACACTCGGTGAACAATATGGTACACAGCCATTGTGGAACAATATGGTACACAGCCAATATGGAACAATATGGTACACAGCCATTGTGGAACAATATGGTACACAGCCATTATGGAACAATATGGTACACAGCCAATGTGGAACAATATGGTACACAGCCAATATGGAACAATATGGTACACAGCCAATGTGGAACAATATGGTACACAGCCAATATGGAACAATATGGTACACAGCCATTGTGGAACAATATGGTACACAGCCAATATGGAACAATATGGTACACAGCCAATGTGGTACAATATGGTACACAGCCAATATGGAACAATATGGTACACAGCCATTGTGGAACAATATGGTACACAGCCAATATGGAACAATATGGTACACAGCCAATGTGGAACAATATGGTACACAGCCAATATGGAACAATATGGTACACAGCCAATGTGGAACAATATGGTACACAGCCAATATGGAACAATATGGTACACAGCCAATATGGAACAATATGGTACACAGCCAATGTGGAACAATATGGTACACAGCCAATATGGAACAATATGGTACACAGCCAATGTGGAACAATATGGTACACAGCCAATATGGAACAATATGGTACACAGCCAATATGGAACACAACCATTATGTAATAATTAATTCTTTTAATACATGGAACGATATGGTACACAGCCAATATGGAACACAACCATTATGTAATAATTTACACCAGTAATATATAGAATAACTTGGAACACAACCAATATGTAATTAATTATACTCCCAATATGAGTTATGTATATGGTGCACACCTAAGATGTTCGTAAATATTTAAGTAGGTATATTCATGTAAAACAATTGTATATTAATTAATGACTTGTCAAACAAGAGTGTCAAAAAGCCATTTCGACAACATAATTATTAAAATCTACTAATACATGCCAGATCGTCAAATGTGTAATGTTTGATACACACCACCTTAGTTAATAAATAAATACACCAATATTTGATGAAACACACATCTCACACATTCAACTAAAAGATGCGCCTACAACATGCAACAATTCATATATATATACAATATTGAATAATTAGTTACCCAGCTGTAATTGTCAGTAACTCTAACGTACCTACTTGTACTATTCTCCCTAAGAAACTCACACACCGGTGGCGACACTAAATATTTTCTCTCCTCAGGATATGCACGCGTCTCGACCTCGTGACAGCACTCACTTACTTGCACTCTTCTTTTTTTCGTTGTCACTGTCACCTATATGTATATCATAAGCCTACTTCAAAACGTTTATTAAAATGTAGAACAAACCCTCGCCATTTTAATACATTTCCATTTACTAACAAAATAACAAACTTAACCAAAAAGACAACAATAAAAGAATCCCTAACAGCTCGCCCATCCTGCATTAGCCTCGCCCCGAGGCTTCACTCTCGGTGGTTGGTGGCGACATTGGAATGGCTCCATCACCATCGCTTTCAATTGCTGTGGAATCTGATACACCTCCAGGTGGAACCCATTTCTTCATATGGTTTATTGCCTAATACATTTTCATAGAGCGCCCCTTTTTGTTTCCGCAAAGAATTTGGCATATCACACACCACATATCTATCATTGCCCAGCACCTTTTTAATTATCATCGGTCCACTACATGGACAACATAATTTTTTACTCGTACTCTCTGTCGGACTTTTTTTTTTTTTTTTTTTTTCAATGAGTATTAAATCTGCAACTTTATATACCGTGGGTTATTTCCTTTTTTGTCAAACCGCTTCTTTTGTTTTTCTTGTTATTTCCCATTAGTGAACTTACGTCCTCCCTTAATTTGACAACATCGTCAATAACCTGCGGCACTGTCCGTACTTCGTCGATCAAACGTTGATCAACTGAACACCTAGGCTTATAACCAAACATCATTTCACTAAGTGTTTCTCCTGTAGTCTTATTAATTATATTGTTAATGGCAAGTTGTGTATTATCGACGTACTCGTCCCACACGTCTTCGTTTAGAGATGTGGTTAATAAGACAGCTATGACGGTTCTATTAAGCCTTTCAACTTGCCCATTAGCTCGAGGCGTTGCAACAGCATTAAGTATATGTTTGATTCCATTCTTCCGGCCATATTCTTCAAAATGCCTGGAGGTATAACTAGTGCCACGTTCAGTACAATCACCAAAATATCTTTTAATTTGGTCCATATAAATCCTAACCAACTTTGTCTTCGTAGACTCCATCGATTCCTACCATTATATACATTTTTCCTCTTCGTGTTCTTGGGAGAAGACCCAAATGATCTATATGTACTATGTTCAATGGTATAGATTCCCTTGGAATCGGATGGAGATAGCCTTCTTTCCTACCCGAAACTCTCGTTCCAAACAAACACGGTATGCAATACGAAATATATTTCTGAACATACTCCTTCATACGCGGAAACCAGTAATGTTCACATAGTTTATGTAAAGTCTTTTCCACTCCAAAGCGTCCCATCTCATCGTGCGCTGCCCGTACTATCTGTTGTCTCATACCCTTGGGCACTACCCACTGGATACCTCTCACCGTTATTCTATACACTTGTCCGTCTCTAAACGCATAGTTCTTATATATCTCCTGGTCCTCGCTTGTTTCCGGAGGTTTGTTCAAGACATTGTATATAAGTTGAATCTTTTCATCTGTCAACTGACTTGACAACACCCAATCACCCTGTTCGATTCTAAAATTACTTCCTCGAACGGATTTTCTGTATAGAAAGCGTTTCTGCTCAATGCATATACATGCTTCATGCGTGAACCGACCCGTTACTTCATACTGAAAGTATAGTCTTGCAATTGAAGCCACCATCTAGCTATCCTCGGTAAAATTTCCTTCTTCTCACTTGTAGCCTTCAACGCATTGCAGTCGGTAACTATCACAAAGTCTATTCCCATAAAGTAAACGCGAAATTCCTTAAGTATATCCACCACCCTTAAAGTTTCCAGCTCGTAAGAATGATATTTTCGTTCTGAAAGGGTAGTTTGCCGACTATAGAAACTAACAGGATACATTTTAACATCAGCGTTTTGTTGTAACAAGATTCCGGCTAACCCGTGCATGCTCGCATCAGTGTGAACCTCAGTTACTGCATTAGGTTTGTATAATATCAACAGAGGACGGGTATTCAGCCGTTCCTTTAAGTAATTGAAAGCTTCCTCTTGTGCTACTCCCAGTCCCGTTTTCGGTTTTTGCAAGTTAATTCCGTGAGCGGCTTCGAAATCGTTGCGTATCCTTCAACGAATTGGCGAAAATAACCAGTTAATCCTAGGAATTGCCGTACATTGTGAACCGATACTGGCCGGCAAATTCTTCGATAACCTTACATTTATCTTGACCCGGTCTCACACTACCATAGCTGATCTCGAGGCCAAGACAGGTGACACTTCGCATCAAAAACGTATATTTATCAAGATTTAAAATAAATCCTTCTTTCTTCAATTCACTAAGCACACTTCCAAATTGCTAAGTGCAAAGTGTAAAGCCGTAGCGTGAATCAAAATATCATCTAAATAAACTGCTGCTAGATGTTTGCAAAGGCCAGCACCTTGCTCATAAGCCTCTGAAACACACTTGGAGCATTCGTCGGACGAAACGGCATCCTCTTAAATTCGAAGGTTCCTTCCATGTTCATATTGTGACATTCTGTACGGCCGATCAGCAAACGGCCTCTCATGTTCTAATTCTATTTCCAATTCTGTTGACTTAGTACACCCCTGCTTCGCTACATTAGTGGCAAAACATACGCGATAACGGTTAATTAGGGTTTCGAAACTTTTCCGCTCTTGATTTGTCAGTGGACCAGTTTACAGTTCGTTTTAAATTCAGTGGCGGCAAATCTACTTCATGAAGCTGTAATACTCGTTCTTGATTTCCCAACCAGTCTGCGCTGGGATAACATCTTGAGACGAGTTCTCCTTTCTTAAAAACAATTTCGCTACGGGCCAGATTAATAACAGGAATGACGGCGATTCCCAAAACACCATTCTATCGATCAAACTATTATCAGAATTATCGACATCCTTAGCTTAAATTTTAATATGAACATGATCCGGCGGTATAATATGTGTAGGTACGAGGAGCTCTATATCGTCTATGGTTAGTCTCATATTTGTTTCGCCCAAGGTTTCGGTCACTCCGCCTCCATAACTCTTGATAGGAATCCGTTTTGTAGAGTTCCAAGATAAACCGAGACGTGACGTTTCTTTTCCTGTTATTACTACGCAAGAGCTATCCATATCGATATAAGCTTGTAAAGGTGGCCATTTACCAATACCTCTTTATGGTATTTGGCATTGGAACTACTGTTTTTGCTGTCTTCTAGTCATGCGTCCGCCTCTCCAAGGTCTCCTTCAACCCACTTTTTTTAAAACATTTTCTCTCAATATGCCCAACCTTATTGCAATACCTACTACGGTACCATGCTTCTGCTAATCCTTTTAATTTACCTAACACGTGGTATACCGTAACCGGTTCGCTCCAATTAAATAGTTTGCGCATTTCGTCGATTTTGGCGCACCATGCTTCAACGCTTTGGTTGCGATCTCCAGGATAGAATGGGAGTACAACAACTCCTCTTGTTACACTGCTGACAGAGCGTTCCGGTAATTGTTGTAGAAACTATACCATAGCATTGCTCAGCTTTTCGATTGAGCTAAGCGAACTGTGAAAACTGAATTGTTCTCGTCTACAACGTCGATGACGCTCAATCGACCGATCCGATGATGTTGAGGAAACAGATCTCCTGGATCGTAAACGTGAGCGCTTACTTCCCTTTCGTGGAGACACGTTGACGAAACGTGAGTTATCCCACTTCTGAAAGTTGTAATAAAACAAGTTAGTTAATAGTTTTACCTTTTTTTTTCTCAAGTAATGAAACTACATTCGCAAGTGTCCGATAAGGATACAGTAATTAAATTGCTTAAACAATTCAAATGCTTCTAAACTCTGGAAGGTGACTGCTCAGCGTCGTCCAAACCTCGGCACAGCCTCATACTTGACGGTACCGGCGTGCCACCTACATGTCCTTCCACGATAGTGGGCTGCTGGGCTGCCACAACTTTTCCAATCAGAACTCACGATCCTTGATCGACTGCTCATCGCTAGTACCGGTCCCGTCTTTGAAACATTACGCCAGCAGGATACAATCTGAGCGTGTTTACACAAAACACTCGGTGAACAATATGGTACACAGCCATTGTGGAACAATATGGTACACAGCCAATATGGAACAATATGGTACACAGCCATTGTGGAACAATATGGTACACAGCCATTATGGAACAATATGGTACACAGCCAATGTGGAACAATATGGTACACAGCCAATATGGAACAATATGGTACACAGCCAATGTGGAACAATATGGTACACAGCCAATATGGAACAATATGGTACACAGCCATTGTGGAACAATATGGTACACAGCCAATATGGAACAATATGGTACACAGCCAATGTGGTACAATATGGTACACAGCCAATATGGAACAATATGGTACACAGCCATTGTGGAACAATATGGTACACAGCCAATATGGAACAATATGGTACACAGCCAATGTGGAACAATATGGTACACAGCCAATATGGAACAATATGGTACACAGCCAATGTGGAACAATATGGTACACAGCCAATATGGAACAATATGGTACACAGCCAATATGGAACAATATGGTACACAGCCAATGTGGAACAATATGGTACACAGCCAATATGGAACAATATGGTACACAGCCAATGTGGAACAATATGGTACACAGCCAATATGGAACAATATGGTACACAGCCAATATGGAACACAACCATTATGTAATAATTAATTCTTTTAATACATGGAACGATATGGTACACAGCCAATATGGAACACAACCATTATGTAATAATTTACACCAGTAATATATAGAATAACTTGGAACACAACCAATATGTAATTAATTATACTCCCAATATGAGTTATGTATATGGTGCACACCTAAGATGTTCGTAAATATTTAAGTAGGTATATTCATGTAAAACAATTGTATATTAATTAATGACTTGTCAAACAAGAGTGTCAAAAAGCCATTTCGACAACATAATTATTAAAATCTACTAATACATGCCAGATCGTCAAATGTGTAATGTTTGATACACACCACCTTAGTTAATAAATAAATACACCAATATTTGATGAAACACACATCTCACACATTCAACTAAAAGATGCGCCTACAACATGCAACAATTCATATATATATACAATATTGAATAATTAGTTACCCAGCTGTAATTGTCAGTAACTCTAACGTACCTACTTGTACTATTCTCCCTAAGAAACTCACACACCGGTGGCGACACTAAATATTTTCTCTCCTCAGGATATGCACGCGTCTCGACCTCGTGACAGCACTCACTTACTTGCACTCTTCTTTTTTTCGTTGTCACTGTCACCTATATGTATATCATAAGCCTACTTCAAAACGTTTATTAAAATGTAGAACAAACCCTCGCCATTTTAATACATTTCCATTTACTAACAAAATAACAAACTTAACCAAAAAGACAACAATAAAAGAATCCCTAACAATTGCAAAATCCGAATACCATACATGTACATGTCGGCGTATTCTCCAAAGGTAAACATTGTTCAGTATTAAGAACAGCACAAAATGTTTATCTTATTTCAACAGCCAAATGTCACATGAGAAACGTCAAAAATTGACAACTATTTATTACTTTTAAACAAGCAGCCTTATAGTACCACGTTGCCATATGTACTTTAATTTCAAAAGCGCCAATGAAGAAATGTTAAAAATGTAAACCATTGGTATTAATCGATTAGTTACATCAATGCATTTGATATAATTCCATTTCTAAATTTCACCACAATGATTTTACATAGATAAATTTGACGAATTTTGCTAAATTTTAGCCGTACATCTTAAGGTTTGATGGTCTCGTATGCCTTAAGGAAGAACCGTATAACTTTTTTGGATTAAGATTATCGCCTCAGAATTGAACAAAGAATCGTTCTACCTGGCGATTATCCGCCCTTTTCTGGCCACCGTGTATATAGAAATTTGAGGTGGAATATTATTCTGTACCTACAAAATCAAGCCAAAAGAAAATGCAAAGAAATAAACCAATGTTATAATCTATTAAACTTAATAGAATAGTGTTTCTCAGCAGTAATTTTGTTGTTATGGGTGGTCTCAGGTTACTTAATCGAACCAAAATTAAATGCGCCAACCTAATATATCAATTTTCTTATATGGTAGCTATAATCGTTGATATTACACCGCGTTTAATTATATATCGCATGAACTTGCAAGTTGCAAGTCATTTTGAGCCAGGAGAAACACAACCATCACTTCATAACTCGTTCGACATCAATATTTAAATGATTTATTTATTTAATTTCCCGGCCTACCTTTATTGATATAATTAAATTAATTTATTACTCATTAACTTTTGTGCACAAGCTGGAGATTAAATGCAACTTTCTTAGGTGCTCATAATTATTTTGTAATTTTATAGCTTACATTGTTATATATTTTAGTGACGGACGCCTCCGATATTTGTTGGGCGTTCCGACATGTAAATTATGATTATTTTAACAACCACGATAATAAATTTTGGAAGGTATAACTTTAGTTAGTTGTTACGGGGAAATAACTTTTATGAAGCTCACTTTCAATTTAAGACATTTTTATTTAACCTTTATGTGCATGTCTATTTTTTATGCTCTTAAGTGGGCTGAACATGTAATATCCCGAGGTGTTGAATTTCTTAGTAAACATGATGGATGTCTTGGCGTAGACTAATCCTCTTTGTAATTGTACATTGCCATAATTTTTTTTATAATGTTTTTACTATGCAAAATTTTTTGTATACTCTAGTATTTAAAAGATCAACTACCAAAGTATAGTATTTATAAAAAAAAATATTACAATTTTGTAAGCACAATATAGCAGTAGGTACGTGTGTAATTTCCAGGGAATGTAGGAAAAATGGATTACACAGGTTGGTAAGAATGCATTAGCTGTTGAAATAGTGGATATAGCCAATCAAACAAAAATATTTTTCAACGTATGTTTCATTAAAAGCCGCACACTTCTTTCAACGTTTCTCTAAATCTATATTCTCAAAAAAAAATCAAAGGCCGGACTTATTCCTTATTTCTTTTCATATTTCAAAACTGCAGTAGTTGATTACTTATTAGACTATGTGATCTAGAATTTTGAGATCGGTCTCAGTGATATGTCTACATCTCATCACGCGTTGTAATTTTTTGAAGAAGATGCCTTCCTCACAGATTTCTTTCAGGCGTAAGCAATTTCGAAATCCAACTAAACGTTAAATAATGTAATATTTTTAAAAATATAGCATCTGATGATATTCCCACTTCTGCAGCAATTTTGAAACTCTTATGGTCTGCTAAGACCAGTTCCTCTACTCTTTTGATTATTTCATTGGTTTTTGCATCGAGAGACCTTCTGCATTTGGAGCCATCTTGCCTCATAAAATTTATTAACATCAAAACATTAGACGGCACATTTTTTTTTCTATGACCATCAATCATTATGTTATAGATTAGTATTTTAAAACACAAGTGTCACAATGACGTTTATGTAATGCGAGTACAAGTTTGAATCTCGAGCCGCGTGGCGGCGAGAGATTCAAAGTACGAGCATTACATGTCATTGTGGCACACGTTTTTTACAGTATTTTTTCTAATTTGCACATTAATCGCCTAGATTACGTTCCGGCAAGGGTCCCTCCCCCCTCCCCCCCCCCCCACCACGTTAATATCTCATTACAGCACGGTATGCTGTAATATCTCATTACAGCACAGTATGCTGTAATAGCCATATCAGCACTGCGTCGTCTTTTGTTTTAGCTTTATTACAACATCCAATTAGAAAAAAATTCTTAAGCCCATTTTGCTCCTTACCTAAAAACTTAATAATACTTCTGATGCTTACGCACAAAGTAACCATTTAAGTGACGAACAGAACGCTTTGTTTTATTTAGTAAAAAATAATTCGCATTCAATTAACTAATAATTGCTTGAATCAGCTTTGTTTTGCCAT
Organism: Cetonia aurata; assembly: GCA_949128085.1. Taxonomy (NCBI): domain Eukaryota; kingdom Metazoa; phylum Arthropoda; class Insecta; order Coleoptera; family Scarabaeidae; genus Cetonia; species Cetonia aurata. The sequence continues at coordinate 17,665,395 of OX421886.1, read as the reverse complement.
CAATATACACTGAGAAAAAAAGTTATTCAGCTGATCATATATCAGCTAACTGAATGCACATTTGATTTTAAATGCAAGCTATGCAGTTTAATTTTAAAATGCTCGTTATTGTTATTTTTACTTATTTGCATTCATCTAACTCTAGCCAGTGGTTCCATCAATACTTAATATTTGACACTGCAAAAGTTTTTGAATGCTTTTGCAGTGTGGGCAGCCAAAGTATACCGTTCTGTAAAAAATATCTTAAACATAGAAATCAGGAAATAGAACTCTTTTACAGACACTCATTTCGAGTTAAGAAGCTTGTGTTTCCAGTTCATATCCTTCATCCAAAGGATCTCATAACATCATAAAACCGTATACTTATTTCAATGTTTCTACGCACACATACATAGGTACATAAAGGTGTATACGTGAACCTTTCTTCGTTGGAAATTAATTCGTTTCATTTGACAAAGCATTCTTTTGCCGAGTTCACATTTCTCAATTTATTTTTATGCGTAGGAGTGCTTACAGATACTATATAAATATTTTGACAGATTTTCTAATTATCTGGCGCCGGTGTTTATCATGTAAATTGATCTTGTAATTAATAAGGAAAAAACTCATGTAGGAAGTGTGAAGTGTATAAATATAATAGACAAATTTGATTTATTTTATGTTTCGTAAATGTTTATTGCCTCTTATTTTACAATGCCCGGTAGAAACACCACTATGCGTTTCTGTGGATTTATTATTTCACTAACCAAAAGAATGTTTCCACAAAATACAACGCATAAAAGAAACAAATAATAATAATAATAATAATAGATCTTTATTGTGCCAACAGCCCAGCAAGCCAATAAAAGGCACACATATAGAGATATAAGTACATACATAAGTACACATATGTACTTATAAATAGTTATTTTGCATTAACAAACAGAGAAGAGTAACTTATTCCTAGCTTTTATCAAAGTGAAAAAAAATAATAATAATTGAAAATCAAAGTGTGAAATTGAATTAAATAAACGTCATAGACTCTTATAACAATAATAGTAATCATAGCAATGGTAACGAAAAGCAGTCATAATAAATCTTAACTGCGAACGCATGAGCAACATGCGAGCAGTGGAAAGGATTTTATGGAAAGGAGTAAAGAATATATCGCAATACGGTGATAAACTTAACATAAAAATGCAAACTACTTATTTATAAAAGGAATCAAGCGCTTAATAACCACTCAGATATGTATGTAGATATCATAATCGTTTCGAATCCTGTACTACCCCAGTAGCATAAACCTTTTACAAGATATAACATTTATATATTTTAGTAAGTAGGCGATACCTACCTATATTACAAATTATAATTTATAAAATACACAGAAATTATGTGTATTTACATTAGTTAACTTTAACAAATCACAAAAAGGCGTACAAGTTCTGTTTCTTCTACTGGTATCACTACATTTGTTAATACTTTGAACTCATAAGATTCCTGAAATGACTACGTTAATAATCAAGAACCCGAGCAGTAGATGAACTTCGTGTCGGCACCTTTGATTTTTTTATTTCTAACGTTAACTCGCACATTGAACTGCGCAAGTGAGACTCAGGATATGTTTGCAGGGCCGAATTGATACAACATTAGATATTACAATTGCAAATAGAAACACATAAAATTTAATATAAATGAGCAGATACCAGTATAATAGTTTACTTTGTCAATATGAGTACCTAAAATTTACTGTGAAAAATACTAGATTATTACTGCATTAATAGATTAATGCGTATTATATGCAACTAGTAAATATTGTGGTTCATTTTATTTTCTTAAATATTTTACTAATATCAGGGAAATTAAAGGATCACCAGCATTATGTAAGTAAATTCATATTTATAATTATATTCACTAGTTGAACTGTGCCCTCCAAACGAAGCAAAGATCTCATGTAGGGCTTAATGCTCAGAGACCACCTTCAAGCAAAGCCTTGTATAAATGTTTCTAAGAAATAATTGTGCTTTGCACTAAGAAAACCGTAGATCTTGTAGACAAGAAAGAATTCTTAAATATGACAAGATTTCAAAGTTGACTGGATAATCAGTTAGGGAACGTGAGCCGCTCAAGGCTCAAACAGATAGGCGCCAACTAGCGCGTGTGGGCCGGCAGAAGACGTGCGCGGACGCCCTCGCAAAGCGGCCTTGCAAACACGCAAATGTATGGACCGTATCTTAAAATTGACAGATCATCAATCACTGTGTCGTATTACGTAAAATTTTTAGGTACGGTTTATTTATTAATTGACAATGAAATTTATATCACACGAATCTCTACAATGCGGAGGATAACTTGGTATCCACTAACTCAAGTCACTCAATAGAACGGCGGTTTATACAGTTGCTAAACAAGAATAAATTTATAACTTATCGTTTTAGTATAAGAATTTACAAAATGCTGTGCTTGCAGCGCAGGTTTTCAGTCGAATAGAAAAGCTTGAACGATAGGAAACGCGGGTGCTTAAGAAGATGGTGGTATGGTGATATTCACGATATGCAAAGACAATGAAGATGATGAGGAAATAAAGAGGTGACATCTATACAACAAATTAAATATAACGCAAAAACTACGAGATCAAAATATTTAACGAATGCACTACCGTATGCACGTAAAAAATCAGCACCATAAGGCATGGTGGCGAGAGGAAAAGAGACAGACAACGAAATACCTAGATCAAGGATGTAGAGGTAGATCTAAAGAAAGCAAAAGTCGTGTCATTGGAGGAAAAGACAAGATAGTGAAGAGCACCAAACTCGTTAAAGTTAAAGAAGAACTGATCCAAATCTAAAATTTAAAATGTTATTGTACGTTGTATCTGCACCTATAACCAATTTGACAAATATTTTTTTTGTTTCTTCATAAATCTTAGTATAATTTTAAGATGTCTTGTGCAATTCCGAAGTCATGGAACACAATCTTAGTTTTCGTTTATTGAGGATGTAAATAATATTAATTCAGTGTAAAATTAACAGTTAACTTCAATAGATGTTAAATTAATTATTATATAAATAAATTATTATTTTGTGATAAACTATTTCCAATTATATATTTCATCATCTAGCGGATACATTTTTTTAATACTATCTATTTCAATATAACTTTGGTTAGCTGGTACGAAAAACCCTTTTTTTACAACAAACAAAGTTTTCTATATAGATATTCATATTTTTGTTGTAAATGTCATCTTTTTTTTCTTTTCTCAGTTTTAACAATATTTCGAACAGTTTTCGAAACAACATTGTTTAAAGATAAAGAATAAATAAATTACAACCATCTTTCTTATGACTTGTACTCTGTTCTACATCAAATTGAATTTCAGCAATCACCAGCTTTGTGCCTGCGTTGGTTATTAGAACTCCCGCGCACACTTGCGCATTTCTAGGAATCATTCCCACAACACAAATTTAAATTTTTTAGTAACTTTATCGTTGAAGAGTGAAGTTAGATACGATTTTATATTAAGTACCAGTTATTTTAGTATCATGATGTTGAACTTACTAAGAATTGCGGAAAATTTAAAATTATCTGTAGTAATATTGTTTGTACTATCGAGCTTCGATATGACAAACTGTTTTCGGAAAATAAAGAATTTTATTATTTCTCAAGTGGGATTTTGCCAAATTTTTTTTTGCATTATTCTAGCTGTAATATCGCGCGTGTGAAAAGAGATATGGAAAACAGTCTGTGCATGTAAATCAATTATTATAAAATTTAATAAAATATGCTCTAAGTTTCCCATAATCCCTGCAAAAAGCAACTATGATCTTGAAATTTAAGAGACCATTTCAACATTCATGCTTTCGTAAAAAAACAAAACTCGTTTTGTCAATTAAACAGTTTATTATCAACTTTAGTATTCAAGTAAAGGAAACAATACAACAAATTTTCTTAGCTAACTTTACAATTACTTAAATCTTCAGATTTTGACTGTAATTTGCTGACATCATCAAAAATCGTTTTTTCTAGTTGAAGTACTTCTTTTGGTTTCTTATACTAAAACAACAAAGGAAATGTTTATATATAGAAACTTGCAGTGCAATACATTATTTATCAAATTTATTCCATAGTGAAATAATTATCTTATTGGAGATACCTAGGATTTAAAATATTTACTTACTGTAATAATCAAAGTATTGTATTTATGGGTAAATTGTATAGCGTCTTGCTGTGGCACTAAATTTACTCTTTCTAGTTCTGGAACGCTTAATTTCTTGAAATACTTCTTGTTAGTTGTTCTGACTGTTAGGCATTTATTTTCAGAATCTGCAGAAACAGAATATGTTTCTAATGAATATGGTAAATTCCTGATCCGCCATTCCAGAATATTCTTTGTTACACGTCTTGTTATAAAAGGCTGTAAGTAAATAAATACAATCAGATAAAGAAAGGCAATGCTAATGCACATATATACAAATATAACCAATTACCTGGTTTACGTTTTCTTTTATTAAAGATGTTTCTTTTTGTAACTGGGATGGTTCTGGATCACCAATTTCAATTTCCCAATCCCCTTCACTTCCAATATTTGTTTTCCTTTTCCATGCCCTCCGTGTCAATACACCAGTGTCCATATTATATTCCTCTACCATTTCCTCGTCCTTATTAAATTCATAATGTACCTTTTTTAAGTTGTTTTGTGTCATGCAAGACCTTTTGGCACTTCGCAGTTTCAAAAGCCAGTCAGTCATAATTGTCTATTTTCCACTTGATACACTGCAAAGAAAGTAGTTTAAAGCCGTAAGTTATAAACTTATTGATCAAACAAGTACAAACAACAACCTAAATCGCCAATTGTCAAATGTAAAGTAATTATTGCATAGCAACAATATTTTAATTATTGCTTTAATCGTTTAACAAATTCACTAAGAATCAACAAATTATTTCATCCGTTAATTTCTTTATTTAAAGTGAACTAAAATACCGAAATTTCTTATGCTGGATGTATATATTTTGAATATAATCATGTTTGATGATATAGGTTATGTTCTCTAATTGACAAGTAGGTCTGTTCGATTTGCAGAAATACCTGACATGCTTTGAATAAATCGAACAGGCCCATATACCAGGAAAAATGAAATACAAAATAATAAGAAGCTGGAGCAGTGTATGTTGTAGTTTTTTTATCGCCCTGTTCTGAATTTGATACCGCAATGAAACTTTTCTATACATAAAAATAAGGATAGCTTATCTCTGATAAAAATATTATAGGTGCTCATTGCCTTTGAAGTAAAAGTAACAATCTTTAGGGAAAGATGGCGCAATCTCCAATTTTAATTAATGTTTAATTTTCTTAAAATTAAATTATAGATTCGTAATTACGTTTAAAACCATTTATGTGCCTATAAATTGTTAAAACTTCGGAATATGTTCCAATCTTTTATTTATTTATCTCACGAAATAAACTAATGAAGTGACATCAGACTGTCAAAAATTGACAAATTTGACAGTAGAGTAGCCACATTTATTGGAACGTGGTTATTTAATTTTGTCTAACTTATTTATTTATTTATATATTAAGATTAAAACGATGCCAGTAATTTCAGTGAAGCGAGATCTTCTCTTTAAAGCTTTGGATAAAGTTTATAGTAATCACTAGCAGAGATATGTTTAAAAACATCACTGTAATTTTGTTATTTTAGGTGATGAGGAATTTTCAGACTTATGTTTTCGTTTTGGATTGGAGTTAGATGAAGTCGTAAGTAACATAATGTTAAATGTGTTCTTAAACTAATAGTAGACATTCAATTTAGACAACTGAGAAGCAAATGATTGTGAAAGAACAAGGTGAAGACACAAATCTTTGTGTTGATGCGTCAGAAGATATCATTTATCGAATAGATATACCAGCTAATCGATACGACTTACTATGTCTTGAAGGTCTTGCAAGGGGTCTATTGATATTTCTCGAAAAGTATCATATCCTTTTTATGAGTGACTGTATATTATGTTTGTATATTTTAGAATGAAACCACCATCATACAAAGCAGTGAAACCTGTTGGACACATACAGAGGTTGATTATTGAACCGGACACTGCTCTTATAAGACCATATGCTGTCGCAGCGGTATTGCGAAATATACATTTCACTCAAGATTCCTATAACAGTTTCATCGATTTGCAAGACAAACTACATCAAAATATTTGTAGGAAAAGATCTTTAGTTGCAATTGGAACCCATGACCTAGACACAATAAAAGGGCCATTCATATATGATGCGAAGCCTCCATCCGAGATTAAATTTGTCCCATTAAATCAGACAAAGGAATATACAGCTGAGGAATTGATGGATCTATATTCTGTATAATTCTAAGTTTTCTACTTCTGTATTTGTTATAATCTGATAATTTTTAGACTCATGCACAATTAAAACAGTATTTACATATAATTAAGGATAGTCCAGTATACCCGGTAATAACCGATATTGAGGGACACGTTTTATCTCTACCACCTATAATAAATGGTAATCATTCTAAAATAACCTTGGATACTAAAAATGTATTTATTGAATGTACCGCTACTGATTTAACAAAGGTAATTTTCTCTCTTTATTGTTGTTTAATGCATCTGTTATGTTCATGAAATCGTTAAAGTACTCATATAATAATACTTTTTCAGGCTAAAATAGTGTTAGATACTTTAGTTTGTATGTTCAGTGAATATTGTGAAAATAAGTATACAGCTGAGCAATGTATAGTACAGCAACCCAGTGGTAAAAGCCATTTCTATCCAGAGCTAGCTTATAGGTATGAAAATATTGGTGCTTATGATGTACGTTCTGTGGTTGGAATAAGGTATGTAATATTTATTAATAAGCAATTATATATATATACACTCCGCCAAAAAAGTATCGCATAAACTAAAAAAGGGCATTTATGAACCAAGATATTTTTATACGTTCAGAAAAAGTTTGCCTCGTGTATGTGTTTTTACTTTATTTTTTTCCTAAAAGAACACATTTAGAAAAATGCATATGTGTAAGGTTTGCTCAGTTGTTTATTGAAAGTCTTCCTATACGGACAAATTTTAAAGTGCGAAGTCAGAGTTCTGTACCAACGCTTTTAAAACTAAAATGAGCAATTTAACTTCAGAACAAGTGGCTGCTATAGTTGCTTTAATCGAAGATGGACGATCTCAAGCATACGTTGCTAATTTGATGAACATCAATCAGTCAAGTGTTTCTAGAGCCGTAGCCAGATATAGGGAAACAGGCATTTACAGTAGAAGACCTGTACCAGGTCGTCCAAGATGTTCTACTCGCCAAGATGACCGCTATTTACTACTACAAGCATTACGTCGAAGACATGTAACTGCGAGACAATTGCAGAACGACTTGGCTAGAGTCAGAAATACTCGTGTGAGTACTCAAACTATTCGGAATAGGTTACGACAGAGTGGATTAAGAGCTAGAGTAGCTGTAACAGCCCTTCGTCTCACTAGGAACCACCGAGTGGCTCACTTAAGGTTTGCCAGAGAACATGTAAATTGGAACAATGACTGGGCCAATATACTCTTCACAGATGAGTCAAGATTTGGTCTTTACACCTCAGATAGGCGTATCTCAGTGTAGAGACGAGACGGTGAGCGCTATTCGCAGTGTAATATAGAGTTAGTACCAGTAGACAGAGGTACACTGACTGCCCGCAGGTATATAACGGACATTTTAGAAGAACATGTAGTACCATATGCGCCAATTATAGGAAACGAATTCATGTTAATGCACGATAATGCACGACCGCATGTTGCAATAATCGTCCAGGAATACCTTAACGATGTTGGTATTCCAGTTTTAGATTGGCCTGCGGTAAGTCCGGACATGAACCCTATCGAGCACGTGTGGGACCTCCTTCACAGACGGATACGAACCCAAAATGTTGCCCCAGCGGACCTGCATGGACTAGCAAATGCTCTCCGTGACGAGTGGGAGAATTTAGATCAGGCTTATATACGGAGGTTAATCGAATCTCTGCCAAACCGTATGCGAGCGGTCATAAGAGCCAGAGGTGGCAACACTCAGTATTAAAAGCTACTGTTATGACATTTTTCTTTCCAAAATTATAATTTCTTGTTTTAATAAAAATCTCAAGTATAAGTTCTTGTTTTTATTTGGCCTGTATTTTATTTAAACAATCATAGAAATTATATCTTAGAGCGCATTAAAGTATATTTACAACTTTATGCTACAAAGATTATGCGATACTTTTATGATTCAAAACTAAATTATGCGATACTTTTTTGGCGGAGTGTATATATATTAAAAAATTTTGAATTCTTGAATCCTATAAAATTGTGATATATTTTATGAAATAATATGCCGCTGGTCTGCTTCTTACTACTTTTGGTTTTCCATCTTTTGCTATTAGCTCAGGGTTGTCATATTTGTACAGAAAATACTATGCAAACCTCATAGGTACTTGGCACATTAACTGCATTTGTGTATATTTGGGTGTACCTATATCATTTTTCTAGTTTAGTTACAATAAAAAATTGGATAGAAAAAACAAACTTTTGGTTCGAATTTTTTTTTCTTTTTTTCTGTGCTATTATTTTATTTGGGTCCTGGTTTTGATCGAGATATGTGTTATCGTTATTGATAGTGGTGTTTGGTGTCCTGACAACTTAGAAAATGACCCGACATTTTTGCAAGACATTCTTTTTTTATATGTTGCTCCTTACACATATGGCCAAATATAAGACCAGCAGAGTGGCGCAGTGGAAGCGTGCTGGGCCCATAACCTGTTGAGTTGTGCAGTTGGAAACCCGGTAAAACTTAGTGAAAATACTCAGTCTAAAATAAAAGTATGTTTACTGAATTTGACACATAATATAACTTACATTTTGTCAATAGAAAATAATCAATATGTCCATAACAACAATCATAAATAAAAGTACGAATCGCTGCCTTCTATACATAAATGAATTAATAAACACAGGGAATAACTTCAACAAAGGTAAAGCTACCTGACTACTGAACAAAATAACAACCCCTGAGACAAATTACTGATCCCCGGATGGACCTAAGTATACCCATAAATTATTTAGTTTTCTTTTTACAGAAAAAATCATTCTTTATAAAAAGTTTTGCTTACTTTTGAAAACTTCTTTCCGATAATCGAAATAGTGCTTAAACTAGTGCTAAATAGTGATTAAACTTAGAGGGTAGTTAAAAAGTGAGAAAAGATAAAATTGCGTTAAGAGTAAACTACCAATTATCGTAAGGAAATTCAAAATAGCATAAGTAAAAGTTCTTTGGAATATAATAACTTCAGATATGAAATTTGCACTTTTTGTATTTTTGATATTTTTGCGTTATTGTTAAATTTGATTTGCCTCTTTAGTAACGCCTTTAATGTAGGCAACCCATATCGCAAAGATGTACCAAGTGCGCATGACTAACTTTTGTGGAATATAGGTTTCTAATTTTAACGATATTATCATTAATAAGAAATTAAGGTATAATATAATCTGGACATAATTGTAATTTGAGAAATTATTAGAAATTACAAACTTATAGACGTAGGTAGGTTATTCACCGAGATTATAATCCCTAAATTTTAGTGTAACGATTACTCAATAAAGTGAGCCCCAACTTCTACATATTTTTTCTATTCTCCTTCTAAGTTCGTCGTAAACTGCACTAATTGAATCTTCATTAATATTTTCTATTTCTTCCGTAATTTTTTGTTTGAGTAAATTGAAATTATCGTGGAAATCAGTATTATACACTTTCCGCTGTAAATATCCCCACAAATAAAAATCAAGGGGGGTAATAGGTATTTAACCAATCTCTAACTACAATTGCACCATGCGCGGGACAACCATATAATAGTTTGGATGTTGATAATAAAGGTCAAGTGTAATCTCTAAATTTAGTTCACCCAAAACGGGTTCCAAAAAATTTCCAACATTTCTTTATAAGAATTTTGATTTGGAATTGTGTCGAAAAAATAGGTGCCAATAATTTTTTTTGTACATAATTCTGCACCAAACACTTTTTATAACACTGACTATGTGAGAATTCCAAAATGTGGATTTTCTTTAGCCCAGCATCTGCAATTAACTAAGCTCCTACAAAAGAATATATTTGTAATTAATTCACCCATTAACAAAGGAAACTCTAAGCGAATTGCAAAATCTTCAAGGGTGTGTATTTTTATAGGCCTAAAGGCAGAATTTTTGGATGCATTAAAATGTGTTTAAACTGATTTTTACTAATCCTTAAATCTCCAGATTTTTGCCTTAATGATTTTAGTGGATCGCTTCTTACGGTTACCAATGTAGCAGCATCATTTTCATCCTAATTACGTTTTTTCTTTTTAATATCTTTTACGTCTCCTATTGTGTCAAACTTTTTCACCAACCCTCGCACGCCATTAACAGAAACGTATACCCCTATTTTTCATTAAAAAGTTCCATTGCATGATGATAAGATAAAACGTTTATCCCATAGCACTAAACCAACTAAATTAGTTGCTCTAAAGTCAGCATTATTAGTAATATTAAGAAGGAAAGGATATTTCAAAGTAAGCAAAACTTTTTATAAAGAATGACATTTTTCTGTAAAAATGAAAACTAAATAATTTATAAGTTATAACTTAGGTCCATCCAGGTTCAATTTAAGTCAATTATGGCTAATTTATCATTATCATTAATATCTTATAAAGTTTCTTTGACCATTAGTAACTCTTGAAGGAGAGTTACTAATAGTCAAAGAGTCCTCAGAGATATAGTATATAAAACTTACATAAAGTATGTACTCCAACTTATTTTTACAGTTGACTTACACATTTACATGTGGGCTCATAGAAAAGTCAGAAAGTATGAGTAGCAAAAGAACGACATAGTACTTTAGTGTTTCAAGCAGACATGAGTACAATTTTATAGGCGAGTGAGTGTCGGAAATCGTCATAAACTCAGCATTTTCTAGATGTCTTTTGTTGTATATCAAAGCCTTTTATCTCCTAGCTTGTGATCATATTGTCTTGTATATGATCTAAATCGATTTCGAGTTTCATATGTTTATTTAACTTTATTTGTACAATAGTTTGTTGTGCAGAATTATTTCTTCCTTAGGTTTAGACACGACCGAATAAAAAATGATAAATTATTGTGGTGCTTTTTGTAGTATACCAGACGAAGAGATCGCTGAACTGCTTGGTAAAATGTGTCTCCAATCAATTGTAAAAGGAGATAGCAAGAGAGTAGAAATTAATGTAAATATTCCTCCGACACGTCAGGATATAATACATGCTTGTGACATATATGAAGACGTAGCAATCGCTTATGGGTACAACAATATTGAGAGAAAAGTACCAAATACAAGCACAACTGCTGCGCAATTTCAATTGAATAAACTTTCCGATTTATTACGATATTCGATCGCCCTTGCTGGTTTTACAGAAGCTTTAACTTTCTCATTGGTAATCTTAAATGTTGTTATTATAATTAATCCTGTTTCGTGTTTAATGTTTTATTTTCTCCCACCAGATTGATAATTGCTTATTGCGTTTTGTTAGTGTTCTAGAGATGATATCTCAAGCAAACTTGGGTTATCCATCAACGAAGTTCCAGCTGTACATGTATCAAATCCAAAAACGTTGGAGTTTCAAGTCTGTAGGACTTCCCTCTTACCGGGAATACTAAAAACGGTAGCGTCTAATAAGAAAATGCCATTACCCATGAAGATGTTTGAAGTTTCGGATGTCGTACTCAAAGATTCTGCTGCAGGTTTACTGTTGTAAATTAGTTAAAGATTATGTTATTACTTTTTACATTGTAGATGTAGGGGCAAGGAATGAAAGGCGTATTTGTGCTGTGAACTGCAATAAAACTGCAGGTTTTGAAGTTGTTCATGGGTTGTTAGATAGAATAATGATGTTATTACAAATAAATTGGAACCCACAGCAAACCAAGGAAGGTTATTACTTACGACAAGTAGAAGGTAAAGTCAAAGAATTAGTGTGAAATAATTTATCGGTACTATTTGAAAATTTGAAAATTCATCGTTTGACCACCAAAATTTAATTTACATAAGAGTGACAGTAAGATATTACAGCATAAATATTTATAATTGATAATTTTAATACACATAATAAAATAATATTTCTAACATGTCCAGAAATCAATAAACATTCGGTTTATATACGGTGTCTACCTATAATACGATTTGGAAGATATGTCTACTTTTGAAGCAATTTCTAGAGGATTATCCAACCTTTCTTGTAAAGCTACTTGTTTTAAATAACTTTTTTTTTTCTCGGTTTCTCATAGGTTTGGACAATTATATACCTTGATGGAAATGAAGAATATTTTTGTTTCAATTTTGTTTTTTGTGACTCGTTATTTTACTAGCATGATGTAAAGATCCTACATGCCCTTGTAGATATATTTACCTGTTTATAAAAACACGCTAGCGTTACTCCCGCGTTTTATAGCATAACTTATGTTCCTCATCTTAAATGCCTTATTTATTTTTCTATAAAGTTTTTCGTTGTGAAATTGCAGTTCTTTGCAGTGATAAACGCCATAATGGGTGTAACTATGTAAAACTTCTCACATTCTTGGGATTTGTACTCGCAATAAGTACAATACGAAATATAGCAGTTCAATAGGCATGTGCTATTTTGCGCACGCTCACTTTTTTAAATGTTGCTATATCACTGGCTATTCGAAACTGAGTAGGTTAGAAATGTATTGTGTGATTTTTAATAAAACATTTCAAAACCTTTCTTCGACCTATATGAATCTAAGATACTTTAACAGGGAAGCAAAAGGATGCTATAGACCAAGACTTTTAGAGATTTATTTTATTATTTTATTAATAATCAAAAATTACAAGAGGTGGAATTACAAGCGACTTCTAAATGTTTTGTAAATCACAAATAAACAACAGCAGATTTGCATCTGCTATAGCTGCTACAGCACATTTGTTAACGTTTAATTCAACTTTATTTATCGTGTACCAGTTATTGATTACTATGAGATTTCTTGCTAGTACACTGTAGTCTGATGTTCATGTGATTTTATAAAATAATTCCCAACCGTCCCTCTATGATAAGATTTTGCGGATGATGTGATAGATGTTAAGAGATTGTTAATATACGTTATTAAATAATAAAGATCCCAATATGAGCCTTGCGGGACTCCTGTCCAAAAACGATGCATCCTGATAGCCCTTATGTTGCTCGCGTCGAGCATTTATGGAGATATTATATTTAGTTGGATTTGACGAAATTACCCGGTGAAAACAAAAAAAAGGGCTTCAAACAACAGTTTTGATGATTTATGACATATTTTTAGTGGTGACCTTTAAAATTTCATTTGTTATTTCAGATCCCGCCTTCTTTCCCCGTAGGTGTGCTGAGGTAATATGCAATGGGACAGCAATAGGAAAAATTGGTGTTCTACATCCCGAGGTTTTAACAAAGTTTGAATTAATCAATCCATGCTCCGTGTTAGAAATTAATATCGAGCCTTTTGTTTAAGAGTACTTATGCTTAGTTCTGTTACTGCAATTGTACCTAGATAAATAAAAAATAAATAAATATCTTAATTACATTTTATTGAATTATTTGAATCTGTGTATCAAACTAATAGAATTCTACCCGAGCCCCACCTACTGAAAAATTGGTAGTATAGACTTTCCTTCATAGAGGACGCGCAGTAGTCGCAATCGTACTTACGGAACTTGATTTTTCTTGGTCGGCCATAATAGAAAATGGCGACGAAGATGAAATAAGTGTAACGAATGTACTGTATTTTGTGCGTGTAGTGAAGTTTAATATTATAGCAAAACAGTGTATTTGTATTTAGTTTTAATGACAGGTAAAAATGCAGAATGTAGCACAAGGATCCACCGCAGATAATCCGAAAATAGAAAAAGTGAATGTTCACCACGATATAGGGAACTCGTCGTCAACTCCCCATTCAACCAACTCCAGCCCTGCTAAATCGGAAACAGAAACATACTCAGAACATCGAAGATTTATGACTGATTCATCCGAAAGCGAAGAGGATAGTGTCTCTGAGGTAGGCGATTGTTTTTTACGACATTCTCTTGTTTTTCGTCCATTACTGCCTCGAGGCTCAAGTATCAATGAACTTCTGAGAGACATCTTGTGGCAATCATGTCTGTGTCGCACATTGCTTGCCCTCAGGAATTTTATTAACACTATAATATATATGTATTTATTTACAACTTCAAATATAATAATGTGTAAGCCGGAATTGTCTGCGACGAGAAGGGTCGTCACTATTGTCCTATATGATCGTGTGCTGCCGCGAACGCATCCGTTCGTAGAATCCGAAGTTTACGTATAACACGGCGTAATTGGAATAAATTGCCCTCTTTTTAATCACAAGTGTGAAAATATTGTTCATAGACGTATTATCGATATGCTTCTTTAGTATTGACACGGGAAAATGTCAATGCCAACGGCTATTCTTTGAATCACCGCTCCGTGAATAGTCTAGTACGGTCTGGAATTTTCGTGCTTTTTTCTATTTACAATTATAATGCGGTTGTGTTTAAAAACGAGGAAAATGTTATTAGTTAAAGTGCCACTGTTAATATTAACACGCATTAAATGTTTTTACTGGGATCACTTTTCTTACGTTTCAATAACATGAAAATAGAACGACACAGAAAATTTGTTAATGTATATAACCTCGATTCCATTGCAATTTATTATTTTTTAAATACCGCTTCTGTAGTTTTCTGGCATAATGTCGCTATAGTGGATTTGATTAAATTTCTTTGTGTTGCTTGCATTGAGAACGTAAATCTAAAACCTCACTCCTACAACTTTAACTTCTAATTTTATTGAGTATAATACATAATGCTTCCTACGTCATTCTGCAACCTGCATAACTATTGAAATAAACCGACTTTCTCTGACTATTGTTTGTAACGAAATAAACTATTATTTTCATGCATGTAAGAAAAATAAATATTTACTTTTTTATGCAAGTAATTAATAAGTACTAAAAAATAATGTAATGTACCTATTGGTTGATTTTTTATTATTTAAGCTGGAAAGTACATGTAATACGTGTACAGTTATTATTAGGCAGGTAGTAAATACGATGAAGTAAATAAAGATTGTAAATAATAGATGTTTTAAATAATCAAAAAATATTTACGTTCGCCGCTATTTTTATGAAGTGCTCGAAGGTTCTATTTAACACGGTCAACAGTGTTCAGAAATTTATTTTTCCGATTATAATAAATTATTATAGGGTAAGCATATGAGAAACAGTACAAATGAAATAGCTATTTACTCTTTATTGAATCCTATACCTTTCTTTAATTTTCTATGAAATTTTGTAGGTACTTACTCTCGGTGTTACAAAACGGTTACGCCTATTCGTTTGTACATTATTTCATGATGAAAATGTGATTCAAGTGTGCTAATTGTTCACTTTAACATTTTTCTAACATTGAAGTCTAGGCTTTTCTTATTTGAATCATTCCATTATAGTTGTTAATATATTTGTCTGAAACAGCCGTCAAAATAGATATAAGCAGGTAGGAAGATTTAATTAAACGTGTTAATTCAAAATACAGTGACAGTATAAATCTGGTGCTCCTAAAAACTGAATTGTAGTTAATAAATTCAAGGAATTGAATTATTTTTAGTACATATTTACAAATAGAATCGTTAGGATTATTGATTATACTTTTATTAAGCAACATAAATGATATATTATTGAAAAGCTGAAGCTCTATGATTAATATATATTCGTATTAAATAAGGATATAGTAAACATATTTTTTTGAGTTGGGTCATAAACAATATAATAACAATGGTATTATTACAATTAATAAAATTTGGTTTATTGTGCCTATTATAGCTTTGTATCAAATTCTTTTCAAAATTGACGATGTGAAATGGATATTATAACAATATATTTCCCGTAAAGGTAAATGACTGATCATTCTCTTATGCAAGCCAAACAACATTGAAATTATTAAATATACAAGACCTAGAACATCTATATGGCCCAGAAAATAGCACTAATAGGTACCTTTTCTTTGTTTCCTTTTAAGGAGCCAATATATCAAAAATGGTAAATTGATTTATTATTTTATTGCAGTAGTATTAGTTCCAGTTGCTTATATGCTTGTAGTAAGATTTCTACCTACGTTTTTACGACAAACAATTACTTAGTTCTGTGGAATTTGTTAAAACAAAATAAGAATTACGTTTTATCACTGTTGGCATATACATACCTATAGGCATTGTATATGCATGTTTTGTATGACGAACATCACTATACAATGTTAAATAGGAAATATGTATATTGTCCCCTATTTAATTCATAAATCTAAATTACGCAGCCAACGACCTTTCCAATTACTGTTTAGGCAACTAATTTCTTGTTTTTTGCATCTTTCAGAGATTGCCTTCTTGTTTACCTGCCATTTTATTAATTTCTGATAATTAGTCGGTATTATGCGTCATTTGCAGAAATACATACAAATGCAAGGAAGTGATTTTTTGAAAATTATTCTATCAATTTCCATTTCAATTTTCGGTAGCAAAGTATACATGCAGACAGGTTATGGAGCACTACTGGAATCGCAGATGAATGAGGGATCAACCATTT
This sequence comes from Cetonia aurata, assembly GCA_949128085.1. Taxonomy (NCBI): domain Eukaryota; kingdom Metazoa; phylum Arthropoda; class Insecta; order Coleoptera; family Scarabaeidae; genus Cetonia; species Cetonia aurata. The sequence continues at coordinate 17,648,751 of OX421886.1, read as the reverse complement.
TAAGGTGTAGGTAGTGATGTTCCGATACTCCTTTCGATACGATATTTGGTATCGAAAGCACGTTATCGATACTCCGATTTATCGAAAGAAAATATCGATACTGAGAATATCATTCGATTATTTAAATTAATTATAATCAAGCAAACGTTAGCAATCGCGAAACGCACAAACGGTAAAGTAGAAACCATGTAGAAACCTGTACATTGTACATGTTTAGATTCAGTATTATTATACACATTTTCATGGGTTATGTCAAAACGATTTCAAATTTGTGTTCGAATTCGAGAGAATTTGTAAATTTCAATCGCTAAATTAGCAAAAATCTTCGCAAAAATAGAATTTCAAATCACACAACTGTCATACACTTTTATCTAACATCTAAACAATAACCTCCGATGAGAAAGAAGTTGGACATCGGGATTCGATATTTTGATTCGATACTTGAAAGTTGCTTTCGATATCGCGATATTATCGCAACCCCGATATCGATAAAAATATCGAAAATATCGAAACAAATATATTAATAATATCGAAAATATCGGAACGTCACTAGGTGTAGGTATATGAGTTAAGTAGCACAGAGAAGTTATTCCACGACCTGCTTAATGACTGACAGTTTCGATTTATTATTCTAATATATTGGGCGTTTAAAAAATATGTTTTTGTTTATTTCTGTAAAGGATTTTAGCTTCGCCTAAGAAAATTAGATACGGAATCTTATTCAGATTTTATGTCGATAAAGTGTCTCAAGTACCTAGTCCGTAGATTAATATATCACGTTTCAGAAATATCAATAATAAATTAAATTACCCGCGCAAAAAAAGATTTTGATCGATTCACACATGATCAAAACTTTCTTTCTTTTACGCGGGTAATTTAAATACTCTCTCTCTACCTATGAGACAAAGTTGTTTTTAGTAAAACATGGTGATTATAACTATAATACTAATATAGCAAGCAATGTCTTAGAGCTAGAATTTGAGTAGAAAATACTTAAATTCGTGCTTTAATATACGAGTATTTTATTTAATTTGAAAAATTTGGAATCGTCGTGTGGCAAGCGACTACTTAAAAAAATAATTTAATTGATATATTACGTTGCCTTTATGAAGCAGTTGCCTAGTTTAAAAAATAAAAGCAATGTTTGAATAGCTGAATATATTAGTTTTATGATTCTATTTAGATAATTGTAAATGGTTATTTTTCAAAAATTGATAAGTGATTAATTTCATCTTGTCCTACACTTTTCTTTTATTCTGAGCAATAAGACGATGAGAACAACCACAAACCCTATCGCTAAAAATCAAACTAACGAAAGCACGGCTAGTCTAGTTTGCAAGTTATTAATAGAAATAAGTGTTTCTGAGTCACTCAAATGAATGGATGTAGTAATCTCTATTACAAAATTTATTGTATAGTACTCGAATTAGTTTTTTCTCTTCTTTCCATACTATGCATAGTCTTCAACCAAAACTATAGACGCCCCTATTGGACCTGATATGTTCGTTCATTGATTACATATTATGTGTACCATGTAGATTCATGTATTATTTATAAACCTAGACAGTATGCGCTGTCAGGTGTTTAACTCGCTTCACGTTTGTGTTCCTAGTGATATAAAATTATTAATAAGTATACACATATTGCCAGACAGAAATTCTTACTTGGAAGTAATTACCTTTCACCTAAAGTACCAATGTATTTTGTAGGTTTTCGCAGCCTGCATCGGTATGATAATTTTTACTTGGGTTACGCCGCTTGAATTTGGTTGTGCTCACCCTATTGGCAGAACTGGGTAGCAGCGCAATATTAAAGAAATAGTCAGAGATTTTATATTTTACTTACTCAGAGTGTGAAGGAAAAGGGTCACAGATCACAAGCGAGAGAGTGTAGTCCAAAATCTCCTGAAAAGTCCTAGTAAAGTTGGGGGATTTATAGACATCCATGATTTTGAGAGAAATTATTGTTTTTCATAGAATTTGCGCAGAACGATGGCACCCTTTTTCGATTGCCGTTTAAGAACATTCGCACGGAAATTTTGAATAAAAGAATAAAGATGATCTGCAAGATTTAAACTCTCCTAATGTCTTTTATTTTTGAAATACTAAAAAACCTTAATGTGCATAAAATTTACAAGATCTCTTAAAGGGCTAAAAAACGAGTCCATTGCGCTGTTGAATCCTAGCCAATTTGCTCTGCAAGAGTTCGAATATTCTTACAGAGATGTTGTAGCTGCTTTCAAATAGGTAATTGAAACTTTGACATCCCAATTGATTTTTTGCTTATGTTGTATGTATATAAATTACACGGTTTGTTTCTACAAAATTTTAGACATATTTATTAAGAGTTTTTAAATACTTATCTTACATTATAATGTTTAAGGAAAGTACTTCTATAAAACTGAAATACCGGGGTAGTATTTTACCAACTTAAAATGTATGCTTTACTAAATTTTTACCTGGTGTTTCTAAGAATATTTATGTGTTGGAAGTCCGCAGTGTTTCTTAGAAACACAAATGCGAATGAGTCACATTTGAATTATTCCTCGCCCAGGATTACTTAAAAACGGGTTGCTATTAAGAAGAATTAAATCCTTTTTTAATAATATTGGATTCACCCACGATAAGTTGGAATCTGACAACAAAAGCCGGTATATGTTTGCCGAGAATTTCTTTTTGTCAATTGGTTTTAATTTCCTTACACTATACCATTATTAATTGTTATTAATGTACCAACGATAGTAAAATATATACTCTTATTTACTTCACTATGTAGTCAGTTATGATATAGCATTTTAATATGAGAGATACAATTACTAAAGAACCACTCTAGATAATGTATTATATACATAGGTATATAAGTACTCAATTTCAATTTCGTCTCGAGGGATTGTTCTCTGCATTTATAACAAGAGTAATAATTACAAAATACATTTTTATAATTAGACTGAAAATCAACCAATCAGGTATAATTTTAAATTAGATTTTCGAAAGTAATTTTAATTGCAAATAATTTTCTATGGTAAAAGTAGGTTTTCGAATATAATTTACTAAGGTAAGTCGTTAGGCGCCCAAGATAATATTCGTTCAATAAAATTCTATAAATTTAAAATTCCAATTGGATGCTTATAGTAAATACTTACAATTTTTAACTGAAATACATTGTGCTCTTAATTCATCACACTACGAAAAAATATAACTTTTTCGAAGAACAACATTAGACAAAACATAACTTTTATTAATTATACTATTTCGCATTTACATTTTGTTTTGTATTAAAATTTATAAGTTTCTCTAATTTATAAATTATTCAAAACGATTGGCACATTTTACTATAGGCTGTAGGTATGACAGTCAATTAATCAAGGTGTAATAGATTTTCCTAACTAGTTTTCTTCCAGTTTCTTGCATAAAATATAAAACATGACTGTTACTATGATGCGCTGTACTACATTATTAGAATCAACTATTCTTTAACTCGAACTGACTCGACATAAATTATATCCAGCTAATGCCTCTTATAATTTGCGATTAGAATTGATCCCGACACAATTTTTACTAGTAGACGGGATAGCTTAATTTAGAAATCTGGTTGGGTTTTAATAAAAATCTTACATACTATTAGTCCAACGGATCTTTACCCACGCGTAATTGATTTATATAGCAATAATACTCATATGTTATTGAATGCATTTCGTACAATTTCCGTTTAATGCAAGAGAGAGAAAGGAAATTCAAATTGAAACATTCGTCTTCTAGTAGTTGGTTCAAGCAATCGAAGTACTAATATTGGGCGTTATTCAAATAGAAAAGAGATAGAATACAGCCAAATAATCTATTCTTAAACGTGCTACACTTGTACGGCGCTAATCAAAATCAGTACACCATCTTGCATTGTTCTGTCAAAGTTTTGTCTATGGATCTGTCAGGAAGCTTTTTGACGTTAGTGATGACATTAATGCTATTGAACTGATTTGGGCAAGGGCTAAAACATTATAATGATATTATAATACATATATCGGCAGATATGGATATAGTGTTGGGATGGTAATGTGTGGAGCAATTGCGTTTGACACACAAGTGAGCTAATTCAGAAATGGTACGCCAGAGAACACTTTCTAGCAGAAGTAGATGTTGCGTCTGTCATTATCAATGTTGGTGAAGATTCTGATTCGGGAACAGAAGAATCTGATTAAATTCTTAAAATAAGTTACTTACATTTGTAAATATATATTTTAGATTTTTGAATTTTCTATTTTATGCTTTTCTTGGAGCACACGAACAATTGTGTTGAAAATAAAATAGAGATTGTTGTATAAGTGTCTGTCTAATTGTATTTGTATATAAGGTGATAGTTAAATAATATAGTAAGCACTAGTAATTAAAATGTGAGATAAACGTAAATCACTTTTCTAATAAGGTGCGAGGCCTTACAATCAGAACATTATTTTCACTCACAGTTCGGTTTTTTTTTACCGATTTTTGCAGTATTCATTCTTGCTCTCAAACAAATATCTCTAAATTGAACTCGGTAAGACTATGTGCTTGTTGTGGGCCGATTATAGTTTTATAAACTTCAGGTAAACAGAATCTTTTGACATTTACAATTGTTAATAGGTTAGAAATATCACATCACCCATATCATAGTGTAGTGTAGTTAGTATTACATATATGAGTGTAGTACTTAACTTGAGTATAAAGTAATGACTTGATTCAGATGTACAAAATTTATGATGTCATGGGTAAAAAACCATTGGACGAATAGTATATCTCGTAATTTATTTTTGGAACTACAGACAGATCACAAAAGTGGTTTATTGATACCTAAAGAACTCAGAATTCTTGTTGTAGATATGGGTTAAGTATCAAAATTGTAAATTTTAAGATACTGCCAGAATTAGGTTTTTGAATACCATTCACTCATTATTATGTACATACATGAGAGATGAGTTCCAAGAGGTTTTAGAGATATAAATACTTGATAAGAAGTGTCGCCACATTAAGTGCCTATTAAAGTTTTGGAATAAAGGGGATCTGTGTGACAAAGTATCGGCTAATATGTATTCTTGTGGTAGTAGCTCTAAATACCTTAAAAAATGAGGTAAGAAACAATGATAAATGTAGGTATAAAAATTCACTAGATAATTATTTAAAAAAATTCACAGTCAGAAAATACGAAGCATTTAAAATCTCAAAGTATAAAAGATACATGTATAATAATAAACCAGGGTTTCGAATGTCCATTCATACAGTCAGAAAATAGAGAATCCATATACAGAAATTTCAGTTCAATGTTGTGGTCACAATTTTATTTTTTGTCTATATTTTTACTTTGTTTATAGGACTGTGCGAGTATGCGTACAAACACGTTACAGAAAAATTATAATGACCAATGGTTCGAATGGAACGCCAGGATTTGATTAAAAAAGGATAGATATCTATTGATACTCATTGTATAGTATTTTCTATTCTGTGTCCTTCGCGTCCCCACCAGCCTAGTCGATAGATTGGTGGGGATGCGAGAGGCTGCATGGCGAAACATTCCGAGTAATAAAATTTTATTCAGCGAATGATTGAACGAAACGGAAATGACAAGAGTTTCCAAAAGCAAATGGAATATATATTTGTTCAAAGCGTTGATCCAAATTCATTGGATTATCAAACTCTATCAAATTTGTATGATCATCCAATACTACTTAATCCAGAAAGCAAAATACTAACATTGAAGATATACAGGGTGGCCGCCGAGGTATCAGAGATACTTCGTATATGAATTCAATGACTAATTGTGAGCAAAAATGATTCACTTTTCCCGAACTCCTAACATTTATTGTGATATATTGTGGTTTGAAGTTGGCAGATGGTAGGTATAGATAGGTGCTAAAAGTTGATTGTCAGTTCGTCAATTGTCGTCATTGACAGTTGGTTATTTTTGATTGCGTAATTTGCATTAAAATCATGCCTGTAATTTATTTGGGGGTTATGTCACAAGAGCTTGTGTGTCAAACTTTTATTTTCAACGAAAGCTTTGTTGCTTGGTAACTGACGAGAACAAATAACATTTTACCTTTTGTTATTTGTTCAAGTCGTTTTACCTACAAACAACAGGGCTTGAGTTTTGGCAAAATGGAGGTTTCTTCCGGAAATAAACACAAGCTCGAGCTCGAACGGTATTTGGCAAGACAATTTAATGAATCAAAAAGAAATCAGTGAGGATGATACAATACGTCAAGCAGGTATCAGTGTTTAGAAGTGTCACCCAGCAACAACATGCATGCATGCATACATACATATGTTTAAAATATTCTTTTCTTTAATTATTTTGGTATTTACAAAATCAAGAAAAAATACGAAAATGCATACATACATACTTTTGTTATCATGGCAAAATCAACATACAGTTTGTCCACTTGCAAACATAGGTACCTTCTAACAGTAGTTTATCCGATTTCACCATACATAACGTGTATTAAAATGCAATGTTTTTGATAGATGAAGTAAATTGTCAAATGAAAAATACGTGGACACGAGTTTCGTGTATGGCTATTGCAACGGTAGTACCACCGCGTGAGTTAGGAAATATCAACGATGATACCCAAATCGCGGTATAACAGACAAGCAGACGTTCAGTGAAACCTTCACAACTCTTTCAGTAACAGGTGCGTTCTCTAAACCGAGTTCTGAAAGAGAACTTCTGCTAAGAAACAACGCCGCAGAAGTGCTTGAGGTTGTTGAAAATGATTCTGATGTTAGCGCGTGGGCAAGACATTTTACATCCCTATCATCACAAACATATGAACTTCTCACCACGAATCTTACCCAAAGAGTCCGTTTTTGTTTTTTTTTTGAATGGTGGAGCAATCTTGGTATTCTTTTAAAGGGCCTTTGCTATGACGAAGCTATATTGTTTCCAGGAGATGGAATGAACAATTTCCACAACGAAGATGTACGGGCAATCGAAACTCTTCATGCTGTTCGAGAAACCTTAAGCTGCTTTAATTGCACTGTCATTACGCTTTTAATAAAATAAACCAGATTTTTTTCTAAGTCCTCTTGTAATTTACTTCAGCCTCAAACCACGATATTTCAAGAACGGTTAGAAATTCGGGAAAGTGGTAACTTTATGGTTAAAACACCAAAAATCCAAAGAAAACCTCCAATCCCCAATGCTCATACGATGTATGTCCTTTTGAATTGTTTCTAAGAAAATAGATTAAATAGACGTTAGAATAGATTATAGGTACTCCGGCAAATAAAAACACGAACAGAAAATCGGTTGTGTTGAAAAGTCGTGCCTGCCCACATTCATATTCCTTTTTCTTTTTTAAAGCAACAAAACAATTGGAGCTGGTTTTTATATACAATTTAAGAAATACCAAATGAATGTTCTCTTTTTTTTTTTAATATCTAGGCCTGACAGAAAGAACCTTATTATTCATTGTACCTATTTACCTCATATTATTTTTTTTATTATTTGTTCTCTAATATAAATTATTATTCAAACCGAGTATGCTACCATTACTAGTACTACTTGATAAAAAGAAAACAAGATGTTTCTCAGATTGGTCCACATCGATATCTAAAAACTTGCATTTTTACACCCTTTTACTTTCCCCATTGCCACTTTTATTATTGAGCATTTATCAAGAACTAAACCTAAACAATGAGATAAATATCCAATGTTAGATGCCGAAGTGGATAACTTTAGATATAGTTTGAATGAGGAATGTATGAATGGCATGGAGCGTTACGAAACCTATGATTTAGGTGGAGTCATTTGTGATTGATCAGGAGTTCGAGGAAGATCCCCAAGTTGAAGCCGCGAAATTCTTACTTAGCTCGCAAGAAGATCGATCCGTAGATCCGGAAACACAAGCGCGCCTTGAGGCTCTATTAAAAGCAGCGGGTACGTACTTACTAAATCCTACCGTATGGGGAAAACATTAACGTGAAATCATTTTTTGCTAAGTAGGTATTGGTCAGCTTGCAACGAAAGATGGTAAACATCTAGCAGATCCCGAAGTTTTGAGGAGGCTAACATCTAGCGTGTCTTGTGCTTTGGACGAGGCAGCTGCAGCATTAACCCGTATGCGTTCTGATAACCCACGTACTCAACCAGAGAAGACATCCCTCGTTGAAGCGTGTACTGACGGCGATGTTGGTACCGTCCGTAAACTGTTAACAGAAGGTCGTTCAGTGCATGAGACTTCTGAGGAAGGTGAAAGCCTTCTATCACTTGCATGCAGCGCAGGATATTTTGAACTAGCGCAGGTATGTTCGTTATTGTGAAAATTAAATCTTATCAACGGAAAAAATTCGTATCATTCCAAGATAAAATCCAGGTTAGACTGTCTACTGGACGACCACCAGTAGGCCGATAAAACGAATTGAGTGTTATAAACTTTATTCGAAATCAATAAAAAGAAATATTGTCTATTCTTAAACATGAAAAATTTCCAATTACAAAAATTACAAATCAGTCAATTATTAAAGTTTAATTTATTAAATAGTATTGTTTGCAAAATAAATTGGACTGGAACTGCTTTTCGTATAAGAAGGTGCCGTTAGATATCTTGTTTTAAATTTAGTTGCCTTTGAATCAATATTGATTTTACTGTGTTACGCCCTGTGAGAAGTATAATGTCGATAATACAATACAATGCTAATCATAAATAATAATAATACAGAGAAAGCAATCATATAAAATTGTTTTGTACAAACATCTAGTATCCGAGAATATGTTGTTATTGTTAAAAAAAAGCAGGCGACTAACATCATCAAACAACATATTCACGTAAGTGTGGAAAAATGAGAAAAACTTATTTTCTTTTTCCTTAATTTATAACCAACTCCAGCGTATTAAAGTATTAGATAATAAAGCAGTAGTTTTCTAAAGAGCACCAGCATTGTTTTTATCTAATGTTAATATGTAAAATCAATAATAAAAGATTTTCTGGTTTGTTGTGTACTTATAGTACATTATAAACATGTCTAAAGATGGTTCCGACCCAGATCAAAGGCATAAAAAAAAACGTTAATGTGCGAGCACAGTACGTAAATCGGATGGTTTTATTTATTAGCAAAGTTAGTTGTTAAATTATTAAGTTTTTATACGCTTCTAGAAGAATACTTTCTGAATTTATTTGTTTATTCATTAAGATCAATATTCTCGTGCTCAAAAAAAAGACTAAGCATTTTTGAACTTAGCGACACAAGATTTATCCGTTAATGTGCATTACGCCAAATCACTGGACCCTTTACCTACCGAAGGTAGATATCTGTTCATGCCGAAATTAATGAAAAATCAAAACTTAATTTTTACTTCCTAACTCATTTCCTTCGTTTTAAATCAAAATGTTTACACCCAATAGCATGCCTATTAAATAGTAATATATTTGTCAGTGTAGTTTGTTTGTTTGTTTAAAGGTTAGGCATTTAAAATTGCTGAAACAATACGATTCAAATAGCTAATCACGTAAGGAAATGTGCCTTGCAATTAACCGTGCTTATCTCCACAGTGTACGGATAATGAAGGTTCTCTATTTTTTCAAAAATTGAAGAAGAATTTGTATTTCTGAATATACCGGTTCGATGATGATTGAACACCTACTTAGACTGCATCATTTGTACTTACGATACAATCATACGATTTCTTCAAACGCTTTGGGATTGTTGATGTCGGTGCATATAATTGTTCTTTTTATTATTTTATTCTCCGTTATATCACCGTCTTTTTTGGTACATATACTAGTTATCTTTAGAAACTAATAGCGTTTTCGACTTATTGCACTTTACGGGTGGAATATATCTATCTCCCTTACTAATATTATGTATTAAAATAAGATGGAAATACAATCAGTGGACAAAAGTGCAGTAAGTCGAAAATGCTATAATTGAAGTATATTATTTGAATTTTGCCGCGTAAAGTTTTTTCAAGTGTGTAATTTGGTACAGGGGTTCGTTCAGGAATTGGTACTTTTTTTTACCGCTGCGTATTTTAAAATGGGTAATAAATATCAAATAATACCCATATATTAATCTACGCGGTGTCAAAATATATTTCTGTTAAAAGGGATTAAAAAATAAATAGAGAATACGAGAAACAGATAAAAATCGTAATAAGTGGCAGTTATGATTTGACAGATCAGCCGTGTAGCGTTTTAGAAAATTTGTGTTTGTACCAACTGAAATTTTAAATTTTGTTACCGTTAATCAGAGATAACCTATCCTTCCGTTAATATTTAACTGATTTTAATCATTTTTACAGTTTTTGTGTTACTTTAATCGAGATTGTATTCATTTGCAATTGTTTTTACGAACTGAATATTTACAAGGGTAAGGTATAATCATATAGTATTAAACTTATTGGATATGACGCTTTTAAAATTGTGCCTGAGTATCAAAAACATATCTTCAACCTTCTGTAATTAATTTGAAACGGTATTGCCGTTTTAAACTATGTGGTTTTAAAAAATATGCTTATCTTTCAATAGGTGTTATTAGCCATGCACGCTAATGTGGAAGATAGAGGTATCAAAGGGGAATGTACTCCTCTCATGGAAGCTGCTTCTGCTGGGCATTTGGATATTGTTCGACTTTTGGTTGCACATGGAGCAGATGTAAATGCCCAATCCACTTCAGGTAAATACTTTCTTTTTAATTTAAAAATTAGATTAATTTGTTGGTACACTTCTAAAGTTAAAATTCGTGGAATCATTATTTATATAAATAAGAATTTTATCTTAAAATAATTGCCCGTGGAAATTCCTTAACTTATGAATTCAACTGTTTTTAAAATATTCTTATGTGATTCTGATTACTATTAAATTATATAAAAACTTCACTAAACCGTAACAAATCAAAATTTAATAGAAATTAGTTATTTGTTAATTAAAACGGTAACTGTAGATCACAAAGGTTGCTGGATTGTTTTCAATGTGGAAATATTATCTTTTTCTATATCTGTACCCTAGAGGTAAACGATCGTAACTCCACTTTTTTACGAAACTGAGTTAAGATTGTTTTTAACATTAGTAAGTGTAAAGTTATCTTATATTTCTTGTTCCTGGGAAATTCGTTAAAGTGGACTTACGATCATTTACCTCTAGGGTACAGATATACATATGTGACAATAACTGAATAATTAGTTTCTTTTTTTGAATATTTTGACTGCTCACTGATTTCAAAACACACTTTCTAGTCGTTAAAGAATTCTCGATTTTAAAGTAGACTTTAGTTTATTTACAATATGTCATTATTTTATTTTGATTCGAAATAAAACAAGTAATTGAAAGCACGTAGATCAAAAACTAGCTAGCACCATGTTAGACAAAGGTTTTTTGTCTATGCTTTATGACATAAAACGCAAAAAACACGCGATTTCTGTACACAATACGTGTTTGACTTATTGTTAGACGGTTTTTGATTTCATAATTTAATTAATTATGTATTAGCTGTCTGATTATTTGTTTTGTTTATGTTCAATGGTGACCACCCTTATTAAAATAGCCTCTATAAAAAGATTAAAAGCATCTGTCAAAAGTGCCGACAACTTTTTCTGATAATGACATGAGTTTGCTTGTGTCAAGTTTTTACTTTGTTGTTACAATCGAAATTATGAGGGTACTTATGTCATATTTAGGCAATTTAAGTATTAAATGTGCCAAACTTATAATTTTTGTGAATATAGGCGAGACGGGATTATATATATTGTACAGGTTTAAAGTATAAAAGTGATTACTTTCCTATGCTTGAAACGAAATTTATATTTATATTTAATTCTTACCTTATATTTTTTAATCCATTATTTGCTTTTTATGAGACTTTTAAGTTAATTTGTTCAGAAATTAATGTAGGTATTTGTAGCAAAACGTTTTGTAATAACTGCTTACTACTTTAACGATTACTATTTCAAAATATGTACTGGAATAACATATTCCAGGATATTGACAGAAAAACTTTTTTTTATAGGCAACACTCCGTTAATGTATGGCTGCGCCGGTGGTCACCAAGATGTGGTAAGATTCTTGTTAGAGAGTGGTGCCAATGTTGAAGATCATAATGAGAACGGCCATACCCCATTAATGGAAGCGGCAAGCGCCGGTCACGTGGGTTTAGCGAAAATCCTATTAGAGCACGGAGCAGGCATTAACACCCATTCCAACGAATTTAAAGAATCCGCTCTCACCTTGGCATGTTACAAAGGGCACCTTGATATGGTTCGATTCTTGTTGGAAGCTGGCGCTGACCAAGAGCATAAAACTGATGAAATGCATACAGCGCTTATGGAAGCTTCCATGGACGGACATGTGGAGGTGGCGAGACTGTTGCTTGATTCTGGTGCTCAAGTAAACATGCCTACGGATAGCTTTGAATCACCACTTACTCTGGCCGCTTGCGGCGGACATGTTGATTTGGCAATGTTGCTGATTGAACGGGGAGCAAATATAGAGGAAGTGAATGATGAAGGATACACCCCACTTATGGAAGCAGCAAGAGAAGGTCATGAGGAAATGGTAGCATTATTACTGAGTCAAGGTCAGCATAATTTTATATCTTCATATTAATGTTGATACTTTCTATTGTAACCATTGAAATTGTAATTTTTATAATTGCAGGTGCAAATATAAATGCACAGACCGACGAGACTCAAGAAACAGCATTAACACTTGCATGCTGCGGGGGATTTACAGAGGTAGCGGACTTTCTAATAAAAGCTGGTGCGGAAATTGAATTAGGAGCCTCGACACCCTTAATGGAAGCTGCACAAGAAGGTCATTTAGAATTGGTAAAGTATCTATTGGAAAATAACGCCGATGTTCACGCGCAAACTCAAACCGGTGATACTGCCCTGACTTATGCATGTGAAAATGGTCATACAGATGTAGCTGATTTACTACTTCAATATGGTGCTGATTTGGTAAGTTTTTTATCTATAAAATAGTGATTAGAACAAACTTTATAAGGACCAGTAATATGCTGTGCGCGGACAAATGTTAGTGGTTGTGATAGTTTCAAACAAAGCGACCAACAAATATCAAGGTAAAGCGGCTGTAGTAGAGAGTTAGCATTGTTATACGAAAATACTCGTAATTTCTCGTAATTTAATTAATTACAGCAACCTAACATTTTATATTAATTTTCATTGTTTTTGCTGTTATTATAAAATAACTGTACATTTTCTAAATTTTCCTCAGAAAACAAAGGTTTTTAAGCAATGAGAACGATTTTTCCACATCACAATTAGTACCTGAAGTATATTTAAGGGGAGACGAATTGTTTTTGAAAAAGAAAATCATTTTTTTGAATTTCTCTCTTGAATCAAATCTCTTCAAACTTTAAGACTTAGGTTAGGTCGCATCCGTTTCTGTTTGGTCTAGTACACGAATAATTTAAAAACACACTCAAAATGGAGACCCCAAATTTCATGTCATTTTAAGTTTATTAAAAAGCTGTCCACAAATGAATCTATTGAAAACTAACTTATTTTGTACGTGCTGTGGTAATATATTACTGATAATGTTTAGATACACATTTAAGTGAAAAAGTTAAAATGCTTGCTACAAACAACCAATTTTTCCTGTTGTTTATTTAATCTTATTTTACATAGGAACATGAGTCTGAAGGCGGAAGAACACCTTTAATGAAAGCTTGTCGCGCTGGTCATTTGTGTACTGTACAATTTTTAATCTCAAAGGGGGCCGACGTGCGAAGACAAACAACAAATAACGATCATACACCGCTGTCGTTAGCATGCGCAGGAGGGCATTTGTCAGTGGTTGAATTGCTTTTGGCTCATCGCGCTGATCCCAATCACAAATTAAAAGTAATTGACAATCCCAAAACTAGACATACATAAATAACGTGCCATTTTGCAGGATAATTCGACTATGTTAATTGAGGCAGCAAAGGGCGGACATACAAGCGTAGTACAGCTATTATTGGATTACCCGCACTCGATGATGTTGAACCAACAGGGGCCAACAACGGCTACCAACTTATCTATATTACCTGGGCAAGTTGGTAGCCGTGACTCGCCTCTACCGTCATCATTACCTACTCCCATTAATTTCTTTCAACCTCCACCAAACCTCTCATCTTCAGGTAGGACTGTAATCCATGAAATAGTCTCTTTTAATCTAATTTAAATATTAGTGTTGCAAGAAGTACCGGAGGCGGTGCGGATAATAACCCAAGAAGACGCCCAAAGTCAAACCGTTGATGTTGGTAAAAGTGTCCATGGTTCACCTGGTTGTCTGAATGAAAATCAAGGTAAATGTACTAACCGTGTACCATCACATCTTCCTAAAAGTCGATCTACGGGTGCAGTTTTTGATGGGACTCCGACACCTGCAGAAGCCCAACAAGTCCGATCGCAACCTCTGACCCTTTGCGACTTGGAGGATCCCGATATTTACGCCGCTACCGCTACAATAGACTTCCTTGCGAAGGAGGATCCAACTTTCAGCGAAAAGAACGGTAGCATCATAGATTACGTCAAGACTCGCAAGAAGCAGATCAACATGATTTCTACATCAACGGATGAGGGCAGCACCCAGAAGAAGCAACAAATTCTAGAAGAACTGCACGTAAGTGAATTATCTTTGAAAATATGAATTCGTGCCAATTATAATTCGCATTTTTAGAGAGTCGATCGCGAATTTCATGGGAAGCAACAATCTCATAATCACCTTTTGCTGTCCCAATATGGAGTTCCTCAGGACTGTACATCTGTATCGACGAATTCAACACTGCCGCATACCTTAAACATCGACATTGCTATGCAGCAACAGCAAGGTAAATAACACTTTATATATCTGCATAAAATACGCCTTAATGATAAAACCTAACGTATGGTAGGTTTAGGGACTGGTATGCCGAGTTCAATGTTTCCTGGTACGAACCTACAAATTCACAATACTTTCTACACAGGAGCTTGTCTTCAATCTCCGGGAGTGCCTCTTAAGTTAGCAGTTAGTGGTGATGCAGGCACGTTTGCGCCTAACCAGGGCCCACCAACATTCTATTTTGCTCCTTTGAATACTTCGGTTGCTGTGCCGCTTTCCACTGCCACAACAAGTGTTGCCACCCAACCAATTAAACTACAAACTGTTACCTCCCATGCCGATGTCAGTCAGGTAAACAATAGTTTGTAAAACAGGAATGCAATGGTATTTCTTCAAAGGACGTATTTTATTTGTAAACTTTTGAACGTCGTTTCTGCGATTTGCACTTTCAAAAACAAAGTACCGTGTACTAAGGTACAAATTCTTTGGACTTATTATTTAATTATTAAATGTTGTTTGGTTTCATAAATCATGAATTAAATTTATACAACGATGCAGAGGATTATATACAAATTCTGCAATTGCTTTGACAACCAAAATACTTTTAGCAATTCAACGACTCATAAGTACAGCTATACTTTTAACACCTTGTATGCTTTTACGAGTAATAACTACAATAGTTGTGGTAACATTGATCAATATAGAACACAGCAATCAGTGATCGTCCAAAAGCAAAACCCGTGTCGAAAAAGGAAGGTAAAAGTCTCCGAAAGCAACAGTACCAACCAAATCTCTATGGATCGCAGCAGCTCCTGTTTGGTCCCCAACCATTGCAACAGCCGCCTCAATCTCAACTACAGCAACCGGCAACTACTCAACAGATACAACCGCAGGACAAACCCATTAATGTCGCCGAAAGTCTTAGCGTTCAAGGTTTGGATTTGGACTCCCTAGACCAAGACACTTTCGATTTAAAAGACGATACGCAAGACGCAAATATGCTTACTGCTTCAATTCTACAACAGTTTCATAATAATTCCTCCATACGTGCATTCGTCGGTCCTACAGTAAGTAATGATTCTCTATCAAACATTTTTTTATCAACGAAATATAGGTTATTAGCGTCAAATTACTAGAGAATTGAAGAAAAAAAAATGTGATAAATAATGATAAGCTTAAGTAAATAAAATATTTAGTTGCAGTCTCAAAAATCAAGAATTAGTCTCTACGATAGAGTTTCTGACGCCTCTGGAAAATTCGTAGACCAAAGGACGAAAGATTTGCGCGACAAAGAAAACTTTACACCTGAATTGGTTGAAGACGTAGTTCAAAGCTTGGAATCTTATAATATTACTGAGCTCGCTGATCAAACTACTTCCCAACTTAACAACATACAGGTCTGTTCCGCTTAACATATATAAAAAAAAACTTATAATACATTGCATATTGGTAGGTTCAATCTTATCCTGCAACACTGGATGAAACGATGATAGCGTTAACTGCTCAGCAAGACCTATCCACGCAATCTGATGTGTCTAGAGTCGAGTATTTTGCAGTTCCTACGAATGGCGCCCAATTACCAGTACAGGTTGGCCCTAATGTTGTTGTTCTTTACTTTACTCTAAATTTATTTTTAGGTTCAACATACTATCTACCCATATGAACATTACTTGCAAACTGTTGCGGCTATGCCTAGCAAAGAACAAAGTGGAGCAATCTATCAGGCTGGATTCCAAGCTGGTATTAATATGATGCAACAACAATTAGGTAGGTATCAATTATTGCAGTATGATCTGAATTTTGAGTATATACAATTTTACGATTTTGGCACATATTCCCGTAATTGTGCTTTCATGTGGATACTTAAGCATAAATTAACGAATCGGTGTTATCTCTTATACAAGCTGAAAATCACTGAAGAAACGGAATATTTGACGGCCTTCTATAACATAATTCATTGTATTCCAAGATTTCTTTAATTATCTTGTATAAAACATTATATTTTGATTGTGGTAAACTTACTTAACGATAATATCACTCAATATTTAGGGCTTTTTATTTTAATTAATTTTGTGGACTATTGTCTAAGTATAGATTTCATCAGCTAATGTTAAGTTGTTCGCCATATTAGTTCGCAGGTTTTTTTTTTGCCAGGTGAAAATTTATTACGAACATCGGGAGGGTTTCTGCCCTTTTCCCGATAGTGTAGGACTCCCGTGCATTACGTTCAATACACGATTTACCCAGTAAAATTACCTCCTCCGTTCTCATACGCCGAAATCCGCATCAAACCCGACAATGTTCTGCATCAGACGTACCAAACCTTACTTGACTACTAATCCTGCTTCTCCTCCGCTTCCTTCTTTGATAGTACGTCCCTTACAAAATCATGGAGACCCGTAAACTCCTCTTTATTTTTAATCATCGTATCAATTATGTTGGTACCATTCAAAAGAACTCGCACTTTCAACTCGAATTGTTTTCCTCTTGAGTCCCATCTTTCACTCTTCAATATCGTATGTGCCGGTGTATCCCTAAGTTCGCAGTGGCCACAACTGTTATTTCCTCTTATCGCCATCCTGTGCGTGTAACTTCCGAAACGCCCATTCCCGGTAAGAAACTGGGTCAGGTAATAGTCTGTTTTCCTATGATGCCACTTCAGCCACTTTGCTAGATCTGGTGTGATGGACTTTGTCCATTTAGCCGTCTTAGTGTGTCGCTCACATAATTGCTGCCATTTTCCCACAATTCCCTCTCTAGCCTCTTTCCTTAATACCATCGTCCGTGGTTGTCCACTCGCGAACAATTTGCCCTCTCTTCTATCAAGAGTGAGGCCAGAGGTACGCTGGCCACTACCTGAACTGCGCTAAACGATATGGTAGTATAGCCGTTGATAATTCGTATCAGCATCTTTCTTTGCGTAGACTCTAACATTTTTTATATTTATACAGGCACCCCACCTAGCACAAGCCTCTTTACCCATGAAGTACCCCCAAGTTAGGCTATATCCTCGCCAGAGCATATTTATCCTGCTCGCCGTGTTTTAGCTTATCGTTTAAAACCGTTCCCAAATACTTTACGCTATTTTTTAGGAGAATCTCTCCACCCAGCAGACTGAAGCGAATATCACTTCTTTTTAGTCCTGATTTGCTTGGCGCCAACGTTATGTTCTGAGCACTTGTCTACCTCGCAATTATTTTTAAGATTTCATTTCCGAGCTCTACTAGCTGTTTCTTACTACTATCAGCTGTGATGATGGCGGCCAAATCATCAGCAAACGCGAAACACTCTGCCCCATCTAACATATCTATCCTCAGAACATCATCGCATAGTACATTTCATAGCAGGGGTCCAAGCATGTAGCCCTATGGAACACCGGCATCCCCTTCAATACTCTAGTTTCTGCTGATCATTATCTCTCTGTTTTGGAAGTTATCTCATTGGGTTATAAACCATGAACATAGTAAAGTGGTAAGCTTAAAAGCAACTGTCGTTATGCTTAATTGAAAGTGATGGCACCTGTTCGATGCCGTACCGCCTACTGCGGTTCTATCATAGCGTGTGAAAGATATTCCAGAATTGATAAACATATTTACGTCTTTAGCAGAAACAATTAGTTTACTTTACTTCAATACGTTGACAGAAGATTCAGAGCTTTGGAATAAATCTGCAGCACCGTTTACATACATCTCTTCGTGTTATCAGTTTGGATCGTTGCTTGCCTTATTTGTTGGAATTTTTTCCTCTGTTTTGCTTCATTGTACCGGCTCCAGTATCGTGCTGAGTTATCCCGTAAAAGGAAAAAACCGGGAAGGCCCTTTATTAGTTTATGGGACGTTATATATAAGAATTTATTGTATATACTCAGAATAAAGAAATGTGGGTGCTTCAAATTAACCAGACTTTTCTTTTGTTTTACTAAATCGACTAACACACTTACAGCATGTCCAAATGCAAGTTCGAACGAATCATTAACATCTGTAGTACCAACCACAGTGGCATCTCTGCCAGGAACTTCAACGCAACAATTTATTGCATCTGGTCAAACAATATGTGGCGCTCCATTAGCAACCGCGTGCAGTCACGCCGTAACACCGTCGGGAATGCAATCGACGCACCATTGTCAAGTTCCTTGTAGTCAACATATTCAAGCCCTCGTTCCAACTCACCAAGGGGCGCATCAAGTACAAGCTGCAACGCAAACGCCGGCGCCGATTGCAAACGATTCAAAGAGACAATCAAAATCTGCGATTAGTCAGGAAGCTAGCGGCGGAGGCGGCAAAAAGAAAGGGAAACTACTTTATCGACATCAAAATCAACAAGCGCAGCAAGGCAACAACTTTCAACAGAATCAAAGTTATCAAATCGATCCTAATACAGGTACTGTTTGTAAACCCTTCAATTGTTATTAATATTTACTACTTGATTATTGTCAATACTAATACTACGCTCTTAACTAATTAAAATATTTGTGCGGCAAATAAGTTTTCCTTCAGTTATTATAACGTTATAATTTATTTTAATTTCTCGACTGGCAGAGCAGATAATATTAAACTGTTGCGCAGTATGTGAATAGCAACGTGTACTCTTACAAACATATTTGGGTTATATTTTGATTAAATTCAACGGCAGTCGGTGCTTACGTCACTCGGAGGCTATGACAATGATCGTAGTTCTTCGTATTCTCTCGTCAAATACGTTTTGTATGTTTTCATGTTCCGAAGTTATAATAATAATAAGAGTTTATTGCCGTGGTCCTTAGGGACATAGACATTGTCAAAAAATTACATAATTGTTAACAAATATAAGAAGAAAACTTAGAAATAAAATGGTCCATAATAAATGTTACATATAAAATTACATATTTAAGTACTCGTCCAAAGTGTAAAATGAATGATTATTTAAAAATGGCTTAAGTTTAGCTTTCAATTGAGATAAAGTTGACGATGTTTTTAAATTTACTGGTAACTTATTGTACAGTACTATAGCCTTATATCTCGGACTAGCCTCAAACAACTTTGTTCTTTGTTGGGGTATATTAAGATTATGCGCCTGACGTGTTTCCATTTTATTGTAGATATCACTATTTTTGGTGAAGGTTAATTCGTTTGTTTTGTAAAAAATTATGATTTCATAAATGTATAACGCTGTTAATGTTAATATATTAAATTCTTTAAATAAAGGACGACATGATTCAGAAAATGATGCCCCAACCATAGATCTAATAATTTTCTTTTGCAAAAGAAACAATCGCCTGGCATTAGGTGAGTTGCCCCAGAAAACAATTCCGTGCCTCAGACGCGTCTCCACATATGCAAAATAAAATAATTTTAAGCATTGTACGCCCACTTGATTTTTTAAAGATCGTATAGCATATATTGCTGACGATATTCTACCTTCCAACTCATGACAGTGTAACTCAAACCGTAAAATAGAATCGACCGTTATTCCTAAAAAATCCCGCTTCACTACATTCCGGTTTCACTTCCCCATCGATGTGCAAAGCCATTGATTCAGTTTTATCAAGAACAGTGCTGAATCTCATAAAACTAGTTTTCCCACCATTCAAGACAAGACCGTTATTCCTACACCAGTAGATACAGCTTGTATCATCGGCGTATTGGGACAATGTACAAGATGACAAATGAAAAAACAGATCGTTTACGTAGATCAAAAAAAATCAACGTGGGCCCTAGAACGGAGCCTTGTGGTACTCTGCATGTTATATTGACATTAGACGGCTCAAAAACTTGCACTATGTTGTCCTTCTCAAATTTCATTGATACTCTAGCCTCCCTTTCCGACAAATACGATTGAAACAAGTTATAAGCAATTCCACGAATACCAATGAATTGTAATTTATGTAACAACACCGAATGATCAATTACATCAAACGCTATCCAAGGCGTTAGATCGAAGAATATTCCAGTTACAATATGTTTACTATCTAGCTCATTGTAAACTTTATCTAGGGCATTGTGGATGGCAGATGATGTTGATTTTCCCGAAATAAACCCAAATTGAGAATCAGATATTAAGTTGCTTTTTAATAGGTACCTAGTTAGTTAATCGTGCGTTAATTACTTTGTCAATAATTTTTCCAAACACAGACGGTAGTGAAATTGGTCGATAATTATTTGCAAAAGATTTATTACCTTTTTTGTAAATTGGAATAGTTTTACTAATTTTTAAAGTTTTAGGGAAAACTCCTTCAGATAGGCAACGATTAATTATGTAGACTAGCGGTGGGCGATTCGAATCTTTTTAGTGATTCGAATCCCAAAGACTCCTAAAATTAAAGATTCGTATAATATGATTCGTACCGAAAGACCGTAAAGGATTCGTACCAGCGCTGGGCGATTCGAATCTTGTGAGTGATTCGAATCCTAATGACTCCTAAAATTAAAGATTCGTGTAATACGATTCATACCGAAATATTGTAAAAAATTCATATAGATTTGTGATGATTCATGACTCTTTGTGATTAGAATTCTAATCACTCTTTGCACTTTATTCTAAGGATCTTGCAAAAAAAAAACGGTAAATTGAAATTTTCGTAAAATAAAACAAAGTGAAGCAATAAAGGATTATTTTGTTTTATTATTTGTTAATAACAAAAGGAAAACCTCAAAATTTCATCAAAGGTTAAACACAAAATTGTCTTGATGAATACATGCACATACATAGATAATATACAATTTTCGCTTGGCCCTAACAAGCCCTAGATAATATATTATTTTTTATGCCAAACAATCACTGCATTTAAAAAGTATGTTTATGAAGATAATCGCACGTACTAAAAACACTGCTGATAAGAATTATTACTTTTCAAAGGACTTTTCGTTTTACGAAAACCGCATTTTTTTCAGGCGAACATGTTTACAAAATCAAACAAAGACGCCGCCTTGTAGATTTTAGGTTTATGAATGCCAATACGAGATTTTTTATACTACTCTTCTAGCAACTAAAGCATAAAATAAATAAAATAATTCAATGCAAGACGTTGCTTACCCAAAGCCGCCAATTTACGTTGTAGATATGCATTTCCTTTTTAATGTTTACATTATTAATTTATGCTTTATGAATAAATGAAAACTATTTATTTTATACCTACCCATATAACAATTTCTGTTATAAATTCTAAACATATATATAATAAAAGTGGATCATTTAATTAACCATAAACAAATTATATGGATCCGTATAAATACTAACGATTCGTACAATCGTATAAATTGTACATACGAATCATATATAAGAGTACAACCGATGGCTAACCCATGTATACATCCATCAGTATGATATTAAAATGTATTAGTATATACTATTGATTCCGATACGATTTCATATCAAGTGACTCTGAGGTACGACTCTAGTATACTACTATAGTCGAGAAGCCAGAGTCAGAATCGACTCCGATACGATATTCTATCAAGTGACTCCCTGCGGTAGCACGCCGACGTCGTCACCATCCCCAAGCCTGGGAAGGATCTCCGCTTCCCAGAGAGTTACCGCCCGATCAGCCTTCTGTCAAATGTTTCGAAAATAGCCGAGTCGATCATCCTCGACAGGCTAACCTCCGCTAGCGACGACCTTCAGATAATTCAGGACGAACAGTTCGGTTTTCGGACCGGACTTTCTACTGAATTACAGCTCCTCAGGTTCACTGAGGCGATCAGAAACGGTTTCGAGAGGAAAGAAACCGTAGCTGCAGTTTTCTTTGACTTTAGACGTGCCTTTGACTCTGTCTGGCACAAAGGGCTGATCCACAAGTTGTTTGTTTCTGGCATAAATCCCACTCTGATCAGATCTTATCTTGCGCACAGATCCTTCTGTGTTAGGACAGCCGGAGTCCGATCCGGCCCTCGCGATATCCTCGCCGGAGTACCGCAGGGATCACTGTTGGGACCACGCCTCTTCCTGTTGTTTCTGGCAGACCTCCCCCGAGAGCCTCGCACGCACCTCGCTATATACGCGGATGACACCGTCATATACGCGATTAGCAGGAGCGAGAGGTTGGCTTGTGATCGCCTTCAGGCGGCCACAAACCGCCTCGTTCGCTGGTCCTCTCGGTGGACCTCTTAAGTACCTAGGAATCCACTTCGACAGGCATCTCACCTGGTCGAAACAGAGCTCCGAGCTCCGTACTCGCTTTTTAGCTGCCCGCAACTCGTTACTCCCAATGTTAGGGCGGAGGAGTCCCCTTCACCTAGCAAACAAGTTGCTACTCTACAAGTCAATCCTAAGGCCTGTCCTGGTTTACGGCGCCACAGCGTTGGCGTCGATGGCCCCCACCAGATTTAAGTCCCTCGAGGCACTTCAAAACAGGACGCTAAGGATAATCGCAGAGGCCCCTTGGTTCGTAAGGAACGCGCAGATTCATCGAGATCTGCAAATTCCGACTCTCCGAGACTTCATTCAGCAGATACTCTCCGCTACTTGGGCTCGCGCTCAAGACAGCGAAAACCCCTTGGTTCAGGCGGTCGTGGAACCCCAAGATCGACCACCACCTCTCGCTCGAGTTAGTCGTTTAGATGTTTTCTTAGAGTAATATCTAACGTACAAAAACCATGACGACCGCCTGTCTAGCTTTACCTCCATGTTACAAGTGCAAACCTAATATTACGATCACCAACTCCCCCTGCAGAGTAACTTGTCTAAAGTTACTTTAGAACCCCCTCCCCCTCCCCCCTTCCTCCGCGGCTTGATCGTGCCGCTTTATCAGAGATGAAAGGGTAAATGAACCTCAGGTTCCTACCCTAGTTGAGAAGTAAGCTCATTGTCATTGACTCTAGTATATTACTATAGTTAAGGAGCCGGAGTCAAAATCGACTCCGATACGATTTCGTATCAAATGATTCCCTGCGCTACGACTCTTGTATGCTAGTATAGACAAGGAATCGGAGTCGAAGTCTGACTTCGACTCCGACTCTGACCCCGACTCCTTGACTATAGTAGTATACAAGAGTCGTACCGAGACGGATTCGTAGGAACCAAAATGATTCGTATCAACCGATACGAATCATTTCGGTCCATACGAATCCGTATAAATAGTAAAGATTCGTACCGTACGAATCATATATGGGAATCGAATATACTGATGAATCATACGAATCCGACCCACCTCTAATGTAGACCAATGGTTTTACGATATCAGCAGATACATGACGTAGTATATAACATGGCACCTCGTATATACCTGCTAAGTATTTCGCTGCTACAAATCTAATTATATCTATAATTTCGTATTCATTAGTCGGCGTCAAAAAATATACGAAGAAGTTTGATCATTGCCAAAGCCTCCGGGGGACGTAAGCACGAGCCGCCGCTGGTTAAATTATTCTTTTTTCAAAAAAATTTTGAATCTAAAAAGTAGTTTTTACTTTGAAAATAAATAATTAAACTTTCTGTTTATACATCTAGTAACCTCTTAAAGGATAGTAACTCATATTGTTGAATTTCTTCACGTATGTACTTATATGTTGATTAATTTCAAAAACTGTATCTTTGCAGCTGTCACCCAATACGGAAGCACGCCAAACCAAACATGTGTCCCAGCATCGCTTCCACCAACTGGCTATGGAATGGATGTGGACTCAGAAACTGAGAGCAATCATGACACAGCATTGACACTAGCCTGTGCGGGAGGTCATGAAGAATTAGTTGAGCTACTACTGCAAAGAGGAGCTGACATTGAACATCGCGATAAGAAAGGATTTACGCCATTAATATTAGCTGCCACTGCAGGTCACGAAAAAGTAGTCGAAATTTTATTGAATCATAATGCCGACATCGAAGCGCAATCTGAGCGAACTAAGGACACACCGCTTAGTTTGGCTTGTTCAGGTGGACGCTACGAGGTAAGATGATATATGAATATGAGTATTAAATAGAATTGTTTTTTCACAATTAATATTAATGTGCAGGTAGTTGAGATGCTATTGGGCAGAAATGCGAATAAAGAACACCGAAACGTTTCCGACTATACTCCATTAAGTTTGGCAGCGTCTGGCGGATACGTTAACATTATTAAGCTGCTTTTAAATCATGGGGCTGAAATCAATTCTCGTACGGGTAGCAAGCTTGGTATTTCTCCATTAATGTTGGCGGCTATGAATGGGCATACGGCCGCTGTAAAACTATTGTTGGATATGGGCAGCGACATAAATGCTCAAATCGAAACAAATAGGAATACTGCGTTAACGTTGGCCTGTTTTCAAGGTCGCCATGAAGTCGTTAGCTTACTTTTGGATCGGAAAGCAAACGTAGAACATCGGGCAAAGGTACGCAGCGCGCATATACTGTACGCTACGGCAAATAGACACACGATTTTTGTTGATACCTCATGCGCCATCGTGTGTACTCGCTTGCGGTGGCAGACCTTGTATATTAAAACTAAAAGATTTTCCTATCGTAGTTCTCTTATTAAATTTAATTTTATGTACATTGCCTTTATACCCACAGACTGGACTAACGCCTTTAATGGAAGCCGCCAGCGGAGGATATGTCGAAGTTGGTCGAGTTCTGTTAGACAAAGGAGCGGATGTTAACGCAACACCAGTACCATCATCTAGAGATACGGCGCTTACAATTGCAGCTGATAAAGGTCACGTTAGGTTCGTGGAACTATTATTATGTAGAGGGGCCGCTGTTGAAGTAAAGAACAAGAAGGGTAACTCGCCACTATGGCTCGCAGCTAATGGAGGACATCTAAGTGTCGTCGAACTTCTTTATAATCTTAACGCCGACATAGACTCGCAAGATAACCGTAAGGTTTCGTGCTTGATGGCTGCGTTTCGTAAAGGCCACGTTAAAGTTGTTAAGTGGATGGTGAACCATGTAACACAATTCCCAAGTGACCAAGAAATGATGCGATACATTTCCACCGTGAGCGATAAGGAATTGCAGGAGAAATGTCAAGAATGCGTCAAAATTATAAGAGCTGCAAAAGAAACTCAGGCTGCCAAAGCTAATAAAAACGCGTCGATCTTATTGGAGGAATTGGATAAAGAAAAGAATAGAGAAGAATCGAAAAAAGCCGCTGCCGCTAGGAGACGGGAAAGAAAGAAGAAGAAGAAACTTGAAAAGAAAGAGGAGAAGCGCAAACTGCACGAAGAGAATAAGAAAAATGAAAATTATGATGAAAAAGATGATAAGAAAAGTGTTGAAGATGATGCCGATAAAGCAGACGATGAAGGTACATATTTTTATTATTCGGGTTAGTGATGTTTTATATGCTTATGTATTTCAGATAATTGCCAAGATGCAGTGACAGATTCACCAATTCGCAACAATGAAACTGCGGACAAAGAAGAAGGGGACAGTGGGATTGACGCAAATAGTCAAGGTAGCTGTTCTAGTAATGAAGTAAAATCTAAGGAAAAACGAAACAAGAAGAAAAAGAAAACCGCTAGTGGTAACTTGACCTCTAAATCTGACAACATATCTCGTTCAAGTAGAAACACCAGTAATAGTTCATCAAATAAAACATCATCAACTGAATTGAAAGATACCGACAAAAAAATACCAGATAAACTAGATTCCAATAAAAATTCCAGGTCATCTACTAGTAGCGCTTCTGTGAGAAAAGGTTTAGTTTTTGAATCTACGAGACACCCAGCGGAGCGCGACGATTTCGAAGCTACTGGCAATGAAAATTACTTTAGTACTAAAACAAAGAAGACACACAGGTAAGGTAGCTTCTCTTATTATTTTTCTGGTACACTTACACTTGTTCCTTTGCAGTCATTATGATGAAATCATTCAAACGCCGAGTTCTAAATCTGGTAATCAAACTAGCCCCAAACAAGCTGGAAAACGCGATGAAGGTTGGAAAGAGGTCGTGAGAAAATCTTCAACTCAACCAGTTACCACGAGTGAGTCTGGTGTGAAGAAGGTTTCTGTTCCATTGAATGCAATTTCGAGGGTCATTGGTCGGGCCGGTAGTAATATAAACGCCATCAGAGGCGCTACTGGTGCCCATATAGAAGTTGAAAAACAAAGTAAAGGTCAAGGTGAAAGAATTATTACAATCAAGTAAGTTTTTGTCCCGCAATGCGGTATGCAACAATGCCGCAATTGTAAACAATAAATACATAAATAAACTTTCAGGGGTACCACAGAAGCTATGAAACAAGCACACTCTTTGATTGCCATGCTAATAAAAGATTCAGATGTGGATATTTTACAAATGCTGCCTAAACCCAATAAAACTTCAAGCACAACAACGACTTTATGGGATAAAACACAAATTGGCGTAAGTGAATGTTTCTTTCTTATGTTACATTAATAACTGCATATAATAATTTATCAGACGAAGAAAATTGCTGGCAAAACAGCAACCACTACTACCACCACGGCGATAACAAATACGCAACAGAAAGTTGTATTATCTACGTCAACATCTGTGAATGCTTCAACAAGAGTTGTAGTTAAACCAAGAAGTTCTGTGTCTACTACAGTTACTCGACCAACTGCACCCCCGAGACTGTTAGCTCAGGCTGAGAAAAACGCTGCCGCTGTGCTGAATACGAAAATTACCCAGCCTGGAACGGTAATTTCTTCCACCAGAGGAACAACAAAAGTAATTACTACGATGGCCACCCAAACATTTGCTGCGAAGTTGACGGAAACAACTCACCAATTAAACGTTTCCGTTAATCAAGGAATGTCAGTGAACAAAGTGAGAACTTTACAGTCTCTAGCGGTTAGTCAATCGACAACTGGCCCAGTGTCTCCGCAACCATCTTCAAATCCACCTATTATTTCAAGTCAAGTATCTCCGAAACACCATAGACCTACTCCTACGGCATCGGCACCTCCGAATATGCAACAATTCCCGGCTCCTGGGAAATTATTCTCCAGTAATTCTTCTCAGTCATCTACTTCGTCTGTCTCTGACAGTAACGTAAACCAACAGAGATGCGCCACGCCAGTTGTACAACATCAGCCTAGTGCACAATCATCACAAGATGATTTGAACGCTCCACAGAGCTCTATGAATATCCCGACACCTCAACAATATTCACTGTTCAATTCTATGTCACAGCAAACAGTGTTCCAACAATCTATGCTGCGAAGAGAAAATGAATCTCAAAAGCAAGTAAACTTTGCCGCAGTTACTGGCGGAAATACTCAAGCTTCAAATCCCCCAAAGTTCATTGAAGCTGAAACGCCCCCTGTGGATGCTTCGAAAGCTCCCGGATATAGAGTCATGTCTGTCGCTTCACCTGTTTCTTCAAAAACAAGCAGCAATAGCACTACTCCTCCAAATATATCTCTAACATCGGGTACTAATTTCCAAAATTATTCGGAAAGTAAATCTCAACCATTACCACCAATCGGGAGCAATATCATCTACAGTAGACCTTCATCTCAATCCAATCAGAATGATATAAGTTCAAGTCACTTCTTCTCCGCGTCGGAATTACCATCCAGGTCCATGCAACATTTAACTCATTCAGATACCAACCTATATAAGTCTGGTAATACCAGTTATTCTGATGCGCCAGGTATATTAAGTATGGCGTCCACAGAGGGGCATTTGTTGCAGCAATATCATCATATGAATTCAATGCAACACCTCAATTTCTCCCAGCCACAACAGTCGACTTCACAAAGTAATCTCCCTGTGACAATGTCCAGGTTAAATCCAAAAGCACCAGACTTTTCAAGTACCAACGTACACAATTTACCAAAACAGAGCGTCCATTTATACAATGGTGGGAATCCAAGCGGATATCCCGTTGGGAATCAGAACAATAGCATGTATACAATTGGAAAACCAGCTGTTAATTTTCACCGGACTAATATAGTTCCCGCGCCGCAGAATAATAGGTGGACTATGATGCCAATGCAACCATTCAACCAACAGTCCGAGTTGATCAGTGGCATGGCCGGCATGACTATTCATAGTATCGCTAGAGCAACTGGAGAGGTTTTAGAAAACGGTGAACTGAATATGGTGAACAACTCCCCTGCTATGTCACCTAGTTTGCCAACAGCTCATTTAGCGACCAACGAAAATCACTATATGGAAGAACGCAAACAACAACCGCAGCCAATTGGTACGGAAAGAGCTCGTAAAACTTACCCACAACCTATGGATAGTAACTGGATGATGGGAGCAGATCAGAAAATGTATGAACGTCCATGGGTAAACCCTGGAAACATAGATCGATTCCCTATGCAGAAACAGATGTATAGTGATGATATGCCACCTATAATGGATACTTTTCAAGTAAGTGTTGCCAAATATTTGATTCGCCATTGCCCACCAGAGAAATGTTATATACACTCCGCCAAAAAAGTATCGCATAATTTAGTTTTGAATCATAAAAATATCGCATAAACTTTGCTTGTAGCATAAAGTTGTAAATATACTTTAATGCGCTCTAAGATATAATTTCTATGATTGTTTAAATAAAATACAGGCCAAATAAAAACAAGAACTCATACTTGAGATTTTTATTAAAACAAGAAATTATAATTTTGGAAAGAAAAATGTCATAACAGTAGCTTTTAATACTGAGTATTGCCACCTCTGGCTCTTATGACCGCTCGCATACGGTTTGGCAGAGATTCGATTAACCTCCGTATATAAGCCTGATCCAAATTCTCCCACTCGTCACGGAGAGCATTTTCTAGTCCATGCAGGTCCGCTGGGGCAACATTTTGGGTTCGTATCCGTCTGTGAAGGAGGTCCCACACGTGCTCGATAGGGTTCATGTCCGGACTTACCGCAGGCCAATCTAAAACTGGAATACCAACATCGTTAAGGTATTCCTGGACGATTATTGCAACATGCGGTCGTGCATTATCGTGCATTAACATGAATTCGTTTCCTATAATTGGCGCATATGGTACTACATGTTCTTCTAAAATTTCCGTTATATACCTGTGGGCAGTCAGTGTACCTCTGTCTACTGGTACTAACTCTGTACGACCTGTTAAACAGATGCCTCCCCAAACCATAATAGAGCCACCAGCGAAATTAGGTCTAGGTCTGATATTACACTGCGAATAGCGCTCACCGTCTCGTCTGTACACTGAGATACGCCTACCTGAGGTGTAAAGACCAAATCTTGACTCATCTGTGAAGAGTATATTGGCCCAGTCATTAATGTTCCAATTTACATGTTCTCTGGCAAACCTTAAGCGAGCCACTCGGTGGTTCCTAGTGAGACGAGGGGCTGTTACAGCTACTCTAGCTCTTAATTCACTCTGTCGTAACCTATTCCGAATAGTTTGAGTACTCACACGAGTATTTCTGACTCTAGCCAAGTCGTTCTGCAATTGTCTCGCAGTTACATGTCTTCGACGTAATGCTTGTAGTAGTAAATAGCGGTCATCTTGGCGAGTAGAACATGTTGGACGACCTGGTACAGGTCTTCTACTGTAAATGCCTGTTTCTCTATATCTGGCTACGGCTCTAGAAACACTTGACTGATTGATGTTCATCAAATTAGCAACGTATGCTTGAGATCGTCCATCTTCGATTAAAGCAACTATAGCAGCCACTTGTTCTGAAGTTAAATTGCTCATTTTAGTTTTAAAAGCGTTGGTACAGAACTCTGACTTCGCACTTTAAAATTTGTCCGTATAGGAAGACTTTCAATAAACAACTGAGCAAACCTTACACATATGCATTTTTCTAAATGTGTTCTTTTAGGAAAAAAAAAAGTAAAAACGCTAAGTTCCATTATTTTGTTAGTGTTTTTATAGTTCACATACACGAGGCAAACTTTTTGTGAACGTATAAAAATATCTTGGTTCATAAATCCCCTTTTAAAGTTTATGCGATACTTTTTTGGCGAAGTGTATATATATATGTACCTCATATACAAGGTGTCGCGAAATTGACACCCGTGCTTCTGAGATTTCATTCAAGGTGCCAAAAGAAAATGGAATTGAAGAGTCGTAAATTTTCCGTTTATTAGTTGTTATCGAGTTATCAATAAAACAATAAAATTAAGATATAAACTCTAAAATTTGCAAGCATATGTTCGTTGTTGAGGCCACATCGACAATGGCTGCGTTCAGGGAGTTACGGCGCTGGAAGCGTAAACCGCTAGCGCTGTGGCCGGCGCTGGAACTCCCTGAACGGCTCACACGGACTAGCTTTTGCTGGCGCATGCCCCTTGATTACTTGGTTTGGCGGTTCGGTATTAAAGTTTAAATGTTCACCAAGTCACAAAGTTTTACATATATATGAAAGTAGAATACTATAATAATAAAGCCTGTTCTCTTTTCTGTTCACTAATTATAGTTATGCATCGCCTTTACGGCCCTTAAGGTATTTGAATGTATAATATAAACAAATAGAGGTGGCGCGCAGAAAAGTATCACGTTACAATCGCTTTCTTATCACTAATGTGTAATATAGGGCATGAGACACAGAAGATTGAAATTGCTTATGTTTGTTAAGTATTTTTGAATTAATTTTGTCAAAGTGACATGACACTATATTTCGTTTTAAAGTTCTTGGGTTTTTGGAAAATAGGTATTATGGAAATAAATTGGAGAAATTGAACGTATATGGATGCAAATAAATTATACTGTTGGCCAAAGTTATGAAAATTTTGACGTAGTAAAGGGTTAAAGGAAGAGCACCTATCGGTGATTTAGTCCTTTTGACATATGTGACATGATATGTATGTATACATATTTTGTACATATTATAGTCAATAAATTGGTATTATTATTATTATTATGTACATATATTTTATATGTACTTTAACAGCGAGAGTTATCAGTTTTGTTGCTTCCTAGAAAATACGATGATTCTTCTTCAAAAGCTGAAATTTGCTTATTTTATCTATAATACGTATTTGTAAATATTTGGGACTCCTATAATTACAATTTTCATCGACTTTAACGGAAAAATAATAAACATTTCTTATCACTTAGTGACTTTACATAGCTCCCACGTTTTCATGAATTCATATTTGAATGTTCGCCGCGTATGTGCCGGTTATCCCCACTCTCCGCTAGATGATCGAGCGGAATTTATTTTGGCTAGAAAAGATGGAGGCCGCTAGATCCAGCGCTGGAACTAGCGGTGGCGTTCAGGACGCCGCTCGATCTAGCGGAGCTCAGCGCTGGCGGCGCCGTAACTCCCTGAACGCACGCAATGGTTTTGTAGCACGGTGTCGACGATTTGGAAATCTTTCTGAATATGTCCGAGCGGGAGCGCTGACGTTGTCTTTATTCACGAACTTAATGCTGATTAGACCGATATTATCACGACTACAGTTGCAGTATCATTCCACTATAACCACACGAAACCGAATGAAATGATACTTATCGATATGCTAGGACGATTAATAAATGTTCAACTTCGGCATAGCCACTATCTAAATATTTCAACTTTATTCAATATTGGAGGAATTGTTGTTGACTTAAATTTTTCGAATTGGCAGGTGTAGCAAATTTTGCTTAGACATATACAGAGTTTTCCACGGAAGTAGCTAGTTGGAAGTTTCCGGGCTTAATTTTCGGTAATACGAACAAGAACTTCCTCCTCTTAGGATGAAAACACCCAGTTTCTCATAGACGATTATAAAGATTTATAAAAAGTTTGTGATTTAGTTGTCTTCAGTTTGGATATAATTGTAAATATCTCCGGGCTGCAGCAAGTCCATTAAAATCTATTTGAGCAAAAACGCAAATCATATCTCGCATTTCACTATTTGAAAAATCATTATGCCGTGGCATTTTTTATTACTACTTATTCTTGTACAAATAAGACAGAAAAAGATAAGGCTAGTTGCTTAGTACTTTTTGACACAAGCTTCACAAGCATAAATAATGATAGCTATCAGATGGATAAGCCAACTTTGTATTTTAAGAATTAAAAATTACGGTAGTAGCACGAAATGCACTGAAACTTTCGAATGCAAATATCCTGAAAACGAATCAAGATATGAAAATTAAAATATGTATTTTTTTTTGAAATTTTCTATTTGGTTTATCTGATTTTACATACACAAAAAAGATAAGCTTCGATTTACTTATTCCGCAGGGTGTAACTAGCGCCCTCTATGGGCAACAATAAAAGTGGTGACAAATTCCTATTTATCATGCTGAAAAACGTAGTAATACCAATTTTCACGTTGATTCTATGAAAACTTGTTGAATTATTGGGACATTTAGAAACAAAACTAGAAAGCCGGGCCCGTTCACTCAGCCAACTAATTAGTCGTTTTATGACCGCTTACGCCCCAACTCGACATAAAGCAGAAAGCCTACGCTCCACCTAGAACGCACCACTTACGCCCCAACTCGACAGACCAGCCAAAACGCACCACTCTCCGCTAACCCCCGTCTACACCCGTGACTGGTTTGGGATCGTCGGTACACCCTGTATATTCCTTATTCTTAATTCTCGCTGGAAATATATTTAATTTTTTTAATTTCAATTTTCGTTTTCAAATGCCTCTCACTTTTAAAAAGACTCACTTTACAATGATTTGCAATTTCCTCATTTTCAAACTTTTCTTAATTGTTTTTTTTTTTTTAATTTTTCTTTTGTTTTTCAAACGCGCCTCTTTAAAAAAGACACGACGCTGCGTGTCTCGCTGTTGTTACACTCGACGTTACGCTCACGTTTAAAAAATTTGCATAAGGCATGTTGCGCTCAACCCTCATGTTTTGGACTCTACTATTCCCAATTTCCAGATTTCCCATTCTTAACGACTCGCACTGTATATCACTAATTTTTAGACAGCCTGTATAAGCTAAAGGGGAAATTTTGCTACGTTTTGGTGAAACAATGTTAGTATGTGGTAGTTTTAAAATACAGGACCCCTGGCACATAAAGCAAGTGAAAAATAATCACTTACAGTACTGCGGTGTAAATGTCAACATTTTCAGTAAAATCGTAATATCTTAGAAACAGTTGAAGATAAGTATAGGGAACCCTAGTTGTAGTAGTCATAAAATTTTATGCTGAATTCGAAAGTGTATTAATATACAGGATGTTCCATTTAAAATAACGAAGTTCATAGCAACTTAGGGTTAATTGAAGGTGCAAGAAATATTTTAGAAAGAAAGTAAGTACGAAACTATTGCAAACCCAGCTGAAAGGTTTTGTTAAGTCAGAAAACTTCTAACTAGCCACCTCCGTGGGTATCCCTGTATAGTATATATAACGTTTCTAGTTGCACACCTATTTTATGGACATATATGGCTTTCAAAAATAAATTCAACTTGCATAATATGTTGATAACAAAATATCTCTAGATCTGAAACGTATGATATATGATAAATGATCGATACTAGCACAGCATTTTCCGTGAATTTAATTATGTGCAATTTTTAGCATGGAGTGCCGCTAGAAAGTCCTCATACTTTCTCTAATGGAGCTCAATACCAACAATATTTTCTTCAACAAATGGGAAATCATCGTACGCATGAATTTGCAGCATCCGATCAATTGAAAATGGGACTTTCGTGGGAGACTCCCAGACCAAACATCTCAGATTTACAAGATAAATCGCAGGTACGTAAATTAAGGTAATGCGATATGGAGTAACGTTTGACTTGTCGATTTTAGGGTTGGTCAGGGCTGATGACTAATAAATGGAATCCATAAATGTGTTCGTCACATCATTGTATTTACTATAAGCGATTTTAAGTCCATCTATATAAAAAAAGGAATAATACATACATAGCTTCAATATTTGTGATTTTGGATACAACTTTGCCGTAGTAAAAAAGTACTAGCTCAAATCTAGGTTTGGTTCCTTTGATACAACGGGGAAATAATGTAATATACATCATTAAGGACAGCCGACAAGTATTGAAATAATTGGTATGGTCGCCGGCTATTCTCGGAACAAAATAACAAAATCGCACTTTATAATCTGGATTTGGTGTACATAACTGTTCAGATGATTATCCTATTTGTAGTATGTTGTTTGCATGTTTCATCTTTTGTTTAAATAACTGCTTATAGTTTACCACATAAACTATGTTATTCCAATTATGTTTTGTAGCGAAAAAGGAATAAAGAATATAATATGAAAATACAAGAACATGATTGATGATACAGTATCAGCTTTAATAGTGCCGTAAATAAAACTACAGGCCGTCAGAGCTGAATTTAGACATAATTTATAATATACTAAACACTATATACATATATTGTAGTAGTTGCGCAGTGGTTACGAGGGATTGGCGATAGGGACAAGTTTTACTTGTGATTCATTTGTTCTCTATTCGAATATTATTATTTCTTTTCATACATGTGTAAGTAGTGCAGTATTTGTACGCAGTCATTTTCATGGCTGCGGTCAAAACTAAGCACTAGGTGGGCATCGCTGACTCCCACAGAACTGTAGGGTTATTATTATACGGATTATGTAATATTGCTTGTACATGAAGACTTAAATATATCTTTATGCACTGGAGCATTCTTTAGTTACACCTAATCTGTTGCTTTACTCCATTTATTCATTTAAGACATACAGGTAAGTAAATTGAATAATTTCATTGGGAAGTATAATATTTTGATACAGTAGCTCTTTTAACCGGCACATTTGGGACGACGGCCATGCCGGATAATTGATTTTGCCGGTTAATCGAGCGAGTCGGGTTACGTACTTACGTGATAATGGACGGTACATACTAGCCTTATGCAGACTATGACAATATAAATAAGGAAATGCAGGTTACGAAAAACCACGGAGTACAAAATAACAAAGATTTATTGGATAACCTTACATAATGAACAATATTCTGTACTTACATATATAAATGTGTATTTACTTCTTGAAAAAGTATCTAATATCAAGTTGCTTCCGTGATTCGTTTTTCTTTTCCAGTCATTTCGGATCACACACAAATTAATAAGTTCCGTGGAGTTGAAAGTTTTATTAGATTCGGCGAATCCTATGAATGTATTTAATGCATCGGTCGCCTCTTCACGAAATCGTTTGTTCGTCACTAAGTTCTTCAATCACTGGCACATCTTTGTCTATTTCAATCCATTCTTGAATCTCCTCCACGGGCACATCGACGAAAGGGTTGTTTTGTGCCTCATGTAATAAATTAGCACAGCATTTTCACCATCAGAATTGTTTGTAATATTTAAATCTTCTGGCTCCTCGTCCATCGGCCAAAGCTTGTGCCAACATCATTGTAGGGTCACTTTCTTGACTTGTATACATGACAATGCGGTTGCATAAATCGCATCTTTTATATTAAATTGTTTTTGGAAATCTTCACGTCACAGTCAGAGTTTAAGAGATTTCGTACAAACGAACCTCTATAGTGACACTTGAAGTTTTGAATAACACGTTGATCCATTGGTTGAATCAAGGCAGTGACGTTAGGTGGCAAAAACTCGACTTTGATATTACTGGAAATTAATTCAAGAGCTGCAGGATGAGCGGTGCAGTTATCCAACAACAAAAGAGCTCTGCTAACTTCTGGCATTCCACGTTTTTTAAAGTTCTCCTTGACTTCAGGAACGAAATGGTGGAAAAACCAGGCCTTAAACAACTCACTCTTCATCCATGCATTTCTTTGGGCGTCGTAATGAAGTGGTTTAAAACATCTTTAAGAGCTCTAGGCTTTTTATATTTTCCAATTACGAACGGCGTTATCTGGTGGTCACCAGCGGCGTTCGCACAAAGCATAACAGTCAGTCTGTCTTTATTTTTTTAAACCCCTTAGCGCATTTTTCGTCTCCGCCTGCCAGGGTAGACGTTGGCAAACATCTCCATAGCAGACCGGTTTCATCAGCATTGTATACTTGACAACGGGTTAATTTTCTTTGAGATACAAGGGTACTAAATGTGTTTTTATACTCTTGAGCTGCATTTTCGTCCGCTGATTTGCTCTCCCCAGCTACATCTAATCGCCTAATTCCATGCCGGATTTTAAATTTTTGAAGCCAACCATCATAAAATGCACAAGCACTTTCCATATTCATGTGACAGTGATACTGTTTAGCTTTTTCAATTAACAGGTCCCGTCACTGGCTTACCTTCTGACCTTTTTGCACGAAACCAGGTGAACAAGGCATTATCTAAACGTTCAATTTAGGGTTTCTTCAATGTACGTCTTACTTCTGTATGTTTAGAAGTTACAGCCTGAGCAGAAAACTTCAACAGATCATCTTTTTGTTCTTAGAATGCCGGTTAAAAGAGCGCCCACTGTAGTTACAATGTATGTGTCTGGGTATTTGTTAGAATTGCGTTGTAATCACACCTATGGGGAACAAGTTTTCGATGTACATGTAATCTGTTGAATATTATATTGATCTTTTAAATGCCGCTGCAACCTGGGTCGAGGATGCTATTAGTAGAAGAAATTTTTAATTTTCAGAATCGAATAACTTGCTCAGTAGGCAAAAGAATCAATCAAGGATCGTAGATATGAATTTAATACTAATCTCTGCAATAAAACTACTTGACGTACATTACCTTTATCTTAAGTCTCGTTCACACTGCAGGAGCAACATGTAATGCAACCAGTGTAGGCGAGTGTTGCATGTTGTAGTTAGTTAACGTTGCAGCGAATGCTCGCGAACGATCCTGTCGTAAGCATTAGCCGCGCCTGATTCCCATATATGATTCGTACAGTACGAATCTTAACTATTTATACGGATTCGCATATTGATACGTAAAATACGTAAAATTTGTACGTATTGCTATCATTTCCGAGCAGTTTATACAAATCCGTACCAACTTCAAGTCTTACCATAGGGAGTCACTTGATATGAAATCGTATAGGAATCAGTAATATGTGTTTACAAAAGATATTTCACCCGTATGCACAAATGTGGTTTCTTAAAGGAAAAATTTCTACATTTTTAGCAAACAGAAAACAAAATTTATAAATTAGAGAGAAATAAAATACACCAGTCAACTTTTGTGATTTTAAATCAATAGTAATTCGCTTCGTTTTTCAAATAATTTAGTTCACCACCATTCAGGTGGTTTTCTATCGGTGACTAATTCTTGCATTAATATCAACTACTATGGGGATGCTCGACGAACACTGTAGAACATCTGTGGAAACGAAATGCGCGCCGTATGTTGCACCATAAAATTAAAACCGTCCACGTTGTATTACAACTTGCACCTTGTAATGTGTACAAAGCCCAATATACCAGATAAAATCGGCGTGAAAATAGCCCTATATGGCCGCCCCTATCCTAATGTAATCTGTCTTATCTGAGTAATTTGAACTGGGAAACTCGTTTTTAAAAACGAGTAGTGACGAGTAGGTAGCGGTCAGTACTCGAACTATAAATGTTTTTAAAATCACAAGTTGTAAACAAGGGCAAGAAATGTTCATGCTTCCTATCTTCAAACAAGTTTACTGTGTGGTAGGTATCGTAAACGTAATTTTTGTTAAGTAGAACAAAAAAAAACATTTTTTGTATCTTTTGTAAAGGGTAACCATCGTCATCCGAGAATATTTTTGTATTACGCCGTCTATTTATGCAACCAAATATTCACTCTCTTTTTGCATTTTCCCAAAAGATGGCGCACATGTATTTTTTTTTTGTTTTTTTATTGCTCATAGCTTGGTTTGATGGTCACGTGTGTTGTGTGTTTGTTTGCAAGTGTGAAGGACGAGGGGGCAAGCTGACGTTTTGTGTACAAACCACTGACGTCAGTGTATGCTAGTGTAAACGTTTGCAAAGAAATCGCAACCATTCAATGCCTGCAAATGTTTTTATAGTTAGGTGAATATCATTAAAGTGTTGTATTAATTCTATCGCACTAAAAGTAATTTCTTTGTGTGCGGTTGTTGGATTTTTCATACAAAACAATTTGGATTCTATTTTAAACATTGTAAATACAAAGGAGATTTTCTATTTTATGATTGGTAGACAACTTTGTTCAATAATCACAGTAGTGCATGTGACCTTTGGTGATTATAATTTGAGACATATTTATCGGTTGATTAATAATAATATAGTGTTTTTTTTTGTACTTTTATACGTTATAATGAATTTGGGCGTGTAATTATATACAGTTGTTTTTATGTGGCTTGTTGACAATGTATTTTCGCTAAAAATAAAGTGAAGTTGTGTTGAGTCATGGTTCTAGTTTCCAATGTGGAGCATTCAACAGCGCGCGAATTAAACTATTAATCTATCAGAAATAGTGATAAGAATACTTTTAGTGTTATATTATACAGCTCAGAGTCCACAGTATTGATACTTTTGGTATACCTTTAGTATTTTGAACAATTGGTAAGTATTGTTATTGTTGATTTCCACACGTATATTGTTTACATTTTGTTGTGCAATCAACAACTAGATTGTGATTTGACAACAGTACTGAGCATGCTGTATTGCTAGATTTGCTTGACTAATTATTGAAAGCTTATTCTATCAATTTTTTGAAATATTTTAATCCAATATTTATTATTAGTATACCTATAGCTGAAAATTGTAATTTAGATACATTTCTTGTCCTGGTATTTTTACAATATTGTTGTTTTTGCATTCAAGTAATTTAACTAACATAATTATATTATTGCATTACATCATGTACTTTGATATATTTTATATTATATTTGATATTATAGTCACATTTATTCTTTAGTATCGAGTCAGTATATTGTACAGGGCGATTCATTAGCATGACCAATTTTGACAGATGAAAGCTCATGGTGTGATTTTAAGTAAGGAATTTGCAAAGCCTTTATTGTATCTCGAAAGCCACGTGATCACGAAGACAGGCAGACCCAAATAACGGTAGTTGGTTCTGCATTATCAGTTATTAATAATTCTTGTTATTCTACTGTAACATTTTATGTTTGTGTTAGTTCCAACGATGGATTTTGTGCTCTGACATTGACATTATGCGGTTAATAGTATTTTAAAACTTGTACTCGCATGTAATAAACGTATATGTAATGCGAGTACATGTTCGAATCACGAGCCGCGTGGCGGCGAGTGAATCAATGTACGAGCATTACAAGTCATTGTGACACGTGGTTTTTACTGTATTTTTTCTAATTTGCACATTAATCGCTTATATGACATTTCGGCAAGCCTCTAGTTGGGAAATGTTAACAATACCAATCTTTTAGAAAACATTTTTCTTACAATTCAATAAGATTGTAAATGTTTATGTATTTTACACAGACTACACGCAGCTCCTTATCCTTATACATTTGTAGGTATTCATATATCTGAATCGTCCAAACAAATTGTTATATTGCTAACACTATTTAGTAGTCCTACAACTCTACTACCACCTGCTTCTTTCTCACTTCTCACCTAGTATTTTGCTTCGTTTCTGTAAAATAACCGTCCTGAATTTGTTTTTCTTTTATTGCGATAATTGCATATAGCGATATTGGGATTCGTTGGTGGAAAGGAGGCTAAGGTGCTAATGCAATCAATATTAATGTAATAATATGACGAATTTTTTTTAACATTAATATCTTCTCTTATTGTGCAACTTCTGTTAAGATATTTTTACGTTAATGACCCTATATTAAGATGTTTAATCACCCCTTGAAAATAAAATCACAAAACCGTAAACAGCCTGTATAGTCCACCTACTGAAAAAAAACAAGCCTGCCAGTTCGAGTGAGAGCGAAGATTATAAGCTAAACCCCCAGCAACGACCTCTAAAACCGAAGCTACCCGAGTGAATCATTTCTCAAAGAACGGGCGGAGCGACCACAGCGTGTAGGTTGGAAGTATCGTAAAATAGGTATTGTAAATATACAAGTAAAAACTACCTGGAATTCTGACCGCGTCTCTAAGTTATTCGAAAATATATTATTTGGAGATAGTGCGATTTTATTTTAGTGTAATCTGAATTAAAATGTCAGTAAAATTTGAGAAAAAATATTGTGTTCGCATTATATCTGTATAAACGTACATCTAGCACTGGATTTGTAAGTAGATAAACCATGTCCATAGGATGCCCGTTTCACTGGGTCTCTGCTACCCGTTCTTTGTTTTTAGTTGACACTAGTCCCGCCCACGGCGCTGGTGTGCGGTTTCACAGATCGCCCAGACGCTTAAAATATAATTGCTGTGGTTATCGAGTGCGACTCATGGGCAGTCGATTGTGTCGATTTATCGATTCAGTGATCTTGTGCTAGTTTGACAGATAACGCGAGTGTGTTTATCGGTCTTTTGTTTTGTGGAATTGAATTGAATTTTGATTTCAAGATGGTTTTCTATTGTTGTATATCAACTTGCACATACAGCAATAAAGATGTGAACATATATCTTTCCATTATTTTGTTGTTTAAGAAATAGTATTTCTGTAACCTGTTGAGAGAGTTTCTTACGACCAATAAATCAATCTTTCATTAATTTATTCGTTTATTCCTTACTTTTCATATAATTGTAAAGGTCGTTTTGCACTACGCTATTTATTGGTCAATTTATTAGTGTATTTCAATAATTTACGTCAATAATACTTTGCATATACCTTATAAATTGTATATGCGAAGTATTATTTACGTGAATATTTGAAATACACTAAAATTCACCAATAAATAGCGCAGTGCAAAACGACCTTTATGTCTTTCCAAAATTTAAATAGAATTTGCTTTAGAAATACCCGCCGGCATACTTCAACGCCTTCGGCGGGACTAGTCACAACTATGCAGCATATATCGTTCACATGAAGGCTTGAAGAGTTGCCCAACTATAGGTATATTATCTGTGGGACGCAATCATCATCACGCCGCTTCAAGCCGCCACTGTTCCTAGGTCCAAAATATAAGTACTATATCTAATATTTAAACCAATTTTTAACTCATTAACTTGAACATTGGTACTCTTCTAAACAACAGATAGCGCTGTCTATTGCATCTACATATCGCCCGTATCATATAAAATATTCGAATTGTGAAACTGTAAGAAAACGCACCCAAACTGTCCATACATTTCATGCCGCAACATTCATGATTTGTAAAGAAATTTTGTCTTTCACTAACTAAAGAAAATAATAAATTTCAATTTCATAAGCTTATTGTAACGAATTTTAACACTTTTATATTTTATACTTTACTTAAGAAGTATTTAAGTTATGTAAACGAAATTTACTTAAAGTATAACAATAGACTATATTCTATAACCCAATTATAATAAACTTGTCATATTATACAGGGTGTACAAAAATTAAAGCTAATCAAATAAGAACTTTAAGTGGCCTATAACTTGATTAATTTAAATAGAACGCCATATTTTTTAAGTTACCAAATGCGCTTTTTTATTATCTATCGAATGGTATTTATAGCTTAAGCATTAAGTCTTCGCGTTTTTACACAATACTCCAAATAATCGTTTTTTTTTGGTACCATTTGACGTTTTTTAAATAATAGTTTAATGAATCTAGTAGCCTATGGTATTGGGATAGGTCAGATAATACATTTAATTACACCTACATACTTTTGATTTTGTTTGCTTTAGTTATACACACAAATTATAAATTAAATAAATGTGCAACTCTCCGCTAGGGTACGCTGCTATAGTCAGATTTTCATAAATGCTGAAATTTAGATTTGTCGATATAAGCGACATCTGGTGACACCTTAAAGTACTATTATGATAAAGTGGCTGTTGGCATATCTACTTATATATAATGATTGGCCCAGGGCCGCAAGCTTTGCAAATGTATACTTTAAAAAATAGTGGCCGATTTATTAAGGCCAAAAGTATTAGGGCGGCATTTTTAATGGCTGCGCAGACGGCGCTTGGGATGAATCCGGCGCTGCGTTTATCTCCAGTGTTTGTTACTGACCCACCAGGACTAGGTAGTCCTGGTGGGTCAGTAACAAAAACATCACATAGGCAATCATGGAACGTGTGCGGAGAAACATTCTAGATATGCAAATGGAACACATATCAAAACGATACTGCCTTAAGAATCCTTTCCGGACAGGAGGGAATTAAGTAACGGAGTGCACGCCAGCAAATGAATGTCTAGTATAGAGACGGTCAAAACTTGCTAAAGGTACTAGCGCGAGCATTTACAAAACTTCACCAAGCGCCGGTTATAGCCATTCACTTGGTAAATACGCGGCTGTTTACCAAGCAGAGGTATTCGCCATCTTGCAATATGCAAAGGAAAATAATAGAAGGGCTACTACAAATAAACGGATTCGTATTTATTCTGATAGCTAAGCAGCACTAAGAGCTGTATCATATACTCGGGCAGCTTCGGCATTAGGGGGTGGGAGTACCTACATAGCGGCTATCTTTGCTCTTACTTAAACTGGCAGACTTATTTGTTTCCGTAGGAGTACGTTAACAGATTAGTGGGCATTTAACTTTATATTTATTAATGTTGTCTTTGCATCTATTACCTTGCGATATTTTAGCTGCTATAGTTTTGCTAATTATAAATTTATTTAAATTACAGGTTAATGTAATATGTCAGAGTATTCTGAGGATTTCTTGTGTGATAGTATTGAAATAAAGGAAGAATCTCACACGATGGACAATTCATTAAATATTTCGGCTAGTGTTCCAATACCAGGACGACGAGCCGATAGACAGAGCGACACATCTTTAGGGAGGGATGTGCAATTTCCTTCTAATTTGGTACAATGTGCTTTATATCCAGATTTTAATAATTCAGAGCAGTTACCGCCGTTATTCGAACCTATACTGAATAATACAATGTGGGGTACAACTAAGCAGGAATCTATGAACACAGATGAAGATGATTTCCTTAAAGTTGACAAGGCTGATTTGATACAAGGACCGACCCTGGCAGAGTTGAATGCCAATGATGATACACTGTTAGGTGATCTAAATTTTGACGATTTATTATTGCCAGAAGAAGGCCACACCTATAGTCCCTTGACTTTGCA
Source organism: Cetonia aurata (assembly GCA_949128085.1). Taxonomy (NCBI): domain Eukaryota; kingdom Metazoa; phylum Arthropoda; class Insecta; order Coleoptera; family Scarabaeidae; genus Cetonia; species Cetonia aurata. Next base: position 17,605,151 of record OX421886.1, on the reverse strand, counting down.
ACCATCTCCACTGCAAAAACTACCTTTCCTACAATTAAGCAACAATATTAACAACAATTGCTTATTAGCTAGTTCTTGTCCGTCTACTGGTCTTGGATATTACAGGGATTCCATGGAGTACGCCATTTCTCCAAGTGAAACTACTTTTGCTTTTACTTCCAAAACGCCCGTTCCCACCTTTTCCCCAACGAACCAAAGCAATGCGAGTCTCATCCGACAGAAAGCTCCAGCAACATATTCGAATGTGAATACTACTCCTACTAAGCACAGCACTCTGCACGAGTTATTACTGAAACAAGATAATAACACCCCTCCCGAATATACGACTTTGAATCAGTCGAGCAATACGCCAACAAGTCCCACTATTCATTCACCACTTGGGCGCATATCAAGATTAAACAGCTCCAGACTGTCCACGTCAGCCCCAACACATTTGGGTTTAGAACAAATCTGGCAACGGCGAGAACCTCGTAAGCATTTGCTATCAACTGGATCATTAGCTGAAGCTGGTTCCACCAGTTCCTTATCTACTGGCGAAGTACTCAGTCCGGAGGCACAGGATCTATCACATGATGACCAAGACTATGATGAAGACAGCGAGCATTATGAAGATTTCTCATCAGATGATGGTAGTTAATTCTAATATTTCATAACCTATTTATTTGGTTTCTATAGTATTTATTCTAATTCTAGGAGATTCTGACGACGATGATGACCACCATGCCAAAGCATTAAAGAGAGAAAAGTACTTTTGGCAATATAACGTTCAAGCTAAAGGTCCAAAGGGTCAAAGACTGGTATTGAAAACCAAAATGGAAAATCCTCATGTATTAAACGAAGTAACTGATCCAGTTTTCAGTACTGAATGTGCTGTAAGAGGTATTAAGCACAGCGGTAAAGCCAGGAAAGGCGACGGAAATGATTTGACGCCGAACCCAAGAAAACTTTTCACCATAGGAAAAGAATTGGACAAACTGAGCCGTATTATAAACGATATGACTCCAGTTAGTGAATTGCCATTTAATGTCAGACCAAAGTCACGCAAAGAAAAGAATAAACTAGCTTCTAGAGCATGCCGATTAAAAAAGAAAGCACAGCATGAAGCAAATAAAATCAAATTACACGGACTAGAAACTGAACATAGTAAGTGCTTGTAAATGTAAACAGACGTACCAGTAATATGAAGAGTGACTGAAATAGAAGTCAAAATTTATGTCTAAATATAATTTTAGCACTTAAAATTTTCTTTTAAAAATTTGGTAAGTACGTACATACTTGGTAAGTAATTTGTTTGTTTTTGTATCTGTAAAATAACAAGAAATCTATTTAATGCATTTTATCGGAGCACTGTTTCAGTCAGTTCTTCAATTTGTTGATGTATATTTAAACGCATACGTATATTACATCAAATAAGTTTTATTTGGAGTATCCCATTTGATAAATTTAGTTTTTTTGTAATTTATATGAAATATGTTTTTATTTTCAGGACGTGTAATGGCTGGTATAAGTCAAGTTAAGGCTATGTTAAGTTCAAAACTAAAAGCCAATAGTGAAATCAACGGACAACTTGGCAATAATCTGGATAAAGTTGCAAAAATGACCTCAAGTAAGTTACATTTTGTTTTCTACTATATTTTCACTATAAATGGTGCAACAAATGCCAGTGGATGTTGGTAGTAACTAATACAATTTTTATCAAGGTATTAGTAGATTTGGTTGGCTTATCATTTGGAGCACATTCTGATTTAGTTGACTTTTTAACTATCATTATTATTTGGTGACTTCGTTGAAATAGTACATATCTTTTTGCTTGAATAAAATATAAAAGGGATCAAATACACACAGTAAATTACACAAGTTCAAAATATTCTCTTCAATTTAACACTCAATACAACCAGTCTTCTACTGATAGTATAAAAGATTCTACATGCCCTTTCTTGATCCTTACTTATAATAGAGTAAGAGCCGTAGAGACAATGTGGACGGATTCAAAAGAAAAACCTAAACCGTCCGGGACAGTACTTATAATATTATTTAATTATGGGAAAAGGGGTGCGATCACCCGAATACATTTAGGTAAAAATACGTCACATAGAACTTTAGAAGGTTTCAGTGTAAATAAAATATATTTAGAAAAAGTAGTGTACAAATAAAATTTGTCTTCTTTCAGAAACAAAGATAGCTGGGCAAACTACTGAATATGTCAACAAAGTTTTAGATAAAGTAAAAAGTGGCGTTCCAAGTGGTGGTTTAGAAGATGTATAAATTCGCCTCTTATCGATGCTATGAATCTCTTAACAGCACCAAATACGTTAACAACTACATGGTGGATTATAAAAACATATATGACTTCAGATAATGCTTTCATGTTTGTTAACTACAGAATTTCATATTATCGAATTTCTTTTAGCGAGGTGAAGTATTTTTGTATTTGTTTTCTGTTATTACTATTATATTTGTAAAGATATATTAACTTATTTTTTTTTTTTACTTTATTAGTTTAGGTTTGTGCTTTGTAGATATTATATATACACACACATATATACATAAGTGAGTAAATATACCCCTTTAAAAATATTTATGATATAATAAAACAGATGGTAGTGCAGATGGATTGAATAAAGTGCCATATCTTTCGTTTCCGATATAGATATCGATAGATCGGTACTCGGATTTCAATTTATTTTTGCAAGAACATATGTAATGATATTCTATTTTGGCAGCTCAATAATGTTATCTATTCCATTCTAAATCCGTGTTAGAATGTTGTTTAAGATAGGTTATTGTTTTATAGGGACCGTGATTTGTATATAAAATGCACTAAATATTTATATTAATATTATTGTTTAATACTTATTGCATCGAGGTATTCTTCCTAAATACAGAAAAGTTATTGTATTTATTTCTAAGTTATTGTGATGTCTACCTTTAGGCAGTCTAGTTTATAATAAAAATCAGGGCTTTATGACATTGTTCTTATAACTTAAGTAGTTCATGCTTTTTTATACTTTTATATATAAGGTAAATTTCTGAGAAGTCTTACTTTGATTTTGAAATTCGTAAGTAGCCAATCATATGTCCGTAAAGCCCAATTATTTATGGCGCAATTGTTTTTATAATTTGGATTATAAATCAAAATGCTATCGTGGTTAATAAGCAATGGCCGCCTACTTTACTTCAAGGACATAGACTTGTGTCCCCTATATATCCCGTCTTTGAACTAAAGTGGCCGGCTAATAAATGATGTTAGGTGAAGAATTTTATGTAATTGATTGCTGTTTTATATCTTACATAATTGCATCTTTGAAAGTTGGGCTTTACGTGAATATAGTTCCTATTAGTTATAGGCTTTATTTTGTAGAATTGGCTTTTGACTTTATTGATAATATAATAATATTGGCTCATGTTTTAGCCCGATATTGCATTAGTAGTTCATTAAACAAGACCCTGATTACAATTCAAAAATTTTTTTACGATTATTGATCAATATAACACTTCTTTGTCATATATGAGCCACAATGTATGTTTAACGTTTTACAGAGAAAATTAATTATACATATTTATTAATGTTACGTACTGTCTATGTACAATATATCTAATAATGTATTTATACACGCACTCATTAGTAATTTGGACTATGAAAATCGATATTCCTTATATGCAATTATGCCTAGTAAAGGCAAAACAAAAAACCATTATTATTACATTACGTGAAGCAGAATTGCTATTTTATTCAACTCTTGCCGCATTCGAAAGATTATAACAATGAAAGATAACGATATTTTCTTCGTACGCTGATTTACTATATTCTATCATAAACATTTTCTACTAAAAAGATGGGTGGATTGGATATTTTGATTTGCTGGTTGGGACTGATTTTGTTTAATAGTACGAAGCCTTAGTTTAAATTTAAACTAGTATCGCTGTATAAAGTGGGACGAAAAGTTGAGGAGATATTCATTCAGGAATTTAGTGGCCTTTTGAGTAGTTTTATATAAATTTTAAAATATTTTTATTATAATACATATTTTAACTTTTCGATAATAAAAACGTGTCTTTAACCATATTGTCGTATACGTAAGGCAAACTTGGAAAAGCTTTTATGCCACAATCCACCTAATATTCCACAACAACTAAACACAATATCGATTTGTAGTAGATATAATCTATATAGCGTATAAAAAAAAACTAATCAACTCTCTGAACTAACGTAGGGTAACAATAATTATGTTTTAGTTGTTAATACGAATAGGCATACGGAATATTTGTTTACACTTGTTATTAGATGTTTTCTAAAACATTTTGCGAACGCGCAGTTCAGGATACATCTATAATTATTTTTGTTGCTTTTAGTGCATGGATTAATAAATGGTTTTTCTTGAAACTTTTATTATAGAATTATCTTTAAACTTTAAAAAGTGCTTTAATAATTAGTTTTCCCCTCAAATATAAACGAAACGTGTCTTAAAGAATGCCTTCATAGATTGAGATTAATAATTGTTAGGAATCACTATCTTTTTCAAAATAAAACTGGAAGCAAGTGCCAGTTAGCGTACATATAACATTGTTTTCTTGTACAATAACAAAAGAATGCGGCGAGATCATTTGAATGTCTTAAAATACTATTGCTTAGGTAATACTATTTACCGAGAATGTATTTGTAGGCGAACACTAAAATATTCTATTTTATTACCAAAAATGTTGTATATTATAAAATTTGTTATAAAAATATATTTGACGTTTTATTCAATAATTTGTTTGATTTCTATACCCTATACTATACACGTACCTACAAACAATATCCTTTACTCAAGTTTTTAATTAAATTCCTCATGTTTTGGTGTTGGATTTTGTTTTAATTTTGGATGCGGTACACATTTAACGCTGTTTGTTGAAATGTTTAGATAGTACCTATTAGTGTCTTCTAGGTGGCGCTTGTTGTAAATGGGACTTTACATTGGCGTCGTGCGCCATCTAATATACACTGAAAGTACTTCCAAATGGTTGAATAACTACATGTTTATAATACCTAGTTCTTAAATTAGGCGATAGTACATGTACATATCTCCTAGATGGAGGGGTACCTGGCAAGTCGCCATTCACTTAATTTAACCGCCAAATACTATCTAGTAAACAGTAGTAAGTTATATTTCCATAATAATTGTACTTGGGGACTATTTGTGAATTACTCATTCATAGATCAATTTTTTTATATTTTTTTATTTTAGCACCAGCACTTGTGCGCGAGCTTAGGTTGTTATATAAATAAGGCTATAATAAGCAAATATATAAACAAGGATAATATACTTTCTTTCGCCATTTGAATTTAAATATGTTATAGATCGTTTGCTTGAGTGGTGTTTGCAAGCTTATAGTTCTCTTTTTAACAATAAAATTTTCTAAATACTTCATAAAAAGAAATTTGACGTGTACGAATTTCGCACAAGATCACAATTTCTGTACTTGAATTTAAGCCTATAGATGATGTATAGAATCCTCTCACAAGAAACAGTAGTTACCCGCAGGTATCTGTGCTGGGACCCATTCTGTGGAACATTTTCTATGATAGTGTTCTGGATTTAAACACTGGTATTTCTTGTGAGCGCTAGGAATAATGAGGAATTGCACAATTTTTTTTTTATGTCATAGAATGATAGAGAATGTTGTAATATATAGCCCTTCATTAAACCTTCTTTTAAATTGTTTCACATTAAGGCATAATTAATTTTTTTAAAGTACTCTGACGTCACAAGTTCTTTCATTCATAAATTCTTAGTCAGCATGATTTGGCAATGGAGCGATAGTCATCGTAGTTCGCATCATCATCGCAGATAAGTAATATTAAGTTCGCTGTTCGCATGCTTTGCGCGTACAGATGGCGTAAACGTATTATTACGATATTCTGTGTTTATTTTACGCGGTTTGGAGGTTATAATCTTTCAGAATTCGTTATTTTACGAAAAATTGGAGAACTTTAAACACAAACAAAAACAAGATGCAGAAATAATTCCGAATCCCAAATTCCTTTGTGACTATCACCTGCATAGTACCTTAAAAAATCAAATTTCGCAGCCGGTAAATGCGGTTACTACCTGTGTCACTGTCACCCGTAAATAACTAATCTGTGATTACTACGGGGAAGTAATTTCTATGTTGCCATGTATTCTCGTTCATTCATAAAATTTTACTACGTACTTGTGACGTATAAGGATCTTAAAAAATTATATTTCAAAAACTACTACAAAAAACCGACAAAATTTCAGTGTAAATATATATTTAGGTCATGTACAAAATAACATTATTTTAACAAGAATTAAAAAAAAGTGCAATTCCTCATTGGATGATGTAATTCAATGTTTAGAAGAAATCAGTAGTTGAATATTGAAGATCATAAATTGTGAGCGTGAAGTTGTTTCTTATCTTTTGGTTTTATTTATTTAACAAACGTTTTCTCGATTTAAAATGGTTTATTTTCGGTTTTTGTTTTTGTTACAAATCTACTTCTACATCCCAAACCTATTACCACAGAATAATTGTTACATTATGATCTCTATCCACATCTCTATCCCCATATCCCTCCTTCTTCTCGCTACTTCTCTCGTTGCCTGCGAGATGGGGTGCGCCCACAAAATAGAGATTGTTAACTAATGAAACTGAGGCGGGCTTGGAAGAACTTGCGATGATATAATTTTTAACTTGAACAGAATAAGGATAAGGCCCAAAAAGATTCTAAAATGTCTGGGTATAAATAGTTGATGATAAAGCTTATTGAAAAAAGAATAGCCAAACTTGCCAGAATTTGATATAGGTGGACTTAGGAGTAGCAAAAGAGCTGTGCTCTACAGCGTAACGTGCAATATCATATGAAGCTTTGATACGGTGCAGAGCACTTCATTCATAGAAATATAGTGGTTGGTCTGTCAGCCAGCATTCAATGAGAAGCGATTTTAGAAGTAGCAAGTGAATTCAGAACTGTGTGCTTTGACGTGATGCAGATTATTACAGGAACGATTTCCATCGATCTTAAAGCCTTAGAAAGAGCATATATCTATGAGCGAGAGGTTGAGCTTAATAAAGCCATGCTGAAACCAGAGAGAATTCGATAGTTTTGTGGTAAAATGAGCGAGAAAAGCAAACTATAAAGGCCCAATGGACTATAGGATTCATAGATGACATGAATAATAATGGATGAGTACAAATACTGCTCGGGACCTGAACACGGCTAAACATACTTTTTTCATATGCGACAAGTGATTACAGGGAAAAGCTTTCAGTAAATTTGGCACCTGACATTTAAAATGATAAACCTAAAAGATAGGGAAGAAATCATTGACACCAACTTTCTCGTTCATATGCTGATATTTTGAAATAAATCACAACTTACAATCATAATCTATTCACATTCTAATAGACAAATAAGCAAAAACTCATATACCGAGATCTAAAGCTAATATAAAGTGCATCCTATGACTTAAAACAAAAGAAAGGAACCCATTAGCAAAGTTCAAAAATGTTTTAGTTATCACTGTGATCACCTTGATGGAAATTATTTTGCCTTTTTAAGTGTCTAAATATTAAAATTATATACCTATAATGCTATAAAAATAAAAATGGACAATATCGATATCGTATAATATCTTGAGTCAACGTATTTTAAATCTATTCTATTTTGTATTTTATAGTTTAGGAAAGTAATCTTAGTTTATGGTTATAGAATGTAGTTTGAGCAAAATTTATGAGTATATGTAAATATCAGTATCCAGATACGCTTCTGTTTGAATAAAGTTGAAGAACTGACCTTTTAGAACTTTATGGATCACTTTTTTTTTATGTAAGAAAAAACAAAACATTTATTGGAATGATATTAAAACATCAAAACAAACATAGTCAAGGTGAAATATTTTAGTACCTATATGATTCTTAATAAGTATAAATAATACGCTTTTGTCAGGAAAATTAACAAACTAATCCTCCAAATTTATTCTTGAAACGTCTTCTTGTGCAATATCATGAAACTACATACCTTAATGTGGCCGCCAAATTTCCTTATACAAGTTGTCACGATGGAGGTGATAATTGTATTTACGTATAATTTTATAATGGACAATGTAATTGGAATAATAAGAATGATAAATCACGTAGAGCAACGACGGAAAATCTTAGGATTTCCTCAAGACTAATACTATCTTTTGCTATCACGAGACGATATGAGAGAGACAGCGATTGGTTTAGGTAAATTCACATTGAGTGGTGTCGTAAAACTTACTTACCTCTTCGAACGTACATCATGAACAAATTCGTGGCTTAAAATATGCGGGTTCAGATTATAAATAAATTAATGATTCTCTTATATCTCCAATATCTATAATATATTAATACAATACGTCAATGCAATTTATGAAGGCTAATAAATTTTACAAGAAAAATATAATAGATCTAGTTTATATAAGTTCGACCTTGGGTGGACTATGTTGGAATCGTTCCGTATTATTTTGAGTTAAAATGACGTTAAAAGGTTTAGACGGTTCAGATTTTGTGCTCCGTTCCAGCCATATCTTGTCTTTTCAATTATCTTACCAAGTATAACTTGGTAAAGATTATAATAATAAATTTATTGATTATAGAAGACAAAAAGAAATTGTGTACATATAATAAAAAAACAAAATTAAAAAAAGTTTTAAAACTGATTAACAAAGTAAATCAAAAACTAACCTATAGACAAATACACATTTTAAATAAATAAAAAAAAGGACATTCCAAAAGTATCTAAAGCAAATCTTGCTCTATTATAAGGATTAATTCAAAGCTAACTATAGCTAAAAAACAACTAAAAGTATTCACTGTAGGAGAAATAACAAAACAAAAATGCATATAATACCTATATACCAATAAAAAAAAAGAGCGAAAGAAACGAATAGTCATTAACAAAATGATTCTTAATTCTTATATATAATCACAATGCAGTTCATACTCTTTAATGGTCTTCTGAATGGTGAATATAACAGCTATTTCTTTCAAGTGGTTAAATTATTAATAATAAACTATTGTAAATTTTAATATCTACTTATTTTTTCAGAGCTGAAGCTGGCAACTTTAATTATTGGTAATAATAAATTAAAAGTTCTGTCCAATCAATATTTATTTTAAAAATTCGCAGTGTCTACCGGTTTCGGCTTTTTGCCATCATCTGGATAAAATTTTAAAATAAATTTGATTGGACAGAACTTTTAATTTATTATTACCAATTCCAAAACCAATCAAAACTTTCATTAACTATAACTTTAATTATGGTTGGTTTAGTTAGACTTACTATTAGAACGCACTGCACCTCTCATTAAGTATTAGCTCTAATTTACAAGCATTATTTTATGTAACTACAGCGCATGCGCTATCTGTTGGGGAAAGCCTCGTCCTCACGCGCATCTTACGTCACCAGTTCGAAGCAGTGCGGCGTCCTGCGATACTGCAATACATACTGAATTACAATTTTTGAACGCATCGCTAAGAGAGTGGAAGTGACTATGTTCTCACATGCGAGTTATAACGTTTCTCCATATTCCTTCGGGTGTGTCTAGCTCCATTGAGCACGCCCTCTTGCTATTGCGCATCCACCAGGTGAAAATGGATGGACTCGTGCTTGCTTCCCTTCTTTCTATAAATATAAATTATCTGATTATAAAAATAACAAAGACAAGCAGGAAAGTTAAATTTTGATCTGGGTCAAAATTATTGGAAAAACATCAGGTTAATGAATATTTGCCATGAGACAGTAGTAGCATATTGAAAGAAGCCTCAAGAAACTGAATGAGATGATTAATTATTATACATATATGTATTTATGCCACCATTTTGTCATCAATTTCTCTTTTGCACCAAAGCATTATCATTGTCAATTCTTCAAATGAAAGGAGTTCCATCAACGTTAAAGGCAATGATGACTCAAACGCAATCTTTTTCAAAAAATTAGGTTTAATAGTCAATAACAGATGAAAGAGTTTGTATGATAAAGATGGGAATCTCATTAAATTCGTTGAGATATTATGCTAAATTGTCGACCTATTTGAGCGTTGGTTGGTAAGGCGAAATGCGCGTCTGCTAATAATGATTGTTGCTTAACAAATTTTTAATAATATTCTATATTTTCATAAAATGAACGCAATTCAATGGAAAAATTCTTTAGGAGCAAAAGCACCAGTTTTTTTTTTGTACTTATTGTTAGTTACAGCATTTAAGTATCTATGATATTGTGTCAAGATCGTTCTAGAACTAAAGATATTAAGTAAGTACCAAGTCAAATAAAAAAATCTAAGGCAAGGTTTTTAAAATTTATCTAGGAATATTTAAATCTCTTATATATTTATTTGCTCATGTACTTTCTACCATTCTACCAACAACACTCTTTAACATTGACGAGCAACCTTAAAAAACCGTTATGTTCTTTCGTCGTTGCAAGCTGGGTACTTCAACTTCCTTCATTTTTCTGTCAACCAGTGGGTTTTGAGGAAATTGGAGCAAGGCCTGTACATATTGAGATCAATTCACCTTTTTATTGTCATGACTGCAAAAAATGCAATCGCTATTTTAATTTAAGTGGAGCGTTATGTATATTTAGTCGACACTATCGAACTATTAATTAATAACGAATAGAGGCTGAAACGCCATAATCTAAATGTGTTATGGCACATAATGCATTTCAATTGCGCAGAATTTTTTATCGATGCTGTGATTAAGGTTATCGACATTAATGCGATTTAAAACCTTAGTCATTATGATGTTCCCGCTCACGGTAAATAGGTGTTTGCATTTCTCACGCTATTACAGGGAAACCATGGTCGAAGGCCTCGCGTGTGGCAATAGAGCCGGACGTGTCTCAAAATTAGGAACTGTAAATTTTTGTTTGAAACCGATAATTTTTTATTTCAATACAACTATTACCTATAACACCAATGTTTACGTCACTACTCGTCATTAACTCCCAATGTCGAGTGCAAGGTAATAAGAGTGCAAGGCAAGAAGTAGGTCAATGTTAATTTTATTAAAATGTGAATATAATAAGCTCACATTACGCACGTGTATTATGGCCAATCTTAATCATATAATTATACTAAAATAGCTTCCGGTTATTTTTTTACGTTATTGGTTTAGTAGTATTTATTCGTCGCATCTTTGGTTTAGGAGCAGCTAAATACTTAATTCATGATTAGATATTTTACTTAATCAGAACTTTGGTCCTTTTCCAAAAATAATAAATCAAAACCAATTGTACGTCAAGCCAAGAGGAAAGTCTGGGTGAATCTACGGGACGGGCTCGAAAATAACATCTGGGGCTTACTAAATGCCGAAAAGTTTTAAGCAAAAAAACTGGGTTTCCCTTTGTTAAAGTAAGCTTATATAATTCAACGTCAAAGATGCCGCATTAATACCTACGGATACATATTTATACATACGTTCGTGGAACTATTACGTAAATTGCACAGTCTAACATGCATATCAATAAGTATGAAATTCATTCAATTAATGTTAAGGTTAATTCAATGTAAGATCCGGTTCCGTATTATAGTATTATACTATAACTTCTTGCTCAGGCGCTGCATTTGATACGCCATATTTTCTGCGGCCTGCAATTGTTTAATGGAAACGCATTACTTTTATAATTCATGTTTTTCAGTACGATGCTTACCGGTACTATGTGATAATAAAAGTGCAAACAAACCTCGCAGAGAGAAAATCAAATAACAAAGTAGACAGCAACTTCATAATACATGTTGTTATAATTATATTTATCAGACTGAGCTTTTCTCTTTCCTGCCTCTCTGCTAGCAACGGCGATAGGTGTTATAGAACCCAGCATCAAATGGGTTGTATTTCCGATAAAATACAAAACTGTGTATTTTAGTATTTTTATATTTGCCTTTATTTAGTTTATGTTGTTACAGTATAGGCACGTCCATCTGGCGGATGCGCGATAGCAAGAGGGTGTGCTCAATGGAGTGAAACATATCGGAAGAAATATGGAGAAACATTATTAATCTCACATAAGAACATGTGGTGGTTATGTTCTTATGTGCGTACATAACCACCACCACTATCTTCGAGACTCGTTTAAAAATCGTAATTCAGTATGTACATATTTAATGAAAAAGGCGTCTTTAGTAAACTCACTATCGACCGCTAAACAAGCAATCATTAAACGTGATCAAAGCATGCATAATGCCCCAACTGGACAATTTCAATATGCTGTTGGTATGACTATTTTAAGAAATAGTAATGTATGAAATAATAATGGAGACTAGATAATGCTTTGCTATCTCTGAGATAATAGCATTTATTATATTTCTAATTTTATTCTTCAATTGTTTGAGAAGAAGTTTTGAGTTTAGCTAAACTTATGTGAAAAGATTGTTGGATTAAACAGAAAAAAGAGATCTATATCAAAAGTTGGAAAGTAAAATCGCAGAGTTAGCTAATAAGAATTCCATAACCTTTCGTCAAATAATCAAATCACGTGAAACTTTCCACTGGTAGGTACTTGTTAAGTGACCGTTACTGAAGCTATTCTGTATCTATTGTGTAAAAGAGTTGCCTCTGAACTAGAAGTAGACACATTGATGAATAACTTCAGTTGATATACATGAGCCAGATGTTATTACAATATATTTGTTTTCTTTTTTTAATCTTTTGATTATGTATTCAGTTAACTTCGTTTTCAGGTTAAACTTGACCACACTCCCAAAAGAAAACGAAGTTAACTGAATAGATATTTTTACACTAAACTAAATCCTTTTCCTCGGGCACTTTAAAACCATTCAGATAGTATAGTATACAGTGTGTTGTCGGATATTTTACCCAATTGCAGTACTGGTGGAAATAAACAAAAAAGTCTTAGTCAACATGGGTCCGCAATTCAACTGTTTTTGACATATAGTCGATTGCATATTGTTTTAGTAGGATAAAAATTTTCAAAGAAATTTTGATCGCAATGTAAATTCAACAAATGTTTATTTAAAGTAAAACCAAAGAAATTGTTCTACATGTCCACCGTTCATTTCTAAGCACGCTTCACACCTTCTTATGAAAGATCGACGCAATCTTTCGAAAATTCCTGGAGTCTCCGAATTTCCTCGCAACAATTTACGATTCGTTGCCTGAGTTCTTCCAAATTGTTTACAGATCGTGCATACACTAATTGTTTTAGATGCCCCCAAACATAGAAGTCTAGAGGTGTCAGGTCAGCGGACCTAAGAGGCCATGCAGTTGGTCCACCCCGTCCTATCCATCTCTCGTTGTAATCTTGATTTAAGAAATTTCTAACTACGATGGAAAAATGCGCAGGAGCTCCATCGTGCATAAACCACATATTTAATCTGTTAAAAATTGGCACGTCTTCCAACAAAACGGGTAATTCATTTCTTAAAAAATCCAAGTATACTTGTCCCGTTAAACGATTAGGGAGAAATACTGGACCAATTAAACAGTCTCCAAAAATAGCAAGCCAAACATTTAGCGAAAAACGGTTTTGGTGATGCAGTTCAACAACAGCATGGGGATTTTTATCTGTTATGTTTTTTATTAATTGAATATTCTGTCTCTTGTAAACCCAGCCTTGTCACTGAATAAAATCTGAGTCGCAAAATTAGGAGTTTCTGCCAGCTTTCGTAAAACCCAATGACAAAAAATCCTACGTGCATCATAATCGAGAGGAGCAAGAACTTGCACGCGTTGAATGTGGTAGAGATAGAGCTGCTGTTCCCGCAGAATTCTCCAAATGAGAGGATGACTGACGTTCAGTTCTGCGGCAAGTCTTCGGGTGCTAATATTTGGGTTGTCTTCTACCCGTCTCAAAATATCTAATTCTACTGCGGGAGAAGAAACTGATCTAGGTCTACCAGAACCACCATTAATTTTAAATGAACCAGTTTCGGACAGCCGGATATGAAGTCTTGAGAAAATCTTATCACTCGGTAACAACCGATTTGGAAATTCTTCGGCATACATACGCCGTGCTTCAGTGGCATTACCATTCGCACGACCGTACATAAAATGCATATCGGCCATTTCTGCATTTGTGTACTTATGCATAATTTGAGAACAAAAAAAAAGACGCAAATGATAAATAATCTGATGACAGATGTCTGACAGAACTAATTTTAAGTCACAATCAGTTGTTTGACAAAGGGAACTATCCTCAAAACCGAAAAATGTTTTTTTTTTTATTTTAAAATATGCAACCGACTATATGTCAAAAACAGTTGAATTGCGGACCCATGTTGACTAAGACTCTTTTGTTTATTTCCACCAGTACTATAATTGGGTAAAATATCCGACAACCTTTTTTTAACAGGCTGTATATATATTTAAAAGCTACGATTTTCCACATAATTTGCAAACACATTGTATTAGTCATAACAATAAGTTTTGAAATACTTTCCTAGAAAATCTGCTTCCTGGAAATGAAGTCAAATGCATTGTCATCGTAGAACCCGCATGTCCAAGTCACATCTCGCGCACTTGAGAAGTTGGTAATTACTTGATGCTAAATTTGAGCATAGGGTGGACAATCGAAACCATCCCAAACGCTCCACAAACATCTTTTGCCAGAAACTTATGGTGGTAACAATCTGGATTACCAAAGTAGTATTGCTGCGTAGAAAGAATAGAACGGGATAGAATCAGTTTCGAATTTTTGGTGTTCCTTGTAAAAAGTTAATATTTCATTAATGTAAACAAGTTACGTCAATTAATGATCATCAAAAAAATAAAGGAAGTTATCTCACACATTCCCATTTTCGATAAAATATATCACTACTAGAAATAAAAATATTTTGTATGATTTTATGATATTTTTGTACTGACGTAATTTATATTTTATTATTTAAAAATATGCAGATATGCATAAATAAAATTTAAATTGGTTGTTCTTTGAATGACCCACCTTTACCTTTACCTTTAAATTTCAATAGGAAATTGTGCATCTTCAATGTCATTAAAAAAAAATATTTGAAAAAACAGTTATTCCGAGTAAAAATAGAAATTTCTATAAACTAATTATAGTATTACGAATTTTTTAAAGATAATAGAAAGCGTTTCCACTTCCTACACCATACTGGAACTTACTGGAATATTGAACAGGTTTTCATATAAAGTTAATTGAAAAAAATATCAAAAGCTGTAAGACGCCTATAAACTAAATGTGGGTAATAAGATATATTTTCGTGGTATTTCCAGGAATTAATTTGCACGAAACGTAATAAATTGATGTGCAAACAACGTCATCTGCTTTTTTGCTCTTAATCTGAAAATACTTGTTGATCTTTAGATTATCAGTCAACCTTGTGTGTTTTTTTTTATCAGAACATGAGATTTTTATGCGTTTCACCTTTATTGAGACACCCGCATGCTTCGTATGCAGATTTATTCGTTTATTTTTTCCGTATTTTTTCTAACATAACACGGTTACATGTGCAAGCTTACACATGTATGCGTGCCGCATATCAAATGCCATAATGCATTTCAAATCACTTACGCTTATACAAATTGCTCACTTACGATGATTTGTATGCTAGTTACGAAATTAACACGTGGACGTTGATCTAACAGTTATAATGGGAACATGCTGCAAGAATGCATATATTACATATAAGGGTGCGATTATGTTGGAGCTGCGATAAACGAGTAGTCGTGTTAGCATTGCATAGAAATGCATTGTTTACCTACTACAAAAGTGGACAATATGTCTGTTGCATATAAATAATATTTTATATAATAATTTTAATAATCATTGCTCCATGTAGATTTTCTTAGATGATGCCAATTAATGCTTGCAGTAATTGCAGCTAGCCGTATTGCTGAGAACAAAAGAATTCATGTTTTTCGAAGAAGCCAATTAATCTTATTTTAAGTAACTCTTCAAATATTTTTGAAAGTACAGGTAGAATGGTTATTGGTCTGTAGTTGTTTAAATCTTCTTTACTGCCTTTCTTAACAACTCACTTTTGCAAATTTAAGTTGCGATGGAAAAACTCCTTCTATAAAACATTTATTGATAATATCGGCAAGTGGATAAGCAATCACTAAACTAACTTTCTTTAAAACCATTGAAGTTAATCCATACACGTCTTCACAATTACTATTACTTAAAGATAAAATTGTCTGATGGACTTCATTCGTGGGCATTAAATAAAAAGTGTCACGGTTGTTTATTTTCACACTCTGCAAGTAGGACTCCGCAGAAATAGGATTGGAAGGAATATGACTTAAAATAGATTCAGGAATAGATTTGAAGAAGGAATTAAAAGTTTCAGCTGAAAAATAATGTTCATTTTCTGATTTAGATTTTAAATGGAGATTAGCGTTAATTACTTGCCTGAAGCTTTGCTTTTGTTATCGGAATTGACGATGTAATTAATATTAGTATGTTTCTTAGCTAGTTTTAATTGCGTTTTATAGCTTTTATTGAGTTCGGTATACAAACTTCTGCATTCAGCTGTATCAGTTACTTTTCGTATGATATCCAAAGCCTCAAGTTGATTTTTCATTTCTTTTATCTCAGCTGTGTACCATGCAGGTTTCTTAGTCGTATTGCTAGAAGAAAACATCTTTCTTGGACAATTAATATTAAAAGCAGTTATAAAAGTTCGGAAGAATACATCGAAAGCATCAGAAGCAGACAGTAGTGCTGTATTACTCCAGTCAATGCTTGCAAGTGTTTGGAAAAGCTTGTTCAAATTGCTGTCGCTGATAGGTATTATGCTTGTAAAAGGTTTTTTTTATCACTTCTGATTTTCAATTCTAACAACAAAAATAAATATAAAGGTTTCTGATATTGTAAAATATCAATTTTTAATGAAAAATTTAAGAGGGTGCTTTCTTTCTTCAATTCCTCTGTTTTCATATATTTTTTAAACTTGATATTCTACTTTTAGAATTTGTCATTCTTGGTGCGACAAAAAGCTTGTTTCCTTTGCTTACAATTTTCTTATTTCTGTATTTATGGTATAAATTTGCAAGGAATTAAATTTCATAAAAAAGATGTCTGAAAATGTTCTCCAAACCCTACACTTATATAAAATAAACCCTCTGCGCTTTTTAAGATGGTAATGTAAGGGGTTAGCTAGTAGTGAAGGAAGTTCACACAAAAATTAAAGTCTATCCCTCCTAAGTCACTTGCGAAATGTAACATTTCACAAGACTAACACAGATATTCTCATATTCTGCTCTGCTATCTGCTTTGGGATTCTCGGAGCCCAGTAGTAGTGTAGTTGCTAGGCTATTGTATTGATACATAATATGGACTGGAGTTTCTTCATTTTTTGTGGAGTAACTTAAAAGAGATTATGTGCCACTAAGGCCGACTTCAAGATGTTCTTCATTTGGAGACCATTCTTTTAGAAGCAACCCTGAAAACAATTTCAGATAAGAGAAGAATATATTACGGAAATTTATTTACAGAATTTAGAAAGAGAAGGCGTGTCTAGTAGTAACTTAATAGAAGCATCATGAAGGGAACAGAAAACTGCTACGTCCACGTCGTTGTTCCTGGGTTACGCTAAAAGTAGTTACGTTGAAACATCATCATCGGATTCTTGAAAAATTATCTGTGGCTACCTTCGACATCACTCGAGAAATACTTTGATATTCTCAAAACCATTCGGAGAATCGTCGGTCACGTCCGAAATCAGTTAAGGTACGGTTGAATACCTTCGGAATAACTTCGGGTAACATTGAGAGCCTGAACGCATGGTTTAGTTAGGTTTTCTAATCGATATTTTGTCGGTATCGAGACTTCTCTTCAGACCTACACAAAAACACATTTCTTACGAATTTCAACACTGTTTATCAGGAATCAAAAAAATTTTTCATCTTTTTATGATGCGTAGAATTCGAATTTGCAATAAATAGACGTGAGTTTAGTTTAAGATTTCTTAGTTGTCGCCCGTCTCATCCCCTGAGGGTGGGGATGGTGGTTCGTGGGTTTGGTGTGTTTGAATAGATTTTTGAAATATGACTAAAGGCGTTTTTTCTTGCTTTCCGATTCGATGTGTATTTCTCGAAATATTTGACCGTCCCTAAACTTTTGGGACGCCCGGTATAGGCGATAAGTAGGGTATAGGCGTCAAGTAATTTGTACATATAGGTAAACATATATTTTTTGCGGTTAAAAATTGTAACTAAAAATAAATAATGCAATTTATGTCTATGCCTTTCAGAAGTAGCGACTCAGGTTGAGTCGGAGGTAAAAATAGAGAGAGAACGGTATATACCATACCTAAGTGAACTGTGCGAGTCTAACGTGCAAACTATACAATAAACAAAACACTTGTGGTGTCGTCCATCGGCGTGATGTTTAGATGATAAAAAGATGGGAAAGAAAAATATAGTAAAATAAATACGGGAATTTAAACTGGTGGAAATAAGCCCTGCATTTTGAGGTATATGTTAGAATAGTTTTAATTGTCATTTACATCGTAATAATATAATCTTGCATGCTGGAATCACACGTATTCTAAATCTGATGCCCATAAGCGCACACACAGTACCGGAGGGTTAAGTTAATGAGAATTGTTTTGTATTTAGGGCCGGTAATTCAAACTCTTAATAAAGTTTCCAATAAAACTTATTAGCTGAATAATTAAAATAACTCTACATTTGAACGTTCAAGTTATTGAAAGAAAAAATATATAATATCCCTAATATAGAATTATTTTAGAAATCCTTGCAACATATAATTTTGTGTTAGAATGGAGATGAGTTTAAAATTTAGAAATTTCCATACAGCACCTGTACTTTGATCGAGCGAATGTGGTTTTTTCAGGTGAGAAAACATTTCGGTCCGATCAAATTAGCAGTAGAAACGTGTACAGGCCGGTAAATTCTCTATATAGGAAAGAGTATGTTGTACAAAACAAGTCTAGGGGGAGAGCTTACTGGGTATGGATGTGTAGTCATGGACCAGGAGATTTTATACCAGTGAATGGACGAATAACTGCACGCATTTATGTCAATTTACTACAGGAATATATCCATCCAGTAACCTATGCATATGATACACATATCATATTGGTACAGGATAATAGCCCGATTCACACTGCTGCATGTTGGGAAGATATAATAGAAAATCGAAATGGAAACGTACTTCGTCCGCAGTGTGAAGAAATGTGGCAACTGATCACACCGAACTTCTGTGAACAACTTGTCAGTTCAATGCCCAGGAGATTAGAGGAGGCCATCTCTAACGGGGACTATTTATACAAATTATTAATAAAAAAATACTATGAAGCTCCTGAACTGATTTCTATTTGTTTTCTTATATTTTACCACCAGTGATAATAATATGCACAAGCTCGCTTCTACTATTGAGGTGAAAATTGGAATATACGAATTTAAATTCTTTATTCTTTTTGATGTTGTGAAATTTCGGTTATATAGATGAAGTTTCAAGTATTTTTTTCAATCTGACGTTATGCTAATGTCCACATTCGCCTTCTGAAAGAACTGTAATGTTAAAATTAAGTATTCCTTAAGTATTAAATGTAGTAAAATCGATTTATTTCCTAAATTCTTAGATTTCAAAATACCACATCCGTATACATTTCACTAGTTATAACGTAAATAATAAATTTTAGAAAAAATATTTTCAGGTTTAAATCGCAACATACCCACAATTAAAAAAAAACCTCATTATCTCACTAATTGATAGAGCTGACCGCTTCACCAGCCCTATATAATAAACAAAAATACTTTCACAAAGGAAACATCAAACTTAAAGAATGATCCAAAAGTAATATAAATTTACCCCATTTTTTTACATACTAGCCCGATAAATCAATCCACAACTGATTGTGAGTAGGTAATAAACAAACACATTCCGTCCTACACCAGCCGATCTTGTAACGGTCACGCTACTGAGTCCTCGGTAATAATATATGTCATTATTGTGACGTATAATACAGTTAAAACTACACCACCATAGAGACTCTAAAAAAAAAATTACATGTGTGAATATAAACCGTAGGTATACGTATTGCCAAGATTTTAGGCCTGGATATTTATGTTGTTTGTATTTTCTTATCATCTAAACGTCACATTGCCAGCCGGGACTGCAAGTGTTTACTATGTAGACGTAAGGTAGTCGACTCGCACAGTTCAGAAATGGTTTATACCCTTCTCTCTCTACTTATGTCTCCGTCTAAATCTAAGTCGCTACTTCTGAAAGGCATAGTACCTACATTATGCAAGAGCGCGTATGTTTTTGTGCTAATCAAAAAGATGAAATTAATAATTTAGGTAATATATGTTTTATTATTTATTTTTTTATTTGTTATTAAGGTCAAGTATTTGCATTTGTAAGGAAGCCTTATGTTTGCCTAAAAAAATTGATTTGCGTTTAGCAACAGATCAGATGCATTTCAAATTCACTTTTTTCACAATGACACAAGAAAAGTTTTAAAATGTCCGACGTCGTAGTCTTTCTTTTATGCATTAATCAGAAGAAGCGAATATAACATTTCAATTTTGAAAATGAAAATGTGGATCAACGACAAAGTATTGATAAAAAAATATATTAAAATTGTAAATCATATCGTCCAGGTGACCTACTTACTGCCGCGGTAATCGTAGCACGTGGTAAAGAGAGCATGAAGTACACGATCCTCTCGGGGGCTGGTGCATTTGAGTGCTAAGGGTGAGTGGCCAATTGGGCGGACAATTGGAGGACCTTCATCGGCGGACGGTCAATGCGAGCGCGCTCTTCCGCGGCGCGACCTCGCCGACCGAGGCTGCACTTGCATATAAAACTCGGCGAACGCGGTTCTCGACCATCGAGAGTCGAAGAAATCTGCCGCAGCAGTTACCTACCACCATGAAACTAGTAAGTGTCCGATGAAAAATCACTAGTGCATTTCATTTTCTTCTTTCGCCATCGACTTTCTTAATTACTTATTATAATCAACGCAAGTAATTACCTACACCGGTCGCGGCGAAAAAGTGATCTTTTAAATTCAGTGCTCATCTAGTTTAAGTCGCGATTAAAGTGCACGCGTTAATTGCATATTCTCTTACTCGTTTAAAAATTTGGGGTATAAGTGTTTGCGAATAGTGCATATAAGAGCAATTTGGAATAATACGGTATACCTTATACATTTTTGCTTAGAATAATTTAATGATACTTCTTCCTGGTGTTTTCTTAAGGTTTGTTGCTAATAACCACATTTAATAATACTAAGTATGTAGTTAACATCATGCGATATTATATAACAGCCTTATTAGAGAAAAAAAACCTTGACATACAATATTTTTGTTACATAATTGCAATAGTTATAATACCGGTAGCTTCACTACCTTGTATCTTATTGTATTGACAACTAAATTAACTAAAACCTATTACTTAATGGATTGATTACTAAATTAGCATTTATCTTTAAATAGACTTATTTAATTATTTATGATCCCATAAGAAAGTTATAAAATACCAGAAATTTGATTAGACCCTTTATAATTTCTAATGATTACATAGGTATTCAGGTTTATTTTCAAATTTGTAAAACCATCGGAAGATGGAGACAATCAATTTATAATTTAATCTATAAAAAAAAAATTTTGACGTCCCTTATGAAAGGTTTTGTATGAAAATTGTCGGAAATGTACCAAACAGTCTCGGTCATAATAATAAGACCCTTACAATGTCGTCAACCCTTTTATATAGAAATAGGTGTCTATGCAATTGCTTTGCTTATAGAAGTTTTAGTTTTTTAAAATGTTTAGTTCAAACGTTTTCTTTATCAGTTTGCGATATAATTTTATGAAAGAAGTTCAAGTTATTACTGACTAAGTATTTAGTAACAGTAATATCAAAATATAAGAGTAAAAGCAAAAGAAATCAGATGAATCGTACTATGTACAAATCTTTTTTCACTAACTCGACTTATTAAAGAAACTGTAGTCACCCCTAAGAGATTTTATATAGAACGTGAGTCAAAAGTTACATTTTGCAAAAGCAAGAAAAACTATCTAGAGACAAAAAAATGTTTTTTCTTTCTGAATCACCCTTTATGCATTCCATATTTACATCTAACCTTCTTAAGGTATTCGTAATTGATATGGCTACTTAATAAGAAAAATAAATTACTGGTTCTTCTCAGGTGTTTTGACTTAGCAAGACAATAAGAAGTATCACCAATTTACTCTTTGTTTAGTTATATCAGTTACGAATACCTTAAGAAGTTTAGTTGTTGTAAATGTGAGATGCATAAAAGTTGATCCATAAAAAGACACAATGTTTTTGTTATGAGATGGGGATGCTTTCATATTTTAGTATAGTTGTTAATTTTGGACAACGTTTCCTAAAAAGATTTTCTTCGGCTTTGAAATGGAAAGATACTCTATTCTAGAGCCTTGTATAACTTTAAATGCTTACTCTGTATAGAGTAAAAGGTGAATGTCGTTTAATGTTTATTAAGTTGATTTTAAAATCTGGTCAAACTTTCTGCGTTATCATAATTTTATAAAAGCCCATAGTAAAAATCGATCCTATATGGTGCACACTTTTTAGCGCATATTATATACATACAGTTCTCAAATGTTTGTGAAAGTGCAAGTATGGTCGGGTCAATTTTTCCTTTTTTCCGTGGATGTATCTACCACCACAGTAATCTATAGTAAACATTAATTCATCCATGACTTTGTTACATATACATTCAATTATTTCCTGGTTATTTCTATATTTGTATTAACTTAATTAATTTCAATGTAAAAACACTTTATAAAACATTTTGGTTAAGAATTAATTTCCGTAATGCGGAAAGAATGCCACTAATTCTTTGACCATTATTTTTAAAAAGTCATCAGCAAATCAGTCCGGGACAAGGAATATTTAAATACAGATAGAAGATATCCAGGCCATCAATATAAAATATCTGACTGTCCCACTCTAGAGTGAGCTTGCAGCACCACACACATATCATTATATTGTAGTGAGGCATTTATTTTCATTTCATTTTGTCCTGCATAAGAATTTCATTGAAATATGATATAATTCTTAATTTTTTTCGCTGCCACCATTTGTTTTAGAATTCTACTTGTAGTTTGGAATTGCGATGCATAAACATCTTTATTGTTTACCAGTAAAACATTTAATACGTTTAAATATCTGTATTGCTTATCAATATTTTCCCCATACTTGCTTGTTTACTTTTCGACTTCAGATATGTGCATATAGATATATGTATGTAATCACTCTGCTAAATTTTACCTATTACCCGATCGCTTCAATTGCTTCCAATGTGTATATGTGATAAAAATGATGCGGGCGGAGCTCACTAAACGAACAGCGTATAGTACTGCAGATACATGTCACAATAAAAACTGAATGTCGTATTTTGTACGAATCGCGAAGATACTAGGGGTGACTATGTTTTCACGTGCGATTTACAAAATTTCTCTTTCTTCGGGTGTGTCTGACTTTATTGAGCACGCAGTCTAGCTATTGCGCATCCGCCAGCTTAAAATGCATGTACTGTAGTATCAACATTTAAATAAGGTAATGAATTTTTTTTTGAGCACGACTATATCAAATTATTTTTGCTTAATCTTAATTATTATTGTATGGAGAAAGTCTTTGTAATATTGCTACTCTGTTTTGTTTAATGCGATTGCAAAAGTTATGATGCCTTCAAATGTAATTAAATATATACTTATGATTTAAAAAAATTTTCTCCGTGCAAGAAACTGCATATCACTTAAATCTTGGTTAACAACCGTAAAAATAAGCATTTTAAAATAATTCCTAGTGCTAAATACCGTAATGCAATAAGCATTCGCATTATCGTGTTACAATGCAAGGTATTTACAGTGAAATTAACATCTAAATAACTAATTTCTCTTTCGGCCTCATGAATTTGTCAACCAAGAAAAAAAAAAACTGTTATTTTTGCGCACATTGACAGTGAGAATGTATTAGATGCAATTGTATCATAGGCGCCTGATTCACTTCTTCGACTAAAGCGCATTGTTCATAGTACGTATCAGACACAATATGTGCGCGGCTTGGTATGTCGTGGCTTCTTTTACCATTAGTAGTAGTTAATGATTTGGAACATAGTTGCAAAATAATTACGCTTATCCCCTTGACATCTCGTTAACCTAGATTTGCAGATCTGTTTAACAGATGCTTTGTGTTCGGCGCTTATTCATTAAGCGACTATAAAAGATAATTTTTCAAATAATTTAAAGTTTCATAAGAGTGTTATAATAAATATAGATACAATGTACTTTTCTCCGATGTTCTAGTACTATATCTATCTAGTTGTCGAATTGACGGTTGAAATATTTTGGTGGCTTACAGAAAAACATTTTTAAGAAAAATAATATTAAATACTGAAATTCACATATTTTTTATTGTTATTATGAACATATACATAATATAACAGCATTATTATTGTAATAAATACATACTGGAAATGTTTGTCAGCATGCAAGTCCTTGGCAACAACTTAACTAATTTTTTAACCCTACACACAGAAAAGTGTTTTCTATTGCCAAGTACACCTATTTTCTTAAATATTTTTACTAAACCTAAGATAGTATTTTCTTTAATCTAGAGAATGTACTAGATTCAAATGAATGGCCGTACTTCAATATAATAAACCATTTTCTTGAAACTTTACTAATTTCAAAACAAAATGTACTTCTAAGAAATGTTGTCTCTCTAAATATAAATAATTCTATGTTCTTATGAGAAGGAATTCACTTCCTTAGAATGTTTCTAATTTCGAACAATATTTCCTTGAAGTAAGTAATATAATTTCTTTTATTGAGAACAGCAAAAAAGTAGGAATGTGGAGGGGTTCTTACACGTTAAAACTTGGTTATAGATAAACAATATGCCGTACGGGATTTTATAGCTTTTTCGACTTGTTGCACTTTACGCGTGGAAGTATATCTATCTCCTTTACTAATATTATGTATTAAAATAAGATGAAAATACAATCAGTGGATAAAAGTGCACTAAGTCAAAAATGCTATTAGTTCACCTTGAAGCCAATAGAGGCGTTATTTTTCATACATTCGGATATGATTCGGATAAGATACGGATGAATTACTGGTAACGTTGGGTGAAATAGTTTGATTTAGTGTTCATTTGTAGTGATTGGAATGTATCTATTTTCTTTTGTTCCTGTTGCATATAGTATAGCTCACAATCTCTATATAAGTAACAATGTATAAAAAAATGTAGGAAACAATGGAAAATATGAATAAATGCAATAATATTACAGGTTTAGTCGTGTTGGTTGTAAATAATTCATTGACGTTTCGCCAGTCATGTTGCAGGCATCTTCAAAATATCTGACTAGTTAGTTAAATTTTGAAGAGGCTAGCAGCATGACTGGTGAAATGTCAATCACTTTTTACAACCTACACGACTAAATCCGAAATATTGTAATTTTATGGGTAAGTACACATAATCTTTTTGATTTAAAAGAAAGAGTTCCTCAGTTCAAGTATACCGTTCTCGTATTAAAGATAATACTGTTTTGAATTAAGAGCATTAAGAGGTCACTATTAGAAAATCGGGGACTTGTGTTAAGTTAACTTCGTATTCATTTGAAGGAACCACATGGTTTATATGAAAGTCAACTTTTCTCATATCAAGTTTATCACGTGTTTGACTTAAACCGGTAGAATTTCTTGGAACTAGAATTTTTATTCATTTGTTTCAAATAACTTACTTTCCTATGTTTAAGGACATAAAATTTCTTCATACAAGAAACTATTTATATTTTGAGAAAATGATGTTCTTCGTTCAAGGAATTATTCATTTGCTTATATATGAGTACGAGAGGTACTTCTCACTTGGTTCTAGAAATTACTTCTCTGTGTGTATTAGCGCGTTCTGAAATGTCTCTGGTTAAAAGCTAGAGGGTATTATGTCTGGGCATTCCACTTCGACCAATCCATCGGTCACGGAATCTTTTTTTTTTCAATATTTACCTTTTTATTAAATTTATTTCTCAAATACCTATATGATATAGTTATCTAGCCAAATATATAAATTTCCTATACTTAAAACTGCCTACATGCAATTTCAAAATCATGAGCTAATTCAATTTTTGTCTATTTTAAAAATAGTCGACTCAAATACGTGACACATAAGAACAAATTGTAAGCGATTAATCATTGTATCAAGTTAAGCCTATTCATCTACAATATACGTACACTTTTCTGATTAAGATATGCATCAGAAAGATGTGACTTTTTTCTTGAACTTTATAGAAATACTTACATAACCATCTTGCTTAAGCATTTTATTGCGCAGTATAGAACAAATTATTATTAAAATTTATTCTCGCTGCTGTTTTTGAAACAGTCACATGCATGAAATTCTAAAAAAAGTTATGGCGAACATTTTCGTACTTACGTCATCAAAGTTGTTAGTAGATAATAATTAGAAGTTCCTTGTGCACATGAACTAAACCAATGTCACGGTGATCAATTTTGATAAACAAGTAATTTACATAATACATTCTGCATGCTAGGAGACAAAAAGAAAGAGAGATAACAGAGGATTTAGCAAAATGTTCACAACACTTCTGTAATCTTGAATAGTATTTTTTTTCAATAATTCCCTCATCTTACCTCCAGCCTCCCTCAAACCTGGTTCTTTTGAAACAACTGCCTCATATATTGCAGTGAGAAGTGTGGGTATTCTTCCCTTGAAATGATTTGGTGTAGAGATGATAATTTCAAAGTTTCGTATCGGATGATATTCCACCATTTCCAATTTCCAGCATTAAAAGAAATTCATCAAAATAAAACCAGTTTAATATCTCGTATGTATTGGCACAAAAGATGATAAGAATTGTAAGCTGACAAGGCTCGTTGTTGCTCTATTAGGAGCGTGGAAACCTTTTTCATTTAACATATGTACATTCACGCCCAAAATGTCTAGTCTAGATTAGATTAGGGTTCGGGGGGCTATACTGACCTATTGTGATCCCCTTTGTCCTAGAGGGTGCTCTCTAGGTTTGCCTTCTTAATTAGACCAATCATCTTTGAGTGCGGCTCTTTTATGTAGCTGTTAATTGTAGGGTTTTCTGCACCCAGTACTGGAAACCTTGTTTATTCCTCCACATGGCAGAATCTGCAGAGAGCGTCAGCTGACAGGCCTATGTTATACATATGCTTATTCAGTCTACAATGACCGATCAACAGACTTACTATTTTGACTGTCTTTACTCAATAGGTCTTTAGCGAATTCAGACTTCTTCATTCCATGTCCGGTTTTTCACAGTGTATTCGCACTCTATGTATGTACTCTATTAGGTACCTAATGCCTAGTTTTACTAAAATTAGTTTAGTTACCTACATCTATAATATTCCTAATTATTTGCCGGTAACAGATAATAGCTAGTTTACATTAAAGTGCGGTAGTGCCTGAAAGAGTTAGAGTGCTGTAAATCAGCTAACGCACGATATTTGTAATAAATTTTTTCGCTGAGAAAATCTTTAGAAAATTTTATATGAAAGAAATCGTAATGTAATTAATCGCTATGTTTCACTGCGTTTTGACAGTTGTAATCAAAGTATGGTCAGAAAAAATGTAGTGCGCTTCATAGTAGGGCGGTAAATATTTTACCTCTCTAGAAAAATGTAGTGGGCGTCATCATAGGGCAGTAAAATTAACCTACCGTTGCGTTGGTTGACAGGTATTGCTGTGTTTGCAGTTGACGAGGCCGAAAAAATACAATGTATTTGTAGTTTCTATTATCTCCTCTACACTTTACTGCTATTTTGCTGGTTCTTTATCTACTCGCGGCATTTACTTACCACCACCTTCCTTGAAATTTTGATAATTTATTTCTTCTTATGTTGCTTTTGTTTTCATAAGTACACGTAATTCGATAAGTTCTTACTAATTTTATTATTACTGGGCTTTTCTTAAAACACTGTAAACTAATTAAATGGCGAATTGTGATTTATTCAATAGATTTTTCGTACCATTTGTAGCCAATTACTATCAGCCTTCCTATTCCTAAACTTAATCGTTTTTGAGATATGTATATGCAATTTCGTTTACCATTTTTCGAATATATCTAATCAAATATGTCATAGAGTATTAGACATTTAAGTGTTCTACTAATATTGGTTAACATACCTACGATTTAGATGTTCAAACTAAATTTAATGTGGATACCTTTAAACAATTTTTTTTTCTGCAAATAGAATATGGCATTTTTTAAATACAGCATTGAATTGCTAAAATATATCAAGACTCCTAGATTCCAGTAAGTAAAACTATCATTTTTTTTTTACAAAATACTAGAGAATATTCTCTGAGAAAAAGGAATTTTACTTGCTTAGCATCAGTAATTTTGCCATATTTTATAAATTTTATGTAGAAACTGCTAATATTTCGAAAATTATTAAAAATAAGTACCTAAACCAAACTCTTATATCAATCGATGTAGAATTTTGCGCTGCGTTGAATGATGTAATAGCAAATATAATGTTTGGTTTAAAAAATTAAAGTTGTCATAACTTAAAGAATATTGGCGATGAGATTTTAATGTATGTATACGATTTGATAGTTAGCGCTACAACACTGAATATCAATATCCTTCTACTTGCTTGCATCCACATTAATAAAACATCTTAATATGTAATATCTTGTGAAATATTTGATTTT
This sequence comes from Cetonia aurata, assembly GCA_949128085.1. Lineage (NCBI taxonomy): Eukaryota > Metazoa > Arthropoda > Insecta > Coleoptera > Scarabaeidae > Cetonia > Cetonia aurata. The sequence continues at coordinate 17,576,473 of OX421886.1, read as the reverse complement.
ATTCGAAAGAGTGCAAACTTTTACTTAACAAAAATTTATCAAAGTTGCAAATATGCATCTCAAAAAACAGTTGAGTTTAGGGATAGACAACTCCGATATGAATTGAGTGGTAAATGATGCAAGAGGTTCTTTAAATCGCTAAAAATCGCACCATTCAATTTGAAATAAGAAAGAAAGAAGCAGCCTACATAATCGGAGGTATTAGATATTAATTGTAAGTTAAAAGTATTTTTCTTAAATGGATTTTAGTCGGTCATAACTACTCTAAAAGTTTTCAACTCAAATTCATATTAATGAGTTTGTGAAGTTGCACCACTTCATTTATTTATTTATATAGATTTCTACGAGATGAACCTAGAAAATCTGTTAATATGAGAGTTCTGAAAAGTTAGTCAGACACAAAGGCAAGTCGAACAAAACATTGTTATGGATATGACCTAAAGGACATAATCGGATTTATATATGCAAAATATAAAATGAAATACATTATGTTTACTCGGCAACCAAACGAAAAATTGCCGACATGCTAGAAATTACGCGATAGCATTTTCGCTAAGAAAGGTAGTAATCACGGTTCAATAATCAAGGTACCAATCAAAATATTAACAAAGAATGAATTATTGCATTTATAAATGAATATAATTTCACTTTTTGACACTAATTTCCATACAATTTAAATTTAAACGTCCAATAGAATTGATTACCATATTTCCATATGCTGTCCTTAGATTTTACTTGTTTACTCTCTATAATTTTACCGCAAATAATACACACTGCTGTCATTTACTTATAATTATTAATAAATAAAGTTGTGGCTTTAAAACGAGCGAATAATTTGCTATCATTATTAATGCATTATGTAAGATTGAAGTCGTTTCTGTAGGAAAGAGAATAACGAATAAGTATTTAAGCAAGAAAGCACAGGTACAATGTAGTACTTATATTCGATCTTATTCAATTTTTAGATAGGAATATTACAGTAAATTTTCATTTTAACACCTATATGTAATCGAGAAATGTTCAATTAATTACTGTCAGATTAATTAAATTTCTTCTGTAGATATTGGATATGGTGACTGAACACATATTTTCTGCATAGCTCACAGGAATTGCAAATAAAGCTTTCGAATTGCTTAATGTAACTTGGCAATCAGTTTCCTTGCTTAGGTGTATGTAAAGCAGGAATTTCACAGTGCGGGGGACTATAAAATTTAAGAATCAAAAACGGAAACAATGATATTTTATCGGTATTAATAATAATATCGAAAATATAAACTGCGGGAGTGAAAGTTTAATATTTTGTCGGCTAGTTCAGTCATGCGTGAGTTTATTCTATACGATATGTTAAACAACGTTGGACTGAATAAACTTAAAACAAATAGTTTTATTTACACTGAACTATAGAATAAAAACCAAAATTATGAGGAATAGGAGACATCGTAAATAAAATACGTGCCGAATAATTACAATTAAAGGTTAATACCACAATTTGTGCAAGCTATCTATACCAACGGAGGAGTTTTGTATAGATCATTTGACATGACTGACTCATTCGTTTTTGGCAATTAATGTTTTCTATTTTTACTCGTTCAAATACTCTATCTTGAATAAGTACTTAATAAACGTTACCTTGCTAACGGCTAGGTTCTCTTAATTAATATTCGGCGAAGGTAAAGCATGTCTGTAAGTGTATGCGGAAGTAATGTCAATCATTCTTTCTTATTCTCTCATTGTGAGGTCAGCTCTCTGAATCGTTACTCAAAAGTAAATCGAGGTATTACTATTTTTTCTTGAATTATTACATGTAGGTACCTATCTATCCTATGAAAACCAAAAGTATCTCTCATTTTATAGAAAGTAATATTTTCTTCTTTGTTTCTCTGTATAGGTTCACTATTTACTCCTTATTATAGTTATTGCAAATGTTCCATTGCGGTACTCCAATTACGCACAATTGATCACAGACTATACGATAATGATATTTCACCTGATTTAGCAGTGAAACTATGTGTTGTACAGTTGGCAGATAGGCTAGTTTCACTATATGTCAATTAATAATAATAATATGAAATAGAAATGCGCGTAATTACCTATTTTAGTTCTTCGCTACCATAACTGCATCCGATATAAATTAAAACGGTAAAATTGCTACAATTTAAAGTCAGAAACCATGTCGTTGATTTTTATAAGTTTATCACTCGTGTAATGTATAACACAATCGACAGTTTAAACTGCATAAAAGCAATTACAGTTTCTCGAGTTAGGAACTTAAATTATATTCACAATCTATCTGTCGAAAATCTCCCATTTCAGTCATATAATTGGTAGACCTCTCAGATCCTTTAAAGTTTATACAGGGTGAATCTCAATATATGCGACAAACTTTAGGAGCCGATTCCTGAGGTTATTTTGATCATAAAAGTTCATAAGAACATATGTCCCAAACTGCTTATTTCTAAAGTTATACAATGTTTAATAGTAAGTTAACATAATTAATGTTTTTATTATAAATTAACAAAATAATTAATAAAACTAAATAAAAAAAAATACTCTGACAACTACTGTCAAATATTGAAATCACAAGCAAACAATTCCCTCTGACAATACTGTCAAATTTTTAAATGACAAACAATTCCCTCTCAACACAATTGATTTTGAAGAACCAACTGTGATATTATATCGTGTTAGTCATAGTTCATAATTTATTATTAAACATTCAATAACTTTTAAACCAAACCGTTTTGGACATATACTGATATGAACTTTAATGATCAAAATAACGTAAGGAATCAGCTTCTAAAGTTTGTAGTATATATTGAGATTCACCCTGTATATGTATAATGTATGCCGTGCCGGCAATTTTATCCTTCAGGTGCCGAGCAAACCTAACGCGTTTCATGAAATGTAGTTTTCAAGTGTATCGAAAGAACTACTGTATGCATACGGGCGTACGATTTGGCAACTCTGCATGTAAAACTGAAAACGTAGGTTTGCCAGCACGGTATAATTCTGTGTAGTTTGTTTACATTTCGCAAACTATCTGCATGATGCTGTTGCATTATTTCTACTGGGATGAGTTTGTATTGATTTGTAGAAATGATAATAATTATTGTGGTCAGTAAAATAATTTTTTTTCGGTTCCTTATTTATTGATTAACCAACTTTTATAAATATTTCCGTTTCTGGAAGTTGTTGGTGTCATTTCTTAACCACTACTATTTTATTGGTAATTTTATATGAGACTTATTTCAATTTTATTTTTAATAATAGTTATTGTGTTATTTATCAGCTAATTATGTAAAAAGAAATTATTGTGCTCTTTCCTACACCATTATTTTAATCATTTTTGCAAACTTTTGATTATTATATTCATACATCAATATTCTCTGTTGTCATATAATAATTTAGTTTACATCAACACATATTGTGCGGTATCATACCAGATTACATTATAAACAATAAATTATCAAGAGTTTTGTGCACTATTTGAAGACATATCAATGAATGACAAGTCAATGTCAGCCGAAAGTATTTCTTTTTATTATTTATTTATTATTTATCTGTTTTCCACCTTACACCAAATTTAACAAAACTTTTTAAATACCATATTTAATATATATAAAAAAACATTTGTTGTACCGCATAATCTTATATAGAATTAAGAATTTAAGATTTTTCTCAAAGATACTCAAAGATTGATAATTTAAGAAAATAATTATATTCTTGGAGACATATTTATTTATGTAACTCTTCTATGATAAATAGCTTACTATAATTGCAATACCATGTATTATAAAGTTCCTTGTGGGGAGCTAGGGAATTGACTCATTTACAAAACGCACATATAGAAACGTTTCTCTTAAAAATAGCATAATTGGTCTATGAAAAATATAACTCTCGTTGTAAAGCCATAGAAACAACTTAGTATTTTTTCAAATAAAATATATTTAAGGGAAAGTGTATGAAAAATTTAGGGAAAATACTATGTAAAATAAAAAAAAATCATTATATTGTATATGGTGTTATTCTTTCAAGTCCTGATGACAGCTTCTTTTAGATTTATGTTCCATCTAATTGGTCTTTCTAGACAATCTTCAAGAATTGCATCCTACCCGTTTAACCACGCCGCCTTGAGCTCGTTAATATTCGCAGGACCTTGATTTCTCCTCATCCTCTCTTTAATTTTATCTTATAAATGTTAATCGAATCGGATTTAAGTCTAGACTGATCACAGGCCAGTCGATCGTCCTCATATTGACTATGTTCAAGAATTGATCAGCGGTACCTGAAGTATGACAATAGGCATTATTGTGCATTAGTAGCACCGTCACAAATTGTATTGGCATGCATACCCTTAGTCGATTTGGTTGTTCGCAAATGTACTTTTCTTTGTGTATTTGGGCGTATTGAACCACAAATATCTTTGAGTGTTAATATAACAAGTAAATCATTACCATGCAACCTCTATTTCAACAAACTTTTTTTTCATATTTTTTCACAGTAGAACAAATATTTGTTTCTAAACGAATTTAACTGTAAGAGTAATCTTTAAATTGATGTCAATTTGACTTACAAGTAGTGCTTCTGTTACGCTGATTGATTAATTCGTTTATATCGTACTGTTAGTTACTTCAATGTTTTCTAAATGACGATTAACTCTGAGGTACATTGCTTAAATTTTTGCAAGTTGATTTGGATATATGAGATCAAAATTAGCCTAAAATCTTACTTTCCTATATCTTTGGTAGTTTTCGTGATAAATTCTATCGACGTACTAATGACGCACTCGGTATAAAATTCAGTAGCTATATATGTATATACAGTCAACCCTCCTATAACGCGGTGAGTGCGTACCGCGTTATATGGAAACCGCGATATAAGAAACTCGGATTTAACCGTATAAACCAGGCTAATTCGTAGCGTGTTCTATGGAAACCGCCTACCGCGTTGTATGGAAACCGCGCTATAAGAAACTCGGAATTAGTACAAATCACATCATTCGTACCGCGTTATATGGAGACCAATAAATACAAAAGACAAGATAAATTATAAGTTATTTTTATGGAATTGAAGGATTAATAAAAAAATTAAACAAAAACTAAACTAAAAGGCTGTTTTCCAACAAAAACAAGAAAGACTTTTGTAAAATTATTTATTTTTCAACACTCATTCTCGCTGTCACATATGAGTCGCCTACCTCGTCTTCTTTTAATGGGCAAAATGTCTTCCACACTTGGTTCTTCTTCACATTGGTTTTCGATTCTAGCTTTTTTTTCTAACTCCACTAAAACCTCTCTATAGGGAGCTAAGCAATTTCTTAACTCTCTTTTAAACTTTGCGCTGCGCACCGTTGAACGATCAGTTTGAATGAAATGAAGTTCTAATTCTTTAGCCAAATTTAGCCCTTTTTTCACATCTAGTAAATCGAGATTTGGCACCCATTCGTTTTCCTTATTTTCGTTTACTAATGCATTTGAGGTGGGTGCATCAATTAATTCCATCAGTTCTTCCTCATCTAAAGTTTCTTCCCCGAGTACTAGTTCTCTTACATCCTGATGGTTTACTGCAAATTCTTCATCGCTTAAACGAGAAGCAATGTTTACTATTTCTGTAACTGGGAGTGAAATTGTAGAATCATCTTGTATTGGTTGAACCATTTGAGGTAAAAGAGGTTTCCAACACGCATTAAGCGTTGATGGTTTAATATCCGCGCAAGCCGATGGCACGGTTCTAATACAATCTAAAATAGAAAATTCCATCCACACTTGAGTAAGAGTTTTATTTTCACTATTTTCTAATCTGTCGAAAATGGTTTGGAAAAGTTGGGGTGTGTAGTACATTTTTAAAGTTTGAATGACTCCTTGGTCCAAAGGTTGTATTAATGACGTGCAGTTAGGAGGAAGGAAGACCATTTTCACATTTGGATGATCCAGTTCTATGTTGTGGCAACCAGCATTAACAAGAACCAATAAAACTTTGAAATACAAATTTTTTTCCATCGTATAGGTTTCCACTGCCGGGATAAACAATTATAAAACCAATCCTTAAATAAATCTTGAGTCATGCAAGGTTTCTTATTAGATCGTCAGAATACAGGCAATTAGGTCTTATTCATGTTTTTCATTACACGGGGAGTTGAAGAACGATTTATTATCATTGGTTTTATCATCAGGCTCCCTTATAGATTTGCTGCACACATAAAGGGTGATACGTTCTTTTGAAAGTTTCAACCCCCTAAAATTTTTCAGAATGAAGGTCCTAGATGGTAGCTTTTTCCAATATAATTCTGTTGAACCTAAACCGCGCTGTAAGAGTACCGCGTTATGGGAGGGCTGTCGCAATTTCAGCTCCGCGTTCTATGGAAACCGCGTTCTGAGAGTACCGCGTTATAGGAGGGTTGACTGTATAATGGTGTAAACTAATTTTAAGGTAGATTGGATAGAACTTATATTGACAAAGGATAATAAAACGCTCCTTATTTCATAAAATCGTTTAAATAAAAATGCGACCGGTTTCGCAGCTATAAATCCATCTTCAGGCCAGAATTATACACCAATAAAATGTTTGTCAGTAGTGTAAAATGATTAACATAATTAAAATTATCGTAAATTAAATGTGTAAAATATATTCATTGAAATAATTTGTAAAATTGAACACACTAAACTAATTACTATAATTATTTGTAAGACGAAACATAACACGCTAAAAGTAACTCGAGTTACAGAACACCATCAAACATAGAGTGATGTAAGGACCAAGTTTTATTATCCTTTATTGACACCGAATACCGATTGCGTTGTATTTATATATCAAAAATGTAGTTAAGTACTGTAAATTATGTTGAAACATTTACGAGTGCGAGTATGTGCAGTCATTCACAACAAAAAAATATAATATGTGCTGTGCGATATACGTAATGTACGTATCGCTAAAAATATATAATAAAAATATTTTAATAGCTTACATATTTCAATTATAATCATTTCTTAGTGTAGTTTAACAATGATTGCTAGAGAACCAACGCTTTCATTGTAAAAGTCGTGACTTAGCTTTAATAAGTATTAAAGTTAATGAATATAAAATTTAGTGTGTAAGTACATATGCTTTCAACATATTATTTAATAAGTATGTGTAATTTTAATAGATTTATATATACAGTGCAAACCTATTAAATTCAAATTCTACACTGGAATTTATTTGTCTGATTTGTACATATATCCATATAATATGCAAATAACTCTTTTTGGTTTAAATTAGTAGGAATTTATAACCTTCACGATTAATAAAATTTAAAGAATACATGAAATTGCAGGTGCTAATTTATAATCTTATATATAGTCAACGATTTCATAAGTAGACTTAATGTAGATGAGTTAGCTGTTACAATTTTTCGGGGATATTGCTAAACAGTTGGAGGTCTATGCAGATATAAAGTAAATATTTGAACTTTCGATTTTTACACCTATCCTTTAATTGTATCGATAAAGCAACGCAGTATTGCGTTACATAATAAACGTATATTTTAATTAAGCCTGAGAATTTACAATTAGTATAATTGAATGTCACAGATTTTACCCGAATAGAGATTTTTTTTATAGAATATTCAAATTTGTAGTTCATGACTTATTATTTAGGATTGTTTATCAATCCCAAAATATACTATAGTTTTAATTATTTAATAATTTCATTAGATAATAAAAAAAAAAAAAAAACTATCTGAATCTCAACTACAGGAAATGCTTATATCCTGAAGAATTTGACTACGTCTATTTTCACTCTGTAAGAGAGAAGATGCAATTACGTTAGCAATACTTTACTTTAGTATTATTATTCTAGTAAAAATAACGAAGCAAATGACCACATAAAACTCAGTTATTGATTTCGCCACAGCGCCAGACACTTTAATGCATAAATTTACCATTTGTAACAATTTTGCAAACAGTTGCGCTTGCATAAAGTGGTAGTTTTAAATCTTCGCGATACGCTCCAGTTACCCGTAAAAATATATCTATCTGCATGCTTTTGCATTCAGTATCATTTGCTGTTACAAGCAAGTAGAAATACATTAAAGTGCAAAGAACTTTAATGATAACTAGCGGTGTAGTTAGTTTGAAATATCTATTATAATCTATTATAAAGCTAATTTTTATTTAACACCTAATATATCTCTTTCACTAATATACCTTGGGATATAAATTTAGTAGTTATATATTCAGCTAGAACCTTAATTTTTGTTTATTTTGCCTAATAAAACACTTCGCAATAAATCTAAAAAAAAAAAGAAAATAATTAAGGAACATTAAAATAATATAATTGTTGTATCAAGTAATACTTAACTATTAATTTGTAGTTGTTATAAACATGATACAAACATGCTTATGATTTCACCACTGTATAATTTATTACAGATTTTATTTTTAGACAAACTGAGAAAGAAACAAAACGAGAAAAAATACATCTTTCCATTTATCAACGTTTAACAACCGTTAAATCAGATATTTAGTCACTTTTTTTTAACAAATTCCAATGAATATGTTTGCGAATATGCACGGCTTTATAAACATTCTTGAACCGTTCACATAATACACAAATTTCCACATTGTTTATATTTTTGGTACACAAATAGCTTATATTTATACAAAAGAAGTTATGTAACCACAATTTCGTTAATGTATCAAGTAAAAAAAAACATACTTTTATCAATAATTTTGTGAAATATTAGAAAGCCATTTTCTTTTTAACGCGAAATCTTTCGAAACAATCTAGCTTTTGTATCCGATTCTAACAATTTCCTTTTTCTTACCCAACGGGGAGCAAGAAACTTCATTTTTTGGTAACCGTCGATAATTTTGTAAATTTAAATATGGGTATAACCTTGTAATATTCATTCTAAATTCACATTCATTTGGAGTAAACTTATAATTGGGAAATTAGGTAACGATACTAAAATACTTTTGGCATTTCGTTTATTTTTTAGTGAAACCTTTCCTATAATCTGGTTTATGCAAGGAAAAAAATGAAAAGGTTGGTATTCCGCGCAAGAATGTTAATTAGACTAACCGGCTTCGTTTCATAATATTGTATACTATAATATAACGGTCAAGGTTGCGTCTTTGTCGGAGTACGTTAAGCGCTCACGTTTAGACGTGTATTTCACTGCAAACCTTGACCCCTGTATATTTTCCGGGAACTGCATACAAGCAGAATGCTATACATTTACTGCATATTTATATTTGCTATATTGTTTGTAACTTGGTGCCACACGCAAGCAATTGAGTATATGCTTAATGTAAGGGAAAGTATATAAAAATTAACGCAAATAAAATCACCTGCACTATTAACTCTTTTCCGATACTCAAACTACGTGAGAAATATTGAGGAATATATACGTATTTTAAGTTAAGGGCCTCGTTAAACAGATCCGAGAGGTTCTTGTAAGCTAAAGGATATAATACGAGTGTATTATGCAATAAGTTAAAAAAATGCTTTTCTGCGAATCACTGTAATAAATATGAGCCAATTTTTATATTAAAAATTTTACCTCGTATAGAATTTGAACCCGATATCTTCCTTTACCGGGCGGACGCTCTGCCAGTTGAGTTAACAATGTGTTACAGTGATTAGCAGAAAAGTATTTATTTAATCATTTCACTCTGTAAAAAGTGCACTAATTGTATGCAATAAGTTATTTAGAAATGTTACGTCTTGATTTGAGTTTAAAACTTAACTTAACTTAAAAAAGTACCTGAAAATACGGTTATTCAAATTTCTCCATTACTGCATTTAATTTAAAATAAGGAATAATCACCTAATGTTGAATTTAAGATATCAATGCGTTTGTGTTTCTGTTTCTCATTTACAAGATTTCCATCGACATTTTTTTTCAAATTTAAGCCATATAATAGTTTCTGAGAGCTTCTTCACTGAATCAGAAGTAGGTCCTAAAACCGTGAAAAAATTTATCCTTCACACGAAATAGTGCATTAAAATTGATTCAAATACCGAGCTCATCAAATCAATGCAAAAGAATTTATTAAATGACGGAGTTTATTGGATAATAAACTATTCATTGTATTAATGAAACCAAACTCATTGAAAATGACATGATATGGCTTGATTGCCCTAATGAAAATATATATTTTTGTTGTAAAGAACACCAGTTCTGTTTCATTCAAAAACGGAATTCGGAACGAAGACTCTAATAATGCATTTCATTATATTCTCATAGGAAATCAAACAATTGATGTTTAAAAAATGCAAATTTAAAGTTTTCAATATTGCATTGGCATTAATTGCACCGTTCCTATAATTTCCTGTAACGCTTTGTAGCGTGCTTCCTCGAATTACCTATGAAGATTAGTAAATTAAATTTTTTACTATCGTATTTTCTCCCTATAGCGTTTATGCTTGCCATAAGAGGTAGGTCTATAATTATTGCGTATACGTAATGCGTAATGACTTTAAAAACGTTTTGCAGTGATTTTTTTATTATTTCAAGAACACTGAAGGTATCTAATCTAAGTCATATTTTATGCGTTGATTATTTGAAGTCTTTAAGAAATTACATATAATTATGAATGTTAGCAATAAAAACATTCCATTATTGTATTAATTCCGCTTTATATCTAATCAGATTTTCGCCATTTTCTTCGCCATATTGGCCCTAGTCAGAAGTCAATATTACGGCTTCAACGATTTTCCAAAGAACGCCTTCTCTGGTGGATTAGATGTATCGTTCCAAAGTACGAGAGATCCAAGACAGAACAGAGGGCCAGTACTATTTCCGCAAGCGCCACCAGACAACGGAGAGACCAGCGGTGTAGTTGTGGGCGCCAGTGGATACGGTTTCGTCCCACCAAGAGCAAGTAAGTCGCAAGCTGTCATTAAAATGCAATCAAACGCCTTGGCAGTTCTCTTATGTACAATTGCTATACGCTTCGGATACGCAAAAACCGTACGCCTCCGCTGTAATCGGATAATGTTTGTAAAATCGTAAATCGCGTGTTCGGTGACTTGTGGAGTGGAAATCGGGCCGAGGAAAGTATTAACAATTAGATAATCACAATCGGTGACATTACGCAAAATTAGTAGTGCGTGTAATGTCTGTTTATACAAATTGCACAAGGAGGTGCGCTTGTAGTTCGACGTTTAATGTTGACCAAGTGGGAAACCTGCAATGCCTATAACTGGAGAGATCATAATATTTGTAATGATGTAATTTATAATTAGCGAAAATTTAGTTTCTGAGTTATTCTAAAGTTAAAAGCCAACGAATATTTTACTTTTGATATAGCAATAGTAGCTGAAAGAATCTATAGAAAACCGCTGTTGTATTTATGTATGTATCATTATTGATACATTGATCCAATTAAACATTATCTTTCCTGCATATTGCACTTGAGGATACTTATTTCATATATGTTCCATGATATTTACATACTTTTGTTTTTCCAAAAATTTACTGTTTCAGTAATAGAAAAAAACTTATGGCACAACATTGTCATCGTTGAAGAATTTAGTTCTCCAAAGATGTTCCTTTCTGTTTGGAAAATAAGTAACAGTAGAAAGGGGCGCATTGTGGATGCCTCGAATCGAAGCCTACATTATAAATTACGTTTAGTACAGGACACTTTTATACATTAGGATATTGTGTTTTTAAAACAGAATACCACTTCTTTCTCTTCTTCTTTTATTAATCTAATTTCCCAAGCTGCTTCCGGATCTCAGAAGATGCTATAAATAAAGCACTATGCTTGGAAACAGATACATTTAGTTATTGAAGAAAAAAAAAATCAATAGGTATAAACCTGTATGTTATCTTATTAACTAATTCGATTATCACTATAAAAAGTTTACACAGTTTTGTTAATTTAAGGCCCTTACTAGCTAAGAGCTCCTTCATTCCTACAGAAGCCCAATGTTTCTTTTTTTCGGATGGGAAACATTCGTCTTCTTCTTCTTCTTCTTCTTCTTCTTTAATGACACCGTGATCTATATCGAAGATCCACTCAGCCATCCACCATTACATACTGGAGATTGAGCCAAATAGCTCGTCTGGAACAAATCCATATCTCCAATATTTGAAAACTAAATAAAACTAAAACTCTATGCACTACAAAAGCTATGCAAAGCAGAAGCGTGTATACGGGGTAGAGGAAAAACTCTTCTCGCTCCGGGGTCGGCGGAGCATTACACACACAGGAATAGATGGGAAACATGCATAATGCACTTACAGACAAGAGAGCCCAGTGTGTGGGACTTTCATCCATAAAAAAACTACCTCTCCGGTCCTGGATCCACCTCAGAATCGTTTAATACATGACTTCGAAGTGGTGTCCCGTATAATTGTCTTCTCCATCTTATTTAGATTTCAAGTTTTTATATATCTTTTTTTTTCACTATACAACTTCTATACTTCTTTTAGTTACCATTATATCTTCTGGTACAAAAGGTCTTATCTCCTCTTCGAAAGCCCCCTTCTTTACGTTCCAACGCACATATTTAAAAACTGTGTGCTGTACACTATGCATATCAGACTCCTCATACGGGGGTATGCAGCATTATCTACTTTCCCCGTTTTAAATATATGCTCGTAGAAGTAACCATCCCTGACAAAAATTGTGTGAGATATAGATGAGTATCTATGTTTCCTATCTATCCACGTCGAAATGTTTTTAATTAATCTATGTGTCGATCTTCGAGGGATATGTATATCCCAACGCCTCTGCTAAAGCAATTTCAGGTCTCTTGCCTTTTCTGCGTTTCTACCATAAACATATTTTTTCTCTTTAGCCATCAAGTTTGTAGGTGTTACTCCAGCTAATCCCAGTACAGTTGCCTCTGGAACAGTACTTGCTTTTTCCTACACTTTTTTTATTCCGTTATTTAGTGCTTCCGCCCAAATCTCACTTCCGTAGAGACGAATGCAATTGGTTACAGACATAAGCAGGCTACGTTTACTTGAAGATGGTCCGCTGATATTTGTCATCAATCTGCTTAATGAATCTTCTAATGCTCATTAGATTATCTAGATGAATTCCGAAGTATTTAAGTACTTTTAAAGTAGCAATCGTTTCAGTACCTCCTGTCATGCCGATATCTAAAGGAATTCTACGTGTAGTCATTAGTACAATTTCTGTTTTGTGAACTGCTAGTTTCACGGCATGAACCTCCATCGAACTCGTTAACTCGTCTCATTAACTTTTCTCAATACATCTGTAATGTCTTTTGCAATAATTACTACTGCAATTTCATCAGCACATTCTATCAAATTTGTGCCGTCCGGCATTTGCATACGATGTACAACACCATAAGCTTCATTCCACAGATCGGGTCCTCAATATGATCATTGAGGCACCCCAACCGTAATGAATCGCGGTCCATCCGACGTTTCATACTTAAGCTCTCGATCTCGAAAGTAACCCCTTAGCATTCTCAAAAGGTAAAATAGGATTCTAAACTTATTTTCAAGAGCGTTCAGAATTACACGCTACCTCGCAACTGTTGGACGCATTTTTTCACTTCTAAGCTGAGCAATGTGACTAAAGAACTAAAAACCCAAATAAATTTGTGCTATATCAAGGTAATAACTTGGGAAGAGTTTCTGTCACCTAAAAGTGCTAAAGAGGTTGATGTAAGAAATCCATTAATCCACACTATCTTATTTTAATCTCTGTATATATTGGACTAAGCAGTTTCAAATTTTGTTAAAATAATATCTCTCATTTGAGCTCATAACATTGGGAACTTTCTATGATAATTTTAGTTAATTAAAAAATAAATAATGAAATATTCTTCGGACACCTGGAAAGGTGGTTATCCTTCAGAATACAACCACCAAATTTTCGTCAAATATGCGTCTGTACTCTATGTTTAATGCCCGCACATATGATTCAATTAGCTTTGGTACAACAGTTTGGGCAAAAGCTGTTATTTTTTTTCAGTTCTTTTCTATTTGGTTCACTGATTTTGGGCAAATAATTTTGGTAGGCGTTAATTTTAACTAGACCAATTCAGTTTTGCCTCTTGTTTTGTAATATCCAAACAGTCCTTCATTTTTCTCGATATAAATCCACTATTAATTACTAGGATGCAATGTGCAAATGACTACACTTCTTATTTTTATTTATCAATCACCTGTTCGTCAAGTGCATCTGTAATCAGACTACTCTCTCTTATACAACCACTTAAGCGCAATTTGGTTTCATGTATTAGAATTGCACGCAAATTGTTACACTTTTTTAGTCGCGGCCTCTTCCTCTATATCAGCTGCGAAATTGTCCGATGGGGTGCAGCTAATAGTCCGCAGCCCTTTTTCGTAATTGAATTAATGAACTGAGCGCAATTCTAATTAATTAATAGTAAAAATAAAATAATATAACTTTCTATTAGTAATTATATGTGCATTGAGTAATTAACCGAAAAAAAATTGATTGAAAAAGTACTCTTTTTCTAGCCAGAAAAAAGTACTTTTGTAAAGCTGATCAAGCAAAACTTCTTTTCCATCTATACATAATTACATTATCATGGCACAGTAGCGCTATCAAAATTTACTTTCTAATTAGTCAGACAATTTTTATAAAACAATTTCTTTCTTTATAAACAGTATAATATCACTATAAGTTTCACCGCTTCGTAACTTTTTCGCAATCCATGTTCTTGTAATGTTTGTAGTTACTATAACAACGACTTTTGCTTTTGTTTCTTAATGAACTTTCTGCTGTTTCGGTATAATACGGGATTATGGAAGCATGAAAAGATCCTCGCGCAATTATTACATTACGAACAGAAATTATAAAATTAAGGTCGTACGTATCACAACGCTGAAAACTTAATTGCCATATGTAGCAGGTAAAATAAGGAAGTTGCATCTCAGACTCAATTATGCAGCATGCGGAGCATTTTTCATATTTCCGCTTGTGGTATCTCCATATAGGCGGTGCGTTTGAATAGAATCACGCATAGTTTAATAAATGGGTTAGAGGTATTGTTCGGAGGCGGTCATTTGAGCCAAGATACGGACTCGGTTGATAAAGACGGATTCCAAGTTCAAAGCATGATTTAATTTGCTCAAAGTTTTCAGGGGGTGGAAGGAGGGAGCGACTGGGCTGATTAAGTACCGCACTAAACAAAGGCGCATCTACGATAGGGCCGTCGAGGGAAACCTGTTTGCGTGGTAATGGAATTGCCGGCTCTAAATTATTGTTAATAGACAATACGAAGTATCGCTTACTGCTGAGCGGTAACTCAATTTTTACGTCAATTAAAGTCACTAATTCGATTGGGCAAATTGACAAATAATCGAGTTTGACTAAGTTGCTCTGCTTTGTCGATTGCCATGTTTGCTGCTAGAAGCTGTTACGTCAAAATTCGTACTCCCTCTCTAATGCATATTTATATACTCAAATTTGCCACGCCATACATTATTTATTTCCACAATCCTGTGCAAACTTCTTGGTCAGATACTAGAAACGAAATCGAAACTTGATACCACAGTCACGTGCCCCTTATTAGTTAATTATTGGAACAAAGAGATTTGAAAATGCCTCAGCACCGGAGCGTGAAAACTCCGTATCGACTGGAGCTGGTCACGGTTTAGTAAATCGGTGAAAGATATGCATCTGTCAGCTTCCATGTTAATCGTTATCATGCCTCTCACCTCATTAAACGGCATATCTACAAAACAACTGTACCGTTCTCGTGGGTCTATTGAAGTTGTAATACTGCTTTAAATACATGCATTCGAACACAACACAAGATAAACTTACACAAATATGTGTAAATGGGTCACCATCCATTTCCTTAATTCAGTGCAACTAATGAAACAAGTTTCCTTTGGAGTTTCTTTGGAGTAATCTTAGTATATCTTTAGCCACCTACAATACCCTGCACGATTATGGGTTATTATGTATTTCTCGTTTATTTGTTATGATAGAATAAGTTGAACGTATCGACAATATCTATAAATAAACTGGCTCTTATGGTGTTTGCCATAAAAGTGGATTTAAGAAGCATTAGTCTTTATGCATTCTTTTTATTTTTCTTCAAAACATCTAGAAAGGTTTCTACTTCAGATGGGAGATTAGATTAGATTTAACTATTAACTTTTGTTGCTTTATTAGTATAAAAATTCAAATTACATTTTCTGCAGTCATATCATGTAAAACTTCCAATTGCGTATGTTTAATTTTTAGCCCACTTTACAGCTAATACAAAGTTTGATCAAAAAATTAACGAGCTGTTCTGTTGGTGATGATATTTTTAGACATGTTAAAAAAGGAGAATCCGGTTATCATGATTGACCTAAGCAAGGTTCAAATCCATCGCATTCGGTAATAGTTGATACCCTAAGCAAGTTTTAAGAAACTCAATCATCACAGGCACTGAGTAGAGTGTTACATTTGGCGCTTCTTTTATATCAAAATAGAACAAACGTTCGTTGGAAATGACTGACTGGGTAACCATATCAAAAACAGATGATACCATTGAAAAAGTCAAGAAAAGAATGGTGACTGATGATGTTGGCTTAATATTTAATTCATGGCAAGTTACTTTTGATGTTTTAGCATAAAACGAGTAGCAACAAAGTGGAATGAACATTATTACCTAAGAAGTGTTGTATGAAGTCAGCAACGATCTAGAACTACTCAAACGAGTCATAACTGGTGATGAAATTCGGGTGGGTATGGCATCAACACTAAGACCCAATTGTTCAAATGAAAGCTTTCTAAGGATCCTTAACCAAAACAAAATGTTTCTCGAGTTCCCTGAAGATTTTGTGTTGTTGTTCATGTTTTTACGGTCAATAAGGAGTACTGCCTAGAAGTTTGACGCAGTCCACGATAACGTATTGTTTGGGCATTGTCAATAATGACTTCCCTTCTGTCGAAGGATTTTGTCACCTCTTCCAATAAGTTAATCACTGCTGTTGTGGTCGACATGGAATTCCTGTGTCCATGCTTATGCTTGCATACAGCATTGTGTTTGATTCAGGACGACAGTGCTCTGTTCTTTAAAATTACTTCGAAAACTTTCCTAAGCCTTGGTAATATTGCTATAGGGCGGTAATTTCCCCTGGCCTCAGTTTCTCTTTTTTTTTATGAGTTTAAACGACTTTTGCAATTTTGCTTAGGGAACACACCGTCACACATGCAGCGATTAAATGCGCCAAGATCTCCGATATTTCATCCACCAATTCATTTAGTATATTTGTCGAGAGGTCTTAAATATCTTCTTTCTTATCTTATTATTGTTTTGATTCCACCGGGTTCGACTCGTTGAAAATAAGCACTGCACAATAGGCCAGGCATCTGCTGTGAAGCACATCTTACAGTTTTACCGTAATTTTTTAGCGTAACAACAATTCGTATACTTTCTGTTTTTAACGCTGAAAAACAATCATAAACGATCGGAATTCTGTCAACATTGAGGAAACAAAAATAGAATATTTGAAGGAGGAAACGCAAAAGCTTAGTTCCAGAAGTGATTCAAAGATTGAAATAAGCATTTGCTGTATTAAAGATATGATATTTTATTGGTGAACACTTCATTTTTGACACCTGTATGTATACACCTTTGTTTGACGTCCATTGACTTATTCAGTTTGCATATTCTAATGATATAGGATTTAATTCCAAACTACCTAGATTTACATTAAGATTACAGCAGTTCTGTTCGTTCCAACCATTAACGATCATAAACAACTTTATGAGCGCTATTCTTTCACAGTATTCATGTAATCTATATTTTTCATCACAAAAGCCAGCATATTATTAATGTTGAAAAGTAATAGTTTAATTATATATGGAACCTTCTCCCGTCTCTCTATTGTTACAAATTTTGCCTGGAGTGCTATTATATATAATTATTTTATTTAGCATTATGTACGAAAAGAAAGAGAATAATTTAACATTGAAAGTAATTTATTGTCATTTTCGTTTTTCCAAAGTAAATGTATAAAGCAACACAATGTCAACGAATTCACGTTTAACATGGACTTTCTCGATACGCGCAATTTTAGAGAGCAAGGACACCGCTTTAAAAGACCATGAATCACGCTCGAATTTCGTCTATATCGCACCGGACTTGGCGTACATACATATACATGTGTACAAAATAAGGAAAAAGGAACTGCCAACCCATTATGTTCAATACAGTTTATGTAACCTAAAGGTAACGCTGAAATTTTATTATTCATGCATTTGTTTGTTACAGGATCCTATTACTAAAGCGTGCCCTCCACAACCACCAGGATATTCGATTCGTTGAAAACAATTATCCATTCTATTTTTACAAAACTACACAGGTGCTCTTTGAAACGACTAATCGAATGTAATTATATCTAATTAATTTGTGAAACTCAATTTGCAGTATTCGAATTTCTTTCTCAATCCGGTGCTTACATGTACTGTATATGTATGTGTGTTTGTTTAGTTAATGTATGTACGTACATATTGTAAACTCCATGCGAGTGTGTGTATATACTCTTGTAAATAGGATATTTATTTCACAAGTTCTCTTTTTCTGAAACACCAATTTTGTTAAAACAGTACAACTGCCATTTATGGCTGACCGCAGCCGTAGTTCAATAGCTATTTATATAAGTAATTATTGATGTAAGTATACTCATGTTGAATTAATTGTAAGTTTATTTATTAAAATGAAACTATTTAAATATACGTATTTATAAAGTATTCTTTTGTGTCTTGATTATACCTCCTTGGTTATCTATTTAGTTAAGAGGTAATTTAATGTTATTCATTGAAAAAAAAATGTTTTGTAACAGATAAACTCGTTCAAATTTGTTTTCAATTTTCGGAATGTTAGAGAGAAAAAACTAAATTTATTTATTTAATTTTAAAATTTATCTTTAAAAAACATATTTTATGTTGATATTGTGGTTATTATAAGGTGTCCTTTAAAATGACTCCAGCAAAATCTATGTACGATCCACAACATTAGCTTTATTGGCAAATAAAACTACAAAACACAAATATAGTAAAATAATTCTTAAAATGCACACTTAAATTTCAATTCTCCCACCTAAATTGCAATTTTTTGTGGCATTCTACACGAGTTTCTTTCTATTCTAAGTCTTTTCTACAAGATAGAAAGCAATATGTGAGTATTAATTACAGAACTCAGAATAATAATAATAATAATAATAATAATAATGTTTATTGTCTTTAGTCGTAAACAACGTAGACATTGTCAATATTATGAATACAATAAAATCAGAAATACAAAAGTAAATATTAAAAAAACAAAATAGAAAACAAAAGACAACAATAAAAGCAGAACCATTACCCGTCATGTCAAGTACTCATCAACACTATAAAATGAATGCTCATGAATATAGGCTTTCAATAGCTGTTTAAACGAATTAAAAGTACTAACTATCTTTATATGTCTTGGCAGCGCATTGAAGTAAACAGCACACCTGTAGTATGGGCCCCGCTCAAACAAAGTTGTTCTGTGAATCGGCACACTGACATGACTATGAGAACGAGTTCTCATGTTGCTATACACATCGGCGTTTTTAATAAAGTAATTTTCGTTGCGCTTATAAAATATTAATAATTCATATAAATAGAGTGACCACAAGGGCAAAATCTTCAACTGCTTGAATATAGGACGACATGAGGTCATGGAGGACGCAGATACCATACACCGCAAAATCTTTTTTTGATATATAAAAAGCTTACTCGCACAACTAGCCGAACCCCAAAAAATGAGACCATATCGCAGTCGAGACTCCACGTACGAAAAATAAAACATTCGCAAAGTGCCAACATCCACAGTGCTTCTCAAATTCCTAACTCCATAATACGCTGAGCACAGTTTACTTAAAAGTGAGGTACAATGTTGCTCAAATTTGAGAACACAATCCACAGTCAATCCCAGAAACCCAACACTACCGCCAGTGGAAATTGACTTGCCATCATGCTTGATGTAGCAACTACTACTTATACTGGAGCTAGCACGAAACTGTATCATGCTCGTTTTTGTCGCATTGAGCACTAGCCCGTTTTCGCAACACCACGCACACATATTCGATAAGACCTCATTTGCGCGAACAGACGCTAAATGTACAGTCGAATCAGCAACAACGCAACTTGTATCATCAGCATACTGTGACAATGAACATGATGGTAAAGATAAGCACAAGTCATTTACATATAAAATAAACAGAGTAGGGCCAAGTACAGAGCCCTGCGGGACACCACAGACAATGTTTATAGCCGGAGAAAGATGTTGTTTTTTCAAATTATCAACACAAACTTGAATTTGTATGTGTGATTGACGATTAGTAAGATATGACTTGAATAAATCATACGCAACGCCACGCACTCCATAATCCCACATCTTTGATAACAAAATTCTGTAATCTACCGTGTCGAATGCTTTTGACAAATCAAAAAACATGCCGACTACAGTATTGCCCGCGTCTACCTCCCCGTATACACGATCTAAACAGCGATATATCGCATCGCATGTTGACTTACCCTGTATGAAGCCAAATTGAGTATTAGAAATTATATTTTTCTTTACAAGATAATCAACCAACCGTATAATACAATAAGATGTCATAACTCTTATTTAAGTTGTAATATTGAAGTGCCTCAAGGTTCGATATTAGGTCCAGTACATTTTTCATTTTTTATGAATGACCTATCCCGACAGTTTTGTGACACGTTGACTACATTATATACAGATGATATTACTTTAATGGCTGCAGGTAAGGATAATGTTGAGTTGACACATGTGTGTAGTAACACTATGTTAGAATCTGTTACCACATGGCTGAATAAAAACAAATTACTTGTAAATGAAAATAAGAGTACCTACAGAAGATTTTACTTTCATCAATACTTCTCCACTCCGGAATTTTATTTAAAATTAAACATAAATAAAAATAATTTAGCTTCATCTGATACCAGCAAATTGCTGGCCGTATGACTTGACGAGTTATTGAGCTGGAAAGTTTACAATAAACTTCGAACATCAATTAAAGAACTCCATCCTCCGATTCTTAAACGGCAGTTACGTCAACTTTTAAATAACAAAGGGTTTTACTCATTACAAGATTATTTAAATTATAGTTTCAACTAATCAATAATTTTTTATATTAAGTTATAGCTTAAATTAGTTGCTTGCATAGTTTGCATATTTTCTTTAACTTTCTTTTCCTTTTTGCATCTTGTTGAATTATTTCTATGCTTACTATGTATGGCTGCAGAAATAAAATGTTTGCTTCCATAATAAAAACATTATGCAACACATATATCATATAGACAGATGGGATTCATAATATAAATGGATACGGCTCTGCATTCTACACTGCAAAAAATTACAGTAATTTTACTATAGTAAATCGGAAATATTACATGAAATAACGTTGTGAATTTACTACGATAAATCATGTAAACCTTATTTTACCTGTTTTTTCCAAGATATTTGAGATGGAAAGAGAAGTTTCGGTAAAATTTACAGTTATTTCATGTACTTTTAAGATGTAATAAAAATTAAAAGAAAAAATACCGTAAAAAACATGTAATATTTTGCGATTGCTACTAAAATTTACTGGAATATTTGGGTAAAATTACCTTCAAATGCACAAACTTCATACGCCGCAATGTGATTGGTTATTGGGTTATTTGCCTGTGCGCGTAGGTACTTCTAGTCAGTTATGGTGACGCACAAACAATCGCAAGTTGGGGTGATTGTTCCTGTTTGTGTGCTGCCTCAAGCATTGCAAAAGAATTAGGTAAGATGCTTTTATAAAAATACTCATTTTAATATATTTTCACATGTGGTTAATACAGCAATTCTTTTTTGCTTTAAATATTTCACCGATTTTACTTATTGTTAATACTTTGGAGGGTATTCTGATTCATGATGGAACATACGCCAATATTAAACATAACCTAATGTTTTCATAAATTATTTATTGCTCCATGAATATAAACACAAATTGATTAAAAATTTCACTATTATTCACGATTCACTGTTACAGCTTATTTACTTAAAACAAAACCTTTAATACATTACTTTTGTAAAGAAATAATGCATTTATATTTACAGTAATTGCATCTCAGGATCTTGCTCCCGGTGTAGAGAACTTTGAAAACCTATGATGCAATTTGTATTCGTTTTTGTATAATGTAGAAGAGACTTTTTAAAGATAACTTGGCTGTAATAATTCAGTAGTCGTTTTTAATGATTATTCATCAATTGGGTGTTACGATAAGTAAAAATTATATTTATCTTTTCCTTCTTGTAGTGGAATATTTATTCGTGCACAAGCTGTAGGTACCTATTTACATTAATTTCATTTGATCTATTTACTGATATATACATATAATAATATAATGGAAGTAACATTTGTTTCTCTTTTTTTGTTTCAGAGCAAAATTCAATGAATTTGATAGCATTTGGTTCGGAAATAGCCATTAAATGTCAGATAAAGGAAATTTATATTTTTTATTCTACTGAAGATTAATAATATATGTATTTGCTTATTCTTATAGCGTTTTCGACTTACTGCACTTTTATCCACTGATTATATTTCCATCTTATTTTAATACATAATATTAGTAAGAGAGATAGATATACTCCACGCGTAAAGTGCAATAAGTCGAAAACACTATTAGTTTTATTCCTATAACTCAACAACATTGACGTTTTGCAAGTTCTGAAGCTGCAACAAAATTGTCTAATAACTAAGAATTTTATTGTTTTAGTACTTATTATGTTTTATAATCATATAGTAATGATACTTTGCCTTTAATTAAATTACTATTTATACTAGCCTGTGATATCCATATGTGTATTTGATAACATTACGGAATATTAATGGTGATGTCTAAGTAAAATTATACAATTTATATTCCTCAATGTTACCAAATTTATATTGGAATCATGGGCACTCTCAACAGGAATTTAATTCGAGTTACAGTATGCTGTAAAAAGTAATAAGGTTGTAATCAGAATCACACATGCAAGGGAATTTTCTGTGCAATGTATATTTACACCTGTAATATTCACCTTCTTAGTATTTTTACCTGCCTTCGTTATAAAATTACATGCCAAAATTAACTTGACTGTTCGGTAAATATACAATTTATATAAATATTACATATGAATTTTACAGAACAACTGAAAAATACATCAGTATATGAAATTTACTGGTAGATAGCAATTTTACTGGATGAAGTAAATTTACCTGTAATATCGTAGGCAACTTTGTTACCAACGATTTTACATGTAATTTTACTAGAAATTTTTTTACAGTGTATGTTGACCAGGAGAACCTCCATATCAAGTAAAAAATTGGATTCTGAAACCAGCATTTATGTGGTTGAAGTTATGGCGATTATAGAGGTACTGAAAATCGGCTTGACCATCAACTAATAAACACCTGGTTATCATGGCAGACTCTATGGGTGCCCTAAAGGTGTAACAACAAAAACGCCCTACCAGTGCATCCAATTGGTATCTTAATTGTACCTTGTCTAGGTACTATCGTACTACTATAAGCAGATTAAAACTTGGACACGGTAGATTTCCATCCCGTCTGCACAGAATAAATATGATCGATTTCTCCACAGTTGCATGTGGTGATGATGAAGCAAATTTAAATCACTTCATATTGCCGTGCAACAAACACGCAAATTTTTTTTTACATTCACAACAATAGTTATAAGATTTCTTTATTTGGATAGGTTTGCCAACAAGTTTAATTACATTACCCTGTTTAAATAGGAAAAGAATCGATGACAAACTAGGGAATCTTATTAAAAAATGAAAATAGTAAGTTAGTTTGTCCGACTAGAGTACCCCTTCCTAAACATCTCCTTATATGTAAGAGATGATCTAGTTTGCTTCCTTCATGTTTATGAATCAACCAAGAATGTTGTAGTGTCACATCAGTACAATATAATACGGGTGTAGGCTCTTTTCCCTATTCTGTGCAAACCAATGTTTTGGTCACAACTTCCTCCTCCCATGTTTTGATTATAGTGAGTAATTAGTTTTGGCTGTTCTAACTGGATATGCGTACGCTTCCTTTTATAGAATCGTTTAATATTATTGTTGGAATACACACCCAAGGCTTTGGAAGCTGCAATTGCAATGCTATTGTCATTTCACTGACATACTGTAATGTTACTGTTGGAAGTGGTGCGGTATCTATAACTTCCACAATTAAGTTTTGAAAAGGTCCATTCATGGCGATGGACAGTTTCCTGCCAGTTCTTTTGATTCAATGAAGTTTTAAAACATGTAAAATTATCTCAAGAAAGTTATTATCAGAAGGCGAGTAAGAGCATCTACATATTTTAAAACGGCCAATGATCCAAAACCAATTTCTTTTAGTTTCTTATCAGCTTTGGCGGCTCCTTGGTATGGTTCAAACCACTGAGAATAACCGGATGAAGTACAACCAATCCACCGTTTACATCCCCACCTGATGGGCGTACCACGGATATTTTTTTGCAGTTATGGTGACCATAGTAAGCCACCATAACTTCATCAACACTATGTGTTTGGGAGAATGACATGACTACAACGACATCTATACAACAAGTGTATAGATGCCCAGCGTCCTCCGCAGGTCTATGCAGTATGAAGTTAGATTCTTCGTACTATGTGTTTGCGCAAAAAATGCTATATGAAGAAAAATGCTATTGAGGACATTCGTAATACAAGCAAAAATTAAGTTTTGTAAGACAAAAATGTTTTATATTGCTAGTGTCCTTCCCGCGTCATAAAGAAAGTTTTCTAACTTATTGCGAATGTGCTCATAAAAAACTTACTTCCATTCATACATGTCGACAAGCAGTAAAATCACTCAGATTATAACATAGTTCTTGAACAGTGTTGTTTCTAACTGTTTGTGTAATTAAAAACAAAAAGGAAATTGTAAAATATCCTTTTAAAAAGGACGGTAGCAATAAACGAATGAAGTAAATTGTGCAATTGTACAATACAGTAGTCTTGAATAAATAACGTTTTTTGATATTTAATTCTCAAGAAGCTCATGCCATAACTTTCACTGCGAACACAACTCTTTGTGTATCCTGTGGGATTAGCAACAGGTTAATCTATTCTTCTCAAATCATAAACACTAAGAAAGCATTAAGTTATCGTACCAGAATATAACAGAAGTTCCAAGAAAGAAGAACGAAATTTTATAGATAATATTTTTTCATCAATTTATACCAAATCATTAATTTTTTCATAAAATTCTATGCGAAATACTTTCAGTGCTTCATATATATTGAAATAGATTTACACAAGAATAATCTAGCTTAAAATATGTAATAGAAATGATATTTGCGACTACTTTTGCATAACACAGTTATTAAATTAGATTAAAGTTTGTGATTATACATAATAATACGTATCATGCAAAAATCGTTATAGATTAAACTCAAGTTGCAGCGAAATATTGTTGACTTCCCTGTTATTTTCTGTTATATCACTAATGTTCTCTTTTAAATTAAGTTGTTTGTTATTATAGAGTACCTATGTACCAAAGCCTTTATATCTTTTTATGTTACAGACAGTCTATGTTTCTAATTTCCCTGAAAATATTAAAATCTACTAATGGAAGAGAACCTAATTGGTGTGAGTTTAAGTTGCGGAACGGATAGAAAGCAATTTGGAATTCATTTATTGGTGTTTAGATAGTGTTATTATCTATATTGTACTGAGATATTGCTACAATCATACACGGTATATATTAAGAGCAATGTATTCAAATATCTAGGAATGAAAAATTCCTTGAAAATGCGTGTATATACGTGTGAATTTCACGATGAAAGTAACTGTTATTGAATGGTAAATTTATTGAAAGTAGTTTTCACATTGTATTTAATATTTTTAATAGAATACTGCAATAATGCGTACTATGAACTCTGACTGCGTGCTGGTGCACGAGAAAATAGTCAAAGCTGGAGTTTATTATTATTGATTCTATACTTAAAATTAGTATAATATCAATCTAATAATTTACATGTTTTTTTTTTTCTAGCGGCTCTTAGTTTAAAAAATCATATTGCGCTCTGGAAATACGTAAAATTTCTGGATATTGAGTTTGCAGTTCAATGTTATTTCTTTCTAATTATGTAATTATATATATATATATATATTAATTCTGTGATTTACTGTTATAATAACAGAATACGGGTTTTAATAATAAATAAATACTATTTGTATTTTAGGTAACGTTTCGGAATTTTTATTATTCCTTCATCAGACCTAAAAGGATATTTATCACAACCAAGGTAATTACAAGCACAATTAACATTTTACTTACACTTATAACTATTAAACTTTAAAATTTTGTCATATACATATGTCAATTTGATTGATTAATTTAAATTTATAACATAGGGTTACTAATTTTTTTTTTTTCATTATATAAATATTTTTTATAAACAATAGAAATTACCAAGACATTATACAATATATTTTATAGTTAATAAATTCGAGATCCAAAATAGGTATGTTTTCTAATCGTATTCTGTTATTATAACAGTAAATCACAGAATTAAAATAAACAGGACAAGCCAGTGTCGTGAGCGGCTTTACATCCACTAATCTTACCAATTATATATATATATATATACAGAAAAATGTATACAAAATGTCGTTATTGACAGACATATGTTTCGCTGTCACCTACAGCTCATCAGTGTCACTCGACGACATTTGTAATTTACGCTCAAAGCGTATATATGCTAATGCACCCTTGATAGTAATGTATGAGAGTTATACGATTTTAAACTCCTTATTTTAGCGAAGATATTTGCTAATTTGTCAATTTAGATTTACAAATATGTTCAGATCCGAACACAAATTTGAAAATATATTGACTGAAGCCGCTTTGAGCGTAAATTACAAATGTCGTCGAGTGACACTGATGAGCTGTAGGTGACAGCGAAACATATGTCTGTCAATAACGACATTTTGTATACATTTTTCTGAATTTCATCAATTAATATGGCGTTAAACGCTAATTTCGCGGCTTCAGTCAATATATTTTCAAATTTGTGTTCGGATCTGAACATATTTGTAAATCTAAATTGACAAATTAGCAAATATCTTCGCTAAAATAAGGAGTTTAAAATCGTATAACTCTCATACATTAATATATATATATATATATATATATATAATCTTAGTCCTCTTCTACCCTAAGGTGTGAGGAATATACTTGATCCACTTCATTTGTCTTCTCCATATACAAATTTCCTCCACTTCTTCCTGTTCGCCGCTAGCGCCGATGCTTGCTCCTTTCTCAGCCCTCTTTCTCTTAAAATTTTTTCAATATCCTGGTCCCACGTTGTCTGGGGACGTCCTCTGCCTCTCTTCTCTCGTCTCCTCGCTTCCCATATATTCTTCACAGGTCTGGCACCATCCAACCTTTTTAAGTGACCAAACCATCGCAGCTTGCATTTTTCTATGTGTTTTGTTGCAGACTCTACCTTTAGTCTGCATCGAATCGTGTCATTTCTTATTCGATCCATTCGCGTAATGCCTAGCACTTTCCGGAGATATTTCATTTCTACGGCCTGTATTCTACTTTCCATCCCTTTTGTTAAGACCCAACTTTCATACGCAAACGTGAGAGTGGGCAGAAATACAGATCTAAATACACTTAGTTTTGTTTTCCTTGAAACTTCTGTCTTGTTTATAAAATACCTTTTGAGACTGTGATATAATTTAGCCGTACTCTCAATTCTGGCATTTATTTCGGTGTCCTGCTTTGTTTTGTTGTCGATATATACTCCCAGATACTTGTAACTATTTACTTGTTCTAAAGGCTTGCCATTTATTTCGATATTTAGTACTCTATCAGATTTTCCGATGACCATTACTTTTGTTTTCGCCTCATTAATCTTTAATTTCTTTCCAGTAAGTTTTTCATTCCATACACCCAGGTTTCTTTTCAGCTCTTTTTCGCTCCTGGCAAATATGACAACGTCATCTGCAAATACACATTCCCCTAACCAGACTGCTTCCATATTTATATATCCTATAAAAAGTTTGGATGTTCTGCTCTTTCTTTTATAACATCGTCCATTACTACATTGAATAAGGTAGGGCTCAACACTCCTCCCTGGCGTACCTTCATTGACTGGAAAGTCTTCTGATTGCATATTGTCAGTTCTTATACAGTTTATGTTGTTTTTGTACATACTCATAATTGCTCGTATAAGTTTTAATTCTACTTTCCTATTCTTCAAACTCTTCTCTACTTCCTGTCTTGGTAATTTATCGAAGTTTCTAGGTCCAGGAAGGCCACATATGCTTCTAGGCTTGTATTCCTTAATTTTTCCGCCACCTGTCTAATAGTGAATATGTTATCGTGAATGCTTCTTCCCTTCCTTAGTCTCTCCTCAAGGATTCTTTCGTATATTTTAGATGGAATACTAAGCAGAGTGATACCACGATAATTATTGCAATCTCGTTTGTCTCCTTTTTTAAAAATAGGCACTATAATACCTTTTTTCCAATCTTCCGGCACCTCACCTCTATTCCAAGCCTTGTTGCATACCTGCGCTAGTAAACGGAATCCTTTTGGGCCCATTTTCTTCAGCATTTCTGCACTTATTCTGTCATGACCAGCTGCTTTCCCCTTTTTAAGTTTGTATGCAATTGATTTGATTTCCTCTGCATTCGTAATGTCTTGGTCCTGATCGGTGCACCGTATATTGCATTATGGTTCGTTAGTACTTTTGGTGTGTTTATTTTCTAACAGACTTTGAAAATAATTTTTCCAGCGATTGATTATGTCACTGTCACGCGTTAGTATCTGCCCATTTTCGTCTTTGATTTGTTTGATGGTTTCTGTTTTATCTTCAGTTCTTAGATTTTTCAGCGTTTTGTAAAATAACTTCTGATTTACATGGTAGTCAACTTCCATTTTCTTCCCAAAATCTTCCCAGGACTTTCTTTTCGCTTCTAGAACTAGTTGCTTTACTTTTCCTCTTTGGGTTTTGTAATCTTGATATGTATGGTCATTTTGATTGTTTAAGTATTTTTGCCACATTAGCTTTTTCACTCTGACCTCTTCCTTTATGTTTTTATTCCACCAAGCTGTCTGTTTTATATTTCTATTTACTAATTTTGTCCCACAAGTTGTTTTCGCTGCTTTTATTATGATTAATAATAAGTAATTATATACACATTCTAAATATATCCATTTTGATGTAATATTGACCTGACACAGACCAATTCTAGAAGAAATAAAATTTTGAATTCTTGTATGCGTGACAAACATTTAAATCATATCTTCAAGGAAAATCAAATTGCTAAATAATAACTGAGAAGTCATAAGACGAACTATTGTAATTACAGCGTCACTATCTTAGGCATCATAAAATGAAGGCCGTCACAAATATGCTATAAACCTTACTTATAATATAAGTATATGACTTTAACGTTATGTGATTTTGTAATGTCTATATGACGACGTAACACTATTTATTTTACGGTATTGTTTGTGACCTCTGCACACCAGTGCCTATCGATCAACTAGAGGAAAGTAGTAACTTTTTTTTTATATATTTCGATCTGTTTGATTTGGGGAAAGTTTATTATGCACTAAAGCAATACGTTTATATACGAACCACATACTGAACAATTAAAACTCATGGCCAAATGAACTGTTCCTTTTTTCCAAAGAGATCTTTCCTTGTATGAAAGCGTTAAGATCTACTAAGTACGTGTTTATATTCACGTACGCATTTTTATTCAATGTCAGATAAGAACGTAACCTTTTAAACACGGACTTCAACATTGCCTGAAATAGTTATTCCAATGTCTAGAGCCTTCCGGTGAAATAGAGCAAATCAAAAAGTAGTATAGACTCTACTACGTTTGTGGAACCTATAAATGTACATATGTGTATAAAATATAAACTGATGGTTATTTCAAATTACCGATGCATGTGTGCAGTGCCCGTGTATAGTCGTGCAAAATTTCCATTAATATATGCAGTTTATCGTTAAGGCGTATCGTATATGAAGACCTTTACTTAAGTATGTCATTTTCCAGTTCACTGAAGTTCAACATTGATCGACTTCGTGCGTTGCAGCCTTGAAGGGTCAACGTTATATTATTCTCCAGGGAGCTTCATCGAAACGGCAAAACCTTGTCAATCTTTGTTGTTAAGTATACAGGGTTTTCCACGGTAGCCGTTCGTTAGAAGTTTCCGAGGTTAGAAAAAACCTGGAACTCTGAATTTTTGGAATCCGGGGCTATTCAAGATTCTCTTTCATTTTAAAATATTTTCAGGGTCTTACCACTTCCGGTTATATCGGAAGTCGCCGTAAACTTTCTTATTTTAAATAGAACACCATGTATATTATTTCATTTTTAAATTCCTGAGAAAATTTTATGATGAGTTCTAATAGGTTTCCCTATACCTATTTTCAACTGCTACTTAGATATCTTGATTTTTTTGAAAATTTTGAAAGATGTAGCGTTATTTGCAGCACAGTATCTTTTGCCCATTTTCGACTGGTAATAAACACTTCTAGGGTAGATGGAAGCACAAGAATGACACTTTCGAAATCCACATTGACAATTGATTTGTCGCATACAGGGTGTCCAAAACTGCATGACCAATTACAAAATCGTCAAAGTTGAAAAAGTTCTTTTTTTCAAATGGAACACCCTGTATATTATTAGATCACCAGATGCAGAATTTAATTCTGCATCGATTCGTTATGACTTTCCCTATACCTATTTACCACGGGTTTCTTGTTATTCCATATTTTTTACTAAAATCTAATAAAACTACAAAATCGTATCCAGTAAGCATTGATTATAAGAGGAATTAGAACAAGTGACTTGACAGTTGTTGATTTTATGTCAAAGTAGTACAATTCTATTTTGCTAATTCTATGAAATACAGTTAATAATGGAGAATATTGAAGAATATTCGAATAATGATTTGAAATTTGTTTTATACGCTGAATGTGAACGAATTGTCAGACGCACATGTAGATTATTTAACGAGCGATATCCGGACTTACCAGCAATGACTCCTGGAAAATTTGGAAGAATTGAAGCTCGGTTTTTGGAAACTGGGAGTGTAAAGGCAACTCGTAATCACCGAAAGCCAGTAATAGATAATGAAGCTAACGAGGTGAATGTTTTGGCTTATTTTCAAGCTTATCCACGGAGTTCAATTCCAGCAGCAGCGCTGGAATTGGGCATATCAAGAACTTCAATTCATAGGATATTAAAAAAACACAAAATGCATTCTTTTTGTGAAATAACTGTACAAGTGAGGCAAGACGCGCCTTTTGCGAGTTCATGTGCACAAAACTGACAGAAGATCCAAGATTCCTTTAAAAAATCTTTCAAAATTTTCAAAAAAATCAAGATATCTAAGTAGCAGTTGAAAATAGGTGTAGGGAAACCTATTAGAACTCATAGAAATAATATACAGGGTGTTCCATTTAAAATAAGAAAGTTTATGGTGACTTCCGGTATAACTGGAAGTGGTAAGACCCTGAAAATATTTTAAAATGAAAGAGAATCTTGAGTAGCCGCGGATTACAAAAATTCAGAGTTCCAGGTTTTTTCTAACCTCGGAAACTTCTAACGAACGGGTACCGTGGAAAACCCTGTATATAACTAACTTTTGTACATAGTTTGGCTATATTGCATTTTAATGACAAAAACCTACGATATAGCAGGCGCCCAAATTGAATTTACTTACACACAGGCATAAGGGGTTTTGACTTATCTACATTTAACATGTCTTGAATTGTGAACTTTGTAGAAAAGAGCTGCGAACAAGGAATCTTACAGTAAGGAACGCATAGTTTATGTCATTATAACTTCTTATACATTATTTATTGTAAGCACTTTCCATGATTCGAATAGGAATGAACAGCACAACGTTTGCTTTCCAATAGTATAAAGGGCCATTCTTTCATTGAGAGCTTGAAAGCTTCGTGTACACGAACGATTATCGTAATTAAACTCCTTCGTAAAATAATGGCTGATTAACATGCGCCATTACGATGTTAACAGTGTAGGATTACTTGAAGAAAGCAAATAGTGCATTTCAAGTCATGAGCGATTGCCGTCACGAAGGTATGTCGTTTCAACGGCCGTGCATAAGAACAAAGTCACCCTTCGTATTTTTACTATAGCAAGTAAAAGTAATAAGCTCGCTACTGTAAATAATAATTCATGTGGAGTAACAACAGTTGTATTACATATTTTGACCTAATTGCATTTGATATTGCCGTACGTACATTCTTTCTGTTGTGAATAACTAGTTGCGCAGACAACTTTGTTTATTACAGAGCTAATTTTATTTTATTCGTTTATTGTGCCTACGCGTTGAATATTTCATGGTTTTTTTTTTGTGGATTTTATGATACCCCTTTACTTTGATTTACGACCTGTCTGAACAGGAAGTAAAGTAATATATATATATATAAATAAAAATTAAGGCTTTTACAATGATTGTATACGTATGTACTCCCTTATGTAATGCATTTAATTGAGCTTTTGGCACATATACATCGATGGAAATCCGTTTTAGCTGTTAGAAGGAGGAGGTTAGAAAGGATTCTTGCGACCAAAGAAATATTTTTGTAAGTTGGGGTTTAATCAGTGTAATGATTATCTAATACAAATAACAATTGGCATTGGAAAATCGCGTTTGCTTCAGTGACAGTATTCTTTTAATCTGTTTTATAAATGATAAGTTTCAAGTATAACAATACCTTTCTCCAAAAGAAGTAAGTGAAGTCTTTACTCTGATGCAATTAATGTTTTTTTAAACAAAAACTTGTACTATTTTAAACAACTATCTAGCAAGGTTATGAATTATGTAATAATGTAATAATTTTAATATTTAATCGTTCTTACATTTAGAAACCGTTCAGCATCCGCAAATACATATATTTAAATATCTAAATCTATGCGAAGTTTTATCCTGAAACAATTTGGAAATAATAATAGGTTTCGTAGTACTGAAATAATAACATGCTTTTGTGGCATTGGTTCTGCCATTAATTGTTCTCTATAATATGTGCTGGTTATCAGTTTAACTTGAATAAAGCTTGCCTTGAAAAGTCTTTCGAATAAGTACTTTTAAGTAATCATTTCATAGTGTTCACAGAAATGTTTCTAATATGACCTTTGTTGAACTCTTGCTTGAATAAAATAAGAAGCTGTATGAATTTCTGCAGAGAATTTTTCAATTGCATTTAAGAATACCTAGTGAGTATATTACATCTTATTTCTTTATATATTATATTATATATATATAGATTGTTAAGCCCTCTGTTTAAGAAGAAACAAGTGCTTTCAGTATATTTCGTTAAAATAATTTTAAGAATCACTTTTTTAATTATATAAAGTTACATATTTATATAAGCATATGTATTGCATATATTCAAAACAATACTGCTACTGCTGCTATTGATGGGTTTTATTATTATACTAAAAAGAAGTTACAGTGTTATTACAATTGACTCTATATAACTTATCCATTTTATTGTACCTTGAGCAATAAAGTTTTACTGATATTTCCATAAAAATTCTGTTTACTTCGAAACATTTACATTGGAGAACTACTTCCTAGTTTAGTAGTATCTAAATGCGTAACTGCACCCTCAAAATGTACCATATGTATGTCTGCACATACGGCACAATACGTGCCGCCGTGATATAACACATTATTTAAATCCCATGAATTTCAAAACAATGCGTTTTAGCACTTGTCGCATAATAATTTTAGGTTTACGACTGCAACTGGATTGTGACATAGTGGTATTGTATGCAGCTCAATTAAGATTCTAAATTGTCTTTGAGTCTTTCTAATTTGTACATTGATTACTTCTGGTCAAAAAGAAATAGATATTGTGTGTGTTGAGAACATAGGTATAGATACTTTATAAAATGGACATGTATTTATAATTAAATATAGAATCGACTTATGTTATTTATATGTATATGTACTTTTAAAATATTTTTATTATAAGAACTATTAATTTTGTAATAGC
The DNA here is from genome assembly GCA_949128085.1 of Cetonia aurata. Lineage (NCBI taxonomy): Eukaryota > Metazoa > Arthropoda > Insecta > Coleoptera > Scarabaeidae > Cetonia > Cetonia aurata. The sequence goes on along the minus strand of OX421886.1, from coordinate 17,542,427 downwards.
TAATAAACCAGATTTCAAATATAAAAGTTACTTATATTATCAACGCTTACACTTTTATTCAATAGTACATCTACTAGGCAACCAAACATGCAGCTTAAGTGTATTTATTGTTGCATAAGAAGATATTTCCTTCTACTTACTATTTCATTAAAGTCAAGTACAAACGAGGTAGTATAGGTTGGTAGTGAAGATTCTGAAAATACAGTAGAAACCGTCGAATAGAATTACGTCCGGGCTTGACAAAAGTGATAACAATAACCGGCTAATAACAATATCCGAACAATATATTGTACATACAAGCGTACACAACTTCTTTATAATGTTTTTTCTTTTAATTTATATCAAACTGAAGTTTAAATATGAATTGTTGAACTAGATATAATAAAACATCGGCATGATATTTATTTAAAACCAACGAGTGGTTCATAATAAACATAAAACAAAATAAAGTACTTATGACAAAATAATTGCAAATGATTCATTCATTGGCGATTGCATTTTTCTTGTATTTAGCATATTTAAATTTAAGGCAAAATTTAGCGCTTTTAGGATCCTTACGATTAAATAAGAACGTTCAATAGGCCGAGAATAGGCTCTTTTGAACGAATCGCGAAGATAGTGGGGCAGCTATGTTTTCACGTCTGAGTTATAACATTTCTGGATATTTCTTCGGGTGTGTTTCATTCCATTGAGCACGCCCTCTTGCTATCGCGCATACGCTAATTCATTGTGCGTAAGCTGTAGTTGTCTATTAACCCTTTGAAGCATAGTGGTTTCATACGAAAACCACTTACTAAAATTTTTATTTCTATACGCACGCTGGATTCACGGTGAAACCACACTTTCTACATGGTTATTAGTGCGCCATCTATTGGTCTGCATCGCAAATTTGCAATTGCCGAAAACTGTATTGCTGGTATACCTTCATTTCTGAAAGAAAAACAACTTTTAGCGACCAATTGCGTTTTTCATCTTTATTTTTGTAAAAAGTGAGATAACCACTCCGTTTTTTTGGATGAATATGTTACTTAGGCACTAATAGAGAGGTGAGTATATTTGTTTTACATAGTTCATTGTTTACTTTGTGAACCGGATATGGTTTTACAGTAAAACCAGTGTGCGTGTACTAAAATTTAAAATTTGTTTTGATTAGGATGGCAAAACGAATTGATTTATCGAAGCTGACCTCCGACGAAGCTTACGCTCTGTTTGAAGAAATTCCTTCTGATGGAGAGTCAGTAATAAGCGAAAACGAAGAAGATGAGGAAGAAATAATTCAAGACAGCGGTGAAAATAATGAAAATACTGAAGCGATTGCTCAAGATACTATTTTGAGTGACGACGATTTGGAATTTGGGTCCGACATAGATGACGATCTAGACGATCTGGAAGATAATATACCACTTATCCACTTTACGAACTGGAAAAAACAAGAAACAGCTGAAACACTTCATCAGTTTCAGCAACTTACTGGTCCAAGCTCTGAAGTACCAACTGATATTATAAAGCCGATAGATTTCTTCTTGCTTCTTTTTGGTGATGCTATTCGTCTGGTTACAGAACAAACAAATTTGTATGCCATCCAAGAAAAAAGAAACTTTATTCCAACAACTGAGGAGGAAATGAAAATTTTTATTGCGGTAAATCTACTCATGGGTATAAAAAAATCACCCTCTTTTCGCGATTATTGGTCTTCGCGACCAGAACTGCGTGACGATTTCATAGCCTCAAAAATAGGCGTAAATCGATTTGGCTCTCTGCTAACTAGTCTCCATTGCAACGACAATTCAAAAATGGCAAAAAAAGGAGAACCTGCTTTTGATAAATTATTCAAAATCAGACCGTATATTGAACTACTGAAAGAAAAGTTCCAGAAATATTATTGCCCATCAAAAGAAGTGTCAATTGATGAAAGCATGGTGAAGTTCAAAGGCCGAATTTCCTTCAGACAGTATATGCCAATGAAACCAGTCAAAAGAGGGTTCAAAATTTGGGCATGCGCCGATAAAGAAGGTTATCTAAGTAATTTTCAAATCTATACAGGGAAACATACAGATAAACCTGAGACGGGTTTAGGTGAACGAGTAGTCCTTGACATGACTAAGGGTCTCGAAGGAAAAGGACATCACGCCTACTTTGACAACTATTTCACAACAACTGACCTTTTACTTTCTTTACAAGAAAATCAAATTTATGCGTGTGGAACTGTACGCGCAAACAGAAAGAATCTTCCCACTGGATTGAAAAGCGATAAAGAAATGAATCGAGGAGATTTCGATTGGTCAGTTTATAGAGGCAAAGTATCTTGTATCAGATGGAAAGATAGAAGAACTATTCAGCTGCTCTCTACTATACACTCTCCTACAGATCAAACTAAAGTAAATAAAAGAGAGAAAAATGGAAGCATGACTGAAGTCAATTGCCCTAAAGCAGTTATAGACTACCGAAGGAACATGGGTGGAGTTGACAAAGCTGATATGATGAAATCTTACTACGCCATCAATCGGAAATCAAGAAAATGGTACCACCGATTATTTTGGCATTTTCTTGACACATCAATTGTCAACTCATATATAATTTTCAAACGAAAGACCAATAGTACTATGAGCCTCAAGATTTTCCGTTGTGAAGTAATACTTAGTCTGATTGGGGCTTCCGTTGCAAGAGGCCCTAGTGGAAGGCCATCTTCTACTGAAAAAGTTTTATCCAGATTCAAGCCCTACGTACCAATAGATCAACGACGTGATCAAGCAAAACATTTACCTCTGCACGGAACCTCACGACGTTGTGCTCAGTGTAGTACGGCCAAGAACCCTCATCGGACCAGATGGAGTTGCATAGAGTGTAATGTCGGGTTGTGTTTACTGGCAGAAAAAAACTGTTTTCTTACATATCATAAATAACACATGTACCGAATATTTCGGTTTTGTTAGAATGTGATTTATGTTAACTGTTACTTACATTGTGGTTTCATAATGTAACCATTTACAAAAGTTAAAATAAACAATTTTTTGAAAAAAAAAGTATCCTCCCTTTTTTGTAATGACTTAGAGACAGCCTATAACAAATTTTATTAAAATCGGAAATAAAACCAAAATTCGTGCTTCAAAGGGTTAAACAATGAAAATACGCTATAGACGAAGAGAGAGAATGAAAAAAACAACAGAAGTAGAGGACGATAAGGTAACAGAACAACAATTAGAAAACGTAATCAAGAAGATAAAAAACAAAAACAGACCGGAAAATGATAAAGTAATATGAAAGTGATAAATAAATTGACTGCTTAATAATAATTCATTTATTGACAATAGCAATACAAGCCTATATATTACTATAAAGCATTGTCAAAAAGACTATATCACCCGACGGTGTTCTTCCTATAGCCTTGGTCATTGGTGTGTTCTTCAGTTAATGGGTCAGTCGTAGGTGTTAGGGCTTGAGTAATAAACACTATTGTAATTTGGATTTTTTCTTTCTTTCTTTTTTAGACGAAATTACTTAATTAAATACTAAGAATTTTGTAGACACTTTTGACATGTCAATTTTAACATTTTAAAAGGAATTTCAAAGCACAAATATCAAACGATTGGGAATACGGATACTGAGGATTGAGCGACCATCCGGTGAATGGGATAATGCATACTGTAAGAAGTGCATTCATTGCATATTAGCCGGTCTGTCTGCTTTCTAAGATCGGTATTTAAGTCATTCAAATTGTGAGGAGCCCGCACACCTCGTTAGCTAAACTGGCAGAGCGACCATCCGTTGAATGGGAGATGTCGGGTTCAAATCCTACACGAGGTAAAATTTTTAATATAAAAATTGCCTCATATTAATTACAGTGATTAGCAGGAAAGCATTTATTTAAGGAATAGTGTAAATTTGTGAGCGGATGAGAAGATTGGGAATGTTCAGATAATTGTATGATAGAGGAGAATTTGATTATACATACAAAATCGGTTTTTCCAATTGATCTAGTTAAGTGAAACAAACGTTTTGATGCTGGTTCCATTAGTTGATAGCTGCTAAAATACGGCAATGATAGAATAAAAAAATCTAATGTTATTATTAATGACTCAGAAACTGTTCTAAGAGGATTATTTATTTATATATTTAGTTAGATTTGTCAGAGAAGATTGATGTTTACTTTAGTGTCAAAAAAAAAGACACGATAACACAAATCGATGTATGGATTCTAATAGATTCCTTTTCTATTAGCCTGGTAGTTGCAAATGCATAAGTGCTGAAAAAATGAATACATTCAAATACCCCCATAAGTGATGCATACCCTCCTATTCCCTTAGTGGTGCGCTTTGATGTAATACATAAATACATACGCATGCATAAATCAACTAGTTTACCGGAATATAACAGCTTTAGACGTCTACCCTAAGGAGCCAAGGGTGGTAAACCTTTTCTCACCTTTGCGCCATAAATCACATTTTCTAAACTATTTGCGAATGTCATATATTATCCGACGTCACTTTCGCAAAGTAAATCATGTCACTTTTGTTGATTTCCTTTAAAGTACGCCACTATAACGTAATGATTATGAAAATTTTTCGGGGAAGATATCATATAAAGAGAGACGTAAGAATGTGGGAGACAGACAGAAGTAATTATTTCAAAAAAAGATATGCTTGCAAAAGTTTCGCTGCATATTCGAGACAGATGCACTAGACCTTAAATAAAATTTATAAAGCGAGGAACTGTACTGGAGTATGCAAATTTTAATATGTTATACTTTATACGCTCATTGTAGACCTGGGTATTGTGAGAGTTACGGGAAAAGTGAGAAACTGTCAGAACTTTGTTAACTGTATTAAAGCTAACGAGACTAACTTTCGTTAGTTTATTCGCCTTGGTTGCCGTAGTTATAATTTGTTCTATTATTTTTTGTACGTGCCTAGGTTGGCAGAAAGTCGCTAAATGTGTTAATTTCATGAGTGGTGTTTAGAAAAATGTGAAACCCTTACATTGTTCTTTTATTGTTCCCTTGTGTAAAGTTTAGATATTTTAAGAATTGTAGGGAATAATGTTTCAAAGAGAAATGAAGTGTCTTGAAAAGGAAGGTGAAGTTTTTATTTGAAAACTTTAATTTTTAGATTCATATTAGGTTCCAGGTTTAAAGAAAAGTTGAAAAAAAAAACCCTGGATCTTCTGAATTGCCTCTTGAATATGAACTCCCTGTCTAATAGTCTAATAAGTAGCCCTTAGAAAAAGTTTTGAATCTAAAAATAATGAAAGAGTAATATGTTAATTTTTTCTACAGTTGTATCTACATTTTTAATGCATTTTTGTGTATAGTACTTCTTGTCAAAATTGATGTGTCACTCGATTGTTGTTTGTCTATATTTATATCGTTCATGCATTGGTATTGGTAAGAGAGATAGCATCTGCATAGTTCGACGAATTGTTTCGTCCACTTACGGCTTTTATCTTAAGTGTAATCCTTTAAGGTAGCTCAAAATCTTGTTGAATGAGGCTTTGCGGTACTTTAGGGAAAAATTAACCTTCCCAAAGTTAATAATTTCAGAAAAAATGCTCCACTGTCTTCTCGTCTTATAAACGCAGGCCGCATCAGCCTCATCAGAGACTCTAATTCTATGTAGATTTTCCGAAATCTTCAGTGATTTATAAAAACAGAAATAGTTGCTTTCACATTATTACCGTCAAGTTCAAGTATATTCTTAGTTCTGTCACGATTGAGTGAAACACACTCGTTCGCATGTTCTAAACTAGAAGAATTGTTTCAACACTGGAGCAATTATTGATTTATGCATTCATAAACTGGTCAACTGTTTGACTGCTATAACACCCGTTCTCGCAAAAGTATATGCTTTCTCACTTCTTTGAAAGAATGAGTGCTTAGGTAGGCATTTTTACAACTTCAGATCAGCTTTAATACTTTCAGGACCTCCCCAGCTGCCTTTGAAATTTTTATTGATTGGTGTCTCGTGCTTTTATTAAAAATTTATGTGGCACGCATATTATAGACATATCATAGACATAGATGTTAGCCTTAAAAATCGTGTGTTCTCTAATGCTGCAGTATTTTCTGACTATTGGACTGCGAATATGGATTCTTGTAGTATCCTATTGTATTTGCTCTATCATACTTACTGTTATGGTGTATATTTCTTCTACTTTTATTAAGTATGACAAGAAAGTGGGGGTACCATCAGGGTCCATATTAAGACCCTTTTTCTTACTGCTTTACGTGAATGATACTTATCCCAGAAAATACTGATACTTACAGGCTATGCGCTTGGAATCCCTTCGAGACTTACCGATATTTTCACTTACTCTTTTCTCGTATAATAACTTATATGAGCACGTTTGAGATCTACGTCAGGTGTGACAAATTAAAAAAAAAAACAAATAGATATTTGCAATAACACAACACTCACCATGAAACTGCCATAAGCCAATTTCATAGTACATTATTATATTTTCTTGACATATCTTTGAGTTAAGATACCTCCCACGAATTAATATAAAGAGGAGAAGCTTTTTAGATTTTTCATTGACGTAGTGGAAATAAAAGTATTTTCAATGGATTGCTAGCCACCAACCCTTACTTCCGCATTCAAAGTTAGGAGAACTATAAGGTGAATTACAACTGCTGCCAGTTAAGGGTTCCGTATTGGTAATTCTTTACGGCGGATATTTAATTACACCTTTATCCTTTGAGGAGTCCCAGCCGAATCTCTATCACCGCAGTGGCGTACTTTACGACAGCCGTAAACAATGGAACAGTGCATAATGTTAGCGAACAAACAGAAATAAATGGGAGCAGTTAAAATTTTATCTCTCGCATATTTAAGGGAGGGTGTTCGTCGCTATTGTGACGAGCGGCTCGTAAAACTATTCAGATGAGATCGATCATTTTTTTAAGTACTGCGCCCAGAACGAAATAAAACGCCACGGAACCGTACATAACAAAACCGTGACCGTGCTTTTGAGACATTTATGCTGCAATAAGTTATCATCGCCTGCTTTGTTCGACGTAATCTAGAAGGTCGGTCTCATCGCAGTTTTAATAGGGCTGTAAATGTGTGTACAGGGCCACCACACATCAGGCAATACCTTAACAAGGAGATGCCGAAATTCAAGTTTAAATGAAATACTGCTGGTTTTAGAATGACGGCCACTATAGAAATGCATTTTCACTTGTAAAATCGCTCGTCTTCACGGTTGAAAGAATTTTATTATTTCCTTGTTTGCATTACAAACGAATTGACTTTGTTTTCATTTACAATTCCTCTTTAAGATTCCGTGTAGTAGTTCAGCTTTTAATATAAGTGCATATAATTAAAGGCTAGAGCATACAAGATGATAGATGTAGAATGTGTGGCAAGAAAGAAGAAACCATCGGCCATATAGTAGGAGAATACACGAGCCTAGTATCGAAGGATTACATGGAAAGGCATAGCAACGTAGCCAAAATCTTGCACCTGAAAGTATATGAAACTTATGACGCAGAGGTTGAAGAATCGTTATACAACAAGTACTAACCTAGAAAAACTATTGACATGCACAGCTGCAAGATTAATGTAGTTTATAACATCTTTATGTATTTTTTTATTTATATACGTGCCCATGCCCTCTTATGCTGTTCTCGATTTTATTTATATATAACTTTTATATTGGTTTTTTTGTTTTTCTTAATGTAGCGGCTGGGTTTTTTTTATAAATTAATGATTTATGCAATAAAACTATCCATTGACGTTTCGACAATTCTTAATTTGCTTTATTGTTGTCTTCTTCAGTTTTTTAAATTTATAATGAATCACAAAAATATTTTTTTCCTAGAAATTTTGAGCACTGTTATTATTAATTTAACAAATTTTTTTATAGGTTTTGTACTTACAAAGTTACGGACGTTCACACACATGGCGAACTACAATTTAAAAAATGTGTAGTTCGCCGTTTTCACATAAAAATGTATCTCCTACACATTCTTATCGACAATTAAAATGTAGTTCGTAATTAAGATAATTTAAAAATGTCTAATTTTTAAAAAATGTTTTTATAATTTTTTAACATGTGTGTGAACGTCCGTAACTTTGTAAGTACAAAACCTATAAAAAAATTTGTTAAATTAATAATAACAATGCTCAAAATTTCTAGGTAAAAAATATTTTTGTGATTCATTATAAATTTAAAAAACTGAAGAAAACAACAATAAAGCAAATTAAGAATTGTCGAAACGTCAATGGATAGTTTTATTGCATAAATCATTAATTTATAAAAAAACCCAGCCGCTACATTAAGAAAAACAAAAAAACCAAATTTAATATTACGGCTAAGAAAAAAATTCACCATAAAATAACTTTTATATTTATTTCTTTATTTATTATCTTTTTTTTACAATGTTATGTTAAGTATATATATTTATGTTTGTATGTTTATGACAGTGTCTATGTTCTCGAGGAATCACAACAATAAACCACTAATCATACCCATATATAAAAATTATAAAGAAATAAACCTAGAGAACTAGAAACCCATAAGTAAGCATCTGTTATGAATAACGCTTAAAAAAGTCTACATAAACAATTAAGTAAATACTCAACACAAAAGAACATTATTAATAGTAATATGCATTCCAAAAGAATTCGGAAACAACATCGGCTACATACTGTTTTGTAAATAAGATAAATATCGGAGTTGGTGGTACTGTTATTCATAGACATGAAAAAAGCGTTTGATACAATATCAAAAACAAAAATTATTGAAAATTTCCCATTATTGGTGCTAAAAAAACAGAAAACAAGTTGATCAGAACGTATCTAATGAATAGGGAACAGATGACTGTAGTGAACAAAGCAGAAAGTACACACAGATTAAAAGCAGAATATGAAATACCTCAGGGTGGAAACCTACTGCCAATACTGTACATAATATATACCAACGATATTTTAAGTGTGAAAAGCCAAAAGGGTCAAGGACGCAGATACTGATAACCTATAGTTTAGTCAAGTAAGGACGAACAGCAAATGCAACAAAGTACCAACAGCGATGTAAAGAAAATTGAAAAACGGTATTACAACAACCTCATACCTCAACCATAAATGAAAATAATTGCATGGTCTTCAGGAAACGGCAATCACCCAAATTCAATATCATAGTCAAAGACCTTATCATAAGACAAACACATCAACTAAGATACTTGGGAGTAACAATGGAAGACAACTTAAAATGGGACACCCATATATGCAACCTATTAAAGAAAAAACACAATTATAATAGGAGGAATCAGCAAATTAAGAAACAGACTACCAACACACACGAGGAACCCTAAATGAATTACAAGCATAACAAAACAAAATATTGAAGTTTTTTTACAACATGAAGAGAAGAACACCAACTGCAGAAATATAAGTAAGAATGCAAGAACTAAACATACAACCAACTACGCAGCTCAATAACTTGATACTAATACCCTTGTTTATATATCTTATAGTTATTCAACCGAGCTGCGTAAGGTGCTGATATCTGGCGGCGATAGTATAAAAGTACTGATGAATGAAATTAAATACCGCCAAATATTCATTGGAATGCGAGCTATGTTGGTTACAGATTCTGAAATAAACTTGGCAGTTAATAATAAAGTAAAACCAATCAAAATTAAGAAATTACAATGCAACATTATTAAAAAAAAATAATGGGCACGCCAAACCTGACACGCCATCTGAACGCCATCCAAAGGTACTTCAAACCGGTTGAATAACTAGATATATATAAACAAGGCTAATACACAAAATAGAAAAGGAAATGATAAAAACTAACTGTAGACTACCAAAAAATACAGAAATACACACCCACAAATAAGAAGACACTCCAATTTAAAAACAGAGAATATCACTAATAGTAAACTCACAAAAACTCCAACTACTGAGCCAATCAAACACTATAACCAACATCTTAATTTTTGTAAGTCGGGAGTCTATAAATTAACATGCGGCACGTGTACAAAAACATACATTGGACAGAGTGGACGTTCTTTCAAAAAACGTATTTCAGAGCATTTGCACTCATTTAAATATAAAAAAAATGAGGCTGTGCGTATGTTTAGTTTTAGTTTATTGTATTGTATATTTTCTGACGAAGCCGTTGTGCGGCGCAACAGCTGTCATTTTAACATCCGACTAATAAAGTGTAAATCTCACAAATATTTGTGTTATTAACTATAACCAACTACCAAATGAAATTAAAGATCTGATTTACCTTAACCAGCAACAAACGCTGATATTGTTTTTACGGTATTCTACGGCTTAATCACTGTAGGTTTAATACTGTGTAATATGCATATATATTAAACAATATAGTCGCCACTTTCAATCGTTACTAATGTAAGCCCTTTTGACCATCAGTCTCCCAAATTAATCAATAACATAGGCCTAATCCGCACTACACATAGAATAAATTCATTATTACTTCGTGCATAATTACAGAAGTAACAATCGCAAAACCTATAAAATGTTTACAATCGCACGCGCAGTGGGCTTTACGGTCGGCCCGAATAGTATAGTGGGTTGTTTAATGGGTTCAGGTCGTTTCGCGCCCTTCCGTCCAACGCCCTTACTACGGTCCCTGCCTAACCTTTTTATATGCACGCCGGTAATTGCGTATGTGAAAACCATAACAACTAAAATAGCATTCCGAGAAAAAGTAGGACCGTTAAAATTTAATAGGGCTCCGGGTAGCGGATTTTATTTTATGCCAGAATAAACATTATTAAAAAGGGAGGAAATTTATTGGGTCTCGTAAAGGCCGATAGGAGGAATGTATTGCATAAAGGCGAGATTATTGTAATTTTGTTGCTAATATTAACATATTTCGCTTTCCTATTTGGCTTTTCCTAAAATTGAGAAGTGATACGCGAAATTCTTTGCGTGCAGTTACATGAAAGCCTCATACATATACTTGGGTTTTCCCTTTTTAAATATATGGAAATGGCGCTGGCAAAATAGTAGTCTATACCCATGCATAAATTCAATTGCATTACGGAAATATTTCCCTGTATATTTATTTTTATTACATGACAATGTATACAAAATTTGAAAATGGAAAGAGTACATCTACCATTGTCATTTCTCTTGTCAAAATGTTCATCTGCATTGTCCTATTTGCTTTTTGCTTTGCCCAGTCACCCAATTGAATCAAGATCCATTTTTCTCAACCCTTATAGCGTTTTTCTTATCAATTTATCAACAACCACTTTTGGATGTAAAAGAAAGAAGGTCTGAAGGAGGTTTCCCTCCATAATTCAGGAACTTTATTCGTCAATAACCATCATTACCAGCAACAAAATCATCATATCAACATAATCATAGAACATTGAACTGTACTTGAAAGAGTTTTTTGTCATGAGTTACACAGTTTTGAGTACTTGTGCTATTGCAACTCTGTATCTATTCTTGTATTTTCATTATATTACATAACGCTAGTATGATGTAGGTCTCTAATTTATTATTACATTTCTTCTTCTTATATCCATATCATATTTTTCGCCCATGTTAATTTCGTAGGAGATAGCATCTGCATGGTGTCAGTGTAGTTCGTAGGGTCTATTGTAGAGCTGGTATCACCCCGGTATTCTTTGAATAAGGTCAAACCTTAGAGGTAGCTAAGTATCTCTATGCGAGATATTCTTTACGTTTTTTCGAGAGGAGATAATAGACGCACCAACGATCACGCTCTTGATGACAAAATAATTATTTTCACACTTTTACGATGAAGTTTCCTGGTTGTTAATTGATTCGGTAAAGTACCACAAGTAAGTAAGTCTTAGTACCTACAATACTTTATGAAAATCTGTCTGAACCTAATGCTGTCTCTCATATCGTCTCGTGATAGCAAGAGATAACAATAGTTTTGAGGAAGGTTCAGCACGATGCGGTATCCTAAAACTTTGTGTCGCCCGATGTACTAAAATGCTTCAGTATAGTATTGGTATGTTTTGCGTTCTCTATAAAAGCTGATTTTCTGTTTAGTTATCGTAGGTGCTATACCAATGACAAGTTCTAATTATAATTGAAACAACTTTTCTTGGAAGAGTGTCTGCTTCTTCATGCCCCTGAATAAAAGAATGCTTTGGTACTCAGATTACACATACGCTTTTCGGCGTTCCTAAAATATTTAGAATACTGTGCACTTCCTGTGCTATCAACACCGCTTGATTGTCGCTGAAGACTTTGATTGATTTGTGCCTGGTGTTCTTATTCAAAATCTCCTACCATACATCTCTTGGCATAAACTCGAGTTCCAAAAATCATGTATATATTTGGCAAATACTTTTCCAAAACTTTTATTCTTGGATTATTTTCTGGTATGGTAGTTTTACTAAACATTCGTAATAATAAATATAAGTAATTCGTTTTCTTTGTAAAACTAGGCATAATACTTACTATGAATATTATCCACTAGATTCATGTTTTTTATCCATTGTTTTGCGATTTCTTTAATAAATAAAAAGGTTCAAATTAAAACGAAGAAGTAATGCAATATAGACAAACAACATAAATTTGACGTGTTTACTAAACTATTGACATATCCCACATGTTAGAACATATTGTTATGTTTTGTGTTAAGCACACAAACAACCCACTTTGAAGCTCTTATCTGTTACATGGTCACCCATAAAGTCTGTATCATTTGATTTTTTTTTTCATATTATGGACTTTTGAAAACTTGTAATCATGCGGAAAGTTTAAAGTCAACTTGGTTGGATTCTACTGAACACAATTTATCTTCTACCGTATACAGGGGGCGAGCACTTAAAAATGAACAGGCCTTAAGAGTAAGGTGTTTTGCCAAAAAGAGGAAAATGTTATTAAGAAAAGCAGCATTAATGACTATAGTTAAAAGTTATAGCCTTCTATCTCAAAAACAAAAGAAAATTGCATTTTTCTTGAATCATCCTTAATGCATTCCACATTTATAACATCTAATTTGTTTAAAATATTCGCAATTGATATAACTAACAAGAAAACGTAAATTGGTGGTACTCCATTTGTATTGTGTGTTAACAAGAATTATTGATATTTGCGTGAAAAATCAGCGCATTTTTGAGACGTTTTGATCATCTGCTCAGAGAATTTTGACATTAATCGAAACTATTCCAGAAATATACTTTAGGATAAGTAATTCAAATCAAATTAATACCGTTCTTCGTAAAAGAAATTTAATTGTTTTATAAGTACAGTAGTACCCCGTTATCCGCTGACTCCGTATCCGCGGTTTCAGTCATCCGCGATTTACCTATGATGAGCAGAAAACGCGTTATATCAATAAATACAGAAACAAATAAAGACATTCGAGCCTTATTAAAAGTTATAGGAGCATTTGTCGATATATCGTCGTATATATGAGTCATCCCCTGAATTCGGCGCTCTCTTATGATAAGTTAAACAAGTTGGAACGTGCTTAAGGTGCCACTCGCTTTTACTTGTACATATAAACGCTCCTGTTAACTATGAGTTTAGTACTATTCGAATTGTCGGACAAGACAGTGCTAGCAATAGTTTTTAAACAAAACAAGTAAATTTGAAAATCATTTTAAAATGGCTTCTAAACCAAAAAGAAAACGTGAAATGCTCACTATTAGTGAAAAAATAAAAATCATTAATATGATTGAAATAGAAAAAAAATCTATTGCAACTGTTGCTAAAATATACAATAAAAACATATCTTCGATACGGGAAGTATTAAAAAACAAAGATAAGATTCTAGTGCACCCCAAACTGCAAAAGTTGTTACCATAATGCGTAATAAAGTGTTACTTAAGGTAGAAAATGCCTTAAATTTATGGGTGGAAGATATGACAAGAAAACATATTCCTATCGATGGCAAAGTGCTACAACAAAAGCCGTTGATTTTATATGAAGATATGCAGACCCAAGATTATACTGAAGAGGAAGGAAAATCATTCACAGCAAGCAGGGGGTGGCTGCATAGATTTAAAACTCGGTTTAATCTAAAAAATATAAAAATGACAGGGGAATCTGCGTCGGCTGATCATGTAGCTGCTGCCCTGTTTCCAGAAAAATTTAAACAAATTATTGCAGAAAAGAATGATCATCCTAAGCAAGTTTTTAACTGCGATGAGACTGGTCTTATGTGGTAAAAAATGCCTCAACGGACTTATATTCATAAGACTGCAAAGAGTGCACCAGGCTTTAAAGCAATTAAGGATAGACTTACCTTGATATTTTGTACAAATGCAAAGTTGGTCATATGATCAAACCTGGACTTGTTTACCGATCGCAGAATCCACGTGCTCTTAAATACAAAGATAAGGCGTGCCTGCCAGTGTTTTGGCAATCAAATCGAAAGGCGTGGGTTACGGCTGTTCTATTTACACAATAGTTTCATCAATGCTTTATTGCGGAAGTGGAGAGATATTTGGAAAAGGAAGAATTACCATTTAAAGTACTGCTGATACTAGACAATGCTCCTGGGCATCCTGTGTCACTAGGCACAGAAAATAAAAATGTTGAACTGGTTTTTTTACCACCTAACACGACGTCATTGCTTCAGCCCCTTGATCAAGGAGTCACTAAATGCTTTAAAGCCATATGTATTAGACAGGTTTTCGAAATGCTGTATACAATGGCTAACGAATGCTCTGATATTGGGCTCATGGAATGCTGGAAGTAATTTACAATTGCTGACGCAATTCTATTTATCAAAGGAGCGATGAAGGAATTAAAGTCAGAAACGATAATAGCATGTTGGAAAAATCTGTGGAATGACATCGTTCTTAGTTCTGAAGACACACATGATATTAATTCACATCTAGCAACGATATTTAGCATAGCGCAGAAAATAGATGGAGAAGGATTTAACGATATAACCAAAGAGGAACTCAGTGATTACATAAACGAAGAGGATCAAGTATTCACCAACGAGGAATTAGTAGACATTGCGAAATCTTCTCCAGAAGCGAGTGACGATGAGGATGAGGGTCAACAAGAACCGTCAGCATGGACGCTTGAAAAATTTTCAGCGATATTTCGAACTCCTCAAAAATTAAAAGAACAGATAGTAGAATATGATCCAATAATGGAACGCAGTATAAAAATTACTCGCACTATAACAGACGCATTGAAACCTTTGGAGGATTTGTTTATTGAAATGAAAAGACAAAAACGACAACTACCAATAACAATGTTCTTTGAAAAACTCGACAAAACTATCGATAATGCACAGCCATCAACATCGTTTGCTTCGGATCTAAGTAAACAATCGACAACTTGGACTTGGAGGAAGATGAATGAATATGTAGCTCACGATGATAAAGTTTTTCTTGTTGTATATTTTCTTGTTGTGTATGTAAATATGTAATATATGTACATATGTATGAACTTATATATTTATTAAACTTAAATTCTATTTGTGCCACAGCACAAGAATATTTATTTATTTATTGTTTATTTATTTTAAATAAATATTATATAACTTATTTTTTCTTGTTTCATTGTTTTAACTTTGCTTCATATTTCATATTGTATTCGGAAATAAAGCGTTCGCTACTACCCGCGGTTTTTAGTATCCGCGGAAGAGCACAGAACCAAACCCCCGCGGATATGGGGGTACTACTGTAACGCATAGGCATGTTGTTTATTGCGCATAATAACAGTCTACCTATTTTGTAAATTAGTGAAACAGGTTGTAGAAACAAATATTATTAGAAAACATCAATTCGTTACATCAATAACGAATACATAAGACGAAACGAAGTGCCAACCGTACTACGTTAAGATTGTATAAGTTTGCTGAATTCAACTCAATTTAACTTCTCTAATTAAGCTAATAAATTTAGTGAAAGCTCCGATTTGAGAACAAAAGGTTTCAGTTAAATTTTGACTGTTTTGCTCGGTATCCAGGATTGAACAATAACGAATACCTTAAACAGACCAGATATAACTGTAGAATGAATAACTGTGATCCAAAGAAAGATGCAAGGTTTTTTGTTTCTAAGATAGGAGAATATAATTTCAAATTTGAGTATGTATCACTGTTAATTCTAATTAAGCCTCTTTCCATTTTTTAGTACTCACTTTGTAGATGGTGGAAGATAGATTGCGTTCAAAGGATCTCAAGCAGATTTCAAAAGGTGCTTAAACTTTCTGCATTTACAAGCTTCGAATGATAGAGAGCTTGCGTACAACACTGTACATTACGCAGATTAAATGAATGCGAAATTCATCAATAATAATCCCGTCTAATAAATTACGTGCTGCTGTTTATGTGAAAGTTAAAATGGACAGTGTTAAAAATATTTGCGTACATCAGAAACATGACGTAAGATGCATTAAGTAAATTACAGTGATTAAATCACCATTACAATATTACATGAAAAGTTCGTTTTATAAGTCTCTTTTTATATGTGTTATCTGCAGTGTAACACAAACCATCTGTACTATTTACAGTCAAACAATATTTTTCGATATTGCTTCTCAAAGTGATTCGTAAGTATAGCTCAGGGTCTCAAATATGGGTAGAGATGGAAACGTCTAGGTTGTAGGAAAGGTGTCGGTAACGTTCCGAAATCTCCCGTTAGAGGGCGGCAGCCCTTCCTCGGGACGAAATGAAACGAGGATGTAGTTTTGAAATTATGATTTACGAACCGGCAATAATATATGTTTATGTGTTTCTTTTTTCGTTGAGAATGTGTTTTCGTCGCGAGGGTCCGTGAAAGTTTCAAACGAACGACAGGAACAACGGGACTCAAATAAAATATTATGGTCGTTTGTCCTGCGGAATGGACGGGTTTTTTCCTGACCATTTCGAGCATATATTTATAAGACATTGGTTCAGGTCGGATGGAAGAATTTGCTCCTTTTATATATTTTCCGTATACATTACCGAAAATGGATACATATTTAAAGAGACGACTATCGGAACATTAATAATCGAACGCCAACGTTTTAATGTTTGTTTGTACTATTGTAATATTCACTACACATTTTATTCCACACCCCATTAATTCGATCCATTTGTTTAACATAAAATCCTAGTTAAATTTCATGCAATATTTATATCCTAAACGAAAACGATTGAGCAACCACCCTATCAGATCTCGATCTAAAGAAACGACTACCAAAAAAAAATTCCGTCTGCGAATTTATGGCGTAACGGCATTAAGTTGTGACCAGTTTGCTGTCGTAGATATTATCACTTTCCTGCTGTCAAAGAGGGGAAACTGAATTCGCAAAGGTCACGCAATTAAAGCCTAGAAACTTTGGGAGTTACGTCAGTAAATTGTCGAGACTAAAAAATAATAAAGGAAATGAAGTACAGACTTGCGTGTAGAAGCTCTAGTGAAATATTCTCTAAAGGAGGAATTTTTGACATGCAAATGCAATAATGTATACAATCCCTTTTTCGGAAAAAATAATATTTGTGCTTATTAGTTTAGAATATAAGTTAAATTACTAATTATTGGTTAGAGTTAATTATTTTTTGTAATGTTAGAAATAATAATAATTTTTTGCCGTGTGTCTATGATAATGGTAGTGTGGGACTCTCAAAAGTTTTAGCATACCCCCTAAAACCCCGCTTACTCCCAGACTCTAGCCCGGGACCATTTCACACATTTCTGCGGGCTGAGTTTTATTTATTTGATCATTTTGATAACTATTCTTGATTATATAGCATATTTCTTTGTGCGCAAAATATGCGTTACATATTGCCGGAAATAAGTCCACGCAGTTTCGTTGTTTATCACTTTAGTGATGGTATTATCAGGGGAGAAAACACCTAGTCTCGCCTTTGGTGCACCCAAAGCTCACATTAAAAAAAAATTTATGAAAGGCATCATCTGTATCATATAAACATAAAGAACAATCGTCTCCATTAGACTTGCCCATTTTATATAGATAGAATCGAAAATACCTGTGTTCAGACGAGAATTATGTTAGGTAGAAATCTACGTCACCCTGTTTCCTTTCAATCCAACATTGTATATTCGGAAGGAGTCTTCCTCCCATAGCTTCTGCCAAGACGGGATAGTTCATTGTCGTTCTTCGCGACGTGTAACTTCAAAATTATTTTGTCCTTTCCTTGAATAAAGTCTTTTTCGCTTTGCCATTAAAAGTGCTATTGGAATAACCCCCGCAATCGTCAAAACCACAGGTTCTGACACAATGCGATAAGCGGAAGACACCATTAGTGAACTTTTGCGAACCTCTAGTTTTCCGTATTAACGACATCCGACGAGGTGTGGGAACACCTCGGCACCATGCAGAAGTATTGACTGCATCGTAGACATTAGTAGCTTAGGCCTGTTTGATCTAGGTCCTCCGACATTTGCCATTAGTCTGTCCAAGACACCGTTCTTTCTGCGGCCTTATTGGCAACCTATCTCTTGTGATAATATAAAATAATTTTTTTTTCATCTTCTTTATAAAAATTGTTTCGTTGCTTCTTAATCTTCGATAAAGTTTTAAAAAATAGCGACGGTCTGGTACATCACGGTCAGGAAATTGCTGAATGTAACGTTCTAGCGCTCTATCTGAATTTTTGTTAAACAGCAAGTACAACTCCAACATATCACACTTTTCCAAATGAGTAAATGCCATTGTTACGGTTGAAAAAATTGTAAAAACAGTACTTTTTCCGCACAGTAACTTTAACAACAACAAATATAAATAATTTGACAGCTACTAAACAATGTGCCGCTTTAATTTTCCATGGGTATATCGATTTCATGCAAACAAAACAAAGATAAAAATTTCTCAATAACTATTTCATTTGATATTTTTTTATAATAATGTACTAAGACTTTTTTGTTCAGTTTGGAATTTTCTTTTAAATTGCAAAAAAATACACAGGGCGTTCCATTAAAAAAAATAATTTTGGACGAATATCTAGAGAACGCGACGTTCAATTGTTTTTATGTTTTCACAATTGTTAGCGCCATAAAAAATAGTACTACATTGTCTATTTGACCGATTCTGTACCTCCAAAGATAACAAAGTTATCAATAGTGCACACTTAAGTGTGGACACCCGGTATAGTTTATATAGTGTGTACATATCCAGGTATATCTGAAGCATTTTGTGTTTAACTCTTCTAACTGTACTTCAATGCATATCGATTCGATGACCATCAGAAATGCGTTTAGAGGGAAGAGCAACTAAAATAGGGAACTTTAAGCTAAAACATAATCAGGCTTTATCAAAGCGAATAACGGACGCATTGCAACTCTTTACATCGGATCTAGTTAATCTTTCAACGTTCAGCTCAGTTGTGCGTTAAGTGATTTACTGCCGTGGGGTTAAACAATTGTAGAAGGTCCCGTAGATCCTAAATTTGATAATTACATTAGGACTCGTAAAATGCAGTCAAGTCTTTCCGGGTATTATACCATTTTAATAACCTGATTATACGAATGGCGAGATCCGAAAGCTTCCTGCGAGCACCGTACAGGCATCGCATAAAGTATTTCCATGCGGCCCGTTATGACTCATATAATTCTGTTATTGCTGCCACATACAATGAGCGATACCCGTTTAATATTCTACTAGTTTATGACGTAAACTTCACGTTTTATCGATAATAAAAAACCGCTATCCGCGCCATTTTGCGACTGAAGCTCTAAAATTTAAATTACATTTGGCCAAAGGATTTCTTTTCGAAAATATATCTTCCATATTTTATAATCGCGGAACTTATACATATATATGATGATAGTATTGAAGATAAGAGATAATAAAAAGCAAAAATGGGATACCATAATTAATATGTAGGTACTGTGGCACTCCAGATTTAATATCTCTTATGGCTCAGAATCTGCTGCACCTAAAACTGGCTACCTAGTACATACATTTTAGCTTTACACATAGATCAATATTTTAGAACAAAATTTTAACCATTATCATTATTTTGAATAATGAATTTATTACCCCGTATTTAATATACATTAGCTACTTATCTATACAAGAGATGATAATAAATTAAACGTATCACAAAATGTGATTCTTATAGTTGCTTAAATTTCCTATCTCTTCATGATGTACCACGTTATTTAATCATCTCTTGTGTTCTCTGATCTTTATAGTATTGCCCATAATCAATTCTTTGTTCTTATTACCATAAAATATGAATATGATGCCCGAAGTATCTGCAGTAAAGGTAAGTTAAATTAATCTCTTAGGCTGCTGAAGTTGTACTTTTTAATGTATTACTGAACGTACCGAAACAAACGCTGGTAGCAACAGATTAGCAAATTTCCCTGCGGTAAGTACTACTGGCCTTTGACTTCTTTGCATTATCAGTATCAAAGCTTTCTGGAATGCCATATCGGTTCCGATAATACCATCGTCGTAGCATGCGGAACTTATGGATTCACTTGTAAGTGCCAATTCATTTCCATAGTAGCAGTATAGAAACACTTGGACAGCAACCGTTATGCCGTAGGTAAGGCTCAAAAGACTTTTTGGATCCCTCGGTGAATTCTAAGAATACTTCATGTATGTCAAAGGAAGAAATGCGTTTGAATAAAATACATACAAGAGTAGCTAAGTACATTGCGGTGCACAGTACTAAAATATTCCCAACAAACACCGCTAATATTACAAAGGTAAAGAGATCTTCAAATCTTTCCGCCAGATGTATTAAGGCTTGATGGTAGACAACGATTTCCTTCACACGTGTACGGTAGTATTCTTTAGGTTTGACTTTAACCTCTAGATGTTTGGGAGAATGTTTCTAAAATAGTTAAGTAGTGTATCTAATTCAACCTCTACATTTGAGAGCTTACTGCAAGTACTAGTCCAGATTTATAAAAGTCTTTAGAAATATATTATGTATTTATGAGAAATTGAAATACCTATATAATGTTGAAGCTTTATAACAGAAATATTATTGCTGGAAGTTTCTGTTGATCTTAAAGGAGCCCACCATTCTTTTTATAAATTTGTGTTACAAGACTTAACAGGACTTAACATAGAAAGGTAAAGATCCAAGCCTCTTAAAATTGGTATTACTCTTTTTAGAATGGTGTACTGAATCATTTGGTTGCATTCTATATAACTTATTTGGAAAGATAAACAGCTAATTCTGGATTGACCTTTAGAATAAGGTCATCATGTCGCTTTTTCCCAGAATCTTGTCATTTGTTTTCAAAAGGTGTGGCAAGAGTTTATAAGCAAATCGAAAATTGCCAAAAGACATTTTTTATTCTTACATCCATTTTCTTTATACCAAATACTTATTTCATAAAAATTTGTAAAAATGCCACCTAGATCTTTTAACAATTTTTGAGAAAAATGAAATTTTGAACTTAGAATCCATTCACCTTCAAAGAAACGACATAAAAACAAAGCAACCACATTGATTGAATTCTATTGAGTAGGGGTTTTTTTTTAAATTTTTTCAGATTTTGACTGTTAAATAAATCTTCTGGCTCTCTAATTCCTATTCTGTATTATTGTTGCAAGTAATTCGTTAGTTTGAAAAATTAATTTAGGGCAAAAAAGCCGAACTCTGGCTAATTTAAAAAATTGAAAAAAAAATATCCCGATCTTCAAAATGTCCGAATCTCCTTAATAAAGCATATATAAAGCTAACTCACCGCATCTCCTTTGACAATAATTGATATAAAATTTGCCAGGATAGCGAATTGGGTTTTTACATGAGCAAATACTGCAATTATCACCAAATCAGTTCCAATTATAATGTAAGAAACGACAAATAAGGTGCTGTTTCGATAAAAGTAAACTAAATAGTATCTTAACGAATTGCAAATCTTAAATAACCCGAATGCTTCCCAAGGTAATTCCCATAATTCACAATCGTTTTCGTAAAACTTGGTCATCAATGCTATTATACTTGCGTTTAATAGACTTATACCAAAAGGGAAACAATAAACAATCATCTGAAATATCACATCAATAAACTATTATTGAATCCTTGTAATAACTACCTGTTTATGTGTATCCAGAATACACCGTTTTATCAGTATTTCCTCTTTTACTCCGCCTCTTTTACGGTTTGGAGCGAATATACCTTCATGTAAACTTTCTAAGATCTCACAAATTATTGGCCGATGTTTTAATAGGACGTATATTTTAAAAACACCTGCAATATGAGCAACTGCATTCTGTTTCATGTCTTTTTAGACTCTATATACTTACCGACAATTTGGGAAAGTAACAAACTAAGAAGGGCCATCACTTTATTTATATCGTCAGTAAATATTGTTGCTGTGTAAATCTCTTCCATCATTAGGAACAGGCAAAGACCTAATAATAAAGCAGAATATGCTCGGTAACTTCTGCTATCGCTAGTTTGAAGTGAAATGCCACATATACGCAATAGCAGTTTGTGCACCCGAAAATAATCGCCAAATTTCCAATTACAATTTTGCATGATTTCAGCGTTAAAAGAATTGAAAGTTCTAAAAGGACTTGCTATCATAAAGATAAAGGTCGAAGAATCAATGTCTGTCATTTTCTTAAAGTGAGAGTTTTAACTGTAATATAATATCTCAAATGCACACAATTCTAATGATTCATTTATAAGAACGATTAGTATAAGCGGTACCGTTTAATATCGCTCACATAGGTGATATCGATTACATAATTTCGAACGTCCCAAAGAATTGTTAGACGTCACCACTAACTATATAATAATTACTTGTTCAAATTAATATTAAATATCTTTATGCAATTTTGATCCAAAATTAAGTTATTGTTTGGAATTAAGAATGTTTGGAAGCAAAGCTATGCTCAACAAATTTTGTTACATTAAATAAAAATGTTATTACTTGGATTCCCTCCTTTGTAAGTATAGTATTGTGCCTGGTGTACTAAGGAGTAAACTTTCTTGATTCTGTAATTCGCGAATTTTAAAAGGAATATATATAGATCAATAATATTAGGACACCCACAATATTGTTAATTACCATTTAAAACTCTCAATCATCTTGGCATACATGCATGTATTGCTCATAGAATATTAATTCCCCAGGTTGTTAATGCTTCGACGCTTTGCAGAGTGACCTCAATCAAAAATTAATCGTCTGTGTAATGACATGTAGCAGCCATAATAACGGTCGAACAGATGCATCCACTTACACAATTCAGTTAGTTTCTGTTGCAAATTATTCAACAGCACAAGATAATTCAGATAATAGAAGCTATATGAGGCATCTCGTGGGAAACCAAACAGCTTACAACAGGCGTCATTTCTATGTAAAAAAAGATTTACTCCTTGGAAGAGGGTTGTATATAATTATACAATAAAGTAACTCCCTAATTCTGTACTACCGAATGACGGATTTATAAATGGTGGTAACCCCGATTTTAGCAGTTTTAAAAACAAAAAGAGCAAACATAATTTCAATAGGAAACTGTAATTTTTTTAGAGAAGGATAGAATATAGTAGAAGGATATGTCGAAATAATAATAAGTGCAAAAGCTTTCTGAGTTGAAATATTTTTGTTGCAAAAAATGCTTTTAAATTTTTGTCAGATATGAATACAAGATGTATCCGAAAAGAAAACGTAAAGAAATCGAAAACTAGCTTTTGATTTGTGATAGTGTGTATTGTATCTTGGTAACATACGTTCATTCTTAAGCTGCATTTCTAGATTTCCAGGTTTTATGCGCCTTCTAAAACCCTTCCTTACCGATCTTTCATTAAATTATTAGCTATATGTGAATTTTCCGAAACTCCTGTTACTGAAGCCAGATTTCGGTACAACTGACTTCTTTGATTCACAGACCTGTCGTCTAAAATATATTTTATCAACTTCTGCTATATACAAGAAAGGCAGATTTATAAAGTTGGTATTATTTATTATAGATCTACTCTAATATAATCTGTAATTATAGAATAAATGCATTCTTGCCTTTTATTTAAATCCAGTCTATTTAGAAGTGTTATCGCTATAAATAAATAAAATTTTGTAGTTACTGCTACTTTTTAATAGATATGAACAATTAATTAATTAGTACCAGAAATCTTCCTATTGCACTTAAGAATTTTAATGATTATTTAACTGTTAGATTAGCAGGAGCAAATTTTAGTGAAATCGTCAAACAAACTCTAACATTCAAGCGAAGATTGATATAATATTACTGTAGTAACATAGAATAAATCCTAGATTTATTTGTATGAAAAAGTTTATTAATACAATTTATGTAATACTTTTGCTCTATTTTATTGTTTTTAACTTCCCCTTTTTGTTTGTCGAATGAATTAGTATTAAATGTGATATGCCTGTTTTGGTGTGAAAATTATGTAGGTACATAGATATTTTCAATATGGGTTATAAGTAATTATACTTGGAAGTCTAAAAACTTTCACAAATACGGCAAGAAATAGCCTATCTTCACTATTTGGATATATTAAAGTAATGAAGATTGTCCAAAAACCTACAAAATTGTCATAAAAATAAAGTTATAAAATATCATTGTAATGACCTTTTGCATTAATAATAATTTTTTTTTTTTTTTTTTTTTTGACGGGGGAAAATGCTTAGATGCACCATCAAGCGGGCAAAAGGCGCACTCGCTCGGTGTGTGGGACTTCCACCCACTAAAAACCCCCCTTTCGGACATAGCTCCACTCCGGTACCGTTTTGCACATATCTTCGGAGTGGTGTCCCGTATTTAACGATTCGTCTTTTCTTGGCTTTAAGCACTCCCTCGATGAATGTAGAGATCCTCCGCCAGGTTTCGGGGCTCTCCATCATCTTTTGGATGATATTCTCGGGCGACAACTCTCCCAGCTCATTCTCCAAAACGTCTCTCTCCGGCCCCCACCTCGTACACTCAAAAAAGGTGTGGTGGGCATCGTCTTTATCGGAATCACGATACGGACACTGGGCACTATCCACTTTCCTCATTTTGAACAAGTAATCGTGGAAGTACCCATGTCCGGACAGGAACTGGGTGAGATAGTATCCTGTCTCACCGTGCTTTCTGTCTAGCCAGATTGACAGGTCTTTTATCAATCTGGCGGTCCATCTTCCTGTCGTGGCGGTCTCCCATCTCTCCTGCCACAGCCGAATGGTGAGTCTTCTTTCGTCTGGGGCCGGATTTGTTCCCGTTTGCCTCAACTCCCATTTCCTCTTCCGTTCTTTGGCCAGCAGGTCAATAGCCACAACTCCTGCTATCACCAGGATGGCTGCCTCGGAAACGGTTCTATAGGAGCTGGCGATTCGCAGAGCTCCTCTCCGCTGGACTGCCGCCATTTTTTTCCTGTATTTCTCTTTGTCGAGGGCATCTGCCCAAATCTCACAGCATTAATAATAATAATAATAATAAAAATAATAATAATAGATCTTTATTGTCCAACAGAATACCAGTTATAGGACAATGTTATAATGAGTACATGCATGCATATACAGAGTATTATAATAGATTACATGTAGAGAAATAAAAACTAAAGCTAAACAGAATTCAAATCAAGTATAAAGACTTATAGCATATTCGACTTACTGCACTTTTATCCACTGATTGTATTTCCAGCTTATTTTAATACATAATATTAGTAAGGGAGATAGATATACTGCACGCGTAAAGTGCAATAAGTCGAAAACGCTAATCTGGACTAATATAAACGAAAAAATAATTACATTGGCTGAAAAAAAAAATGTCAAAGTAATAGTGATCTGCATTCTTATACATGGTATACAAAGGTGATTGCCTAAGCAAATTGGTTTTTGCAACAGCAGGAGCACATGTAGGCGTTGAACGTATTGAGCAGCGGGCTACATGAAAATTAGCATCACCAAGAAGCTGGGGGCAGTCGATCACACCATTAACTAACTTCCACATGAATCTGCTGCTGTGAAGTTCCCTGCGAACGGTTAGAGATTGTACGTTATGGCGTTCTAGCTGATGTTGATAGTCAATTGCTCTAGGTGGATAAAGCGAGTCCATTTTGAAGGAAAGAAACTCTAAATACCGACGCAGCAAACGCTCTAATGCTAATTGGTGGGATACATAGTAAAGGGACCACACTACAGAGGAATATTCAAGGGAACTAACAATGAACGCATAATAAAGGGATTTTAAGGTATCAGCGTGGGAGAAATATTTGGATACGCGCATAATAAAGCCTAGTTTCTAGGATGTAGAGCTTACGAGGTTATTGATATGTGGGATGAAAGTGAGGCGACTATCAAAATGTATGCCAAGATATTGGAGAGAAGATTGGTTTCTAACTTTGATATAGTTTGATTTTTAATATAATAATTGGATACAAAAGGATTAGTTTTTCTAGAATAGGTGACAAAATGACATTTACTAACATTTAATTTTAAATTATTAGTCGAGCACCAGCGAACAATTATATCAATATTATGTTGTAACAGAGCAATATCATAAGGACTGGCGACAGATGAATAAATCTTTAGATCATCAGCGTATGCCAATACAGGGCAAGAAAGTAATTTCAGGAAATCATCAATATATATATTATGAATAACAAGGGACCTAAATTTGACCCCTGTGGAACACCTGATGTTGAAAAGAACAAATCTGAAAAACCATTATAAAAGATATAATTAGATCTATTGAAAAGATAAGACTTTATCAAAGCAATGAAAGATGGGCTTAATCCAAATGCACTAAGCTTTGTCAAGAGAATGCCATGATCAATCGTGTCAAAGGCACTTGAAAAGTTCGTGTAGACTATATATTATGTGTTATAACAGCATATTTCCTAAATTATAAATATTAACTTGGAGTCGCAAATAACCAGAGCCGGTAATGTTGGTTCTATACCGATCAACGTTCTCGCTGCTTTCTTTTTTATTATAATTTAGTCACTGACACCTTTCAGTAACACTCTTGAAGTGCGATAAAGTGTCAAACAAATTCTGAACTTAAAACTTATTTACTTATTTTTACTTAAACATTTGGCATCCAGGAATACAGCAAGGATTGTAGCAAGGAAATTCAAGGATCCGAAACAGTTGTTCCCAATAAATATTTAGTTTATCTCCTAAAATAACATTGAAATTATGATAAAAACGGTAGAACTTTATGAAATTTGCTTTCCATTATGTATTGTCCGAAGATTATCACTTATCACTCTGATGAGATAGTTTTATATAATAGTGTATTCAACAATTCTGAATTTGTAAGCAAATAGAAAGTATTTAGTTACATAAGTTAGGAAACAGGAAAATAACAAGGATATAGCCCATAACAGCATATAGCGTCAAGAATAAATGAGATACGTAATAGAACTTGAGCTATTCCTAACCTAAATATATAAATTTCTTAAATATTATATCACTAGTACCTATTTCTTAATTATTATTTTCTCTAAATTGAAATTGTTACAAAAGTGAAAAATTGCGAGCAATTGCAGGTGATATGCAATGTAATACTTACATTATAACTGGAACTGATCTACAACTATGATTAGGTGCAAATCAACTGTAGCAAGGAATATATACAAATTATGAAACTAACATAATAAAAGGGATGGACAGTACATGTAGTATTAAGGAGAAAAAGTTAATATTTAGATAGTATAATTAAATATTTGAGTCTTCGCTCATATTTTTTATTTAAAAACTTTGATATGTATGAGTAATAAGTATTTGGAGAAGCACTGTTCTCTTTAATAGATTTGCTTTCCAAATAAAAAGTATTTAATTACTAAACTAAAACATAAGTTAGGAAAGATAACAAAGATATTGTGTAGTTGTGTCTAATGGTTCTTTGGGGCGTTTAAAATTATGTAATCGATACCACCTATGTGAGTGAAATTAAACGGTATTACTTATATTACCCGTTCTCATAAATCATTAGAATTGTGCACCTGATATCATATATTTCAGTCAGAACATTCGCCTTAAGAAGGTGCCATATATCAATTGTTCAGCTTTTATCTTGGTAGTAATATGTTCTTTCAAAGCTTATAGATCTTTTAACAGTAAGACCATGCAAAGCTTTGAGCGAAAATTTGGCGATTACTTTCGGATACATAAACTAATATTGCGTACATGTGGCGTTTCACTTCAAACTAATGATAGTAGAAGATATCGAGTATACTCTACCTTTATTTTAGGCTTATTTCTGTCTATAATGATGGGAGAGGTGTACACATTAACAAGATCTACTGACAAAATAAATAAAGTGATGGCACTGCTTAGCGTGTTACTTTCGCATATTGTTGGTGAGAATATAAATTCTGTAAAGATAAATATGAAGTGATTCTAAAGATTTGCAACATTTCAGGTGTTTTTAAAATATACGTCCTATTAAAAAATCGACCATTAATATGTGAGATATTGGAAAGCTTACACGAAGGTATGTTCGCTCCAAATCGTAAGCGAGGTGGAATAAAAGAGGAAACATTGATAAAGAAATGTATCGCAGATACACATAAACAGGTAATAAAGTGATATCATTTCTTTGCTTGCTCCAACATCATCAAAAGCGGCCAGTTTGCATAATTATAGAAGTGCCAAATAGCAGGAACGCTGTATTAATTTTTAATTTGATATTTTAGATTATTGTTTACTGTTGTCCATTTGGTATAAGTTTTTTAAACGCAAGTATTATAGCCCTGCTGACCAAGTTTACGGAAACCGATTGTGAATTATGGGAGTTACCTTGGGAAGCATTTGGTTTATTTAATACTTGCAGTTCGTTACGATATTATTTGGTTTATCTTTACCAAAACGGCACATTGCTTCTCGTTTCTTATATTATAATTGGAACTGATTTGGTGATAATTGCAGTATTTGCCCATGTAACAACGCAATTTGCCATCCTAGCAAATTTCATATCCATTATTGTGAAAGGAGATGAAAGCGAGGTAAGTTAACTTTACATATGCTTAAAATTTTTGGTTTTCTCTTTGTTTCGGAGATTCGGATATTATGAAGGTGGAAAAGAAATGTTTTATTTCTTTTACTCTTGAATTAGTACTCTTTGTATTGTATGGTCTAGTCTGGCATTTCTTGTTTTGTTGGACAACGTGAAGTACCCTGAATTAATTTTTCAAACTAGCGAATCAACTGCAACAGGCAAACACAATAAAGGAATTATAGATGATCAAAATACAAAAAAAAAACACTAAAGAGACCTCTAGCCCCCGTTGTCTAATGTGGTTGTTTTAACTTTTAGATCGTTCTTGAGAAGATAAAAACATTGTAGGTATTCTGCAGAATTCAATCATGAACAGAAGACGACTTTTGCTGAAATTTGGTGTACACGCATACATGTTCTTTTTCTCAAATACAGGTTAACAGTCCGAGTTCATTTTTCCCACAGTGTATGCGGTACCAAAAGATCTCTCTACCCTTAAACAAAGCATTTAGAACCAGACGAAGTAAAGTCTGTGTACATAAGGAATTACGGGAAAGAATTTGCAATTCAGGACCTTCTACTAAAAATGATCAAATCAAAATTTAAAGGAAAACCCTGTCACCTCTTTTCCAAAACACCTTGATTTAACTCTTTAAAATAAACAGGAAGATAAGCTTATTCTAAAGATTGATCGCAGATTTAGCCTTGCAAATTTTATGGAACATAACGCAAATACTAAGTTATTAGTTCAGAATAAGATAAAATGATACCAATCTTAAGGCGACTGGATTAGCACTTTCCAAGAGGTTGGCTCCCCTGTGTATGACTGTGTATGTATAGGTTTTTACAAAACCTATTCCATTATACTTGAAAAAGTTGAGCGTAAATTCATGAAGTATCTTTATTTCAAACTTAATTGCGGTGTATCCCTGATATTAATTTTTCACAGTTGCCGTATTTGCTGAGGAGGTGTACTGAATTGTTTAGTATGTAGTTTTTTGTCATTTGATTATTATTATTGTTTGTTATTATCTTACTTTTGTTACTTTACTTTTTTGTTTTATTGTTATTCACTATTATATCACTATTAGTGTTTATTTTTTAGTGTAATTTATGTTATGTAAGTTAAGTTATTATGTTAAGTTTAGATCTATTCTAGTTAAGATTTTTTGAGCACCCCTTCTCTTTTATTAGCTATCCCTCACTGTTTGTCCTGTTATTGGAGTTCCTCTGTTGGGCAATAAAGACATATTATTATTATTATTATTAGTATTATTATGACGCGGAAATCTCAGAATACCAGCATCCTAGAACAGCGACCGAAATCACAAACCTTATCTTTGAAATTCCTTCGATAAACCCTTCAAGGTTGTCTTGGATTGGGATGAGTGGAGAATAAAAAAGGAACCTGGGTTTCGAAGCCAAATCTTGTACGCATATAGGTCAAAGAAAATCACAGGTTTTGGAGCTGGTATATATAGTGAAACCCTGAATGATAAAGAATCATGGTATTAGGGCAGTATACCATCGTACACCAAATGGAAATACTAGCAATAGAGATATGTGCCAGAAGGGCATTGGCGTAGCAACCCAACGTTAGCATCCTATCAGATAACCTCTAAACTAGCTTGGAACTGACCTGAAAACCTAAAAA